>CAJOBZ010000067.1:0-2681887 GCA_905332375.1 Pieris macdunnoughi | reverse complement strand
TAACGGCACCAAAATCACGCGTACAAATTGCATATTATATAGTTAAATGTTTTTTAATAAAAGTCCCAGCAAAATCCTTAAAGCGGAATATGGTTTTTTGGTTATTAAAAAAGGTTTATGTGTATGCAACTTAACTAAATTAAAATATTATTACTTGCTTAATTGGGGTTGGAAATTGATAAATGCTATTTTGGTTTCACCCAAACAAAACTCCAATGCTCTAAGATCTTAGAAAGTTCCGATGTACCCCCGAATCCGTTGCTCGTACTTGAAAAAGTCTAACGCTGAGGGTAATCTTCTGTTCCGATGTCGGGCATCCGTGCCACATCCTACACTCGTGCACTACACTGCGCACTGGCCAATCTAAATAGAAACCAGTCGCAGTGGCCCAATTTAAGTTTATATCTACAAAATGTATGGGCCTCCTTCCGAACTGGTTTGGTTGCAATCCCTATCATCAAAAGTAAAAACCGAAATACAGGTCATACCATATCTAGTTTTCCGATTGTAATCTTGCGCATCGGGTGCGCACGCGCATAGAATGTTAAGTAATGTGACAAGTTTATAACGGACGCAACGGTATACCTTCCTGTATGGAAATAAGCATAAAACGACTCTGATACCATTGAAATCGTCAACCGTAGAAAACAATAAGTCCATATGACAGAAGTTCTACAGTTGATTTATACCAAGATTTTAATTATTTGTTTTCTTAATACGCAAGTAGGCGACTATCAGTATAAACCAATGTAATACCTAACATCAGTCTCATTAAGTGTTTACGCTGTGATGGACACAGTCAAAACAGCATTTTAGATTAACAATTATATTTAAAAATTTGTTTGAATACGGGTAATAATTTAACATCGAAAGTTTTTATAATAGTTTCACGCTTTTTCTTCATACTTCATGCTATAATTATACATAGATGATGGAGCCCTCGAGAAATTACTAGCTACTTTTTCCCATCAATATACGAAGACTGGAAGCTAAATTCAGAGAGCGGTTAATCTGTCACCTGAACGAACTTGCTCGCCAACTCACCATAGCATGTGAGACGACTAAAACGTCACCATATTCTAGAGTTAGAAGACAAACAGTAGCTCTATGCAGTAGATGAGTATATGCTTCCAATGGGAAGCCACTCCACATGGCAGCACCACAGCACAGATTCGTAATAGCCCTAGGGCTGATTGCAAATATGCGCAGAACAAAAAAAAAATCTCAAGAAACTTGTTTTTTGATATTTAAAGAAAGTTTTTTTGTATTAATTCCCCAAGTTTTTACAGGAGTTAAACAAGTTAAACAATTCGTAAATGGCCTACAATATTCTTAACTAACATAGTAGTAATAATAATTAAAAAGGAATAAATTGAAAACTAAAATAAATTTGAAAAGTTGTGTACCTTTAATGCTGACAGCATTTCCTGTTTATTTCTCAATGTATTCCTTATTATTTTTAGCCTGCTTTATGGCCGTGCCAGTTTGTGTCCGAAGAAGGTGAGACGGGGCTAAAGTATCCATACAAATCCTATACCAAGATCTGTCCTATCCTCCAAGAGATCAAAGAGATCCCATCCGGGCGCTCGCATCGTCCATAGCGACGCAAAGCTCCAAAATGCAAAAACTGCGTATTAGTATATAATGTATAATAATATAATTAAGAACAATCGAAGGTGACTGTGAGTGACTGGAAAAATCACTGTTTTTCGCACGTATTGTCACTTACCGGTAAGTAACCCAAAAAGTACAACCATTGTCAATTAGGTACGGTTTTCACTAATTACCTAGTTTAATTGACATATTGAATACCCGTGTTTTCACCGGATGTTGGTTAGGTCAGTTTTTTGTGTCACGACTTGACAAGGGGCTTACTATAACATTTCTACCATAAGTATTAACACTAAAAAACATTTGCTACAAATGTAAGAACAGCGTTGGCCTACTGGCTTCAGCGTGCGAATCTCATCGCTGAGGATAAATAATAACTTTGAATATGTTCGAACAGATGAAATTTAGCTAAGTTGCTTGTCATATTCGTGTTTTCCTTTTTTACTGATAGGCATGTATCATTTAAATGTATGTGGGACGATGAATTATTATTCAATACAATTGGAGAATACGAAAAAATACACTCTAAAATATATTCAATTATAAAGATAATAAAACATGCAGAAATCCAATTAAAGAATTGTGCTCGCGATAATTGGACAACGATTTCGTGCTGAGTTCTTTCAGCAAAACAATAAATAAGTTGATCATTTGCTTTTTTACTGATTTTAAAAATGGAGCTGATTTCACGTGCTTCAAGTTTCATTATTGTTATATTTAAAACAGCATGTATGTAGTATGAAGACAAATAATTGAAATATTTAAAAATATGTAGAAATATAATAATAAAAAAACGAATAAATTTAAATAACTATGATTGCGATTTCATTATAAACATTTATTGTTCATCGAATTAACCTTATGGTGCTTTCATTAGATAAGGCACGGAAGCTTAAAAGCTACGAATAGCAATACAACCTTCGAGGAGATTGATTCTGTTTTGTTTTACCATTTTACATGTTATACCATTTATTTTTGACAGTGATTTCAAAAATGTATAAATATATGGCCTAAAACATTTTCCGTAATTGTGAATCCGTCAGTACTGTACCTAACAAGGTTCGTCGGCTATCAAATAACAAGAGCATGGGAAACCGCGCATCGTCAGATGTTTAGATTCGGGCCATAATGTTAGCGTTTGATACCGCGATTTCTGTAATACATAGAGACATCATTAGATTGTATGATAATGTAAAATTAAGACTTGATAAACAATATATGTATTTAACGTAACAATAAAGGCATTAATTTTGTTAAGAATATAGTGTTTTGTATTAGCGTATTGAAATAATTATAGATTTATACCTTAGTTTTTAAACAGACGAAGAAAGTGAAGACAAGTTAAGTAATGTAAATGTAAAATAAGAAGCATTAATATGTATTTCTTTACTGACAAGTCATAAGTGTACATTACGTTACCTATGTGATTAATCTGATTTATAGCTAACATGGAAAATAATCTAACAAAAAACTTCTTGTAAACGTTCAAGTGACAAACCAAAGCTCGCGTCTTTCACAGACTAACAAACACTCAATATTACACATAAATAAAACGTCAGTTTTGACACATGACAACAATTAACAATCTAAAAGAAATATAACTTTACATTTATAAATAAGCCAGCCAGAAATATTAACATGTCTATAAAGCCTAAGTGAGAGAGTGAGATTCAGAAGTGCGAACTATGGTATGTCTCTATATATCTATACTCCGGTATATCAAAGTCCAATACATTTTTGACGTACGGAAGCCAGACTTAGCGATGACGAAGTCTCTATTTTGAATCTCCCCTTTTGTGTAACTCAAAGTGTGTGGTGTTTTATTAACATTAATATTTGTTCTATCTCTTTCTCTTTAATCAGCTCTTATCTGAGCGTTGTGGTCAGCTACGAAGCTTCTGAAGCGGACTATCTGTTTCCTCCGGTTTTTGTCCAGCGCTTCCCTTATGACAGTGTACAGTTTTGAGGACAATGAGTCTTTTACTTGATTGGTCCATCTGGTGGCCACGTGATATTTTGCCTTCTGTGCTACCAACCACGATCAGTTTCTCCAAGTTCTAATCACCACATTTCATTTATACAAATTTCTTAAATCGCCACCGCCTATAACGTCGCCAATTTAAAAGACCCTCACCACGCGCCTTATTTGTCTAGCAGAGATCTAGTACAGTTATCCACAACATTATACCCCGAGGTACAATAAAAATAATCGTGCAATCGAGTCGTGATCGAGTCGAAATTTATATTTTTTATCGATTCTTACATTGTGATAACTCACTCGGTCGGATTGGCAGATGAGATAAACTAGAACCAATTGATGACTTGCATTCGATGCAGTTTTAATAGACAATGTCTCGGTGTTAAGTGATTTCGTGTTTAATTTAGTTTCGCCACGTACTGGTTCGGTTCCACTACATTCGTTTAGCTTATCTTGAGAATAAATTTAAAAAAATCAATACATATTTTATCCCGCAATTTATAGGCCAGGCCGCCTTTTTTCTCATATTATAATATTTTAACATATAAATATAAGAGTCAAATTACTTAACTAATTATTATATTCCGAACTAATGTGTCACAATGTTCGGTCCCATACTCCTACGAAACGGTTCGACCGATTCCTATGAAATTTTTTATGCATATTCAGTAAGTCTGAGAATCGGCTACTATCTATCTTCCAAACCCCTAAGTGATAAGGGGTGTCCACCCCAAAAAAAATTTTTTTTTATTATGTGGCAATAAAAAATACATAAAACCCTTAATTTTGTACCCCTCCACGATCAACCCCTATTTATTATTATAGTAGATAGTTATTTTTATTGAACTAAAAAATGTTTCCTCGAAATGGCAAAACAACGTTTGCCGGGTCAGCTAGTTCTGTATAAAATTTTAATACGGAAAATTAAATAAATGCCCTACAAGAAACGAGCGTACCAATTTGTAAAAGGCAGGCAACGCACTTACGAGTCTTCTAACATTGCGAGTGTCCGTAGATATCACTTAACATGAGGTGAGCGTCCTACCATATTTACCCTGTGAAAGTAAAACTCTGTATTAACTGAATTCTTCTTCTGGATCGTGCTTAAGTCTTAAACTGGGATATTTAACCTTTCAAACTCAAAATAACTATTAATATAGGTCAAACTGAAACTCAAACTCAAAATATCTTTATTCAAGTGGGTAACCAAGTACACTTTTGAATCGTCAAGTTAAATTAATCGTAAATTTACATTTACTACCAGTTCGCAAGTCAAGGGCGTAGAGCGGGTAAGAAGAACTGGCAAGAAACTTTCCGCCACTCTTTTTAATCGCCAAGTATTGTCATACAAATTGTTTGAACTGGAGCAATTCAATCCCAAGGATTAGGATCATTTAAGTATTCCTCAAATTTATAAAAAGCTTTGTTGATTAATTTTCGTTTAACGAGGGCTTTAAATTTATTTAGTGATAATACTCTAATTTCGCTTGGGAGTTTGTTGTAAAAACGAATACAATTTCCATATAAGGAGTGGTTTATCTTTTGGAGCCTGGTTGGTCTTACACTCAAATTAGTTCTATTTCGCGTATTATACTGGTGAAAGACACCATTTGTTTTAAAATCGTTTATATTTTTTTGGACATACAACAAGGCTTCAAGAATATATTGACCAGATAGTGTCATAATATTTAATTCCTTAAACTTATTCCGTACCAAGTACACTTATGAACGTCAACAGAATAGATGTTAAATGGATTCTAAATTTACATTTACGATTTCGCAAGTCAAGGGCGTAGAGCAAGCAAGGAGAACTGGCAAGAAACTCTCCGCCAGTCTTTTTAATCTTTATTCTTATCTTTAATTTAGTAACAATATAATACCATCACATAGCCGAATTAGGTGTTACGTATTTAATAATTTTTATTGATTAATTCTTTACGTAAATATTTGAACCTTTTTGTATATATTGTGTATTCCATCTATGGCTATATTGAATTGTTTTTTGTTGTGTTTATGTTTGCTGTTACGAAATAAATATAGAAGAACAAAATTTCGCGTTCACATAACATCGTAACAGCAAAGTTCATAGTTGAGTGTTATGAACCGTAACGCACATAATTAAACTGTTATATAACTATGAAGGTCAATGTACAGAAACAATGGCTGTATAACGCCGAATAACACCACGTTACGCGCTATAGCGTTGGGTAAGTGGCACACTGGGTAATAGACAATTGTATTTAAAAATATATGATGATATTTATTTTGTATGAAATCCCGTATAGTAAATTTTAAAAGTGATATGCTATATGGTTGACTTACGTCGTTAGTTTTTGGGCTAAAGAGAAGCCAGTGCCCTCGTTGTTTCTGATGCTGAGTACTCACAATACCAAAACAGAGTTTTTTCTGCATTGAGCTTCGTTGGCAGGTTTACATTTGGTATGGATCGCAGCGGCCTCTGCTACTGTTGCGCCGGGCCACCGAGCTTTGACTTGAGCAGGAAAACCCGTGTGTGGCTCGGCTTTTACTCGGTCACTCGGCTGGGGAGTGCCAAATGTCTGACCTGTCATAGTCCCAAGAAAGGAAAGGCCGCGACGCGACGCTCCGATATTTTTTGTGTAAACACAAATATATATCAGTGATAGGTCGTATAGGTCAGCTAAAACACACTTGTACAGTTAGTTACTACACCAATATATTCTGTGGCTTATATAACTATATATGAGCAGTGTTAGCCTAGTGGTCAACTCTCATCCCTGGGGTCGTAGGTTCGATCCCCGGCTGTGACCAATGCACTTCTTTTTTATGTGCGCGTGTAACACGACTCGTACGGTGAAGGAAAACGTTGAGAGGAAACCATAGACCCGGAAAGTCGACGGCGTGTGTTAGGCACAGAAAGTTGACAACCTGCTTGCCTATTAGAAATGATACAGAAATCTGAAGCCCAGACCTAAAAGGTTGTAGCGACATTGGTACAAATGTGACCATATATCGCCAACGTGTGTATTAAAACGAGACAAATATGTTTAATGGTAAGAACTTTCCTTTCTCCCACTGTACCTCACACCTATTACCAAAGCTGTGCACAAACCATAGTTTTAAGAAGTGAATCATTTAACAGTACTTCCATACCGTGATAAAAACCACGTTTGCGGTCACCAAATAGGTTTTATCGGTCGAGAAATAGTTATGTGCTGTAATTCTGAACTAACTGTTATGAAATTGTTTCGTAAGATAACGGTGTTTGTGGTTGAGGTGATATCAGAAAAATAAGACAATTGGGGCACATCTCTTTGTACTAACCCGTTAATAAAATTTCTTACGCCAAAGTAATTTGTGTTTGTGCTTATTAACTGACGTCGAAAGGAGGTTGTATAATATATATTTGTTTATTTATTAAAGGTCACCACATCACATATAATGTAAATAACCCCACGGACTCTCGACAGGGAAGTCTCGACATATATACATACCCTTGGTCCGTGGGGTCCAAGCGGCTTTTTAAGAAAATAGCAAATATGTTAGTCGACATCACAGGAGACCGAAGAGCTGGCAGCTACCTCGGACAAAGAATCAGTCTAGTTATTCAAAGGGGGAACGCTACCAGTATCTTCGGAACCTTGCCTAAAGGGACTCCTTTTAAATATATAATTTAGTTTGTATATTTTTAAGGTTATTGAGTATTACTTTTATATGCTGTAATTTGTAAATGTAAATATATAGATTACTATTAGAATGTATATATTACAAGCTATCTAAAAATACATGACAATTATGGTAAACAAAAATATTACTAAAAATTAAAAAAAAAAAAATTATATTTATTATTATTGTTTAAATTAGTTATGTGTATAACTAGGGAAATAACACGTTTTATTAAAAGTCTGTTTACTTCTTCACTTATTTATTTAATTATCGTTCGTATAACGCGATTTCCGTCCCCCATATAAAGCTACATTACGCCCTATAACGTGATATTTCCCCCCTATTACGCGAAGATTCCTCAAGTTATATTTCTGTAATATGAAATTTATAATGATTTGTCAAGTCCGTAATTAGTTTTGCGTACGGTTTGCATCTTCAATTGTGTTGTTATAAAATTAAACCAAATAAATTTATTAAATGCATATTTCTGCTTTTTGAATTGTTCAAAAAAAATGTTTGACTAGAATACTCCTACAACGCGATTTTCTATAACGCAGTCCGGGTCTACCGCGTTATAGGGGGGATTACTGTGTACAATGTAATGATTTATAGTGACCATGACTTTATTTAGATCGTCTAGTGCACTTTAGAAGTCACTTCACTGAGAGCAACAAAAGAGCGTGGTCTATCAGTGATCTTAAGCCTTTTTGAGGTCAAGTTGACCTCAAAGAGATAGGTGCTCTTTTATACTCTATATAATGTATATATTTTCTGCACATATATATATATATTTTTTTTTAAACGACTGTCTTTAATTGTTTGGTTTGGATATTTAAGTCAGAAGCGATTTGCCTAGGATTTTTTATAAATTTTATAATTACATGTATTGACTAGTTTTTTATCTCAATTTCAGATGTGACATAACAATGGCAGCCACTGACGGGCAAGTCGTGGTCGCAGCGTCGCGCTGGTCTGATGAGGGCCATTACCTCCGAGAGTTTGCAGTCAAAAACCGACTGCCCAACGTCGCAAAGATCATCAAAGGACAGTATGGAGGCCTCGGTGTACCTACATTACCTAGTCCAGGCTTACAGAGTACAGCACTTATCATATCAGCTGGAAAAAGAAGAAAAATAATCGCCCAAGCTATAAAACTAAAAGATGGACGTCGCATGGTCAGTGTCGGACCCAGAATCGCCATACCAGATTCTTACAAGGGTTATTTTGAACTGCTGAGTGAGGAGGGACGGGCTGTGAGATGTATAGAGTCAGTAGCGGAGCTTGCTAGACGTAAGTTGGACGATGGGTGCTTAGTAAGAGAAGCGATGAGGGTAATATGTGCTAAAGTAGATTTAGATGGTAATATAACCGCTGATGGTGCAAGAAATCTCCCTTTCGGTGAAGTTTTAATGCCTAAAGGTGAGACGTTTTTAGGTAAGAACAAATATTTAAAGTGCACAGATCCGAAAGGCGATATAGTTTTGTTAAGTTTGGATCAGCGGGGAAAATTCTCTGCTATCGCTAAAGAGGACAACATCAGTGGTGTGCATACTGCAAAGACTCTGCTAACTAAACGACTGCCAATAACCGTAAGATTAGTACATGGAACTCCCCCTAGAGGCTTGAAAAGTGCCAGTCATTTTGTACCAGAGATTAGACTCTTATCCATTTTCGAAGAAGATCACGTATTTGCTTTACCTTTACAGAAAGAAGGAAATTCCCTTATTGCATTACCTCTAGCAGCGCCGTTAAAAATGCTCAGGTGCAAAAACGAAGAACAAATTAAAAACTTCATGGAGTTTTCTAGATTGGTGGAAAAGTGCAATAGATTACTGGTAGATGTAGTGGATAGGATTCATGTATTAGATGGAAAACTTGGGGATCCAAAGAGGCTCCTAAGTGCACCTCTTCATGCTCCACCATTGATAAAAACTGGTTACTTTTTACGACGAAGTGCATCGTCCGATTCAGCCAATCACCACAAGCACATGAATAAACATAATCATATCTACAGCAGTCATAGAGACGAAAATAGTATCCCAGATGAATACGATGAAATAGACCAAATTTATGACTATGTCCGAGGCTTTGCACCTCTCCCGAAGAATCTAAAGGCTTCTTACACTAATGAAGTATCTCGACATGAATCTGCCCCATCATCCCCAGCCCCTACACCAATTCATATGCCCTTGATAACAGAAATAAAGCCCGAACCGCCTCCCATTGAAACCATACCAACAAAGAAACCTTTAAACCAAAAAGCCGAAAAGAGATCACGTAAAACTGCCATCAACCCCCCAGTTAAGGAAAAAGTGTTGACACCAGCTCCAAATTTACCTAAACTCTACATAAAGAACAATGTCAGTAACAAGAACAGAATATTCAGTCAAAAGAGTAACTCTCCTACTAAGGAGGCACCTAGTCCTGTTACTAGTCCGATACGACCACTATCTAAAGGCGATTCACCGATTTTCAATATACGTTATAAAAGTTTATCGAACATACACCAGGCTATGGAAATGGATGGCACACTGGACTCCAGTCATTCTGGTGGACGGACGTCTGGCGATTCCGGTAATGGCCCAAAATTACCAGAAAAAAGGTCAAGAAAGTTGAGTAGACCGAAGTCTTTGACGAACTTAGTGTGGGAGCTTAAAGGTTGCCCAGTTGAAACGAATGAGAAACCAAAATGTAGGGTTAAAAGCGACAACTACAAGAAACTCGGGAATAAACTCTCCCTCGGAGCGCAGAAGAGAGTTCCAACGCTGTATCTTTAGTTATATCGGTAAGTTCTTACAACATTTATTGAACGTTGCTTGACACGCTGTCTTAATTTACGGAGTAATGGCATATGTAGGATCTGTTAAAAGAGATTTGCAGAAATTAGATAAAAAGAAATCACATCAAAGGCATTAATTATTAATCCCCCTAACACAAACAAATAAAAAAAACAAAGAGGGGGGGGGGGAAAGGAAAAAACCCAAAACAAAAAACCAAAAAACAAGAAAAAAAAAGGGGGGGGGGGAAAGGGGGAAGGGGGAAAAAAAAAAAAACCAAACCCAAAAAAAAAAAAGAAAAACAACCCCCAAAAAAAAAAAAAAAAAAAAAAAAAAAAAAAACCCCAAATTTTATTATAAATGATATACATGGCAAAACGACGGGAGCTAGTAGTATTTATAACATTCTTTACCTACTCAATAGTGCTTAGTGGTTTCCGATTAGCACAGAACTACTAGTATACTCACTCATTTCATCACAATACAGTGAGGAAATGCGGCCAGCGTTAAAGGTACTTCCACAAGGACCTAACTTTTTTAATTCGTTTCAATTTCTATTTAGAATTTTTTAATAATTATTATATAATAGACAATAATTAGTGTTCATATAGAACACTCATCATAGCATATATTAATCGCTGTTCATATCAGTAAAATATATAACACATACTTAATTAACACAACAACATACATACATTAAAACAAATGATTACTCAAATTAAAAGTATTTATTTTCAACACAATTTCCTTAACCTAAACATAGTACATATTAAAAATAATAATTAAAAATTAAAAAATATAAATAAAAACAAATTTAAAAAGTTTGGTCCCTATGGCAGTTTACCTTTAACGCTTGCAGCAGCTCTGGGGTGACCGGCACTATACCAGGTGCCAACTTATCTAATTAGCGCCTTAGCACTTGAACCCCACGGCCCAAGAGTCTATACTCCAAAGGGAACAAAATCTAAGTTGAAGAAGACTCTTATATTTGAGCCGTTTATTATTTTCCGCTAACTCTGAGGCCGCCGATTTAAATTAACAAAAACATACTAGTGTAAACTATATTCTATAATTGATTGATAAAATTGAAAGACCGCAATTTGGCGTGCAATTAAGTCTTTATGACCTTGTCGGGATATCACATCCCAATCAGTAACATTTAACACATGGCATATCACGAAGTCTCATTGCAAAATGATGATACAAACCTTTGATATTTGCTTCATCTATTGGAAAACGAGTTCTATTAATAAACCTCTTGAGGAAACAGAAAGTTCTTACTAACGCCTAAATATTTTAAATAAAGAATTCAAATTAATCTTAATATATATATAAATTGCGTGTCACGTTGTTTGTCCGTTATGGACTTCTAAACTACTGAACTGATTTCAATCAAATTTGCACACCTTGTGCATTTTGATCTAACTTAAAAGAAAGGATAGCTTACATCTAAATTTATACCCGGAATATTATTTAATTGCAAAATAATTGTTTATTATTTGATAGTAACAATTCTAACAGATGGAACTGTGCTGAAAGTACCAACGTTTCACATAAGCTACAATTTAATGGCATAACCACCAAAAAAGCATGGTGGTCCCCATGACTGGTGTTCTCCTACCGTTTCCCTTTAATAGTTTACTACTATGTAATATAACAAAAACCTTCGCCACGGCAACGCTTGACCGGTTTGCTAGTTTATTATAAAACTCCTACAGAATTTCAGTCCACAACGATTTCGTTGGTTTTTTATGCTGTCTGAGTAAAATAATGAAGTATTTTATATTTAAAAAGTGAAATAAATATATAACACACTACGTAGAGTAGTATCTAGAAGAGAGTTATATATCAACATCCCTAATATTACTTATGAATTGAATAGAGTTTGAAATAACATATTATTTGACCGATTATTATTTTTTATATAACAGGGAGTCACATCTAGTTATTTTTTATATAACAGGAGGCACATCTGATGTTAAGTGATACATAAACACTCACATTGCCATAAGCAATGTGCTCGCGTGTTCGTTGCCGTCCTTTTCAGAATTGTTACGCTTTTTGTTGAATTGTTAAAGCGTCAATCTCTTTCGAGTAGTTGTTGTGTCATTTGGCTAATGTCATAATTTTTAAAAAATTCCTTAGCTATAAAAATTCTTGTGGTAGCAAAAATATTTGCACGAAAAACGTTGGTTCTACGTATTTCGTCGTAATTTAAACCATCAGTTATTAGTGCACTAATTACGAACCGTGGGCGCGGCTCCACTCCCTTTGGGACGCGCCAACCACACCTTAGATTTACTTTTTTGCTTTATTTCAAGGTGATAATGACACGATATTGTGATTCATATTACACAGACAAAATATATAGAAATCAATTTTTATGCGATGTTGATATAATAATAGTAAAAGCCTAAGCGAAACGATAACATATATCTCTAGTTATCAGCAACCAGTTGTTCAGGTTCTCTTCCAACATAGACCACCCTTGTTGTTTCTTCTTTCTCTTTCACGGCAGGTCTACTTTAAATTCTAAATACATTTACTTGACCGTAAATACGAACAAATAGAATCAAGAAAAGCTTGCACGATGTGTAATATCGAATAGATAAGATTTTTATATGGAAAACCTTAGTGGAAAACGGATTTACCAACAGGCTGAGTAGGTTGGAGCCTAGGGCGGCAAACTTTGTTTTGCTACCTACTAGAAATCAAAAAGATTTCTGTTTGATGGTTTTCTGAGTCTGCAACAAATTTTGCCGATAACTTTCCCCTCTCATGTGTACATTTGTAAAACATCCATATTCTAAAGTAAAATCAGCTAGTTTGCTGCCCACCAACCAGTAATAGACCTCTTCACCCTCAGTTCATCTTGAGTAAAAAGAGCGATATTGCAGAACATTTTCTTCCCACTATCAACCCATACATGTCATTCTACTACTGGTTGGAGGATGCGAACTGGATAATGTCAAACCCAACAACATTATTTTACGTGCAATTTCAACGAAATTATTGGATTGTAAAAATAATCTTGGAAATGACAATTGTAGAGGTAACTTCACAGCCTACAAAATTGTAAAACCACCACTCATGGAAAACATAGGAAGACACGTAAACTCTTGAAAAGTTCTATATTATAATTTTTTTTAAATTATATAATTTCTAACAATTGTTCACGTTCAAGTCAAGAAACGAAACAGGATTGTACTTAGTCCATTACTAATAATATGCCATACGCCTAAGGCTATCGTCCTCAGATAAAATCATAATTTACGTAACATTATTACGAGCTGTAACAAAAAGTTGTATTTTTTGCTTGGATCAAGTCTCGGCTATCCTGTAGCGATCTATTAATAAGATAGCTATTTGATAGAGTAAAGGACGCTAGTAGAGTTTTAAAATATATATATTAACCAATAATAATAAAAAATCTTTTTAGGTCTGGGCCTCTGATTTCTATATCTGTTTCATGATCATTTGTCAATCTAATAGGCAAGTAAGTGATTAGGCACCGGTTTCCTACGATGTTTTTCTTCACCGTTCGAGCGAATGTTGAATGCGTACATAGAAAGAAAGTCTATTGGTGCACAGCCGGGGATCGAACCTACGACCTCAGGGATGAGAGTCGCACGCTGAAGCCAATAATAAAAAAAATATAGAATTGAAAATCAGAAATAAACGTTCACCATTAAATAATATTTGGTGCTTTCGATTTTCATTTAGATATTATTAAATTATTAAGTTTTCATTAATTTATTAATAATTGTTATTATGTTTGGTATCTGTTTACATTAGGATGCATTCAAGATCCTGGTACTCTGTTTCTACACGCGTCTAAGCCAAATTTACACAGGTTTTTAACGAATAGCTTGTCGAAATTACGGGTTATTCTTGCTGTATTTACTATAACTACTTTTTGCAGGATATATGTATTTCGGGAAATCTAACAGTTTGATAGATTCGTATTATTAAAAACAGCTAGTCCAATAAACTTTTTTTTCTTTTATATTTGAGAGAACTTGCAGTTTTTTGTTTCAAAATAAATAAATACTTATAATAATAATATTAATACTTTTAATGAAGAACGTCAGTTTTCCTCTTTACTCACCAATGGTTGTTACATACAAAAATATTATTACGCTCGAGAACACAAGAGAACGTAATATTTAGCTATGATAAAGCCGAAATATTGTTCTAAAAATATATGAAAATAGCCTTCACTCCTTTACTCAAATGTACCGTACATTGTTCGTGAACTTTTTACGTCATGACTATTAAAAACATCCCATCTTTTTCCTTAACAAAAAGATAACGGAACGAAACAAAAAATGCTTCATTTTGCATATTATCAACACTTTATCTTTAAGAATAATTTAAAGTGAAAAAAACCATAGATAATCTCTAACTATACGTATAATACAATCTCATGTCAGTTTTTATAAGATGAGGGATAAATAATAACGGCAATAAAAATTTATGTTTAGAATCTTTTTCCGATGTAGGAACGCGAGCCAAGACTAACGTAGCATTTTGCTTGATTAAAAAAAGGGTGCGTGTATTTATGTACGCGCGTAAGAAGTTATACTTCTTTGGCCCTCTTTATTTTTTTTAAATATAATTAATTAATAATTAATATTTAACGTAAACAATTTAACAATATTAAATATTTTGTATATTATTCAATTATTAATTAATAATTATTATTATTATTATTTATTATTTTATTAATTCAATTTAATAACTTGGTATGTTTCATAACCTTTTAACTAAGTAACAATAGGTCTTTGTGAAAAAACATTGCTAAATTTCTTTGTAAAAATAATTAAAACTCCTTTATTTGTTTAAAAGGTAAATATCATTATGGTCATTCAAAATTCTTGGCATAGCTGCTCACTTCACGTATATTCTATTTCTTTTTACTTGTAGACTGTCTTATTCCCTTCTCGCTCGCGCACGCTATAATCACACTGACAACTTTGTGTCTCAGGTGCGCGCGCATCGTAAAATTTCACTCTCATCAATTTTTCATAACGCGCCTAAAGAAGTATAACTTCAAAAATACGCGGTGCCGGAAGGACTGCGTTTTATATGAAGATGCTTTTCAGAAGAAAATATATTTTTTTGCTTATCCTTCGCCAAACTGGCACGTACCCTTTTGGACCCTGAATCACTTCGCATTGCCATCAGCCTCCGCTTTGGATTGCGCATATGTACTCCCCATAAGTGTCTTTGTGGCTAAGTAAGTACAGTGCAGGTCGATTTTCCCGCCATGCGGCTCCCTTGCCTCCGGGCTCCGACAATGTTCCAGCCATTTTCAAACCAACAGGCATTGCTAGACGATGGCAAACGGCCGGATGGGATGTCGTTGATTCCTTGGAATGTGTGACGGGCTTTGGTAAAAGATGCTACTTATACGACGAGAAAAATGCTGGGGCGGCCGCAGAGCAGGTGGAAAATAATACAGGGCTGATAAAAATAATAATAAATATGAACGTCTTTCCTCCATCTTCGATTTTGTTCCCTTTGTAGTTTTTGCACTCTTGGGCCGTAGGGTTCAAGTGCACAGGCGCTAATTTAAGACTTAAGTTAGCACCGGTGACCCCAGAGCTGGTGCTTTCCTCGCTCAACAAGTATCGCAATACAGCGAGGAAATGCTGCCAGCGTTAAAGGGACATTGCCACAGGGAGCAAACTTTATTATTTGTTTCATTTTTCTTTTTATTAATTTTTAATTGTATTTATTGATACTATGTAGGTTTTAATAAACAATTCTTTGTTGTTGTTAGTTAAATAAAACTTTTTTACCGTATAAACTCGAGTATTCTTCCAGTCCAAGGACTGGAGAACATCAGGCGTACTGATTGCAGTCAGTTCCTTTACTAAATTCAATTTTTAGAATACGCTGATTACGAATACGCAATTCTCAATACTGAAAGTTCACTATTGAACTTGAAAGATATATACTTAGCTCCTGTGGACTTAAATACACAACCATAATGTTCTGTATGTTATATGACTTTATGAATTATTCATAAAAATGCCTCAGGCGTAGCAGGTGCCTTAAATTGCTCTAACACAAATAATCTACAACTTACATTATATGTTGTTAAGCAACAATAGGTGTGGTCGGTACTTAAACAGTATATAAAGAGAAAAGATACTTAGTTGAATATATATATATTATGAGAATAGATACATAAATTTATGTGTTGGTAATGTTATTGCTCTATTAAATAGTCTTGTGTTAATAACTGAAAAGAAAAAAATATAATTATGTAGTATTAAAATTAATATATTTGTCTTAAAGTAGATTATATTTCACAGAGCAGTGTCTATTGTCCAATTAGCTTCAACGTGACTCTTCAGCAGACATGGACAGAAAGTCGCATTTAACACTCGCTCGTACTTGAAGCATCCTCACGGCGTGCCCGTTTGCCCTGTTCCATAAAAAAAAGTGCGTGCTCTCTCCCTTTTCTTCGACAAAAACGATGCACATCTTCGTGACGTTTTTTAAAAATTTTACTAAAGAAGTTTCACTTTAAAAACAAATGTACCCTGAACAGATACTGAAATCTAAGGACCAGAACTTAAAAGGCTGAAGCGGCACTGTTTTTTTTAATATATTACTTAAAATGTTTCAGGTCTCCGCAGTCATTGAAGAAGACGCGTTTTGACCGACATAACGAGTGCCCGAGAATCAACGAAACGGCTAAACATGACAAACAGCCTACGAACTAATAAATTGTTAGAAATTTTAAGCTACAACGGATAACAGCGACATCTCTTAGACACTTTAAGAACCAGCTAAAAAATCGTGTTTAGGTTTAGTCACAATTTGAATTCATTGAGTTAACGGATGTATGCTTATTTTCTATCAATTTATCAGTGCTGGCTGTATGGCCTTAGTTACATTTTGATCTCCTATTAATAATCATTATTTATAATAATGCCATATTAAGGTAATGCTTCGGTGTTCTTAGTGTAAGTTTTTGTCCTATTTAGAATATTTCTCTTAAACGTTCGTATAAACCAAAAACTTGCGGTGCCTTACTATGTAATAAAATTTGAATTCCCTCTTTGGTCCTTTAGTTTAAGTTAAAAGTCACAATTTTATCGATAACAATACTTCTTTATGCATTTATCATTGTTTACATATAGATTAAAATTGGTGTAATTATTTGATTGAATGATGTTGAACACTATTTTGGCAAGTGATAAATTTAATCAAATAATATATATCGAATTAAATATTGTTCTACTCCTTTAGCTTTAAGCAATGATAATTTTCTTGGAGGTTCAAATTTTGTATATTATTTTTTGAATCTTTAACAAAGTTATCGTTTTATTTGTCTGTTGTATTTGCATATTTCAGATATACTTCGATAAGGGAATAAAATGTCGATAATATTTTTACATTTGTGTTAGCAACGCCATCTGTTTTTTGTCACTTGCACTACATGTTTATTGACAAATACATAGAT
Organism: Pieris macdunnoughi; assembly: GCA_905332375.1. Classification (NCBI taxonomy): domain Eukaryota; kingdom Metazoa; phylum Arthropoda; class Insecta; order Lepidoptera; family Pieridae; genus Pieris; species Pieris macdunnoughi. The sequence goes on along the minus strand of CAJOBZ010000067.1, from coordinate 2,664,396 downwards.
GTCGTGGTGATCAATACTAGCTATTGAAAAAGATATTATTTTCGACATTTACTCTCTAAGCAAAGTTATAATAACAATATCAGGTGCATGAATTAAATTTAAAAAAAATATTTTTTTACTCCAAATATGCGGTAGCTAAGACTAGAATTCCTATTCTCAGAATAGGTTGTAATTACCTATTTTTTATTATTACCTGTCATTAGATTAAGTTTTGAAATTGTAGTCTCGATATTGTAATACTTAAATAAATGAATAAATTTAATTGTGCTTGTTTTATTTTAATTGTAACATTATCTTATGTAAAACTTCTTTTACTGAAATACATTTTTGATTTGAGAGATTAATTTTCTAACATTACATATTATGATATAGGGCAAGAACTCTCCGCCACTCTTTTTAATCGCTTAGTTTTGAGTCATACAAATTGTTGGAACTGCAGCAAATCAGTCCCAAGGATTATGATCATTGAAATAATCGCCAAATTTATAAAAAGCTTTATTGATCAACGTACTTTTAACGAGAGTGTTAAATTTATTCAGTGATAATTCTCTAATTTCGCTTAGGAGTTTGTTGTAAAAACGAATACAATTTCCATATAAGAAGTGGTTAATCTTCTGGAGCCTGGTTGGTAGTACGCTTAGTGTAGTTCTGTTTCGAATATTATACTGATGAAAGTCACCATTTGTTTTAAAATCGTTTATTTTTAGGAAATACAACAAGGTTTCAAGAATATGACCAAATAATGTCATAAAACCCCTTAAACTTATTCCGTACCGACTCCCTTGGGGAAACACAACAAATACCCCGAACAGCCCGCTTCTGCAGCACAAATGTGGATTTCGCAGCTTAGTTGTATTGATATAGATATATATAGATTTACCATAAGAGATAGGTTCATGAATGTCTCTGAACTAAACTATCTATTGACATATCAGGGTTTTTCAATTTGAATATGTCAATATTAGCGCTAAGCTCGTCTCGAATTCATACCTTTAGTTAACCGTAGACTTAAGGCCCTATCCCAGCACGAATTGCTGTGTCAGTGTCTCGGGGTAGAGGAGAGCTGGAGCACTGAGGCGCGCCGGCCCGTAATAAAAATTAGTTATTGTAAAACATTAAATTAATGTAATTTTATCAATTTTTTTTCTGAAATGGATGACTTAGCTAATGGCGATAAAATATATCGTGTAAATTTCAAAATCGTGTTCTATACATTTTAGTCATAAAATGAATTCAAAGTGTCAAAAATTGACTAGGTTTGGATTTTTTTTTTCTATAGAGCGAAGTTATTTAAATCGTGTATCGATCTTTCAAAATGGATACATAAACTACTCAACTCCACCATTATATTATTTCCATTCTCCCTGCTCCAAGAAACAGTGACGAAAAATGGTAAGAAACAATGTACTTTTTTGGAGTTTGGCGACCAGATAGGTCTTTAAGTTGGGCGTCGGGACTCTCACGAAACTGTCTGTGTGTTTAGGATAATCTTTACCACTACTAAATATATTTATTGTAAAAAGAGACAAATTGTGTCCAAGTATGCCGTGACTACAATTTTCAAAGCTAAGATTGCCACCGTTTCGTCTTTTGTTTTACGATATAAACGACTATTTTTTTCTGGTCAAATCAAACCTGGAGACCGCAGTACTTTGTTCACGACACAACAAATTTATAAGGGTAAGTGAGAATTATATAAGGGTAAGTGAGCAGTGTTGGCCTAGTGGCTTCAGCGTGCGACTCTCACCCCTGAGGTCGTAGGTTCGATCACCGGCTGTGCACCAATGGACCTTCTTTCTATGTGCGCATTTAACATTCGCTCGAACGGTGAAGGAAAACATTGTGAGCAAACCGCCTTGCCTTAGACCCAAAAAGTCAACGGCGTGCGTCAGGCACAGAAGGCTGACGTACTTGCCTATTAGATTATTAATTGATCATGAAACAGATACAGAAATCTGAGGCACAGACCTAAAAAGGTTGTAGCGCCTTTGATTTATTTTGTTATACTTAATAAGTGTATGCAGAATAATTATTAATTTGATCCGGAATTCCAACTAACCGCTGAAGCGTGGTGTACAATTTGGCTTGTGTTTGCCACAATTTCTATGAACCAAGGTTGCTATTAAACATATATGAATATGTTTTATAATATTAATTAATAGCTGAATGGCTTAATAATTAGATCTGCACTCATCTTTAATATTTTGTATTAATAGATGTGTACCTTACTTGTAAGTAATACTGTGATAAATAAACGAAATATTGTTACATACGATTTTTTTTATTATATACATATTCAGAAAGCAATTTACAACAGTAAGGTGGAAACACAAACTGGACATAGTACAGTACAGTGATTGACTATAATAATAATTATTTAGTTCATGCCTCATTAGAGAGACACCAATACAAAAGGAAATCGGAGTAGCAGCTATACTAGCTATAGTATTAAGATTGCGTGTTCAAACATTCACTTAACGTGAATTAAGTATTAAGTAACTTGAATCCACCTTATAAATATTCAAGTTTCATTGCAGGTATACGAGCGTCATTGCACACAAACAAGCTATTTTAGAATAATCTTAAATATTTAAGATCCTATTCATTAATTATTATCAAAACCTTGAGTTCAAGGTGCGGGGAAAATACCACGAATGATTTTATTACTACTTATTTTTTTTTTTACTACAAATTATTGCGATAGGTGAGTATAAATGACTCAATGACTAGGTGATAAATAGCATTCTAGATCGGACTAAGAAAGATTTTCGATTGAAATAAAACAGAAAATTAACAACTAAAACATTTTTAATTATAATATTAATATATTATAATATTAATATATTATAATATTAATATATTATAATATTAATATATTAAATATTATAATATTAAATATAATATATTATAATATTAATATAATTATAATATTAATATATTATAATATTAATATATTATAATATTAATATATATACTTGCTAGATTTTGGCGTGATAGGGAAAAATACACTATGATTCATAGTTCTTGTACATCAATGTTTATATACGTAATCATAAATATTTGCTATAGACTAGTTTGGCAGTAAGCATAATATAATGAGAAACAATCATTAAAGTAAGTCCTAGTAATCTCCTTAATAACAGGATTAAGACGTTGCGTAATAAAAGACTGAGGTTATTAATAAGAAATATTCTTTTCAATAACATAAATACGTTAATATTCATTCAAAAAACACTTAATCTATTTAGGGCTGCAAAGCGTTCAAACCTCCCAAATGACCCTCGTCACGAATCCTTTGTTGCCTCAACCTCTCATCTTCATAGCCATCAATTCCCAGACCAAACCGCTCTATTAACTTTTCGCCTTTATCCCCATTCAATTCAATAAATTGTTTTCTTCTTCGTTGAGCAACGTCTGGGTCAAATATCCACGTCTGAGCATCGTGGATGACGGGAAACCCGATGGCGTTCGTTTGGAGGAATGTACCGATCGGCCCAGCAGGAGCAGAAAGGACTTGTTGGTAATACAGGAGCAGAAGACAGATCGACTAAAACAAATGAATTTCGAGATAAATCACTTTGGCTTTGGGTTAAGATAACCTAAAATAAGCCTTGTGTGCCTGTTCACCCAAAACAATTATCTTTGCCGGGACGCAGAGAGCTGGTTGAAATGTTTTTTGTTTTACCAACTAATCCACTGCTATAAAATACTAGCTGATCCGGCAAACGTCGTTTTGCCATGTATATCATTTATAATAAAAAATAGGGGTTGATCGTAGAGGGGTGAAAATTAGGGGTTGTATGTATTTTTTAATGCTGTATCATAAAAAATAAATAATAAATAATTTATCTAAAAATTAAAAATAATAATTTAGGGGTGGACTACCCTTAACATTTAGGGGGATGAAAAATAGATGTTGTCCGATTCTCAGACATATCCAATTAGCACACAAAATTTCATGATAATCGGTCAAGCCGTTTCGGAGGAGTTTAACTACAAACACCGCGACACGAGAATTTTATATTATAAAATATATACCTATACTACTTAATTTTTAAAAACAAAAATTATAAAATATGACGATATACGAATAAAAAAACTATTGTATTAACTCTCCAATACACTTGTTGACCGATAGGTACAATTAAATTTGGTTTATTTTGCTAAATATATTAAAAGAACCGCAAATATACTATATGAACACACAAACTATATATTGAATTATAGCGACATAATAAACGTTTAAGTTAATTTAACACTTTGCAATACCGTAAAATTACAATTTAATGGCAATATAATGTTATTTTATTCGATCTTAACTAGGCGTCTGACAGCCTGATACAAACTTAATACGTGTTGAATATAAATGAATTTAATAAATTGTTTGTTTAAACTAAATCTACCCAATTATTTTTTTAGTAATAACTTATTAAGATATTTTGTTAGAAATACTTTTCTAAAACCTTTTTATATATATTTATTTTGTATATACATAACCGATTTCACAGACACTAAACACAAAAAACTCACTCACAATAGCCCTCATTTTTCCATGTCAATACCACACCGTGTCCAACTTGTATTTGTTGCAACTCAGGCAACCCAAGTTTCTTAACCGGCCTATAATTAAGTATGAATTACTTTATACTTGCGAAACAAGCGACTGCCAAAAAACTTATGGCCCGCGAACTGGTGTATTACATAATTTGAACTTCGGGGTAATTATAATTTGTTAATAACAATGCTTTGTGCTGGAGGTTAAAGATCATTTGGTAATTGCGATTTAAAATTCATTTAAGCTTTAAAAATGTTGCGTATTTTCGGTGGAAATTTATAGTAGACTAGCTGGTGCCCGCGACTTCGTCTGCGCAGAATTAAAATAATATTTGTCCAAATGATGTAGCGTGAAAGATATATTATATCTACTTTAAATAACCAATGCGATAAAAGTATCTTTTTTCATTTAGGAATCAATTTATTTGTATTACCAAATATGGATTTAAAATAAATTATCAATTTTTATAGTAGTTATGGTTCACTGTTTTGGCTATAATGGCTTACACATAAGACACAGATATACATTATGGCGGACACAGATATCCTTTTTGTAGGACTATTTAAGATAAACATTTCCATTATACATTACATATAGGTATGTAACTCTAGCGGTTTTGGCAGTTCACGCCAAAATAGCTCGCAGATGGTAGATTTTTTCCTACTTACTTTTTAATTTTTTGACAATTCTCAGCATATCATTATAATAGCCTATGGGTCATTCTGACGTATAAGCTATATTATTGTAAAGTTTGATTAAAATCCATTCAGTAGTTTTTATGTGAAAGTGTAACAAACACCCGTCCATACTTACAAACTTTCGCGTTGATAATATTTGTATGATGTATTTTAGTTTTCGTAAATCTGTAAACATGCACCTATAGGGAAGAAGTATTGACTGTTTTGTTAGTAATTTCAAAAGTAAACTATGATGTCTTATACAAGTAGATGGTTTGAATTATATTGTATTATAATTCAAATCACGCAGTATCACAACGCAACATTATTACAGTTGTGCAATAGCAGGTTCTTCTCAAGGACCCATTAAACTTTCCAGGTAAAAAAATATATGAAATTTCGAATTCATATCACTTTATATTTACAGGGGGTAAATGTAAAGTGATACTGAGGCTAATATAAGAAGCAAAATCTAACAAATTCAAAATCATTTATTCGTTTAGGTAACACAATGTCCACTTATGAACGTCAATAAAGAAATACATATTAAATGCTTCTAATTTTACATTTACCGCCAGTTCTCAAATCAAGGGCGTAGAACGGACGAGAAGTAGAATAAACTCTCCGCCACTCTCTTTAATCGCCAAGATTTTGTTTTACACAATGTTTGTAAGGAGCTGCAACCATTACACCATGTTCCACATGACATCTTTAAGTAATTAATAATAAAATAAAAAACAAAGATTTGTCCTCTATCAGCAGTAGGCATGGTGAAATAAGAGCACGCACTTACATTCTCGTGGGAACAACACGCAACAACATAGTCGAAATAACTAACGCTGGCTAACTAATCCAAAGATACCAACCAATAGGTTGATTAAGCATTCCCAATTTCAATCTTGACTTCATGGTTGACATGACATGACATGACATAATATGGAGTATCTATGGTAGAGTGTGAACCATAAACAAAATGACATATCAACACATTTCAAAATGTTCTTACTCTTCTGTATTGCTATTGGCTAGCGCTGGTCTAACAACGCGCATGCGTAAACACCATCCCGCCTCCCACGTAAATAAGAAAAATCGATAAAATTGACAACGTTGGTTTGTATTTTTCTTATTAATATTATAAAGTGTAAAAATGATGCAAGAATATGACGATGACTACTTTTTCGAAGAGGACAAAATGTATGTAAATTGTCTATTTTAAATGTTTTATCTTTTTGTTTATCGCTGACTTCCCTTACAGAACATTATCTCGTATTTGAGTTTGCTGTTTGTTTTGTGAACATGTCCCAAAGAGTGCAAATTCTACCTTTTTATGACCCCAATTATAACCACATGTTGACCATCGGGCACACACTGTTTGAGGATAAAATGTAATTTTTTTCTTTTATTTTCTATTTTAAGTTTACGAAACTCAGAAATTTCTCTAGCTTAAGACATTTTTATATGTAAAATTATTTAGCAAACCAAAACTGGATATACCAAATAACTCCCATCTGTTGCTTCCTGTGAATGAAAGGTAACATTTTTTTTACTTAAAATAAAGCGCATTATCGCATTTATTTATTTTTGATTCATTTCTATAAAAACAATTAACGTGCAATTTATTTTTAATAATACATTAGCCAACTTCAACCGGACATACCAACCACCTCCAATTTATTACTACCTGTTGATGAAAGGTATTATTATTTTATTTTTATCTTTCTTTAAACGATGTCATTTCCTAACATAATTCTTATTTAGTGCCCCAGCGTTGATTGAAAATATACCCGTTGCTGATAACTCGATCCGTCTTGAAATGTAAGTATTTACAAATCCTACTTTAGGTAATGGCTAATTAAAATATTTAACCGACTTCAAATTCAGATGGCCCGCCTCCTAACCATACAAACTTTTTTATACACACATACACACTCTTGTCCTGTCATTGTGTGATTTCTCAGCTCTGGTGGCGCAATACCAATTCCTACTTTGTAATGACGATGTAGTTCCTCTATATAGATGTCGCGATCTTGGGATAGTGGTATACATTTTCTTGTAACATTGAACTTGGGATTACAATCGTTATTGCTGTTGGAACTACCAGAGCACCGAATACGAAATGAATTAATAAACTTAGTAATAAAATAAAACCTTATAAGATCATGCCTTTGTGTATAAAGAAACTAATCAATATTTTATTATTTTTGTGCGTTTTGATGTCGGAAGTATTTTATAATTTCTCGCTTTGATTGAAATGTTTTGATACAATATTGCGTCAGTATATTAACTATTAAATTTACAGAACAGAAGATACGGAGAATGCTGATTGTATTTACAACGATTTAAGAAGTAGCCGTTATTTAATACAGCATCAAAATCTTATGTGAGTTTGAGCCCTGTGTGTTCCCTGCACTGTGTGGACTTAATGATTGATTAAACATTTATTAATCGCATTTAAGGATCATCTATATACAGCTAAAATCATTAACACATACAAAGATTTGTATTGTATACTCTGTGCCAGCTATAATCAATCGATAGCTCTGGCTGTAGATACGGAGTATATTCCAAATTCTTTGTGAAATGATATTTTTTTCTTCTAACTGTTACCTAATCCGCTGTTTTGCTAGTAATTTTTATTGTATGTTTATTTTTTCTAACATTTATGTTTACCATAATTGTCATATATTTTAGAAAAGATAGCTTGTAACATATACTGTAGATAATAGCTTTATGTATGTTGTGTAAACTTTAATAAATAAATAAACATTCTCAACGTATATTCCGCTTTTCCTGTATTGCTAAAATAATAAATATTAGGAAATAAATGTGTTTTATTTAGTATCTAAATATCGTACTTTTGTAACTTCCAATAGTAGTAATACCATCGTTTTCGTATGCGCTGACGCAAAGTTGGGCTTGCAGAACAAAAACGCATTATTGAGATCGAAGTAGCTATCGGATGTTACAGGCTCTGGTCGTAGAGATGTATATAATCATAGTGAAAAACGACTTTACGCACAATAGTTTTCAATTTAGCAACAAGAGTGAACATTTTCTAGTTTTTCAACAAGGAAACTTTGCAACTTGTATGACTTCGCATTTTTTACATTTCCATATACAATAAGTTGTATAACTAACAAGATTACATCATCATTTGGTCCATTTTCATTTATTTATTTGGCACATTTGGCCTCTTTATTTCGTCCATTTCTGGACGTAAGCCTCTTCCATTTTCCTTCAGTACGCCCTACACTGGCCACCCTGCATGCACTGGGAGCCAACCTCTTAGACGCTGTCCACCTAGTCGGTGGGCCGCCACACGGTCTTTTGTTCTGCCGAGGTCTCCATTCAAGGAGCCAACGGGTGCATCAGTTCTTGAACATGCGCGCTTAGTGGCCTGCCCACCGCCACTTAGATATAGTTAAAGTTATATATCAGGGTTATATATTTATGATTTATCAAATACGTTATCGCTATATAAAAGAATGTGAGCATGCAATGAGCTTCATCGGCCCATGGTACTGACATATTGTACAACCAGGCACTTAAAGATGTCATTACTATCCAAATATTATATCGAAAATGCTTTTCGGATATAAAGTAATGACTAGATCTTAAAGGGAGATCTAAAATAGGATTCAAATCAGTCCAAGCGTACTTTTAGCAGCAAGCTGGCTGCGTTACCCACCAGAACTGTCCACATTTGTCCGGACGCAGGCTTATTAAACGTCGAAACTCATAATTACTGGTTATTTCAGGGGTATGACAGTGACATCGGGCAGTGTTGTTTTAACAAAAGATGAGAAAAATCTTATTGGTATCAGTATAGGTGGCGGAGCGCCTTTATGTCCATGTCTTTATATCGTACAGGTAATTAAATTAACGTATACGTATATAATATCTAGAGCAGTGTTGGTCTGCCTTGAGTGGCCGACTTTCAACCCGGAGGTCACGTCAAATCACGGACTTTTCTTTCTGTGTGCATTTAAGACACGCTCGTACGTTGAAGGTACGAAAGGTATGATCAAGAAAACAGCATATCTTTGATCTTAAAATTGACGGCGTGTGTCAAGCACAGATGGCTGATCTCCTACTTGCCAATTAAGAAAAATAAAATTAAGCTTGAGTCACTTGTTTAGAAGAAGTAAAAAACAAAACAATAAACAATGGTAGGCTATTGAAAAGAAATAAAGAAAATACTTTATTAAACATCATCAAAAGGATATTTAGGTAAAAAGAAAGTGCACTAGCCCCAACACTAGGATTCCCTGTGTTGTAGGCAGCCAGTCTCTTCCTTGTGACATGATAACGGTACTTGACAATAGTATCATATATGTATATAGTACGATACTCTTAAAGTAAGAGAAAGAATTTTCTAATTCTAAGAGCTATTTTCACTGAAAAACTTCAATAACTAACTATTAATTTCAGATATTTGATAACACACCTACAGCTAAAGATGGAACTTTGCAGAGTGGTGATGAAATCGTTGGTGTTAATGGTCAAAGTGTTAAAGGGAAAACTAAGGTTGAAGTAGCTAAAATGATACAAGCAGCTAAGGTATGTATAAAAATATTGAAGTCCCCAAAGTTTTCGCTTTTTGATAGACTCACTTTGGTACTCATTTACATACCATTAAAGAAAACGCTCCGAAAACAGCTCATATTAATTCTATTAATGAGTAGGGTTCATATCCAATAACCATTCACATCTAGGGGCATGGCATGGCAGTGCGCCTGCCAAGTCGAGCAAAAATGCGATCATTTTCTATGCTATTTCTACTATCCAATTCATATCATTTTCTCGAAGCAGTTTAGGCCATTTTCGACCCCCATAACATCTTATAGTAACCATATCAGAATTACAAATCTTTTATGTTTTTAAAATATATACGTAGATTGACTTGGCAATCGCATTAAACAATCTAATTTAATATATTGCCAAGATGTCCAATTGAATATATTAATTTATTTAAACCAATAAATATTTCTAATATTGATATGGTCACTATAAGATGTTGTTAGAATAGCCAATGACGTAATAACTTAAGACAGAAGATCCATTATTAAGGGACTGAATAAATTGACTGACTTGGTATTACATTGGACTACTATTACGGTGGAACAACCGCGTTCGAGAAGTTTTGTTTTTGATGGCATTTATATTAGTAATAATTGGAAGTCACTCATCGAATATCCGTCACATTAAAAAAACCCTCCAAATTCTATTCTAGGACAAAGCTAAGCACACAGAACATTCTTGATGATTTAGAAATTGTCATTGTCTCTCTGTCATTTTCAGGACACAGTTACTATAAATTACAACAAACTACACGCGGACCCTAAACAGGGCAAGACCTTAGATATTATAATGAAGAAAATGAAACATCGCTTAGTGGAGAACATGTCGTCTGGTACAGCAGATGCTTTAGGGCTGTCGAGGGCTATTCTATGCAATGATACGTTAGTTGCAAGACTAAATGAGATGAGAGAAACAGAGAATACGTATAAGAAATTGGTGGAATTGGCTAAAAGGTACACTAATTGATCAAAGTTATAATGATATAAGAATTGAACATTAAAGGTCCGCACTTATACTCTCACTAAGTCCGTTTTCTGTAAAGTCGTGGCTAACCAAGCCTAGCTCCTTACACAAGCACAGAAATCTCCTGGGCACTTCAAATGCTTTACGGAGCGACCTCACTGTTCCGAGGATTTTTGTACGTTAGCATTCCAGGACTACGTGGGTGACTGATTCCTCTGCGCTGATACAACCCTCTACCTCAACCAAGGCACTATACACCATAACTATGTGACACGATTGACGTCTTAGAAACTGACAACTGTACGCTCTTATTGGTGACACGGGACCGTTTAAACGCCGCAACATTTCTGAATTAGAGCAACCGTTAAATGTTAAAAAAAAACTTTTGGGTCCCGGTTTTGAGCCCGGGAATTATTTAACAATTCGATTAAACGCGTTACGGAAATGTCAATTTTACACCTCTCAATGTTCCTTTAAAATGATTAACTCATTTATTTCAGAATGTTAAAATCATATTTCGACTTACTTCAAACATTTAAGTCTCTTGGTGATGTTTTCGCTACTATTGGTGTGAGAGAGCCTCAAGCGAGGGCCTCCGAAGCATTCACAAAGTTTGGCCAATATCACAGATTATTAGAACGAGATGGGATCAAAATGTTGAAAACTTTAAAACCGGTAGGTAGCATTGAATTGTATAAGTAGTTTTATTAATAACTATTTACTTTTACCCAAGTTAATTTAATTAAAGCTTGATGTTACATGCCGCCCAAAAAAAAATATTCGACTCCCCTTCGTTCCTGCGTTCGAGATATGTTCTGCCAAACAAACTGAGGCTAACTTCCGAAAGTCTATAAAATGCTTTTAGCAGATTTTTTATTGATATCCCGCTCCTTTTGATTGTTATCTCACCTGTTACTCGCTGATGAAGTAAATTTATTTGTTTATTAAAATTAAGTAGTTTTCAGTTTATTAATTATAAACAAAACTCAATCTTTCCTCTCTCATATCATTGCTTTTCGTAAAAACATATGTGTAATTAAATGGGAAAATATTTTTATATATACTCAATAAACAACAGAAAACTTTTACTACTTAACTTAAAATTTTGTATTAATAACACAAAACGTAAACCTTTATCTAACAAATTATAGATAATGCAAAAAAAACAATCTGTACGCGAGCGCGTACACCGCCCAGAGTGATTATTTATCGTGTTAATTAATCTATTTTGTATTTTGTTGTCTCGTTATTTTTAGTCTTAAGTTAGGCTAGATCGTAATGTTATATTGTGTCTGTGCAGAAACAATGTATTAAAAAAAATATTACATTAATTTCTAGATATTAGCAGATATGGGAACTTATCTACACAAAGCGATACCGGACACAAAACTAACAATTCGGAAGTACGCAGACACAAAATTTGAGTACCTCTCGTACTGTTTGAAGGTTAAAGAAATGGATGATGATGAATATGGCTATAATGCCTTGCAGGAAACACTTTATAGAGTTGAGACTGGAAACTATGAGTATAGGTTTGTGTTTGTTTTGCTAAATTGCTTATTTAGTTTTAACGGATTCTCGATTGGGAAGTAATATATGTTCTTACTCTGCTCTACTAGTAAGGCTAGTTGGCACCACGCCATATTTTTCACAAGTTACCTACTACAAATCGTAACCATTAATCAAATTATACGCATACACACCCATTCACACACTCATGCATTCACGCATATTTAATGTATATGACTTGTGTTTGATTAGTTATAACACTAAAACTAATTTGTTTTAAACATGCATACACCACGGAATAATTGTAATCTCGTTATCCACAACACCTAGGATTAGCGTATTGCGAATATGAATTTAGTATGCAGATTGCCGTGCGGCGACCGCATGTTGCAGTCGGTCTTGACTGCAACATGCGGTCTGTCTATGGCCCGCTTTAGATCAACTTGTCACAACCATATAATTATTATTATTAAAAAAATATATAGTGAAAACAGACGGCGAAGTGTTTCTGTCGTTGAGTTACGTTCTAAAGGGTAAGTTGATCACTTCAAGACTCGCAATATCTCATGTTCTAAATGCTAGAAAATCAGAGATGTTTCATATACGTCATATCATATCTTTCTTGGTTGTACATTAAAATCGTGCTATCTTCACGCAACATTTAGTGCTTTGTGTGATTTAACAAATAAACTGATGATTCACCATTTGCAGATTAATACTCCGTTGTCGTCAAGATGCTAGAACGCGTTTTGCACGTCTCCGTTCAGATGTACTCGTCAAATTAGAGTTATTAGAGAACAAGAAAACTCAAGACGTCGCCTATCAGCTTAAACGGTTCATACAGGGATTGGCTGTCTATCACAAGTACGTAAAAATCTTCGTAGTAAAAAGCTATATAGAGGAGAACAAATTTGTGTGCAGCGCGTTCATCGATTTATTGTCTAATAAATCGATGAACGCGCTTGTCACGTCAAAACTTGCGATTAAAAAAAAAAAATATTAGCTAACGAACTTAGGGACGTTTACAATATATTGGATTTACATTATTTAAAGTTAATTTATTTTCAGTGAAACAGTTGAACATTTAAAAGAAAACGCCAGTCTCTTCCCAGTAGAAGTGGATTTATCGCAAAATGCATTCCAATACAAGTCTACATCGCAATATATTCAGGTAAGGCCTGTTTAGTTTTCAACAGCTGTACCAATTAATATTTCCAAAAACTAAGATACACCATAAAAATTATTGGTTTAATTGAATAATAAACGTTTGTTGTGTTTAATATAAACTTATTTGGTTGTTTATACCAACATTATTTTAATTTTATTATTTATTATTTGCAGGATAGTCAAGAAGATGACGAAGAAATCGAATTTGCAAGGGAATTAAAAGAGTATCATGATTTGTCCGACGAAGAAACTAAAAAAGCGTCAAACAGGCGCCAAAATAGTGACACTGACGCTGATTTGTCGGAACAGCTAATACCTAACTTGACAGAGGCAAAAATTGATAATGACAGAATTGACAGTGACAGTTTGACACTGTTGACGGAACTGGGCCTGGCTGACACAAAGGATGATTTTGGCGAATTTCAGAATGGGTCTATGGACTTTACGAAAAGTACAGATGACGTTTTTGATAAATTATTGAGTGACTTGAACATACATTAATGTTAATATTTGTATAATTATTTTAAATATAATTATGTTATTCCAATTTTAACTATAAACACTTTTTATTTCTTACCTACTTTGTCAATAATAATTGATTAATTAATTGAATAAAACCAAAAAAGTCTTCGCAACGCTTGAGTAGGCCGGAAAAGTTCTGCCTTGCCTGTTTCGTTTTGTGTATTCCTTCATAATTTATATATTAAAACTACTTTGTTACGAAAATATAACTAGGTACACGTTTTAATATTAAAAATCAAGGAAAAAGACACAAAATCGGTATTATTAATTTATTATTACAATCACTTGGGCATATTAACAACAATTGTTTGTACATAAATGAACATTTTAAAACTTTTTACGATCTATTTAATTCAATAGAATATTTTAAAATTAATTTGAAAACGCCGATTACGATTATAAATTACAATTAATAGAAAGAATTTTGACATTAAAAGCTCTAAGGTCCATAATGAGGTATATGATAAGGTATTGGCTTGTGAGGTTCAAAATAGTGCTTCAATCTTTCAATTTGATACGGGTCCACAACAAACGGAGTTTTTCTCGTGTAATGCTCTTTTACATAATGTTTAGCATATGGTTGTATTTTGTGTCCATGCTTGTGTAAGTCAAAATCTGCTGTCAATTTGTGAAGCTTCGAAACAGCTTTTTCTGCAATGTGCTTTATTCCCGATTGTACCTTTTCTGCAACTTTTTCCAAGTGTAAATGAGCTGTTGCTACGTGGAGGATCAAGAGAGATATCTGTAATAAAAAAAAATTATTCAAAAAACTTGAACGGAATTTTTAGTAGAGGAGAGGGATCAAAATACACGCGCTTAGTAAACATCTTAAATATTATCTGTCGTTATTTTTACATAGATAGATTTACAAAACCACCAGGAATTCTTATACAAATTTATAAGAACGATATCCATTGTATTTTTTAATATAATACAGTTATTTAGTTCAATTTAAAAGCGTAATTAATAATATAATTTACTACTAAATTCTCTATTAATTATTATAAAATAAATGAATGGGGACTGTTCAAGTAGGTATTATATAAGCAGATTTACTGCAATTTATCCCCCCTTCCTACAAAAAATTTGTACATAAACGTATTAATTTTTTGTAGGAATCCTCGAAAATGATTCGCTTCAAGCATAGACAATGTGTTGGTAATATGTGTAAAAAGTGCCCACCTATATGGTGCTTTAACGTAGTACTCGAATGGCCCAATAGGTTTACTATTGACATTCCAGCAGAGCAAGGTTCGCCAAAACAGACCGAGCTAAACTGAAAAGGACCTTGAGGTCAACAGCGAGATTCAAATAATAAAATCTCATCGTCTAGACTGTCATATACTTTTGACTTCAAATCGGTGGCGATATCGTAAATGTACTTACAAAAATATAAGCCCTCATGATGCGTGATATCCAATCGTAGGTAGTACACTGCTTCGCGCCAAATCATTCACCCTTCATATAAACTAGGGATCTAGTGTAAATTATTTTATTACAGCCTTATTCTGATGACACGATACCACTGCCCGTCTATATATTAGTATCGTATATCGTAGTTAGTATTAATCGGAGATACAGTATATGGTTTAAATGTAAGTTTTTTTTATACAACAGGGGGCAAAGGGGCAGGAGGCTCACCTGATGTTAAGTGATACCGCCGCCCATGGACACTCTCAATGCCAGAGGGCTCGCAAGTGCGTTGGCCTTTTAAGAATTGGTACGCTCTTATCTTGAAAGACCCTAAGGCAAATTGGTTTTATTATAAATTACCTATGTGCAAACGTGTCCATACTAAGACTGTTACAAGTAAAATACACTTTGTTACCAACACATCCTGAGAAAAACTTATCGTGACTGGTAGAATGGAGTGCGACAGCCCTGTAAGGTCCTTACAGATGTTACCATCACCCAGGTGCAGGGGCTTGCTGATGACAGGGAAGAGTGGAGGAAGTTCTCCAGCGCCACTAGTTCGTGCCTTTTGAAATGAAGAGTGCGCTAATTGTTAGTGTTAGATTTACAAACTAATCCCCGGATATAACTAAGTTTGATTACAAAAACTTAAAAAATCTCTATTTATTCAATAATAATGTATTAATTCACAGCAACAGTGAGCAGTGTTGGCCTAATGGATTCAGCATGCGACTCTCATCCCTGAGGTCGTAGGTTCAATCCCCGGCTGGGCACAAATGGAATTTAATTCTATGTGCGCATTTATAATTCACTCTAACGGTGACGGAAAACATCGTGACGAAACCGGCTTGCCTTAGACCCTGCGACGGCGTGTGTGTGTCTGATTATAAACAAATGATCATGAAATAGATACAGAAATCTGAGGCCCAAACCTAAAACAGTTGTAGCGCCACTGGTTTATATTATTATTAATTCAAAGCGTAAACACGATTTGGCAGAACAAATCATTTTACAACAGCATAGTATCACGAGAATAAGGCCTCAAGGGAAAGTCTCGATCGAAATTCAACTCGCAAGGCTGGTGTTGTTTTTCGCATCCTAATCATTAACTTATTATTTTACTCAAACTTCCACAAGATGAATGACTCTTATTACATGGTAATACGGTCTACAAATGACGTTGATAATTGCATAACAATGATGTATACGGATGCTTATGAAGTAATCAGTTTTATAATCGATACAAAATAAATGATTGAAAATTTTGACTATCCTGCTTTATAACATTGATCCTGGTTTAGTTTCTCGTGTCTTGACAGACTTGTCAGACTCTCAGTGACAGTGTTTTTGAAGTTTACTTCTTTTGGCGCGTTAGGGAAAAATTATGAGAGTAAATTTTTACGATGCGCGCGCACACCGTCACAAAATACCGACACCCGCATACCGTTACAAAAAACCGATACCCGCACACCGTCACAAAAACCGACACTTTTGGCGCGTTAGGGAAAAACGATGAGAGTAATTTTCTATTGTTAGTGTCGTTTTTTCTACAAACATAGAATAAAAATTTCGAAAAGATTTT
Organism: Pieris macdunnoughi; assembly: GCA_905332375.1. Lineage (NCBI taxonomy): Eukaryota > Metazoa > Arthropoda > Insecta > Lepidoptera > Pieridae > Pieris > Pieris macdunnoughi. Next base: position 2,647,427 of record CAJOBZ010000067.1, on the reverse strand, counting down.
TATCTTGTTACGCCAAAGAAGTATAACTTCTAACATAAGTACACACACGTTTTTTTTATAGGACCCCTAAATTGTAGCCTCAAGGACATCTGTGGCCGAGCAGCTAGGCAGCAGGAGAGTGTCAAATCTCCCCTTTTGTAAGGGACTTTATTTCCTAAAAAGGCTCGGGGAGACGCCAACTACTCCGGAAATATCCTCATGATATTTAAGAGCGAATCGACCGACCCGCGTCACCTCTTGTGATATTTTGCTTAGTGAAATATTTAACAATTTTATACCAGAATTTTTCTAGCTGCGATCTCTGCTCAAGCTACATGTCATGTCATGGTGCCAGTCTCAAGCCCCAGAGCCACCAGATCGCAACCTGCCTCTTTCGAAAGTCGGACAAGTAATTGACCCACCGTAATAGCTTTTTTTATCATTAATTTCGGTTAGATTCAATAACATAAAATACGCGTGTCTTGCGCACCCTAAACACTATTGCTTGTGAGACGGATATATTTATTAGCACACTGGCTGGATTCACAAGAAATTGTGTTTTTAAAGTTTTTACTTGTTATGTTTTTAGTAGTTTGCTATTGTATTAAGTTACTGTAAAAATAGGAGATAACAAAAAAAAGGGTGCCTGTACTTATGTACGCGCGTAAGAAGTTATATTTCTTTGGCATTATTAAAAATAGTTTTTGATTGCATGCAAATAATTAATTACAATTAAATAATCAAAGACTGGAAAAGGAGTCATTATAGTCAATAAACTTCAGTTTACATTTGATTATTATTAATGATGATGATGATAAATAAATAAATATTTATTATTGTTATCTTACATTAAGTGTAACATAAATTCTATTGTTATTCGAATGTTGTTTTTAAATTATGCCCAATGCCGTAGCATCTTCCGTGGGCAACTTCATTCTGTTAATTATGTCACGGTGCGCGCCAATCGTAAAATTTCACTCTCATCAATTTTTCATAACGCGCCTAAAGAAGTATAACTTCAATAAATAAATATTATTTTTCATTAATATTTATTTATTTTTCTTATTTCTTTACAGTAGAATGGTGTTTTAGAATATACGGCATTAATAGACTTGTTTATGCTCGTAGTATCTGAAGTATTTCATTGTGTAAGCCATTACTGTAATTAATTTTATCCTGACCTACATCTGACGATAATGATAGGATAAAACATCCTCAGAAATGAAACCGTGATTTAATCAAACAGGAAGTAAATTAGCCGTAATTAATTCAATAAATATTTTTTGTAGTTATATTTAGAAACTAGCATTGTGATTCATGTGACTCTTAATATTAGCTTTTAGTTTTGTTATTGTGTAAGTCTTCATTGATGTCTGTAATTTTAAAAAAAAGTCGAGTTCGATCGCATTCGTCTAAATTAGAGTGGTCCCTTTATCGTCGCCGGTTTCCTCACGATGTTTTCCTTCACCGTTTGGGCGAATGTTAAAAGCGCACATAAAAATAAAGTACATTGGTGCACAGCCGGGGATCGAACCTACAACAACGCAGCCACTAGGCCAACACTGCTCTTTTTTATATATTTACTGCATTTTATTTTTAATTGGTCTTTATTTCTTGATGTAAACTTACTTGAAACTAACAGCCATAAACTGATGTCAATCTGTTTTGTTAGTGTCTTTGTCAATGTATCAAATGTAACCAACACAAATTTTACTGTTAATTTTAGCTTATTAAAACCTTATATTCATTAAAGGTTTTCTCTTATGCCTGTACAAATCGTCCATGTTCGGTTCTAAGGATCAGATTCAGAATCGAGACAGCCCAAACTATGACTTTGTCAAAATCCAATTATTATTTATGGAGGTCATTTTAGTGCTAAATTTGGACCCAATATAATCCAATTCCCTCACAATGTTTGCCTTGAACGGAGAAGCAGGTTGGGCACAAAGATATGCCATTTTTATTCACTCAATTAAATTCCTACAAACAATTTAACGCTTCCTTTAGGAAGCTTCCCTTGACTTAAGAACTGGCAGAAAATGTAAAATTAGAAGAATTTCATATGTATATATTTTTTCTTTTTTTTGACGTTCATAAGTGTACATTGTGTTACCTATATGATAAATGATTTTGACTTCTCTTGACTTGAGTACACATTGTTATAAGATACAAATATACAATTAAATACAGTAACAGCGCCATCTACCGATTTGACACACACTGGATTCAATAAAACACAATTTGATTTAAATAAAGTATATTGAACATAATTATAGCGTAAGAAATAATTACATACTTGGGACTAATTTATTTATAAATAAATAAGGCTGATACAAAGTTCCAATTACTATTCGTTTTAACACTTTCAGCTGTTTCAAATTCCATTTTCAAAACTTTTCATATTTTTACATTCCATTTTCAAAATTATTGTTCATTCCAATTCACGACAGTAAATTTACATTATAAAAACGCTATCAATATTTGACCTAAAAACAAAGGCTGTGCGAGCCTTTTTTATAAAAGAGAAAAACTTTAACTCCTTAGAAAAACTTATTACTCCCTTATTCATAAATACTCAATCATGCACTCTTTCAACGTACTCTATTGTCTCTTTCTGTCAAACTGTGAATACGCTGCGTTGGAAAGAAACAGAGTACTTTTGTATAGCAGGTAATCGACTGTATTTTAATGAATAAGGTGCTTTGGACACTTTAGATCTGTTATGTTTTTAATGTGTGTAATGGATTTTTAAAGATTTTTTTTTTATTATCTCGTATTGCCGGATAAACTGATGTGCAACAGTATTAAGACTGAGTTAGCTATTATGGTTAGATTTTACTAAAATAGTAGATCGATAATACGCACATATAGTTAAAATATTTTGACCAGAATTTTTTAATGTTTGATAAATAAATTTGAAAAATTGTACACAAATTCGTTAAATCTTAATTAAAAGTAAAACAAAAGTTAAAAAAATATTTTATTATTAATAATTCTTAACGACAAACAATAATGTACAAACCCTACTCAACATTATGCATAGAATACAGGTATTTTTATTTTTTAGTTGCCTTGGCAACCGGAATCCATTTCAAACGGACTATAGATAATTGAGACGCAACCAATACTTTTTGAAAACACTAATTATTTATAGAAAACACCAGCTTTCAAAGGAAAATTTCTTTCTCTAAATCGGCTGAATAAATTTTCATGCAATTTTTCAGAGCTAATAAAAATTTATTTTTCAATATCATGAATTCCAAATTTAAAAAATCATCACAAATGTTTTCGACAACTTAGCCGCTTCCTTAGAGCTTAAGTCACGTAATAACCAGGCTATAGGTTCATTTTCCGGCAAAATATTCGATTCGTTACGCACACTTACTTGCCATAAAAATAATCACATAGATGCAGTATACATCTGCCCCATGCGTATTTCATAACAAATCAATTAAAAAAAAACTTGGGCTGTCAAAATATACAGCGAATTTGACATCTCGAACTGTCAAAATCTAAAGATAAACTTATTACTTAGTCTGTGTTAGCTTTATTAAAAACACCTAAACCTATAATCTATGTATATCATTGAGAAATAAGCAATTATGAAGTACAAAACTAAATTTACAGTTAATTGAACACTTATTTATTCTGTACGACATAATTGTTAGAAGCTATTATCCTATGCATATATATATCACAAGCGTTATTAACGTTTTATGTAGCCCAGGACTGCAACATTGCAAACTCTTTGTCGTCTTCTGAAAAATAAATTAATTGTACCCTTTATCGCTTTACTTTGAAGTAATAAAAATGGACTGGAAAATAGAAATGTGGACTGTTTCCTACGTTGGAATCAACCTGATGAAATGTATTATGATTATGATATTTAATTTTTGAGAACTTTGAGGACACACATACTACTCACATGCTTGGAAACCTAAATAGATCATCACATGTTATCCAATTCTTATTCTATTTGGTTTATGAAAGATAATAAACAACACTTGGGATTTCCCAATCATTAACCATTGAATAAAAATAATTTATGGCTGTATAGACATTGACATAAAAGAAAATTTTGTGTTAGTTATTGTAATTTTGTCACATCTAACGTCTAATATCAAGAAGAAATCAAGAAATATTTTATTTCTCCTACCACAGTTTGAAACAACTGAGAAATTAAAGTATGTTTAACTTTGACTAACCAGTTTCCCTAGATTTGCTGGGTTTGGGTTTATCGGCCAACTCATTGTCGGGTACTTCAGGCAGGTTGTCAGCTGGGACACTGATACCGATCATTTCCTTGTCTAGCTCCTCCTGTAAAATATTTAAAAAGATATTAAACGTTAATAGAAAGGACTACTAATCAATTATAATAGAAGGGAGTAAAAGTTCATGAAATCAGGATACAAGTTTATGTATAATATAACCTTTCTCCATACTAGTTTAACTGGGTACAGCAAAAAGGCCTCAGGCAAAACCCATATTAAATTTAATCATATATATAATAGACATCAGAAAACGAATTCTAGGCAAACAATCAGTCTAGGGAGTAAGGTTCAAAACCTGGATGCACCTAACGTAAAGTTTTAAATTATACCTGTTCCAACTCTTCTAACTCCTTCTCCAACTCGTCCTCATCAATGTCGTTGGGGAAGGCCACATTGCTACTGATAGCTTCCGTGATCTCACGTGATATGTCGTGTTGCTCAGCAATATCATCCATTATATCGTGCACCTTGTCTACATCACTGGAATAAAATTAAAATACTATATAAATATTGTTTTTAAATATAATTATTAAATATCTTACACAGAATAGAATGAATAGCCCTTGCTACTAGATTTCATATTACATTGACCTGCAACTCTTGGGTGATTAATGTATGACTACTTCCTGATAAGTCTCGAATCGGGACCTTACCTTACATTTGAATACAATATTTTGTTATACAACAAGTTTTATAATATTAATAAGTGCCTTATCCTTATATTTCTGTAACTATAAAACAATCAAGAATATGATACAACACAAAACATTTTGTCAACAGAGGGGACCAACACACAGGACTCTTTTAGCTCTCTCTACTTATTTCTAGTAGTAAGTTTATAACACAAACATGATTTTTCTAGAAAAATTATTAGGTGACATGTTTGTGTGGAAACAACTATTGGCAATAATATATAAATAGATGTAAGTTATGTATATAGTATATATGAATCTACAAATCTCCAATACAGTGTAAACTCTTTATAACGTCATTTGTTATAACGCAAAAATGAGTTAAATTTGTTCGGTTTAACACAAACATATATATATATTAATTCCCTCTTTACAATGCAACAGCCATTCTCTATTACGAAGAAATATTTTCATATTTAGACATCAACAACACTACTTAAGTGTAATTGTTTTCATTATCAGCTTACAAAACTAACCTATTTGAGGTGCCGAAATTTCTATGAAAGACACCTGAGATCATAAACAGCCGCAGTAAAAGTACTTTTAATATGAATTATGAAACATTCAACAGAAGAATGAAGATGAATTCAATCATCTTTATTTCTTAATTACTTACATATCTTTGTGAGCCAGCTTCATAGCATTAGCAGCATCTCTCATTGTATTCAATACTTGAGCATTGGTTGTAGCACCTTCCAAGGCCTCCCTCTGAGCCTCAATTTGTGTAAGAGTTCCATCAATTTGAATAAGTTGCTTTTCATAACGCTTTTTACGTTTTAAAGCAGCAATTGCAGCTAAAAAAAGTGAACACTATAAATTTAAAAGTAGTTTTGCAATTTTTTCTCTAGCCTACGTAGTTTTGAAATTGTGTTTGGAGAGAGCTAATTTTAAAATATGATATATTTGCCTAAGGCATACATAAACATTATTAACAGTGTTTTGGCCTTAAGGTATTGCATTTTATTTGATTGTGTTCAGTCGTAACTTGGAAGTAAAAGTAACACACACAAAATTATTTACATTTTGATAGTAAGAATGCAAAGAGGTCTAAAACTATTGATTAAATACTACAAAACAAAGATAATACATTTATAATATGTATTATGCATGAGTCATTCTGTAAGTATTGCAATAGGTATGAAAGTTAAAATTATTGCAATTCTTGCTAGCATTATTCAATGAATAATATATTAACAAACCAGCAACTTATAGTTTAAAAGGTACAAAAGAATGAGTTTATGCTAAAATTGTGAATCTCTAAGACAAAATAAATATTCAATAAGAATAAGTATATAATATAATAGTTCAACCTTCAGAGAACTTAAAAAGTAGATCACCAATTTACCTCTTTTATTCTTAGTCCCATTTTTCTTAGCAACTTGTATCTCAGTTTCGACTTTCTTTTCTAGAAACTCCGACTTTTTGATCAGCAGCTCCTCTGTTTCTCGTAATTTTTGGATCGCTTCATGGGTCGTTGGCCCTTTTTCCTCTTTCTTTCCTCCAAAGAGTTTCCCCAAGAAACTCATGATATTTAATTTTTGATATTGAAATTAGTTTTTAATCACAGAATAACAATTATTTATTGCGTAGAAGAGAAAAAATTGCATAAAAGTAAAGGAATCACTTTTGTGTATGAATGCGTCATCCAATATCCATTATCCACAGATTAGTAAGAAATAAGAATTATGTAAAAATAAATAATTATAGTACCACTACCAGCTGATAGTAAATACATATTATATAATAGATATAAAAAAATAGAATTTACTAATAAGTTTGAGCTTAGAAGTAAATTAGTCACTTAAGTAAATTAGAGTTAGTTAGCCACGATAGTGACCAAACTGTCAACAGTAGGTGTGTAGATTTCCCTTAATCGTTTCTTTTCATTCTATTAGAATAGATTAAAGTACCCTTCGGGTCACGGCTCTACTATCCGCTGTCCACTTGTTGGTAACAGGCTAAAATAAATTAATTCAGGCTATTAAACAAACATAGGCTATTAAAATAAGCTTTCCCTTAGGCCATAAAGTATGAAGTATCTATTCTATTTGGCCCGTAAAATATTGATCTTAATAGTCTGTGACAGTTACTTATAAAAAAAAACAACATTTAAATTCCCCTAACTCCTAAGTATTGAATGAATTGAATCACTCCGGCTGATATTATTTTACAAAATTTTCACGTTGCTATTATCAATTTGAATTCTAATTTTGGTAAAGATAATAGAGAATTTTAAAAATGGTGCGTATCATAAGCCAGGACACATATGATGAAGTAGTTCGTGAAAATATTGATGAATTTGATATGAGTCCTGAAGAAGCAATAAAAGAAGCTATTACACAGTTTGAAGCACAGGTATATTTGTATTCTGATTTAAAAAAACTATTACTTTAGAACAGTTATCACTACCAACTCTTAAATAGTCTTTAGCCTCACGCGCAACTTATAAAATCTTATTTAAACAGTCAAACCTAACACATTGGAAGTTAATTTTGAAATAAAATTAACTTAATGAAACAAATAAAATTAACTTTTTAAATCATTATTGCTTTAAGAGTTATTGTTAGAAAACTTTAGAACATTTAATTTATTACGGGTTCAATATTTTTTCCAGGGTGTTGATCTATCAAACATAATAAAAGATCTTTCCTTGGGATCTGGTGATAACCACTTGGTTAGCACAACTGTGGAAAAATTAAGAGAAATCTCTAATGGTAATGAAGAAGAATTACTTAAAGAACTAGAAGTTTTAACAGTAAGTACAGGATAAGGTGTGCTAATTAATAGACAAATAAAATAAATCTGCATTTATATTATTATTATATTTCAAGAAAGAGCCTTCTGGTAGTGTTAGTTAATAGATGGCAGTATTACTTAACATCAGATAAGCCTTCGCATTTTCCCTCCGTTCTATTAAATAAAAACGTAAAAATACTATTGCTATGTATGATGGAGCTTTTGTTGGTGAAGATTTTTTTGACAAAAATTTGTATAACTATTCTGTACTATTTAGTAACTGTTCCATTAAAATAATAGAGAGAGAGAGTCAAAATATATAATTCTTTTCCAGAATGAATGCAAAAAAGACTTAGCCCACCGAGTCAGAGCAGGAAAAGATGGAGCATATAACATTCTTTTAAGTATCCTAGAGAGCTCTTACTCACAGGATAATCAGAGACTGATGACAAAAGTGTTGTATGGTTTAATAGCACTGATGGATGGACAGCCAGATTTATTGGACTCTAAGGGAGCAGATTTAATGAAAAGGTATGATTTGCTCTCTATCATATCATAATTATTTATAAAAAAAAACTAAGTCAATCCAGTTTAGTTCCCTTCAGATTCTTTGATAAAAGTCTTTATGACTAGTTAGTCAAGAACATGTATGATTTTGATATACACTATCCATAGAGAGTGCTATCTATGTCTTGTCTCTGAACCCTTAGACTGCTAGCACAACAGTGAAGTTTAATAATGGGATACTACATAAATTTCTAGTGTTGAATAATTTTTGTTCCCTAGAAACATTCTTTAAAATACTCGAACACTTGTGACATTGTTCTATAGTAAATGACTATCTTTTTGATGTATCTATTTTGTTTTCCTGTATTATAAATAAATTAAATCAAGTTATTTCACACTATTGGAATATCAGGAAAGAAAACTGACAAAGATATTAAGTATCAAGATGATTACCATCAAACTAATCATGTTAACATAACAAAAATGGTAATTTAGCAGTGCAGTTTCCTTAAATCCCACAACGGTTCTCACTCCGTCTATCATAGTCTTTCACTCTATCTTAAATGTGATCAAATATTCATGAAAATCACTTTATTTAATAGGATATTGAATAATACAAAGAATGACGATATTCTACTAGCAAACCTGAAATGGATCAATGTCTGTTGCTTGAAACATGAGATGAACAGACAAAGGATTTTTGCACTTAACATAATAGATAAGTTAAAGTCACTTTTAAAAGTACAAGGAAATACAAAGGTAAGAATTGCAATAATTGATATTTGAAATACATTTTAAAATCTCATTTATTGTATATTGTGTTATGAATTAGGGTTGGTTATAAAGATTCTCAGTACTAGCAAGATGCGTGGATTATATTTTTTTTTGTTTTTTGCTATGAAATTTTATACAGGAGAAAATATTTTCACACCAAAAATATGGTAATGGTACTAATATGTGAATTTGAAGAAAGTAAAGCTACACATGCACTTTATAAATTATTCTTTAAGATATGTTCAATATGTGACAAGTTCAAAATCTAACAGTAAAAATGATACATTTCTGTATTTAATTTATAAATTTAATACTTGTATTAGTCGTTTTGTTCCAATTCTTTACATAACACATACATTACATATACTCCGTGAAAAATATAAAAAGCCGTAAATTTATTAAAGAAAAAGTATTTTATACATTTTCCAGCTTTTAAGTGAAACACTACAAGTTATTCGGCGTTTAACTTTGGACGATGATATCCGCATGGCATTTGGCAAAGCACACGAACACGCAAGGGAATTGGGCATATACCTATTGGAAACTCTTACGAACTTACTTGCTGGTAAGAATAGTAGGGTTAAAATTAATTGTAGCTATGAAAACAAAAAATATATCTTCTACTTCTTTAATAATACTTTAAATATAATGATAAACGAAAATAGTAATTTTGGCGCTACAATACCATAGATACAATTCTCATCCAAGGGGCACAGATTATACATAATAAAAAAATGTTAGTACTACGGTGGAAACACAATCTCATCACATCTTTTTTCTGTCTACCAGGACGTCCAAAGTATTTATTATGTTTTATGGTATATTGTATTACATACAGGGTGACCCAAAATAGAGTGTCAATCGGTAGTCCAGAGATAGAGCACCCTTAGAGGAACCCGAATTATTTTATTTTAATTTCTAAGGATTAATGTCTTACAGAGAATACAAAACCACCATTAGTATCAGAATTGATGCTCACAATAGCAACACTGCTAGTTAGAAATGAGCTTTGTGCCAAAGTAGCAGAGTCTGGCAACAATGTTTTATTTACCGTATTGGCGGATAATTATGACAATGCTACCGTTATACATCAGGCTAATAAACTGTAAGTATAATTATTTCTAGAATAATTTGTAGGAATAAGTTTGTGTGAATATGACCACTATTTAAGCCTTGACTTGATTAAGCTACCGCGGAATTTTAAAAGGAGTAGTAAGAATATCATCATCAGCACCACACACACTCACACACCACACAACACAGCCGTATTAGGTACCTACTTAGTTAAATGTATTAAATAATTTTTATTGATTTTTTTCCTTTCGTAAATGTTTGAACCTTTTTGCTAATATTATATATTCCATATTTGGCTATGTGTTTAGTATAATTGTTTTTTTTTAGTTTAATACAATTTATATTAGCTGTAGGATTACGAAATAAATAAATAGGTGTAATAACTTCTAATTCGTGAAAATTGTATTGTTAAATTTTATATATAGCATTTATATATGTATCTTGTATCTGTAAACCGTGCAAATCTACTTATATCATTAGATAATCTGTCTATGAGTAAAATATTTGATACAATTAAAATCCACAAAGCTTTTCAGCGGATTGATAATGTGATCTCAAAAACAGACACCGCTGATCGTCTATATAAACTGTCTTTTTCTTAACAATAATTTCATTTTCCAACATCGATCTCTCGTGTATTAACTTCGCTCTTAATTTCTCAGTTTCCAAACTACGTGTTTGCAACAAACTCATACTGTTGTTCAAATCTCTCACTTCATCGATTAATCCTATGAGCGACCCTTCGCGGCAATTCTCTACGTTCGGCCGGCAATTCTTCACGTTCAGCCTCGTTTGGGCCACTTGAATTCTTTGTGTTACCTTCAAAATTTCCTCATGCAACGTCTCCATAATATTTTCAGTTTCAACAATTTTCTGCAACGTCAATTTCAACTGATTTTCTAGTTCGATCCTAACTTGATCCGTACGGGCGATTCGCTCGCTCAACGCTTTATTAACTGCTATATCATGTGTACGTAGATCGCGTGATGAATTTATCAATGCGGCATCTACTCTTTGCCGCAACGCTTTAGACTTGTCAATAGCGATTTTAAATTGGTTTAGTGCGTTTATCGTGTATTGTTCCCATAACTGTACGTCCGATTGTCCATCCGATAGCCTCGTAGCGCCAGCTGAGTCTTTGACATTAACGGATTTTGTTGCTAGATCGGAATTATGTGCTTCATACTTGAATGCCAGAAACTTATCGCTCCAGTCGCGTTCTAGAGAGTTCTTCGCTGCTACGTTCATTTTGATTTGACTCTCCATCTCATTTAGCATGTCGCGGTGAAGTTGTTTGATGTTTTGTATTAAAACAGACTCCTTAAACAACGCGTCTTGTGGTTCATCGTACACCGTATCCGACTGCATTCTATTGCGTCTTAAATTCAAGCATTCTTCTGTAATATATTCTGGAATTTTTAATATATCCATGGCGTTTTTCAGTTGTTGTCTCTGAGATTCTATGACACTTAATTCTGCATCGATATCTCGTATAGCTCTTTCTAATTCGGATTTCCAATAGTTAATGTGTCTAGTTCGATGTTTTAATTGATCAGTGCTATCGCTGAAATCGTTGCACGATGTTTGGTTGACCTTTACGATGCAATTTTTCGTAATTGATGTGTTATTGTCCGTTACGCCGATAATATCTCCTTTTAGCACATGGTTGTTGTGATTAAGCCAGTGATTGATTGTGGTTAATCCGATATTTCTGTCTCCGAAAGAGAGTTGGTCTCCGTTAGTTGGCACAGCCATTGTGTTTACTATTTTCTTAAATGAAACAGTATATACAAAAGAACGTTACAAGGTTGTTATGTTGTCTTGGTTACTAACTTATTGACTTAACAACTCTTAACTTGATAACGATAAAAAATCTAACCCCTATCATATGTATAATAGACAGATTAAACTCTAATCGAATTTCAATTGCTAAAGCGCAATCAAATTAAGGAAATTTAACATATTCCTATAAATTAAATATTGCAAATTAAAATATCTACTTAATGAAGGTTTGTAACCTAACATTAGTTAAGTAACATATATATATATTATATTTTAGTTAATTATTAGAAGCTTAAACAAAATGTATACAATCATCGTACACCTGAAGCCACAAGCGTAGTTGTTTCCACACTCATAAATTGTAATTTAACATTCTCGTTTCCGATAATGTCCAATAACATAAGTCTCATTTAGATTTACGAACTCTTCAATAAGTCAAGTTAGTTTTTGTTAGCGTCGCAACCCTACCCCTAATTTTATGTTAGTTATAAGCTCATATTTTAAACGATTAAAGCCAGTTGACACCCAGCTTCAAACGAAGTGTTTAATTTAACATATATCTGAACATAATCTACAATAACCGCTCGCGAATTTAACTATCGTCAGTATGAATAAGTACTGAATTAACCTTTTGGTCTCAGGATAACAGCGTTAGCCGGCAATGACGATGTGAAAAGGCAGTTAGTTAATAGTGGAATAATACCGATTATTGTATCAGTTCTTGCTAGACATTGCGTAAGTATTACTGGCCTTTGAATTCATTCATAATTACGGTAAGATTCTTTATACAATCATGTTAATTAAAAAAAAACAAGTTCTACAATATAATTTTTCTACTCTCACAAATTTTATATAACCAATATTTAACAATAGAGGAGTGTTAGCCTAGTGGTTTAAGAGTGCGACTCTCATCCCTGAGGTCGTAGGTTCGATCCCTGGCTGCGCACCTATAGACTTTCTTTCTATGTGCGTATTTAACATTCGCTCGAACGGTGAAGAAAAACATCGTAATCATATCAGTTGTTCCTATGTTTGTGTCATATTAATTTAAATCTAGAACTGTATTTTCTAGATACTGCTGTTTTATTAAGACATTTAAATAAATTATTAAGTTAGCCTGCATGACTTCAAATTATTCCCCTTATAATGGTTAATTTATTTTTACTGGCAATACTAATATCCATGACAGCGACGCTCTTACCGGCCAAGAAAAGTATGTGGCACTGTAATCCGTTTAGGTTTAGTGTATATAGCAAATATATATAGCAAAGTACTTTAATGCGATACAATAATCGACGGCTCATTGGTCTAGTGGTTAGTACCCCTGACTGCGAATCCATGCGTCCCGGGTTCGATCCCAGGCTGAGACATACATCGATGTGATGAGCATTTGTTGTTGTGCTTAGGTTTTGGGTTTAAATAATCAAAGACTGGAAAAGGAGTCATTATAGTCAATAAAGTTCAGTTTACATTTGAAAAATTAAATAAATTAATATTTATTTATTCTCTTACATTAGTGTAACATAAATTCTATTATTATTCGAATGTTGTTTTTAAATTATGTCCAATGCCGTAGCATCTTCCGTGGGCAACTTCATTCTGTTAATTTTGTGTCACGGTGCGCGCGCATCGTAAAATTTCACTCATCAATTTTACATAACGCGCCTAAAGAAGTATAACTTCAAAAACCGTACCGTAGTCTGTAAGAAAAATTAATGTACAAAGAAATCAGCAAAATCATAAAAAAATGTGATAATTAATTTTTATTCTCAGAATAACCCGACATCAGCAGCTTTGACATTAAAATGCATCGCGGCACTGGCCCTAAGAGAACCGGAACACAGTAGACAATTTATTGAAACTGGAGCCGCGGAAGCTATCACAGAGAGTTTGAAGATCCATCAAACGCAACCACAAGTACAGGTAATAAGTCAATATACTTTTGCAAGTACACATTAAAAAAATATATAAACGTGTCTATACTCAGTTACAGTCTATAACAGCTATAATTTTTTGACATGTCAGAGATGGCAAACCTTTTTGACCGGGCACATTTTTCAATTTTAATACGAGTCTGAACATCTGAGTCTATACATACATTTTATTTGTTAGTGAATGCATCCTTTTTATTAAGTGCGGTGCTCAATATTAAGTGGTTTAACGGCGAGTGATAATAACGTCGCTTTTCATCACAAACAGTAAAAAACGCACAAGTAAAGATAACATTTTATTTTTTAAAAAGGTTTACTAAACCTGGAAGTTAATTCGATATATTGTTCGTGATATTGAAATATTTGTTATTTTTGTATTAGGTCACCTGAGTAAGTAAATATTTAGATTTACCTTTTTGTAGGTAATTTTTTATTCGCCTCAAATGGGTCAAATTTGTCCCTTTTTCGGTGGAGAACTTTAGTAGCAACATTTATGAAATGTCAGAATTCTACATTCTTGGCAAATGATCATGAATCAGATACAGAAATCTGAGGCCCAGACCTAAAAGTGTTGTAGCGCCACTGATTTATTTATTTTAGAGATAAACTGAACCTTTTGAGTTAATAAACCTAGTGTAGTAAATATAAGTGCAAATGCTATATCTCGAACACATGAATATAGTGTCAAAATATTATATAGAACACTAAGACTGTTAATGAACATTACCTTAGTTTAAGTTATTCATTAGTATTGTAGAAAATTAAATCAAAATAATATTACTTATTAGCCATAATTATTGTATAGGCTAGATTGTAATTCATGTAGTCACACCCTCTTTTGTGCTTTTCCTTCTCTCACTGAAAACGATAGCTGCAATAATAATGTAAATATTTTTGTATAATAATTATTCTCGATGTAAGAGGCCGGCAACGCACTCGCGAACCCTCTGGCTTTGAATGTGTCCATAGGCGGCGGTATTACTTAACATAAGGTGAGCCTCCTGTCCGTTTAGCCCCTGTTCAATAAAATACTAAACTAAATTTACTAAAACGGATTAATATACAATTTATAAAAAAAAACACAAATATGTATATGTAGTAAAGAGATAGTAAAAATGTTTTTTGGAACGAAGTTCCTTATCGCGCGTTGTGAAAGGGGGGCTAGACGGAAAAAAATCTTACGTAAAGTTGTCACGACACTTTTTTGCTATTTGCTATTGTAATACACCCGTTCTCGTCCGATCACCGAAGTTAAGCAACGTCGGGCGAGGTCAGTACTTGGATGGGTGACCGCCTGGGAACACCTCGTGATGTTGGCTTTTTTTTCGTCGTAAGATTGGTGTCGAGAAAATCTATCATACTGTTATGATACCAATTAACATATAAATTAATCGAAAGGAATTTCGTTCCATCCGGGTGTCCCTTGACACCTCTAAAGTTTTTTTTTTTTTTAGAAAAACGGATGCTGGGCAATACGCAACATAGTAGCTCGTTGTCGGGATTTAAACACAAAGTTTCACGAACTGGGAATCGAATCTATACTCAGTCGTTCCTATGAACTATTCGAGAAGGACTTTGGTTTTGATATCAAATCGGCTTTACGAGATTTGGAGTGCGATATTAAATTAGACGAACAGTGGACTGGAAAGGGAATTCACTTGGAAGATTAGCGTCTTGAGGGCGAATCCAGTGGAATCACTTATTTGATTCCGCTATTTACAGATTATGTATAAAAACCATCAACGTGAACAATGACGCAAAAGCCTTCGAGGCGTTTAAAACATTTATTTATATTGCACAATAATATGTATGCTTTAATAACATTTTTATTTAATTAAACGAAAGTTAATGTCTTTTCATTTTTGATGCCCAAATCGACACCCTTAAGAAGTTTGCTGCAGAGAAAGGTCTCCGTGTCGTGGTCGTATGTCCCATTAAAAATAGTGTTTTAGTTGATCTACTTATTCAACAAAAGTCCCACGAAATTTAGTTTTTATCAAAGTTTCAAAGTCAAAGTCAAATCATTTATTTCAATTAGACCATCTAAAATGGCACTTTTGAACGTCAAAAAAATACAAAGAAGATTCTAGTTGCCCCTTCCAAAAGGTAGTATCGTGTGGAGAAGAATGGGCAAGAAACTCCACACTAACTCTTTTAAAATAGGTTTACAATATTTTGTTACATTTGTTAAATAATTATATGTGAAGACAATGTACTCTTAGAATAAACTACTATACTAAAAAAGTTAGTATACATGTTCCTCACATATTTACAAATATCGAAACCGTAGAATATTAACATTAAAGAGTAATAAAAATATTAAAAAAACACAACAAAACAGTGTGTGAGATACAATAAAATAATTACATTTGTAGCATTATAAATAAAAAAAAAGAAATAACAAAAATATGTTAAAGCAAAAAATCAGCAACCAATTTGATTTTGTCCAGGCTCTATGATTGTCCTATGGAGCAGGACCAGCATGTTTCCAAGCATTCTTATCTTGAATATAATCATCTAATTTGTAATATGCTTGTTTACAAAGTGTACTTTTAATAAAACATTTAAATTTTCGTTCATTTAGTTTTAAAATGTCACCAGGTATTTTATTGTAACATTTCACACAGTACCCCATAAATGAATTTTGAACTTTGGCTAATCGGAAAGATGGTTGAGCTATTTTATCTTTATTTCTAGTACTAAAATTATGTCTTTCATTTATTTTACTAAAAAGATGTAGATTCTTTCTTACATACATAATATTTTCATAAATGAATTGGTTAGGTACTGTCATAATATTAATCTTTTTAAATAGTTCCCTGAGAGATTCGCAACGACGTAGATTATAAATGGCTCTGACCGCTCTCTTTTGCAAAATAAAAATGGATTCTATGTCAGCAGCCCGACCCCACAGTAAAATGCCGTAAGACATTATGCTGTGAAAGTAGCTAAAATAGACCAAACGCGCAGTTTCTACATTTGTTAAATATCTTATCTTTCTAACCGCATAAACGGCTGAGCTCAGCCGCCCCGCAAGAGATGTGATATGAGGTCCCCATTGTAACTTCTCGTCTAGCGTGATGCCTAGGAAAACCGTTTGATTAATAAATTCCAGTTTTCCTTCATTCAACATGATGTCACATTCCCTACTTTTAACATTTGGCAACGTAAATCTAATACATTTAGTTTTTTATCATTCAGTGCCAAATTGTTTACCGTAAACCAATTTTGGACCCGAAGAATAGAGTTATTCACGTCGTCACGATTTTGTGACCATCGATCTACTTTAAAAATCAATGATGTGTCATCTGCAAATAACACCATCTTCAGTTTGTTCTGAACTAATTGGGGTAAATCATTTATGTATACTAAAAAGAGGAATGGACCCAATATTGAACCTTGAGGAACGCCCATTGTAATTTATGCCGTTAACCTGAACTTTAACCTGTCTGTCTTTCAAGTAAGATCTTTAGTAAGTCCAGAGCTTTGTTCTTAATCCCGTAGTGATTAAGTTTCAGCAGAAGAGTCTCATGGTTTACGCAATCGAACGCCTTCGAAATGTCGCAAAAAGATTCCAATGGCATCTTGTGCTTCCTCCCAGGCGTTAAAATTGTTCTTCATTAGGGAGACACCGGCGTCAGTTGTACAACGCCCTTTGGTGAAACCGTACTGTTGTTCATGAAAGATGGAGTTTTTATTAAAGTGACGTAACATTTGATTAAGCATTAACTTTTCAAACACCTTACTAAGTGTTGGCAGAATTGACACAGGTCTATAATTATTAAGTTCTTTACTATCACCGGATTTGAACAACGGAACTAATTTACTGTGTTTCATGAGATCCGGAAAGGCTCCTTGGTCTATGCTGGTGTTAAATATGAAAGCTAAATAAGGCGCAATAGTTTCGATGATAGAACTACAGACTTTTACAGACAATCCCCAAAGATCTTCTGTAGATTTAATTTTAAGATCTTTAAAAGCTTTTATAACAGCCTGGGGGTTTGTATATTGAAATCGAAACTCCGTAGGGCATGCCCTTACATTCTTCGTAAGTAACGCAAAAGAAAGTGCAGATGATGAATATATTGATAAAAAAGTTTTCAAATCCCTGAGCTATTTCTGCATTTGAGTTTATTGGGCCATGTGCAGTCTCTAAGTTAAATTCAGTATTACGCTGTTTTTTTCTACCAGTTTCATTATTTATTATTTGCCAGGTAGTTTTTATTTTGTCATCCGCTGATTTTATTTTATTACTTATATAAAGTGCTTTAGCAATTTTGCACACACTTTTAAAAGTTTTTGAATATTTCGCAATATGCTGATGAAAGTTTGTATTTTTTACATGTTGCCTTAGGCCATACAGTTCAAAAAGTTTATCCCTGCTCTTACGAATACCTGGAGTCGCCCAATCACTAAATAAGAACTTGGTGTAAATACTTTTTGTCTTTTGTGGAACTGTCATTAAATTGCGATTTTAACAAGGTAAAAAACTCCGCATAGAACTCATTAGGGTCCCAAATATTATTAAAGTTTTGAACACACAATTTACTGGTCAAGGTTTTATTTAATTTCTCTAAATTTTTACTTGTAATTGGCCTATACCTTATTTGAATTTTATGTACAGGTATGTAGGCACAAAACGTTATTGTTTGTCCACTGTGATCAGAAGGCAATTTATTAACAATTTCTTTATGTAAGTAATCACAATTACAAAAAATATTATCTATACAAGTGGCAGAAGAAGCTGTCACTCTAGTTGGTTCCATAAAAACATTAGACAGATTAAATGATTTAAAAAGACTTATTAATCTGATACTACATGAGTTTGATGTTTGTTTCTAATAAGTTAATATTAAAATCACCACTTATGATGATTGATTTACTACTAGTACTAAGTTTTTTTAACACATCTTCCATTACAGAATCAAATACAGATAGATTCTGATAGCCTGGTCTGTAAACACATACTACAACATGCTTATCGAGCTCGACACAGGACAATTCTATGGAATGTTCAACTGACAATCTGATAATGTCTTTCCTTTCTTTAGATTTAACAGAATCTTTGATTAATATTAATGATCCACCGTGTATCATACACTTCCGGCTGAAATAGCTAACTACACAATAATTTTCATAATTAATAGACATTATCTGATGATCATTTAACCAATGTTCAGTTAAACAAATAATATCGAACTTGGTTTTTTCTAAAAACATTTCTATTTCCAGTAATTTGGAAGAGCAACCTTGAATATTCTGATGAAATAATCTTAAAGTATGTTGCTTTCCTTTTGGTTTATTAAAGCATGTTAAATTGCCAGAAGATACCTTTTTATTATCCACGAATAATAATTGATTATTTAAACGGTTAACTTCTGTTGTCTTACAGCCTAGTTTAAAGTACTATCCGGAGTGACCTCTACAGTTGTAGAATAACCTAAGGTATGTGTTCCAGCAGGAAGAGTATACTCTATCTGACTGGTATTGGCCTCCAAGTATGTTGGTATTATAGGTGGACCCTCCTTCGTACAACATAAAGATATATTATCAATCACTATGTTGTTAGTGTAACTAGGCAACACAGTCTCGTCACTAATCCTAGAATTTGTTATATTAGCTATAACATTGTTAATATTGTATGCTATTAACATAGCAATCAACCGTCTACATTCAAAAGACAGAGATAAAGTTCTCTGAGTTAACTTAGAACCACTAACAAACTTATTAGTGTCAAAATATATCCACCCATAAAACAAAAAATATCTACTTATTTACAATTATTCTTATTTTTAACATTTAATTTTATTTATTAGGGGAGGTGGGGGGAACTGGAGCCTACTAAGGAAAAAGTTAAATAAAAGCCAAATTTATTGATACTTTATTAACTTTTTATTAGAAACTAAATCCTTACTTATTCGACTATCATTTAATCACAGCGTTAACGTAACATAATTTGACATTTTGCCACAAATAAACTTAAAAGAAAAAAACAGGATCGCTCTCATTACCCGACTTTGCGGGCAATGAGAGCCTATAATTTCGCACAGACCACCAAGTGCATCTTACGATTTTTTTGAAGAAAAGTTGGAGGAAATTTTGTGTAAAGTTAGTTTTAAGAACAATAAGTATATTATTGTATGTGGTGACTTCAATATAAATTTATTAGAAAATACCTCCATTAGTAAAAAATTCAATCTGTTATTAAAATCTTACAATCTTGTTAACTTGTTTCTTGAGCCCACTAGAATTACAAGCTCCACTGCTACATGTATAGATAATGTATTTACAGATGCAGAGGCAATGCAAACCTCAATTACAACTGATCTTAGCTCAGATCATTGTGGACAGTTAGTGGCGCTAAAATGTAAAGTGGTGAAACAAGTAAATAAGAGCAGTGTGTTTGTTCCAGTGAATAAAAAGCGAATGGTGAGATTTAGACATAATATAGGTAAACGCCTACCTTTATTACCGGTAGGTACTACCGTTGATACACAATACAACAATCTAAGTGATTGTATTAATAAAGAGTTCAACACCATCTTTACCTCAAAGAAAGTCTCTCATTCGCAGTGTAAATCGTTTAGTGATTGGGCGACAGCGGGAATTTATAAAAGTAGACAACGGTTGTATGACCTTTACGCTGAAAAGTCATACAATCATAATGAAGAATTTATTCTTTATGTTCGAAATTATTCGAAATTATTTAAGAAAGTTTGTTACGCGGCCAAGTCCTTAAATATCAAAAACAAGATTAAAAATAGTACCAATAAAACTAAAATGACTTGGAAGATAATTGATAGTGAAACTGGAAGAGTCAGGGATCGCAATCAAGACATCGAACTATGTGTCGATAACACTATAATCAAATCTAACGAAGAGATAGCGATTGTTTTTGATAAGTACTTTTCTGACATTCCAATTTCGACTACTAAGTCTCTTCAATCATCTCCCGCCCTCGCCGAATCGCTGCTCAAAGATAATGTAAACGAGTGCAAGGTCAGTTTTTCATTCCGACCCATTGGTGCCGACGATATAGTGAGGATATTTAGAACCATAGATATTAAGAACACTACCGATCTTTGGGGTATTTCTGTAAAAATAATTAGTAGCATAATTGATGTAATTGCTCCCCATCTAGCTATAATTTTCAACAATTGTATTAAAAGTGGCGAGTTTCCCGATCTAATGAAACATAGTAAAGTTATTCCTTTATTTAAAGCAGGTAGTATGTCCGACCCCAGTAACTTTAGACCAATTTCCGTACTACCTACTTGTAGTAAAATATTTGAAAAAATTATATTAAATCAACTGGTAAGTCATTTTAACGTAAACAAATTATTACATAATAATCAGTTCGGTTTTACCAAGGGTCGCTCGACAGCCGATGCCGGTGTTGAGTTATATAGATATATAGTTAAGGCTTGGGAGGAGTCGCATGACGCTTTAGGTGTTTTCTGCGACTTATCCAAAGCATTTGATTGTGTCCAACACGAGACCTTAATCGGGAAACTCCGCCACTATGGCATCAAGAATACCGCACTGAATCTTCTGACTTCCTATTTACACGGAAGAACTCAGAAGGTTGAAGTGAATGGTAAGAGGTCCTCTGGGTCGGCAGTAGATATGGGGGTACCACAGGGCTCAATTCTTGGCCCTTTCCTCTTTCTTGTTTATATAAATGATCTACCTTTCATGGTAGAGAGAAAACATCAGATAGTTTTGTTTGCTGATGACACGTCCTTGATTTTTAAAATCAAACGACAAATAACAAATTTTGACGATGTGAACAATGCTCTGTCTTCGATTGTCCATTGGTTTAGTATGAATAACCTTCTACTTAATGCAAAAAAGACAAAATGCATTAAATTTTGTGCAAAAAATGCAAGGGTTATGGATACTAGACCAATTATAAACGGTGAGGAATTGAATCTGGATGATACAACTGTATTTCTCGGAATCACCATGGATTCAAAACTTCAGTGGTCCCCTCATATTAACGGATTGGCGAAGAGACTTAGTTCTGCAGCCTACGCGGTTAAAAAAATTCGCTCACTAACTGATGTCGATACAGCTAGACTTGTTTATTTTAGTTACTTTCATAGCTTAATGACTTATGGCTTATTATTATGGGGTCATGCTGCTGATGTCGAAACTATTTTCATCCTGCAGAAGAGGGCTATTCGTGCAATCTATAATTTAAAATGTAGGGAATCTCTTAGAGATAAATTCAAGGAAATTAATATACTTACCTTTCCCTCGCAATATATTTATGAAAATATTATGTATGTATACAAAAATAGTGATAAGTTTACTAGAATAGAACATACGCACAATGTTAATACACGGAACAAACGCAGGCTGCAATTTCCCCGTACTAGACTATCTAAAGTTAGTAATTCTTTTTTGGGGAAAGGGATACTCTTCTTTAATAAAATCCCAGAGGCTCTTTTATCACTGCCTTTCAATAAATTTAAGAAATGTATTAAAGAAAAGCTGTGTAAAAAGGCTTACTATAAAGTCAACGATTATCTAGTTGATAAAAGGGCCTGGGACTAGTGCTAGACAGGCTACTTCTAATCAATTTGCGATATTTGTTTTAAATAAGTGTTGTTTGATGATTTGCTGTTTTAAAAGAGTACCGAGAGTTTTTTACGCCGGCTTTTTCTCTCGGCCTACACCCTCTGTCTTCTTTGCCGATGAGTAGGGATGCCTTCAAATTTAATGACGTGGAATAAGTGATACATGTATCTTATGTTCCATAATAATAAACATATGGGTAACGGGAGCTACTTATTTATTAAATCAGCCTCAAAGATTTCTATCTCAGTCTGGATCTCACTTATTCATATAAAATTTAATATAACGTAATCGTGTAACATTTAACTTTAAGGATCTAAGCAAAAAACGCAAATATAATCAACTGGGCTCTCAGAACCAGAACATTGCTTATGTGCCCATTTACCACAACTTCTACAACGGTACCACATCTCATTGTTTTTTCCTATATCACAGCAAATAGCACACAATGTCTCTTCTTCTGAATATTCTGACTCATCGTCGCAAAGATTCTCAACATCTTCGTCTTCAGACGTCTCCGTTTCATCCTCAAAAAGTTTCTTTTTAACTCTTGTTACATTTTCTTTTTTGTTCATTGCCTTCTTTAGTTTTTTCCCTTTTCTGCTCTACTTTTTCTATTTTTGTTGATGGTTTCTCCCTTTCTCTTTGTACTGATTTCAGTTTTATTTTTTTTCTCTAAGCGTTTCTTCTCTTTCTCTTCAAATACTGCTTTCATTGGCGTGCTAGACAAAATTACTGAATGTTGTTTTTGTCTAGAAGTCTTATTTTTGTTAGTTATGTTAGGTAGTGGTCCAAGATGCTTTCGTAGTGGTGCGTTCTCTTTTTCTTGGCATTTTGATATCTAAAAAATAAAAATAATTTTGATAAGAATGTTGGGGTAATCAGAGCCTAATAAGCTCTAATTACCCGACTACCACCATCTTGAAATTTAATAAAATTAAATACTGCATCTAGCTTGTAACGAAATTATACGTAAAGATACTCAAAATTAATAACATTAATTATAAAATAAAAAAGGTTTGATTGTAACAAACAAATATCTTCATACATACCTGGCAATTTGAAATTTCGTATTTTTTATAAGCGCGGACTACAAAATTGACAAGCGTCCGGGGTCACATCACACGTGGCAGTGGCGAGTCGAGCGGCGCGGGGGACACAAACGCAGTGTGCCGAAAGGGCCTAAGTGGCAACTGAGTAAATACGAGCTGTAGTTTAGTCTTTAGGCGCACCGCTCCCATTACCCTCGGTTCCCCTATACACCGTTACACACGATTTACTCACACTTCTAACTTTAATATTAGTATTATTATTTTTCTACTTGGTATTATTATTATTTATTTTACTTTATTAGAGGCGCAATCTAGCTGCTGTGGTCTCTGGCAGAATGACCAGCGCTGTGGAACTTTTTTGCTCCTCAGCATAATGCTGAGCCAGGGCCAATTACAACCACAGTACACACACATTGCACACTGGAAGCGAACCAAATGGCAAAAGGGAAATTTTTAATTTTTATTGTTTTTGATGTCTTATTTTATTTTTTTCTGTAAGTATTGTTATTTTGTGTGTTTATGTGTGTGTGTTTTCGTTTGTAATAAATGTTATGTCTATGTCTATGATGCGCACACGCAATATATCTGATATATTTATTATTCGAATATGTCGCAGACAACTAGCTTAATAAGCCGTTCAATTAAGAGACTAGTCTTTTAACTAAACAGCGCCGTTTAACTAGCGGCCTGAAAGATTTAGCCGTAGCGTTTGTAACAACATTTAACAAACTGGCTGGATTATGCTTAGGCCATTCGTACAATAGAATGATCTTGAGGCAGAAATAAAAGCTTGAAACATCTGACATAAAAAAAATATTTGTTTTAAAATTAAATTGCTTGAGTCAGACAGCTAAATTCACATTATTATTGTGACTAAACTCTATCATTGTACTTGTTATTTTTCATTGAAAAACACCATCAAAGCATGGTTTGCCAACGCCATATTAACAGTTCGAATTTAAGAATGGCAGAAAGTGGAACTAAATTTAAATTAACAGTCAAAAGGTTAGGTAAGTTATAAAACGTCATCGATCCATGTCATTTACCTAGGTGTTTGATCAACTGGCTGAATATCTTTCAGGCCGCTAGTTAAACAGCACTGTTTAGTCAAGAGGCTAGTCTGTTGATTGAACGGCTAATGAAGCTAGTTAGCTGCGACAAAGATATTGCAATGAGTGTTTGTATTTCTGTAGTGTAAAATTTATGATTTGTCAAGTCCATAATTAGTTTTGCGTACCTTTGCACCTTCAATTGTGTTGTTATAAAATTAAACTAAATAACTTTAATTAATTCGTGTTCCTAATTTTTAGTTACAAAAAACGGTTTTACGAGAATACTCCTCGACCTCTACAACGCGGTCGGGGTCTAACGCGTTATAGAGAGATACTGTATTGTGGGTGAGATATGGAAGTGACCTAGGTTTGATTTTCGATGTAACAGTTTATTAGCTACAAAAGGCTGATCGCTTCTTAGCTTTCAAAGCAGAGGCAAGAATGTTCGTACCCTTGCTGAACTTCAAACAACAGTAGTTTCTATAAATAAACGACTCGTTCATTGAACATACTGGTTTGTTTGATGGTGTGAAAAGCCGACTTGACACACAACAGACCAAATGGGTGTCTGCGGGAACTGAGTCCACACTTAGAGGAATAACCAAATAAAACAGTAAAATTAAACAATTTATTATAAAATATACAATAACGCCACAATTTCGTAAGCACTTAATACCTACTCAGGTACAAAAGTATGTCATTTACAATTGAGATTTCAGAATTAATACATAAAAAATGCTATTTCTATACAAACAACAGTTTTATATTTCTATAAAAATATGTTTCACACTTATTAAACCAAGTTATAAAATATCGCAGCGATAACGTTAATCAGTTTTGACTTACGAAATTTAAATTGTTTATTAAAATTATGTTATACCTTAATTTAAATCATTTTTTAATATCGCAAATGAAAAATAAAATCCTTGAATTAAGTTAATTTTAAATTAAATTTTCATACTAGGTATGAATAATCTACAAAAATATTTTTTAATTATTAAATATGTGTGCGTGTGTGTAAACAACCTTCAAAGTGCTTGCTTTTAATAATAACGTGAAACGAAACCTTAACCATGGTATAATTAAATTAACTTAATTATTATTCATTAATAATAAAGTTATAAACTAGTATACCTAGTATTTGGAAAAAGCTGGAGGAGCCCTCTACCCGTGTAGGGGTTCCGATCGATGGCACTGAAGGAAGTTAAGATATTAGGATAACTAGAAAAAAATATACATAATAAATTTAAACAGTACATTTGTAGACATTAGAAATAAACGGGCTCTATTATAAGCCTCCAAATACGAAGAACACAACTTTTTAAAACCGAGTTATATAAGATAATTAATACCCGTTTTTGAAATAAAATAAGAAACATTAAATCTATTTTTTTAAATAATAATGAATAATTTTTATTTTCATAATTTTTTTAAGCCCCGTTAGATGTCACTCAACCAACTCACGTATTTTTTAGTCGAAGAGTTTTAGATAGATACACATGACAGTTCTCAAGCGTGGATTCTGACTTAATTCGTAAAATTGATCATTTAAAAAAATCAAATTATTCATGTAGGTAACACAATGTACACTTATGATCGTCAAACAAAGAAATGTATATGAAATGCTTCTAACTTTACATTTAGTGCCAGTTCTTAAAGCAAGGGCATAGAACGGAAGAGAAGAACTGGCAATAAACCTCTGCCACTCTTTTTAATCGACATGTTTTTTTTACACAACGTTTGTAAGGCGCTGCAACCATTACACCATGTTCCACGTGATATCTTAAATAATAAATAATAATAAAATAAATTAAAAAACAAAGACTTGTCTATCAGCAGGCATTTTTGAATTTGCCCGCTCTACGCCCTCGACTTGCGAACTGGTAGTAAATGTAAATTTAGAATCAATTTAACATCTTTTCTGTTGACGTTCATAAGTGTACTTGTTTACCTATATAATAAAATGAGTTTGAGTTAGAGGAGCTGTTTTTTTATACGCCTAGTTGTGCAAGTGCTTTCAACACATTTATTTAAAATTAAAAACAGCCATACAATTGTGTACATATCGACAGTATTAAATTTACATACTGCTTGTGGCCTGCGATAGCCTATAGGCTCGGGCCTTTTGTAAATGTTTATCGTGTTTCCATTTTTTATAATTCATTAATTCTTTGCCATTCATAATTGTGTGGACCATTATGTTTTCGCCATATTCCAGTTGGGGTAGTAGCTGAAAATAAAATCATCATATTGCTCTCGTTATATTAAACATTGATTACAATTCAGATCAAAGAATGTACTTAATAAATCGCATAGCAGTGTGGACCTAGTCGAATGCGCATTTAATAGCGAACGGTGAAGGAAAACATCGTGAGGAAACCAGCTTGCCTTAGACCCAAAGAGTCGATGGTCTGTGTCAGACACAGGAGGCTGATCACCTACTTGCCATTAGATTGACAAATGATCGCGAAAAATACAAAAATCTGAGGCCCAAACCTAAAAAGGTGGTAGCGCCACTGATTTATTTTAATAAATCGCATGTTTCTTATTTTTATAATGTAATTAAAAAATTATAATTTATGGAAAATATCTAAGATCATCTAATAAAAAAAAACTGAAAATATTTTTTTCCATTGTAAGCAAAAAATACTTACTTTAGGCGTCAAAAGAAAATACTGTCCATTTTCGCACTCCGTGGTGACTTTGACAAGCAATTGGAACATTTTCCGCTCATTTATCGCGTCCATGCCTTGATTTATTTCATCCACACATCTATTAATAAAAACATAAAAACATTTAAAGTTGGTTTTATAGAGCCTTTAAACTTACAAATAAGCCATCAACTACATATATTGTAAAAAAAAGGGTGCGTGTACTTATGTACGCACGTAAGTTATACTTCTTTGGCGTTATTAAAAATAGTTTTTGATTGCATGCGAATAATAAATTACAATTAAATAATCAAAGACTGGAAAAGGAGTCATTATAGTCAATAAAGTTCAGTTTACATTTGAAAAATTAAATAAATAAATATTTATTTATTCTCTTACATTAAGTGTAACATTATTTCTTTTATTATTCGAATGTTGTTTTTAAATTATGTCCAATGCCGTAGCATCTTCCGAGGGCAACTTCATTCTGATAATTTTGTGTCACGGTGCGCGAGCATCGTAAAATTTCACTCTCATCAATTTTTCATAACGCGCCTAAAGAAGTATAACTTCAAAAAAAAAACAAGTCTCACAACTCAGTTCATCTACCGTAAAAAGTTGAGATTCATGTAATACCAAGTCGGTTAATTTATTAAGTCCCTACTTGAGGGACTTCCTTCAGTGTTAAGTTATTAAAAAAAACGACGGGTTGCACTCCGGGAGTGCCGGCAGAAGTGAAAACTTGAATATTAACGTTGTGCATTTTTGATATTTTGGAATGGTTATGGAATAATTTTGCACGAATTGCTTTAATTATAATCAGTATAAAAGTACTATCATTTATGTGGTAGAATACAATATTTATTTATTGCGCTATCGTACACAAACATGACAATTTATATTACATTAAATACGCCGCCCTATCCCTACTCATCGGCAAAGAAGACAGAGGGTGTATTGGTATGATATCTAAAGCTGGCGGCTTTAACACATTTACACTTTGTGCTTGTGTAGTGTCTGTGAATAAGTGGGAGGCGTGATGTCAAACTGAAATACAATCATAAATACATCATGAAAAGACTGCCCGTCTCTCTCGCGCTCGGTCAAGCTTATGCGTATAAAAGAGACAGTTATTGATTTTCTTTTGCTACTGTTTATGTTGATCTTTACTGTACATGTTGATCTTTTTTCAAACATTACCAGGGCAATCTCGTGAAATGGTGCACAATGTTTATAATTATTTTAAGCATCTTAATGAAAAAATGTAATTTTTAATTTGACATCAGATGCGACTGGGGTTTCTAAGAGGAGTATTGAAAGAATAGTTAGTGAAG
This sequence comes from Pieris macdunnoughi, assembly GCA_905332375.1. Lineage (NCBI taxonomy): Eukaryota > Metazoa > Arthropoda > Insecta > Lepidoptera > Pieridae > Pieris > Pieris macdunnoughi. The sequence goes on along the minus strand of CAJOBZ010000067.1, from coordinate 2,619,012 downwards.
TTAAAGTGAAGTGTGTTGAGCTAGATAGAGCTTATGTCGAAAAATGAAAAATTATTTACACAAACTACTCTTTTACGTTCTTGGTCGGGCTTAGAACTTTTGGATCCACCCTGGTATGCACATAATATTTATATGTATTTGATACATTTTTATTTATTTACAACCCACCCAACCTTACTAAAACCAGAGTAGACTAAAATATATAGCTTGGCAAAAAAGTCATATTTTTAAACATACTGTATAGTGAAATTGCATTAGTGTGAGTACTGTGAACGCGCCAGCTTTCGATAACCTATAGGCCGAGAGAAAAAGCCGGCGTAAAAAACTCTCGGTACTCTTTTTTTTCAGCACAACTCATCACAACCATATCACCCGATTTCAACCTATGGAACCTGTTTAAAAATAATTAATAAGTACCTACCTAAAAGGCACGGTCGTTAAAGCCTGCAGCGCCATAAGGTACAAGGCAGTACATAAGGCCCTTTCGCCACCACTCTGCGCGTGACGTGTTAATTGCTGCAATTGTTCATCCGCCCGGAATCGAATGTATATACCCACACCGTATTTGTCGTAGTCTTCCTGTAACAATGACAGTTTCTTACAGAACAGAAGTAGAAGAGCAATCCGGCAGTGCTCCAGTGCCTGAGTCTCAGTGTGCCTTAGGAGGCGACCGCCATTACTATTCGTGCATTGAAATACTAAACACGCCATATATTAACCTTTTTGATTGTCCGTTGACGCACATTTGATATGAGCGTCTAAGTGCGGAAATTGAGTTCACAATATATACATACACTAGCAGACCGGCCAAGCGTTGCTGTGGCTAAGATTTTTGTTATATTACTAGGAGAACACCAATCCACCATGCTTTTTTGGTGGTTATGCCATTAAATTGTAGCTTATGTGAAACGTTGGAACTATCAACACAGCGCCATCTGTTAGAATTGTGACTATCAAATAATAAACAAATATTTTGCAATAAAATAATATTGCGGGTATAAATTGAGATGTAAGCTATCCTATCTTTTAAGTTGGATCAAACTACACATGGTGTGCAAATTTGATTGATATCGGTTTGGTAGTTTAGGAGTCCATAGCGGACAAACAACGTGACACGTAATTTATATATATTAAGATTTATATATTTAGACAGAAGAGAAAGCTTGGCAACGGTCGGCACACTGATACATTGGTACAAGAACAATGAAATACTATTTGACATCGGTTAGCTTTGACCAAAACGCGTTCTTCGGAATGGAGGGACAAATGGAATGATGGGAGGGTACACGAAATTTAAATCGTTTTACATTGTCTATTAATGAACTGACAAAAAGTTATATTTTATTTTTACTGTTAAATGTCTGTAAATATATATGCGTTGCCGGCCTGTTGATTGCTATTTTAAAAAAATACATGTAATGGGGTTACATGAGAAAACTTTCTATTACCAAGATTATTATTAACAAGAATTTATTTACATTCATATTCATATATGATTGCTTAATTTTTTGTCACGAGTTGGAATGTTATAATATGTATATTTATACAGTTTTGCCCCGACATATTTATTATGAAATGGAGATGGACGGTTCATATGTTACGGAGCCCCCATTCAAAATGGAGCAAAATATTGACGGAATGGTACCTTAAAGACGTAAAACGAAGAAGATGCCGACAACGCAAGAGATGAGAGGACGAACTGAAACTAACAGCAGGCTACAACTGGAGAAGAGTCGCAAAGTATAGAGAATAGTGGAAAGAGTTAGAGGAGGCCTCTTCCAAGAGGTACACCGAACTCCGAGATATACTGTCGCAAAATATATCAAAGACTAGTAGACTCGGCCAAGCGTTGCTGTGGCTAAGATTTTTGTTATATTATATAGTAGTAAACTATTCAAGAGAAACGGCAGGAGAACACCAATCCACCAAGCTTTTTTGGTGGTTATGCCATTAAATTGTAGCTTATGTAAAACGTTGGTAATTATTTTGATAAGGATCAATACCTAGGTACGAATAAAGAGCCTTTTCTAACGGTGGTATTTTAATAAAAATTAAAGGACGCTTATTGTGCCGTAACTATAAAAGATAGAGACATGCTGTCACGACATTTTTTATAGATAGTGATGTGTCCTGAAAAATTGTTATACATCATTTTGTTCTATCATTAATAGTTTTCGCAGCGCACACGATTGATGGAAGTTTTTTGTTTATTTTTTTACACCTTGGGTTAGATTATTCAAGTTTTAGTAAGCATCCCTATTTTTTTTGAAAATGAAACATAGCCTATGTCACTCGGGAATAGTGTAGCTTGCCAACGGTGAAAGAATTTTTGAAATCGGTCCAGTAGTTTCGGAGCCTATTCATTTCAAACAAACAAAAAATCAAACCTTTCCTCTTTATAATATTAGTATAGATCACAGATCACAGAGTTTCGGCATAAAAAGACCATATAATTACTATAAGTAAAATATTAAAAACAACATATGATAAAAAATGTTTAGAATAAAAACTATATATACTCACATCAGCCCCAGTTTTGTCCAATTTAACTTCTCCGGCGCATCCCATTTTGGCGAACATCGATCCAAATGCACGGTCTATGTTACGCAGCAACGTTTCCAACGACGGCAGCCATTTTGATCTGAAACCCATACAATGCTGCGAATAATCCACGACCGCTAAAACGCTAATTTTGGCTCTAAAACGGCTATCATACCTTCATTTTCATTTTTTTTAAATTCATTTATATATTAATCTATTTAATAGACATAACATTTATTACTTACAAAACACACACACATGTTACGCAAAGCCACCTCGCCTAAATCGCAGCGTTGCATCGGCCCGACAAACATTCCACACGGCACCAATGGAGGCACGAGGCGCATGGTCAGCGGAATGTGTCGGTGACGTCAATCGCCCCGCACAATAGCGGATTCCATTTTTATTAGTTTCATAATTAGATCTAACATCGATCATTTAGCACTTATTTGTAATTTTAATTAATTGTAATTTCTTTTAAATATAGTTTTTTAAGTAAATTTGCATTTTTTTGCATCCCTCGGCTGCACCCTACGTAATTGGCGCAGTCGGTAGGATTTAGTTGAATTAGAGTCAGTGAATCGATCACGGGCAACGGCTAAATCGAACCTACAGGTGTGCAGCTAGTTGGAGTATCAAGCTATCGATACCGCAGAGAAATGCAAATGATTTGGTAAGTACCTAGATCTTACTAGAGTTGCTATTACCTTTCCTTATTTTATATTCCTTTGTGTAATTGTAATATTCCAAAAATTTCCATCCACGAGAATTACGGACCCCTAGGTTATATAATAGTAGTAGAAACTTGCAAATTGATGCGAATAGAAATTTAGAAAGTACTTTAGAAGATAGTTTTAATCTTAGTGATTTATTTAATTCGAACGAAGGTGATAATATAAGTAAAATGAGTGTCGAATTGGTGGATCAAGTTTACAAGGCTCTACGCCTATTACCTGAATTTGACGGGAACCCAAACGTACTTACGCGCTTCATACATTTGTGTGACCAGTTAGTAGCACAATACGTTAGAGCGGAACCGGGATTCGAACTTAGTAATCTATCGTTATTAAACGGGATTCTTAACAAAGTTACTGGTCATGCAGCGCGAACAATTAACTCAAACGGCCAGAAAACTGGCTAGGTATTAGAAATGCTCTAATAAATAATTTTTCTGATCAGCGTGATGAGACAGCTTTGTATAACGACTTGGCTCTCTTAACTCAAAGAGATAGCTCTCCTCAAGAGTTTTATGAAAAGTGCTAAAGTCTTTTCAGTACTATCATGACGTACGTTACATTGCACGAGGATATACTTACCACAATAGAAGCCAAGCGCACCCTGTATAAAAAACTAACCTTACAGGCTTATATTCGTGGCCTTAAAGAACCCCTAGGTTCACGTATTCGTTGTATGCGGCCTGAAAGTATAGAGAAAGCGTTAGAATTCGTTCATGAGGAAATGAACACTCTATACTTGCAGCAACGCAACGACCAGCTACCTGAGCGGAGAATGCAGTCGACGTCTTCATTAAATCCTTCTAATAATGTTAACAGACCTTTCAACTTGCCAGCTCCGCGACCCTTTACTTTCCCCCAATCGCTAAATTATATGCCAGGACCTTCTAGACCAATGTTTCAACCGCCAAGGCCAATGCAAATTTGGAAACCGCAGACGCCTTTTATTCGTGGCCCCACGCGAACACAACAAGTTTTCGGTGCACCACCACCTAATTATAGACCCCAAAGTAATGTGTTTAGAATGCCCCAACAGAGAGGTTTCCAAGCCTCGAACAACGGCCCTCAGCCTATGAGTGGTGTTAGCCACTTTGTTACTAAGCCCATACCTAGACCCCTGACAGGACATGACTGGACAAAGCAAGGCAATCCACCGCCCACTAATTATTTTAAATCCCGAGAGATGAATTTTAATGATACTGACCATTGTGATTATTACGTCTATAATGATTATAATAATGACTATTACGACTGTTATGAACCAACTTATGATGAACCTACATATCACCAAATGTATGAGCAGCAACAATTTAACCATAATGACTATATACCTGCTTATGTAGAGGAAACTCAAGATGAGGCTCCTACTGAAAATCAGGATTTTCAAACAACTCACAAATCAGACAGGCAAAAATAGAAATTAATTTACAAACACAAAGACAACTTCCTTACATACAGATTACAAATCCACCCTTAAAACTATTGGTTGATACAGGGGCGAATCAATCATTTATAAGCCCCGAGGCTGTAGAAAAATTCTATCCTAATACTCAGTGTAACTACGACCCTTTTGAGGTTACCAACATTCATGCGACCACTCGAAATGATTATTCCATAACTATACCATGTTTTCGCGAATTTAGTGAAGATTGTGATATAACTTTATTCATATATAAATTTCACAACTATTTCGATGGCTTAATTGGTCTAGACTTGCTGGAGAAACTGGAATCTAGCATTGATTTAAAAAACAAAGTCCTAGTTACACGGAGCTCTACCAACCCCCTGCGAATGTATGATTCACGGAACTGTAATCTTTATGAGGAAATAATACCGGCCAATACATCTAGAATAATTCGTGTTCCGATTAACTTTCATGACGGTGACGCATTTGTGACTGAACAGACAATATCTAATTCCACTATCCATGACTGTCTTACTAATGTAAAGAACAACCGAGGTTTTATTGAAATTACCAACCCGACTAAACATGATGTTGTATTTTCGATGGACCGACCAGTTAGCGCAGAACTATTTAATACCCAGTGCACGCGCACTCAACTACATACCGATCGCACATCCGAAGTACTTTCGCGATTACGTACGGACCATCTGAATCCTGAAGAACGAGCTAACTTAGAATCACTCTGTTCTCGATACGCTGACGTTTTCTATCTTGATGGCGAACCATTAACTTTCACCAATAAGATAAAGCATAGTATTCGTACTACAGACGAATTACCTGTTTATACTAAAAGCTACAGATACCCTTTCGTTCACAGACAGGAAGTTCAAGATCAAATCTCGAAAATGCTCGATCAGGGAATTATCCGTCCTTCTCAGTCAGCATGGAGTTCTCCCATATGGGTTGTCCCCAAGAAGGCTGACGCTTCTGGAAAAGTCAAATGGCGGATTGTCATCGATTTTAGGAAAATTAATGAAAAGACAATTGATGACAAATACCCAATACCTAACATCAATGACGTCTTAGACAAACTTGGTAACTGTCACTATTTTACTACTTTAGATCTTGCTAGTGGCTTTTATCAGGTGGAGATGAATCCAGACGATATACACAAGACGGCATTCAATGTAGAACATGGGCATTTCGAATTTTTAAGAATGCCCATGGGACTTAAGAATTCTCCATCCACGTTCCAACGTGTGATGGATAATGTGCTCAGAGATCTCCAAAACGTAATCTGTCTCGTCTACCTTGACGATATAATCGTGTTTAGCGTCTCTTTACAGGAGCACATGGTCAATTTAGAAAAAGTGTTCAATAGACTTAGGGAATCGAATTTCAAGATTCAGATGGATAAGTCAGAATTTCTGAAACTAGAGACCGCATACCTTGGCCATGTTATAAGTAAAGACGGAATTAAGCCTAATCCTGATAAAATCACCGCTATTCAGAAGTTCCCCATCCCTAAGACAGCTACCGAAATTAAACGTTTCCTTGGTTTGCTCGGATATTATAGAAAATTCATTCCAGACTTTGCACGAATTACAAAACCAATGACACAATGTTTAAAAAAAGGCTCCAAAATAACTTTAAATGACGCTAAATATATTGACTGTTTTGAAAGATGTAAAGTACTTTTGACAAATGACCCAATCCTTCAGTATCCTGACTTCACTAAAGATTTTGTACTGACGACAGACGCTTCGAACGTTGCAATAGGCGCTGTCCTTTCTCAAGGGCCAATAGGTAGTGACAAACCAATAGCTTACGCTTCGAGGACGCTAAATTCAAGCGAAACCAACTATAGCACTATCGAGAAGAAGCTGTTGGCTATCGTTTGGGCTACTAAATACTTTCGGCCATACCTATTTGGTAGAAAGTTTAAAATCATGACTGACCATAGACCACTACAGTGGGTTGGGTTATGAGCCTTAAAGAACCTGGTTCTAGACTCACACGTTGGAGACTGAAGTTGAGCGAATATAATTTTACCACCGTCTACAAACAGGGCAAACAAAACACCAATGCTGATGCCCTATCTCGCATTGAAATAAATCACGAGGATATCAGCTCTATAGCCGTTAATCCATCTATAAACCTTCCATCTGACGCAGGTTCAACGACTTTGACGGCTGTCACTAACGATGCTGAAATACCACCTGACCAAGACAACTCGACCACAGCAACCGCTCATACTAGTGCCGAAAGTCCGATTTTAGAAGTACCTATATCTGACGACCCACTCAACAGATTTAGTCGACAAATTTGTTTCGTTTTAGTAGGTGACATAAAAAAACGACCGACAGTGACAAAACCCTTCGAAACCCATACCAGAACGACTGTACAACTCTCTGAATCTAACTTGACCAATGACGTTATTAACGCAATTAAAGAATATGTTAACCCCAAGGTTAAAACCGGCATTATCATTCATCCCCCGCTCGCCATGTATAAGATTATCCCGATTATACAAGAGAATTTTAAAAGTTCAACTATGAATCTTGTTTTAACAAAAAATGAATTAGAAAACGTTAAAGAATATTTACGACAGCAGGAAATTATTAAAAAATACCACGAGGGTAAAACAAACCACCGTGGTATCACTGAATGTTATCTCTCTTTATCCTCAAGATATTACTGGCCTAAAATGAAAGAAAGCATCGCGAAATATATAAGTGAATGTAATATTTGCGGCCAGGCCAAATACGACCGAAATCCGATTAAACAGAGATTTTCAGTTGTACCTCCACCTTCAAAGCCTTTCCAAATAGTTCATCTTGATCTTTTTACAGCACAAAACGAAAAATACCTTACAATAGTAGATGCCTTTTCAAAGTATTCGCAAGCATATCACCTGAGAGATAGTACTGCTTTGAGTGTCGTACAAGCTTTCCTTGTATTCTGTACTCATCATGGCGTCCCTTTAACTATTGTCACCGATGGAGGCCCCGAATTTACAAATCAGATCTTCTCAGAATTTGCTCGAATTCACAAAATACAACATCACAAAATATTAGCTCATTCACCAAATGATAATGGTATAGTAGAGAGATTTCATTCCACTATCCTCGAACATCTTAGAATACTAAAGCTCGAGAAGCGAAATGAACCAGCAGTTAATCTAATGCCCTATGCAATTTTAGCCTATAATAGCTCGATTCATAGTTTTACTAAATGTAGACCTTTGGATTTGATAACTGGACACTTTGACCCACGTGACCCAATAGATATCGACCTATCAGAGCACTTACTCCAACAATATTCACAAGACCACAAGAAACGAATGAACCAAGTTTATGACATCATCAACGAAACTTCCTTACATGACAGGACACAATTGACTGAAAACCGAAACAAAGACAGAGAACCGGAAAAGGACTATACCCCTGACCAACAAGTTTTCATACGTAATCCCATGGCAGCCCGACAAAAATTAGCGCCACGCTATACGCAAGACACAGTGCTTGCGGATCTTCCCATTCATATCTATACAAAGAAGAAACGCGGTCCCGTTGCAAAATCACGCCTTAAGCGAAGCTCTAAACATCCCACATTGTTACAGGATACTACTATGGTTGACACTACAGCACACGACGCGAGGACAAGAAGTAACACTTGACTCACTTGACAATGGACCAGGCTTACTTCCTTTCAAATTAGGACCGACAAAGATTGTCTCGCATTACCATTCCTTTCTTAACTATATTGATTTAGAAAACATCCATCTTCAGATTGAATTAGTAAAATCCCAGATGTCTCAGCTAACACCATTACTAAACAATAAAACGTTTTCTCTATTTGATCCTCATTTGAAACATCTTAATAATAAAATTACTACAATTTCGAATAAACTTAGTATGTTTGAGTCAGCGCGTCATAAAAGAGGTCTCATCGACGGTTTAGGTTCGGTCATCAAAAGCATTTCTGGTAACCTAGATTACACTGACGCAATAAAATATGAACACGCGATAATTATCTTGCGCAACAATGAACATAAGTTAGAAACGGAAATTAACAGTCGTGTTAGTTTAAATAAAGATTACATTGCACAAAGTTCTAAAATTATAAACGATATAGTTAGTAATCAAGTTAAAATCAATAATACGTTGAATTTAATATTGCAAAGTGACACAAATTGGGAAACAGACTTGACTAAATATGCCCACATGGCACAACATCTCTTAATCTTAGGAGACAATATTGAAGAATTGTACGAAGAAATGCAGAGGTTAGAAAATACTTTATCTTTTATTCGTGCATCGAGCACTTCATATTCTATTTTTAGTTTAAATAACGTTAAAGATATGTTAGGTAAACTTAGGATTTTATACTCTAGTAATGAAGTCCTTGACGTAGAATTTAGACAGTTTTATGAAATAGTTAAATTAGGTTATTTTTACGTATCTAAGCAAGTAGTCATAGTTATAAAGGTCCCAATTATCGTTCCTTTATCATATGAACTTTATAAATTATCCCTTGTTCCTAACAAAAATCATGAAATCCTGATACCTACCCTACCTTATATAGCACTCTCTAGCCAAGACTCTCGGTACATAGAGACAGAATGTCCGAAGTTAAACTCACTATTTCTCTGCGAGGCCAAATTTAACTTCAAAATCCAGGAGAAGCCCGATTGCATACAACAACTCATTACTCACCAAGAAGTCCAGCCGACATGCAAACTGACTCCAGTAACTCTAACAACCGAAGCCCTGGAAGCTTTAGATGACAAGCACTACACAATGAGCTTTCCAGCACCAACTAAAGTGAAAATATCATGCGGCCAAGAACAATACCGGACCCTACAAGGGAGCTTCCTTGCAATTATTCCATTGAACTGCAACCTGAAGACGCCCGCATTCACTATCTCCAACAATAACGATCAAATAAAAGGACATGTCATAAGGATAACGGAAATGCCTCTGTATAACGAGCCGAGGCCCAAAGAACATCCAAAGCTTATCCTCAATTCACTTAATCTGCAAAAACTCCACTCCTTGGATACAGAAGTAGCAGCTGAACCATCCATCCATCTCGATGACGTAACTGATCCAGCTATATATCACACAACTATCCCCATCTACTTAATACTACTCTGTGCAGGCGCATTCATCGCTGCGCTGTACTGCTACACCAGAGGATCGACAAAAGGCAATGAAACTGCAGGAGCCCCTACCAGTGATCCTGAAATATTGATCGCAACCACAACACCTCGGGGCATTAACCCTAACCAAGTGAAGATGGACCACAGATGCATCTCAGCGACCATCTCGGACGAGTCCTGCAATAGTCGCTGTTCTTCGGGGGAGGTGTTACGCAAAGCCACCTCGCCTAAATCGCAGCGTTGCATCGGCCCGACAAACATTCCACACGGCACCAATGGAGGCACGAGGCGCATGGTCAGCGGAATGTGTCGGTGACGTCAATCGCCCCGCACAATAGCGGATTCCATTTTTATTAGTTTCATAATTAGATCTAACATCGATCATTTAGCACTTATTTGTAATTTTAATTAATTGTAATTTCTTTTAAATATAGTTTTTTAAGTAAATTTGCATTTTTTTGCATCCCTCGGCTGCACCCTACGTAATTCACACAGAAACACACAAAATAACAATAATAAAAAAGAATTTTTAGGCTTTACTGGAACTTACTTGAGTTTATTCATTTTGTCTTCTAACTGTTTGTTCTTATCCGATGAGTTTGTGATATCAGACTGAAGTTTTGCAATAGTCCTTTCCCGTGTTTTGTATTCTTTTAGTACCTGAAGAAATCAAAATCGTAAAAATAACGTGAAATTTAGCATAGTAAGAAAATTTACGTTTGCAAAAGTGAAACAAAAATTTTATTAAAACCGCTGAAGCAGTTTTGATAAAATTTTGGTCAAATTTTAAGTCAAAACAACTATACTAATGTTTTAAATAATTTGTTTTTTGTATGTTTGCATTGAAAAACCACTGGAACAATTTCAAAAATTCATCTAGAATATTCTACATACAATTAATGTATGTAAATATTAATATCGTTTATTTTTTCTGAATTAAATACCTGTTCATCACTAGTATGCATACAATCTATCCGTGTCTGCAAATCAAAGCAGTGTTCCTGTAGAGCTGTCAAATCAGAGGGTAGTTTCTCAAAATCGTCTTTATAAGGAAAATCTGGGTCTGTGGGTAGTTTGTTATTGCAGGAACGTTTTGCTGCTGATAGTTTTTCTTTTGCTTTTGAGACGGCACAGGTTAAGCAGTTTTGTACGTTTTCGAGAGTTACCTAAAAGATTTAAAATTCCAAAATAAATTTGAATCAGAATACGTAAATACTATCGCTGTCTCGACTGGGAATCTCACTTCAAAAAATAGCCAAAAATATATTTTCCATAAAAAACTGTATCTTACTTGAACATTTCGTAATTCACTCTTCAGTTCTCTCAATTCCGATTCATGCTGTATTATAGCACTTCTGCTTAGGTTCAGTTTTATCTATAAAAATATTTATTCAAATTAAAATCATACTAAAAAGACTTTTATATAGGTAACATAAACGTCCAAATCATGGAGTTTACATTCTTCTTAAATAAAGGACAAAGTAAGAATACAATTACAAAGAATAGCAAAGCATGGAAGAGCTTTTGGGCGCGTAAACAAGTCATGAAAAATAAGAAAGTAGAATGTTTGATAGGGAAGAAAAGAATAGACAAACTAAAGAATACAGCTTTAAGAAAAACAACTAAGGTAACAGATGTTACAATAAAAATAAATAAACTAAAGTGGAAATAGGCGGGGCACATGGCAAGAGGAACAGAAAATACTAAACTGGTGCCCAAGGTACAGCACACGAAACAGAGGAAGACAAAGTAGAAGGTAATTTAAAAGGCAAGAGACCAAATTAAGGAAACAGCAGGTGGTACATGGCAGAGAGTGGCACATTGCAGAGAGGAATGGCGGGATTTAGAGGCCTTTGCCAACAAAGGCCACACAGATACACAAAAGAAGATTGAATAAACACGTGTTTAAATGTATCTGAATTAAAGGTTATTAAAAAAAATACAATTAGGCATTTCAATAGCCGATATACTTAATGCGCTGTTCACATGGCTGTAATATATTTGCTTTGAAAATAAAAATTGTAGGTAATGGTGATATTTAAAATCGGGGACTACTAGTTTTGAATTTATTCAATACAAATGTACATATTCACTTTATCAACCAAAGGACGTGGTAATCAATTCGACGAGGTAATTACTTTTCTTACGATTATCTCAGGAAAAAAGTTGAAAATTTCTAAAGCACTTTATGGAAAACCATTGATTCATAGCTTGAAACTTGTCGTAACCGTGTCCTTCCCGTGCTTAGACATCCAGGGCTTATGTATGATATGTTTCGATTTTGTAATAATGTAGGTTTACAGTGTAGAAACAGCGATTAAGCAAGGTTCTAGCGATTAATAAACTTTGCAATAAGGAATTAGTGGAAAAAGTTGTGTCTAGATCGAATCGTATTTAAAAAAATTGATCGAATCGTATTATTGGATCCCAGGTGTTTGACAATTTTAGGCCGTCTTCTCTATTGAAATCGTCGGTTAAATTTAAAATTATGTTAAATAATTGTAAATTTATAATAATACATAACTTTAATCCGGTTATAAAGTTTTTTCTTTGAATTGAACCTAGTTTTGTTTTGAATGTATCGTAATATAAGACTCAATTAATGCAATCGGAAGTAAACAAATTTCCTCTAAATCAGTCTCAACATAAAAAGCAGGCACACATTAACCGTTTTGAAAAACTTACCCCAACCAATTCCTTTTCTAGCATCTTATTCTGCAATTCCTTTAAAAGGTCTTTCAATTGCGAGTGAAGATGACATTGCTTAAGTACACTCTCCTTTTGTCTCTTCTGACAGTTCTCTTTCTCCAACTCTATGTTAAGGGAAGATTCATTTTGTATTTCCTCCATTCTCTTCGTTTGTAAACGTATTTGTGCACTTAGTGTTCGTATCTAGAAACAGTAAACGGATAAAACAAGAGTCTCCTCCAAATTTTCTTCTCTTCGCAGTAGACTCTTGGGGCCGTGGGGTTCAAGTGCAAAGGCGCTATGAAAGATTTACTACCGGTGTCCCGAGAGCTGGTGCTTTCTTCGCTCAACGAATAAGCAACACAGCCAGAAAAAAAAGCAACGAAAAAATCCAGAATTAAAGGTACATTGCCACAGGGACCAAACGTTTAGAATATTGTAAATACTCTACATTTGTGTTATGAATACATCGATAAGCAGCTATCGAAGTAAAACTTCTTTAGGAGCATGAAGGTAATTTTTAACAGATGAAACGTCACGAAGATGTGCAGCGTTTTTGTCGAAGGAAAGGGAGAGAGCGATTGAGAGAATTACCTTATAGAAATTCTATTCTTAAAATTTCGTAATTTCGTAGTTTTCGACACTTAATATTTTAATGACAATTAAATTCATGAAATTCCTAACATGTCTTCCTTTTCTCCTGCCTCTAAGTCTCGAAAATCTAGTTTTAGATTTGTATAAATATGAACAAGAGTTAAAAATTAGTTTGCCAAAGAAGTTTCACTTCTGACATGTGTACTTTGTACGCACGCACTTTTTTTTAAAATAAAACAAGTAGAAAATATATAGTATGTATTATAAATCAAAAAACCCAAGATGCACAATCAACGTCTAAAAAACGTCCTCAAAAAATGAGCGCAACATTCTAAATTGTGCGCTCATTTCAAATAGTCTCGCGTCTAATAAGTGGAGTCGATGTTATTTATTTCTGTTTTTTTTATAAATAAATTTATGTACTTTTGAACTTTTTGTGTGTAGTTTTTGACAAATATATTTACGCTATATAAAGTGTAGGTCAGGAGGTAGCCAATTTAACATTTTTTTAATTTAAAGAAAAAACGTTTAAAGTTTAAAGTTATGTATTATTATAAATTTACAACTATTTAACATCCAACACCTTTTGTCTTCAGTCACCGTGACCACGCACGCTGTAAAGCACGCGAAACGTCGGATAAATTTAAAATTATGTTAAATAGTTGTAAATAAAAAAGTCATGTTCGACTCCACTCAATACCTTGTCCTACCGACCACGGTCGGTCGTAAAATTTTATTGCTTTAAGTACGTATACACTGCGTTGTAATAACAACTTTAAGCAATTCGCGTAAGGTTGATTTTGCAATAATATATGCTTGTAACATATACTGTTATGGACAGAAATAGTGTTTCGGGACACTTTCGAGCGTTACTTTTATTCGAGACTGTGCATCTTGGGTTTTTTGTATATCAATGAGTATGTATTATAAATCAAATGTCATGACGTTGCTTTATGGGTCTGAAGATTTAAGATATCATGAAATAAAAAATACCTTTTCTATGCTCTCATTGATATTCTTCCTGTCCATATTAAAATTGTTCAAAGTGACCTCTAGCGGCGAAAGTTGGTTGTTAAATTCCTGCAACTTCGATTTATGTGAAGTTGCTGTTTTTTCAAAGTTTGCTAACCTGTGGCAAATTTGAAATGTTAACATACCTAACAGTTGGTATTACTGACGTAAAGATATCACAAGGTTAAATACATGTTTTGCTTATGAGCTAAACATAAAAACAGACAACATATAATCTACACTATAACATATACATATATGCCTAACATATATAGCTTAACTGTTTGATTCTACGTAATGCGTGCACGTGTACGTAATATTTAAAGATGAAGTAAAGTCAAAATTAAAAATACAAAGATACCTTAGCAATACATATAACAGATATAATATGAAAAACGTAGTAAGAAAATTATCATGCTTTACACAAAGAAGAGCACAGAAGATTGATCACGGACATGCCTATTAAGAACATCATTAAGGTATTGGCGCCACTGTTTTAAATTTCGTATTTAAGTATTTATTTATAATTCATCCAAAAAACACTGCGTAGAGCTTCAATAAATTAAATTTTGATCTAGACAATTTTTGAAGTTATACTTCTTTAGGCGCGTCATTAAAAATTGATGAGAGTGAAATTTTACGATGCGCGCGCACCGTGACACGAAATTAACAGAATGAAGTTGCCCACGGAAGATGCTACGGCATTGGACATAATTTAAAAACGACATTCGAATAATAATAGAATTTATGTTACACTTAATGTAAGAGAATAATAATAAATATTTCAAATGTAAACTGAACTTTATTGACTATAATGACTCCTTTTCCAGTCTTTGATTATTTAATTGTAATTAATTATTTGCATGCAATCAAACACTATTTTTAATAATGCCAAAGAAGTATAACTTCTTACGCGCGTACATAAGTACACGCACCCTTTTTTTCTATAAGCTTTTAAATAAAATATTACCGAAACAAATAATATCAAAATAAGGTAAAATACACACTGCTTCTTAAATTTATTAATCTGTTCGACGTCCACAGTTTTGGCGAGTAGACGAGGTGGGTTTATTTCAGTGATAGAACTGGATTTTGCGCCACTGTATTCCGATACGCGCACTGAGAATCTGTGGTTTTCTAAAAAAAATTATTAAGAAATTTTAGTCTATGTGTGCTTCGATTCAGCTGTCATAGAGCTGTAAAGTCGGTTTACGGACGATAGTTTAACGTGACAACGTCATAACAAAACATTGCATACTTTTATGAATATTAAATTATCACTATTTTGTATGAATACAAAGGAGTGAATGCTCGGACGCATAGGCCAATCGAGTGGAAGAGAGATAGATGTGGCGCAAGCGTACAATAAGCGTAACGGGACAATGAGTCATGCTTTTTCGTGCATGTAGCGGATGTTCATCGATTTATTAGACGTTGTTACGTCAAAAGTACAAAGTCATTTACTTTTAATCACTTTTATAGGGACCACTTGAACTCGTCACATAACTTGAAGTTCTATATTATTTATCTTCTGTGCGTGTTTGTAAATAAGCTCGATACTGGACAGATTATGATGAAATTTTGAATGTGGATACAGGACGTCTGTCACCAGCTGGTCTTTATTTATATAATTCTACCGTACGTGTGTATGTCACTGAACTCTTCTTAAACGACTGGACCGATTAGAATGATATTTTTGTATGCGTTTGGGTGGCGCCCTGGATGGTTTAGATTCACAAATCAGCCCGGCGGATGGCGCTGCACTCGGTATCGAGATTATTTATCTATACAGCAAATAAACAGCTGGTATAAATATAAATCTTCTGTGCATGTGTTCGTCAACAAACTCCTAAACGGGTGGGTAGATTTTGATGAAATTTTTTGTGTAATCAAGAGGAGTCAAGAATGATTTGCATTTTTTTTTGTGTATGTAAGACGTGTGTACAGAACGTCTGTCGGATCCGCTACTATAGTATAAAATCATGTTAAATCATCAATATTTGTGTTATATATTTCACGATAGATTAAAGAACGCTGTTTATAGACTAGTCTAATTTATCCTACCTGTAAAATAAAAGGTGATATTTGCGGGCACATTCCCGCTATTATTAAAAGTGTGCTCGTCGCCAATAGGTATTTTGTGAATCGAGTAATTTCTACACAAATAACGGACAATCGCGTCTGGAGCTGATATTGTATCCAACATGTAGGTGTAGAAGCCGAGGTAGCTGGAACAAATCAATAAAAAATTTAAGTTGTTTAAAGTCTAGACTTAGATTTCCGTATCTCTTAGCGATTCTGATGGATTCCCATATGAAACGTATTGATTTTAACGTGACGTTTTCGAGAAATTTCTGGACAGTCATACCTACAAAACACACGTGTTTGGTAGTCTATGTCCGAAAGGAAGCCCGTATTTTAGAACGTATATTTAATAAGTATATAGAGCTGTCAAACTATTTTTTACATTTGACAATTGACAGCGATCGACTGGAGATTGTGACTTGAGCGTCGTGTTTTATTTTATATCATTATTTTGCAAAAACTTGGGTGTTTTAAGCATTTCCACCCAAAAATAATGCGAAGAAAGCCAATCATTGAAAAAACAAACAAAATTAAGTAATAAGTCAGACAGTAAAATCTCACCTCAGTGCGGAAATATCCTGCCTCTGCAAGTTAAGGGTAGCGGGTTCGCTGCATACCGCGTTCACCATCTTCAAATTCATCTCTCTCATGTTTCTCATAAACAAATTCATCTCTTGGCTGGATTCGAAAGTAAATGCGATGAGGTCCCGTGAATCAACCGTCGCTTCTAGGTAACGTGCGAACTTTGGGTCTGTGAAATTTATCTAAAAAAAAACTTTAAGATTAAATAGATAGCCGTTGTATTACAGGTTTATTTATAAGTAATCTTACAGCTATACATATCCATATTATAAAAGAAAACACTTAGACAAAACAGATGACATTGATAAACACAATATACGATCGGAAAACATAAATCAATGTACTTAACATGAATGGATGAGAATAAAAGTTTAATAAAAAAATTGTTCATATATTGTATTAGAGTTAGCAAAAACTTGAAACATTAAGAATTACGCAGATAATTCAAGTTCGTACGAAGAAAAACATCGTGAGGAAACCGGCTTGCCTTAGACCCAAAAAGTCGACGGCGTGTGTTACGCACTGGAGGCTGATCACCTACTTGCCTATTAGATTGACAAATGATCATGAAACAGATTCAGAAATCTGAAACCTAGACCTAAAAAAGTTGCAGCGCCCCTGATTTTATTTTTTATAATACACAGAAATGTCTCGAAAACGACTCTAATGAGTTTAGATAGGTACTCTAAGATTTCAAAGGCAAAAATTGTGCGTAAAAAATGGGATGTGACCGTACACGGCCGTGTGTTATACGTTTAAGTACGTATAATATTTTTGATACACAATTTATTGATGTATGAAGTATAGGAGCAAGATTTTGACAATACATAGTTGACTAATACTTAAGTGGCCTCTTCGAGTCATAATTGCAAACTCGGGACACACCAACAAAATGGCGGCGTTTCTCCAACACTCGTGTCACTGTTCTCGTTCAATGAATTCTTTGTCCTTTAGCTAGCCTATTTAATTTTGGTTCTAGAGGATAGATTCGTAACAAGGTCTCACTATCCCCCGATTTTGTTTTTAGGTTTTTGGATTGGCCACATTGCAAATTTAAAGACTAACGTGTTTTTTCTATGTACATTTTTTTATAGAGCATGGACACTCTATGCCATAAGGCCTCGTGCGTTGCCGGCCTTTTAAGATTTGGTACGCTCTGTTCCCTTAGTCGAATTGGTACGGAAATACTTCAGTGGTCAGTTCTACATAGTGGTGGAACGGCGGACGTCGAGGTGATACGAACCTTACATTTTCTTCACCTACTTGTGAGGTCACACAGGTACAGGAAGGTCAGAACTAATTGAGAAAATGAATTAAATAATGAAGGAATACCTCGAGCATCATAGGTTCATAGACTCCGTGCTTGAATAAATGTCGATTGGCTCTGAGCCACATGACTGCCTTGTACGCATCTTTGGTTCGGTCACTTTCGCGTAGACTCTCTAGGCGGGTCTTATTTACGTCTTGTAAATTATTTATTCTAGAAAAAAATTTTTTTTTAATATATGGGAATAACTTGAAGTTCTAACGATATAAATCTGCTCCAAACGGCTGGAACGATTTTGATGAATTTGGTGTGTTCAAGTGGATTCCAGAATGATTTGCATTTACAATTAGATCATTTTTGTAAACGCGTGTGTGTCACCCTCTAGTATAGTAAAAATATTTTACGATGGATTGGCAAAACTTTGTTTCAAAGACTTAGGGAGCGTTCAAGTATTACGTAACGAATTGGGGGGTCCTTTTGTAAAACGTTACGATGCGGGGCGGAGATTGAATTACGCGTTATTGTTAATATTATTTTCGACTTTCCAGTACTTTACACCACATAATGGTAACTTTTAGGTGTAAAGAGTCACTGGGTGGCCACGAAACATTTTACTATTGGGTACAGAAAAACGTCACTTCGCGTTACATGGGGGGGAGGTTCAATAATCTCCAAAAATTGCGTGACGTAAAACTTGAACGCTCCCTTAGACACAATAGCAAGTTTGATTCAAAAAGTCCAAGAGAGAACATTTTTCTTGCGTAATTACAAAATTTGTGGTTAAAAATTAAAAAAAAAAGGTGCTGGAGACTCACCAGACTAAACTTTTATGGAATTAAACCCAGTTGATTTTCATTAATGTTAATTATGACAAAACACGTAACAATATTAGGTAACCTAATATTGAACGTAGGGCGACCGTAGCTTGGCCCGAATGGGTGTTTTCCTGCGACTAGCGCAAGTCAACCGCTTGAAGGGCAGGATGCATCGCTCACTGGAGTGTGCAAAGTACGATTTAAAGGTTCACGCCTTTCTGGTAAGGTGGTTTTTAACCCTAATCTGATGCCAGGAGCTTGGTGTGACTTCTAATGATATGCCTGTTTCTATGTGTGCGTTGCGTGTACGCGTCTTGGTTTAAGTGTGCTATTGTTGACAACTTTGAATGTATATAAATAAAATAAAATGTACCGACGTTTCGTGTGGTATTGTATAAATAAATTGTGTAAATAAATCAATCTAAATCGTTTTAATTCAGGCATTTCAAATACCTACCTACCTAAATATATCTATATGATAATTATGAAAGTACGAAGTACCTGTTCTGATACAATCTCATTTGGGGTACAATATTATTTTCATAATCGAACTCTACTTCTAATTTCTTCTTCTTTAAAGTCTCAATTGTTGCATTCGCTGTCGCTATAGATTTATGAATTTCAGCCAATTTCATTTTTATACTTGTTTCTGAAATAAAACGAATTAATAAACAAATATGGCAACCCTTCAGTGCGAAGTGCGTTCCATCAAATGTCATTTGACAGTTTAACTTCCATAGATAATGCGTATGTTACGGTTCAAAATCTAGTGACGTTTGAAATACTTATACTTTAACGGTGACATACTATACATGTATATGACATACTATAGACTGAACAACCACAGAGAGTAGATTTAAAAAAAAAACAGACAGAGTATTTCCGGACCAAAACGACTTAGGGTCCTTCAAGAAAACAGCGTACCAATTCTTAAAATGCCGGCAACGCGCTTGCGAGCCTTCTGGTAATGTGAGTGTCCATGGGCGGCAGTATCACTTAACACAAGGTGAGCCTCCTGACCCTTCGCTCTCAATTAGCCGCGTACTGACTGAGCGAGCAGCCTCGCGAAGCAGCCTCGGACGTTTGCTTCGCAACGTTTGCCGCGCGGAGGCAGCCTCGGTCTGTAAGTTTTCTAATCCGAGGCTGCCTCGCGCGGCAAGTCCGAGCCATCGTGAGCATCGACGCTCAGTTTAACTTGAAGTCGAATAGAGACCGCGCGTGCCCGTATAGTTTGCCCGAGACCACCATGAGGCCGCACATTCGGAAAGCTGTCGCTACCACTGCCTTTTTAATAATTCTAAGGCTTGCAAAAAAAAGAAAACAGAAAACTAAACGTTTTTGGATTAAACTCTTATACAAAAATAGATTACAGGCTGGGAACAGATTATTTGAAGAGTTGTGCTTCGATGACGAAGAAAAAAATTTCACTCGAATGAGTAAAATCGAATTTGACAATGTGTATTCTCTCATAAACGCCAAAATAAGCAAGAAGGACACAAATTTTCGAGAAGCAATATCCGCTAGGGAAAGATTATTAGTGACGTTGAGATTTTTGGCCACAGGAGATTCTTATACCAGTCTACAGTATCTATTTCGTATATCAAAACAAAGGATATCGGTTATAGTTCCTGAAGTCTGTGATGCTATAATTGAGGTGTTAAAGGATTATGTTAAGGTAAAATAAAATTACATATTTTTATTATTTTTTTATTAATCTGATTAGAAAATTGGACAAATAATATAAGAAAATTAAACAAACAAATATTTAATGATGAGGAGCTGGAGAAGGAGGAGGGGGAGGCATCGAAATTGGTGAGATAGGAGGCATTGGTGAGGCAGCAGGCATCGGTGAAGTAGAAGGCATCGATGAGGCAGGAGGCATCGGTGAAGTAGGAGGCATCGGTGAAGTAGGAGGATTAGTCTTCCCTTAGTCCTCTATTTGTGTAATCAGGACATTGCGCATCCCAAAGTCGTCTATATTCACCATATAGTCGTATTAATTTAAGACACTGTTCTTTATCCATGACGCACAACTAACACGCAACGAATAAGCGAGGCAAAACACTACCGTCTTGAGTGAGCGCGGCAAACGTACTGAGGCGCCTTTGAACATCGACAAAAACCGACAACGTTCGGCTCGGGCCGCGGCACGCTCGGGCGAGGCAGCGCGTGCGTTTGCCTCGGGCGAGGCACGTCTTGACCGACCGAGGATTTGCCTCGCGAGGCAGCCTCGCGAGGCTGCTCGCTCAGTCAGTACGCGGCTATTACATAAAAAAATACAGTAGTTAAAAATTATTAAACAAATATAAATAAAATAATTTAATTAATTTTTTTTATAATATTGTCTTTTATTATAATAATACATAATTGTTTACTTTATGTCTTTTATTATAGTAATACATAACTTCAATCCGGTAAAAAAGAGTTTTATTTATTTTTTTATTTTTATCCAACCTAAGTGCAAAGTGACGTCAACAATAAAATAAAGTTGACTTTAGCAACATGTAGGTTATTATTAATACCAACGCGTTTGACCTGAAATTATTAAAAAAAACTTTCAAATTCATATTAGACTTACCATCTCCGACATGTTCAGCAGCGAGTCTTTTATCATCAACCAGTTTGTCCAGCTTAACTTTAGCCACGGCCAACTCTCTCTTTCTATTTCGATGCCGTTCCAACTTCTCTTGGAAGGCCGAGTCTATCTCTTTCAGGACATATTCTAGCGAATTAACGCTGCTTAATGTCTCTTTTACTTTGTCTGTTAACGAATGGATTTCTCTTCCCTAAAAAATATATAAACTTTTTTAAGCTTTCTGATTAAAATAATTTAGGAAGATTTATAAAACACGAATTGGCAATCTTACGCATCATAAGTAGTCAAAATGAGATGTATAATTATGTAATTAGTGCTTTGTTTCATGTTCCTCACATCAACACTAAGCTTTTTTTTTAAATGTAATAGGAGGCAAACGGGCAGGAGGCTCACCTGATGTTAAGCGATACCGCCGCCCATGGACACTCACAATGCCAGCAGGGCTCGCAAGTGCGTTGTCGGCCTTTCAAGAATTGGTACGCTCTTTTCTTGAAGGACCCTAAGTCGAATTGGTTCGAAAATACCTCAGTGGGCAGCTGGTTCCACATAGTGGTGGTGCGCGGCAAAAACTGCCTTAGAAAACGCTCAGTTGTGGAACGACGAACGTCGAGGTGATACGGATGGTATTTTGTATTTTGCCTTGACGTCCGATGATGAAACTCAGCTGCAGGTATTAGACCGAACAACTCCTCTGAACACTCTCCATGGTAAATGCGGTAGAAGATGCAGAGAGACCCCACATTTCTACGCAACGCCAAGGGATCAAGCCGCACGGAAAGTGACTGGTCGTGGACGATTCAGTATGCAACAAACTCAGTTTTGTATCGCGCAACCCGTCCGAACAATATTTAAGCCTCGACTTGTTTAAGCGGAATATGGTTAAAATGAGTATTAAGAATATCCACAACGCAAAATCACCTGCATCATGAGCACACCCCACATACACACATTCACGAACATACCCTCACACCATCACACATAACAGCCAAATTAGGTATTACCTAAGCATATTAAATAATTTTTATTGCTTTTGTTATTTTGTAAATGTTATGTATTCAATCTTTAGCTATACTTTATAGTGCAATTGTTTGTTTTTTTGTTAGCTGTAGGATTACGAAATAAATCTTAATATATATAAATTACGTGTCACATTGTTTGTCCGCTATGGACTCCTAAACTACCGAACCGATATCAATCAAATTTGCACACCGTGTGCAGTTTGATCCAACTTAAAAGATAGGATAGCTTACATCTCAATTTATACCCGCAGTATTATTTTATTGCAAAATATTTGTTTATTATTTGATAGTCACAATTCTAACAGATGGCGCTGTGTTGATAGTTCCAACGTTTCACATAAGCTACAATTTAATGGCATAACCACCAAAAAAGCATGGTGGATTGGTGTTCTCCTGCCGTTTCTCTTGAAAAGTTTACTACTATGTAATATAACAAAAATCTTAGCCACAGCAACGCTTGGCCGAGTCTACTACTAAATATATATCGTAAAAAAATTCCTTGGCAAAATTATTTATATCAACTGGTACCAGTATATGGTTTCTTTGCTTTATGATCTTATTTTTCGAAAAATGATCTACTATATGCAACTTTACAGAAATTCGTTAAATTAGATAAAGTTTAACAAAAGGCTTTTATTATCATAGACATGAGTACAAATATTTCATTTTACCTTATTACTACGAAGATTATTATAGAATTTCATTAATTGTAATAGAATTATTACTATCATTGAAAAACGTGACGATTTGCTACAAAATTTCTCCCATACGTCGATAAAGAAGTTTCATTCCAACGCCGATAAAGAAGTTTGACTTCAAAAAGCAACATGGCGCGTAACCGAAAAATGTGACGCGTAACGAAAAAATGTTACACTAAATTTTTTTCCAACCTCGATAAAGAAGTTTCACTTCAAAAATAAACTAACTTCACATATCTATAAATGTTATCCAACCTAGAAATGCGTGTTCCCAGAGCCCAAAATTGCGATCATTAGGGATTTAACGAAACTTGGAATGAAGTTAAATAATGTTTGGACAAATAACTACTATACTAAGAAAAACATACATTGATTATGTTCAAATATGATGAAATTAAAAAAAATATTACAAACAGGTCAAAATTATACCTTGTAATAATAAATTTCGTTGAGGAAATAAAGTATCTTTATCTGATAACCGAACATTTTGATGTTACAAAATATTGTGGACAATCACACACATAAGATCATTGTACTTAACTATAATTCAACTAAAACTATGGCAATCTAGTAAACTTTGTTTTTAAAGTTGGTAGACTAGTCTTTACAAAGAATATTATAACACATTAAAAGCTTACCGCACTAAGTTTCTGCTGTTCCAATGTGCTAATTTTGCTTTTTGCATTTCCTAAAACTTTCTCCAATGGCGCCATTTTTTTTGTATGTGTGTCCACCAATTTTACGGCCTCCTTCTTATCTTGGCTGTATTCATTTACTTTTGTTTTAAGTTCATGGTATTCAATCCAAAGTTTCTTTTTTTCGCATAATTCAATATGTCTCTCAATATCTTTTCTTTGATTTAATGTGTCAATTATCACTTTTATTCTGTAAATATATTTGTTATCTTAAATAATTGAATTAAATATTTTCATTACCTTTTATTACTTACGAAAGGAATATTATAAACTATTTAAAAGCTATCAATTTGGCATTAAATATTAGACACAAAAATCTACACAATTAGTTACACATAATTATGAATTAATAAAGTAACAGAGTTAAAAAATATAAAGCAGTCTCTTCAGGAACTTCTAACAGAAGGAAGCCATTATATAAAACATTTGGGAGGAAGTGAAAAAGTTGTTATATGAAATGGAACAATGTACGTATAGAAACATTTAATTAAATCTCAATAAAATATAATAACTAGCTTTCACTTAAATGGATTTCATGTGTTTTGGTAAAATTGTTTGGGATGTCTTTAACATTATATCAATGAATTTATATGAAACCTTAAATCATGCTATCCATTAATGACCCCCTACTTAAGTATATTTTTGAGCGAATTGTGTTCATACTTATAGCGACTTACACTCAGTTTATTGTTATTTATTGCATTTTAAACATAATTTCAAAATGGTACCTCTCATTCAATCGAATCTGTTCCTGTAACAATTGTGCATTATTCTCCTGTGTGGTGGAAAGGTTACGTTGTTCATTTCTTGTTTCTATTAGTTCATCTAATTGGTCTACACTTTCATTCCCTCCAACAGCAGATAATGTACTGCGAAGTAGTTGCTGTGGATTCATTTTGGAAAAATCCTGGACTCTGTCTTGAGGTAATAGTTGACATAAGTTATCCACCTGAAAATAGACAATTGGTTGAAAAAAAAACTTTTTAAGTTATGAGAATAAATTTTCTCATAATTTTTAAATAATTTAAACATTAAATTATATTAAATTGCTAAGGTTAAAAAATAGTTAGTTAATATAAAATAAGTTAAGATTGCTTTACAAAAATAAATGATAACCTGTATTTGGTCCTAACTCCTATTCCACACTTCATCATAATTTGAAACTTAAAACACATGGAATTTGTATTTAATGTAGCCGTAATATTTAGTTAATGTAGTATCCAAATTTGATAAAAACTGGATTTTGGATAGTACATTGACTAAATATTATGGCTACATTAAATAAAAATTCCATGTGTTTTAAGTTTCAAATTAATCAGTTGGTAAAGTGACGGATTTGATAGAAGCATGTGATTTTTATAGGAAACTGTGTAATTTAATGTTATATTTTTTATTTCGTTTCAAAATAAACCCTTTTGTTTGCTTGTATGCCAATTTTCATTATAACAGAATATGAATTAAAATAGTTATGACAAAAACTAACATGATTATACTATTTTGAAATGGCTGCTCTGTAAAGTTTACTATTTGTCAGGTCTGTCACTATTCTATGACTATGACGACTTAATCTAAATAAATTTACAAGTAAAATAAGCAAACAAACAAAATTCTTTATTTGTTTGTATATAATACAATTCAGATTGAGGCCTCCCTAGTAAGTAAGAGACCTGAAGCAGGGAAGCCTCGCTCTTCTTTAAATTTACAAAGTTACAACAAAATAACACAATTGGTTTTAAGATGTGGGTACTGTAATGAAAGAAAAAATAAAATATATATATGATGACTGTGTGATGATGATATGAATGTGTAATTGTGTGTGTGATAGGTGAAACAAATACATGTGAAAGTGTTCATGAAGAAGATGGATTAAGGAAAAACCTATAATGTAGGATTCAACAGAGATTCCGTTTTGTCACATTGTGGTATGCAAGATTATGCAAGCCAAGAGTTTTATTTAAACTATTATAGTTAAAGAGATAGGCTGAGCAACTACTGAATTGATTACTTGCAAACTAGCAAAAATTACCTGTATACTAAGTGATGTAATAAGGTCTTGAACTTGGTTCTCTCTTGCAGTTTTATGATTGATATACCACATGGAGGTATCTTTTAGATTGAAATTTCTAGTAATAATAACATTTTGTTTCCCAGGTTGTTGGTATAGTTCTATTTCTATGGTAGCCTCTTCACAGCCTCCACGAACATACTCAGATAACTGAAAAGAGATATGAATAAGGTTTTGTAAGTAAATAAAAACAAACAAAGTAACGGTTTGCCTTTCTAGTAACACCACTAAACTTAAATCTATAACTTTCAAATTTTTATGACATCAATTGAAATAGCCTGTGATATTTTCATTAATAAATTAACTATAATGGTTGAGCAATGTTGGCCTAGTGGCTTCAGGGTGCGACTCTCATCCCTGAGGTCATAGGTTCGATCCCCGGCTGTGCACCAATGGACTTTCTGTCTATGTGCACATTTAACATTTGCTCAAACGGTGAAGGAAAACATTGTGAGGAAACCAACTTGCCTTAGGACCTAAATAGTCAACGGCATGCGTCAGGCACAGAAGGCTGACCATCATAAAACAGATACAGAAATCTGAGGCCCAGACCTAAAAAGGTTGTAGGGCCATTGATTTATTTTTTATTTTTAAAATGGTTGAGACTTTCCACATAACATTTGAAAAATATAACATTATAAATACTCAGTTGATAAAGTGATTGGTGCATTGAAGCAAATGAAACTATAAATAATGTAACTTTTTACTAAATTATTGTTATACAGATATTAACTTAGCTATTTCATTTTTAAACTAACAAGGTTTTTCCTACTCACCTTTTTCGCCCGACCAATAACACTGGGTTTTCCACACAAACCCAAAATAATAGCACAAACAAAGGTAGACTTTCCTGTTCCGTTAGGTCCGATTATAACATTAAGTGATGATCCAGGATATAATTCCACTTGTTTATATGTCCTAAAATAGAGATTTTATAAATGGACCAACTCAAAGTCTTACTCAAGTGTAATGTAATCCCAAAAACGTACACAAAGTTTTCAAGAGCGATCCTGTAAATACTTCCCGCCTTATTTCCATTACTGTTTATTATTTTGGACATCATATAAATTTATTAAAAACTAGTTTTCCCAAAAGATTACAGATCAGTTAGAGAATAAAAATAAATATAAATAGGCTAATAAGGTATTGTTTTATAAATTAATGTGGATTGCGATTTGTGGACTAGAAAATAGAAATCCAGTGTAAATTTAAATCGCAGTCTGACAGATGACATCAATAATCAATTGCTGTATTTTGACAAGATTGTATCTAAGTGCGTTTTCCAATTACAGCATAATGCTCAACGTTGAATGTTCCAACTACAGCAACGCTTCGCACAATTGAGCACTCTCAAAAGTAATGCTCTCGCGTGCTTCTCGCAATCAATACCAACACAGTGACATAAAATTGACCAGTGTTTTTCTTTAAGTTGGCATTGATGATTGATCGAAATTTTCGTTAGTAAATATTATTTATTGTTGAAAAATTTGTAAGGCTTTCGTTTCGTCGTAGATTTTGAAAATAATTAAAGTTATTTCAAACTGCTAAAAAAAAATATAAGTATGGATGAAGGTATAAATAATTACTTTTTTCATATTCCACATTTAAAATACGAGTACAATTTCATTTTAAAATTCGGTTCGGTAAACAAATTTATTTTACAGGATTATACTTTTGTAAACATGGCAATGGTTTTGAAAAAGTATATAATTTTTTAGACATCATTTAAAAAAATTACTCAAAACGTAAATGATGTAAACTTCTTACATGAAACTAAATATTTTACTGTTCAATTAGCTTATTAAAACCTTATATTCTTTAAAGGTTTTCTCTTATTTCAGTTAAAAAAATGTTAATGAAATATTTTGATTATTAAAATAAGCGTAAATAGTTTTCAACCAATTATTATTGTTTACCACATTATTTATACATTAATGAGGTTGCTAACTCTATTCAGAACATTTTTTTTTTCAACACTGACTTAGCGCACTCTGCTGATGCATATGAAAACTAATTCACGTTCCAATTAAGCTTCAGCATAATGCGGCATTGTGCGGCACTGAGTCGCATTATGCTCTGTAATTGGAAAATGCACTAATTCACTAACACAACGGCAACTTCTATTAAAGACGTGTTACATAGTTAAGTGGTAGTGATACCAACTCCTACAGATGGTTCCTCCTAGAACCAACTTCAAATACCCCCTAAATATCGATTAAAACCCCTTACAGATTTCATTTTATACTCGGTTTGAGAGGTAATTTTAAATGTGCATAAAAAAAAGGGTGCGTGTACTTATGTACGCGCGTAAGAAGTTATACTTCTTTGGCATTATTAGAAATAGATTTTGATTGCATGCAAATAATTAATTACAATTAAATAATCAAAGCCTGGAAAAGGAGTCATTATAGTCAATAAAGTTCAGTTTACATTTGAAAAATTTAATAAATAAATATTTATAATTATTCTCTTACAAAATAAAAAATCATAAAGAAGAATCATACAATTATGCCACATCAGAACTCGCAATAGCGTAGAGAGATGTTTTGGTGTTTGGAAAAACAGATTTAGGTGTTTATTGTCAGTATTGCACAATATAGCCATTGAATTAAAAGAGGAACCTATCTCTGATGATGATGAAGAGACCCTGCCCACACTAACAGTACCCTCATCTCAAAATAAACTGCATGGAGCAGCAGTAAGAGCCATTTTTATTGATGAAAACTTAGTTTGATAGTTCTTAATTTAGGTTGTTTTAACAATTAAGTTATTTAAACAAATAAAGCACTATTTATCTTTAAAACATTTTTATTTCATTATACTATTTATTTTTAAGTGACTCTAATGTCTTCATCAGAATTTCGGTTTGTAATTTTAAATTAATCATTACTTGGTTGTGCATCTACGAGGCTTCTCCAAAACTAAAACTACTACTTGCTTCTGCAACAAATAAGAGAATATTAATTTAAGCTCTGTCCATGCAAAACTTAAAATTTTTTATAATTCATATTATAAAATTTTTAACACATTTATATTAATATAATTATATAAATGTGTTAATAATATAATTTGTAGCACATGCTACAGACCTGGATAGCAACTTTCTTTTATTCTATTTAGAGATAGAGATAATTTAAATATAATACCGGTGTCTTCCTTGTAGGTTTCTTTTGAGTTGTTTGGGGATTCTTGTTGTTCAGTTCGACATGATTTTCTTTAACCTTTTTTAATCCTACAAAATAATGAAATTCTTAAGTTATGTTGTCACTGTTGTGCACACCTTTGTTTGGCATTTTTAGTATTCAAGTTATGTCAAAACTGATTTATTACCTTGTCATTGTTGGCTTTATTTGCTTTTGGGATAGCAATTGTTTCCAAAATGATTTTATTTGTAATATCCTGAAATATATAAATAACATCTATTAATTTAAGTATCATGGTGAGTGGTTCGCACTCAGGTATTAAGGTGTATTATACCCACTGTCCATTATAAGTGGGAATGGGCTCACATCTGGCTGGACAGAGTTTCGGTACTACAAGAGCAACATGGATGTTTTGAGGTATTACAATATCTCTAACTACCCTGTAGGGGAATAAAGTATGTGCCTATGCTTGAGAGGTTGAACCTTGAACATCACCATCATATTTATAATTAACATTCCTACCTCGACACCATCACAATCAAATTCATTGAAATCTACTTCAAACCGTTGCGGTATAATCTCTGCCATATCCATTGTGTCTGGAGAAGGTGATGGTGGCTTTGTTCCACCTCTAGTTTTTGATGTTTCACGGCGATAAGATGACAACTCTTTTTTTTATTCAATTTAGTGCACTTCCACTGATTCATCAATTGTTTTTTGTCTCTTGTCCTTATATTTGCTAGATTAAATCTGAAAAATTACATGTTTTGATTAAATAATGTAATCATTTTTTTGAGATACAGGTACTTATTAAAATGTTTACTTCTCTGTAATATCGCTCCAAGCCTTCATTTTCTCCTTATTAGTATTCGTGCTTAAATCTTTGTTCTCAATTATTGATATATAGGGTCGTAGAATATTTCTAAAAGTTGCTGTAACAAACGCAATAAACAAAAGCAATGAATAATGGTTCATGTTTCAGTTTTAATCAACAATAATACTCGATAATACATACGGATAGTTAACCTCAATTGTATTGAAGCACTCAGGAAGTTCGGCACAGTTTTTTCACAAATATTTTATCATATGAATTAGTATTGATTTAGATATTCAATTTAAATCACTTCTGATTATAATTCAGACGCAAATATAAAATTCGCACTTGTATAATAAAAATAACTAGGTATATAATCTTTAAAACTAATTAATACTCCTATATTTGTTTCAAATGTCATTGTCAGATGTCATGGTCATTCAAAATTCTTGTTAAGCTGCTAAGCTAAGAAATAGAATATGCGTGAAGTTAGCTTCACGCATATTCTATTTCTTTTACTTGTAGATTGCGCAGTGCGCACGCTATAATCACACTCCCAATTTTGTGTCATAGGTGCGCGCGCATCGTAAAATTTCACTCTCATCAATTTTTCATAACGCGCCTAAAGAAGTATAACTTCAAAAATCTATTCAAGAAGTATAAAATTTCGAGCTTTTTGATATTTCAGTTATTGCCACGCCTGGATTTTTATTTTTATTTATATATGATTTAGTTTATTAATTGGGGTCTAAGCTTAATATAGATTGTATAGAACTGTGCGTTTTTAAGAAAATATAAATAATTTTCTGGTGCAAAGTACCTCCTAAAAATCCCCCAGGATCTATTCAAATTTGGTGTGAAAACCCCCAAGTTGGCATCACTCCTGTGACAGTGACACATATAATATATAAAAATAACTTTTTAGTGAGAGTGACTTAAACCATTTTCTTAAGGAAGCAGAACATTATATTATATTATGACACTTTCCAGTACCCGCGAAAGTGAGCTCTATTTAAAATGACAAGTTTGGTGCTACCCATAGTAATTCTCTCAGCCGTCAGGCGTCAAGTATAGTCTGTGTCAAGCTGTCATCACTCGCTAGTCGCTACTAACTTCGGACTTGCCAGTTGTCTGTAATGCTCGACAATACTAAAATTTTCGTTAGTTTGTGTTGTTTGTGGTCGAGGTGAACGTATTTCATGCGCGTCTAATTCTCTTAATT
This sequence comes from Pieris macdunnoughi, assembly GCA_905332375.1. Lineage (NCBI taxonomy): Eukaryota > Metazoa > Arthropoda > Insecta > Lepidoptera > Pieridae > Pieris > Pieris macdunnoughi. Next base: position 2,587,874 of record CAJOBZ010000067.1, on the reverse strand, counting down.
ATTTTTGTGAATGGAAAACCTAGATCTGAAATTTTACTGAAATTTATTTGTTTCTAATGATTAAGAAAATAAATAATTAGATGTTGGTTATTTCGTTTAATCACTAAAAAGCGGGGTAAACATATTCCACCATCGGTTCGACTCCATTGACAATATCCTTGTTTATAAATATTGATTTGTTGAAAATCTCTTTTCCTACCTCTCTTTTGTCTTGAATTGTGTAGTGCGATGTAGTTAAGGGAAGGAAGTGTTAAAGATAACAATTACCTTTGTGAAAATGCAACAGTTGTCCGATTTTCGCGATGACGATTTTTAATGTTCAGTGTTATGTGCTTGTCTAGTGTTTCGTGTTTTCAGTGATTTCATGGTGAAATTTTAAGCATTTTGACAATGGAGGGGACTACAGAGAAGGACTGTTCTCCCTTGTGGAGTCTTTACCAGCAAATAGTGGCAGACATGAAGGTAGGTCATTTAATTTTAATCAGCATCTTACGTTTCACCGTTCGATGTGGTTGCCGCGGCCGCCCCACATTTTCTAATTTGTCCTGATAAATCGTTCGTATTGAACGAAATGTTTGTAATTAGTAAAATCAAAATAGCGGAAATATTCTCTTGGGCTTTGATGTGTAGATTAAAATTTACTAAATTGAGGTAATGGTAGCTTAAAGTGAAAATGAAATTTGTAACAATATAGACAAAAAAAAAATTTTTATGCTATTAAACTACTTTATAGCTTATCATAATATATTCTAGTATGCCATTTGAAATATGGGCTTAAACTTCAGTGTCTGACTCTGTTAATCTTCATATAGTTAATATAAAAGTAATTAACAATTTTTATCACTGAATGAACTGACCTAAGTTCAAGCTTTTTTGATATTGATGTTACTTATTAGATAAATATATTTTTAATTCTACTTTGCGTCATATGTAAACCTTTGTTTTATATACAATTGTGACCTTCCGCCTCCAGTTTAAAAATATTATCAGCTTAATAAAAGCATTTTGATAATATATGGTGATTTCAACTGTAACTTAGTAGGAACATGGCTTAATATTGAGTAACAACATAAAGTGAGCTTCTTCCTAATAACAATATCATATTTACCAATAAGATAAGGATAATACCCTATTAGGAACAGATACACTGCTGGTGTTTCGTTAATCATTTTCTAGGCAAAGTAAACAGCTTTCTTTGTCTACAAACCTGAAACAAAAATATCTATACATATTGCACCTATCTGAGTGGTCACTATATACTTTAGTGTTATACCTAGGATTATATAAAACCATTTGTTTAACACTATAACAGATAGAGGTTTTTTACAAAACATAAAAAGCTAAAATTAAAAATGAGTTGTAACACTGGTTCGGTCTAGGAAGCATATTAACTGTTTGCTAAACGATTTCGATTTTGTGTTCTAAATTAATAGCTGGTACTGTTTTAATTAGCGATCGTTAAATGATAGGACGTTCGCCAGGCGTTGTTACGCGAATATTGACGGTCTGCCTATTAAGGGTTACGAATTTAGCGTTAAATGTGACACCCGAATGTCGTTATGACACATTTTAGCATTAGTAAACAATTTGACAATAAGGTTATCACGCTACGGGGTTAACTTGAATATGTTATATACAAATTAATCGGAATTTTTTAAATTATTATTTACGCATTGGATTCCGGAGATTCCGGATATTCAAATTAAATTGTTAATTTTTTTCGTGCACCTATACAAATGTTTTTAACTCGCCCTTTTCGACTGCTATTGTATTTTAAGTTATATACGTAACAGGTTTAAGTTAAATTAAAAGTAGAATGAAGAATTATCGCCCTACATTTTACTTTTTTTTGTTCTTCCAATAGTGATTGCGATCCCGACTTCATTGAGTTCACGCGATGCCATCACTACAAATATAAACTACATCAAAATTGCATATAAAAATGCCAAGGCCGGTACCTGATATGATATTATTAGATGTCACAGAGTCCCGGCAGTGATGCCAGCTTCAAATACGCCTAAATATTAATTAAAAACCCCTAAATTTTTTGTTGTGTCGGTGTGTTTGAGTAAATTTAAATTTGCGTTAATACATTCAATTATATTTTTTGGTTGGGTTCGAGGCTTAATATAAACCCGGCTTCGCACGGATGCAATGCTGATACTAAATTCAAAGTGCTATAGAGTTTAGGGAGAACCGCGGCCTCCGACGCGCTGCTTTACGCAATTTTAATTATTTTTACATATAAACCTTCCTCTTCAATCACTCTATTAAAAAACCGCAATAAAATCCGTTGCGTAGTTTTAAAGATTTAAGTATACATAGGGACACAGAAAGCGACTATGTTTTATACTATGTAGTGATTGTTTGTAAATCTTGAATAAAGTACCCCCCCAAAAATCCTTTATAATAAATCTAACTAATTAATAATAATTCAATAATAAACTAATCATAAAAAAACCTCTCGATATCTTAATTTAGAGGGGAAACCCCCAAGTTGGCATCACTAACACCCAAACCCAATAATCAATCCACAATCTGAGATTGTTTTCAATCTGACATTGTGGAATGATCAGACCGTGACAGTCGATCGATCTCCTATCTGCATCCAATTAACCAAACCCTACAAAGACAATCCATTTTTGGAGACGGATAAAATGCTCTTTGTCGTTCCATTTTACCGAATTTTCACTCAAATTTGATAATCAATGTAAACCAAATAAAGTTAATAAAACCGTACAAGTAACATTAAAATATACATGTGTATGTTCTAAACATAACAAACAGTTTTTTTAATTATTTAAAAAACTGGTGTAAGTTAAAATCTGTAAAAATAATTAACTGTTGAAATCTAGCTTTCGTCAACTGTCATTTTCATTTCTATCCACAGACATCGATACGACCTCCCATGGATAGCTTGTATCTTCAGATGGCTATTACAATCCGTCGATTGGTTATTGACACCCTTGTTACAACATTTGCATTAAGGTTACTATCTCAGATGGTGGATTATGAACTGAGATAGGTTATTGGGTTCGGGCGTAAGTCTCGGCGTTGTAGCGTTACATTTGTGTTAACTGTTAATTTATTCTCCATAGCATAATGTTTTGAACGCATAAGTAATTAATTAACGCTGGCTGAATACAGAAACACTGTTTATACCCGTGAGCAATATGCATACGAAATTAATACATAATCAATAAGGTTTTCACTGATTTATTTTATGTAATAGGAGGCAAACGGAGGATTACCTAATGTTAAGTGATACCGCCGCCCATGGACATTCATATTCCCAGAAACCTCGCGGCACAAACTGAAGAAGGTGTAAAGAAGAAGTATGTAAGAAGCAGTGCTAGTGTAGCTGTTAAGCATTCCATGTTAGTTCGTTTCAGCCTAATGACTTCCATTAATGGACATAGGCCTCTCTCCTAAATTTCTTATACGACCGGTTCCTCTACATCCGACGCCTGGACCCCTCGCCAGGTCTAATGTCTGTGCGGCATTCCATGTGATGCGTGAAGAAAAATCTTTTGATGCGTTCTAGTCCCATCAAAAGATTTTTCTTTCTATGTACGAAGCTCGTTCTTAATAAACCCGTATGCCTAAGACAAAAAATCGTAAATGTATCTTTCTTTTTAAATCTTAATCCTCAATCTCATCGTATTATGGACTTGACATTATAAATTTCACACTGATATATAACTTGAGAAATCTCCGCGATATATGGAGTATGATGAGTGTCTTAGTGCGACACGTGTATGCATTTAAATAAAACTTCTTTTACAAATACAAACCCGATTTATTAAGTTACGAGTGCATTACAAAAATCGTGGCCAGCGACATACTTATTAAATTTTCTACAGTTAAATCTATTACTAGATAAATATGTGAACTCATTTCCATGTTAACCTACAAAATTAACCATTTATGAAGTTCGATTTCGTGCGTGACCGAAACGCTCTTGGCTACTCAAGTAATTGCTTGAAAAGCATTAAAAGATACACCTAGTGTATGTATGGTTGCTTTCTCGGTAGCGGTATTTTTTTATCTTAATTGTAAAATTATATACGCGAAGTATGGTGCGGACTGGCAGCAAAAAAATTAATGTTTTGTTAAAGTATTTACGACACCGTTGGCTCTCAACTCAAAAGGCTTCGGCCTCAAAAACTAGAAATTTCCAGGCCCTCTCCCTGACCAGCGCTCTTCTCGCCATTTGCCGGCTTTTAGTTACAGCAGGCTCTCCTAAGTTATGAAGTTTATATACGTTCTCTCGCCATAGACATTACAGCTCAGGTCTGTACGTCATGCTCAACTCGTATTTTTATGACATCTCGAAATAAATATATACCAGTATGTCTATTATACATCATTGTACTTATTTTAGCTACTTTCACAGCATAATGTCTTACGGCCTTTTACTGTGGGGTCGGGCTGCTGACATAGAATCCATTTTTATTTTGCAAAAGAGCGGTCAGAGCCATTTATAATCTACGTCCTTGCGAATCTCTCAGGGAACTATTTAAAAAGATTAATATAATGACAGTACCTTGCCAATTCATTTATCAAAATATCATGTATGTTAGAAAGAATCTTATAATTATATCTTATCTTATAATTAATAATTTTAGTACTAGAAATAAAGATAAAATAGCTCAACCAGAATCTTTCAGATTAGCCAAAGTTCAAAATTCATTTATGGGGTACTGTGTGAAATGTTAAAATAAAATACCTTGTGACATTTTAAAACTAAATGAACGAAAATTTAAATGTTTTACTAGAAGTACACTTTGTAAACAAGCATATTACAAATTAGATGATTATATTCAAGATAAGAATGCTTGGAAACATGCTGGTCCTGCTCCATAGGACAATCATAGTGCCTGGACAAAATCAAATTGGTGATTTTTTGCTTTAACATATTTTTGTTATTTTTTTTTAAATTTATAATGCTACAAATGTAATTATTTTATTTTATCTCACACACTGTCTTGTTGTGTTTTTTTAATATTTTTATTACTCTTTAATGTTAATATTCTACGGTTTCGATATTTGTAAATATGTGAGGAACATGTAGTATACATGTTCCTCACATATTTACAAACTTTTTTAGTATAGTAGTTTATTCTAAGAGTACATTGTCTTCACATATAATTATTTAACAAATGTAACAAAGTATTGTAAACCTATTTTAAAAGAGTAAGTGTGGAGTTTCTTGCCCATTCTTCTCCTTTTGGAAGGGGCAACTAGAATCTTCTTTGTATTTTTTTTGACGTTCAGAAGTGCCATTTTAGATGGTCTAATTGGAATAAATGATTTGACTTGACTTGACTTGTACATTTAATTCAGTTCAACAATTTTTTGTAATTATGATTGACGTTGACGTAATCGTTATCGATTTCGAATTTGCATATCGCAAACAAATAGACCGTGAACATCGCGTCGCAGGCGCATCCATTGGAAAAATTGAATAATTGTGACAACAATAGTGATAAATGAAGATTCTCTTTCTGTCTTATTTTGTTCATCGATGAAAAGACAAAGGTCATAAATATTTATTTATTTATTAAAGTTCACCACATCATATAATGTTATATCTATAGTTACATATGTAACCGATTTTCTAAAGTACATGACAATTATGGTTCACATAAATGTTACAATAAATTAAAATATAAGTTCCAATTTTAGATTTTACTAGTAATATATTGCCTATTGTTCACTAACAACTAATCTGTTACACTTCAATCTGTTGGTCTATTATTAAAAAAGATTGGCGGAGAGTTTATTGCCAGTTCTTCTCTTCCGTTCTACACCTTTAATTTGAGAACTGGCAGTAAATGTAAAATTAGAAGCATTTAATGTACATATTTCTTTTTTGACGTTCATAAGACGTGTACATTGTGTTACCTATATTCAGAATAAATGATTTCGATTTGATCTATTAAAGAATTTGATATTATTTATTTGATGCGTCATACAATTTCTTCTAACTTTAAAGGCCGTAACTATTGTAAAATTAATATACATTAACACGTCCTTAGAGGAAAGAGCGTATGACGAATGTTGAAGAAATTCGTGGTAGCAACTCATTTCTAATAACTAAGATCGGATATCGGACATCGCGGATATGACGCATTGTGTCGAGATGAAAAGGAACGAAGCGAAACACGGCCTTCCTTTTTTTTATAGGCTCGAAGGTCATTTAAGAATTGCTACTCTCCTTTCTTGAAGGACCCTAACGCTGGCTGCTCTAAGCGGTCGCCGCACGGCGATCTGCAGTTTCCATACTAAATTCATATCCGCAATACACGGACCGCTCCAGCAGTTACTGAGCGGTCGAGGCAGTCGCTCTGCGGTCGAGTTTCGCCGTGCGGTCGACTGCTTAGAGCTGCCGGACCCACCATACACAAACTGCTACAAGCGGTTGCTGCCGACCGCGCGCCACTCCCACTCCCACTTCTCTTATGGAATCTGTCCGTTGTATTTTATAGATTAAAATACTAACTAATTCATTAAATTAAACCACGGACATAAATATTCCATGCTGTTCTCTTGATTGTAGTATTGTACGCACCCAAATACTACGGTGTCTTCTACGCCTACGCTTGCGTAGAAGTACAAGAAGCAGTGTTTCTTCATCGAAATCTATCTTGTAAATGAACTCGTATCAGTATTATTTTGCGGTCGAACACATCTGCTCCAAGCAGTCGTAGTCGACTGCATTATGCGGTCGTGTTGCAGTCGTGTACGACTTCAACGCGACAGCAGTCGGTCTTGACTGCAACATGCGGTCTGTCTATAGCCAGCTTAAGTCGAATTGGTTCGGAAATACCTAAGCGAGCAGCTGGTTCCACATAGCGGTGGTGCGCGGAAAACGGCATATTTCTTACATATTTCAATCGTAGCAAACATTCATAGCAATTATCGGCACAAGTCAAACAGCCTAATTGTTGCCAGCACGAAACACTTGACCGTTTAATTATAATTATTTTCGCCTATTCTTTCATCTTAATAGAGCGTGAATCGTATATGTACTTGTTTGGAATACATTGTTTTAGTTTTAATTCACGCACGAGGCTTCATAAAGAAGATTTGTTACCGTCAATTCGAAATGAGTCTAAAAATATAAAATGTCAACATACCAAAAATATTATTAGTAGAAGGATTTTAATGAAAAATAAAATGTATTATACAAATGTAACAAACTTTCATATTATATTATAATAATAATAATAATAAGCCTCTTATCCTGAACTGTTTCTTTGACTTTGTGGTTGACTCTTATCTTTAGGTTATAAAATATCTCTGAGTTCAGTGTGCCTCTTGGCAAAGGCCTCCTCTAACTTTAGAGTTGCTATGTATAATTTGTTCTCATTCCTTTTGTTTTTTGTTCTTGTTAGAGGGTGATGGTCTTCCGCGGGGACTAGCCGTGGTGGAAGATATTTTTATGATTGTTTCTGTAAATAATTCATTGTTGGTGTATGATGGTTCCGGTGGTCCTGGGGCATATTCAGTTTTTTGAGGGATTTAGTTGTGGATCAGAGCTTGCTCTTTCTATATAGTTTAGTATGTTGGGTCTTAAGATGTCTCTGGTATGTGTTTTGGGTAGTGTGGATGATGGATTGTTCAATATTGCTTTCTTGTTAGTTTTCTTTTCTAATGGTGCCTTTGGTGAGTCGGAAGTTTCTCTTTTCCTCTTCTCTCTATTTTCTTTCGGCTTTTTTACAATGGGCTTGTCTTATTTTATATAGGCGATATTTCCTTTCTTTATTTCTTCTTCTACTTGCGGTTGCAGTTGTTTGCGTTTGTCTAGGATTTCTTTGGGGTAGTCCTCTTTTATGTTGACGCCTTGTGGAAGGTCAGGCTTATTTTTGAGTATAAGATGTTTTTTCCATTGAGTTGTGATGGTGACTATCACTGGACGGTTTTTATTATCAGTTTTATGCCCAATTCTATATACTTTGCTAATTTTTTGGCTATCCATATGAACTCCCATATTCACAATTATTTCTTTGATATAATCCACTAACTCCGTTTCTAATTTAATATTTTCGTTGATTCCAAAAAAGACGAGGTTGCTTTTTCTCTTTTCTACCTATGCTCTTTGGAGTTTAAATTCCAGTTCTGAAATTTTGTTCTTGAGTTATTTTCCTCAGTGATAGTTTTCATTTTCTCGTCTAAAGCCTCCATGACGCTCTTAGTTACGGAGTATGTAATAAGTTCGGTTTGATTTTTAAATTTCTCATCGAGTTTGTTTAGAAGTAGTTCCATGTTCTTGTCCATGACTAGGGAAATTTCGTTTCTTGTGTGGTAGCACTGGTTGTCAGCATTTATTTCTTTTGAGTGGCAACACTACTATTGACAATGTCACTGTCACAATGGCGTAATGTTGGTATTGGTATTAAGCTAAGCTGAGACAAGTCTATTGTCTATGACCGTTATTAATTTGAGGTTATAATTCTGAAGGGGTTTTTCAACAATTATCGCACGATTTTTAGGAACTCTCACTTTGTTCTTTTATTAGTTGTGTTTAATGAACTTCGTTTTAATGTTTTAACGTTTCACAGCACGAAAATGTCACTTTAAAACACTATTTTACGATTAAAATCCGCGGACGGCGTTGACGTACATGTTAACAGTTTGACCGCCGGAACCGGAACCATATTATATTAATGACATTATAACATTAGCTTAACACGCATAATAAGCAAGAAGTTCTAGCTTCGATACCAGGTATAAAAATAATCACAGAAGTACACCCAATTGCCTTAACAACTACCTACTAATTAAATGGCGAGAGAACGTTGAGGTATTTGCTACCTCGGCAACATAAAAAGTATGTTGAAGAACTATTTTTATATGCATTTGTCGCCTAACAAGACTGCTATTGTTACATTATTACAAACCACAGTGGTTTTCGGCTAAAATCTAAGATAGATTCAATCCCCTAAATGTAAAGGATGGTCCACCCCTAAATTTTTATTATAATTTTTTAACTAAAAAAAATTGTTTTTTTTTAATATCATAATACAGCATAGAAAAATACATACAACCCTTAATTTTCCCCCCTCCACGATCAACCCCTATTTTTTATTTGTTAATTATGACTTGAACTCTGAGGTTTATATAGAGAAAAATTCACAGAACAACCTAAAAAGTTTTTAACTGTACAGTCTCTGGGGTAGCATAGCAAAATGTTCCATGTTGGTATGTACTAAAAAGGTAGGCTAAGTAAAATCACATTAAGGAGAAACGAAGTTCGCGGGGGCAGCTTGTTATTATGTAAAATAAAATATGTGGTTTTTTTTACTAAACATACCTAATATTCTTAGTATTTTATATTTACGGTGTGCGCGCGCATCGTAAAAATTTACTCTCATCATTTATCCCTAACGCGCCAAAAGATGTATAAAATATAAACCTTGTATTAATTTCAATTTAACGCAGGTTCGTATACAAATTCTCTTTTGTTTTAATTTAAATTTTTATCGCAAATACGAAAACCGGTATATTGACTCATACGTTACGTCCCCAAAGTAGGAATTAGCTCCGTCCCAAATAGATTAAGTTATCGTCACTTAATTTGTATAGCAAGTGGTAAAATTAATTGTTATTGTTATCGTCAAGTGAGTGTTTTTTCGATAACATCACGGTTAACGGTTTTTAATACGTGTGTAATTGTTTTGCCAATTTAATGAGGTTTTAAATTGTATGAACTTTAATTGTCACGAATTTTCCTTTTTGAAATGTTCCTACTTCTTGGGCTCTTTTTGGAAAACAGAAAAACATACAAATTGTTTGACGTAGGGTATTTTTTTGGCGTAAAATGAGTGTTTATGATTTTGTATTTGCAAAATTAAATCTCATGTTTGTATAGCTTCTAGTCCTTGTGTGGAAAAGTAAATACTTAAAGGTCATTGTGAAAGGTCGAGCGGCTCCTTTGAAGTGGTGTTGATGGATTGCATTACGTCATTTTGATAGTATCAGACATGGTATGGTATTATGAAGGAATGTTTTAATCCTGAGGTTTTGAAAAAGAAATTTCGGGGAGAGGCATCATCAATGGAAGTCATCAGGCTGAAACGAACGATTATGGAATGCTTAAAAGCTAGACCAGCACTGCTTCTTACGTACTTCTTCTTCAATGTTTGCCGCGCACCACCACTATGTGCAACCAGCTGCCCACTGAAGTATTTCCGAACCAATTCGACTTCGAAAAGAGCGAGGCCGGCAATGCACTTATTACTTAACATCAGATGAGCCTCAAGCCCGTTTGCCCCGTTCTAGGTGCAAGGGGCCTCACCGTTGACTTTTGGATTTAAGCCATGCCGGTTGTTCCCCATCTCTTCGCCGTACGAGCAAGATGGGATGAGAGTCGCGCTGAAGCTACTAGTGTTAGACTAGTAATAGGCTCCGAAGCAATGAAAGCACAATGTTAATGTATGATACAATTTTTATTTAATGAAGGCTAAATATATTAAAATAATTAGTTAGAAATAAAAAAAATAGTTTATTTTTAAAATATAGTTTTCGAAGATTAGCGTGTGTACCTATGCAGAATTATATCGTACTTATGACATATACTATGTATATATGAGGCCTAATTAAGGCTTATGATGTTGAGATGTGGTGAATGTCCGCTGTAGGTAATGTTCCCATGAGCGGCAGACCGTGATTTCTTACTTAATGTCGGGGTAATGCCCTTAAGATCGTTATATAAAATGCGAAGAAATCGTATATATACCTATAGTAATTTTTATGAAGAAACATCTCAGTCTCAAGCACTAAATAGTCAATGTTCAAATACTACGTTTAATTTTTTATTTATTTGTTTACACGTTACATTTATGGAAAAACAAATAACTTAATACATAAAAATTATAAGGGATGCAATGGACAGCATTATCGAACATGCGATCTCTTCCAGGCGACCCTAGTAAGGAACAAAACTAAAAAAGAAATATGATGGGTAAAGTGCAAGAAGCGCATAACCAAATCTTATTAAAACCAGCCTTAATCTAAAATAATACAAAAAAAAAACTCAAAATTTAATCTCACGGATTCATGAATTGCGATGCAATAGAAGAATTGAAAAGAGACCCTATTTTATTTATTTACTAAACACATATGAAACGAGGTTTTAACTATATTTTTTTAATATCAGACCAATTATCAGCAGCCAGTCAGTCAGTTAGTCTTCCGACAGTCCTCTCTTTGTTGTTTCCACTCCTCTGTTTCACGAGTAGATCTTCTTTTTCCATACTTCCGGCAGATGGTCTTTATTTGACGACCTCCTCTTCTTCTCCCATCTCTGAGATACCATTATATGTAGTCTTTCGTGTCATGTTTTGCATAACTGCTGCAAGATCTTTGTAGAATTTGTCTTTAGCTATCTTTGTATCTAGTTCATGAGGTGCATAAATAAAATAGATAACATAATAATTAATATTCGTTGTTATAACAGCCAAATTTGGTATCGCTTGACATGAACCATGATTTTGCTTTCAACACCATCAAAGCTCATTATGTTTATACACATACCCTTACGCAAAGTTTACAATACAGGTTAAACACCCGTGATTTGGATAGGGTTGCCATATTTCGTAATTTTAAATTCAGAACGCGTCTGTTAAATAACTATTTTGAACTGTCAAGTGGTTGTCAGTTGTGACGTGAATTTAAAGCCACTATCGAAGCGCCAGTCATAAAGGAGAGTAGGACAGGTGTTGACATAGGATGTAAATTGTGGTACCACATCTCAGACCTTTTATTACAGATATATTTCTTAAACTCTGGTGTAAAGTCAAAATTTCCGTTCATTCTAGAATCAATACCTCAGTGGCAGGAACCGGAGAATGCGGATCTTTATTGAACTTACCACTATTAAGTCCTTCATAAAACTAGTACAACATAGTTCTTTTTTTATGGACCATGTTCGAATTTCCGTGGGTTGGGTTATTCAATTAAAAAAATGGTTAAAAAAAAAATTAACTTAAGCAAAGTTAATCTAAATCTCTCCTATTTTTACTCCAGTTTATTTTTTTTCTAGCGCAGGCTAATGCACATCATTATAGTACATGAATTTTAATTCCGAACACAAATATTTAGGTAAGCTGAAAGGTAAGCATAGTTGTCCGGACTAATACTTGCAGCTGAGTTTCATCATCGGACGTTAAGGCGATACATAATTGTATCCGTATCATCTTGACGTCCGTAGTTCCACAACTGCCGCGCACCACCACTACGTGGAACCAGCTGCCCACTGAAGTATTTCCGAACCAATTCGATTTAGGGTCCATCAAGAAACATCAGGTGAGCCTCCTGCCCGTTTGCCTTCAGTGTAAAATCAGTGTCAAAGAAATCTCCGATTATAAAAGAAGTATGGGTGAGTTACTCGTTTAAGTAATTCGTCGCTTTTCTACCGGGAAGTATCCCGGTAGAAAAGCGACGAATAAATCACAAATTACGAGAACAGACGATCATTGACTACCAATAGTTTACGAGTAGGTGGCAACCTTAATTTACATAACGCCGGCGTTGGCACGTGTCAACTTAAAAATAGAGAAAACAGCTGTAATTCGTAGTTTATGCCTCGCCCGACAGGAATGGCTTGTAAATCATAGTTGTTTAATGATTTGGGTGGTTCATTTTCGTTATTTATTGAACTGTGACCTAAATTGGACTTTACCCTTGTTAGATGGTTTTTACTAATTATTGTAAAATGCATGGAATACATTTTTGAGTCTGTTTCATGATTTGTTTTCTAAGCGAGATTCCGACAAATTGTCGATTTTTGGCTTGATTTTATAAATATACTAGCTGCCCCGTGAACTTCGTTTCTCCTTAATGTAATTTTACTTAGCCTACCTTTTTAGTACATACCAACTTTGAACATTTTGCTATGCTGCCCCAGAGACTATTCTGAAACTTACCCTAATACCTAACGATGATGTTCTTCATCACAAGCAGACGTAAAAATATAAGTTGCGAAAAATTATGATTTCGCGAATGGACTCTAGACCCCTGGGTGACGGTTCAAACTATCATGGTTTAATATAGGTAATTTAAATGGTAATATTTTTGGAAGTTAGTTTCAGTTAGACCTGTGTTAACGGGCGATAATCATCCTGGAGGTCGTAAGTTCGATCCCCGGCTGTACTCCAATGGACTATTCTGTCTATGTGAAGGAAAGCATCGTGAAGAAACCGGCTTGCCTTAGACAGGAGGCTGATTACCTACTTGCCTATTAGATTGACAAATAATCATGAAACAGATACAGAATCTGAGGCCCAGACCTATTAAGGTTGTAGTGCCACTGAATTATTTATTTTTCAAAGGAAGTTATAAAATATAATTATTAAACATAAACTACAGTTTACCACATACAAAGTAAATCAATGAAGTTTACCACATACAAAGTAAATCAATGAAGTGCCGTATTAATTAATTTAATAAGCAGCAGGTTTCTTGCGTCAACGGTATGTTGTTAAATATTTGCGTAATCGCTTTTTAATAACGGCTTATCGGCGGTCTTAATTTCGCAATATTTTGGATTCAGGAAAAAAATCATATGGACTAAATATCTATTTATTTAGCTAACAGAAATTATATATAATAAGAAACAATTACACTAAAAATATAGCCAAAGATGAAATACATAATTTTACAAAAAGGTTCAATCATTTATAAAAAGAAAAATCAATAAAAATTATTCAATACATTTAACTATTTAAAGAAAAAACTGTTTGACCGGATTGAAGTTATGTATTATTATAAATTTACAACTATTTAACATAATTTTAAATTTATCCGGTGACGGTGACGGTCACCGTGACCACGCACGCTGTAAAGCACGCGAAACATAATACGTAGCTGTGTCGTGTGATAGTGTAAAAGTGAGGGTGTGTATGTGGGGTGTGCTCATGATGCAGGTGATTTTGTGCTATGGATATTCTTAACACTCGTAAGCATATAATTAACAGAAAACCTTTTGGTTAATCTTTTCCAAGTACATTTTTAAATCATAGTATATTATTATACGCTTGTCAAATAGGACGGTCTCCAGTGAAGAGTCGAGAAATCTATTAAACGGCGAGAGTAAGGGAATGGGAGCTTGTTGTCGCTGGACTGAAAGTGCTTTCAAATATGCTTTTATACATGTAAACATTTAACGTACATAATACATATATATACATACATACATAACTGTCAAAGCTAATTATACAGGTTAATGATATTTTGCAGTCTTACTTGCTTTAACTTAGTGATGAAAGTTAGTATGCAACATCCCTTATGTTCCGTTATCTGCCGTTCCAGTATTATGTAAGCAGATTTACTGCAATTTATTCCCCCAACTTGTCAGCAAAAGTAATCAAAGCTCTCAAAAATACATAAACGTATTAATTTTTTGTAGCATAGACAATGTGTGGGTAATAAGTGTAAAAAATTAATTAATTACTGTTGACGTAATCACCAAATAAGAAAATCCCCCCTCTCACCACTATAGTTCTTACTTGAACGGCCTCTAACAAGAAATGCGAGATCCTTTAAGTCATAAGGGAATCATAAATCACCTTCATCTTAAATTTAGTTTAGTGTGACTAAATTCATTTATAGCTCACGTATTTATTAGCTTTAATAATGCTGTTATTATGACCAAAGAAATATCTATACCAGCAAAAATATCTTTACGATTCAAATAGTTTTTTTTAATAAATGGACACTCAAAGCCAGATGCCTCGCGATTGCATTGCCGGCCTTTTAAGAATTGCTACGCTCTTTTCTTGAAGGACTCTAAGTCGAATTGGTACGGAATTACTTTAGTGGCCAGCTGGTTCCACATAGTGGTTACTATTTATGCCTTTAGTTTCTTAATGGCGATTTTATTTAAGAGATCTAATTTAAATAGCCTCATTGAGAAGAGCAGATTCAGGTAAAGAGGTCAATTGACCCGGACATGTGACCCAGGTATTAGGTCAGCCGCTAAAACCTACATTTTGCGGTGTAAACTGGAGTGGGGTACGGTCAAGTGACCTTATATAAGGGAGAAAAGTTGAATATAAAGTATTCACATATGTTGTTGCTATACTTGTCAGTTGAGTAGTGTGGTAAGAGCAATTTTCAATCATTGTGAACCTAAGCTGTACATAGTCTAGTCGACAAGTTGAAAATGGAACAAAATAGAGATACTGCTCTTAAAATTATGTGCGATAGCTCATTCGAACCGGAATGACGCCTAGAAAAATGTGCTAAAAGCGTGTATTAGCACATAAAAAATTGCAAAAGTTATAGACCATTAAAGATGAAAAAAAAATGGAATTTAGTTTTTTGCCAATATTTAATAAACTATTAATATTTAAGAAATTTCAAATAAAGATTCTGAAAGAGGAGGAAATTTCCAATAAAAAACTCTCAGCTCCCGGAACTCTATCTCCATTATTTATAACTTTAATTTAACGCTGAAAATAGGTCTGTGCGTGACATTTTTAGGATTCGCGCGTGGCGTCAAAAGCGACTACGGCACATTAATTAATTTATTTAAGGTATTGAATATTTTTTTTAAATTTGAAAAAATTATGGTGTGTTCTGAACACTATAATTAATTTATTCCCGTTGGAAATTTTACTTAAAGTTAATTTTTCAACAAGTTAAATAATTGTTAACTAACGAAATTTTCTCGAACGACCGTCTTAATTGTAAGTGAAAAAAAATGTTTTAATAATGGTCGTAAAAATATTTCGCTTCGTAGAGCCTTTCTTACATACATACTTAACAAGATCGTGCCATAAAAGTTAAAGAAATATTTATACTTTGTTTATAACAATTTTTTTACTTAAACAAAAACTTAAAAATCCAAGTAATGTTGTTAAAAAATTTTTTTTTTCTAAATCATCATATTATCGTTTTTATATTAATACAAGATATTTATTGATTTGCAAAAAAAAATTTTCCCTCATTTGTTGATAATTTTTTTTAAACAAATTGATTAAATCAATTGTTTTAAAAAAAAAAATTTCACAACTTTATTACATTACAAATATTATGATTGTTTAAAAAAAAAATTTCCTTAATAACATATTTTAATTGTTTATAATCGTTTTTTTTATATTTCTATTGTTTAAATAATTAGTTAAGAAATTTTTTTTTTCTAAAAATCATAATTGACAGTCCTCTATAAAGTAACAAAAAAATTTTTTTTTTTAATCAACAATTCTATTGTTTATTAACTTACCAATTTGTTATAAACAAATGTTCAACTTTTTTATATTTTTTTTCTAAAACTTCTAAAATTAACAAAAACAACCATATATAACAAAATATAGAAAAACATTTTTTTAAATTTTTTGATTATCATGAATATTACTTTTATTAAAAAAAATTTTTTCTTTTTTTTATAGACTTTGTTATATATGTTTGTTTTTGTTAATTTTAGAAGTTTTAGAAAAAAATATAAAAAGTTGAACATTTGTTTATAACAAATTGGTAAGTTAATAAACAATAGAATTGTTGATTAAAAAAAAAATTTTTTGTTACTTTATAGAGGACTGTCAATTATGATTTTTAGAAAAAAAAATTCTTAACTAATTATTTAAACAATAGAAATATAAAAAAACGATTATAAACAATTAAAATATGTTATTAAGGAAATTTTTTTTTAAACAATCATAATATTTGTAATGTAATAAAGTTGGAAATTTTTTTTTTAAAACAATTGATTTAATCAATTTGTTTAAAAAAAATTATCAACAAATGAGGGAAATTTTTTTTTGCAAATCAATAAATATCTTGTATTAATATAAAAACGATAATATGATGATTTAGAAAAAAAAAAATTTTTTAACAACATTACTTGGATTTTTAAGTTTTTGTTTAAGTAAAAAAATTGTTATAAACAAAGTATAAATATTTCTTTAACTTTTATGGCACGATCTTGTTAAGTATGTATGTAAGAAAGGCTCTACGAAGCGAAATATTTTTACGACCATTATTAAAACATTTTTTTCACTTACAATTAAGACGGTCGTTCGAGAAAATTTCGTTAGTTAACAATTATTTAACTTGTTGAAAAATTAACTTTAAGTAAAATTTCCAACGGGAATAAATTAATTATAGTGTTCAGAACACACCATAATTTTTTCAAATTTAAAAAAAAATATTCAATACCTTAAATAAATTAATTAATGTGCCGTAGTCGCTTTTGACGCCACGCGCGAATCCTAAAAATGTCACGCACAGACCTATTTTCAGCGTTAAATTAAAGTTATAAATAATGGAGATAGAGTTCCGGGAGCTGAGAGTTTTTTATTGGAAATTTCCTCCTCTTTCAGAATCTTTATTTGAAATTTCTTAAATATTAATAGTTTATTAAATATTGGCAAAAAACTAAATTCCATTTTTTTTCATCTTTAATGGTCTATAACTTTTGCAATTTTTTATGTGCTAATACACGCTTTTAGCACATTTTTCTAGGCGTCATTCCGGTTCGAATGAGCTATCGCACATAATTTTAAGAGCAGTATCTCTATTTTGTTCCATTTTCAACTTGTCGACTAGACTACATCGGATGGATGGATTTCATTTTGAGCCCGGACTTATCACTCGTACCTACAGTGAAGGAAAATTTTGTTTTACAATATTGGAGGAATTGCAGAAGCACACAGTTTCCGCACTTAGCAGCCCGATTGTACCGTACCGTTGTGAGTAATGTCCTGGGTAATTAAGCCTAGCTCCTTCCAGAAGCTCAGAAGTTTCCTGGGCACTTCGGAGGCTCCACGGAGCAACCTCCAAGGATTTCTGTTCGTTGGGAAGCCACAGCCACGCTGTCACAGCCAAGTGAAAAGTATTTTATTAAAAAAATACACACATATTTAACAAAAATATGCAAGCTAAACAATATTTTAAAGGAATAAATCAACGTGAAATATATAAAGAAACTTTTCTATGTCCACTGACACATGTTAAAACTTTTGTCAGGGCACTCAGCGGATAATCAAATAGGTTTGCATTTTTGTATTAAATTTGGTAATTTTATCAAACAGAACAGTTAAAAATTGGTTGGATTTAAAATTTATTGCAAGATCTCAGTGTTTCATATTATTAAAACTTTACATATTTTTATGAATAAAAACGAGAACACATAACCTGTACTAAATAGAGGTAACTTGTATACTTTTCACCTATTTTTTAAGATAGGAAGTCTAAAATTTGAAGCTTAGAAGGCTGAGAGAATATGGATATCGATTATTTAAGACACATTTGTTTTGGCTTGAGTTATGAATAATCACGGCGTGGAAACAGGTAAACGATGTTTCTATTGGCACAATTAGCGGTTTGTGTTTTATTTATTCGTCGAAATGTCATATTGACATTACTACAATCTCTACCTGGGCACAGCGGTTACAGTAAAGCAATATTTATTTTACTACGCTTTTGAATGTCAATTAAAATTAAAATTTCGTTTTGTCGAATGCGCTGGACGGACGAGAAGTATTGGCAAGAAATTTAACTAAGACGAACGCATTACTAAACATTGATTTTATATAATATTTTATGATGGAAAATATATTTATATAGATGCTTACTGTTTTATTGTATTTCAATATTTTTTTATTCAGTTATCAACGGCTAAAAAACCAATAATTGGTACAAGACTTGTAATTTAAGAAAAGGGACTTACCAGTAGACTGTATTTTGAGGGGTTCGTGGTTGTTTTAATCAAATATCATTTTAATTATATTCGACCACTCATTGGTTTAGTAGTTAGTACCCCAGACTGCGAATCTATGGGTCCCGGCTGAGACAAACATCGATGTGATGAGCATTTGGTGTTGTGCTTAGGTCTCGGGTGTTTAAATATTAATTTATATGTATCTATATCCGTTGCCTAGTACCCATAACAAGCTTCACCAGCTTAGCATGGGACCTAGGTCAATTGGTGTGAATTGTCCAATCATAAAAAAAAATTGATTATTAAATTACTATTAATTATTATTAATTATTTTGCTAAATTAGCCTCCAAAAAGCTTGGTGTGCTCAGCAAGGCGAGACGGTACTTCACTCCGGGCCACCGCATGCAACTATATAAAGCGCAAATTCGGCCCCACATGGAGTACTGCTCTCACCTCTGGGCGGGGGCTCCCCAGTACCAGCTCCTTCCACTTGACCGTATACAACGCAGAGCGGTTCGAATCGTCGACGACCAATCCCTCTCCGAGCGGCTTGATCCTTTGGCGTTGCGTAGAGATGTGGGGTCACTCTGCATCTTCTACCGCATTTACCATGGAGAGTGTTCAGAGGAGTTGTTCGGATTAATACCTGCAGCTGAGTTTTATCATCGGACGTCGAGGCAGAATACGAAATTCCACCCGTATCACCTCGACGTCCGACGTTCCACAACTGAGCGTTTTTCAAGGCAGTTTTTGCCGCGCACCACCACTATGTGGAACCAGCTGCCCACTGAAGTATTCCCGAACCAATTCGACTTAGGGTCCTTCAAGAAAAGAGCGTACCAATTCTTAAAAGGCCGGCAACGCACTCGCGAGCCCTCTGGCATTGAGAGTGTCCATGGGCGGCGGTATCACTTAACATCAGGTGAGCCTCCTGCCCGTTTGCCCCCCGTTCTATAAAAAAAAAAAAAATACTAAATAATCTGTGGCGGGTCAAGAATAACTATTATTATGTTTATTATGGAACATAAGATACATGTATCACTTAGTCCACGTTATTAAATTTGAATTTGTAGGCATCCCTACTCATCGGCAAAGAAGACAGAGGGTGTAGGCCGAGAGAAAAAGCCGGCGTAAAAAACGCCTAATACTTTGTATGTACCTAATATTATTCATACAAAAAACAAATAAATGTTAAGGCTCAGGATAACGATTTCCATTTAGTAGAGAAATGCCCATTTATTTTATTTACTACACTTTTAACTTAAATTTCGATTTGTCAAAGGCCTAGAACGGTCGAGAAGAATTGGTAAACAATTTTACTTAACATTTGGGATGAGTAAACATTTTGTCTTCCATTTTATAATACATATTTGGTTCGGTTATAAAATATTAAAAATGTGGTTATTATCTTGGTACCTGTTTAGTGCCTCCTACACGAGTAACCGATTTTATTTTACGGGTTATTATTGTATACGGTACATTTATCGGTTAACTGTTAGGGTCGTTGTAGTTTTATACCAAGTTACATGGAGTTGTAAGGTTTTATTATTTAAAAATTAATTAAACGTAAATAAAAACAGTACGACATTCGGGTTACTAATACCATTTACGTAAGCTATTTAATACCTCCGACTACATAGTCGGGGAATTATCTAGAAAACATTTAAAAAAAAACACACGTGTTGCCAACATTTTATTAAAATATGTCCAGTAGTTTTAAAAATGAGGTTGCTTTTAAAGATGATGGTTTGAGATGGTTGATAGTTACCTCTTTATATTGTCGACTATTGCATGTAGTATATCAGTACGTATATTTCAGTACCTATTCAAAAAAATACTACCTTTTTTGCTTGAAAAATATGACTATCCTGAATGCAGTATAAATGTCATAACTGTATTTTCTATACGAGAGAATGCCATTTACTTTGAAAGCTTATGACAAGATAAGATTAAGGCTATGTTCACATGTAACGCGCGTTAACGCGCGTCAACGCGCGATCAAATTTGAAGAGCGTTCAGATGATGAGCGCTAACGCGCGTTGCGAGAGTACTCGTCAGTCTAGTTCGGTAGAACGTAGAAAATGGACGTGGAAGAGGCTATTATTTTGTGGTTATATTATAAAGAAAAATATAGAAAAAGAAAACGTACACATTGGGTTCATCCAATTTTGAAAAAAAAAATACGAATTATATTATATTTTTTATACAAATTTGCTATATTCCAACTTGCTGGCCTTTTTTCTACTTCATCGATTAGTAAGTCGATGTCAATATCTTCAATTTCACTCATTTTAAATGCGAGAACAAAATATAATTACGAAAATTAACAAAATTACATGCGATCGCGATGAAAGCGCGCGCTCATCTGAACAGCAAACGGACATTACATTAATATCAAAGCGCGCGTCAACGCGCGATCACCTGCGTCTAGAGACTTTTTCTCTGAGCGCCGCGTTGACGCGCGTTAACGCGCGTTGACGCGCGCTCATGTGAACAGTTGTATGAAAATACCACAATGTCTAGTCGCGCGATTTGAAAACGCGCGTCAAGTTTTTGCCATCTGAACATAGCCTATAATTTACATTTATGATAATAGCGTCGCTTTTATTACGATATCCACAAATATTGATGCAACAAATTATTATAAACGATCTTTTATATGCTTTTAAATACTTAAAACAACCTTTAATATAAATAAAGCGTTTAATCCATTCATACCCGATAATGCAAATGCATTCAAATGTGCATCTCTTCCTGAACGTACAAGATATATACAGTATAACTAAAATAAAACAATTTGCGAGTCACAAAACCACTGGTAAGTACTGGTATGCCACAGGGAGCATTGCAAGAGCCCATAGGTCTCACACTCTTTCAAAGTGAAATTAAATAACAATTGTTTTTTAAGTTATACTTCTTTAGGCGCGTTATGAAAAATTGATGGGAGTGAAATTTTACCGTGACACAAAATTAACAAAATGAAGTTGCCCACGGAAGATGCTACGGCATTGGACATAATTTAAAAACAACATTCGAATAATAATAGAATTTATGTTACACTTTATATAAGAGAATAATAATAAATATTTATTTATTTAATTTTTCAAATGTAAACTGAACTTTATTGACTATAATGACTCCTTTTCCAGTCTTTGATTATTTAATTGTAATTAATTATTTGCATGCAATCAAAAACTACTTTTAATAATGCCAAAGAAGTATAACTTCATACGCGCGTACATCAGTACACGCACCCTTTTTTTTAAAGACACCACCACAACACCCTTTGTAGTTGCCGTTTTTAAAAATATATTGCACAAAAAGCTCGAACTCCTTTAAATACCGAACACGTAAAATACCACTTAAATAGTAATAAGATGTATTGATGAGATCACAAATTACATCATCGGCATTGAATCAAATACCATTTACTTATGTGCGAATAGAACAATTTTGTTATCAATTTGTATCGATTTGGTTTCTTTATGTATTTTGCACTTGTATTCCGTATTGTAAACAGCACTTATATTAAACTTGCGTACTTGGAATCTTCATTATGTATCTGTTTGATTATTGTCTTCAGAACTGAGTGGATACCCATTTCTCAAAACTTCGATTTTGATGAGCTTGGACTGTTCCCTTAGTTGGATTATTAGACCAGTGCCGATAATTTTTGAAACGAATTTTTTATATTATTAGTTATAAGATTTAGGTATATATATATATTTCTTAATGTTTTTTATCTAGGTTAATTGGAGTGGGTGTAAATATTGTGTCGTTCTATCGAATTAGTAATTAGGTACTGTAAAGATAGAATAAGGATATGGCAAAAATAAATAAATTAAAAAATTAAAAAATTTTTGAAACCAAAAAAAATTACAGTAGGATGAAACCCATAAGAAAAGCAGGGGAATATGATCAAAATGAAAGGAAAAATAAATTACGGTCGATCTGAGTTCGGGAAGGGGTGGGGGGGAAGTTTTAAGGGTAAAAAACGGTTTATCTCGATTTCCGGCAAAACTAAAAGTCCTATCGAAGAAAGTTAAATGGCAAAGTTGTAGGTAATAAAAAGATCTAAAACTTTTGTATTCACACATTTTTCACATAACCTCAAAATTTATGTGAAAAATTCAAAAAACCAAGTTTTTGCTTTTTAATTTTTATCTTTTACAAATTTCTTTTTTTTTAACGAAATTTGGTGAAAACTTACCTTATTATGTCCCAAATACACTGTAATTTATTTGATTAAAAATATTTATTTTTTCACCTTATTTTGAATGAATATCGAAAAATAATTTTCAAAATTTCAGCTTTTTTCAAAAAGTTGGTGTGCTTTCAGTTCGTTGAAATCTCTACTTTCCTATGGTAAAAATATATATATAAAACCATAGTAAATCTTCTCAGAAAATGCAAAAAATCGTATGCAGTAACGCCCAGACCCGTCATACCCTTCCCTACTTCTCTATGAATCTTCTTTAAATTATAATTAGATGCCTATTTATTACTATTTTAAGATAACTTATATATACCTGAGTGACCTAAAAAAAATTTTTAGCCTTTAGATGGGCTAAAATTTTCGTATTTCGCTTTTCTAATGGGTTTCATCCTACTGTAATTTTTTTCACTTTTTATTTATTTTGAAGGCTATCTGCACTGGTCTATATACCTGTTGGAATTGTATGTTTTTTCCCAAATTTATCGAAACCTAAAAGTCGAGATGATATACTTTTGATATACATAAATGGGCTTAGTAGTTTTTTTAGATACGCTCAAATATATATATATGTATTTTATTCTCACTTGAAATAATAATTTGCCAATATTTTACCTGGTGATTCTATGAGTTTATTATTATGACATTTAGTTTCAATGTATCAATTGAAAGATGGTGTAATACAAAAATCTTGGTTATTAAAAAGAGTGGCGAAGAGTTTCTTACCAGTTCTTCTCGCCAGCTGGCCTGTATTGATAACTGATAGTCAATTAAAGTTTAATAGTAAATAAAACTTTACATATTTTTATGAATAATAATGAGAACTAAATGTTTGGTCGTAGAATCACCATTCTGTCGTTTTAAATACGCACGACGGAGGACGCCCTTCAAAACATGAGCTTATACTCGAAAATAGCCCAAACTAAAGATATGAACAAGTGCAATTGCACCCTTGTATCCGAGCTGGGGTGCGGCTTGCATAATGAGGGGTGTTTATTGATTTTCTACACGGTTAGGGTTACAAACGAACGATTGCGTTATGTAACTGCTAATAAGTTTTGTCACTGCGCCTAGGAATCTACTCAACGAATGCTAGTCTAACTGATATATAGGTGCATCAGAAACAAGAGAGTTAACTTACTTTTTGACTGTAGAGTAATCCCTCCTATAACACGGTAGATTGGTTACGCGTTATAGGAACTTGTATTATCCAATATAACGCGTTGTATAGAAATGATTCACGTTTAATTTTCTCGAAATATTAAGAAAAAACTATGTTATGAACGAAATATGTGCGTACAAATCATTATAAATATCACAGTACAGAAATATAACGTTTGAAATCCTCGCGTTATATGGGTGTATGTGGTGTGAGGGACTGAAATCGCGTAATATGAAAATGCGTTATAAGTGGGTACTTTATTAGGTTTACATTAGGTGGTGAAAAGGTAGGTGAAAGGTAGGTGAAAAGTTGGTAGGCTAAAGAATCATAGAAAACATCTTATTTTTATAAAATTTGATTTGATTGTTCAATATGCCTTCGAGAACGATACAACGATTATAGAGTCTGAATACACCAGCCTCAAAATACTTTAGTTTCGACGATTACCTACCTATTCATCAGAGTAAAATTTCTGTCCAGCGAGCATTATCTTAGTCTGTGACATCAAGTCTGAGTAACATTGGTTTTATTGATTTGACACGGTGCATTATAAAAATAAATGATTCGATTCGGTTGCAAATCTTATAGTTAATTTTAATAATAATAAATGATTTATAAAGTCGAACGATGTATTTTTCAAGGTTGGCTGCGTAAAAATGTTTCCATACATCGCTTTGTTTAATTTTTAAAGCATATTTCTCAAACATTCATATATATAATTAATTAATTATTAATTTATGTGCAAGGTAGTTTTTTCTACCGACAAATTGAACTGAATTATTCATGCAAGTATAGTAGGTATAGTGGGATGTATATATATAAAGTTTCTTCAAGGCATTGTTAGACTGTCAGCAATGGTTATGATACAGGATCGCAAGAAATGAAGTATCATTCAAGAAAGCATTGGTCTGCCTCCGATAAAGATTCCTAATATATCTTAATATATATATTTCTTGTGTGCGTGTGTATGTGACTGAACTCCTCCTAAACGACTGGACCAACGACTGGATCTGGGAATGGTTTAGATTCACAAATCAGCCCGGCAGATGGCACTGCAGTCGGTACTTTCATACTTTGCTTAATATCCTAATCGCTTTAAATATCATGCAGGACAACGTCTGTGGGGTCCACTAGTATAATATATATGTTATGTAAGGACAAACTGAGTTTTTATCTTTCACGTTTAAATACAGTATAAATTGTTGGATGTTTTGGACAAAACTGTATATGTAATATATATTATGTAGATGAAATTACAAAAGATAATACACATATCCACTCAGTTAAATATATGTTTAATTCTTTAAATTTAATAATACGTGCGTAATTACAAACACATGGTAGTGCCATGTGCAGAAAGCATGGAAGCGGTGTAACCTTGCGCAAGCGCAGTGACAGATTGTTAACGACTTTCATTTTTTTCTTATTAATACAATATGTTTTAGTTTAATGTGATACATTGGTGGTTAGAATAAATCTATGTTAACTTAAATTTCTTGATCCGTGTTTTGTTTTGTGTAATGTATTGAACGTATTTTCCCGTAATTATTTACGTTGTTATTTTCGTGTTAATATATTTTCCTTAATATTAAAATCCCCGGAAAATGATTCCTAAATTTTAGCCTAAATTATAGTAATAATTTTTCTCATCAAAAGAATATGATTGCTAATGACGGCGTTATTTTTATAAAAACATTCTGACAAAAGTTATATTTAACTGTAATAAAATAAAAGACTTGATACGTGTGTAAATAAAAACACAATTTTTAATTTATTTATAATACGAATATTAAATTATGACGAAACATTTTATAAAACAATTAAAATCAAATTGCTATATATATATTGATATTCTTTATAGACGTTTTTAAATCACGCTTCACAAATAGTGTGCTCTCCAGCGACAGGTTAAAAAACTCCAAGATTAAGCGGGGAATGGGAACACTCCTGACGCTGGATTGTATGATTAAAAATAATGACGCTTGATTTGGTAGATGGTAGATTGGAGCATAGGTTGAGTTTCATCATCGGACGTCGAGGCAGAAAACAAAATTCCACCCGTATCACCTCGACGTCCGTCGTTCCACAACTGAGTGTTTTTGAGGCAGTTTTTGCTGCACGCTATGCATAGGGACTTTAGGGAAAAAAATAATATCAATTTTAAAAAGGCAGGCAACGCACTCGCACAATGCCCTTTGACATTGAGAGTGTCCGTGGGCGGCGGTATCACTTAACATCAGATGAGCCCGTTTACCCCCTATTCTATATGGAAAGAAGTTGTTATTGCAGGACGCGTAAAAAACCTTTAAACTCCACACTCATGATATAAAGTGCCTTGTGCAAAGTATTACATGTCGACATTCGCGTCATGAGTTTTATCGCACCTTGTACGGCTTCAGTACTGAATGCGTAGTGTGGAATTGTGCCGGACCACATTGCCCATTTACCCCGTTACGAGGTTGTGTTTTATAATATTATACAGTTTTCATGCTGGAAGATTAATTTCGTGTTCCTTTTTTAAATATATGAAAAGCGTTAACTTCTGGTCTGATTATGTTCCTATACGATATACTTAATAATTTGATTGTACTCGTTGCAGTACTCTGACAAGGACTAAGAATACCGCAGTTTGTCCTACACTTCATTACAACACTTAAACATAGTGACATTTACAATACTTGACATTCAATATATGAAAATAAATAAATATTTCATATTCATTTCCATACTATTCCGAAACGGCTCGACCGATTGTTATAAATTTTTTATGCATATTCAGTAAGTCTGAACATCTATTTTTCATCCCCCTCAATTTTAATTTTATTTTTTAGACAAAATTTTTTGTTTTATTTTTTTATGATACAGTATACAAAATACATACAACCCTTAATTTTCACCCCTCTATGACAACCCCTATTTTTTAGTAGATAGTTTATGGAACTAAAAATTTTTTTCCTAGAAAGCAACATGGCAAAACAACGTTTGCCGGGTTAGCTAGTTAAATATATTTTATCTTTCACTATTTTGATAGAGGTTAGATACATAATAAAAGATGTACTATACTGCATTTGAATTAAAGTATCAGACCAAAACGATGAGCTACAGATCATAAGTCATAACGTAACAATAAGAATTGCATAGCCAAGAACGGCGGCGTTTATTGTGCTTTGTAAATAAATTATTCAATAGTCCGGGCACGGTGCGAGTTCAAGGTTATGTTGTTTACTTGACACTTGATTGATGTGCCTAATGATCCAGAGGGAAAGGCATCTAGCAGTTAGGGTGAATTTTAAAGGCTGTTTTGGAGGCAAGTATGGAAATGATTGTGTAATTTAGAATACATAATTTATTTTATACTAGTTGATTGAATATTTGAAAATATGTTAGCTTCGGAATTGAAAAACCTCTATCTTTGGTACTCTTATTTTACTTAATTATTTCAGTCGGTTCTAGTCTTTAATAATACCGTACCTTTTAAAAGAACGGCAACGCACTTGTGAGCATTCTGGCAATGTAACGGTCCATAGGCGGCGGTATCACTTAATATCAGGTGCCCGTTTGCCCCCTGTTACATAAACATATAATATTGCTAGGCTATTGGCTAATTGGCTAGGCTGAATCCAGGTCTCTAACGAGAAAGTTCTTAATCGAGTTAGAATGTCCAAAAACTTATGCCATTACCGCTACTACCTACTTCAATTAATTATAATAGCTAAAGTCCAGGGTAATCGGTGTGTTGGTAGAATGAAAACATCATGGCTTCGTAACGTTAGGGAGCGGACGGATATTGCGACTGCGGAAGGGTTGTTGCTGCATCTGGCACAGGACAAGACACCCTTTAATACACGGCCAACCTCCAGTAATGGAGAGGCACTAAAAGAGTCTTTCATAATATACTAGCTGTTCCCAGCCACGCTTCACTATGGCACGTTGTGATTGAATGGTTGAGAAATGAATAACAAAACAAAGACAACATTTCATATAAGTTTTATTTTGCTTTTTTTTTATTATTAAACAAAAATTAGATAAAAACAATCCTTGATGCGGATTATATATCATGCTAAAATCATATCAGCTCAGCTCGATCGGTGCAGAACTTTTTGAGATTTTGAAGCGTACACAAACCAACATAACATATATATATATATATATTCACATCTATATATATATATAGATGTGAATAAAAAGAAATTAACAAAATGTTTCCGTTTTTACGCGTCCAACTGTTCCAATAATATGTATAGTTAACAGTTATTCGCGACAAACGGAAAACTCCGAGAAAATCTTACAATAGTACGTTTTTGTATTGACAGTTAGGTTAGTTTTCGTAGAAAAGTGAATTTAATTGGTCATTGTCTTTCGTGTTCTCGGTCCCACGGGCGAATGTAACGGGATGAATATTAAGGTTAATAAGGCACAAATGTCGTGCCATGGTTTTAGCTCTAAAGATTTTTAACAAGTTGAATTCTGTAAAAAATATCTTGAATATTGTGACTTTTGCTATATATGCATAAAAAGTTAATCAGTGGCGCTACAACCTTTTCAGGTCTGGGGCTCAGATTTTTGTCGTTAATGATTATTTGTCAATCTAATAGGCAAGTAGGTGACCAGCCTCCTGTGCCTGACACATGCCGTCGAGTTTTTGGGTCTAAGGCAAGCCACGAATCGAATGCGATCGAATGTTGAATGTACATATAGAAAGTCCATTGGTCGAACCAACGACCTCAGGGATGAGGTCGCACGCTAAAGCCACTAGGCGAACACTGCTGCTGCATGCATGCACCATACGGATTGAGAAACGCCTAATAATCAGTGTAAAAATACCTATCACTATACAACTAAACCTTTTTATGTCAAACTGTATTACTCCAAAGTTCAACCAAGAATGCCCTTGCGCATGGGCCACAGCTATTCTATTCCCAAATCCGACTTGACCATGGTATTGCAGGTTCGAAGTTCGTAACGAATAGAACGAGTGTGTACTCGTACAACTATTGCATGCGTGCACATATTTCAATTAAAAGCTAACTGTATTAACAGTTGTTATCTCCAAGTAATAATTACCTTCTACTTTAATTAGTATATACTATATAGTATATATTACACAGCGCCCGCCTATATGCTGTCAGAGAGACGCATTGCAATAAGCACATTACAATAGGAAACTCCTACATTTTGACAATTATAACAATGACACAACTAGGATCTAGATTCTAGAATCTATACTGACTTGAATTACATATTCTTTATAAATTGTCTCTGCACAAAGACATCGTTTAATAATACGATCTAGTCTAACTTTAGACTAATAAGTTATTTAAATATAACCGATTTTACTAAAATGGATATTTGACATAAGAAAGTGTCCAATAATAATACTTACAGTCTAAAAACGGTAACTATGATCTTGTGTACTATTTTTTATTCACTTACCATTTAACACGTTAGACTAACGTGTAACACACTAATACACTAATTAGAATGGTTTTGTCCTTTTCAATATTCCCACTAGGCCCGTGAAATAATAATATTCATGCATAAACGATTTATGATGTAGCCATAGATAGTAACCTATGCCGAGTCTAATAAACACTTTTTTCGGAGGTTAGTCGTCGGAGGTATTAAATAGCCTACGTAAATGGTGTTGGTAACTCGTATTTTTTTTTTAAAGACAATTCACACCAATTGACCTAGTCCCATGCTAAGCTGGTAAAGCTTGTGTTATGGGTACTAGGCAACGGATATACATACATATTATAGATAGATAGACATATAAATACATATTTAAACGCCCAAGACCTAAGCACAACACCAAATGCTCATCACATCGATGTTCGTCTCAGCCGGGGATCGAACCCTGGACCCAAGGATTTGCAGTCAGGGGTACTAACCACTAGACCAATGAGTCGTCAAAGTATGATTAAACACTACTACCTATTTCTTTTGACAACTTTTTGTATGACCCTTATAGCAAATCCTAAAAAGATGCCCCTTAACCTAATTTTCAACATTATTTCCTTTAAATTCGTCTCTGTTACTTTTATGCCCATAGCTTGATCAGTTGTAAACTCAAACTCAAACTCAAAATATCTTTATTCAAGTGGGTAACCAAGTACACTTTTGAATCGTCAAGTTAAATTAATCATAAATTTACATTTACTACCAGTTCGCAAGTCAAGGGCGTAGAGCGGGTAAGAAGAACTGGCAAGAAACTTTCCGCCACTCTTTTTAATCGCCAAGTATTGTCATACAAATTGTTTGAACTGGAGCAATTCAATCCCAAGGATTAGGATCATTTAAGTAGTCCTCAAATTTATAAAAGGCTTTGTTGATTAATTTTCGTTTAACAAGGGCTTTGAATTTATTTAGTGATAATTCTCTAATTTCGCTTGGGAGTTTGTTGTAAAAACGAATACAATTTCCATATAAGGAGTGGTTTATCTTTTGGAGCCTGGTTGGTCGTACACTCAAATTAGTTCTATTTCGCGTATTATACTGGTGAAAGTCACCATTTGTTTTAAAATCGTTTATATGTATCCATACAATGGACAGTCGGTCAGAACATGTAACAGCGTCTCTTCAGCTGTATCGCTACAAGGACAGGCAGCACTTTATTATACCATATTATACACATGTATATTTTATATACATTATATTTTAATTTCGGTACAGCTAAGGTCAGTAGCGCGTGACTAATTACCGCTACGTAGCGGAGATGTGTGCCATATCGGGCAAGACTCGTTTAATGGGATCGTACTCATTAGGTGAGCGAGGTTTTATTATTAAATATTAGCAGCATTGGATTTTTATTTACACTGTTGTAGGGACGTATCTGTTATGGTGAACCAATGGGTTTAGGTTGCATCGCTCTTATTGAGAGGCTTGAAAGGATTTTCGTATTTTTTAGTCGGGGAATTTTTACGGATGAAACGTCACGAAGATGTGCAGCGTTTTTGTCGAAGAAAAGGAAGAGAGCGATTGAGACCGATTGAGAGAGGGTGAGAAGGGCATATATTACCTTATAGATATTCACTATTAAAATTAAAAATTTGGAATGAGAATTTATGAAATATTAGTATTTTATATTTAGCTGTAAAATAATTTATTGAAATCTCAAATTTCGAATTGTAAATTAAAATGCCACGTGTTTTTATTATCGAAGAAATAAATTTATAATTTGTATTAATATTTTAATGGCAATTAAATTCATTAAATTCCTAACAAATCTTCCTTTTTCCCTCCTTCTAAGTCTAGGAAATCTAAAGTTTTAGATTTGTATAAATATGAATAAGAGTTAAAATTATAGTTTGCCAAAGAAGTTTCATTTCTGACAAGTGTACTTTGTACGCACGCACTTTTTATATAAACGGGGAGGAGGCTCACTTCGTGTTAATGATATATACATATTACAAGAGCGTTCGCTTGTAAGAATTGGTAATTGCTCTTTTCTTGAAGGACCCTAAGTCGTATTGGTTCGGAAGTTCTTCAGAGCTGGTTCCACAAAGAGGTGGTGCGTGGCAGAAAGTGCCTTTAAAAGAGCTGTTTGTGAAATGTCAGGCGTCGAAATGGAGAAAATGGAATTTACCGTTGCTTAAACCTGAGTTCAGACATATTTTAGAACGAGCCATAAAACAAGCAAGATGATGATAAAAAATTATATTTGTAGAGTGTGCTTACATGTAAGGTGTATGTGAATTTAAACAACGCACGTGAATTCCAAATTAAAAACGTGTCTTCAGTGACGTGAGACGTAACGCAGGTCGCTGAACGGCAAATGGGTCGTGGGGGTGGATGGGGGTGCGGGGTCACTGACCTGATGATACTGTGACGTCAGCGTTGCGTAATTAGGGGCTCATCTTGAGCCGTGCGTGTGTTTTTCTTGAAACATTAAATTATACTTTGAATTGATAGATGTCAAGATTAACTATTGCCTTTATTAATAACTAACTTCTAGTCTTAGAACTTCCCTATACACAACATTAACGTAGTTTTGTATTGTGGCAGCAAAATAATGGGCCGCCAGTTGCCCTCCTTTTCATTTATGTTCAATTTTTATATTGTATTGCAACGAAGTGTTAATGAGTAAGTAAGTAAATAAATATATAATTTCATGTTTTGGAGTTCCGGCTCGGGATAGGTCAACATACAATTGCCTATGGGTAAAACACTCTTTTTGTAGATTGATTGTTCTATCATCAATAGTTTCCATAGCGCACGCGATGGCATATTTTTTTGGATAATTTTTTCATAGTTTGGATTATATTATTGCATTTTCATTAGGGATTATCAATGAAGATGCAGCTTTTTAATGATGAAAGAACTTTTGAAATCGGTGCTGTAGTTTTTGTGTGATAACATTACAAACGTACGTATGCAAAAACACAAATGTTTCCTCTTTTTAATATAAGTATAGATTCAAGTTTGTAAAAAGAGAAAACGAATAAAGAAAAGAAAAGTAAGTGATCAGTAAAAAATATATACTTTTTTAAACCTTTCACGAATAAGCACAGCTAAACTGTTAATACTGTATGTAATTTTTTTGTATGTACAGTAATCTCCCCTATAACGCAGAGATAACTTAAGTTATATTTCTGTAGTGTAAAATTTTAAAGGATTTGTTAAGTCTATAATTAGTGTTGCGTTTGCACCTTCAATTGTGTTGTTATAAAATTAATCTAAATAACTTTATTAAATTCGTGTTCCTAGATATTGAACTGTTAAAAAATACTCCTATAACGGTCCGGGGGATGTATATAAGCAAGAGACGGCAAACCAAAAGAGCGAAACAGCCTTTTGGGGACAATGATTTCTAGTTAAATACCAAATATCAGCAATTGACCCAAATTTGGTGCAAATGTATAAAAAAAAAGTGGGTTGACAAGAAGTGAAACATCTTTGGCTAACTAATTTTTAAGTCTTGTTCATATTTATATACAACTCTAAGACATTAGATTTCCAAGACTTAGAGGGAGGGAAAAAGGAAGATATGTTAGGAATTTAATTCTCATTAAAATATTAAAAGTATCGGAAATTGATACAAATAATAAATTTAATTTTTTGTATTTATTTATTCGATGATAAAAACAGGTGGCATTTTAATTTACAATTCGTCATTTGAGATTTCAAAAAATTTGTTTGCATTTAACATAAATTATACTTATATTTCATAAATTCTCTTTACGAAATTTTAATTTGTAAAATAGAATTTCTATAAGGTAATTCATCCTTCTCACTCTCTCAACCGGTCTCAATCGCTCTGTCCCTTTTCTTCGACAAAAACGCTGCACATGTTCGTGACGTTCCGTAAAAATTTTACCCTCACGCACCTAAAGAAGTTTCACTTCAAAAACAAAATCCTGTAATATTATATAAGAATCAGTAAAGCGAGGAAATATATCACATGATGAACACAGCACCTACCCTAATACCCACTTTCAACATTTCCTCGCGAAGATAACTTAATTTTCATGCAAATTTAATAAGAAAGCTCCGTAAATGGAACTGCTAAAGTGTCTTTGAGTGATTAAATGAAAAATAAAGTGGATTTCGTAATCAAAAAGTTTTTTTAACCTAGATCGTGACAATGGCGATCGCACAAAGAACGATATGACAACTGGGAGATGGTCTCAATTAAAAGCTTAATTTTTTTATTAATTATACTTTTAGATGGCCTGGTGAACTTCGTCATCACCTACTTGTGCCAAAAAATATTTTTTTAAACAGACTAGAGATCGGACCTTATACTACAGCTATGAAACATATTTCTGAAGGCATATATATCAGGAATATATGACAACCGAGTTTTTTTTAATTTCTAAAAAGATAAAAGACATATATTGCCATCAGAGGATTGCCAGACATAGGAACTTAGATTATCGTTTAATGTATTTTTCTTTGCGTATTTTTTTATGTTTCTCATCGTTTAAACCTTCCCTGAACTTTCATAAATATATCAAGATCATAATTAGCCAAATCCGTACAGCCATCGAGATTTAGCGAGACAAACGAATAGCAATTCATTTTTATATAGATAAGATTAATTATTTTTAAAATGAAAGATGACAACTCTCGATCTGAGTGTTCTAAGTGTGTGTTTCGTTAATGTCTAGAAATAATTTTATGACAAATTGACGTTTAATGGGTCACCTAGTTTATATGTTCATAAAATATTTGAACTTACGTACAAATTATTAACATAGATAATAGACATAGACATAAATAACACACACAGAGAAACATACAAAATAATAATAACAAAAAAATAACAAAAAAAATATGGAAAGAACAAAGGAATAAGGTACATTTTAAGTGTGTAATGTGTGTGTGTTGTGGTTGTAATTGGCTCTGGGTCAGCATTATGCTATGGAGCAGACGTATTCCACAGCGCTGGTCATTCTGCCAGAGACCACAACAGTTAGTTTGCGCCTCAGACGCAAAAAATTAAAAATACTTAATAATCAAAAATAGTAGAAAATTATAATAATAAGAAATAGTAAAAAGTAACAGGGAAAATCGAAAAAGCGGTGTTGCATCCTATCTTTACGGAATGAATCATATTTATATTAAAATACTACTACACAATTCTTGTCAGTTTTAGACAAATGTATACAGTTTAAATAATAATCGAAGCGGGATGCTGAGGTGCGCTATGAAATTGCTTTATTATTGCATTAGGGGCTCGGGTGACCGCGCTTTGCGTGAATAGTGGATATAGCGTGTCTAGCATCTGCACATGTAATGTTTTTCTAGTAATGGTTGGAACTAAACGATAGTGTCTTTCGTTAAGTAGATGTCATAGCCTTGGGATTATGCGGTACAAAAACTTACTGGGATCGGAATGGCTCTCGGTTTCCCTTTTGGAAATTTTAAAGTAAGGCCGCAGTATATTAAACAGTATAGTCCAATCACAGGTTCGCAAACGCGTCGTCTTTTGTTTTACACTTCATGAGTTTGGCAGAGGTTAACGCACAAAAAGTCTGTATCAATTATATGTATGAAAATTGTTTCTATTGCGTAGCTACGGTTATGACACCCTTTTCACCTTTGAATAATTAAATTAGGTTTTTAATTAATAATTCCTAAACTTAAAATGAATAACTCATTCGGTTAATTTACGGACTTTTGATAAAGGCAAGAGCTCGAAAATTTGTATAATTAAGTTGTTTGCCGCAGGCTTTCAACTTTATACAAATGTAGAACATAATTATACTTGTAAAATGACTGTACATTAACAATTTTAACTAGCTTATGAGAGCTTATGTATTAAAGCCTATGAATTAAAGTACTGAAAATTCGCCTGAAGTCTGTTTTAAAAAATGTTGAACGTAAGTTTTGTTAATAAAGAATAGTATTTAATTAGTAGTCAAATAACGTTTCTTTAACTTTTATTAATTTTAACTATTACCAATGCAACTAGTTGACAGTTTTCTTTTGACTGCTTTGTGGTGAAGGGTCATGTGGGGCTCGCTACAGTGCATACCCACGTATACCCCACGGCGCCACCAGCCATCGCCGGAGGCAGGGCACGGTAAAAGCGTAGCCTTGACCGCATTTCGCCACGCTGATCAGCTGCACTTGAGAGTTCACAGTACATTCTCTGTTCTTGTCATTATGTTGAGTACGCTCGTACGCTCCGATAATAACAGTTAACATGATGAAGTAAACTGACCAGTACCAGGTCTAAAAATCAGTTCATACGATATTTATGCCATGTTATCAGCCGTGGCCGGTCCACAGAATTGATTACATCATGAAACGTCAAGGTCAAATCAGCTAATGAAGGCCAACTTTACTGTCTGTATTTAGGAATAGTTCTAGTATTTTTGTTTCAAGGTTGTAGCGCCATTGGTGTACAAAAACATATTATATTTGACATATACGAGTTATACTTTGCACTGTAAAATTGTCCGATTCTGAATCTAAAAGTCTTACCGAATCTTAAAGAAAAAAAAAACGACGGGTTGCCCTCCGGGAGTGCCGGCAGAAGTGAAAACTTGAATATTAACGTTGTGCATTTTTGATATTTTGGAATGGTTAGGTAATAATTTAGCACGAATTGCTTTAATTATCAGTATAAAAGTACTATCATTTATGTGGTAGAATACAATATTTATTTATTGCGCTATCGTACACAAACATGACAGTTTATATTACATTAAATACGCCGCGCTAGCTGTCTACTCTCCAGTCTTACGAATTTTCAATCAGGTCACGTGTCCTGACGCGAGTTTAACATTTTTTTACCCATTCAAAAAAAAGAGTACAACGCCGCTAAAGAAGTTTTCACTTCAATAATTTCGACTGTAAAACTTTTATAATGCTGTTTGTATTTTTGTTTTTATAATTTTATGGTGACCCTACAAGCGTAAGTTTAGTGCAAATGGATTTATAGCGAAGTCTCACGTTGTCAGCAACTGCCGGGGCTGGCTTGTGTTACTGTGTTTATACAATTCACTTCCTCTACAATAGATAGGACGACTAATTTACTACGGAACAGAGGTATTCATGCAGTAAATACGTAATACTATTATTTATGACAACAATTATTATGGAAGGGATATTGTCGAATAGAATTTATGTTTCGTTAAGAACTTAGACAATGCTAAGTATGACTTGTATATGACAAATATAATAAGTTTTTGTTTTAGTGTACAAATGGAACTACAACCTTTTAGGTCTGGGCTTCAGATTTCGTTTCGTATCATTGTCATTTAGTACTCTGCTCATGTCTTTGTGTTATATCAAAATTTAAACACGTAAAATCCTTTGGTTAGTTTTCGTCTTTAGTAAAGTATGGTGACTTGGAATCAGGTTTCGCACTTAGACCCACATTTGGTCCGTTCTACGTAAGTCCTGGCTAGCCAGCTGAGCTCCTTCCAGAAGCTCAGAAGTTTCCTGGGCACTTCACAGGCTTCACGGAGCGACTTCGCTGCTCCGAGGACTTCTGTTCGTTGGAAAGCCACAGCCACGCATTACAGGAGTACGTGTGTGACTGATCCTCTGCGCTGAAACAGCCTTGTTTACAGGGACTTTACTCAGATTAGTAGGATGCCTAGAGAAGCGTTTTGGTAGTTATTTTTTTTTTAAGTTATACTTCTTTTGGCGCGTTAGGGAAAATGATGAGAGTAAATTTTTACGATGTGAGCGCACACCGTTACAAAAAACCGACACCCTGAAGTTAGCTATAGTCAACATTTTAGTTTTTTCTACAAACATAGAATAAGGCGAAAGATAAAATTTTGAAAAGATTTTTAGCTTGTTACGCCAAAGAAGTATAACTTAACGCGTGTATATATAAGTACATACACGTTTTTTTTTTGTTTCAGTTATATTAGCTAATATAATAGTCTAAAATGGAGTTTGAATGCTGTCATATAGCCCGTTGCATTCACTACTTTTATACGCATAGTAGGAAAATCTATAACCACTATTTACTTACCATATACAATGTAGACGATTTACTGACGCTTTGCGTGGGTGTCATACATGTGACGTCAGATGTCGTGTTTTCCACGCATTTGGTGTAGAAACCTCATAAATTCAGCACGTAGGTGTCTCTATTAGGTTTAAATGCCATACTGAGATTAGAAGAAAATAAAATGTATTGTTATTGCGAGAGACTTTCGATTTTGTTATGGTAATGTAGGCGTGTTTATCGCAAATTGATCAAGCGATTGTAAGACTTATCCAGCCTAGAAAAAAATCTTTCCATAATGTAAAATAATTTCGAATAGGTTATCGTGAGTGAGCAGTTTATGTTTTAGCATTTATAAGGCAGTTTTTGCCGCGCACCACCACTATGTGGAATCAGCTGCCCACTGAAGTATTTCCGAACCAATTCGACTTAGGGTCCTTCAAGAAAAGAGCGCACCAATTGGTAAAAGGCCGTCACTCGCGAGCCATCTAGCATTGAGAGTCCATGGGTGGTATCACGTAATATCAGATGAGCTGCCTGCCCGTTTGCACCCTGCTCTATAAAAAAATACCAATTGTAGCTTAGTTAATTGATACTTGTACCGTTACCTACAATCAGCTAAAATTATTGCGGTGGTGTAATTTCCTAAAATGCGAAATAATATTGGTGGCGGTTTTTGTATCAAGCTGGTAACAACGGGCTTTAATTGTTTAAAACATGAGCTTATAAATAATATAACATTAGGGATAGTGGATAGCGACGCTGGATTTAGACAAAACTAACTTATTGAAGAGTTCGTAAATCTAAGACACTTATGCTATTGGACATTATCGGAAAAGAGTGATGAGTGGAAAAAAACCAAAGGGCTCATATTGGCTTCAAGTGTGCGGTATTGTTTACATTTTGTTTATGCTTTTAAATATTAACGAATATATATGTATTATACTAGCTGACCGGGCAAACGTCGTTTTGCCATATATATCATTTATAATAAAAAAATAGGGGTTGATCGTAGAGGGGTGAAAGTTAGGGGTTTGTATGTATTTTTTAATGCTGTATCATAAAAAAATAAAAACAGAAAAAAATATCTATAAATAAAAAAAAAATATTTAGGGGGGGACTACCCTTAACATTTAGGGGGATGAAAAATAGATGTTGTCCGATTCTCAGACATACACAATAAGCACACAAAATTTCATGAGAATCGGTCAAGCCGTTTCGGAGGAGTATGGCAACGAAAACTGTGACACGAGAATTTTATATATTAGATTTATGTAACTTACTTCATGTTAGGTTTCAAAACTCGCGCTAAAAAGTTATTCCGACTGCGAAGGATATATTTAAAACTTGTCAGGACCTTCCGGCCAATCAGTATGTGTATCCCCAATATCTTGTAGGTACCTACCTGAAGTCTATGGAACTTACACTCTCCACTTACTTTTTTCTTACACATAGAAATTTAATTATAAGGCTTTGTATTACTTATTATATATTTTTTTCTTTCAGGTATGTTGGGGCTTGAATGAAATATGTTATTGGAAAATTCGTATGTATTATCTGACCTTACAAATGTTTTATGAATTATCATTCATGTTTCGACATTGGAAAACTACGGTAATGTGAAGTAGGTAACAGTGTACGGTTACCTGGGTCATCGGGGTGCTTTAAATAATAGGGAATTTAATTTGTACACTATATTAACCTTGCGCGGACAGCAATAAATAAAATAAAATATGTTTATTATGGAATATAAGATACAGGTATCACTTATCACACGTCATTAAATTTGAATAGGTTATAGGTTGTACTACTCATCGGCAAAGAAGACAGAGGGTGTAGGCCGAGAGAAAAAGCCGGCGTAAAAAACTCTCTGTACTCTATTAAAATAGCAAATCATCAAACAACACTTATTTTAAAACAAATATCGCAAATTAATTAAAAGTAGCCTGTCTAGCACTAGTCCCAGGCCGTTTTATCAACTGGATAATCGTTAATATTACAATAAGCGAAAACTTGTATGTCGAGGTACCAGTGTATATATGTAGGCTTCATTTTGGATTCTTTTCTTTAATGGACCTTAAACTATCCGATTAAAAAGGTAGCGCATACTATGCAATTGCCTTTTACTAGGTTTAAATAAATGGCGGAGTACGGGCAATAAACACAGTTCCGTTTCAACTGATACCATTGGATTGTCTTCACTTTCTATTTGTTATCGTTTATTTTAAATGTCAAGTACTTTCCTAAAGTTTAAACTAGTATTGTAAGTAATACAAAAATATTGTTATTAATTTGTTCGTTAAAGATTTAAATAGTCAAAACAATGGTGGCAAATCTTACGAAAATAACATTAGAAACTGTGGCCGAGGAAAAATACAAATTCGGTAGCTTTTTAGGTCAGCCCTGCGATAATCATAAAATGACTGCTTCACGACTGATTTGAGAGCGACCGCCGATGCGAAAACCGCTGTGTGAGTTCGAAAAGTGAGTTACAGAATCGCAGGTCTGGGCCTTAGCTTTCTAAATCTGTTTCATGATCATTTGTCCATCTAATAGGCATGTAAATAATCAGCCTCTTGACGCACGCCGTCGTATTTTTGGGTCTAAGCCAATCATCGCGAAGTTTACCTTTTCCGTTCGACCGAATGTTAAATGCGCACATAGAAAGTCCGTTGGTGCACAGCCGAGACTCGAACCTACAACCTCAGAGAAGAGAATCGCACCATGAAGCCACTAGACCAACACTATAAGCTATTTATAATTTCCGATGAAATATATCATAAACTAAAGACCGCAAAACCGCAGCTGCGCGAGAGTTGGTTAACTTTCGTTGTAACTTTATAGCTGGAAAAGTTGCAATAAACCCAGATTGTATTCGTTGGCCTTAGGTCATATACATACATATATACATATAAATGTAAATCATAATATTGAAAAGGATATTGTAACGTCTCTCAAAAGCTTTTGTTAAATTGTTGGTCGTACTGTATTACGTTTGAGTAAACACAGAGCCTAACATGTATCCAATCGCCTAACCACAGAGAACAAACAAGGTTGCAGGGAAGTATGGTCCAATTCTGTACTAGAACCCACTATTTTAATTAAAGTTCTCGTATGTAATGTATTATTATTATGTATATTAACACAGTGGCAGCTTTTAATAAGCTGATGCGCGTGTATTTTGAGATTTGGAGAAACTATCCAATCTATTTTTAAAGGTGTTCAAAGATGGTGCACTGACTACACTTTCCGGAAACCTATTCCAGTCGGCCACTACTCGGTTTGGGAGAAAGTTCTTTAGGGAAATTTGTGTTATGTCAGTTTCTTCAGTTCGCTACCGATGCCTTTGTCTAAGTTTGCTGGCTGTGTGTGGTTTCGTTATTTCGGTTGTTAAATTAATATTCTTTTTTCTATATAAATGAACTAGCAAACACTTATTCTTAAATTCAAGCAGTAATTTCTCTCGTGGAAACAAACTCTTCAGTATTGTTCATGTATAGATGCTGTTAGCCTAACAAAGCCAAACCAATCTTTCTCTTCAAGGCTAAGAAAGAGTGGCGGAAAGTTTCTTCCCAGTTCTTCTTTCCCGCTCTACGCCCTTTCTGGCCATGCGTCATACTCGAGAAGTGACTGGTCGTACTTGAATTCGTGTATGCGGTGATATTATTGGTGTTTATTATTATTAATTACTTAAGATGTCATGTGTAATGGTTGCATCTCCTTACAAACGTTGTGTAAAAAAAACTTGGCGATTAAAAAGAGTGGCGGAGAGTTTATTGCCAGTTCTTCTCTTCCGTTCTATGCCCTTGATTTGAGAACTGGCAGTAAATGTAAAATTTGCAGCATTTAATATGTATTTCTTTTT
This sequence comes from Pieris macdunnoughi, assembly GCA_905332375.1. Taxonomy (NCBI): domain Eukaryota; kingdom Metazoa; phylum Arthropoda; class Insecta; order Lepidoptera; family Pieridae; genus Pieris; species Pieris macdunnoughi. The sequence continues at coordinate 2,546,552 of CAJOBZ010000067.1, read as the reverse complement.
TAAATAAATGATTTAGACTTTGACTTTGTTATTAAGAGTTGCAAAGTACTGAAAATCCACGAATTAAACACCAACTATGGCTGAACTAAAGCGCAAACATTTTAAAACCATGATTATATCTCGAGAGTCCTCAAATGAAGTACACTCGATTGCAAAGCGCAACGCCGCTGAATAAAGCTTACAACGTGGCCTTTCAATGGTGACTTACAAAGCTAGTTAAGAGAACTTTAACATAAAAAAAGTAAATCACTAGGCTTTAACCAGAATTGCTTGGGATGTTAATTATCGACTATGTATTTGCGTGTTGTTCCCACGAGAATGTAAGTGCGTGCTCCTATTTTACCATGTCTACTGCTCATAGAGGACAAATCTTTGTTTTATATATTTTGTATTATTAATTACTTAAGTTGTCATGTGGAACATGGTGTCATGCCAGCTCCTTACAAACATTGTGTAAAACAAAAAACTTGGCGATTAAAAAGAGTGGCGGAGAGTTTATTGCCAGTTCGTTCTACGTCCTTGATTTGAGAACTGGCAGTAAATGAAAAATTAGAAGCATTTAGCATTTAATGTGTATTTATTTATTGACGTTCATAAATGTACATTGTGTGTGTAAATTAATAAATGATTTTGAATTTGAATCCTTGCCTTTATAGGATTTAATTTATAATTGAATTTAGAATTTATTAAATAATTATTTATTTTCTCTTTTATCATTGTAATGTTTGCCTTTAAAAATGTTGTGTACACATGCACATGTATATATTGTGAATTTATATGTTTTTTGTAAGTGTTTCGTTCGTGCCATTTTAAAATAAGTAAAAAATAATATAATCAATGGCGCTGTAGTCCTGTCTGATCATGGGCGCAGATTGCATGCGTTAATTATGGTTGGCTAGGTGTTCAGTCAGTGCCTGACAAATGATAGATTTTTGGGTTTGAGAAATGCCGGTTTCCTCACGATGTTGGGCTTCACTGTAGGAGCAAGTGGTAATTGCAAACATAAAAAGAAAAATCCTTGTGAACGCACGCTAAAGCCACTAGGCTAATGCTTCTTAGAAATAAAAATGGCGTCCTAAACTATGAGATGTGAAAAGATTTATAACATATTATAGTTGTTACTTGAGCAGTGTTGGCCTAGTGACTACAGCGTGCTGTTACCGTGTCCAGCCTCGGGCGATTGCTGGTGGCGCCGTGGGGTTTTAGTGGGTATCCACAGCAGCGAGCCTCACAGAACCCTTCACCATGTGGCAACCGTGCAACGGGTGGGTATGCGTAACGCATTTGCCCACGAAAAAAAAGTGGCTGCAGCGTGCGACTCTCATCCCTGAGGTCGTAGGTTCGATCCCATGTTCTACTGTTGACCAATGACAAGCGCTGCGATCACACTATTCGATTTTTAAACAAAGATAAGCATTATAAACTCCTGGTATTTTGGATTTAGACAGGCGTCTTTAAAGACGTGAAAATTTACTAAACTTATATTATACATAACACGAAAATAATTTATCAATTTAAACCAAATCCTGATTTGCTTGTTTAACTAGAAATGAATATGTTAGTCATGTAGAACAGATTGTATACAATTTCAATGTATGCCTTTTATAACTAATTTATTTGTGTAGAACCTATTTGGTGTTTAGTAGTCTGTGACATTTCTAAATATAGCTTAGGTCATGGAGACTGACCTCAGCAGCGACACACGACTATAGCACGTAGATATTAACCGTAAATCGTAATTTTGCCAACAACAAACGTTCACCCCACTTGACACGGTGCCAACATTGTGTTACGTCATGTGACGTCATCGATGCAGGCCTAATTAAAGCCTATCATTGATCTATAGGCACTTGCTTTATGTGGTAAGGTACATAATATATACCCTTGACGTGTTGTATTCCACGACACAGCACTTTTTAAGGGAGGGTTCAAGTATTACGTCACGCAATTTTTGGAGATTTTTGACCCCCCATGTAACGCGCCGTAACGTTTTTCTGTACCCAGTACACTTCCAGGTATTTCCTTTACGACTAACGGGCCTTCGAGAGAAGAGCGTCCCTTTAAGTCCGGCAATGCACTTGCAACCTCCTGTTCTTGGGTGCCCATGGGCACGTAAGAACTTGACTTTAAGTGACTCCTTGTAGGCTTCCTAATAAAAAAATATAGATGTTTCCATCGTAATAATTCAAGTAAAATTCTTGGTCCACATAGTATATTCAACCTGTCGAATATCCCTAGTATAGTCCTAAAAGTGTTTACACACGGCCCTTAAATCAGTGGCTATATTGGGACAATGGTGGAGGGGATGAAAACTGCTCGTAGTTCAAATCGACAGTAGCATAATATAGTTAGGGTATGATTAAATAGGGAGTAAAACAATACAATTTCTATCAACCGTATATGACCTTCAACTACAGTGAATTTGTTCATTTAACTTCAGAGATAATTAATAAGAGCTATCGTTGTCTTCGATAAATTCGCCCATTGTGTTAAAGGACGTTTAAGGACATATTAATATAAGAATATTAAGATTAAATGGAGTTATTGTTTCTATCAATCATGAATGCAATTAATGTGCTTTTTATTCTAATCTTAAATTAAAGAATTTTTTATAGTGATATCACTGACTTTATGTACAGGGTGTACATAGGAGTTTGTGTGTGTACCTTCGAGCCAAAGCTGTACATTATGCTCACTTAGGCTTTCTTAGTTTTATAAGCGTGGCGATTTCCTAAATCGTCTGTGTTACGCCCCGAGAGTATATAATATATAGCCAGACGTAGGCACTCTCTTCAACTGTTACTTGGCATTCATTCGTTACATATAGCAATTAACATTTTATTATTTCGCTTATATTCTATTGTTGTATGCGAATCGTTAATATGGAGTAAAACTAAAATCCTCTATTATTTAAAGCACCCGATGACCCAGGAACCGTACAGTGTGTATATAATATTAAATTATTTAAATATCTCCTGGATTTACTAAGAAACATCCCGTAAGTGTAACAAATCATTTTTTTTCAAATAATGAACAAATGTTTAAAAATATACCTTCCTAAAAATTGCAGTAAATATAAACATATACATATAATATAAAAATAATCAGTAACTTTTGAGGTTACAACCTCTTTAGGTCTGGGCCTCATATTTCTGTATCTGTTTTATCAGTTGTCAGTGTCAGTGTACAGTGTACACACGTAAGAAGTGAAACTTCTTTACGACCTTATTTTTAGAAAAGTGATCTACTATATGCAACTTTACAGAAATTGGTTAAATAAAGTTAAATTAGATAAAGTTTATCAAAAGGCTTTTATTATCATAGACATGAATACAAATCATACAATTATTTCATTTTACCTTATTACTACTAAGATTATTGTAGAATTTCATTAATTGTAATGGAATTATTACAATCATTGTTATTGTTATTATATTTTTGTTATTAATGGCTTCGAATCTCTTCGAATCCACGTGTTAGGGACAAGAAAAAGATGGCGCGTAACGGAAATATGTGACGGTAAATTTTTTTCCAACGCCGATAAAGAAGTTGCACTTCAAAAAAATTGTGTCGTTTATCGACTATTATATCAGGTTCAGGTAAATGGTTAACATCTGCTCTATGGTCGTTGCCAATGAACAGTTTTTATCATCCTTTATTAGAAGGTAATGCTGTTAACAAAAGTTTCGTAGCCCATTGATCGGGGCAATCGTCCATACCCACAGACAAAACATTTATACAAACAAAAACTACAGACGAATGCATCCGTACAAAAGACTCATTGCTACCTAAAAGTTCAGAGGAACATGATACATATAACGTGGAGGAGAGATGTTATATTTCCATATCTGATGCTCACTTGCAGCCTCCCTTAAATTCTGCTCTAAAGTATGGGACACTCCCGTGTGCTTTGTTCGGCTTTTGGTTGATGCCTCCGGGGTCGATGACCTGACGTCTGAACTTCAGAATCTTTGTTCCACGTCTAGAATAGTCATTAATGCATGTCACGTTTAGGCGCAAGTGTTAAGTTGGGTAAAGTTAGAGCGTGTGATATGGAAAGAAAGTTATAAATTTGGTTAAGATGGGTGGAGGCGAACTTCTCAAAGTGATAATTCTTTTTGTAGTTTGGGTATTTGTTGATAATAAATGAAAGTCAGCTCGAAACGAAGTATTTTTTTTCAATTATGTCATTAAATGCTGTGTCAACAGAATGAAACTTCTATTTGACACAAAATGTAAGATATATTTTCGTTATAATATAAAACTTAGACAGTAGATAACATAGTTTTGTTACCATAGTAACCGTTCTTTATACATTTATTTAGAAAATCCTTCCAGCCTACTAAAATATAATACAAAATAAATTTTAAATCAAAACGAAAATTAGAAGGTGTGCGGACTTAGAAATCATGTGAGTCAGTACGTGTGTGTGTATTTGTGTGTCTATATGTGTGTAACTGAGGCCTATGTTACATTTAGAAAAATTAACTTGGAAACCATGGCAACAAAAATTCGCATAATATTGCAAATGTACAGAATTCGATATTATCGCGAACAAGAAAGAAAATATTTTTGCGCACGCAATACGGAACTAATAAAGGAGCTTTGGAAGTGAAAAGCCCTCAATAAAGCTCTGGGAACGAACTGAAATACGGCAGTTTAATAGCGGAATAGATTACGTAAGCATTCAAACGGTTTGATGCGGGTGTGTTGTAGGAATATATTAACTTTCCCATCGGCAGTTAACTTAATTTTAATTTAAACACAATATTTAAGTCCTTTTTAATATTTCTACATTGAAGTAAAAAGAATATTACAAAACACTTATATAATGTTCATGCGAACGGTTTGACCCCTTGGCGTTGCGTAGAGATGTGAAGCCTCTCTGCATCTTCTACTGTATTTTCCACGTAGTGTTCAGAGGAGTTGTTCGGATTAATACCTGCAGCTGAGTTTAATCATCGTATTTCACCCGTATCACCTCGACGAAGACGTTCCACAACGGAACCAGCTGCCCACTGATGTCCGAACCAATTCGACTTTCTTTAAGAGCGTACCAATTCTTAAAATCTCGGCAACGCACTCGCGAGCCCTCTGGCATTGATAACGTTTAAAACACAAGCGATGTTTGATTGGAGTTCCGTGTTTAAGTGCTGATTGAAAATTGCACATCTGGCCTTTAAATTTCCTTTCAAACCCTCAATAATCCCCGTTCAATGCCACTTTAACACCTTTGGATTGTACTATAAACATTAGCGAACATAAGTATGCTTGCACTCGAACGCTAAGGACTGAAATATTCGACATTTGTTACGAGTTGTTCATTAAAAGTTTTTTTTACACGCTTTATATTAGCTTCACCTGTATGTATGTACTCCTTCGGACTCGATTTTGACCCACTTTAAACGGACAGATTTAATTCAAACTTTGTACACTTATAAAGAATCAGCGACAATATAATAATTTCATAGGTTTATCTCGAAAAAACAATGAATTTTTTTTAAGTCCACAAAGCAATACGATTAAATTGAGACAACACGTATTGCTGCTAGGACTAAAAAGTGGAAAATAAATATAGTTTAAAAAAACTAAAAAACACGCTTTTAAAGCGTGGGTTGCTCGACAGACGAAAAATATGGCACAGAGCGCCCCACGCTTTTACACAATAATACCAGTATTTTTTGGGCATTACCATTTTTAGCCTAAATTAGGAATTATTTTTCACTTTTTAGTTTGATGTGCTTTAAAAGCGTGTTTTTTAGTTTTTTTAAACTATATTTATTTTCCACTTTTTTAATACATCGTATCGTATATTGTGACGTATTTGTACTGTATATATATGAGTAAGCAAACACGTCTGATACTTTAAAAAGGCTTCTATGACTTAAACCGATTAAGCTGAAGACTACTAAATCTTCGTTTAATTTGAGCTTTATAAGTACCATTTGTTTTTGTAACAATTTTTTACTGACTGTTTATTATTTAGTATTCAGGTTCCATCTCTTTGAACTTAAATATGCATAATGTGGACACATTTTTACAAACTGTAAATGTTGAAGTAATGAGATTACCGACGGTAAATTATAATTCAAATCAAGGCAGATTAAAAAACATTTAATTGGTTTCTGCATTTTTACTTGGAGAAATGCATTATGCATGCGGTGCGACTGCTAAGTGCAGTTATCGGTCGGTATGAAACGTTATTATTTTTATATAACACGGGCAAACGGGCAGGAGGCATCTGATGTTAAGTGAGCCTTTTAAGAATTGGCACGCTCTTGGCAGTTCTTCTTGAAGGAACTTAAGTCAAATTGGTAATATATATTCATGATTATCAATGTGATAAAACTCTAGCTTAATACTTAATTTTAATCACTTCACAAGACTTGTCTTTCTTCTTATACTCTTTTTCACACCATTGTAATTTCATAAACAACCATAACTTTTTTGAAAATATTCTACATGTTATGTTCATCAAGGATATCGTAGGGTTCTAATGGTGAAATAATTTTTCGAATTGGATCAATAGTTTTGAAGCCATATAGTCAAATCTTTCTTCTTTATAATATATTTTGTCAGGTCGTATTTGAGATATCGTAGGTACTCTATTTCGTGGACAGAGGTTAATAAAGATAAAACTCTTTTTAAGGAAACAAAAGACTGATGTTGAACAATTTTACTCTGCTATTGGTGACCTCTCTTTCTTTTCCCTGGTGGCACTTTCCACTTTGTTACCCTGGTTTTCCATCTGCTTGCGGTGCGGCCCGCAGATTTCCCTTTAAGTTTTTTTACATTGTTTTGTGCACCAATAACTTGTTTTCTGTTCTTATCGCGTCCTTTACTTTTTAATGTAGTACATTCCTCGATGAGAAGTTGTTATTTTTTTTGTTTGTGTTTGAGTCATATATTCATGATTGACTATCGTAAGACTGAAAAGCAGTTTATTATTGTATTTAAATAAATCATTAATAAGATAAACAAATTACCGTGGTTACAACATATTAAGTTAAACTGCTAGAAGGTCAGACTAGATCATCCTACTCTCTATTAACCTTGTACCTGATACAATTTGTTTAATTTTTTATAATCACCAATCCTTCATAAGCAGGATGCATGGACACCCGGTTGTGTCGAAAGGTGTTCCATTCCATTGCATACGTCGGGATATTATGAAATCTCGTTGAAGGAATTAATATTATGAAAGGATGAATAGTATATAATAAGGTTCAAAAATTTGGAAGTCAGACACCGCTTTGAGCTGGTTATGGGTAAAAAGTGAGTGTTGAGTTTTTTTATGTAACAGGAGGCAAACGGGTAGGCGGCTCACCTGATGTTGTGTGATACCGCCGCTCATGGACACTCACATTGCTAGGAGGCAATTGCGTTGGCGGCTTATAAATAATTCAATTGTATGTTAAAAAAAAGGAAATCATGAATATTTTGTCAATTTTTTCTCAACTTGCAATAATTGATCACGCATCTCTGCTGTCTGACGAGTGCCATATTTTTAATACTTTTAAAGAATATTATAATCTAAATCATAATGTTACATTAGAAAACCACTGTGGCTTGTGCAAACAATGCATATTAAAATATATCTTCAATATACTTTTTATGTTGCCGCGTTATCAAATACCTCCAAAGTTCTCTCGCCATAGACGTTGTTTGCTCTCGAAGACAAGAGCCGAAATTGTGTTACAGCTCGGGTCTGCACGTCATGCTCAACTCGTTTTTTTATGTCATCTCGAAAAAAGAATATTCCCGTCGTTTTTGAAAATGGGACATTTCGTGTCCCAGAGATTTCTTTGAACAGTACTACTACTATTAAATTACTTAAAATGTCACATGGGACATGGTGCATGGTTGCAGCTCCTTACAAACATTTTGTAAAACAAAAAAATGCCGATTAAAAAGAGTGGCGGAGAGTTAATTGCCAGTTCTTCTCTCCCGTTCTACGCCCTTGATTTGAGAACTGGCAGTAAATGTTTAATTAGAAGCATTAATATGTTTTTCTTTACTGACATGTCATAAGTGTACATTATGTTACCTATGTGATTAAATGATTTTTTATATGATTTTGATTATATAAAGTAGTTATATAAAGATAGTATAAAAATGATTTTTTATATACTCCAACTTTCAATAGCAATACTGATCGCAACTTTCCAGTATGGAAGAAGTTGTTACAATAGTAGCTGATGTCTGATGTGATGTGATGAGTAAGAGCAGGTAAAATTAGGGCAGAACACACCCGTTTTAAATGGATATGTATGGGCACTTAAATCATGAAAAATAAATCTTCGCTTAAGAATACCACCCACTGTCAGGCATTTGTGCATTGAGGCATTTTTGAATATTTTAAAATTGAACACCTGTCTCAATACTCAATCGTTACGCAACACTTGTTTTAACAATTGTATTGTTTTACATAATGCGCGTGCGCTGTATTTTTGGTTAAGTATTTATAAACTACGACTTAGATAATATTAAACTATTACTTAGAATTCATGAAACTTCTTTGGCAAACCAATTTTTAACTCTTGTTCATATTTATACAAATCTAAAACTTAAGATTTCCGAGACTTAGAGGGAAGGAAAAAGGAAGATATGTTAAGCATTTAAAAAATTTAATTGTCATTAAAATATGAAGTGTCGAAAATTAATACAAATTATATTTATTTTTTATAGCTCTCTCCCACCTCTCGCTTCATGCGACGTTCGCTCTATCTCACTCTCTCTCTCTCTCGATCTTCCTCACTTGCTTGCTCCCTACTCTCACTCCATGGCTATTTCCTTCATGCTACGTTCTCCCTTTCTCACTCTCTCTCAATCGGTCTCAATTGCTCTCTCACTTTTCGCTGACAAAAACGCTGCACATCTTCGTGACGCTAATATTATTATTGCATTTCATCCGTAAAAAAATTACCCTCATGCGCCTAAATAAGTTTCACTTCAAAAATACTTTTGTCGTATAAGGAATAGCATCGCATATACGACACGATTCGTGTCGTATAGCATAAATCACGTGTCCCTGAATGTTCGTATTAGTCTCGGTTTCAACGCGGTTAACAAAGATACTGTTCAATGGAACATGACCTATGAAAACAAATTAATATATTTTAATGAATTCTCGCCTTTAATTTCAGGCTTACTGTAGTAGGTCGCAATTTAAATCAGTGGTGCTACCTTTTTAGGTCTGGGCCTCATATTTCTGTATGTTTCATGATCATTTGTTAATCTAAAAGGCAAGTAGGTGGTCAGCCTCCTGTGCCTGACACACGCCGTGGACTTTTTGGATCTAAGGCAAGCCGGTTACCTCTAATGTTTTCCTTCACCGTACGTGCGAATTTTAAATACACACATAGAAGGAAAGTCCATTGGTGCACAGCCGGAGTTCGAACCTACGACCTTAGGGATGAGAGTCGCACGCTGAAGCCACTAGGTTTAACGCTGGTTATGAATCACGCGAAAGGCCGGCACGGTTTTTGTAATTCCTTATTAATAGAATGTAATAGTCTTCATAGAATGAATATAACAAAAAATGTAAAGGAAACGTTGTGTTTAACATTTCTGTGTTGCGCTAGTCGCAGGAAAAGCTTATTCCGGCCGAGCTAAGCTCGCCAAATCAGCTTGAGCTGAGCTGTCAAGGCCCTTAAGGTCAACAGCGAGAATTCCAAATAATGAACAAATGGGCATTCTTTGTTTAACTTTGAAGTGATACAGTTATATACTATCTGTGATGTTAAAGTAAGTGAATTATAGCGAATCAAGTAGTTAATGGAGCGTTTAATTATTCTACCCTATCCTTGACCTTAAATATTGATAGAAATGGATCAATATATATGGTCAAGAAAGGATTTGTTATAAATAAATTGAAATATTAATGTCAATGTGTGGTCTTGTAGTAAGTGGAGTAAATTTAAACTTGTCCTCGTAGTACTGGCTTATTGCCAAGTGGTCTAGTCTCATTCAATGTTTATTCTCAAGACATGTTAAACTAAAATTGTGAAATCGGTTTAAAGGGATTTCAATGGGGATTACATGTTCTATTGCGAGTAAGCGAACTGTGGAATACACTCCCGGGGTTGGTCTTCCCAGGGAGATACAATTGTTTAAAAAAAGCGTGTGTACTTATGTACACGCGTTAGAAGTTCTTTCTTTGGCGTAACAAGATAAAAATCTTTTCAAAAATTTTATTCTACATTTGTAGAAAAAAACGACACTAACAATAGAAAAATGGTATTTAATACATTGAAAGTTTTATTATAACGCATTATCTAGTTAAATAAAGTTTATCTAAATATCACAAAAAAATTATTTCTACATAATTATGGAAATTGACATTTTTTATTTTAGCATGCAACTTACACATATTGATATTTACTATTTTAATTCACGTCCATTGGTTGGAGTTCAGTAGACGTGTGAGTTACAGGAGGCTTATAGCTAAAGTATGATACAAATGTTCTCTTAGAAACATTGTCTAAATATCGTACAAATACCTACAGCATCAATAGTTGTAAAAAACAAGCAACTAAAATGTTGACTTTAGCTTCAGGGTGTCGTTTTTGTGACATTGTGCGCGCGCTTCGTTAAAATTTACTCTCATCATTTTTCCCTAACGCGCCAAATTAAGTTTAACTTCAAAAGAGCGCACTCTTCCCACAAAAGCGGGCAAGGCTAACTTTTTGGGCGTCCCATAGGCTCGTTTACGCCCTGTCGGAAGGAGGCAGGATGTTGTGCTCTTTCTCCTACCTAATCCTCGACCAGTCTAACTGGCTTGAAGCTTCCAGTGGCTGAGGTCGATTAGAGATATACTTGGTTAGCGAGATTCGGGTATGATGTCATCTTACGGTTTTGAAGCCGAAGATTCTAGGTATCGCTATACATTTTTTTTAATAATTTTAGTTGTGATAATGGTGTTTTTGCTTCTGTGCTAAATGCACAGGTGGTTCGATATAAATGAAAAATAATGGCAAAAATATGAGTCTTTCCTGCAATTTTGATTTTGTTCCCTTTAGAGTAGAGTCCCGTTGTCAGGGTGTTTCAAGTGCATAGGCGCTAAATAAATCAGTATCGCAAATAGGAGATGCTGCCAGCATTAAAGGTACACTGCCACAGGTACCAAACATTTAAATTTATTTACCTATTTAGAATATTGTAAATACATTATTATCTAAATATTTTTGTGATTAATGTTGAATTATTTCTGTTATCTTGAAATTTGTTCTTACACATAGCTACATTAAAGTATTTTTTCTTTGTAAAGATAATGTTAATTAATCGCTAAAATACAAAATTATTTAAAAGTTTAAAGCCCAGTATGTGATATCGATATCGAGTTTTGACAAGGTCACGATCGAAAGTGTGTCAGTGGCCAATACGTGTTGTAATGAATAATTGGCATTATTGTTTTTGCCGAAAATTGTACGTGAGATAGTATCATTGGGCGTACTCCATACAAGAACTTGAGTTCACAAAAGAGGGCTTTAATGCGGCCGCGGTGGTACTTCTAGTCTTTCCAACGCGGTTCTGGAAGTTGCTGAGAACCTGAAGAGGCTCTGTGCCTTCTGGGTACCCTAGGTATTATAATAATAATAATAAAGCCCATTTATTTCTAACAACCTTAAATAACATTTTTATTTTATAATTATTCATCTAAAACTGATATTGGAACCCCATGTAGGGTAAAGGCCTCCTCTAGTTCACTCCAGGCTTTTAAATTGTTTGCTTTTCTGCTCCAGCCTTTACCGGCTACTTGAATTATTTCGTCGATCCAATGTACCAATTTTTAGAGTTTCATTTTTTGTTTTTATTTTATCTACCTCTGTATGAGAAAGTGCAAATCATTGGTGCACAGGCGTGATAAGAACGGTCCCTTAGGTGAAGATACTTAATTAAAGTTTACAATAAATTACTAAAAGAATTAAAAGATCTTCCGACTAGAGTCTTTAAAAAGCGACTTGATGTATTACTTTTGGAAAAAAATTATTATTCAATAAATGATTATTTGTGTGAGACACTGAAGTTGATATAAATTTAATAACGTATGATATGATATGTACGATACAAAGAATATAAGAATTGACCAATTCATTTCACTAATAATGTAAAATTCCTTTAAAGACAAATTTGCGCACCATTGTGTGTGGCAGAATATGCGAACTTACGATTGTAACACCTTACACATTTTTCTACCATATTCTTGCAATCAATAAATTATTATTATTAAGCCGATGGGCTTATATGCGTCTAAATTGATAGTTCTATCACTTATGATCTATTTTTTAGTTGCACAACGATTAAATATTAAAATTAACATCTTTAAATAAAAGATTGTGCAACAGGCCTAGTCGCTACTAAGCGATGTTTTCCAGACAACTCTTGCAGCTTCTTATAAACATTGTGTAAAACAATAAACTTGGTGATTAAAAAGAGTGATGGACAGTTTATTGCCAGTTCTTATCTTTCTTTCTACGGCCTTGATTTGAGAACTGGCAGTGAATGTAAAATTAGAAGCATTTAATATGTACACATTTCTTTTTTGACGTTCATAAGTGAATAAATTATTTTGACTTTGACTTTGAAAGAAAACAGTAAAAATAATTGTGAATACGTGAGTTAAGTTCGGTGGCAGTTGTAGATATGTTCAGATATAAGTTAAATGAAACACTTTGTTTGAAGCTGGGTGTCAACTAGCTTTGATCATTTAAAATATGAGCTTATAACTAACCTAAAATTAGGGGTAATGGGGGTGCGACGCTGGATTAACAAAAAATTAACTTGACTTATTAAGGGTTCTTAAATCTAAGTGACACTTATGTTACCTATGAAGAATATAACTGATGCGACATATTGGTCATTATAGGAAAGGAGAATGTTATATAGACCAGGGCCGAAGCCTTTAAAAATGGTAAAAAATGAAAAAAAAATTACAGTAGCATGAAACCCATTAGAAAAGGAGGGAAATATGATTAAAATGAAAGGAAAAATAAATTACAGACGATCCGAGTTCGGGAAGTGGGAGGGTATTTGGGACATAATAAGGTAAGTTTTCACCAAATTTCGTAGAAAAATTTTTTTTTTGAAAAAGATATAAATAAAATACCAAAAATTTGGTTTTTTGAATTTTTCACCTAAATTTTGAGGTTATGGTAAAAAATTGCAAATACAAAAGTTGTAGATCTTTTTATTACCTACAACTTTGCCAACTAACTTTTTTCCATAGGACGTGTAGTTTTGCCGGAAATCAAGATAAACCATTTTTAACCCTTAAAAACTCACCCCTCCCACTTCCCGAACTCGGATCGTCTGTAATGTATTTTTCCTTTCATTTTGATCATATTCCCCTCCTTTTCTAATGGGTTTCATCCTACTGTAATTTTTTTTGGTTTCAAAAATTATCGGCCCTGGTCTAATATTACAATTTATGAATTTGGTAAAAACTAAAGAGCTCATTTTGGCTTTAAGTGTGCGATTATTGCTAACGTTTGGTTTGCCTAATTATTAACTAAAATATAACACTAATAAAGACAGAAAAAGATTTGCCAAATAAGATAAAAATATGATTATTACTTTTCTATGAGTATATTGAACCCACGTGCCATGAAAGGTCTACTTAATTTTATTTATAACGTTACGCCTTCTTAACGCCTACACGTACAGGTAATTATAGATTTAATTTATTCATTTTCGAAAAATTGTTTTCAGCAATATTCACAACGATACCTATTTATAAGAACAATATGTAGTATATTTTATGTAATAAAAAAAGCATATTCAGTGATTAATAATTTATTTTTGTGCCTTATATCAAAATAATGTTTGGCTTGCCATAGTATGAGTACGAATAAGTATAATAATATTTTCTATGTAACATGGGCAAATGGGCAGCCTGTTGTTAAGTGATACCGCCGCCCATGGACGCTAACTTTGTCAGACGGCTGGCAAGTGCGTTGCTGGCTTTTTAAGAATTGGTATGCTCTTTTTTTAAGGACCGTAATTCGAATTGGTTCGGAAATTGTTCTTACGGCTTTTAGTTCACTGACGAATAATAATTGTTTCTACTAGATTTGTGTTATGAATTTAATCGTACATAGAAGTATACTACGCTCACGATATAATATATATATTTTTTTTATCTATTTTATTTGATCAAACGTAACAACGATTCGAGGGCAAAGTCCACATGCGCCTTGTACGAGCCAAGGCTACCTTTCTCCTGACGCTGACTTTTTTGGTTGTAAATCGTATTAAGGCGATTTCTTAAATAATACTATCATTACTAATAACTAATATGTATGTATTGTAATTTATTTACACTTCATTGCAAGATATACAGTACAATTAAAATAATTAAATAAAAAGAAGAACCACTGGCGGCCTATTGCTTTCGAGCGATCTCTTCCAGGCAACCGTAAACTAGGGATACGATGTGGACAGGTATTACTTCTACAGTAGAGATATAAAGGAAGATAGAGAAGGAGCTAAGCGGATTGGGACGGGAGGTGAATTCCATAGGAGGTGGTAAAATAATATGCGCTGGTTCGGCTGTCGCGTGTCAGTATAGAAAAAGAAGGAATCCAAAAATCGATCAGACTAAGACTACCACTACAAAGGTGGTGGGTCTCCTACTCCAACACATCCTTAATTATTGTAATGAGTAAATGCGGTACGGTATACGGTTAAATGTGTGTATGTGTGTGCACAAATCCAACTTATACAAGGATAAGTCTATTACGCCGGAACCACTTACCATTTCCGGTTCGTCAAAGTCAAAATTGAGAATTATCATCCTTTTTTGACTGACACCGATTAAGCGCAAACGAATTACAGTCTATTCAAAATAATAAGTATAATATAGAAAGAGAAAGTAATCACTGATGGTTGAGAAGTTTGATAGGTATTGTAACGATTTCCGATAAATGACCGACCTTTGCCTGACATCTGAGGTATTATTGGGGCACGATCTGCCGACGAATCAGATTATTGATATCGGAATATTATTGAAGTTTGCTGGAGTAATTAAGGTTTATTTATTTATTTAATTATTAGTAATCTTACAGCTAACATATTTTAAAACAAAACACTTAGACAATACAGAAAGCAGATGACATAGATAAACAATATATATAAAGCAAAAAACAAGTAAGCACATTAATAGACAAAAGTATATTTAAAAAAGGTTAAGAAAACTGAAATTTAACATATGAAACAACAAGTAATACTTAATATTTCAAATTACTGCTTGAACAAAATAAGGTTCTATTCTAGTTAGATTTTTTAATTTTATTTATATGTTGAACAGGCTTTTGTTTGTTAGTTCTAGTTTTTTTATAAAACAGGAGGCAAACTGGAGAATCATCTGATGTTTAGTGATTCCTACGGACACTCTCATTGCCAGAGGATTCGCTGGCCTTTTCAGAATTGGTACGCCCTTTTGAAGTCCAATTGGTGTATGTGTCGCAGCCAACTAGCTTAATTAGCCTTACAATTAACATCCTAGCCGTTTAACAAGCAGCCTGAAAGAACATAAGCACTTCTTTGTTCTTCTGCATTCTGTCCAGCACGGTTGTATTTCATATGCGGTCTGTCCAAGATATTTTTATACGTCGATAAACCCAGATCTCAAACGCTTCCAGTTTTTTGGACATAGTCTCTGTCAGCGTCCAAGAAGCAGCACAGAGAAGACATAACATCGCGCAATGCGAGTTCTTAGCTGTAAATTTAGGCGCTTGTCACAAAGTACTTTTTTTAGTTTTGAAAGGGCGTTCCGAGCTTGTTCAATTCTGCAGCGGATTTCGATGCTATGGTCACCCTTTTCATCAATCACTGTGCCTAGATATCGTATTTTCGAGACACGTTACAAGGTCTGATTGTTGAGGTATATATGTTGCGTGAAAAGCTCCGGTGTTCGTCTAATTGTCATATATTTTGACTTTTTCGCATTGATGCTAATACCAAATTCAGAACTCACGGTGGCAACTGAATTGACTTAATTCGGTAGACCATCGAGGCTCTTTGCGATTAAGATCGTGTAATCAGCGTATCTCAAGTTATTCAGCAGTTTGCCATTAATTATTGCTATGCCGTGTTTACACTGCGATGAAAAGAGATACACATTACTTAAAACTATGTTATTAAGTTAATTTTTTGTATGAATGAGAGGGTTAGTTTTATTTATATTAAGTTCTTTCAAAGTCTTACACTGTTAAGGTAAAATATTCATCACGATATATCCTAATATATAAAAAACTACAACATTATATTAGATTTACGCAAGTAACGCTTATTCATCGATATTCAGTAATTTCGACACGCGCTTCCAATTGGAATAAAACATCCTGGTCTCTACAATACTTTCTAAGGTTATTGTGTCGGATTTGATGCAATTACGATTCCGCACACGAAATTCATGTTAATGGAGTGGAGTATCTATAACTAGAAACAGGGCGAATAAAATGTTTAGTGTAAATGTACTTTCTAAGATAAAACAATTTTGTTTAATGATTTAAAATGCCGTTATTGTTTTGTGATATTATTGTAAATGGATGTCATAAGACGATGAAGAGATGTGACCTAGTGGCTAGTGAGTAGATTCGATCCCTGGCTGTGTGCACCAATGGACTTTCTTTTTATGTGCGCACTGAATATTATCGGCGAAGGAAAACATAGTAAGGAAACCGGCTTGTCTTAGACCTAAACAGTTGATGGCGTGTCTTAGACAAGGAGGCTGATTACCTTCTTGCGTTTTATATTGACAAATGCTCTTAAAACAGATATAAAAGTCCGAGGTCCAGACCGAAAAAGGTTGTGTTTTTTTAAATCATATTATGCTTTTTCATTTAAGTCAGGTCCATGTATAGACAGGAACAGTCCAAGTAAGATTTAAACCGTGTTGCCAGGGTTTAGTAATTAACATATTTAATGATATATGTGTATTTGATAATAATCTTCCTACTTACTGTAATTTTGTTACGCACTTAATGAGGTTTAAGTTTCTATTTAGTTTTTACTGTTGGCCTATTTTTCCTTGTATGTGTTTTTATATTCTAATATATGTGTATTTGTGACGTCATACGTTCATGTTTTTTAAGCATATTTTTTTAGGACTTTAAAAAAAAACTTATTATAGTCATGTCATATAATGCGATTAGTTTTAAATTTTAGATTTTCGAAAAAGTTTTCCTAGAGTAACATAAATTTTTGGATCACCATAATTGTTTTAATAATTTAAGTTGAAAGTCTTTAGACGCCATACAGACTTCTTTTGCTTTTATATTGGTCAAGGTATACGAATAGGAATAATATCTGCAAGAAACTTCACAAACTCTTCTGTAATACATGACGTAAAACAAAAATTCAAATAGGTAAAAATATTTTGGCACGACGACCTATGGATTCCATCATTGTGGAGGTCTTGCCAAGGAGATACGAACTTCCAAGTATTTAAAAAAGGAGTCATAGACATAGACATAACATTTATTATTAACAGAAACACACATAATAACAATATTCAAAGAAAAAAAAATATAATGAAAGATATAAAAAAAAATATCTTTTCCCTTTCGGTTCGTTTCAAGTGTGTGTTGTGGTTGTGTGGCCCTGGCTCTGCATTTCTTGTTGGTCCTCTCTTAAAGAAATGTAATTGTCTTCATCCACGCACTCACAGATTCGGCGAGTCGACTTTAAGACACCTTTAGCTTTATTTTTATTGGAATTTCTGATCTATATAAACTAGTTAAGAGTTTTATATTTGGAGATATTGATTTAATTAATAGTTTCTTTTGTGAATAAATGTATTACGTAGGTCTGTTTTCTGATGGGCGTCAATTATACTAATTGCTCAAGAAAGTTTGTTCGGTGCGGGCGTGCGTTGCTTGGTAGCGGTAATTAGGCTATTGATTTTCTTTGATTGGATAACGGATTTGTTAGACAAATATTTATTTGTACGGTAAATAATTAAATTTAAGTCGATACTTAAAGAATCTCCTTCTTCAGAATAGATAAAGTATAGAATAGCTTCTTGTACGGTAGTTTAGTATATCATATCACTTCTGTTCTGTTTGTATATATATCAAATTTAATTCCCCCTTCACCGCGTGGAATGCTTTGCCCTGCTGCGGTGCAGAATTAGAATTCAGACGATAAGGAAACAATTGACATAATTGTATTGATAAGTTTACTTATTGGATATACCTTTTCACAATTTTATATTCATAACCTAATTTTTTTAGTTTAATTTTTGTATGGTATTTGCGTCTAAGTTGTCTGAAGAAACTGCTTTTAGGGAAGACATTTACATCCTTTGCCGTCTTTTGTGTCTATTTTTGTTATTGTGATGTAAATTCAATGTTCATTTATTTATACTTCGTTATATAAGGAATGCAACGGGCAACCTTATCGCTAACAACCGATCTTTTCCAGGCCACCCTAGTAAGGAAAAACAAATATGATGGGTAAAGTGCCAGAAGTGAATAACCAAATCCTATAAAAAAGTTATAGAGTCACCAACCTTAATCTAAAATAATACAAAAATAATAATTAATAAAGTGTTATTATAATAATTGACAAATTCTAAGGTAAGGTTAAGGTTTCACTTCCTTAAAAGGCAACTCAAACCCCTAAGAATAGTTTGTTCTGTTACAGTGAAATCTTTCTAATATCGAAAAAATTATTCATTTCTAAAACGATTAGTGAAATTTCTTTTAATAATAGTACAGCGATCAAGAATGTTGAGGTAAACTAAACATATGGCACAAAAATATTCTAACTTCCGCTAAGTATTTTACTGTTATGACGCGTAGATCAACCAATCAATGTGTACAGTTAGATTATGATTAAATGCAATTACGTACTTATAAAAACCGTTAATTCTAACCCTGTGGTCAATTTGATGAGGCGGTGACGATGCTGCATCAATGCGAAGGAATATCGTTGAATGGGAATCTAAAGAGTTGTATCCGTAGAGCCGTATCAATTCAAAATTCCATCATCATTTTTTGCGAACTAGTAAACTGTGGACTTGACTGCCGGTGTCTTCCCTGAGAGGGGCCGTTCAAGTATTACGTAAGCAGATAAACTGCAGTTTCAGAATTTTCAGAACTCTCCATGGCAATGGTATGAATATTACCAATACGAATTCTACTTTTATATTATGTAATATATGAAATTCTCGGTACTGTCTATCTTTTAAACCACTGAGCCACAATTTTTTTGTTTATTTTTTTGATACATCATACAAAAATACATACAACCCTTAATTTTCATCTACCCTCTACGATCATCCCTTATTTTTTATTATAGCAGATAGTTATTTTTATTGAACTAAAACAATGTTTCTTAGAAATAATATACATGGCAAAACAACGTTTGTCGGGTCAGCTAGTTTTATTATATATTATATTTTTAAAGTGTCATCGTTTGCGAGTTTCACTGTTTACCCTTTTCTCGTTTGACTTTTACAGTTTGGTGCAAAGTCGTAAACTAGTTTCTATCAACAATGATTAATGGTTTCTGTATAGGCGATGATTATTTGGCACATCATTGAATCAATTCGGTTATTTATGCCGTGTCAAGTGGGATGACGGTATGATCCGAATTGTTTGGGGCATCAGTCATTGACTCTTTTGGACACTATACTGGTTGGTCAATCTGTAGTTAAAGTATATAGAAATTGATTTGCTTGATTTTTAAGCAAAGGTTTTAAACCAAGTTTACATGTATTATTTGGCGTACTATATGTTCAAACTTAAGGTAAGAAACATATGGTTTTTTAAATAACTGTTTTCTTTTACTATGCTATAGATAGATATCAGTGACGCTAAAACTATTCTAAGTCTGGGCTTCTGATTTCTGAATAAGTTTCATGATCATTTGTCAATAGGCAAGTAGGTGATCAGCCTCCAGTGCCTGACACAAGCCGTCGACTTTTTGGGTCTACGGCAAGCCGGTTTCCTTACGATTTTATCCTTCACCGATCGAGGGAATGTTAAATGCGCACATAAAAAAAAACTCTTTGGTGCACAGCCGGCAATCGAACGCTGAAGCCACTAGGCCAACTCTGCTCATACATATATTGTATAGATATATAATATTGCATTTAGCTTTTAATTTTATTTAATCATTTTAGTTTTGTATGTGTAGAAATGCCTTACTGGCCCATGGTATTTATTTTCCTTTTTCTTTACTCAGTTTGCCTGGAAGGGAATATCTTCTTAGCGTTGAGGCGTTACACCCTTATTACACGCTTTATATTAGCTTCACCTGTATGTATGTAACCGACTCCTTCGGACTCGATTTTGACCCACATTAAACGGACAGATTTAATTCAAACTTTGTACACTTATAAAGAATCAGCGACAATATAATAATTTCATAGGTTTATCTCGAAAAAACAATGAATTTTTTTAAGTCCACAAAGCAATACGATTAAATTGAGACAACACGTACCTATTGCTGCTAGGACTAAAAAGTGGAAAATAAATATAGTTTAAAAAAACTAAAAAACACGCTTTTAAAGCACATCAAACTAAAAAGTGAATATAGTAATACCAGTATTTTTTGTTCATTACCATTTTCAGCCTAAATTAGGAATTATTTTTCACTTTTTAGTTTGATGTGCTTTAAAAGCGTGTTTTTTAGTTTTTTTTTAACTATATTTATTTTATGTTATCTAAATGTATAATAAAAATAAAAATTACATATATCATTGTAAACATTGTAAAAGAAAATTTCGAGTTCCCAAATGTCTTGGTAATTAAAAATGTCCCTTCAAAAAACTAATGAACACAAGAGCCAATCATGACGCAATCAAAGTCAAGGGGCGACTAAAATAGACGCCATATTGAGGGTGCTTCAAAAATTCAATTTATAAATCATTGACCTGGATGCATGGGTATGGGCAAATAGGATTGGACGCAAATGAGATTTCGTGGGTAGGTGTGACGCAGGCGTAATGGCGAAAGCTATGGGTGTTGTTGGGTATGTGGGTAGTATTAACATTATATTGTTTTCAAATTCAAATTTGGTTTAATGAATAACGAAACGCATACTTGCTGAGAGATTATGAGACTGTACGTTCCGGAAAATTATCACCGCTGCTGGAAACAACCTTTTTGCTGTGTATTCGACTCGCACTGTCCAGCGCCCATGATCATGAAATAGATACAGAAGTTTGAGACCCAGAGCTGAAAGCTATAACTTTCAGCTCTCTCTACTACGCTACTCTTTTTTTATTTATACTACAGGAGTAGTAGTAGTAATAATTTCGTTTTGTTTTTATAAAACAGGGGGCAAACCGGCAAGAGGCTTATCTGATGTTAAGTGATACCATAGACACTCAATGTCAGAGGGCTCGCGAGTGCGTTGCAGGCCTTTTTTAGAATTGGCGCACATCTTGATGGATCCTAAGTGAATTGGTTCGGAAATACTTCAAGGGTAGCGTAGGCAGGTCTAACGCTCAGTTGTGGAACGAAAACTTTTATTACAATTTCTAACAGTTATAATAGTAAAATATAGGTACATTAGAATTTTTAACTGTTCGGTATTGAATCAAAAAAATTAATAATTCTGCAAAGACCTAACAAAATTGTCTTAGGGACCGTCATATAGTTCTTGGATATACTCCAATGTTTTAGTTCCCCAAATCGCAAGAGTAACTATCTCTATTTTAATTCTATATATTATATAACTCCTCTTATTTTGACATACCTCTACTGTTTGCTGTTTCCTACTTTATTGACCAACTTTATATTTTTACTTAAACATTCCAATCCTTTATACAAACATGGTAATCTCAAGATAGGGCAATCTGGAGGAAATCACAATCTGTCACGGCCATCGCTGACATATGTCTCTGGACGATTCTTCACGGGGCATTATCGCTAGATTCCCAGGGGAATGTTTACATTTCACCCGCCGTGGTATTATAAAATACAATAAATTATTGTATACCAATTCTACTTATCAAGCCCATTAAGAAAAGAGCGTACCAATTATTAATAGACCGGCAACGCACTCGCGAGCCCTCTAGAATTGAGAATGTCTACGGTGGTATCACTTAACATCAGGTAAGCCTGGTGTGTTCTACAAAACAAAACTTCTAGAAGATTGAATATGCTGAAAGCTTTTATATTTCAGACTTAAATAAACACAAATAAATTGTATTTCGTAACAATAATTCCTCGAATCTTTTGAAGGGCTTTTCTCTGAAACTAAGCAATAAGAGGTACTGTTGCTAGGGACTTAGTGATTTCGATGTGAACGAAAAGATACTCTTTGCTGTTGGCATAAAGTATATTATTCGGTAAAAGCCCGAAAGGCAAGGTTTTGGTGACAGCGATAGCGGGGTTTTTAAAGATCTTTTGTACTTTAGACATATGTATTAATTCTTATTAAATTGATTGCTTAGTTTCATTTGTTATAAAATAAAATCAGTGGCGCTACAACCTATTTTAGGTCTATGCCTCAGATTTCTGAATCTGTTTCATGATCATTTGTCAATCTAATAGACAAGTAGGAGATCAGCCTCGTGTGTCAACACGCCGATGAGTTTTTGAGTCTAAGACAAGACGGTATCCTCACGTTGCTTTCCTTCACCGTTCGAGCGAATGTTAAATGCGCATATAGAAAGAAAGTCCATTGGTGCACAGCCGGGGATCGAACCTCAGGGATGAGAGTCGCACGCTGAAGCCACTAAGACAACACTGCTTTTATTGTTAATGTCATCGTAGTGATTAATCAGGCACAGTTGTAGGTACAAGAGCTTAAATTTTTATTTAAAAGATATCTTTTCTGCTTGATAAGAACTAAAAGTGCAATTATAATTTAGCTTTGCATATAAATTGTTAGAATATCGTAAGACAATTCGCTTCCGCCGTTATTAGGACCCGACCCTCAAGGATTTGCCCTTGACAGCAATTTGTATGTCAATAAACGAGACATCAATCGGAGTCGAAATATATTGCGTACGCATAATTACTTGATATTGATACTGGGAATTAATTTGACCTTTTTGGAGCAATTGATATTAATATCTTGGTGACCAAGTGTCGAGATAAACGGTTATATTTAGGTAATTATTTGTTTCTACTGTGCGACAAAACACTGTTGATCTATACTAATGTTAAAAAGAAGAAACATTTGTGCTTTTGTATGTATGTTTATAATGATTTTACACAAAAACTACTAGACCGATTTCGAAAATTCTTCCAACATTAGAAAGCTGCATTTCCACTGACTGACATAATAAATTAGGGATCCCTAATAAAAATGCAATAATATAACCCGAGGTGTGAAAAAATTTCCACAAAAAATCTGTCATCGCGTGCGCTGTGGAAACCATTGATGATAGAACAAAAACATGTTGTTCACTATTATGAAACTTATCAATACCTAGAAAAATTATGTTTTACCCATGGGCAATTGTATGTTGGCCTATCCCGAGGGGGAACTCCAGAACATCAAATTATTTTACTGCCACAAAACAAAACTACTTCAAATGTTGTGTATTGGGAAATTCTAAGACACTGAAGTTCTACAAATAAATATCTTTTCTAATATTATAGAAGAAAATTGCATTTATAATGTTTGTTTTTATTTTTAACAATGTATATTAACCAAACTAAAAAACGTCTGGACTGATTGAAAAAATTCTTTCATTACCCACTTGAAATCAAGAATTTTTCAATACCTGTAGAGTATTTTTAAATTTACTGATGTCGGTTTACTAAAAGAAGTTAGTAAAATAATACTTATATGATACCAAAAATATATCTCTATTCTGACTTAGTAGACTTTCCACTACCACGATGTAGTGGAAAGTCCTGTGAAGATGTCTTTCCACGTAAGTAATTTGTATGTCTTGATTATAAAATGTACTTTGCCTATTGGTGCGAGACCATGTCTCTCGCTGACTATGATTTCTATAAAGCACCAGTCCACCACCAAACGCCGTCTTATTACTTACCTATGTAAAAAATAAAATATCCTTGAAAGTTGGATTTAATTAAAAGATAATCTTAAATCTCTTGTTTTTATATTTAAGAAAGTAGTTTCCTTTGGTTTGTTTCATCTCGAAGTCGTTATAATGTATTTAATTTGGTGGATCTAGTACTTCACTGACTCTGCTACTCAAAATTATTCTTTGTTTCCGAAAGGAACGGTCTGCTCCCAGCCCTGAATGTACAGATTATGAATTCAAATCGTTAATATAATTCAAAGATAATATCCGCTCAACGAACGTGATGTCTCAATAGACGAGTCCTTCCGATCTATTTTAGATTGGCCCTGTTTTTTTTTTGAATTACGGGCAAGGTGTGGAGTGATGTTGCCGGTTTCTGATGTCTTTAGATGGGGTTTCAAATGGGTTAAGGCTTTTGTGATAAATACGGTTCAAATGAGAGTTTTTGGTTCTAAAATTGTAGTAATTAAACGCGTTCTTATCGAAACACAACTCACCATAGTATAATATTAGTATAGAATGTGAGACGACTAAAACGTCACCATATTCTGGACCTAGAAGACCGGCAGTAGCTCAAGACAGCAGATAAGTAGAGTGCTTATCTGCTGCTACAAACCAATGGAAAGCCACTCCATATGTACCACAGAACAGATTCGCTCATAGCCTTAGGGCTGATTACAAATACCCGTAGGAAAAATATCGAAATAGAAAATTACATCGAACCCTACGTACAGCTATATTTAATTAAACTTACATATTACATTATTAACTTGAGGTGTCGTAAGCGAAAATGCTGCTGAAATAAAACGAATAAATTTGGTTTGGGTTTAAAGTTACGTAATATTAATTCGATAAGCAGTGTTGGCCTAGTGGCTTCAGCGTGCGACTCTCATACCTGAGGTCGTAGGCTCGATCTCCGACTGTGCACCAACGGTCTTATATGTGCACATTTAACATTCTCTCGAACGGTGGAGGAATACATCGTGAGGAAACCGGCTTGCCTTAGACCCTTTATAGTCGAGCGCGCGCGTCATGATCATTTGTTAATCTAATAGGCAAGTAGGCGATCAGCCTTCTGAACCTGAAACACGCCGTCGACTTTGGATCTAAGGCTGGTTTCCCCGCTAAGGTAACACTGCTCTTAAATTATAAAACAATTTCTAAAATAGGTCAAGCAATGATTGATACTACGAAGATTCAGTTCCTGATATTGCGTTTACTATAAAATACATCAAAGTTTGTTTATGGAGATCGTAAATATTATTCTGTGGAATTGAGAAATTGCATCAATCATTACTACATTTGTCTATTTAATTTTTGTTAGGCATATACAGATTACATTTTTTTATCTAACAGAAGCCAAACGGGCTGGAGGCTCACCTGATGATAAGTTATACCGCCGTTAACACTCACATTGCCAGAAGGCTCGCAAATGCGTTGCCGGGCTTTTAAAATTGGTACGTGGTTTTCTTGATAGACCCTAAGTCGAATTGGTTCAGAAATGCTTTAATGTGCCACATAGTGATGGTACGTGGCTAAAACTGCCTTAAGAAACGCTCAGTTGTGGAACGACGAACGTCGAGGTAGGTAGGTATTTTGTACGATAAAAGAGCTTAATTTTGATTTGCAATAAAGTAAATAGGCACAAACACGACGAAAATATGTAAATATATAATTTGGTTTGAAACACCATAACTCCCCAATTTGAATTTTGCATCTGTTTCATTTTATTATAGGCTACAATCAGCCTAATTCTACCGATCTGAAAGTAGGTAGGACTATATATAGAGAGCATATGCTTCAATGTCTTCAACAGACCAAATGCTTCAGGCACCATTGAAGCCTTATAAAGGGTCGTGCACTCGTGTCCTGACTTGGGCAAGCTGTCAGCTCGTTCGAGCGTGATATCTGCGTACACAATTTACACTTTACGACGTACGACACGACTAATTTATGGCAACGACGGTCCTACATCTATTTAGGTCTATTTAATGTCTAGAAACTTGCCCAAAGATTTATTCTTAAGGGCCTCTAATTTAATGAAATATGTGGCTACATCATTGCCGAATGTGGCTACACTTTATCCCGAAAATACAAAAACTTTTTAAGGCAGCATGGCTGAAAAAATTATATCTTGGCAATATTTCTTCAACAGTATGGCTTTTTATTTTGTCTTTACGCGGTATATATACCTTATACATGGCTAGTACCTATAGCTGCAATGGCGGACGAACTCATACGCTTTGCAGCACCTTATATTGTTTAAAAAAAAAATCGTGGCAAACTTCACGTTACAGCCAGCTTATATTGTTTAAAAAAAGAACACGCTTAGGCGGTAACGCGAGACAGCAATAATATGGCTGATTGCAGTGTTCGATTGCCAAGCTATCGTTCCGGCCATACGGCTGGGACACTAAACATTCATCGAACATACAAAAAATATTTGGCAATATATCACGGCCATACTAATAATATTGCCGAGTATTGCATAGTCTAGCCGTAAATGCTAGATGACGTTACCAGCCACACCCTAGCAGCTATGCATTTTCGTAAAAAAATGCCCCTCTAGTAGCCCCTTTAGCAATAGAGTAGCACAAGCAATTATCATCTGTGTTTAGTTATAGTGAAGTTGCTTCACTGATTAAATAATTCTGCAATTTTTTGATGAGTAATAAGAGAATTTATTTAGCACTAATTATCGTGTCGATTTATTTTCGGACCTAGGAAGTGTTCTTTAATTAACCATCGTTATTATAGTTCTCGCTAGCAAGATTCAAGGTTGCCAAACTGTTTAAAAATCAATTTACCATGAACAATTTAAATGCCAACGCAATAATTTCAGTACAAATTCATTATTTGACTATAATATTTAATCAATTTTTCCTCCAGTAAACGCACGCGCAAAAGGTCAAAAGGTAAAGTGAATAGTAATTTAATTACACATATTTTATTTATGTTTTTTGACCGCTAATGAGAAGTTCAGTATATTAAATTTCAGTTCAATTTTTTCTCATTGTATTATGATTTTGTATTACATATATATATATAAATTTCGAAATGCATTTGCGTAACCTCGGGTGGTGGGACTCGACCTACACCAGAATCTCGGCTGGATGAGCAATACCCAAAACCAGCAATACAAAAACCACATAGGTAGTTCCTACAAATACATCAAATTTTATGTTTTATTTTTTAACTTTTTTTTAAATTGTATCTGTTCTGTTTCCCAAATAAATAAATAAAGGCCGCGTTAGAGGCTCCGGGGTCGCTCTTCGTTCTACCGGGGAGCCACGAAAATATTTTTTAAGGAGAATATTTATTGAACTGTTGCTATATAAATAGTAATAATAATCCAGGGCGCTAGACCCTATTCGCCTGATTCCATTTGTTTTTTTTAATATATTTTGTCGATTTTGGGTCTAAGCCAACCCAGTCCAGAGAGATTCTTGTCCAAGAAGTATCACATATCGTATCCGTAGGTTGTAAAAACAACAGGTCAATGAACCGAACGGCGGCGTTAGGGAAATGGCAGACGCATTTTCTGACGGTCACCAAACTACCTTGTTACTATAACGACCGTTATGGTTTATGAGGGCTAATGATCACGCTTGAATTTGTCCTATTTTGTCTCAATTTAATCATAAAAGTGGCTAATGTCGTTAAACTAGTATGTCAATTGTCATTATAATTCGTTATTCGACATCTGTCATAGTCACAATACAGAAATAAAGTTTAATAATTTGATTGAATTTGAAATACAGAAGTTACAACGAATTCTCGACATTGAAATGTACCGTAAGCATATCTAACTAGCAAAGACTAAATTAACTGGAGGAAATTCTTAAATATTTTTTTAGAAACCTAAGTATGATGATGAAATATTATTACACTATTAATATATATATATGTCAGTCTCGTGACACTAAACGAAGCATTCGCATGTCTTATCCTGATACTATCAGTTTAATTTAATTGGAGTCTGTTTTTGATCTATATATATGTGTATTTGTATAATTTAAAAAAGATAATAACACGTCAAAAACTTGACGTTTGTTTCGTGTCTACAAGCATGGACAGTCACAGGGACTGGCTTCGCCATCTTGTCTAGAGATGCTTTTATATTAAAGTTTTCAATAATTAGAAAATAACAATTTGTTTTTTAATCATTAGTAAATCATCTATATTTTAAAAACCCTA
Source organism: Pieris macdunnoughi (assembly GCA_905332375.1). Classification (NCBI taxonomy): domain Eukaryota; kingdom Metazoa; phylum Arthropoda; class Insecta; order Lepidoptera; family Pieridae; genus Pieris; species Pieris macdunnoughi. The sequence continues at coordinate 2,518,393 of CAJOBZ010000067.1, read as the reverse complement.
TTAAGTACATGCATTTTTTTTACTCATTTGCTTAAAAGGTAATTAATTTTGAAACGTTTAAATTTGTTTAAAATTCGGCTAATTCACATTGTTACTTTAACAACTATAAATCTTTTCTGCGTAATCACCTAATTGCCACTGTTCTACAATAGATAGAGGTCAGTAGTTATTCCCATACATTAGAATAGTACAGGTCGTAACGGGACCTTTTAAAGTAAATCTATATGTTAGAAATTGTTCAAGACTAAATTGAATTATATAGAACGTGAATTTGGTATTTTGGAAGTCTTATCTTGTAAAATAAACATCTCACAACGCAGTTCTTCTACCGTAATGTTGTGAGATCCATGTAATACCAAGTCGGTTAATTTATTCAGTCCATACTTCCTTTTGGCTCAAGTTATTACGTAATTAGCTATGTAGTGTAGTGACCATATCAATATTTAAAAATTAATATTAGATGTTTTAAATACATATATAAGTATACATTGACATGACTATTCCTTGATTTATACATTTATCACTTATTGTTTCCTAAATTTGCTTCTATGTTTGCTAGAAGCACGTTCGAGTCTTGATGATCCGTCAATCAGTGAGTGACAAATTAATTGTAAACTACTGTTTTAAGTGAATTAAATTTGAAATTTTGTCTACAATGCCTACTTGGTAACTGAACTGAACTGGGTTCAAACTCAATGAAATTTCAAATATACCGTGTCTATAAAATGCTACTGAATTCAGGCTTCGAATTTTAACCACAACGAAGTTATAGGAATTAGGATGGTACGGCCGTGCCGTTTTGGCGGAAAGACTGCAGTGCCACTAGATAAAAAGTGTTTCAACAAACTTTTTCATGGCTTGCAATAGACTTATATTAATAAGAATTGTTAAGAAAATGTTTCACTATATCACATTCTTCAACATTTTCGGCGTTCTTGAGGTGTACAAATAGCCGCTTCCGCTGTGGTCGTGTCGGATGCGTAGACAAATTGACGCCGTCCGCCTGTTATTTACATTGTACGATTTTATAGTGTATTGGAGTTAAAAATAGATTTTTTTCGTAGTTCGATCCCCGGCTGTGCACCAATGGACTTTCCGTCGAAGTGCGCATTTAACATTGGTTCAAACGGTGAAGGAAAACATCGTGAGGAAACCGGCTTGCCTTAGACTCAAAAAGTCAAGTAGCGCCACTCATAAAAATCATATATGCGGCGCTACAACCTTGAAACTCATCACTCAGGCTGCATTGGTTTTTATCATGTATTTTATTAACACTTCGTTGTATTAAAAGTGCTCTTGGGAAATTAGAAGTGGTGGTTTCCCGTTACCTTCCAATCCCAGACATTTTGAAGTTAATTATACTTCAAGGCCGCTGCTACCTCTTCGATTGGTTGTATGGATATACCACCATTGCTTGGTCAAAGTCACCAGTGCAGGTTGACTTTTGGGCCGGTTAAGATGTTATTTCCGTTCTCCACTTAACCACACACAATATAAATTAGGGCCGCCTTGTCGCGAACAAGCGGTCTCAAATCCCAAGGAATAGTTAGTGGGAGTGCCATGCTGTTGCCTTCGGGCTTCAGCCAAATGGGCAGGCACGACCGGGGCAGTACCACTGTCTCTCAGAAAACCGGCGTGAAGTGATGCAATAAGTTCACCTTATTGTACTCGCGTTTCGTGCGGTGAGAGAGACTCCCGAGCCCACCCCCCTCCCCATGAAATATGAAGGTGCAGAAAAAGAGAATCTACCCCAGGGGGTACCACACGCGCTCGCGGTGGAGAATCCCCCTCTGGGCGTCCAACACCGGGACATTCAGCACCCGGTGGTGGACGCACAGGCTGCCCTTCGTATTCTGGGGGGGGGGGGGCAATTCTGCGCTCAACATCAAAAACAGTTATCGTTCTCGGGGCAAACGGAGCAACTCAACAAAGGCACCCCCATCCACGCTCGCTGTGGACTTCACAAATGTTAGGGGGCTCAATTCTAATATCAACGCAGTCCACTACCATTTAGAGACTGCGAAGCCGGCCTTGCTCTTTCTTACCGAGACTCAGATTTCCTCCCCGGCTGATACTTCCTACCTCTCCTACCCGGGGTACAAATTGGAACATTCATTTGTGCCGCGGGCGGGAGTTTGCGTGTACGTCAGAGAGGATATCTGTTCTCGTCGCCTCGGGACGCTTGAAGGAAGGGACCTATCTAACCTCTGGCTGCGCGTAGACTGCGATGACCATCCGCGATTCTATGCATGCCTGTATAGGTCCCATAGCGGAAATACCGAAACTGACCGACTCATTGAGCACATCCAAATGGCTACAGATTCCCTGCTCGAAAGGGTTCCTACCGCTGAAATCGTGATACTTGGCGATTTTAACGCCCACCATGCCGATTGGCTCGGCTCAGAAACCACCGATCATGCGGGAAGATCCTTTCACGACTTTGCTTTGGCTTATGACTTGACGCAAATGGTCCCTGCGATTACGCGAATACCAGATGTGGATGGTCATAAACCCTCTTTGTTGGACCTTCTGCTGACTTCACATCCGGAGAACTACCAAGTCTCTGTTGAACCGCCATTGGGTTCATCAGATCATTGTGTGGTCCGGAGCATTGTGCCGTTCACGCGCCCTCTTCGGCCTAGCTTCACGGGCTGTCGCCGCGTGTGGCACTATAAGTCAGCAGATTGGGATGGGATGCGGTCTTTTTTGCGTCCTACCCTTGGGGGCCCATTTGCTTTTCGTCGAGTACTCCAGATGCCGTCGCTGACTCTGTCGCCGAGGTGGTCCTGCAGGGTATGGAACTCTTTATTCCATTCTCTGCGGTGCCGGTCGGTGGCAAGTCCCAGCCTTGGTTTAGGCGTTCCTGCAAAGCGGCTTTGCGCCGTAAGCGTGAATGCTTTAAAGCCTGGGCAGAAGCGGTGACATCCTGTGATGTGACTATCGGCGAACGTAAAAAAGCATACAATTCAGCCTCCAGGTCCTTCAAGCGAGAAATCGCTAAAGCAAAGTCAGAGCACATTGCCAGATTTGGTGAGAAATTGGCCCACCTCCCTTCGGGAACTCGAGCCTTCTGGTCTCTTGCCAAAGCTGTCCAAGGGAATTTCTGTCAGCCCTCAATTCCACCACTGCATAGGAGGATGACTCACTTGCCCATACCGCGAAAGAGAAGGCCGATCTTCTAGGCTGTCTCTTTGCGTCGAACTCCACTTTGGATGATCAAGGGAAGGAACCACCGACATTATTGCGGTGTGATACTACGATGCCCGAAGTTATATTCCGGCAACGTGCTATCCGTAAAGCTTTGTCTTCCTTGGACATCCATAAGTCGAGCGGGCCTGATGGCATCCCTCCAATTGTGCTGCGTACTTGTGCTCCTGAGTTGGCTCCGGTCCTAACGCGCCTTTTCCGGTACCTTTACACGCTCGGCACTGTTCCGAAGTGCTGGAAGATCGCTTCGATACATCCGATCCCTAAAAAAGGCGATCGCTCTGATCCGTCCAACTATCGCCCAATAGCTATAACCTCCTTGTTCTCCAAAATAATGGAAACCATTATTAACAGCCAGCTCTTGAGGTATCTAGAGGGCCACCAGCTGATTAGCGATTCTCAGTACGGCTTCCGTCGTGGTCGCTCGGCTGGTGACCTCCTTGTATACCTTACACATAGGTGGGCAGAGGCAATTGAGTCCAAGGGGGAGGCGCTGGCGGTAAGTTTGGACATAGCGAAAGCCTTCGATCGGGTGTGGCACAGAGCATTGCTCTCGAAGCTTCCAGCCTATGGGCTCCCTGAGAAATTATGCAACTGGATTTCCAGCTTTCTCGCTGATCGGAGCATCAAAGTCGTCATCGACGGAGCATGCTCCGACCTGAAACCTGTGAATGCTGGTGTCCCACAAGGCTGTGTCCTATCCCCGACCCTGTTTATTCTGCATATCAATGATATGTTGCAGCTTAGCAACATTCATTGCTATGCGGACGACAGCACTGGGGATACTTTTTACACTGGCCGGGCAGGTATCTCTCGGGCTGTTGTCGATGAGTACCGGAACAAACTTGTGTCTGAAGTCGAAACTCTTCTACGTGGAGTCTCGGACTGGGGTAGACTAAATCTAGTCCAATTTAACCCCAAGAAGACACAAGTATGCGCGTTTTCCGCTAAAAAAACTCCCTTTGTCGCTACTCCCCTCTTTGAAGACACTCTCCTTAAAGCCTCAGCTAGCATCGGAATACTGGGCGTTGACATATCGAATAACGTTCAGTTTCGCGGTCATCTGGAAGGAAAGGCTAAATTAGCCTCCAAAAAGCTTGGTGTGCTCAGCAAGGCGAGACGGTACTTCACTCCGGGCCACCGCTTGCAACTATATAAAGCGCAAATTCGGCCCCATATGGAGTACTGCTCTCACCTCTGGGCGGGAGCTCCCCAGTACCAGCTCCTTCCACTTGACCGTATTCAACGAAGAGCGGTTCGAATCGTCGACGACCAGTCACTTTCCGTGCGGCTTGATCCCTTGGCGTTGCGTAGAGATGTGGGATCTCTCTGCATCTTCTACCGCATTTACCATGGAGAGTGTTCAGAGGAGTTGTTCGGTCTAATACCTGCAGCTGAGTTTCATCATCGGACGTCAAGGCAAAATACAAAATACCATCCGTATCACCTCGACGTCCGTCGTTCCACAACAGAGCGTTTTCTAAGGCAGTTTTTGCCGCGCACCACCACTATGTGGAACCAGCTGCCCACAGAAGTATTTCCGAACCAATTCGACTTAGGGTCCTTCAAGAAAAGAGCGTACCAATTCCTGAAAGGCCGGCAACGCACTTGCGAGCCTTCTGGCATTGTGAGTGTCCATGGGCGGCGGTATCACTTAACATCAGGTGAGCCTCCTGCCCGTTTGCCTCCTATTACATAAAAAAAAAAAAAAAAAATAGTTGTATAATAAGAACTAACTAAAATAACTTTGGGTTACAATATATGGCGGTTTACAATGTTGTAGTTCTATAAATCCAGCGCAGAGCTCGGGTTAGAACGCTCAATCGCTATCAAACTCTACAGTTCATAATCTTATTTTTTTCTTTTACAGAACAGCGCGCCTATGTGGGAGGAATTTATATCGAAAGCTACGAAATTACATTCGGCATTGAAGTAAGTGTTATTTTTATTTATTTAATTTATAAGTTGGTTTATGACGAAAAGGATTACACCGTTGATGTGTTATTTTTAAGTAAGTTTGATTAGTATTGTTTTAAAAAATAGCAGAGGCGGCCTAGTGGCTTCAGCGTGCGACTCTCATCTCTTGGGTCGTAGGTTAGATCCTTGTCGGTGCACCAAATTTTTTTTTTATAGAACGGGGGGCAAACGGGCAGGAGGCTCACCTGATGTTAAGTGATACCGCCGCCCATGGACACTCTCAATGCCAGAGGGCTCGCGAGTGCGTTGCCGGCCTTTTAAGAATTGGTACGCTCTTTTCTTGAATTACCCTAAGTCGATATACTTTCTGTCTATGTTCGCATCTGACACTGGCTGGTACGATGAAGGAAAACTTGACATGTGTCAGAAGGCTGATCACCTATGAATTAGCAATGATTATAGAAACGGATGCGATCTATGTCTTGCTACTCGATTATTATTGTTATTGTATTTATGAGGCAATTCAGTATGATGTGTAGACTATCGGATACATTTATTTTAATAATTTAAGGTATTCGAGAATGACAATAAGATTGTTACATTGGTTTATAATAATGCTTAGAATGGCAGTTATGGTTCTTATGTTTTATACAAGGACGCTCATCTGATGTTAAGTGATACCGCCTGCTAAAAGGGCTCGTATGTGCGTTGCCGACCTTTTAAGAATTGGTACACTCTTTTCTTAAACCTTCAGTTGAATTGGTTCGGAAATACTAGTTGTCAGCCGGTTTAATATAGTGATGGTGCTTAAAAATGCCTTAAAAACGCTCAGTTATGCAACGACGGACGTCAGGACTCAGGGGTTATATTATGTATGTTCCTCGTTCTGATATCATTGTTATCATTGGCAGTGAATGCAATGGAAATTCGTATGCAATCAGTTACGCTATTCTTCGCAATTGACGCTACAGCCACTAATTCGGACCAATTTATGTAGTGTGGTGCAATGACAGAGAATAAACTCGATTACAAAAACAAGCACTCAGAAAAAGGAAACAGTGGCGCTACAATCTTTTAGATTCTTTCAGTCTCCGATTTCTGTATGCTTCGTTATTATTTTTTTTGATTCTAAAAGGCGAGTAGCCTATTTGGGTTTAAAGCATGGCCGCTTTCCTCAGGATGATTTCTATACAGAAAGTCGACTAAGGGTCCTTCAAGAAAAGAGCGTACTAATGGTACTATGGTAAACGCTGGAAATACACATGGGAGCCTATTGGCAATGTCCATGGGCGTCAGCATCACTTAACATCAGGTGATCCGATTATCTGGTATTAAATTTAAAAAAAAGTAGTAATCATGGTGTCCTTGATTCTCCATAGGCTCTGTATATTTACACATTGTAATATTCCTATCGTAATTGCTAATATGATAAAGAATATCGCCTGATAAAATTATATGATTTGTATGAACGAGATTTTGCTCACAAAACGATCAGGCGCTATCTAATTGAAAAGATTTTTACAATATTTCTTATATAGAATGTTTCATTATATTATGGAGCGAAATGTTGGGCTAAATAACAAACTACAGGGCCTTAGCTATAGGGGTATATAAATGTGTTATAAAACGGTACTACGCATTTTGATATTACGCGATTTCAGTCCCAAAAATATTTGAGATTGCACACAAGCGCGTTATGCGAGAATTCTCCCATAACCCAATCCACCGTGTTATGGAAGGGATTACTGTACTTTTAGTCACATAAGTCAACCGAGCTCATGTGAACTTAATAAAATTAATAATGAAGAATTACGAGTGCTCGTTTTCACCTGTGACGTAAACTTAACCAGAAAAGCGTTGATTTAATTCGATTAAAAAACATCACATAGAACTTGGGTGTTTTAATTATAAACGTTTTCCAGGTCAGCCCTAGTAGCAGTCGCTGCATTCCTTGATGCATTCCAGAAAATTGCCGACGCAGCCACAAACGCTAGAGGTGAGTCATTACGTTTTTTAGACTCTTAATGCAAAAGGGCTCGCGAGTGCGTTGCCGGCATTTTAAGAGTCATGTATGTACTTTAGTATAAGTAGGTATGGTAGAATAAATATATTAAGAGAAATGAAAAATTGTTTTCGGGAACACCATATATTATGTGTAACATTTACTAAACAGCTTAATACTAATTGAGATTCGATCTTTGAGTATTGATGACATTTTGACGCTTTAGTAAAAGCGTTAGAAATTTTTTTTATGTCAAATTAATTACCTAAATCTGTGTGTTCAGATATCTTAAAGTTAGGATTATAAATATTTTCTACAAAATCAAGTACTTAAGTGTAAAAAAAATATAATTTCAGACTTATGGTAACTTTGTAACTGTGCAATATTTTCTTCCAAAGAAGTTTTTGCTGTCAAAGTTAACGGTGGAGCAACCTTTACCATACATTTTGAACTCAAAATCATATTATCCAATGAAAAATTAGATTTTAATCCTACCCTCAGTAACATCCCTAATCCACTTCATATATTGAAAGACATTAGTGTAAACACTAGGCCAGCCAGCAATTCCACATTCACGGTAACCGAAACTCAGTATGCCAATGATAGTAAATGTCGAACTATCTTCGTACATCAACGGACCACCCGAGTCGCCATTACAAGTGTCTTTGCCAGCTTCACCACCCGCACATATAACATTTAAAAGTGGTAGGTCCGAATAACGTTCCTTGCAGTAGTCCTCTCTTACAAACGGAAGCCTCACATGTTTCTTAACGTCACTAGATTCTCCAGACTCGTCAATTCCCCACCCAGCCACAGTAAAATTTGTGTTTTTATTAAACTGTGGGAAAAGGTCGACTGTAGGTAGACAGATTATTTTTATAAAATCTGGAAAGAAGGAAGACTTCAATTACGTATTTATATAGTTTGCCTTCTCTAGTAAGAGCTATGTTTGAATGTATGAACATGTCAAAAATAAGAAAGAAAACGAACCTGAAAATACGGCGGCTTCCTTGAGCTTGACAAAACCTATGTCATTCAGCCTTTTGCTAAGATTGTGGTCTGGATGCGAGAGTGTATTCTCAACTGGAATGATAACAACAGTTGAAGAGTCAATACCACCACCATCAGTTTCTTGGGTGTCTATTGGGAATGAGGTAACGTTGTATTCTGCTAGACGTGCAAAAAGCCTGAAATGCAAAATATTACCTGATTTAGTTAAGGTTGATCACACACCTTGACATCATCGTCTTGGCGCCTATTTCTTCCAAGGATTTTTCAGTTTATCCTATTTTGTCCTTTTTCCCAGTTTGTCAATTTATGATGGTTGTGAATTTATGTTTAGCTGTTCCATATGCTATACACTAATTTTGCCATAGTTTACTTCTACTTATTTCGCTCTAGTTTTCCTTATAGGAAAGTTGATGAAATAACTTTAATACAATTTCGATCCAAATGTTTTTTAAATTTCCTATTCTACGATTTTTGACAAGAGATGCTGCGATTATAATGGTACACAAATACTTACGGTGCTCTGTTTGGCCCGTTAATGCAATGTGCAGCTGTCAAAATTAATTTTGGAGAAATTAAACTGCCGCTGCAGAGAAGAAATTCTCTCGCGTATTGTAGTAGAGCTAACCAGGGATACTGATCGAGGTTAGTTGCTTCCCCACCTGAAACAGAATTTTTTTTGATGAAGAGTAGAATTTATTTATCATAGAAGTTTCATTTATAGGGATAAAAGCAAACAAAATAGTAATATTGATTAAAATATTGTGGTCTGCAATTAACACATTATCATTTAGGAATATTAAAATAATTAATAGGTAATCATTTACGCACTGAACTAATCACTTTCGTGTGTGTGTAGTTCTCTCTGTAGTTTAACATCACACTTACACTATAGACTTTCTATAAAATGCTTACCAAAAATTCTATTGCCGGTACCAGTGTCAATTCCGCAAGTGCCATCTGGAGCTACGGAAATATTCTCATTGGTTTTTTTATCGTTGGGGTTGTTTATCTTATCATCGATACCAAATGTTGGATTCGTCTCTGGTCTAGAAAGTACATTTGGTTTAGGTATTGGTTTCGGTTCTGGTTTTGGTTCTGGTTTCGGTTCTGGTTTTGGTGTAGTTTCCTTTGTTACTGTATATATGACGGGCTTGATCCGGAACGACGTTGTATCTAATGGACAGCACACCTAAAATGTATGTTTAAAAGTTTAATCTAAAGAATTTGAATGTCTTCATCCTTACTATTGTCTTTACTAACGATTGTTACATTATGCTTATTAAATATCGAAATCTTTGCTTCCTTCATATTTATGTCTTAAGTCAAGTGGTTGATGGATGGATTGTATGATTATGACTTGTATTACAAAAAATTGGATTGGAGTGACGAATTGTGTAAAATTGTTTCATGAGTATGTTTTCCTCAACTATAAGGATTTGAGGAAGGAAACATAAAGTCTAATTCATGCGCGTAAATTATACGTTATGTGACGCGATTGCTACATTAATTGAAATATTTCAGTGATTATTCACCTTACAATATTATAATTGAAGACCTCAATAGTGGCTGTATAAATGAATAATTTACATGGGCTGGAACGCGTGTTAATAAAATTGTTCTACTTTGAAAAACTTTTAAATGTTAGGGTGCATCCACATCTGGCGAATATGCCGCGAATGTGCAGCTCGCGACCCGTTTGCGAGCTGCGCGCGTGCAGTCACGTCAATGGTTTGGTGCGCCTCTTTAGCGCAACTCATGCAAGGTTCGTAAAAGGTGTGCGCGCGGCGCGTGATCTGCGCCCCCTCAATTCTCGTGCTTACAGCTCCGTTTACTAGCTCAGTAGTCAGTACTAGCGCGCCGCCCGCGCTTTGATCGAGCGAATTGCGCGCGGGCGGCGCAGGAGCGGCGCACGACCAAAAATGAACGCGCGCAGCTCGCAGACGGCTCGCGAGCTGCACATTCGCGGCATATTCGCCAGATGTGGATGCTCCCTAATACTCAACTGCAATAAGTTAGCAAGCTTAACGTTGCAGTAATATTCATTTATATTAAACATCTTCCGTGGGAAAAGACCAAAATAGTCTTCTCTCTAGCCTTGGATACGGTGAAGCAGAGCTGCAGATGTTGAAGCAGAAATACGTTACTCAAACTCAAAATAATTTAATTCACACAATTATATATTTAGTACACAAGTCAGGGGGGTAGAGCGGGCAAGTAGAACTGGCAAAAAGCTTTCCACCACTCTTTTTAATCGCCAAGTATTGAGTCATACTAATTGTTTGAACTGGAGAAAATCAATCCCAAAGTTTAGGATCATTTAAATATTCGTCAAATTTATAAAAAGCTTTATTGATTAATTTACGTTTAACGAGGGCTTTGAATTTATTTAGTTATAATTCTTTAATTTCGCTTGGGAGTTCGTTGTAAAAACGAATACAATTTCCACACAAGGAGTGGTTTATCTCCTGGAGCCTGGTTGGTCGTACACTCAAATTAGTTCTGTTTCGAGTCACTATTTGTTTTAAAATCGCTTATATTTTTTGTACATACAAGTCTTCAAGAATATATTGAAATTGAATACTCTATCCTCTGTATATTTATATTATATTAGTTTCTTAAATATTACCTTAATAATATAAGTAAATGAATTCCCGCACAAGGACTGTTGCAAGAATAGTTCCTCTGCTTCGCTTTTGTATGGTTTGTTGTCCAGTTCGTTCAGAATTGGACATTTTGATATCGCCTTGCATTCGCCTGCATCGCCGTTTGGGACCTTGCAGAGTTTTGCTACAATCACGAATACAAAAGTGAATTATTTTGGGCACTAGATGGTATTTCATGTATAAGTCGCAGCCAATTAGCTTAATTAGCCGTTCAATTAACAGCCTAGCCTTTTAACTAAACGGTGCTGTTTAAGTAGCGGCCTGAAATATGTTCAACCGTAGCGTTTGTTACAACATTTAATAAACTGGCTGGCTATTGGGTAGACCATTCGTACGATAGAGTGATTATTTGGCAGAAATAAAAAAGATGAACCATATGACATACAAAATATTTCTTTTAAAATTAAATTGCTTGAGTCATATTCATATTATTATTAGCTAGTTAGCTGCGACATATACACAACATTTACAGCTTTTAAAAGCTATTAAAAAGGACCTACTATAGTGATCGTGCTAAATCTCAAAGTTAGTATGTATTTATAACCGAAATACAGACATGGAACGATTTTCTTAATGTTCTGTTCTACTTAATGTTTCTGGAATATTTTAATATGGCAACAGAACAGACCACTGCCCAAAGTATGAAGGTGCAGAACAAAGAGAAACAACCCCAGGGGTACCACACGCGCTCGCGGTGGTGAATCTCCCTCTGGGCGTCCTCCACCTACATACTTACCTACGGGATAAAATATGGACACTTGAAACAACAAAATGGACTGGATCTACTGGAAAGAGATGTATAGGACGACAAAAGAAAAGATGAACAGAACTAGAGGGGAAAAACTGGATGAATGTTGCTCAAGACAAAGAGGAATGGAAACATATAGAGGAGGCTTTTACGCTAAAAGTGGCCATACAAATACAAATACTAGAACATTTACAAAACTAATCTTAATTTTTTGAACTTACACTAACACAAAAAGTACAAATTCTTGTATGGATTCATACAAGAATTTGTTGATTAATAAAGCCAAGGATTTCTCAAATTAATTTCATTCTTAATAAGTGAAATATAAAAAAAAAAATTGGTACGAAAACATTGAGTCATTTCTAATAATTTTTAAATAGTTATAGTGTATGCAATATTTAAATCTAATTTAAATAAAATATAACAATTTATGGTAAACTGGGCAATGTTTGGCTTAGTCATGATAATTGTTGAATGATATGTCTAAAATCTTAATCTTGGAGCTAACCTGTTGCTAATAATATTTTTAATGAAGTCGGCATTAAGATACTATGGCATTCACATATGAATAAAGTATTGAATTAATAAACTCACCAGTAGCAAACACGATTAAATAGCAGAACAACAGTATTTGTAATTTACACATGACGCACGCGCAACGTACAGTGGTCGACTGGGACTGGTTTTCGCTGTGGTATGTTTTTATAATACAAGGAAATATTTATTATTTATAAGCGAATACAGATTTACAAAAATGAATCAATTGTGACAGTGTTTTGGGCATTAGGCCTTGTTTGGTTAGGTTAAACATGACTTGATTTTGGTGCGGGAATGAGTGCGGGTGAAATATAGACTATCATTCCATTTGTCCCTACTTCCCGAAGAACGCGTTTTGGTCAACGCTCACCGATGTCCAGATTGAGCATTCTGATAAACCAGCTAGGTCTGGATATCAATAGTTGCGCCCCTTACATTTTAAAATCGATTTTTGTTTAGTTTTTGTAATTTAAATTGGTTTGTGTAATTTTTGTATTATATCTTCTGTACGTCATGTTTGCTTGTATGTGCTTGTCAAATTAAAGATTGTTTTTTGTTCTTTTACCAATGTATCAGTGTGCCGAGCGTTGGCAAGCTCTTATCAATAAAGAAGTATCATTATTTCTAATGTTAGATAATTTATTTAAATCGGTAAAGTATGCATATAAATATGTATTGTTCGATAGATTTTTTAGCTTTTGTTTGGATCTGCGCTAAGAATCTTTATTAAATACCGTTAACTCTTTACGAATGTTATACTGTTAGCCAATGACCTAACGAATTCTGAGCATCTATAGCAAACGTTCTGAACTGTTAACCTTAATTTTTTTCTTTAAAACATTACACACAATTCTCTTTCATACAATTTTTTTTTCATGGACCTTATATATTGGTCTTTTTTGTGAGGAAAAGCGTAGCGTTGTCGGCATGCCAATCCTAGAGTATAAGCTAACTGGCTCCATCTCTATTGATACACCACCCCCAACAACTTTAAGCTGGTCATTGCAAAAGTTTTAAATATAAGTACTAAACTAAGGCCAGATGTTCGATTCGACCTTGTAACTCAATAACTGTTTAGCTCTTGCTTATGTGGCTCCTGATAATGATAGTTAATAGATGAATAAATGTTTTTTTACCGATCTTGTGTTGGACTTTTGTCTGCCAATTTGGTTCTAAACTTCCGAGGTGGAGGTTTTCTAAGTCTAAAGATGCCCTGGTTACCTTCCTATTTTATAAAAAATAGTTTATAAGGGAGGCTCGGAATGATAAATCACTAGCGTTACAACACCCAATGCAATAAGCTGTGAATGTTCAAATTTTCTAACATAAGTAACCCATAAGAGAGAGAAGAGCTGTGTTGGCCAAGTGGCTTCAGCGTGCGATTCTGATCCCTGAGCGTAGGTTCGATCCCCGGCTGTGCACCATGATCATGAAAAAGATACCAAAATCTGAGGCCCAGACCGAAAAAGGTTGTAGCGCCATTAACTTTTTTTAAGTTACCAAAGAGTTCCTTAAAACCTTCCCGTACATAACAAACAACAAATTTATCCAAATATTTTTTATTACTACACAGAACAAATACAAAGTTTTTCTAAAAACAATACGTTTATACAAAAACACACTTGAAAAATAACTAAGCTTTATTGAGTAAAGCTTTTCTTTAGAAAGTTTTTCAATGCAATAGTGATACAAATCCCGTCGTTTATTATGCTAGTGCTCTGTTGAGGCAGCCTTGGGATTGTGAGGAACAAAAACTAATTAATGGGATCGGGCTACTCGAAGTTTCAGAGTAAGCAGTTTTGAACACATTTTGTATAAAAACTTATTTAAATAATTCGTAACCAACTTTAGACCGACGTTTAATCAAAGTCAAAGTTCACGATAACAGTATATATGTCCACTGAATATTTGCTATCAGTAATAAATATATTTTAATGCATACAATCTTTATTAAAAAAAACAATCTTTTACTTTGCAATATCGAGCAAATGCTACATTCATATGCACATGTTGTACAAGCATTTTTTTAAAACTAATATATGTCTGTATATAATTTTATATAGTTTTTATCTACTCATTTGTCCCTCTGACTTAGTAATAGGCACAATTAATGTTTTACTCTTATGCGTAAGATTCAATGATTAACCGATAAACATGTATTTTATCTTAATTATCATGTCTCTTATAAATAATGTATCTGTACATATCTTAAAATGATTATACAGATTACAATTTTATGTATGTACTAGTGGACCCCACAGACGTTGTCCTGCATGATATTTAAAGCGATTAGGATATTAAGCAAAGTATGAAAGTACCGACTGCAGTGCCATCTGCCGGGCTGATTTGTCATGATTGATTAATCTAAACCATTCCCAGATCCCCTTGAACACACACAAAAAATTTCATCAAAATCGGTCCAATCGTTTGAGAGAAGTTCAGTGACATACACACTCACAGAATAATTATATATATACGAACCCAAACTATACGAAAAGTAGTAATTTAAATTATTTAATTATAATTTATATTATAATTATATACCTACTACATTAAAAACTACAGAACGTTTAGTCATATATTTAGTTATTAACACTTCGTTGTACAGAAATATAATACAATTGATAATTAAATAAAAATGAGGGAAACAAAAATGAAATTAAATAAGGTAAGCGTAAAAAGTGCAAAAATACGTCAGACATGGTTATTTAGACAAAACTAATGGAACAAAACAAAGCAATTAAAACATTTAAACAGGACAATACTAAATACAATCTAATATTGTTTTATGATATGTAACATATATTCATTTTATTGAAGAGATACTTTTTTGGCTTTATATTCAGTGACAAAATATACCTGGAATATGTCTAATAATGGTAAAATTGGTGTTATACATATTCATAGTTCATTAAATGAGATTTAAATTTTCCAATTATTTATCAATAGTTTTTAGTTATTCATTATTATTGATAGCTTGAACACATCTTAAAATCGTCTAATCGTCCCTTTAGTTTCAAATTGGCCAACGGAACGCTTGTTTTTCATATTTATTGTTAGTCCATTGAAATGTTACAATTTGAGGGCCAAACTGAACATTTAGAGAACGCAATTTTATTTATGGGACATGTAGGGGTGGTCAATACAAGCTTAAACCCAAGTCACCCAGACATAATTGTAGGCAAAGCGATTTGCTACAAAATATGTCTTTACAAATTTAAGTACGATGGATAGTTTAGGAGATAATATAGCCGT
The DNA here is from genome assembly GCA_905332375.1 of Pieris macdunnoughi. NCBI lineage: Eukaryota > Metazoa > Arthropoda > Insecta > Lepidoptera > Pieridae > Pieris > Pieris macdunnoughi. Next base: position 2,503,053 of record CAJOBZ010000067.1, on the reverse strand, counting down.
AAACGTGTTGTCACACCTTTTTCCAAAATGGCGGCTGGGGGACAAGGCCCCCCCCACCCCTACATGTCCCATGAATAAAATTGGGTCATCTAGCAAATGTTCAGCCCTTGTAACATTTCAATGGACTATGTAACTATTCTATTTTCGTATTGTTGCTTTGATTTCTCACAATACTATCTTTTTTTTTTTTTTTAAAGACAATTCACACCAATTGCCCGATTCCCATGCTAAGCTGGTGAAGCTTGTGTTATGGGTACTAGGCAACGGATATACATACATATTATAGATAGATAGACATATAAATACATATTTAAACACCCAAGACCTAAGCACAACACCAAATGCTCATCACATCGATGTTCGTCTCAGCCGGGGATCGAACCCGGGACCCATGGATTCGCAGTCAGGGGTACTAACCACTAGACCAATGAGTCGTCGTGATTTACAAAACTTCTTTAAAATTCACTATAACCGTTATTAAATTAAGGTTTCATCTGAGTACGAATCCACGGAAGGTAATCGTAAACCTTCGTATAAACTCCAGGTATGTTTTCCATTCCACAAGGTGTTGGTCCGAAGCTCACCACGCCCACCACCTCCCAAACCTTCCCGTTCTCGTTCATAAGAGGTCCACCGGAGTCACCCTTGCAGGAATCCTTTCCCTTTTCACCACCAGCGCAAATTTGACCATCCCATAATGGCACTTGTCTTTGGGCGTAATATGGCTCGCATTGCTGTAATTTGTTATGTTAATTTATACTTATTTGTGATATATATTAATGACGCAGATAATGTTAGATCAGTAGCTACTTGAAGATTTTTCGAATATTTCGTCATAGTCGTAGAATAGTGACGGATCTGACAAATAGTAAACTTTACAGGTCAGCCATTTCAAAATAAAATAATCATGTTAGTTTTTGTCATAACTGTTTTTTCATAAATTCATATTCTCTTATTATGAAAATTGGCATAGAAGTAAACAAAAGGGTTTGTTTGGAAACAAAATAAAAATAATAACATTAAATTACACAGTTTTCTAGAAAAATCACATGTTTCTATCAAATCCGTCACTTGACCGACTGAATAATTTGATTATATTTTAGTCAACCATGTAACAACTGTATCCAAATATGATAAAAAGTGGATTTTGGACTTTTTTTTAAATCCGACATTGTTCTACGATCATGACGAATTAATTGTCGAATTCACTGCCCAAGATTTGTTTGAGATACATATGTAACTAAAAAGTACTCATGTGTTTAAAGAAACAAAGAAAATTATGTTCAACATTAGGTTAAGAAGCATCTTTTTGGAATTTGCTGTAAAGGTCATACAAAAAGTTATTAAAATAAATAGGTAGCAGTGTTTAATCATTCGGATTAAATACCATTTACGTAAGCTATTTAATACCTCCGATGACTACATAGTCGGGGAATTATAAAAAAATGAAACAAAGAATATTTGCGTATAATTCATATAGAACATTGCTATGTACCTAACAATACAATGGTCTATATTTGACATTAAAAACCATTTTAGATTTATTGTGACTATTGATCCTATACGAATTGTTATTTTTAAATATTGGCTCTGACAAAACATTCATAATTTCAAAACACAACACGCAACCTACCATGCATGTGAGAAGAAATGTCACCGGGAATTTGCTCATTTGTCTCAAGGTATTCATTCTAAGTTAAAAGTAGTATCTTACTTGTTTGGTAGCCAACGGCAGGTCTACATGTAACTTAAGATTGCTGAAGCTCTCTGTGTCACTTATAGCTCCCCAGCCTGCTACCTCCAGTCTTATATTGGTCATTGTGTTGAGCGTTATGTCCGTGGTAGGAAGGCATATGGGTCTGATGAAATCTGTCGAAAGAAGAATTTATAAGGAAGTGGTATGTGCTTCATTGATATGCAAAATGGCTTAGATAATAGTGGAGTTTGGGTTAAGCTTTTTTTTTATTTTTTTTAATATCTTCAAATATCGATAAAAAACATAAATAAAATACTAAAAATGTGTTATAGGAATCGCGTTGTAGGAGTATTTTCGCATAACGCGCTTATACGACCCCATATGACGTTATGTACAAATGATTCACGTTTAACTTTTCTCTAGAGGTGTTATGGATATGATATTTCGGATCTGGATACGGATATGGATATAGGAATAAAATTATATCGGTTTCGGATACGGTTACGGATATGTAATTATTTCGGATTATCCGTTAGTTTCGGATAGTTTCGGTTACGGTTATTAGATTGAAGTAAAATATAAACACAAATACATAGTATGTAATAATTTAGTTTTATATATAGGTTTTATCTAGTCTAGGTTATCAGTTGGTATTATAATCGGTCATATAGGTAAGTAATTATTATTAGTAATTATAAAAGTGCAATAAATTTCATAGCTTTACAAAAACATTGCACATATTAACTTATAACCGATGTACAACATATTAAATGTTTTCTTTTTAATTATTTTTGTGAGTAATGAAACCACTAACAAAAACCTGTCGAAACATGTAGTTTTATCTAGATTTAAGACTCCACCCTTATCCGAAATATATCCGAAACTTGTGAAACGGATACGGTTACGGTTACGGATATAGATTTATTTCGGATATCCGATTGTTTCGGTTACGGTTACGGAGCTCCATAACATCCCTGCTTTTCTCGTTAAAGGCGATTTAAAATATGCGTGCGTACAAATCATTATAAATGTCACAGTACAGAAATATAACGGGGGCATCCCCGCGTTATATGGGGGAATACCTGTGTTATACGAAGGACTGAAATTGCGTAATATGGAAATGCGTTATAAGAGTACCGTGTTATAAGGGAGTTTAATGTATTTAGAAAAGATTTTGTATTTTGGAATCATTTCATCCGTGCTAACGAGTTGTATGCAAGAAAGAGTCCAGCGACAAAATTTATTTGTACCAAAGTATTTCATCATATTTAAGCGAACATTATGCTTGTGATTAGAACTAAATTTACTTTACCAGTATAAGGTGCCATCTGTGCCAATCGCAACAATGCGATGTCGTTCCTTCTCAGTTTAGCGGAAGGGTTGTAATCCTTATGGGGAATGGTCCTCTCAATAGCTATAGTGACCACAGGGTCCGTACAGTCTGTCCCTCCACCCTCGACTTGCACGCAGTCCCTACCACTGAAGCTCACGTCGTATTCACCCAAACGCACGTTTATTCTGAAATATTATTAAGCTTATATGTGTTTGAATTGAAAAACTTAAAACTACTGTATTGGACGTATTCGACATAGTCTGGGTCTGTTTTTGGACACAAAAGTAAAAGGAGCCATTTCCAACTCGGTATAAGTTTTCATCCTTAATTTCTAGAATTTTTTTGATGCAGCCTAAATGGAGTTGTAGCGTACCTAATGTTGTACATAAACATATGTAAAGAGCGAATAAATAGATGTATTTATTTCGTAATTCTATATCTTACAAAAATTACATATAATAACAAACAATTACGCTAAAAATATACCCAATGATGTAATACATAATATTTTTGGAAAGCGAAAATCAATAAAAATGATTTAATACACTAAGTAATAATTTGGCTGTGTTGTGTGATGGTGTAAAAGTGTACGCGAAAGTGTATATGTGGGATGTGCTCATGATGCAGGGGATTTTGCGCTGTGGATATTCTTAATGCTCATAAGCATATTCCGCGATAGCTTAAACAAGTCAAGGCTTAAATATTGGATGTTGTATGTCAGGGATGCGCGATACAAAACTGAGTTTTTTTGCATAGTTGGTGCTGATGTGAGTAACATGAAACAAAACACGATTACGAGTCTTGTAGACAGGTACGTGGGAGGGCAATTTTTCTAGAAGTGAGCTGCAATTAATTTTATTCGAGATGTTATGTGGTAGCAATAAATCGTATTGTGGAACTAGTTCACCAAACCGAGCAACCGTATTCGAAAACATATACATATGTGTACTATAACATTTCCATACAGTTGACATAATTAAAATGTTAACATTATTAACGCATAGCATAGCAAAACGTGTCACGCTTTTTTTTCTGATTTGTTAATCACTCTGAAACATATTATGCACTAGTCACCTTTAAAAATCAGAATAATTTTGACCATATTTGTGTTTTCCTGAGTTTCTAAATATTGCAGCAAATACTGGAGTCCCTCCACAACTAATATTAATAAATATTACTTTTATAATTATTTTACAAAAGTTTCCCTGTTTATAAAAAAAAGTAAATATCGTCGTGTAGATACAAAGTCTACAATCTTGATTTCAAACTTACGGCGTTCCGCTATTTAATACTGGTCCAACAACGCAGTGTGCTGCGGTCAGCACATACTGACCGCTGATGAGGGCCCCACCACAAAGCAGCTTAATCCTATCGTCTCGAACACCTCTGTACTCGATGAGCGTCAACCATGGGTACTGGTCGATGGCTGTTACGTTTCCACCTGGACATGGGGAGCATAATGTGTTATTTGGTTGTCATACGGACTTTTAGAGATTCTATCTTAAATTAATTGTAAATTATTGCGCTATTAATACAATATATCTTATATGATGTTTAAATTGATTATATCAGATGTTGAGCAAACATTGGAATCAGACATTTACTGATAATGTAATCTCGGGTTCTCCCTGGTACATTTTGTGATACTTAAGGAATGGTATTCGTATTGAGTTGTTCCTTAAGAAGTGGGCGAAATTAAAGTACAATTGGAAATTCACTTTGTCTAATACTGAGCAGTTGTTCGAGTAATATTGATAATACTCTAAACTACCCACTAGGAGTGTGGTACCAATAAACTGCAAGCGTTCAACATTAAGCAGGGTCCACACTATGCCGCGGTAGGCCGGGAGGGTTGACCCGGGTGGGCTAAGCCGGGCGGGTACGTTCGGGCCGGCACGACGTTCACACTGAAAACGAAGCCAACCGGGCTATTTCTACCTACATTATTTAGTTTCAACACCAAGACTGGTGATTTAGTTGAAGAGTACTTAAAATGAACAATAAAAAACCCTACTTAAACAAACTGAATCGAAAATAAAATAATTCGTCTACTTCGGTCGGAGGTTTAATTGTAACTGAAGCCGCTCGGGGCGCTCGGCACGTCCCCATTCTATATTTTTGTTCGGCTCGGCTCGGCTTCCTTTGATCTGTACCTACTTTATGCGGGTTGGGATCGGCACGGCCCGGGCCGGCATTTTCTAACCCGGCAAAGCCGCCCGGGGCGTCTACATCAACGCGGCTTAGGCCGCCCGGGTCAGCCCGCCCGGCCTACCCCGGCATAGTGTGGACCCTGCTTTAGAAACGGGATGACTTTATGTTTCCTGGAGATACATTTCTTCATAAGGGGATTAGACTAAGTGGTTTTTGTCCAAAACATGCAAAATTTATATGTTTTCTCTCCCTACGAATAAGTGTTAATTGCGAGCATCGACAAAATCTTTTGGGACTCGCCTTACCAGAGCTTGATATTTTCGCTAGTGGGCTGAACAATTAAAAAAAAAGCAAGTGCCTATCTGATACCTAATCACGCTATTTTACTTGTAATTTTTTGCTTAATGTCAAAAAAATGTAAAATTGGAAATGAAATTTATATTCTACCTATTATGTTTACAATAATTGTCAAGTATTTTGATACAAGATAGCTTGTAACATATATGATGTGGTGAACTTAAATAATTAGAGTAATACTGCTCATACATATTTAGTATGTGCACAGTGAATTTATGTCCTAATTATTACTTGGTTAGTTTTCTCTACTTGTGTCAACTACTAAGTCAACATTTTTTGATTGTATTATACCAAATATCCTATTCCCTCCTCCGCTATCCAGTCCACAGCATTCGGTCCGAGGGTCAGGTGGTGCGGCAGTGAGGGTGCACATGGCTTGTTTACCAGGAGCAGGAGGCACTGCTTCATCGGGACCGCAGCACACGCTGTACCGGTCTGGGCTTTCGCATCTGCAAAATTGATCACAATAGCAGTGTCTAATATATAATAATATACAGGTTTAGACACGACCTTGAAACCTGTCTGCATTGGAGTAACCCAGCAAAGGTTAAAGGTCACAAAATTTACTTTAAATACAAAGCAATGGCAGGGATCAGAGGTCAATAAATATCGCGATTCAATATACCTGTCTCAATATGTATTGAATCAACTGGTCGTTCTACACTTTCAATAGGTATTTACTTCAGTTTTGTCAGTAGTCAAAAGATCATTCTACCGAGTAGATGTGTTTCGTAGTAATGGACGATAAATGTGTTTGAATTTATTTAATGACATCAAGATTTCGGACGCTGGAGATTACAAGAATTACTTTCGTATGATTGATATTCTTTTCAAAGATTATTAAATATGATTTTGCGACATACCAACCAAGCAAAAGATACTTGAAAATTCCATAACTGCGAGAGAAAAATTATCAGTTACTTTACGATATTTTTCTACAGGGAGTTCGTTTAAAGAATTTCTTGAAACATCTCATGCTTTAATTTTGATATTGACAGCACACACGCTTACACAGCTAATAAATATTTACAGATATTGATGGGTCACAAAAAATCTAGATTTTATGTCAATATGCTCAATAATTTTTCTGCCGCGTTTACACATCATTAAATATTGACGATATTTATTGACCGTGTGACCCCTGCTTATGATAACATTTGCAGGTATATATTTTGTACTCATAAATCGAATATATTTTGAGAAGAGTCTGGTCGTTATGACTAAAAAAAAAGGTCGCAAATGATAATAAATCTTTGCCAAGACCAGCCTTACCTCGATAATTGTACGTAACTCAAGTTGTCCTTCGACACTGGAGGTTTTAGAAGACCCATTAATAGTGGACAGGAGTACAATCCAAGACATGTTCCCTCTTTGCCCTCGTAGGTGAAACATCGTCGGTCTAACGGCGGTGTAATTTGGGGGCAACAAACCTGCAAATATTAACCAATTTTGTATCTGTATAATGTTTATAGCATGGCAACGATTTCATACACAATAGTAATTAAAATAATACGAGTAATAACTAAACTATGTCTAATTATTATCAAATTAATCAATGAAGGAAATGATAAAGTGTATATCGTTTGTTATTAGGTGGTGATATTTTATTTAAAACTGATTCCCGACTTTATATTCATTTATTTATTTCGTATTTATATAGGTCACATAAATTATATACCACAAAAAAACAATTATACTAAACATATAGCCAAAGATAGAATTTGAAAAGGAAAAAAATCAATAAAAATGATTAAATACGTTATACCTAATACGACTGTACTGTGTGATGGTGTGAATGCGTATGTACGCGAGGGTGTGTATGTGGGTTGTGTTCATGATGCAGGGGAATTTGGTTACGTGTTTCTATAATAAAGTCGAGGTTCGAAGCCATATTAATTTTGTTAATCTGTAGGTATGCTCCATTAAAACTTAGTTTATTGTTATTAATAAATAAAATAAATAAGTGGCGCTACAACCTTTTTAAGTCTGGGCCTCAGATTTATGTATATGTTTCATGATCATTTGTTAATCTAATAGGCAAGTAGGTAATCAACCAGAAGATCGTCGACTGTTTGGGTCTAAGGCAAGCCGGTTTCCTCTCGATGTTTTCCTTCATCGTTCGAGCGAATCTAAATTGCGCACACAGTAAGAAAGTCCATTGGTGCACTGCCGGGGATCGAACCTACGACTTTAAGGATGAGAGTCGCACGCTGAAGCCACTAGGCCAACTCTGCTCTTATTGTTATTAGTCAACAGAATTTCTAGTCCAAAACATACATCAGTCTATTTCTCCAACACATCGTCTTTTGTTTTACATGGCGTTTACAATCTGAACTTACCATTGGCACCTTGTCTGCAAATCCACAGTGTGATCGCCTCAAGAGTTCAATTTCTTCTTTTGAACGTTGCGGATTGTCGAGTATTGCCAACAGATCTTTGCATTCGTTTATATTTATGCACTGGCCGGTGACACCATTTGGTGTCATACATGGTGATTCTGAAATACATAGTAAAAAACTACATTTATGTTGTGAAAATATGTTTACGTTATCTTTGTATGGTAGCTGACAAGTTGCTGCTGCAAATAGCGAGGTGAAAACTTCATTGCATCGTTTGTGATTTGAAAGTCGAAGAAACGAAAAAGAGACAAACACATATATTCAAAGAATTTAACCTGGGAGAAAATAAGACAGAAAGCATTATTGTTTCAAACTTTAATTATTTTAGATTTTTTTTCTGTTAAAATTTAAGATTGATAAATCTAATCTTATAATATAAAAATTAATCGCAAAAAGTTTTGGTAAGCGCATAAGTCAACACGCCGGACCAATTTGGCCAATTCTTTTTTTATAATATTCCCTGAAGTACGAGGATGGTTCTTACGGAGAGAAAAATTTAAAAAAATTGAGTGAAAAGTCTAAAAACAACACTTATATATTCCCATACAAAATATTCGTAATAATACTTAAAAGTCAATTTCAACTTTAATACCATACCATAAAGTTCAAGTGTTAGTGGAGGGGTTCCGGGAAGGGAATTTTTTATTTTTTAACATAATGTATTTGGATTCTTATCAACTGTCTTTTTTTTATCTTACTAGCTAGACCGGTGTCCCGAATAGCAGAATAAGTATTTAAAAAAAATAAAGAATCGACTGTTAGGCGGTACGATGTTCGCCAGGCCAGCTAGTTTTGATATTATATATTAAACTTAAAAAATAAAATATAAACAACAATTTAAATAAAATTCTAATACTTCATTTAGATAGTAAATAAAAGTCTAATTTACATATTGTTAATTATAAAAACTTTTTTATTCATTGTAGTTTTTATCAAAATTAATAATTGATATAAATTTAAAAATAAAAATTAAATTCATCTCATTATCTTGAAACCAAAATTTTTTAAGGTTCCACTTCTACCACGTGTGAATTACATACATGTTTTTTTTATTATTATAATATTATCCATTATTTAAATACTATTTACATAAAGGCGAGTACGGTAGGTATATATAATATCCTTAAATTGTTCGTTATTAATTTTAAAAGTATACCTTTTTAGGTCATAAAAATCCACAGAACAAGTTATAGTTATAGTTATATAAGTTATAGCACAGATTAGTACCTTATTTTATCATGCCTTAAAAAGTTATTATACAACAGCGTGTGTGTCTGAATACAGTTAATTATAATAATTTATCAGTTGAAACAATTTAATGCAATTTGTATAAATTGCATAAATATTTGATATCATTTTCCTTATAATGCATAGATTAGATACAAAAATGTTTATGTGAATCAATTTAATTCTTTCACTTTTTATGCGTTTAGAATTATATTTTGTCAATATTTGAAACGTAGATAATTTACAAAATGTTGTCTTCTAGATACGTTTGACTACATCGAGATTAAGTTTAAACTGAAGTAACTTAATACTAATTCCTTATGGTTTTGTTACTCTGGTCAACTTTATATCAAACAAATTTTTTTAAAGCATAGGAAAAATCCATGGAACTGTAGATGCATAGTATATGTGCAATAGTGCATACATTAGCTTCTACCATTGATAATAATAATAATAGCCTTTATTTCAAAAACTTAATTAGGAACATTGAAGTTTCATTTATATGGATCCTAAAACAAATAACTTTTAACAGTAGGTAAAATAAAATGTAACATAGTATTGTCTTTTATTGACATAACCTTTACACATTTAAAGGAAAAACTTTTTAACCGGATTAAAGTTATGTATTATTATAAATTTACAATTATTTAACATAATTTTAAATTTATCAGACGTTTCGCGTGCTTTACAGCGTGCGTGGTCACGGTGACTGAAGACAAAAGGTGTTGGGTGTCAAAAAGTATCACAGCTGTAGAAAAAGTTGCATTATCTGTATTTATTTTCCCGGAGTTTAGTCGATACCAACTCCGGGGAAATGTTAAATAATTGTAAATTTATAATAATACATAACTTTAATCCGGTTAAAAAGTTTTTTTCCTGTCGGATGGAGGAGGTAAAATGTAACATTTTACATGACATAGGCCTCCTCCATCCGATTCCACTCGTGTCTGACGTGGGACAGGCGCGGCCAGGTCACTTTTCGACACCACATTTACGAATTTCTTATAATTGTACATTTAACGCAATTATTTAGAAAAGTTTTTACCAAAATTTAACGTTTTACTACTTCTGTTTACGGCCAAGAATCTAAGAACAGTTTTTAGGGTGAAGAATTTCTACCTTTCATAGTTGAATAAGTGGAGCCTTGTACCTACGCAAATGTTTTAGATGAGTTTGTTAACACTTTAATGGAGGGCATCTTCATATCTCATACCTTATCAGTCTGGAAAGTTCCTGCGGATTTTAAGTGCTGTGCCATTACCTCAAGTAACCTTTAATGTGCAGCGTACGTATACGAATTTTATAGAATAGCTTCTGTGCGACCTTTCTTCTTGTGCTGATCAATATATGCAGTAGTGCTTTTAACCCTAGATCACTAAACATTAGTCTCACAGGCTACACGACTCTGACGCATTCGCTGTTTATGTATGTTCCCGTTACCGCACCCCCTCAGCCGCTCAGTACCTTCCTAATTCGGCCAATCAGTGACCCGTGAACTCGCATTGCGTACGCACGCTTCCTACTTCCAGAGATATTACGCAATAGTAGTCTCTCAGGCTAATGTTTAGTAATTGCGCCACAAAAGTGAAGAAAGGTAAGTTATGAAATATTTCTTTTTATTTACGATTTTATCTATAATAACTAATTACTGATTAATGTAAATGAATAATAAATATGTGTGATACTACGAGCAATATTTATTTTATGAACTTATTATCATTTTTTATTTTTTTATGAGATTTTGAACATTTTGTTTTAGCAGTATTTTCTGTTACAGATGGATTTGATACGAGATCAAGATAAAATATTGCAGATTTTGAACGAGTCAGATAATGACGATGACGATTCACCATTTTTTGGACCATCTGGTGTGCCTTCGGACTCCGAACCTGATGACAACTTAGAGGAGGACTTAGTCGAGGATACCGACGAAATTGAAGATGATTCGTCGAGTTCTTCTGATGAAGATCTAAATGTTTCCCGGAGAAGCCGTAACAGAAACAGAATCCTAGATTCTGATGATGATTCTTTGGAGTGTTTGCAGCCTTGTCCACCCATAGCTTCTCACCAGGATCTGGTAATACAACCTGAGAGACCATACATTTATGGAAAAAACAAACATAAGTGGGCAACTACTCCACGCTCTTCAAACACTCGTGCATCGGCTCGAAACATTATTCATTTTGTACCCGGACCTAACAGTGATGCAAGAGATTTGGTAGAACCACTTCCAATATTTCATTTGTATTTATCTGATGAAATGATTGACCAACTTGTTATTTACACAAATGCAGAGATTGAAATAAAAAAGGTGAAGTACAAGGAACTCACTCATACTATTTCTCCAACTTCAGCTATTGAACTAAAAGCTTTACTGGGTCTTCTTATGCAATCAGCTGCTATAAAAAGTAATCATTTACCCACGAGAATATTGTTTGATGACAGAAGGAGTGGTAACATTTTCAAAGCCTGCATGAGCGCTGAGAGATTTGATTTCTTGCTTAAATGCCTTCGATTTGATGACAAAGCTACCAGACAAGACAGAAGAGCATCCGATAAATTTGCACCTATAAGAGAATTCTGGGAGAAATTCATTGGTCATTGCAAACAATGGTACAAGCCAAGTTCCTATCTGACAATCGATGAGCAATTAGTTGGGTTCAGAGGGCGCTGCCTATTTCGAATTTATATACCCAATAAGCCTAACAAGTACGGCATAAAAATTGTAATGGTTGCAGATTCTAATTCAAAGTACGTATACAATGCTACGCCTTATTTGGGTAAAGGAACCAATTGCGATAATATGCCTCTTGCCACACATTTTGTGAAACAACTCTGTGAGCCTGTCTATGGGACAAACAGAAATATTACGATGGACAACTGGTTCACTTCAGTGCCACTTGCTTCAGAATTACTTCAGGACCCGTATAAACTCACACTTGTTGGGACAATACGTAGTAATAAGCGAGAGATTCTACCTGAGATGAAAAACAAAAAATCAAGAAAGATTCATACTTCGATGTTTGCATTTGATGGTGAGAAGACTCTGGTCTCGTATAAACCAAAATCTAACAAGACAGTATTTCTTCTTTCGACAGTACACAGTCAGCCAGACATTAACTCCACTTCGAAAAAGCCTGAAATTATACATTTTTATAATAGTACCAAAGGTGCTGTCGACACTGTCGACCAAATGTGCTCAGCTATATGTGTCAATCGCAAAACCAATAGATGGCCTCAATGCGTGTTTTATAATGTCTTGAACCTGTGCCTAATTAATTCATATGTCATCTATGTGTCGAACATGGTCAGAGAACGGCAAAAACCAATGAGACGTAGGAGTTTCGTCCAAAGTTTAGCCGATAAGCTCATAGAGCCATGGTTACGAGAGCGGTATAACACTGTCAGTTTGAGGAGGGATATAAAAGCTAGTATTAAAGATATTTTAAAAATTGAAGATGCTACTCCTAGTACCTCTCAAGCGCAACAAAATAAGCGTAAAATATGTTCTTTTTGTCCTTACAAAAAACACAGGATGACTAAATATGTTTGCAGCCGCTGCAAGACGGCGATTTGCGGGGAACATACGGTTCCAGTGTGTGCCGACTGCCAAGAATAATTTTTTTAACCTTTTGTTTTATTATGTGGTAATTTAAAAGACATTCCATATTTTAAGTAGACTTTTTCTAAATAAATACTCTAGTTTTGATAAATATTGCGGTTTTATTTTGTTAGTTTGTAGGACTAATGTTTAGTGACAGAGTTTGAAAAAAAAAGTTTAGTGATCTAGGGTAAAATGGCATATAGATATAATATTTTGATTTCAACTTGTTTCTAAACTGACCACATTCCTTAACCGATTAGCTTTAAAGTTTATATCATTTTCCTCAATTCATATAAGTATTTTTATTATTTTCGCTTGTAACACAACACCCTCGCATGCATATACCCATGTGTATCCTCAACCATATTGTGTTCTTGAACCTGAATTATTGTTACCTTTTACCATCAAGCTGTCGTGTCTCATCTTTATCAGCATGTATTTCTTGACCAGCGTTTTCCATTGTTGATGATTGCAGGCTGTGGTCAATGCAATTTATTATTTCTTGGATAACTAATGTTTCTTTTGGCTCACTATAGCCTAATGAAGCTAATAATCAGTACTAACATATTTATTTATTTTTAGGTCAAGTCCACCAATAAAATTACGTTCAGTATATTCTCAAGCTTTAAGTTGGTGGACTGCAAGTTCAAAATGAAATATTACGTTTCCTTTTTGATTGTGTTGTTTGTTTCATTATTATCGTGTTGTACAGTGAATTCCCCGGTTGTTATTTTTATCAATAACTATATTGGGTGAGTCCCATTGAACTCTGGTCTCAAATGATTGCCGAAATGTCTTTATTCGATTGAATGTTCTGATATATTTTTGGGGCTACCCCAAATGATATATTTTAAATTTTGATACATACAATTTTGATAAATTTTGATTAAGATTTGAATTTTGATAACCTTGATTTTATTATGAAAACAATATATTTTTGCATCAAATACGTTATAAGTTTAGGTAATGCCCAGAGATAACGCGTTTTTTTATAATAAATTCATGAACCTGCTATGTTTAAACTTTGTAACTAAATGGCATATATCATCTAAGCAATGAAAACAATTCTCTATTTCTTAAGTGTAGGCGATTGTAATTGTGATGTATTTAAGACATTTACGACCAATTAAAAAAAATGTAACTAGACTGTCATTAGGTATATTCTTAATCACTATTTATTTAATTAATAAACACATTAGCGCTATCTATATTAACAGTACCAACTGAGCACGTGGTAAAACCCAGTTCAAGTGTAAGGTTGAGCCTATTGTAAAACCGTGGGAGAATAGTGTAATCGTATAAAAACTTGGACAATTGTGGTAATTTGATGTATAACTGGTTTTGTAACACGTTTCATGAATAATTGATTCCAATTGTCAATTGTATTAACTTTAACCCAGACTTGAAGTTAAGTTCAGGCCTTGACTTGGTTTCCGATCTGAATCAAGATGTCAAATGATTCGGAATTAATAAATCAGAGATTCTGCTTCAGGAATTAAAAAAAGGGGAGGGGGGTAATAATTATAATGCGTTGTTTTTGTTAGAAACTTAATTGGTTTCAGATTAATGAAATTTAGAAAAAAAATCGATGGAAATCTGTTCTAGCGTGTCAAGGTGAACAATTATTTTTGGATGTATCTCGAAGGTTGTCGGGTGTTATTTTATTTTTTACAAAACAATATCATTGTATGATATAAATAAAAATGTTTTTTATCCAGTTCAACTCTCCTCTCTCAGGTTCAAATCTGGCTCTTCAATAAACTTTTATTGCATTTAGTACTCACTCGTACGTTGTATGAAAACATTGTGAAGCATGTCTTTGACCCGAAAACTCCACGGCTTGCGTCAGGAGGCTGAACACCTACTTGCCTATTTAAAGTGATCACCTACGCCTAGAAGGCTTGTAGCGCAGTTGGTTTTTGTATACAATCAGCATTAAAATGTACTATTTGACGTTATTGAATATTTTAGTTATGTTATAAATAACTACTGTAAAGCGGGCCATAGACGGACCGCATACATATTGCAGTCGGTCTTGACTGCAATATGCGGTCGACGCACGGCGATCTGCAGTTTCCATACTAAATTCATATTCGCAATACACGGACCGCTCGAGCAGTTCCTGAGCAAACCGCATATTGCAGTCGGTCTTGACTGCACCATGCGGTCCGTCTATAGCTGGCCTTAGCTGACGAATAAAAAATTAATTAATATGTTTGTTTGTAATGGTATACAAACAAATGTCACAAAACATTATGTAATATCCATTGCATCACCTTCATCATCATCATCATTAATAAGACTGTTATAAAGTTACAGACAAATTAAAGATTTCGCAGTATTGAATCGAGTTTCGTCACGTTTTTTGCATTCTCACACAAACACTTAGCGTGCAATTAAATTTAATTAGTGTAATAGAAGCATCGTGGGCATTTTAGTCTTTGAAAATAAGTATATTTTTTTTTAAACATGGCGTTTGTGTTTTGGATGAACTGATAAGCTAAACAATAATGTTACACAAAAGGATAAAGACACAAGGAAGATTTTTGATACCTTCTTGCATCTTTGTAGCTTGTTACATCGACAAAAGTTGTTACAATACAAGTTTTTTTAATTGTTATAAATTATATAAAGAAAGATGACATTAATTTAACAAATGTTTGAAGTCCAATATAACCTGGAGCCTCATTTCTAGTATAAACAATTAGGTAATACGATACTAAAGAGGTCTTAGTAAGATGGTTTTAAACTACGTATATTAGATAGTACCGGTGACCCCAGAGCTGGCACTTTCCTGGCTCAACGAATAAGTATAGCAATACAGCGAGGAAATACTGCCACGTTAAAGTTACACTGCCACAGGGAACCAAACTTTTTAAATTTGTTTCGATTTTCTTTTTAATAATTTTTATTATTACTTTTTAAGTTAAGAAAATTGTAAATACTGTATACTTAATTGTAAATAAAATAAAATTAAATAGCTATAAATATAATATACTTTTATTAAATCATAATAAATTACTTTTAATTTTAAGACATATTTGTTGAGGTTTGATGGACTGGCAATAAAAGTATTTTGGGCGGTTTAGTGTCTAATCATAAGAATTATTTGATAAAAAATTGGGAATGACATCACCCTCTTTTTGGGTTTACATTATTTAAAATGTACTTTAAAAAGATTAACAAAAGATTTATTGTTGATTTTTATAAAAATGACTTAATTGTATAGTATTTTTGGTTGAAATTAGCTGTAAATAAATAAATAATAATATACAATAAATGAGAATACATGCATTATGATAAATGTGAAATCTTTTCTCTCTTTGACTCTTTCTCTGTCTATCGCTAACCATGGCTAATGAAAAGCACAAGATCAGTGAATAAAAATTTCATTTCAACATTAATGGAATTTATTATCTTATTCAAGATCCACATAGCAGTGAAATTTTTATTAGAATTAATTCACACTGCTGGGTTTTTTGACAAAATTATTTTATGTCTTTATCTTAGTTAAGGAGGCCTCGAACAAAATACCTTGTTTACTGATAAGTTACCGTTAAGAGTCGATGTTCCATTAATTAAACAGTTATTCACTTTCATACGTATTAACTAAAAGCTGTTTCATATACAGCTCAGATGGAACACTTTTAATATACAAAGGAACTAATTTGGTTACCAGCATCGTATATATATATATGCTAATATTATAGAGGAATACATACAGAAATACATTGAATAGGCTCCGAAAGTACCTACTGGATTTGAAAAATTCTTTAAAAAATACATAAAAATAAAATATGTTTATTATGGAACATAAGATACTGGTATCACTTATCCCACGTCATTAAATTTGAATAGGTAGAGATCCCTACTCATCGGCAAAGAGCCCTCTGTCTTCTTTATAGGGCGAGAGAAAAAGCCGGGGTAAAAAACTCTCGGTACTCTTTTAAAATAGCAAATCATCAAACAACACTTATTTTAAAACAAATATTGCAAATTAATTAGAAGTAGCCTGTCTAGCACTAGTCCTAGGCCCTTTTATCAACTAGATAATCGTTAACTTTATAGTCAGCCTTTTTACACAGCTTTTCTATAATACATTTCTTAAAAGAAAGAGATAAAAGAGCCTCTGGGATTTTATTAAAGAAGAGTATCCCTTTTCCCAAAAAAGAATTACTAACTTTAGATAGTCTAGTACGGGGAAATTGCAGCCTGCGTTTGTTCCGAGTATTAACGTTGTGCGTGTGTTCTATTCTAGTAAACTTATCATTATTTTTGTATACTCACCATTAGAACCCTACGTTTATCCCTGATGAACATAGGCTATAGATATTACAATAGTGGTGTGAAAAAGACTAATACAAATTCCTAAATTACCCTGCGGAAACTATTGACAATAGAGCAAAGTTCTGCAGTTATATACAAGACATCAATACCTACGTCCAACAAATAAAGACTTATTTTTGCATTTTGACATTATATTTATTGAGAAAAGCTTAAGGCTATAGAACATCGCGTTACGACCGAATTAATAGAGGTGCAGCTGCAGATCACAGCTATAATATATCATCATACAAATTAAAAGTCTAAAAACTAGGCGAAAGGAAACTTTGAGCCGAGGTTATTTAAAATAAGAACTCATATTTAACAAGTATTTTACATTTTAATTAATTCGATATTTAAAATCACAAACTAGGGTGTCTACTTTATAGTGATTATGTTTTTTAATCTGCTGTATTCTCGTTTTCCTATAAAGCCTTTTGTCATATTTGTAGAACCATCCTAGGTTCTAACACTGCTAATTCCTGAGATGTGTGGGAAATTAGCTTATACATTTTCCCCTTTTATCGAATCTTTCCACCTCACTTACAGTTTCACATAGCTATATTTTCCAAAATTTTACTAAACCTTATCATTTATATCTCTCGCTTTTTAGATCACATTTTTATAGTTTGTATGAATTCTGTTAGTAATCGTTATTAAGTATAAAGCACGTCTGCCTGTTAAAGGGTCTAATAGATTTTGTTTTTATTGATATTTTTGTAGTCCTTTTTATTAATAAATTAACTTTAATTAACTTTTATTAGCGGCGTGTTGTGGTAGGTTAATATTCTAAGTTTATTATTTTAGAATACGGTCTTAGTTTGATAGCTTTACTTTAAACTGTTAATAATATACAGTAAACACATCAAATATATAAAAACATATAAAAAATATACCAAATTAATTATTATTACAACGTAGAACTCGCTCTGTCGTAAACAATTTTTGTGGACTACGGCTGAAGTTATCGGAGCCAACACAGATTGCACCCACAAATTTTGCGCGATGAACAAGATAAGTGCCACGCAATATAATTAAACACATTTTCCTTAATAAATACATCCGATTATAACAGGATTTGAAACTCACGCCCTTGAACGAAGCACATATAGGTTGCAACTAACGCGGAGACTATGTGTAGAGTCGTCATGTTATGCGCGAACGCACGCCCGTCTTGGCGAGGCGCTCGATTGTTACTGGCTACTACCCAGTGGCCACTGTCCACTGACAATTGCTTGTTGTTTATGGTATTAAGCAGATTTCTAGAAATAACGCCTGCACAGAATTATACTGGATGGGTAGGATGTGTAAGGATTGAATGTCTAAATGATTACCAATGACATTAGCGCCTGTATGTGCACACGATGCTCTGGAGCATATGTCGCTATATTTATTTACAAAAGCCTGTTAAAAGTGATACATTGATTTAAAAAAAAAAATTTAATCTGACAAGCACTTATCGGCATGAAGAGAGTAAAGATATACATCGATTCATAAATTATAAAACCTAAAATAAAATTGGTTTCAAAGTGTGAGGGAAGGAAAAATGTATAGACCTAGCTCGTTTATCAGAATGCTTAATCTGGATATCAGTGGTAATAAGAAAATGGTAATAAAATATAAAAATAACATTAACCCTGGTCAGTAATTACTAAATATTTAACTGTTTTGTATTTTCTTGTAAATAAATATTTCCGTGGCCAAAATCTTGAGAATGTTTTTTGTCTTAATGTTATTGTTTGATGAGACTTGATGTTCAGGTTTTTGAAGGTGATTGATTTGTAACTAATTGAATGAAGTTTAAATAAAATATACTATTTTTTGCTAACCGTAATTTGACGTATGATTTAATCAGTATTTAATGTGTTGAATAAGCGTAGCTTCTATAATTAAAATCTTAATTCTATGGGATATTTAATGTTAAGCATTTTTCTAGTTAGTAACAATATTTTTTAAATTATAATTATATGTTTAATAAAAATATTTATTCTAATTAAGATAAATGCAATTATACAAAAACTATTATTTGCAATTGGGTATACATTTTTAAATACACGTTTACCTATAAGTTAAATAATTAAAATTAATATTATAACTATACACTAGACATATAATAAAATGAGTAGTTTTAACCATTTCTTCTGGATATAAATTTAACAACAGTAATGACAAACATAAGCAATGTATGGCGAAGTCGGTAGATTAAAATTAATATTTACAATATTCAAATATGACCCCTATTGCATAATAATCATTACTAAAGTCTAGTATTACGTTCATTGTTTCAAACTGTTAGTGCTGTGGAGATTTTGACTACATAGTTCTACTTGTATTAGACGCTATTAGAAATATTGTTTCATTATTACTTTGCGATTGCGTCTTGCGTTCTTTGTTGCCTATAGTCATGATTTATATTATTTAAAACAAGCAATTAATTCTTCCCTCATAAAAAATCATAACTCACAATTCTCACTAATATCGTACAATGTTTCAAATTTCCAACTTGAATTTACGAATTTTAAAAAATTTGTACAACCTTTCAATCCGTTGGGATAATAACTAAATTTTAATTATCTATTATAATGCAAGTATCTATGTCTATTATAAACACTTTAAAATAGACTGAGTTTGTATGACAAATAATACAATCACGGCTTAGCCACACTTCTAATCCAATCGACATACGAAATGACCTTAGTATAAATACTGGGTCTTCCCTTAAAACCGCACTGCTTTACGCCGAAGCTCGTGATACCGGTTATCTGAAATGGCTTTTCTTCCTCCGAGTACATGAGGGGACCACCTGAGTCGCCGCTACAGGAATCTTTATTTGCCTCGCCGCCTGCGCATATCTGCTTATCCCATATTATTGGTTTTCCCTTCAAGGAATATAGTTTCCGGCAGCTCTGTAATAATTTAGAATTTTGATCTGGCATTTTTTATAACAGTTATAACGTTTCCCTTGAATAGCTTACTACTATGTAATATAACAAAAATCTTAGCCACAGCAACGCTTGGCCGAGTCTGCTAGTATATATATAATATGTTTAATGTCCCTCGCCGATTTTGACCGTGTTTTATAGCGGTGACACTGGTCCGATTCTTGAGCTTAATTTTATTTTATAAGCTTTTAAGTTGAACATACTCCTAGATAGCATAGAGCTACTGTATTTTGGGATTGAAATATTATTCATAATCGTTAGAATGTTTAGAAAATACATGTTTAAATATTTATGTTTAAATCGAAGTTATATATATTAATAAGAGGTGAGTATAGTTGATATGTTATATGTGTACGAGTATGTCTAAAGTACATAGAGCTTGATGAAGGTTAATTGTTAGTGTAAATATATTAGCTGATTAGAATCTTGACGTGCTATTGTGTCCTATCAATATTTTCATATGTATTAAAAGCCTTAGTCAAAATTTCAGCGCATACTTTTTTAGTATTGGCATTTATTTTCATAACTAATTATTGATAAACGTTTCCCCGATTGATGGATGATGTAGCATTTGTAAATATAGCATAAAACTATTTTTAATATCTGCCAGCCGCTCATAGGCAATCAGCTCAGTTAATTACAATAATTGAGGATAATAAATAAATGATATAATGGTATTGTCATTATTACGTCAATTTAAAATCTCCTACAGTCATTAGTGGACCTGTTCAAAGACAGAAACAAGAAACTATTTCAAGACTTGTCTTCGAGCAATTTGCGTATAATTTATTATATCAAGAAACCAGTTCAGCATTTCCGGTCATGACCCTTACATCAGAGAACTCCGCGTGGAATCCCGTACGGGAAATCCTATTTTAATGCCAAGGAAACGTGAAAGTTTTTGAGGTGAAAGGAAAGATACTTGATAGTAGTGTAGAAACCAAAGTTTGATTTTATCAAAAGCAGTGTTGGCCTAGTGGCTTCATCTTGCGATTCTCATCCTTGAGGTTCGATGCCTGGCTGTGCACAAAAGGACTTTATGTGCGCATTTAACATTAGCTCGAACGAAGGCACACATTGCGAGGAAACCGGCTTGCTTTAAGCCCTAAAAGTCGACGACGTGTCAGAAACAGAAGGCTGATCACCTACTTGCCTATCCGATTGTCAAATGATCATGAAATACATACAGAAATCTGAGTCCGAGACCTTAAAAGGTTGTAGTGCCACTGATTTATTCATGATTTTATCAATGCATCAATTATTCCTAAAAAGGTTACCTAAGACGCACTTCTTTATATAATATATCACTATTGCAATAAACAAACCTGTTGGTCAAAGAACGGCAAGTCCACGTGTAATTTAACGTCACTTGATGATTTTGTTTCACTCATGGCTCCCCATCCTGCCACGATCAGTTTCATATTCGCTGGTGGTGATTGAAACACGTCGGAGGGCGGAAGACAAATCGGTCTAATGAAGTCTGCAATGGTAAGATCATTAAGCTTTGCATAACCAACATTGGTTGCTTGCTGTCAGGGGAAATCCCCGCTAATAGATTGTAATAGTCTTGTCTCAGTCTCACAGCAAACTAGAGATAATGAAATCTATAATTTAAAATGTAGGGAATATCTGATAATTATATGAGATAAATTCAAGGAAATTAATATACTTACCTTTCCCTCGCAATATATTTATGAAAATATTATGTATGTATACAAAAATAGTGATAAGTTTACTAGAATAGAACATTTTAATACTCGGAACAAACGCAGGCTGCAATTTCCCCGTGCTAGACTATCTAAACTTGGTAATTCTGTTTTGGGAAAAGGGATACTCTTCTTTAAAAAAATCCCAAAAGCTCTTTTATCTCTGCCTTTTAATAAATTGATATGTATTAAAGAAAAGCTGTGTAAAAAGGCTTACTGTAAAGTTAAAGATTATCTAGTTGATAAAAGGGCCTAGGACTAGTGCTAGACGGTGGCGACGGTGACGGTGGCGAAGGCGATATTTGTTTCAAAATAGGTGTTGTTTGATGATTTGCTGATTTAAAAGAGTACCTAGAGTTTTTTACGCCGGCTTTTTCTTTCGGCCTACATCCTCTGTCTTCTTTGCCGATGAGTAGGGATGCCTACAGATTGAAATTTAATGACGGGGAATAAGTGATACCTGTATCTTATATTCCATAATAAACATTTTTTTTAATTCAAAATGATTTCATCACGAAGTGTTTAAAACATGATAATTCTCACCTGAATAGGGAGCTAACTCCTGGAGGCGGATTAATGCAATGTCGTTTGGTTCAACAAATGTTTTTGGAGCCCTATATTCTGGATGAATTATCGTTTCATTGATGGTAATTGATAGTGGCTCAGCAATACAATCAGTGCCACCACCCTCGACTTCAACACAGTCGATGCCAGGATTCGTTATGTTATAGTCCCCAAGGCGGACGCTTTGTCTGAAACCACAAAGTATATTAAGACCAGGAAATGATAATGTTGTTTTTCGACCTCGAACTATTGTGGATTCAGTTTCCTGAAAATCACTTAATTAAGATCACATTCTGTCTAATGAAGACTTAATAAGGGGATTGTAACGAGTTTTATTTGTCTTTCAGATTGTTCTTATAGGTTGTTTGTCTAAGATTTAGAACAAATATTAAAAATTTGATACATTTTATACAGTTCTTCACAATTTGACGTATACAAAAGCTGTGAGTGAATGTTTCTTGCCCCGGACGATAATTATTATTGTTATTGCCCATCAGTAAGAGCAAGGTTGTAGAGTCAAAATCCTGCTTTTTGCAAGGTTTTAGAGTCAAAATGCAACAAGCATTTATTACATAAGCATTGTAATTAGTAAAAATTGGTGGGGTCTATCTAACAATTATGTTAATAACTCACAAAGTGTTGATTACTTACGCGTTTCTGCTCTTCATTTCGTGCGTGACGAGACAGTGCGCAGCAGTTAGGACCCAACGTCTGCTAATAAGTGTTCCACCACATATCCAACGTGTGTTGGAATACTCTAGGAGCGCTAACCACGGATATTGATCTATTGCAGTAGCGTTTCCTCCTAAAATTTATTACTAACATTATACTATGTCCATGTATACCGTGAAGAACATATAATCATTATAGTAGTTTAAAAAAAGGTGGATGGAAGCGTAAGCAGAAAGCGAATGGAGAAAGAAATCCATATAGATATTTGCCTCCACAAAAAGCTGGAGGAGGCACAAGAAGCTAGGATACTAGGATAACAAGAAAAAAATTTATTGTCTCTAAGGTCGGTTTACGCACGATAGATTAACGTCACAACGTCATAACAAAACATTGATGAAATGTTTGCATACTTTTATTATTAAAATTGAATCATTTTGTATGGATACAAAGGAGTGAATCCTCGGACGCATAGGCCAATCGAGTGCACATCAAAAATGTATATATAACAAATCTAAGCTGTAAAAACCGGTTTTTATAATTGTAAGTATTTAAAAGAAGTATAATATATGGTTGTGGGTCTGCAACACTTAGTTTATTTTACACATTTAATTGTTCTTTAAAGCTCAACGTGAGTACAGTAAAAATCTCCAGCTGCGGAACAAGAGGTTTTATATGTCCAATATAAATATATATGTACTTAATTATTTACCGATAATTCTGTTCCCGCCATTACTGTCGATTCCACAACAACCACTGTCGGGGTTAGGAATGTCTACTGTGTCGCAGTTTGGTATGTTTATAGAATTCGTGTTTGGCAGATTGTTGGTTGATACTGGGTTTGCCGTGACTTTCTCAATGGGATTCGAAGTGATGATATTAATCCTGTCATCAGCTGTTATGTTCGCTTTCGTATTCTCAAGTGTGGGTTTACGTACTGGCTCTTCACAACACACGTTCAATTCCGCTGGACCACGACATCTACAAACACATGTTTATGGGTAATTTGTAAAGAGAGTCATCACAACAGTCAAAATAGTCAAAATTATTATTGTAACAGTGTTGCCCTAATGGCCTCAGCGTGCCACTCTCATCCCTGAAGTTATCCAGTAGGTTTTTTTTATCGATGGTCTGTGTCAGACACAGGAGGCTGACCACCTACTTGCCTATTAGATTGACAAATGATCATGAACCAGAAATCTAGGCCAAGACCTAAAAAGGTTGTAGCGCCCCTGATTAATTTTATTCTTTTATTTTGATTATATTATATTACTTTTAAAAATAAACTTACTTTGACCGTAAAACATACTCCAGATTTGCAGTACTGACGGGTGGTTTCAGACGTATCGCAATGCTGGGACAGGCTTTAGTGCTGACGCATATACCGGCCTTTCCCATGACTGTGTAGCATCTGGCCTTGGGCGTGGTGGGAGGACAGCATACCTGGATAATATATAATTAATTCACTTGTGTCGCTACTATACTTTATGGGCGTCGGCAGGTGGCATTTTATTTTCCTTTCTTTTTTTGCTTAACCATATTTATAAACTAAGAGTACAAAAACACCAAAAAACTTCTTTAAACTCCTTATAAACTAAATATTTAAAGAAAACAATCAACACAAAACGAAACAATCTTTTATTTGGAGCCAAATAACCATGTGATTTGTGGTTTTCATCCGAGGTTGACCAAAAATTACTTAATAATTACGAATTTTCGGGTGTTATGTTTGAGATTTAAGGGTATTGAACCGTTCTCCATTGACAATATTAGCGAAGTTTTATTTTCCTTATCGCATTGCATGCGTCGAAAGTTCAACACTGCTTCTCAGGGCGAGAAAGTTTTCCTTGAGAAGCGAATATCGTACAAGCTGTTTGTTGTATGTGTGGATTGAGACAAATACTTCTCAACCGTAATAATTAAAAGATAAGTATCACTTGCAATTGACAAATTAAGAGAGTTTTGGTTCTTGTTGAATAAATATGGCCTGCAGCCAAGCGGTTCCTGTGTTGGGCTAAATATTTTTTTTTAATTTAACAGGGGGCAAACGGGCCTTCTACCTTATGTTAAGTGATACCGCTGTCTATGAACACTCTTAATTCTCGAGAGTGTGTTGGTTCCCTTTAAGAATTGGTTCGGAAATACTTCAGTGGGCAGCTAGTTGCACATGGTGCGGCTAAACTGTCTTAAAAAACGCTCAGTTGTGGCACGACGGACGTCGAGGTGATACAAATAAACCTAATCTACAAGTAAATGGTCGATATAGCTTACTCTAGGTACGTCACCATCATAACCACAGTGCCATGATTTGAGAGCCTCCCGTTGTACTGGAGGTAGTCGTATGAGTGGCTTCAACTTTTCGCAGTCGTTGATAGAGATGCAGTGACTTGCCAGACCTGTTGGCGTGATACAATCAGCATCTGTAGGAAAAAATCTATTTAAATATTGGTAACATTGATGTATGCACGTAAAAGATCTACATAATCTAATATATATAAAATTCTCGTGTCACAAGGTTCGTTCCTATACTCCTCCGAAACGGCTCGACCGATTCTCATGAAATTTTTTATGCATATTCAGTTAGTCTGAGAATTGGATACTATCTATCTTATAAAAAAATATTTGTATTTTTAGAGAATTTTTTTTCGTTTTTATATTTTTATGATACAAAAACACATATAACCCCTATTTTCACCCCTCTACGATCAACCCTTTAACTCTGGGGTTTATATAGAGAAAAATTCACAGAACAACCTAAAAAGTTTTTATTCTGGAAAACCGAACACGAAGTTCGCGGGGGCAGCTAGTAGTTATATATATTTTTCTATTTACGTGGCGAGGTTTCATTAAATGTCTATATAATTCTATTGTTTAAAGTTTGTTTAAGCTTTGGACTGAGCTAGTTCTCCTCAAAAACCAATGTAAATTGAATACAATGGGATTTGATATAGATTTTTTGTTATGTACACTTTACTTACACTGCTAATTTTTAGTATTTTTTTTTCTACAATTATTATTATTAAATTATTTTTCTTTTATTGCGTCTGAGGCGCAAACTAACTCTCGTGGTCTCTGGCAGAATGACAACGCACACACATTACACACGTTTCTATAATTTTATTACTTTTCTTTTTTTTAATTATTATTATTACTAGTTTGTATGTGTGTTTCGTTAGTAATAAATATTATGTCTGTCTATAATGGCGTTTCTTT
This sequence comes from Pieris macdunnoughi, assembly GCA_905332375.1. Taxonomy (NCBI): domain Eukaryota; kingdom Metazoa; phylum Arthropoda; class Insecta; order Lepidoptera; family Pieridae; genus Pieris; species Pieris macdunnoughi. Next base: position 2,476,869 of record CAJOBZ010000067.1, on the reverse strand, counting down.
ACAAGTAATTACTTGTTGATTATACAAAACGTCCGTAACTCGCGTGCGAATTTCCTTATTTGCAAGTATTATAAATATAGTATGTGGCAAATATCAATTAACACTTCATAAATAGAAAGTTTATCAGACAGCAGAGTTTATAATGTATAAATGTGAAAGTATAATTTGCAGAATAAAAAGTTGTTTTTCATTGTTTTCATACGGGATGACTGAAGTTGACAGTTTTCGAGCTTTTGTTAGAACGAAATTTTTCGCATATTTTATTTTTTTAATTTCATTGATCTAGTTGTGTTAGCCACTTCTTTTTTAATTCAGTATTAGCGTGATATAATCTTCCTGAAATGGCCCAACTACAAAATAATATTTTAATTCGAACAGTATTTGCAAGTTTGTCGCGTTTTATTATTATTATGTATGTAGTTAATATAAAACCAAAAAACAAAAATTACTCACCATACTCCTGCCCGTTTACGTGTAATATAAACAATAATATACACAGCAACTTATACATGTTTGCTACACGCTCGTTTGAAAGCCACTAAACTTTGTAGTTTGTATTCAAGGATGTGTGGCTTTTAGTCTAAGAGCCGTCGATTTCTGTCGGTTATGAGGTCAGCGGGCTCGTGTCACATCGCTTACTACATCTTAAAACAAGTCGTGTATTTTGTTTTTTTTGTATAGAACAGGGGGAACAGACTCACCTGATGTTAAACTATACATGAACACTAATACTATAGGGGTCGCGCGTTGCTAAAGTGGAAAACGCTGTCTTTTTTAAAGAAAAAAATCGGTTGTCTGTAAAGTCGGTTTACTGACGATAGTTGAACGTGACTACGTCATTAGAAAATACTGATGGAATGGTTGCATTTTTCAAAAGAAAATTTTAATTTTATTTGTTTTATAGATATTTTGTATGGATATAGTGAAGGAGGTAAATGGAAATCACAATTGAATTGATCGATTACAATGTAATTGATATAATACGATATATACTTTATATACAACAAAGATGTCGAACGCTGCCGAACGCGGAGAACCAACCTAGGAGTTCAGAGTTCAGACACTTCTCATTCAAATTCATCGCGAATATAACAGACTTTTCCAGAGCTTGATATATTCGGTAGTGGGCTGATCAATAAAAAAATATAAATACATTTTTTGTAACGCTTATAACATAAAATCTTTTTTTTTTGTAATGTTTTTACCATAACTGTCATAGATTTTAGATAGGACAACCTGTAACGCGTGTATAGCATTATGTATCATGTGATGAAGTTTATTAATAAACACGAACAGAAAAACGTTTAAAAAAAAGCGAGTACCAATTCTTAAAAGGCCGGCAACACCCTTGCGAGCCTTGCAATGTGAGTGTCCATATGCGGCGGTATCACTTAACATCAAATGGTTTGCCACCTATTACATAAAAAAATATCTTCATAGTGAGATTCCTGAAAGGGTTTGACTTATAAGTTATAACAGTTATTGTTAGTAGTCGCAAAAATCTTGTTAAAAAAACCGGTTAAAGCTGTGATGCAAGTAGCAAATGTATTCCTATTCGTTGAAGACGTGAACCCCAAGCTATTGTATTCGTGCTGAAACATAGTGCTTGTTTTATTAGCACACTAACAATTGCCAATTAAGTAATTAAGAGATGATTGTTTTGTTTTCATGACTGAGTATATATTTAATTTTATAAACGCGTCTGTTGTGTGCTTCAATTCATTAAATATTTTCAATTTTTATGTATCATGGTAAGTTACCTTAAGTTAAGATATGTATAGTAGCAGTTGTCTGTTAATAAGTTTTTAAAGAACAGGCATATCTTAAAATACATGAAAATATGACGTATTTACACACAAACATGTCAATTATAGTAGACAGGAAATTACATACAAAAAAGGAAACTAACCACATAAAATATAAACGCGAAAACTAAATAACTCAAACCTTATTAAGAGCGTAAATTAATAGTTATGTTCGATTTATAGGTATTCTTACTAGATTATAATCTTGATGGATTGTCACTTAGACTCCAATTAAAGTTATGAGAAAAAATATATTAATATTATAATTGTGAGGAAAATTTTGTATTCCACCTAAAAGATCCATGGCCAGTCTAACCACTGTACTGAACTTAAGATGTAAATCGCAAACAACTGGCTATAGACTTATATGTTAAATAGTAGTATGTAACCGCTTGCAACTGTTTACAGTGCAAATTCGCCCCCGTAGTACTGTTCTCACCTCTGGGCGGGGCCTTACCAGTACAGTACTTGATCCCTTGGCGTTGCGTAGAGATGTGGATTGTGGAGTGACTTTGCATCTTCTACCGCATTTACCATGAATAGTGTTCAGAGGAGTTGGTCAGATTAACCTGCAGCTGAGTTTCATCATCGGACGTCGAGGCAGAATAAGAAGTTTCACCCGTATCACCTCGACGTCCGTCGTTCCACAACTGAGCGTTTTTTAAAGCATGTTTTCCCGCGCACCATCGCTGCCCACTGAAGTATTTCCGAACTAATTCGACTTAGGGTACTTCAAGAAAAGAGCGTACCAATTCTTGAGAGGCCGGCCACGCACTTGCGAGTCCTCTGGCATTGAGAGTGTCGATGGGAGGCGGTATTCTGCCCGTTTGCCCTCTGTTCTAAAAAGGGTGTTATATGAAGATAAATATTCCTAAAGTAATATTTTTTTATAATATAAATGTTATTGTCTCCTAGACTATGTGTGGAGTTGCGCAGGAGTTCACGACTTTATCCTGTTCCGCGCGTGGATGCCTTCTGATACTGTTTATCTCTGTGTTAACCGCAATATACGCAAATCGTCTACGTAACTATTTATAATAATGCACTTTTTGACGTGTGTTTTGTCTGGGAATGATAATAACGATATGTTTTTATTAATCGTTTTAAATCAAATATTTCAACGGTTCACAAATCTGGTTCGTATTGAGAACAATTATTGTATAGCGGTTGGTAAAAACATACTTTCACAATTAACTGTTTCGGGAAGTGGGTTCTGCTGAGGAGACGTTCATAAGTTTATTTGGCTACCTATATGTATAAAGTTATTTTGAGTTTGAGTTTGATTAGTCACTTGTCGGGATATTACCTAGCAGGTGTTTATGTGTTTTGTTTGAATGGTGGTTAGAAATATTAATTTTCTTGGTAAAATTACTCGAATGTACAAGGAAACTAAACGTTCACATAGTGTTTACGAATTTGGTTGTAACTCAGGACTAAAGGTTTAATTCTCAAAGAAACTAATTGGACCGGAAAATATAATATCTTTATTCCTCAAAAATGTTTTTTTGTTTTTAAATTTAACAAAACTTATTTTTGGAAGTTGTCTCTGAAAGAGGTAATTAGCGTTCATGTTAGTTAAAAAAGTGCCATTCGTATTAGGGTCAAAAAAAGAGCGTGCCAATTCTTAAAAGACCGGCAACGCACTCGCAAGCTATGACATTAAAAGTGTCCATGGGCGGTGGTATCATCTAATGATAGCCTCCTTCCCGTTTGCCCCCTAAAAACTAGAGACGGGTAGGTACACAATTGTTGGACCCATATTAAAATAAAATATTGAAATATTTTTTTTAACCAAAAACAATTAATAAAATTATTTAAATCCGTTCGCAGACGTATGGAGAACTGAATACAGTTTTGGGTTTTCCAGCATCAAATGTCGTGATATCGTCTTGTGACGTATGTGAAAAAATCCTGAATTTAATTATTATCAATTAAGTTGACTCATAAGTAATTAATTCAAGGTAAAAATTCATATTTCCCCGTCACCTAAATAGTAATGCAAGTTTTTAATTTTTTATTATAAAGCTACCAATGCTGTATGCCTGCGCTCGTAATTTTTTTATGTACGCGTGTAAGAAGTTATACTTCTTTGGCATTATTAAAAATAGTTTTGATTGCATGCAAATAATTAATTACAATTAAATAATCAAAGACTGGAAAAGGAGTCATTATAGTCAATAAAGTTCAGTTTTCATTTGAAAAATTAAATAAATAAGTATTTATTATTATTCTCTTACACTAAGTGTAACATAAATTCTATTATTATTCGAATGTTTTTTTTTTAAATTATGTCCAATGCCGTAGCATCTTCCGTGAGCAACTTCATTCTGTTAATTTTGTGTAACGGTGTGCGTGCATCGTAAATTTTCACTCTCATCAATTTTGAAGTATAACTTCAAAAATATTTCTTCTTTCAATTCATTCAAATTGAAGCTGAGTGAGTGACATTTTTGTCTTTTTTTAGAAATAAAGTCTTTAAACCTAAAATCGAAGAATCAAAGTTATCTTCGAACTTCACTGAAAATAGGTTCTAGAAAAAATTACATCAGAAGTCCGTTAACAATGAAACGACTCAGTATTTCCAAACTATTTAATACTAAATAATTATGCTATTAACAGATATTTCTTAAATTATTACACCTAGATATTAATAGACTTTTATCGTGAAGTCACTTATAACAAATGCTAATTGCTAATTTCTAATTTTTATTTATATTTCTTCCAATTATTAAATTATAATAATAGTATGCATAGTTTTACTCTTGGTTATAAATTTTCACCTATACCGCTATATGCTTACTAAGCATTTGTTTAAGTATTTTCACCTACCCTTGAAAGTTGCCTTTACACAATTTAAATAGTGTATGTGCTTACGTTAAGTTCCAAATTGCCTGACTTGCTAAACAAAAACTAGTTGACTCTGCAAACGCGTTGCTATGTTTGCAGGTGGTGGAAGGGTAAAAATTAAGACATCCGACATAAGAATTAATTCTGTCGAAAAAAAAATTGATTATAAAAACCTCACTTAGGGTCTGTTTCACAATGTATGGATAAAGTACCAAATAGCTATGCAACACATAAATTATTTGGAAGATAAATTGTGCTATTTGACACTTCATCTGACTCATAACTTATGATGGACTTTATGTGAAAAATAGCGCTTTCTGACAGTCGTGAAACGCAACAATAGGGTTTATCCTACCAAAAAGTAATAAATAGCGTATTTGGAACTTATGTAGAACTTATCCGTACATTGTGAAGCAGACCCTTAAGAGTATAAAATATAGGTACATAACTATTCACAAAAAAGTTATAAAATCTAGCGATTTTGTAGGTTTTTAGTTTATATTTCCTGTGACGACTCAGTTACAAACATAAGATATATACATATGTATCGTGACTTTTGTAGGACCTTAGGTCTAAGCCCTAACCACGCTTCGTATCCAGGGCATATACTTGAAGACATTGGTGTAAACACTAGGGATTCCATTGGTACCACACTGCTTCGGACCAAAGCTGACGACGCCGACGGCTGTGTGACGCCCATTTTCTTCATACATGAGAGGACCGCCTCCGTCTCCTCTGCAGGAGTCTCTGTCCTTTTCACCGCCAGCGCAGATCTGTTGGTTTGTGATGGTGAAGTGCCCTGGGTGGTATTTCTCGTAGGCGGCTTTGCATTGCTGTAAAAATGTTTTAGATTGTTTATATTGTCTGCGAATGTATGCAAATATTGTTCAGACTAGTTTAATATTGATAATACAAAGCAAGCATCTTTTAGACTATACATTTTATTTTAATTTACTCTCAAACATCACCCAGGTTAAAGTAAGGAAAATCAAATACATATGATAATATGCCATGATGGTTAACGCTGCACCTTCTTAAGTTCTCATTAAGAAGGCGCAGATCCATGCAACTTCCTCACAATCGAGTAGCCTGCAATATCACAGCACAAAACTACCGAGGGTACTCTTTCTATCGAAGAAGTTGCATGGGTCCGCACACAAGCACATCTAGTAAAATGGATGCGTTAGAGCGTCTTGTGCGACATGCAACTGTTCTATCATTGATTATTATAAATATTCTAACAATAGGCTCAGTTCGGTTCAAAGAATTTTAGTTTTTTATTATTTTTATAGTACAGGGGGCAAACGGGCAGGAGGCTCACCTGATGTTAAGTTTCAAATTTAATGACGTGGAATAAGTGATACCTGTATCTTATGTTCCATAATAAACATTTTATTTTTTATTTTAAGTGATTTCGCTGGCCATAGACACTCCCAAAGCCAGAGGACTCGCGAGTGCGTTGCCGGCCTTTTAATAATTGATACGCTTTTTTCTTGAAGGACCCTAAGTCAAATTGGTTCGGAAATAATTCAGTAGGCAGCTGGTTCGACATAGTGGTGGTGCGCGGCAAAAACTGCCTTAAAAACGCTTAGTTGTGGACCGGTAGAGTAGAAGTTCCACTCGTATTACCTCGACGTCCGATGATGAAACTCTGCTGTAGATTGTAGAATCTATACAAATTCTGTTAAGCTGATAAACATGTAAGCAAGTTTTTTGTGTGTTTAGAATCATGCTTAAAATACACAAATACACATAATATTTCGATTAAAGTCTCCGACGAAATCTCCAAGACTGATGTTTATTCCCATTGACATAAAAAAAATATGTATGTTTTTGTAAAAGAATAATAACTAAATTTTGTCTCTTTTCATCAAACTGTGTTTACGCTGTGATGAAAAGAGGCAAAATCACAGTAGGAAAAATAAATCAGTTATTACCCATTATGTAATCCGTTCTGATGGTGTAGTATTAATAAGACTGACCTCTAAGGACTTGTAAGGAAGTTCAACGAAATGTTTGACCACATCATCTTCCTGAAGACTTGAAGGCTTGCTGCCCCAACCTGCAACTGTGAAGGGCAGACCCTTTGGTGGAGATGTGTTGATGTCAGAGCTTGGGAGGCATATGGGCCTTATGTATTCTGAAATGTGTATAAACTTATGTTAAATTAATTATGTATTTTGTTTATTTATATATATAATTACGTGTGTATGTCACTGAACTCCTCTTAAACGGCTGGACCGATTTTAATGAATTTTTTGTATGCGTTTGGGTGGCGTCCTGGAAGTTTTAGATTCACAAATCAGCCTGGCAGATGGCGCTGCAGTCAGCACTTTCATTAATATCCTAGTCGGATGCGCTAGTTATTTATAATTTTTGTCATTGCACATCAGACAAGTTCGTAGAATAGAGGCTCTGGGATCAATCTCTGGTGAATGATTCGACGTCGAGTTGTATGACAGATGAATTCCTTCTCTTAAAAATGGTATACAAATGGAGAAATGTATCTGCCCGTGTAATGAATGCAAATTACTTCACTCAGTCAATCGATCTCTCCTTTGCTTTTAATGGATATTTTATCCACTAAAAATTTTGAAAAGGAATTGCAACACTTTTAATTTCTGTACCGTTTATCTGTGGTAACGTGATGTTTTAGATTTAGCAATCCTTAATAAATGGGTATTTAAGATGTTTAGACCAACGAAAAATACCAGCTTCTTCCTTTTGACCAAAATCAGCGAAGGGCTACTTGAATTGTCAATCTCCAACGTATTACAGATCGACTTGATTCTCTACTTACGCTGAGACATTGCGTCTCTTTGCGTTTTCTACAAAGTATACTATGCCTCGTTTCAACACCGTACCATCAATGCAAAATTTCATCAACATCACCTGGATGGCTGGAAGTTTTCCACAGTCCGTTACATAAGGCAGTTTCTTTTGCTAACTAGCGAACTGTGGAATCGACTCCCGGTGGGGGACTTCCCTGAGAGATACGACCTCCAACTATTCAAAGTTAGAAAGTACTCCTCCCTCAAATGCCGGCAACCCACCCACTAAAAATGGGTGTCCATGGGCTGCGATGACTGCCCTTTATGAGCGTCCAAATTAAAAAAAAAGAAAAACAAAAGCTGACAAATTAAATCGAGCTTTTAGCGAGATACTAAAAAGCCCTGGGAATATTAATAATTCTACTTCTATAGTAGAAAGTTAAAACCAAAGAAATTTACGTTATTTAGTTTATTACCAGTGTAAGGAACTGATGTCTTCAATTTAATAAGTGCCAAGTCGTGCACTCTCGGGTTTTGGGTCGAGAACTCAGGATGTGCCTTCATGTATTCTATTGGAACTGTCAGGACTCTGTCCGCACACTTCATAGCTCCGTTCACCATGAGGCAGTCCAGTTCGGAGTTGGTTTTATTGTACTCCCCAAAGCGGATGCTCTTTCTGGAATATTTTCATTAATTTAATTTAGTGTTATTGAGATAATTATTAATTCCTATTCCAATAAAGTTTTAACTACAAAGAAGATTGAAAAGACTAGGTGGTATCATCACTAATGTTAGAAGGATTGCGTCAAATAAATGAATTACCGTCAATTTAATTTCAAACATCGACGGTCCCTACATACAAAGACACATGTCAAAAATAGAGGTTTTCAGGAGAGCGTAATGTGGTTCGTATATACGACAATTTTTTGAAACCAATTACTTGTTATAAGAGAACAGTTTATCTAGTAAACCACAAAAAAAAACTTACATACACAGGCATGTGTGTGTAATTATATACACGCGTTAAAAGTCATACTTCTTTGGCGTAACAAGAGAAAAATCTTTTCAAAAATGTTATCTTTCGGCTTATTTCTACGTTCTACGTTTGTAGAAAATACTACACTAACAATAGAAACAATTTACTCTCATAATTTTTCCCTAACGCGCCAAAAGATGTATAACTTCAAAAAAAACTAAAATGTTGACTATTAATAGCTAACTTCAGGGTGTCGGTTTGACGTTGGAAGGTTGTGACGATGTTGAAATTTACTCTCATCATTTTTCCCTGACGCGTCAAAAAAGTATAACTTCAAAAAACATTGAATATACCGTCTTTCGGAATAGGGACCGTCGATATCCATAATGTATGGATTATATAAATGTTTAATGAAGTGACCCGCTTGCGGTTCACCCCTACAACAGCATTAGTCTATTTTGTGGTTTTAATTAATTTGCTTTTTAAATTGTTAGGCTATTGCGATTTTAATGTTTTTAGCTGGGATTGGTTGTGTAGCTTTTTTGGGGCATGGGATATTTATGATAGTCTCCTTTACCTAACGGGTAAGAAGATATTTTATGGTCTATATAATGAAGGCTGTACTTCAGTTGGAAGTGCTATTCATTGTAACAGGAAATTATCACAGGTCTTTTTAATTAATATTTAATGTATTTTTATATACTTACGGTTCTCTAAAGCCGCATTGCGCAGCGGTCAATACATATCTGGAGCTTATCAAAGCTCCCGTGCAAGTTATTCTACCGTTGGGATCTTCTATAAGCGCCAGCCATGGGTATTGGTTTAAGGCTGTATCACCCACTGCAAATATATTTTTGAGAAACTTAAAAATGTATTACAATCTCAATACCTTAGGTATCGTCTTTGTTCACATATTTACCATAACCTAGATCCTTGTAAATCCTTATATATTATGTACCTATGTACTAAGGGGATAAACTCAAAAATTGCTGGATTTTGGAGCTCAAACAATTACTACTAATAGGCGTCAGGTTCCTTGTGTATATGAATAAATTATTTTATGTAGGTACTATAACATTCTCGTGTCACAATGTTCGTTCCCATACTACTCCGAAACGACTCGACCGATTCTTATGATTTTTTTATGTATATTCAGTAAGTCTGTGAATCGGCTACTATCTATCTTTCAAACCCCTAAGTGATAAGGGGTGTCCACCCCAAAAAGAATATTTTTATTTTTTTATGTTACAGCATACAAAAATACATACTACCCCTAATTTTCACCCCTCTATTTTGTATTATTGTAGATAGTTATTTTTATTGAACTAAAAAATTGTTTCCTAGAAATATACATGGCAAAACAACGTTTGCCGGGTCAGCTAGTTTTTATATAATATACATTTTTGTGTCATTTTAAGACTGTCGCAAACGTGATATATAGTAACATAGATATCCTCCCAACACAAGCAGCTTATTATATATAATTTAGTTTATAAAAAGGCTTACTATCGCCAGTGTGTGATGCAGCGAGATGAACACCACAGCATCCGAGTTTTGGGTCTGGCAAGGTCACAGATGGTCGACATTGTTCTGAAATGATAATGATACCTTTATTATGTTGCATGATTTGGGGAAAGTCTGCGTATGTGCTTTTAGTAGCATATACCTAACCTAAAAACCATTTTTACTCTTATTTTATTTGCTGGACACTAGCGTTTAATCAAGATTGTTTTATTTATAAGACCTAAAACAACATGTATGCTTGAAATATACAATAAAATATGACTTCACAAATTTATACACATCAATTATATTAGATCACTAGCTGGTGCCCGCGACTTCGTCTGCGCAGGATTAGTATTTCGAGTAGCTTATATTAGCGTGGCGTAGAAAAAGACTACTAAAGATATTGACTATTTAAGATAAACATTTTCATCATACATTACATATGTATAACTCTAGCGGTTTTGGCAGCGTACGCCAGAATTTCTCGCAGATGGTAGATTTTTTCCTACTTATATTTTGGACAATTCACACAATATCTTTATAAATTGTAGCCTATGTGTTATTCTGATGTATAAGCTATATTATTGTAAAGTTCCATTAAAATACAATCAGTAGTTTACGTGAAAGAGTAACAAACATCCATCCATACTTACAAACTTTCGCGTTTATAATTTTAGTAGGATAAATCTTTAATCGAGCAAAAAAAAAACTAAAATGAATAGAAACTTAAACCTCATTAAGAGCATGATACACAAAATTATGGCGAGTAGAAAGATTGTTATAAAATATATCAATTTTAATTAATGTTTGTAATTAAGTTGTAAGAGCGAGATAGCGTACTGGAACATTAAAAGTAGCAGATAAGCGAGCTGTACGTATAGAAGCTTTGTTCGAATATAGTTTGATTCGTTTACAAACCAATACTAACATAGCAACTAAAACCGAATCTCTAACGAAACTCTAGCTAAAACTACATTTGGATGTAATCTGAAATAAACAAGATATTAATATAATACGGTAAGAAGCATTCAACATTTATATCTTAAACATATATAAACAATTTTCCGACATTTCATGCAAGTAATACAAACGGAACTAAAATGCATAAAAAGCGCATTAACATATTAATTAACATTCGATATGTGTTTCATAGCTTTGTTGATGACACACGGGTATTATTAGATAAAACTCGTTTGGAAAATTGTCGTTGTATGGCAATAAATTGACCGTTAAATAATGGAACAGGTTAGAGGCGATACTAATAATGGACGTTTTTTAGATTTGAGGGCGGAATTATAATAATCTCATATATTAAACTAATTTATTTCAATTAGGCCTATTAAAAAGGCACTTTTGAAAGTTAAAAACATTAAAAATGGCTGAATTTTGAAAGGGGCAAACCCTTTCAAAATGTAGTTTCATATGGAGAAGAATGGGCATGAAACTCCATACTTACTCTTTTAAAATAGTTTTTTAAGATTTTGTATACATCAATTTGATAATTATATGTGAAGAATCAACCTAGAACTAAACAATGTGCGTGCGTACCAACTAGGTACAAAGTAGGTACACATGTCAGAAGTGAAACTTCTTTGGCAAACTAATTTTTAAGTCTTGTTCATATTTATACAAATCTAAAACTTTTGATTTCCGAGAATTTGAGGGAAAAAGGAAGATAATATGTTAAAATATTAAAAGTGTAAAAAATTAATACAAATTATAAATTTAATTTTTTTAAATTTACGTCTTCGACAATTAGTCATTTGACATTTCAATAAATTATTTTGCATAAAATATAATACACCAATATTTCATAAATTCTCTTTACGAAATTTTAAGGTAATTCGCCCTTCTCACTCTCTCTCAATTGGTCTCAATAGCTCTCTTTCTTCGACAAAAACGCTTCACATCTTCGTGACGCTAATATTATTATTATTGCGTTTCATGCGTAAAAATTTTACCCTCATGCGCCTAAAGAAGTTTCACTTCAAAAAACTAATGTACTAAAATAAAAAGGTGCATGGTGTTATAAAAACAATGTAGCAGATAACTACATTATTATGTGTATGTCTTTATATATTCAGTTAAACTTATTATATTTATATTATCACGCCCTTTTCCCGAAGGGGTAGGAGATCTCCACTTGCTACGGTCCTGACCTCTCTCCATCCACTTTTACCTTCACCGTGAACGCTCCTATATGGGTTTACATAACTTGTCCCTTCTCTCTGAAGTTGGTCCAGGTATGTATGAGAAGGCCTACCCAACAACGATTTCACCGTCCACGGTTGCCTTGTATAATTGTTTTGTATCGTATATATAAATATTTAATTTATTTATTAATAGGCGGCGCTTCTTCAATTGTGTTTTTAATTAATAATTATTATTATTGCGTAATTCAAGCATAATCTAAAGTTTTAATGAGTAATATTGTTGAGTTGCGAAAATAAAAGACAAAAATGCAAAATCGTTTTAGACATTGGACTGACAAACAAAAAATATTTAAATTATTGTTTAATTGTCTATATTCTCTTTCTTTCTACACTTTTTGTAACTACTATAAATTGGTAGACTCCGCTCCGATTTCCCAAACGACCTCTCTTATTATGACGAGAGAATAAATTATATTATTGTATTGATAACGAACCAGTAAATATTAAAATATTGACATTTAAAAAAAAACTAAAATGTCAATTGGATTATGTAAATCACTTTTTTCAAAGGCAATGTAGGTCAATATTTATAATAAGACATTATTAATAGGGGTTAACCGATCACCGACATATCTTATTCATAATTTTTTCCTTACTTAAAATAACACTAACGAAGTTGTCTTCGGCTTGGTGATACAATGTGTTGGTATAAATAATTATTTCTAATTTATTATTCTAGATTTTAAGTGTACTAAACTATGTAATAGCAATATTCGAGCCAAATAAATATTATAAAAAAAACATAAAGTTGCCTGCATCATGAGCACACCTCACTACACACCCTCACGGTCATATCAAACTCATCTCACTTTCACACCATCACACAACACAGTCGAATGACGTATTATTTAGTTTGATGTGTATAATATTTTTTTCCATACATAAATGTTTGACCCTTTTTGTACATATTATGTATTCCATCATTGGGTATATCTTTAGTATAACTGTTTTTTGTTATATATAATTTAGGCTACTGTAGGATTATTATATTAATACAATATTTTTTAATAGTAAGAAGCAACAGGCAACATAGAAGACTAATTAGGTATAAATACAACAATGAAATTTGTTTAAATTACAATCGCTGATTTAAAATGTGTTCTTAAAAGCTGATTAAAAAAATGCTTACCCCCAAACACAGTTATAAAGGAAACAGCGAACACAGATAATAATAAATTCATTTTTGTAAAAGACGTCAAATTAACGCGAAAGTTTCTATCGGACTGAGATTGCATGGTAATGTGAATATTTATATCATGGTCGTCAACTCAAACGGGATTTTGTTCATTTATTTATTAGTAAGCTTACATCTAACATCCATATTATTTAACAAAACACTTATACAACATACAAAGCCAAAACAGATTACATTGATAAACAGGGTATATGAAACGATATACCCTGATATGATAATTACATTAATAGACAAAAAGTAAACTGAAATTTAACATTAAAAAACAATTTACTATTAAAAGACAATTAATACTCAAAATTTCAAAGAAAATTTAATTGTTACTGCTAAACAAAGTCAAAGCGTCACTGTAGAATGATAATCTCTAAAGTCTTCACGACTCTTCAAATATTACTTTACATCCTCTTTGGTGAGGTGGAAAATATCAACATCCTGATAATTATGTTATATTAGGTATTAATACTATAAATTAATTCGCATCACAAATATTTTTGTTCTGTAATTTAAATGCTAATCAATTGTTTGATAATATTCTATTCAATATCACTAACAAAATCCAAGAAAAAATTGATCGTTAGTGGAGACTTTAATGTAAATTTGCTTGACAACTGTAGTCCAAGTAAACGTTTGCTAAATCTGTTTAAATCATATAATTTAATTAATACTTTTATTGTACCAACTAGGGTAACAGCCACCACGGCAACATGTATTGACAATATCTATAGTAATATAGTTCCTCTCAACGCCTGTATTATCAACAAACTTACATCTGACCACTCTGGTCAATTGTTTGAATTTGAAATACTAAAATGTAAAGATCAAAAAAAGAAAATATGCACAATTCCTATAACAGAGGATCGGTTAGACAGATTTAGGAAAAATTTGATATTTGAAATGCCATTTTTGCGTAGTAACCAATGCCCTAATAATTTATATAGCACATTCTTTGATTCATTTATTGGTGAATTCAAAAATGTGTTCAATCCAAAGACTTTTTTGGTCTCGGAGAAACCTACCTTTTGTGACTGGGCAACTCCGGAGCTACACAAAAAAAGGGTAAAATTGTATGAGTTGTATGATGAAAAACAGTATAATGACAGTGAAGAATTTAAAATTTATGTTAGGATATTCTCAAAAAGTTTTAGGCAAGAGTGTAGAATCGCTAAGGCGAAACACTTAAGTCTTAGAATAAACAACAGCTCTGATAAGATAAAGGCTACTTGGAAAATTATAAACGAGGAGACTGGAAGAACCTCCAGAAAGGATACTGATTTTAAGGGAACATAAACGGCAAAGTAATTAGTTCCGACCTCGAAGTAGCCTTTGCATTTGAAGAGTTTTTTACTAACATTCCTTTAAATACAACCAGCGTTTTAAATTCTTCACCATCAGCCGCCCTTTTATTATTGAAAAAGAATGTTCCTGTATGCAATCATAAGTTTGTATTTAGCCGCATTAGCTGCAATGACATTATAAAAACATTTAAACAGCTAAAAATAAAAAAAACTAAAGATCTTTGGGGTGTATCTGTTTTCATTTTACAATCAGTAATCAATACTATCAGTTCAGAGTTGGCTATAATATTTAATGAATGTATAGATTGTGGAGTCTTTCCAGACCAGATGAAGATAAGTAAAATCACACCGTTATTCAAAACGGGCAGCACTTCGGACCCCACAAATTTTAGACCCATATCTGTGCTGCCGGCTTTGAGTAAAATCTTTGAAAAAATCATTCTTGAACAATTATTGATACATTTTAATAATAATAAAATTATGCATAGCCAGCAGTATGGTTTTACAAGAGGTCGCTCCACAGCAGTTGCTGGCATTCAATTAATTTCCGAGATTTTAAATGCTTGGGAAAATTCTCATGATGCCATTAGAGTTTTTTGCGACTTATCAAACTGCCTTTGACTGTGTCCATCACGAAATCCTAATCAAGAAACTTCAACACTATGGCATTGGCGAAAAAGCGCTAAATCTTGTGGAATCATACCTGAGCGATAGAATTCAAAAGGTAAATGTAAATGGAGCTATATCACAGGGATCCTCTGTTACTATGGGAGTACCGCAAGGCTCCATACTTGGTCCCTTCTTATTCCTCGTCTATATAAATGACCTGCCATTTCTTGTAAAGGAGCTTCACGAGATGGTACTGTTTGCTGATGATACTTCGCTTTTATTTAAAGTGAAACGACAAAATCCATCACTTGATAACGTTATCAAGTGATGGATTTTGTCGTGTGCCATCTCCAGTGTGGTTCACTGGTTTAATACAAATAATCTTAAGTTAAACGAAAAGAAGACAAAATGTGTTAAATTTGTAACTACAAATGTAAAAAGTAGTCATTCTCAAATAATAATTAAAGACGAGGAAATAGACTTTGTTGATAATGCGGTGTTCTTGGGAATTACTTTAGATAGTAAACTCCAGTGGGGCCGACACATAGAAGGTCTTTCGAATAGGCTAAGTTCCGCAGCGTTCGCAGTAAAAAAGATACGCGATCTTACGGATGAGAACACAGCAAAGCTTGTTTATTTCAGCTATTTTCATAGTATTATGTCATATGGTGTTATTTTGTGGGGTAATGCAGCTGACATTAAATCGATATTTGTAGTGCAAAAGCGGGCTATAAGAGCGATCTGTGGGTTGTCCCCACGGGAGTCGGTCCGAAGCAAATTTAAGGAATTACATATTTTGACTCTGGCAAGTCAATACATTTATGAGAATATTTTGTATGTGCGGAAAAATATAGATATCTTTAAAAAGAATAGTAGCTTCCATAATTATAGTACTCGTAATAAAGACAAAATTAGCGCACCAACCAGAAGGCTGCATAAAACGAGTAATTCTTTCCAAGGCAATTGTATACGTTTTTTCAACAAAATCCCTAGTGAGATACAAGCGTTGTCAATAAATAAATTTAAATCGTACATTAAAGTAAAACTGCTTGCTAAGGCTTATTATAATATAAATGAATATTTAAACGATCCTAGTGCTTGGATATGAGTTGCTCCAGTATATATTATAGGTAACACGACTGAATCTCTCGGCTGCATTTCCAGACTCTGGGGCGATCGTCAACATCCACGACTGTTTTAATGTAAAGTGGGAACAAACCGTGATCCATGTAGTATCCAATTATTTCAGTATTATTATTATTTTATTATGTAGCCAAGTCCACATTTCAAGGATCGTCATGCTCGCTTAAATGTCATTGCTTGTGGCGGCGTCCATGCGTCGGGTTGTCTCTCTCCCTAAAATATGGCGAGGGGGCCGATGGCTGGCCATGCGTCATACTCGTGAACGGGTGCTACTTGTGGTGACTGGTCGTACTTGAATTCGTGTATGCGGTGATGTTAATTATTTCGACTATGTGTTTGCGTGTTGTTCCCACGAGAATGTAAGTGCGTGCTCCTATTTCACCATGCCTCCTGCTGATAGGGGACAAGTCTTTGTTTTTATTTATGTTATTATTATTAATTACTTAAAATGTCATGTGGAACATGGTGTAATGGTTGCAGCTCCTTACAAACGTTGTGTTAAAAAAAAAAACATGGCGATTAAAAAGAGTGGCGGAGAGTTTATTGCCAGTTCTTCTCTTCCGTTCTACGCCCTTGATTTGAGAACTGGCAGTAAATGTAAAATTAGAAGCATTAATATTTATTTCTTTAATGACGAATCACAAGTGTACATTGTGTTACCTACGTGAATAAATGATTTTTGAATTTTGAATTTTTAACATTGAGAAGCAGTGAGGGTCCGTAGCTACAGCTGAAATCGGTGTTTGTGGCCGCTCTAAGTATACACACACCATCAATATGTTTAAATCGACGAAGCAATCAATATAATATGTTCTAAATTCTAATACAAAGAATAAAGTTATATTTATCAATAATAATTTTTATTTAAAGTGTTCTTGTTGAATTGGGTTGGGCTTTTAAAATAAGTCCACTTTTAATATACCTAGTTTTATTACCTTACTGACAGCGGTGTGAAGTTGATTTCGGATATATTTAACGCCTGGGAAGAATCATATGATGGAGTCGGCGTCTTTTGTGACCTGTCAAAGGCCTTTGACTGTGTTCATCCTGATATACTCCTTGGAAAGCTTCAACACTATGGCGTTGATGGCAAAGCTTCCAGCCTGATGAATTCATATTTAAAGGGAAGGATCCAAAGAGTTCATGTCAAACGAGTCACCTCTCCGGGTTTGCAGGTATCAATGGGCGTCCCCCAAGGATCGATTCTCGGGCCTTTCTTATTTCTGATTTGCATAAATGACCTCCCATTCTTTGTCAACGAAGTTCATGAGATGGTATTGTTTGCTGATGACACTTCACTTCTATTTAAAGTGAATAGGAATAACGTATTATTGGACGATGTAAACATTTCTATCTCTCGTATAGTTAACTGGTTTAATGTTAATAACTTACTGCTTAATGAGAATAAACAAAATGTATTAGATTTACAACTACTAGCGTTAAGCGAGATATTGGTAACCTGAACATTAAGGACAGTGAACTAAACTTTGTTGACAAAACTGTTTTTCTAGGCATAACAATAGATAGTAAACTGCAATGGGGCCCACACATAGAGACTCTTTTGAATAGGCTGAGCTCTGCAGCATATGCAGTAAAGAAAATCCGACAGTTTACTGATAAGGAAACGGCTAAAATTTTGTATCATAGCTACTTTCACAGCGTTATGTCGTACGGTATTTTACTGTGGGGTGCTGCTGCAGAGGTTCAATCCATATTTGTGCTGCAGAAGCGGGCTGTTCGGGGTATTTGTTGTGTTTCTCCGAGGGTGTCAGTACGGAATAAGTTTAAGGAATTAAATATAATGACACTATCTGGTCAATATATTCTTGAAGCCTTGTTGTATGTCCAGAAAAATATAAACGATTTTAAAACAAATGGTGACTTTCACCAGTATAATACGCGAAATAGAACTAATTTGAGTGTACGACCAACCAGGCTCCAAAAGATAAACCACTCCTTATATGGAAATTGTATTCGTTTTTACAACAAACTCCCAAGCGAAATTAGAGAATTATCACTAAATAATTTCAAAGCCCTCGTTAAACGAAAATTAATCAATAAAGCTTTTTATAAATTTGAGGACTACTTAAATGATCCATCCATGGCGATTAAAAAGAGTGGCGGAAAGTTTCTTGCCAGTTCTTCTTACCCGCTCTACGCCCTTGACTTGCAAACTGGTAGTAAATGTAAATTTACGATTAATTTAACTTGACAATTCAAAAGTGTACTTGGTTACCCACTTGAATAGATATTTTGAGTTTGAGTTTGCTCAATGGCGTAGACACGTTCTTTAATTGATAAATAGAAATATAAACAAATTTAAAAATATAATTCCTAGAGACAATAGAATTATTTTTAGCTATTTAGTAGTAAATAATTGAGATTGTTAATTCATTAAAATATATAAATAATTTGAAAGTTGGTTTTGATTTTAAACAAGATTTTTAATACAATTTACTGTCATCATTAGTCATAGACTTGTTGCTATGTAAATTCATTCATGTTAAGGCTTTTCATATAAAGCAATCAGGGAAATAATGAAAATTGAAAATTGCTATATTACATTAATTATTTGTATTTTATACTAACGCTCTAAATTTCTCATTCACATCTTATTCCTAATATTGTATTTATTTCTAGTTTAAAAACAAAACGTATGCATCAGAAAAAGCACCATAAACCCATAATTTAATTTTAAAATATGACAAAAAGTCCATAATAACTTAAAAGTTTAGTTCATGTACTCACAGCCTTAAAAAGATTTTGCAGGTGTTGTTCAAAAGTGTTTTTATAACGAATGAGATCAGCCCAGACAGGCTGGAGGCAATTAAATCAACTGAAACGTTATCCGTGATAAATAGATAATTCTTGATAATTTATTGCCTTATAATTAATTAATTGGCTAGAAATATATCTTTTTGTTGTACCATGTATATTATATGTATAACTTGTATTGTATAATCAATACTTAATTTTCACATGTGAGAAAACCATGAGCACCTGCAATATCAGGAGGCTTGCATATGCATTGCCTTAAAGGTTCAGTAAGTTAGTCGTTACAGCTCGGAAATACCTGGCGGCTGGTACCATAAAGTAGTGATTTGAGAAGAGCTCTGTTATGGAACGCCAGACGCCATGGTGAAAATGGTCGAATTATATCTATAGAAAAAGTCACTCTCCCCTCAATATCTACTATAACAACTGACCGTTTTTTAAAACCGCGAAGTTTGTGCCGCGTGCCACCACTATGTGGAACCCACTGAGGTATTTCCGAACCAATTCGGCTTAGGGTCCTTCAAGAAAAGAGCGTTCCAATTCTTACATACATGGCAAGCTTTTAGGTATGGTCCCCAAATCTTTTTGTTAGATATCGAATTGCAAGAACACCTGTGTATACGTCAACGGCCTATTTCCAAAACAAGCGATGACGCCGTATTCTATTTGTAATAAAAAGAAAAAGCATATTTACGATTATGACCTTTTTGGTTTCTAAGAAATACTGCGCATTGTTTATCATAGTTTTAATTTTATTCAGCTTACACTATATTATAGAATTTGAATGAAAAAACAAACTTGTTTGGTTTAAAAAGTTAATATTTTTTAATATTAAAAAAAAATAAATGGTATAAATATACTAATAGACGTATCTAGCAAGTCGCGTAACACGAATGATTTATGTATCATTTTAGTAATAATATAAGAGATGAAAAAAGTCCCTGGACACAAGGGCAGGGGAGATCGAGGAAAAGGAGGTCGATCGGGTTGATGTTAGCTCTGTAAATATTTGACGCTCCTATCTTGTTCAATAATATGTTTAAGAGTATGTATACAACTTCAGATACAATATAACAAAATAATACAGTATATATAACATACATAGCATCTTATTAATTATTGCAATCTGCATTGAGTGACATTTAACAAATGTGCTCTGTTTAGTCCATTCACTTAAATTTAACAAAATAAATCAGATTGCCTTGCATTTTAATTTTTTAAAACGCTTTTATAGTTTATAATAATGAACCCATTTTCCTTAAAATGCGTACTCTGGCGTCCTATGTTTATCGACGACTTTGAATCTTTTGACGTGTATCATCTAATCGAGTTTTAAGTACGGGTTTATTGTCATACAGTTTATTTCAAGAACGATGCATATATTTATTTAAATAAGATATGTAGGTAATTTCTACATGAATTAACGGGCGATTGAAAGATTTATATATGACTAGTTAACAAATACGATCGATTAGAAATTAATAACGCAGTTTTATTAAATTGTAAAATAATTTTTAAATAACTGTTCCATCATCCAAAGAAAATTATTACATTTATAAAGATCATTCAACTAAAACTTGGCATTTGCTTGATTCTTTTGTCAGTAAAAGCGACAACTATGTATAGAAATAGTTTGTAATGTTCCTTCGTGCCTTAGCTGGTAACCCTTTGATACAGAGAAGAAAAATTGTAACACTAAGTTTAACACAAGTGGCGGTTGTTGTAAAGATATGTTGAGATATATGTTAAAAGAAACTCTTTGTTTGAAGCTGGGTAACAACTTTGAATTGTTTAAAACATGAGCTTATAAATAAGATAACATTTGGGGTAGTGGGGTTCCGACGCTGGATTAACAAAAAACTAACTTGACTTATTGAAAGAGTTCGTAAATCTAAATGACACTTATGTTATTGGACATTGTCGGAAACGAGAATGTTGAATTACAATTTATGAGTGTGGTAAAAACTAAAGGGCTAATATTGGCTTCAGGTGTGCGATGATTGTTTACCCTTTTAAATATTAGTATTATACATATGTAACTTAACTAATGTTTGGTTACATAACTCACTATAGTAAAATAATTAGTAAAAATAAAATCAAATTTAAAATGTATTTATTCACATTGTTACAACACAACTATGTACCGTTATGAACGTAAATTTTTTGAACGAATTTCAGTTTTTCAAGGAAACGAAAGTTTAAAAAATTACGTTATTATCTGTATAGGTAAAAGGAATTTACTCAATAAATAACCTATTTCACTTACATTTATTAGGTGAATATTATTTGCCCTTCGAATCTTTAATTAAGTGTTTTACTTTTTTCCAGGGGCTACAAAAGAAATTGGGACAGCGCTTACAAGAGTCTGCCTCAGGCATCGCGCTATAGAGACAAGGATGAAAACTTTTATAAGGTATTTGACTTGGCTTATCTTTTCGTCTATTGATAACGGAGGCTTTTGGAAAAGCTATAAGCAACGGATTCGTTACAAAGTTTTTGAAAATAACTAATATTTTATTAAGTTATCGGGCCTTTTTTATTGTCCGTTGATTTAACTGACAAAAGGTTAACTATTTGTTAGTGCCTATAATAATTAGTTAGTTCATTCTTTTTTGTAAATATTCTTTAGTTTGTTTTTCCTAATTAATTTTTAATGTTATTTTTTAATGGATATGCATTCTAAGACAATATTGACACGATTGTGTTTTGTCAAACCAAGTTTTAAGTTTTAGTTGAAGACAGAATCGTAAATTGTCAAGTTATCTTTATGAAATATATTCCAGGTTTTAATGTAGCTCAAAAACTGAGTATAAATTATTATAAGGTAGTTTTTTTTAATATAATAATACTCTCTACACCCCTGCCATTGCGTCCAGGGACTTAATTTGTCTATGACATTTTTACTAAAAAGATAAAAATATATTTTTACTGGAGGATCCTTCAATCATACTATCTTTACAAATTAACTTGAATCTATAAATTAACTATTTATATTTTAGTACATTAATGGAGCGCCTAATCACACCCCTGTCTGAGCGCGCCGACGAATGGCGTCGTGGCTGCAACACGGGCGCGTTGGGACGCGAACACGCCCGCGAATGTAAGCGGGCTCGTGCGGAGTTGAGACGGAGGATGCACGAAGCACAGAGACAGACAAGGAAGGCGAGACGTGCAACGCCCGATATGAAAAGAAGAAATGACGTTTCTATGCAGGTTGGTTAATTCCGTGAAAATTAGTTTTAGCGAAAACTTTTAGTTAGAAATTATATACAGATTACGACTTAAAATTATTATTATACACACACATAAATGTGTTATACTTGCCTATTGCTATCGAGAAATCAGACGGTATATAATTTTAAGTTATTGGACAGTTTCTTATGTATCCTTTTTAGTAAATAAGGTTAGTTTTAAATTACTTATTAGTATATATAGGCGTAATGTTAAATATATAGAAGTAGACAAACATGTATGTATGTGTAAGTTGGAGTAAGTGTGCTTTTAATTTGATCGTTCACAAGTATTCACAGAAAAAAACCAGTGACGCTACCACCCTTTAGGTCTGGGCCTCAGTTTTATGTATATGTTTCGCGATCATTTGTTTTTTCTAATAGGCAAGTAGGTGATCAGCCTTCTGTGCCACACCTTGACTTATTAGGCCTAAGGCATGCCGGTTTCCTGACGGTGTTTTCTTTCACCATACGGGCGAATGCTAAATGTGTTCATATTCCATTGGTGCACAGTCAAAGATTGTCGCACTCTGAAGCCACTAGGCCATCATTACTGCTTCCTATTGAGCACTAGGAATTGAATAAATTCAAACCAGAATGTAACCACAAATAATTCAAAGCCTACAGTAACTTTAATATTTTATTTATTTTTTATGTTTTATGTTTCAGGATATCCAAGAACGGCAAGAGCAGTTAGAGGAGATGGAAGAGAAAGCTGTCAAAGCAGCGTTTATAGAAGAGAGAAGCCGCTTCTGTCACTTCGTGTCGTTACTCAACCCTGTCGTGGTGTGTATCTATATTTTTGTTTTTGGATTACGTAGAATTTTTAAATCAAAGAGTTAAGAGTAACTTAATTAATTAAACTAACTAACTTAATTAAATAACTTATAAAAAATTATAATTAATTAAGTTACTTTAAATTTACATGTACTAGGCATAGTACGAAGGATGTAGAAAGCACTAGAAGAACTGGCAAGAATATCTGCCATTCTTTTTAATTGCTATATTAATTCACGATATGGAAGGAATCATTAGAAAAAAGTTTAGCCTCTACCTGCAACGGGCATGGCGAAATAGAAGCACGCACTTATCATACTGGAAAATAAAATAAAAAGGAAAATAAAAGGTTTTTCGTCTATGGAGGAGACGGCTAAGGAGAAAAGTTGGAGTTTTTCCATTATACATATTACAATACATATTGTGTAAAAAACTGGTCAAGATGCTGCTTTTGCTAGGTTACAGGGGAAGAATTACAAATTTAGTTGTTATATCTATAGGTAATGTATATATCAAATAAATCGTTGAAAATCTTTCAGGAGAGTGAAGTGGCAATGCTAGCGGAAGTGGGTCATTTACAAGAAGGAACAGAGCAGTTGGCGCGACACACTACGGAGCCCAGAAGTTTACCACCTGCTAGTTTACAGGTTAATACGGACTCTATATACTTTGAACGTCTTGACCGACTTTTGCGTGGATTCGGTAGGTCTGAAATTAGGTCTTAAATTATAAGCCACTAAGTGATAAAAGTTTTTTTTTGAACCCTTGATTTTCTCCCTACTACCATCAACCCCCATTTTTAATACCGATATTAGAACCGTAATAATCCTTATATGGCAAAACAATACTTAAGAGAAAGATGAAGATTTTAATGAATCAAAAACATTTCAGGTGATTTGCGACGTTAAGTGCTGCTCAAGTGGATGGGGCAGTGGCACCTGCCCATCGCCCGTTGCCTCGAGAGTGGGCAGTCGCAAGTCGTCGTTGACATCCATCTGCTCGCTTAGCGTTTCCCACTCCGAACGACGCGGTGAGGATTTTTTTAGATTATATTAAAACTCCAATATGTTTCTGAAATAATTATAGAAACAACACAAAGTTATTTCGGAAAAGTCCTTCAAAACAATAAAAATAATACCCTATTAAAATCTGAAAATATTCTAACAAAAATGCTTCTTGTAAAAAATCTAGTGACAAGCTATAATTCGCGTCTTTTTCCACAGACTAACAAACTCTCAAAATTACAATTAAATAAAACGTCAGTTTTGACACATGACATATAGTTAACAATCTAAAAGAAATATAATTATTTAATCTGTGTGTTTTTTGTAAGAATTGACACGATACCTAAAATGCTACAAAGCATTAAGATGAAGCCATACCCGAATCGTGCTAACTCTTGCGTCAGCCAGTGGGTAAACTGATCGAGGGTCCTTCCTTTAGGAGGAAAAGGTCCAGCTACCATCCTTCCTTCACCGAATCCTACAAATAGGTCTCCACTTAATAATTATTATTTAATCATGAAAAAATATTTTTGGAATAATAACATTATAGCAATTTTATGATAATATTTTTTTATAATTTTTAAGAAAACTTCACCAAGTCGTTTTTTAAACAAACATTTTAACATCGTAAATCGTTACAGTTTTCAATTTTAATCCAATAGAGCTTTTGGGAGTCGGCGTGGTGGTTGTGTTAATCCAATCCAACTCTAATACTATAACAGTATTTATAATGAAAAATGTTTTTTTTCGGCTACCTCAAATCCAAAAGTTCTACCGCACCTTATTAAATTGTATAACTATATAAAAAATCACTGATCAATTTCAGATTCGCAAAGCTGCTCAACGCCCGTGTCCAATGCATCATCAGGGGATACTACTCCAGCCCCACCTGATGACTCTCTGAATGGTATTACACAGGTAAATTTTTTACATATTATATAGACATACAACAGAGCAGAGATACAAGATTGTTACAACTAAACACTTACTCCAAACACGTAAATTTATTTGTAATGATTTTTCGTATAAATTTTGTAATATAAAATATCTTAGAACATATTTTAAACACGTTAAGATAAAATAAATTGAACAATTAATCTATTGGATTATTAATAATTAAGTTAATTAATTTTAGGAAAGAGGAGAATAGGAGGAGTGGTTTTCTCCTCTCCTGTTTAGCTTCTTGGCCACAGATCTGTCTTATCACGTGGTGAATAAGCTATGAGGGGTCCTAGGGGGTACTTAAAATAAAATTAATTGTTTTCGATATTTTTTAAGCCGTACAGGTAGTTATGTATTTAAAAAAACACTGAAAGGAAACGCGTGTAATTATATTTTGTTATTGCGTCTTCATTTGCGGTATTATTTTTTATTTAGTCCCCATTCCGGATGGCGAGCGTGTGCAGCTCGGATTCCGGTTTCCGATCACAAGACGCACTGCAGCGACCTTCGCTTTACGTTGATAATGTAATTCTATTAATTTTGCCTTTATTAACTTGGAACTAACATTACGGGGTTTTCTCACCAAAAAGGAAATGGTATACACTAACAATATTGATTGTCTTTAAATTACGCCTGTCTCTTTTAGGAATAATTTTAAGTAAAATAGATTTAACGGATATTAACAGAAATTTCTTAACTTGCTTATATAAATTTCGAGTGCTTAGCTATTGTCAAATTTCGAGCCTGGAATGTATATTGTTCTATTGTGTATATCCGTCATTTTTTTAAAATTCTTGTGTTATATAAAGCTAAGTTAAAAATTCCAATAATTATAACTTAATGTAAATGATAATATTGTTTAACATTTTTTATTTATTATTATTGCTGACACCCATTTGCCGATTTGGTGGTTAGCGTGTCCTGACACATAGTCCTCTTCCAGCTGCTTCGATTATTTTCTAATGTCAGCTGTTTTTGTCTAAGTTGTGCCTTCTATTCTCTTTATATCGTCTGTCCATCTCTTACTCTGTCTTCCTCTTTTCCTTTGTCCGTCTCGTGGTTCCTATTCTGTAATCATTTTTGTTCCATTTCAACCTGCCTGCTCTCGTCATGTGCCCGGTCCAGGGACGTTTCAATGTTTAATTTATTTATACTCTTCAGAAAACAAAAACAATATTTTCATTTATTTAATTTTATGCGTACTAACTTCCTAAAGCTTTGTTAGGCTTTGAAATGTCTTAATAAGTCAATTGAGCTTGGTTCTTATAATAATTCAAGTGTTATATAACCCTAACAAAACCTATAATGGGAGCGTTCTAGTATTATGTAACGAATTTTGGGAGGGAGGAACGTTACGATACGGGGCGGGGACTGAATTACGCGTTATTGTTAATATTATTTTCGACTTTCCAGTACTTTACACCACATAATGGTAAGTTTTAGGTATAAAGAGTCACTAGGTGGTCACGAAACGTTTTATTATACTTGGGTACAGAAAAACGTTACGGCGCGTGACATGGGGGGGGGTCAATAATCTCCAAAAATTGCGTGATGTAATACTTGAACGCTCTTTATTGGACTCTTTTAATAAGTACTATTTCGTCTCTTTCTGTCAAGTTGTGTTTATGCTTTGTTGAAATGTGATGAGTACAGTTACAACGGTGCAAATAGGTTAGTGTATAGTACTTATTATATATTTAATTTAATTTCAGGGCTCTGACAACCAAAGTGTAAACAGTGAATGCTTAGTTACAAAAACCAGTGATGATCAGACCGACGATGGACACGATATTATGAATGCTGGTAAGTAGTATAAGAGAGATAATTGTCAGTTAAAAAATTTAAATATAAAAAGTATTTAATTATTTTATAAACATAAATAAGTCTTAAAATATATTTTTGCAACATTCTCATGCCTGGCCTGTATATTGCAGCATCAGCGACTTGGCCAGACCTGAAAGATACAGCGCAGTTCGAACGAGCTGCTTCAGCTATAATGGGTGGAAGACCTCATACCATATCAGCTGGTAATTTTATTAATAAATATGTTTTGAGATTGATTTAGGATAACGAAAGAAATCTTTTAAAGAAAACACTTTTTAACCGGATTAAAGTTATAGTATTATTATAAATTTACAAATATTTTACACCGTGACCACGCACGCTGTAAAGCACGCGAAACGTCGGTTAAATTTAAAATTATGTAAAATAATTGTAAATTTATAATAATAAATAACTTTAATCCGGTTAAAAAGTGTTTTCTTTAAATGTGTAAAGGTTATGTCAATGAAAGAAATCTTTATTAAATTCTTTTCGGGTTCCTTTATAAACCATTGTAAATAAGACGGTAAGTAACTAGAAATGTGTTGTTTCAGTAAATATTTGGAACATTTTCCAATAACAAAAAATTGTGTTCGATTTTAGTTCCGTGGCTTTTTTATGTGTTACAAGTACCTACATAATTGTAGTATTCATTTCAGGCTCGGAGCGCATTCACGGACGTCCGGCCTTAAGCGTACATACGTTCACGCCCACGGACACGCCGAGGGACACGCCCATTTACGCAAGACCGCCTTTGCCCACTGTAAGACATTTAATACCACTTCTAATATTTTTTATCGAACGGGCAAAAGTGCTTACCTGACCTCAATGCCAGAGGGTTCGCGAGTGCGTTGGCTGGCTTTACAATATAAATTCGTCTAGACAAATGGCCTGGTCCAGGATTCAATTATCTTAGAAAAAACAACAATATATAAAAAATAATAAATACGCGTCTTGCGGCTTAAAATGAGTTCGATCTTTGCCAGACTTTGTCACTCTTTAGTTCCTAACAAGAATCTCTCAGCGGTATTGAACACATAAATAAAATGTATATACAGTGTAAACTCTATATAACGACACACAAGAGGCTGCGCATATTTCGACGTTACAAAAAGTTGTCGTTAAATGGAAAGAAGAAAAATCTGTATTAGAAAAAGAAAATGTTTATTTCAGACGAGTGTTAGTAATTACATAAAAAATCAATTCTCATTTGAACGTATAGTCTGTTTTTTCTGTGACGTCTTTAACTGCACCAGTACTTATGTTATATTCCTTGTGACGAAGCACGTGCAAGCAATCCCAATTTGTAAACAAAAGAACGTATTTCTCAGAAATTTTGTGGTTGCTTGATTAATTTTTTCCCTTGCTAGCTTGCTTATCTATAATATAGAAATGAATCGCAAAATGTGTTGGTAAGCGCATAACTTAACAACGCCTGGACCAATTTGGCTCATTTTTTTTTATAATATTCTTCGAAGTACGAGGATGGTTCTTACGGAGAGAAAATTTAAAAAAAATTGAGTGAAAATGTCTAAAAACAACACTTTTCTATATTCCCATACAAAATATTCGTAATAATACTTACTAGCTAGACCGGTGTCCCGAATAGCAGAATAAGTATTTAAAAAAAATAAAGAATCGACTGTTAGGCGGTACGATGTTCGCCAGGCCAGCTAGTGTTCTAATATAATTTATGAACATGTGTGTAAAATTTGTGATGTCGTATTTTCTTGTATAATTATACGGATACACATTGTTTTAGAACTTATAAATAAATAAATATTGTGTATGTTTGAATTGCCAACCATTCTCAATAGATATTAACTGGAGAACTTAAACGTATGATTTTCAGAGATGTTCATCATTGGAGAGACCGATAGTACCGAGCAAGTCCAACTGTATGCTGCATAGCGAAATGAAGCCAAAACCGTCTTCCTTGCCTCCACATCTTACTAAAGGTATTTTTACATAATTTATATTTTTCCATTAAAATTCTGGTAAAGTATATACTTTTCTATGTAAGCAATATCTACTTGTGACAAATGTATAAATATAGGGCTTTCGTACGTCAAAGTATTTGGCATTCGTTTTGTGTTTAATTTTTTATTGACTAGGGGCAAACGGGTAGGGGACTTTCTTGGTGTTAAGTGATACGGCCGCCCATTGACACTCAATGTCAGATGGTTTAGAGTGCGTTGCGATATACGAGAGTCATGGATATTTGTCAGTCACCGAATATAATCTAGGGTTGCTATCCTGTTTTTCAAATTCAAATAAACGGTGTTGCCAGACAATTAAAACCATTTTTTATATTTTCTTCTAATTTAAAATTTCTCTACAGGTTCTAGGTGTGTATATAATTCTAAGGATCCTATATGGTTTTGAGATATATTCTAAATATACCACAAGGTTGATTAAATAATTGTTTTTTTATTATTTTTAGAAATGCCGCAAGCTCTGTACGTGAATATGTCAGAACTGGCAACAATGGCGGCGTCGCGGGCGCAGCAACACAACACAGAATTTCCTCAACAAGAAAAGGTATTTTGCAATTATTTTGTTGTATATAGACAGCATTTGCCCCATGCCCCACGATACGATACTAAGTATGTTTGTCTTGTAAGGCAATTTAAACATCTAAACCAAGTTAACTGAAATTAAATAGAAAAGATATATCGATTGGATTCAAATGATTTTACTCTAAACAACGCAGGTATTATTGTTATTTTTTATTATTATTGTTTATCATATCCAAACTATATCTGCAAGTTGTCATTATGTTATTTTTTTTGCATATTATATTCATTTCTTTGTACATAAATATATTTTTTTCGTACAGAAAACTAGCATGTCAAATTGATCAATAATGTCTGACACAAATGGCCAATCAAGTGATTGCTCATTAAGAAAAAAAAATATGAAAAGACATGCAAAGATCTAAGGGTATTTCCCACAAAGGTAGCATCACGAGATTATTGCTTTTAATTACTTATTTAAATAAAACAAAACCATACATTAAAAACTTAGACTTTATTACAATAAAGATTAATTAATTAATATCAAAAACCCTCATGTTAGTAGTTCTGTCGATGTGGTACATGGGTTTTTCACGAATGGGCCGCGTGGAGCTGTAAAGAGAAAAAGTAATTAATAAAAATACAAAATTCAAAGGAATCTTAATAGTGACTTCTCACCTATTCGACCAGGCATGCCTACCCATCTTTCCTGTATTACAAAACTTTATATTATTACTTTTATATACGTTATAAAAAAAAAACGTGTGGCACTCGGGGAGTGTCGCGGTAAAGCTATTGCATAGTATTTTTTATCAACTTATGCAGTTATAATTATTTATTCATTTTTTATTTATGCAGTATTTGATTTTCTTTGATATTATTTCAATCTACCACTCTTCCAGACTCAGACTAAAACGCCTATATAGTCTGTCTCACTCTAACGCGTACCGGCTGCACCGGCCCCGCTCACGCTACGTCACCGATCTCGTCAGAGAGATGGGAATGCGCAGTATGCGTTCTATCCCACTCTAACGCGTAAGGTTTTTTTCGTTACGGAATTTCTTGATTCGGTTGCCGCGCTCAAAGCCCGCGATAAAATCTATACAATAGATTAAAACGGTAACTTTATTTGTTAAACTATTCTCAATTTTGAAGCTAGCATCCTAAGAATTGGAATCCTCCAAGGAAAATAAGAAGATTTTTTTATTTCTTCTGTTCTATCTGTCTGTCCCGGCCACTCACGGGTGGACATATTATTATTTCGAAGACATATATAGCCTATGTTCCTCAGTGTAAGTCATAGTAATGGTAATTGATTTTTTAAATTGGTCCGTAATTTTTATTCGTTACAAAAATGCAAAAAAAATTTCATAGTTAAAATCTTTAGACTCCGCAAAATGTTAACTGTCATATGCGACAATATCGGGATTAGTTTCATTTAATTTAGAATAATTAAAAGCGATATTTTGTCCGTCAAAGTCTATTTAATTGTATTCTATTACCTAAATTTCTTACATTTTATCCCAATGAAACTTAGAAGCAAGGGATTCCGAAAGTTGCCCCTCTTTCAATTGTTTCTTGACAACGCGCTCGACCAGTCGTAATGACGAGAACACGTTCTGTACACTAGATGGTTGGCGGTTTCTTGATGATACCTGTAATATCAATATTCGTTATCTGTGTGTATAACCTTTGTAGATTATGGTAGATATATCGCCATGATCACTCAACGTTTTACTAAAAGATCCATCATTCTATAAACCTTTAACGGAAACAATTTTTTTTACCGGATTGAAGTTTGTATTATTATAAATTTACAATTATTTTATATAATTTTAAATTTAACCGACGTTTCGCGTGCTTTACAGCGTGCGTGGTCACGGTGACTGAAGACAAAAGGTGTTGAATGTCAAAAAGTATCACAGCTGTAGAAAAAGTTGTATTGGGTACTTGTATTTATTTCCCCGGAGTTGGTATCGACTAAAAGATGGAGGGTTTTGGCAGAAATGTCTCACGGTGTCCTCTATTTATAATAATACATAACTTCAATCCGGTAAAAAAAATTGTTTCCTTTAAATGTGTATAAGTTATGTCAATAAAAGACAATACTATCCTATAAACCTGTTTATAATTATATAAAAAATACAATTCAAACAATTTAAATGACGAAATTTAGTGAAGTGAAATTAGTGACTCCAAAGTAATGAACATTTTCCAAATAAGTTATGACTTAAAGGTCTATGTTACCAGGTCATTAAATTAAAGACAAAAAATATCGCCATGATTATTACACTCAAGGAAATTTTATTATCTGGGAGTCCAAAATCAATATGATAATACACTTTGACAACATTTCAATTCATTTGCTATCATAATTTGTTGGTATGAAGAATAAAACGTTAGTATACGAGTATACAACATAGAACCTTATTCATGCCAAATGTTACATCATGTCCCAATTCATATTTCAATTGATTTCAAATTCATGGAAATGACTCAAGCCGACATCGATTTTTACACGCTTTATATAAGCTTCACCTTCGGACTCGATTTTGACCCACTTTTAACGGACAGATTTAATTCAAACTTTGCGCACCTGTCAAAGATCGATGACAATGCAATAATCCGAAAAAAAAAAAAAATTAACTAAAAAATAAAAAATTAATAGTAGTTAAAAAAAACTGAAAAACACGCTTTTAAAGCACATCAAACTAAAAAGTGAAAGCGTGGGTTGCTCGATAGACGAAAAATATGGCACAGAGCGCGCCACGCTTTTTCACAATAATACCAGTATTTTTTGTTCATTACCATTTTCAGCCTAAATTAGGAATTATTTTTCACTTTTTAGTTTGATGTGCTTTAAAAGCGTGTTTTTTAGTTTTTTTTAACTATTATTTATTAATTTTCAACGCTCAGATATTTAAAGATCTTTATTCTCATTAACAAAAAGACGATTTTATTTTCATGAGAACTTTATTATTATGCACGTCGCCATTAGTTGCAGTTTTGATTCTTGTAATTTGGTCTGAACTCATAATGTGGTAAATAAAAAGGTAATTTATTAAATTGCACAGTCACCATAGATGTCGAAGATCACTACAACTAAGTATTAAAAAAAATCAGTGGTGCTACAACCTCTTTAGGTCTGGGCCTCAGATTTCTGAATCTATTTCTTGATCATTTTTAAATCTAATAGGCAAGTAGGTGATCAGCCTCCAATGCCTAACACACTCCGTCGACTTTTTGGGTCTAAGATATGTCGGTTCCCTCACGATGTTTTTCTTCACCGTTCGAGCAAATGTTAAATGCGCACATAGAAAGAAAGTCCATTGGTGCACAGCCCGGGGTCGAACCTACGACCTCAGGGATGAGAGTCGCACGCTGAAGCCACTAGGCCAACACTGCTCAATAACTATCTAAATATATCTAAATGATATTAAAAATAGCTCACCATAAACTCAACAGTCTCAAATAATTTATTCAATTCCTTCTGCTCGCGTACATTGAGTGTAGTATTTGCGTCAAAAACTCCGCTATCGTTCAGTTTTTTAATTATAGTCTTGAGAGTGATAGGCGTATTTTGATCCAATATGGCGCCAGATTTGTATGCAGCCTTCGCATCTTCGGGTTCGTGAGGACTGTAACGGTTGGAATCTTTTATTGGAAGTATAGACGCTGGGTCAGCTAGGGTGTACCGTATATACTTCGAAATTAGACGAATAATTGTCTGTATCGGATTTTAATACTGATCCATCTAAAAGAATATTTTATTTATGATAAGATGTGATGTCTTCTACAAATTTAAAATAGGATTTTCTATCTATCAGTTGGTTTTTTTACTCGATTGAATTTTAAGGTTCAATTTGAAATGTCTCCAATTCTAACATCAGCATAATTTTTTGACAAATTGTATATAGAGGTATAATGTAAAAAGAAACAAAAAGAGACTCGATCATCACAACTGATATAGGTTCACGAAACATCGAGCTATGCCACAAATTTACGTTTATGTCTTATTAAATAAGTTTTTATTCGTGTGGCCTTGCCTTAATAAAATAAAACTGTGTAACAAAATTTACGGAATTTTTCTAAAAAATTCTTTAATGAAAAATCCGGGTCCAACCATTATGTACTTGGTTAATTTAATAAAAACGAATGTTATTAAATTAACCAAGTACATAATGAAGTGAGGCCTAGTATACATGATTAGATATTATTCATAGTTGTACCAGAGCCAATATGCCAAATAATATGTGTGCGGAATTGGTTTCATAATAAATTTACCATTATACAAGAGTATTATTATTATATGGAAATGTATTACCTACAGCTACGTGTATTGTTAAAGGTGATCGTAAAATTTTTGGTATTCAAGTTTTGAATCTCGGAAAGAAAATTGTACACGCGATACTGGATATTTAAACGCGATTAGGTATATGAAATTATTAACGTGCTAAGAATTATTTCATATCATATCATTTGGGCTCTAAGTGCGATTTTAGTGTCTGATAGGGGTAATAATACCCCATTTAGAGATTATATATATATACGTTACTGCTAATTTTAATGGTGCATTATAAACACAAATTTGTGTATACTGTGTTCATAAAGATGCACATTTTGACTGTGTGACACAAACTCTAGCGCTTTTCCTGCCTTAACCAATTTGGCGGATTAATATTCTGAGACTGACTAAATGCTTTGAACCCAGAACTCCCGTTTGACTTGTGAATTAGTTTCTTATGAATGTTTATGAATGAAACAAACGAAGAATTTATAGCGAATGTTAAATCATATGCATAGTTTCTCACCATCCCGCTATCAGAAGTATGTTCGCAGTTAATCTGTAATGAAACGAATTTGTTATCGTAATAGGCTTTTCCAACATGAACTGCGATTAATTTTGTTTGTTATACAATCTGTTGAAGAAAGTAAACGATCCAAAATTAATGTTATTTTGGTATTATATGTTCTCAAATTTGGTAATGTTGCAAATTATATAAATATTAATAAATATTTATTAATATTTATATAATTTTTATATAATTTGAGCTTTTTCATTTAATGCTTTTTCATTATGATGTAATTAAAATAACAATTCAAAATGTTACTAAAATTATTCTTATATTTATTTAAATTTTAGAAAACCTTTGGCTATATTAAACTTCAAATAAAAATAAAATATAACATTATATGTAAACAAAACTTACAACATACAAACAGCCAAAATCGATCCTGTCATAATTCGTTCGCAATGTGCACAGTGCAAACCACTACTGACCATACTTCGATTACGATATATTGCGTTATATCAACCCATTGAATATAGTGGACTATTGTATTTTGATACTTGCAGCTATTTTAATAAGAACATGATTAACATAAAACTTTGTAATACATCTATGGGTCAAGCAACCTTATCGTTTATAAGCGATCTCTTTTAGACAACTCATATACAGTAATCCCAGTACCCATACAACGCGTTTTCGTATAACGCGTTTTCTGTCCCCCATTTAACGCGGAGGTTAATCAAGTTATATGTCTGTAGTGTGGAATGTATAATGATTTGTCAAGTCCATAATTACTTTTGTGTACCATTGCACTTGTTTCAATTGAGTTGTTAAAAAATTAAACTAACTTTATTAAATGTACTTGTTTATGATTTAAAAAAAAACTGTTTTAGGAGAATACTCGTACAAAACGATTTCCTATAACGTAATCCGGATCTACCGCGTTATAGGGGGATTACTGTTTTATGAAAAATGAAAACGATTTCTGTTTGAAAAATAAAAACAGACAAGTTTCAGACATTAAATATTGGATTTTTAATGAAAACTTATCGGCTTGAGAGCTATTAAGCAATATAAAATTAATCGCCTTATAGGGAGTTATGTAAATACAATTGCGTAAATATGGCGTTGGCGTTTTATGGCTGAACGACTAAGCCAATTTAATATAATAAGTAAACAGTAAGTAAAAATAGATAAGAAAATCCTTTTTATGCATCTTGTTTGTTATGTTTCTTTCTCGTGGATTGTCCTTATAGATTAGAAGGTGATTATTGTGATCTGTGTCTGATTCTGACTTTTGGGTCCAAGGTTTATGTTTTCCGGTGTCAGGATACGCCCACATCCCCCACTGGTGAAATAGCCTGTGACAGTGTCATGCCTAGTGGGAATGCCATGCTGTTGCCTTCGGGCTCCAGCCAAATGGGCAGGCACGACTGAGGCAGTACCACTGTCACTCCAAACCAGCGTGATGCAATAGGTTCGCCTTATTGTACTCGCGTTTCGTGCGGTGACAAAGATTCCCGGAGCCCAAATTAGTAATACTACTTAGGGTACTTTCAAGAAAAGAGCGTACCAATTCTTTAAAGTCCGGCAACGCATTTGCGAGCCATCTGGCAATGAGATTGTCTATGGGCGGCGGTATCTCTTAACTTCAAGTGAGCCCGTTTGCTACCCGTTACATAAACATAAAAAACAATCCGCGCTTGAATCAGTGGATTTATCATAAGCCAGTTATAATAATTACGTCTGATAATATATTGCATAACTTTCAAAGTATCAAAATATGTTATTCGCGGTATAGCATCGAAACTATCCAATGGAGAATGGAGTATTGTTCGCGATATTAATGAATGTATACTAAACACGTTAAACAATTATTGTATACAGGACACCTTAAAATAATTACATGTGGTCACGCAAAATAAAACTTATTAATTATTATTGTAAATAATAATTGTCTGTATATCAAGAGGCCGTCGAAATTAATTATTCAATTCAAATGTTTGGGTATGTTCCAGGGTTCGATTCCTAATTAAAAATTGTGTCGTTGTGCAAGTCGGCGTACAGACGCGTAAAAAAATTGGTTATTTAATATTGTGAAAATGTAATTCCAGGTTTGTTCGGAATCCAGTGCCAGTGAGTCATCTCTGGAATCGTCGAGTGGGTACGGAAGTCAAGGTGCCTTCGCGGCGGAAGATCATGCTCATCACCAGCCGTCTCACCCTGATGGTATACCTTTAACTTTAAGCCTGTTTTAAGCTAAATCTTACAAGTAGACCCAGTTTTAGTTTGAAATGTTTGAGTGTTCATTTATCATTTATTTTAATTTTGAGTGTTTCATTTATGTTAGCAATTCTGAGACTGAATAGCCTTAAAAAAATATGGAGTATTCCTGACGTTGTACTTGATTTATTTTAATTAATAGCTTGACTACACATTTTGATTATCACACACATTTATTATGGGTGTTTGGCAAGCAAGCAAAGTTTACTACTACCTTTTTAGGCATGGGCCTCAGATTTCTGTATATGTTTCATGATCAATTATTGTCAAACTAATAGGCAACTAGGTGGTCAGCCTCCTGTGTCTGACACGCGACTTTTTGGGTATAAGGCAAGCCGGATTCCTCACGATGTTTTCCTTCACCGTTCGAGCAAATGTTAAATGCGCACATAGAAAGAAAGTATATTGGTGCACAATCGGGGATCGAATCCCTGACCTCGGGGATGAGAGTCGCACGCTGAAGCCACTAGGCCAACGCTGCTCATGCTGATTTACTTATTCTATCCCCGGCTGTGCACCAATGCATTTTCTTTCTATGTGCGCATTGAACATATGCTCAAACGGCGAAGGAAAATATCGTGAGGAAATATCGTCTTAGACCCAAAAAGTCGACGGCGTGTGTCAGGCACTGGAGTCTGATTACCTATTTGGCTATTAGATTTAAAAATGATCATGAAACACATTCAGAAATCTGAGGCCAAGACCTAAAGAGGTTGTAGCGCCACTGATTTATTTTTTAAATTAAAAGGCTATTCAATCTCCCATAGCATGCTAATTTTGCTTTGCACGTATTATTTTGCGCATCAGTTGCGTCGGAGATAGTGACTTTGCGACGCGACGACAGCGTCGCGGCCGCTCGAGAGAGCTTCTCGATATCGCTGGGAAGTCTGGAAGAAGCGGTCAGGTCCTTGGATGAAGCCACCGAAACGCCTACTTTTGCGACTATAGGGAAGAAACCGGCCGTGCCTAAGCGTCGACCTGTTTCTATGAATGGTAAGTTATTGCTAGGAGATGACGGGAGCCTGGCGACGGTAAGATACTGTGTATAAAGTGCTTTATTTTTATTTGAAGTAGACTTTTGTAGCTAATAATGCGTACAAATGTAAACCTGCAAATCTCAACAATGTAAATCCTTATTTTTTTAATTAGTCTTATATTTCTGTTTTTCTTTATAATATAGTATTTTAGTTTCAATAATTGTTAAGTTACTATTTTGCTATACCATTGGAAGAGCGGACTACCCTGATGTACAGATCTCCCTAGACTTAGTTCAGGGGCTCCAATATCTGTTAAAAATTTAACTTGTTATTGAATAAAGATTTTTGTTTTTTTTTTTAATTTTATTAATCTTTATTAAGATCCTTCTAAAACCGGATTAATTAGTTCGTTAACGAATTAATAAACTTAAATGAAAAACTTTTGTATGTGTTTTAGCGTTAATTAGGGGTAGTTCTATACTTTTTTTTTATATTTAACGACCCAATTCGATGTATACAGAAGGTTTTTTAATTTTTACTTAATGGCTTTAGTACCATATAATGAACGACTCTCAGTACTACCGTAACACAGGGATAAATGTTATATATCGCCATTGTTGTAGAAAAGTGACGGATCTGACAAATAGTATACTTTACAGGGCAGCAATTTCAAATATAATCATGTTAGTTTTTGTCATAATTATTTTGATTAATATTCTGTTATTATGAAAATTGGCATACAAGCAAACAAAAGGGTTTGTTTTTAAAGATTAAAAAATAAAAACATTAAATTACACAGTTTTCTAAAATGTTTTTATCAAATCCGTCACTATGTAGCCGTAATATTTAGTCAATGTAGTATCCAAATATGATAAAAAGTGGATTTTGTTTTTTTTTCAAATCCGACATTGTTCTACGATCATGACGATATGTAAACTAGTTTTGAAACTATAATATAAATGGAAAAAAATATTAGTTCGGTTGACTATAAAGTAATGAAATCATTAGTATTTTTAAAACTTTAACAATTATTTGTTAAAATAAATTCTAGCCGCTCCAACGGTATGGTCCCGCCGTGGCTCATCAAGTTCCGTGGGCAAACCGCCTCCACCTGTCAGAAGATCTTCATCCATCTCAAGACCTCAGAGACCTTACGTTCAGGTAAGTCAGAGTAGACACTCAGTTATACCGAAAGAGTTTCTGTTAAAATATTCTCGATTTAAAATTGAAATGGTTGCAAAGTTTTGTGTCCACAAGTTTCTTTAAATTACTATTTGTACGCCAAAAAGTCTCAATAATCTGTGGTTAAAAGATGGTGTTCTGTTTAACCAGCTTAAAGGAAGATTCCTCACACGCTACATTATTGAGTAAATGATTATTTGCGTGAAACACTATAATTAATATTAATTTGATAACGTATGATATGATATGTATGATACAAATAATATAAGAATTGACCAATTCATATGACTAATAGTGAAAACTGCAAAATTCCTTTAAAGACAAATTTGCGCGCCATTGTGTGTGACAGAATATGCGAACTTACGATTGTACCACCTTACACATTTTTGTACCATATTCTTGCAATAATATATTATTATTTTTTAATTTTATTATTTATTATTACAAATTAATTGTCAATGTCATCTGAAATATACGACAACCGCTACCGAACTTAACTCTGGTTTAGCTGAATAACTTTAAAGCTGCGTATACATTAAGCGCGGCAAACCATCGAACATTGCCGCGCGCGGCGGCCGCGCTCTATGTAGACGGGGTCGCCGCGCGCGGCGACTCGAACATTGCCGCGCTCGAACGTGCCGCGGGTCGATCCCCTCGATGTCGGTTTTTGAGACCGCATCAAAGGAGCTTCACTCGTTGGCGCGCGCGCAGTTGGGACGGTTTAGTTTTGGTGATTTGGCTCGCGCGGCAAATACGTAATAATGGACAACGAAAAGTGCCGTTTACTAATTCAATTGTATAGCGCTAAAGAATATTAAATTTTTATAGTGTCTTCAACGGCTTCATATCTTATGTCTTCCAGAAGTTTCACGCTATATAGCGATCTATTAAGATATAACTTTTTCATCCACCAACGCCTTTTTCTTTTATTTTTTTTACAAATAAGATGGTGAATCACAATGAAAGCGGCAGCCGCCCGACCACGCGCGTCCATACTCGCAGGTTTACAAGAGTGAACTGGTCTGACTATTTGCCGCGGTCTGTTTGTGATCGATCGCCTGCCGCGCGCGGCAGTCACGTCCAACTAAATTTACATCTTCATATTGGCTCGCGCGGCAAATGAAGGTCAACTCTGGTCGAACATTGGCTCGCGCGGCTGCCGCGCTTAATTTATACGCAGCTTTACTAACCAATGAAATTAACTTACAGAATGTTCAGAATCAAGTGAGCTCTAACGACGCGGATAACTTGCCCCCACCTCCGGCTTTCCTCTTGCAGCCTGATCATGATGCAAATACAGGTAAAATTCTATTAAAAAAATCACTCTCGTGGCTTAGTTAGACGCACTTGACGTCTGAAATCTTCGTTTGCCTGGCGTTCAATATCGTATAGAGTATAGACAATATTTTTCTGATGATTATTAAAACGAAAAATGTTGATTATAAAAAACCCATAAAAAGATTGTGGCGCTACAACCTTTTTAGGTCTGGGCCTCAGATTTCTGTATCAGTTGCATGATCATTTGTCAATCTAATAGATAAATAGGTGATCAGCCTCCAGTGTCTGACACACGCCGTCGACTTATTGTGTCTACGGCAAGCCGGTCTCCTCACGATGTTTTTCTTAACCGTTCGAGGGAATCTTAAATGCGCACATATAAAGTCCATTGGTGCACAGCTAGTGATCG
This sequence comes from Pieris macdunnoughi, assembly GCA_905332375.1. Lineage (NCBI taxonomy): Eukaryota > Metazoa > Arthropoda > Insecta > Lepidoptera > Pieridae > Pieris > Pieris macdunnoughi. Next base: position 2,436,528 of record CAJOBZ010000067.1, on the reverse strand, counting down.
AATTTACGACCTCAGAGATGAGATTCGCACGCTGAAGCCACTAGGCCAACATTGCTCACAAAAATTTATAAAACTCATGAAAATTTAGGTATGTTTTTAATTAGTCTCGATAAATTCCAATTATATTTAATAAATCGAAATAAGTCTATCCGTTTTAGACTACTAGTGCCAATTATAGACAGACTTAAGAAATATATCATCATAATTTTTTTCAGCACATGCAGGCATAAATGTAGCAGAAACGGTAAAACAGTTGACGGAATTAAAACACATGCCGGCCTCGCCTGGCCTTTTGCGACGTACAATTAATCAAAATGGCCAAAATCAAAATTACGATAACCAACTAAGCACGTTCCATCAAGCGAAGAACAATTTCAGTGGGAATTTGAACCCTATTTACGGGCAGACAGGGCACAGAATTGTGGAGTTCGAGAATTCTGTGTACGCCAGGAAGAATAGCTTGAATAGCTCGCATTCGGATTTATTTAGAGATGGACATACGGGTGAGTTTAGAGCTAATTTTTAATTGGATATTTACTTAAAAAATGAGGTTGGAAATCGGTTTAGTAGTTTTTAAGACGAGTTTCTGGAGGGGTTAATGTAAAATGTAGATACTTAGGTACATAATAAATTTAATTAAAAGTAATTGAGCAAGTACTGTCATTGAAAAGATTACAGTTAATCATGTACTGAGTAGCAATATAAATAATTAATTACAATACTAATATAAAAAAAGTATTGATACAAATTTAAATAAAATAAGTATATATGAATTTACAATATTTTACAAGTTATTCCGTAAGTTTAGTAGCTGTTTCAAACTGTAAATCGTAAGTTAAATGCTATACAGAATTAACTTTTTGTGTTAAAATTGCTAAGCGTTTGAATATTCGTACGTTTAGTTACGTATACTGTTGTTTGTTATTTTATATAACTTGTTAGCTGTAGGATTACAAAATAAATAGATATTTCCCGAAAACCTAACTTTTTTCCGAAGTGTCCTTTAAAATCTGCGCTAAAACGCAGTGAAATAGATCCACTTAATTGTAAATCTCTCTCTATTGTAAATTTAGTACACTATTGAATATAATATTCCAGGCAATATCTACGGTGAAATCAAAGAATCTCAAGCCTCAACTCCGTCGACGCCCAGCGTCGGAGAGAACTCCTTCACCAGCTTTGGGCCCAGGGTTCATAACGACTCGCATTATGGACAGACTGGTATATATATATAATCAATAAATCTTGAATTACGGTACAATTGATGAGTGATACGTATTAATGCGCATTTGATATATGAGATTTTTACTTAAATGTATTTATATTAAATATATTTATTTATTATAACATTAGGTTCCCGGGGTATCTTTAACGCTGGCAGAATTTCCTCGCTGCATTGCGATACTTATTTGTTATGTCTATATTTGTGTTAAAAAATATTTTGGGTCTTTATCGAAAAGTTAGCTATAATGTAATTTCGTATGATAAATAGCTGCTTATTAACCAAAAATGTATCTGTCTCTCTCTCTTTCTCTTTCTACTATTTCATTAAAGTAGGTATTAGACATGTCGATCAATTGGACCTTAGATTTATTCCTAAATTTTTAAAGATTGCAGACTACTTTCAGCATATTTCAAATCAGAAATTCACAAGGAAATCTCGTGTTTGTTGCAGGTTTCAAGTTGAAGCAAGAAACTCGTTTTGGCGGCATTTACGCGCAGCCCGGGTCTACTCGCTCACACAGCGCCGACAGACACGCCGCAAGTGAGTGCTTCCATAACTTTTGATTTACGTTAACAATTATACAAAAATTACTAGCTGATCCGGCAAACGTCATTTTGCCATGTATATCATTTATAATAAAAAATAGGGGTTGATCGTAGAGGGGTGAAAGTTAGGGGTTGTATGAAATTTTTTATGCTGTATCATAAAAAAATAAAAATAAGTAATTTATCTAAAAATAAAAAAATAATAATTTAGGGGTGGACTACCCTTAACATTTAGGGTGATGAAAAATAGATGTTGTCCGATTCTCAGACATACACAATAAGCACACAAAATTTCATGAGAATCGGTCAAGCCGTTTCGGAGGAGTATGGCAACGAAAACTGTGACACGAGAATTTTATATATTAGATAGACTAGTATTACAAATAAATGAAACTCTTTGTTTATAACTAATACAAAATTAGAGGGGGTGGGGGGAGAGAGTGGGGTTGCGACGCTGGATTAACAAAAAACTAACTTCACTTATTGATGAGTTCGTAAATCTAGTGACACTTATGTTATTGGAAATTATCGGAAAAGAGAATGTTAAATTGCAATCTATGAGTGTGGTAAATGTAAAGGGCTCATTTTGGCTATAAGAACATTTGGTTTACACTTCTAATTATTAACTAATATATTATATATATGTCAGAGATAATGTAATAAAAGAACACGATGTCATTTGTGTTATCAGAATGGCAACACCACGCAATATCATAGACATCTTACAGGTTGTAATATGTCAATGTGTCAAAGACAATTTGTGTGTGTAGCTCTCTGATCGGCGCCTGCGTCGGACATGCGCACTGACTGCGTTTAAATATTAAGCAAAAATTTCGGCAAAAGTAAAAAGACGGTAGTGACACCAATTTTGGAATTATGAATGTAACTAACTGTAACTACTGTAAAGCTATGGTTTCTTAGAAAAGCGGTGTCGTTAACTAATGGCCGTCATTTTACGGTTGTTAATAACGGCCGTCTTTACGGTTGGTGGTTTCCTAGAAATTAGTGCGACCGTATTCAATCGTAGTCACTCAGTACTCACTCGAGCGTTAGGTCGTGCACTGGTGAAAAATGGACGATTTGGACATAGCATTATTAGTATTTTTGGATGATGAAGAGTCATCAGAAGACGAAAAAGTGCATTTCAAATTTTAGTTCATCATTTTCGCTCGTCCAAGTCACGACTCCACTCATTGTATTAATAAAATATGTGCACCGCTTCACGCGAAAAACGTTGAACTAATGTTTATCACCGCTATGACGGCCGTCATGCAAATGACGATGACACTCAACGTTCTCTAGGAAACCTACCCGACGCTACATTACGGCCGTTAGATAATGGCACCGCTTTTTTAGGAAACCTTAGCTTTTGGTTGCATAACTCGTGGTTGTAAGTTTAATCCATTTTAATTTTCAGCGAGCGGTTTAATCGCAAGTCTAAGCGCCAAGCTGGGACCGCAGCTGTCCCCTCGGACAGGACGAAGAACAATTTCCACCATCACACAGGCGGATGGACATAAACCAAAAAGTAAGTATAAATACGTTATATGGTTAAGTTGGACAGATAATGCAAAAACTGACATCAAAGATTTTTATAAGACAACTAGTAGACTCGGCCAAGCGTTGCTGTGGCTATGGTTTTAGTTATATTACATATGTAGTAGTAAACTATTCAAGAGAAACGGTAGGAGAACATCAGTCATGGGGACCACCATGCTTTTTTGGTGGTTATGCCATTAAATTGTAGCTTATGTGAAACGTTGGTACTTTCAACACAGCTCCATCTGTTAGAATTGTGACTTTCAAATAGTTTGCAATAAAATAATATTGCGGTTATAAATTGAGATTTGAGCTATCCTATCTTGTAAGTTAGATCAAACTGCATACGGTGTGCATATTTGATTGAAATCAGTTTAGTGGTTTAGGAGTCCATAGCGGACAAACAACGTGACGCGTAATTGATATATATTAAGATTTAAAAAAAAAACTTTTTTTATGTCAAAATAAATGTTATATATTCAGTTTTGTTTATTTCACAAGCTAATGTTCTAGTTTTTGTTTGAGAATCATATTTTTCAAACAATTAACTTAACCTATTCAGAAATTTCAATCCCAAAGGTCGATGTAATAAAATATGTATCGTCAGACACTGTACAATATTTTTTTTTAAAGCGGTCCCGGCAGTGATCCAGCCGGCGTTCCTAGACAAGTTGTCAGCCACGATACAAAATCAACGACGTCAGTTATCCACAACCAGAGCCAGCACCGTCAGGGATCTCATCAATACTCACGCGCAGGTATACTTTCATATTATAAAATCTAAAAAATTTCAGTTCCTTAAATAATTTCCTAGATCATAAAATATTATAATTGGCATTTAGAGGATAAAATCTCCAAAAAAAACATAGAAATTTCTACTGATAATATTTGTTTTAATATTGATAACTTTTCAATAAATTTTTGACGAACTCAAAAACTCTTGCATAAGTGCCGTTCAAGTATTACCTTAGCACAAATTGGTTCTTTGATTTTCTTATTTGGTGATTACGTCAACAGTAAATATTTCCTTTTTAACACTATACATTGATTTGCTTGAAAACGAAATGCATTTTCGAGGATTCCTACAAAAAATTAATACGTTTATGTACTATTATTTTTGAGAGCTTTGCTTACTTTTTCTCCATATTAAAATTATCGCAAGTAGCCCCCAAACGGGAATTCGTAGAATTACCAATAACCCTGTAAAGACTAAAGATGGTATATGGATAAAGTTCTTCGGAGTTGCATCCGGTATGCAGTTCTCAGGAATAAGAAAATCATTTCTTTTCAGCCGGACCCGCGCGTCTGTCACACGTCACTGATGGAGCAAATAAAACGCGGTGCAACACTACGCAGGAACAAACTTTGCAACGATCGCTCAGCGCCTAAGATACGTTAATATCGATATATCACATCACTATTTACAGGTTTTATTCTCAGCAAAATGTGTAAAAATATTTGTTTTTATTTTGTAGAACAAAGCTTGATTTTTCATTTAACAATTCAATCCAAACTTTGATAACGATTCGTTGATGTAACGATTCGTAATTTATTCCTGGAATTTATTATACAATATAATCGATTTAGCGAATCCAAAGACAAGCAGAAACATAGAGTTGAGACCTGTCAATTGTCAATGGTTTGACAGATCGATTTTTACGAACACCGCGAGCGTTCTAATTGTATATTGTATCACATACGCCAAACTTGTATTTATTATGTCTAAATGTGTTTACGATCAGTTGTCTCTTTCTAATTGAATAATAAAGAATGAGATAGCACTATGTTAATATAATTAAACTAAGTTAAAATAGTATTGGTGTTTTTGACTTTATAAACTGAAAATAACAGTTTTAACCATTATTTCGCATATAATCCCATTCATTAATTGGTTAAAATTTAATGAAGTATTGAATTCAAATCTAAACGATGTTAAAAGAATCCGAGTAATGATTGACAATATAATTAATTCAAGTTTGACAGTTATTAAAACTTGAATGACACGAAAACATTCATAAACAATCGCACGTTGACAATATGTATTAATAACTTTTACATTCTTGTATATTAAAACGTATATTTACATATGTGTCTATATCATATCTATAGAGAGCGTCCTTTAATATAAGGTTTCCTATCGACTGCTTTAACACCAATATTCTTAACACGAAAATTTTCATAGCTTTGTCGTTTCAATATTTTATTTACTAACCAGTTGTAGCTTTTTTATATTAAAAACGCCTAAAAAGTCGCAATTACGACTCGTGTTTTGGATCTAGAAACTTTTTTTCCAATTTGACATCACGTACACGAACAGTTCGAACGTTGAAAGCCGTGACGTGTGTACCAAGCGTATACGCTGTTCTAATTTCTAATACAAATTTACTCTTACTATTCGAATACGTTTACTTTACGATTAACGTTTTTGTGCTAAGAATGCGGGTATCAAAACAATTGTATAGCTTTTGTAAAAATATTGTCGGTGTTTCGAAAATTTTTCAAATTTCTTAAAAGTTTGTACTTACTCAAATTGAATGTCCATAAAATTTTCCCAGTAAAATCTGGTCTTAGGTATAACGTCTATACTCAAGTTTCAAGAGCTGTCATACATTTGACAATACTCAAAGTAACTTATTACGACGAATTGAAGTAATGTCAAAACCAGATTTTTGATATGGCTTTAAAAAAAATATGTACCAGGCGTGCAAGCCATAAATTTCAAACGTTAGACTAATAAAACTGTCCATTAATGTAATCTTTGTACGATGTTATTTCGAATTGACACTAAATTTCGTCTAAATTGTATAACTATTATAAAAATTGTGTCAAAATAATTTTATATGTAGAATGTTCATATCAAATTTATTTATAACACATCGTGTTCAGTCGAAACGTTTAACCCAAATATTTACTTTTGTTAACATATGATTTCTCAATAAATATACAAATTAACGGATTTAAATGCGTGAAAACAATAATTTAAATACGACTTAACAATTTCCATATACCCTCCGTTTCATAAAAAACTAAATCAGTTACTAATTTAATGAAAGTATTGTTCTTTCATCACAAATCGCAATTGGAGAGAAAGAAACAAATTATTTTAATTAGTTAATACTATTTATTTTTTTATGAATAAGAGGGTAGTCGATCTATTTGTTCAGTCTTAAGCAACGTATTTTATTTCCAATTTAACTAATTAAATAAATATTAGATAAAACAATTATAGAACGCTAATTTATTTATTATTTTTTTACGCGAATAGTTTAGTAATAGACAACGTTCCTTTATAGCCATGGCTTCACTGGTGACTTGGTCAAATTTAAGTTAGATCGGAGTAACTGGAATGCTTTAAAGTTTATATATAAATCAGAATGTATTTACCTCGATTAGTTTTCTCATTTCTATTCATAGTGTTATTCCGAAAATTCGTGTACTACTATTGCGTTCCTTAAGGCAGTTTTTCCTGTGCACCACCATTATGTGGAACCAGCCGCCCACTGATATATTTCCAAATCAATTCCACTTAGGGTCCTTCAAGAAATAGCGTACCAACTCCTAAAAGGCATTGGTCGATCTCTTAACATCAGGCCTCCTATTACATTAAAAACTCAAAACTGATTCCAATCTTTTAACAAAGGTCCTTTTTATTTCCGTTAAATGGTATTTACGCTATGGTGAGTGTTTTTGGAAGTTGGAGTTATACTAAATACCAATGTTTTGTTTCAATTTGCAAGTAAGCGCGATTTAAATAGTAGTGGCTCTGTACATTGTTGAATATATTCATTAAGACAAGATTCAGAGACAAGTCTAAGCCTTATTTAAAATATCTTCAATTCCAACTTTCTTTTGTCAAAATCTCTTATTTAAATTGTATCTCAAATATTGTCAGATATAATATACAGAGTGGTTTGATACCACATTAAACCAAATTGTTTATTGCTCTGCAATACTTGTCTTTGAATATCACACTAACAAATCGACATTCAAATGTCAAAAAACGATAGATGAAAGCGTTAATATTTGAAATGTCTTTGAATCTGTTTATTTTGTATGAATCAAGATTAAGTTTTAGAACAAGATCCAAGTGAAGTCGTCGCCTAACGCATGTTTATATGTACCCGTGTAAGTGTCTTTATAACCAATCTTTGTAAATCTACGGTGAATGCTTTGGTAGGTTTAGGACAGGTTAGATTAGATTGATTGCGCATGTAACGACAGATTGAAATAAATAATGTCCCTAAATGTTTTTTATTTTCTTGTCCTTACCTTCGGTTTAGCCGCGTTCATTGATATTATAGCTAGGGAGCTGGCGACCAAAATATCAATATTACGTGTGGCAGATTTTTTAAATAGCGATAAATATACGATAATGAATATTAAGGAACACGTCTGCCACCATGGTAGCGATGCACCGTTAATTGACACGCCCTTAATTGTGTAAAAATAAAACAGGTATCACTTGTCTGCCATTAAGGCGGATGATTAGAAACCTTGTCGCATTAATTACCCTTTTTTTTTGTATACCCGATCTTTAATTCCTACAAAGACGAGCAAATCGTATAGGTACTTAAATGCTCGCCAGCACCCTAGCTATTATAAAAAGCCTTTCTCGATAAATGGCCAAGCCAAAACACGAATTCTTTGATTTGAACTATCAGTTCCGGTTATTACTTAAATAAATATTGCAATCACGGTGACATTACTATATAGTTAGCTAAGTTCATTATGCTGCAATATAAGTTCTATTACAATCCGCATTGTTTACTTAGTTGCTTCAGCGTGCGACACTCTTCCATGAGGTCGTAGGTTCGATCCCCGGTTGTGTCCGTTTCTGTCTGTGTGAATTTAACATTCGTTAGAACGCTGAAGGAAAAACATCATGAGGAAACTGGCTTGCCTTAGACCCAAAAGTCGACGGCGTGGCACAGGGGGCTGACCACCTACTCGCCTCTTAGATTGACAAATGATCATGCAACAGATACAGAAATCTGATGACCAGGCCTTTAAAGATTGTAGACACACATGTAAACTTCTATTATAAGGCGGAAAGGTGCGCGGCCTTCGGACCATCCAGTGAGTCATACTTCATATTTCGGTCAATAGATGTCACCGTGCGCTTATTTCTTTAAGTTTATAGGTTATATTTTAAAATATTCATTCAGTTATTTTAGTTTCTTGGATGTTAATACCCTGTGAACTACAGGAACAATTTAATATTATTTATTCTCACAACTGTGCTGACTGCGTGGGTTTGTAGATGGAAAGGTGAAGCTGCTGAAATCTTTACAACCTTCACAAATATCTAAATGTTGAAAATAAAAAAGTAAATTCAAACAAATATATTTTATTGAAAATTATAATACAATTTATTAAAATTATTAAAAACAATATTCAGTCTTATATTCCAATGATTAACTTAGAGAGATTTTAAAATATCCTAAGAAAGTTGAAAACATCAAGTCTATTATATGACAACCGTTCGAAGGAATACAAATATGACTAGGTGATCTCCTGGATCGTAATATTTTCTGCTGGAAATCGAAGTCGGACTGAGGATTTTACACAAAACTAGAGGTGGTATATAGATAGGATTTAATATTGATTACATACTAACTTAAAAGCTATCACTGAAACAGACTTCGGTCCATTGGATTCCACGAGCATGGAATTGGTTGCTACTTGCATTATTCGTCAATCAAATTTAGTAAGCTCTGGCTGGTTATTATATGTCACCATCAAACATAATGGTTAATAATGTTTTATTCTATACTTGAAATCACACTTTATTTCGACTATTTAGAAAACTTTTTAAACGGTTATAAGCCCGAATTTATGACAGTCTCGTCATTCACGACTGTTAAGCACTCGAAGCTCAGTAAATAATGTAATAAATTCGAGTATTCGCGTTAAATAAATAGTATATTTTTATTCACTAAAACAGCTATGATATCGTTTCCACGTTATATATAATAATTGTGTTCAATACTTTGCATTTCGTAGACAATTTGCCAATACCAAATATTATCATGAATAAATCCAAATAACTCCATAGAAAATTTAAAAAAGGTTAAGGATTATTACGTTTACATATTTATATCAGAACAATAATAAACCCCAAACATCCACGTCGAATAAAATTATTTTTCTAGATTTCTATTTCCTGGCTATCTATAGTGTGGGGTTCGACAGACATCTGAAAAGAAGATTTAACATGAAAAATGTGCTAATCTTATGCTTTTAGTTGCGATTCATTATTATTTGCTTGTATAAAGAAATTGATGCTAATCAACACATACATAACGTAGTATTCTATTAATAATAATTGGATAATGTACTGTGATGATGTAGTGATAATATAAGAATTGATTATAATGATATTACTCATAATTATTCATACATACATTACTTCTATGTAGAATTCCTTTTAAGACAAATTTGCACCCCATTATTTGTGCTATAATATGCGAACTTAAGATTGTACCACCATAATAATTTTGTGCCATATTCATGCAAATAAATTATTATTATTAATAATACAAGTCAATGATGAACGAGTGTGGATTTGTTACTAGAAGTACAAACAAAAATTATTTTTTATTGGCTTTAGTTTTGATAATACCTTTTGAGCATTTACTTCTTGGAATACTTTTCAGCGTGTTCTTTGATATCGTGTCGCTATCTTCCGACTCCGAACACATTTGGAAACTTGTCTCTGAAAAATAAATTACATTATTGTATTTGTGAGAACAGCTTTCTTTACAGCGAACACAAACTCGTAGGAAGTTTATAATTCGACGCGCGATTATTTTTTGTGAAATCCATTCATGTATGGACAAATTTTGTTGATTGCTAGTTTAGTTAATTATCGTTTATAATAATTTTACCTGAATCAAATCGATGCTTCCTGTGTGCGCTGGGTATATCTTGATTTTCCACATGACCGAATGTTCGAAATCCCACCGCAAATTGTGCGTATGGACTTATTTCGTATAGTTCTGAAAATATTAACATTGCGTTGCAAGTATTCAGAAATATAATACAATTGACATATTTAAATAAAAAGGAGGGCAACTGGCGCACTTATAGACTTTAAACGATCTCTTCCAGACAATCACTGTAAGCAAAAAAAAATTAGTAAAAACTAATGGAACAAATTACGAAGCAATTAAAACATATGTTACCAGTGAAAAGGACGGTAAAAAAAATGTAATTTTTTTATTGCTGTCCTTTATATTATTAAGTAAATATTGATAAAGTTGTCGGGCTATCGCTAAAATTACATGTTGCTAATTATTATCTAACTCAATATATGGTGGTACTTAATTTAAACTGTTTTGGGAAACGCAGATTATTCTGAAATTTCTATTCTTATTAAAAATCGTAGCGACTGTATTTAAACCGCAAATTATCTAAAAAAAACTATAGTACAAAAACTCTTTGTTGAATTATCTCTAAAACTTTTTTCATTAAAAGAGGGTACTAACCATGCTTGCTATTATTTCTAACCGGTATTGGCGTGCTATATATCCTGTTTTGCACATTCAATGCATTTTCCTTTGCAGCTAAATTGCTATGTGACATGTTCGTTATGCCATTCTCAGATTTATTATCTATGGTTATCGAGTCTCTGTACTCTATGAAAGTGTTGCTTCTGAAAATATATTAGTTTATGTTTGATATTCCACTACACACACACTTTGGTCACTAAGGAAACTTAGTATTCATTACATGAATAAAATGTACTAAATATAATTAGATTATTTTAAACTTTAGTAGTTAAATTAGTTCTGAGATACTGATTTCATAACTTAATTCTAGTCTTCAAAAGTGTGCCTCATAGAGTCTTCATAACATCTAATATATAAAATTCTCATGTCTCGGTGTTTGTTCTTAAACTCCTGTGAAATGGCTCGACCGATTTTCGTGATCTCCCTAAATGTTAAGGGTGGTCTACCCCTAAATTTTTATTTTTTAGACAATTTTTAACTATCTTTTATTATAGTGGTTAATTATTTTTTATTGAATTAATAAATTGTTTTCTAGAAATAATTTACATGGCAAAACAGGGTTTGCCGGGTCAGCTAGTAATATACAATACGAGTAGAAATTAACAATTAACAGATAATAATTACAAATAAACTTCAAAGCATTTAGGACCTTATTATTATTTTATCTTTCTTTAAGGAATTTATAAATGATTAATATTGTACGGCTGGTCCGCTTACCTTTGCCTCATAAACAGTATGTAGATGCAACAAATTAGGCAGACCACTAGTAAGATAGAACTTAATATTATCACCAAAATGTTCAGATCAAAAACATCAGATAACGGGCCGACTTCAGCTGAAACAAAGTTTTTTTCAAAATAAATAAAAAATATTTTGCTGAATGCAGTGACTAAAATGTATGAGAAAGTAAAATTATTAAAACTTTAGATTTTAAATATTATCTTAAAACATTTTTTAACGTTCTCTATCTATTAAGGAAAATCGCAACCTAAAGAGTCACCTAGAACCCCTTTGTGTCTGTCCATATGTTTATTTTTATTTAGACCATGTATTTTGTAAAATTTATTTCAGTAAGAATAGTCAGTACAAGAGTTTGAAACACAGTTGCAGGTTAATTGATATATCATGCGTACTGGGTTCGATTTCTGGTCATATTATAACTTCTCTTCACTAGTACATGCTCCAATGTGCAACATAAATTTTTTTAGAGGTAAATTTTGACATGATTATTAATACTTACTTCCATCAACATTTTTTGTAGCAAAATTATAAATACTGGTAACACTGCCAGCTTCATTAGTGGCAGTGACGCGGACCTGGTACCACGTAGCGGGAGATAGATCTGGTATCGCAAATGAACTCGATCGGTAGCTCGCTTGGTACATGGGTAGATTCCAGCTGGTGTCTGAATATGACTGAGGATAAATGAAAAAGGAATGTATTTTAACAGATATTTATCTTGTGCTTGATGCAAGTGTGTTATGTAAAATAATCAAAGTAGTAGTAGTAATCGAAGTGAAACTTCTTTAGGCGCATGAGGGTAAAATTTTTAGGGAACGTCACGAAGATGTGCAGCGTTTTTGTTTGTCGAAGAAAAGGGAGAGAGCGATTGAGACCGATTGAGAGAGAGAGTGAGAAGGGTGAATTACCTTATAGAAATCATATTTTTAAAATTCAAATGTCGAAAGAGAATTTATGAAATATTAGTAAGTATTTTATATTTTATGCAAAATAATTTTTTGAAATCTCAAATGACAAATTGTAAATTAAAATGCCACGTGTTTATATTTAAAGAAATAAATGAACAAAAATTAAATTTATTATTTGTATTAATTTTCCACACTATATATTTTAATGAAAATTAAATTCATTAAATATTTATTTATGGATATTATCATTAGCACGTATACAGTGTGAATATAGATATACAAATACATGGAGTGATCATATACTGGTACATGATCATCTATTGGGGCTTTTACCTTGGTAATAATTAATTTACAAAGAAGTTTCACTGCAATATCATTGAAATTGCACCGTTGACTAGACTTATGTCAACCCGTGATTATTCATGATGCAACGTCAAATAAGAGTGTTATAAAATAAAACAACAATATTATCAGAATACTTACCAACGTATTTTTAGCTTTAGTCCAGACCCGAGATCCCATCGGACGATATTCTACGTCCCACGTTCTCATGTCACATCCACCACCTTCCCAGCCGGCCAATTGTATGTACATATGGGAACTGTTGCTCCACAACCATTCGTTTGATGATGGTGGAATCGGAACTGGAAATGTTCAGATAGGGTTATTACGCGAGTGAACTTTAGAGTAAAACTATTAAACTAATTTAGGGCTTGAAAACCTTCAGAAGGTGCACTTTCTATTTCACCACTGTCATATATCACAAAAGTAGCAGGATTGTCGGATTGCGTGCTCATCCGACGTGTGGGTTTAACCACTTTTTCAAATTCAAAATCATTTATTCATTTAGGTAACACAATGTACAGTTGTACACTTATGAACGTCGATAAAGAAATACATATTAAATGCTAAATGCTTCTAATTCATTTACTGCCAGTTCTCAAATCAAGAGCCTAGAACTGACGAAAACGACAGGTAATAAAGTCTCCGCCACTCTTTTTAATCGCCAAGTTTTTGGTTTTACAAAACATTTGTAAGGAGCTGCAACCATAACACCATGTTCCACATGGCATCTGAAGTAATCAATAGTTAATAAATGATAAATAAAGATTTGTCCTCTATCAGCAGTACGCATGGTAAAATAGGAGCACGCAATTACATTCTCGTGGGAACAACACGCAGATACCATAGTCTAAATAACTAACATCACCGCATACACGAATTCAAGTCCGACCAGTCACCACAAGTAGCACCACTGCATTCCAACTTAAGACAAATACTTAACTCTAATATATATATATATATATATATATATATATATATATAGTACTCAACTGTACACTGTATTTATATTACTTTTTGTATTGTAAGAACTTATATAATTTTTTAAAATGTACAATATCAGAAAATAGCTTATCAGTTATAATTACCTCCACCCAAAGTGCTGGTCTCCATATAAGCTGGTTGTGAGGTTCCTACTTTGCTGGAGGCAGTAATTCTTATAGAATACTTAGTTCCGCATTTTAGGCTAGTAAGAAGGTACTTTTGTGTGGACTTGTTGGGCAAATTGTCTGGTAGATCTGGCAACTCGTCAGGCGACCAGGAATCTTGCCACGGTCCGTTTGCTTCTTTCCATGTTAAGCTGTACGCTGTTGAAGAGATTAATATTTGCAAATTTACCAATTATTATTAAATATTCTTTTGTGACGTATCTGGTGATAGTAATATATGTATTCAATAATATACAGTTAAACTAGAGAAATAGTTTAATACTTAATGAAAACTAATATTTTATTTTAATGAAAAATAATAATCCAAGTGCAAGTAAAATTAAAAGCTAATTTAAAGGAAAGCTAATCAGTGTAAAGGAGGAACATTAATATGTACTTACAAATTTTTTGCCCTAAAGTCCTATTTATTAAGGTCGGCTGTTCCCATTCAATCAATATGCTGTCTTTAAACGGCGTAGCCCGAATTACTGGTGGTTCGGGTAGAGGTAAAACAATGACTGTGTACTCCACTGAATCAGAACCGTAAAGGTTTTTCGCCAAGCAGGTGTAGTTTCCGCCCAACGATTGGTCTATATCTGGAATAAGATACTAGATACTATAAAAATATGCTGATGAAACATTAACATATTTTATGTTTTTCCTAAAAAGTATATAAACGGTCTACGGTTCATTGAAATTAACTCTAAATTATCCACTCGCGTACAACAATAGAATATATGCGAAATAATCAAAAGCTTATTGCTATGAAACGAATGCTAAATGAATTTAATGTAAATGTTGAAGTGAGAGAGAGTGTCTCTCGGGGCGTTAAAACTAAGAAAGACTGAGTAAGCAAAATGTTCAGCCTTGTCTCGTACAGACGAGACAAAACATAGTTTAACTAATCAGGCCTTAGCTGCAAAGTAAGCTGCTACTTAGTAAAGCTGCATTACTAGAAGTTAGCACTAATAGCTGACCTAAGCTATGTCTTATTAAAACTGGAAAAATTAAGAATATATACTCACTATTAATAAGAAGACTGTCGTCATGATTCCGAGTGAAGCGGGGATGGTGTGTGATGATATTGTGGTTATGGTACCAAACAGTACGAGCTGCAGGAGAACCAACACACTCACACCGAAGGAGCAGAGAAGAACCAGCTCCTACAGATATTGTTCCGCCTAGGGAAAATACGCCAGCTACCACTGAGGGAAAAAATACTTTTAATTATTTTCAATAATGCCAGGTACATATCTGCGTTTGCTTGACATAAGTAAATCATATTAAAAAAACGTGTGTGTACTTTGGACACGCGTTAGAAGTTATACTTCTTTGGCGAAACAAGATAACAAAAAAATCAAAATTTTTATTCTACGTTTGAAAGAACGACACTAATAATAGAAAAAACTAAAATGTTGACTAACTTCAGGGTGTCGGTTTTTTGTGTTCCCTAACGCGCCAAAAGACGGACTGGTTTTAATAATTTAAATAAATTTGATTTATATGAAGTTACCTCTCTGTGTAGGGGTTTGACTTAGCCGTTTACTTGCTCTTCCTTCCCCTACCCGGGTAGATGCACATACCCAAACCTCATATGTTCGGGAAACACTTAATTCCTTCACTTCAGCTGTGGTTTTACTTGGTTCAATTCGCTGAGTTAATGTCATTCCACCACTAAAAATTTATTCACATTGAAGTAACGACAAGTTTTTTTAATTGAGAACTTTCTTTCATATGCGAGGCTTTTTCTATGGGCATATAGTATTTAAGTGCATCCAAGTATGTTTTTTAATATATTATGTAAGTATATAAATATATAAATATATTACATTTAATGTGTGCATACACTAGATTTAGTGCTTTGTTGTTCGTAAAATATTTCGTAATAAAAAAAACCTCAATTATTTGAAATTGTGCAATAACAATGAATTATTTTTCTTGAATAAGGTGGTAATGTGGGCATGAACTTTTTGTAAAAACTTTAAAAAATCCTGTTCATTGATAAACTTTAAAAACCAACCTTAGTCCAACAGGCTTAGCATACACAGTGTAATATAGTATTTCCCCATTAGGTCTGTCTGGTGATTTCCAACTAACGAGAAGCGAGGTTGGTGATAAAACCAGTGCTTTAACATCTGCTGGTGGACCAGGTACTGCAAGTATTAAAAATTAAATACAATTTTTTCTAACGACCTCAGGGTTCATATATTTTTGATTACAGTAAAAGGTATTCTTTGCTTTGCGAAGTAATAATAAAATCTAGATACATAACAATATTGTTTCGTAATTTAAAATGAGGTTATAAATTATTGTTTTTGTATGTGTGGACATAAAGAGGTGACAATTATACTTAATCCCGTAGCACTGTAATCAGTTATTAATTTTGTACATAAACATACGCAAATAGGCGAACACCTTTAACCACTAACGGACATATTATTTCCAATAAACTATATATCATTAAAATACGTACCATCTTCTAACGTTGCACATATTATTGGATAAGAGAAGGGCCCAACACCATAGCTGGAGAAGCCAGCGACTTTAATTGTGTAGTTCGTGTACTTCATCAAATTTTGAAGATACATCTCTGTGTGGAGAGAAGTTGCGTTCTGCCAGGCGCTCTCTGAAAAGAGAGGAAATGACTTATTAGCATAAACTATAAATTCATTAAAAAAATATGCAAGTACGGTATACTAAAAGGTAATGTGACGGCGCAGCGTTGATAAGTTTTTAGATCATTTGTTTTTCTTTAAAAATACTAAATATTTGGAGGCTTTAATTATTACTGACTGTTACAGATGGTGGCAAAGGACCAGATTATGGAGAACCATTACGGATATAGTAATGTCTCCAAGCTATTAAGCTATTCAAGTCAATTACGAGAAAATTACCTTCGGTAGCATATAAAATGGTGTATCCCAGTAATTCAGGTGTTTTGAGCAGCGGCTGCCATCCTATTCTGACTGAAGTAGGGAAACCGCGGTACATTCCACAGATGTTGGGGCATTCTCTGGTGCTGTAAATATTCATACGAATTACATGAAGACTAACATCAAAACTCTACTTTATGTTATAGTTTTTAAATAAAAACAAATTAACTGAGACCCATCTGTTAACCCTTTAAAATAGCAATACGAATGTGTACTAATTAAAAAACGAAGTACTATTTTGTCAACGTCACGAAACTGTGCAGCGTTTTTCTCGAAGAAAAGTTAGCGAGCTATTGAGACCGATTGATAGAGAGTGAGAAGGGTGAATAACCTTTTAGAAATTCAATTTTTAAAATTAAAATTTCGTAAAGAGAATTTATGAAATATTAGTATTTTAAATTTTTATGCAAAATAATTTATTAAAATCTCAAATGACAAACTGTAAATTAAAATGCCACGTGATTTTATGATCGAAGAAATAAATGAAATTGATTATCTGAATTAATTTACAACCCTTTTATTATTTTAATGATAGTTAAATTCATTAAATTCCTAACATATCTCTCTTTTTCCCGCTCTCTAAGTCTCGGAAATCTAAGTTTTAGATTTGTATAAATATGAATAAGAGTTAAAAATTAGTTTGCCAAAGAAGTTTCACTACTGACATGTGTGCTTTATACGCACGCACTTTTTTATTAGTAAAAGGAGAGTTACCTCCAGCTTTAGTCTCCTGAAATACTGGTGTGGAATAGGGACCAATGCCGGCGCTGTTAGAAGCTGCTATAGATACAGCATACCTAGAAGGTAAGGTTCTCGTAAAAAGGTGATATGAGGTAGGTGATGTCCTGTAAGACATGCCTTTTCTCACGTTGTTCGCTTTCATCGTTGGTGCAAGTTAATTACGCACATATAAATACCAAAACTTTATTATCAATAAAAAAAACTATTTTTTATTATAAATAACTAAATTATTAGCGGCCTCATAGCCTAGCGGTCTTATTAAGTGGCAGCTAGGTGAGGGGTACCGGGTTCGATTCCCGGTTCGAGGGTAAATTTTAATTTAATTTAAATTTGTTCTCGGCTTTTGGGAGGGTTGTGCGGTACCGCGCGAGTGCCTAAACCGTACATGGAGGACACGGTCGAATTTCTAAGGCAAAAAGAACGAATTATAAAAATCCTATACTTTACGCTGGCTAATGCACAAATCGTGCCAGAGCCATATTAAAAAAAAAACTAACTTATTAGCAATTTAAAGTTCTAACCGAGTATTCTTCAGAAGCCCTCTGACAGTAGTCTCCAGTTTCCCAGCCTGATGAGACACTTTTAGCGTCTTTGTTTCTCCTTCATCTGAAATCATTTAGTTTTTTCGCTTTTACACCACGATAGTCGAAGTGAAGTTATAACCCTCGCCGTGTTAAAATTTAGTTGTATGTAAGTTAATATTTTATTATATTATACTAGCTGACCCGGCAAACGTTTTTTTTTTGCCATGTATTTCTAGGATTTTTTTTTTAGTATAATAAAAATAACTATCTACAATAATAAAAAATAGGGGTTGATCGTAGAGGGGTGAAAATTAAGGGTTGTATGTTGTATCATAATTTTTTTTTTGGGGTGAACACCCCTTATCACTTAGGGGTTTGAAAGATAGATAGTAGCCGATTCTCAGACATACTAAATAAGTATAAAAAATTTCATAAGAATCGGTCGAGCCGTTTCGGAGGAGTATGGGAACGAACATTTTGACACGAGAATTTTATATATTAGATAAATGCTATAATATAAAGCATTCTCCTGACGTAGGAATAATATACTTGTACATAAAAGACTATATATATATACTTTTCTTTCCGAAGTCTTTTTTGTGGAGGCCCCGGGCCTGTAGCCCCCGTTGCCCTACCCTAAATACAGCCATGCATATTAACTCAGACTCAAACTCAAAACAACTTTATTCATATAGATAACCAAGTACACTTATGAACGTCAACAAAATATGTTAAATTGATTCTTTTACTACCAGTTTGCAAGTCAATGGCGTTGAGCGGGCAAGAAGAACTGGCAAGAAACTTTTCACCACTCTTTTTAATCACCAAGTTTTGAGTCATACAAATTGTTTGAATTAAGAGCAAATCAATCCCAAGGATTACGATCATTTAAGTAATCATCAAATTTATACAAAGCTTTATTGATTAATTTACTAATTTTTATTTAGTTTTTAATTTATTTAGTGATAATTCTCTAATTTCGCTTGGGAGTTTGTTGTAAAAACGAATGAGTGAGGAGTGTTTTATCTTCTGGAGCCTGGTGGTTCGTACGCCTAGATTTGTTCTGTTTCGAGTATTCACACTGGTGAAAGCCACCATTTGTAACATCTCAAAATAAACATGATATGCTTACCTGCCCCAATATTTTGTGGAACAGCCTTGATATGATAGCCAGTGATGAGCCCGTTATGTGTCTTTTTGTCTGGTTGTGACCATTTAAGGTAAAGCTCGCCTGGTTCGTCAGTTTGAGAAACGCGAAGCTGCTGCGGCGCTGATGATGGAGCTAATCAATCAAGGATTACATTATAACGGTATTCGTATATATATTATAGAGGAATATAAGCGACTTTGCTTAATGTTATAAAATTCTTGTAAGAAATACCTTCTTCTTCCGTGGTAAAATGGACTGGGTCAGTAAAATGGCTGAGTGCTACTTGATTGACAGTTGCAACTCGCACGGAATATGAGCTTGCTGGACGTAAATTCTGGAGCTTGTATACTTGGCGGATGTCGTCGTCTTTGCTGAAAATGATGATGATTGATGATGATGAATGATTTTTTAAAGGCTACTTTAATTATAACACACAATATGTTTCAAAATTTAGCTAACGCCACAATAGCTAGGCGAACAATTTAATTCGTGAATGCATAAAAATTCCTTCATATAAAACAATTTTTTTTTATAATTTTGAATTCAAAATTAATATTTCTAATACTGTTAGATTTAAATCCTAGTACTCTGGCGTTGATTACGTTTTTTGAATTCAAAATTGATATTTCTAAAACGGTTGTATTTAAACCTGGTAAGTACTTCTTACTGGTCTTACACAAGACTGGCGTCCCAAACATCGTGGCCCTACATTGGTTCTAATATATGTTTCTTTTTTTCTTCATCAAAATAAATGAATTGAATATTAAGGAAGACACAAGAAGGCTTCTCGAAGCTTTTGAGATGTACGTCGCACGCTTCGCATCAACTGGATGACAAAGAGTGACGAATGAAAGAGTCCTTCAACGCATCGGGACATGAAAGTTTATGCAGACTGTTAAAATACGGAAAGTTGCATATCTCGGTCATATTTTGCGACATTGATACGAGTTGTTGCAGCTCATCATAATGGGCAGAATTCAAGACAAGAGAAAGGCTGGTACAAGAAAGAAGTCATGGTAGGGGAACGTAAGAGAGTGGACCGGCATCACATCCCCTGAGGAACTGTAGACGAGCGCAAGATATCCGGCAATTTAACCGTTATTAACAGCCAACCTTTAGTAATAAAGCGGCACATGAATAAGAAATAAATGAATGAACAGCACGTTCCACAACTGAGCGTTTTTCAAGGCCGTTTTTTTGATAATTTCATTTAAAAACCAATAGAAATAACTTCCGTTATTTTTATTTTATTTAAAAAAGCGGTACAATTACCTAGTTATATTGATGGTGTCAGCGCCATCCCATCTCGGTACATTAGCTGGTGCATGCTGCAATGTGTAATGTTCCGACTTTCCTCGCCATGAAATCGTCGCTGTCCGAGAGTTTACCGATTCCACCCGCAGTTCCGTTGGAGGCGTTGGAGGTTCTGGAATGGGTAATTGATATAGCAATATTACACACTTGTTTATTAATGTGCAATAAATAACGTTTTCTTTAATTGCATTTGCTCGTATAGAGAAAAATTTGTGTATGCATTTTCAAAAAGCATTTTTTCTCAAACATTATCAATGAAACAGATGCAAATGCCAAGACCCATTAAAGGTTTTAACGCTATTGTATTTATCTACATATAAATTAAAATTACACGTCACGCAGAAAAATATAGTACAACATTATTATACGATATAACATAGGTTATACTTGATAAATATGATTTCTGTAACACGGGGCAAAAAAGTCGCAATAACTTTTTGGTAGAAATGGAAGTTAAGTAACAATCTTGTATTCGTGAACAGCCCAGGGTTAGTACAATCCAAACAAAACTTTCTTATCTTCTTCCCCTAGGGTTATATATTTTTGTATCTGATTGTTTGTTTCTTACCCAATATATGTATGTACAAGTTATAATTAGCTACGCCATAAGGATTGCTGGCTCGACATTGGTATACGCCCGCATCCCTCGTCTCAGCGAAGTTGATGGTGATTGAGCTGGTGATCGCTGATGACGTTTTCACTTCTGATAGTTTTAACCTGAAATTCATAATTTTGGTTGTATGTAGTAGTAATTTTATTATTTCGCTAAGGGATTCCTTCCATTAGCGAAAAGCGAATCCCTTATTGAAAATCATAGATCTTTCGTATGTGCGCGTCACACACTTAATTTTGTGCACATTATTCTTTTATCGTCTAAGATACATAAAGGAATATATTTTAATTATTTAAACAGACTTTTCTATGACTTTAGTCTTAATAAAATTATATAACATCAGAAGTGTAAATTTCACATTTTATCTCGGTGTCTTTGGTTTACGTGAGTACTAAACATTAAAATTAAAAGTTCTTTAATAAACGAAATTACTTATATGAATTATTAACTGGAAGTTTGGAGTGATTTTCCAACGAACTTTATTTAATGAGCTAAATACAATTCCGTTGAAGGTTGTTTTCCGTTATTTACCTGTGATTACGAAAGTTAATAACATTTCCGTTTTGGGTCCACTGTATTTGTATGGGCTCATCGCCTCTAGCAACGCACTCGAAGGACAGGGGGAGGCCCGCACGTGACGTCACGTTTGGCGATGATGTTACGAAATGTACAGGTTCTGTAAAATAAACATTATATTATATCCTCAGGCAGTCAATTTGAGTTTGTATTTAACTAAGAAGGGATGATTACGAAAACTGTTGAAAAATAGTATTTGGTTATGATCTCCAAAACTATTTGAAGGTTACCATAACTAGATTACATACCACATAAAGGTAAGTAACGCTTTTTAAATGCTTTTATATAATTCAGTGCTCTGGTTTTAACATTAATAAAGATTTTTTATATTTTATATAAATAAGTATCGCAAGGCACCCAGAAAGCGTTAAAGGTACACAGGGACCAAACTTTTTAAATTTGTTTAAATTTTTTATATTGAGCCGTATTGGCCTAGTGGCTTCAGCGTGCGACTCTCATCCCTGAGGTCGTAGGTTCGATCCCTGGCTGTGCACCAATGGACTTTCTTTCTATGTGCGCATTTAACATTCGCTCGAGTGTTATATGTTAAATTCAATTTTTTATTAATATTACTATATAGGTTAAGAATATTGTATATTTGTGTGTTGGAAATAAATTATATGCTTTTCTATATATAATATAGTATAGACGTATAAAAAAGGATAGGATTAATTTACCGAGTCGCTATTTGCATTAACTTAAATAAATACGCTGAACACAACTTTAGAAATGACCAGAAACGTTGCTGGATCGTAATAAAATACAGTGTTACCAACTATTAACAGTGATCCAAATTGTTTTGCTGAGCGGCGTGCCGACTCCATTTTCAACATTGCAGGAATACAATCCCTCATCAGTCAGGGATACCTCGTCTATCACCAATGAACCATTTGCCAGACTTAAGATTCCACCGCCAGCTAGTTCTAGCACTGGCTGCCAGGTTCCCAGGATTGCTAAAATGTGATTCAGTGCGCGATTAAATACGTCTTAAATAAAATAAAATTAACAATTATTTAAATAATCTTTGTTATAAAAATGTTTCGAAATACGTTCCAAAGCAGTGCGAAAATAATAAATATCTTGTCAAAGAATTGAACTGATGCAGACGCTCCGGTCTTGTGAAAACACACTCCGGAGGGATTCCAATTAGATCCCCAAGCAGGCACTTGATTGGAACATGTAAGGAAAGCGGAAGCGTGGTCGTCCCAGGTAAACCTGGCGTTGTACAATTGCAGATGAGGCAAAGAAAGCCGGATAGACTTGGAGGGAGGAGACTCAGTCTGGACGCCCTCTGCCCCATGAAAGGGGTTATATGGCATTAATTAAGTCAAGTAAGAAGGTTTATTAGTAATATTTACCATCCTTCTTCATCCAGTGTACCTGTGGTATCGGGTATCCGGTAGCACTGCATGATACGATTCCCCTTTTCCCAAGAACTACTGATGAATTTGAGGGTTCCAACAACCACTTCGGTGCGACTGCAATATTTATAAATTAATCGAATAATATATTTTATAAAAACATAACGAAAGAATTAAAAAATCTCTGCGAATTGAATTCATGAAAATCTGATGCTACAGTGTTAGTATGAAAATGGGAGACATATATATGTATATATATATATATATATTTGCGATTGATTATTGGTATCTTTTTGTAATAGATATACAACATATCTGTTCAAATTCAAAATTTCGATACCTTCCCTTTTGAAGGTCAGAAAACAAATGGCTTCTATTTTTTATATAGAACAGGGGGCAAACGGCTAGGAGGTTCACCCAATGCTAAGTGAAACCACCGCCCATGGACACTCAATGCCAGAGGTCTCGCGAGTGCGTTGCCGGCGTTATAAGAATTGGTACGCTCTTATCTCAAAGGACCCCAATATTGATGAATTGTACGGAAGAACCATCACGTTCGCGTAAACCGCACTATAATCGGGCAATTCGTTTGCGAGCTGCCAGACGGCTAGACACGTCAAACTGACTGGGTCGGGAAGTAAATTCTTGGTAATATTAGTTCTTTCCAAATATCCTAAACTTATACAAGTAATCATCGTAACATACACACTTTGAAATTCTCTACTTTCTGTAAAATATTAACAAAAATTCGTGTCGTAGTGTTAGTTATAATACCTTTAATATAAAGTTCTGTAGATTTATTGACAGTGGCAACGTGATTTGTGGCGACACAGGTGTAGGTACCACAGTGCTCCAGCGCAACACTTTTGATCACTAACGCGCTGAATAGTTCCGAACTCCGTTCCACCACCTGCGGAGGATTATTTATTTCTAAATTTGTATTAAAAGGTTTTCCCATATTAAGGAAAATTACAATTACATAAGACATAATAATAATTAATATAAATAAAGAGGCTATAATAAAAAAATAATAATAATAAAAATAATTAAATGTTTCGTGTGACAGACGGACTTGCATGTACCCTCAGAATTTAAGTTAGTATGTCTTAAAAGTTGAAGGTTGAAAATCTTTGTTTATTTCAGATCTGAAATTAACAATAGATATATAATTTAGGATAGGACATGTGCAGACAGAAAGATAAAGGGGAGGACTTGAGAAGAAAGAACCTGATCGACCTGCAAACATCACTCCGTCACTCAAGTGACATGAATCACACACTTTCGAGGCACATCTATATAACAGGGCAGTAGGACGGTGACATAGATTTTTTGAGATGGACATTTTATACGATTTTTTTGTACAGAATTTGTTGGAGGTATGGTCAGTCCAAGCTAGTCCAAGGTAAAAAATATGTGTAGGAACTAGAGGGATGAACATTGAAATGATTAAAATAAGTATAGTATATATGCAGGCGCTAATTAAAGATTTAGTTGGCGTCTGGTAGATAGTACCGGTCACGCCAGAGCTGCTGATTTTCTCGTTCAACGTAGTATTGTAATACAGTGATGAATTGCCAGCATTAAAAGTACACTGCCACAGGGACCAAATTGTTCGGTTATAATTTATCAAATTTTTTAAATTATTATTACTATGTAGATTAAGAATATTGTATATTTAAATAAATAAACATGATCACATGACCAACCTTTAAATTACTAGGAATCCGTTTTCCGTCCTTCAACCATTCGAAATGTATCGGCAAATCTCCTGTTCGCACATTACAATAAATATTCGCAACCTGACCTTCCTGCAAATTATTTCCTAGCAACAGGTCATCCAGAACTGGTGCTTCTATGACTTTAATGTCAAAATCACGTCTGGCCATTTCTCCAGACGGACTGGTCACTGTGCATGTATATTTTGCGTTATTGTTGGCTTTACCAACTTCCGGAATGGTTAAAACTCCGTGTATGTTGGCAGCACTGCGCGGTTTTCGTTTCAAATTGAGAGATTGGCCGCCGGCGATTTCTTTATTATTCATGTATTTAAAATTGTTTGTACTTATTTTGTAGCTGCTACTAAGTATTCTTCGTTGGTTACGTTTGTAGCGACTCGGGAATAGATTATTTGGTGTTATAATCTTACCTTTGAATTCCCAGTCGATTTTACTGAAAAATGAAATTTTACATTATTTTAAAACTTGTATAGAAAGTTAGATTTGCATTATGTATAGAGTTAGTAAGAGAGGGGCTGTAAATACAATGCATTTATTAATTAACAGATGCTTGGACGTTTTTTTTAGACTCCTATAATATTT
Organism: Pieris macdunnoughi; assembly: GCA_905332375.1. Classification (NCBI taxonomy): domain Eukaryota; kingdom Metazoa; phylum Arthropoda; class Insecta; order Lepidoptera; family Pieridae; genus Pieris; species Pieris macdunnoughi. Next base: position 2,411,039 of record CAJOBZ010000067.1, on the reverse strand, counting down.
TTAAAAATATTTTGTTAGTTACTCAGAGATAAGTTAGAATTTTAATGATGAAATAATTCTAGAATTTGATCCAGTAGTTTATTTGTTTCAAACACAAAAATCCTTATGATTATAGTTTCACTAAGCAATAAAACATAATAGAAATTTCTGAAATATTAAATTGCGTACATTAAACTTGGACACGATACAAAAACAGCAATTTAAATAATAGTCCGTGATAAAAGTTCGTAAAAAAAATCAAATTGTACATATTCTAATTACCTAATTGGGTAGCCATAAAATGGACAACGTAGATTTAGTGATTCACCACTCTGCACCTTAATCGGGGGTAAGGCTCTTATATATGGAGGACCTGGAAATCAAAAGAGGCCCTGGTAAATAACCACCTCCAATCGCCGTTTAGCAATTGTGGCCGAATTGGTCTAGCATTATTATTATGAAGAGCAGTGTTGGCCTTGTGGCTTCAGCGTGCGACTCTCATCCTTGAGGTCGTAGGGTCGATCTCCGGCTGTGAACCAATGGACTTTCTTTCTATGTGCGCATTTAATATTCGCTCGAACGGTGAAAGAAAACATCGTGAGGAAACCGGCTTGCCTTAGACCGAAAAAAGTCGAGGGCGTACGTCAGGCACAGAAGGCTGATCACCAACTTGCCTATTAGATATACAAATGATCATGAAACAGATAAAGAAATCTGAGGCCCAGACCTAAAAAGGTTGTAACGTCATTGATTTTTTTAATTGTTATTATGATTATTATATAATACTTTACCATAAACGTCAAGTCTGCTCTCATGAGACGCCACTTGGTCTCCCTCAGTTGCTGTACAGGAGTAAAACCCACCATCTTCTACTCGAAGCCTGGTTATATTCAACTGAGCCAACACAGAACCATCAGGTCTCATGATTTGACCAAATGCGTATCTAGAAATGCAAATCTTAAATAGGGTAACAGAAAATATTTATTGATTCAACATTCTGAAGCTTTAAAACGATTTCTTAACTGAGGTACATAGTGTTTATTGTTTTTTTTATAAATATCATTTGATTCAAGTCTTCCATTTAACGTGCCTTGTTTGAATTTTCTATTTTTGTTTTTATGTTATTTAAAGAATTGATTCAAATAGTTTTGTTTTTAAGTAGTAAGACTGAGAAATTTATGTTTATAAAAAAAATATTTTACAATAACAATAGATTTCAAAAATTATGACTTTTATATGACTGTGACTTAACAATGATGAAGTAGAAAAACCATTATCGTAAACACTTGTATTTATAATAATATAGCTCCTTATTTTTTGAATATACCAACTATATGAATGATTATTTAATACCTGGAGTCAGTGTTACTAGATACTGGGATCCCATCGCGATGCCACGAGAATTGTGGTGGACGATCTGCGATTGCTGCACATTGAAGGCTGACCTGCAAGCATTTTACATTTTAGACTAAAAGGGAACAAGACTAATAATCTCTTATCAACTTGTTGTGGCAGTCTCTCACTGTCTCATATTTATATATTCTCTCAACAATAGTTTCTTTAGGGTGTTTAGTTTCCACACGCATTTTATGAAATTATAGATTGGTTTGGGTCAAAGTCATTTGAGCTCTGTTAAAATAAAACGGTAATCTGCTGAAGTCTCGGCAGTTCATAAAAACAGCTCTTTTACATACATAAGATTTAAAAAACTTTAAAGTTTAAGAAAAGATTCTTGTAAAATAGAACTAAAAATTTACTTACTGCTAGCTACAATAACACAATTTTAGCACATAAACTGGTGGTTGTTACTGTAGTAAAATGCTACGGCGATTTTAACAGCAAAGCCTTCAATATAAAGTTTTCAATATAGCAAAGCCTCACTGTTGTTTTGAGGTTATCATAATTTATTTAACAGATGCTTGGAACGATTAGCCTATACATAATATTATAATTATGTATTTGTGTATTCTCTTGAATCGCCTAAAATATTTTTTGGTTCAATTTATTAAATTACTAAGCCAGCGAACTTCGTACTGCCTAACAGTCACTGAATCCCGTGTTAAAGACTATCTGAACTTAATTGATGATTCTATAAAAGTAATACAATGAATGCAAGATAAATATTACTTTATTAGGAAATTAATACACAAATAGGTAAGCGTTTTAACGCACGCATTAATATTTGTCAGCCATATATATATGTCAATCCTTTTTCATTACATTCATAATAGGTTGTTTAATTTGAGAGAAGAGTTTACCGTATCGTTTGACAGTATTTTGTCTTGGAAATTGATTATTTTATTTTTTTATAGTTATTTTGCTATTTGGGACCAATACAACAAATTAAAAACCATAAAAATCGGTCCAGCCGTTATACGTATTCGAACAAACCTGACTTACTTTTAAATATTAAAGTTTCTGCTGACTAAATATCGCAACTTACATTTTATGTATAGTTAAGCAATCTGTTACCTCTCCTAAATACTCTCCTCTGATAAATTTAGAAATAACCAAATTAAACCGTAAATTTAAATAAACGTGTTTTGTTTCACGTTTCTCATATCAACACCAAACTCAGTTTTGCATCACGCAGCCCGGACATATAACGACCACTATTTAAGCCTCGACTTGTTTAAGCTATCGCTATAAATCTATTAAGAATATCAATAGCGCTAAATAAGCTGCATCACAAGCACACCCCACATACACACCCTCACGTACATACCCTTCCTTGCACACCAACACACAACACAGCCGAATTAGGTATTACTATTAATAAATAGTAGTTTTTAATAAATTATAAAATAGGTTAACAAAATATTGTAAACCTATTTTAAAAGAGTAAGTGTGGAGTTTCTTGCCCATTCTTCTCCACACGAAACTATCTTTTGGAAGGGGCAACTAGAATCATCTTTATATTTTTTTTTGACGTTCAAAAGTGCCATTTTAGATGGTCTAATTGAAATAAACGATTTGACTTTGACTTTGACTAAGTTAAATGTTTTTAATAATTTTTCCTTTCGTAAATGTTTCAACCTTTTTATACTTACTATGTATTCCATCTTTAGTATAGTTTTTTTTATTTTATATTTTTATGTTAGCTGTAGGATTACGAATTAAATAAAATGTCTTAATTAAGCTACTCACATCTCCACCTGGCGTAAGTGTTCTTTCAGTAAAATGTTGATTAATTATGACTCTGTCTGAGAAACGCTTGCTCCGTCTTGACTCCGCATCTGAAAATTAGATTTATTCTTTCATTTCCATCTTGGATTTAATAAAACAACAATTAATAATGATTTAAAACCAGCTGTTTTCGCAGATTTCTGTTTCTCTTAAGCAACTAAAAAAAACCGAAAGACGACTTAAAGATGTTAACAATTGCAGTCGTCATATTATACAATATATAGTTTCATAATCGGACGTCAATGCAAAATGCGAAATTTCACCCGTATCACCTTGACGTCCGTCGTTCCAGAACTCAACATTTTTAAGGCAGTTTTGGCCGCGCACGACCACTATGTGGAACCAGCTGCCCACTTAAACAGATCAACTTAGGGACCTTCAAGAAATAAGCGTAGCAATTCTTAAAAGGCCGGCAACGCACTTGCGAGGCTTCTGGCAATGTTGAGTGTCCATGGGCGGGAGTATCACTGAACATCAGGTACGCCTCCTGCCCATTGGCCCTCTGTTATATACGGTAGATGAGTTGAAGATTATAGAGGTTATATTGATTGTTGGCACTGATCCAAAATACGAATAGGATTTTCATCGCCCGTCTATTTTTATCATTTTAAAACTCGCTTGTACAGTGAAGGAAGGCATCGTGAGAAAACCGGAATGCCTTAGATCCAAAAGTCAACGGTGTGTTAGGCTCAAAAGGTTGATAGGCGATCTACTTCCCAATTAGAAATGATACAGAGATCTGAGGCCCAGATCTAAAATGTTACAGCGCCATTGGTATATATTTATGAATATACGAATTATCGTTTAATATATATGGTTTAGATATTTTTTAGGAATATCTAAACAATACAAATAATAATATTGTTTATTAAATCTTTTAGTACATAAGTTTATTGGTATTCAGCGCCTAGTCCTCGAGACGGGTCTAAGACTTGTTTGTCACAATGTTTCGGAGCTGCATCACGACCTTGGAGTTGAGGATCGCATGTTTAAACTTTAGGCTAACACTGTTACTAATAATCATATTAAAAGCCCGATTAATTACAATAATTATAACAGTAAAATATGAAGCTTAGATGTGTTATATACATAGTTTTTCTTGGGGTCCTATGTATTCTATATCCTACGTACTTTTAGTAGCCCCTTCACGGCTAGCTTTTTCCAAATGTCTCTGTCCTTCATTCGCTTCTTGCTACCGCTTCTATTTCTTATATCCACTTTTTTTAAATATTTTTCATTTTATACTAAATCAGCGTAATTCCTACCAATCGTGATTTCTGTTGAAATCAATGAATAGTAAATTTGCCCTCAGAGTAATTCATTCCTGAAAAGCGATGTTCTAATGTATCTGTTAAGCCATATAGTTTCAAATTTCCTAAACAGCCAAACCCAATTTGTTTGAGTATCGATTGCAATTTCCTAATACCTTGGATATTTGCCCGTTACCCGACAGCGCGGGTAATGAGGAGTTATGGGTTTCAATTAAACGTGCTAAGAGTAACTAATTCTAAAATTGACGCAAGTTTTGCAGCCCTTGACTAACAGTGATCTTGAAATGTTGTAGGATCACCTCAGAGTTGACAGAGCAGTTTTGGCTTAAGAGTGCAACTCTCAATCATGTCTTGTTTTTGTGCACTTTTCATTCTATGTGTGCATAACACTTGCTGATACGGTAAACAGCATGAGGAAAATAACAAGTGACCTTAACAGAAAACCCTAAAAGAACGTGTCAAGCACGGGAAGCTGGTCGTCGTATAAAAATAAATGTGATGAAGGAAATAGACCAAGACCGACGAGGTCGTATACCCAGAGCCACGAGATTATTATTAAGTTGTGTTAGTGATGATGGCTGGCCATGCGTCATACTCGTGAACGGGTGCTACTTGTGGTGACTGGTTGGACTTGAATTCGTGAATGCGGTGATGTTAGTTATTTCAACTATGAGTTGCGTGTTGTTCTCATGAGAATGTAAGTGCGTGCTCCTATTTCACCATGCCTCCAGCTGATAGAGGACAGATATTTGTTTTTTATTTATTTTATTATTAATAATTACTTAAGAAGTCATGGTCAAGTAAAAAACTTGGCGATTAAAAAGAGTGGCGGAGAGTTTATTGCCAGTTCTTCTCTACCGTTCTACGCTCTTGATTTGAGAACTGACAGTAAATGTAAAATAAGAAGCATTTAATATGTATTTCTTTTTTGACGTTCATAAGTGTACATTGTGTTACCTATCTGAATAAACGGTTTTGACTTTTGATGGGTACAAGTAAGTGATCAGCATTGTATGATATACTATTATATATTTCATATGTTGTTTCGCCGGTAATCATACCTCAGGTTATTATGTACATAACTCTCTGGGTTACCATGTTCTAGGATTACGAAGGTGTAAGGCTTGTGTTTTATTGTTTTATTATTAAGTTAAATTTGACAATATACATATATTTTATATCGAATTTTACTAAAGGAAAACTGACGGTACTGTCAAAACAAAAGGTGTAATAATTTAAAAATAGAATCTGTCAAAGTATACAAGGGTGCAACGTGATTTAGGTACGCTGTTAGAGTTAAAATGTCCATCCTCTCATTATCGACCCTCGTTACATTGGACATTCTGGTGAAGCATGGTGACCATGTTTTTCGTTGTTGTACCTATACTTTAACGAAATTATATGTATAATTATTTATAGCACCCGATGCAGAGGACATGTCTGTGTCTCTGTGTGTCTGTGTGTCATAGCTCCTGAACAAATTAGACCGAAAATGATGCTTTTTTTATTTGAATGCTGATGAGTTATTGAAATTATGAAGATCAAGCGAATCTCAAAAATTTAAAAAAAGAAAGTCAAAAGTATATTTATTATTATGTATTATAAGATACAGGTATCAGCTATTCCACGTCATTAAATTTGGCTCAGTAGACATCCCTACTCATCGGCAAAGAAGATAGAGGGTGTAGGCCGAGAAAAAAAAGCCGGCGTACAAAACTCTCGGTATTCTTTTAAAATATAGAAGAAACCAGAAGGGAGATACGGTCCGCTCTTAATTTGTATTAAATTACAAAACTGAACGGAAACCTCGCAGTCCAGTTTCCGAAAACGGCACCTGTTCACAGGCATGACGTGTCAGCCAGCCATCTTTCTACTCAACTATATTTGAGGGAATAAAAAAGAAAGAAAACGACCCGTCACACACCATGCTCTTTTCTTTATATATCTATCTCGCATCTTGCTTCAGTTATCCGTCCCATTGGTAGGGAATAGAGAGTGAATTTACACACTTTTTTTGCCACTCCCGATAGAGCTTATCCGTGGCCTAACCGGCCTGGAATTAAAAATTTAATTTTCCCATTTTATCCCAGAAAACAGGTTGATAATACTCGACCACGAAAATCGGAATATAATTACGGCTGGGACGGATTGCAATTTGCGAATCAAATTGGTTGCTCCCACGGGCTCGCGGGTGTTGGAAAAGAATTTTGGAATTCCTACCGATGATTTACGATCAATTATAGTTATAAATTCTCGGAATTACGTATCAAAGGGGATATGAATTCGGTAGTAATTTTTTCATTTCCTTTTTTACTTTATGGCTTCATATATTCTATAGGTTGTATGAACCATTGTTACATTGTCGTTATTTCTGTGCAACCGAGAAATAAAAATGGTATGCTTCTAGATCCATATATAATCTAATACTAAGGTTCCATGTAAAGTTCTCGAGTTTTCATTGTCGTTTAAAAGTATCGGCCATTTTTTTTCCATCCGTCTACCCTAGCTGAAGCTCTGAAGGAGTATTATAAGCTCAGGCGCACATTTTTTATATTGCAATACAATTGCTACTTTTGGCTTCACTCGGTGATATTTTTAACACTATTCAACTAACTAAGTAAAACTTATGGATATAATTGCAATTTATATTAAAATCATACTCAACCATTTAGACAGATAACTGTATTGTTGTGGTCAGACTATATATAACTATATTAACGATATCAATTTACGCCAAGTTGGTATTTTCAATATAGCAATTATATTTTTAGGAAACGGACTTTTTTAAAAGTGTAATTAAATAAGTTTGTTAGAAGCTTTCACCGGAATTAGATCGAATAGCAATCAGCTTGTTTATTTAGTTAGTTGAGACGTTAGTTAGCTGATTAATGAACTTACGTAACTCGGGAAATGACTTACGCGAATAGTTAATTTGAAAACACACTATATATACAGGCTAATGAATTTCAGAGGGCATCGTTTAGGGATACATTTTTATATATGTTACAGACACTTGCGAATGTTTTAGAGAAAAAAATACTATTTCTGCTGTCTGCTGATAGTAGTGATGGAACGAACCAGATGAGAAGATGGCATTTAAATTATTTATAACAAGTTAAAAAAAAACTTTGATAGATTTTAACGCACGTAAATAAAGAAGGTTTTTAATATGTTCGATCAAAAACATTTAATAACATGGAGTTACTTACCACTAATAAGAGTCCTGTGCTGCAAGAATCTGCAACAGAAACCATACAAATAAACATCCGGTTTGCATACCTAAGCTGTAATAAGCTATCACTTATTCAGACAAGACAAAGTGGACTGATCACCTAGTTGCGTTATATAAGTAACAAAAACTAACCAACTTTACTAAAGCAAATAAACACATTAAACTATTAACTAAAACATAATAATGAGATTGATTTACTTCATACGAATGAGTAGGTTTTTTGGTTCACTCTCCGACTAAACGCAACAACAGACACTTTCATACTAACACATGTTTCTAAATTATCTTATCATAATTAGGCTCATATAAAGCAAGAGATAAGAAACATTTTTCTTTTAAATTTGTTAAATCAGATTAAGTAATATTCGAGGCAAGAGATAACGTTTAACAAAATATTTTTAGAATCTGAAATTGTACCCCTCGTGCGAAACAAGCCGAACCAAATACTTGTCAAACTGCTTATCTGTCTACATTGGAGATGTATTGAACTATACATATGTGTAGCATGATCAAAGGTAGTACTCCACTCAAGCTTATTCAGTAGCGTTGTGTAGTGGATTATGCAAATGCTTAACTTGGGTTCGTGCCGGCACGATGTTATGAATTATTCAACACTTGCTCCAGTTTTTATGAACATAACAGATGCATCTGCTATATTGTGTCACGTTAAGCACTGGGGGGCTACACATATTCAACAACTAGTTTGATGTAGATAGCTTGTCTTAGAATGAGCTTCACTTACGAGTTTCCTTAGTAAGTGGAACGTAGGCGCTACAAATTCTCGTAGCGTTCTTTTGGACTTCTACGCAATTATGAACGCACACATATTTGTAGGTTTTAGTACACCTAAAACTCTATGAACTTTTCTAGACTCTATCATTGTCGTAGCGTACACGCTTAGATAGTGGTTACATTAATTTTAGCTTACTTTTGTGGCGTCGCTAGAATCAGTGGATATTTTATTAAATAATTCTTGAAGCTAAATAATTCCTAGTGTTTTATATACAGTCAAACCTGGATAAGCGAGAGTTCAAGGGAGCACAATCTCATTCTCGCTAATAGAGGTTTCTCACTAACACAAGTTTCTCGCTAATGCCGGTACATGGGTAGCGTTTCTCTCTTATATCGTACGTATTATATCGTACGCAGCAATAACAAGTCTCAGCAAGTACCAATATAGTAAATATGTAATATGATAAAATTATGTGCATAATGTGCACAACATTATTATGTACATATATATTTTATTTTATGTAGAACTTATTTACACTTTAAAAAATCCTGAATGAATGAAAATGTCAAATTTGTAATTTGTTACTGTATGTGTGTATGTTTATTGTAGCTATAGTTCCTTCTAAATAATATAAGTAAATTAAAGCTCGACTGTCGCTTATAGAGGTATAGATAAGTAGCAGTTTCACTTACGGAGGTCCATGAGGGAAAAACGACTCTCTCTTACAGAGGTTTCTGTTTCTCGCTAATAGAGGTTTTGGGAGCTTAAAATGACTGGTCCCGGCTATTACTCTCACTTATAGAGTTTTCTCACTTATCCAGTTCTCACTTACCCAGGTTTGACTGTAACTCGTAAAGGTGTCTCAATTCAAAAATAATTTTAATAATAATCTAGATAACAAGAGATGGCAAGAGACCGGAAGCCTTGCCTAAAGGGACTCCTTTTAATAATATATTTTAATTATTATATTTCAAGGTTAGATATTGTTTTTGTTATAATTAACACATTTTATATTATTTAAGTTAATATAAAGTTAAGATATCTTTTAAATATTTAAAAAATAAAGATGACCTAAGTTACTCATGGATGTATCATTCTAATTCTGTAGGAATTTTTAATCGTTTTTTATTCGTTATAAAACACACATCATCTTAAAAATATTAATATAAATAAAAACATACTATTAGAACTATATTATAACAAATACAAATATCGCCAGGATCTTTGGATTTTATCTATTCTAAGGCGCCTTCTGTTGCATACAACCACTAAGAACGTACATCACATATTAAACAAAAATGGAAAATAATTACATAAGAAAACTTTCAAACTCACATTTATACCGAGCTGGGCTAAATTACCAAACCCCGACCCCCACAAAAGGGGTATGAAGATGAAAAGTCAAAATTTACATAATTCTAACATAAGAAGTCGGAAACTCGGATATTAATTATATACGAGTTCAAGCTGTTATAGGGCTGTTGAAGTGGAGTGCTATATTTCAAATGGTGTTAATTTAGTTTAAGTTCGTCTCTTTGAAAGTTAATTAGAAATAAGAGAAAAATTCTATGAAATATTTCCATTTTATTTTTTTGAGAGATTCTGAATATTTATCCTCATAATCAAGATTGTAATTAATTTATCGAATTTTCCTATTTTCAAAAGCTAAAATATGTAAGCATAACAAAGAAATATACTTTTTTGGATTACATCATAATATTTTCAGTATTATTAAAATACGTTTACACATCACTACTAAAAACCATTATCCTTTTACTTGAAACGTACCTGTATGTGTGAACAAAGCCTTAGTCTTCTTTAAATGTACAAGCAAACATTGCAAAGTCGATTAAATAAAACTTGATTGACAAGGCATCTATTTGTTAGATAAATAAATAAATAAAATAAAAAGCCTTTTATTTTTTGCATTCCATAGTACAGTTTCATTAACAGTGTGCATGCAAAATAAATTAGAAAGAAATTAGAATTAATGTGATTATGATTAACACGTAATTTGATTGTATTAATAATTATAATATTCAAATAATATTCAAATCCATTACATTTTCGTAGTTTCATTTAAAAAATGTAAATAAGATTAATTAGTTATTGATTTAATTTTAAGTTGATGTTGTAATTGACATAACACAATAACAATATCTAATTTAATATTTTTTAGCAAGAACCCATGAAAGGTAAAGGCCTCCTCCAGAGAAGTACTCTCTATTCTCTGCCGCACGTAACCAATGAGTACCTGCTACTTTTATGATATCGTCTGCCCAGCGTGCATTTGGTCTTCCTCTCCTTCTCTGTCCTTATTTGTTACATAGCATTAATTAAAGGCAAGTACAGGAAATTCATTCATTCAGAGGGTCTCGTGGCTATACGGTAAAGCCACGCATGGGGTTCGATGTCCAGTCGGAACAGAATAATTATTTTTTTAGTTTATACTGGTTGGTCAAAATGCTATATTACCGCGCAATACGAGTACAGTGAAAACAGGAGAATATATGCTTTAGTAATTTCACTTAGGTAAAAAGCAGTCATTGACCTTTGTCAAGTTTTTTGAGTGGGCTAAAATGCAGGTAATAAAATATGCAGTTCAACTAAGTCACTCTCTTATACTGATCTTTTTATTCTCTTTGTGAAACGAATTAAACGCTAGTTTGTTATCAAGACATTTTCTCTAACAAAACAATTTGATTCATCTTATTTTTACTCATGATGAAAAACTTCTGAAAGGGTCCGGGAGATAAGAGCTTTTATCTGTTTGCGGCCTTCCACTGTTTGGGTTAAATCTATTTATATTTTTCAAAGAACGCAATTACTCATTTTCTTTTCTAAGCAAAAAATTAAATATTTAAAAAATTTACTGACTAAATTCAGTCAAATTACTAATCATTGAAAAGATAATTAAATGTATTTGTTAGCTTTTAATATTTATTTAATTAAATTCTAAACATTTTTATGAAACACTAGCGGACCCGGCGAACTTCGTTCCGCCTAATAATATCGTGTTAACTTTAGTTAAAATTAAGTTAGGATTTCATTAAGGTAACAACAACATTAATACAACTTTTTTTGCAAATACAGATTTTTTATTGCTAGCCATTGCGAAAAACGAATGGCAGTTTTACACATTAGGCCTCTTCTCTCTAGATTGCGATACTGCATGTTTAAGCACTTTCTGATATACAGAATTTTTTGTTTTCTTATCAGGCGCAAGAACAAAGTGGTAGGTTTCTTTTATATGCGTAATTTTGTCAACAGATGCTGTTTGCATTCGTAAAATTAATTTTTTTTTTTTTCAATAACTTCTCCGATATTTTATAACTTATTCTGCTATTCGGAGCGAAAAAGAATCCATCAAAAAAGAGATAACTAACATCGGTCCAGCCGATCTTGAGTTATAAGTGGTGTAACTAACACGACTTTGTTTTATATATTTAAGATATTCTTAAGAATCTTGCTACAAGTCCGAATGTGCAATAGTTGCTCATTTGAGTCGTACGGTTAATACGAATTGACTCTAACATCTCCCCGAAGTGGGACGGTTGAGTCGGTAGGAAATTTATTATAAAATAGTTGTGACACACGCAATTCCTTTGTTTTAGTTTGAAGTTATACAGTTTATGTAAAGTCAGTGATGTGAATGATAGTGAATCAAGTCATTATTGAAGTGTAGCCCTAGCCCTTACACATTAAAATGATTATTAAGTATTAAGCTTCGTTTCTAACTTAAATTGAATATACGAGTATGTCAGAGATTATGTAATAAGAGAACACGATGTCATTTGTTTTATTAGAACAACACCACGTTCTCATATAATCATAGACAGATTACAGTTGGTAAATTGTCAGTGTCAAAGTAAATTTGACAGTAGTGCATTTAATTAATCGTTGAGTACAGTTAAAATAAAATTCAAATGTCGGACGACGATAGTGATAACTATCTAGCCCTTCGAATCTGCGACACATATTGACATATTACATCCTCATAACCTAATCTGTAATATATTGACATATTACAGATTAGGTTCTAATAGAACACGATGTTATTTGTTTTATTACAATGGCAACACCACGCAATATCATAGAAATCTTACAGGTTGTAAAATGTCAATGTGTCAATTGTCAAAGTCAATTGTCAGTAGTGCGTAGAATCGGTCGTGAAGTGCTTCAGTTGCTTTCCGATCGGCGCCTGCGCCGCACGTGAGCACTGACTGTGTTTAAATATTAAGTGATAATGTCCGACGACGGTAGTGATACCAACTTTGGAATTATTAATCGCGTCGAATCTGCGACATATGTCATCAAAAATGTGACGAAATTAAATTGGCAAAAGTTTTTGAGAGCGTGGGACACATCTAAAGAATGTCTAGAGTAGACTCCGTTGCTGGGCGGAAACTACTACCTCAATGCATGAGTATCTATAATATCGTAAGAAAGGGAGGGTAGGATTGCAAATTAATTTCAAACTACCCACATAACTATGCAATGACAGAAACCAGACTATTATAACAAAACAGAGACATTTATTTTTCCTTAGCGGACAAATGTTATTTGTTCGAAATTTGAATACAACGTTTTTTGCAGATAAATTTTATATCTTGTGGAACGTGCCCGATTACCTGATACTTATTTTCTTCTAGTAAGGTATTTGTAGTATTTTATCTTTTAGAATAGGTGTTAGTAACTATTACTTAAAAGATTGTACCTAGGTATATATTAGAAGTTTTCTTATTTCCATGAGAAATAAAATCTTTTTTAAGTTAAATAGGCTAACCAAGCCAAGATTGTCATAATGATATTAATTAGCAATTTGTGCTAATTAGCCGCAAGAGGCGAGTGCGATACGGACAGTGATTTCCCAAAGGGCGTCACATCCAATTTATCTTGAACTCTCCGTGGTAATAAATTGATGGGAATGTGGGATCTAATTTTTGATTGACATTGTTTTAAAGATACTTTAAAGCTTATTAGAAAACATTTTTTAATCGTGTTATAAATAACATACGATTTGTAAGTACACAATGTAATTGTTTTTGCGTCAAATAAAGTGATTTTTATTTTATTATTATTATTTGCGATGCCGATTATTTTAATAAAACTAGATATATATTATATATATTTAGAATATATATATCTAGAATATATCTTGTCGATACCAACAGTATATCGATGATGTTGACTGTATATGTATTTCATATAGGGAGAGTTATGGGCTGATTTGGCTACCTCCAGCGATTTCTTCCGAGCTAAACAAAATATAGATTATATTCGCGCTATTTAAATAAAACTTTAATAAAAAATCTTATTTTAGACGCATTTTGGTTCCGTTTTTATAAATTGGATTTTATTTTAAATTCCTTTACTTTTAAAGAAACCAAAAAAGTATTTTTTTCGAAATCTGTGTTACTTGAGATATAAAATATCAATATATTTCCAATATAATATTTAACAGTGCAGTAAGTTTCCTTGTGCGTGTCAGACCACAGACCACTGAACCGGAAAGCTGAAGCTGAGCTACGAGCACTGACCTGACACTTGCTCAAAATAAACTACTTATATACGCGTTGACGCTGCAAAAGAACAATTGCTTTTGCCAAAATTCAATCTATCTCTTATCTTTAATAATCTCTATATTTAAACAAATAGATTTGTATCTGTAACCAATAAAAATATACCCACATAAAATATAATTTCACTGTTCCAACTAAAACAATCGTCGTCTCTTTCTCTTAAATAGTGTTTTACCTATTATAAACAGAGACAAGTAATTACCTAAGTTAGCGAACTAAGTTTATGTAAAAATAAGGTGCTATCATTATTTATATTGATAACTCACCTCGATGTTGTTAGAGATTCTATGTCATCTGAAACAAATAACATAAATATTATATTGCATACGTGTACTAGGCTTATCTAACGGTCTATGGTATAGCAAAGGCATGGCATGGTAAAGAAAAATATCGAGAAAACATCGGTATGACCCAACATTCAATGTCAAGCGCAAAAATGTATCTGCCCCACCTTATGTTATGTTAATTAAATAAGTATAATAAGATACATTCAAATCAAATCACTAATTTTTCAAAACATAATGATAAAAACAAAACATTTGCTCACAATAATTGTCTAATGTTTTGCTCTTATTAATTTGATTTTCTTGTAAAATTCTATGTTAAATTATTTCTATAATATTTATTTCCAACACACAAATATACTTACAATATTCTTTAGCAACATAGTAATAATTAAATTGATATATACAAAATTAAAACAAATTTTAAAAGTTTGGTCCCTGTAGCAGTGTACCTTTAACGCTGGCAGCATTTCCGTTTTGTTTTTCGTGTTTTTTGTATAGTTGTACTGTATTTTGTTTCATGTGTATTGTTGTATGGTAGGTAGAGTTCAATAACTGCATGTATTTTTCACTGGAAAGTATTCAGTTTTGCTGGCAACTTAATTAATCTATTAGCCCCGTCATAACTAAAGAACTCTTTATGTCAAAAATATATTATAATGAACACTGACAGGTGAGTACAATAGTTGATATTATGAATAGTTTTTAAATTAATTTATCCGATTATTAATTACGGATAGCGAATCAAGAACTCTACTCGTTCAATTAATAATAAAATTATTTTAAAATCAATTTTGAGTGGACTTTCTATTCTCATAGAAACGCTTTCCTCATTTTTGTATTTAGAGCTTTTATAAAAACGTTAAAGTCCAAATCTCATTTAAAAATCAATTTAAAACTCGGTTCGGAATATTAATTTTGTTACGGACAATATCGACGGTTCAAAATGGCGCGAGAAACAATTTTTAATTACACTTGGTCGTTCATCGAGAGTTGTATGCGTGAATCAGTAAATCGTATTTTTTTACCAATATTAATAAGTTTAATTGCCAAAAATACATATAAAATTAAAAATAAAATATTTTGGTTCCAAATTTGCCTATTAGCCCAGGAACCACTCAAGTCCTTTATAACACCAAACCAGAGTTTATATATCTAATTACAAAAAAAAAGTGCGTGCGTACAAAGTACACATGTCAGAAGTGAAACTTCTTTAGCAAACAAATGTTTAACTCTAGTTCATATTTATATAAATCTAAAACTTTAGATCTCCGAGACTTAGAGGGAGGGAAAAAGAGAGATATGTTAGGAATTTAATGAATTTAACTGTCATTTTAATTAAAAAAAAGGTTGTAAATTAATTCTGATAATCAATTTCATTTATTTCTTCGATCACAAATCAAATCAAATCACGTGGCATTTTAATTTACAGTTCGTCATTTGAGATGTTAGGAATTCAATGATTATTAATTAATTGTCATTAAAAGTCAATAAATTCTCTTTACGAAATTTTAATTATAAAAATAGTTAATTCGCCCTTCTCACTCTCTCTCAATCGGTCCCAATCGCTCTCTGCCTTTTCTTCGACGAAAACGCTGCACATCTTCGTGATGTTCCGTAAAAATTTTACCCTCATGCGCCTTAAGAAGTTTCACTTCAAAAAACGTGACAAAGTAATATGGCAAGCCTCAACAAAAAAAAGACAACCTTTAAATATGGCCGTAAAATATCGGTGATATAATAACAATAAATTTAATCGCTCAATTGATAAATTCGATTAATTGACTAATCCATGATTGTTATAATAATTTTTTTAGTTTTTCCGGAATGTTGAAAAATACTAGTAACGGAAAAAAAAAATATAGTTACTATCATAAATATTACCAGGGAGTGTCAATTGAATAGTGTACACCATCGCGTTATACTGACAGATTTTTTGTAATAGGAATGTATACACATGTTTTTATAAATTTTTTAAAAGATTATAAATTCTTAGCTGTCAAACACGAGATGCTTGAAAGAGGCGAGCGTTAAAAGCCTTGCAATAAACCGATCGGACCGAACCGAACCGAAAATATGTTTCATGTTTATTGTTTTTGTATGCAAAGTATAAATAAATAGTTATATTGTATTTATTCCTGTAAATCCTTAAAATATGGCGTCGTTTCGCTGATCTATTATCAATGTCTGTGTTTTTATACAACAATTATTGTTTTACCGAGAAACGTAAACAATATATTATCCTAGTGATTAAGTATGTGGGTCTCAAACCAGTCGTCAAATCTCCGTTATTAATTGAATTTATACGAGTATGTGTAACACTTGCCGAGTGATTGTTATTGAAACACATAGAGATCTGATTGTTCTTGTTGCCTAACTATATATTTAGAGTGCCGCGAAGCTGCGCCAAGAGACTACCATCTTTAAACTGAAACATCTTTCATCTGTTTCTCCTTGTTTTTCGTTTGTGATAAATAAAGACAAAAAATTAAGTTAAACAAAATCATGCGCTACCTAAGTCCGCATAGTTACACAGAAGTGTATTTAAAGGCTGTTATTATATAACATTACACATTCACACACACACACAAACGCACACATTCTACTATTCGTACAATACAAGTATAATATATTTTAAATATAAGTTACGGACAGCTGCGCACAAGTTATTTGTATTTACATATAAGGGGTACATTGTATATAATTTTAGTTACTATAGGATATAAAATAAACAATTTTGAATTTAAAATTCGAACGCATTATATCAATTGATATAATGCGTATAGTCATATATAATAGTGTAATAGTCATATTACTTCTCGTACACAGTTAATTAAAATAAGTGCTTATGACAGTACAAACAGCGTGTGTAATCATTAAGGAGTTCCCTAGGGATCAAACAAAGGGATCCAAGAGAAAAACCTATTTGCGTAGCCCTTACAATAACGAGCCTGGAAGTTTAATGCTGTACTGGGTAGATACCATAAATGCGTAGATAAAAGGTCTTAACATATATATATATATATATGACAAGCGTCTTTTTATAATATAGATTTTAATATATTTATACCTATAAAAATCTGTGGCACTATAACCTTATTACGACTTGGCCTCAACTTTTCTGTATGTGTTTCATGATCATTTGTCATCAATTAGGCAAATAGGCAGCTTCCTGTGCCTGATATACAACGTCAACTTTTTAGGACTAAGTCCGGTTTCCTCACGATGTTTTCCTTCACCGTACGAGCGAGTGTTAAATGCGCACATACATACATAAAGTCCATTGGTACACAGCCATAGATCAAACCTACGGACCCAAGAATGTGAGTTGCACGCTGAAGCCACTAGGCCAACACTGCTGTTAACATGTATACGTTAGAGCATATATTAAAATTCGAGTCGTTTTATAAGTGTTAATAGTGTTTTTAAGTTTGTGTGTTTGTTTTTAACTTCCGGCCCATGATAAGGGCCTATTTGATAAATAAATACGTTGCTGACTTATTAATAAATTTCGTCGTTCGTTCGTTGTTTAATGTTAGTTTTCTGTCCGGTTTTTCAGAAATGGCGTTACGAATAATGAAATATACAAATCAATTTCTTCTAGTGGAACTGATGCAAAGTTTGTTTCACACACACACGAGTGGATCTACATTTTTGGAGCCGCTTAAAAAATGAAGCATCAATATGCGACGTGTGATGTTAAATTTTAAAACCAATGCCATTTGGCAGACCGCCAGCGCTCCGTGCGAATTGCGGTGAAATTACAACAAAAACGAAAAAAATTGCAATATTTCAAGCGTTTTTTATTCTGTGATCGTGATGAAACTTGATACATTAGTGGAATAATATCGCGATGTTGTCTGAAAGTGTGATTATAGTTTAGTTTAGTTGAGGCTTAATAAGGTTTCTGGTCAAAATCACGGGGGAGACATAATCTAAATACGCCTAGCGCCAAATTAAAAAAAATGAATTTATGCTCGTGTCAGAGAATGTGAAGCGAATGACCCTTATTTTTTCAGATGCCGTACTCAAAATCGACCCGTACATTAAATGGAAGATTGAATACACGACAGTGCAGAGAGAAATGTAAGCCTAACGTAGGTCGTAGATTTGAAACCGGTAGTTCATCAATGGACTTTCTGCCTATGTATATGTCACCGTAAATTTGTAAACACCGATAGATTGTAATCTATCTCCCAAGAACTGTCGAAGACTTTAGATTAGAATCTACCGAATAATAATACGTTAAATTGTAAGCAGTACATTGAGGTTCACAATCTTTCGACAGTTTACAATCTCGCGAGATAGATTACAATCTAACGGTGTTTACAATTTTACGGTGACATATATAAGACTCGCTCGTACGCTGAAGAAAAACAACGCGAGGAAACTGGCTTTAGACCCAAATAGTCGACGGCGTATGTCAGGCACTAAAGACTGGTCACCTGCAAAATACGAAACACATATAGAAATCTGCGGTAGCCACACTTTAAGGTTATATATTATTTGTTAACAGCCTCTGTGCCTTTGTCGGGCTGTCGGTTTTTGTTTTTTTTAATTATTTTCTTTTGTTATAAGGATATTAGCATAACACATTATCTTTTTATTGTACTGTGTGATATGAATAAAATTTATTAAGTTAATAACAACTGTTGGTTACAAGCCAACACCTAAACTGAGTGTCTAACCTATTTAAGGCGTGGCTCTCCAAAACAATATTAAATAATAACGAACTAATAATTGTTTCGGTATGAAAAAGAATATAGCACATGTAAAAACAAAACAAAGGCTAATAGTTCCCATTTTTATTCGCTGAAAGTAATTTAAATTATCATTTATATTTATATAATGTGTATACGAGGACAAATCCCATTTCGAATTTAGCTCGGCTTTAGTAATGAGTACAAACTGTAAATTCAACGGCTAAGTATGTGGTATAAGCTGTAGAATCCGTCCTTTGCTTATAGCTGAAGTGTGACAAGCAAAAAATTGAATCACCTTATTTACTCAGTACGACATATGAAGTTAATTAATTAAACAATTTTCGAAGCTAATAATTGGTAATTGGATACGCAGAGTAATCAACAGTATTGATTGTATATAAAATAAAAGTTAACAGTAGAAGCATTACATATAATTTCTGTTTCATATATATTATTTATCTTTGTAATCTGTTTTGGATTTCTATATTGTGTAAGTATTTTGTTTTATAATATGTATGTTAGCTGTAAGATGATTAATACATAAATAAGAGAAAGAAAAAAAAAATAACAAGACATTGAAAATATAAATAAAGCAAACCAACGATTCAGAAGAACGCGATTGGACCAAAACTCACCGATATCCAGATTGGTCATAGACGAGGTAGGTCTGGATATCCATAGTAGCTCCCTTCGAAATCAATTTATCTTATTTTATAATTTATGAATCGATGTATTTCAACCTCTTCGTGCTTGTAATGTTTGCCTATAAGTACTTGTCACATTAAATCTCTTAAATTTTCTTTATATACCAATGATGATTTGAGAACTGGCACTAAATGTAAAGTTAGAAGCATTTCATATACATTTCATTTTTTTGACGTTCATAAGTGTACATAGTGTTACCTATATGATTAAATGATATTTGACTTTGAATGTATCAGTGTGCCGAGAGTTGGCAAGCTTTTGAAAATAAAATAAAAAACCTTAATTTGCATTGATAAATTCGGTGTTTTGAAGTCGGTTGAAAAGTGGCACCATATTTCGGATTATTCATGCTCACTCCCCGTGCTCCAGCAACTTACACAAAGTTCCTTGGCTTATCAAAGTTGGAGCGCTGTCGGTGACTCCTAATTACTAAACTTTAATGCTCAAACTTACATTAGTAAATAATAATTCTAAGGATTTGGCTAATTGTATACATTACATATGTTATATGATGTGGATTGGGAATGTATGAATTTAATTGTAAAAAAAAGAAGATCTGGAAGCTACCTCACACAAAGATTTAGTCTAGTAATTCAGAGGGAACGCTGCCAGTATCTAGACTTCTTTTAATAATTGTTATTTTGTTATAGATTTTAATTATTTAATTGCAGATATGATGTTCTTATTAAAGTTTTTTTGAATGCGTACATTGAAAGGAAAAGCCATAGAATGCGCAGCAGAGATATGTGAGGGTTATAATACTTGGTTTTATAAAGCAGGGGCAAACGGACAGGAGGCACAACTGATGTTAAGTGTAACCGCCCCGTTCATGGACACTCAATGCCAGAGGGCTCGCGAGTTCCTTTTTAGGAATTGGTACGCTCTTTTCTTGAAGGACCCGGACCCGAATTGGTTGGGAAATACTTCAGTAGGCAGCTGGTTCTACATAGGTGATACGGGTTGAATTGCGTATTCTGCCTCGACGTCCGATAGTGAAACTCAGGTATTAATAAGGTGGTAAAAATATTAATAAATGTCTTGATTGCGTACATTGAAACTAAAAGCAAACACCTGCGCAGCAGATCTGAGGGTCGAGTAATAAAGTAGTGGCGCTAGAACCCTTTATGAGTCTTTGCCTCAGTATTTTAATTTTAAAGACATGTAGGTGATCAGCCTTCTTGATACACATAGGTCAAGGTTTTCTCACAATTTTTACTTTCGTCGTAAGTGCCAGCGTTAATTACATAGAAACAAATATTCATTGGTACAGCCGAGATTTGAACGCACTACCTCAGGGCTTACAAACCTGAGCCTAATGAGCCCACTAGACTAACACTTTTCTCAGAAGCATACATAATTCATTTTTTTTTATTCAATTATGTATTATAAATCACAATTTCTAGTTAAAAGTCAAGGTATTCAAAAAGGACGATTTAAATTCAAAGCCTCCACATGAAAACGCACAAAGAGCAATAAAAACCTATTTATATGAATGTCATAATGAACCAACATGCAACTTATGTGTCCATTATAAGTTTTGAAAACCCAGGAAAACTTTCAAAGGGAAAATTTTTCCATGTTCTATATGGAAAATGCGAAAGGATTTTTCATTATACGTTCCGAGTTAATTAACATTTTTGAGAGGATATTAAAATGTACATTTCCTTTTTCCATGGGCTATCTAAGCTAATGTGAATTATATGAATCCAAAAGTGACGGTAAAAAATTACCTAGAGATAAAGATTTGTAAGGTTTATAAAGCATTGGAGGTTTGTATATTTTATTTCAGTTTCATTTGGCGAGTTAAAATTTATAGGAATACTTTTAGTTTAAGGTAAATAGATTTATATTATACTAGCGTAAAACTACAAATTTCTAAGTTAGATTCCTGAAATTAGGCTCATGGGGAAGAAAGAAAGAAACCTTTAAACTGTGAAATCTGACTGCCCTATTGGAAAAAATACGGAATTAAACAAAATTTACTTTATATAACATTTAAATGACAAGTTATAAGTATAGAACTACCTAAAGTTGGGCGAAAAAGTCCGTAGGCTAACACATAGATGGCGCTACAAGTATTCAATTAATATGATTGATTGAGTGAACATTTGTTTGTTTAAAAAAATGGCTAAAAGGGAATCGTGTGTTAAAAAAATTCAATTAAAGCCAAGGCTAGGCTTAATGAATATAAACATTTGTAGTTTCATTTCAAATTTGTTATAAGAATTAAGTTTCGTGTTGTTTATGATTTTTTTGAAAGTCTCTTTCTTTTGACTTTGAAATAAGATAATATGGTTTTCCTATATTTCGTAATAACTCGATGTCAAATTATCTTTTATAATTAATTAAGCGTAGTATACGGCTTTCAACCCTGAGGACATCATAGAATCAGGCCAGTGCACCAATTTCTCTTTCTATGTACACTTACCCTTACGGAGAAAGCAAACTACATTGACAATATGTGTCAGGCATAGAAATCTGTTCTTCTCATTTATAAAAAAAATAAAATGACTAGGACAACAGCTGAAATCTTCGGCCCAGACCCCAAGGTTGTAACGTCTATGGAACGTTTTATTTATCATAAGAGAAATTACCGCACTACGTGTGGGCGGATTTTGGCTTATGATTGTTTTATGCAAAAACTATTATAGTAGCAGCCATATTGTACTTGGCGTATTTAATTTATTATTAACATAAATATGTAACTCGCATCACTTAGAATAACCCAGTAAGATAATATTTGATCAAAACTTTGTTCATTTCAATCGGTTCGAAGCGTATAATAAAATCGATAAACAAACATATTGGATTGGGATTTCCTCAACGCTAAGGGCAAATATGACTAGCAAATATAGCCTATTTCTATCGATATTAAATAAATATATTAAAGTAAACAGATAAGTGTATAAGTGATTTAAAAATATTGAGCTCCATCTGTACGAGTACAAAGGAAAAATCATATCCTATTTACCTTGATAATAATAATAATTTTAAAAAAATATTTATCAAATTCGAATCGCTCTTTATTAAATCCGGTCAAATGTAAGGAACTGGCACTCGGGAGCTCCCGCCCAAAGGTGAGAACAGTATCTCCTGCCGAATTTGCGCTTAGAGCAAGCGGTGGCCTGAAGTGAAGTACCGTCTCGCCTTGCTGAGCCCACCTAGATTATAAGAGGCTAATTTAGCCTTCCCTTCCGCAAAACTTAACGTCATTTGATATGTCCACGCCCATTATTCTGATGCAAGCTGAGGCTTCAAGAAGTCTTCGAAGAGAGGATTAACGACAAAGGGTAGTTTTTAAGCGGAAAATTGTGTCCTTTTAGTGTTAAATTGAACCAGCATAAGTCGACCCCAGACCGAGACTCCACACAGCAGTCCTCCACGCATCGACAGCTGTCCGAGAAATACTTGCACAGTGTATCCCTGGTGCTAACGTCCACATAGCAATGAATGTATATGCATTACATTATTGATAGACACAAAAAACAGGGCAAAGGCCGGCAACGCACTCATGAGTATCCATTGGTTGCGGAAGCTGCTTTTTTTGGTCTCGCCGTAGGCTCGTTTGCCGTTTGAATATCATAAAAAAATAGCAGCTTGTATACGTATAGTATGACAAGTGTTAGCATAATAATTATCAGTTTCGCTTGCAGTATCTTTCCTACTTATAAGTCACTATAAATATGAAATATACAGCTCTAATACATGCTCTGTATGTGATCAATCCCATCAAGCAGCAATTACGACTCGTGTTCAAATATAGAAACTGGGTATACCCCATTGTATCGTGGCTTGGTCAAGCATGAACCATAGGTCAGTCCTATAATCTCAGATTCCTATATCTCCTTAAAGCTCATCATCGACTATTGTAACTTTGGACTTACGCGGCGTGTCTAGCGATAACCTGTATAACCTCAATTTGGACAGTGTTCAACTAATCGTAAAGTTACTGCCATCTCTCTCTAGAGATTCCTTGTCATTATCATTTAAATAGTAAAGACGTATTGGGTCTATTAGTTACGTCAATATGTTTATAATATACAACTTGGCAAACTTATCGAATAATCCGTTCCGTTGAGTTAATAGTCCAAATACTAGCTCTTTATCATGAATTAAGCGCAGTATCGTGTCATATTAATTGGTTCAAGAGGATATCCCATAATTTATTGCAGTAATTGCACAGATTATATCATATAGTAATTATATACTTACATAATATTCGTATAGTTTAATATATATTATTATTATTGAGTATTACAAAATGGCGATTTTTTTGCAAATTCTTTTAATGACCGCGAGTTTGCGTCACATCCAAATCGTCACATTATTAGATGAGAGTTTTTTTTGGTTCACTTAACACCCCCTTAGAAAATCTGACGCGCTCGATTATTATTTTTTTTCATTTTCAACCCTTACGTACGACCACCCCAATATGCAAACAATCAGATTAGCATACGTACATTATTAAAAATACTGCTATTAATATCTGACGCGCTCGAGTATCGCGACACTGGCCGATTCAGATAAGAATAGGTTTTATTCAAATAAAACATTAATAACAAAAGTTTTCCTGCTAAGGGAATAAATATCAATCGCACAGTTATGTTGATATCGAAATGAAAATAAGTCGCTCTTGATTTGTAATGCATAAAATAGCTATTTCCCAAACAATATTTCGTCTTATTTCCCATAGGAAATATCGCGCCTCCGACAAATTGATTTCAAAAAGTTTTATATTTCTTTGAAGTTTGTTGATTAATTTTTCATCTTTTCGGTCCTTCGTTACGTGATTTCAAGTTTAATAATAAATTTGAGTGGTCTATAACTTCATACAAACTTTATTTGCTATCATCAGCGCAGCATACAAAGCTACAGGTGTGTCAAAGATCGATGGAAAGACGTATGATAGGGAAAAAAAGAATAGACAAAATAAAGAATACATCTTTAACAAAAACAACTAAGGTAACAGATGTTATAATAAAAATAAATAAACTAAAATGGAAATGGGCGGGGCACATGGCAAGAGGAACAGAAAAGTGGAGCAAAAACGAACTAAATTGGTGCTCAAGGTACAGCAAACGAAACAGAGGAAGACAACTTAGAAGTTGGATAGACCAAATTAAAGAAACAGCAGGTGGTACATGGCAGAGAGTGGCAAAGAGCAGAGAGGAATGGAGGGATTTGGAGGAGGCCTTTGCCAAAAAAGGGCACACAGATACCAAAAAGAAGATTGAAATAGAAACGTAACGTATCTGAATTAAAATTATTATATGACATCAAAAATTCCAAATTTCGGGTTAAAAATTTGTTTATTATTTATACAAAATTATGTCAAATAAGTTAAGGTACATTGAAAACAAACACGCTTACTTTTCTAAACTAGTATAAGAAATATATATTTCGTGAAAGTTTATAATTAAAAACTCTGTTTAAACAATAGATTAATGGTAATAATTTCATTGCGAAAAAGGATCCTTAATATATAAAAACTAATACTTGAAAAGAATACAAGAAAATAGAAAGAACATATTCATAACAAACTATGTATTCTGAAATCCACTTTGTGGTATGGCGTAAATGAAAATTCAACACTTTTTTACATAATTTTTATATTGTTATTATTGCAAAATTTTCGAGACCAGTGACCTAGTGGCGTTCAGCGTGCGACTCTCAACCCTAAGGCCGTAGGATCGCTTCCTTGTGCACCAATGGAGTTTCTTTATGCGCATCATTCGGTCGTTCGGTTCGGAAAACGTCATAAGTCGACGGCGTCTGTCAGGTACAGATGGTCACCTACCTGTCTATAAAGTAGAACTTTTTAAAACTATTTAACACTTTACTGTATTGGTATAACTTATTGCATTAACTATACTAGACATAGTATAGTTCTTGTAATATCGACAATAGTATATAAAAAGTGTAAGTTTGGAATAAACAAACAAAAAATAAACTAAATCTCAAAGAGAAACACAATCCGCGAAAATAGAGGACACCGTAAGCCATTTTTGCCAAAACCCTCCATCTTTTAGTCGATACCAACTCCGGGGAAATAAATACAGATAATGCAACTTTCTCTGCAGCTGTGATACTTTTTGACATGCAACACCTTTTGTCTTCAGTCACCGTGACCACGCACGCTGTAAAGCACGCGAAACGTCGGATAAATTTAAAATTATGTTAAATAGTTGTAAATTTATAATAATACATAACTTCAATCCGGTCAAAATAGTGTTTTATTAAATGAATAAAAGTTATGTTAATCAAAGACAATACTATAAACAAACAATTAAGTTAAACAAAGGTTGGCGTTTGCATTTCCGGCCATTTATTAATTGAACCCTTCTAAACACTGTAACCATACGAGAAGTCCTCATCACAAAGACCGTTTTTTACAGCATCTTTTAAGAGCCACTAATCTAAATGTTTCTTTATCGATCGAGCAAGTATTAATCAGAAAAGAAAATCAAGTTGTGGCTATTAACATTATGATAACATCGTGATGAAACTGGCATATCTTAGATAAAAATTATGACATTGACAGGTGCAGGTAAACGATACCTATGTAATTATGTACCTCCCCCCGTTATTATGTTATCCCCCCGATGTCCGTCGTTCCACAACTGAGCGATTACAGGCAGTTTTTGAAACGCACCACCGCTATGTGGAGCCAGCTGCCCACTGAAGTATTTCCGAACCAATTCGACTTAGGGTCCTTCAAGAAAAGAGCGTACCAATTGAAAGGCCGGCAACGCACTTGCGAGCCTTCTGGCAATGTGAGTGTCCATGGACGGCGGTATCACTTCAGATGAGCCTCCTGCCCATTATCCTCCTATTACATAAAAAAAATGCCCTGTTAGAATACGACTTTGAATAAAGCTTTGGCTGTTACTAATATGTAATCAATGTACTATATTATTAATTATTACTTTAAAATAAATATTCATCAAAGAGTATTGGGTAAATAACATCACACTCCCAACAATACCGTGAGTATTTAGTATTTCCAAACCAATTCGAGTTAGGGTCCTTCAAGAAAAGAGCGTACCAATTCTTAAAAAAGGGCCGGCCCTCTGGCATTTAGCGTGTCCATGGGCGGCGGTATCACTTAACATCAGGTGATCAGGTGCCTGTTTGCCCCTGTTCTATAAAAAATAAATAAATCGTCTAGTTCACCATAACTTTGAAACTATAGTAAAAACGCCTATATAAACGCCAACGCTTATGAATTGGACACCTATTACATAATTCACGTATGGCTCCTCTGTTCTAATGTATTAGACTCACTTGCTTAATATTTATGAAACACTCACAATCTACTAATGATTCGTTGAGTAATTGAGGATCAACCTTAATAACACTCCAGACGTTTTAATTAGAATTTATTATTAGGTTTCATTACACGTTTCTAACTATACTCTGATTTTTAATTAGAATTCTGACATTTCATAAGTGTTGCTACTAAAAAAGTTCTCCACCGAAAAAGGGACAAATTTGACTTATTCGAGGGCAATGAAAAAATACGTATTTTTTATGTTTTACCTACAAAAGGGTAAATCTAAATATTAACTTACTCAAGTGACCTAATAAAAAAATAACAAATATTTCAATATTACGAAGAATAGATCGAATTAACTTTAATTACTTTATTTTATTCTTTAGCTGGCATCACTGCCTACTAATTCCAGGTTTAGTACACCTTTTTTTTTTAAAGTTCTAAGTTTTTTTACTGTTTGTGATGAAAAGGAATGTAATTACCACTCGCTGTTAAACCACTTTTAATGTGGAGCACTGCACTTAATAAAATGGGTACATTAACTAACAATAATGTATACATTCAGATGTTCAGACTCGTATTGAAATCGAAAAATGTGCCCGGCCAAAAAGGTTTGCCATCACTGACATGTCAAAAATATTAGAGCTGTCAGAATTCTACGGAATAAATAATCAGAGTATAGTCTGGCCATGAATACTGTTACATAAAAACTGTTCTTTTTTATCAACTTTTTAATTATTTTGAATTTGGAACACCTTTTACACATTTTTATTTTTCCAATTTTGCGCAAGTTTCACATATTTTTTCGTGATCATTATCAAATTACAATATGGAATGGGGTGTTAAATAAAATAGGATTGCAGTGATCGCCTTGCACAAAGTGAATATGGCGCCATCGCGCATATTCCAGACACTTCAAAAGCTTATGTTTAATAATAAAAATTGTTTAAGTGATATGTTCGTATATCGTACTATCAACAGATATAACAATACTTCGCCTGTCAAGATCAGAAAAAAAGATCAGAAAATTTTTAGTTAGAACTACAAAAGCTGTTTATGCTGTTAAAGCCAGAATTCGTCGGAACCCTAATAATATGACATTACTTCATTAAAAAAAATCATTTGTAACAGAACTTATCGCTAGACTAGATACTAGATAGTGTACATATACTTTGGAGTTTAGTGGTTAGGCGTGACGTATGTTGAAAATGCAAATAATTATTATTAAGTATATAAAACGAAACGAATATATAAGAATCGGAGGATCAATGACTTTTGAGAATTGAGCAATGGTCAATTATACAGTTTAAAAATAAAAAAATAAATCAGTGGCGCCACAACCTCTTCAGGTCTTGGCCTTAGATGTCTAAATCTGTTTCATGATCATTTTTAAAATCTAATAAGCAAGTAGGTGATCAGACTCCAGTGCCTGACACACGCCGTAACCAATAAATATTCTCAAAATAATTTTGTAAAAAAATTATATAAAACAATAAATATAATTCTCTGATCTAGCGATCAGGCGTAGGTATAGCGATCAGCAGCACCCTTTTTCCAATAGCGATAGCGATACCGATTTCGACGTTCTTGTATGCAAGTTGCATGTAGTTCTTTTAATAGTAGCACTGATGTCGCAACCATGGGATCGCCGTACAAAAACTAATTATTGTGATCGAGAGTGATTAAACAGTGTAAAAATTGAAGTCTGACCAGTGCAGCGATAGATTACTATTTAGCCCCACTCGAGACATAAAAACTGTATCAAAATATTTTAAATAATTATATGCGCCAATAATGTACGATGTATGGCGCGGTGACTATAACTGGACGTCAAATTACGAAACGACAAGTTGACTTTTCACGTAAATCGCCGCTATGCGTATATATTTGCTTCAAATATTGAATAATCTAAAGTATATAACTATATTTAAAAGTATTTTAATTTAAAAAAAAATTAATGATCGTAAATTCTTAACTTCTTAAGCCGTAAATATCTTTAGAATTTAGTGGTCCGTATAGTGTTTTGTACTTAAATTGAATTTATAAAACGCATATAATAAACTATCCACGGTACAAAACCAACAAGGAACTCCAGGCTATACTCTGCAGTAGTAAATTTGAAACACGATCCATTAGTTAAATAACATTATTTAGTTCCCAAACATGATAGAATAAACATTTCAGTATTGGCTATCAAACATAATCATGGACATTATCAACAACAATGTTAACTGGCAGAATTAATTAGATGATTTTATTGGGTTTCGTTTATCATATATTATAATAACGCGGTTATAAATTCCCGCTTCCATTCTACTCTTAAAAGAAGATGCAGCGAATTTTGTGTGCAAAACTGTTATTTTCAAATATGTCCAAGATTTTTTTTATGTAATAGGAGACAAACGGACAGGAGGCTCACCTGATGTTAAGTGATACCGCTGCCCATGGACACTCACACTGCCAGAAGGCACGCAAGTGCGTTGCCGGCCTTTCAAGGATTGGTACGCTCTTTTCTTGAAGGACCCTAAGTCGAATTGGTTCGGAAATACTTCAGTGGGCAGCTGGTTCCTCATAGTGGTGGTGCGCGGCAACTGCCTTAAGAAACGCTCAGTTGTGGAACGACGGGCGTCGAGGTGATACGGATGGTATTTTGTGTTTTGTCTTGACGTCCGATAATGAAACTTCCAATAGCGATAGCGAAAAATAGTACGTCAATCTTGAAATATAAATAGTAACTATTTTCAAGTTGAAATTAAAGTCCACTCGGCTACACCTTTAAAATAAAGTAATGGTAGGAGCGATGGTAGGAGAAGTCGAGGTTGATTGCTACCAAGTCCTACCAAGTTAAGATAATAATGGGTCTCGACATCCCTAATGCCCTAATACAAGCGGAGAATTGGGAGCTGTGGAGGCAGGAAGTCCATGTATCGGTTAAGGCTTTTTAAGACAGGCACGATGACTTAATGAAGACTACGAAGGAGGAGAAAATACCAAGGCTAGAGTGTTCACTAGTTAATGTCGGTTGCGAATTTCCCAATTTTTCGTTTGTTTTTTTTGTCTTTTTTTACCCTGAATCAGACATCGTAAATTAAGTTTATACACAGACTAATATCGTTAGTCAACAAATACTGTAAGCCATTAGACATACTGAAGGATTACGGTCGCAATCTGGCAGAGAACAGACACTGTGTAAGCTCCAAATTTATCGTTCTGCCTCGCCAACTCACTAACGCTAAATATTCGCTGATTATATAAGTCCTGGTATTACAGGTAAATATGAAATAACTGTCATCATACCACGTGACACCGTAACGCTTACCCACTATATTCGCCACATATATCTAGTTTTTTTATTGATTGGGCTATGACCAAACAATTGACGTTTTTCACGCTAGAATATATTTTTGTACAACAAAAAATTTTGATGCTTTAAAATAAAAAATAAAATATGTTTACTATGGAACATAAGATACAGGTATCACTTATTCCACGTCATTAAATTTCAATCTGTAGGCCTCCCTACTCATCGGCAAAGAAGACAGAGGGTGTAGGCCGCGAGAAAAAATCCGGCGTAAAAAACTCTGTGTACTCTTTTAAAATAGCAAATCATCAAACAACTTTTAAACAAATATCGCAAATTAATTAGAAGTAGCCTGTCATTTATTTCATTAATAATAATAAATATTTTATTTTATATTATAAATATAGCATATATGTTATCTATGCCACCAGCTGCATAGATTAGCCAAATCCATTTGCATTCGGCCGAACCCCACATAAGCCGAACAACAAACTAATCAATTTTGAATAACGGTCTGCATATTAATGTTAGCGGAACGTATTCATGTATTTATTCTTGTTTTATATGAGAAAATAATAGCTGGTTATTCCAACTGTAATAAACTGTGCACAGCCATTTATGTTTTATTAACGACCAAACATTATTTATGTTATGGTAGGCAAACGGGGAGGAGGCTTATCTGATGTAAACTGATACCGCCGCCCATGGACACTCACATTGGCAGAAGGCTCGCAAGTGCGTTGCTGGCCTTTTAAGAATTGGTACGTTCTCATGAAGGACCCTAAGTCGAATTGGTTCGGACTTCAGTGGGCAGCTGGTTCCACATAGTGGTCGTGCGCGACAAAAACTGCATTAAGAAACGCTCAGTTGTGGAACGACGGACGTCGAGGTGATACGGATGGTATTGATTAAGATTTGGTGTTGTAGACCTTTACATGGTTTCCATGTGCAACGCTAATTTTATAGATTTTCTGCTTTTAACAAATAAACACACTTAACCAGTCCTTTTAACAGCTCGGATGAGTTTTAGCCATTTCGAATTATTTTAAAACATTTCTTATTTTGTTGTTGTAGTATTTGTTTTTAGTATAAGTTAACCAATGATGTATGTTAGACGTTTATTCCGCAACATTCATTTAGAAAACACTTGTATATATACACTAATATAAACAAAGTTGAATTTAATCTAAAACGCAAATCTCCGGCGTACTAATTGGTGCAGCTGTTTCAAGCTGGATAAATACGGATTTAGTTCTTCGTTAATTTAAAGTAAACCAGAGAATTGATGGCTGGTTTAAGCTTAAACAAGACTGCATATTAAAGATGCAGGCTGTGCTACATAGATAAATATGACTTTCAAATACAATGGTCTGTTTTTATTTCGTCAGGCCTGCTGTTGATAAAGGCTTAGCATTTGTCTTATAATATTACATGTGGAGCAAGTGATTGTAAGTGTTTAAAAGAGTTAGCAATTACCAATGTTAGGTTACCTAGAATTAAGCCTATAGACTTTCGTAACCACGTATTAATAGTCATGTCAATAGCCAAAGAATTAAGTTTTTATACTTGAATGAAAACGGGAATGTTAACTGATAACTAAGGGTCCTATTGCTGATAAATAATTATATCGTTTTACAAAAATGGGGTTCTGTTCTAGTTAAACCCCATTTTTGTAAAATACGTTTTTTTTACAAGTTTTAGTTCCTAATTTTGTCACAAGAGGTCCTTTTATTACGTCTATTCCTTTTGCAGCATACGTTGTACTTGTTTAGTCTCAGAGTACATTTTAATTACCATATATTATTACAACATTCACATTTACATTATATTAACATTAACATTCATATATAATTACTCGTATAACATTGTACCAAAACCGGCGTAGAATATTTTTTCCCCAATTCATCTTCTATGCCCTCGCTTTGCTTGTTCGACATTTTATTGTTCATAAAAGGTTTTCCAATTGAATAAAATCAGTATTTTATTGTTGCCATATATATTAACAATATTTCTAACACACTTATATACAGTATTTACAATTTTAGTAACCTAAATAGCAATAATAATAATAATTTATTAATTGAAAATTAAAACAAATTTGAAAAGTTTGTTCCCTGTAGCAGTATTGAATGAATATACTTTGTAACATTTTTTTATAGGACCGGCAGGACAGTAGGCTCACCAGATGTGAAGTGATACCGCCGCCCATGGACACTCTCCATCGCAGATGGCTCGCGGCGGAAAAACTGCCATAAAAACGCTCAGTTGTAGAACCACGGACATAAAAAAAAAATATGGCCTTAACATACATAAGTCTACTTTTGGGAAGAATATTCACATTTTCTCAAAATGCTTTTCTTCAGCTTAGTGTCATTATTATATTTGAAAAATGCATCAGGAAACACTTTGAATACGAACGCACGAAATAAGGTTTAATAGCCGTACACGTGTGGTTAACAAAATGGCTACTAGGCTACTACTCATCAGTGCTATTAGATAAAGTGTTTAATTGTTAAAAATGGTTTAAGTAAAAATAAGTAGGGAAAAGCAGAAAATCTATAAACATTATTGCGTTGTCAAGTGGAGTCGTTATAAGAACGGTAATCTATTACTAAATACCTTATTAATATTAAATAAAAGATGAAATTTTTCCAACGTCATTTTGTGGACATGGAGACTGTGTAAAAATATATAGCCGTCATCGTACTGCCTTGCGATTCTGTAACTCACTTTTCGAACTCACTCAGCGGTTTATGCATCGGCGGTTTCGCATTTTTGAAAAGGTGGGAGCTTGTAGTTTATTGTTTATCAGAATGCCAAATCATAAAATTACTGCTTCACGACTGATTTGAGAGCGACCGCCGATGCGAAAACCGCTGTGTGAGTTCGAAAAGTGTGTTACAGAATCGCAGGGCTGAAATCAAACTTTACTTGAATACACAAATCCAACCTTAATATCGTGATTATACAAAAACATTGTCTTTTACAATTTCAAGATTGCAAAACTGTCGCTTTCTCTGTAAGCTTAAAAAATAATAGTGAAACGCTTTTTTGAATCCAGAATATCTATATTCAGAACTGTGTCGAAACTTTTAAAGATATTAAAAGTGACACAAAACTTACCTCGGTGTTGAAACTGGAATTCGGACCTGAAAAAAAAAAATTTCTTTGAATAATATTTTATATACTATCCGAATTCATAATATCAAGATTTTAAATAACTAACTGTAATCACTAACTGTGAGCAGTGTTGGCCTAGTGGCTTCAGCGTGCGACTCTCATCCCTGAGGTCGTAGTGTCGATCCCCGGCTGTGCACCAATGGACTTTCTTACTATGTGCGCATTTAACATTCGCTCGAACGGTGAAGGAAAACATCGTGAGGAAACCGGCTTGCCTAAGACCCAAAAGTTATCGGCGTGCGTCAGGCACAGAAGGCTGATCACCTACTTGCCTATTAGATTACCAAATGATCATGAAACAGATACAAAAATCTGGGGCCCAGACCTAAAAAGGTTGTAGCGCCATTTTTTTATTTTTTTTTTTAAGACTATATTTTCAGAGAGATCAAATAGCGCATTTATTTGATCGTGATATGTGAAATGAAAATATGTGTCATGCCGTATCGCACATCTGAGGTTGAACCGCTGGTGAAAATAAAAACCAGATTCGTCTTTTTTTAAATAGAACTCTCTGGAATTTAATTTGTCTATATTTTGTTCTAATTTTGTCATCCAAGTGAAACATATAAGTACAACTATGTTTTTAAATCCAAACATTATAATTTTTAAACTCAAAGCGTTTTCCTTGGCATAACATGTTTCATATAACAAGAAAACCCTATACAATGTACTAGTGAACTAAATCTCGACAAAACCGAAAGCCGCTTATGTGCACAAGTTTTTCAAGTTTTCCAATAGGATTTTCCGCCATTTCCTTTTCTAAATCTTTCGACATCAATACTCTTAGTATAGTTAGAACGGATTATATAACATCGCTTGGAAAATTAAAATATAAATCCACAACCTTTTTGCTTGTGGACTGCCTTGTCTAGAAGATTTTTTTTAGATATATCGTGTTATACAGTACATGTGTATACAGCCTTAAAAAATTGATAACATATGAATCAATACTAAGCTGTTGACTAAACCAATATTAGTGAAATATTTTTTTGATTGCCTTGGATAGTGCAAGATAGTGCTCACAGAGTAGTGGTTCGGTGCCTGGCGAAACAATTGTTATTTCTGTTGGTAGTCATACTCATTTAACGGAAGCTTTTAAAATGATGTATGAAACAAAACGAGTTTAATAAATAAAATACTATAGCGTGACGAGCCTTTTTGTATTAATAAATAGGATAGAACTTTGTAATTAAATAATTGTGTAATTCGATTAAAAAGCTATTTTTTTTAATTTGTTTAGATTAAAACAAGCAAACCCCTCTCTCCAAAACTATCTTTAGAAGTGGAATTTATTTGCATAATCTTTTAATTCCTCGAATAACGCCGTAGCAGAGTGCTACGAATTCGAAGAAGTATTTCCGTAGCATTTGCTTCACGTAATATCTTCTTATTAAATCCTGTATAGTTAAAAAATCTTGTAAGTACAAAATGTTCGAAAATATTTAAAAATTGTCTGTTATATAGTTATGCATTTCATAACCATATAACACACCTTCGACACACACGATATTAATAGACTAATAAAAATAACATAAACATATCGTCCTACAAACAAGATAATTATGTATAAAGATGCCTTAGGATACGATATTACAAATGATACAAACTAAAAGCAATTCAGAGAATCACACAATATAGAATGCATAGAAAAGGATGTTAGATTAAACTAAAATCAGACTTACATTTGAAATGCAATTCCATTTGCAAGCGCGCGTTCATTGTAGCGAGCGTCTGAAAAAAATAACATTAGGTCAGAGATTTCATCCCGTATGTAAATGAAACTGCATTGTGATTTTATCTATTTTTATATCCAATGCATTTCTAAAAGTAGAGTTTTATTTAATATATAAATAAAAACAGAGAGAAACACTATCTCTAAGGTCATCTCTATATGATTATGCCGTTATTATTGTTGGCCCGCTATGTGGCTGAACTAACTAAATATCGGGTGGCGCAATAGAACGTGCATTTATTAAGTATAGGTTAAAAAAATAAATACAAAAGGTATAGTGTAAATAAAATATAGGATGATTAGGTAGTTAACTGTAGTTTATTTTTTTTAAATAACATCATCTAAATGACGGCCCTCCTCGAAGACGGCCCTCCTCTAAACGCGGACGCAGATTTGTGAAAACCCTTGTCAATAAATCTGGGGTGAGAGCTGCCATTTCTCCACGGATATTGTCCTTTACCTGACTGATGTTCCTCGGATTGTTCATGTAGATTTTATGTTTGAGGTATCCCCACAAAAAAAACACAATGAATAGCTAACAAAATTAACCTACCTAAGCGGTACATGAAAATAATTACTAAAAAAAATCAATGGCACTACAACCCTTTTAGGTTTGGACCTCAGATTTCTGTATCTGTTTCACGATCATTTGTCAATCTAATAAGCAAGTAGGTGATCAACCTCCTGTGCCTGTGACACACGCTGTCACCTTTTAGAGTCTAAGCCGATTTCCTCACGATGTTTTCCTTCACCGTTCGAGCGAATGATAAATGTGCACACAGAAAGAAAGTCCATTGGTGCACAGCCGGGGATCGAACCTACGACCTCAGGGATGAGAGTCGCACGCTGAAGCCACTAGGCCAACACTGCTGCCAGTTAGTGACTACAGTTAGTTATTTAAAATCTTGATACTATGAATTCGGATAGTATACAAAATATTATTCAAAGAAATTTTTTTTTTCAGGTCCGAATTCCAGTTTCAACACCGAGGTAAGTTTTGTGTCACTTTTAATATCTTTGAAAGTTTTGACACAGTTCTGAATATAGATATTCTTGACTCAAAAAGGCGTTTCACTATTATTTTTGAAATCATCACTGAAAAAAAAAATCACTGAAACTAAAACATTGATATTATAGGATGGAATATTATTTTAAGAGAGATTTCCGATGTGAAAGACGCTATTTTTTATTTTATGTAGTTATTATATTTATATGTTAAAACATACAAAAGACAAATTCAATAATTAATATAAATAAATTTGGATAAAATATATGCCAAAGTAACATAGAAGATAAAACTTAACAAAAGAGCAAACAGTTGAATAAAAACTAGTGTCAATAATAAAAAAGAAAAAGTAGGCAGAAAAATTGTCGGTTAATAGAGTAGAGATGAAGTTTCATACTGTGTTCATTACGATCGCGAGCTAACGATGAAAGTTCCCGCACAAATTAGAAAACTTTTGTGCCCTTTTACACCTTTTAAAACTTTTTGATGACGCAAACTGTATACTGTGTATATAACTATTAAGCGTGACTAGACATTTGGATTTTAATTAATTATAGTTTTTTGATAAAACTAAGATCTATGTTTGACAAGACTTTAGAGTCACAGCTTAGTACTCGCCTTGCGATTCTGTAACTCAATTTTCGAACTATCACAGCGGTTTTCGCAGCGGCGGTCGCGCTCTAATCAGTCGTAAAGCAGTAATTTTACGATTTGGCATTCTGATAAACAATAAACTACAAGCTCCCTCCGCTTGTCAAGACGTAATGTGAAATTGCTTAACACAATACCATGAGATTCCAAAAATGACGTGAGTGACGAAGGGAGCGTTGTTAGTGTGAGGTGAACTTATGGATTAACAGAATCGCACGGCTGTATGTCAAAACCAATATTTTTTGACAAACGAGAATCATACTAAGCGAAATAAATAATAATAATAATCTAATCATATAATCTACCTCGACTACAAAAAAACAGTGGCGCTACACTTGGTCATTTTTCTCCATTCCATTGGCGCATAGCTGTGATACGAATGCTTGACCTCAAAGTCGCGTAGGTTGAAACTGCTAGCATACATATTTTTTCACCATGCCTCCTGCTGATAGAGGACCAATCTTTGTTTTTAACTTATGTTATTATTATTAATTACTTAAAATGTCACATGGGACATGGTGTAATGGTTGCAGCACCTTACAAACATTGTGTAAAACAAAAACACTTTGTGATTAAAAAGAGTGGTGGAGAGTTTATTGCCAGATCTTCTCTTCCGTTCAACGTCCTTGATTTGAGAACTGACGGTTAATGTTAAATAAGCATTAATATGTATTTCTTGGGGGGGTTTGTGTCTATGCTTCTACGGTTCCCAGTACGACATGCTTGCATGGTAGCATAGGTGCAAACCCATCCTACCACATCCTTCTGATGGGTAGGGAGGCGTGGCTTTTGGGGGTAGCGCAAGTCGCTATGATCCCCTCAAAGCAAGTTTGGTGGACTAACCTTCTCGAGGTTGCCGACCCTGTTCTTGGTCTAATACCCTATGTATTAGACGTAACTAAAACCGCCAAGCGAACTATTGCAGGGATGGAGAGGTCATGTCCTTGCGAGTTCATCGTCCAAAAAAGGGAGGACGGTGGACAGTAAATGACCTCCCGCGTGTTTGTGCCGTGCGCGGGGACCCGTACGGGGGGATGAAGGAATCCTGGGGGTTGAGTGGAGTAGTGCGCCGGAACAGTTGTGCGCTGCACACAACACACCTCTTTGGTCTGGATTTCTCCTCACACGGGAGGCCGGGGTCTAGCTAACCACGGTCAACCGGCTGTGGCATCCCATAAGCGGGCTGCCGAGCGAGAGTCGGGATGTGGGGGGCCGTCGGCGCGGCGCGGGACTCGGGGTGAGTTTGCGTCATAGTCTCGTGGCGCGAACAGCTCCGTACTTCCTTGCTGCGTGCGGATGCGTCTGCCTCCCTACGTGCTGGCTCTATACCGGAGGAGTAGCTCTGACGTCGCTTGCTGAGCAAGGGACGTCCCCGACGTGAGGGCTCCGTGGCGGGTGGAGAGCTCCAATGGTGAATCCAAACCATATCACCTCATGGATAAAGAGGCAAAGAAACTAAAACAAACAATCACAAACACCAACAAACCCAGGGTTGCGTCTTTGGACGTGTCGCGGTGCAAGTCACCAGTGGCGCGATACTCTGATGCCCCTGTCACACACACCGATGCACCCTCACGGGCAGCGTCCGGGACCCCAAAGGAGAGGGCAGCGGCTGGGGCTGCACCAATCCGGGCTGCACTCCGGCCCGTACCCAATCCGATGGAATCCCGTATACAACCGCACAAGGATGTGACCACTGCTGCGGCCAGGTTGACTGCGTCGGTCGAGCCAAAGATAGCAACTCCGGACGATGATACAGCACTGTCTGCGTCTGAAGGGGTGCTTCCGCGGCAAGAACGATGCGGCAGACCGAGGCTGCGGCGGAGGGCACGTCCAGGGCACTAACCACGACCATGGATATGTCGGCCCTGAAGACCGCAATTCAGGAGCCGACTTTCAAAATGGTCGTTAGCAACTCTAAAAGGCGACGGCACAGGAGAGCCATAAGGGCGTCGGAACAGCAGAAGCTGGTCACCGGCGCTCCGAGGCCACCTGTGAAACCTGGAACTGCCCCCGCTGTAACCACAGTTGAGAGAGGCGGGAAAAGGACACCGAAGCCTAAAAGATCCACTGCTGCGCCCGTGCCTAGCTGCTCTGGGTGCGGCAAGGGACCTAAGAGTTCCAAAACAAACCAAGCCACGAAGGGCCAGAAGCGTGACCGGCCTGAGGAAACCGTAACACCGACTGGGGAAAGTAAAAGGGTCAAACCCAACAGACCCCAGAAAGTGGCAGGGACCTCGGCCAGTTACGCGGAAGCGGCAGCATCATACAAAGCTAACGAGCTTTGTGTTGCCGTGATGACTGAGCCTTTCGTGGATATGACAGAGGAACAGGCGGATAACATCCGCCTACAAATCGAGGGTAAAATTCAAGATGAGCTCCTGGCGGATCTTGATGCTACCCTAACTACCGAGCCCAACGACATCAGGTTCCGGGGTAAGGCCCATTTCTCGGATGGTGTCCTCAAAACTTGGTGCGAGGACACTTACACTCTGGGTTGGCTGACCGGAACTTGTGATGTCATCACAAATCCAGTACCTGACACCAGGTTGGTGGTTCGGCCTCAATCGGCGATTCCGAACAGGATTCCGTGTCTGCTACATGTACCAGACTACAGTGGCAACACGGAGACACTGAGGAAACTGATCACGAGGCAAAACCGCCACCTCAACATCAGATCCTGGACCCTGACACACGAACGAAGAACTCAGGACCCGACAGGCGTGTCCCTCTTCTTTCGTGTGCCGGAGTTTGAGATCTCTAAAATCAAAGAGCATAATCGGCGTTTATACTACCTGATGGGGAACATCTATATCCGCATCCTGGATAGGGATGAGCCCTCGCAGGTGGCCAACGCCCCACCAACTGCTGCCAGCACATCGGGGGTG
This sequence comes from Pieris macdunnoughi, assembly GCA_905332375.1. Lineage (NCBI taxonomy): Eukaryota > Metazoa > Arthropoda > Insecta > Lepidoptera > Pieridae > Pieris > Pieris macdunnoughi. Next base: position 2,371,333 of record CAJOBZ010000067.1, on the reverse strand, counting down.
GCGTCGTCGGGGCCGGGGCTGCCCACGTCCCTGACGGGGGCGGCTTCGGTCACCGGGGCACACGTCCCTATGGAGGTAGCTACACAACCACCGTCACCGGTGCAACTAACATCGGATGATGAGTTGTTTCAGGAGACCGGGGGAGTGAACTCAGCGACAGCTGTCTGCGCTCCTCCCCATCGCCGAACTGACCTCATCCAGGCTAACCTCCAGCACAGTCAGACAGCGTCGGCTTCCCTACGCAGACTGCTGGAGACCAATCCGAAGACCATCGCCGCGATCCAGGAGCCGTGGATCAGGAATGGCAAGATATGCGGCCTGGGCTGCACCGGTGGTAAACTTTTACTGGATACCTCCGTAAGTAACCCTAGAACTTGCATAATCTTGCCTAAACATGTACCAGCATTTCTAATAAACGAACTCTGTTCAAGGAACCTTACAGCTATTAGGTTACCCAGAGACAATCAACCAGACGTCGTCCTGGCGTCCGCCTACTTACCAGGTGACGAGGACGTGCCCACTCCAGAACTCGGCCTTCTGGCTGACTACTGTGAGAGGGAGAAACTGGAGCTAATCATCGCGGCGGACTCCAATGCGCACCACACGTTATGGGGTAACGCTAGTACCAACACTCGAGGTGAGGATATGCTTAATTTTATACTTAGCAATAACCTTATCTTGGCAAACAATGGCTCAAAACCAACTTTTATCAACGCGCGTTCGCAAACTATTATTGACTTAACAATGGTAACTGCTGGTCTGTCAGATCACATACAGGACTGGCACGTATCCAACGAGTTATCATGCTCGGATCATAGGTGGATCCGCTTTGCAATCAAAGGGGAGCTACCTAAACCTCAACCTAGACGTATACCGCGGAGAACCGATTTGGTAAAATTTTATAAACTTATCAGCTCTGAGGTAAACAAACTATCGATACCAACCACCATAAATATACAAGACATAGACAAACATGTAAACAACCTAACGTCCCTACTCCTGACAAGCTATGAACGGTCGTGTCCCCTTACCATACCAAGATGGGGAGGGAGACATAACTGGTGGTGCCCCGAACTGGAGAGACACCGACGGAAGGTCAGGAAGCTGTTCAATAGAGCAATGAACACACGGTTACCCACCGACTGGGACAAGTACACGGTCGCGAGAAGGCGATTCAAAAACTTTTACGTACTAGGAAGCAGGAGTGTTGGAGACACTTCTGCACCAGTATTGAAACAAACAACCAGGCAACCAGGGTGAAATCATGCCTCTCCAGAGAGCCCAATCACTCGATCGGTTGTCTTAAAAAACCTGACAATTCATTTACAAAAACTGATTCGGAAACATGTGAACTACTACTGGCAACACACTTTCCGGGTTGCATAATTGCCAACGAACAGGCCTGGCAACCATACTCAGAGAGAGCCACCGACAGCTCAGACTGGCAAGTAGCTCACAAAATAATCACTAATGAAAAAGTAACGTGGGCAATCAACTCCTTCCTTCCATTCAAAGCGGCCGGTTTGGACGGCATCTTCCCAGGTCTACTAAGATGGAGTGGGAACTTAATAGTAGACTATCTTGTCTCTGTCTTCCGAGCCTGTATAGCCCACCGATACATACCCTTGAAATGGAGAGAAGTAAAAATCATATTCATCCCAAAACCAGGTAAAGAGGACTATACCCAAGCGAAGTCCTTCAGGCCTATTAGCCTTACTTCATTCTTCTTAAAAACGATGGAGAGGCTAGGAGACCTGGAGATACGCAGCCGGGTATCGCTATCCAAATTCCTACACCCTAATCAACATGCCTATAGCTCGGGCAAATCAACGGACTCATCACTCCACAACGTCGTGTCTCGCATTGGCAACTCCCTGAAGTTAAAGCAGTCAACCCTGGGTGCATTCATTGACATCGAAGGTGCTTTTGACAAAACGAACTTCACGAGTATAACCAGAGCACTAAGGTTATGTGGAGTACCATCAACCCTTATAGAATGGATAAACAACATGCTAAAACAACGGGCTATACAGTTCACGGTAAACTCCACAACACGAGGCATTGTCAGCAGAGGATGTCCGCAGGGAGGTGTTCTATCGCCGCTACTGTGGAACCTTGTGGTTAATGAACTAATCACAGAACTCAACGCTGACAATCTCTACACTGTGGGATATGCTGATGACATAGCTATCTTGATATCTGGGAACTTTGAAAGCACCTTATGTGACCTCATGAGAAGAGCTTTCAAAGTGATTGAGAGATGGTGCAATAAGCACGAGTTATCTGTCAACCCATCAAAAACAGAACTAATACTTTTTACCAACCGAAGAGTTCTTGGACCGTACAAACTTCCGAAACTCTTCAACACTGAACTCATACTCAAGTATGAAATCAAGTACCTAGGTGTGATTTTGGACAGTAAACTGCTCTGGAACAAACATCTAGAACACAAACTAAACAAAGCAACGATCGCCTTTTATCAATGCAAAAAGATGCTAGGCGTGAAATGGGGCTTATCGCCTAAGATAACATTATGGATATACACTGCCATAATTAGGCCAATGCTAGCCTATGGAGCCCTTGTTTGGTGGCCCAGAACAGAACTTCAAACGGCAATTACCAAACTCGGACGCTTCCAAAGGCTTGCTTTGTCTGCTGCTAGCGGTTGCATGAAAACAACACCAACTGCAGCAATGGAGATGGCCCTGCAGATCTTACCCCTGGACCTACACATACAGCAGGAGGCAGCCCTGGCTGCTATCAGGCTTATGGTACTGGATCTATGGGGAAAAAATCACTACAGTGCACACACAGCGATTCTCAACAGGGCAATAGAGTATCAACCTCTTATTGCTGCGCCCTGTGATAGAATCACTAACCAATTAATATTTAACAGGAAATATCTTATACAACTGAGAGAAGAGGAACATGATCGGTCGACCGTAAATGAGCTACGTATATATACAGATGGATCCAAAACAGGGTCTGGCTCAGGCGCTGGCATATTCTCTCTTGATCTCAACATCAACATACACCTACCCTTGGGCACACAGAGCACGATCTTTCAATGTGAATGTGTCGCCTTAACCGAAGCAGCCAGAGCCGTGCAGCGGCTAGGGATTAATGACTTTGGCATTAAATTCGTATCCGACAGTGCATCCGTGCTGATGGCGCTCGGAAACAAACAAACCAACAGCAAACTAATACTGGAGTGTCATGAAGCACTGGAGGACATAACCCGAACCAATAGGGTTACCTTGCAGTGGATAAAGGGACACAGTGGATCTCTCGGCAATGATGCTGCGGACGAGCTTGCGAGAAGAGGCTCCGGAATGATGCCGGCTGGCCCGTATCCGCTCCTTCCTTTGCCCTTCTCGCTGGTGCGAACCTGGATTCGCCAGAGATCCGCTGAACTCCAGCAACAACGATGGTCGCATGGTGCGGCCTGCAGACAGTCCAAAGTGGCTTTGCCAGCAGTAAACCCGCAACTGACAAAGCGACTACTTAACTTAAATAGAACTAACCTTAAAATAATGATAGGGACAATAACGGGTCATTGCCTCCTAAATAAACATCTTTTTATCCTAGGCGCGACAGACAGCCCCCTGTGCAGAGGCTGTTTCAACGCAGAGGAAACAGTCACCCACGTAGTCCTGGAATGCGAGGCTGTGGCTAATCAACGTGAAAAAATCCTCGGAACGGTGAGGTCGCTCCGGGAAGCCTGTGAAGTGCCCAGGAGACTTCTGTGCTTCTGGAAGGAGCTAGGCTGGCTAAATTAGCCAGGACTCGTACGCACAACGGACCAACCTCGAGTCTAATTGCGGAGAAAGGAGTCCTTCAACCCTAACCCTAACCCTAATATGTATTTCTTTTTTTGACGTTATACCTATATGTATAAATGATTTTAACTTTTGACTTTTGATTCTTAGGGGTTGATTATTATTTCGAAAGGTGTTTTTTTCACCGGTACTAAACATAATTTTAACTAACAAAAACTTTTTTAGCTTACGTGATAATAAAACTTGTTTAACGAATATAAATGCAAATATTATTTTTTATTAAAATTGCAATTTAAATATCATCTAACATTTAGTTCAAGACGATATTACAGAAACATCAAAGACTTTAGATATAATATATTAAATTACATCTATTAATACAGGATCTGTAGAACATATTAATATTTTGGGCTTCAGCTCGGCTCAGGGTATCAATAACAAGGCTTTATTTTCGATTAACGAGAAATATGCTTGAATATTCCTTGAATATTGAGGCGGATTTAATGCTTCAGTAAACGTGGTGCAAAGTTTGTGGAATTGCTTATAATTAATTCACTTTTATATGTTTATAACGGTTTGAGATATTTATTTTTCATTAAGAACATTTGATTAGATGAGAAATTATACTAAATAATAAATTATGCTAGCTTAGAAACTGTGTATTACCTAAATACTGCAAGGCAGCAGGAAACAGAAGATTTATTAGATTGTTATGGGTTTTAACATTAAATAAAACAAATTAGCACATATTAGGATATTTATAAAAGGGTTGTCAAACAAGTAAGCTAGCTGAATACAATCATTAAAATATATTAAACTAAATCTTATAATTAACTTATATGAATAAATGTGGGCGCCAGGAGGATTTTGGTTTATCCTACGAAGCCACCACGTGTGGCACCACTTTTGGTACCACACGAAAAATGAACACCTAATTTGAGGCCATTTCTCAAAGCTAAAAACATACTCTTCAACACAGTTATACCCGAAATAATCCAAAATTTTATATCACACAAGACACATTTATGTCTCAAAAGCGCCCAATACACGGTAATCACCGTCCATGTCTATCGTCATGCCCCTACCCTCATCCTATTATACACTTGGCGTCAAAAAAATCGCACCTTTCTTAAAATTCGTGTCAAGCGATTATAACTTCTAAGATCCTTCCTGTACCCTATCATTATTAGTATCATTTAAAAGCTCAATTAATAAGCTTTCAAAAAAATAATCATTTGTTTACGGAAAATCAAAAACCACAAATCATCAGCACTTTGATTAAAAAGTGGCGATGTACGCGTTTGGAGGCTCACTAATTGTACCACCCTGGACGCGTATATAACGAGGGGGTAAAAGTCAATGATGGGTTATTCGCTATTCAGACGTCACAGAAGTCACTCCTAAAGAGCTTCAACAAGAAAAAACCCAGTGAAAATGGATACCATGGCAAAGAAGCAGCTCAAGTGGTGGCCCTACTGCAAATCGGACTACGGCAGGTTGAAGTTGCTCGGCAACTGAAAATCAGCCGATTTCGAGTGCAACGGGTATACCAACGGTTCAAAGAGACTGGAGGTTACATCAGGAGACATGGATCCGGGAGACGTCGCTGCACTACTGTCAGAGGTGATCGCTCCATTGTGTCAACGTCTTTGCGGAACCGCTTCTTCAACGCTGTGGAGCTGCATCAGCGGCTTTGAGCTACTCGAAGGACAGCTGACAGCGTCTCCACTATCAGAAGAAGGCTGTGAGAGAAGAATTTGCTGCCCCGGAGAGCTGCTACAGGCCCCCTATTGACTACCATCCACCGGACGAAAAGGAAGCGATTTTATGAAACGCACGTGCCGTGGACATTCGACCATTGAAGGAATGTCCTGTTCTCCGACGAAACCCGAGTGTACGTTTACACCAACAACATGCGTAAGAGAGTCTACAGGCGGCCAGGGGAGCGTTTCACATCAGCCTGCACCGTGGAAACCGTCGGGTATGGAGGAGGATCCTGCATGTTCTAGGGCGGTATTTCTATCGACGGCAAGACAGACCTCGTGTGCGTCTCCAGAGCTGGAGAAAGTCGCGGCCAGGGGTCTCTGACTGCCCACCGGTATATCACCGAAGTTTTGGAGTAGCATGTGGTCCTATGTGTAGGTTTTGTCGGCGCCAACTTCAAGTTCATGCACGACTACGCCCGGTTCCACACAGCCTTGATTGTCGAGGACTACCTACGTCGAGTTGGCATCAAGGTTATGGACTGGCCAGCAAGAAGCCCCGACCTCAATCCTATCGAGCACCTCTGGGACGAGTTGAAACGGCGAGTTCGGGCCCGTAATCCAGCTCCTGCCACTCTCGATGAGCTTCGAGATGCCGTCATCGAGGAAAGGGACAACATTCCCCATGAACACGTCGTGACGCTCATCAGGTCCATGGCTGACCGCTTGGAAGCTGGTCGGAGGGATAGAGGAGGCAACACTAGGTTGTAAGACTAATTTTTAAGGATTGTCATTGTTTATTTTTAATTTTTGTATTGTTCCTTTTATTTGTAATTTTGATCAGAATACACATTGTTTCACATTTTCCCAGAATTTTCTTTTTCTATGGGGGTGGTGGCCAGTTTGGCCTAGTGTTTTCAAATAAGGGATTACATTAGCTTTCAAATGATACTAATAATGATAGGGTACAGGAAGGATCTTCGGAGTTATAATCGCTTGACACGAATTTTAGGAAAGGTGAGATTTTTTTGACGCCGAGTGTATAATAAAAATTACCATACGATTTCTGTAAGGCTATTTTAAAGTTTTTATGATGCGTAAACAGAATCGTATCACCTATAACGCGACCATAAAGTGCAAACCAACTAGATGTGCTTAAATAATAATCAGAATAAGTATGTGAAAACTAGTATATTACTAGTATATACTGCTTGTAAATATGTATGTATTTTAAATTATCTAAAAATCTAAGTTATATAAATAAATCGATACCATAATCAAATTCTTTCTATTAGACCCTCATATATTGAATTATCTAATAAATAATATTTAATAAATAAAAAAAACATTAAGTAATATTTTTTATATTTATTTAAATATTATTTATTAGATAATTCAAAATATGAAGGACTAATAGAAGGAATAGTAGTTTTGTTTTAATAATTAATGTATCGATTTAGTTTCACTGATTACGCTAGGGATGAGATTGTTTTATACTTTTTTCCATAGTCAGTCCGACGTTATCTTAGAGCTAGATTTGTGTGACTGGTTGTTTTTGTTTTTGGCTTTTTACGGAATATAAGAACCAAAAATTAATTAATTAATTTGTATCAAAATGCACGTAAAATATACTTGTTTGTTCGACACTGATAAAATATACGTGTTTGTTTGACACTGATAAAATAATATGACACTGATAAAATATACTTGTTTGTTTGACACTGATAACTAATAAAAAAGCCGTATAAGCGTATAACAAATTTGTGGGAGCTAACCAATACAAAACATTGAAGTTGTTTGAGTTTTACCCGATGATCCCCAAGCTTTGATCAAATACTCTATGCGAGACTTTACAAGTGACTTATAAACTAGGTATCGAGTTGCATTTAGGAGACAAGTTGCAGAGCTTTTAAGCGCACTAATCAGTGAGCGCAATTTGGCGCAAACCCTGTCCAGATGTGGTTTCTAAAATAATTTGGATTGTACTGATAGATAATTTTTTTTAGTTGATTGGTAATTTTTAAAGATTGGAGAACTCTGAGATGACTCGTTTTGTATTTTAGGTCCTGATCACATATTTAACTGAATACTTTTTTTTTCATTGAATATATACATATAAAGCACACATACAGTTTTCCTATGAAAGTATGTCTGAAGTTTTTTCTTTTTATAGACAAATTAGTGAATTGGCCAAAAAAGCTAATAATTGTAAGTCCAGTAGGACGTTGCGATCCTAATTTATTTTAAATATAATAATAATAAAAATAGTGATAGTAAAGTCGAAGACTTTATAAAAATTTAAGTTCAGTTTTGCAGTAAAAAAATATTGCAACTGTGCTTAAAGCTTTCTTAAACTAGTTAGTTACATATTTTTTTAAGACACGGTGAAGTGTTTTAGATATAGCTATATGTTAGGTATTATAAGATAACCCAATTCCAATTTGAACACCCTGTCCCACATAATGGAAGCGTAATCAACAAATTACCTTATATCGATACGGCAGCTCCGTTCATATACTGTCAAAGGAGCTTTCACGAAACTCTGCGTTTGATGTAACGGCATTTATAATTAAATTAATTAACACAATATCTTTGGGAATATGAATCTATTAATGCTATCTACGGTATTAGTTCCGGCTTTATTGATGCAGGCATAAAGATGATGTTACTTCAGCATAATTATATAATCATTGTTTATGTGCAGACAAAGGATTGAAGATCCTCATAGGGGAAAAATACTATTCTAAAGTAATGTTAGCCGCATATAGTGCCCGTGCTTTAGTAACATTAATAGCTTTTAATAATGTCTTAATTTTTATTATTTATTATTACATAAACTTAGTATTGTCTTTGATTAACATAACTTTTATTCATTTAATAAAACACTATTTTGACCGGATTGAAGTTATGTATCGCCGTGCGACACGCACGCTGTAAAGCACGCGAAACGTCGGATAAATTTAAAATTATGTTAAATAGTTGTAAATTTATAATAATACATAACTTCAATCCGGTCAAAATAGTGTTTTATTAAATTACATAAACTTATTTTAGTTTACTACAGAATCAAATTGTTCACTCAATTTGACGATTATTTAAATGATTCTAATCCTTGGGATTGATTTGCTTCAGTTCAAATATTAATGGCTGCTCTGCCTTACAAAAAATTTGTTTGACTCAATATTGGCGATTAAAAAGAGTGGTGGAGAGTTCCTTGCCAGTTCTTCTTCCCGCTCTACGCCCATGCGAACTTACAATTACGTTTCTAAATGTACAATTTACTACCAGTTTCACATATTTTCTGATAACGTTCATAAGTGTACTTGACTACCTATATGAATAAAGTTATTTTGAGATTGAATAGGGTAAGTGTTCTTGTTGTTATTGAATCGAATCTGGGAAATCTGCCCCAAAACTCATGATGCTGCATTGTATTGACACATACTTCAAGAGAATAAAAAAACTCATACTAAGAACTGATAAACTAAGTTTGCGTAATCTAGAAAACATGGTAAAAAGCCAAGACTCCCAAGAGAAAAACTAATTTTAATCGAATCCTCAAAGAATAACAAATAATAAAAAACGCTGTTCTACAAAGGGTGTACTAATGAATCTTTTATGCATCAAAGATAAAGCGAAAATAGTCTTTAACACGTTGAAATAAAGTTATTATTTATATTACTTAAATCCTGATAAAGACTAGAAAAAATTGCAGCACTATTTTTACGCTAGCATCTCATACTAGTTTCTCATAATTGGCCATGGGACATGGGAGAAACACATTTTTGCATGTTTAAGAACTTACGAATACGAATACTTACGAATCCAAGTAAAGTGATAGACAATATTAAAAATTATGTATGTTTTTTGTCGGTACATAAAACTGAAATAATTATATGTCGGCAATTCTTTTTTGTTATTTAATATGGGAGGGGGGCAAACCAACCTATGGTACACACCTGATTGATTGGAAATTATGAATTGATATCGCTCGGACGGTGTTGAAACGAGGCAGGAGGGATCCCAGACAATTTTTCAGTGTATTGAACCATAGTATACATTGTAGAAAACGCAAAGAGACACTATGTCTCTGCGTAGAGAATCAAACATAATAACTAACTAAACTTCAGTAATAACGCTGAATGGTAATAATAAACTATAAATAACATTTGCTAATTATTATAATTAGTGCGAATTTAATCAGCTAACAATGATAAAATCAATTTACTAATATACAGCAACATTTAAATTAAAATGAACCCCAATAAATTTCCAAATGCACGAAGCGAAATTAATTTCACGATTAAAGGTGTACTGGGACGTAATGCATTTCACAAATTTTATACGAATACGTTATTATATAATTGAAATATATTAATCCGGCGACATTACAAATTTATATAATATTTATTCAATCAGACAATTATAAGTCTAAATGGTTATTTTTGTGTTAGTTACAATATTGTACTAAAGATTTATTTATCATTTAATCATGCTACATACGTATATATAGTATACTCCTTTCTTCAAGGGCCTGCAACGCACCCACAAAAATGAGTGTCTATTGAGGGCTGTGAAGGCTGCCCTTTTTGGGCGTCTCGCAGGCTTGTTGCTCCCCCCTATTGTATAAAAAATGGGGGGGTACACGTGTCCTTTTAATATGATTAAAAAGAACAAGGAAAGGTGTAGTCCATCAAGGGATCCCGTCACGCACTTCAATAGCGAGGGAGCCCCATCATCCTGAACGCATTATTGAACTGAACTCGGCATCATATGAAATTTTCGAATAGGAAGACCACAGGATACAGCTAGATGTACAATATGCTCTAAAAAAAATGATTTTTGCAAACCGTGCAAATCCCCGAATGACTATAATATCTGTAACACACGGCACCCTTCGTTGCCGGGTTTAGCATCATCTGTCAGACCGTATCTACCCTATCTAATAGTATACCATCGAGATAAAGCGGAGCTAAGCTATACCATGACTGTTTTACTATTGTAAATTAACCGCATTTGGTCCAAAGACCGTGACGCTCAAAACCACCATGACATCCGTGTACCTTATATTATTGAAACAGATACCATCTATGTCCATGCTGCCTTGCTACTCCTCCATTAATGTACAGAATAAAGAGGGAGAACTCGAACCCCCCCTCCCCCACACTGTCCACACAATGATAAAATCAATTTACTAATATACAGCAACATTTAAATTAAAATGAACCCCAATAAATTTCCAAATGCACGAAGCGAAATTAATTTCACGATTAAAGGTGTACTGGAACGTAATGCATTTCACAAATTTTATACGAATACGTTATTATATAATTGAAATATATTAATCCGGCGACATTACAAATTTATATAATATTTATTCAATCAGACAATTATAAGTCTCAAAACCACCATGACATCCGTGTACCTTATATTATTGAAACAGATACCATCTATGTCCATGCTGCCTTGCTACTCCTCCATTAATGTACAGAATAAAGAGGGAGAACTCGAACCCCCCCTCCCCCACACTGTCCACACTGCCCACTACACGCAGATAGTTTGCACGTGAGCGTTGTAATATACAATGGCAAAAAAATATAGGTTTTGGTCTGTTGACTTTCAAGATAAGATCAGCGATCTATGCTTTTGGCTTTCTTCTATTATTTTCTTTACGCAACAAATGACTTCACCCAAAATTGAAATACACACACACGCTGCCGAATAAAAACTAGGCAGGCCACGCACACATCGAAGCAAGTAGAAACCAACAAAGGAACAAAGGGCTGCGATGTCACGAGTCCCTTTCTTTATTATGAGTTTGTGAGTTTAATGTTGTATTTAGAACTAAGTTTAACATAATGAGGCAGAATGTACTTGTAACCCACACGTTAACGTAATTCCATATTTAAAAGTACATATTTTTATTTATGATAATAAATAAAAACTGTTAATATAATGTCAAACTGATAGAATGGTATCTATGGAAGGTAAATAAGAGGACATTACGTAAAAAGATGGGCAGATGACCTACCGAGGAGATAGAGCAGGTATGATAGAGGATACATTATGAGCTAAAATCCCCTTTTTTAGGCCTATGCCAGAGGAAAACCTGATCATAAAACTGGTTTTAAAAAACCAGTCTGTATTACTAAACTGATCCTATTTGACAAATTAAGGTAATACGTATACTAACCTGCACTCAGTATGAAGAAAACCGTCATGGACAGAATTTTCCACGCCATAGTTAATCTGTAACAATAAAAATTACATTAAAACCTTTTTTGTAATAATGACTTTCCATAACTTTCAGAAATAATAGAAACTTTTACAATAAAAAAAACAGACATCATTTACCTTACATGCTAGCATGCTAGCATGCTTATATTCTAATATAATTGATGTGGATGTGTGTATAGGCAGCGGCACGTAAGTCTAGCGCTGGCCGATACGTGGAGGGGGTTGCTGCGCATGTGTACTGTCGCGCGGGGGACAAAATGCGACTGGAGAGCCAATCGACGCTCTTCATTCCGCTAGCCCCCCTCAGGTACCTTATTTTTTACTTCTGCGCAATAACGGTCAGCGCTAGAGTTTCGTGCCGCTACTTGTACAATTTGTAATGTCAGATTTTCTTGTATAATTTTATGCATACACATTGTTTAAGAACTTATAAATAAATAAATAGATTGTGGTTGCCTGGAAGAGATCACTCGAAAGAGATAAGGGCGCAAGTTGCCCTCCAGTTTATTTAATTATGCCAATTGTAATTTCTGTATATGCAACGAAGGAATAATAAATAAATAATACAATAATATGAAGTATTTATTTATTAATTAATTTTTATGGGACAGGAGGCAAACAAACTGGCAGGTCTCTTTGAATAAGCCCATGTATATCTGCAACGCCGGGGGCTAGACTGACCTTTCAGATCAGTACGCTCTTTTCTTGAAGGCCCCTGAGTTGAATTGATTTCTAAATACATCTACTGGAAGCTGATTCCACAAAGAGGTGGTGATAGAAAGTGCTTTAAGGGCGCTGTTATGGAACGCCAGGCGTCGAGTTATAAAATAATGCCGTTATTATGACAAAAAATATTACGTTTACCCTTTAAATTGTAATTTATGACTACAATACGTAAGTACACGTAATGAAAAAGTAAGTGCCATAAATAATAATACATTATATTGACAACTCTGACTTTGAACAAGACCTAACCTGCGCTGCGATTCTGTAACTCACTTTTCGAACTCACACAGCGGTTTTCGCATCGGCGGTCGCTCTCAAATCAGTCGTGAAGCAGTCATTTTATGATTTGGCATTCTGAAAAGGTGGGAGCTTGTAGTTTATTGTTTATTAGAATGCCAAATCATAAAATGACTGCTTCACGACTGATTTCAGAGCGACCGCTGATGCGAAAACCGCTGTGTGAGTTCGAAAAGTGAGTTACAGAATCGCAGGGCTGATATTTCGAGATTAGATATTTGAATCAAATTTTAATTAATAATTTGCTATCAAATTTTTGTTTCTCATAATGAGTGACCAAACCGAGTAATCCATTTTCAATGTATTTAGTCAATACCCGTAGCGCCGCAACCTTTGGATTATTAGAAGATTTTTCAGAATTTACACAGTAGCGGTGCTGCTTTGAGAAAGTAAAGAAAGTTAGTCGATTTTTATACGTTAAGATCTGGCGCAATATATACACACAAACAACTTTTGGTGTAGGAACTATTTATTGTTCCTAAATTTAATTTTGTACCATCTGTTGTATATAAGTGTTTTGCTTTGAAAGTTCAAGTTGTGCTTTTACGAGATTTTCTTAGCGAAATATTAAAATAAAGAAAATATTCATAACAAGCACAGTGTTGGTTGTAAAAGTGGGGTCAGGCGTTATTTTATATGAGACATTTTATGACGTTCAATAAAACATAGTATATGTGGGTCATAATAAAGAGATTATATGAAAGACTAGCACCTTGACCCGTCTTTACTTCCAACTTTATAGATATTAATTAAAATGATTTAAGATTCTTCGAAAATCTTTCTTTTTTATTTACCACCAATTGGACTTAGGGTCCTTCAAGAAAAAAGCGTGCCAATTTTTTAAAGGCCGGCAACGCACTTGCGACCCCTCTGTTAATGTGAGTGTCAATTGGTATAGCTTAACATCAGATGAGCTTCCTGCCTGTTTGCCCCACAAAAAAAACAGCTTAATAATATTGTACGAGCTGTCGTGACTAATTAAGTACTTGTTCACGTAGACTCGCGGGCGCGGTCACGAAATATCAAACATATGGCGTAATATCCAAGTGTTCGCGAGAAAGGTAGCGACTGGCGCGCGCGTTAATGTCAAATAGAAAAACGCGTGAAATGTTTGTGTGTGTTCACGTCGAACTAGCGGCGGAGCGCGCGGTTCACTCGCGACGTCAGGTAAGTTCAACCAGTTTGAACTTGTCGCTAGAAACGGTAGTACGTCTTCAGCATGTCTTTCAATACATAAGAGTTTATTTGTGCTGAATCCAATATGTAATCAAAACAGTTGACAGTCATCCTGGGTCATCCAAAAAATCTTGAAGGATGTCTCTCAAATTACTATATAAAGTATGAAATTCACCATACCGTTCCTTTCTTTATTAATTTCGTGCACACCAATTTTATTTTTATCATCTCCCACTTTAGATAAGAATTTTCGGTTAAAAATAAAATAATGTCGTCCATGTTGACAATCTCTGACAACACGTCACACTCGCGCAATGTGAACATGAACTCGCCACTTCTCCGCGCCCGCACCCGCCGCCGCGCCCGCGCTTTCTATCGTGAACAAGCACTGACTTCGTCGCCTACGTAGCGAGTCTCAATAAAGTTAATCATTAGGTATTTTTTATTTTCCGCACAGGAATCGAACCGAGACAAACACACTGTTTTGGAAAGTTAATGCCATTTACTTTGTCGTAAAAATTACAGTTAGTAACGTTTTATCTTATATATTAGAAACATCGTTATTATATACTAACATAATGGTAACAATTATCTTTAGTCCACGCCGTTACTACGACCGTAAGTTTTTTTTCAATTATGCTTAAATAAGAAAGAAAAAACCCTTAAGAAAATTAGCAAATTTATGAATTATGAAAAAAATAACCAAAATTATTCAATTAGGTAACACAATGTACACTTATAAACGTCAAGAAGAAATACATAAGTGATAAATGCTTCTAATTTTACATTTATTGCCAGTTCTCAAATCAAGGGCGTAAAACTGAAGAGAAGAACTGGCAATAAACTCCCATTACTCACATGCAATAACAGTTTTTAATGTGTTTTGCTTTTAAAACTACTTTTCATTTGTAATATCAGTTTTTATGATGAGAACCATAACCATAATGTTAGAAAATCTATAAAGATAAAATCGGGGATAAAATAATAGGTAACGGGAAACCACGTCGAGGATTGAGCAAGATTAATTGTCTATATCATCAATAACCCTACCTCATGTGACCGATATTAGAGGCTTTTACCCAAACTTGAAGATATAAAAAATACATTTTTTTACCACACAATTATTTTTGCAAATTATCCCTATTTATGACACTTTATTTGGTTGGATGGAGCTCAGAATATGCTGGTTGTAATATTTTGCATTTATTTCTCAAAAAAAGCTTTTTGAACGTTACGTTATCAAGGCCGGCAACGCACTTGCGCGCTCTCTGGCATTGAAAGTGTCTATGTGAGCCTCCTTCCCGTTTGCCCCCTGTTATTTAAAAAAACATAATATGCATTATGCAACTTCTTCGATACAAAGTCTTGTTAGTTGTGTGCTGCAATATAGCGCGCTACTCGATTGTAAGGATTTTATCGCTGCACCTTTTTAAATTCTTATCTCATTTTCACACGTATAAATCCTTTTTATAACATATTTTCATCAGTATTTGACTGTCCTCATTTTATTTTTGATGTTTGAGAGCATGAATAAAATATGTTTAAAGGAACACACATCATGAAGTGTGTGTAAACGTATCTCCGTAAACACACAACGAACTCACCATTCAACACGTAGAAAATCTAGCAGAATATACAGTTTTATATGCATTAAATGTCTGTATAATATATGTAGTGTATGTCAGCAAGCTGCACTAGATAACGTAATATATGAGGGGGTGAGATGTAAGAACCTAATAACCCTACGGATCCCTAAGCAATACAGACGTACCCTAACACATAAATAGTGAATATATAAATAAGTACGGGATGACTGCACCAAGAGACCTAAGGTAACAGACCGAGCCCTACGTGTAGTATCAAAGGTTCAAGGCGGTGGGATTATCTGAAAGCTATCGGTCAGGCACACCTCGATAGTTAAGGGCTTGAAGTAGCCTTCGCCACTATATTCAAATCTGCTTTATTGTTAAAAAACAACATCTTAAATACTATTTACACCTATTCACACATTTATAATATTATTCTTATGAGCTGTTGGTGTATCGCGTACCTTCAGCTGTTAAAGTTTAAAACGACTACGTGAGCCATGTCAGTTGGTCAATGTTCAAATGAAATCTGAACAACAGACTACAGTATAAAATTGTAACAGGATTTGTTACAGTATAATATAGCAAATAATAACAATATTCCCGTATAATAATCCCGCAATATTTTATGTCATAAAAAATAATTAGAATATGGTATTTCACAACACGTATCATATTTTATTCCAGTATATTTAATATAATATCCCGGAGCATGCTTTTAAACAAATGACACACAACTACTCAGAAATATTAATTGTGCAGTGAGGCGAGAATGCAGTGTCTGCGATGCACTTTATACTATTTTGCGCCTTTTTCCGTTTCCCCTCTTAGGTGACGTGTAGCTGTAGGAAAATGCTTAGAAATATCCTTGGATGTTGATTTTTACGCTACAGTAAAAAAAATCCTTATTTAGCGTATTTCAAAAAATCCAATTTTTCTTCAATCTTCCCAAGAATTTTCTACAATTGTATCTGAGTTATATCAACGCGTAAGTGCGTTTAGCACAGTCTTCATAAGCGAAATTTATCTAATTTTCTTAAATTGAATCCCACTTACGTGTTGACGTACTATCAAAGCAAGACTTATTAAAGCAAGAGTATACTGAGAAGCGCTTTAAAGTATCCCCATAAGCGTTGAACTTTGAAAAACAAAAATAGAACTTTACAACGATGTTAATCGTATTCTCGTTTCGCTAGAGTTAATTAGTTTTGAGATAAATAAAAGTTTAATAAGTATAATAACGTATATTTTCACTTAAAGGAACAACCAAATATACACCTGTAAAAACTTAAGGTTGCTTTAGACGAAAGGCGGTAATTTATTCGATTTAATTTATTTTTTATATAAATATAAATAAATCAGTGGCGCTAAAACCTTTTTAGGTTTTGGGCCTCAGATTTTTGTATCCATTTCATAACCATTTGTTTTGTTTAGACATGTAGGTGATCAGCTAAGGGAAGCCGGTTTCCTCACGATGTTTCCTTCACCGTTCGAGCGAATGTTAAATGCGCATAGAAAGAAGGTCCATAGGTACACAGCCGAGGATCGAACTTATGTACCTCAGGGATAAGTGTCGCACTGAAGCCACGTCGACCGAAAAAGTCGACAGGATGTATCACGCACTTGAGACTGTTCACCTACTTGCCTATTAGATTGACAAATGATCGTGAAACAGATACTGAAATCTGAGGCCTAGACCCAAAAAGGTTGTAGTCCACATGTTTTTTTTATCAACTTGTTCGGTAGAGGTGATTATGAACAATGACAAATATCTGAACATCATGATTAAACCAACTTGGACTGAGACTCCAGGTTATTTTGGAAGTCAAACATTTGTTAAACTAGTATCACCACTTGCTTTGTATAATTTATATACGTAATAATTAAAAAAACTTGTATTGTGACAATTTAATATTAAGCACTTGCGTTCATGTACCAAACTGCAAAGATGCAAGGAACGAAGATGGTATCAAATAATAACTTCTTCCTTGTGTCTTTATCACTTGTGTAACATAATTGTTTAGCTTATAAGCTTATCCAAAACACAAACGCCACTTAGATTAAAAAAAACAACACGCTTAAACATGCGTGTGTCAGTAAAAGATGTGATTTTGAATACAAAATGATAAAGCAAAGAGATACAGAAATCTAATTCCAACCCGTACATAGCGGCACTACTATGTTTTTCCCCATTTAAAGTGGCGAATATTATAAAAAGGATATCTACCATAGAATGTTTACCTTTATACAATAAATTGAAGAGGTTTGCTTCATATATTCAATGTTACAGAGTGAATATGAATACGAAAAGGGTTATTGAACTGAGAGTTATTAAAATTTTGAGTGAACAAAATCTTTTTTGCTGAAAATACCTGTTTCACATCGTATAAAATAATCTACCGAGTTTTAGTTATGTGCGAATT
The DNA here is from genome assembly GCA_905332375.1 of Pieris macdunnoughi. Lineage (NCBI taxonomy): Eukaryota > Metazoa > Arthropoda > Insecta > Lepidoptera > Pieridae > Pieris > Pieris macdunnoughi. Next base: position 2,353,406 of record CAJOBZ010000067.1, on the reverse strand, counting down.
GTGCATGGATTTTTCGTTTCGTCAAAAATGTTTGGACAGCTCCATATTATGTAAAAAAAAATTGTGCGTGTACTAGGTGTACACACGTAAGAAGTGAAACTTCTTTATGATCTTATTTTTCGAAAAATGATCTACTATATGCAAATTTACAGAAATTCGTTAAATTAGATAAAGTTTAACAAAAGACTTTTATTATCATAGACATGAATACAAATATTTCATTTTAACTTATTACTACGAAGATTATTATATAATTTCATTAATTGTAATAGAATTATTACTATCATTGAAAAACGTGACGATTTGCTACAAAATTTCTCCCATACGTCGATAAAGAAGTTTCATTCCAATGCCGATAAAGAAGTTTGATTTCAAAAAGTAACATGCCGCGTAACCGAAAAATGTGACGCGTAACGAAAAAATGTTACACTAAATTTTTTTTCCAACCTCGATAAAGAAGTTTCACTTCAAAAATTGTGAACAATTTTACCTATGTGAGTTATCAACGGATTGGTAGATGTCAAACTGTTGTGTCCAAAATAACTAAATATTGAAAAGCATTAGTTGTAATGTGTTCGGTAGTGAGCTCATTTAAAGAAGCTTTATCGGGATTAGTATAACATTTAGCCGGTGTTTACAAACAAATCTTAGGTTCACTGTAATTGTCAAATTTAAAACAATACTTAAGATTTAGTAAGATTTGGGAATCGTTTTAAATAAAAAGTACCTGTGTCAAGATTCCCAGCTCTTCCATAACAAACTTAATATTGATGTGTTTTACTCGTACAACAGTCTACCAACTTACCGTAACTTTGTTTTGCAGGCTCTTAATGTGGTTTAAGTTTTCATTTAGTTTTGTTTATTACTTTTCTTATAATTTTTTTTTCTTTTAAGTTATTTTTAATTATTATTGTATTTTTTTTTTTGTTTTGTTTTGTTTTTTTTTTGTGGTTGTTTGTTATTTTTTCCCTTTGTTAGATTGCTTATGTTCTAATGTAATTGATGTGTAGGTATGTGTGTTAAATTTGTGGTGTCATATTTTCTTCTATTTTTGAGGCATACACGTTGTTTTATAATGTTTTTTTTTGTATTGAATCTCGCCGTTGGCCTTAAGGGCCTTTACAGCTCAGCTCCGGCTGTTTCTGCGAGCGTCGCTCGGACTAAATGGGCAAGTTTTAGAATGTATAAATAAATAAATAGGTAATTATATTTTTAGTAACTGTTAACAACATTTCCCATGAGTTTTTTAGTGTGGGTATAATTTACTTTATAAAAAATTGTGTTTTATAAGATGTAGCTTTAATAAAGCAAGCTGAATTGCATAATTTTAATTAAAATTCTTAATGTGCGACATGAATGTGACTAAATGATATGTAAGACAAAATTGTCTACAATTAACGCGATCACAATTGCCGAATAGGGTTTTTATCAGCTAAAAAATTTAGATATGTACCTGGTTGTCTAGATCTAAAATAGTTGTGTACTCACGGTGCCGTAGCCATACTCAGAGTTGTTTATCAAGACCGAACGGTTACTGAAGCTTTTATATATAAAATGTACATAAAGTATTGTCTTTGATTAACATAACCTTTACACATTTAAAGAAAAAACTTTGTACCGGATTAAACTTATGTATTATTATAAATTTACAATTATTTAACATAATTTTAAATTTATCCGACTATTTATTCGCGTGCTTTACACCGTTGTTTTTAATCAATCGCGAAAATAGAGGACACCGTGAGCCATTTTTGCCAAAACCCTCCATCTTTTAGTCGATACCAACTCCGGGGAAATAAATACAGATAATGCAACTTTCTCTGCAGCTGTGATTTTTGACATCCAACACCTTTTGTCTTCAGTCACCGTGACCACGCACGCTGTAAAGCACGCGAAACGTCGGATAAATTTAAAATTATGTTAAATAATTGTAAATTTATAATAATACATAACTTTAATCCGGTAAAAAGTTTTTTCTTTAAATGTGTAAAGGTTATGTTAATCAAAGACAATACTTTATGTACATTTTATATATAAAAGCTTCAGTAACCGTTCGGTCTTGATAAAATGTACATAAGTCAACAATTGTAAGAAAAGATTTGATTGTCATGCATGACTTATTAATAAATCAGGCATTTAATCTCCTCCTGTTGCAATATAAATTGTAATTACTATTCTGCCTGCAAGTTGATTCTACTATGACACTTTAGCAGTCCATATACATTATTTTAATCATTAATGTATAAGGAAGCATGAATAAAAGGACTGTAACTTAAATTACTGTTCCGCCGTCCCGGGCAAAAAAATTCACATATCTGATATTAATCGGGAACGCTCTTTGTGTATTGTATATTAAAAATTGTTTTGTTCCATACGCATTTTTGATGTGAAGTTTTTAATATTCGTATGGATTTTTTGGTCCGTCTGCTATTGAGATTGTGCCTCTTGTGAAAAATTTCATGTCTGTTAGGCAATTGAAAAGCTACGCGTCGTTTAGAATTAGAATAAAAAAAGCTTTGATTTATATATTTATTTTAATTTCTATATTGAGCAGTGATAGTTTGGTGATCTCGATCCTAATATCGTGTGTTTGAATCCTGACTGTACTATTTGATTATTCTATGTGTCATCATCATATCGTTGGAAGTGAAACCAGACCAATTATTTGACAAAGTACAAAGGAATATCCACGCACCACCACCGTGTGGAACCAGTTGACCATCGAAGTAATTTACAATAATAAAAGGCCGGTAACGCACTCACGAGCCTATCTGAGTATGTATTACCTTCAACCAGATGAGTCTCTTGGCTATTTGCTCCAGTTCCGATTCAAGCGAGCGACTTGTTTTGCTTCTTATTTATATAATTCTTCTCAAATCATAATTGCTTGTAATCTCTCTTGCTGACCACGATTGCGCGCATTGAGTTATGTAATTTGATTTACTCTTCTTTATTCGGTTAAAAGAACATTAAAATTGGTTTATTACTTCCTACAAACAACTTCTAAATAATTTTAGTCTAGGAGCTAGTTTCCACTCCAGATTTGTATGAAAATCCAGTACAGTTGAACAATGTATAACCAGTACATGGTCGTGGTCTGTGGTCCAATAAACTCCAGTTAAACAAACCGAGTCCGAACACTGTCCAACTTCACTTATTAATTCGAATATGTTGCTTAGATAGAAATTAATTACTTTTCTAATATAATACATGCATATCCTTTGAAGTAGATTTATACAGCGTGGTCAACTGGGGATCTCGTATATAATAACAGTAATACGTTCTATAACACGGTAGATTAGTTTCACGTTATAGAAAACGCGTTGTATTAGTATTCTCTCATAACGCACTTATGACCCCATAGAACGCGTTATGATTTGTACATAATCCACGTTTAACTTTCCCCGTTAAAGGGGATTGAAAATATTAAGAAAAAAAACGTGTGTGAACTTATGTACACGCGTTAGATGTTATACTTCTTTGGTAAAAAACTAAAATGTTGACTATAGCTAACTTCAGAGTGTCGGTTTTTTGTGACGGTGTGCGAGCGCATCGTAAAAATTTACTCTCATCATTTTTCCCTAACGCACCAAAAGAAGTACCCTAATGCACGAAAACTATGTTATGACAGAAATATGTGTGTACAAATTATTATAAATGTCACATTACAGAAATTTTACGTGTGAAATCGCCGCGTTATATGGGAGAATATCCGTGTTATACGAGGGACTGAAATAATATGAAACGCGTTATATGAGTACCATGTGTTCGCAGGAATTCAACCGGCAACTTATGCAATCTCAGGCTATGTGTAGAAATATAAATGCCTGTTTACATACAAGTAAACAAGAGTTGTGCCAATCAGGATCAATTATTGTTTATCTGGATAACGTACCCATAAACTACCATTATACGTGCATTAATCCTGATCTATTATAAGCCACCGAGACGGTATTAGATGTAGATAGATAGCTGATCCAATATTCCATGAATTTTTCATTATAAGTACGATTACATTTTCGAAGTATTTTGATAATATTTTGTTTTATCTGACTGAATCATAAGTGAACCGACCACATTCTAGACAATTTTTTTTTCTGACGTTGTATGAAAACAAATATATTATATAGACAGACATATATGTGTATGTTTTATCATTTAACTTGCTAGACAAGCAGAGAGGTGTGGATTCTGTGCCTGAGATAATAATTTTTGGGTCTCAATTCCCTTGCCTTCAAACGAGCTTACCAGCAAGTGATATCATATATCCGTATGACTGCGAAGTCCATCGTTCCACAACTGAGCGTCATTTAAGGCATTTTTTCCGCATACCACAATGTGGAACCAGCATTCCATTAAAGTATTTTATTCTTAATCTTTACATTCGATTTATAAAGAACCGGCAATGCACTTGTGAGCATTCTGGTAGTGTGAGTGTCTACAGGCGGTATCACGGTTCATGGGGTTCGCGGGCAAGCCGGTTTCCTCGCGATGTTTTCCTTCACCGTTCGAGCGAATGCTACATGCGCACATAAACAGAAAGTCCATTGATTCACAGCCGAGGATCGAACCTACGAGCTCAGTGATGAGAGTCGCACGCTGAAGCCACTAGGTCAACTCTGCTCGCTAATTCTCAATATACTACTACAAAAAGGCACGTCAAATTACAAACTTATATTGGGAGACTTTTCCGACTCGTTTTCTTCATATAAAATCTTTAACACATTGGGATTCTTATGAAAAACATTCCATAGAAAATATTCGTTTTATATAAAGCCAGGCCAGTTTATCCCAACATTCCCTTATTCTCAACCCTTTGAACCCAGAAGGGTCTTCAATATTACGAGAAGGGTAATATATATGCTATGTTATATAATTCGTGAAGATTAGATTTAGGTAGTGTATAAGCTATCACTTTTCAACGATAAGATGAATGTACTACAACAATGAGTACGGTGATAGAAAATATTTTAAATAAATTATGGGTTTTTTAAACCAAAAATGTTTGTGTCTTAAACTACTTGTGTATAAAAGAGAAATGATTCAAGTTACAGCGTAAAGCCATAACATTAAATAATCTTCTGTATTTAAATGTTGAATAATTAAACGAAAAATTCGAATGAATTGGAATTTTTATGGTGTGAGTCTATAGGTAAGTCTTTAGGTAGAATATTTTTCCAAAAGTGGATTTGTTAAAATATTTCTTATTTTGTATTGACAAAATAGGAATTATGAGTAATTTAATATGGAAACCGAAAAGTAAACCTTGAATGATTCATTGATTAAAAATGAATTGAATTTTGCATCCCTCAAATTAGATAAATGTGGATGAACATTTTTTAGCAAATTTAACACAAAGGCTGTTAAAATGTTACCCGTTTGAAACTCAAACATCAAAGGGAACTCACATAGCGAGGTTAAAAATTTAACCTCAATTCTTGGATATTTAAAGAATACTGAACTATCAAGATAAATTTTCGTAAAGGTATTTTAATGATATTGTTTCATCTCATTTATTATAAATAATAATAATAAAAGTAAAAGTCTTTGAGTGTATTAATTTCACACACACACATTATTAATTGCCTCATATTCATTTGGTACACTACCGCAGGGACCAAACTTTTAAAATTTGTTTTAATTTTATATTTAAAATTATTATAACTATGTAGGTTAATAATATTGTAAATAAATCTTTGTTTAGATAATTATAATAATTTTAAGATGGAGAACTTTCTTTACCTTTTTATATTTTTTATTTTGATTCAAATTTATAAGTAGTAATACTGTTACATATAATAATGTTTCCTCATATGCTCAGAACACAATCAAACATTCTTCTTTCTAACTAAAAGATGTTATCCACATTAACAATCAAGCTACAAATACCCTACAATCAACCGTAAGTAAGTAAGCCTGTAAGAATAACCTTTAATATAAAAATAAAATCTAATTATAGAAATACGTCTAATGACGCTAGAGTCATTATGAATCAGTTAAAGTGATCCCAGCTCAACATTATTCAAGCAATTTCGCATTCAAACGAAAATGCAAAAACCGAAATAAATCTAGCGTCAAGACGTCGAGAATTCTCGCCCGTCCTCATTTGAAATTCCACCACGAATCTCGACAATTTGTGATACTAATTGTACAAAAAAACTCAGCACAACTGCAAGGATATTACGTTTCTGAATTTCAGAGAGAGATTTGTATAATTTTAATACTGGTATCGAGAGGAACATCGCCAAATTTATATCTAGTTACCGAAACATTTTTGTTTCTATACAAAATGTTTGACATAGAAATATATTCACCATTCTTTACATATTTATTTCCAACATACCTACCTGCATAGTAATAATAATAATTATTAGAAATTGATTAATTGAAAATTAAAACCATTTTAAAAAGTTTGGTCTCTGTGGCAGTGTACCTTTAATGCTGGCAACATTTCCTCGCTGTATTGCTATACTTATTCGTTGAGTGTGGATAGCAGATCTGGGGTACTATCTCACAGGCGCCAACTTAAATCTTTAATTAGCGCCTGAGCACTTGAACGGCCCAGTCTCTACTCCAAAGGGAACAAAATCAAAGTTGGAGGAAAGACTATTATCTTTGAGCCGTTTATTATTTTCCGTTTGCTCTGCGGACACGGCATACTACTAAATAATTATTTTATATATCGAAGTTTCATGTAACATAATTTATTTATATCATACAAATTTTATTAACAGCAACGATATGTTTATTTTTGTAACGAATACTCTACTGACCAAATTCTTTTATAATTAAAATGCTTCATTATCTTCGAATAATGAATATTAATAGTATATTATATTTATTTCCAAAATATTTTGAAAAGTAAATGTTTAGACGGAAGTGCCACCTGGCAAAGGAAACAGACGAAGCATCATTGTAGAGGCAGAGCTGGACAGCCATTCTGTAACTCAGTTTTCGAACTCTCACAGTGGTTTTCACAGCGGCGGTCGCGCTCAAATCAGTCGTAAAGCAGTCATTTAATAAACAATAAAGTACAAGCTCCCTCCTTATCAGAAAGCCTAATCGTAAAATTACTGCTTCACGACTGACTTGAGCGCGACCGCCGCTGTGAGAGTTCGAAAAGTGAGTTACAGAATCGCAAGGCTGGAATGACGTGGAGTGAAATTAAAAGAACTGCCCAGGACCTGGGTCTGGATTTGCCCTACTTGTGAGTCATAGGACTTTAAGTAAGTCATAATAATAAATACATAATTTAAATAAATAAATAGAGAACTATATAATCTTCCTAAAATCTTATTACATCTACTAATCGAGACATGAACAAATGGTAAGGCCTAATTTGAATTTCACACCAAATTTGAATTGTAAATTCGGCCTTTAATCTAAATCTGGTGATGTTGGGCCATATGCCGTTATCCTGCTAATTAAGTCGTCCTACACATATATACGCAAATAAATTTGTTCATGATTGGGAGGCTTTCATTACTTTTGAATTACCATAGCAATAAAGCCTTTTACACGTTCATATATTTAAACTTAGTTCGCATTATTGGGCAATTTAAACCTATGTTTAAACATTGTCCGTATGAATTGTTAGGTCATTGATTAGGTAAGTGTAATAAAACTGCGTTATAGTAACAAATTACCAATGATTTTTTGTATGAACTTATTAATATTATTGAATCGTTTTAGTGTTATTTCATATCTATTTTAAAAAACATTACAAACGCGGCCGTGAGATATTAATAAAATATATATATATATTGCAAGAGAAGTTAAAAGATCTCTACTTGACAACATCGACAAAAATTTAGATTGATTCTTAATCCTGTGGTGGTCCGAAGAATAACTTAACACTGACAGTTTCTTTCGTACGACAAAGTAATACTCCGAGGAAACTAACCCTAAGATTCAGAGTCGAGACTTAGGATTATGATTCCAGTTATCGCGCTAACCCTCAACTCTGAATTACTGTAGACCTAAAAACGTCGTTTGGGCGTATACGCCAACCCAGGGCAAGAGTAGCGCCACTGAATTATAATTATCAAAAAAAATTATAAAGGTTCCGCTGGATATTCAACCTAGAGGAGGAACTGCTGCAACTGAAGGCACCAGAAGCTGGTGGGATGTGGCGTCCGTTCTACGTGTTCGATTTCAGAACTAGCAGTAAATTTATTTATAAGTTCTAAAACAACGTATGCATAAAATTATACAAGAAAATATGGCATCACAAATTGTACACACATACACATATAGTAGAAGCAATCTAGCTGGGGAAAAAATAAACAAGCAACAACAAAATGAAAACTAACAAACTAAAATAACTCGTAACTTAGAATCATTATTTTTATTGACGTCCAAAAGTGTACATTGTTAACTAGTTAAAGTATAGTTAACTATTTGAATAAATTATATTTTCATTTTCATTCTGGGTCACAAAGCCAGCAAAATACTTACATTTATATACAACATTCTAACAGGATATTTGTAATGAGATTTCATTCATACTTGTGTCAAGTTGCAATACTTGACGATAATTGAATAAAAAAGAAAAGCAACGTCTCTTCGCATTTTCCATTGATTTTTCAAGTGGCCGAGGAAAATTCAATTTATCTTTGATAATATTGTTCAAGAAATATGATTTGCCACGTTGCTAAAATTGCGATGTCTAATGTTATTTAAGACCGTTATTTTCGATTTATTTATTAAAATCACTATGTAGCAGTGCAGTTTTATATCAAATGTCGGATTTGGTATTATTGTAAGACCATAAATAAGGCGCTTTGATGAGTCGTAGAACTAAACGACAACCACATATCGGAATAATAATCAGCGGCGCTACAACCTCTTTAGGTCTTGGCTTCAGATTTCTGAATCTGTTTTATGATCATTTTTAAACCTAATAGGCAAGTAGGTGATCAGCCTCCAGTGCCTAACACATGCCGTCGACTTTTTCAGTCTTAGACATGTCGGTTTCCTAACTATATTTTCCTTCACTGTCCTAGTAAATGTTAAATGCGCACATAGAAAGAAAGTCCATTGGTGCACAGCCGGGGATCGAACCTACGACCTCAGGTAAGAGAGTTTCACGCTGAAGCCACTAGGCCAACACTGCTCCACATATCAGAATACAAAAAAATATAGTTCTATTTCAAACCCACTACAACTTGATTTACGGTACTTATTTACGGTTAAAGTCCAACACAAATATTTTGATACAGTTATCAAGTATTTCTAGTAGCTTGAGCGCAAAGAATTTTCATACATTACGTACAATTCTCCATTTAGTATCAAATACGCCCAGAACTACATATATTTCATTCCAAAATATTCTGTTACTTTTTTACTTAGGAACTGACTTTAAAAAGTAGGTTATAAGTTTGACCTGTATGTATGATATACTTGTTGGACATTTGCAAAATTTCATAAGTATGTTTGTCCACAAATTTCTTCTATTTGAAATCAATTTAAATGAGGTTTATCAATATAACAACATAGGAGCCAAAGAAATAGAAAAAACTTAGCAAATATCATCCACTTAAAATAGAAGTCCCTAGGGGTAACAGAAATAGTTGCTAAAAGTATTACTAAATACATTCAACAATTAAATGCCTCTATATAGACATTACCATTCTGTGAAACAGGCTGCCATTCACATCTCAACCATAACCAATAAACTGCTTGGAGAAACAGTTTTCCTACCTCGAACCACTACACTATAGGGCACGACCAATACATAGACTACAATTCTAAATATGTAGGTATTTGGGGACGCCTTTTTCTCGAGGGTAGCAAGAAGGCTGTCGCTGTGCAGGTTACAACCACCATAATTAATAGTTGTTTAAATAATTATAAAAACTCCGAGAACTTGATGCATAATCATGAAGTTTCATGAAATATTTCATATTCCATTGCTAACGACTTAAGTTTTTAAATTAGTAAATTGTAGCATTCGAAGTTCATATATTACAATTTTTAATTTAAAATATTATTGACGTAATTTTTGTTAAAAGCTGTTAACCTCGAGGTCTGGTATTCGATTTCCGGCAAAACAGTTTTTTTAAAGAGAGTACCAATTCTTTAAAGAACGACAACGCACTTGCGAGCCTTCTGGCAATTTGAGTGTCCATGGTGGTATCACTTAACATCAGGTGAGCCTCTTGCCCATTTTCCTCCTATTACATAAAAAAAAGAAAACCTTTGTTAAGGGCAAATATCTCTTCCAACCCCATTCACTGTTTTATTCGGTCCTTTGTTAAGTATTCGTTTTGGCTTCCGTACTTTTTTCGGTTAACAAACAGATTATTTACTTACTCAATAAATGGTAGATTAAATAGACACATTGCTCCATGCCCCAGTTGCTGATTTCGGGATTTCACTATTTATTACTAGTGCTAAAGCACGTTTATGTTAAAAAAAAATGGAAATCCATATTAATGTACGTATAATAATAATGTACAACTAATAGTAATAATATCTAATATATAAAATTCTCGTGTCGCGGTGTTTGTAGTTAAACTCCTCCGAAACGTCTTGACCGATTATCATGAAATTTTGTGTGCAGGTATGTCTGAGAATCGGACAACATCTATTTTTCATCCCCCTAAATGTTAAGGGTAGTTCACCCCTAAATTATTATTTTTTAATTTTTAGATTAAAAGAAGTATTAAAGAAAGTATTTTAGAAAAAATACAAACAACCCCTAATTTTCACCCCTCTACGATCAACCCCTATTTTTATTGTAAATGATAAACATGGCAAAACGACGTTTGCCGGATCAGCTAGTATAATATTAGTAAATATAACAATAGTCTGTCAAATTTGTTTTAATTTTCTATTTATCCATTATTATTATTATTACTATGTAGATTTTTGTAAATTTTGTTGTGGATAAATACTTTGAGTTATAGTCTAAATAAAGTTACAATACAAAAGTTTGAGACATAATTTAATCTTAAAATATCTTTATTAATACATACCTTTATGAATAAAACATCCTTAGAAAAAATGACACCAACTTTCGCGCGTAAACTTTGAATTGCGTCGAACACAACCAACCCTCGCGATATTTTGAACTGAACTGCACAGAACAATATGCCTTACGGCTACATAAACAACTTGCATTGGAAAATAAGCTATAATAGTTCCCAGTACGGTACAAAATCCGATGTAAATAGCAAAATAAGGTTGTCACAATTTGTTTTGGTGGCGGTCGCATGTGAAACAAGTAATTTGTGTGTGGAGACTATCATTAGGAAGGACAGATTGTTTTAACCCTAGTGTACGATGGGATTTTTAAATAATTTTTTTAACAAATACGAGTAAATTTTAATTACTACCTACTTCTATGTATCACCCTTATTAAGAAGCTCAAAATTGTATATCTTCCCTGTATTAATATTTTAGAAATATCCTTATTCGTGCACAGAAACATACATATTTGTAAGTCGAAGTAAACAGTAGACATGTGGAGAAATTGGCTATGCCAAAAATCAACCTGGAACTGTTTAGGAAAAACACCTTTTGTATGGCAATTAAGGTATACAATAATTTACCAAAAGAATTAAAAGATCTTCCGCCTAGAGTCTTTTAAAAGCGACTTGGTGTCTTACTTTTGGAAAAAAATTACTATTCAATAAATGATTATTTGCGTGAGACACTGTAGTTGATATAAATTTAATAAAGTATGATATGATATGTACGATACAAATAATATAAGAATTGAATTTATATGACTAATAATGTAAAATGTAAAATTCCTTTAGAGACAAATTTGCGCGCACCTTATACATTTTTGTACCATATTCTTGCAATAAATAAATTATTATTATTACTATTAATAATAATAGTAATAGCCTTTATTACTGTTAAATACTTATCCTAGTACATAGTGAAGTACAATAAACACAAATAATTAATCGGCAAGCCGGTTAATTTCTATTTCTCAGCTTGTCCTTGCACATAGGCCTCCTCTAAGAGCTTCCACTCTTGGTGTCTAGCTTTATTACATAGAGCCAGCTGCTGTATTTATATCATCTTCCCATCTTTTTATTGGTGTTCCTCCTTTTCTTTTGTCATAGCGATAAGCTTTTTTCGTCCATTTATCTTTGTCTTCTCTCATAATTTTACCCCTATTATTTTGACATAAAATCTTAAAAATTAACTGAAATCAGTTTAATGGTAAAAAAATATTGAAGAATTTGAATTGTTACGTTTTTATAGAAAGTTTTACGGATAATATATATTGATTTATATTCTTAATCAATTTTGCTCATGAATTACTGGCATGACTTTAGTGTCCCCTGTGCCCGCGTTAAGTAAGACATATTAGCACTGGCTACTTCTAACAAGTACACAAGACAACGCTGCCAAAATTAAATTTGTTAATTTTGCATTATAAGTACAACCTCTCGTTAAAAAGCTTTAGTTATTAGTTTGAACAGTTTTTTGTACGCATACAACCTTCAAGAAATTATTTTTAATAATAATTAATATAAATAATCAATATGCACTACATCAGGTGATTTAAATATTAATTTTGATGGAATATAATTGTTTTTTGCAATGGGTAGTCCATACACTCCGAGGGAATCAAGTCACATTGCCAAGCAAGTCGATTACAATCCTCAAGGCAGCCCAAATCAGAACGAGCAAGAATAGAGGAGAAGAAGAGGCGAAGGAAGCTGGAATAACGTGGAGTGCAATTAAGAGAGTTGCTCAGGACCGGTCAGGCTGGACTTTTCTATGCTGGATGCTCTCCGCCCCACTTGGGGAACATAGGACTTTAAGGTTTTATTTATTATATTTATGTATTTATTATAACAGAACGAACAACACAAAAAAAGAACAATAATAACCTTAAAATATTATAACTGAAATATATTATTAAAAGGAGTCCTTTTAGGCAAGGTTCCGAAGATACTGGCAGCGTTCCCCCTTTGAATAGCTAGACTAATTCTTTGTCCGAGGTAGCTGCCAGCTCTTCGATCTCCTGTGATGTCGAATAACCTTTCTGCTATTTCCTTAAAAAGCCTTATAGACCTAGACCCCACGGACCAAGGGTCTCGACACCGTATTTACAGGCTTTAGCTTTTTCAGCCGCATCACAAGCCGCTCCAGCTCTGTTGTTGGTTCCATGTAGATGGGTAGGGGCCAGTGTGTCTGAACAGGTTGCATCCCATACCAGCACAAGGACGTTAAGTAAGCCATTATAATATAAATTAATTAGTAGAGAAAGAAAGGACTTTTAGTCAAGTAAGTCAAATATTTTGTGGAGAGTATGAATTACTACATCAGTGAACTTGAATATAATAAGGGTTAATTCAGTTTATTCACGTAAAAGCCTTCGCGATGTTAACATTTTTAATACATGTATTACTTTATAAAGTTCTCATGAAGCTAAGAGCTGTTTGCTTTATATATGAAAATCTTGTGACTCGAGTATATTGAAATAGTTGTTGTTAGCGTATATAACTTGCATCAAACGGAATAATTTAAATTTAAACGATATAAAATAAGGCATTCTTTATTACCATGGCCACCTTGGTGTGTGACGGATCTGATCTGATCTGAAGAAATCCTGGGGCTGCCTAAAAATACAATCGGCAAAATAGACGGTAAGTTATACCTGCTCCATGTTCCGTACTTTATTATTTATTTATGAATTAGAAAACATGACAGACAACTATCACATACTATATATGTATTACTGTAATAGCTCGAACTACGGTTAATCTTAAGATTTAAGTGTAAGTCTTAGGATTTACCGACATGAGTTGGTAAATGTAAGTATTTCTGAAAATACGACAATTTTTTCGAGCTTTTACCATTCGAATTCAGTATATGCTAGGTTTTACCACTGTCAGCTGGTAGATGTTGGTTTTAGGAATAAAACAATGAGTAATTCTTAATTATTTATTTTACTGAACTATTAGACAAAACAAGTACATAGTATTATAAAGGTATCATATGATAGTAATAAGTACCAACTTATTTAAATTATTTTGAAAAAACACATAACGTATGTCTCTGAATATCTCAATCTCTATCATATCTATCTAACTGAATCAGTATTTTTCTATTTGGAATTTAACAACGAAATACAAACATAATGCTTACATAAACTAGTTTTTAATTATTTTTCTTATTATTTGGTTTAGAAGTAATACGATGCGCTGAGCACGTTATGACATGTTTTGTTTTTCAACATTTACCGTGCCATTAATGTAAATCCTAAGATTTACCAACGGAATGGTGGTAAGAGTTCGAATCGCAAACCTTTTGGGACATTTACCATTAGGAATTGGTAGATCTTTGGTTTTACTGGAATATCTTAGGATTTACTGCAGTTCGAGCTTTTGCAGTAACATATGTACAACAATAAATATGTACAAGTAAAAATTATATAATCAAAATGATCTACTAATAATAAAAATAATTTAGTTATTATTAGATATTATTTTTATTTTTTGGTTGCTTGATTAATTTTCCCCTTGCTAGCTTTCTTATGTTCTAATATGATGTGTACGTATTGAAAATTTGTGATGTCATATTTTCTTGTATAACTTTATGCATTCACATTGTTTTAGAACTAAAAAAATAAATAAATAATCTGTAAACACAGCAATTGACTTCTATCAGGGATATGACGTAACATACTCTCGCTGACATTCTGAAAAGCACTTGAACTTTCGAGTTATGTAAATAATATATTAAATGTTGTCATACATCTATCATTTATTATAGGGTTTCGTAAAATAGCTTATGGTAATTTTAATATGTACGGATAGAACCATAGAATGGAGAAACTATGGCAGATGCTATGTCTAATGACACATACGGGCAATTTGCATCCATATAGATCCCAGATGCGCCACAGAATTAGTTCCAGATTCTCGTGTAGATGTGCAATTCTCATGGAATTAACTTTGAAAGTATTATTTTAAAAGGGTAATTTCTCGCAATAGCCTTATGCTTATATTATATACTAGCGGCGGCTATACTCTATATAGCTTATATACCCGTTACACTTAAAATAACAATAAATCAGTGGCGATACAACCTTTCTTAAGTCTGGGCCTCAGATTTGTTGTCTGTATCTGTTTCATGATCATTTGTCAATCTAATAGGCAAGTAGGTGATCAGCCTCCTGTGCCTCTTGACACACACTGTCAACTTTTTGGGCAAGGCAAGCCGATTTCCTCGCGTTGTTTTTCTTGACCGTTCGTGCGAATGATAAATGCGCACATAGAAAGAAAGTCCATTAGTGCACAGCCGGGAATGACCCTTTGAAGCCACTAGGCCAACACTGCTCCGCTGTTGAACTTACTATTGTAATATACATATGTATCTTTATATATATATATATCATAGGGTATCTATGGGCTGCGCAGACTGTCTTTTTTCGTCGTCCCGCAAGCTTGCCCCCCTATTATATAAAAAAAATACAATTAATTAATAAGCGTAACCATATTAGGATATTTTCTCATGTAGGTGAATGTTGTAATGTTCTTAATGAGAAATAAATATCTAAAACTGTAAACTTTTTGTCAGTATCCCAATATTTCCAAAAAAAGCAATAATTCTATAATGACATTATATTTAACACTTAGCATACCAGAATGGATATTATATAGGGTTAGGTCTAGAATATCTTATGTTTTCACGACTTTTTAGAATAGTAATTTAATAAATTATTCCTACACATCAATAACTTCGTAAAAATATATTTGTATTTGCTTTCTTGTTTCATCGGGCAGATACAGGCTGCTCGCTCCAGAAATTCAACGCTTCACTGAATAGCCCAGATAACGTGCTGGAAACCTATGCTTCGTTTGAACGCGAATACGCGTATCAAAACTAAAAGCTTGCCTTAGAAAGTCGACGGCGTGTTGGACAGGAGACTGATCACCTACTTGCCTATTACATTAAAATATGAAACAGACATTCAAACACAAATATGACATTCAAAAATCTAAGGCCGAGACCTAAAAATGCTGACCATCTTGGCACCACTGATTTATTTTATTTTATATAACAATCTTAATATATATAAATTACGTGTCACGTTGTTTGTTCGCTATGGACTCCTAAACTACCAAACCGATTTCAATCAGATTTGCATACCGTGTGCAGTTTGATTTAACTTAAAAGATAGGATAGCTTACATCTCAATTTATACCCACAATATTATTTTATTGCAAAACATTTGTTTATTATTTGATAGTCACAATTCTAACAGTTGAAAGTACCAACGTTTCAAATAAGCTACAATTTAATGGCATTACCACCAAAGAAGCATGGTGGTCCCCATGACCGGTGTTCTCCTACCGTTTCCCTTGAATAGGTTACTACTATGTAATATAACTAAAACCTTAGCCACAGCAACGCTTGGCCGGTCTGCTAGTTTTATATAATTTAGATGTTCCAAGGATGATTGTGGCTGAGTATATAGTTTCTTCCAGACCGCTTCCAATCTAATTAATGCGCCATTGCTAAGATGCCAGATACTATAAAAGATAATAATATTACTACTGTAGTAAGTAAATTGCTTAACAACATCGAGCGAAATAAAAAGTTACAATTAAAAACAAGACAGAGGCCTGGTGCCTTTAATCTTTAACTGTAAATATCGATAATTTCAAAAATTCTTTATTTTGTTGCACAATTTATAGTGCTACGTATCCAGTGTACGTTATTTCCTGGAATGTAACAAACTAGACACGTTTTTAAAGCCGTTTTGCTTAGATAGATAAAACTAATGTTATAATGTTTCGAAAGGTTTTAACACTAACAAACTAAATTTAACAACGAAGTAAACTTCCTGGTAACTATGCAATCTTTAGGTGAGATTTGCATTTTTGACATGCCTAGATTGAATCACTGAATATAACTAATAATAAATGGCACCGAGAACAAATAAATATCGATAACAATAGCGCATCTCGTAAAACTACGTATATATTGGTAGCGCTGATGTTACAACTTTGAACCGGTTAAAAAACTCAATGTTAAAGTAGGAATTAGATTCACTGTTAGCGCGTGCCAGTCCTTATTATCTATCCAACGTACTAGAACGTTCAAACATGGATAGTTCGTTACAATATCGTCCAAAATATCAGACAGTCGGTGGCGTTCGTCGATAGCCATTCCGCTCTATCAGTAATTATTGTACTGAAATTGTATTTTAGCTGAATTTTGGATGGAATTCATACATACCGTGTCAAATTTCATTGCGGTTATGCTGTGACGAACTTGTTGTTATAATAAACGGCAAAATTGCTGTGTAGCATTGTATAAGGCTTCGTGGAAAATCTTGTATAACAAATTTTGTCTCACCCCCTTATTCGTAATACTAAATTAGTAATAAGATGAATTATCACTATGTATAAACGCATATAGAAAATTATATTAATTTAATATTATATTTTATTATAGAAAGAAGGTAGACTGTAGAAAGGTTTCATTCATAGTCTGAAGTAGTTGAGTCTTAACCCGTTTTTCATAAGTATTTGTAATATTTTTTGTTTGCTACGCAATAAATAGTCTGTAAAGGAGTAAGTCTCTTAACCTAATTAAAATGTTTACGGTATGAAGTGGTATTAAGTTTGCTTAGTATCTAAATAGACCATCCTTTACCTAAACATTGTTAAATTAATTAGCATTTCATTACTAGTCACGTAGTTAATTAGCAAGTGTGTGTCAATCAAACATGACGTCCAATGAATGCTAAATGTGGCACCCAATTACTGGAGCATGTTTGTGTAGCCACAACAAGGATCGATTTAAGTCCGGATATACACTATTCTAACGTGTCACGCCCTTTATTCAATGATTTAAGATTTACAATCCGGACCGGAGGACCAATGTTTTGATTTTCCAACAACGAAATTGAGAGCTGTGAGCTAGTCACAAACTACAAAGCTAAGAAAAAAATTAAAGAAACTGCATTTTTTAAATATTGACGTTTATAAGTGTAGATGGTATATACCTACTATAAATAAAAGTATTTTGATTTGTTTTTAATTCAAATTATCTTGGCTGGGGATGTACGTACCGCAATTTGTTGTGGATCGTAAAAGTTTGACCCCAGTTGGCAATAAATGCCTGATTAGAATTTAAAGTAAGAATAAAACAATCTTGATACAGTGGTAAAAGACATCTCTGTGAAAGATAAGATTGTAATGCAATGGATATTTACTTAATTTGGGGTAAAAACAATTTTGCTAAGACTTTTGATCCGTTCTTATTATTTTTAAATTATTTTTTTAAATTGAATTTCTGATATCTGCGATTTTTTTTTAGCGACGGCGTGCTCAATGGCTACGCCGTTCTCTTGCTTCCATCAATACTCCAGCCATTTGGAGCCAACAGGCATCGCTAGGGACGATGGCAAGCAGCCGGACGGGATGTCATTGATCCCGTAGAGAATGGGACGGGCTTTGGTATTGGATGCTACCTGTGTGGACACGTTAGCCCCGTCTCTTTTTCCTCGGACAAGTACAAAAGCTGGCGTGTTCGTAGAGCAGAAGATTTAAGTAGGCGCCTGGTAAGATGCTGTTGACCCCAGAAGTGGTGCTTTCGCTCGAGGAAATACAATTAATTGTACACAGCCACCAGCACAAAGTTTTTAAAATTATTTTAGTTTACTACTTATTAATTTTTAGTTTCCAGCTTTTCATATTCCGTCTTACAGGAGAGTGAGTATATTTGTAGCTATTAATTTAATCTTACTTAGGGTCTGTTTCACAATGTATGGATAAAGTACCAAATAGCTATGCAACACATAAATTATTTGTAAGATAAATTATTGTGCTATTTGACACTTCATCGGACTCATAGCTTATGATGGACTTTATGTGACCAATAGCGCTATCTGACAGTCGTGTAACGCAACAATAGTGTTTATCCTACCAATAAGTAATTAATAGCTAATTTGGAACTTATGTAGAACTTATCCGTACATTGTGAAACAGACCTTTAGTTTGATAAAGTATTCAATGCTCACGATTTTCTATAAAAATTTTATAGCGATCGCCTTGGTTAAGCGTCCAATTACAACGCTTCATACAAATATTTTTCAACGACTTATCCCACTGGAGCTATTAAATTGCGGTATACGATTGTAATACTTGTAAAGTTTTAATATAATAAATGGTACCTAACAGCATAGTAATGTATAATTGCCCATACAAGGGACACATATCCCGGAAGTTTAAGGTAATGACGTCATTTCCGTAATTACCATCCCTGCCATTAGTCTTCTAATTAAGTGTAATTTTAGCCCTTCTGTACGTGATCCTTACATATATTTCTAAGGAAAATTTTATTAAATTTCTATGTAAAACTTACACACTTACCTTCATAAAATATGTATTCAGGTCTAAGTGGTAAAAGGCAGCTTCCATTATCACCGTACTAAAAAATATCAGATAACTAAAAAAAGCTTATTACTCAATTTTATAATTTTTCTTCGAGACCGTGGCGTAAAAGTTAATTTATGATCTAATTACAAATCAACCAATTTGTGGTCGGCGAGAAAATTGAAATTAATTATCTTATTAAGCGAATTACTTTGGGCCTAGTTATTATTCACTTTTTAATTATCAATACCTAACCTGTATTAATATTATTTCACCTAAAATAATTATTAATTATGCTTTAAAAAAAATATTTAATTGTGATAAATCATATTATAAATAAAAAAATTATCAACGAAGCTTTTGTAGCATGGTAGTAAATATTCCGTTTTGGCGTAGAGGTTATTTTTGGACTTATTATAATTATTAAGTCAGATATTTGAACTTAATTATTATTTTTGAGCGTTTTTAAAGGCAGTTAGAGCCCCGCACTACTGTGTGGAACCAGCTGCCCGCCGATGTGTTTACGAACCAATTCGACTTAGGGTCCTTCAAAAGCTTACCAATTCTTAAGGGGCCGGAAATCTTAAAAGGGCGGTATCACTTAACATCAGTTGAGCCTCCTACCCGTTTGCCTTCTGTTTGCAATTCTCTGTTTCTGTTTGTGTTAAGCGCTGAGTATCTATGTCTTACTAGTGGGAAATTTTACTTAAAATATAAATTAGTTTAATAATCGATTTTAATTAAGAAAAGTAAGCATCAATAGTGAATCGACAAACGTTTTTATTCTTTACAGCACAACAAAATGCTTCTGGATGCAAAGTGTCCGCCATATCGGACATCGACAGGCATACTTCCGGACACTGTACGGATCTATTGACGTTTGTGTCTAGACAGGTACATTTCTGTGGCAAATCGTTGAATGTAACACGCTTAGTCATATCAGAATCGGGTTCAATAATTGTCTTCGCACAGGTATTTTCGCATCTACATTGCTGTAAGTAAATTCAATTAAAATTAAAGTAATATTACAATTTTATTTGCATAAAAAAATAAAACCAACGTTTAATAATAGTTTTTGGTATCTAAGTTATCTTTTAAGATATTACTGTTTCTAATATTAATGGATATTGTTTAGTAAGGGAGTCAGCTTACATAATTTAGCCACCACGTACCAATGCTTAAAATTCCGGCAACGCACTTGCGAGCTTTCTGGCAATGTGAGTGTCCATGGGCGGCGGTATCACTTAACATCAGATGAGCCTCCTGCCTGTTTGATTCCTATTACATAAAAACAATTACTACCAAACATATAATATAATATCAGAAGCACATAAAAAAGTGAGTTGGCTCGCCCTTTAACTATTACGCTGGTTTTAATAAACCTCACTTATACATTAATATGTAAATAAAAGATTTAAGTATATAATATTACACGTAATGTATGTGCTACGCGCGATCATCCGTGTAGTAACATGAATGTTAGTATTAAAATATCCAAGCGTTCAGAAACCGGGATGCGATATTACTTTCTACTATGTTTACTATATGTCAATGATGTGTATGTGTAATATGTAAGATACCTTACTATAATTTTTAACTTTTGACCTAAGATCTATGTTAATGATGTTTGGGGTATAAAGGTGTTCTCAAATTACCATAACTTTACGTCGTATCTTTAAGCACCGTGGGCGTCTTCCAATACACGTCTTTTGCCTTGAAATCTTCCGTTGTCTCGCCCTTTTCCTCATCTTACACGCATAATTATGCCAATTATAAGACCATATCGTGCCTACGAACAAACAAAACATTTTTAATTCTAAGGGACAGAAGAATGCTCACAAATAAAAGAGAGTTTATCTGTCCCTTGGACAGGAAGACCTGCTCTGCTATTGTTTGGTCATCACCAAATACCCTAGACACGTTGTAAAAGAAACAGTACATAAATATAAAAAAGAAAGAATAGGTGAAGTAAACTGCGTTTCTAAATCAATGGCGTAGAACGGACGAGAAGAACTAAGGGGCTCCAGCTACCCTTCTTCACACGACATGTAATGAAACATCGCTTTACTGAATGCGCTTCTCTTGTTCTTAGGCGAAATCATTGTTTTTTTAACAATAAAAATTCTATTTGTTTTTAATATGTATAAAATTTTATATTAAATAAATGATACATACCCATGTATTTTAATGGAAACTGACTAATACATGACCAACGAGATTATACTAGAAAATATTTGTATATTTCGGTTTTGGTATATCATATATATAATAATAAAAAATAATTTGTACCCAATCAAAATCAAAATCAAAATAAAATCAAAATACGTTTATTCAATTTAGATGCTTCTTAGAGCATGCTTATGAATGTCAACAACGTTTACAAAATTCACGAAAGAGCAAGACTACGCCATCCGTTCGCAAAACTACCAGGAGGCCTTGTTCTGAGAAGAACGGGCAAGAAACTCAGCAAGTTTGCCCTCCCTTTACATTACAATTATTCAAAGGAAAATGTCATAAACCACAACGTCATTAAAATTACATAAGTAAAAAAAAATAAAAAATCTGTTCTGTGATTTACCACATTCACCATTACACACATATTCATAACACTTCAAAGATAACAAATCAAATTATAAGAATATAATTAGAACTATTGCCAAGCGTTTTTATCTTCCAGGTAGTCATTGACTGTGTAGTAACCTTTACACATTAAGGTTTTTTTGATGTGTGTTTTGAATCTGTTTAAAGGCAGTTTCAATATTTCAATAGGAATCATGTTATAGCAGCGTATACTTAGGCCCATAAATGAAGTATTTATTTTCTGCAACCTGTAAGACGGCTGGAAAAGTTTTCCTATATAAATAACTACTATCCTTAGGTACACGAAGAGGTTTAACAAATCCTATTCTAATCGTGTCGTTGTTGCCATTTTAATATATTTTAGGCATTTACCATGGAGAGTGTTTAGAGGAGTTGTTCGGATTAATACCTGCAGCTAAGTTTCATCATCGGGCGTCGAGGCAGTATACGAAATTCCACCTGTACCTCGACGTCCGTCGTTCTTTAAGGCAGTTTTTGCCGCGCACCACCACTATGTGAAACCAGCTGCCCACTGTATTTTCGAACCAATTCGACTAAGGGTCAAAGAGCGTACCAATTTTTAAAAGGCCGACAACGCACTTGCAAGCTCTGGCATTGAGTGTCCATGGGCGGCGGTATCACTTAACATCAGGTGAGCCTCCTGCACGTTTGTTCTATAAAAATAAATATTCAATTCGCTTATAACTAAAAGTCTATATATATATACATAATAGTATATTTATTACAGTGAAGTGAACACAAAACAAGTTGACGAAGCTCGCATTAAGTACTCGTAATTTGCATATAAAGTACCAACTTAACTGTGCAAGTTTGCAAGATTCTACATCACCAACGTACATAAATTATTTATTAATTATTATTAGAATTATGACACATAGTTATAAGACCCTTGGTCCGTGGGGTCCTAGCGCTATGAGGCTTTTTAAGGATATAGCAAAAAGGTTATTGGACACCACAGGAGACGGAAGAGCTGGCAGCTACCTCGGACAAAGATTTAGTCTAGCGATTCAATTGGGGATTCCTTGCCTAAAGGGACTCTTTTTAATATTTTAGTTATTATATTTTAAGGTTAGTTATTGTTTTTCTGTTATTTATTTATTTGTTATATAAGAATTGAATAATTTATTAATCTTTAATTAACATATTTAAAATGTTATAAGTTAAACTTATATCTACAGACTACTCCACCGATGTTTGCGAGCTCAATTCCCTGCAAGTTACCACAGAAATTTGACCAATGCAAATACTATTTTACCTTGAATGCAGTTTGTAGCGACATCTATTGTCAGTGGCTACAATCAGTAGGATGACGTCATATCCTTATTCCGACCGCTAAGGGTACTTGCTTCATCTTAGCCATTGGTACCTTCGGGTCAGTCAATAGACTGGTCAATCCTCCCTTTAGGTCGGAAGACAACACCTTCATTCTTCCATAAGGACACCAAATTATATTATGTGTGTAATTAATTTTGGCAAATACAAAGGGTTTGCTAACCAAATATATAATAATATTTGATATCATATACAATGTTATTACATGTTTCTCGCTGGCCGCAACTGTAAAGCACTCGAAATGTCGAGCTTTGAAAGTAATGAATTAGATTTAGGTATACCTTGTATTACTTCTTCTTTATATTCATGGATTAATTAAGTTTAATTACATTATATAAATATAAAAAAAATCAGTGGCACTATAACCTCTTTTAGGTCTTGGCCTCAGATTTCTCAATCTGTTTCATGATCATTTTTAAATTTAATAGGCGAGTAGGCCTATTAGATTTAAAAATGGTCAGCCTCCAGTGCTTGACACACGCCGTCGACTTTTTGGGTTTAAGACGTGTCGGTTTCCTCACGATGTTTTCCTTCACCGTTCGAGCAAGTGTTAAATGCGCACATAGAAAGAAAGTCCATTGCTGCACAGCCGGGGATCGAACCTACGACCTCAGGTATGAGAGTTGCACGCTGAAGCCACTAGGCCAACACTGCTCAATTACATTATACATCTCACTAAATTAAATGGGGATGTACTACATCCACTACGAAAAGGATCCTACAACTAGATGGAAATCTTGCGTAAACATTTATTTGAAAGTAAGACATCTAGTGGTGGTCAATGGAAACTAGAATACTTTTAAGTAATTGTACCCGGCAATGAACCATTTCTGTTTTCTGAAGTCTTGTTTTTATTATATTACGTACGTAATCTAGTAGATGGCGTTTTACCAGCAAACACCTACTTTATTTCAGAATGTATTTTAAGCGAGTTTTGTTCAATAACACTTCGCTTTGAATGAGGTTCAAGATAGGCAAGAAGTGCAAAAATACATATTACGTATAGTTATTACGAAAAAAAAACTAAACAGGAACAAAAAATAAACTAAACTAATAAGAAATAATCTAGAATCAAAGCTTAAAATACAACTAGAATACGGACCTTAGCAATTGAAGTAATTTTATTTCGCGAAGCGTTTTTTCATTGAAAATATAGATGTCGTTACTAATCATATATTTTATGGAATATTCAAGCACAAGGAGTCCACAGACTCACCTCCCTTTGGTTCGGTTCTGTTTATTTGTGGGCAACATATTCGTCTGTTCTTGCAATAGCGGTCGCGCTTCAGCGCGGTGATAGCAGTTCCGGTGTGGATGACGAGGACGTAGAAAACTACTTCTACAACCACAGCACGAGGCTCAACTTCCCACCACAACCATGACTTTACTTGCTGTAAAGTGACACGCAAAATCGTATCGCATGGCACAATTTGAAATGAATCCAAGAAAAAACGAAAGATAAAATCCGTATCGGATTCCAGTAAGTGCATTATTTATTAATGCGAAGCTTCCGAGCTCAAAGCCTTTGACATCGAGCTTAAAAAGCTTTGCCATTGTAAAGTTTGTTTTTCAGTACGAATTTTTATTTTTTTGGCTACACGAAATGTAGATTTTTTATATTGTAGTTTTATCGTTTTGTAAAAATTTATTTTAGTACACTTTTCGCTTTGTGTTACGAATTGAATCTCATGTTTTTTTATTAACATATTAGCATTTGTTTAAAGTACCGTAGGTGATAAGTCTCTCTCTATCATAAAAATATTTATTCACGGGAGATGAACCTTGGTGATCTGCCATAGATGCGGCTATTAATTAAATAAAATGCAAGCAAAATATAGAGATTGATTTGTGTTTCGATTTTTATTAAAAGAATTAGTAATATATGTTTTATTTTGTAATTATTCTTAAGGCCCTATCCCAGCACGAATTGCTGTGTCAGTGTCTAGGGGTGGACTGCAGGGCGCAGTGGAGAGCTGGAGCACTGAGGCACGCCGGCCCGTAATAACAATTAGTTATGCAAAAAATTTAATTAATGTAATTTTATCAATTTTTTTCTGAAGTATCAATTTTGTTAACAGGCAAGAGTTTTAAAAACAAACTCTTAAAGAAAAATACAGCAAGCGAAAGAAAATTTGGTTTCCACTTTATCATAGAAATAAAGTAAAAAAAAAAGTCTTTTTTCACTGTAAAATAAATCACCGATCAATCCTGCTAACTACTAGCCAATTCAATATAATTAATTAATATTTAGTTTGGTTAGTCTAAGCACGTCCATATTCTTTAGATATTTCAGTCCTAATTAGAACCCAATCCATTTTCCTCAATTCTCCAAATTTCTTAGAAAAAGAAATTGTATTCAATCGTTTATCTGAGTTGAGTGAAATATTGAGCTTGTGCGTGGAATACCAAGTAGGTTTTATGACGGGTGACATGAAATGATTTTCCATCTATTAGAATGAAGTAGGGTAAGAAAATAATAAAATATGAAATTTTTTTATTTGTAATCATATCCATCAAATATATAAAATAAAATAAATCAATGGCGCTACACTCTCTTTTAGTCTTGGCCTCAGATTTCTGAATCTGTTTCATGATCATTTTTTTAAACCTAATAAGCAAGTAGGTGTGCCTGACACACGCCGTCGACTTTTTGGGTCTAAGACATGTCCGTTTCCTCACGATGTTTTCCTTCACCGTTCGAGCAAATGTTTAATGCGCACATAGAAAGAAAGTCCATTTGGTGCACAGCCGGGGATCGAGCCTACGACCTCAGTCGCACGCTGAAGCCACTAGGCCAACACTGCACTCAATAAAAGTAATTAAAAATTAATAAAAAAATGAAAATAAAAACAAATTTAAAAAGTTTGGTCCCCCCTGTGGCAGTGTACTTTTAACGCTGGCAGCATTTCCTCGCTGTACTGCGATACTTATTCGTTGAGCGAGGAAAACACCAGCTCTGGCGCCAACTTAAATCTTTAATTAGCGACTCTGCACTCGAACCCCACGGCCCAAGAGTCTCTACTCTAAAGAGAACCATAGTAAAATTAACATTTGCTTAGTTAGAATTATCATAGAAAATCACCGGACATGTTATTTTTTGTACACCACCGGGTAGTTCCCGCAATGGAATACAATTAGTTTTAATGAGATACTTTATGCATATTACGTTTGAAACAAATTAACTTAAAAAGTACTGGATCGATTTTAATTTATATCCTATTTTTAAATCACCATTAATTGCCACTTTATGCCTAGCATAGGCTGTATGTATTTGCAAAATAATAAAAAAAATCAATACGAAACCATGACAGGCCACTAGTCTAACCGACACCACAAAAAAAAATCAGTGGCGCTACCTTTTTAGGTCTGGGCCTCAGATTTTTGTATCTATTTCATGATGTCTAATAGGCAAGTAGGTGATCAGCCTCCTGTGCCTGACACACGCCGTGGACTTTTTGAGTCTTAGGCATGCCGGTTTCCACACGATGTTTTCCTTCATTGTTTGAGCAAATGTTAAATGCGCACATAGAAAGAAAGTCCATTGGTGCTCAGCCGGGGATCGAACCTACGACCTCGGGGATGAGAGTCGCACGCTGAATTCACTAGGGCAACACTGCTCTCCGACACCATACATACATCAAAAGCCATAGGGTTCGTAATTTCAAGCTCGCTTGAGTCAATGGTTTTCTCAACAATAACATTGTATCGACGGAAAATCTTTGCGTAAAAATACTTAAAAACAGTAAAAATTTCCTTATAGCTTTTTGGTTAATTAAGGTAAATTGTTTTTAAATTCTCTCCCTGATTCATAGAACATAAGTCAGTCTAATTGTACCGTTTCAAAAAGAGAACCTATATCTCTCTTTCCACCATAGGGTAAACACAGAGATAAAAGAGTACTTAAATTAAAAGTAGCGTCATAAACTGATTTGTGTTTATGTATTCTATTTCTTCTATTGTTTCTTGAATGTCAAATAAATAAAATGGCGTATCAAATTCCATGTGATAGCATATTCCAGCACACGCGGAAGTGGAATAATAAAATTGTAATATCCAAATACAAAGTCCACGGGGAACAGAGACTTATAGTCAAACCATAATAAAATTTCCATTCCACAAAGAATAATTTCACGGATTTCTGAAATATTCTGAACATAATCTTTGGATGAATTCCAAGCCAGATTATTTGCATATAAATTATTTTAGCTATTTGTGAAGGAACTACCTAGAAATATATTTTAATTTAATCCCTCGTTATAATTTAGAGCACATTGCAGCGAGCGAGAAATATTTTGATTAATTACGAAGGTAAGTTTTTAACGTGTTTAACGGTATTGTTTCAAGACTGTTAGAGCAGTGTTGGTCTATAGCTTAAACTACTCTCAACCACGAGGTCGTCCTTTCAAATAACGACTGTGAACATAGATTTTTGTGAGGCTTAAATCGTGAAAAAACTGGCATGCTACGAACGCAAAAATTTACGAGATGTGCCAGGTAAAGAAGAAAGATCACCTGCTTGTCTAAAAGAAATATAAAAGATCAAAGGCGGTTGCTGTCTAACGCTCGAACCCAATAACCTATCTCAAACCATAATCCACAATCTGAGATAGTGGTAGGGGAGCCCACGATGCTAAATGGGGATTTACTCGAGCGTCGTAGAGACCTATTGGGATACAAAGCTTAGATAAAAAGAAGAAAAAAATGTTATATGATAAATTCCTTTTCATCGGTGGGGGAAGCGGCTATAGATAGTTAAATATGTAAAAAAAAACTGTTGCATGGACATCCTCGAGCGCGTCAGATATTGATAGCATCTATGCCCTACGTATTTTTAATAATGTACGTATGTTAATCTGATCGTTTGCATGATGCGGGTGGTTGTATTTAAGGGTTGAAAATTAAAAAAAAAAAAAATTTATCGAGCGCGTCAGATTTTCTAAGGGAGTGTTAAGTGCACCAAAAAAAATCTCTCATTCACTAATCTGACGATTTCGATGGGACGCAAACCCACAGCCATTTTCTTAATTTGCAAAAAAAATCGCAATTTTGAAATACTCAAGCGCGTCAGATTAAGATATATGTGGTTCATCTTTATGTTCTAAACGTACTGTCTCATAATCTGACGATTATCTAGAGGGATTCGCCTGATCTGAAAAAAAAAAATAGAAAAACGGTTCACCTAAAGGGCCATCCCTGCAACTTCCCGCTAATTCCATTCCTGGGCGCTTAAAATTTATATTTTGAGCTCGCTGAGTTCAAAGAAATAACATTTCTATGCATTTGAGCTCTCCCAGCTCGAAAGTCTGATAGAAGTTTCATAGAACACTATTTTTGGAATTTTCAAACCGCAATAACTTTTGAATGGATCAAGCAATTTTCACGCGGTTGGCGGCATTCGACGCAGTTTTATCATTCTCATAAGTAATTTTGCAATTTTAATTGATCGAACCACAAATTTCGGAGTAATCCCGAAAAAACACTTTTTCGGGTTTCTTTCATGTACGATATCTCTCGAACGAATCAACCGCTTTTGACCAGCTTGGTGGCGATCGACGTGGTTTTTCAAGCTCAAAGGCGGATTAGTTTTTGAAGTTGATCGATAAAGAAACCACTTTAAAAAAAATATTTCTTATTTTTTAAGATTTTTCAAAATTTCTCAAAATCTATCGGTCCGAATCGGTTCAAATTCACAGGAAATGTAATTTTGAGGGAAATATTTTGAACGCCGTTTAGTAGATTCCGATCGGTTTAAGGAAATGTAGGCATCACGCAGCTGCACGCATTTAACTTTATCGACGAATTTTTGTTATTTCGGCTTGCGGAAATCGTCAGATTATATATTTTTCATTATTCTGGAATTATTTCCTTCAAAATAAAAGAAAAATTAGCTACGCTCGAGAATGTCGAGATGACGTTTTTTTTTACAACTTTGTTGCCCTCCCCTTTTTTTCCGTCACTCTCAAATTGTCAGATTAGTGGAATATACACTTTTTAGGATGTAATTAACTCACCCTACCTTAATCTGACGCGCTCGGGAATTTCTGATGGTCAATTTTTTTTTACTAATCTGATCCTGTCTCCTTCACGCGCGGCCTTATATATGGGCCTCATATTTTGTGGAGGTACTTAACCGGGTACAAGGTATCCCCCTATATAGTAATCTGCCGCGCTTTAGTAAATCCCGAAATCCCCTCTTGGGCTCCCCTACCATAGTAATCTTAATCCAAATGTTGTAACAAGTGACCCAAGACGAGTGACGGATTGTAATAGCCATCTGTCGATACAAGCAATCCATGTGAGGTCGTATCGGTGTCTGTGGATAGACCATTGTATGAAAATGACAGTTGACGAAAGCTCGATTTCAACAATTAATTATTTTAACAGATTTTAACTTACACCAGTTTTTTAAATAATTAAAAATACTGTTTGTTATGTTTTAAACATACACATGTATACGTATATTTTAATGTTATTTGTACGGGTTTATTTACTTATTTGGTTTACATTGATTATCAAATATGAGTGAATACTCGGTAAAATGGAATGACGAAGAGCATTTTATCCGTGGCCAAAAAAGGATTGTCTTCGTAGGGTTTGCTTACTGGGATGCAGATAGGAGATCGATCGACTGTCACGGTCTGATCTCAGATTGTTTTCAATCTGAGATTGAGGATTAATTATTGGGTTCGGGCGTAAGACTGGATACCTTTATAATAGATAGCATTTAAAAGACAATATTTTGATATACATCAAGTATATGTACAAGTACATTATATAACATGTTTCCTGACGCCGAAAGCTGTAGAAATTTGAAACAACCAGTGAATTTTCATTGATGTCGAGGTTACGAGGCTGAGCTTGCGATGGGCGCTGGTTAGAAGCGCATTTGCTTAGAAATATATATTTTCGTTTACACCGGTGTGTTATTTTGTAATATTTACTTCAAATGATTATGGCTATTTTCTGTAACTTTGCCTAAATTAATAAGAGCTTTTCTGGACCGGTCCTACACGGATGATAAAAACAAGAGGCAAATCTTTGTGGAAACTAACTAAAATCAAATTTTCGTCGCATTTATAAAGTATATCTATTTACTCAACAAAAATCCCGCGAAATGTAGTTTTTAATCCGCCCAAAAATTATTTATCTATTTATTAATTATTCTTATGTTTATATTTACTATATACTTTTACACGAGACTTCTTTACTTAAACTGTTAATTGTTACTATTATTTTTCTTTTTTTGCGTCTGAGGCGCCAACTAGCTGTTGTGGTCTCTGGCAGAACGACCAGCGCTGTAGAACACGTCTGCTCCTCAGCATTTTGCTGAGCCAGGGCCAGTTGCAACCACAACACATATACACTTTACCCACTTAAAATGTAGCTTATTCTTTAAAAAAATAAAAAATTTATTTTTAATCCTTTTTTTTATTATTATTTTGTGTGTTTAGTTAGTAATTAATGTTATGTCTATGTCTATGAGACCACTTGGAGAGGTCTATGCTAGATATCATCCGGGGTGCAGTGTTTTGGATAAAATTTTAGTTTTACTAACAAAATATACAAACTGCGTTATATATTTTTATTTTAAGAACATTTTTGAGACTTTTGTGTATCTTTACAAATATATTCAATACTGTTAGACTAATGTCGAGGTCGTTGCCGCCACCTATAACCTACCCTAAAACTTACAAGCTTCAAAAATTCTTATTCACTTACTAATTAGAAAGCAGTGTTCACCTAGTGGCTTCAGCGTGCGGCTCTCATCCCTGAGGTCGTAAGTTCGATCCCCGGCTGTGCACCAATGGACTTTCGTTCTATGTTCGCATTTAACATTCGCTCGAACGGTGAAGGAAAATATTGTGAGAAAACCGGCTTGCCTTAGACCAAAAAAAAGTCGACGGCGTGTATCAGGAGGCTGATCTACTTGCCTATTAGATTGACAAATGATCATGAAACAGATACAGAAATCTGAGACCCAGACCTAAAAACGTGTAGCACCACTGATTATTTATTTTAATTAGAAATTTCAACTATAATAATTTGAATATAGAACAGTGATGGATGTGGTTAAACAATTTAAATTCAAGCTAAATAAATTGAAACCGACGCCATTTGGAGGTTCGCCAAATATAGTGCAAATTGTGCAGAAATTGCTTAAACATTTTGTTGAAATATAGTTTTTTACAAGAATCAATTTCGAATTTGGTAATTATAACAGGCATAATGAATTTTCTATAATTAAGAGAATATAAAACGATGGTGCGGGCAAGCGGACTGGACGCTCATCTGATCAAATAAAAATAAAATATGTTTATTATGGAACATAAGATATAGGTATCACTTATTCCACGTCATTAAATTTGAATCGGTAGGCATCCCTACTCATCGGCAAAGAAGACAAAGGGTGAAGGCCGAGAGAAAAATCCGGCGTAAAAAACTCTCGGTACTCTTTTAAAATAGGAAATCATCAAACAACACTTATTTTAAAACAAATATAGCAAATTAATAAGAAGTAGCCTGTCTAGCACTAGTCCCAGGAAATTTTATCAACTGATTTTCTTAAATACATTTCTTGAATGTATTAAAAGGCAGAGATAAAAGAGCCTCTGGGATTTTAATAAAGAATAGTATCCCTTTTCATATAAAATAGTTACTAACTTTAGATAGTCTAGTACGGGGAAATTGCAGCCTGCGTTTGTTTCGAGTTAATACTCGTAATAAAATTGTGCGTATGTTCTATTCTAGTATACTTATCACTATTTTAGGTAATACCCGCTGCCTATGGACACTTCAATGACGGAAGACTTGCTCTGCTTGGACTTTACAACTGGTACGATCTCTTATTAAAGGTCTTTTGAAAAATACCAAGGGCAGCCCGTTTTAGAAGGAAGTGGTACGTGGCAATTATCTTCAAGGGCGGATGGATCAATGATATTCCACTTGACTCTGGTAAACCAAATTCAGCTACAGGTTTTATTGTAATATGTAATATTAATTGTCCAACATGCCCAACATGTGCCTGCAATGATGCAAACCGTAGAACATGTGCTTCTACATTGCCCTTATTCGCGCCGTCCAGGCACGACCTGGAGCAACAAATACAGATGACTGTAGACTGTAACGGCCTATAGCACATACTAACAAAGCACATTTCGTGCCTAACGGTTCTGCGAAAAAAATATTAAATATCTAAAGGCGGCAAACAAAAATCAAATAACGAACGAAACGACAGATTAACTTAAAACACCTTTTTGAAACTGCATTACGCCAATTCTCTATATACGAGTAGATACTAGCAGACTGGCCAAGCGTTGCTGTGGCTAAGGTTTTAGTTGTTCATATTACATAAAAGTAACCTATTCAAGGGAAACGGTAGGAGAACACCAGTCATGGGGACCACCATGCTTTATTGGTGGTTATGCCATTAAATTGTAGCTTATTTGAAACGTTGGTACTTTCAACACAGCGCGCCATCTGTTAGAATTGTGACTATCGAAATATAATAAACAAATATTTTGCAATAAAATAATACTGCGGGTATAAATTGAGATGTAAGCTATCCTATCTTTTAAGTTAGATCAAACTGCACACGGTGTGCAAATTTGATTGAAATCGGTTCGGTAGTGTAGGAGTCCATAGCGGACAAACAACGTGATACGTAATTTATATATATTAAGATTAAGCTGAATAAAAACTATTATTACATTATTTAAAGAGTAGGGCTAAGTTCGACATTTCTTCATATTGAAGTAGTTTACATCCAAAAAATACGCTTCTGGGTCAGTTAGATAAACCCGAACTGCCAAGATGCCAAGTTATTTGCTGTTTGTATTCGATTCCCACCTTTGAGCATTACTACAAGAATTGTTATCGAGACATTTTAGTGCTCGGGTCATTTTGATGGCCATAAATAAAAAGTATAACCTATTTGTTAAAAAAAAACAGTGGCGCTACAACCTCTTTAGGTCGTGGCCTCAGATTTCTGAATCTGTTTTATGATCTTTTTAAATCTAATAGGCAAGTAGGTGATCAGCCTCCTGTGCGTGACACACGCCGTCGACATTTGGGTCTAAGACATGTCGGTTTCCTCACGATGCTTTCCTTCACCGTTCGAGCAAATGTTAAATGCGCTCATAAAAAGAAACTCCATTGGTACACAGCCGGGGATCGAACCTACGACCTCAGGTATGAGAGTCGCACCCTGAAGCCACTAGGCCAACACTGCTTTCTAAATAGTAATTTTGATGAAGGGTTAACTTATTTGTTAACCGTTCATAAAAATTATTCAGTCTTATTGTACACATTTACATACACTCTCTTTTAATTAAATAATTTTAACGCTGAGATGAAAAGAGAGATTAGAACGCGTTAAAACGCTGCTATTAGACTGTTAAATTTATTATGAAGGTTGGAAGGGCCTTAAGTGATAATTTGTAATAAAACAAGTATCTCTGCTTTATAATAATTTTTATGATACATACATCCAGTGGCGCTATAACTCTTTATGAGTCTTGACTTCCTCCACAGTAATCTTACACTAGTTTCGACTTTCGATCCTTCGATCCACGACTTTCTTCCAGTTCGTAAACTTTCCCATGACCCTTTTCGATGCAAGCTTTTTAAATAAAAATGCGTCGTTCTTACTACACAAGTTAAGATTTATCTCTAGTACGAGAAATATCTCTAAAGTAAATTTTATTACTAACAAAATAACAATAATAAAAAAAAAATAGAAAAGAATGATGGATAACAATATTTTTTTTCTTTTAAATATCAAGGTACGTTATAACTGTGTAATGGGTGTGTGCTGATGTGATTACAATTGTACTTAAATTTAAAGTATCTGAAATAAAGGCTTTTATTATTATTATTATTATTAAATAAACTTAAAATATCATTTTAACAGAATTCGAAAACCAATACTAGCGAGCTGAATTGCAGGAATACGGACTCGATTTGAATTGTAGATTTTACAGCGTTTAATCTGAATCGAGGGCGGATATCCGGATCACCGTTTGGACCGTTATCCTGCTAATTAACGACGGGATACAGACGGGATTATTTCTTTCAGGAGAAAATCGGGTTTGCCATTTTTAAAGGCCTTTATTTCCCTAAAAATGCTGGCTTTAGCCAGTATTCAGGTTCGATAGGTTTAGTGAGCAGGTAATCTTAGGAGATTTTAAAAATGTATTTGCTCGTCATTATGTTCTGTTTTAATAAAATATTTTCGTAATAGCTTAATTTGATAAGCGTGTTTCATGTTCATGAGGATAGCCCCTTGACTTGGGTTTGATTCCCGAGTAGAGTTTTTTAAAAGATACCGCCGCGTCTAATGTTAAGTGATACCGCCGCCTATGGACACACAAGAAGGCTCGCAATTGCGTTGGCGACCTTTGGCTTTTTTGTTGAAGGACCCTAAGTCGAATTGGTTCGGAAATAATTGACCTATAATGGTCGGAGAGCGCAGAATTGAAACAGAATATGAAGAGCAGCCTATTCGTCCACCACCGGGTGCTGATCAGAATTACTCAAAATATGTACTAAATTGTATAAAATATGTAGTTGTATTCACACTCATATAATCTTGCACTATGTCACTCCTTTTTTATGAAACTGGAGCCAAATGGGGAGAAGGCTCATCTGATGTTCAGTGGTACCGCCCGCTCATGAACTCCCAGTGCCAGAAGGCTCGCGACAGCGCTGCCGGCCGATCATGGCAATTCTCGATATAGATAAGCAGTGGCCGAGATTTGGAAGTGTAAACAATAAATTGTAATAACCCTCTATAAATGACACCCAAGCATAATTTAAATAGTGTTTGCTCAGCACTAGATGAGCACTTCAATTCGCAAACATCTCGATCGGATTTGCTCTGGAAATCGTAATCAACTCGACAGTCTATTAATTCGAGTGCTCTTGACAACGTATTTACTTATTGATAGAAATCGAATCAATGTTTAGAATACTCGGTTATCGAAAAAGGAGTTTTTCAACCATGGTACAGCTTTCAAATGTCTTCCAAGCGATTTGTGAGAAGGGACCACGATTATATATATTCATAAATTACTGTTCTTCTTCTTTTAGTGCCTCCCAACTACTGGAGGTTGGCGGTCAGCTTGTCATACTTCTTCTTATTCTTCGCCATGCGCATCAGCTATTCTACGCTGGCCACTCCCGTCCATTCTCTTATATTGCGGAGCCACGACTTCCTCCTTCTGCCAGCACGTCTATTCCCCTCGACCTTGCCCATCATGATGACTTGAAGAAGTCGGTACCGTTCGTGTCGAAACACATGTCCCAAGTAACTTATCTTCTTCTTTTAATGGTCGAAGTGAGTTTTCGGGATCGTTTGGCGCACCGTAGAACTTCTTCGTTCGTGACTCTATGGACCCAGCTTATTCTCAGCATTCTTCGGTAACACCACATATCAAAGGCGTCGAGTTTCTGAATGGTTGCCTCCTTTAAGGTCCACTCTTCGCAACCATACATTACAACCATAAATTACTGTTATAAAATTATATTTTTTACGTGAGGTTGGATATATAAGAAATAGTATGAACTTTCAGAATTCAAATAGAATTGAATGTTGCTAAATTACTGTGACATGAACAATGCTTTGTGCATTCAACGTCACGTCATTTCAACATTTTATTTAATTAGTGAAACTCATATATTACCTGAAAGTATAACCAATTTTACAATTAATATTAATCTAGCTAATCTTATATATATTGGAAATAAGCAGTTGATGTCGTTTTTGTTGTTGATGTTGTTGTTGTTGTGCTCAGGAGTAATGTAACTTTTTATTTATTAGTTACACAAACACACCCAGATCCAATCTCTTTATAATATTAGTAAATATCTTTTTGCATATTGAGAAACAATGATTCTAAATATTTATTCGAAAAGATTATTAGATTATAGACTCACAAATATACAGTATTTTAATTTTACTTTAACATCAGGTGAGCCTCCTGCCCGTTTGCTCCCTGTTCTACGAAAAAAAAAAAACGTTGGCATTTATTACTATTGGAAATAACAGAGTACGGGCACCGATATAAACTTAAATAATATAAACAACCGGTGATCCCAGAGCTGGTGCTTTCCTAGCTCAAAAAATAAGTCTCGCAATACAGCGAGGAAATGCTGCCAGCGTTAAAGGTATACTGCCACAGTGACCAAACTTTTAAAATTTATTTTAATTTTCTATTTATCAATTGTAATTATTATTATTACTATGTAGGTTAAGAAAATTTTAAATACTGTATATTAATAGGAATAACAATTATTATGATTTCATTCTATATTTAGTTATCAGCATCATAATGACAAGAGGTTGGTTGTAATTATGCACTAAGTTAAAAGTAAAATTTAAAGATATTCAAAATAACATTTTGGTTGAAATGTGTTGGTTGCGGACAGTTGAGCAAGATTAATTGTCGACTCATCAATATCGCACGTCAAACTTGCTAGTTTACCCACTGTGCTGATCCAGATTTTATTAAAAAAAAATGTAACTTTGAAAAATAACTTTTTACATGGTCCAATATGAGTAAGTTACATTTTTACTGTAGTATATTCCGCACATATTTCTGCAAAATATTAATAATAGAAGTAGTGTGAAGAGTACAAATTTAAACGTAACATCTATAGCTATATACTCGAAATCACCTCTTCCATAAAAGTAATTATCGAAAAACACGTAATCTACGGCCTAGAATATAGAGTTCTAGGATTTTAAACATTACACAACACAATGTCTTAAAAACTAACGACACTTCTTCAATCGAACCGAGAGGCGAAGGAATTTCATTATATACAATTTATTTAAATATTTCATTAAATATTCATAGCTGAAAAGCGCTAGAAACTTTGAGTTATATTCCTTAAATAATTATTATTATTTAATTACATTAGCAAAAGGCTGTGCCAGCACGTAGCTACAACATTTGTAGGAATATATAAAATATCAGGTTTTAAATACAAAGAAAATTGAAACACAAAAGTTTCCTAAAGATCTAATCAAAATTATCT
The DNA here is from genome assembly GCA_905332375.1 of Pieris macdunnoughi. Classification (NCBI taxonomy): domain Eukaryota; kingdom Metazoa; phylum Arthropoda; class Insecta; order Lepidoptera; family Pieridae; genus Pieris; species Pieris macdunnoughi. Next base: position 2,316,075 of record CAJOBZ010000067.1, on the reverse strand, counting down.
TATCTAACAAACAGTCCGTCATTTTGTGCATGCGCTGTGGGTAAACATCAAAGTAATTAGTGGTATTAGGTCATAGCACGTTTATCTTCGATCGGCTCTAATGGTATAACACACCATATTCAATAACCATCGATTATAGAAAGAAACTCGATATTATAATTAACGAACACATTAATTAATATCGATTAATGAAAATTGGAAAATATTAGGTCCTTACATATGAAATTGGCGTTTTTCGTACTGGCCACTTTAATCACGATGTTCTCCTCTTTGGTAAGGAATTCCAAATTCAAATTTGTACAGCTATTTACTCATGTACTTGTGCTTCGATGACCGTCATTCATTTGTTTTTTTCTTCTGTGTTTTTCTGTTTGCGTCACTAATTTTACAAAATGGAAAACTTAAAGTATCGCATTATTTACGAGTACGAGTTCCGCTGTGGCACTAGTGCTGCGGAAACGACTCGAAGGGTGACTGATGTGTATGGCGGTCATGTTGAAAAAGAAAGCACAGTTCGTTTTTGGTTCCAACGTTTTCGTTCTGGAAATTTCAACCTGCAGAACAAGCCCCGTGGACGGCCTGAGACCTAAGTTGATAATGAAGTATTGAAAGCTATTGTGGAAGCGGATCCATCGCAAACCACGTCCGAGTTAGCTGCAGGCTGCGGTGTTAGTGATAAAACTGTTTTAATTCACTTGAAGCAAATTGGGAAGATTAAAAAGCTTGAAAGATGGGTACCTCACGAATTGACTGAAGCAAACCGGCAAACGCGCGTCGACTGCTGCGTTACATTACTGAACCGACACAATAATGAAGGTATTTTAAACCGAATTATTACATGTGATGAAAAATGTTTGATTCTTTACGATAATCGGAAGCACTCAGCGCAATGGTTGGATCCTGGCCAGCCAGCCAAATCCTGCCCCAAGCGAAAATTAACCCCAAAAAAGTTACTTGTAAGCGTTTGGTGGACTAGTGCCGGTATTGTTCATTGCAGTTTTCTCAAATCTGGCCAGACTATTACGGCTGATGTCTATTGTCAGCAATTGCAAACCATGATGGAAAAGCTAGCGGCTAAACAACCTAGGCTGGTCAATCGCTCCACGCCACTGCTACTTCACGACAACGCTAGACCACACACTGCACAACAGACGGCTACCAAATTAGAAGAGCTTCAATTGGAATGTCTAAGACATCCTCCGTACTCCCCGGACCTTGCTCCAACAGATTACCATTTTTTTCGAAATTTGGACAACTTCTTGCAAATCGCCTTCACAGATTTTATTGATTCCCGTCCGACTGTTTTTTTTAGTAAAGGGATCAATGAACTACCTATGAGATGGCAAAAGTGCATAGAAAACAATGGTTCATACTTTGATTAATTAAATATATTATATTTAAAAATATTCGACTTTTTGTTCCTCCCATACAAAACGCCAATTTCATATGTAAGGACCTAATACATATACAATATCGTAGGGGATCCCGTTGCCATGGTAACGCACAAGAGCTCAATGATATTAAATGATTTTCAAAATTTAAATCTATCAATTTAATCAAACGTGAACCTAATGAATTTATTACAAAGATACGTTTATCTACAGCTATTATAACTATTTAAAATTCACACGACACTTTTAATCATCTAAAAAGTATGAATCTAAATTTGTTATAATTTTAACACAAGTGAACTTAGCGATATTATTTGCGTCCCGGTCGTAGGTATTCTTTTAATCGTCGTTTTGACGACGTTTTCGTCGTCTAGTATGAATGAATTTACAAAAGTGTTATATTTATTGTCTCATTTTACCTCAATTAGTTGTACGGAAAAATGGGTTGCTTAATTAGTTACATTTTTCTTGTACTTTTACGGTTATATTGGCACCGATATTCTTTTAATAGAAAAGAAATACCATAATGTATAAAACACGTTGAATAATAAAAATTAATACACTGCTGAATAGATGCAATAATTATTTATTAATTTATTTATTTATTACAGAAATACATACATTAGAATTAAGTATACATATACTTTCAGCCTGTTGCCATCGACTGCTGGACATAGGTATATCCCCTAAATTTCCAGGACGACTGGTTCCCCGCGCTTTGCTGGACGCCATTCCTCACCAGGCCTTCTTTCTGCCTAGTGAGATGCTGTCCAAAGCTTCGCCGACTGGTCCTCGGCTTCTATTCCAGGACTTTTTTTTCCCATCGGCCATCCGGTCTTCGGGTAATGTGCCCCGCCCATTGCCATTTAAACAAATACGCCCGTTTTGCTTTGTGACTTGACTTTACTTTTTCTACGGTTCTCTTCATGTCTAATACGATCGCGTAGAAAAAAAGTTTAATATATCAACCCCCGACGGAAAATGAATGATTGACGTCTTCTTTGTCTATGGCATCGTACTTTCTAAACGATTGGATTATGAAACGTTTTTGTTAGAAAAACTTGAGAGAGCTCCGAGATTGTTCAGGGCTACTTAAATATTAATTTTATATATACTTTAGAGTTTTTAGTAACTCATTCTAGGTAGGTTTTAATTAATTAAAAATTATGTGTTGCGTAGAGATGTTTCGAAAGCGAGACGAAAAGTGATAAGTGTAACGCGAGGCTATGCACAATAACCAGAACGTTACCAGAAACACCACTGATGTCTAATAATCCATCCAAAGATGGCTTGCAACTGTAAAAAGCGCAAATTTAGCCCCACATGGAGTACTGTTCTCACTACTCTCACCAGTACCAGCTCCTTCCATTTGACCACATTCCACCCGTATCACCTCGACGTCCGTCGTTCCACAATTCACCATTTCAAGGCAGTTTTTGCAGCGCACCATCACTACGTTGAACCAGCTGCCCAGTGAGCCATTATGCGCGTATATCATAAACTCTTTTGCTTGATTTATAATTTGATACATTTTAGTATATAGTTATTTTGGGCTGGCGATCTGTGTGAGTTGTTGCCCCACATATTTTTATGGTGTCACTGGCGGTATTGCTGTGTGTTGAGCTGCATGAGCTATTCGGGGCATGCTTGCCGTCTGCTGGCACAGGCTTGCTCAGATCGATCTGGTTCTTTCTTCCAAAGACCAGTCCAGTAAATACTCTGCATTTGTTTACACCAATTTATTAATTTATTATTGTATTATCTGGACTATAAAAGAGACTAAGACCCCCGAGTTTGTTTCGACATTTCTTCTCAGGGCAGTCAGTTAGGAAATGTCGACTTCATCTAGTTTAGGATGACATTGTAAAAGTGATTTATATAGTCCTACTTGCAAGAATAAACTATTTCATTTAAACTATTTCATTTCATTTCATTTCAAGTATTTCCAAACCAATTAAACTTAGAGTGTTGCAAGAAAAGAGCGTACCAATTCTCAAAGGCCGGTAACGCACCACTCTGGTGTGCAAGGGTAGCGATATCATTTAACATCAGATGAGCATCCTGCTCAAACGGACAGTTAAAAAAAAATGCTTTTAGTCGGATAATAGATTATTTACAATATGTCTTATTGTAATGTTGCATAGGCCACTCTTCTCCATTCGCTTTGATTGCGTGCACCGCCATAAATTCCCCACCATATTTGTGAATTCGCATCGCTTATGTGGTCGTCCTTTACCACGCTTTCCGTGAATAATAAATAAAAAATATTACCAGAATGTACCAGATGTGTTGCACTGACAGAGTCTTTATACCGAAACGTCAACTATATCATTGTACAAGTTTTTCTTTACCCCTGTCAGATTTAAAGTATAATAGCGATTAATTTCGAATTTTACAGCCTGAAAATCTGTCCATTTCCATGAGATAACACTCAAATGTATTTCCATTTGGTTTGCACGGAAATACAACGCTTGAATGGGCCAGATAAGATCGTGCTGTGGTGTGTTTACAAAGCCTGCTTTACTGGAAAATTCAGTTAGGAAAACTATGACATATACGTAAATGTTAACTGATGTTAACTTATTTTGTCTTTATTTTATTGTACATAAAATATATTTTTCTACAACAATATTATTATTGTTTATGAAAGTAAGTTTAGAAAGCTTACGCTGACACAGGTCCAACACACAGAGCCTTTCGCGGTTCACAATTTTGAAGGTGTAGTGGAGCACCAGCAGCAGGCAGCCCATGCACTGCTCTGTTTGGTACAGTTTTTATTATTATTCTAAGCGTACGATAGCTCGATCTGAACAAGCGTACTCGCGGAGTGAAGCTCGGAGTGGATTTGTAAATGTTCTGTTTATTCGTCGAATGTTAGTGGTAGTCATAGACAATTATAAGTCCGACAAGCTTATGACTAACGTCCGTCCGGAACGGTAGCGTCAATCTATCTGGTCCAGTATTCAATTATTTACATAAACTAAGGTCCAAAATTATACGTTGGTAACGCTACGGAACGCGCCGCTACCTTCTCACCCGGTGATCGTTTCCTGGAACAAAATCTGGCTGCCAGCTTCAACTTACTCCTAGCTTCAGTAATGGACCTTTGTCTGCAATAATTATTATAAACCAAATCGATCAGCTATCCTCCAACTGGACTACATGGTACTAACAAGATAGTAATGCAAACAGGCAACAGAATTGATCGCAAAACACAAAGCGATATTCCAGTGTATTGAATTTTAATCAAACCACATTCCTAATAAATTGATATAGATAGTCTAATTAAAACATGAAACACTCTAAATTTGGTAATTTATATACTAATACTAACTGAGCCAACTATCGTTGTTTTGCCCTATAAAGATAGTAAAGAAAATAGTGTCTAATATCTTGAATTTTCATTACATTTATGTTACATTAAGATTTTTCGTGGCTAAAAGATACTACCTACGGCTATAGATAGCAGTGACTTTTCCAGTAGATCCACAGATTATATTAGTATAGACCTTTATACAATGTTCGCATCACAGTGTTTGTAACTAAACTTTTACAAAACGACTTGGCTGATATGGTATATGTATCAGTATAGTTTTAATGTGAATGAAAACATTTCAAAAAGAGCCCGATTTTTATTGAAAAAACTGTCACAAAAATATGAAATGACAACATCGTTAAAGCTCACAGGCTGGTGACTCCACAAGAGCTTTCGACAAAGGTACGTATTTTGAGTCTAAAAAACTTCATTATAATTTTTTCATGGAAATTACGAAATCCTGAAATAATTATTATCAAAGGATCCCGTTTGTAAATCTAGTGACAAAAAAGTAACAACAGACAGATTTTGGTGCGATTTTTGTTATGTTATCCTAATTATAATTATCCTCATTGGTCTAGTGGTTAGTACCCCTGACTGCGAATCCATGGGTCCCGGGTTCGATCCCCGGCTGAGACAAACATCGATGTGATGAGCATTTGGTGTTGTGCTTAGGTCTTGGGTGTTTAAATATGTATTTATATGTCTATCTATCTATAATATGTATGAATATCCGTTGCCTAGTACCCATAACACAAGCTTCACTAGCTTAGCATGGGACTAGGTCAATTGGTGTGAATTGTCCAATCATAAAAAAAAAAAAAAATTATTAAAATAAATAACACTTACCGAATACCTTTAATAATACTTTACCTTAAAGTAAACCTTAGACACCGCTTTTAAACGCTAATTTATTTGACCCAAAAACAAATTTACTAAACTTAACTATACCTAAACACCCATAATGGGTCAAAGCGCAATTTATTATTTATTAATTTCGTACCCCTACAGCTAACTTAAATCTACTATATAAAAATAAGTCGGGTTTTCCTTCCTGACGCTATAACTCCAGAACGCACAAACCGATTTCCACGGTTTTGCATTCGTTGGAAAGGTCTCGGGTTTCCGTGAGGTTTATAGCAAAGAAAATTCAGGAAAAATTTCAACAGAAAAGCAGGATCACCAAACGAAATATTACATAAAACGAAGCCATCTGGTGGCGAAACGGAGTTCGCCGAGTTTGCTAGTTATATATAAAAAAAACAATTATACTAAAAAAAATATCGGCATGGCACTGGAGGCTGATCACCTACTTGCCCATTAGATGACAAATGACAAATGATCATGAAACAGATACAGAAATCTGAGGCAACCTACAAAGGTTGTAGCGCCACAGATTTTTTTTAATACCTAATTCGGCTGTGTGATGTCATGAAAGTCAGGGTAGAGTATGTACGTGTGTATGTACTCCATTTGTAGTAATAATAAAACAGTGACGATATCTAATATAAAAAATTCTCGTGTCACAATGTTCGTTCTCATACTCCTCCGAAACGGCTCGACCGATTCTTATTATAATTTTTTCATTGCATATTCAGTAAGTCTGAGAATCGACTACTATCTATATTTCGAAACCCCTAAGTGATAAGGGATGTCCACTCCAAAAAAAATTTGTTTTTATTTTTTAATGATACAACATACAAAAACACATACAACCCCTAATTTTCACCCCTCCACAATCAACCCCTATTTTTTAATATAAATATTATACAAGGCAAAACGACGTTTGCCGGATCAGCTAGTAATCTTGGAACATGTTTTCTATGGAGATAGAGTTTTGTGCATACATAGGCCAATATAATATACACAGCGGGGATTTGAACGAGTCACCGCTAGGTAAACACTGTTCATATACTTTATACATACACGAATTCTCATTTAATAGATTTAGTGCAATTCTGGTTAAGTACATAGCGTCAGATGCCATCTATCCTTGATTGGGTTTTGAATCTCATTAGTAAGACCTAATTACAGGTAGTTAGATATGCTAATAATCTACAAACATCGTTTAGAACACTAAACGACAATTTTGACAGTGAATAATTAGTTTATATTAAAATACCAGGTCCTTAACACTTCTCAAAACACCGGCAGTTAATGAAATAATTTAGTTTATGAGGTTTGATCACGCCATAAAAGCACCTATCGTCCTCTCTGTGCACATTTCCTGGCTTTACCGCACCCATTAGGTATCTGCCATACCTAAGTGACTAAGTGACGTAAGGAACAATAATTCTAAATGCTCCCGCGCAAGACTCGTAACACGCCGCGTAATGCTGTTTGTTAAACAAATAAACATACGAAATTGTTTTAAATATTTAAAAATTGTATAAAATGTAGTGTAGTGAAAGATGGGGTACAATTCTAAACGCTCCCGCGCAAGACCGGTGCGTGCTTTTACGCTTGTGCTTATGCTTTATGGTCTTCGCTCATGAGAAGACGCAGAACCAACGGTGAGTGGCTTTCTATATTTTTACGCCGCATTTCTCTTGCCATCGGTCTCCTTTTCTGCGTCTTTGTCGCTACAACGTTCATAAGTACTACAAGTTACATTTATTAATTTATTTTGAATTTAGGAAGCTTCCGTTACGTTACATTAGGGTCTCCCCTTTGATCGTAAGCTGCTTTTGAAAAGGAAATTGGAATGTTGGCACTGGTCAGACATTGAGGACTGAATTCCCAACACGCAATAAGCAGGCACGCTAATAAATTAAATAGGCTGCTTAACATCTATCCCGCTTGCCGTCCACAATTAAATAAACTGTTAAGGGACTGGCTACTGAACACACTATACGCAGAGTTGGAAATGTTACTGAGACTAAACATATAGGTACACATTCATACTCATTACACTCACTCATTCACTCACACGCACCTACACACTCACTCACATGCACTCACAAACTCATGCGTCGCGTAATGCTGTACGATACAACAAACAAGAAATTGTTTTAAAAATTTCAAATTTGTAATTTTAAAAAGTATATTAAGTTAATTATGGAATAGAAAAGGAAAAGTAACATGTTTGTTATGGTAAGAGCTGGGAAACTCTGACATAGGTATGTTTTACTTAAAAGGGTTCCCAAATCTTATACATTGTAATGCATACTTATAATGAATATACACATTTTGAATAAAATCGATTTGACATAAAAGCAATAATAATAAAAAATACTTCTTCTCTTTTAACACCTCGTATCATAAATTGAAGAGATAAGTTTGTATCAGTCCTTTGTAAGGATTTCCAATTTGTTATAAACGCTTTCAATCCGACCATTGAATAGACATCTGATGAATTCGACATGCATTTCGATTTGATATTGCTCAATGTTAACAATAAGTTTACCTTTCTGTATTAAATTGTTAGGATCGCTTTTGTTGTTTGCTAATATCACTATTAAATTTAGCATGTATAGTCATAACATAACTTGACAGCTAGTAATCTATTTAAACAAAAATTAATCTTATCTGTTAAAGGATGGTCCCTTCCATTCTGTTGTCTTTAAAGTTCATCTGTTGTCTAGGTATCATGACCAGTCCATTGCCTTTGGGCATCGGTTACTTTAGTTTAATGTGTTATATATTCACTTTTGACTCTGCGTATCTTCTTTATATTTAGTATACTTCTTTCCGTTGGTCTGTGCGCTGATCTTATCTTTAGCTTAACCTTTGCTATGAACACTTAAGTTTGGATTAATATATTAAACATTCTTATATAACTCTCGGGTGGACGACATCACCGCTGTCGCCAGGGTCACCAGGCCGCGGCTGGCCCATGACAGACACGAGTGGAACCAGACGGAGGCCTATGTCCGGTGTCCGGTGTAACGGTGGACAACCAAAAACTTGCCAATGCAAGCATATGATGGTTCCTAAATGTTACATTGTATTTTACCTACTGTTAAAAGTTATTTTTGGGATCCAACTAAACTTCAATATTCATAATTAAGTTTTGGAAATAAAGGCATTGATATTGTTATGTAACTCTTGTTAACTATAATAAGTGAGTTTTAATGACGTTTAAACAAACATTTAACATAATATTATTTATAAACTTAACACAAAACATACTCATCGAACTGATTACTTCCTCTTTTGAATATTTTGAAGTCGATTTAAAATTATAAAAACACCTAAATCTTTCGTTATTCTTGTCGAGTACTCTTTTTACATACTAATAAAAGTTTGACCCTTTTAATATTAAAAGCCTCTTTTATCTCCGACAATCCTTTATCTTTTGCAAATTGTCACTTGACGTGAGTACAATCCAACGAGTTAGCGTACACTAACCGAAGATAAAAGTCAAACAAACAATTAAACAAAATAAATTAAAACTTTTTATTCGTCCTTAAATGGGTCAACAAGACAAAGAACAGTTTACAAATAACAAAACAATCAGTAATTTTAACATAGTAGAAATATCTTATATACTAACGATAAACTTAAAGCAAGCTTTGCGTTTGATGATAATATGAATTGAAACAGAACTAATTTATTAGGTATTTGATTATTTCTTAATATATAATTGTAATGTACTATCAGTTCTCAAATCAACGGCGCACAGCGGGTAAGGAAACTGGCAAGCAAAGTTTTAATTAATAAATATGTTACTACCGTAACCTATATTTTACTATATAAAATTCTCGAGTCACAATGTTCGTTCCCATACTCCTTTCGAAACGACTCGACCGATTCTTATGATTTTTTTTATGCATGTTTAGTAAGTATGAGTAAGCCCCAAAAAAATATTGTTTATTTTTTTGACAGTTGTTTTTGTTTTTATTTTTTATGATACAACATACAAAAATACATACAACCCCTAATTTTCACCCCTCTACGATCATCCCATATTTTGTATTATAGTAATTAGTTATTTATATATTATTGAACTAAAAAAATGCTTCCTAGAAACATGTCATATATATGTCAAAACAACGTTTTCCGGGTCAGTTAGTTGTACTATAAATTCTAAGCATCATGCACACCAACATTTCTATACTGAACTATAAAGTATACAATTGCTTGTCACATGTGCCATAAAAATAATAAAAAGTTACAATTTAACTGTCCGCGAGTGTTCTAGTCTCGTTAACTCGGAAGGGCTTAGTAAACATGGACTGTTTTTACTCATGGACTCAATTGAGACCCTTTGTTTGATCTCCAAGGACCTCTTTAACTGATAGCCTAATAGTGGATATGCATTATGTAACGTAGTTAGAATATAGGGAAGTTCATTGACGTTTTTTCGAGTTTCATGTGTTTGTCAGCGTTTTTCTTACTTTTGCTCTCAAACATCACATAGAGTGAGGACAATGAAATACTTTTAAAAATATGTTATAGAAAGGATATGTTTTTTTTTTGCATATTCTCCATCTGCAATCAGTGCTTTCACTTTTAGCAAATATGTTGGATGCTTATCTCGTTCGGAGTGTGTCCTCCAGTGAGAACATCTACTCATAATTCTTCACATTATAGAATGTCTTTATGCTTAAGGCGTTTAACATAGTTCTGCATCGTGAGCTGTCGTGCAAGAAAGGATATGTACATGTGAAAATTACATGAGAAGAGAGAAGAAGCAGCGCTAACCAGATCCATGCAACTTCCTCACAATCGAGTAACCCGCAATATCAAAGCACACAACTCAAGACCCTTTGTATCCAAGAAGTCACATGATCCGCCAAGCATCCGCGAATATAAATTAAAAACTAAGCTAAAGAAAATAATAATAATAGCAAATAATGAACACTGCAAGGCTGTGGAAAGACGTAACTGTGGAAAGCATGAATATGAATTAAATAAAACATTATTTTTTTTTTTCATACTTTATATTATTATAGTTGATGATACCCGCGATTTTGCAATGGTTTTTATCTTAATTTCTCATTGTAGCATATGTTTATTATATTATATATTTTAGGTAAATTTTCTATGAACTAATAATATTTTTTGTAGAATACAAATTCATTTATTCATTTAGGTAACACAATTTACACTTATTAACGTCAATAAATAAATACAAATTAAATGCTACTAATTTGACATTTACTGCCATTACTCAAATCAAGGGTGTAGGTTGGACGAGAAGAACTGGCAATAAACTCTTCGCCAATCTTCTTAATCGCCAAGTTTTTTTGTTAAAAAAATGTTTGTAAGGAGCTGCAACCATTACACCATGTTCCACATGACATCTTTAAGTAATTACAATAATAAATTAAGTAATCCAATAGAGCTACGATCTTTTTCCTTATCTATACATAGCATATCTTTTGATATATATAAAATACACAGACAGCTGATCACCTACTTGCCTATTAGAAAAAACAAATGAACGTAACAGGAAAAACAAATATGAGGTCACGACAAAAGTTTACTAAAACTTCGGATACATTCGCTTTTGTTTTGATTTTAGAAACAAAATACTCGACTAGTCTCTCCACTAAATGGAGTTTAACAACCACTCCAGTGTCTCATACGATGTGACCCAATTCGCACTGTGACGTCACAGAACAGCGTGGCTGACTAGATTTGTTTCTGACATATTGGGGCCACTTGAATTAGCCTGATAGTTATACGTTGTCTATGTTAATAGGGTGTTAGTTATAGATATTGTTTTAGATTAAGGTTGCTTCGTCATTTGTTTTGAAGGCAAGGAGGTGAAGATTGAACAGCCTGGGTGCTGGGTTTAAGGAATGCTGGTGTCTGGTTGGCTGGTGCAAGCCCGAGGGTTCACAGATATATATAAATTACGGTTGTCTTTGTATGTTAAAATACTCGTCTTGTTCAGTAAACAGTTAAATTAAAAAAAAAAGGGCGGGTACCTGGGGTTACACACGTAAGAGGTGAAACTTAGAAATAAAATCTTATTTTTCGAAAAATCATCTACTATATGCAACTTTACAGAAATTCGTTAAATTAGATAAAGTTTAACAAAAGGCTTTTATTATCATAGACATGAATACAAATATTTCATTTTACCTTATTACTACGAAGATTATTATAGAATTTCATTAATTGTAATAGAATTATTACTATCATTGAAAAACGTGAAGATTTGCTACAAAATTTCTCCCATACGTCGATAAAGAAGTTTCATTCCAACTTCGATAAAGAAGTTTGACATCAAAAAGCAACATGGCGCGTAACCGAAAAATGTGACGCGTAACGAAAAAATGTTACACTAAATTTTTTTCCAACCCCGATAAAGAAGTTTCACTTCAAAAAAAACTAAAAGAATTGCTTTGCAAAGAGTGTATGCCTAGTGGCTTTTTTTTTTTTAATTGGACCACAAAATTAGGACAAACACATGATATAAATTGACATAAATACAATAATATCAAAAGCGGTGCCGTCCCTATAACATGTGGATACGACCAGCGAAATCAAGTAGATACAAAAAACAGTGTTAAATACAAACAAGCATAAAAATTAAAAATGCAAACTATAAAAGAATTAAACTATTTGAACCAAGAAAATAAATTATCGGTACTGTGTCCTAATTCTACTCTTAGCTGAGGCCAGAGAACCGTGAAAAATGTCACGCTTTAGCGAGCCTTGAGGTTCAAACCCCGGCTTTCAATTAATTAACTTTCCTTCTATGTACGCATTTAACACTCGCTCGAAGGGTGTAGGAAGACACCGTGAGGAAACCGGCTTGCCAAACCAACTGAGGCTGATCACCTACTTGCCTGTTATATTGACAAATTATCATGAAACAGATAAAGAAATCTGAGGCCCAGACCTAAAAAGGTTGTAGCGCCGCTAATTAACTTTTTAATTGCTCTGCAAATATTAAAATATTAACTATGTAACTTCGTGTGAAATTGATTCGCTACAGCTAGTTAAAGTAAAGAAACAAGAATAAGAACATGTACAATATTTTTTACAAAGGATGAATTTATGAAGGGTGAATTTATGTAATATAAAAATAGAAATTAAACAAAATTAATATATATTTTAAATGGAGTCCTAAACTTTTATGTTAGTTCCCAAGTTTTCCACTCTACTCGGCAGGTGTTTTCAAAGTGAGATGTGAAAAATTCATGTCGGTAAGTGTTCTTGAAACATTTATTGTGATGAATGGAGAACATTAGAGCCTATTGCGAAATGGAAGTGATATCCAGGTAGCACCATCAAGTGTCTAAAAATGTAAATTAGGAAAAACCTAATATTTTTGTTTCACTGACGTTCGTTTGGAAATATTAACGATGCCACTGTTTCTCATATATTTTCATATCCTTTAGTCAATTCATGTCTCTTAGGATTTTTTTTAGTATTGTTTAGGAATCACTATATTCTACACAAAACATATACTTGCGAGGTACATGATTTCTGTATATTATATTCTTGAAAAGCTAGTCTTCCGATATTTTTAAATGGATAAGTGGATCAGGACAAAATAAAATTTACTTTGTATGTTACAGTTAATTTGTAAAATTAAGTGATCGAAATAAATTATCAAACGTAAGCTATACCATTATGCATTATTATTAATTTACAATAATAAACACTTATTCAATATATTTACATTAAAAATAAAATTTTCAAACCTATACCGCACAAAGTTGGTTATTATTCATGTATATAAAATCGTACTAAAGCGTGAGACTAACGCATTATTTCGCCTGTTTAATGGTTTTTCAGGCAAGTAGAGGTGATAATGTCTTAAATAATAACGGTAGATAGGTCCTTAATGTACTGGACTGACCAGTGGCGTAACTATACCATCTGGGGCCTGTGGCAAATTCTTTTGATGGGGCCCTATTAGTAAAAATCGACACGTACTCAGTTTAAATTTAATAAACTTCGAGATTTTCAGCGTACTCAATTAGACGTTGTATATGTCAAGAGCTGACTATTTAAGGTACAAACTGTGATTAGAGCAATAGTGCGGCAACGCACTTGCGAGCCTTCTGGCAATGTGAATGTCCATGGGCGGCGGTATAACTTAACATCAGATGGGCTTCCTGTCCGTTTGCCTCCGATTACATAAAAAAAGACACTTATGTGCCTTCTAATGCGTAACTGTCATTGTTTCGAAAGTCAAACCTTAAGCTATTACAAATAAATAAAATCGCTCTTCGAATGCTAGATAAATTTATTGTACGGCAATTGTAATCTAATAAATGACACGAAAATAAAACAAGTGTGTCACGACAGCGCCATCGTGTCAAACGCGTTCATTGGAAAAATTCGTTGGGACGGGATGAGAGCAATGAGCGTGAAAAATATTATTTAGAAAGAATTGTGTTATTTTAATGAAAATCTTTCTGATATGGAATTCTATTATATTTATATGATAGAAGCGACCAATCCCAGCTTTGGTTTGTGATTTAATTTTTTATAATATTAGTATGTTACACAGAAAAACAGAATAAAATCGCGTATACTGAAGTGTCGGAGTGGCGGAGAGTTTATTGCCAGTTCTTCTCTTCCGTTCTACGTCCTTGATTTGAGAACTGGGAGTAAATGTAAAATTAGAAGCATTTAATGTATATTTCTTTTTTGACGTTCATAAGTGTACATTGTGTTACGTATATAAATAAACGATTTTGATAAGATTTGATTTGTCTTCCACTACTTTTAAAGTCATGATTTAGTGATTAGTGAAGATTTAGTAGATAGTAATAACCTATTTCCAAACAAGTAAGTAGGTAGTAAAGTATTCGGATCCAACGTCAAATCGGTACTGCTATGGGTGTGAAATGTTTCTCGCACCGTCTCCAAGCCTTTGTCAACCGCTGTCTTCGCCATATTCTGGCCATCTACTGGCCCGAGAAGACTTCGAACGAGCAACTTTGGGAGCGCTGCCGAGAAACCCCGATCAGCCAGCAGATCAAGCGACCCAAGTGGAATTGGATAGGTCATACACTCCGAAGGGATCCCAATCATATTCCCAAGCAGGTGCTTGATTGGAACCCGCAAGGAAAGCGTGGCCGTCCCAAGCAAACCTAGTGCTGTACACAGACGAAGCAAAGAGAGCCGGAAAGACTTGGAGCGAGGTGAAATACGAGACTCAGGACCGAACGCGATGGAGACTCACTGTGGACGCCCTCTGCCCCATCTAGGGGTTATAGGACATTAAGTCAAGTAAGTCAATAACCTATTAATCGTTGTACTTAAACTAGAACCTACATGGTTTTTTTATTAAGAAAGTAAGTGTTTCAGGCCATCATTTATCTATACAGAATTTAAGAAATAAATGAATAACCAAGAGAATGGTTAGGGATAATCTTCCTGCAAACCAATTTTGTTTTCCAAGGAATCGAACTAACAAACACAGCGCAGCGGTACGTTAATTATATACAGTTAATTATATATAAGACAACAAAGTTTTACTTGTCAATACGACCTTATCTTAAAGCTAATTTACGAACTTCGCAATCCAATATAACTTTTCTGATTAAAGTTATATGTTGTTAATAAGTACCTAACTTCTATATTGCTCCTCTGATGGCTTCCACTTAATTTATTTATAGAATATATCGTGTATTAGTTGATCTCTGCATCTTCTATAGAATTTAGCATTATTGGATTTTTTTATCGAAGACGGGGACGAAATTTCCCCTGTATCATGATAAGTGACTCAATCTCAAAATAAATGTATTCAAATAGTTAAACAAGTACACTTGTGAACGTCAATAGAAAAGATGTTAAATTGATTCTAAATTTACATTTACTACCAGTTCGCAAGTCAAGGGCGTACAGCGGCCAAGAAGAACTGGCGAGAAACTCTTTGCCACTCTTTTTAATAGGTAAGTTTTTAGTCATACAAAATGTTTGAACTGGAGCAAATCAATCCCAAGGATTAGGATCATAAAAATATTCGTATTTATACTGACTGACCTTTGGTTTTACTAATATCGAAGGATAGTAGTAGATCTTAATCAAATTGTGTCTTGAACAGTAGAATATAGTGTTGTAATCATACCACAAAAGGTCAATATAATTTTTAATTTTAATTTTTCTTTATACATGTGTCTTTACTAAGACAATATGGAACATTACGATCTAGCGTAACTTAAGACTAATAAGTTATTTAACTCACTAATAACAATTTTTAACATAAGAAAGTGTCCAATAACACTACTTACAGTAAATAAAATTAAAGGGAAGACACTCTGTTCTTGTGTTCTATTTTTTCACTCATTGTTTAGCACTAACCTGCACTAACAATAATTCACTTGTTCAAATGGTTTGGTTCTTTTCAGTATTCTCACTAAGCCCGTGGTGTCAAGGAGTTGAATAGCCTCGACATTCACGTGATGGTGGAGCCTATGTTGCTGGGGTCCAACAGTCTTTTTTATTTCTGCTTTATTATGGCATTTTATAATCATTTTAAATAAATATAATAGTATCACGCTTTTTTCTGAGATAACCAGAGACCAAGGATCTCTACTTGCTACGGCTCTGACATACCTCTTGGTCTGTTTTTAAATAAATAAGTTTATTAATTATTATTTAAATTAATAATTTTACTAGAATAATTATTGCTCTGTTAAAATTACTTACTTATAGATAAAAAAAAATTGAATTAAAAGTATTGAGTTAGACATAGATTTAGTCGCTCGTAGCTGTCTTTGACATAAAACAGCCATAAATTGTAAAGGTCCTCCACACAACCCCTATCACAAACAGATTGTTTATTGACGTTATTTACAACTACTGTAATGTATGTGAAGTGACTTTAAAGTACGTTTCCGTACCACCCCTTGTGTTGCATGGTACAGAATCCTTGCATCTGTCATAATAGACAAGAAGGTAATCAGCCTGCCTGCAATGTCAACGTTCAGGTCTGAAACGTTTATTCACAACTTCCATACCGACATCCGCTTCAAACGCATGCTCTATGCTTAGCTAGACTCACAATCTAATATATAAAATTCTCGTGTCGCGGTGTTTGTGGTTAAACTCCTCCGAAACGGTTCGAACGATTCTCATGAAGTTTTGTGTGCCTATTGGGTATGTCTGAGAATCGGACAACATCTATTTTTCATCCCCCTAAATGTTAAGGGTAGTCCACCCCTAAATATATTTTTTTTTCTGTTTTTATTTTATTATGATACAGAATTAAAAAATATATACAACCCCTAACTTTCACCCCTCTACGATCAACCCCTATTTTTTATTATAAATGATATACATGGCAAAAAGACGTTTGCCCGGTCAGCTAGTTTTTCTATATAAGTGATAAGTTAAAAATAGTGAGGATACGTAAGTTACTTTCATACATTGATTTTCTTTATTGGTATCGGTATTCTCTGACTCCCATTAAAGATTTGGATCTCATATTTAGTATTGAATTTTGTACCACGAGATCCTGAAGTTCAACATTTACGCTTTAGATTAAGGAAAAAAAGGATTTTGTGGTTTTATGAAACCACGATAAAAGTGAAAAAAATTTCACATTATAGACATTTAACTAAATTTTTATTCCATTAAGGGTATAAAAATCGCTTTATCAATCTTAATTTTATATTTGGAAAATTGTAATGATAATAGGAAATAATAAAAGTAGACTAAGTCTCCAACTAATATTTTTATTGAACTCTGTGTCTTAGAACGTACGACATACATAATACTTAACAATTATTTAGATTATATACACATATTAATAACAATTATTTAGATTATATACACATATAAAATAATAGTCTATAGTCTATACACTACACGATCAGCTGCTGCGAACTATAGACGCCGCCATATTGGCCTTGGCTGCTATGACGAGCGCCTTTCACTTTATCCCTACTCCGCGGCCGACCGTCACGCGACATACGACACACAGACTAAAAAGTTTGAGACGATGTAATAAAAGTTTCACTTTAAAATACATACGTCCATTTGGTTATTATTGTGTTAGTTACAAATCTTTAGTAAATATTGTATGAGTGGGTTAGCTTAGTAATTATAATAATTCTGATACTTTACATTTAAACCTTGTATTTCAATCTTCTTTTAGGTATTTGTGTGTGTGTTGGCAAAGGCCTCATCCAAATTCCACCATTCCTCTCTACCATGTACCACCTGCTGTTTCTTTAATTCGGTCTATACATTTTCTAATCTGTCTCCCTCTTTTTCGTTTGCTGTACCTTGGGCACCAGTTTAGTTCTTTTTTGCTCCACTTTTCTGTTCCTCTTGCCAAGTGGGTGAGCTTAGAGTATATTAAATCATTATAGAACTGACGTTGCAGTAGCAGCGTATATTATACATAAGGATTTATTATTCTAAATTTCATACATTATAATAAATTATTTGCCGCTCAGAAAACTGTGCAATTCTCACTCAGTCTCAGTCGTGGTTCACTTGTTTTCACTGAATATATTATATTTAAAAATGTCTAGTAATGATACTTATATACAGAAAGCCAAAGACAGTGTGGTCTTCGACGAAAAGCGAATGTAAAATAAATCAAACATTACAGTGTAAAGTCAGTAACATCAATCCTTATCACGTAAGTAGCAACTTCGAAATCCCGGAACTAGAAACAATTAAACTTCTCTCTCCACAGATTAATTATTTGTTTGTTTAACGAACTCACGATTGTTTCGAACTTTGAGGGTTGTTTGATAGTTGATAAATGTTTTCGTTGGTATTCCACTGCAACTCGAGGATTTAACACTATGTAAGTATGTATTGACTATCAGAGAACGATAATTACTCTACGTTACGCTACTTGTTACGCTCTTCTAATAGATGTTTTTTGGAAATTCCATCCCACAGTTCCTCCTTCTTAGGCAATTCATTAAGGATATCCGCTATTAAGTTGTGGAATAGGCTGCCGACTCCATACGACTGGCTACCTCTCCGTCATCTTTTAAAACTCTTCTGTATAAACATTTCTTAACCTTATCCTATCCTGATCAATCGTGACTTGTGTAATTCTTGTGTTTCCTTTTCTTTTGCATTGCATCACTATTTCATCCCGCTGTTCATGAATCTGTAAGATTAGCTTTTAAGTTTTTAGTTTGTTATTAATATATTGTTTTTGTACTACTATTAGATTAAGGTTATATATATTTTTTTTATATAACATTTAGTTCTGCACTTCTCGCACTCATCATGTTTCGTTTTTTGTTTAGTTTTTCTCTTTAACTAGGGTTCCCTGGAAGAGATCGCTTATTAGCGATAAGGCCGCCCGTTGCATCTCTTATAATTTTTATGTATTGTGTTATTTGTGTTTCTTTTATTTTTATTGCAACAAAGTGTAAATAAATAAATAATTATGTACAGAGCGCTATCGCTAGTGGTTTTGATTTTAATTTGTTTTTTTTTGTATAATACTACAAACTGTAATGATTTTATTTTTATCTCACACACTGTTTTATTGTTTTTTTTATTAAAACTCTTTAATTCTACGGTTTTAATATTTGTAAATATGTGAGGAATTTATTGGTTTTTTACTATACATGTGTACAAAAAATACAATAATTGGCTTTTCCGCTGCATTGCTTAATTTGTAAGTAATACTTTGTGCCTATTTTAGTATAGTAGTTTTATTCTAGGAGTACATTGTCTTCACATATAATTATTTAACTAATGTATACAAAAAATTGTAAAACCTATTTTAAAACAGTAAGCGTGGAGTTTCATGCCCATTCCTCTCCACACTAGAATCATCTTTATACTCTATATAACGTTCAAAAGTGCCATTTTAGGTCTAATTGGAATAAATTATTTGACTATTAGCTATTAACTATTTCTTCTTCGCTTTATACACAAAGTCGAAAGTGAATATATTTGATATTATGTACGCGCGTAAGAAGTTATACTTCTTTGGCAATATTAAAAATAGTTTGGCTTTGTTCCACCTCCAGTTTTTGATGTTTCACAGCGATAAGATGAAAACTCTTTTTTTGTATTCAATTTAGTGCAGTTACACTGATTCATCAATTGTTTTTTGTCTCTTTTCCTTATATTTGCTAGATAAAATCAGAAAAATTACATGTTTTGATTAAACAATGTGGTTAATTTTTTAATCAAAACATTACTCGATAATAATAATAATACATACGGATAGTTAACCTCAATTGTATTGAAGCACTTAGGAAGGTTGATGAGCACAGTTTTTTCACAAATATTAATTAGTATTGGTTTAAATATTCAATTTAAATCACTTCTGATTATAATTCAAAAAGCATCGCTAAATTTCTTTGAAAAAATAATTAAAACTCCTTTATTTGTTTAAAAGGTAAATGACAAATGTCATTATGGTCATTCAAAATTGTTGGCATACGAACTTCACGCATATTCTATTTCTTTTTACTTGTTGATTGTCTTATTCCTATCTCGCTCGCGCACGCTATAATCACACTCCTAATTTTGTGTCACGGGTGCGCGCGCATTGTAAAATTTCACTCTCATAAATTTTTCATAACGCGCCTAAAGAAGTATAACTTCAAAAACTAAAGCAACCAATGCCCTGTCACAAGCTTTAGAACTCAATAAAAATTAAATCCCATACCACCCGGAAAGAGAAGTGGACAGGCCAAAACGAAGGTGGGCTGATGACTTTATAGAAGTATCAGGGAAAAGACTGGCAGACTATTGGCCACGATACACCTGGAAAGGGTTGGAAAAGGCCTTAACCCAAGTGGACCCATATCTACAGGCGACTAACATTTAGCTATAAATAGTAACAAAATTTCAAATGGAACTTAAGGATATGGAAATAAAAAAGGCTTTATTATTATTTCCCACACTGAAAAATAAAATAAATAAAAATAAAATATGTTTATTATGGAACATAAGATACATGTATCACTTATTCCACGTCATTAAATTTGAAGGCATCCCTACTCATCGGCAAAGAAGACAGAGGGTGTAGGCCGAGAGAAAAAGCCAGCGTAAAAAACTCTCGGTACTCTTTTAAAACAGCAAATCATCAAACAACACTTATTTAAAACAAATATCGCAAATTGATTAGAAGTAGCCTGTCTAGCACTAGTCCCAGGCCCTTTTATCAACTAGATAATCGTTGACTTTATAGTAAGCCTTTTTACACAGCTTTTCTTTAATACATTTCTTAAATTTATTGAAAGGCAGTGATAAAAGAGCCTCTGGGATTTTATTAAAGAAGAGTATCCCTTTCCCCAAAAAAGAATTACTAACTTTAGATAGTCTAGTACGGGGAAATTGCAGCCTGCGTTTGTTCCGTGTATTAACATTGTGCGTATGTTCTATTCTAGTAAACTTATCACTATTTTTGTATACATACATAATATTTTCATAAATATATTGCGAGGGAAAGGTAAGTATATTAATTTCCTTGAATTTATCTCTAAGAGATTCCCTACATTTTAAATTATAGATTGCACGAATAGCCCTCTTCTGCAGGATGAAAATAGTTTCGACATCAGCAGCATGACCCCATAATAATAAGCCATAAGTCATTAAGCTATGAAAGTAACTAAAATAAACAAGTCTAGCTGTATCGACATCAGTTAGTAAGCGAATTTTTTTAACCGCGTAGGCTGCAGAACTAAGTCTCTTCGCCAATCCGTTAATATGAGGGGACCACTGAAGTTTTGAATCCATGGTGATTCCGAGAAATACAGTTGTATCATCCAGATTCAATTCCTCACCGTTTATAATTGGTCTAGTATCCATAACCCTTGCATTAAAAATTTAATGCATTTTGTCTTTTTTGCATTAAGTAGAAGGTTATTCATACTAAACCAATGGACAATCGAAGACAGAGCATTGTTCACATCGTCAAAATTTGTTATTTGTCGTTTGATTTTAAAAATCAAGGACGTGTCATCAGCAAACAAAACTATCTGATGTTTTCTCTCTACCATGAAAGGTAGATCATTTATATAAACAAGAAAGAGGAAAGGGCCAAGAATTGAGCCCTGTGGTACCCCATATCTACTGCCGACCCAGAGGACCTCTTACCATTCACTTCAACCTTCTGAGTTCTTCCGTGTAAATAGGAAGTCAGAAGATTCAGTGCGGTATTCTTGATGCCATAGTGGCGGAGTTTCCCGATTAAGGTCTCGTGTTGGACACAATCAAATACTTTGGATAAGTCGCAGAAAACACCTAAAGCGTCATGCGACTCCTCCCAAGCCTTAACTATATATCTATATAACTCAACACCGGCATCGGCTGTCGAGCGACCCTTGGTAAAACCGAACTGATTATTATGTAATAATTTGTTTACGTTAAAATGACTTACCAGTTGATTTAATATAATTTTTTCAAATATTTTACTACAAGTAGGTAGTACGGAAATTGGTCTAAAGTTACTGGGGTCGGACATACTACCTGCTTTAAATAAAGGAATAACTTTACTATGTTTCGTTAAGATGGGGAGCAATTACATCAATTATGCTACTAATTATTTTTACAGAAATACCCCAAAGATCGGTAGTGTTCTTAATATCTATGGTTCTAAATATCCTCACTATATCGTCGGCACCAATGGGTCGGAATGAAAAACTGACCTTGCACTCGTTTACATTATCTTTGAGCAGCGATTCGGCGAGGGCGGGAGATGATTGAAGAGACTTAGTAGTCGAAATTGGAATGTCAGAAAAGTACTTATCAAAAACAATCGCTATCTCTTCGTTAGATTTGATTATAGTGTTATCGACACATAGTTCGATGTCTTGATTGCGATCCCTGACTCTTCCAGTTTCACTATCAATTATCTTCCAAGTCATTTTAGTTTTATTGGTACTATTTTTAATCTTGTTTTTGATATTTAAGGACTTGGCCGCGTAACAAACTTTCTTAAATAATTTCGAATAATTTCGAACATAAAGAATAAATTCTTCATTATGATTGTATGACTTTTCAGCGTAAAGGTCATACAACCGTTGTCTACTTTTATAAATTCCCGCTGTCGCCCAATCACTAAACGATTTACACTGCGAATGAGAGACTTTCTTTGAGGTAAAGATGGTGTTGAACTCTTTATTAATACAATCACTTAGATTGTTGTATTGTGTATCAACGGTAGTACCTACCGGTAATAAAGGTAGGCGTTTACCTATATTATGTCTAAATCTCACCATTCGCTTTTTATTCACTGGAACAAACACACTGCTCTTATTTACTTGTTTCACCACTTTACATTTTAGCGCCACTAACTGTCCACAATGATCTGAGCTAAGATCAGTTGTAATTGAGGTTTGCATTGCCTCTGCATCTGTAAATACATTATCTATACATGTAGCAGTGGAGCTTGTAATTCTAGTGGGCTCAAGAAACAAGTTAACAAGATTGTAAGATTTTAATAACAGATTGAATTTTTTACTAATGGAGGTATTTTCTAATAAATTTATATTGAAGTCACCACATACAATACTGTGATACTGTGACACCACATAATATACTTATTGTTCTTAAAACTAACTTTACACAAAATTTCCTCCAACTTTTCTTCAAAAAATTCGTAAGATGCACTTGGTGGTCTGTAAACACTTAAAATAATGCAATTCTCAATCTCTATACAGGCTACTTCCAAAGAGTGTTCTACAGACAGACACACGATGTCATTACGCTCTTTATACTTTAAATTTTTATTAACAATAATCAAAGAGCCCCCATGAATCGCCGACAATCTGCAAAACGAACTTGCAACTTGGTGCTGATCAAAGTTAAAGATGATTTGGCATTCTCTAAGCCAATGTTCGGTAATGCATAGGACATCAATTTTACTTGATTTTAAAAACAACTCCAATTCTAATTCTTTGCCCAACATACCTTGCATGTTTTGATGCATCAAGTTTAAACAGTTGTTGTTAGTAATATAACATGTTTGTGTTGAGCTGAGTTGTACTAAATTATTGCTAGAGTTTGCCTCTATTGTCACACTATCTAATTTAAATTATTTATACTTAATGAAGTGCTACTGCAAGTATCACTACATTCACTTAAGCTAAGCTGCTCAATAGAAGCAGTTGTCTGAAAAGCTAGCTGCTCAATAGAAGCAGTTGTCTGAAAAGCTAAATGTTTAGCTTTAGTTGTAAATAAAAAGTAAGATAGCATAGTAGCTATCTGTTGTAAATAATAATTAGGTAAGCGGAACCTATCCTTTGTCAATACATACTTATTTTTAAATATACAATTTATGTCCATTAAATTAGGTAGTGTACCTAAGCCACAATTTAATTGTATATTGTTAGTAGTTAACGTATTGTGCAACAACATGTTTAACTTATATCTAATTTTATTTTCCTTTGGTGCACCTTTGATGTAAGGAAATGTATGCAAGACAATATTCTCTACATTAAGGAATCTGTTAAGGAATCTTGCCCAATATTTTTTATTATACCACTAAAATATGGTACTTATAAAAAAGGGCCATTTATTACCCAAGCGTGATTTAAGGTTGTATCTACACATCCTCAGTGTAAAGCAGAAAAGGTTTATGAATATAAGGTAAGAAAAGAACATTAAAATACTAATACCAGCAGAGTTTAATTAACTTAGTGTATGTTGGTTAGGAGGTGTTGGGTTCGATTTCCGAGAAATTAAATTATTCATAAATGTCCCTTCCGCATCATTTAGTTAACGAATTACGTAGATCATCTGTAAATTTTATTCATTTATTGCTCACTCTTGTCAATTTAGGGTCGCCTGTTAGGGCAGAAGTGTTTTTATAAAGAAATAAATATATTTTCAATAGCGTTGTTGACATTTTATTTAAGTAAAGGGGAATGGGAAAATAAAACCAATATTAATTTATTTATTTTATTAATTCTAAACATAACTTATTACGATATAATACATCAGTCTTTTGTAAAATAGAATTCATTACATTGAAAACTGTACTTCAATTTCTGAAAACGTGTATAACATTATAATACAGGTACATTTAAACATATAAAAGAGATAGGCTGTATTTTTGCTTTTTCTACTTTTATTAATATTACATACTTTTCTTTTTTTGCGACTGAGGCGCAAACTAGCTGTTGTGGTCTCTGGTAGAATGACTAGAGGCCAATTACCTCCACAACACACACACATTAAACACTACACTACACACCCTTTTTTTCTTTCCATAATTTTTATTTGTTGATTATTATTGTAATTATTTTGTATATTACTGTGTGTGTTTTGTTAGTAGATATTAACGAAACATGTTAAGCAAATTAATGTAAAGCAAATCATTATTAAACCGATTTTCAGAAACTGGAGTAAAACTATTATCTATTTAAACAGAGTAATAAAAACTTTATCTAACATTAATTTGGCAAAGAGTTTAAAAACATTTAACTATTTTCAACTACTTTATACAATAAGTTCCAAATTTGAAATATTGAATTCGGATACGCGCGTTAACCTAAATTAACACTTGACATACTCAAATTTCACGGTAATTAATTTGTCACATTCATAGTGAAGACAGCAGTTAAACTAATAACGTATGAGTAAAATATATTTAACTAACACTGATTGCACAGTAAAATAAAATGACCCCTTACTTATAACGGCGTGTCCTGGCTTCGTCAGGCTGGATTTTATTAAATAATTTGGCAATGCATAAAACTTATTACTGGGACAATGTAGCAGTCTAGTGAAAGAGTTTTTGAAATGAGTGTGTCATGAAATAGTTAGTTTTTAGTACTATATTTGAATCTCTGTTGCGTATTTAAAAAGATATTTCTAATTTACGTTGAGTTATAAATTATAGAAATTATTCAGTTTAATATACGATCAGCAATTCGGGCAAGTCCTATTCCAGACCTTGGTGCAACATAAATCTTAAAACAAAAGCCAAGCTCTTGCTACGAGTCCAATGGTAATTAAAATCTCTACTGGAATGTGATCCCTATTTACATATAGTGAACAAATATTTTATATAACAGATTAAGTGCTTATAAGTAAGGGGGTTATGTAAAGTTCTATACAACCTTATTTTATATTGAGACCTTGAGTTTAACTGTTAACCTATAAATATTGTAACACAACCTTAATATTTGCAGTGATATTTTATTGGCTTCAAGTGCATTTACCTTAAACAAAATATTCGTATTATTATACATATTTAACTACATTAATAGAACGTATCTAAAAAATCTGATAGAATTTACCAAGGCTAATTTGTTATTATGATTTTTTATACAACAGGGGGCAAACGGGAAGAAGGCAGCTGATGTTCAGTGTTATCGCCGCCCATGGACCAGATATCAGAAAGCACGCAAGTGCGTTGCCGGCCTTTTAAGAAGTGGTACACTTTTGTGAATATTGTAGTCTTAAGCGACTCATATTCAGATACTAGTAAGTACTGCCGTAATAGAACCTCAAAGGAGAGGACGACAATTAAATTAAAATAAACTGTACCTCGTCTTTCCGTTTTATCCGATGGTCCTTAACTCTTCTCCCCTTTCATTTTAAGTAGCATTTTTTCGCGTAGCTACCTGTGATGCGGGGTTCTACAGGTTTCTGAGGAAAAGCTTTTAGTTACGAAGAACATTTAAATTACTTTTCTTAACGATGAGGCATACGTCCGAAGTTATTCTTAGAAAAACTTATAAAATATATAAATTTCTGGTTTAAAACAAAAACCAATAATTTAGTGTATCTAGAGAACTAAACCTTTTGAGTTACTAATACTAGTGTAGTGAGTATAAGTGCAAGTGCGGTAGTCCAAATATTACAGAACACTAAGACTGTTAATGAACATTACTTTAAGTTTTTTTTTATTGTATGGGTGAGATTGTAATGATGTAAAGTCTTTTTGTGTTTTAAACAATATGCAATGAACTTACCACGTGAGCATTTACTTCCGCTGTATTTTGATATTGTGTCACTATCTTCACATTCAGAACACATTTGGAAACTTGTTTCTAAAAATAAATAAAAAACTTTAAACATTTTCCATCAATTGTATTTATTATTAATTTATTTATATATTAATACTTCGTTGCATTACAATATAAAAATTTAACAAAATTAAATGAAAAGGAGGGCAACTGGTTTTCTTATCCCTTATAGCGAACATATATAGTGAACTCGACAAACAATTCTTTTCAAATTATATAATTTGAATTTGTTACTTTAGTATCCGTAAATAAAAAAACAGAAAGTTTAAAGCGCCGATGTTTTTATTAATCTAGGAATCGTTAAACCATGTTATACCTGTATCACAATATTTGTGTTTATGGCCAATAGGAGGATCCTGGTTGTCAACATGCCCGAACGTTCTAAAGCCAACCGCAAATTGTGCGTATGGGCTTATTTCATATAGCTCTGTAGATATAATACAAAATTATTTCTAAAGCTGTACGCCTTAAAAATGTATAGCAAGTAGGTTAAATTTATAGCTAGAATAGTCGGTCAACTAAAGTACAAAGGTTTTCTTTGGAAATTATATTCATAAGTGGTAGTTTTTTGGCATAATACTATACAAAAGCGAATGCGATATTTCGTGATTCCGTTTTTAGTTCCGTGAATAGCTGAAAGGCTAAACATTTTTAGAAAGGCACATTAGGGGAATAATTAACATGATAACGCGAGGACTTTTTTAAGAGGAGATTGTGAACAAAACGTAGATCTGAATGGTGAGAACGTCGATAAATTAAATAACATTTAGTAAAAGATAATTGCGTAACACTGATTATCATAATACCCCGAGTAGTTTAGATCATAAACCGTTCTGTTGCACAGATCCCCTTATCAATGACGTTGCGCCTACTAAATGCTGTCTCCGACACTGTTCACAAAGTGAATTCACAGTAGCGATATTGTGTGTATGCTTTTAATATTATATACTTTGTTAATTTCATTTAATTTTTCTCAACATTATCGTATTGGCATGGTCTGTAAGGATCACCGGAGGTTTTTGAGTGAAACATGCCGTTGAGGTCCCGGTAGAATGCGACAGCGACCCCGGAGCCTCTGTAACGCGGCTTAGTCGGAACGACTCGAGGTGGTTTTAGTGGGTATTGCTCACCCAGTCTCTGAATAGCAGAGATTTTGGCGTGGGTCGAGTCCCACATACCCCTGTTCAGGGGATGCGCAAATCCATTTCCACCTCGGATATCAAAAAAAAATGGTCTGTAAGGATAATATATGTATTTCTGTAATAATTAAATAAAGATAAAATAGTCAATATTATTAAAAAGTTGATTGTCCACATTAATCATTAATAAGAAAGATTTTTAAAACTTACCGTGTTTGCCATTATTCCTCACTGGTATTGGTGTGCTATAAATTCTATTTTGTGCATTTATTGCATTTTCTTTCACAGCGCTGGTAAGGTTATTGTGCGACGCATTTGTAGTGAGATTACCATTCTCGGATTTATTATCTGTTGTTAGAGAATCTCTGTATTGTGTAAAGTTTCCAGTTCTAAAAATATTCAACTCAATAAATCCATTTAAATTAAATTGGACTAGACAATACAATGATTTTAAATGAATTAAGTTTGGTGGCAGTTTGGATATTTGAACATAAATAGCTGGGTAACAAACGACTTTAATGAAAGAAGATTCATAGAAAAGTAGGGAAGGGGATGACGGGTCTGGGCGTTACTGCATTCGATTTTTTGCATTTTCTGAGAAGATTTACTATGGTAATATATTATATATATATATATTTTTTTACCATAGGAAAGTAGAGATTTCTACGAATTGAAAGCACACCAACTTTTTGAAAAAAGCTAATATTTTGACGGGTGAATTTCGATTGAAAATTAGGGTGGTTTTTCGATATTAATTCAAAATACGGTGAAAAAATAAATATTTTTAATGAAATAAATTACAGCGCATTTGGTACATAGAAAGGTAAGTTTTCAACAAATTTCGTTAAAAAAAATTGTTTTGTAAAAGATAAAAATTAAAAACCAAAAACTTGGTTTTTTGAATTTTTCACATAAATTTTGAGGTTATGTGAAAAATGTGTAAATACAAAAGTTTTAGATCTTTTTATTATTATTATTTTTATTACCTACAACTTTGCCATTTAACTTTCTTCGATAGGACTTTTAGTTTTGCCGGAAATCGAGATAAACCGTTTTTTACCCTTAAAACTCCCCCCCTACCCCTTCCCGACCTCAGATCGCCAGTAAATTATTTTTCCTTTAATTTTTATAATATTCTCCTCCTTTTCCAATAGGTTTCATCCTACTTTTATTTTTTTAGGTTACAAAAATTATCGGCACTGGTCTATTTTGGCGCGTTAAGGAAAAATTATGAGAGTAAATTTTTACGATGCGCGCGCACTCCGACATAAACACCGACCGCGACACCCTAAAGTAGCTAAAGTCAACATTTTAGTTTGTAAATTTTTCACTATTGTTAGTGTCGTGTTTTCTAAAAACGTAGAATAAGGCGAAAGATACCCATTTGAAAAGGTTTTTTGTCTTGTTACGCCAAAGAAGAAGTAGAAGAAACCGAAGTACACACACGTTTTTATTCAACCTATATGAATATCATATAGGAACTTCCGAATGGGCTGATTCTCTGCAGTTTTCTAACGAGAAATTTGTAGAATCGTGATCTTCATCCGGTTTTTCAAACTCGGATAACTTCTTAAATATTATTCAACAAAATCCTAGTTGGGAAAATTTGAAAGTTTATTGTAATAGTAAGACGCTCTTATTAAACTTGGAAAGTTTAAGTGGGCCACGGTTTTTGAGTCTCTTGAGACATTGAGAGTTCATAATTAGTTTTTCACGAAACTTTGTAGTTAAATTTGAATCAATTAATAAACAAGAATGTTGGAAACTCATATTCTTTGCATATTAGACTTAATATTGAAATTTAATTTCCTTTATTATTATTCCTTAATTAAACATAATTACATGTTCTAGTTTATTTTATGTTATGCATGCGTCGAATGTATAAGTTTTATGTTAATAGAAGGAGTAAAATAAACCTGTAAATAAATACATAAATGCTAATTCAACAAAATACTTGGGTTTAAAGTAAAACTAAAATACTTCTCAAGTCAACGAACGAATACGTCAAAATTAAATAACTATATCACATTTAAACAATTACTTAATTTAATTAACGCTATTAATGGTTGTTTAAATATGATAGTGTTAATAATCTATCTATTCCGATGTTAATTTCCAAAGGGATTTTAATAAACAGGCTCTTTGGGTTCCCAGTAGAAGACTTCAGGAACATTTGCATCAGTGGTAAAGGGTCTACTTGTAGAACGAAATAAATAAAATGAATTACCTTTGTCTTCGTAGTAAAATATAAGCACAACAAATGAGGCAGACGAGAAGAAGAATTGAGCTAAATACGATTACAAGCATATTCAGGTCAAATATGTCAGACGGTGGACCCACTTCACCTAGAAATATTAGATTAACTTTAGTCTCTTAATGGAGAAAATATGCTGATATATAAATTAAAAACTCAACATATAATGACAGCAGTTTTACGGTTTTTATATATTACTGGCTGACCCGGCAAACGTTGTTTTTCCAAAAATAACTATCTACTATAATAAATAATAGGGGTTGATCGTAAAGGGCTGAAAATTAAGGGTTGTTTGTATTTTTGTATGTTGATCATAAAAAAATAAAAACAAAAAGTTTTGTCTTAAAAATAAAAAATTAGGGGTGGACCACCCTTAATATTTAGGGGGATTAAAAATAGATGGTGTCCCATTCACAGACCTAACCGATGTGCACACAAAATTTCACTAAAATCGGTCGAGCCATTTCGGAGGAGTTTAATTACAAACGCCGTGACACGAGAATTTCATATGATTACTAGCTGATCCGGCAAACGTTTGTTTTGCCATGTATATTATTTCTAGGAAACATTTTTTGAAGTTCAATAAAAATAACTATCTACAATAATAAAAAATAGGGGTTGATCGTAGAGGGGTGGGGTTGTATGTATTTTTGTATAAATATTATAAAAAAATAAAAACAAAAAAATCTAAAAAATAAAAATATTTTGGTGGTTACCCCTTAATCGAATTGTCAAAGTGAATTTAGCAGTTTCAATGATAACTTCGTACCAATCCACACTAACGTATCTTCATAATGAATTATTTGCAAGAACATATTTAACAGGGACACCTGTTAAATATTTGAATATTGGTTAAGCTACTTTTATAACACAGCTTATTAATGAGGAAATACTTACTACCATCCAAATTTTTAGTAGCAAAATTGTAAATGCTACTTATACTCCCAGCCTCATTAGTGGCAGTAATCCGGACCTGGTACCACGTTCCGGGAGACAGGTCCGCTATAGCGAACGAACTTGAACGATAGTTCGATGCTTGGTACAGGGGTAGACTCCAACTTGTATCCGAATATGTCTAAAATAGTTTTTGTTTTTTTATAATGTAGCCCTTCAGGACACCCTTTAGTGGTTTTCTGTACCTTTAGCTCAAATATATTAAGCAACAATGAATACAAAAAAAAATACTTATAAATAAATATTTTAAGAAAATATTATTTTCCATTAAAGATGATGAAACTGTCTTGACAAATTTTAATATAGTAATGTTTAAAGCATGTAACTTCAGTAGTATGACCGCTCATAAAAGTCAATTTGGTATACAGGGTGGTACAAAAGTCGTGGATCAAATGCAACTAGCGACTCATGGCCATGTTTAATACCTTTTCTGAATCCGAAAAGAACCGAAATAAACAAAAGGTTATGATTCGAAAAAAAATTATATCGTATAACTTAATATTATCTTCAATAAACAATTATAAACAGTATGTCTAACGCAAGGACTCATCAGTACCAATCTAGTGGATATTATGAAAAAGATAGTGTAGATTTTTTCGAATTTTTATAAGAATAAGTAAAAAAAGTCAATTTTCTTATAAAACGCAAAACAAATTATATTTCTGCAGGGGTTGAGCTTAGAGACCTCCCGTAGAACAATTTTTGCAGCTGATGACCTCATCTTTCCTCTATTTGCGTTTGATCCACGCTTTTTTGGCCAACCTGTATATATCTGACAATTCATACAATATTCATAAAATACTAATATTAGATATTCTAACCAACGTATTCCTAGCTCTGGTCCAGATTCTTGATCCCAGGGGACGAAACTCCACATCCCAAGCTCTCATATCGCAACCACCACCCTCCCAGCCAGCTAATTGGATGTACATGTGCGAACTGTTGCTCCATAACCATTCGTTTGATGATGGTGGAATTGGAACTAAATATTTTTAGTAAAAAGAGTGACAAATACAAATCCGGCGAAGGTTTACATAAACAGAGATTTCATTCACTGTTTTATTAAATTATTCTTTAAGTATTGGGGCATCTCTTTAGTAATAAGACGACGTTTAGAGTGCTTTTCAGCAAAATAAATGTTCAACGTTGAAACATGGAAATGTGGAAATTTCAACCGTTACAAAAGTATAAAACTGTTTTCGTGGATTTGGACCGTTGTTTCCTTTCATGGGCAAACGGGCTCACCTGATATTGAGTGATATGGACACTTATTGCCAGAGGGCTTGCGAGTGCGTTGCCAGAAGAATTTTATGTAATTCAACAACGATTCATTTAAATCCATAAATGGTAGATGTGTTGGTTGCATTTTAAATTATTATTAGAACGAAATAAAGATTAAATACTGTTTTAATAATTTTTTATTCTATGCATAATGATTGGTAGCTCCTTACACTTAAGTATCTTGTACCATAAAATGGTTGGCAATTAAAAAGGTTGGCAAAGAGTTTCTTGCCAGTTCTTCTCGTCTGTTTCCTTGATTTGAGAACAAAAAAGCAGAAGGAGTAATATCATAAGTGCTTAATACAAAAAAAGTCATCAAAATAGGAAATATACATTGGCTGGACTAACCAGTTCCCAAAGTGCTGATATCCAGATACGCGGGTTGTGAGGTTCCAACTTTGTTCGTCGCTGTTATTCTTAACGAATATTTAGTTCCACACTTGAGTCCAGTTAAGGTATGCTTTTGGACGTTAGATATATTTGGTAAGTCGTTTGTCGACCAAGCCTCTTGCCAGGGTCCGTTTGCTTCTTTCCATGTTAAACTATATGCTAAAAAAAAAACGACGGGTTGCACTCCGGGAGTGCCGGCAGAAGTGAAAACTTGAATATTAACGTTGTGCATTTTTGATATTTTGGAATGGTTAGGGAATAATTTTGCACGAATTGCTTTAATTATCAATATAAAAGTACTATCATTTATGTAGAATACAATATTTATTTATTGAGCTATCGTACACAAACATGACAATTTATAATACATTAAATACGCCCGGCAGCTCTCTACTCTCCATCCGTCTTACGAATTTTCGATCAGGTCACGTGTCCTGACGCGAGTTTAACATTTTTTACCCATTCCAATAAAGGTGTACAACGCTGCTAAAGAAGTTTTCACTTCAAAAAGAGACATACATGAAAAATGTATGTATATTATAGTTAAAATTAATAATTAACAGTCATTGTAACGGTATAAAAACGTAGTTAAAAGAGGAATTACGTTCGATAGCCATATTTCAGACAACGACAATAATAAAAAGTACGCAAGGCAAATCACAAAACATATTAACCCTATATTCACTGAACTTATCGCATTTTGAACACATTATCAATGATCCGATGGGATCCATGGAGAAGGACAGCCCAGGACAGACTACAGCGAAAAAATTGGAGGAGGCCTATGTCGGAAGGCAAGCGAACACCGAGGAAGATTGAGTTCATTCAGTTCGTTTGAGATTCATTTATTCTAAAACATGCTATTGGAGATTATGAATTGTCAAAGAATAAAATTAATTATTAATAAAAATAATAGGTGTCAAAGAAAGATAAAAACGTACTTATTTTCTGCGCAGATGATTTATTCGTCATGGAATAATGTGGCTGTTCCCATTCGACCACAAGTGAGTCTTTATATGGCGTTGCTCTAAGGATTGGTGAATCCGGCAATGGTTGGACAATCACTGTATATTTCACTGAATCAGAACCATACAGATTCTTAGCTAGACACGTATAATTACCGCTTAGAGATTCGTCAATATCTGAAAAAATATAACTTGTGATTGAGGGCTTTAATAAAAAACTAAGCTTCTATAAACTTTTAACGAAACATGAGTTCCATGTCTTTTTTTATGGAAACACTACGCCATAATATTCCTATTTACATACTCTCTTATAAATACAATTTAAATCACTGTTAACAAGTCATCTCCCTTTTTCGTCAAAAAGGAAACACAATTCGACAGAAAGAGACAAAAAAGTACTTTAGCTGCAATTAGTCTGATTTAATTTATTTTAAATAATCATTAAAACAGACAGAATGTCAAATTCCCCAATGAGGGCTCACCAACAGATAATTGAAGGCCTGTATTAAATAGTCGACAAATCGTTATAAAGCTTCATAATAATGTTAAATTACTGTTAATCAGAAGTGTATCGTCGTGGTTCCGTGTAAAGCGGGGATGGTGGGTGATGATGTTGTGATTATGGTACCACACCGTACGGGCTGCAGGAGCACCGACACACTCGCATCGTAGAAGAAGAGACGATCCCGCACCAACAGATATTGAACCGCCTAAAGATGAAACTCCGGCTACGACTGTAGATAAAATCATTTTGTTTATTTAATTTAATTTCTAAAGTTTTTTGAAAGTATATTAAGGAGACAAACGTGTCTATACTAAGGTAAAAAATCGTCTTTCGAAACTTAGTTACCACTGCATTCTGAGATTTTTGGACACATAACACGCAGAGATCCAGAATGTTAAAGAAAAACTTATTGTGACTGCTAGATTAGAGGCCACTAGACCTCGAGGCCGGTGGCAGACCAGAGGCTTGCCGAAGACCGAAGAGTGGAAGAAGTTGTATTATTTCGATATGAATATAATGATAGCATCATGGTGACTCAGACTTTCCACAACTGAGCGTTTTCTAAGGCAGTTTTTGCCGCGCCCCACCACTATGTGAAACCAGCTACCCACTGTAGTATTTCCGAACCAATTCGACTTAGGGTCCTTCTAGAAAAGATCGCACACTCTCACGAGCCCTTTGGCATTAAAAGTGTCCATGGGCGGCGGTATAACTTAACATCAGGTAAGCCTCCCGCCTATTTGCCCCCTTTTTCACAACACTTCTTTTTAAACATTGTTTTATAATACTACCTCTATGCGTTGGTGTTTGAGTGACTCTCTTGCTTGCTCGGCCTTCACCAACATGGGTAGATGCACACACCCATGCTTCATAAGTCCGGCCAGTGCTCAAATCCTTCACCTCTGCTGTATGGCGAATAGATTCTATACGTTGTGTTATAACTGCATCGCCCGCACTTCTATGACAAAATATTGAAATAAAAGCAAAAAATATCCGGTAGGCTCGTTTGCTCCCATACAATAAAAAAAAGGGTGCGTGTACTTATGTACGCGCGTAAGAAGTTAGCTTCTTTGGCTTTTTTATTTTTTTTAAATAATAAATAATTAATAATAAATATTTAACGTTCATAATTTAATAATATTTAGTATATTATTCAATTATTAATGAATATTATTAATAATAATAATTATTATTTATTATTTTATTATATTATTCATTCAATTTAATAACTAGGTTTGTTTCATAACGTTTTAACTAAGTAACAATAGGTCTTTGTAAATAAGCATTGCTAAATTTCTTTGAAAAAACCATTAAAACTCCTTTATTTGTTTAAAAGGTATACTACAAAGGTCATCATTCAAAATTCTTGGCATAGCTGCTAACTTCACGCATATTCTATTTCTTTTTACTTGTAGATTGTCTTATTCCCATCTCGCTCGCGCACGCTCGGCGCCCATACTGATAATTTTGTGTCTCAGGTGCGCGCGCATCGTAAAATTTCACTCTCATAAATTTTTCATAACGCGCCTAAAGAAGTATAACTTCAAAAAAAAATTAAAAATAACCCTTACCCCACTGGCTTGACGTAAACTGTATAGAAAAGAATTTCTCCATTAGGCCTGTCCGGTGGTTTCCAACTGATGAGTAATGTTGTTGGTGATAGTACTAAAACTTTAATATCTGCTGGTGGTGAAGGAACTATAACAAATGTATAATATATAAAATTTCATCGCTGTATTAAATTAGTCAACGAATTACATAGATTAACGGTTTATATTGTCCCTAGAGTGAACTGACAAGTTCTATTATTTGTTTATGCCTAATAATAATTAGTTAATTTTTAATGTAGTTCTTTAGCTTGTCTTTCCTGATTATTTCTTATGCTTGATTTTATTTCGTGTGTGAATTATTTATTGGTAATGCATTCTTCTTCATTTAGGTTCACATATTATAACAGGATTGTGTTTTTTGTAAATAAATAAAACGTACAAATTAAAGTATAGTTTTGTTACAATAATAGATTATGACTCAAAAACTTGAAACTAATTTTATATTTCGCGCAAACAGATCTATGGGTTGACCATAGTAACTTATCATTGTGGTGACAAATTAATTGATCTGATTCTTTAAAAAATTATTTTATTTATATATGACTGAGTATTTTAAGTACTACAAGTAGTCTTCCTAACATCTGGCCAATTAAATATAATAAAATAGTATTGATTACCGTCCTGTAAAGTAGTGCAGACGATTGGGTAAGAAAACGGTCCTACACCGTAACTGGAATACCCAGCGACTTTAATTGTATAATTGGCATATTTTAGTAAGTTTTGCAAATACTGTTCCGTATGAATCGATGTTTGATTCTGCCAATCACTCTCTGAAAAAAAAAATTGAAATCCTACATAGAAACTTGAATTTTTAATGGGGTAAGATGCCAATACTAAGACTGCCGTAGGACAAACGTTTTTATCACTGCTGCAGAAGCGAGACGGCAAATATTATTTTAGAAGTCGATGGACGAAGGCCTGATAAACTTTAAAGTTACTGTTACGATTCTAGTTCTTAGATGGTCCCCATTTCGTCTCTCTTAGACTTAGCATCCTTGATACCATTTCTTTTTTATAGACAATTACTTTAATTACACTAATAATCATTAAGAAATACACAATTAAGTCTGATGTTTTGAATAATAACTTTATTTAAAAAACGCCGTTTACTACTAACAATAGGTAAGGAGCAGAATAAAGAAAATTTCCTACCATCAGAGGCATATAGAATAGTATATCCCAAAATCTCAGTTCCATGTCTTGGTGCTATCAAAGGTTGCCAACCTACTCGCAATGACGTTGAAGAAACGGCTGTACATTCAACTGAAGTTGGAGCGTTTTCAGGAGCTAAAATTTATTCAAATTCATAATGGGCAGTTCTAAAGTAATTGACAAAGTATTTCGTTTATAATATTTAGTTTAAAATACTGACATTACTGTCGGTCATGTACAAACATCTTAAATACAAAATGTTATACTTAAAAATCAATCAAAAAACATCTAATTGTAAATAATCTGAAATATTCTTAAATTCACTTAAACACTCATCAAAATTGGTCCACCCATTTATTGTATTACGGCTTTGTAGGGGAAGATTCGATCGTCTTGGTAGCGGCTTTGTTAATGATAATATCGGCACGATAAGCTTATGGAAACTCGAAATAAACAGATCAACCGATCAATTTCTAAATATCAATCGTACTTAACCACGTATTACGTTTTGTTATTCAGTAGCTTTCAGTTGCGTTTTATTATTTCCAGTCGGTTGCGTTTTGTTGTAAGTTGTGTCATTTTGAACAAATGAACGGCTAGACTGATGTTTTAACTGATAAACTTATAGTTTTTCTGTTTGTTGCGTTTTATGACACGTCCCACGGAGACAGGATAAAAGTCCGTCTCCTCACCAATTTTCAGCCAAATCGGTTCAGCCGTTCGTGAGTTATAAACAGTGTAATTAACATGAGTTTCTTTTATAGATGACTTACCCTTCTGGTATTTGTAATAATAATATTTTTTTAATGATAAAATTGAAGAAAAACTCGAATGTGCGATATAGTTAGTTTTACACGAGTTACTTTATTATATGAAATAAAATACGACAAGTATTTTCTTAAAATTAATAATACTTTAGAACTATGTTCACCTCCTTCCCGAGTCTCCTGAAAAACTGGCGAGGAAAATGGACCCGAACCAGCACTATTAAAAGCTGACATTGTTACAGCATATCTAAAACAAGAAGTGCATTTAAAAATGTGTTTTTATGAAGAAACAATATTTGAATAAGCTATAACAATTTAGCTTCACAGCATATAAGCTATTAGATAATAGCTAATACAAAAAACATAGACTATAGACACAAAATAAAGAATGTATAAAAATAGTTCTATATTAAAAATAAATCTATGACTTAAGTAATTTAAGTTTCGAATAATTTAAAACCTCGCTACTAGACCTCTATGATCATTAAGCATGCTCTGTGTTAGAGCTTGAACATAATAAATACCGTTTATTCGCAAGAGTAATATAACCTTCAGTTAAGGAATGTTTTGTCTCTTATTTTCCAAGAGGGAGTGACAGTGAAAAGAAACATCTCTATGAGTCCACACTAAGAAGGAACTTCTGAGGTTAGATTGTTAATAAATAAGCACAAGTACCTTGTATTTTTCAATAGACCACTTAGCATTGTCTCTTGCTTTCCAGACTGGTGTGGCACTTTTAACATTCTCGTGTTTGATTCTTCTGAAACTAAAATAACAAGGTTGGCAATACTGGTACATATCTTTTATGTATTAAAACTTTCCAATCCACATACAATCAAGATAGTGTATACTGCATTATGACAGTCGATATTATCTTAATGCATCTCGGTTAGTTATCATAATGCGTCGGGTTGTCTTTCTCCCTAAAATATGGCGAGGGGGTCGATGGCCATATGTCATACTCTTGAACGGGTGCTACTTGTGATGACTGGTCGAACTTGAATTCTTTCGACTATTTATTTGCGTGTTATTCCCACAAGAAAGTAAGTGCGTGCTCCTATTTCATCATGCCTACTGCTAATAGAGGACAAATCTTTGTTTTTATTTTTATTATTAATTAACTATTAACTACTTAAGATGTCATATGGAACATCGTGTAATGGTTGCAGCTCCTTACAAACATTGTGTAAATCAAAAAACTTGGCGATTAAAAAGAGTGGCGGAGAGTTTCTTGGCAGTTCTTCACGTCCGTTCTACGCCCTTGATTTGAGAACTGGCAGTAAATGTAAAATTAGAAGTATTTAGCATTTAATATGTATTTTTTTATTGACGTTCATAATTGTACATTGTGTTACCTAAATGAACAAATGATTTTGACTTTGACTTATGGGGTGGAGCGGCATCTTCATTGCTGAAATGTGAGAGTGCCATTCTAAAGATATCTTATAAGAAACCTTCTCGCTACCCAACTTTAAAAATGTACAACGAAACAAAACTTCTAACGGTTATACAACTATACTTAATGACAATATGCCTTTTTTGGAAACACCGACTACACCAAATAATACACAATGCAAACCCACATACAAGCTACCCAAGAAACACGCCAAAGCTTTTTCTCTTTCAGAGGCATTTTCTACTTACTTAACCTTATTTAACCGCTTTCATTTTGAATGTATTAGGAGGCAAACGGGCAGGAGGCTCACCTGATGTTCAAACTCAAATTAAAAATATCTTTATTCATATAGGTTTGTTTACCTACACTATGAACGTCAAAAAAAAAAGTTAAATTAATTGTAAATTTACATTTACAAAGTTAAAAATTTACAAAGTTAAAGTTAAACGATAGAGCAGCCATAGACACTCACATCGCCAGGAGGCTCGCAAGTGCGTTGCCGGCCTTTTAGGAAATGGTATGCTCCTTTCTTGAAGGACACTAAGTCAAATTGGTTTGAAAGTACTTCAGTGGGCAGCTGGTTCCACATAGTGGCGGTGCGCGGCAAATTATATTAATAATTGTCTTAAAAAAAGTTAAGGTAAGGTAATATGAAAAATGTTTAAACAAAAGTTTAGTATCGCTAAAACATCTCGATTGGAAAAACCATAAACAGGAAAATAAGTGAAAAAGGCGAAGTTGTAAAATTTATATGACTTTTATAGCGATAAAAGTTTCCTGAACTTTAGAGGGGTCTTATTTTTACGACACTAGAATGAAAGCTTCTTTGTGTTTTGCTACTATTTTAGTATTACTGATTGATAAGAAACTAAAAAAAATGTGTGGCACTCGGGGACTGCCGCGGTAAAGCTATTGCATAGCATTGTTTATCAACTTATGCAATAATAATTATTTATTAATTTTTTATTTATGCAGTATTTTTTTATTTTGATATTAATTCAAGTTTTTTATTTGATATTAATTCAAGATTTTTCTTTGATATTAATTCCATAATCTACCACTCTACCAAACTCAGACTAACACGCCTATATAGTCTGTCTCACTCTAACGCGTACCGGCTCCACCCGATGTGAGATGTCACGTTACGTCATCGTGTGTTAGGTTATTTTCGTTACGGAATTTCTGGATTCGGTCTCCACGCTCAAGGCCCGCAATAGAAGCTATGCAATATCTTTAAAACAAATTTACATTCCTCTGCTTATAGTTAAATAAAAAAATTAAGTATTTAAATTGGCGCCTGGTAGATAGAAATTACCGGTAACCCAGAGCTGGTGCTTTCCTCGCTACACGAATAAGTATTGCAATACCAAGAGGAAATGATGCCAGCATTTAAGGAACACAGGAACCAAACTTTTAAAATTTGATTTAATTTTCTATTCATAAATTTTGATTATTACCATGTAGGTATATTGTATATTGTAAATACTGTATATTAGTGTCTTTATTTATATATGTTAATCCATAAGCAAAAATTATTGGAGAAATAAAACTTACTCCACTTAAGCTAAGAAGGAAATTACTGAAGAATGCCGATACTATGATAATATTTTTTAGATGATATAAGCACATCACGTGACGTTTACGAATTTAAGGAATCATTAGTGATATTTATTCAATTTAATAAAATATGGTTTTAATCGATATTTGCCTATAAATTCGAATCAAAATCTGCTGTCAATTAAAAGATTTATGTCAAAGGATACAAGTGATCCTTATATAAAATTAATTAAAGTTGATTAAACTTACTTTTAATACTTTTTTAAGGCAAATAGGTAACAACTTTCTATTGCGAACTCACTGACGTAGTGATTCGTCAATTACACCTCTTCAGCTTATTGCAGAGTTGTTTTGGCACCTCCAATCCAGCTTTGTACCACCATTACGCCAGAAACGCGGTCTTTATATTAGGTCCTTACATATGAAATTGGCGTTTTGTATGGGAGGAACAAAAAGTCGAATATGTTTAAATATAATATATTTAATTAATCAAAGTATGAACCATTGTTTTCTATGCACTTTTGCCATCTCATAGGTAGTTCATTGATCCCTTTACTAAAAAATACCAGTCGGACGGGAATCAATAAAATCTGTAAAGGCGATTTGGACTGCCCCATCAGAGTTAAATTTTTTCCCTTGCAAGAAAATGTCCAAACTTCGAAAAAAAATGGTAATCTGTTGGAGCAAGGTCCGGGGAGTACGGAGGATGTCTTAGACATTCCAATTGAAGCTCTTCTAATTTGGTAGCCGTCTGTTGTGCAGTGTGTGGTCTAGCGTTGTCGTGAAGTAGCAGTGGCGTGGAGCGATTGACCAGCCTAGGTTGTTTAGCCGCTAGCTTTTCCATCATGGTTTGCAATTGCTGACAATAGACATCAGCCGTAATAGTCTGGCCAGATTTGAGAAAACTGCAATGAACAATACCGGCAGTAGTCCACCAAACGCTTACAAGTAACTTTTTTGGGGTTAATTTTCGCTTGGGGCAGGATTTGGCTGGCTGGCCAGGATCTAACCATTGCGCTGAGCGCTTTCGATTATCGTAAAGAATCCATTTTTCATCACAGGTAATGATTCGGTTTAAAATACCTTCATTATTGTGCCGGTTCAGTAATGTAACGCAGCAGTCGACGCGCGTTTGCCGGTTTGCTTCAGTCAATTCGTGAGGTACCCATCTTTCAAGCTTTTAATCTTCCCAATTTGCTTCAATTGAATTAAAACAGTTTTATCACTAACACCGCAGCCTGCAGCTAACTCGGACGTGGTTTGCGATGGATCCGCTTCCACAATAGCCTTCAATACTTCATTATCAACTTGGGTCTCAGGCCGTCCACGGGGCTTGTTCTGCAGGTCGAAATTTCCAGAACGAAAACGTTGGAACCAAAAACGAACTGTGTTTTCTTTTGCAACATGACCGCCATACACATCATTCACCCTTCGAGTCGTTTCCGCAGTACTAGTGCCACGGCGGA
The DNA here is from genome assembly GCA_905332375.1 of Pieris macdunnoughi. NCBI lineage: Eukaryota > Metazoa > Arthropoda > Insecta > Lepidoptera > Pieridae > Pieris > Pieris macdunnoughi. The sequence goes on along the minus strand of CAJOBZ010000067.1, from coordinate 2,274,099 downwards.
ACTCGTACTCGTAAATAATGCGATACTTTAAGTTTTCCATTTTGTAAAATGTGTGACGCAAACAGAAAAAACAAATGAATGACGGTCATCGAAGCACAAATACATGAGTAAATAGCTGTACAAATTTGAATTTGGAATTCCTTACCAAAGAGGAGAACAGCGTGATTAAAGTGGCCAGTACGAAATACGCCAATTTCATATGTAAAGAGCTAATATTAAAAACATGTGTGTGTACTTATGTACACGCGTTAGAAGTTATACTTCTTTTGCGTAACACGATAAAAATCTTAAAAAAATATACATATTTCGCCTTATTCTACATAGAAAAAACTACTGTCAATGGAAAAAAGGTATTTAATACATTTAAAGTTTTATTATAACGCATTATCTAGTTAAATAAAGTTTATTTACATATAACAAAAATAATAATTCTACATAATTAAAGAAATGGACATTTTTATTTTAAAATGTTGACTATGCTAACTTCAGGGTGTCGGTTTTTTGTAACGGCGTGCGCGCGAATCGTATAAATTTACTCTCATCATTTTTCCCTAACGCGCCAAAAGAAGTATAATTTCAAAGAGTGTATATCGTCTATATATATTAAAAAAGTGAAATGTAATAAAAATCTTACTTGGTCCAACATTCTGTGGCACAGCCTTTATGTGGAATCCTGTGATGTGGCCATTATGTGAAAGTGGGTCTGGGGGTGACCACCACACTCTTAGCTGACCTGGCTCTTCTGTTTGCGATACACGTACTTGTAGTGGTGGAGATGATGGTGCTAACAAAATAACAAAAGGATTTTTTTATGGAAACCGTATTAGATTTTAATCTGTACCAATTACGACCGGTACTTTATATTATGGTAAATTTGGATTCAATAGAATTAAGAAATTCCCTCTGTCTCTTTATTAAAGCGTAAACACAATTTGACAGGAGATGAAATAGTATTTAAGTCTGATTTAGTTTTTATGAATAAGTATATTAATAAAATTAAATAATTTATTAATATTGATGATTTTGTAAATATTTAGTTTATTGTCAATATATTAAATTGAATTTAAGTAATAAATTGTTTCATCATTTTAAAGAAAATATAACTTACGTTCCTCCTGTGTAGTGAAATGCAAAGGTTCAGTGAACCGGCTTACAGCGACTTGGTTGACAGTTGCAACTCTAACTGCATAGCCGTTCGCCGGACGAAGATTTTGCAGCTCGAATATTTGGCGTATTTCATTATTGCTAGAGGAAATATTGACGTTTAAATCCGGGTAAAACAAATAAAATACAAATCATAAGTACACTGTAAAATAACAATTTATTTCAGTGGAATTTCACTGCGTATTTCAATGTTGTTTTTGTCTTATTTTTATTTATTTATTAATACTATTTTACATTACAAATAGAAACAAGTAACATAAATCATTAGGGATGCAAAGGTGCACCCTTATCGCTGACGTGTGATCTCTTCCAGGGAACCTTAGGGGAGCGTTCAAGTATTACGAAAAACCTTTTGTAAAACGTTACAATGCGGGGCGGGGATTTAGAATTACGCGTTATTGTTAATATTATTTTCGACTTTCCAGTACTTTACACCACATAATGGTAACTTTTAGGTATAAAGAGTCACTAGGTGGTCACGAAAAGTTTGACTATACTTGGGTACAGAAAAACGTTACGGCGCGTTACATGGGGTTACATACAATAATCTCCAAAAATTGCGTGACGTAATTTTTGAAAAAGCGAAAAATCTAAAAAACTATTATATATTATACAATATTACTTTCATTAAGTTTATTTATCCTGTTTTATTATATAACTATTCATTAGTGGAGATTACAAATTTGACTAAAAATAGTTTTGATGTACGAGTTTCTTTCTTAATGGCAATAATGGTCTAGGTATATAAAATATTTTTCACAGTTTTCTCAAAATATTTACTTACTGGTCAGGGATTAACATTCGTATCAGACTTACTCCATTACTTTAAGATCCATTAAAATTATTTATTCTTATAATGTAATGATATATGATGAACTATTTAGTCCATGGAATATTGGCCTAGTGGCTTCAGCGAGCGACTCTCATCCCTGAGGTAGTAGGTTCGATACCCGGCTTTGCAGCAATGGATTTTCTATGTGCGCATTTAACTTTCGCTCGAACGGTGAAGAAATACCTCTACAGCAAACCGAATTGCCTTAGACCCAACAAGTCGACGGCGTGCGTCGGGCACAGGAGGCTGATCAACTACTTGCCTATTCGATTGACAAATTAACATGAAAGAGATACAGAAATCTGAGGCCAAGACCTAAAAAAGGGTGTAGCGCCACTGATTTATTATTTTTATTTAGACAATGGCTTAAAATCATTACCAAAATCAACCACATATATTTATTATATAAAATTGACCCAATGCTAAGTATAATTTGTGTCTTAACATACCTTGTGACATTAAATGTGCTAGCGAGCTCCCAACGAACATCACTGAGGTGCGCAGGCGCATACTGTACGGTATAGTGCTTGGCATTTACACGGTCATTGGTTCGCCATGATATGGCCACTAATCGAGATTGAACTGACTCCAAACGAAGTTCAGTTGGTGGTGTGGGTGGTTCTGGAAACAGTTGTTGCTTTAAATGTTTAAAAACTATTAGTTTTTAACATTGAAAACCTTAATTAGTTTTATAAAGATTTGTCATATTTATTAACAAAGTCTCAGAAGAGAATATAATCGCTATTTGATTTTCATTTAAATAACGATTTTTTAATAAGCGTGTTTAAGATGTTAATAATATGTCATGAAAGTGACAGCTGAAGTTAGTGTTGCCGTGACAGTTTCGCCCAAGGGTTAGTGCTATTTATTCTGGCAACATTGTGTTGTCCTCTTCACTAACATTATGGTTAATACTAAATAAAATAAAATAAAAATATATTTAAAAGCACCATAAAGTTAATAAATTCATTCTTTAAATGAATGTTTAATAAGTAAATTATTTCTAACTAAATATTACAAAAAACTACGTTATTTTAGAAACAGAAATACGAACATAAATTATAGCACTTAATGACTTTAATAGGCCGACAACGCACTCCCAAGTCTCTTGGTACGTGTGGGAGAGACGGTGTCTGCGGTACTCAGCCTCCTGTTATATCAAATACAAATTCAAAATTCCTTTTATAACTCACCCAGTATTGTGACATATACATTGTAGTTGCTGCTCCCAAAGGGATTGCTCGCTCGACATTGATACAATCCCGCATCATTTGTTTCTGCGTACTGTATACTTATTGTACTTCTCAAACCTGAGTTGGTTTTTATTTCTGACAGTTTCCATCTAAAACAAATTATGTTTATATTATGTAAACACTAGCTAGTGCCCGTGACTTCATCTGCGCAGGATAATATAACATTTAAAAGCGATAAAAGTATCTATTTTCATTTAGGAATAAATTTATACTACCAAATATGCATTTGAAACAAATTATTATACATTTTTACTGTAGTTATGGTTCACTATTTTGAATTTAAAGGCTTACACATAAGATATAGATATACGTATATTTACTGTGGCGGGCTTTTTTGTAGGACTATTTAAGATAAACATTTCCATCATACATTACATATGTGTAACAACTCTAGCAGTTTTGGCAGCGCACACCAGAATAGCTCGCAGATGGTAGATTTTTTCCTGCTTACATGATATTTTGGACAATTCACACAATATCTTAATAAATTGTAGTCTATGTGTTATTCTGATGTATAAGCTATATTATTGTAAAGTTTCATTATAATCCATTCAGAAGCTTTTACATCAAAGAGTAACAAACATCCATGCATACTTACAAACTTTATGATATTAGTAGGATTTGCGAAAAGCGTAATTTTTTTGTGTTATTCGTGGCCATAGACACAATTTAAAAAAAAGGTTTTTATTATATTCGTTCAACAGCTGTCCTGACTGAAGTAGAAATGGTAATTAAGAGTTTTAGTTTCTATATTAATCTATTTGATATTAGGAATTATTTATTACTTTTTCTTTTTCTTCATTATTTTGTAAGTATCGAAATACAGCGAGGAAATGCTGCCAGCGTTAAAGGTACACTGCCACAGGGGCCAAACTTTTTAAATTTGTTATATTTATTAATTATTATTATTACTATGTAGGTTAAGAAAATTGTACATATACTACTACTATATATTTGTTTAATTTTTAATAATTGTGTTAAAGATGTTTAAATTATTTTTTAAAGCCTGACACTTGCCTATGAGTGTGCACTTCCAGTGCGTGTCCGTGCCTCATCCATTGTACAGTAATAGGTGTGTCTCCGAGAGCGTGGCACTCCAGCGCTACTGATTGACCCAGACGTGATGTAATATTAGCTGATGATGTGGAGAAGTGGACTGGTTCTAAAAATATAAATACTCCATCATAAAAATGAGTATAGTTTGACCAGTGTTGTATCTAGCATAGTTAATAATAATAATAATTTATTTGCAAGAATATGATACAAAAATGTTATGGTGGTACAATCTTAAGTTCGCATATTATGCCACACATAATGGCGTGCATATTTGTCATCAAACGTAGAATAGAAGGTACAATTACATTATAAGAAATATCATTATAGTCAATTCTTATATTATCTTTAAAAAACATATTATTACGCTATCAAATTAAAATAAATTATAATGTTTCACGGAAATAATCATTACAGGTATCCAAAAGTTAATACATGTTTTCCAAAAGTACATTAAGTCGGTTTTTAAAATCTCTAGTAGTATTTTTTTGGTAAATTATGATAAACTTTTACTGTCATTATGATAAGCTTTTTAACATAATGTGTCATATACCTATTGTTTAGTAAAAATATATATTCTATACTTCATTTACATAAGTTTTAAAGTCTTATTTATATTCGTTAAGCTTCTCTTGGATAGATATATTCGGAAAGGCTGAAGGAGGCCTTACCCGTGAAGGGGTTCCGATCAATGGTACTGAAGGACAACAAGAAAAAAAAGTGTATATTATAAAATTCTATACTGTACATTTCTAATAAACTACTAGCTAAAGCTGCTACTCGTAGATATTTTGTTTAAAGATCACTGTTGATAACTTGTTCGCCACAAATGTGGTGTCGGTAAAAGCGCTCATATCTGAAATCTTTAGGGAAATACATATTGTATTACAAGTTCACTGTCCTAAGTTTTCCCCATATAATTTACGTTGTAGTTTTTATGCCTAATAGTATAAAATGATTTGATGTGTATCAATTGATCTAATTCGTTTATTGCTAACAAAGTTGTTTTATTTTCACATATAGTTATATGCTGAAAATCTCCTAAGTAAATAATATAAAATAAAAGCTTATGGTTGTGGAGATGGGAGGGTGCTGCTGTATCTCCAATGATGGTTGACCAGTCACACCGCCTGAACCACCGAATGGCTTCGATCGAAAACTTGTATGTATCAGACGTCAGAATATATAGCAATTCAAGTTATGAAGTTATACTGTTTATAGCGGATTGAAGATGTCGCTATAGGATAAATAAGTTTAGCGAAAAATACTATGTTTTTTGAGGGAGTTTAGAAACCTAAATTGCAAAATGAAAACGACGTAATACCGACTATTGACAGTGATCCAGATAGTCTTGCTGAGTGGCGTACCGACGCCATTTTCAACGTTGCAAGAATACAGTCCCTCGTCTGCCAGTGATACCTCGTCTATTACCAAGGACCCATTTGTCAGACTTAGAATGCCGCCTCCAGCAAGTTCTAGTACGGGTTGCCATGTACCCAGAATCGCTAAAATTATACATTCTATAAATAAAAGTTACTACACAAACACTTGTAGGTTATTAGAAAAGATAAATTAAAGTGTACTTAACTTTGGTTCAGTCACAATTTTAATCAATTAAATAAATTAAGGATATTTAGTTGATATTTGATGTCAAGAAAAAGTAAGCGGTAATTAGAGATAAATAGTCAAAGTCAAAAAAACTTTAGTCATATTGGTAAACACGTACACTTATGAACGTCAGAAAATAAGTTAAATTAATTCTAAATTAACATTTACTACCAGTTCGCAAGTCATGGGCGTAGAGCGGGCAAGAACTGACAATAAACTTTCCGCCACTCTTTTTAATCGCTAAGTTTTGTAAGTTTATTAATACCGAATTTAATCAAATGCTCAGGCCAACAAGTTTAAAATACAATTAACGTTTTAAGCATTTGAAATGTTAATTTCGAAATTGTTAACATAACTTCATTGCTAACAAGCAAGCGTGTTTTTTGAAAGCGACTTAGAAAGGTACTCCTTTCCAAGCCACGAGTCCCGACTCAAGTAGGGATCTAAAATCTGTAATAACTATCAATCTACGACTCTACGATTTTTTAAATCAAAATTTTATATACCGTTGAGGCATTGACATGGTTTTATATTGTCCAATTTTTTCATCAGTCAATTGGTTATTGTTTTGTAGAAACTTGATGTATTTCAGAATCTGTATCTTTCATATATTTTTTTTGTTTTAACGTTTTCAATATCTTGAATTTCTAAGAATATTCTTACCGTCTTTTTTCATCCAATGTACTTGAGGTTTTGGATACCCACTAGCGCTACACGAGACAACACCTCTTCTGCCTAATAAAAGAGAAGAGTTCGATGGCTCTTCTGCCCATTTCGGTGCAACTGTAAAAAGCGACTACAATAAGAATTATTAAAAAACCTAAGAGCTTGGTAAAATAATATTCGCAGCAAAATTATCTTTAAAATTGTCCGTATATTTTATGATTCACGTCCAAGGCTATACACCTATTTTAATAAATAGTATATATGTCGCGGATTCAGATAGAACAGCGCGTTGATTTATTAAAACAAATAACTGAGTGCCGGCGCAGGCGCCGATAAGAGCAATTTATACACAACGATCGATCCAACACATTATTGACATTGACAATTAACAACCTGTAACACGTCAACGATATTGTGCGGTGTTGCCATTCTAATAAAATAAATGACAATCTGTTCCCTACATTATCACTGACATATACGTAAATACAGTGGTACCTCGATTACGAGTGTTTTGTGATAGGAGCCGCTGAGCGAGCGATATTTTGCTTTGAGATGAGAGCAAGATTCGAGATACGAGGAATTGCACGCTTCACACTACCCTAGCAGTTTCTCCCAGCTCAGACTAGACCTTATCAGTATTTTAGATAAGTTAGGTTCGCGTGGACATTTACCAAACGTTATCCATTTTTTTTACAATCATGTGTCCGAAGAAGATGATGTCAATTGAATTAAATCGTGAAATCATTTTCTAATTAAAAAACACTTAACAAAAAACAACTGTTTTGGGTGCTGATATAGATTTATGGTATTTCAATAAATTTCAATGGGAAAAAATTTAAAAATTGTACCATACAATATTTAAATAAAATAATTTTATTAGACATTGACCTATCATTTATTACTAACGAAACACAAAATAATAATAAAAAAACAAAAAATTATGGAAAAAAGGGAATAAGTGTGTAATGTGCCTGTTGTGGTTGTAACTGGCCCTGGCTCAGCATTATGCTGTTAATAGTTAATCCCTTTTTATAGTTTAAAAAAGCTTTTTTGTATCTGTATTAAACTAGATTACCTTATTCAACTAGATTACGATCCCTATAAAAAATAAACCACGTTTCATATAGTTTTCTAAATTACTCAGCACGTCAGATCGGTGTTCATACAACATGAAAGCGGGTAACACTCAGCAAGGATAAAAAATGTCTATTTTGCCTCATTATCCAAAAATATATGACGTATTTTCCGAGCATATAAAGTTTCATCATGTCTCAGTTGTGACATATTTGTTCATTAATTTGTTTTGACGAAATATAAGACACAATACTGAGAAGTAAAGATTCCATGATTTTTAAAATATTGTTCTGTGCCAGATGCAGTTTATATATGCTTTAACAAAATATTCTTAAAATATTCTTTGTTTGCTTTTTTTTTATAGAACAGGGGGCAAACTGGCAGGAGGCCCATGGACACTCTCAATGCCAGAGGGCTCGCGAGTGCGTTGCCGGCCTTTTAAGAATTGGTACGCTCTTTTCTTGAAGGCGCAAACTAGCTGTTGTGGTCTCTGGCAGAATGACCAGCGCTGTGGAACAGTCACCTTCTCAGCATATTATTATTAATATCTTTATTATTATTATTTTTTATAATTATTATTTTGTGTGTTTCTGTGTGTGTGTTTCTTTATATATAGAGGCTATAAAATGTATAGTACTTTTGATAAAATTATTAACACCTCACCTTTTATATACAGTTCTGTGGTTTTATTAACAGTTGCGACGTGGTTGGTTGCGACGCAGGTGTATGTACCACAGTGTTCTAAGGATACTTTTTTTATTATCAGCGCGCTGAATAGCTCTGAACTCCTCTCAACGACCTTGAAAAATAATTGCATTTACCACACTCTTCCTAATTAGCAATAATATTTTTGACCTGATTTTTATAGAAATATTTTATATGGGATTGAATATATTACCAAATAAATCGAGTTAATCGGAATATTTACTTTTTTTAATTGCTAAAAACAATAGTTGTCTTCTGACCCAAGTGGTACTAAATGTCTCGTATATGTCACAGCCATATTAATCAGCCATTCAATCAACAGCCTAGCCTCTTAACTAAACAGCGACGTTTAACTAGCGGCCTAAAGATATTCAGTTGATCTAATAGCTAGGCAAATGACTAGAATCGATGACGTTTCATTACTTGCCTAGCTTGTTGACTGTTAATTAAAATTTAGTTCCACTTTCTGCCACTCTCAAACTCGAAACGAAACTCTTCAAACTGTCAATATGGCATCGGCAAACCACAATTTTGATGGTGTATTCCAAAGTTTAATAAAAAACAACAAGTACAATCGAAGTAGTGAAAATAATAATGTGAATTTAGCTGTGACTGACTCAAGCAATTAAATTTTTAAAGAAATATTTTTTATGTGACATGTTTCATCTCATTTATTTCTGCCACATAATCACTCTATCGTACGAATGGCCTACACATTAGCCAGCCAGTTTATTAAATATTGTAATAAACGCTACAGCTGAATATCTTTCAGGCCGCTAGTTAAACGGTGCTTTTTAGTTAAAAGGCTAGGCTGTTAATTCAAAGGCCAATTAAGCTAGTTGGCTGCGACATATATATAGGTTTAAACGTTTCTTAAGATAATTTAAAGCTGTCATATGTAAAGTATGACCCAACTTCAAAATTAGATCTAATCAAGAAATTTACCTTCAAACCACTCGGTATCCGCTTTCCATCCTTCAGCCACTCAAAGTGTATGGGCAAATCGCCGCTCCTTACGTTACAGTAAATATTTACAATTTGACCTTCCTGAAGGTTGTTCCCAAATAAAAGATCTTCCAACACTGGCGCTTCAATAACCTGTATTTCGAATGTCCGTCTCGCCATTTCTCCCGACGGACTGGTCACAATGCAGGTATATTGAGCCTCGTGGTCCTTATTAATTTCTAGGATACTAAGCACTCCGTGGATGTTGGAAACGCTGCGATTTTTTCGTTTGTGTTGACTCCGTTTGTATCTTTGGAAAAGGTTGTCCGAGCTAATGGTTTTGCCCTTAAATTCCCAATCAATTTTGCTGTGAAGTTAATGATTATTGAATACAACTGAATGGTTTTATTTTATACACTAACAGTAAAAATATTATTATTTTCTATATATCATACTATTATACTCATTTCTAACATATATATATATTAAATTATTTATTAGAGATATTAATGGAGGTTATAGGTCATGATTAAGTGTGATAAGAGGAGTCCCGTAAAATGTGTCTGAATTAATTTTATTGGTACATAATCGAAATAAATTGAATCAAAACGGCTCTTGTGCCTTGAAAATCTTACATCGTACCACTGCACTGGGTCATTCGCAAAATGAGATAAAGATATGTTGTGTAGGTAGTGGGTACCGTACACATCGGCTCCCGTGTAAAAATACAATTAAAAATAGAAATTCCCCTTATATTGCTATAATGTTGTTTTAAATGAATTAAGCAAGGCAAATTAGTGCAGTGTGTGACTTTTCCAAGTTGTTGTGTTAATGGGATAATCAAATTTTCAACATAATAACAAGCGCTCTGGTGCAGTGGCCGTTTTAAAACATCAACAATACGCTAAATGGAAAAATACGCAAGTGAATCATAACATTAACATTATTTTGCATTTGATAGTTTTTTGATTAATTATAATAATCATATGCATAGATTCAGTGAAATAGTGTCGAGTTTTTGTTCAACGTGGTGACGCGTTGTGCGTTTGTACTCAGCTATTGGACTGGAATATATACTATTATTTCGGCTGATTACTCGACCGCCCGCTCGGCGCAGTGTTGCAGAGCGCTGCCATAATAACGTTATATAGGCATCCCACTTGTTTTTGTTTTTATTTATTTTTTATTAAAAGTTGCTATGGCGCCTTCAAATTGTTGTGCTAGCTGTCATATTGAGCTACCAAAAAGGATTTTTTATGCTGTCATATCTGCAAGTTAAAATACGACCTAGAATGTGCTAATGTCTCCCGCAAGCGCTTTGTTGAGATGGTCGCAAGACAAAAGGCGTCATTTAGATGTCCCGAATGCTCTAGGAAACCGACTAATGTTAGCAATGCAAAGACGTCATTGCTGACTTGTGAAAATTCCGATGGAAGCCCCCATAGTATGAGCTCACAAGAAGCAAGTCCGGAGAGTGAACCTCCGTGCTCTAAAGTAACGCAGCGAATAAAGCCATCACATGGACCCCCTTCACAACTACCAGAACTAGAACCATATGTCACTGAAGATAAATTGCGAGATATCTTACAACAGGAGTTATCTTCAGTCCTCACTGTGACAATAAAGCGATTGGTGACATCGGAACTTAATAATCTCACTGAAAGGGTTGTTGGGTTCCAGGACACAATCTGCTTCCTGAGTCGACAATTTGAGGATATAAAGTCTTCTCTTGAGGAGAAGGACATCGCAATAGTGAATCTAAAAAAGATAATGAGAGGTTAAAGTCTAATGTGGCTGACCTAACGAACCGGCTAACTTCTGTTGAACTACATGCCCGGGAGAATAATATATTGATTAATGGGATCCCTGAGAATAGGTCAGAAAATTTATTTGAAACTGTCCTTCGTATAGCCAAGACTGTGGACTGTCCCCTCACTCAAGTTGATATTCAGCACGTAACAAGGGTTGCTAAAATAACTAATAGCAGTGATAGGCCTCGGTCCGTGGTAGCCAAGTTATGTAGCCCGCGTACACGTGACTTTGTTCTGGCTGCTGTGAGCAAATTTAATAGGAAGAATCCACAAGAGAAATTAAACTCTCATCATCTTGGTATCGAAGGAACTAAGAAACCTATTTATGTATCTGAACATCTTACATCAGTTAACAATGCTCTTTACGCGGCCACACGCTTGAAAGCAAAAGAGAAGCAGTATAAATTTGTATGGGTTCGCAACGGACGCGTTTTTACAAGAAAGAACGAAAACTGCCAAGCCTTGCTTATTAAGAATAACGAAACCTTAAATCTTTTAACATAGTATAGTATATTAGATTGTAAGCTTTTTGTTGTATCTTTAGTCTAGTAACACACAGATTTTTTTTTTTACGATGCTTGAAATTTATTATCAAAACGTACAGGGGTTGAGAACTAAGACGGCAAGCTTTCTCAAATATTTGTCAACTTCTAATTACAAGATCATCGCTCTAACTGAAACTTGGCTGAAATCTGGTATTTCAAACATGGAATTATTTGACAATAGATACACTGTTTATCGTAGAGATCGTTCAAGTTCTACCAATACCAAATCGGATGGTGGAGGTGTCATACTGGGAGTCTCCAAAGAAATTTGTTCTTTCAGAGTTGAGGCGTGGGAATCGGATGTGGAGGACTTATGGGTCACCTTACATATAAATATTAATAAAATAATAAAGAAACTTTCGATATGTGAAGTATACCTGCCTCCTCCTGTTAAGATTGGGACTTTGACACATTTTTTAGACAGCGTCGACAGAGCTTTAATCTTAAGTGATGATGTCAATCTAGGGTTCATTAATTGGAGATCGCTAAATAATGAAGTTTTTATAACACCTTGTAATTATAACAATACACTTGGCTTTGCCTTTATTGATTTTATGTCTATGAATAGCCCAAATCAATGTAATAGTATAGGTAATAGTGATGATCGTTTCTTGTATTTAGTATTAAGTAATATGTCTAGTATTAATGTATCAGCCCCCTCCGACTCGTTAAGTAAAATATACGCGAATCATCCTAGTTTATTGTTAAGTATTAAATATTCTAAAATATCTTTTTTGCGAACGAGAGGTAATACTTAACTAAGTTTTTAAAAAGCTGACTATGTGTCTATTATAGGGGATCTGAAAACCATTGATTGGAATGATAGCCTACGCGCTCATAATAATGTTAATGATATGGCATCTGAGTTCTAAAAAATCCTTAACACCTTGTATATTATGTTTTAATTGTATTTTTTACATTTTTTAAATTTTAAATTTCTATTTTTTGTTTGTGAAACTTGTGTTTACGTTAATTGTCACACATTTTAGATGTAAGTTTTTGTAAAATAATTAGTAGATTAAGTATTGTGTGTGATGTCGTAAGCCTAATAAATAAAATAAAAAAATAAATAAATAAATGCTTCAACCAAACAAAAGCACGCGTGGTTTAGTGCAGCTCTTCACATGAATATATTTTAAAGGAATGTTTGTTATTGTTTAAATATGAGAGCTACCTTATTGGATATCCATAAAATGGACATCTGAGATTGACCGTTTCGCCGCTCTGGACTTTTAGTGGCGGTAATGCTCTAATATAAGGTGGTCCTAAAAAGAAAATTATTAGTTTCTATATTTATTTATTATCTACGGTACTGTCTAAATTTTAAAACCTTTTTTGTGATACCCATTGGGGGTGAGATTGTGATTTCAAAATTAATGTCATACTATACTATTTTAATTTTATTTTAAATTTGGTCAAAATGAAAGAGTCTGGTAATGAAAAGTTATGACAAAGATAACTTTGCTAACTAATTAAAAATATTGTTTTTGATATGTATAGTAAATTAACTTCATTTTTATTACACTTTGCAACGGTTACAATTAAAAGTAAGTTAGGACGCTAGCTTAGATTTGAATTAAATAAACTTACCATATACATCCAGCCTGTTCTCATGGGCAGCTACATGATCACCTTCTTTTGCTGAACAAGAGTATAATCCGCCATCTTCCACTCGTATCCTTGATATATTGAGCTGAGCCAGCACAGTGCCATCAGATCGCATTATTTGACCCAAAGAATATCTAAATTAATCGAATATTATTTAATAGGAATATAAGTTCAGTTTTATTTCTGATTATTTTACAACTGATTCATTGACCAAACAGTTTTACAATGCATTGTCAACTTTTAAGTTTTGTATAACGTTTGTCACAAAGATGTGCAGCGTTTGCAGCGCGAAAAGGGAGAGAGCTATTGAGAGAGAGTGAGAAGGGGCGAATAAGCTTATAGAAATTCTATTTTAAATAAAAAATTCGTAAAGAGAATTTATGAAATATTAGTATTTTATATTTCATGCAAAATAATATATTGAAATCTCAAATGACGAATCGTAAATTAAAATGCCACGTGTTTTTATGTCTCGGAAATTTTTAGATTTTTACAAAATATTATGAACAAGACTTAAAAATTAGTTTGCCAAAAAAGTTTCACTTCAGACACGTGTACTTTGTACGCACGCACTTTTTTTTTAAATTTCAAGAGGCACGATTCGTTTTGAAAAATGGAAAGGTTCCATCACCTTTTTTAACCACGTTAGGGAATTTGCCTGTTCTTACCTATATATTCAAAACATGTCTTAAATAGATTTTATTGCCTCATAACACTTGAGAAATTTGACACAAGATGAAACAAAATATACTTTTCGGGGCTTATGTTAGAGTATAGATGAAAAAAAATGTTTAAATATGTAAAATGAATTAAGATTTATTTGTTTTTGATTGTGGCTAATATAACATATATAAAATTTAGCTATGTACTTGCCTGGAGTCAGTGTTGCTCGATATACTGACTCCGTCCCTTTGCCAAGTAAATTGAGGAGGCCTATCAGCTGTAGCTGCACATTGCATGCTGATCTGTAAAAACCTAATTGTAATTATTGGGAAATATATAATTATACTAGTTAAAAATTAAGTTATCAATCTAGGGTAATATTTTTGAAATTGAAACATTTCTTTTCTGTTTAGACTATCTATTTACATAGGTGTAACCGTGGGGCTGTACCCCTATTGTGTATTCTCCAATACAGTTCACGAATGGTGTGTTACGTGTCTCGCGAAATACGCCCCGGCTACATCGGTAATATTTTTACTTACAATATTCATGGGCGAGCCGGGGCGCAATTCCTCGCGAGACCCGCTCTTTCAGTTTGGTTTGCCGCATTTATATATTTAATAGTTTTTTCGCAGAACCGTTCCAGGCACGGTCTGTGCTTTATTAACATTCCTGTAGGCCGTTACGGTCTACAGTCATCTGCATTTGTTGCTTCAGGTCGTGCCTGGACGATGCGAATATAGGGCAATGTAGGAGCACATGTTCTGCGTATTATGTTACTAATATTAAGTATAAAGCTTGCTATGTTTGCCTTTAAATTTTTTAATGATATTTGGTTGATTTTAGATTTCATTGTTATTTTGAAAACGTTTCTAAACCTTTATAATTTTAATTAATAAATTTGTACTAGTATGGGTTTCTAAATTAACTTAATAACTAAGCTAACACATAAAAACTTATTGTTCTCTTTAAAAGTGTACTTACATCACCACCTGGAGTAAGTGTTCTTTCCGTGAAGTGCTGAGTCATCAGCACTCTGCCATCAGACATGCTTCGTCTACGTCGTATCCTTTCAATTGCACCTTTGAGAATGAAGGAATTGTATTATATTTTTTAACAATATAAAAAAATCAGTGGCTCTGGGCCTCAAATTTCTGAATATGTAGACATGATCATTTTGCAATCTAGGCAAGTAGTTGATCAGCCTCCAGTGCGTGACACAGGCCGTCGACTTTTTTGTGTTAGACATGTCGGTTTCCTCACGATGTTTTCCTTCACCGTTCGAGCGAATGTTAAATGCGCACATAGAAAGAAATTCCATTGGTGCACAGCCGGTGATGGAACCAACGACCAGTAATGAGAGCCGCATGCTGAAACCACTAGGCTAACACTTCTCTTAATTTTTTTACAATATACCTACCTATATATAAATTACAAATTATTGTTTTATAATGTGTGTACTGTTGCGCACCTACGCTATGTTAAACCAGCTACCTATCAAAGTATCTTCCTCAATCCCAATCCGAAAGTATACTTAATAACAGTAAATCATAAAAAAATATCCAACTACTAAGGTCTAAATCGATTAAAGTTATGTTTGATAGAACTGTCTTATTTCAAAATTTCTATTATTTTACCAAATAGCAATTATTATAATAAATACGCAATCAAGAAGTAAAACATGTTTATTTTAAATTTAATGCGTTATTTTAATGAGCTTAATTTATGACACAACAGAGTAAAGAAGGACGTACTGCTTGTACAGTTGCAGCAAGCAACCGGTGAGCAGTAGCACAGGACATGAAGCGGAACATTTTCAGAGGCCACACACACTGGGTAGTAGCACTAGTGTAAGATTCGTTGCTATCAACACTTCGTATAATCATATCGAGATGAAATCCAGTGGTGCTATAATTCTATAAATCTTGGCCTCTGATTGCTTCCTTTTATCATTTTTAAGCTATTGCATAGATTTTATCGCGGGCTTTGAGCGCGGCGACCGAATCATGAAATTCCGTAACGAAAATAAAAACCGAACACGTAATATAGGTGCGGCCAATACGCGTTAGAGCGGGACAGAACGCATACTGCATCTCACTTCGGTCTGGCGAGATCGGTGACGTAGCGCAGGTGCATTAGAGTGGGAATGAACGCATACTGCGTATTCCCATCTCACTGACGAGATTTGTGACGAAGCGTAAGCGCGGCCGGTGTAGCCGGTACCGTACGCTTTAGAGTGAGACAGACTAGGTATATAGGCGTGTTAGTCTGAGTCTGGTAGAGTGGTATAATATGATAAATAAATAATTATAATTGCATAAGTTAATAAAAAATGCTATGCAATACCTTTACCGCGGCAGTCCCCGAGGGCCACACATTTTTTATTATTTAACAAGATTAGCTTTCAACAATACAAAATTTGTGTGAATAATTAATAAAAATATTACTAAATCTCAGAAACCCAAGTACTGATAATATAAACACGGAAATTACTAGATTATTGGATTAGGGTCGAATGCGATTAGAGAGAAATGGTGTTAGCTGTAACGAAATAGCCACTGGCTCTCATTACCGGCCTCGTTATGACCACTAATCTAAATCTATAGGGCGACCATGATATAGTGTATATTTACTAATCGATACTTCATGTAATATTATGGGTAACAATGTAGAACGACACAATTTTTTGTATGAGTTTTTAATGTTCAGCCACAACCTTTTCAGGTCTGGGCCTCGGTGTTTGTTTTATGATCATTTATCAATCAAATAGTCAAGTATCAGCCTCCTGTGACTGACACACGCCGTAGATTTTTTGTGTCTAAGTCAAGCCGGTTTCCTCACGATAGTTTTTTTCACCGTATGTTTTTCCAACTGAGCGTTTTTCAAGGCAGTTTTCGCCGCGCACCACTTTGTGGAACCAGCTGCCCACTAAAGTATTTCCGAACCAATTCGACTTAGGGTCCTTCAAGAAAAGAGCGGACCAATTCTTGAAAGGCCGGCAACGCACTCGCGAGCCCTCTGGCATTGAGAGTGTCCATGGGCGGCGGTATCACTTAACATCTGTTGAGCCTTCTGCCCGTTTGTCCCCTGTCCTATATAAAAAAAAATGTAATAAGTGTACAAAGCAATTTTCGCTAGGTGAAGGGTAAAATAAATCTTATTTATCTCTACGAAATCGTCACCCTAGTCAACATAAACTACAGGGGATCATTTAAGGTAGCATATTGCAATCAGAGCGTAAATCAGTTGCAACTGAACAATGTCTATTAGTTATTACAGAAGATCATTACGGCAATTCTCATTATAGAAATTTACAATTTAAAAAAAACATCTAGTAGCAGTAAACTTTGTTAGTAAAATACGGAAGAGTGAACATACATATATTTTGCATGAACATCATTCTAAATGTATGGAATATCTAAGTGCATACTATATGCATACTTCATAGATAACACGTTCTAAAAATAAAAAAAAGGGTGCATGTACGCGCGTAAGAAGTTATACTTCATTGGCATTATTAAAAATAGTTTTTGATTGTATGCAAATAAATAATTACAATTAAATAATCAAAGACTGGAAAAGGAGTCATTATAGTCAATAAAGTTCAGTTTACATTTGAAAAATTAAATAAATAAATATTTATTATTATTCTCTTACATTAGTGTAACATAAATTCTATTATTATTCGAATGTTGTTTTAAAATTATGTCCAATGCCGTAGCATCTTCCGTGGGCAACTTCATTCTGTTAATTTTGTGTCACGGTGCGCGCGCATCGTAAATTATCACTCTCATCAATTTTTCATAACGTGCCTTAAGAAGAATAACTTCAAAAATATTTTTTTTAATATTTCAGCCGCTTTTTAATAAAAACTATTTAAATAAATGTACAAATAATGGATAGTACATTCATATGTAAAAGGCTCCGATACAAATCTATTTTAAGTGTATTTGTTTGGACGTGCAAAATTCTATATTTTACGTGCCAAGGGTTTGTTGACAACTGTTAAAATTATACGTGTGAAGACGATTAACAGTTCTTGGACTTCCATGTTTCCTCTGATCGTCACTAGTAGAGATAAGATTAGCACGTTCTACATACTGGAAGTTTTTTTTACAAATGTGTGATAGCTGTAATTTATATCCAAAAAATTATAAATAATAATTAATTATTTTATATCCAATTATAAACGCATATACTGGGTTTCGGTTTAGAATTATGCTCAAAACCTGGATAATCATCAGACAAGGGAAGTAACTTGGTCTCCGTTTAAGGTTTAAGGCTGGCTTTACTATCTTTAGGGAAAATTGACGGCTATAGAGAGCTGTATATAGTTTATTACTTAAGATGTCATGTGGAACATGGTGTAATGGTTGCAGCTCCTTACAAACGTTGTGTAAAACAAAAAAACTTGGCGATTAAAAAGAGTGGCGGAGAGTTTATTGCCAGTTCTTCTCTTCTGTTCTACGCCCTTGATTTGAGAACTGGCAATAAATTTAAAATTAGAAGCATTTAATGTACCTTTTTGACGTTCATTAGTGTACATTGTGTTACCTATATGAATAAATAATTTTTGACTTCTGACTTTTGTTAGTTGAGCTTTTAGTTATCATTTTATCAGTTACAGTTTATAGCTTCGCTTTTTTTATCTAACATTTAAATAAAGCAATCCAAAATAAAAATAAAACATATTAAATTCAAAAGTGAGCCCGTAAATAGTTTTTATTAATTTTCACTAAGTCTTTAAAAATTTATTTTTCACTAAAATAATCTAAAGTTAAAATCTAAACTTAACTTATCTTAATTTCCGAAGAAACATATAAAAAAAAATATTTTTTACAGTCTTTAATGTGCCGAGCACACTGTTTTTTTAACTGCTGATAATTTTTTTAACTAAATAGGTGTTTTCTTTCTCACTAAAGCTAGTTAGCCTCGACATTCGTGAGACTTCGGTCATGAGCTCCAGGAATGCTCCATAAGATTGAGGTGATCTATAATTAAGGCATTCTAATAAGCTACTATACTAATATTATAAATAAAAAATATTCACACACCTATTGTATCACTAATGTTACAAAAACACACAAAACAAACAATTATATTGTCGTTATATTTTTTATTATAGAATGCGACACTCAATGACAGAGACCTCGCGAGTGCGTTGCCGGCCTATTAAAAATTGGTATGCTCTTTTCTTAAAGGACCTAGAGTATAATTGTTTGGACATACTTCAGTGGTTAGATGGTTCCACATAGGTCGATCGGTCGGTCAAATCGAGTTTTAAGGTAAAAGCGACAAAACATCATTTAATAATTATGAAAACGTTTCTTACCCCTTCTGAGGGGCATATAGTGATTAACTCACATCATACACCAAGAAGGGAGCGAACAATCAACATAGCAATTTCCTTGTGGTTCTCCACAATAGCTACCGATAATGATTCGTCTGTGTATAGACGTATTAGTATTTGTTTGTTAATTGCCTACAGTGATTACTATATAAAGATCTTATAGGTAGCTTAGGTCATGCGTTCCAATCAAGGCTGTAAATTATTTTTTTCTTTCTATGTGCGCAGTTAAAACTTGATCTTATTGTAAGGAAACCAATATGTTTGAATTCTAGGAATCGAGATGTGTCAGTAGGTTGAACACTTGTCTATGATAAATAAAAATAATCAAAGAAACGGATCCAATTGGACCCATTTAGGCTTATTGCACCACTGGGTAATAATTATTTTACATATCTATCGAGAGGCTAAATTATATTAAAAAATAATATAATATACACACGAACTAATAGGATATACCTATAATACCAGTGAGATTACAGATATTGGTCGAGTATTTTGTTAAAACATACAACGGAAAATATATTGGTACAGCTGGTGCTTGAAGCTAGGACCTCTAGCTGCACTGCAGAATCACTACGCTTATTATTACTATAAGGAAACTTACCAGTATTCTGCGTCGAATCATTTTCATAATTTTCACCAGAATCAGAAGGCAACCTGTAACAAAAATATGACAATATATTTCGAGCGATACACTTTGTTACGTCTGTTTTATAAAATTAAAAAATTGTCACCAGCAAATAATTTTATTTTCATTACAAAAAAGCATACACAATTATAAAATACCGTCATTGTGGCTAAATATACTTAGATAGATTAGATAATACAATGAATGCAAAAAGCGGCCGATTCATCACGAAACCAGAACTTTATAATATTCGAAATTCCACTGAGACGATGTAGAATTATGCAAATTCTGACTTAACGGACTTTGGCACGTGGCTCTGTACGTGAAGCCGGGAATTATGAATAATTCAAAAACTTCAGGTTCTGTTTTAAATTATTTCGTTGGATGAAGATATGAAGAGGTAAACGTATTTTATACAATTTATAATATATTACAAATATATGTTATACATTATCTGCATTTTCTAAAAATTTCGATAAATAAGAGCATGCATGGTGAATGTCTTGAAAGTGGTTGAAGCGACAGAGGTTTTTTTTTATATAATAGGGGTCAAACGGGCAATAGACCTGATGTTAAGTGTTACCGCCGCCCATAGACACATTGCCAGAGGATTTGCAAAAAGTGACAAAGTGAAGGACCCTCAGTTGAATTGTTCGGAAATCCATCAGTGGGCAGCTGGTTCCATCTGATAGGGCGCGGCAAAAATTGCCGTTAGCTATGTCAGGACCGTAAATAGAGGAGTGAATATATAAATATAACTGAATGTTACTAGAATTCATAACTCTTAGTACTTCAAAATCATTTATTTCATGAATACCATTTTATATAGACTGAACATAACAATTTAAAAAAAAAACAAATTACTATTTTTACCAAAGACGTTTGAAAAACGTTAAATTAAAAAATACCGTTAACTCGTATTGTGATTTTTTAAACAAAATATGCAAGCTCTTTCATTTTCAATCCAAGCATTTTTCAAGTTTTACTTGAAAAATCACCATATAATGATTATTATTTCGACACCTTGTTACCCGATTTACATATTGATTTGTATTTAGGGTATAAAAGCTAGCATACATCATCATCATAGCATATACGCCTTCCTTACTACCTACAATTTTATCAATATAATTATAGAAAATCTCTCACAGTCACGACTGCATGCGTTCATTCAGTTTTCATATCCTTATAATTAATAGTTGACTAAATAAAGAATTAATTAACTTAATAACGAATAATTTAACTAAATAACCGATTAATTAACTTAATAACGAATTAACTAAATAACGAATAATTTAACTAAATAACCGAATAATTAACTTAATAACGAATTAACTAACTAAATAACGAATTAATTAACTAAATAACGAATTTATTAACTAAATAACGAATTAACTAAATAACGAATAATTTAACTAAATAACCGATTAATTAACTAAATAACGAATTAACTAACTAAATAACGAATTAATTAACTAAATAACGAATTAATTAACTAAATAACGAATTAATTAACTAAATAACGAATTAATTATCTAAATAATTAAATAACAAACAATAAAAGATATTATCCAATTAGGTGCAGTTGTTCAAAAGTGTACATAAATAACGGCGATATGTATAGCCTTTGTTCGCTTTAAAATAAAACCAGAAACGATTCTTTGTATTGTACGTCTGAAGATGAGAGGAGTCATATATAAAATATACATTTTAAATGTGCAAAACGACACTTTTTCTCAGAATATGTTCTACCACGAGTGAATCTGGCACAAGGGTGTATATAAAGCTTAAAGAAATGGGAGCCATATTGTAAGTATTTCTTTTGAACTAATTGTATACTTGTATTATAAGGAATGCCACTACTTACATTCATTGGTAATAATGAGTATAAGTAGTGACATTGCTTTGTTCATCTGGCTGTTACGCGTGCTAGCCTGCTAATCTGATGCTCTCTCTAAAGACAATAGTACATACCAACTGATACCACATTTGCCAAGAGTGACTGTCACAATGAAGCGTGACCCATTCCACATTACTCTTAATAAGTCAAGAAATATTCTGACCAACGAGCGTATAATTTATATAGTTTTTATTTCTTAATCAGATCACCATAGTTTGTGGTCTACAGTTGAAGATATAATTTTCGAAATAAAAATCGTAACATCAAGAACTAGGCCACTTCAAAATTAATCCTAATTATTACCGCAACATGGAAACTGTGTCAGTGTCGGCTCCCTAACAGCTCACTGAACCGGAAAATTATAGCAGATACAAACTGGAACCCGAAATTTAGATTTATTTTCAAAGCGAATCTCATCTCTATCTCGTTTGACATATTTTAACACTTTTTTCGCATCGCTTACATGAATTATTTATTTATATGAATTATGCGATTGCTACCGTTTTTATTTAAGTACACCACAAATTATAATCTAATCTTCTATAATATATTCATAAAAACAGAAGAAATAAAATCTTTTAATTTACTTTTGTAAGAACAAAACATTATATTTAAGAGCAAAAACCAGAGCACCGTCCACCATATTACATATTTTATTGATGTAAAGGTTGGGCATTAGAAAAACCTAAGAAAATTCTGTCGTTAAATCGTTGATATAAAAAATCCACTCTAAATTATCCTTAATATCACATTTATCATATACCGTTTTAGCTGAGGAAAATATATTTTTGAAGTTATACTTCGTTAGGGAAAAATGATGAGAGTAAATTTTAAGATGCGCGCTCACACCGTCACAAAAACCCGACACCCGCACACCATCACAAAAAACCGACACCCTGAAGTTAGCATAATCAACATCTGAAAATAAAAAATGTCCATTTATTTAATTATGGAGAAATATTTTTTTGTAATATTTAAATAAATTTTATTTAGCTAGATAATGCGTTATAATAAAATTTTCAATGTATTAAATATCTTTTTCTATATAAGGCGAAAGCTAAATTTTTTTAAAAGGTTTTTATCTTGTACCACCAAAGAAGTATAACTTCTAACGCGTGTACATAAGTACACACACATGCTTTTTTTAATCCTAGCGTAAATGAATTTTGAAGTTCTTAAGTAAAGGTAATTAAATAAGACTAATTGCTTATCTTTATATGCTTAATAATCTAAAATCGATACAAATATATATATTTCCAGCGTATGTAGATTATATGTTAGTAATATTTAAGTGATTAGCTATTATTGATAAGTAGAGGTAATATCTATATGTATGTATAATAAGTCACAGGAATGGTAAAATATTTAAATCGTATTTATTATATATCACTTTAGTAGTAACCCTATTATACGGATTCACTGGTTTGGAAAAGTATAGCAGTATACAATGATTAAAGTAAAATAATTTTGTTATTTAATAATTATTAAATTTATCTTGGGAATGTCCTAGTTATAAGTGTAGCCTTGTCACCTTGTCAACGTCAGCCCACTAACGGCTCGCTGGGTCGGAAAACTGTAGCAGATACGAGTCGCTACATGTGACCCGTGATTTAGATTTATTTTCATTAAAATGTTGCTATCCATTCTAGAATTTATTCAAAAATGGTATTTTATTTTAAGCGAATCCATTTTCCGGTAACTCCCACCCTATTGGAGTTATTCGACCAATGTGTTTTATATTTATGTGAAAAGGTGCATATTATTACAATATTTTAATGTTACATAGACATTATTATTATAAATGCATTGAGCCCCGTGATTCTGATTTAAGTTACAGATAGACAGATGAAGCAATCCTTTGCCGGGATCTTAGTTTCTAATTTTATTAGTTTACATTTATATATATTACTAGCTGATCCGGCAAACGTCGTTTTGCCATGTATATCATTTATAATAAAAAATAGGGGTTGGTCGTAGAGGGGTGAAAATTAGGGGTTGTATGTATTTTTTATTGTTGTATCATAAAAAAAATAAAAAATAACAATTTATCTAAAAATTAAAAAAAACATTAGGGGTGGACTACCCTTAACATTTAGCGGGATGAAAAATAGATGTTGTCCGATTCTCAGACATACCCAATATGCACACAAAATTTCATGAGAATCGGTTTAGCCGTTTCGGAGGAGTTTAACTACAAACACCGCGACACGAGAATTTAATATATTGGACTAGTGGACCCCACAGACGTTGTCCTGCATGATATTTAAAGCGATTAGGATATTAAGCAAAGTATGAAAGTACCGACTGCAGTGCCATCTGCCGGGCTGATTTGTGAATCTAAACCATTCCCAGATCCCCTTGAACACACACAAAAAATTTCATCAAAATCGGTCCAGTCGTTTGAGAGAAGTTCAGCGACATACACACTCACAGAAGAATTATATAAATATAAAGATAATATATATTTGAAGTGAAACTTCTTTAGGCGCATGAGGATGAAATTAACGGATACTGATGAAACGTCACGAAGATGTGCAGCGTTTTTATCGAAGAAAAGGGAGAGAGCGATTGAGACCGATTGAGAGAGAGTGAGAAGGGTGAACATATAGAAATTCTAATTTTTAAATTATACGTAAGGTAAATAGAATTTATGAAATATTAGTAAGTCGTTGACGCTGACTTCCTGACGATATTTTCCGTCGCCGTACAAAAAAAATTGAGTGGCGCTACAACCTCTTTAGGTCTTGGCCTCAGATTTCTGAATCTGTTTCATGATCATTTTTAAATCTTATAGGCAAGTAGGTGGTGATCAGCCTCCAGTGACTGACACGCGCCGACGACTTTTTGGGTCTAAGACATATCGATTTCCTGTTTTCCTTCATCGTTCGAGCAAATGTTAAATGCGCACATAGAAAGAAAGTCCATTGGTAGACAGCCGGGGATCGAACCTACGACCTCAGGTATGAGAGTCGCACGCTAAAGCCACAAGGCCAACACCGTCGCCGTACAAACAAGTATTAATATAATAAGTATTAAACTCACGACGTTCAGTCTCGGACGCATAAGAACTAGACTAAAGCTTAACTAATTTTTGTGGGCAATTTGTGTATTTATCCAAGCCACTGAAGAGATTCTCTAGGTAAGTTTTAAAACAAAATTATATATAAAATACTTGCTAACTTTTGTTACCGACCTATCAATATATATATTTTATTTCATTATAAAACTATCGGACCTGGCGAACTTCTTTCTGCCTAACAGTATAATAATATCAATGTAACTTTAGTTAAACTTCATTTATTATTTCGTTAAGGTTATAACATTAATACAACTTCTTTGCAAATACAGAAATTTTTTATTGCTTGCCATTTCGAAAGAAAAATGGCAGTTTTACATATTAGGCCTCTTCTCTCTAGTGCCAATATTGCGACACTGCATTTTAAAGCACTTTCTGATATACAACTTTATTTGTTTTCTTATCCGGCGCAAGAACAAAGTGGTGGGTTTTCATATATATGTGTAATTTTGTCAACAGATGGCACCACATGCTGTTTGCATTCGTAAAATTAATTGTTTTTCTTTTTGAGATTTTAATTTGGATATATTTGAAACGTCGGATGAATTTAAAATTATGTTAAATAATTGTAAATTTATAATAATACATAACTTTAATCCGGTAAAAAGTTTTTTCTTTAAATGTCTAAAGGTTATGTTAATCAAAGACAAATTAATTTATTATTATTCAATAACTTATCCGATATTTTAATACTTATTCTGCTATTCGGAGCGGAGAAGAATGTATAAAGAGATAACTAACATCGGTCCAGCCGATCTTGAGTTATAAGTGGTGTAACTAACACGACTTTGTTTTATATATTTAGACTAGTAGACTCGGCCAAGCATTGCTGTGGCTAAGATTTTTGTTACATTACATAGTAGTAAACTATTCAAGAGAAACGGCAGGAGAACACCAATCCACCATGCTTTTTTGGTAGTTATGCCATTCAATTGTAGCTTATGTGAAACGTTGGTTATTATTTTGATAAGGATCAATACGAATAAAGAGCCTTTTCTAGCGGTGGTATTTTAATAAAAAAAAAATTTATAAAATATTAAAAGGACGCTTATTGTGACGTAACTATAAAAGATAGAGGACATGCTGTCGCAACATTTTTTACAGATAGTGATGTGTCCTGAAAAATTGTAATACATCATTTTGTTCTATCATTAATAGTTTTCGCAGCGCACACGATTGAAAGAAGTTTTTTGTTTATTTTTTTACACCTTGGGTTAGATTATTCAAGTTTTAGTAAGCATCCCTATTTTTTTTGAAAATGAAACATAGCCTATGTCACTCGAGAATAGTGTAGCTTGCCAACGGTGAAAGAGTTTTTGAAATCGGTCCAGTAGTTTCGGAGCCTATTCATTTCAAACAAACAAAAAATCAAACCTTTCCTCTGTATAATATTATATTTGTATAAATTTCATTTGTTCTAACAACTAAACATACAATATATCAGATTAATATATTATTAAAAAGAAATTTATCCAACTCTAACAAATACAAACAACTTTCTATTTCTAAGCTAATACGAGTATATCGATTAATAATCAGGAGCATATTTCCAGTTAAGTGCATAATAATAATAACGGCATGCCAGACGCAACTTAAATCAGCAAAGTTATATTGGAACAAGTTTGTTAATCACTGCTTACAGACTGAAGTGTTATCTCTGTACAAAGGTAAATAGTTTCAGCAAGTACCAACTGATTGTTAAAGTAGGTATATAAGTAAATAATTACCCTCAAGTGTTTCGTTGTACATAGATCACTACTTGTGTGAATTAGTATAGGGCTTTGACATTTTCCAATATTTATATACTAAAACCTATGAAAAACTAACAAAAATGAACCCTTTATAATGTGATACCTGTATGTATAACTTGAAGTATGTTATATAAAGGTACGGATATTTGTTAATCTTTATACATATAATTCTACTGTAAGTGTGTATGTCACTGAACGTCTTAAATGTCTGGACCGATTTAAATGATTTTTTTTGTATACGTTTGGGTGGCGCCCTGGATGGTTTGATTCACAAATCAGCTCGGAAGATGGCGCTGCAGTCGGTATCTAGGTAATATTCCGTACAGCAAATAAACAGCTGGCATAAATATAATTATACTGAGCATATGTTCGTAATTATACTCCTAAACGGTTGGACAGATTTTGATGAAATTTTTGTGAGTTCAAGTGGAGTCGAGAATGATTTACATTATTTGATTTTTTTGTATTTAAGACGTGTGTACAGGAGAACGTCTGTCGGATCCACTAGTATAATATACAAATTATATATATTTATCGAAAAAAAGAACGCAACGACAGATGCTTCTAAATTTAAATTTCCTGCCAATTCTCAAGTCGAAAAATCCTTCGCGTCTGTTTTTTGTTTTGTTTGTTTTCATTTACGTTTTCTTTCTTTTTCAAGATGCTTCTAAGCACCTATAAGTGCTATATAAATATACAAAATGTTCAAAATTAACTTAACTAATATGCAAATATGATTACAGAACACCATTATTTCAATGACATTTAAATTATCATGCATCCACATCCAAAAGTGAATTGTGAAGTTTTGGTAATACATGAAAAATTTCATGTCGTTTCACGAAATGTTCTTGGTCTAAAACTGTCATGTCATACGACCCAGATGTATCTGTAACAAATCTCATTAAGCATGCAGTTTCCACTAACGATGATAGAACTGGGACACACGTCATGTGTTTTAGAGTTCCGTGAAAAGCCTCGCTGGGTTGAACATGATTATCATAATCTCCACTAGATCCGCCTGCTGTCTCCGTGGATAATTGGTTACGATTTTAAAACAGAGAGAAAACAGAGGTACCCTGTTTAATTGGTGTTAGGTTTCACGGCACATTCCCAAAAGGCTCGCAAGTGCGTTGCCGGCCTTTTAGGATCAGTACGCTATTTCCAAGAAGGAAATTTGTAGTGAGTGTTTCTCAATTAAATTAAAACCGGTCTGCCTATATAGTGAGTCACGTCTACATCTTAGATAGATTTTATTATTTATATATTGTTCTCTGGATAAAAATATTTATTTTACAATATGAAAGTGGAAGGTAAATGACACTTTTATGACAAACATTATTACATATTAGGAAACTACATTCTTGCTTCCTATATTTATTCAAATTTTACTTATATCTCTTGCATTTAAAAAAAAATGATTACACCATGTAAAGTTAATAAATATAACAAAGTACGGTTTTTACGGTTTAGTTTAACGGCTAAACAATGTAAGCTCAAGTTAACCTGAACATAATGTTAGTATAAAGTTAACTATAACGTACGATCGTAAAGGCGAGAAAATGGGAAAATATTACATGGATTAGGATTAAGTTTACTCCTATTTTATTTCAAGATAGTTTTGCTTTACATGAAAAAATATTATATAAACTTTATATAACACTTTTATATGCGTTGGAAATAATATGCTCTCATAAAAACTCACCCAGTCAATATATTGGATATAAGCTGAGTACGATACGAAATGATAATTTACACAGAAGTTAAATTTTAATAAAACGTTTTTAGTGGTTACCGTGAATATATATTTAATTACAAATCTCAACGTTTCGAGTGCTTTTCAGTAATATATGAATCAAATCAAAATGATTAAGAATCAAAAACCGTACTTTTAATTAGTGCTCCTATAACTAACATAAATGGACTTTTTATAAAACGCAGTATAACAAACTTGCGTGTTGCCACTTGCCATAGTTATCAAATTTATTCATGATAAAAAAGCGTAAACAGATATAGAACTATATACTTTGTTAATTTTTTACAACTAGACTGCAGTATTTTTTAATTTAATCTTTAATTTAGATATATAACATTTACACATATTGAAATCAGCAAAATATATTACGTATTAATTAATAGTTTAGACATTATTTAAAGTACTGTAAGTAGAGATTTATAAGCAAAAGATATATATGTAGCTTATCTCAAAAGTAAGATCATCTAAGGTCACAGTAGCAATCACGTAAAGTGCTACGGTGCTACGAACACAACGCCGGGGTTACGACACATTCGTAGACCACAATGTCTACGACACATTATCAAGGTTTTGCATTTTACGTATGTATTAAATTTGCCCTTAATACTGGTTGCGAGGTTTCCTCAAACTATTAAATTTAATAATAAAGTAAAGCAATGTGATCGTATAAATTAATCTATAATATATAATTTATATTTTATCACGTGATAACTACCAAAAATAACTAATCCATGATTTGAGATCCAAAAAGCACGAAGTACCAGCTATCCTTAATATCACATCACAACTATTTTATGCTATAATAAACTACTCTTTAATAAAGAATATATTTAGATTACAATTAGAATAAATGACGAGGAAAGGATAAAAAATTACCTTTGGGTGTTTGAATATTCGCCAGTGTTCAGTTCTGAAACAAAAAAAATATTAATTTTACGTCCATTATTATAATTAAAGAGTGTGCGGCAAATGCTATACAATTTATTGTGGCAGAATAATTCTAATTATTCTATAAATAGTTAAATTAAACACGTAAATATCATTTCATCCACGTAATACAATCCAAGAGGTATTTTTAAGAACGAATTTAATTAACAAATTATTCCCAACACGTTACAAAAAAGCGATTCCATTAGCGTGAAAAAGGCCAAAAACTATTGATAGTGTCACAAAATGGCGGGAAAAACAGTTTTAATTACAAAACCTGTTATCTGACAGAATTGAAAGTTGAGTGACGTATTTCATAAAAACATTTTCGCAAAAATCTTTACCTAAAATGTTGGTTACATAGTATAATATATATATATATATATATATATATATAATATATATTGTATAACTTTAAAAATTATATTAATCATACCTGAACTATAACTTACAAATCTGTGATTATAATTTTGAAATCCAGTCGGATCTCATCACAAATTTAACATTGCTAAACCGGGAATTTATAGTTTCCCCGCCAAGTTTGATAAGCTTTTGGCGAACATAATCACATAAGTTTAGGTACGGTCGTATCTTGATATAACTTTAGAAAATTAATTACATTATATATTGACAATTTACAATCCTGGGTCAATGATGACCAAGTGATGCTTTAAATAACAGAGGATATTATAACAAAATATTAAATCAATGATAATAATTACATACTGTGCTTATTATGGCGAAGAGAGTGCCTACGTCTAGTTATACTCTCGGGCCGTAACTCTGACTTTAGGTAATCGCCATGCTTATAAAACTAAGAAAGCCCGATAAACAAAATGTCCCTACCAATCTTTAGTTCTTGATTCAGCCTCTGATTGCAAATGTTGCAAATACTTCTAAACCTCGTTGTCTATATCTACGGCTATTACTTTCCTCAAACTTTTCACCGTAGAAAAGAAGTAATTTAAACACATTCATGTAAGTCCAGGCTGCGAAAGCACGAACTAAGGGTTACGAGTACGCCATATTATTGTATAATTAATTAATTCTGTATATATATATATAGTAAAAAACCGTTAAAAATATAGTAATTTACTTTTTAATAAATATAAATATAGTAATTTAGTTTATATATTTTCCAACAAATACGTATACCATGTAAAAAAAATGTTGTTAAATTGGTAACTCAATATAAGATTTTATCGCGAGAAATAATACAATTAGAGATCGTCAGCTCTCCGTAAAAACAAAAAAGGGATTGCTGATTTGCAGAATTGCTAGCCATTAGTGATTTATGTCGAAGCGAAAAATAAAGGCTCCGAGTGTTCTAGGGACCGTTTTTCAATTACTTTTAACAAACATTAATTTAAACAAACAATTACAATGAATACCCCATATAACGCGGAGATTTCTCAAGTTATATTTCTGTTGTGTGAAATTGATAATGATTTATCAAGCCCAAAAAAAGCTTTGCGTACCTTTGTACCTGTTTTACCTGCTCATAATATTTTAATTGCTTAAAAAAACTGCGGTACAAGAATACAACTACAACGCAATTTCCTATAACGCGGTTTCGGTCTACCGCGTTATAAGAGGATTACTTTATTTTAATTTTTAAACTATATATTAAAGCGTTACATATATAATATTTCTTGTAGGGGGACATTTGACCACATAAATTGGAGATTATAATTGCCATTTCACTATGCGTGGTTATTGAGTAAGCCTGATTCATACAACAATCTTCTATAATACGTTTGCTATGTTCCATTCTTCATTTTAATAAAATAGCTACATTATGACTTTATATTTAAAATGTATGAATCATTTTGCTAAAAAAACCCTAGAGTCTGATCGGAAAGAGAACCGGCGTGGCAGTTATGTTTACTAATATAATTCTTATTTGCTACATTATTTCATATTACTGTCTATATATATAATATACTTTATATTTTCATATCAAGTACCAAAATAATTACTGTCGAACTGTAATGACGCTAAAGTGTTGCCAACATACTAAAAAGGTAATTTACCACTCTAGCAACCCCAAATCCCAGGACGCACAGTCTCTAACATAAAACACTTCTTAAATAATTCTTTTTGAGTTTAATCAAGATTTTCGTAATTAATAATTATTGTTTTCATTGTCCCTAACTTTAGATCAGTATATAACTTTCTAGTTAAAAGTTAACCATTAAATAGATTTCACATCTACACTTAAGTATAAAGCTTTTCAATCTGATTGAAAGTAACGATCGCTGCCACAGAAAACTTAGTCTCAATCACTTTCTAAAGTCCTTTAGACGCGCACATTTATATTGAACTTAAAAAGTTACCGAAAGCTCCATTACTTATTAAAAAAGAGCAGTGTTGGTATTGTGGCTTAAGTGACGTTGTGTGACTCATAACCCTGAGGTCGTGCGTTTAAATCACAGCTGTCATTTATTTAAGAATTTCGTAAGTCTTTCGTGATTTTATTAACATTGATTTCTAGCGAAAACCGTAGCCATTTCGAAAAGAGCAAGCAAGACCGCATCTAGCGTTGGTGTACGGGTACCTAACATCAAAAACCTTTTCATGGTTTACTTCTTCCTAATGACAAAGGGACCTTGATCATGGGATGTTGTTATTGTTCCGGGATTGACCCTTAAGGCAAGCAAGAACCTTACTACTCTTTAAAAAATAATCTATATACCAATTCGTCAATTAAGATGAAAGTACAAATAACTTACCACGTTGAAAGGCGAATGATTCGTCAGACCTGTAAACAAAAATAGAAAAAAATAAGAAAATATAACTATACATATAAATATAATTAATTATTTTTATTTTAAATTAATTTACTAATTAATATTAAGTGTATTCTGCACCTCAGTTGTTCTGCCAAATGTTTTGTGTATAGTTTCAGAATGAAGAATCTCTGACCTGTGTGTATATCACAAATCTGTTTACCTGCCGTGTCGTATTTTAGTTAATTGTATTTTTTTCAATATACGCCTAATATTTATAATTGTGCATTATTAAGTATTATATAAGTACTAGCAGACCGGCCAAGCGTTGCTGTGGCTAAGGTTTTAGTTATATTCGTAGTAGTAACCTAATCAAGGGAAACGTTAGCAGAACACCAGTCATGGGGACCACCATGCTTTTTGGTGGTAAAGCCATTAAATTATAGCTTATGTGAAACGTTGGTACTTTTAACACAGCACCATCTGTAAGAATTGTGACTATCAAATATTAAACAAATATTTTGCAATAAAATAATATTGCGGGTATAAATTGAGATGTAAGCTATCCTATCTTTTAAGTTAGATCAAACTGCATACGGTGTGCAAGTTTCGGTAGTTTAGGAGTCCATAGCAGACAAACAACGTAACACGTAATTTATATATATTAAGATTTATATCAAATTTGATGCAATTAGTTTTATCCCAATTAAAACACGGTTTTTCGTGGGAACTGATTGTAACTAATACCTAACTTCAGGTTTAAAAACGTGTTAATATCGGCAAAGTCACGGGAAGATGTTCCAAATTATTCATTTTTATTTAGAATCATACATATTAATGCGAAACGTTTTCATAAACAAATATAACATCATGTATGAACTGAATAATTAATGAAATGAGGTCCTTGCATATGCCGAAATGAAGGAAACTCTTTTCAAAAACACTATGAAAAGAAATAAGATGAGACTCAAATGCCCATTTGAAAGCCTCCAACGAATGTCATTATGAAAATGAATGAAACATTTCAAAACGGGTGTTTTCATTACATTTTCTATACATTTTTCATTAACTATTGAATTGCTTAATAAGATTAGGTTGAAAGGAACTTGAATAGTAATAATGGGTCATTTTAAAGATTTCTAAATGGGTTAAGCATTAGAATTTTTTTACTTTATTCGTTTCTATGATCTCAAAGGTCCTCAAAATATAATCAAAGTATAACATATTTTCGCTATTGGTTTACTGCACGTTAAATTTTTGTTTTTTTATTCCTTATATCAAAAAGGTTTTGTTAGTGTTCTAGTATTTTATTTGTATGGCCCCTTTTGGGGTAAAAGCCTCCTCCATATTTATCCAATAATTTTTTGTCTTGATCAACAGTCATGCAGTTTTCCACCGCTAGTTCTATCCGTCCAAATTTCTTTTGTCGTCCTATACATATCTTTCCAGTAGCTCCAGTCCATTTTGTTGTTTTAAGTGTCCATCTTTTATCTTTCACTCTAGATATATGACAAGCCCATTTCCATTTAAGCCTTAGGGCATGTACAAGTGGATATATAAGAATTATTTTGTTAGAGAAAGTCAACAAAACAAATCTTGTTTACGTCAAGGTGATCCACCCGTATCACCTCGACATCCGTCGTACCACAACTAAGCGTTTTTTAAGGCAGTTTTTGCCGCGCACCACCACTATGTGGATCCAGCTGCCCACTGAAGTATTTCAGAACCAATTCGACTTAGGGTCCTTCAAGACAATGCGCGTACGCGAGCGTGTCAATCTTTAAGAGGCCGGCACGCACTCGCAAGCCCTGTGGTATTGAGTGTCCATGAGCGGCTGCATCACTTAAAATCAGGTGAGGTCTCTGTTCTATAAAAAAAATGTTCTCAACTTTTACATGCTTCTTTCCATTGCACGCTGGCAAGTTGAGTTCTTTATCATATTATAATTCTTAATACAAAAGTATTTGTTCTCCGTTCTTCTATAAGGCGTCAATACCATATATGCTTTTGATACTCCACACATTTGTAACAGTATATCGTGGTGCAAATTCAATGATATCTTGGTAAAAGCTTTCTAAAAAATGTGTTCGCAAAGCCACAACGTCTCGATAAACCGCAAGAGCACTCAGCCATATTGCTCCAAGATACACTTAGAGGTTATAGTATACGTGTTAGAAAACTTGTGACTGAGAGAAGGTTTTCTTCATTATAGATGTTGTGTGCTTTTTTTACCGCTATTTAACCGTCTCAAAAAGGAAGGAGGTTATAAAAACATGCATACACACCACGGAATAATTGTTATCTAGTTCCCACGACACTGGGTGTGGGTGGGGACAAGCGATAGATGAATTTTGTCACAACCATATTTCTGTCATTGATAAAGTTTTTATTTATTTAGTTCAAGTAACCGACGCTTGTTGTTTTTGTGTGTAAGCAGCAGAATGCAGATATGTCAAAAATATGTAAATTACCATACACTATTTATTTACATGAAAAATTGCTAGCATTTATTATAGGATATCATATACTATATGATATTGATGGATACCCTGAGTATATTAACATACCAAGACCAAGATATACCAAGTGATATCTGGAATGTACATAATTCGATAAAGAGCCCCAAATTTTTCTTTGAATCTTATATGAAAGGATAGATTACCGTCTTTCTTGTGATAACGATGGTTTTGCATGTAAAATGGTGGTACTTATTTTCCTACTTACATTTGCGCGGCATAGAAAAGCATAGTATATAGTTAACAATTTAATATGACGATATTATATTCAGAATCTAGATCGTCTAAAAGCATAGTTTTAAAACTGTGTATTTAACATTTATTGCAACTATATTTCCATGTGAACGTCGGTCGATATATCGATATATTACAATAAGATTAAATACTCTTTTAATAAAATCAAACTTACCTTTTTTGAAGCTTGGTGTCGCCATCTTTATATGCCAACAGCGTATCTGTAATACAAAAACAAGATATTTAAATATGCAGTCTTTATACATGCATTGAGATTTAATTCCCATTACAAATGAGGTACGGGACATTTTTATCGTCTTGTTTCGTTGTATTTTATTCATTAAGTGATCAGTGAAGTTTTAAAAACTATGGTAAAACAAAACTGATGTACAGGAATAGCTCTTAGCTGTATAGAAATTTATTATTATCCAACAAACATACATTAAGTATAGTTTAAGAGAACAAAGAGTATCAATATATTCTCTTCTTAACGCATTCATTCAGCATTTTTAGCACATCAAAATAACGGAAATAAGCCAATCAAAATAATATGAAGGTGCAGAAGAAACAGAAACTACCCGAGGGGGTTACCGCATGCACTCGCGGTGGATAATCCACGTACAGGCTGCCCTTCGTATTCTGGGGGAGGGGCAATTCAGCGCTTTGAATAGCCGGCAACGCACTTGCGAGCCTCCTGGCAATGTTAGTGTCTATGGGCGGCGGTATCACTTAACATCAGGTGAGCCTCCTGCCCATTTGCCTCCTGTTACATAATAAAAAACGGAGTTATGTAACCTAACATTAGTCAATTAACATATATTTTAGTTAATAATTAGACGCGCAAATGAACAATCTTACACTTGAAGACAATTAATTGTAAAACATCAGTTTTTTTTTTTTTTTAAAGACAATTCACACCAATTGACCGAGTCCCATGCTAAGCTGGTGAAGCTTGTGTAATGGGTACTAGGCAACGGATATACATACGTATTATAGATAGATAGACATATAAATACATATTTAAACACCCAAGACCTAAGCAGTAAGCACAACACCAAATGCTCATCACATCGATGTTCGTCTCAGCCGGGGATCGAACCCGGGACCCATGAGTTGTCAATACACTGATATATTGTACAATTTAAAAATACTTTTGAGTAAATTAGGTTAGACTGAAATTACTTATTAGTCTTAAGGTAGGCTTGATCGTAATGTTCCATGATGTCTTAATGAAGACACATGTTTAAAAAAAATATATATATTGTAATATATGTTATACCTCGTTTCCGATGGTGTACAATTGGTCGACATTGCTTATGTCCGTAGGTAACAGATGTATCACTTAGTTTTAAGAACCCATAAATAAGTTAGTTTTTGGTAGTCCAGCGTCGCAACCCCACTACCACTATTTTTATGTTATAAGCCCTTGTTTTAAAGATTAAAGACCGTCATTTATTTGAACATCCCAGCAGCAAACGAAAGTAGTAAAGTACACTTTCGTCTCTTTGACAAATTGTGTCTACGCTGTGCTGAAAAGAGACTGATTATGATGAAACACAGAATTTCCATCATTGAGGGGGTTAAAGATACTTATAACTATAACCTATGTGCGTTTACAATTGTACAGACTTATACAATGC
Organism: Pieris macdunnoughi; assembly: GCA_905332375.1. Lineage (NCBI taxonomy): Eukaryota > Metazoa > Arthropoda > Insecta > Lepidoptera > Pieridae > Pieris > Pieris macdunnoughi. The sequence continues at coordinate 2,237,665 of CAJOBZ010000067.1, read as the reverse complement.
TTTTTCGTGTATGAAAGAGATTAATAACAAAGATTTCTTTAACAAAACAGAGAAATATTTAAGGGCTATTCACTGGAAACTATTATTCGTGGGTCGCATTATTGTGTTTGTACACAAAGGCTGTCACATCTCGAACTAACTTCATACATCTAGCTGAGCCGCTGTCAGGAAAATGCTACTTTTATTAACATAGCTTTGTAGGATTTTTTATAAATAATTCATTTTTTAGGAGAAAGACCGTTGTCAACCCTGAGATCGTACGTTTGAACTTTGATTAGATGTTTTTCTGTGTTTAACAGTTACTCTTAGAAGTCGTTAACTGGTATGATGTGTATTTTTATAGTATATTTGAGTAGTTTAGTGTAGTTTTAAATTCGGTATTATATTTTTTTGCAGAGCAGACTCTCATCCCTGAGGTAGTAGGTTAGATCCCCGGCTGTGCACCAATGCCTCAAACCTCAAATCATGGACTTTCTTTCTTTGTGTCCATTTAACATTCACTCGAACGGTGAAGGAAAACATCGTGAGGAAACCGGCTTGCCTTAGACCCAAAAATTCAACAGCGTGCGTCAGGCACATAAGGATGATCATCTACTTGCCTATTAGATTACCAAATGTCATGAAAGAGATCCAGAAATCTGAGGCCCGACCTAAAAGGGTTGTAGCGCCATTGATTTTATTGTATCTTTTTAATGTTTATATCATTTCTGTTTGTTTTGTGTTCTAAAAGATGATGTTTTAATTCCTTCAAATATGGTTGAGTAAAACGATGGTTGGCCCACACGTCATGCCTGTGAACAGGTGCCGCTTCCGGAAACTGGACAGCGAGGCTTCAGTTTTGTAATTTAATACAAATAAAGAGCGGACCGTATCTCCCTACTTCTGGTTTCTTCTATCTATATTTGTCATAGTCATTTTGTATGATGATTTGATATTTGAAAAGAGTACCTACCGAGAGTTTTTTACGCCAGCTTTTCTCTCGGCCTACACCCTCTGTCTTCTTTGACGATGAGTAGGGATGTCTACCGATACAAATTTAATGACGTGGAATAAGTGATACCTAGTGGTATTCCATAATAAACATATTTTATTTTAAGATACTGCTTTGTAAGACAGTCTCTTTACGTCCAGCGTATTTATTTTATACTAGCTGGCCTGGCGAACATCGTACCGCCTAACAGTCGATTCTTTATTTTTTTTAAATACTTATTCTGCTATTCGGGACACCGGTCTAGCTAGTAAGATAAAAAAAAGAAAGTTGACAAGACAACAAATACATTATGTCAAAAAATAAAAATTTACCTTCCCGGAACCCCTCCAATAACACTTAAACTTTATGGTATGGTATTAAAGTTCAAATTGATTTTTAAGTATTATTACGAATCTTTTGTATGGGAATAGAGAAAAGTGTTGTTTTTAGACTTAAATTTTTCTCTCCGTAAGAACCATCCTCGTACTTCAAGGAATATTATAAAAAAATAATTGGCCAAATTGGTCCAGGCGTTGTTGAGATATGCGCTTACCGACACATTTTTATATTTTATATTATTTTTCTCCATAAAGTGTTATTATGTGAAACGATAATTTAACGTGGAAGACGTCCCCACAATAATCAAAAAGATTGCTGGAGCCCACGAACAAAGGATCACCTGAATGTCAAGGCTATTCAAATTCATGACACCACGGGCCTAGTGAGAATATTGAAAACCATTCAAATTAGAGAATTAAGGCTCCCCACACAAAACTGCGAATTCGCATCGCATCGCAAATATCTGCGAATTCGCACGAACGCAACGCAAGAATTTCCGATCTGCTTCGCATCGCACATTCCTGCGATATTACGTCATCCTTGGTGACACCATTTCTGTCCGCTCTGAGACAGCTTTAGAGAAAAATGGCGGAATATGATATAGATTTTTTAATATCTTTAATTGAGGAGCGTCCCGTCCTTTGGGACACAAGTGATGAACATTATAAAAATAAATTTATTAAGCAAGATGCGTGGAAGAACGTCTGTCCAAGACAAAGAAAACAGTGAAAAAACAAAACTTGGTAAGTACTTTAATTTCTACAACAATACAATCAATGCATATAAGTATGAATTAAATAGCGTGCGCGCGTGTAAGATGGCTTCCAGAATCTGGCGCGCTATTCGTACTTCTATGAATAAATGTAATTCAGTGCAATAAAGTGTGCAGTACGACAAGGTAAATAATGAGCATCGACTAATGTCGTGTTTCTGACCTATTAAATAGTTCCCATCAGAGTTCATAATCGTAATGAATGGATGAACCCAGAATCTTCTTTTTCTTTTATATCTATTTAACAATAACAGCAGTGCAATAATCTTTTTGCGATCCATCTTACGCTTCTTAAAAACACGTTCAGTACGGCTGACTTCGAAGGAATGGTCGCCCTACCAAACGGTTTGACGCACTAAATCGTATCGTAGAAATTCGCATCGCAAGTTCCTGCGATGCGAATTCGCATCGCATCGCAGTTTTGTGTGGGAGCCCTTAGGGTGAGTGCATGTTAGTCTGAAGTGCTTAACAGTGGGAAGTGGATAAAAATTTGTACACTAGAGTGTCTTCCCTTTAATAGAGACTGTAAGTAGTGTTATTGGACACTTTCTTAGGTTAAAAATCATTTTTAGTAAATTAGGTTTGTTTTAAAATACTTATTAATCTGAATTTATACTAGATCGTAATATTGAATTGTATATTTGTGTAGATACAATTTATATAATAAAAAGTCCGTGCTTACAAAGTACACAAGTCAGAAGAGAAACTTCTTTCATATTTATACAAATCTAAAACTTTTGATTTCCGAGACTTAGAGGGAGGGAAAAAGGAAGATATGTTAGGAATTTAGTTAATTTAATTGTCATTAAAATATTAAAAGTGTCGATTAATACAAATTAAAAATTTAATTTTTTAAATTGATTTCTTCGATAATAAAAACACGTGGCATTTTATTAACAATTCGTCATTTGAGATTTCAAAAAATTATTTTGGATAAAATATAAAATACTAATATTTCATAAATTCTATTTACGAAATGTTTATTTTAAAAATAGAATTTTTATAAGGTAATTCGCCCTTCTCACTCTCTCTCAATCGGTCTCAAACACTCTCCCTTTTCTTCGACAAAAACGCTGCACATCTTCGTGACGCTCCTAGTTTGCGTGTGCATGGACAGTATTACTTGAGTTCACGCGAGCCTACTGTCCATTTCTCTGTTCTATAGAAAATCCCAAACGTGATATTCACAGAAAGCATTCTTCCCAATAAATAAAATTATGATGACGCATATATGAATACATATTAGACCTATCATACATTAGGATTGGTTTAGAACAAAGCATTTGATTAGTGGCTAAGAAGAGCATTTCCACCAAATGAATAATTTCTATTAATAATTATAAGACATAATATGTATACTGTATATGCCTAACTTTTACCTTTAACTTTTTTTTAAAGTGAAACTTTTATAACATCGTCTCAAATTTTTTCGTCTGAGTGTCGCATGTCGCGTGACGGTCGGCCGCGGAGTAGGGATAAAGTGAAAGGCGCTCGTCATAGCAGCTAAGGCCAATATGGTGGCGCCTATAGTTTGCAGCAGCTGACCGTGTAGTGTATAGACTATTATTTAATATGTGTATATATTTAAATAATTGTTAAGTATTATGTATGTCGTACTCTCTAAGACACAGAGTTCAATAAAAATATTAGTTGGAGACTTAGTCTACTTTTATAATTTCCCATTATTATTTCAATTACAAGTATAAAATTAAGATTGATAAAGCGATTTTTACACCCTTAATGGAATATTATTCCAAAAAAATTTAGTTAAATGTCTATAATGTGAAAAAAAGTTTCACTTTTACCGTGGTTTCATAAAACCTCACAATCCTTTTTTTAATTATTAAGTTCATCGTCATCGTAAAAATAGTTATATAATGTAATGGCTGGAGAAGACCGGACAACTGAAATTCACTGCGGTAGGCTCATAAATGTATCTACAACATCTCCTATTGGTGGGTCATGGGAGATCCAATGTATGCGCATATATGTATATCACTAAGTATAAATTGATTGTGCCAGAAATCAATCTGTAAATATTTAGGAAAAACACCTTTTGTATGGCCATTAAGGTTGACAATAATTTAACAAAATAATTAAAAGATCTTCCGACTAGAGACTTTAAAAATCGGCTTGTATTACTTTTAGAAAAAATTATTATTCAATAAATGATTATTTTCTTGAGATAATGTAGATGATATAAATTTAATAACGTATGATATGATATGTACGATACAAATAATATAAAAACTTACCAATTCATATGACTAATAATGTAAAATGTGAAATTCCTGTAAAGGCAAATTTGCGCGCCAATGTGTGTGGCAGAATATGCGAACTTACGAGTTCCACCTTACACATTTTTGTACCATTTTCTTGCAATAAATTATTATTATCGAGTCTATAACGCACTTGAAAGTATCGAATATATTTGTATGCTTTGGCTCATTTATTTATTGATAGATTCAAAATGTTTGTATGTGCAATATACCAGAAGTGCTTAAATCCGATTCGTATGTCGTTGACATTAAAAGCTTTATTTATCATAATCAAATTACTCCAATCAAGTGTATGTCTGATCCCCAATTACTTTGGAACGGATCATTAGTAGATTGTGAGTGTTTCATAAATATTTAGCGAGCGAGTCTAATACATTAGAACGGGAATGTGAATTATGTATTAGTAGGTTTAAGAGACGGAAGGAAGCGATTAAATGAATGAATAAAATATTTTTTACTTATTATAGGCAAACCGTCTTATTGTCTGTGATTTACTCAGGCGGTGTATAGATATATGGCTTACTATATAGTTAAAGACTTGCGAGGGTGGTGAGCAACCCAAGTGTTCTCCAAGAACTCAGTTTCTTTGTACCTATGGGATATGTGCGACAGCGAAAGCCATAGTTGTTTGCGATACCAAGGTCAAGAACCAGTCTCTTGCACAAATCCCTGTTAACAAAAACGTTGCGCTTACTGAATGCTGTCTCTGACAATATCAACATCTTTATATTATGTTCAAAAAGTGAGTTCACAGTAGCGATATTGTGTATATTTAATATTATATATTTATTTTTTCGACATTATCGTATTGGTATGTGTTTTTGTAAATTAATTTAAACATAAATATTACCAATAGTATAGCGCCTGGGGTGTTGGGGGTCACCTCGGATTAGAGTTACAGTGAATGAATTAATATGATCGATGTGGGATATTATTTTTTAAACTATAAATTGCAATGTTTAGCCAAAATTTTTTTGTGCACTCACACTTTTCACTTTAAACAGTATTTTATTTTATTTATATGTTAAATCTGACCTGAGTAGACATATAGGAACATTTTTCAAAGATACCTGTGTATAAAAATAGCAGTAGGGATCTCGAATAGCAGGAGAGCGGAGCGACAGCAGCTATGTACAATGGAATTTCTCGGCCAGTTTAGTTGCAAGTAACACGTGTTCTGTGAATATTGTGCTTCTATAACAGTAAAAATATGGTTTTTTTGTGAAAAATTCTTGTATATTTTTGTACTGGAAGGTGTATTGATGACGACGTTTTATCTCACACACTGTTTTATTGTGTTTTTTTATATTATTTTTATTACTCTTTAATGTATAATATTCTAAGGTTTCGATATTTGTAAATATGTGAGGAACATGTATACAATTTTTTTTTAGTAGGTTTTAGGGTGTTATTTTTTATACCAGGGTAACGAAATAAATAGTCTTTTTAAAGCTACTGTTATAATAAGGATCTCTCCAATCGTCGCTGTAGAATGATAACTCGTATGTCCAGAAAACCAAACATTACAAGAAACGAAAAAAAAAATCATTTTGTCAATGTTCGTTAAAATATTATTATGTGTTTTTGTTTGTTAATAACATCTATTAGTCCTTACTTCATGATTATACCAGTTAAATGACATAAGAGTCTAAGAATAACAAATAAATGGTTTTTTGACATAGTGTTATCATTCTACAGTGACGCAATGCTTGCTTGACGGAGTTGTCAATTGTATTCACTTGTAGGTATATAGATAAATTTAAACTAGAATTTAAATCTTAGAAATCCTTTGTACCACACTCTTTGTTTTGTATCTAATTTATATTTGAATTGACTTCAACGGAATAACGAACGACAGACGTTGAATTGATGTTTTTCCACTTTTCTCCAACTGCAATCGGAAAGAAAATATTTTTATAAAACCAAAGTTTTCATTTCAAATCAATTTAATGTTTGGATTCAAAGCTCTATTGGAGATTCTTCAAAGTTTTGAAACTAATTTAATATATTCTCTAGTGATAATTGCTTAAAACTGCTGTTTTGTTTATAAGATCTAAGCTTAAAGACAGCGAGAAGTGCCTCTATACTAAGTTGAGCAAAGGTAACTTAATAAATGTAGACATAATTTGCTCTGTGACATCTTAAAATACGAACACCAAAGATATTTGTATTCATTAAAACGCACGCAAAGCAACCCATTAGAGATACTAAGGGATTACGGTCGCAATCTGGCAGCCAACAGACACATTGTAGGCATAATTTATCGTTTTGCCCGCTGGATTAACCAGTGTATTGGGGATAGCTAATCAAATCTCTGGAAATTTGAAATTCGAATGCATTAGTTTTGATTTCACAACACTAAGTTTATGTTAGTGTGCTAGTGCTAACACTTGCCGTCCAAAGTTAATATCACATATGCACTTTACATAAAATAGCAAATGGTTCACTTCACAGCTATCTATTGTATAAACTTGACATCAAGGTTCCGACGCGTTCTGTGCGTGGTACAACTATTTATGATACCCACAAGTAACAACAATGTATCCCAGAATGATCCGCTCGCTAGAATGTGCAAGTATTATGATTCTGTGTGTTCTCAAGTTTATGTTTTTCACATTAGTATATATAAATTTAAAAATATTATTCGCAGCGAAGACTTGCAACCTGAATAACATAATTTTTTTTGTCATGAAATTTATATATTTTTGTAAGTAATAGTTAATTTTTAGTAAACCAGCACTGAAGTTGCCACTGTGTACAGATGTAATTGGACTTCAGGTTTACAAATGTTTTTTAGTGTGCAATAACTGTATGTATTTAATTAATCTGTTTTCTGTTTCTGTACCAAAAATGTAAAAATAAAAAAAAATAGGTTTCATTCCAGCTCATTAGGTTTTGCTTTGGTAGATATTTTTGTAGGTATTTTATATTTTATTTGTTTTTTAACTATTATTTTAAATACGTATATTTGTTTCATATTAGACATATATTAGGAAGAAATTGAAATGAGATGGTTTCAAATAAAATCGTTAAAAAAATGATATATGTATATTGTATACATATTCCAAATAAATGATAACTAGATTATAAGTTCAATGATAACATAGTCTTAAATGCAAAAATCCCCGCCCAGTATAATAAGTCATCTAAAACGCAATATTTAAGTTTTATACACTCTAACAGTCTCAAAGAATTTCATAAAATTTTATCTGAAAGAAACGTTCAATTTACGCAATCAAAGTTATCCCAAAGATTTGCCTTTTAATATTCAACATGACTAATGAAAATTCTTTTCGTTTATCTCACGTTTAATATTCAATTTGGAATTTCAGCTTGACTTTGATGAATAATAAGAATGAAAATTTAAATGTAAAGCGTTGCAATTTTAGTTGTGATTATACGCATCAAACCTACGATAAAGCTAATTTAAAAAGTATGTGTCAAGTTTATTATATTATATTTAAAACAAGTTAAAAGTAACCTTAAACGACGAGTATGCATGTTAAAAGTCATGAAAATGTATGAAGCGATATATATATATATATAGATATAAGTATGTCAGGCACGCAAGTGAAGATCCGTGGTCTCTGCCTACCCCTTCGAGAAAAAGACGTAATACTATATATAATAAACTAGCTGACCCGACAAACGTCGTTTTGCCATATATTATTTCTATGAAACATTGTTTTAGTTCAATAAAAATAACTATCTACTATAATAAAAAATAGGGGTAGAGGGGTGACAAATAAAGGTTGTGTGTATATTTGTATGCTGAATCATAACAAAATAAAAACAAAAAAGAAAATAAAAAGCAATTAGGGGTGGACACCCCTTATCACTTAGGGGTTTGAAAGATTCTCAGATTTACTGAATATGAATATAAAATTTCATAAAAATCGGTCGAGCCGTTTCAGTGGAGTATGGGAACGAACATCGTGACACAAGAATTTTATATATTATATAGATAAATAATTGAACGCTTTAGTATTCCGTGCGCTCTAAATTATTAACGTGTGCTTAGTATAGAAAATTAATAAAAAACGAGGGGCGACAATTTCAAGATTTTATTAGCGATTTTTTTTTCTTAATGGGTAAGTAGGTGAATAGCCTACATTCTGTGCCTGACGCACGTCGTTGTATTTGGGTTATAACGTACGGTATACTAATATGCACATAGTAACAAAAATCCATTTATTATTTGAACACACGAGAGAGAGAGAGTTAAGAGTCGCACGCGCATCAGTTCAACACTGGTCTATGTAAAAATAACTTTTTGAAATATTTAAGAAAAGTTTTTGCTAACATTACAATTTGTTTATGTATGACTTCACCACGTACTTAATTTAAAAAATTATAATCGAACGAATAGTTATCAATAGATACTTATTTAAATCCATCTCAGATAAACATTATAAACAACAGAAAGATGTGACGTACCTTCCAAACAACATTGATACCTGAAACAATAAAAATATATTATAATTAATGTAAAAACTTGCATATAATTTTTTTATCTTGTATATATTTTAATTGTATTTTTTGTGTAACATTTATGTTTGCCTAAATTGGCGTACAATTGAGATAATGTTTAATGTTTGAAGAACTTTATTTGTCATTACAAAAAATGTATTTTTATTTACATGAGAAACCATATATATATGAACGAGATACACGTCACCATCAGCCGTCATAATTTTAGTTTACTACTCATCCTGGTTTGTATATAGGTTTAAAGCCCTTTTGAATTGGTTAAACGCGCTATTATTACGGAATTTAGAGGGTAATTGATTAAATAATTGCACTCCCTCATACTTAATAGAATTCTTCAAATAATTTGTACGCGGCTTCGGCAAGATAAGCAAACTCGCTCGACGAGTATTGTGTGTAGTGTTGTGTTTGATTATTTTAAATGATAAGCTACTAGGTAGAGAGTTTTTTTTTATTTTTGAAGTAAAACTTTTTTAGGCGCGACTAGGGAGTAACTCAGATTTTTTTCTGACGGAAGTAACGCTTACTTGTGTTGTTACTTAGTCTGTGTAGTTTCCGCTATTTAAAAATAATAATTCGGAATGGTCGTAAGTATATGTCAATTGTCATATACTCCACGCTTCTTAAGTTATACGCCATCTAGTGGCGAATATTATAATCATTTAGGATTATTTATTTCCAAATTTTCAAACGGATCAATTGTGAATAGAGAAGTGATTAAAAAAACTTCAACAGTTTTAAAAAAATATTTTAAATTGTAAAGTTTTTTGAAAAACTCTAAATATACTTATTGATTTATTACTTTTAAAATAAGTAAATTAATAAAAAAAATCTGACGATTGCAACATTCTATAATATTCAGCAACAAGGTTATATTGACATGTGCTGTCAAATATCATAAAATTTATTCATCAACAATTACTTCACTTCACAATTGACTTTTAAATGGTAATTATCATGAATTACCGATGATTCTAACTGGCGTTTGGTTGGTTGGTTGGTTTTTGGACTCGTTTTCCGCACTTAGACGCTCACTAGGTCCGTTGTACGTGAGCCCTGGCTAACTAAGCCAGCCTAACTCCTTCCAGAAGTACAGAAGCTTCCTGGGTACTTCGCAGGCTTCACGGAGCGACCTCACTGTTCCGAGGATTTCTCTAACTGGAGATTTTAATGTTAATTTTCGCTCTCAGGAATCTCAGCCGTTAGTTGATTTTTTAGAAGAAAAATTTGATCTATCCATGAATACTTCTCGACTTCATTCAACAAAGCGTTTCGGTACAACGATAGATGCTGTATTTTCAAGAAAAGTAGCAAATTTACACCTATAATTTCATACGTAAGAAATTATGATGACATTCAATTACCTGTTTCGAATGAATAATATTAATATAACATTTGAATAATCTTTGTTAAGCATATGAATAATAAATATAATTAAATTATAATATGATATTTATTATTTAAGTTAATATTTAATTATTTCAGTGAAATATACCGTCAACGCCAAAGAAGTTTTACTTCAATCGTGCGTAAAGGTTACACGCACACACTTTTTTTAATTAAGATACATTTGCTATAAACATATAAAAGAGTTTGTAACATATACCATAGATATAGTATTATGTATGATGTGGTAAGCTTGAATAAATAAAATATAATCTATCACTTTTTAGAAAACCAATAAACTTATTTCGGATTTCTATAAACCCCGTGAACATAACGTTCGTATCTTTAATTCTTTTCATTGAAGTTAAGTAAGCTTCAAATATAAATAAAGAATGATTTGTAATAAAACATTTGTTTTACCAATTTCTTGATATAACGGGAAAATAGGGACTTTATTTATTTAAAGTCTCTTTTTTTATTGCTTGAAATGGATACGTGAATAAAAACATGATCGAAAAACATCTGAATTGTTTAGCTACAATATGTATCCTTGAACATTTGTGTCACGATATTTTAAACTAATATACGATAGGAGAAAGAGATTTCGTTTTTAAACTCAAACTCAAAATAACTTTATTCACATAGGTACCCAAGAACACTTACGTTAACAGAAAAAATGTTAAATTGATTTTATATTTACATTTACTATCACTTCGCAATTTAAGAGCGTAGAGCGGCCAAGAAGAACTGGCAAGAAATGTATGTTATATGTTTGAATCTAATATTATACAAGTTGTTTTATCTACAAACATACAGGAAATATGTTACCTAGCCATAACCAATTTAGTGAAGGGTGAAACATCTCATTATAATGAAGATAAAAGTCAATGTTTTAATGATAGATAATATATTTTGTTATTAAAGATAATTCTAATAAAAAAAAGATTAGTATTTATAAATTAGCGTTAGGATTACTTTTATGATTGAAAAATTATATTTTTTAGTAAATTAGAGTAATAAATTTATATGTTTTTAATAACATATTTTTCTAAGATAAATAACATAAGAGTATGCTACTTGAACGCTTAAATTGTTTTATTGTCAAAATGGGTCAAATAAGCCAATGATTGTTTTATTTCATTGAAGTATCAGCATCTAGCTTGTTCCTAGAAAACAATCTTTGTCAATCATTTTACGTAATATGTAGTATATCTTTGTTAATGGATGGTGCACCCTACACCTAACAATCAATAAAACAGATACAGAAATATGTCTATGCCATTCCTCTTCAGGGTGGTCAGGCAAGAAAATAGTGTAAATTAAAAAGCAACTCTATTTACAAAGTTTTTAAGATTAATTCGAAGCTTTTAATTATTGTATGGATAGAATTTATGTATGAAATATAATCAAATCTGAACGTTGATTAAAGTCGAAATATCTTTCAAAACTCGTAAACAAAACCTCAAATGAGGATATAAAACAGGAAAACCCATCCATATGTGCTAACAAATGCTTTCATTCTTAATTATAAAACTCTATTCAGAAAGAAAAGCATTTCACACGTGCCCATTGTTCTTCATTATACCATTAAAACGATAAAAAGTTCAAGCTATTATGACCCTTATCTGTAGGCTAGAAATACGACTTTTCTAGCAACAGTTTTTTATTTATTGTACAGCTGTCTCAATGGGTCTATCATGTATGTTGGTGTATAGATTTTTACTCATAATGCTTCATTACAAATTTACAAAATAAGTTAGTAAGTTCTTTATTACTCCTGTGTGACATAAATAATCACTAAATTATTTAATAATACATTAGAGAAATTTATTACTAATACTTAATATTAAATACTTACGTGTCGAGTCCACTTGAGAATTTATCCGTACTGAGTGCATCTGAAAATAAAAAAAATCCATAAATATAAAATAATAAAGGTTATTATTGTTTCTTTAGAAAACATTTATAATACATAATAATATGACAGGATAAAATAGTTTAGTTTTTTTTTAAATTCCATTTAAATAGGGACTTCTTTCACTACTCAGGTTCGAACCCCGGGTGTGCACTAAACACACTTTTGTGTGTGTTCTTAAGAAATTTATTTTTAATTAATTAAGAACTATTATTATCCTGAAAACAATTTGAGCATAAGAACACTGGTTTTTTATCAAATAATTATACTTCCGCGTTTATAATTTGAAATGTTTATCCAGTTTTACAAAGGATTTTAATGTGTTTTATTTTAGTTATCAGAAATACATCAATATTTCCCCGTATACTTTAAAACCTTTTTAAAAATACCAAATCAAAATGGAATAGGAAAAAGCTGAGCCATAGCAGATGGTCTCATTAAAATGCATGAACCTCTACCGGCCATATTTCGGCTCAAACCTGCATCTGACAGTGGTGATATACGATTTTTTAAATATGGAATAGAATTTTTCCAAATTTAAAAAATCGTAGATTTTCACAAAGGGCCGAGTAAATATATATAGTATTTATAATACTCAATCAGTATTATAAATGTTGTTAACAATGCTTTGTAGTAAAAAACTCACTGAATACGTCAACCACAGAGGTTTTATTATCATGTAAAACAAAAGGCGATCGCTACATGCCTCAATTGTAGCAATACTTTGTTTTATAATTTACTCGGTCTACCACCATACACAAATTAGATACCGTCAACTAAATAAAAATAATGTCAACCTATACAGTGTTACATTATAAATAGATTTGAACGGAATTCCGAATTTAAAATTTGTTAAATTATATTGTCATGAAGTGGGTTTTTGTGTATTTTTTTATGTTATAGAACGCAAATGGGCAGGAGGATCTGATATAAAGTGATACCGCAGCCCATGGACACTCACACTGCCAGAAAGCTCGCAAGCCTGCTGCCGGCCTTTTAAGAATTGGTACGCTCTTTTCTTGAAGGACTCTAAGTATAATTGGTTCCGATGGACAGCTGGTTCCACATAGTGCAGCACACCATGGCAAAACTTGCCTTAGTATTAGTTAATGAACATAATTTCTGTAAATCTTTTTATTTTAGGAATATTATGAGTACTAAATACTTTTTTTATACATATATTGAGTAGTATACTAAATACTACTATCGGTACCGAAGAAAATATTGAAATCTATATTTTATAATAGGACCAAATTATCTAAAATCAGTCATATTTTACAATATAATAAGTTTAGAAAAAAAATCATAGTTTTTCTCTTTTTGCTCTGCATCCGAACAATAAATAGAATGGAAATCGAACCCTTCGGGTTGTGCTATGCGACGCTATCTGTTAACCACTAAGCGCCCGAAACAATTGCTATTTCGCTGAAAAAATAAACACTTCAGGCTTTGAATATTTTTCAATATATTCTTTTAGGTAGCATAAAATTACAATTACAAAGTTAAAGAAATGGCATGTATTGTGAAATATCTAATACATAAAAATCTCGTGTCACAATGTTCGTTGCCATACTCCTCCGAAACGGCTCGACCGATTCTTATACATTTTTTTATAGATATTTAGTATGTCTGAGAATTGGCTACTATCTATCTTTCGAACCCCTAAATGTTAAGAGTGGTGCACCCCTAAATTTAAATTTTTTAGATAATTTTTTTTGCTTTTATTTTTATGATACAGCTTAAAAAAATACGTACAACCCTTAATTTAAATCTTATGACTTGAATTCTGAGGTTTATATAGAGAAAAATTCACGGAAAAACCTAAAAAGTTTTCATTCCAGAAAACCGAACAGTCCCTAGGGTAGTATAGCAAAATGTTCCATGTTGGTATGTACTAAAAAGGTAGGCTATGTAAAATCACATTAAGGAGAAACGAAGTTTGCGGGGGCAGCTAATAATCTGTATATTAGTGTGGTTAGGTATGTATATGTGTGTGAGACTAATCATTTTTATATATTTAAACAGTAGCCAATTCATATGGTAGGGGAGCCCAAGAGGGGATTTCGGGATTTACTAAAGCGCGGCAGATTACTATATAGGGGGATACCTTGTACCCGGTTAAGTACCTCCACAAAATATGAGGCCCATATATAAGGCCGCGCGTGAAGGAGACAGGATCAGATTAGTAAAAAAAAATTGACCATCAGAAATTCCCGAGCGCGTCAGATTAAGGTAGGGTGAGTTAATTACATCCTAAAAAGTGTATATTCCACTAATCTGACAATTTGAGAGTGACGGAAAAAAGGGAGGGCAACAAAGTTGTAAAAAAAAACGTCATCTCGACATTCTCGAGCGTAGCTAATTTTTCTTTTATTTTGAAGGAAATAATTCCAGAATAATGAAAAATATATAATCTGACGATTTCCGCAAGCCGAAATAACAAAAATTCGTCGATAAAGTTAAATGCGTGCAGCTGCGTGATGCCTACATTTCCTTAAACCGATCGGAATCTACTAAACGGCGTTCAAAATATTTCCCTCAAAATTACATTTCCTGTGAATTTGAACCGATTCGGACCGATAGATTTTGAGAAATTTTGAAAAATCTTAAAAAAATAAGAAATATTTTTTTTTAAGTGGTTTCTTTATCGATCAACTTCAAAAACTAATCCGCCTTTGAGCTTGAAAAACCACGTCGATCGCCACCAAGCTGGTCAAAAGCGGTTGATTCGTTCGAGAGATATCGTACATGAAAGAAACCCGAAAAAGTGTTTTTTCGGGATTACTCGAAATTTGTGGTTCGATCAATTAAAATTGCAAAATTACTTATGAGAATGATAAAACTGCGTCGAATGCCGCCAACCGCGTGAAAATTGCTTGATCCATTCAAAAGTTATTGCGGTTTGAAAATTCCAAAAATAGTGTTCTATGAAACTTCTATCAGACTTTCGAGCTGGGAGAGCTCAAATGCATAGAAATGTTATTTCTTTGAACTCAGCGAGCTCAAAATATCAATTTTAAGCGCCCAGGAATGGAATTAGCGGGAAGTTGCAGGGATGGCCCTTTAGGTGAACCGTTTTTCTATTATTTTTTTGTCAGATCAGGCGAATCCCTCTAGATAATCGTCAGATTATGAGACAGTACGTTTAGAACATAAAGATGAACCACATATATCTTAATCTGACGCGCTTGAGTATTTCAAAATTGCGATTTTTTTTGCAAATTAAGAAAATGGCTGTGGGTTTGCGTCCCATCGAAATCGTCAGATTAGTGAATGAGAGATTTTTTTGGTGCACTTAACACTCCCTTAGAAAATCTGACGCGCTCGATAATTTTTTTTTTTTTAATTTTCAACCCTTAAATACAACCACCCGCATCATGCAAACGATCAGATTAACATACGTACATTATTAAAAATACGTAGGGCATAGATGCTATCAATATCTGACGCGCTCGAGGATGTCCATGCAACAGTTTTTTTTACATATTTAACTATCTATAGCCGCTTCCCCCACCGATGAAAAGGAATTTATCATATAACATTTTTTTCTTCTTTTTATCTAAGCTTTGTATCCCAATAGGTCTCTACGACGCTCGAGTAAATCCCCATTTAGCATCGTGGGCTCCCCTACTAATACAACGGAAAAATATTTCAACAGACATAAAAATATACCTAACGGAATTTTAAAATTTGCAAGCTTATTTAATGGATGAAAAAATTGGCACGAACTTCATGTCTAAAAAGGCATTTTTTCAATCTCTTTGCTCTGGTATTCTCTCTGTGCGGGGTTTTTTGTTAATTTCCCATCTCATTTTTCATTTAAAATCCTTTTAAAACACAGTATTCTGGATTTCGCTTGACCTGTCGAATTTTATCTCGCGATAAAACAATGTCACTTAATATTCAACAATTTGTAATGAAAATACTTATGCAATTTAATAAATACAATAAATGGTGATAATTTTTGTTATATTTCCTGACCAATTAAGCATGACTCTCGAATTAGTGTATTCATGAATTTTTCTTTTCATTTTCTCGTACAGTGAACATTATTTGAATCACAACATTTGTCAAATTTAGTGAAATTTAGTTTTCTTACGGACTATTAACACTGCTCGTGTTGGTCTCGTGGCTTGCGCATACGCCTGTCAACCCTGAAGTCGTGCGTTCGAATAATGGCTCTAGTAGTTTTATGGGCGCATTTATTACTCGCTCGTACGGTGAAGGACAAACATGCGGGAATCGGCATGCCATAGACCCAAAAATCGATGGCGTTTGTTATGCATAGAAGATGAGACATAGGCCGATGATATTTAAGGTCTTAGGCCAAGACCTAAACGATAAAAATAATCTTTAAATAGTTTATTTTCAATTCTGTTCGGTACAAAGACAGGTAATCTAATATATAAAATTCTCGTGTCACAATGTTCGTTCCCATACTCGCTCGACCGATTCTTATGAAATTTTAAATGCATAATGCATAAGACATTCAGTAAGTCTGAGAATCGGCTACTATCTATATTTCAAACCACTAAGTGATAAGGGGTGTCCATCCAGCTCAAAAAAATATTTTTGTTTTTTAGGCAATTTTTTTTGTGTTTTTTTTATGATACAGCATACAAACCATGATGTCTGGAGTGTCGGGTTCGAATCCCGGTAGCGCAATTAAGATTTCAATTGTAATTTATTCGACTCTAAACCAATACACAATTTATATGTGTATCGTGTTAAAAAAGTTTTTATTATATATTAAATAGCCTATTCAAACGTAATCCAACTTAGGCTATGTCCCTAGGGTGCAAAGGCGGAGTTATTTATTTATTTCGTACTTCGAAGTTGAAACAAATCAAAACTAGATTTGACTATGTTAAATAGAAGAAAATCCTTGTGTCTGGTCAACAAAGACTGTAGGTTTTTGGTTCGTCAGACCAGTAATTAGTAGTCTTGAGAGAACGTTGATTCAATATTTATAATTATATATATAGTTAGAAAAATAATAAAACATAAATCAGTGGCGCTACAGCCTTTTTTAGAGTCACATATCTGAATCTGTTTCATGATCATTTGTCAATCTAATAGGCAAATAGGTAATCAGCCTCCTGTTCCTCACACACGCCGTTGACTTTTTGGTTCTAAATCAAGCCGGTTTCCTTACGATGTGTTCCTTCGCCGTTCGCGCGAATGTTAAATGTGTACTTAGTAAGTCCGTTGGTGCACAGCCGGCTATCGAACTTACGACCTCAGGGATGGGAGTCGCACGCTGAAGCCCTTAGGCCAACACTGCACAATATAATATAGTTAGAGCATGTAATTCGACGTTTGCATACAGCCATCCTTAATGACGTCACTGCGAAGTTTTAATTACGCCACCAAATTAATTTCGGATAAAGTCCGGACGCCAATTTGCTTTTCACTGACGTATGAATTGTAGAAAACCAATATTTAAATGTAAGAAATTAACGTGAAATTGAAATTGTGCAAACTACCTGAAAAATTTATATAGCATATCAAAATTGTTTTTTGTAACAGAAAGGGTTCAATTCTGGGTAAAACAGTTATTATGTATGCCGGGGACTAAATAACGACCCTAGAAATGGGCCAGCCACGTACAAGCCACTAGGCCAGCACTGCTCTAACACTAATAGAAATATACATTTACATAAGTTTCCTTGTACCTTGTGTTATCTGATAATAATGCATTAATCCCATAAAATAATATTCATTAATATTCGAAAAAACTTAAGTTATTAGCTATGGACTACATTATTTTGGGATACTTAAAGATTCTATAGAGATTACAATTATTTAAATACTGTTAAATTAATTAGTATTTAAATTAATTAAATTGATCAAAAACGTACCCACTTTATTTGAGAGCCTATAATATAAAGAATTACATTTAACTGTACTGGCATTATATGTAAGAAATTTTAAAAAGTGCAACTAAATCTAATATATAAAATTCTCCTGTCGCGGTGTTTGTAGTTAAACTCCTCCGAAACGGCTTGACCGATTCTCATGAAATTTTGTGTGCATATTGGGTATGTCCGAGAATCGGACAACATCTATTTTTCATCCCCCTAAATGTTAAGGGTAGAAACCCCTAAATTATTTTTTTAATTTTTAGATAAATTTTTATTTTTTTATGATACAGCATTAAAAATAAATACAGCCCCTAATTTTAACCCCTCTACGATCAACCCCTTTTTTTATTATAAATGATATACATGGCAAAACGACGTTTGCCAGGTCAGCTAGTTTATTTATAAAATCTAATAAAACATGGAACAGATAACTAAACATTCTTTTGATTAGTAAAGCAGAACGAGATATAAAAAAAAACATAAAAATAGTGGTGGACTCATTAAAATTTATATAGCCCGATGCTTTTCCGAGTGTTGTGGAACAAAGCTGAGTATTTTGAGCGTTTGTACAAAGATAATTATAAAATACGAGGAACAAATTATATTACAGCCTTTATTTTTACAGGAGAGGTTCATGTAGTTTATACAACGGAAAGTCAACAATTATGATACAGCATACAAAAATACATACATCTCCTAATTTTCACCCCTCTAAGATCAACCCCTATTTTATTATTGTAGATAGTCATTTTTATTCAACTAAAAAAATGTTTCCCAGAAATATATACATGGAAAAACAACGTTTGCCGGGTCAGCTAGTAGTTTATAATATTTTTTTTTAAAATTTATTAAGGTTCGATATTTTAACAATAAAGTTCGAAGCCATAAAGGAATTTTCGTTGACTTTCCGTTGTATAAACTACATGAACCTCTCCTGTAAAAATAAAGGCTGTAATATAATTTGTTTTATTAGATTTTATAAATAAACTAGCTGACCTGGCAAACGTCGTTTTGCCATGTATATCATTTATAATAAAAAAAGGGGTTGATCGTAGAGGGGTTAAAATTAGGGGCTGTATTTATTTTTAATGCTGTATCATAAAAAAATAAAAATTATCTAAAAATTAAAAAAATAATTTAGGGGTTTCTACCCTTAACATTTAGGGGGATGAAAAATAGATGTTGTCCGATTCTCGGACATACCCAATATGCACACAAAAATTTCATGAGAATCGGTCAAGCCGTTTCGGAGGAGTTTAACTACAAACACCGCGACAGGAGAATTTTATATATTAGATTTAGTTGCACTTTTTAAAATTTCTTACATATAATGCCAGTACAGTTAAATGTAATTCTTTATATTATAGGCTCTCAAATAAAGTGGGTACGTTTTTGATCAATTTAATTAATTTAAATACTAATTAATTTAACAGTATTTAAATAATTGTAATCTCTATAGAATCTTTAAGTATCCCAAAATAATGTAGTCCATAGCTAATAACTTAAGTTTTTTCGAATATTAATGAATATTATTTTATGGGATTAATGCATTATTATCAGATAACACAAGGTACAAGGAAACTTATGTAAATGTATATTTCTATTAGTGTTAGAGCAGTGCTGGCCTAGTGGCTTGTACGTGGCTGGCCCATTTCTAGGGTCGTTATTTAGTCCCCGGCATACATAATAACTGTTTTACCCAGAATTGAACCCTTTCTGTTACAAAAAACAATTTTGATATGCTATATAAATTTTTCAGGTAGTTTGCACAATTTCAATTTCACGTTAATTTCTTACATTTAAATATTGGTTTTCTACAATTCATACGTCAGTGAAAAGCAAATTGGCGTCCGGACTTTATCCGAAATTAATTTGGTGGCGTAATTAAAACTTCGCAGTGACATCATTAAGGATGGCTGTATGCAAACGTCGAATTACATGCTCTAACTATATATATATATTGTGCAGTGTTGGCCTAAGGGCTTCAGCGTGCGACTCCCATCCCTGAGGTCGTAAGTTCGATAGCCGGCTGTGCACCAACGGACTTACTAAGTACACATTTAACATTCGCGCGAACGGCGAAGGAACACATCGTAAGGAAACCGGCTTGATTTAGAACCAAAAAGTCAACGGCGTGTGTGAGGAACAGGAGGCTGATTACCTATTTGCCTATTAGATTGACAAATGATCATGAAACTGCCCTGCGATTCTGTAACTCACTTTTCGAACTTACACAGCGGTTTTCGCATCGGCGGTCGCTCTCAAATCAATCATTTTATAATTTGGCATTTTGATAAGCAATAAACTACAAGCTCCCACCTTTTCAGAATGCCAAATCATAAAATGACTGCTTCACGACTGATTTGAGAGCGACCGCCGATGCGAAACCGCTGTGTGAGTTCGAAAAGTGAGTTACAGAATCGCAGGGCAGATTCAGATATGTGACTCTAAAAAAGGCTGTAGCGCCACTGATTTATGTTTTATTATTTTTCTAACTATATATATAATTATAAATATTGAATCAACGTTCTCTCAAGACTACTAATTACTGGTCTGACGAACCAAAAACCTACAGTCTTTGTTGACCAGACACAAGGATTTTCTTCTATTTAACATAGTCAAATCTAGTTTTGATTTGTTTCAACTTCGAAGTACGAAATAAATAAATAACTCCGCCTTTGCACCCTAGGGACATAGCCTAAGTTGGATTACGTTTGAATAGGCTATTTGATATATAATAAAAACATTTTTTAACACGATACACATATAAATTGTGTATTGGTTTAGAGTCGAATAAATTACAATTGAAATCTTAATTGCGCTACCGGGATTCGAACCCGACACTCCAGACATCATGGTTTCTATCGGTAATTTATTAACTTATTAATTAATTTATTAAAATTAATTACAAAAGCAGCTCTGAATTTCGGTCGTACGGTGAAGGAAAATATCTATTTAATAATAATAATTTATTTATTGCAAGAATATGGTACAAAAATGTGTAAGGTGGTACAATCGTAAGTTTGCATACACAATGGAGCGCAAATTTGTCTTTAAATTTTACATGTTACTTTAATAGTCATATGAATTGATCAGTTCTTATATTATTTGTATCGTACATATCATACTTTATTAAATTTATATCAACTACAGCGTCTCACGGAAATAATCATTTATTGAATAGTACATTTTTCCAAATGTAATAGGTACACCAAGTCGCTTTTTAAAGACTCTTGGAAGATCTTTTTATTCTTTTGGTAATTTATTGTAAACCTTAATTGCCATACATAAGGTGTTTTTCAAATAAATAATTGTAACATTCCATGAACACAACCACTTAAGCACTAACAGCTTTCACGCTTTGAAGGCTAAATTTCTCACCTGAAATAAAATTTCATACTTTTTGAATGTTTTAACATTTTTATCTCAAAGAAGCGAGCGCTCATGGAATATGCAAAAGAAGGCTATTTACTCACCGGTATTTAATATTGATATCGCCAATAAAACGAGTGCTCCACCCGCCATACTTCTGAAACAAGGAGATAAGGGTAAATGCATACTAAATTTAAGGTTCGTTATTTAAATAACTTTAGTTGGCCTAGTGGCTTCAGTGTGCGACTCTCATACCTGAGGTCGTAGGTTTGATTGGCTGTGCACCAATGGACTTTCTTTCTATGTGCGCGAACGGTGAAGGAAAATATCGTGAGGAAACCTACAAAATATAGTCGACGGCGTGTGTCAGGCACTGGAGGCTGATCACCTACTTGCCTATTAGATTTAAAAAATGATCATGAAACAGATTGAGAAATCTGAGGCCAAGACTTAAAGAGGTTATAGCGCCAATGATTTATTTTAGTTTTTTTTAAACCAAAGCTCAAGTGCTGGTAATAGCTAGTAAAATAATAATAGTATTTATTTATTTATTTATTTATTCCTTATTTCCTATTTTTACAGTAACTTAATACTAATACAATAGAAAACTAACTTAAAACATAATATAACCATAACAAGTAAAAACTTAAAAAAACCTAAACAATTTTATAACTAATTATAAATAATGAAATTCTTGTGAATTCAGCCAGTGTGCAACTAAATATATCCGTCTCACAAGCAATAGTGTTTAGGGTGCGCAAAACACGCGTAAATGGTGCTTCTCTAAGTAAATTCGTCCGCGCCCGAGGCACTGCCAGCAATTGCGACCGCTTACTCCGCCGAGTGTGGTTATTTGGCACACGCAGCCCCAGTCTTTCCAATATTTCCGCATTATATATTTTACCTCTAAGGATCTTAAAAAAATATAGCGTGATAGTAAGGTCCCTCCTTACCTCTAACTTGTTGTATCCAACCATGCCCAAGACAAACAAAGTTGGATACATTATTGGGTAAAATGGGTACACTCCATACAACCTCATGTATATGTATCTCATAAATTTATTTTGGATGCGCTCCACCATTAGAGAATATTTTTTTTCTTGTGGGGCCCAAATCATAGAATTATATTCCAAGTGGCTCCTAACAAGTGCATTATATATAATAGAATGTATTTATTTAAAAAATAAAGATGCTTTCAATGAAATTGAAAAAAATAGAAAATGTTAGACAGAGCTTCTTTTCGTTTCAGATTTCATTTACATGTTATGACGTTTTTAATTATTTTTGAAATATATTTTTAGATTTTAGTCAGTACATCCAGAAACTGTCGTGATCATCGTAACGAGTATAGCGGAGTCCATAATGGGTCCGTTCCGCTCGCAGTGGAAGGCCGGCATAATATAAATAAACTATTTATTTATATTAAATCATTGTTAAGAAATATTGTTTACTACTTTTAGTGCACTTTGGAGTCGGTTATATGTTAAAGGAATTTATCGTTTTTAAACGAAGTATCCGGTATCCACGTCGCGTCGCTCGGGCAATACCCAGTATTAAAATAAAGCTTATATAATTAATCTATAAAAAAGCTTCTATTCCTGTTCTATTCATCCCGAATTAATCTTTAATCCCTCAAAGGGTCTCGAATGCGGGGATCTTAAGCTGTAAAGTAAACAAACATAAAAATAAGACTTTGAGTGGTACTTAAACGCTAAGCCTCTTCACATCACTGCTTTGATGCCGTGTCCTTTTTGAAATCCTCATTTTTACAGCTCTTTTACGTCTGGGCCTTGAAAATTAATTCCAGAATTACCTGGAGTTTAAGGAAGCATGTTTGTGAGATTGTTGAGCAAGAATTATTATTTTACCGACGATATGTATAACATATACTGTGTTGAGTTAATAATTCGATAATATTAAATTCAATATAATATTACAGATGGGTTTTAATGTAGTCACGAGACATATATCAACAATCACTCTGTCTGTTTTATTAGACTTTTTAGGAAAATAAGTTATCAGCCTTCGGGCCTACAATCACAAAAACAATTATAGAGTTATCAGAAATCGAACTCAGGACAAAGTTACATAATATGTAGAATATAAAATAAAATTGGTGCCTAATGTGTAGTTTTTCTATTAAATAGTAATCATAGCAATCAAGTATACAGTATGTACAATTTTCTTAACCTAC
The DNA here is from genome assembly GCA_905332375.1 of Pieris macdunnoughi. Classification (NCBI taxonomy): domain Eukaryota; kingdom Metazoa; phylum Arthropoda; class Insecta; order Lepidoptera; family Pieridae; genus Pieris; species Pieris macdunnoughi. The sequence goes on along the minus strand of CAJOBZ010000067.1, from coordinate 2,214,086 downwards.
TTAGTAATAATAAAAATAATTAAAAATGTATAAAATGAATATTAAAACAAATTTAAAAGTTTGGTCCCTGTGGCAGTGTACCTTTAACGCTGGCAGGAACAATTATTATTTTAAAACTTATAACTTACACAAGAGATGCTTTAAATACAGGTTTATACTAGAGTGCATTATTGAGCGTTGATTTTTTAAATACCCTCGTGTCTCAAAAGGTCGTAACTCGTATTCGTTTGGTAATACATTTTTTTTTTTTTTAAAGACAATTCACACCAATTGACCTAGCCCCATGCTAAGCTGGTGAACGTATAAATACATATTTAAACACCCAAGACCTAAGCACAACACCAAATGCTCATCACATCGATGTTCGTCTCAGCCGGGGATCGAACCCGGGACCCATGGATTCGCAGTCAGGGGTACTAACCACTAGACCAATGAGTCGTCGCTACATCTATAGCTAGTTCAAACAATCAAAGCGTGCAGAATGTAGCATGCATCACAGTCTAACCAATTGCTTTCATAAGGGTAGACATTGAAAAAATTTAGGTAGATGTAGTGTCTAATTTATTCTTTTTTTTTTTTGCTCTCAAAGATTATGTTATAATGGACAATCAGATACTTATGAAAATATTTTATGAAAAGGGTACAAACATGTGAAAATGACAAGAGAACATAAGAAGGCAGCGCTATCCAGATCCATGCAACTTCCTCACAATCGAGTAGCCCGCAATATCGCAGCACACAACTCACGAGGGGACTCTTTATATCGAAGAAGTCACATTTTGTTGTTGATACCACTAGTGTAAAAGTAAAAATCGTAGTTGATCCCTCCTGCCTCTTTCCAACACCGTACGAGCCGTATGAGTTCTAAATTTCACCAACATCACCTTGATGGCTGGAAGTCTTCCACAGTCCGTTTCACAAGACACTTTCTTTTGCGAACTAGCGAACTGTGGAATCGACTCCCGGTGGGGGTCTTCCCTCAGAGATATACGACCTCCAAATGTTCAAAAATCGAGTAGACTCCTCCCTCAAAAGACAGCTACCCACTAAAAATAAGCGTCTATAGGCTGCAATGACTGCCCTTTTTGGGCGTCCCGCAAGCCGTATTATATTTAAAAAAAAGAGTTTCATGCTAGTTGTTGTCATTACTTCTATGCCCAGAATTGGGAACTGGGTGTAAATTTAAATTATTTTATTGATGTGTATACAAGTATATTGTTACCTTGCTTATGAAAAATACTGGCCACTAAGAGTACAAGATTTTCAATTTTAATACATTATTTCTTAATTATTTTTAATGAATGCCCCAGGATTACAAATAAATTCTGCCAGATGTATGTAATATTTGCCTCAAATACCAAAACGGTTAAGCAAATGAGGTGTTGTTAAATTCGCGCTCATTTCACATGTCATTTGTATAAAAGCATTTCCTCTTGATATATGCTAGGGATTCCTTGTTTAATTAATTAGAATTAGCTATTAAATTTAATAGGCTAATTTAGGATATCCTTTGTTTGTAATATTATTATATCACAATCGTTATCATCAAACCAACTATACTAATATTATATGGAATTACTAGCTGACCCGGCAAACGTTGTTTTGCCATGTGTGTGTATTTTTGTATGCTGTATCATAAAAAAACAAAACAAACAATTTGTCTAAAAAATAAAAAAATGTTTTGAGGTGGACACCCCTTATCACTTAGGGGTTTGAAAGATAGTAGCCGATTCTCAGACTTACTTTTTCTAACAAATCAAAAACTATTTGCACCTATACGTCTATTTACCGAGATAAGCTTTAGGCGATTATCGTGCTACAACCGAATTAATGCGGGTAAATTGTGTTTTTAACCAAACTCCATCCAACCCCTTCCCGACAAAAAAGGCCCGAAGAAGATCCGGACGATCCAATCACGATAACCAATGACAAATTAATCGCCGCCAGTGCGGCTAATATTAATAAAAACAAAAATCAGATTACTTCGTACTTCGCTCACTCTAGTGAGCTTCCGTCCTGCCCTTCAGGCGATTGACCACCCCGCGACGGCTCAAGCCTAGGTTCGAGTCTCACAGGAGACGGCTACGCTCGCCAAAACAGCCCGGGCTGTGCTGTAAAGGCCCTTAAGGCCAACAGCGAGATTACATAAAAAAACCATCCAATTATGCACTCTTCTTCCACAATTATTTTTGCTATTGGTACTGGGCATTGTACCAGCACACTTCTTGTTCTGTATTCCCTTTCAATGTTTGTACACCTTATTAACTCGGCTACGCAGTTTGTCTCATTGGACAGGGCAGCAATTATATCCTCAGAACTTCTTAAGCCTAAGAAACAATTTAATAACTAAACAATACTAAGAGTATCGCAACTGTGACCCTATATTGGGTAAATGCCACTGTGATCATAAAACAAATAAATAAACCACATGGCCAGTGATGTAACAAAGTTCATTAATTAGTACAGCTCGACACAGCTGAAAGCAAAGTTTGGTTTTTGAGGACAACTTTTGGACCGAACTAACGATGACGATACATCCATATAAAATGTAGGAGACTGAAAAAGTAAATTTATTTTTCACAGCTTTTTAAGCATTACTTCCTTAATATGAGTTTTAACATTGTTTATCATCATTAGCCTCTTTATTTGGTCCATTTTTCTCTGTATTTACTGAGAGCGAACCTCCTTGACGATGTCGTCAGACTACGTGAGTCAGTGGGCGGCCGCGTGGTTTTTTTGTTTTGCCAATGTCTCCATTTAAGGAGCCTGTGGGTCCGACGATTTTTGTCCATGCACGCTATTTGGCCTTTCCACCGACACTTAGATGTTGCTACAGCCCTTAATATGTCGCTTACTGTTTCTAGTACGAAAGTCGACTTACCAATGATTTAATTACACATTTTATTATAGGTTATTTATGTAATAGAAACTAATGACCAAAGGAAATTTATTAAATGACAACAAATAAGCAGTCCACAAATATATAAATAAATTAAACAAAACTAAACTAAATCGTACCATTAACTTAAATGAATAAAGGAGGATTATTTTTATTAAAGGAGGATATTTGGTCTATCCTACCAAACCTTTTTATGTGGCAAATTTCACCACTTAAATAAATTGTTTTCCTAAAAAATGGTACTCCTTATTTGAGAGCGTTTCCCAAAGCTGAAAAAAACATTTGAATAAATTACCAAAACCCTAATTTAATAATAATAGAAAACTTCTGCCTTATATTCCAAAATAAAATATAATTTCACAAGAAAACAATTTAATAATCCAAACGTCCAATAGACGACCATCACCGTCCGTACTTATCTTTTATTCCCTACCCTGAACCTTTACAATTTAAAACTAATCGAATCTAACTATACCCTGCATATGGGAGTAGATGACCAGTGGACTGAGGCCCTTTTGAAAGTATAAAAATAGATCTATACCAAAAGGTCAACAAAAAATGTACTCATGGACCAAGTTGAACACGTGTTGAGTCGGTACTGCGGTACCAACTTTGCTAATTAGAGTTCCTACAGTGGTAAAGTTTGGGACTTTTAACAACGGGTCTTTTTGTTTATTTTAGATTAATATAGCATATTGTTTATTTTGTTCGGACTTTTAAGTAGATATAAGAGGATGTTGTTGGTTTCAAATAGGGTTTGAAAGCTTTAACAATTAGGTACATAAAAGTCTTGCCACGTACCGAAATTTATTTCCTGTTTCCTTGGAAACCTCTTTTGAAATAATACGATTTACAATTTTTTGTGCCTTTAAACGGTTGTTTTTGTTAAATGCCTTAACAGGGCTTCAAAGACCCAAACTTTGATAATTTATTGCCAGTTCTTCTCTTCCGTTCTACACCCTTGCTTTGAGAACATTAAATGTAAAATTATATGCATTTAATATATATTTCTTTTTTTTTACGTTCATAAGTGTACATTATGAATAAATGATTTTTGTTTTTTTTGTGAATTGATGTTTGGCAGAATTAGTCCCAAATTTTACAAACATGACACACATGTGAACTTGCCAAATAAAGTTCGGTATTAAAAATAACGAGTATAAAAATAATAATCTGCCTAAGAGTGAAGTAATAACAAGGTTATCGTATGAACTTAGTATTTATGTATTCGCGTGAAAAGAGAGTACATAATTGCATATGAAAAAGTGGACAAATGTTATATTTAGAAGAAAATTCGCGCCTACAATAGTTCTGTGAAGGAGACTGATAAAGGTTTACATCAAATCTATAGTTTCTAATGGTTTTACATTAAAATATTTTAACTTAGGCACTGCGCCCGTTCTCTGTAACTTCGAATTGCGATTGCGATACTGATTGTTTCTTTTTTAGGATCCTACGAACATACAGCTCTACCACAGCCCATGGACACCCATTTTAATGAATGCGTTGCCGGCCTTTGAGAGAGGAGTGTGCTGTTTTAAAGAATTGGAGGTCGTATCTCTCAGGACAGACCTCCACTAGAGTCGATTCTTCAGTTCGCTAGTTTCCAAAATAAAATGTCTTGTGAAGCGGAACGTGGCAGATTTTTAGCAATCAAAGTGATCTTAACGTTTTTATTTGAAATTTCGTTGTTGTTCTCTCAAAATTTGTAGCGCTGATATACTTGAACTATTAATATTATTATTATTAAAATTAACTTCTTATGTTGGGATCACAATCGATTTCGCAAATGGGAGTTAAAAGGTATTAAATCTCTAAACAAAAATCATATATTCATAAATAAACGCAAACAAAACCATTAATTTAGCTGTATAAATTCATTTTTAAAATATGCCAGAAAATATTCGAGGAAAAATAAAAACAAATATATTTTCTAGTTGGCTCTTACAACGTAAAGCAATTATAAAATAAGTTTAAAATTGTTTTCCTCGTAAAATATAAAAAACTTCAAAGCTTGCGAAAAGCTTCAAATGTTTCCGGACGAAAGTTCAATACTTAGAAGTTTGTATAATATTTTTCAGCCTTTGAAAAGTTGCGACCGTTTAAGTGTTCTAATAAGGGTTTAAGTCCAGTCACTTTTAGACGATTTTATAATGAAAATTTAATAATATTAAAAACGAAGTCAAGATATTCTCATTGAATTATTAAAAAACAAAAGTTTCTGTATCTGTTTGGTGCTAATTTTTTTCTCAATAGGCCAGCCTTTTGGGCTTGACAGACGCTGTCGGTTTTTGGGTCTAAGGCATACTGGTTTTCACCGATTCCTTGCTCCGCACATAGGAAGAACAGAACATTGCCGTGATTCGCTTGATTGATACCGCCGCATTAAGCTCCCCGGGGGTAGTACTAGGCATTCCAACCCAAGGATACACAAGCGGATAGAATGTTGAAATTGCCCACCACGTGCAATTACCATCCTCGGCTCAGGATATACTGTTACATATATCCTTAACTAAACTTTGCCCTCCATGTACGGTTTAAGCACTCGCCCGGTACCGCACAACCTTCCCAAAGGCAGAGAACAAATATAAATTCAAAGAAATAAATTTGCGCTCCCACCGGAAATCGAACCAGATACCTCTCACCTAGCGGACACTTAAGAAGACCGCTATTCACTACACCTACTAGGCCAACACTGCTGAAGATATGTATCTAAGTAATGTTGTTAATGAGTACTAATGAATAGGCCACGCAATCAGTGAGTGTAAAACTATAATCATAGGTAATTTAAAAAAAACTATTAGCTTCTAGTTAAAAGTCCGTCACAACCAAACTCGTTTATTATACAGCTTGGCAGAAGTTTGGTAATCTAACATTAGTAAAGTTACAAATATATATTTGACTTAATAATTAAAAGCGCAAACCAAGTTGCAATCATCGCACACTTGAAGCCAAAATTAGCCCTTGAGTTTTTCCCACACTCATAAATTGTAATAGAATTTTCGTGTCCAAAAGGTCGACCGCACTTATATTTATTATAGGTAACATATGTGTTACTTGGATTTATGAATACTTCAAAGAGTCAAGTTAGTTTTTTGTTAATCCAGCGTCGCAACCCCACTACCCCTTATTTTATGTTAGTTATAAGCTCATGTTTTAAACAATTAAAGCCAGTTGAGACCCAGCTTCAAACAAAGAGTTTCATTTAACATAATATATTTCAACATCCCTTTAACAACCTCCACTGAACTTAACTCAGGTTTGCATTTAAACATTTTGGAAACACATATAGCCTATTTTCAAGAATTATGTATTGTAATAAAAAGGGTGCGTGTACTTATGTGTACGCGCGTAAGAAGTTATACTTCTTTGGCATTATTCAAAATAGTTTTTGATTGCATGCAAATAATTAATTACAAAATTAAAGTTTAGTTTACAATTGAAAAATTAAATAAATAAATATTTATTATTATTCTCTTACATTAAGTGTGACATAAATTCTATTATTATTCGAATGTTGTTTTTAAATTATGTCCAATGCCGTAGCATAGCCGTGCCGTAGCCGTGGGCAACTTAATTGTGTTAATTTTGTGTCACGGTGCGCGCGCATCGTAAAATTTCACACTCATAAATTTTTCATAACGCGCCTAAAGAAGTATAACTTCAAAAAATTTATTCATTTCAAATATACAATATATAATCCTACTATAGATAAAACTCGCTGAAAATATCTTCACTTGTTATGGATAAAAACTTTTGGAATAAACTGTAACACAATAGCAAAAGTTTTCTTCAATTTTTCATTGACAAAGTTTTAAAAGCGCGAACTCTTATTAAAAAATATATCGAGTTTCAATAGTTTTCCGAGAAGAAAATTTTATTCAAAACTAACATAAAGTAACTTTACATACGCTAAAGAAGGGGAAGTCTTTATATGCAAATGGTATATAACCCATTGGCCCTGGGTTTAATCTTTATGGAAATAAAAATAATTAATTAGTTTCTATATGCCAGGGCAGACAAATATCTACTTGAGAATTGCGTCCATCCATATCTCAATAACTACTGAAGCGATTTTGATGAAAATTTGGTTGATATATGTTGGAATATACGCGTCTTAATAATTTGGTGAATAATTCGATATGACTTTGAGTTTCCAAGTTTATGGACAGAACCAGCTGTAGCATATTGGAAGCCTCAATAGATCATGCTACTTACATATTCAAATCCAGCAATATCACATACAGGCCAAAGTAACCTTTTTTGAAGCACACACCAGTAATTCAATGTACATTCAAACGAATTCACAATACTAACATATTTTAATGATACCGATTCAAAAAATATTTCAACAGAACGATTCTATTGAATTGTTTTTCTAAAAAAACTAAACAATGGTCTTGTTCAACTCTGTACATCGGATAGCTTTAATTTTAATTGCATTTATTATTTATTTACCACATCAAATACAAACAATAAAAACAAAAAATTGCAAATAACAAAAAATAATAATTTGTATTTTTTAAGTTGTAAGGACACTCATACAAAAGTGCGTTGCCGACCTTTAATCGCTTTACTTAGAAATTGAACTTAATATATTAATCAACACTTATTTACTTGATTACGTGTCTGATAGATGATTAATACTTTGATTTAAAAGGCTACAAAACCATTAACATTGTCAGGAGAAACATAAAATTATATATAATATTATATAATCATCGTATATAAGTTTCACACTTTTGCACTTCCTCAGATTTAGTTTTTTTTTAATTTATCGCCTGGATGAGATCGTATAACAACTCTAGAACACTATTGTTATTTTCATTTTGTATGTAATAAAATGTAAATAAATAAACATTTATTTATCCCTTTGGAAACCCACTCAAGCGTAATATCTCCATAGTTGACCAACCTTCTAGAAATTATCATTATTTTCCCTGAAATTGATACTAGCACATGGGTATTTTCAAATAACTGTTCGTTAAAATTATAACAATATTACTTAAGTAGACAAATGATTTTATAAAAATTTAATATTAGTAAAAAAGCATGAAACGTGATAAAACTGCACAATTTTCGCTATTCATCTGATGAAATTATTAAAATACAGGAAATTGTTTTAACTAAACAAAAATATATAAAGTATTTTATATACCGTTGTTCTAAGTGCTAATTCAAACCAGACAAAATTCAAATTCAGAACAAATTGTACACCTATTTTTAAATTTGTGATCTATTTTAAAAATTAACACTAATTGGAGATCCAATTACAAATGTTGATCTCATTACTAGCGGATATAATTAAGTGATGTTTGAACATTTTAATGCTACGCTACAATTATTTTAACGCTTGGTTAGGATTTATTTCATTATCTTGACTAATTAATGCCGTATTCAATTATGATTTTTATAAATTCAAACAACCATGGTTGGATAGATCAAAACCGAAAAACTACGGATAAGTTTAGACGCATTAGGGTTTGCTTTCGCGGAAAAATGATTTTATATTATCCTCGTGGCTTGGTTTGATGAACAATACATAATTTTATCTAATAAACGTAAGTACATACAGTCGTATTTACAATTAAATTAAAAAATATATGTATAGAATTCTTGTGTACACGCATTTTACTGCCTATAGAGAAGATTTATAATTGTATTGAAGATGTTTATAATTCAAAGTATTTAATTTATTGCCATTGCCATATTTATGATTTCATTAGCCACGCCAGCATAAATAAGTTCTATTTATTATCTAAATATGTTAAAATAAATTGCTATTCGTTTTTTTCTAGACATCTGTGACCTATGCGCTACAACATTTTAGGTCTGGGCCTCAGATTTGTGTATCTGTTTTTTGATCATTTCTAATAGCCAAGTAGGTGATCAACTTTCTGTGCTTAATACATGCCGTCGCCTTATTGGGTCAAAGGCATGCCAGTTTCCTCACGATGTTTTCCTTCACTGTACGATCGTGTCTTAGATGCGCACATATACAGAAAGTTCATTGGTGCACAGCCGGGGTTTGACATATGCCCTAGGTACGAGAATCACCACGAGTAGGCACTAGGCCAACACTGCTTAGTGCAGATAACCGTCATATTATTATATAGAAAACAAATTTAGAAAGGAATTTAAGATAATATGATCTTAGACACACATAGTAATCGTGTAACAACTACTTTTATAGACAAAAGATCTTTTTACTCCTTAAAATTTAAATATACAAACGCAAACACCGGTGAATTTAATTAAAAGTTAGGCAAAAAATGACTTGCAAGAATTAGTCTAATTTATCCATATAAATCCACCACGTAGATACCGCGAGATATCGCGTAGATATGGCTTAGCAGTCACGTAGCGCGAAATGGAGCAAGCAATACGATTTCGTAGCATGTTTACGTGTTTATTTTGTTTTAAAACAAACACTATATAATATTTTAATGTTTTTTTTATTATAAATGTATTAATTAAAAAAATAGTGAGTTATTCAGAAAATATGAAAAATCAATTGACGCCACAGATCAAATATGCAGTTTGATGAAATATTTTTTTATGTATTATTGTTTAGTGTTTACGTCAATTGCGTATTAAATTCCGTAAAAAAGTCGCAGGGTTGTTTTAATTCATTATTATACATAATTGAACAGTTGTATACATTGTTATACTAAAATCTGGTAAAAATATAATCTAAGAAATAATAATAATAAAAATATACGTATATGTTACTTTTATAGAATACTAGCTGACCCGGCAAACGTTTGTTTTGCCATGTATATTATTTCTAGGAAACATTTTTTTAGTTCAATAAAAATAACTATCTACAATAATAAAAAATAGGGGTTGATTGTAGAGGAGTGAAAATTTGAGGATTGCATGTATTTTTATATGCTAAATTATAAAAAAAATAAAAACAAAAAAATTTGTCTAAAAATTAAAAAAAAATTGAGGTGGACACCCCTTATTACTTAAGGGTTTGAAAGATAGATAGTAGCCGATTCTCACACTTACTGCATAAAATTTTCATAATAATCGGTCGAGTCGTTTCGGAGGAGTATGGGAACGAACATTGCGACACGAGAATTTCATATATTAGATAATAATATTCTGTTTTGAAACACAAGAATCAAAAATGAATAAATTTATTTAACATTAACCATCTAATACCAAAGTTCAGAAAAACATGTAAAAAAATTAAACAATAATATTTTTATTTTAAAATAAAACAAACCTCATAAATCCAAGAGTCACATATCAGTCTCACAAGTTTAAATTTCGAACACACGCGGGAAGTTTCAGAGCAGCCACGGACACTACCGCCCCCTATCGCGTTCAGGATCACACTGAGCAAATTTCCCCAGATATCACTCGTTGCAAACATATTCATTGACGCATGGTAGAAAAATATAAGGTGCCTGTTATTGAAAATTTTGTCATTTGATTACTATAATATATATTAATAAAACCTCAACGGGGTGTGTACATATATTTATGCGCATTTTTCAATTATTGCAGTTTTGTCTCCGACCGACACAAAATCCATTAATTTCTCCATCCGCTCTGTATCAATATTTTTAAACATACCATATTCCTACATATACCATACTGTTTTCATTTTAGTATGGAATTCAATTTCGGCATTGAATAAGCAACCTTAAACCAAAGATATACGAATTATAATAGTTTAATTGTATTAAATAGGGGTGTCACAATGTGTTTCGGGCAATCTCATGTGGACATAGTAATTTGTGTGCGGAAGGAAAGCCATCAGGAATACCAAATTCGGGAAATGTTCATCCCTAATGTTGCTATTTGGAGCAATTCCTGGGTAGTGGATAGCTTGTATTGTGGTGTTTTTAATGGTGATTTTATCGTAAGAGCTGGCATCGCTATCTTTTCTCAGGGTAAAAGAATCTAGATTATTAAAAGATGATATTTCATAGAAATTCCTACGATGCAGCAGGATTTAGCGTAAAGTATGACGTACCTTATGTACTTAGAACTAAATTTGGACTATAGGTTACATATTCCTTTATATAAGTCTAAACATCATACAAGTATGCATAAAATATACAAGAAAATATGAATTCACAAATTTTACACAAATATACACATTAATTATATTAGACTATAAACAATTCAAACTAGAGTTATGTAGCTAAGTTACATATATATATATATATATTTTCTGCTTTAAGTACCAACGAATTTCTAATAATTTTATTTTATTGTGTGCTTATATTATCTTGTATATGTTTTAATTGTTTATTTTAATTTTAAATTTATATTTTTTTGTTAAACTTATGTTTACTTTAATTGTCATACACTTTAGATGGAAGTTTTTGTAAAATAATCAGTAGATTTCGTACTATGGATGATGTCGTAAACTTAATAACTAAATAAATAAATATATATTAGATAATTTATTTATTTATAAGTTCTAAAACAAAGCGTATGCCTAAAATTAAACAAGAAAATATGACATCACAAATTTTACACACATACACATAAATTATATTACAATATGTTCTAATAATAGCAAGCCAGCTAAAAAACAAGCAACCACAAAATAAAAATCAAAAAATTTAACTAAAAAAAGGAATAATATCTAAAACTAAATAAAAACTTGAACTTGAATGGCAGCAGTGTTGGCCTCGTGGCTTCAGCGTGCGACTCTCATCCCTGAGGTCGTAGGTTCAATCTTCGGCTGTGCACCGATGGACTTTCTTTCTATGTGCGCATTTAACATTCTCTCCAACGGTAAAGGAAAACATCGTGAGATAACCAGCTTGCCTTAGACCCAAATCACCTACTATTAGATAAACAAATGATCATGAAACAGATACAGAAATCTGAGGCCCACACCTAAAAAGGCTGTAGCACTGATTTTTTAATTATAATAATATAATACATAAATATAAATATGTAGGTAGGAACCACTCTTAATTATTAAATAAGGGAGTCTGTAGATTTTGTTACTGTTCGGCAAATACGAATTTTCGTTGCATCACTACATCACAGAGTTAACACAATGTGACAGACAATTACGTAAGACTTTAGTTTGAAAATGTAATACACTCTTAAATAACAAAAAAAGGGGGAACGCTGCCAGTATCTTCGGAACCTTGCCTATAGGGACTCCTTTTAATAATATATTTTAGTTTATGTTAAGGTTAGTTATTTATTTTAATGTATATTATTTTAAATTGATTATAGATAATTTTGTTCTTAATTATGGTTGATATCTCTTAAAACTAGAATTAGATTGGATAACACAATGTACACTTATGAACGTCAAAAAAGAAATAAAGTATTACTTTAGGTTGTATGCGAGTAAAATTTTGTACTAAAATATTCTTATGTGAACCCTGGTACGTTTTTTTCCTTCTCAAACAATCTGAAAAATACTTTGCAATAGTCATTGTTCTTGATAGTGTACCACAAGTGCTTTGGAACAACGCCAAGACATGCATTGAATGACACTTAATAAATTTTACTGAACAATAATTATTGCTTTTCTTAAACTGAATATGATAATTGTAATAAAAAATCGTGTGTACACAAATTACAATTATCATACAAGATAAAAATCTTTTCAAAATTGTAATTCTACGTTTGTAGAAAAACCGTCACTAACAATAGAAAAAAGGTATTTAATACATTGAAAATTTTAGTATTACGCATTATCTAGTTAAATAAAGTTTTTAAATATCACAAATAATATTTCTACATAATTATAGAAATGGACATTTTATTTAAGCATGCAACTTATACATATTGATATTTACTATTTCATTCACATCCATTGGTTGGAGTTCAGTAGACATGTAAGTTACAAGAGGCTTGTGATGGCTAAAGTGTGATAGAAATATTATTTTAGAAACATTGTTTAAATATCGTACAATAGTTGTATAAAAATAACAATATTTTTTTTTTACTATAGCTAACTTCAGTGTCGGTTATTTGTTACGGTGTGCGCGCGCAACGTAAAAATTTAGTCATCATTTTACCCTAATGCGCCAAAAGAATTATATTTTCTTCTAACGCGCAAATGGTTTTTAGTACATAAAAGTAGTAACTTTGAAGCAGTACAATCTAAAGAAGAAAAAAACCGTTAAGTAATTTCAGTTATCTGAAAGAAAACGTTTTACCTCAACCAAATTTGTACTGATCTATTGCATAAATAATACACTTGGCCTTAACTTTGACTTTTTATTTTGGGTATAAGAATTTAAGAATTAATTAAAAATATTTTAAAAGTTTTATTAAAGTCACGCCCCTATTAGGGGCAGACCTATTTCTTCGTCTATTTTATTTATATTTTAAAATATTACTAGATAAGCAGCCTTCTGTACATCCCTAATGTGCGCCACTTTTCATAACCAATAAATTCGTATCGTCGTCATCATTTCAGCCTGTTGACGTCCACTGTTGGAGATAGATTTCTCCTAAATTTTCAGTACGATCGGCTCCACGCGCTTATCATCCAACACATTCCCTCCACCCTCACCAGGAGTCTATCCACCTAGGGATTCAAAGCTTCACCGACTGGTCCTCGGTCTCTGAGACAATTTAACCCATCAGCCATCCGTTCTTTGGGCAATGTGCCCCGCCCATTGCCATTTAAGCCCTTTTTGCTGTTAGTGACTTTAGTTTTTCTACGAATCTCTTCATTACTAATTCGATCGCGTAGAAAACACCGACTCATTATGTACCAGGCTTGAAGTAAGAGGCCAATTCTCAGAGCCGTAAGATGTGTCGAAATCGCTGAAAAGCCACTTTTCAATTTGGCTGCACATTTAAGCATAATAAATTCATATAAACAGTATTGTCTTTTATTGACATAACTTTTAGACATAGAAAAACACTTTTGTAACGGATTTGAACTTTTGTTTTATTATAAATTTACAATTATTTTACATAATTTTAAATTTAACCGACGTTTCGCGTGCGTGCGTGCGTGGTCACCGTGACTGAAGACAAAAGGTGTTGAATGTCAAAAAGTATCACAGCTGTAGAAAAAGTTGTGTTATCTGTATTTATTTCCCCGGAGTTGGTGTCGACTTTCATATAAACAGGTGTAAATGCTCAAAAGGTAACCTCAAATACATAAGTATCATCAAAAGTTGGTGATCCTTTGAAGCGACCACAGACTGAAAGTTTCTGTTGGTTTCAAATGCTAATACAGGGCGGAATCGAAAGTTTATGCAAACTTTGACCTGATTTCGGTCTAATGAACACCATTCAAGTGCCAAATGTTGATGTGACGCTTTGCGTAATAAAATAGTAAGTACATACATTGAACTTACGTACTCTTAGTTATATTTTAAATTTATTTAAGATATTTGTGATGTGTGTAAAACTACAGATTTTGTGTTCGGGAATCATAGCTTACAAAATGGTAACTTCTTTTTTATAAATTGTCTCTGCTCAAAGACATCATTTAACATTACGAGTAATTAAACACTAATTTATTAAAAAGGTTATTTAACATAATAAATTGTCCAATAATACTACTTACTGTCGGATGGTGCTATTACCACTGTTTAGCACTTAAGACAAACGTGTACTTACCCTAATTCGAATGGTTTTGTCCTTTTCAAGCTTCCCACTAGGTCAATGGTGTCAAGAAGTGTCATAGCCTCGACATTCACGTGTTGATAGAGCCTTCGTTCATGGGCTACAGCAATATTTTTGATTATTGTGCTGATAAAGTAAGATAAGTAATAAAATCTTCTAAAAATACGATATCTACTTCTAACACGTGACCCTAAATTGACAAGAATGCACGACAAATGTATAAAATTTACACACGAAACAAAAAACAAAACCAAAATTACGTAATAAAAATACAAAAAATTACTTTTTAACTAACAAGATTTTAAATAACTTTATCCATAGTGACTTATCATTAAAGCAAATCAAACAAGCCATACGCACAACTCGTCGAACGAAATTTGCCGAAGCCACGGATAATTTGTTTATAAACTATGAGTTATTATAATTAAATTTAAAAGGGCATTGAAAATACGCGTTCTGAGCCTAAAATACTAAAGATAAAAAATTAAAACTGCCCAATGGCGACGTGAGTTTGTAGAAAACTATTTTGTTGATAAGAAATCTAATATATAAAATTCTCGTGTCACAATGTTCGTTCCCATACTCCTCCGAAACGGCTCGACCGATTCTTATGTTATTTTTTATGCATATTCAGTAAGTCTGAGAATCGGCTACTATCTATCTTTCAAACCCCTAAATGTTAAGGTTTGTCCACCCCTTAATTTTTATTTTTAGGATAAAATTTATTGTTTTTATTTCTTTATGATATAGCATACAAAAATACATACAACTCTTAATTTTCACCCCTCTACGCCCTATTTTTTTATTTGTTAACAAAAATCTTAAGATTTGAACTCAGAGGTTTATATAAAGAATAATTGACAGAAAAACCTAAAAAGTTTATATTACAGAAAACCGAACAGTCTCTAGGGTAGCATAGCAAAATGTTCCATGTTGATATGTACTAAAAAGGTAGGCTACACTAAGGAGAAACGAAGTTCGCGGGGGCTTAGCTGCCCAGTAAGTTTATAAATATCACTCCAATGAAAAATATAATTATATTATTTCCTAGAAATTGGGATTTAGATATTTATAAGCAGTCTTGTAACAAGAAGTAAAATCTCAATTTAGTATTACCTTACGCTCTCTTGGCCACTTCGGCCCGTTGGTACATTGAGATCTTTTATACA
This sequence comes from Pieris macdunnoughi, assembly GCA_905332375.1. Lineage (NCBI taxonomy): Eukaryota > Metazoa > Arthropoda > Insecta > Lepidoptera > Pieridae > Pieris > Pieris macdunnoughi. Next base: position 2,198,435 of record CAJOBZ010000067.1, on the reverse strand, counting down.
ATCTATTCCATCTGGAAACATCTTTTATTCCCATTTTGTTTATTTAACACAACAATATTTCTTTATCTCAAATCCATAGTTGCATAACTACATAAAAATTCATACACAAGAAATTAATAAAATTCATATAAATAGTACGAAACGGGAAAATATGGGGATGCTTTTTTAGCTTAGAAAACCAGAACCCATTTTGGTCTCCAGACATTTTTTACCCGGCGTCATCCCAATTTCATCTGCCAATTTAGTACAAGGCATCAGATTTTTAAAAGCATATGGAAGGAATATTTGAAACGTGCAGTGCAGCTCTAAAATGCCCAGTGACCGAGCAACGCGCTGCGACACTGACACTAAGCCGACACTAATTGGGGACACGCTGTATACTGGACAGTTTGAAAGATTCGCTAAAATTGTCCTGTTTTTATTAGGGAAGCTGTATTGGATAATTTATTGAGAATAGTATTCGTTCGTTATTCTTGTTAATTTAGCATTTATTTTTTCCAATTAATGTAGTTGCTTTAAAGTCATATTTGTGTACACGTTAAATTTGTCATTGTTTTCTAATATTTGTATTTGTTAACTTAAATTATAAGGATCCTGTTTGTGCACGCCGTCCGCACCTATTATCGAGGCCGCACATTGGTTGTAATTTGTTTAACTTGTTTCTTTCCGTTTTTTCTTCTGTGTGTCCTTGTTGGTGCATAAATAAATATTAATTTAATTAATCTTAGTGAATCCTCGCTGATTTACATAATAAAAATAAATACAATATTAAATATTAATTATTTAAGGTATTAAATATTAGGTCCTTATATATGAAATTGGCGTTTTGTATGGGAGGAACAAAAAGTCGAATATTTTTAAATATAATATATTTAATTAATCAAAGTATGAACCATTGTTTTCTATGCACTTTTGCCATCTCATAGGTAGTTCATTGATCCCTTTACTAAAAAAAACAGTCGGACGGAAATCAATAAAATCTGTGAAGGCGATTTGGACTGCCCCATCAGAGTTAAATTTTTTCCCTTGCAAGAAGTTGTCCAAATTTCGAAAAAAATGGTAATCTGTTGGAGCAAGGTCCGGGAAGTACGGAGGATGTCTTAGACATTCCAATTGAAGCTCTTCTAATTTGGTAGCCGTCTGTTGTGCAGTGTGTGGTCTAGCGTTGTCGTGAAGTAGCAGTGGCGTGGAGCGATTGACCAGCCTAGGTTGCTTAGCCGATAGCTTTATCATCATGGTTTGCAATTGCTGACAATAGACATCAGCCGTAATAGTCTGGCAGTTTCCGCAGCACTAGTGCCACGGCGGAACTCTTACTCGTAAATAATGCGATACTTTAAGTTTTCCATTTTGTAAAATTAGTGACGCAAACAGAAAAAAACAGAAGAAAAAAAGAAATGAATGACGGTCATCGAAGCACAAATACATGAGTAAATAGCTGTACAAATTTGAATTTGGAATTCCTTACCAAAGAGGAGAACATCGTGATTAAAGTGGCCAGTACGAAAAACGCCAATTTCATATGTAAGGACCTAATATAATAACTGACCTTAAAATGTATTATTAAAAGGAGTCCCTTTAGACAAGGTTCAGAAGATACTGGCAGCGTTTCCAATTTGACTAGCTAGACTAATTCTTTGTACGGGGTAGCTTAACGGTCTCCTGTGATGTCGACTAATCTTTTTGCTATTTCCTTAAAAGCCTTACACCGCTAGGACCCCACGGACCAATGGTCTCGACACCGAATGGGACAAAATCATATTCGGAGCCTAGACCCCTGTATTTGCATGCTTTAGCTTTTTCAGCCGCATCACAAGCCGCGCAAGCTCTGTTGTTGGTTCCATGTAGATGGGAAGGGGCCAGCGTGTCTGAACAGGTTGCATCCCATACCAGCACCCGGCCCATATTGCATGGATTTTATTCATCGAAATTCGGTAGATAAGATATAAGATAAAGTTTTATTACTTAGAAAAAATATATTAGGGATATTATGGGCGTTAGATCTCTTGTAAGCTGTAGACTATTTTTGTACGAACTCGGTATTTTGACAGTACCAAGTTTACATATTCTTGAAGCAAATATGACTGAAATATCCAAAACTGTTTAAGTATTTAAAGAAACTTGTCAGTATCTACCGAGGGATTAATTAATTTTAAGCAGTTGTTTCTGCACTCAACTTGTAAATCCAATTTCTGTAATAAAATTAGTAAATAAATTGAACTCATATATCACTTATAAATAAAGCATTTTTAAATAATATTATATTAAAAATGTCAATAGAACGTCCGGACAGCTGTTGCCGCTTTAATTTCCTCTGTGTATCCGTTCTTCTGTTCTGTTGATATACGTACCACAATTATATTTAAAAATCTAGTGTTCTCTTCCAGCTTTGCATGACTAGATAATACTTTTTAATGTTTGGGAACTAAATATAGAACATTTTACTCAGGGATTTCTGAAATCTGTTTTATTGAAAAAAACATATTCATTATAGAAACAAATATAGACATTTTATTAAATTTAAAATTCGAGTGTTTTGCATTAACCAAATTATATTTTAAAACAAAATCGCATCAACTCTGTCACCACTATGTATTAAAGCTAGTATCCTAATATATTTTAGGTTTTGAGTATTAGGTACAGATTAGTCGAGTAAAACAAAAACCGAAACGTCGGCGTCGTTTGATTTTTCCCACGTGTGATGCGAATCAAAATCAAATGCAACTTTTCGTTTTTCGTCAAGCGGTACATTCTCACCTACCTATACCCTCTTGAAGTGACCGGGTAGAATCGAATTGTAGCGCAGTTCAATATGCAATGACGCGAGTCGTTGTTTTGCATATAACGTCAAATCGTGCGCAAAATAGTAGTATTATAATTTCGTCGTAAAGAATGTCACTTAATTTACCACAAATAATATTATTTATTAACAACTTTCACATACAGTAAAGTCTTTAGTTTACCCAAGCTGAAAATCTAAGCCATAAATACAATATTCAGTATACATTTTTGTAATTTCACCGCAATCTGGCTTGGCACAGTTCCAAAACGTATTATTTTGAGCTATGCTAGCTACATGGATTGTGTTTTGTAATTATGCAAATACACTGGCAGGTGTTGTTACAAAAGAATAGATGATTTTTTTATGGGATAGGGTCGCAACGGGACGTTCAAAAAGGACAGTCATCGCAACCGATGGACCATAGTAGATGCGTTGCCAGTCTGTGAGGAAAGAGTATGATCTTTTTAAACAATTGGTGGTCGTATCTCCCAAGAAAGAACTTCCCCTGGGAAGTGGATACCACAGTTTGCAAATTTGCAAAAGAATATTGTAAAACAGACCGTGGCAGACTTCCAGCGGTGCGGATGAAATTTTGTTTTAATACGGCTCGTACAGTGATGAAACGATGCAGGAGGGAACGACCCCAACACCTCTTCAGAACACTCTCCAATCTCCATTGTACACTTTATAGAAAACATGAATCAAGCCGATCAGAAATACATTGGAGATTGACAATTCGTCAAGCCCTTCGCTGAATGGTCAAAAGGAAGAAGCTGGTATTTTGGAGCACCGGATGAGAAAAGAATATTTATATACTCTTTAGTTTTTTCTTTATAATAGTTATTTATTTCTCAATTGCAATTTTTGTAGATCAAGAGCGATCGAGCTTTTACTAGCGCTTTTTAAAGGTAAGCAGCGGATTGGGATAGGTTTTATTAGAAGCTTAAAAAGTTTAAAGAGATTTAGAGAGACAATTTAAATGCATTAATTAGGTTTGCACAAAAAGGTTTTCTTCTATGTGCGCTAAAGAGAACACAAAAAGGAATTCTTACGTATCTCTTTAAGCTTTAAAAAGGATGTATCTTGATCGAAAATCATCTCGACGGAGTCAAAGTTAATAAAAAAAAAGTGTGTGTGTGTCAGCTACGACGCACGATTGGGGTTTACTCCTTACGAACGATAAAATGCCGATAATCTTCTGTGGCTGTCGACCACATTTTCATACTAAAGGTGGTAAGAATATATGTTTTTATAATATAAATGTTTGTAGTAGTAATAAAACGTACCTACATCATCTATGCCCAAATAGGATTTTCTTTCTGTGACCAAAGTTACCTTTATAGTAAGAGAAGAATAAGAATGAACAATCTTTTTAGTTTTAATTTCACTGACCATTACTATTGACAAAACTCTATGGCACGCTAGACAATCTACTTTTATTTTTTACACCTGTCAACACTGACAATGTTGTAACGTGGCTGTCAAAACGTGAATTCAAAATAGAAAAGTCAGTGTAATGTATTCCATCTCATTCTTTTACACGTTCAATCCATTTGTCTCTTTCTACATAACGCCTCAACTTTTCGTGTTACACATAACGCCTCAACTTTTCGTGTTACACTTGATTTTACTCCTCATAAAATTTCCGTACCGGGCCTTATAACTCAAATCGTTTCTTAAGGAGTAAACTCCAAAAAAAATAAGTTATATAAATTTAATAGTAAAAGCTCAGCTTCATCAAACTATGAAACCGCCTGTAACGCCTTTCACAAAATCTACCTCGATTCCTATCGATCTCAAACAGATAAATCAAAAGGATCTAAATATCATAGCAAATGGCGGGATTTTACGTTAGGTCGGACTGAATGCATAAAGCGAGTTGGAAGCTCTTTGATATCATAGAACGTTATACTACAAACGATTTTACTTTGGAATATTATTTAAAAAGGATGTTAAGCATTTGTGAGTTATGCAATATCAGTATAACATAAATAAATAAATTGACTATGTAAACATGTGTATAATTAAGTGACTTTAAAAAGAAGTGTATTTGTTTGTATTTATGTATTTGATTATGATGATCAAAACAAAATTCATTTATTTAGGTATGACATATGAACGTCAATTCTAAATAATGTAAGGTAATTAATTTTTTTTAATGTAACATGCTCAGATTATTTTTAACATCATTAAGTGATATCGCCCAAGGACACTCACATTGCCAGAAGGCCTTTTAAAAACCTAAGACCGTAAGCCCAAAAGCTGCCCACTGAAGTATTTCGAGGTTGGTCGAGCTGGTTCCACATAGTGTCTTGACGTCCCATGATGAAACTCAGCTTATATTAATACGAATAAATAAAATAATTTAATAGAATTATTAATATATATGCAAACCTTAACAATTTTTTCCGGTTCTTCTAGCAAATGATGCAAACGGCTGACGAATAGGAAGGAGACAGTGTTATTGAGTAATGACGCCCATTAACGCTCACATATATTTGAAAACAGAAAAAACTACATGTCATGTAAACCTCCCTTTTTTGTTTTTTTGAAGTCGCCTAAAAACTAAGTATTTGAGACTTTTTAAAACGTCGTCTTCCTTTTTTAAATAAAGTTCCAGACTAATGCTAGTCTATGGCAAAAAAACTTCTAATGATTTTCAAAGTACTTTAAGGTAAAAGCAAATAAAAGATGTGCTATCAAAAACGTATCAGAAATGTGTTTTTACAATCAGCAATCCATAGAACACTTATTTCTATAGAAATAAAAGCGATATTGGCAAAGCAGCATTGTAATTTGAAGCTAAAAGCCAAAACGTACAGCAATAGAAACAATTTTCACGATACCAATACCAAAAGCCTTATTCCGAGTAACTTAAAGTTCAGTTTTGCGCAAATTGAAACGCAATTCGAATTGTTCATTACAAAAACCAAATTTTGACGTTCAGTTTAAAATAGACTTTAATTTATAGGGATAAGGTCTATTTTTATTTGGAATGCTAATACGAGAAATGCATTGAAGCATGAAATAACCGGGATCGTTGTAAGTGTGAGCCGCAATCTGTCTGATATCCAGGTGTTTTGAAATCTATGGAGATGGCTTTCACGTGTATTAACTACTAATGTAAAAAATCCCGGAGTAAGCGTTTTTCCTCCACTTGCATCGTGGAATGTCCGTAGATTGATAATATTGAGATTGCAGTTCTCAGGTTGCCAACAACTATTCTATTGGCGGGGTTCTACGGCGTTGCACTTCTACGGACTATTATATACGTAGATTATTTGCGCACTTTGTGGGACTTTCTACAGAAGACCCTAATCAATCTTATGTTAAAACTCGGGGTCGTATTCAACCAAGAGTTCCCGTGGATAGCTACAGCAACTCTCTCAAATAATATGGTTATCAAATTCGATTAGTGCCAACCAAAAAGAAAGAGTTTTTGAAGTGAAAACTTCTTTAGCGGCGTTGTACACTTTTTTTGGAATGGGTAAAAAATGTAAAACTCGCGTCAGGACACGTGACCTGATCGAAAATTCGTAAGATGGATTGGCGAGTAGACAGCTGGCGCGGCGTATTTAATGTAATATAAATTGTCATGCTTATGTACGATAGCGCAATAAATAAATATTGTATTCTACCACATAAATGATAGTACTTTTATACTGATTATTAAATTAAAGCAATTCGTGCAAAATTATTCCCTAACCATTCCAAAATATCAAAAATGCACAACGTTAATATTCAAGTTTTCACTTCTGCCGGCACTCCCGGAGTGCAAGCCGTCGTTTGTTTTTTAGCCGCATGAGTCTTTCCTCCAACTTCGATTTTGTTCAAACTCAAAAAGAGCCGAGAGGTTCAAGTGCTCTCGCTAGGCAAAATTTAAGTTGGCGTCTGGTAGTACCGGTGACCCTAGAGCTGGTGCTTTCCTCGCTTAACGAATAATAATCGCAATATGAGGAAATGCTGCCAGCGTTACACTGCCACAGGGACCAAACTTTTTAAATCTGTTTTAATTTTCTTTTTTTGTAATAACTATTATTACTATGTAGGTTACGAAAATTTTAAATACTGTATATTTGATTGTTATTTTTAGGTTTTATTTAAGCCTTGTACTTGAAGAATAATTGGTTATCTTTATGAATGTAAAGTGACACGAGAGCGAAAAGGTCGTCAAGAATAAGGCACATATTCGACAATAAAAAAATTTCTGTGTCCCATTATAAATAATTTCTTTTAAAGTCAGGTGAAGTTAATATTCCGCGCATTCAAGCATTCCGACCACATAAATCCGGCTTCCTATAATAATCGCTTTATCTGAACGTTAGCAGATCTCGGTGAAATATTGAGGCCGTGTGAGGAATATAAAGACCATATTAGCATACGGTCTAACTCAAGCGCTTTATTGCTCAGTTGGTTTATATGGAAGGGGAGTTTAAAGCTTCAATATTAAATTTGTATGTAATAATATTACGATTACTTAATAACCATTTAAGATAAAGTAATTTCATCACCAATATTCTAGCGTTATTTTACACTTCGTTTTGCTACGTTAGAACTACAATATTCTTTTTAGGTAAACACTTTTAATGATAGATATTTTAAATACTAACTTCTAACATTATATTTTATAAAAACATTAAAAAACACATTAATGTTATAATTATTCTACATAATCTATGAAATCAATGTATATCAATTAATGTTTTGGAAGATATAATATATAATACCAGTGCACATTTTTGATGAAAACACGTTTATTAACTTATGAAACGGAGAATAGATAAAACAGGAATTATTTATTTTATTTATTTATTTATTAACACTTCGTTGCAGAAACATAATACAATTGACATAAATGAAAAAGAGGGCAACTGGCGGCCTTATCGCTTTCGAGCGATCGCTTCCAGGCAACCACTGTGAAAAAAATTAAATTAGATAAGACAAGCAAGAAGTGCAAAAATATATAATGCATAAAGTTATTTAGACAATAGTAAAATAGGAACCAAAAAAAACTAAACTAAAAACGACACAATGTGTAAAAAAAGGGGGACATGAATCACGATTATTTTACATCAGTATTACATCAGTTAGTGCGAAAGTTAGGGATATTATACGATTATACGAAAGTTAAATATTTGAAACATAAAACTATTATTTTTTTTTAAAAATCATCTAAACATTCAATCTCTATATACACTGCATTAAGGACTATTATTAGTGTTCCAACTCGTACCATAATTTCTTATAAAACTTATTTCTAACTTACAAACATATTAAGTAATATTATAAAAATTTTATTTTGAAGTTCTATGATTTAGAAGTAGATTCAATGATTAAGAATATATTTATCTTGTTGTAGTTATAAATAAGACCTATTTTAATGAAAACAACTACAAAAACCATTACACTTTTAATGGTCCAGTGAATGGGCTCTCTTCGCTCTTACAGCATTATTACTAACATGAATTAAAATATTGATATATTATGTAACAATCTTCCAACTTACCGTAACTTTGTTTATCATGCTCTTAATGAGGTTTGAGTTTCTATTTAGTTTTAGTTTTTTTTTTTGTGGTTGCTTGTTTAATTTTTTCCCTTGCAAGGTAGTGCTTATCTACCTATAATATAAAAATGAATCGCAAAATGTGTTGGTAAGCGCATAACTCAACAATGCCTGGACCAATTTGGCCAATTCTTTTTTTATAATATTCCTTGAAGTACGAGGATGGTCAATTTTTTTTTATTTTTCTCTCCGTAAGCGGAGTGAAAAAGTCTAAAAACAACGCTTTTCTATATTACCATACAAAATATTCGTAATAATACTTAAAAGTCAATTTGAACTTTAATACCATATCATAAAGTTCAAGTGTTAGTGGAGGGGTTCCGGGAAGGTAAATTTTTATTTTTTGACATAATGTATTTGTTGTCTTATCAACTTTCTTTTTTTTATCTTACTAGCTAGACCGGTGTCCCGAATAGCAGAGTAAGTATTAAAAAAAATAAAGAATCGACTGTTAGGCGGTACGATGTTCGCCAGGCCAGCTAGTGTTCTAATATAATTGATGTGTATGTGAAAGTGTGTAAAATTTGTAATGTCATAAGTTCTTGTATAATTTTATACATACACGATGTTTTAGAACTTATAAATAAATAAATAATAAACGTAAAGTACTGAATTATACAGAATAATAAGATACAAAATACAGAATGTTTACAGAACGCTGTGATATTGGGCAAAGACTCCATAATATTTTTATGGAGAAGTTTTACTGCTAGTATTTGCAAGAGACACGTCTTTGTCAATACTAGTTTACTGGTTTTTGGCATTAAAACGTTTTTATACTTATGTAACTTATGTATTAGAACACTCAAGTGATGTTATAAAATCACACCGATTTGGTTGTTTTAAACGCACAATGCTATAATATTGATATGTGCTGTTTAGACATAATTAAGTTGAATTTTAGGAGTCTTTGGGTACAGATTCACGTTCTGGAAAAAAGCTAATTACGTCAATAATGTATAGGATCTGAAATACTGACTTAACGTTAAACCCCCACTCTGATTCTCTTTGACACTTTTGTGTCCGGTTTTCCTCAGGCAAGACGTCATAACGCCAATTCGTAGGAAATTATAAGCTGATTTCTTGAAACGATTTGTTTGACGAAAGAAATTATTTATTTATTTCGTAACAGCTAACATAAATTATATACGTGAAAACTAATTATACTTAACATAGCCGAAAATGGAAAACATAATAATTATATACAAAAAGGTTCAAATATTTGCGGAAAAAACAAAATTAATTAAATACGTTTATTAATACCTAGTTTAGCTGTGTTGTGTGATGATGTTAAGGTACTTAAGTGAGGGTGTGTATGTTGGGTGTGCTCATGATGCAGGTGATTTAGCGCTATAGATATTCTTAATAAAGCAAATTCCGCGATAGCTTGATCTTATTTTAAGCGAATCCTATGAAAACTGTTTGAAATAAACATTTGATTTTAAACTATCGCTGACAGAAGTTATATGGAGGCGATATGTTAATTTTATTGGAAACGCGAGCTGAAGTTTTCTGAAAACTGGGTCTGTTGTCGTCAGTACGTTAGTTTTTATCGAAATGCTTTTTCAGTGCTTCTGGGAGTTTATTTGATTCTATTCTGTTTTAAATAAAGAAACGGTGTTTTTTTAAACTAAGTGAGTATTTTATCTACTATCATTTCAGAGACTGTAGTGGTTGGACCATATCTCGCTTTGCAAATTTTATAAGCATGGTAGAGATTCCATATGGAATTAAGATTTATGATAAAGACTTTTTTGTCATAAAGAATACCAACCACTTATAATAATAATGTTTGAATAACCTCTCAGCTAGCATATACTGTACAATTGTACATTTAAACCAATAATGAAATAATATTATTATTAATATATGTATAATTATGGCTATACATACTTACTTTTACTTAACAAGATAGTCTCAAATTATAACTAACTCGTATTTTATATAAATTATTAACTAGAAATATCTAAACATATTTGCTTTCTGAAAATCTAGCGTAGACGATTGTAAGATAAGATTTATAACAAAACATAAACATCAACATAAACGTAAGAATGTAGAGCTTTTAATAAAATAAAAGCTTCCTTAAGAGTTCGAAAGATAAAGAACGAGTCACGTACTTTAATCACATTAGAACTAATCACACCCAGGGCATTTGACCTAATTACTTTTAACTGTGCTTTTAGAAGATGTTGAGATCTTTTATTTGCAAATGGTATGAGATTCGAACAATCGATACTCACTTTTTATCCGATTTGCTTGATTCTTTTCCATATATTATTTTTGTACTTTTTAAATTTGTTTGAGTTCTTTTTTTATCCGGTTTTAATAATTACTATGTAGGTTAAAAATATTGTAAATACTTTATATTTGTTAAATAAATTCGACTCCCGATTAACGTTCTAACGTCCTATAGCATTTATAGTGATTCTTCTTTAATTAATTACTCGTACCACAAACCAAGTGCTTTAGCAATCGTAGTCGCGTTAAAGCAATAAATAGGAACTTTCTTAGTTAATGCTACAATAAGAGTCAATATAGGATCAGTGAAAAATAGATCAGATTCCTGAGTTTCGAGTTGAATGACATCTGTGTGTGCTCATTACTTGAATAATGTATGAGACATCGTCACAGCCGTTCTGATTATTACACACAGTTATTATATTTGGATAGGGTAATATATTTTTTATGTTACAGGAGGCAGGCGGGCAGTATGGACCTGATGTTAAGTTATACCGCCGCCCATGGACACTCGCACCGCCAGAAGGCTCGCAAGCGTGCTGCCGGCCTTTTAAGAATTGGTACTCAGATTTCTTGTGGACCCTAAGTGGAATTGGTTATTTACTTTACTTTCATAATTTTCTTTCACTTACAAACGTTTTTTAATTCCCCTACTCACAAATCACATAGAAATTACACTAGCTAAATTGGATTTCGAATCTACAGAGGCTTTACTACGTATCTTGGCGTGACTCTGAGGTGCCAAAAACTAGACACAGCGCACGCTTATAACAACTCTTAGCTACATTACAAATACACACTCATACATTCACACACACTTAATGCCTTATAACTTGTGTTTGATTAGTTGTAACACTAAAAATACTTTTTCTCTAAAAACTGTTTTAAACATTACCATGTACCATTGACAAATTGTTATCTAGTTACCCACAACACAGGGACTCCCTAGTATGGGGACTATTTGTCATGAATAAAGTTTTTATTATTTATTTTTATTTTAGAGATTCGTAAATATTACTATATTTCTGAGAACCACATAATAGAGACATCTAGAGAGAATTTAAAACGAAATGTGTTTTTAATTAATCGTATATTTTATTAAATATATGTGAGCTTTTTAAGCTATTGCATAGATTTTATCACAGGCTTTGAGCGCGGCGACCGATCAAGAAATTCCGTAACGAATAATCCTTACACGATGACGTAATATAGGTGCGGCCAATACGCGTTAGAGCGGGACAGAACGCATACTGCGTCTCACATCGGTCTGGCGTGATCGGTGATGTAGCGCAGGTGCGTTAGAGTAGGACAGAACGCATACTGCGTATTCACATCTCTCGTAGCGTAAGCGCGGCCGGTGCAGCCGGTACGCGTTAGAGTGAGACAAAATATATATGCGTGTTAGGGTGCTTACATAAAGAAACAGGTTTCCGGTACAGACAAATCTGTACGGGTCGGTACCGATCGGTACAGTGTTGACTCGCATAAAGAAACAGGTGAATCTGTCCTTAGTGACAATCATGGCCTCCAGTTCGTCGGACGAAGATTTTTTACTTTTAGAAAGTACTTACGTCAAATATAGAAAGAGAAGAACAGTTAGTGTATCTGATATTAACAGAAAAAGAACTAAATATGGAACATATTATCATTTATTCTTAAAAGATATAAAGGACGATGAAAAGGAGTTTTATGATTATACAAGGATGACTCAAGAAACATTTTACTACATATTAAATTTAATCGAACATCGCTTAATTAAGAAATGGTGTAACTGGCATGTTCAACCAATTTCACCTGAAGAAAGACTCGTTATCACTATTAGGTAAGTAATGAATAATATTTATTAGTATAAAAATATGCGTAATATAGGTACTGGGTGGTATAATTTCAAAATGAAATGTCTTCTATACCGCTTATAATCGGGGTGTCCACAGCCAATGTTCAAAAAAATTCCTTGACCTTTATTCATTCAGTAGGCTAGTATGTTTTATTTGTACTGATCATTGAAAGTACTCACCATCCTGAACCATACGAACTGATCATTGAAAGTACTCACCATCCTGTTTCATTTCCAAACTGATCTCTTTCCAACACTTATCTGTAACATTTCTGTTGCTGTGGAACTTATGAGTTTTGTCCCATAAACATTGTTTATCAAACACTAAGGCTATCAAAACTTCGTTATCCAAATCCATTTTTAATATTATTAAACACACCCTACACCAGTAAATGCTTAAACCCGTATGGCACGGTCCAGGTAGTCGGCACCGACAAGTTACAACCTGTTTCTTTATAAGTGAGTGAATAGGATTATATTGAAATATTATACCTGCGCTGATCGGTACCGACCCGTACAGATTTGTCTGTACCGGAAACCTGTTTCTTTATGTAAGCACCCTTACTCTGAGTCTGGTATAGTGATAGATTGAATTAATATCAAAGAAAAAAAAATTCTGCATAAATAATAGATAAATAAATAATAATAATTGCTTAAGTTGATAAAAAATGCTATGCAATAGCTTTACCGCGGCAGTCCCCGAGTGCCACACGTTTTTTTTTTTTTCAATGGCAGACATTGTATGTAGAGAAAAACCAAAAAAGCGAAGGGATGGAAAGCTCTAATAAAAAATAAGAAACTGTGGCATGTTTTGTCTATCTAAACTATCACTATTCATTCGAGTTCGGAAAATTCAATACAATACCGTTTAAAACGTATTAAAAAGATTATTGCTCATTTTCATGTTAGCGCTCAAGCAAGCGACTTCCGGTGTACCGGATATTGTCTAAGAACTTCCGTTTTGCTTAAAATAGAAACAAAAAACGAGTTTCGTTCCTTGTATTTGACAAATAAAACAAATAATATAAGTTGTCTTTTTTTATGACCGAAATACCGCATCCAATACAACTGTGCCAAAAGGCTTTCACTGATATTAATTTATTCTCACCACGATCGCGTTTACGTTTGACGTCACTCCACAGTTCTCATTATCTTTGGATTTGTAAATCTCCATACATCACTAAGAACTTAGGTCGATTCCATTACATTTAGCATTCGAAGTACGTAATTGCTATAGTAAGACCTTGTGAACCAGTCAAACGTCAAAATATTTATTTCATAAATTGGCAACGGAGATTACTACACAAGAGCTTATAATATATATGTCGAGTCAATTGACCGTTGATTTTTATTGTTGCTTTGGTTAATCGAGATTCCTTCTATTTCTTTTAAGAATCATAATTTTATTTGATTCGATTTGTTTTGTTATTATTTAATTGTTTCATAATTTAGAATCATTACTTAACGAATAAAAGTACGAACATTGTTACTACCAATCAGAGCCGAGCTGCCGAGATGCCTCGAGTGGTCTCCAATCGCCATCTTGATTTTAGACACCAAGTTCATGGAACACAGGATAGTTTTGGTTGGGTATTCAGTGGAGCATTGTGATCATGAGACGTTGGACCGAGTTGGTTGTATGTGTGGTTGAGTAGATTGTGGTTAAAAGTGAGATCGGTGCCTTCACCCCGCTGCTCGTTATATTAATAATAAATAATAAAAGCCTTTATTGCTGTAAATGCTTATACTAGTACATAAACATGTGAAAAACTAAAAAAAATACATTAAAATAAAAAAATAATTACTAATAATTAATCGGAAAGCCGCTTATATATACAGCTTGTCTTTAGACATAGGCCTCCTCTAAGAGCTTCCACTCTTCTCTGTTTCTAGCTTTACGTAGCCACATAGGGCCAGCTACTCTTCGCACATCATCTTCCCATCTTTTTATTTGTCTTCCACGTTTTCTTTTCTCATAGCGAGGAAGCCATTCCGTCACTTTCTTCGTCCATTTATCTTTGTCTTCTCTCTTAATGTGTCCTGTCCATTTCCATTTCAATCTTTTACTAGAGGTAACAGCATTTCTAAACTTTGTCATGTCCTTTATTTCTTCTAGTTTTACTCTATCTTTCAATTTCAGGCCTAGAACACTCCTTTCGATACTATTCTGACATACTCTTAGTTTGTTTTCTTGTTTATCAGTGAGTGACCTGCCTTGCGATTCTGTAACTCACTTTTCTAAAATGACTGCTTCACGACTGATTTGAGCGCGACCGCCGCTGCGAAAACCGCTGTGAGAGTTCGAAAAGTGATTTACAGAATCGCAAGGCAGGTTTGACATGCGTATATCAGGCACGGTAATATACTTATAGTTTAAGTTTAAGGTGCTATTTGTAATGTTAAAAGGTTTGTAATATAAATTAAATACTGTACGATAATTGCTGCGCCATAAGAGAGGCGCTGAACAGAAACCGGTGGAAACAGATAGTTCGTTCCAGATCTTCCTTGCTGACTACAACCCCCAGACATAAGCTGCCGATTAAAGAGAGACTTGTCATTTATAAGGTATGTTCGTGTAAAAGGAATACATGATGAGACGTTTGAAGGACGTAGCAATTATATATTCTGATTGTGGCTCACTAATTGTTCGGCTTCTGAGTGCTTGAGAATAACTATTGACCTACTATGTGAATTACAGGTTGTGAATCTACGAAATATCATATTGTTTTACAGCTGGTTTTTGAGTTGAGGACATCAACGTAACTCAAATTATAAGACGAATGTTTTTTTATTGAAGTTATACTTCTTTAGGCGCGTTATGAAAAATTGATGAGAGTGAAATTTTACACACAAAATTAACAGAATGAAGTTGCCCACGGAAGATGCTACGGCATTGGACATAATTTAAAAACAACATTCGAATTATAATAGAATTTATGTTACACTTAATGTGAGAGAATAATAATAAATATTTATTTATTTAATTTTTTAAATGTAAACTGAACTTTATTGACTATAATGACTCCTTTTCCAGTCTTTGATTATTTAATTGTAATTAATAATTTGCTTGAAATCAAAAACTATTTTTAATAATGCCAAAGAAGTATAACTTCTTACGCGCGTACATAAATACACGCACCCTTTTTTATTATATATAATATAATATTTATTTTATGTAGTCTGCATATTGTTTTATTAAAGAGATATTTATTTTCCTAAATCGGAACGGATGGCGTGTTGACTTGACTGTTGAAATTATTAATAAAAATAACATTGTCAAAATAAACTCTTTTGAAAAAAAACGGGCACCTAAATAAATTTACATTCTAAGGTAAATTAAATGAAATTTAATTGACTGACTTAGTCTTTATACTTATAATCGTGTAAGTGCATTGAAGTGAATTCTGGCAATTTTTTAATTAATTTTTGATGAATTCTTTAAAACGGTTGTACTCGGCCAAAAAATAAGAAGTGGCAATAAAGACAAGAAGATTTTTTAACTTTTCAATTCAATTAAATTATTACATTATTACTAGCTGACTCGACAAACGTTGTTTTTCCATGTATATTATTTATAACAAACATTGTTTTAGTTCATTAAAAATAATTATCTGTAATAATCAAAAATAGGGGTTGATCGTAGAGGGGTGAAAATTAAGGGTTGTATGTATTATTGTATGTTCAAAAAATAGTCTAAAAATTAAAAAAAATCTTGGGGTGGACACCCCTATCACTATCACTTAAGGGTTTGAAAGATAGATAGCAGCCGAATCTCAGACTTACTGAATATGCATAAAAAAATTCGGGGGTTAAGAAACAGTCGAGCCATTTCGGAGGAGTATGGGAACGAACATTGTCACACGAGAATTTTATATATTAGATTTGTAACTTTAATTGAATTGAAGTTATAAATGTAAAAGCCTAATAACGAGTGTCTTGTCAAAGTTATGTTAACGTTTACAGGAATACGATCCCACTCTACTGCAATGAATCTCTTTAGCTCCCTGACGTTTTGTGGAGCAGGTTACACTGTTCAGCAGTTACTCGTATCTTTAGAACATCCCAGACAAGCTCAATTCAATTGAGGGCAGGACCAGACATTCCGAAGGGATCTCAACCATATTCCAAGCACGCACTGTATTGGAACCCGCAAGGAAAGAGGAAGCATGGCCGTCCCAGGCAAACCTGGTGTCGTACAATTGCAGATGAGGCAAAGAGAACTGGAAAGACTTGGAGCGAGGTGAAATACGTGGCTCAAGACCGAACGCGATGGGACTCACTGTGAATGCCCTCTGCCCCATCTACGGGTAATAGGACCTTAAGTCAGGACTTCGAGATGGGCAATTCAAACGACGATTCCCTACTTGCATGTACGCATCCACGTCGCCAGAACGGTGCTATGTAGTAAATGACTATTTTCTACTTCTAATTATTGCTAGTGAAATAACTACCCAAATATCATTGAAAACACTAATGCTTAGCTATAAAAAAACACTCTATAGCGAATTGCAAAACCAAGACTTATATTAACAGAGCTTTGAAAGCTTATTTGCATAGAAATTATTTTATGAATAGCCAAGTACTCTCATTCAGAGTTGGCGCTTGTCGTGGACTTATACGGTGTTAAGATTTTTAATTTTTGTCATTTATATGCTAAAAGGAATAGATTAAAATTCCTTATTAAAATATATAAACACATAAAAGACGTTATGCTTACGGAGATATGAATTAAAAAAATTTTTTTTTTTTTAAAGACAATTCACACCAATTGATCTAGTCCCATGCTAAACTGGTGAAGCTTGTGTTATGGGTACTAGGCAACGGATATACATACATATTATAGATAGATAGACATATAAATACATATTTAAACAAGACCTAAGCACAACACCAAATGCTCGCTGAAATAAGTGAAAACTTTTCCAGCCGTCTTACAGGTTGCAGAAAATAAATACTTCATTTATGGGCCTAAGTATACGCTGCTATAACATGTTTCCTAGTGAAATATTGGAACTGCCTTTAAACAGATTCAAAACACACATCAAAAAAACCTTAATGTGTAAAGGTTACTACACAGTCAATGACTACCTGGAAGATAAAAACGCTTGGCAATAGTTCTAATTATATTCTTATAATTTGATTTGTTATCTTTGAAGTGTTATGAATATGTGTGTAATGGTGAATGTGGTAAATCACAGAACAGATTTTTTATTTTTTTTTACTTATGTAATTTTAATGACGTTGTGGTTTATGACATTTTCCTTTGAATAATTGTAATGTAAAGGGAGGGCAAACTTGCTGAGTTTCTTGCCCGTTCTTCTCAGAACAAGGCCTCCTGGTAGTTTTGCGAACGGATGGCGTAGTCTTGCTCTTTCGTGAATTTTGTAAACGTTGTTGACATTCATAAGCATGCTCTAAGAAGCATCTAAATTGAATAAACGTATTTTGATTTTGATTTTGATTTTTTGATGCTCATCACATCGATGTTTGTCTCAGCCGGGACCCATGGATTCGCAGTCAGGGGTACCAACCACTAGACCAATGATCCGTCAAGTTCCATCAAAAGAAGATTAGAAAAGTTGTTCCTTAAAATGTTATTTTGTAACAATTCATACTTATTCTGTACCTACCTATTAATTTAGAAAAAGTTCGTTACCGAATTATAAATTGCGATTGAAGAAGCCTTTTAAATATATCATTGATATTATAATTCGTACTATAACTTGACACAAAGAAGATACTAACGTAAGATTCTTTATGTTTCCTAGAAGAGATCGCTTGAAAACGATAAGCCGCTGCCCGCCTTACTATTTAAATTATCTCTTTGTACTGGTTTTGCAATGCAACTAAGTGCTAAATAAATAAAATTACAAACATACCAATGGCGCTATAACTTTTTAATAATAATAGTAATAATTTATTTATTTCAAGAATATGGTACAAAAATGTGTAATGTGGTACAATCGTATGTTCGCATATTCTGCCACACACAATGGCGCCCAATTTTGTCTTTAAAGGAATTTGACATTATTAGTCATATGATTTGGTCAATTCTTATATTATTTGTATCGTACATATCATATCATACTTTATTAATGTATATCATTTAAAGTGTCTCACGCAAATACACCAAGTCGCTTATTAGGTCTCAGCCTCAGACTTCTGTATCTGGTGATCATTTCTAATAAGCAAGTAGGTGATCAACCTTCTCTGCGTGACATACACCGTTGACTTTTTGGGTCTAAGACATGCGGCATGCCGTTGTCCTGTCTGATTTTCTTCGTTCGTTCGTAAGAGTCGCACGTTGAAACCACTAGGCCAACACTGCTCAACAATATTTTTATAACACGTAATTAATGTATTTATGTGTTTAAAAATGAAGACTGGATTTTTTTGCAAGAGCAGTACTAACAGATTTACGTGCAACAAGCTCTTAAAAAACCAACTTCCGCCAGCAGGTTGGTCATCAAATCATTTTTAGAGATTGGCAAGTTTTAAATCTCGGCCCCACTGGGGTTAGAATCCAAGACCAAAGGATCTGCTCTCGAATATGCTTACCTACTACAAAATCCATGAGACAAGGTGACATGGGTAAATTACCTACTCTTCGTAGATGTGTCAAAGTCGAGGTCTTCGTCTCGTGGGACTCTCCCAGTCAAACTGCAACAGACCGTATTTGCTTGAGCTAAAATGTGACGAATTAATTGGCTATAATGTAATCGGTATCAACAATATTTATGCGTATTGAAAGTTTACCCAGCATTAAATAAAACACTCACTCACTTACACACCGCCGGCTTTGCGACCCAAAAAGTGTCTCGCCAATATGTTCGTTAGTCTGTGGAAAAGACGTTAGTTTTGGCTTGTCATTTAAACTTTTTTAGAACATTTTAATTAACAATCCCGCGGCTGCCCAAGCCGAGGTCAATAGTTTTGCAGGAGACGCCCTTGCGCTAGTTTCAAAAAACCGCATTCCAGCCAAGCTACGCTGGCCAAAACAGCCCGAGCCATCAATGTCCTTCAGGCCAACAGCGAGATTCAAATCTAGTGTTTTAGCGCCACCTATTGGGGAGTTAAGGGACTTCACGTCAGGGAATTGAGTCCTCTATTACTTTAAAAAAAATACAGTTCGCCTTCTGAAAAAAACATATATATAAATTAATTAACATAAACTCAGACATTCACAAGTGTATGAAAAGAATATTCATTCGCATTGTAGCACATTTCAGGTGAAGCCATGAATAGATAACATTACTATTATACTCAGGCTTTTATGAAAGTATCTGAGTACTAAAATAACTATTATAAACAAAATTTTACTCTTTGAAAGTACGCAATGAGTTTTAGTAGACATAAATAATTAATAAGTACTAATGGAGGAAAAATATCTCTGGATAAGTCACTTCTGCTGTTTATATGCTTAACTACGCTTTCTTGTTTCCACATGATAGCAGTCGCTAACATGTGAAGTTACTGCACTCAGAGTCGTTCATTAAGAGGTAATGGTAAATTCCTGTGCTAGTTGTTCAGCACGATAAACTTCTGTACATTATTAAATTTAAAATGATTTTTCTTTAACATAAACTCGCCTCTGTACACAATTTACCAATTCATTAATCACGAGCATTCTGGTCGTGCGGATTGCTCTAGTTCCTACAAAAACTCATCACATAGGAGATAGAAATTGAAAGTAAAATAAAAAAATATATCAGTGGCGCCACAGTCTCTTTTAGGTCTTGGCCTCAGATTTCTGAATCTGTTTCATGATCATTTTTTTAAATCTAATAGGCAAGGTGATCAGCCTCCAGTGCCTGACACACGCCGTTGGCTTTTTGGGTCTAAGACATGTCGGTTTCCTCGCGATATTTTCCTTCACCGTTCGAGCAAATGTTAAATGCGCACATTGGTGCACAGCCGAGGATCGAACCTACGACCTCAGGGATGAGAGTCGCACGCTGAAGCCACTAGGCCAACACTGCCCAAAGAAATTGAAAGTACTTTATTTAAATATATACTGTCAAATATAATCCTAGGCCAAACCCAACTCTAACCCACGCATGTTCGCAAGTAAGCGAAACTTACTAACGACATTTGCAATCAGGGGATTTCCTGTTTTTTTGGTGTGAAAATGCCAGTTATTTCCTAAGGGATACATCGCGTGATGTTATTAGTGTTAGAGTGAGATAGATGATGAGTTTTCTTATATAATCCGGTGTAGGATCAGAGTAAGATAGGTTTTATTTAGTCCTAATGTGTTTCCAGTTATTTCTTTGAAGTCCGAAAACTTATTACCTACACCCGGTGGTATTGCAGTTATATCTTTTGGGCGTTTAAACAACCTATCATTCCTGTATAAATATAAAACTAGCTGCCTGCACAAACTTCGTTACGCCTTAATATGTTTTCATTTACATTTTACATTGCTACATACATATATTTAGAACATTTTGCTATGCTACCCCATAGAGACTGTACACTTTTCCGGAATAAAAACGTATAAATTTTTCTCTCTATAAAAACCTTGTTGCAGAAAAAAATCTCGAATTGGTACACCCGTCTTCGAGATTTGCGCTAAGCAACATACTTTACGATTAATCACCATCATCGCATTTAATATCCACCAAAGATTAGTGGCTTAACAGGTATTATCGGCGGCTCAAGTGCGAAATAACGTCATCAGTAAGAAATAAATATATGAAAACTAGTGGACCCCACAGACGTTGTCCTGCATGATATTTAAAGCGATTAGGATATTAAGCAAAGTATGAAAGTACCGACTGCAGTGCCATCTGCCGGGCTGATTTGTGAATCTAAACCATTCCCAGATCCCCTTGAACACACACAAAAAATTTCATCAAAATCGGTCCAGTCGTTTGAGAGGAGTTCAGTCACATACACACGCACAGAAGAAATATATATATTAAGATACAAATACAGATCTATAGTCATAGTCGGAGGGATATTTAGTAGTTCGTGCAAGGGACTTTGCAAAGGGGTAAGGCGGTGAAGTATGAAATTGGCTGTTCCAGATATCGATCTGGATCAGGAACCGATGGCCCATTCCAGTCTTTGTTTATTAACTAATCATAAACAGGAAAACGCTATATAAATACATTTACTATAATGGACTGTTGATAATGAAAGTTAATTAAACTCAAACTCAAAATATCTTTATTTATGTAGGTAAACAAGTACAGTTATGAATTGTCAGAAATAAATTAAATTAATTGTAAATTTACATTTACTACGAGTTCGCAAGTCAAGGGCGTAGAGCGGGTAAGAAGAACTGGCAAGAAACTTTTCGCCACTCTTTGTAATCGCCAAGTATTGTCATACAAATTGTTTCAAATAATCAATCCCAAGGATTAGGATCATTTAAGTATTCCTCAAATTTATAAAAAGCTTTATTGATTAATTTTCGTTTAAAGAGGGCTTTGAATTTATTTAGTGATAATTCTCTAATTTCCTTAATTAGCACTTCTATCAAGTGAGATTAATTAGTATTAACAAGTATTTGAACACTGAACACACATCCTTCTGTGCCTGACACACGACGTCGTTTGCTCAGATATTTCCCTGACAAGAGAAACAGGCTACAACTGGCCCTTGGGGATGGATAGCGGTATCTGTTAATATGCTGTATTAATAAACCACCAGACCTAGTAACTAGGACTATTCCACTTGTTCGCAATAGTATAAGATTTGCTACAGCCCTATTATGTTTTATTTTTATAATTCTAAAGTATTTATATTGACGAAAATAAATATTCATAAAAATAATTCCATATTTTTCCGTGCCTCACTTTCAAAATATTGGCAGAATTTTAAAAATTGAAAAGCCTAAATCAGTAGTTTCAAATAATTAAATCAGATTTGTCTTATCTTATAGAGTAAATATAATTTGACAAACCCAAACATGCGAGCACTTTTGTAAAAAAAAAGTATTATCCTATTAATTATTATTTGCGTAAGCCATTATAATGATTATCAATTTGATAACGTAATAAGATGATGATGTAGTGATAAAATTATATAAGAATTGACTATAATGATATGACTCATAATGTAATTGTACCTTCTATTCTAGCCTTTAAGACATATTTGCACGCCACTATGTGTGGCACAAAATGCGAACTTTAAATTGTATCACCATAAAATTGTTGTACCATAGTCTTGCAAATAAATTATTATTATTATTAAAATAGTCCCCACAGATCTTATTAATAATAGATCCATAAATGATTTCTGCTTAACATTGATTGAATCTCTTTATCAAAAACAACAATGTATAGAACAGTGGAAGTAAACAATATTTAGTTAATACGAAGTTTCGTATAACGATGGGAGACGATAAAGTTAGTAACTCGATAAAATTTCCAAAGTTTTCGCATCAAACTACACGATTGTGCTAAGAAGTCGTGTGGAAAATTGGGTTGGATCCCATATGTGGCTCCGTCTGGACACTTTGATAAGGTTCAAGGTTGTCATGAAACTACTTTGTAAGTTTTAGGCTCGTAGTTTAAATTCCTATTGATTCGACATTTGAAACGTGTTCTCTATTAGGCATAAGTGCTTTAGTGTTTTTGCTTACGTAAAAGAATTTTCTAAGGCTTATGTTATTTTTTTTAAAGCAGTGTTGGCCTACTGGCTTCAGCGTGCGACTATCATCCCTGAGGTCGTAGGTTCGATCCCCGGCTGTGCACTAATGGAGATTCTATGTGTGCATTTAACATTCGCACATCAGAAAGTTATTCATTTTAAACAAAATGCATTATTATTCGCTGCTTAACAGTTTTTTATAATCCATGTAATTAATACGTTTGAATTTTTGTAACATTAAGTAAATCGGAAGAGTTTTTTTTATTGTATGATTAACAGACTAGGAGGAAGTGAAAATGAAATCCGAAGAAGAACCCAGAGGAACATTCCTTAAAAACGATGAAGAAATTGAGACTCTTGTATTTCCGGTTTTCCTTTCTACCGCTGTATCCTTGACAATACGAAGATCTAAAAGGAGAAAATAGATGCTCTGGAAATGTGGTGTAGGAGGCGAACGCTTACGATTCCCTGGACGGGTAAAGAACCAAACGTGTCCATACTAAAAGACGGTTAGGTATAAAATCGTCTTTCGACATTTTGTTACCAATGCATCCTGATTTTTTGGACATGTAACGCAGAGATCCAGAAAGTTTAGAAAAACTTATCGTGACTGGCAGACTGGAGGGCACCAGACCTTGAGGGCGATCCCCTCCTTGCTAGACCGATCAAGTTAAGGCCCTTACAGGTCATACTACCCAGGCGCAGAGGCGTGCCAAAGGGGTAAGTGGAGAAAGTTGTGCGGCGCCCTTAACACGTCGAAGAGCGCGACTGAAAAGAAGAGTAAAATTTCAACTAGGTATAAAATGTATATTGCCATCTAGTAAAGGTCATTAACATTTAACAAACTATTGCCATCCTAGTTAGGCATAGTAGTTCACCTATTTTCTACTTGAGGGCGCTATACCAAAACTGTTAAAGTGAGCAATCCTGACATTTGAATTATATAACGAAGGAGCAAACTATTAACAGAAAAGCAAAGTATTCTTAGTTAGGTTTTTAGTAGGTAGTTATCTTATACTCTTAGGAATATTTAAAGGCTATCATTCACTAAAGGAAAACTAATATAATTATTAGGCCTTTACGAAGATATAATATGTTTATAAATAGTTTCCTACTTATTTTTTGGGTACTTTACATTGCATTAAGGGTCTGACTTTATGCGACGCACAGCGCTATCTGACAGTCGTGAAACGCAACAATAGTGTTTATCCTACCAATAAGTAATTAATAGCTAATTTGGAACTTATGTAGACCTTATCCGTACATTGTGAAACAGACCCTAAGGGTACTTGTTTATCACCCTTATTTTTAGATTTATAACTTAAAATAACATAACAGACTTTGTGGGTTATAATAAAACGACATCTCTTACTAACGTTTATATTTTAAAATTTCATTTCTAATAAAATTAGAAATTATTAGATAATTATAAAACAAACAAACAATCAGTCTTTTGGAAGATAAATGGTAAATTCTACTTAACTTGAAAGCGAACGATACAACATTGACAATAATGGAAAATTACGAAAAATATTAAATTTATTTAAAATTATTTTAGTGAAATAAATTCTATGTTCACTCAGCAGTTTCAATAGTTATATTTTAATGTTGACAAGTCTCATCGTCCTGATGGGGCATGGGGAGGTCACAATGTGATGTTCCATGGATAATAAGTCAAGTAAAGTTCATACATGTCTATATAAAAAACGTAACATAACATAAGTTGGCTTTACAGTGTAGTGGATAGCCTCCAAAAAGGGTAATTCTTCTAAAAATATTAAAAAAACTGTAAATTAAAATAAAACTATTAGAAAACAATTTGACAAATTATTACTAAGAAATATAGTTTGGTACAAATATGTAGTATGTACTATGATTAAAATGTAATTTATCATCTGTAAAAAATTAAGTTTAATGACTAGAAGTACTTGAACCCAACTGTATAAAATATGCATATTAATTATGCTAAATTTAATTCTTGCAGTTTCTTTTCAGCTACCTGTGATGAGGTATTCGGCAGGCTTCTGTAAATAACGTTAAATATAAATAAATACGTAGAACCTCTATAAGTCGAACATCAAGGGAGACGCCAAAAAATTCGAGTTATAGAGTTTTCAACTTATGGAGGATTTCGACTTAGGCGGATTTTGATTCGACATAAAGAGTTTGAGGTTTATTCTTATAAATTTTGAGTTAGAGAGGTAAAATAAATAAAAATTCAACTTGCAGAGGTGACAAACATATATTTTATATTATAAATCAACATTATTTCAAATCATTTTAAAATAAAATATATTAAAAAATTGTTCAGCAACATCTTTCTTTTTTTGACAGCTCTTCACAGCTTCGAGCACTTCTAATTTTTCAGCAAGACTCAAAGTTTTTAGTTTACGTTTCACAGCACTCATGTTAACTGTTGTACTAATTGATGTATTGCAGTAGAACCAAACTACTTCTGACAGTATTTAAGTCGAAAACAAATGACTGGCTTAGCTAAATTTCCAAGGGAATCAAAATTGAACACCTGACACAAAGCAAGCAAACACGTGTTTCCATGAGTCATAAATTTATTATTGTATACTCCTAAAATGTTTTCTAAGAAACAATAGTGTACTCACATTGGCGGCAAGTTCTTAAAGTCGGTAACTTATTTTTGTTCGAATAATAGAGATAATAAATTCCAAATGATCAAGTTGTAAAGGTTGTAAAATAAAACGTTCCTATGTTCGAGATACAGAGGTCAAATTTAATGTTTCGAGTTATAGAGTGAAAATATGTACCAAAATGGCTTGGAGGGACTCGGTGATTATTTCGATTAACAGAGGGTCAAGATTTCAAGTAATGGAGGTTTTGGTGTTTTAAGGGAAGGGAACAAAACATTTTTTCGAGATTTGGAGGTTTTTGACTTATCGAGGTTCGACTTAACGAGGTTCTACGTATCTGTTCATTCATTAATAGATATTTCATTTAATAATATTAAGTACATATGCATTACAATGTGTAAGATTTGGGGACCCTTTTAAGTTTTTACATAGTATAAAACAAAGTCGCGTGGACCATAGTACTATGTAATTAAAAGTTTTTGTGCTAAAACAAATGCTTTAAATCAATATTAAACATATATCTGTGTCACACAGTATTACGAACCTAATTTATGTGTTTGACGTAAGCTGCTGTGATATAAGCTGTCATAAGTAAATATTATATTACACTGCCTGGTTCGAACTTTTTAAAGCATATATTTATTCTAATTGTTTTGACGTATCTTTTAAAACCTCACAGTATGCAAACATCATGAACTTATTTATATGTAATATTGCTAAATGGCTACACGTAAGATTTATTTAATATATTTTTTTACTCTTATTTTACTATTTCATATTAGACTAGCGGCCGGCTTTAATGGCTGAGTATTTCTTTAAAATATACGGGAAATAAATAAAGCCTATGTTACTCAAGGATGAGGTGGCATTCCTCATATAGAAATTGGTCTAGTATTTTATGAATTTATTCGTCACAAATGTACAATTCCTTTTTATAATATTTTTTTAAAAATAGGACCCCTACATAGTAGCCTATAAGTCACGCGATCAGGCAGATCTGTCGCCGAGAAGCTAGGCAGCAGAGGAGTGTCAAATCTCTTCCTTCCTAAAAAGGGCCTCATTTGCTTTAAACTTAGGTCTGGGTTTGAAGTCTCCGGCCGGGCCCGGGCTAACTACTCCGGCAATATCGCCTAATGATATTTATGGGCGAGTAGGAGCGTTACCTCTTGTGCTATTCATCTTACTGACGTATTTGACCATTCTATGGCAAAAAAAATCCAGCTATGGTCTGGGCTGGAGAAACAGGTCGGATAGCCCATCCCGGGATACCCTAGTGCCAGTCTCTTTATGATATTAGTATATAAAGACTTTATTTTAATATGCATTTTTACTCAAAATAAATATAAAAATAACTTACTTCTGGGTACACTTTTTAAAGTAGTGGTACGTGATACGCAATCGCTATCTTCCGATTCGGATCGCACTTGAAAACTTGTTTCTGTAATTAAAAAAATTACAATTAATAATATATACATCTATAAACGTTATTATCTTCTTCTAATATATAAAAGTATCGTGTCACAATGTTCGTTCCCATACTCCTCAATCGGCTACTATCTATCTTTCTAACCCTTAAGTGATAAAGAATATTTTTTGTTTTTATTTTTTGATGGTACAACATGCAATACATACAACCCCCAAATTATCGATAGTATCGATAATACGATAAGACTACACAATAAAACCTGCAGTGTTTTGCAAAGCAGATGCAGAGCAGTGTTGGCCTAGTGGCTTCAGCGTGCGACCCTCATCCCTGAAGTCATAGGTTCGATCTCCAGCTGTGCACCAATGGACTTTATTTCTATGTGCGCATTTAACATTCGCTCGAACGGTGAAGGAAAACATCGTGAGGAACAAATGTCTGAGACCCAAAAAGTCGAAGGCGTGTGTCAGGCACAAGAGGCTGATCACCTACTTGCCTATTAGATTGAAAAATTATCATGAAACAGATTCAGAGGTTGTAGCGCCACTGCTATATATCTATATATAATATATACACACACAATAACACCGATAATATTGCACAATTAAAAAAACGTGTGGCACTCGGGGACTGCCGCGGTAAAGCATAACATTTTTTATCAACTTATGCAATTATAATTATTTAATTAGTTTTTATTTATGCTGTATTTTTTTTCTTTGATATTAATTCAAGTTTTTTCTTGATATTTATTCAATCTACCACTCTACCAGACTCAGACTAACACGCCTAAATAGTCTGTCTCACTAACGCGTACCGGCTGCACCAGCCGCGCTAACGCTACGTCACCTATCTTGTCAGAGGGATGTGAATACGCAGTATGCGTTCTGTCCTACTCTATCGCGTATTTTCCGCACCTATATTACGTCATCGTGTGTTAGGTTTTTTTCGTTACGGAATTTCTTGATTCGGTCGCCGCGCTCAAAGCCCGCGATAAAGTCTATGCAATAGCTTAAAATACATTAAAAAATGTATATACCTAGATCTTTTAACTAATAATATAAGCAGCTCTTTTGAACTTAGCCAGAGCATAAACAAATAGGGCTTCCTCGATAGAAATCTTATTTATTACAGATAACAGATAACACTACTACACCTTACCACTATCATATCTCGCCTTTCCAGCAAGTCTGCTCGGCGCCTCTTGGTTGTCCACGTGGCCGAATGTGCGGAAGCCAATCGCGAATTGTGCGTAAGGGCTAATTTCATATAGTTCTGGAATAAAACAATTTGCTTTTAAGTGATCACGAAAATTAAGTCATATCAATGAAATATGTGTTTCTATAAAGGTTAACTAATTTATTTGAATACAAGTAAAGGCCCAATATTAATGACAATTTAACAAAAACTGCGTATATTATTTTTAAAGTATTCTAGACAATTTACACATAGCTTATAAAATTGCCTTATTATCGGAAGTGAAATGAATGAAAAATTTAAAAAAAAAAAATTTCCTCAGCCTTTTTTTTGGAATAATAATAGATACATTTTTACAACTCTAGTCAACTAACGTTAGGTTACATATTTTTTCATAGTATTTAAAAAATTGCATACCAATAAATTCTATAGTTTTGGTGGTAATATATATAGAAGGTAACAGATGTGCTCACACATTTAGGAACGCTTCAATAAGACAAGTTAGTTTTTTGTTAGCCTAGCGTCGCAACCCCACTACCCCTAATTTTATGTTTGTTATAAGCTCTTGTTTTAAAAGATTAAAATCACTTGAGACGTTGACACCGAACTCAATTCTCTACATATTTTTATTTTAATCTATAAATACGTGCTACGACTCAGTAAGTAAGGAATAACAATCTCACCATGTTTGTTATCAGCTGTCAGATGAACTGGCGTGCTATATACTCTGTTGTTCACGTCAGTGGGGATACTCTGTGGCGTGTTGACAGTTGCGTTACTACGCTCAGATTTACACTCTGTTGTCAGTGAGTTTCTATACTCTGTGAGTCTTTGGTGGCTGGAAATGTTAATTATTTATAAGACAAATAATGTACAAATAGTTATCTATTGAGACTTACAATGTAGGAGATATTGTATGGGGATAACCAAACCCCATTAAGATGAGAACAGAGGATGAGCGACAGCTTCACTAAAACTCTTCCTTTAAGTTTTTAAAAATCAACTTAATATACTACTTTTGGAATAATATTAAACGTTATCATTAATATTAATTTGATATTTTAATAATATATTTTAATAATGTGATGACGTAGTGATAAAATAATATAGGAATCGACTTTGATGATATGATTGATAAAGTAATGTGTAATCTACTATGTAAAATTCTACCTTTTATTTAAGACAAATTTGTATGCCATTATGTGTACCATAAAATGCGAAGTTTAGATTGAACCACCATTACAATTTTGTAAGTCTTGCAATTAAATTATTATTATTTACGTTCGCGAGCATCGACTTTATTATCGATATTTTATAATAATTAGGGCTACCATTGATATTTTTGTTTCCACTCCGGCACTTGCGCACGTAACTCTGTTACTCCCGTTAGCGGTATCGGTTTTAATGTTAAGAGGCCGGCCATCAGCGGGATAGTGGATACTGAGGGAACTACATCGTTTCGCATACTAACTATGGCTAGCGCAACTTTCAGAGTACCAGTAACCACCTCTGTAAGAACCAATAAATAAACAGTAAAAGTGCACACTTACTTATGTCTCTTGATGAAAATGTAAACACACGTAAACAGACATATAGTCAGTAGAATCGAGCTGCAGATTATCACCAACATGTTCAGATCGAGGAACTCCGACGGCGGTCCGATTGACTCTGAAAAAGTTCAATGAAAGTTGAACTAAAACTAGAAGAATTTATATTATTATTATTTTTTTATTTTTTTTTAGGTAAGTATGTGGTTGTTGTAAATAATAATAATAAGTAGTCTTCTATATTTTTTTTTGTACTTTTGTTTGTTCGCAATTGGGTTTTTTATGAGACAATGTAGCTTATGAGCTTAACAAAAATATGATACACAAAAGGACGAGTTAAAATAGAATTGATATAATGCAAGTATTTGCTATTTCTTGAAAAATTATACAGAGTAATGGTCTTCTGTATTTGACGCTCGTCGTCGATTTATGGTGTACATACGAGCAAGTGTTTCGTTTTTTTCTTTTGTATAGAACAGGGGGCATACCGGCAGGCGGCTCATTTGAAGTTAAGTGATACCGCCGCTTATGGACACTCTTAATGCCAATGGCTCGCGAGTGCGTTTCCGGCCTTTTAAGAATTGATACGCTCTTTCTTGAAGGACCCTCAATCCCGGTAGTGGTCTTCCCTGGTAGGTAACCTCCAATTATTTAAAGAAACAGTTTACTCCGGCTTCAAAGGCCGCAACGCACCCAGGAAAATGGGTGTCCATGACATGACTGCCCTTTTTTGGGCGTCCCGTAGGCTCGTTTGCCCCCCTATATTATAAAAAAACTTGAAGCTGAATTGGGCCCATTTTTGGTAATTTATAGTGATTTCCTACAAATTGTATTAGGAACAACTTAAAATGAATATTTTTTCGTTTAGAGACATCAATATTTTTTTAATCAAAGTTATTCTACTTTACATACCTCCATGCAACGTAGTTGTAGCGTACATATACAGAGATGTTGAAACCCCAGCTGAGTTCTCAGCTAAGACTCTTATTTGGTACCACTGGGCTGGATTAAGATCGGCCAGAATAAATGAGTTTGGTTGACTTAGTACAGGTGTGTAGGACCAGGCATCTAGGATTGGCTGGAGATGTAATTAGAAGTTAATAAAGACGAAATACTTGAAATGGTTTTTTAGTCATGAGACCCGACGGGGCGTTTTGGTTAGAAGTACATTGCATATGCCTGAGAGAGAGAGAGAGAGAGAGAGATTAGAGATACCTAGATTTTTAGCTAAACAGTATATTAATTAAGGAACCTATGTCTAAAGTCAACGATAATCAAACTAACATTCAACTCTTTTTGCCTGATAACTTTAATATTATAACATAGCCAAAAGGTACAACAAAAATAAGAATACAGTAATCGCCCCTATATCGCGGTAGACCCGGACCGCGTTATAGAAAGTCGCGTTGTAGGAGTATTCTCGTAAAACTGTTTTTTTGAACAATTCAAAAACTAGGAACACGAATTCTTCATATTTATGTTTATTTTATAACACAATTGAAACAGGTACGCTAATTATTGATTTGACAAATCATTATAAAATTCACACTACATAAATATAACTAGAAAAGTCTCTGCGTTATAGGGTGTAAATACCGCGGTACATGTGGGACGGAAAACGCGTTATAGAGGGGATTACTGTACTGTGTCTAAAAACCAAAAGCAACCACCATTTAAGTTACCACGTCAGAAAAATTCTAATAGTATATATCAAGAATAGCATAATATTAGGTCCTTACATATGAAATTGGCGTATTTCGTACTGGCCACTTAAATCACGATGTTCTCCTCTTTGGTAAGGAATTCCAAATTCAAATTTGTACAGCTATTTACTCATGTATTTGTGCTTCGATGACCGTCATTCATTTGTTTTTTTCTGTTTGCGTCACTCATTTTACAAAATGGAAAACTTAAAGTATCGCATTATTAACGAGTACGAGTTCCGCCGTGGCACTAGTGCTGCGGAAACGACTCGAAGTGTGAATGATGTGTATGGCGGTCATGTTGCAAAAGAAAACACAGTTCGTTTTTGGTTCCAACGTTTTCGTTCTGGAAATTTCGACCTGCAGAACAAGCCCCGTGGACGGCCTGAGACCCAAGTTGATAATGAAGTATTGAAGGCTATTGTGGAAGCGGATCCATCGCAAACCACGTCCGAGTTAGCTGCAGGCTGCGGTGTTAGTGATAAAACTGTTTTAATTCACTTGAAGCAAATTGGGAAGATTAAAAAGCTTGAAAGATTGAAGCGCGTCGACTGCTGCGTTACATTACTGAACCGGCACAATAATGAAGGTATTTTAAACCGAATCATTACATGTGATGAAAAATGTTTGATTCTTTACGATAATCGGAAGCGCTCAGCGCAATGGTTGGATCCTGGCCAGCCAGCCAAATCCTGCCCCAAGCGAAAATTAACCCCAAAAAAGTTACTTGTAAGCGTTTGGTGGACTAGTGCCGGTATTGTTCATTGCAGTTTTCTCAAATCTGGCCAGACTATTACGGCTGATGTCTATTGTCAGCAATTGCAAACCATGATGGAAAAGCTAGCGGCTAAACAACCTAGGCTGGTCAATCGCTCCACGCCACTGCTACTTCACGACAACGCTAGACCACACACTGCACAACAGACGGCTACCAAATTAGAAGAGCTTCAATTGGAATGTTTAAGACATCCTCCGTACTCCCCGGACCTTGCTCCAACAGATTACCATTTTTTTCGAAATTTGGACAACTTCTTGCAAATCGCCTTCACAGATTTTATTGATTCCCGTCCGACTGTTTTTTTTAGTAAAGGGATCAATGAACTACCTATGAGATGGCAAAAGTGCATAGAAAACAATGGTTCATACTTTGATTAATTAAATATATTATATTTAAAAATATTCGACTTTTTGTTCCTCCCATACAAAACGCCAATTTCATATGTAAGGACCTAGTATTAAAATTTATTACCAATCGATTTTCTGCCCGTTTCCATATCTTACTGCCGTATTCCCTATAATCCACCTCCCATCTGGTGATCTCGCATCCATTATCATCCCAACCGCTAAGTTGTATGTAAATGTGTGTCGCGTTGCTCCAGAACCATTCGGTTGTTGTTGGTGATATTGGAACTGAAAATATATATTTAAAATAATTTATCTTTAAGTTTTATCTAAACCATGGATTGGATGCATTCTCCTAAAAAGTGTATAAGTAAAATAACATACTAAACAAAATTAACATTTATTATTGTAGTTTAGTTTTTTTTCAAAATTTTAGAAAATGTCCATAATAATACTAGATGTATTACTTAACATCAGATGAGCCTCCGGCCAATTTGGACCCTTAAAAAAATTATAGCATCTTATGGACACTCAAATATATGAGCAACTATTAATTTAATATATTATTTATTTGTTCTCGCTTTCTCACTTTTAACTATCCTATTATTTTACTATATACAATGACTCTTGTTCATACAAAATAAATTTGTTATTGCACTCTTTCAAATAGAGTACGCTTTCGTCTCGTTCTGTCGAATTGTGTTTATGGTGTAATAAATAAAAATATAACAATTAAATATACATTATTTACAATTTTCTTAACCTATATAGTTATAAATAATAATAAAAATAATTAAAAATTAATAAAAAGAAAATTATAACAAATTTAAAAAGTAGATACAATTTTTTATTATTATAAATAATGGGTTATACAACTATTATCACTTTATAATAAAAGAACGTATTAAGTCTGTAGCTTAGGCTATCGTGTCTATAAATGTATATGTGTCAATCAATGTGTCTGTGTATTTCTGCCTTCAAGAGAACTATTATTTCTCACCTCCACCCAAAGTGGTAGCGTCAACATACGCTGGTTGTGAAGTTCCCACACTGTTCGATGCTGTCATCCTCAACGAGTATTTCGTCCCACATTTCAGGCCCAGCAAAGTAAACTCCTGAGTGCCTTGAAGGAATGTCCCTTTGTCTGCCCAGGCGTCTTGCCAGATGCCATTTGTTTCTTTCCATGTTAGATTGTAACCTGAAAATTTTAATATTTTTTTAGGGCGCGACTTAAAAGTAATGAAACTAAATAGGCGCTTTTTAAGTTAACCCCAGAGCATTATTTGCTACTGAAGAAAAGGGATCACTTTACATAAAAAAAATAAAAACTAAAAAATTTTCTCTTTCTCTGTCCTTAAACTAAATGCTGACATTATTCAGCAATTTTATCAATTATTTAAACAAATAAAAAATAAAAAATGGAACACTAGTTCGATTAAAGAATAGAAACGCATTTTTTAAAATTATTCTTTCTTTTTATTGCTCGCTAGATGATCAAAGAGAATATATGTAAAGAGCTGGCATTGCGGAAAAAGGGAATATTTATGTAATTAATATAATTTTTATTGTTGAGAAGTAATGCTCAATGTGTTTCCTATATTATCTATAGATTTTATCAATAATAAAAACATGATTAATACAAAGGTGTAACTAGTTTTTAGATCACTTCTCAAACCGCTTTTAACCTCAGAAAAACCAAATTCTTGCTGCTATAATTATATCTTATCAACTACCCACTGTTAAGTAAAATCAAATATTTATTTTAGACTTCTATTTAAATATTATAATAAACATCCGAAATCTACGCCATCATAAACATGTGTTTAAGTACTGTTTAAAACGCTGAGAAGCGTTTATAAGTAAGGATGTATATATATGTAACTAACTTACTGATTTTCTGTGGTTTTCCATTAGCTTTTTTAGGATAATCCCATTGTAAATATATCGCATTTTTATGCGACGTTACTCTTAGGATTGGTGGATCCGGTGTAGGCAGAACTGTCACTTCATATGATACAGAGTCAGATCCGTACAGGTTTTTCGCCAGGCAGGTGTAATTACCGCTCAGGGAGTGGTCGATGTCTGAAATTAAGTTAATCTAATTGCACCGTTAGCCCGGCATTGGTCGATATAACAAGACTAAACTGATTATACAAATTATAACTTCTAATTTTGAGTACATTGAAGGAATATTAGTATAAAATATTATGTTTAAAGTAACTACCATTTATTTATTTTCGTTTACGAAACATGGGTGCTTTATTTATTTTTATTTATTTATAGTTAAACCTTTCTGTTGTACTGTAAACCACTCCCAATTTTAGATTTATATAATTTTGAAATAACTGTCGTAGGTATATAAAAAAAATTGAGCATGGCCCTAAATATATGAAACAGAAACTTATTCTTATTCAGGAATTTCTAAAAAAAGAACTCACTATTAATAAGAAGACTATCATCATGATTCCGTGTGAAGCGGGGATGGTGTGTGATTATATTGTGGTTATGGTACCACACAGTACGAGCTGCAGGAGATCCCACACAGGCACACGATAGAAGTAGTGAAGATCCCACCCCCACGGATATTGACCCACCCAGAGATGATACTCCAGCCACCACTGAAATATTGATTGTACTAAGTGTAAAAAGTCTATAATATGTACAATAGAACACGATGGATTTGTCCGTTAACTTTGTTGAACATGTTTTAATAGAGCTGGAATCGATAACAGAACTAACACGTTATAAACACTGAGCGTTTAACTTAACAAATTGGCCATCTACGTTGGATCGAGGAATGACAAAGGCAATTGACGGAAAAGACAGAGAAAGGAGAAGGAAAAGGCATAATAACGAGCACGACCAGGACTGGCGGATAAATAAAGAGCAGAGGGACAGTCAGCAGTACTGACAGTGATACAGTTTTCTGGCATCAGCCGTTGAATTTCGACATCAAGTCTACTTTGTAAAGGCTTCTGCTTGGTTCAACCGTTCAATCAAACTAAGGGCCGCATCAATGTCTGTATTTATAGCAACCTGAATTTGTGATCGACAAGTGTTTTATTACGCAGCTGATAGATATAATAGCGTTACTCCAACATATATATTTGTATTTCGTGATATTAATTTCAATTATTTTTTAGATATTATAACATTGTGTCACGAGATTTATTATGAAATACGAAATAAATTAAAAGATACTTGTGGCCCAAACATAGAGGGCAAACGAGCATACGGGACGTCCAAAAAGGAGAGTCATAGCTCCACCCATTTTAGTAGGTGCCGGCCTTTGAGTGGGAATGTATGTATGTGTATGCTCTTTTTATAAATACTTCGAGATTGTATCCCCCAGAGAAGACCCCAACCGGGATTCGATTCCACAGTTCACTAGTTCGCAAAAGAAAATATCTTGTGAATCGGACCGTGGAAGACTTCTCTCAAGTTTTGTTTATCTCGATTTTACATACCTTTACTAGTCAATTCAGCATGCACTCTATCACTAGCGGCGCCCTCTCCGGCAGTTGTAACGGCCCTAACAAACACCTCATACTGAGAACCAGTCCGCAAGTTGCTGACTGTGAAGCTGTGTTGGCGTAAGGGATTGCTGTCCTGCGAGTCCACGCGATAGGTCTGCGGTGATGATGTGCTGGAATCAATAAGATAATTCTGATAACACACATTTATATTCGTTAGATAAGTTTAAAAACATGTTCAGTTCAAGACGAGACAAATGAACCACGGTGGTTATACAGTACCAGTATCGTTTCGTTAATTTATTATGAAGTAATTAATACAATTTGTATTATATTTTTGAAGTGAAACTTCTTTAGGCGCCTGAAGGTAAAATTTTTACGGAACGTCACGAATATGTGCAGCGTTTTTGTCGCAGAAAGGGGAGAGAGCGATTGAGACCGATTGAGAGAGAGTAAGAAGGGCGAATTACCTTAAAATGCCACACGTTTTTATTATCGACTAAATAAATTTTAAAAATTAATAATAAAACCACAAGGCATTTTAATTTACAATTCGTCATTTGAGATTTCAATAAATTATTTTGCATAAAAATTTAAAATACTAATATTTCATAAATTCTCTTTACGAAATTTTAATTTTAAAAATAGAATTTCTATAAGGTAATTCGCCCTTCTCACTCTCTCTCAATCGGTTCAATCCCTCTATATATATATATATATTATATATATATATATATATAATATATATATATATATATATATATATATATATATATATAATATATATGTATTATAAATTGCTTAAATGTGATGCAGATCTTACCAACCTTGAAACTGGTTTTACATAAACATTGTAATGAGTGATTTCTCCGTTCGGTTGGTCTGGTCGCTTCCAGCTCACAATAATAGACGTCGGTGAAGAGACTACCAGTTTTATGGCTGAAGGAGGGCCTGGAACTAAAATGGAAGGACATTTATAAAAATATGTTTGTACCGGGTTCTGTTAATATTCTATTTTTGGGTTCGTATTTACAGAATCATCACCTACTTGCCTTTAAAAATAAATAACGTATTTAGTACGTAATTCTTTGTTTTCGTAGTTGAAATGTGTGGAATCTTATAGCGACATCTAAAACTTAAAGCAATATGTGAACTGTTTGTCTTATAACTAACTCATAAATATATGCTTAAGATCAAAAAGATATAGGGCAATTTTTAAAGGAATTATTCATTATGCATGAATTTGTGTGATTAAATTCGAGTCACAAAACTCAAAACCGACCTATTTCGAGATAAATATTTTTTTTATAGAACAAGGGACAAACGTGCCGGAGGCTCACCTGATGTTAAGTGATACCGCTGCCCATGGACACTCAATTCCAGAGGGCTCGCGAGTGCATTACCGGCCTTTTAAGAGAGGGCACTAATCAAAATCACTCATCGTAGATTTTTTACCAAAGTATGTGATATTTGAATTAAAAACAATAAATATGTATTGATCCTTCACTATAATTTCAATGGTTGACTCTAACTAAAAACACAAACCAATATAAATTCCTCTATAGAAAAAAACAATTTAATAAAATATTGTATAAAGAGTTAAATAAAATGCATTTGGCGTTTACTTCATTTTTGTTCCGCGAAACACTGTATCGTACGTCTCATCGTGAAGCAGTCATTTTATGATTTGGCATTCTAATAAACAATAAACTACAAGCTCCCTCCTTATCGCTAGGCTGGCATACGTTTGTTTCACTAGTGACTAGAGCGAGCGGAGGGAGATGGTACCTACATAACTTTCTAAATGTGTTCGATCATGTATGGCTATAACGTACTGTTAGCGGACTAACGCCATCTTGAAGCAGAAACCTATATAACGCGAAGCAATACCAGCGTTGACTCACTTTAATTTCGAGACTTCGTGCGGAACGGACGTGTTACTAACCTACCCTCAGTAAATTTTAAAAGTGTAAAGTACCTACACGTTCTAATCTTTTGTGTTAACTAATAGTACAATAAAACAGAAAACTTAACTTACCATCCTGCAATGTGGTGCATACAACAGGATATGAAAACGGTCCCATGCCATAACTGGAGAAACCAGATACTTTTATGGTGTAATTTGTATACTTCATAAGGTTTTGAAGGTATAATTCCGTGTGAGGTGACGTCATGTTTAGCCATGGACCATCTAAAAAAACATTGTTTGAACTTGAAATTTTGAAAAATATTTTCACATTACTTATTATAAAATTAAGAGAACTAAGACTTTTGAGTTGCTAAAACGAATGAAGT
The DNA here is from genome assembly GCA_905332375.1 of Pieris macdunnoughi. Taxonomy (NCBI): domain Eukaryota; kingdom Metazoa; phylum Arthropoda; class Insecta; order Lepidoptera; family Pieridae; genus Pieris; species Pieris macdunnoughi. The sequence goes on along the minus strand of CAJOBZ010000067.1, from coordinate 2,160,053 downwards.
GAATATAAGTGCAAGTGCGTTATCTCGGACAGACGAACATAGTGTCAAAACATAGAACACTAAGACTGTTAATAAACCTACCTATTCTAGTATTATAGAAAATTAATTCAACATAATATTACTTATTAGCCATAATTTTTGTATAGGCTAGAATGTAATTCATGTCATCTTGTAGGAAAAACCAACTTATTTCTATATATTATAATGGCGAGAAATGGTGTTAATTACCCGTAAAAATATTTAATAGTTTCTCATATTTAATTATGCAAAACAATCAATTTGATAGTACTAAATAATATTGAAAGAGTCGGTTTACTTCTAAATGTTAAAAGTTCAATTAAAATAATTTTGGAAACGATATCTATTTCGTTTCTAGTGCTTGGAGATTCAATGGCTTAATAAACGTGATTATTGAGCTTCAAAGTCAATGTAGTTCATGATTAGTTCTAACCATCAGTGCTGTAATACACAGAGTATCCGAGTAGTGATGCTCCCTGACTAGAGATGGGCTGCCATGCAATTCGCACTGAAGTCGATGAAATTCCACGACATTCTACACTAGACGGAGGATTTTCTGGAGCTGAAACACACAAAATATGTATGAGAGCAACTGAGATGAGATGATGAGACACCAATATTTAGTTTATGAAACTACACTAATAACATTAAATTGTATTAATTAATAACAATAAAGCCGTAAAATTCCATATTTTAAACAACTTATGAACATATTATTATGTTGCTGAAATAAGTTATGTACCCTAACATAAGTCTTAACTAAAATATATATATAAAACTTATTACATAATATATATATTTTAGTTAATAATTAGAAGCACAAATCAAATGCTAGCAATTATCGCACACTTGAGGCCAAAATGAGGCCTTTAGTTTCACTCATAAATTCTTGTTTCCGATTATGTCCAATAGGTCGACTACACTTATATTACTATATAAGTATCACTTAGATTTAAAAATTCTTAAATAAGCCAAATTAGTTTTTTGTTAGCGTCGCAACCCCACTACCCCTAATTTTATGTTTCAATGAGTTTCATTACTTAACTTACAATATGTGAAAAATATTTACCTGGAGAATTAAAACTTCAGGGCTAGCGAAGACTTTAACAAAACTATTTCAGATTACTCACCTCCTTCTCGAGTGGTTTGATACACAGCCAACGAAAAGGGTCCATTCCCAGCTGAGTTGAAAGCACTTATAGATACAGCATATCTGTAACAAAAGGACACATATCTATCACATCATATGAAGAAAACTGACCATAAAATATATTTATTACATAGATAATATATTATCATTCCGTTTTCCCGAAGGTGTAGGCGAGACCACGGATCTTCACTTGCTACGATCTTAACATACCTCTTCATCCACTTTTAAGTAAAGTAAAAAATCATTTAATCATGTAGGTAACATAATGTACACTTATGACTTGTCAGTAAAGAAATACATATTAATGCTTCTAATTTTACATTTACTGCCAGTTCTCAAATCAAGGGCGTAGAACGGAAGAGAAGAACTGGAAATAAACTTTCCGCCACTCTTTTTAATCGCCATTTTTTTTACACAACGTTTGTAAGGAGCTGCAACCATTACACCATGTTCCACATGACATATCAAGTAATTAATAATAATAACATAAATTAAAAAAAAAACAAAGAATGGTCCTCTATCAGCAGGAGGCATGGTGAAATAGGAGCACGCACTTACATTCTCGTGGGAACAACACGCAAACACATCAGTCGAAATAAGCAACATCACCGCATACACGAATAGAAGAGATTCACCATTCATTCTCGTCGGTTATGGATAATTTTAACTTGTCCCTTCTCTAGTATCTAGCCGAACCTAACCCAACCCGATTTCACATTCCACGATTGCTCCATCCTACTTGTTAACCGCTTCATCATTCATCCGTTCTACATGACCAAACGACCTAAGAATTCCCTTTTTTATCCTTGTAATTACGTCCCCTTTTAACCTTTATACTTATCCTATCACGCAATCACACCACTAATACTTATTAACGCTATTTTGCTATTTTAATTGTTATTTAGATTTTAGATACATCTTAGTAATTAGTATTACCTCGTATTTTTCAAAAGACCACTTAGTAATGTTTCCTGTTTTCCTTTTCTAGAGGTCACTTTCACCATTTTAGTTTGTGTGTCATTAGGAACTGAAAATAGTTAAAAATCTTAAAAATCATATCAATATATACATAGAATATAATATACATAAATACATTAAGAAATACTACATTAAAAGACAAAATTCAATTATCTTCCTTTCGATTAATAAACTGTACATTGATGATGATGTACAGTGATGATGGTAATTTTTCTAAATACGCTTTCTAATTTATAGTTTACCAACTACGAATCGTTTTTTAGAATGGCGTAACTATACCGTACCGTACCGTAATGAACCGTTTACTGTACCTGTTTCCCCTGCAATCCTTGGCACGGCCTTCACATGGTAGCCCTGAAGGGGACCATTGTGGGAATCCCTCGGCGGAGGCAACCAAGTTATGAGTAGCTCCCCTGGGTTGTCGGTCTGTTGCACTTGCACACTCAGTGGACTTAAAGATGGGGCTGCAAAGAGATAATAAATTAAATATTTTTTGCCCTCATGTGTTTACGACCTCCATCGGGACCTTAATATAGAGGACGTCACAACAATAATTAAAAAAGTTTGCTGAAGCCCACGAACAAAGGCTCCAGCAACACGTGAATTTCGAGGCTATTTAACTTTTTTTTGATCCCATGGGGCTAGTGAGAAGATTGCAAAGCACAAAACTATATATATGAACAACAGAGCGTCTTCCACTTAATAGAGACTAAAAAGTGTTATTGGACACTTTCTTATGTTAAACATCCTTTTTAGTTAATAAGGTTAGTTTCAAATTACTTTCAATTAGTCTGAAGTCAGGCTAGATAGAAACATCCTTTGTGCAAATACAATTTATATAAAAAAGTGTTTATTACGAAGTAGTAAATTTAATCTTTTAATTGTTTTGTTCCCTTTGGAGTAGAGACTCTTAGGCCGTGGGGTAAAAGTGCACAGGCGCTAATTAAAGATTTAAGTTAGCACCTGGTAGATAGTTCCGGTGACCCCAGAGCTGGTGCTTTCCTCACTTAACGAATACGTATTGCAATACAGCGAGGAAATGCTGTCAGCGTTAAAGGTACGAGTGCCACAGGGACCAAACTTTTTAAATTTGTTTTGATTTTCTTTTTAATCATTTTAATTAATAGTTTTACTAAAATTAAAAATTGATATTAAGTTTAAAAATCATTTAATTGTAATCATATATAACCATCAAAAATGTATTTCCAATACATTAGAAAAGAATCAGTCTTGCTTCAGTAGCACTTAATTTGTATATTGACATTTCTAAGGCTGACTTGAGTGTGAAACTATATTTAACTCGTGACTGAAGTTTAAGTTAAGGGTATTCAAAAAAGCATTAGAAATTTGTACCTTCCTGTAGTGTAGTGAAGTGAACAGGCATTGTATAAGGGCTGAGATCGACCATATTTCCCGAAGATACTCTCACTCTGTACTCGGATGCTGGTTGTAATTCACGTAACTCTATACTTTGGCGAATGTCCGTTTCTTGTCTGAAATTATAATATTAGGTTTTGTAATATATCATAACCAGAGTTATCAATTATATTTAATGTATTTGGTAAAATTGTAGCATTTTAAGACATTAATAAAGCATTTGTTTTCATTTTAAATAAGATTGTTTAAAGAGTTATTTCCCGCTTCCGATTAATTTTTGGGGGACAAACTTTCTTAGACACTCTACCAGAAGGCTCACAATTATGTTGTCGGCCTTTCAAGAAATCAGTAGGTACGCTTCTTTCTTAAAGTACCCTAAGTCGCAATTAATTAAGCAATAGTTCCACACAATGGTGGTGCGCGGTACAAATTTTTACAGTTTCTAATATTTTTAAAATTGAAAAAACTATACGTTTTGTATTTTTTTGCCTACTTACAGTAATGTTTAGCTAAGACTTTTTCTGAGTTGAGATCGTATAAGTCAGAATATCTATATAAATAAAATATTATATATGTAATACTAAGCGTCAATATCGAAAACGGCTCGACGAATTCGAGTAGTAAAACAAAAATATTTTATAAACTGAGAAGAACAATGAGATATTAATAATAATATTTTTATCAAGAGAAAATTTTTAAAACTATAAGGTTTATTTGGTACTTAGGTTTTTATTCCTAAAACGAACAGTCTCTATAGCATAGCATAATGTTCTATATGTTGGTATGCAGCTAATAAAAAGGTAAGTAAGAAAATAATATTAAGGCGAAACAAAGTTCGCGGGGGCAGCTGGGATACCGTATTGGACCAATATATGTTCAGAACATTTGAAAGTATATCACATACCGTGTTATATTGATGGTCTTAGCCGTATCCCATCCGTTGAAGTGGTTAGTAGTATACTGCACGTTATAGTACTGAACATGTGCTATTATGGTGTCGCGCCACGACAGTTTTACTGATGAGCTGGACACGGAGTCTACTTGAAGGTCTAGAGGAGGTGTAGGAGGCTCTGAAATGTTAAGTGTATAACTTGTCTGATTTATTTTGTTTTTAATATTTATTTACACTTTGTTACCATAATATACAAAATCATACGTATAAAAATAAAAAAACAAAAAAAAGCAGGTTACATAAGTTATTAGGCAACGGGCGGCCTATATATTCTATTTTTAAGCATAATTAGTAAATAAAAATAAATAAATCAGTGGCGCTACCACCTTTTTAGGTCTGGGCAATAGATTTCTGTATCTGATCATTTGTCAATCTAATAGCCAAGTAAGTGATCAGCCTCCTGTGCCTGACACACGCCGTCGAATGTTTGGGACTAAGGCAAGTCAGAAAGAAAGTTCCATTGGTGTACAGCCTGGGTTCGAACCTACGACCTCAGGTATGAGAGTCGCACGCTGAAGCCACTAGGCCAACACTGCACTGATGCGGATTATATATCATGCTAAAATTTCCGCTCGATCGGTGCAGAACTTTTTGAGTTTTTGAAGCGTACACAAACCAACAAAACTTTTATATATAATTATATAGAGTTACTTACCTAGAATTTTCACGTGAATCGTATAGGTTGCTACTCCATATGGGTTACTGGCTCTACACTCATACTGTCCCCCATCTCTGCCCTCTACGTAGTTGATATTGATTGTGCTCTTCATGCCACTAGTCGAAGGACCTTCTGAGAGCGTAGCTCTGGAAGAAAGAAAATCATGTATAGCGCCATCTGTAGAACGTACGCGGAAGACAACGAATTTCCCAGTTTTTCATACTTTATTAATATACCAAAAGATGGCGCTGTATACGGTCTATTGTCGAGCTATCTCAGTTTTCACATTTATTTTTTATTTATATTTAAAAAATTACATAAATTATTAGGTAAGCAACAAGTTATCTCTTCCAGTAATGAATAATAATCATAAATTGTTTATTTGCAAAGAAAGTCGTACTTGATTGATTTATTATTTAAAAACCGCTCAATCAGTCATATAAAAATAGGCATGAAAATGTCAAATTAATAATCAGAATGATAATTGATAATGCAAGAAGTGCATAAACAAATAAAACAAATACAAGTAACACTGAAAATTTTACAATTATCAAACAATCTAAATTAAAATATTAATAATATTAACTAATCATACAGTAGGATTACAATGCAATACAAAAGAACAAGAAAATACATGAGTTACAAAAGTCACGATTGAGCAGCAATTATCTCTATCTAATATAATATGGTAGACCGTATTCCACACCTTTATTGCAGATTCTAAATGATTTTACAAATTCTTTATTCATTTTAGTAACAATTATTGCATTTTAAAATAGCTAAAGAATTTCAATATTTAAAATTGTGTTAATTGTACATTTATTATTGTGTATAACAATTTAATGTTTTAAATAAGTTTCCAAAAAAAACTTTTCGGTATATAACAATAACAAAAGCACTTCTTGTCAACTAAAAATATTAATCAAATAGCAGTTTTCGATATAATTACCTGGAAGTAGATAATTCAATAGGGTTGCCATTTAAAGTCCACTTTATTCTTATGGGACTATCGCCCAGCGGCTTACATGTTAGTGTGAGCGGCATCCCTACTTTAGTAGTCAAATTGGTGCCCATTGATTCAAAGTGTACTGGTTCTGAAAATAACACGTTAAGAATTCTTTTCAATCTCCTTACATTATTGTTATTGTGAGTGTCACAATTTTTTTTAATAGAACAATGGGCAAACGGGCAGAAGGTTCATCAACTTTCAATGCCGGAGGGCTCACGAGTGCGTTGCCGGCCTTTTAAGAATTGGTACGCTCTTTTCGTGCAGGACTATAAGTCGAATTGGTTAGACAATACTTTAGTGGGCTGGTGGTTCCGTTGTGGAACGACGGACGTCGAGGTGATACGGGTGGAATTTCGTATTCGGCCTCAACGTCCGATTATGAGACTGAGCCGCCGAACAACTTCTCTGAACTCTCCCACTTAAACAAACATTAGCTTAGAATTTGTTGGATGAAATCTAAATATTATATGTGAAATTTCAAACAAATTTGACATATTCAAAAATCTCAATAAGATGTATTGCTCCGTTTCAAATTTTAATTACGCTATTATAAAAAAAGGATTTGTGTTTTTTTATGCTGTGCAATTAAACTCATCTTATTTTTGTAAACAATATTCAAATATAACCTTCAATAAAATTAAATTAAGAGAACTCATTTTAAATAGAACACTTACTATTAACACTAATCCAGAGATTATTACTCAAAGCCTCCCCAACTCCATTATCAGCATGACAGGCGTACAACCCTTCATCAGCAAGCGACACTACTTCAATAATAAGAGTTCCGTTGGGGTAACTGCTGACACCTCCTCCAGCTAGATCCAACACTGGTCGCCAAATTCCAAGAGTTGCTGAAAGAATATATTAATATTTTATTTCAAAAAATAAATAAGTGGCGCTAGAATCTTTTTATAGCTTAGATTTCTAAATCTTTTTCATGATCATTTTTTTATAATAGGCCGGCAACGCACTCGCGAGTCCTCTGGAGTATCCCTGGACGGTGATATCACTTAACATCAGATGAGCCTCCTGCCCGTTTGCCCCCTGTTCTATGAAATAATAAAAAATCGGTTGTCTGTAAAGTCGGTTTACTGATGATAGTTGAACGTGACAACGACATAAGAAATGGAATGGTTGCATTTTTCAAAAAAAAAAATTTATTTTATTTGTTTGATCGATATTTTGTATGGATATAGGACGGAGGTAAATGAAAATCACAATTGAATTGATTGATTACAATATAATCCATATAATACGATATATATACAATAAAGACGTCGAGCGCTGCCGAACGCGGAGGCCGATTGTGCCTCTTTGTCGCTCGTTCCGCGCTCTCCCTTGTACTTCAAGCCTTAGGCTGCTGCCTCGAATTTTGCGGGCAGCGGGGCGGCGGCGGCGGCGGTGCGGGAGCGGCAGGATCTTATGCGTAAAATCAAATGGACCGGTTCTCGAAAACAGCGGCGTGGCAGCGGCGCGAGGGCGGGTAACGAGCGGTGCAATCCAGTCAAGCGGTGACCGCTCGCGTTGCGCGTCTGCATTGTAGTATAGTGCTGTACATATTTTTTGTGACGTAACAAAATGTCCTCGGACGTGCAAGAGCAAATTATTTCGGCAATCTTTGAGAGGAGACTCATATGGAACAGAAAAGATGTTAACCATAAAAATAGAAGAATAATTAACCAATTATGGGAAGAAATAAAAAACGAACTGAATATTGAAGGAAATATAAAAATGATTTATTATGTCAAATACTATTTATATATATTTATTATGTTTTACAAATTAATTAGTAACTAATGTGATTATTGACAAAATATTTTTTGAATTTTTCACGTAAGTATATATTGTGCTTGATAAGACGTCAAGACATTTCGTTCGCGAATAAAAACAAATATCTCGACAACACAACCACGAACACAACACTACACCGCTATAGTGCCGCGCGATCTGCCCGCTGGTTTGGAGAACAGGTATGCGTTGGCCGCCTCGCTCCCGCGCCGCAGCCGCTGCCGCCCCGCTGCCCGCAAAATTCGAGGCAGCAGCCTTAAATGAAACGCCTCAGAGCGAGGTAACGCCGCATGCGTTATGTTTTTTTGTGCGTGCAGCCGGCTCCATCGAATTATAAGACGTTGTCACGTCAAAATAACTTCCAATTATGATAGCGATAATTTTTACCTACCATCTCGTTTCATCCAATGTATTTGTGGGATGGGGTAGCCTTGTGCGTTGCAGTACACAACGCCCCGTTGTCCTAACAACAGAGACGTATTGGTCGGTTCTTCTATCCACTTTGGGGCAACTGTAAGTGTAACACAAATTTGTATTTCTATTACTATATTGAGAAATCAAATTTAAATTTATCTGAGAAAGAATATGTATGTATTTATATAATCACGCCTTGTACCCATAACAGTCAATCTGAACTGTTGAAGAGTCTAAAATATCTAGAATTGTCTATGGCAAATCAGAAAAGATTGTATTTAAATTGTTGGGATCGAACGTCTTGAGACAATTTGTGTTCCCAACCGCGGTATTCATAAATTCTAAATCAGTGTTTCATTCTCTTACACTCAAATTGTGTTTACGCTATGAAGAAAAGAGAAAGATTAGCACTTACATTGATTTATTTTATATGAAAGGAGAACAAGAACTAAATATTTAGTATAAGTATTTATTTTATTTATACAATTACCAATTTTTTTGGATTATAGGTACTATTATTAGGTTGTTTGTATAAATTGAGTCTAAATTAACTGAAGTTCACGAATATTATTCTAACGAAATAGTATTATATAATTACCATTTATATATAGCTCTGTTGACTGATTCACTTTCCCAACGTGATTGGTAGCGATACAAGTATACTTTCCACAGTGCTCCAACGACACGCGTTTTATTATCAACACGCTGAAAAGCTCCGAACTTCTTTCTGTTATCTGAAACCACATGTCAAGTCAAATCATTTATTTCAATTAGGCCTATAAAAAAGGCACTTTTGGAAGAGGCAACTAGTAATTTTTTTAGTGAATTTAACTTGTAATTTTAACTTTCAAAAGAGTTTCAAATGGAGAAAACTGGGCAAAAAACAAGTATATTAAATATTAGGTTAACAACGAAAACGTTGGAACCAAAAACAAACTGTTTTCTTTTGCAACATGACCGTACAACATACACATCATTCACCCTTCGAGTCGTTTCCGCAGCACTAGTGCCACGGCGGAACTCGTACTCGTAAATAATGCGATACTTTAAGTTTTCCATTTTGTAAAATGAGTGACGCAAACAGAAAAAAACAGAAGAAAAAAACAAATGAATGACGGTCATCGAAGCACAAATACATGACTAAATAGCTGTACAATTACGAATTTGGAATTCCTTACCAAAGAGGAGAACATCATGATTAAAGTGGCCAGTACGAAATACGCCAATTTCATATGTAAGGACCTAATATAATATACTTACTTGTATTACCCCTTTTAAAATAGTTTTTACAATATTTTGTAAACATTGATTTGATAATTATATGTGAAGACACTGAGTTACGTCAAAGTTGATAACTTTTTCTCAAAAAAATATAAAAATAAAGCAAATCTAAACCTATATAACTGATAGTTTGATAACAATTAGCGTAATTAGCTTTTAATCACCATCTCAATCTCAATATCCTCTAAGCTTGCAAGCCATATAAAATTTGTCTTGTTCTTTTAGTAGAATTCGAATACGGTCCAAATCAACGGATTCAAGAAAACTTTCTTTTAAACAGACTTTAAAAAATATTTCTCTTATTTGACGATTCAACTCTTAGTACATTCTATCCAAAGATTTGGACATAATGGAAAATTTTAACGTAAGTCTAAAGACACCGTACCTTTAAGCTAGGAGGCATTTTCATACCATCCTTCAACCAGGAGAAGAATATAGGTGGGTCTCCTCTTATAATATTACATGTTATTTGGACAATTTGACCCTCCTTCAGCCCTGACCCAACTCGCAACTCGTCCAACTCCGGTGCCTCCACCACTTGAATTTCAAAGGATCTGGAAAAAGCTCTAATATGTTTACTACGAATAATAAGTTTGACTTAAAAATGCAATATTTTAAATTCAACGTTTATTCACACTTCGTTACATTTATACAGAATTAAATGACAGAATACATAAAAATAAGGGATGCAATGGGCGGTCTTATCGCTAACAAGCGATCTCTTCCAGGCAACCATTGTAATGGAAAAAACTAAAAAAAGAAAATATTTATGATGGGAAAAGTGCTAGAATTGTATTAATGAGAAAGAAAGAAGTGTATTATTGTGTAGTTCTCTCGTATTATATCTATAAAGATAGACTAATTAAGTGGCAAATAAATAAATGTATAGAACTAAAAATGGAAACTAACCAATTGTTGTATAGATTAATAAAGCTTTAATAATAATAATAACTAAAAATTAGAATAAAAATATTCGCAATTGATATATTAAGAAGATCTAAAAAATCACCTTCTAGCCATTTCCCCCGAAGGACTATATACAATGCAAGTGTACATATCACCGTTCTCCTCTTTGAGTATCCGAGGTATGTTGAGTACCCCGTCTTCGCTCGCATCCAATATTTGTCGTTTTCTCCGTATTTTCTTCATGTTGGTACGCCTGTATCTGCTATGTTGTGGCAGTACTGCGCTCAAGATTTTCTTTCCCTTGTACTCCCATTCCAGTTTACTGAAATATCATGATGACTATAATACTGCAGATAAACTATTTGATTACATAGGTATGTATAGTATGGAACGTATATATAGTACTTGAGAGCGATTCTCTAACTTGCACTTGAACAGTTAGTAAAAAATCAAAACAATTGCTCATATTATGAAGAAATATATAATGACGTGAATTAAAACGAAAAATCCATGTTTCTAACAAAGTTGATAACTATTTAAAAATTAATGAAACATACGCAGTTATCCTTAGAAAAGGGTGTAGCGCCACGAATCATTTGTAATAAGTAAGCACTTATATTACAGTTGGCATGTGAAAAAGCAACTACTTACATCCGGGTCTATTTACAAAAATAGTATATAGTATATATAGTACAAAATACCAATCGGATTTGGTGCGACGGGGTGTGTCAGGCACAGATCTGATCACCTACTTGCCTATTAGATAAGATAGACTTTTTATCCATGTGACAGTTAAAACTTATACAATAAATATCATATTAAACATATGGGTGCTTGGATTGCTAAATTCATCAGATTATGCTGATAAGTAAATATATGACAAAGTAAATATTATAATAAAATATATGAACATATAAATCTGTTGTATATATAAATGTTAACACAGACATGTATCCAGTTAGTTGTCAAGTGGAAAAAGCGCAAGAAAATTACTTTTAATGATCCTCGAATCTGTTTTAGGAAAAATACCAATTTGTACGTTGATAAAAGCTCTTGTACAGGTAAACTAGGAACTTTATAGCACCTCTCAGCGTATAGTCAGCGGAGCCAAATAGGTCGAACATAACTATAAATTGGAACAGGTATGAGAGCTGTATGCCAAATAATTTTCTAAACGGTTTCTATTTAAACTATTTTAATTTTAATTATTTATCTAAAAACTCTAGATAGCAGACAACCTGGTGGTTACGCGTACGAGTCTAAGCCCGACACACGCTTACTCAGTGCGTAATTACTCAACCCATGAGTGATAGAATCTATTAACGAATCTAAGAAATGTGTTCATTATGAAATCTCATGGATATTACGGCTTGCATCTTTCTCAGTCAACGATCGCAGTCGATTTGAAATACGTGACGTAAATTATTAACATAAGATACAACACGGCAGTAATGTGCGCGTGAATTTCTTTATAATTTTGGTCTTATAACAATATCGATTGAAATATTGTTTTTTATATTCAACGTTAGCCCCGTCTCACCTCCCTTAGTTAAGCACAAAAGCTGGTGCGGCTGCAGAGCAAGCGAAAAATAATAAACGCCTCAAATATAATTATTCTCTTTGGAGTAGAGACTCTAGGGTCGTGGGGTTCAAGTGCACGGCGCTAATTAAAGATTTAAGTTACTGGTGACCCCAGAGCTGGTGCTTTATATATTACTATAAGTATATTTTCTCATGTAAGTAAATGTAATGTTAATCAGAAATAAATATCTTAAACCGTAATATATATTTTTAAGGCTATACAAACCTTATAGGGTATCCGTAGTAAGGGCATTTTAGTTTGAGCCCGTCACCACTCTGCACCTTTATTGGGGGTAGTGTTCTAATATATGGTGGACCTGCATCGAAATAACAGCGTTCAAACACAATAAAATATAATTTACAACATAATCTATCTGCTACGCTAGTTATCTACTGTCTAGATTTTTTGCGTTTCAGTCTATTGACGTCCAATGCTGGATATATACCTCTCCCCTAAATTTCCAGTACTACCGGATCCTCGCGCTATGCCCGCACTTTCCACCACCCTCGCCAGGTCATCTATGCACATAGTGGGAGGCCGTGCAACGCTTCGCAATATTCTTTATTTGTTTATTGTAACAAACAGTCAGTTGAAAAAATTTCATTAAGAATACAATACTTTTGCTTTCTACTAACCGAAAACATCAATTCTAGCTGAATGCCGTAAAGAGGAGTCGCTCTCATATGCCACGCAAGAGTATAGGCCTCCATCCTCAACTCGAGACCTGGATATATTGAGATGGGATATCACCCCCACCCCCGATGATGACATCATCTGACCTAAAATGTATCTGTAAGTACAAAACTCAATTTTTGAATATATTTCTGTGCATGATATAGTTTTTTGTTATTTTAGTGGCTTCAGAGTGCGATTCTCATCCCTGAGATCGTAGTTTCGATCCCCGGCTGTGAACCAATGGACTTTCTATGTGCGCAATTAACATATGCTCGAACGGTGAAGGAAAACATCTTGAGGAAACCAGCTTGCCTTAGACTCTAAAAGTCGACGACGTGTGTCAGGCACAGGAGGCCGATCAACTACTTGCCTATTAGATTGAAAAATTATCATGAAACAGATATAGAAATCTGAGGCCCAGATCTAAAAAATGTTATAGCGCCACTGATTTTTTTTAAATACATTTTTCCACATTTAAAAAATATTTTTAATATTTGGAAATAGAATTTAAAAAATTTTATATACCTCGAGTCAGTATTTGTGGAAACTACGACACCATCTCTTTCCCATATGAACCTTGGCGGCCTGTCACCAGTTGCTGTACAGTGTAGACTTATCTGGAAATACCGAAAGCTATTCATTCATGAGAAGGAACCGCTTATGGATCACTTGTGATGATCGAGGTATAACACAACTTCCAATAATAAGACAAATTCTGAAGTGTTTGGAGTTACTAGTTTTATGTTTAAAATTTATAATCACCTGTAGGCGATACAAAAGCAAAGTGTTTGTGCAATCGTTGTACTAAAAGCTAAAGGATTTGTGTACTCACATCTTCGCCTGGTGTTACAATTTTGTCACCAAAATGCTGTGTAATCATAATGTTGCCGGACCCAAGATCTCTTTTTATTCTTACACCTGTAAAAAGTTAATACACTAATTGCAGCTTAAAAGTATATTTTATTCTTGTAAATATTAACTAATAATCTCTGCAACTTTGGCAGTTGTCACCCTGCGACCAGAGCAACAACTCCAAGGTGTGGCAAGACCCATATACGTTTGTATCGCTACTAGATTATTATAATTTAATGTAATCATAATGTTGCCAGACCCAAGATCTCTTTTTATTCTTACGCCTGCAAAACTAAATAGTGTAACTGCAGCTTAACTGTACGAAGATGGGTTGACTGAAATGTTTCTCGTTTTTTCTACAAGTTAGAGACGTTTTCAGCAAGCAAATTTGGTTTATGACCGTTTCAAGTAAGGCTTTATCACATTCACACGTTTTCAGGTAGCTGAAACAGCGACATGCGTCTGCGACCATTTAATTCAGTTTTGAGTGTGATTCCGAGAGATTTACATGGAAGAGATAAAAGTGCGAATAGTGATGACAAGTGATAAAGTACTGTGTGAAGTGTGTGCCTACATGATTAATATAAATGCATCAATGTTTTAATATAAGTCAGTATTGTACCAATATGTACTCATATTAAATAGTCGTGTCCTAAAGAGCCTCGTTTCATTACAATACTCAGTACCGTATAAGGACATACTAATACCAAATAAGGTACAAGTGACTGTGTGTTTTGAATTTGCGTGTTTTTACTGCAATTATGTTTCTAGCTGATAATTTTAAAATAACCCCTAGAAGAGTTTTACGGCGTTTTGTATCTGAGACCTTAGTTGGTAACAATTTTTTCACGTCAGTCTTAATTAATAATGATTGTTATTTAGCAGTATTCTGCAATCAGCGCAGCAGGTCCAAGATGTGGCACGACCCATATAGGTTTGTATTGCCACAAGATTAGTTTTCCTAGATATGAATATAAAATCGTACCATTTTTCCAGGACCGCGCGCTGTTATATTTGTCTTCTTTTCTTCTAGTATTCTTGTGAAAATGCGACCTGAAATAATGAAATTTTATTAAAAATATATATTATTGGGATGTCTTTGTTCCCTTGGAGGATGGGACGCGCTTTGGAATGGGATGCTACTGTGGACACACTAGCCCCGCCTCACCTCCGTCGGACAAGAACAAAAGCTGACGCGGCCGCAGAGCAGGCGGAAAATAATAAACGGTTCAAATATAAGTCTTTCCTCCAACTTTGTATTGATCCCTTTAGAGTAGAGACCATTGGGCCGTGGGTCAAGTGCAGAGGCGCTAATTAAATATTTAAATTGGCACCTGGTAGATAGTACCGGTGACCCCAGAGCTGGTGCTTTCCTTGCTCAACGAATAAGTATCGCAATACAGCGACGAAATGCTGCATTAAAGGTACACTAACACAGGGAACAAACGTTTTAAATTTGTTTTAATTTTCTGTCTATCTATTATTATTACTATGTAGATTAAGAATATTGTTAATACTGTATATTTGTGTGTTGGAAATAAATATCATTATATTGTTAGAATTATATATTATTGGATAAAATAATTACATATTTAATGTATTTTACATTCAAATAACCTCATTAAGTTTTTTTCAAAGTATCAATTAACCTAGAATCTTTTTCCTATAAAATAAACTTTTTACTTTAAGTATTACGAAAACTTTCAGCTAATTTCTGTAGAATTACTTCTTATATGTTTTTCTTTGATATACAACTTTAATTATTAAAAATCATCATACATTTTATACAGGAAGGTTTTTAATATCTAATTTTATTACACGTAAAACTAGACCTAAACGAAGGGATCGTAAAGTCATAAATTTAGTAGGTATATTATGCACAGCCACGCACTGCTAATTTCATTAATCTGCCTAAATTTATGCATAGTTTAAACTAACTGTGTGTGTATGTAATTACATTGTTTTATTTTACTTTGGTTTGGACGGCCGCCAGTGCGTTGTTTCTCTTTTTGTTATTGACCGTCGCTTGTTTAACTCAAATAATTGTCGAGTTTTAATGTAAAAGTTTTAAGTGAACTTATATTGACTTTTAAAAACTTGAGTTGGCATTAAAATAAACATTGAACGCCTTTTTGTTGTACTTATGCGATAACTGATTTTAGCAATTATTTATAAGAACTGTTGATTCCAGCTTTAATATAGGAGGTAGGCCAAAAAGGCGTTATATTAGGTTCTTACATATACATTAAATATATAATTAATCAAAGAATGTACCATTGCTATCTATGCACTTTTAACGACTTATATGTACTTCATTAATCCCTTTACTAAAAAAAACATTCGGACGGGAATAAATACAATCTTTGAAGGCGGTTTCGACTGCCCCATCAGAGTTGCTTTTTTACCTTGCAAGAAGTTATCCAAATTTCGAAAAAAAATGTTAATCTGTTAAAGCCGGGGATGTCTCAGACATTCCAATTAAAGCTCTTCTAATTTGGTAGCAGTCTGTTGTGCAGAGTGTGGTCTAGCGTTGTCGTGAAGCAGCAGTGTCCCAATTTCCATAAAGTAACCATTGACTTATACTACCACTGTTAACGAGTTCTTTTGCTGTTGTTTTTTTTTTTTTTTATAGAACGGGGGGCAAACGGGCAGGAGGCTCACCTGATGTTAAGTGATACCGCCGCCCATGGACACTCTCAATGCCAGAGGGCTCGCGAGTGCGTTGCCGGCCTTTTAAGAATTGGTACGCTCTTTTCTTGAAGGACCCTAAGTCGAATTGGTTCGGGAATACTTCAGTGGGCAGCTGGTTCCACATAGTGGTGGTGCGCGGCAAAAACTGCCTTGAAAAACGCTCAGTTGTGGAACGTCGGACGTCGAGGTGATACGGGTGGAATTTCGTATTCTGCCTCGACGTCCGGTGATGAAACTCAGCTGCAGGTATTATTCCGAACAACTCCTCTGAACACTCGCCATGGTAAATGCGGTAGAAGATGCAGAGTGACCCCACATCTCTACGCAACGCCAAAGGATCAAGCCGCAAGGATTGGTCGTCGACGATTCGAACCGCTCTGCGTTGTGTACGGTCAAGTGGAAGGAGCTGGTACTGGGGAGCCCCCGCCCAGAGGTGAGAGCAATACTCCATGTGGGGCTGAATTTGCGCTTATGGGAGTGGTTTGAACAACCCCTTACCGTCGATAAAGTCGCGTTTATGGTCTGTCTTAAAACAGTTCAGAGCCCTTACTCTGTAACTTCCAGTAACAATTCTGAGCTTAATAATGAGTATTTGTACAGCACGATTCCAAGGTTGCGGCATGAGTTAAGGATATTAAGTGAACTGTAGCACGAAGTAGTAGTGACAATTTCTTTTCTTTGAATATTTTGTGTTTAATGTATAATTTTTATTTTGTATATATTAATGTACTTAATTTAGATTAGAGCAGTGTTGGCCTAGTGGCTTCAGCGTACGCCTCTCCTCCCTGAGGTCGTAGGTTCGATCCCCGGCTGTGCACCAATGGACTTTCTTTCTATGTGCGCATTTAACATTCGCGAGAACTGTGAAGGAAATTATCGTGAGGAAACCGGCTTGCTTTAGACCCAAAAAGTCGACGGCGTGTGTCAGGCATTGGAGGGTGATCACCTACGTGCCTATTTTATTGAAAAATGATCATGAAACAGATTCAGAAATCTAAGGCCCAAAAGAGGTTGTAGCGCCACATATTTATTTATTTTTATTTTTAATGTACCAATTGACTTTTTGTTTCGTATATTTTGTTAAAATCTGTTTTGGCTTTGTATATTATCTAAGTGTCTTTTATAATATATATATTGTATATGTCTAGCTGTATGATTACTTATAAATAAATTAACTACATCGTAATTGCATACAAAACGTCGGAATTGCTGTTGGAAGTTGCAGAGTACAGGTCGGTCACTATTTTATGAGGTTAAATTATCTCCAATACTCACATTACGTCCTGCCGATGCATACCTGAAACAATAATTCATGAATTTATAAACCTTAATTATCAGATATTGTAGCTTTCAGTATCCATTAATAATATATTAGCAATATACAAATTTTACATTTCACATTGTTAATGACATGTAATTTATGATAATTAAAAATAAATGGGAAACTCGTTTAATGAACCAATTAATAAAACATATGTAATGTAATATTTCAGAAAATAATAAACATAGATATATATGTAAGAAATAATTATGTTTCCTAAATTAAATTCTTTAGATAGTTAATTATATATAATTAACACATTGGAGGTTCATTCAGAAAGTTAAGAGCACAATTATATTAAGACATTATTCGACAAACAAAGAAAGCAATATGAGTTTAAACCTTAGTGTATGTAGAAAATGGAAAAGCTGAATAGGAAAAACAGACGAAGTAAGGATTGGACCAAATAAAATAATGATGAAAATTTCCGACTCCATTTACAAAATTCATACTAGGTACAGGAAGATCAAACTTATTCCGTATTAACAGTTCCCCCCAGCACCTACAGTAGAGAATGAAGATAATTATTAGTATTGTAATGGTCATTTAAATTTATTTGGAGGGGGGGGCGAGATGTACAAAATACTTCTCTAAGATTAAATTCTTTAGATTGTTACGAGGCATCGAGCTACGATATCAAAATATAAAAAAATGCTTTTGTTGCAAGATGCAGACGGCCTTTATTTATTCATATTGATGGTGTAATAATGGTTTATCTGATGCTGAACTAGGTGTGAACCTGTATTTCAGCATACAGCGCCTTACCCTTAAATATAACAGACAAAAAAAAAACTAGCTTCGAGTACAATAGCTCATTGAAAAAAATAAGTAAAAAATTTAACTAATCTCTTAAAATGTACAATCTATGTATTTAACAATTAGTTATGTACAAATGATTCAAGTTTAACTTTTGTCGTTAAAGGGAATTTAAATCGAAAAATAAGAAAAACCTATGTTATGAACGATATATAAATATGTTCAAATCATTATAAATTTCACAGTACAGAAATATAACGTGTTATACGAGGAACTAAAATCGCGTGTTATATAAATGCGTTATAAAAATATCGTGTTATAAGGAGGATAACTGTATAGTGTTATTCCTAGTCTTCAGTATGGCCTAACCTTTGTATCACCAGCTGTGTCTTCCGGTTTCACCCACTTTAACAATTTGAACCAGTAGGTCCAGATGAGCGCTTATATTTGCGGCTTGAATCGGTTTCAAGTCGAGTTTGGAAAATTCCAAAATTCGCACTAGCCTAATTCTATTTCCGCTCGCTATACACTCTTTACAAAGTTTACTTAACTAAAAAAACAATACTAAAACTTTTTCAATCAAACGGTACCAGAGTCATTTGCATAAGCAGTATTAAAACTCCCGAAGAACGAAATACCGTTTTCGAATTGAAAAATTAAAGTCCGTCGTTAATTAGACTTTATTGTTAAGGGGCTAAAGTTGGTATTGGCTTGCTGGTGCGGATTACAGGGTAAGCTAAAGTTGTGAGTTTGAAGTGCATTGAGCTGCACTCCACTAAGTCTGAGTTTTTGTAGTTGGGCAAAGTTGTTCCGCAACACATGGGAGTATGACGGTATGTTGATTATTTTATACGTCAATAAATAAGTAGTGTAGGAATGATCCCATTTTACCTGAAGCTCAATATTTTGTGGCTAAATAGGTATAGGTAAACAGTAATACAAATACTATCTTTATTTGATTTAATGGTTTTAGAGGGTGGCAATTTAAAGCTTTGCGCGTTTGCATTTGTTCTTAAAGGAAGCACGAACATGGCTACTTCGTTTTAAAAACTATGGGTATGTTCCGATATACACTGCGAGTACTGTATAGTGCTCCCACTGTTCAAAAATTCGTTCCGCTATGGACTGCCAGTATACAGCCGCAGCGTCCTAGGGAAATATATGACGTCACAAATCCCCGCTATACTTCTACTGCGAGCACTGGCGTTTTCGAGGTAAGGTACTCGCAGTGCTTTGATCACGTGATCAATCAAAACCACTTGAATGCCTAACGGCTGATATAACTTACAGTTTAATAACAAACATTTAAAATTCTAACTTACTTTCTTTGTAGTATTAATTCAATTGACAGTTAATATTAATATAGATTTTTTTAATGCGATAATACTCCCAATAATAGTTTTTCTTGTTGAATTGAAAAACTTTGATGCACTCATTTGAAAACTGTGTCGAAAAACGAAGCTGACTAGTATACTGGACTGCGTTCCGTTTTAAATTGTAACCAGTATAGCTGGCTATAGAGAAACGGTTTCACAGTATACTAAATTGACGGTACTCTGTACAGTGGTCGCAGTGTATATCGGAACATACCCATAGTCACGTTTGAGCTGTCAGAAATTGACATATGAAATAAAATATGTTTATTTAAGGAACATAAGATACATGTATCACTTATTCCACGTCATTTAATTTGAATTTGTAGGCATTCCTACTCATCGGCAAAGAAGACAGAGGGTGTAGGCCGAGAGAATGAATATAAGAGTTTGTAGCACAGTCCAACATTTTACGCGAATACAATGCCGTTGACTACGTTGGCTGCGGCACTCTGAGCACATGGGCCAAGATCAGGCGGTGAAGGCTTAAATAAGCGGCCTAGTGATCGGAGACCAGCAGGTCTGCCTCGGTACCAATGGATCAACAGACATAGACATAGTAATAACAATAATAAAAAAATATATAATGAGAGATATCAAAACAAAAATTTTCCCTCGTCTCTTTCGGTTTGTTTCAAGTGTGTAATGCGTGTGTGCTGTGGTTGTTATTGGCCCTGGCTCAGCATTATGCTGAGGAGCAGACTCTTCCACAGCGCTATGTGACACAGGCAACAGAGTAGAGGAGGACCTGCCGCACAAAACCAGCACTTGGTGGGAGGTGACACAGGACAGGAAGCGCTGGAAGTTTCTCGTTTCGGACACCAGCGGAGTGAGTGAGTTAGTATAGTAAAATAATACTTTTTTAAGAAAGAAAGAAAAACAAAAAGGTACTTCCTTAAGAAAAAAGAACTAATACAGAAATATTAGATAACTTATAATGGGGTTGTGCCGCCACTGTATATACTA
Source organism: Pieris macdunnoughi (assembly GCA_905332375.1). NCBI lineage: Eukaryota > Metazoa > Arthropoda > Insecta > Lepidoptera > Pieridae > Pieris > Pieris macdunnoughi. The sequence goes on along the minus strand of CAJOBZ010000067.1, from coordinate 2,139,306 downwards.
TTCCATTCCAATCAGTTTTTATCAAAACTCATTTGTACGGAAAAAGCAATAAAAAGTCTCTTAAACAAAGCGGCAGATAGAGTTGAACAAAAACGATTAATTAAGTTAAAAAGAAAAACGGAAATGGGTTCAGCGGTGAACTAAATCACGAACAATAGCTCTATTGAGAACGTTTTAGGAAATAAACAAAATATTTAAGAAAGCATTTTAAATTTAGAAGTGTGTATTAGGAGTGAATGGTATTTTTATTAGCGTGCAAAACCCGAAACAATATTATTTTATTTAACTTTGCGGGATATAATGAGGGGAAAGAATCCGTATCACTCCTGGCGTAGAATGTATCTGTTTGCACTCTATAAATACTTAAGCTGTCTACACACCGCAGCCGCCGGCCCGCCGGCACGAACCCGGCGGGTTTAGAAGTTGCGAGCCTGACAATTTTCCCGGCGGCACGTATGTCGCCGGGCATGCAGTGTTCACAATTAGTGATTGCCAAGTGCTTGCTAGTGACTTGTTAAATTTTTTATTTTTCTCACAACTTCATTAACGGATTCCATAATGTTCAGTCGATAAAAACACTGACACATCACTATTTCTTAAAAGCCGGTGGGCAACCGGTGGTGAAGAGCGGAGAGGGGCGTGCCGCGGGGTAGATCGCGCGGGCGCAAGCCGCCGGCCACATCGTTAAAACTAAGGCCGGCGGCCTTGCCCGCCGGGTTCGTGCCGGCGGGCCGGCGGCTTCGGTGTGTAGACAGCTTAAAGCTGTTAGAATTTGCGAGAAGGTATTCACAATTGTTCCATGTGCTTCGTACAAACACAAATTATCTGCGTAACTCGCCTATGTATTGGGTTTTAGTTAACTACAATACACCTTATGAAGATGTAGACATTTCCCACCATACCAAAGAGCGTGTTACGGCTCAACTCAATGACGGCTCATTGGTCTAGTGGTTAGTTCCCCTGACTGCGAATCCATGGGTCCCGGGTTCGATCCCCGGCTGAGACAATCATCGATGTGATGAGCATTTGGTGTTGTGCTTAGGTCTTGGGTGTTTAAATATGTATTTATATGTCTATCTATCTATAATATGTATGTATATCCGTTGCCTAGTACCCATAACACAAGCTTCCCCAGCTTAGCATTGGACTAGGTCAATTGGTGTAAATTGTCCAATCGTATATATATATATATGTTAGGAAATATTTTAGGAAGCGAAACTTTGACTTTATTTAGCAGTAGTAGCCATTTTCTTCAAAATATTTAGTAGTACCTTGTTTAATGTTTAATTTCAATTGTTTTTATCTATTCACATACTTAATTGACTTATGTTTCCTGTTTCGTATATTTTGTTTATTAAGGTAATCTGTGGAGGCTTTGTATATTTTCCAAGTTTATCTTTTTTATAATATATATATATGTGTAGCTGTAAGAATACTTAGAAATATTTTTTTTTTGTATTTTAATATCTAATAAAGCCCTGTAAACGCGTTTATTAAATTTCAAATGCTGAATTAACGGTTGCATGTTCAACTATAAACAATATCCAAACCATATGATTTAATACATTTATTTTCGCCTCAACGAAAATCACAAGCGCGTGCAGTCTAGCGTTTCACGTTCCTTCGAGAGACGAAATCGCTTGCATGGCACAATCAATCATTTCACCATTCACGTTTTACACAAATCGTAATGAATGTAGGTGTTACAAGCAGGGTCTCTTATTTTATAATAAAATATCCCAATCTATGGATTCTGAGATAGTCAAAATTACGCTAGCCGATTGGATTTCGAATCTACAGAGACATTCATTACATATTTTGGCATTACTCCGGTTATACAAACTAACAAATGGTTATACAAAAAAATTCTCAGCTACACACTCAAATACATACGCACACATTCACATACTCATACACTCAGGCATACTTAATGCCTACTTGTGCTTGATTAGTTGTAACACAAAGACTACTTTTTCTTTAAATGTTTTAAACATGCACCAAGTACCACGGAATAAATGTAATCGAGTTACTCCCTAGGCCTAGCGTTAGAGAATTTTGTCACAACCATATTTCTGTCATGAATAAAGTTTTATTTATTAATATTATTTACAAATTAATTAATTAATAATGCAGACTTTTCCCTAAGGACGGATACAATCGTTAATTACATTCGCAAAACCCTACGTTAGGTTACACATATCATATAACTATTTGATTAGTGTATTGTTAACGCGTTAGCCAAAGTCAATATTTGGTGTACTAAACACACATTTATTAAAATTATATTATTCAGTCTCATTAAACAACAACAGACTTTAGTCATGTTTTAGTAGTAAATTAATAAGCAAGTAGTGCACCTCCATTACTTTAAATTGCAATTGTAGAGTATAATCAAAACAGTCGGATCATTCCAAATTATAAAAACGAGTTTTTTTTTATCGTAATATGATGCAGACGGGCAGGAGGCTCACCGATTTTAAGTGATACCACCCCGCCCATGGGTACTTATATTGCCAGAAGGCTCGCAAGTGCGTTGCCGGCCTATTTCGTTGAGGTTAGTCCAAGAATATGAAGATGTATGGGTCCTGGTTCATTAAGGCGCTATTAAATAAGATTGGAGTATTGTAAAGGGCTATACAGCGTTTTATACTTCGGTTAAAAATTAAAGACAAATTAAAAACGCCTTACTAAATAACTGACGTCGTAATATACTGAAAAAAGTTGAAGTGGAAATGGGCTGGACTCATTGCTCGCGTTTCTAACGACAGATGGTCAAAACGACTCTTCCTTGGAATGGCCCAGTAGTAAAAAAAGCACGCCCACTATTCGGGAAGATGAATTAAAAGAGAGCGGGAAAGATTAGAAAATTTGTACTCCCTTTAACTATATTCCACGATAGCTTAAACAAGTCAAGGCTTAAACCACCGCATTCATACGGGTCATTACGGCAAGTCTAGGGCTGGAATGTTAACAGCTAGTGCGGATGTCAGGCGATTATCATAGTCTAGACATTAACTTTATGCGTAGAAAGGAATGTAGTCTCGGAATGAGAAACTGTTGGAAAATAAACTGTGGCAGACGCCAGTTTTATATTAAACGCAGGTTGGGACATAATAACAGCGGTATTGTTCAAAAATTTTAGGACTCAGACTGAACAACGCTGTCTCATTTAAAAACAATTCATTGTTTTAAACAATGCTAGATAAAAATGCTTAATTAATATTTTGTGCTAGCAACACTGGGTTAAAATGACTTGTTTAAGCGGAAAATTCATAGTTTGGCAAAGTGCTTGTAGGGGTCAAATTACCGGGTTCATTTTCGTATATATTTGCAACGAATATACGGTTAGTATTTGGTAAAACTAAATAAAAAGTATGTATAACAAAAGAAAAGCAAGCTAGGATGGGAACCTTCCCTCTTTAGTGGAATTTTAATTTGGTCACATGTTACTAGTATGGATTTTCATTTTTAATATAAATACATATACTAATAATAACATAATTAAACATAATTACAAGAATCAGTATCAAATAAAACGAGTGAATGCTATCCTAAATAAACACTACCAAGAAACTGACTTAAATCAGTTAAAATAATGCACCACTAGATGGCGCTGACGGACTTATAAAACGCGCTGTCGTTGTTATTTTTAAATAGCGGAAAAAAATATGAATTACTCAAAAAAGAAAAATAACAAAAAATTACGGAAAGGAAAAAAAGGAATAAGGTACATTTTGAGTGTGTAATGTATGTGTTGTGAATGTAACTGGCCCTGGTTCAGCATTATGCTGTGGAGTGTGGAGTAGATGTGTTCCACAGCGCTGGTGGTTCTGGCCAGAGACCACAACAGTTAGTTTATGCCTCAGACGCAAAAAATAAAAAGAATGTAATAATAATAATAGTATTTCGTTACAAGTCCAATATATAAGTTACTAGCTGATCCGCCAAACGTCATTTTGCCATGTATATCATTTATAATAAAAAATAGGGGTTGATCGTAGAGGGGTGAAAGTTAGGGGTTGTATGTATTTTTTTATGTTGTATCATAAAAAAATAAAAAATAAGTAATTTATCTAAAAAGTAAAAAAAAATATTTAGGGGTGGATAACATTTAGAGGGATGAAAAATAGATGTTGTCCGATTCTCAGACATACACAATAAGCACACAAAATTTCATGAGAATCGGTCAAGCCGTTTCGGAGGAGTATGGCAACGAAAACTGTGACACGAAAATTTTATATATTAGATATGATACTAATTATTTCTGAGGATATCTGGAAACCCCTTCAAGTCGAAACTTGTTAGTAGCTAGGAGTTTAAAAAAAATGCACACTAAGCTGCTTAGCTCTTAAATACAAATTTTGCTATTTTATTTTATGGTGTTTTGAGTGTAGGACGCACTGTCAACTATATTCGATTTATTATTATATTTTTATATGAAAACTTTATAATAAATATAAATTTCATTTTAATGAAATTTGTTGAAAATTTTATGTTATTTTATGTTTATGGTAAAAAAAAATATTTTATTTTAATGTGTGTATTGTCGTGTGTGTTTTAGTTGTATTTTTTTTTTTATTTCAATTTTTTTTAATTTCTATTTGATTGTTTTTAGAAACTTATGCTTGCGTTGATTGTCGCACATTTTGGATGTAAGATTTTGTGAAATTATTGGTAGATTTAGGACTGTGTGTGATGTCGTGGGCTTATTAAAAAAAAAAAAAATAAGAAAGTTGCCATCGTAATTTTAATTTAACAGATCTTTAGTCTTCTGGGCTCAGATTGTGTATCTGTAAGGCCGTCTTAAATATAAAAATCATAATTAAAAGAAATTTAAAGAACGTGGATCCTTAATAAAGTATTTATTCCTATTATTTTATGTCATCACCGGAATAATCCCAAAACGTGTACAAAAATCTATCAAATTGTTTGAGCAGTCATATAAATGCACCAAGAATATATAATAATAGAAATTCCTTCAAGAAAATTAAAAACTACTCACAAAACAACCCCGCTTGGAATGATTTTTTTTATTTCCGATAGATGCTCTATAGTCTATACTATTTTTTTATTAGTATTATAACTGGAATAACTTTATTCTTTCTATCACCTGACCACTGCCGGTATTACTACCAATAAGTGTATATATATTTACGAATCTAAATGTACGATTTATCATTCATAGGATAATATGCGAACAGAGTAGAAATAATATACTTTGACGTGACGCGAAACAGACACTTTGACAGGCGAGGGCCACCAGATCCACTCGGCTTTATTGGAAACATCAAGTATTCGTTTCTAGAATTTATTGTAAATTCTCTCGTTTATGTATCTGTAAGATATATATGTAACGATTTCTAAGCCTACAAGTTTTTATAATAACAAACGGTTTCTTAGAGTTATATCTAATAAAATTTAATGACGTGGAATATGTGATACATGTATCTTATGTTCCATAAAAAACATATGTATATATATTTTTTTTAATGAATGACACTACAAGCCATTGTACTAGCCTCAAATTATTGTTATGTTTTCTTGATAATTAATTTATGTATCTATAAAGGGAAATAGATCGTATCAAACTAACTCCATCTCTATCTATCTTGAGCATTTCCTATCTTCCCCAGCAACTTCTTTAAGGTCGTCAGCCCACCGTGCAAGAGGGGATATTTAAAATAATTAGTCTATATTTAATTTATATTATAGACTAATTATTTTTTAATATCACGTGACTAAAGTCCAAGTGGCTACCAAGTAGTTGTAAAAATAAGTACAATTGTATCAACGAAACGCAAGAAGCGAAATGTACTGGCACAAGACAAACTTTTGGAATTTTTAAAAACCTATTTTATCTCGCAACTTTATACTTTACCAACGAGAAAATGAACTAAGTTTTTGCTTCGCTTAACTTGAAACACTTTGGTGTTCTCTATATTTTGGAAGGACATTTTGAATACTTCAAACCATACATATGTACTCGTATGTAAGGGATTATTTACACGACAGTTTAGTTTTCTTTACTACGTAAGTAATCTTAAAGAACCTTATTGTAAATCATGGCCTAAAGTTAGTATTGTTTTTTTTTATGGCTCTGGCACGGTTTGTGCATTAGGCAGCGTCAAGTATAAGATTTTTATAATTCGTTGCCTTAGAAATTCGACCGTGTCCTCCATGTGCGGTTAAGCAATCGCCCGATACCGCACAACCCTCCCAAAGGCCGAGAACAAATTTAAATTAAATTAAAACTTGCTCTGGAACCGGTAATCGAACCCGGTACCCCTCACCTAGCTGCCACTTAATAAGACCGCTAGGCTATGAGGCCCTCATTGTGTTTGTTTAATACAGAAGTTGAGCAGTATTGGCCAGTTGGCTTCAACGTGCGACTCTCATCCCTGGAGTCGTAGGTTTGATTCCCGGCTGTGCACTAATGGACTTACTATGTGCGCATTTAGCACTCGGTCGTACGGTGAACGAAAACATCTTGAGGAAATAAAAATCTTGCCTTAGATCTAAAAAATCGACACTGTGTCAGGCGGTCAGTGCCAAACGGAACAGATACAGAAATCTGAGGCCCGGACCTAAAACGTTTTGGCGCCATTGGTATTATAATACATTTGTTTACCTTTCGTTTTATTGATGAAATCGTTATCATCGCATATAATATGGCAATAATCTAATATATAAAATTCTCGTGTCGCGGTGTTTGTAGTTAAACTCCTCCGAAACGGCTTGACCGATTCTCATGAAATTTTGTGTGCATATTGAGTATGTCTGAGAATCGGATAACATCTATTTTTCATCCACCTAAATGTTAAGGGTAGTCCACCACTAAATTATTATTATTTTTATTTTTAGATGCATTTTTTTTAAATGTTTTATGATACACCACTAAAAAATACATACAAACCCTAATTTTCACCCCTCTACGATCAACCCCTATTTTTTATTATAAATGATATACATGGCAAAATGACGTTTGCCGGATCAGCTAGTAATATATACTTTACTTAAACGAATGATACGTCCAATCGAAATGTGTATCACTAAAATAATTCTACAGAAAGTTGTAAGTAGTATATCTCACTCTGATAATTTAATATTTTTTTTTATAAAACAGAGGGAAAACGGGCAGGAGGAACTCATCTGATGTTAAGTGATACCGCCGCCAATGGACTCAGTGCCAGAGGGCTCGCAAGTGCGTTGCCGGCCTTTTAAGAATTGGCACTTTTCTTGAAATACCCTAAGTCAAATTGGTTCGGAAATACTTCAGTGGGCAGCTGGTTCCACATAGTGGTGGTGCGCAGCAAAAACTGCCTTCAACGATAATATTAATGAAATCGTTGATATATTTATAAGAACCTTCTTACTTACTGAAATTTTGTTTAAATCGCTCATAGTTTTTAAATTTCTATTTAGTTTCGTTTTTATTTTTGCCTACATTTAGTTCCTTGGTTTTATGTATTTTTTCCTTGCTCGTTTGTAATTGATATGGCAAATAATTAATAAGTGTAATTAATTAATTAATTAACATTAATTTACAGAAAGTTGTAAGTAGTATATCTCACTCTGATAATTTAATATTTTTTTTTTATAAAACAGGGGGAAAACGGGCAGGAGGAACTCATCTGATGTTAAGTGATACCGCCGCCAATGGACTCAGTGCCAGAGGGCTCGCAAGTGCGTTGCCGGCCTTTTAAGAATTGGCACTTTTCTTGAAATACCCTAAGTCAAATTGGTTCGGAAATACTTCAGTGGGCAGCTGGTTCCACATAGTGGTGGTGCGCAGTAAAAACTGTCTTCAACGATAATATTAATGAAATCGTTGATATATTTATAAGAACCTTCTTACTTACTGAAATTTTGTTTAAATCGCTCATAGTTTTTAAATTTCTATTTAGTTTCGTTTTTATTTTTGCCTACATTTAGTTCCTTGGTTTTATGTATTTTTTCCTTGCTCGTTTGTAATTGATATGGCAAATAATTAATAAGTGTAATTAATTAATTAATTAACATTAATTTACAGAAAGTTGTAAGTAGTATATCTCACTCTGATAATTTAATATTTTTTTTTATAAAACAGGGGGAAAACGGGCAGGAGGAACTCATCTGATGTTAAGTGATACCGCCGCCAATGGACTCAGTGCCAGAGGGCTCGCAAGTGCGTTGCCGGCCTTTTAAGAATTGGCACTTTTCTTGAAATACCCTAAGTCAAATTGGTTCGGAAATACTTCAGTGGGCAGCTGGTTCCACATAGTGGTGGTGCGCAGTAAAAACTGTCTTCAACGATAATATTAATGAAATCGTTGATATATTTATAAGAACCTTCTTACTTACTGAAATTTTGTTTAAATCGCTCATAGTTTTTAAATTTCTATTTAGTTTCGTTTTTATTTTTGCCTACATTTAGTTCCTTGGTTTTATGTATTTTTTCCTTGCTCGTTTGTAATTGATATGGCAAATAATTAATAAGTGTAATTAATTAATTAATTATTATTTATTAACTAGTGTATTTTATTTAATCTTAAAACTACTACATTGATATATGTAACAATTTGTTACGTCATATTTTCGTGTATTTTTTAACCATGTGTTATATTATAATTTTTAACTACTAGAGATAAATCTTTGAATCTCCGACTTGCTCTTATTCATGTAAAATATATATAATATACAAAAAACACGTTGACCTAATTCAAATACATTATTCTAGTTGTCGACAATCTTACGTAACTACAATATAAACATCATTTCATATTTATAAATGTTCCTTATCCTTTTCGTAACAACTTTCGTTATATTTTTTGCTTAAGCTTTTCCCGTACTACTTGTGTAATGTATTTTAGTATGAGACTTCGTAAAAGAAAACTTCTCAGTTTAAATTACGTCTGTAGTAAGAGAATATATTATATTTTATTTTCATAATAATTTAATTTTAACACATTGATGGTGAAATCGGTTGCGTAGGCGTTATCGAACATACCTGGACCAAATCAAGGAGGTACTAAAGAGACCATTAACCGCAGAGTATCATGCCATGAAAGTGGATGAAAGCGAGAGAGGTATGCCAGAGCCATAACAACCGGAGATCCGTGGTCTCTATAAACTTTCAATATCATAAACCTTCCACCAAAAATAAAAACCAGTGCACAGTGGCACAGTGCAGACAGAAATGGCGGGATTTCGAGGCCTTTGCCAAAAATGGGAGCTATTTTTGTGTTATTTTTTTAAACTATAAGGGTATGTAATTATTTAATGGTATACCGATATATTTATTTGATAAATGTATGAGGGCACACATACTGAGCCTAGATTGAAGAAATCAATAAAATTGTCCAATGGCGTGCAATTCTTATACTAGGGTATCATTATAAAAAACTATTTTAAAAGGAATGATATCTATAATCATTTATAAATACAATATCTCATTAACATAAATCTAAACTTTATGTGGTTTTTGATCTGCCTACGCTTTGGTCTTCTTCGATTGAATATCTCGTAGTAATACATTTGTTACTCACCGTAATGCCGTCCGTCAGGCGGGATATCGGTAATCCCGGCCTCGGAAAATGCGAGATTCCTGAAACAGACGAGATTATAGAGGTTCAGATAATTTCTTTTCGCCCGATGAATGTAGTAATTGAATAGTATAAGATATTGACAGATTATCTGTTATGTAATCCATACTGTTCACCGAATATTTGCAAGGGTGGAGGTTTCCAAAATATTTTTTTAAAAGGAAATAGCAAAAAGTAGTCTATATATAGCAATAGTAGATTTAGTCTAGCTATTCAAAGTGGGACCGCTTCCAGACTCCTTTTAATAATATATTTTAGTTATTATATTTTTTCTGTTTTTAATATAATTCATGATATGAAGATTTATCCTCAAATAAAGTATATAATTTTATTTGTTCAAGTTTACCACATCATATATTATATCTACGGTATATGTTACAGTCTTTTATCTAAAACTTATATATTACAATTTATACACATAAATGTTAAAAAAATTATATAAAAAATAGAACTAAAATATATAAAGACAAAATAAAAATACAATAAAAAAAGATTTGTTTTGTTAGGCAGAAAAAAATAATTACCAACAAAACAACGAGAGGCACTTAACAGTGCTTTCTTTAAAATTGATCAGCCCACTACTGAATATATCCGGCTCCGGATAAGTACTCTATAATCCATTATAATCGCGAAGAATTCGATATATATGGCATGGCACATATATGACAGCCATTTTAAGGAATAAGGAGTAGTAGGAGGCATATGATTGTAACAATTCATTATTAAAATTAGGTTCCAAAGACATTGTGCGCCTTAAGTTTTACCACGTGTTTTTAATAAGTATTTATTTTGCAAGGTACTAATATTGAAACCGGCATGACTTAGAGCTAACCAGTATACGGCGTGTGTCAGGCAGAAAAGGATGATTACCTACTATAAAAAAAGGGAAAAATAATTGTAATGAAAAAGGAAGTAGGGCGACTGATTTTGTTTAAAGTAAAAAAAGACAAAACAATGCCTTTTGATTAACTTCGTTGTCATTATCATCATTATCATCAGCCATTGGCCCAGTTCTGTACGTAGGCCTCCTCCATTTTCTGCATCCACTGGGAGCCAACCATAAGACTAATTCACTAGTTCAAATGGTTTTGTCCTTTTCAGTCTTCTCACTAGGCCCGCGGTGTCAAGGAGTTAAATAGCCTCGACATTCACGTGATGGTGGAGCCTATGTTCGTGGGTTTCAGCAGTCTTTTTTATTAATGTGGCGACGTCCTCTACATCAAGGTCCCGATGGAGGTAATTGCGAATGTACCAGGGAGCATATTGTATACATAATCAGAAAAAAAGTTTACACCAGTGTGGTGGAAACACAAACTGTTTTTCTGAACAGAACAATAAAACGAATAGTTTCGTCTCTGTTTTACATTCTCACCCCAAATCTTACGAGTCGTTTTTTAAACGGCTTCCTTGCTTATAAAAAGAAATATATGTCGCATCCGTTTCCAGTGAAAATTACTCGAATGCGCTTTAATCGTACGCAATCGTTTGGAAACGCCGTATCTCTTGCGGGTTTCCGTTCATACGACTTAATGGATGCGAGTTTAAAAGGGGTTTACTTCAAAGAACTTTTTTAAAACCCCACACCATTGAGAATGTTAGCTACAAAAGAACATTGTTATATGCTTGGCAAAGAAATGTAGTGAGTCACTCGAAACTTATTTCACGGAAATAAAAAATATATCAACACTTCTCTTAACGCTAATAAGACAGTATGAATCACCCGTATAAAATCTATTGCGTGTTGTACCCATGAGAATGTAAGTATTTCACCATGCCTCCTGCTGATAGAGGAGAAATCTTTGTTTTTAATTTATTTTATTATTATTAATTACTTAAGATGTCATGTGGAACATGGTGTAATGGTTGCATCTCCTTACAAACGTTGTGTAAAACAAAAAACTTGGCGATTAAACAGAGTGGCGGAGAGTTTATTGCCAGTTTTTTGCCCGTGATTTGATAACTGGCAGTAAATGTAAAATTAGACGCAATTCATAATTACTTTTTTGATGTTCATAAGTGTACATTGTGTTACCTATATGAATAAATGATTTTGAATTTGAATTGAATTAAAACTTCTTAATGAAAATAATGTAGACATTTTAAAATACATTGCATTTGCAAGCTAGTTACAAGATAGTTATAATTAATATTTAGTGGCGTAACAGTTGAGACTTTATTTTTCACAATATACCAGAGATTTTCTATCTGGTTTAAATTCTATTTACTGGCCAGCCTTAAACGGATATACTCGTACGCTGTTTGCTAAAGAAATATTTGACAAAATTTTTGTATTGATCCATTGTACCTTCAATCTTTCGAACGTAGGATCGAACTCCACGTCCGGAAAAACACCCCCAAACTTATTATTAAAAGCATTATCCAATTAACACATTTTTTAGCGAATTATAATCGCTACTCTCGGTGTTGGTACCTTTCGGGAGATTCTTCCAAACAATTTAGCTTCCACTAATCTTCGGCGTATCAGTCTTGACGAGATGTTTCTCGGGTCATCAGGCGAAACTTCATTTTTAATCTGGTTGGAGCCTTAACTTGGGTTTTTTAGCAACACGAACGATCAGCGTGTATTTTCGAGAGAGGTTTGTCTGGGCCGAGCTTTTTTTAAGAACATTTTCAACAGTTCCATGTGTTTTATAATGATCAATTTTATTAAAAACTTTCTTAACAGAACAATTTAAACGCTCAGCTATTCTTCTGTACGCCTACTTATGATATTTATGTAAATTAACCATTATTTGCCTAGTTGTCGCGTCACAACTTTTATTTTTGCCCATTTTGAACAAAATAATATTCATATTAAATTTTCAATTGCCGTCAAAATAATAGAAAAAGCCAAAAATGAAATGTTATTTTCCCATTTCAAAAGAAAAGATCGAGCTATGGATGCTTTTTTAAAGGTCACATTGTATTTTAATTTTCGGCCATAATGATCGCGAGGCCTTAGGAACTGCAAATATGCCAACTAGACTAATACTAAGTTCTATAGCGCACGTATGAATCATTCCTTAAAGCGTGTAAATTTAATATACATAAACTAATCTAAACATAAGCTAAACAGTAATAGTACATTTCAAAAGCGGTACCGCGCCTTATGTGTATGTGATCGCGCTAGTTTCTATTATAATGATAATAAATAAGAAGCTGGTAGGATACAAAAGATTCTTTAAAAAATATATTTTTCCCCATTCAAGCTCATGATTTTGGCCTACATTGTTCCTGGGATCTATTTCAATAATAATAAACAAGAATTAGCTGGTAGGCTAAGAAAGATTCTTAAAAAATAAAATACTTTCCCGCTTTCAAGCTCACGCTCTGCCTACATTTTTCCTGGCTTTTGTATATAAAAGACTCTTTAAAAAATATTTTTTAAATAGAAGACATGTAATAATTTTATTATTGTAAAAATTGGTGAACAGTTAAAGAATCCAAGTAACAATGTCGGATTCAATATAGAATTCGGACTTTCTCCTCAGTTGTAATAGTCTGCGTGAATTTATGCACGAAAGTTATGGCGAAAATGGGAGGATTGAACAATTTATATACATAGACAAACAACACAGAAATATTACGTAGCAACATCCAATTTAGCATAATACAGGGGTTTAGGCTCCAAATATGATTATGTCCCATTCGGTATCGAGACCCTTGGTCCGTGAGATCCTAAGGCTTTTTTAGGAAATAGCAAATAGTCGACATCACAGGAGACTGAAGAGCTGGTAGCTACCTCGGACAAAGAATTAGTCTAGCTATTCAAAGGGGGAACGCTGCCAGTATCTTCGGAACCTTGCCTAAAGGGATCCTTTTAATAATATATTTTAGTAATTGTATATTTTATAAGGTTATTAAAAATGTAATTACAAAATCCTTAAAACGTATATTTAGCATAAACAGTTTGCCATATCATGTAGCTCGGTCTACATCCGTAGCACCCATGTCGAGCCTTCAACATTGAAGTCGGAATCGCTATTGATTTAATATTAAGACTCTATTTTCTAGGACATAAAATCTAAAATTATATAAATAAAACGCATCTAGAACTTCTATATATGAACTGTCTTTTAGCTGACAGAGGTTCAAACAGTTAACAGAGAGTAATCAAATTTAACTTAGCTTTTAATATAACCCGCAATAAAGCATCTAGCTATGTTGTTACTTTGACACTCTTTAACTCATAAATTGAAAAGTTAGCGGTACAATGACATCACGAAATTACTGCAAAATCCATTGGTTTAATAGCACGTTATTTATTAACACTTCGTTACCTTATACAAAAACATACATATAAAAAAACAGGTTACATAAAATAAAAAAAAATAAAATATGTTTATTATGGAACTTAAGATACATGTATCACTTATTCCACGTCATTAAATTTGAAGGCATCCCTACTCATCGGCAAAGAAGACAGAGGGTGTAGGCCGAGAGAAAAAGCCGGCGTAAAAAACTCTCGGTACTCTTTTAAGTTATTAAGTTATTAGGCAACGGGCAGCCTTATCGCTAACTAGCGATTTCTTCCAGGCAACCCTAGTATTGAAAATTAAAAAAAAACACATACAGAGTCAAAAAAGTCAAAAGACGAAATCATTTTTTCATTTAGGTAACACAATGTACACTTATGAACGGCAATAAAGGAGTAAAGGGTAAAGTACAAGAAGTGTATAGATAATTATCAAAAAAGAAATGGTAGCCAATTGAGCTTTCTTCGGAACTCCGAAATATAGTCGAACTTACGAACTCCAAATATGAATCTGATGACATGACATTTTCTAAAAACAAAGTATGCCGTCTGTATGGTAGAGGGCAATTCGTTGTAAGTTGACTGATTGTAAATTTGAAGGTCATCATCATACAGATGAGAGTTGGAAGAAAGCTGAGAAGTAATAGAATTTATAAATAGAGAAAAGAGGAGAGGAAAAAGGATACCACTCTGTGGTACGCCACCAGAAACACGTTATATTAAGGAAGAATTTGATAGTTGTATTCGTTAGTACATGCCTTAAATTCTTGAACGTTTTGACGAGTTTATTTAATTATTGCAAAATAACACAAGATTGGAATTTTTATTTAATAACCATAACTCATCAGAATATAGTTATGTAGTTTTAGATTCTATCTAAAATTTGAGGTTTCTTAGAGCGGGCTTAGAGGCTTGCCTTACATAAGGCCCATGAAAATTTCCATACGTTTGCCACTCGCAATATACCTATATGTATACAGTGTAAACTCTATGTAACGTCTCCCGATTTAACGACAACCGTTCTTTTGTTTATAAATTGGGATTGCTCGCAGACTGTTGTTGGTATGAGTCATGGATATACGTTATCATATTCTTAGTCGCTCCCAAACTTTCAAACTGTAAGCATGGCAAGAAAAAGTTTTACTGATACGTGCACTAGAGGCAGGAGAGAAAATAAGTGGTGTTGATAGACGCTTTACTTTAGTCACTCTAGCGTGTCCACAAATTGGAAAATAAAGAAAAAAATCTACAAGCAGAGGTGGATGGAAAAACTTCCAAAAAATGAAAGAAACCTAAATACGATGATTTGGATCAAGCTACACTATCATCGCTTCACCGACAGCGCCAGAATAATATGACTATTTCGGCGGAGAAGTTTGCTGAAGAATATATACAGTTTTTCTTCTTTGCATTTAACGACAACTGTTTGTAACGTCAAAATATGCACAGTCCATGAGTGTTTTTATATAGAGGTTACACTGTACAAAAGAAAAAAGTTTTGTTTTAATTCATTAATATCTATTAAGATATATATATAGATCAATTTAATGGTATTATTTTAATATGCAGCGTATTAGGAAACCCTTCCTAGAATTGTTCTTAAAAGTATGCTGCAAATATATAAATTTAATAGTTCGCGTGTGTTCATATATTTTGAGAAAATGCTTCTAATTATTAAAACTATGTAGAATTATAGCGTAGCAAAAATACAGAGATTTAAAAAAATTATTACAATTGACTACGACGTTTTTTAACCAACTTCAAAAAAGCCCGAAGTGTGGATTTAACAAATAAATGGATTATAGTTCGATATGTTTAATTGAATGAAAAATAAGAAATATTGTTATTCAATACATTTTGAGTCAGTTCTATTTTAAAGGAATTTATATAAAATCTGAACTATAACATATCTAGACTCAGTGTATCACCGGCATTAACTGTACAGTCGCAACCATAAAACTTTAAAGGCAATAAAACAGCGACTTTCCAGCGAAACAGCTGATAAGCGCTTTTTTATTTCACTGTCCAACATTACTGAGGCGCTTCACGACGATTCTGTCCTTTTGTCTCCTTTAATGTACTCCTCGTTTAACATTAAATAAAAAGAGAGGGAAGTATAAAGTTTATAAATGAAGTCCCTTAACACCTACTTCACATTTCTACAAAAGCAAACTAGCGATATAACTAAATAAATGTTGGATAGAAATGCTAGTATTGTATTGTATTTTGGTAATGTCAGGAAGACACAGATAATGTTATAAAACAAAAATCTAATCGGCTAGGTACCACGAGATTTAACTAAACGCTAAGAACATGTGTATCACATATTTCGTGAAAACATCTATGTACTTACTTTTTTCATACAAATAAAATTGTAAGTTTTTTTCGTGCCTATTATTGTATTTTTTATTATTTAAGTTGTGTTATTCATACTTTTATTAACTTTTTATACATATATATTTTTTGGTTATTTCCTTATTAAAAAAATATAAATATACCGTTTTCTAAGGAGATTGAGAAACGAGACGTATGTCAAAATATTTTCAGTACGTTTTCGACTTTACATTAAGCGCTAAGTCAGTGTTGCCAACTTGGGGGATTTCTCCCCAAATTTACGGGAAAGCAAGATATCTTGGGGAGTTTTTAGGAGTTACATTTATTTATTTTTTAAAACACACGTATCTGTACATTAATATTAACCCTCGAACCCAACCAAATATAAACTTCAAGCGTGGCTGTAACTGAAATAGCAAAAAGCTGTAATACTCCAAGATCGAAATTTTAAACTTTTTTATACTACTTGACTTTTGATAGAAATTTAAAATTACTTCTCAAACCGAGTGTACAACAAACTTGGCATCACTAGTCAATGTCATCAAGTTTAGTTTCTGACTCTTCCTAAGAACCACAGGCGACAGTAACAGCGATACATTACGTCACGTACTAAGAATCATGTTACAATTAAATACAAAATAAAATTCTCAACTATACTTTACTATTCATATTACTTGAATAAATTTTTGATATTTTACCTGTATTGTTTAAATATTAGGTTGTGGACATCATTGTATCTGTCCTCGAAGATCACGGTTATGGCTGCAACTGAAACAAAATGTAAATTTTAAATGTTATATTGTAAAAAATATATAACGAAATAATAAGTTTATAATTGCATCGGATTTATACGCAGAGTTAAAATATCATATTACAATTTATACATAAACGTGGGTACTTTACCATCAGCTTAATAATATCATTATGTTTTATATTTATTTTCAACGTCTATGGAAAAATACTATTAGAAGTTAAACATAGATAAGTAAACATAAGGATAATTTTTAAGCATTAAAGAAAGGTTCTCGTTTCATTTAATTAAAATAAAGATTATATCGGTACGCAGCCACTGAAATAATGTGGTTAACGAACATTCATAAATAATTAAATAATTCACAAACAACTGTTATAATTTATCGTCGAATTATATCATGGCCGACGCTAAAGTGCAATGAACCGTACAATTTTGTGGTCAGCCATTTTGTATTCCATATTTTTAAAGTCGAGAGACATATTTAATTTAAATTAAAGATATTATTTTTATCATGCGTTTGCATGCATTCCAAGCAAATGCATGAGAAATATGTGATATGCCTATGCCTTGTGTGGTGATAGCACAAAATAATACTATAATCTGGTTGATGTTTGTTAGAAATACTATTTGCCTACATAGTACCTAAATAGTAGGTACCATTATAAAATCCAGTTATCCACTTACCTTTGTGAACCGTTTGGTATACATTTTGCGGGTTGGGGTTGATATCCATGCGTTGGAATTTGATGATACTGATTATGCAGGAGTCTCGGGGACCCTTGATTGGAACACCTCCAAGTGATTTTAGCTTTAGGATAAGCGTCAAAGTATTTTAAAAATTTTTTTAACTTTTGTCAATTGTATTGAAATTATAAACAATCCGCCATTATCTAACTACTTTTCTATTGGTTATAAGAGATGTGACTTTCTCGATTTCTATTGGTTATAAGTGATGTGTCATTGTCGTTTTCTATTGGTTATAAGTGATGTGACATTTTCGGTAAATTAATTGGATCGATTATTTTCTCATTTGTTATTTTTAAAGTTGAACCTAATCGAATCGATTATTTTCTCATTTGTTAATTTTATAGTTGAACCTAATTTAAGCATTACTTGTCAAATGTACATACATTACATTAACTTCATGTTTTAATTAATGTATGGTTCCGAAAATTATTAAATTATTCAAATAGTACCCAAAACCGAATCAGAGCACCCCACTATCCACGTGGTCTTGTCTGCCTTACCCCTAGAGTGTATATAAATAATCGGAGGCGCGGAGGAAGAGCGCATTTCCCGTAGCGCCGGAGCTGTCCACAAAAACAAATATTATTTAGATTGGTTAGGTTAGAGTTAGTATATGAATATTTAATATTTCAAGCCTCGGCTTCTCGGCGTCCTGGTCGCCTTCGGCGACCAGGACGCCGAGAAGCCGAGGCTTGAATAAACAATTACTATTTAGATCGGAGCTGTCCACATAAACAAATATTATTTAGATAGGTTAGGTTATATAAATATTAATATACTAACCGTATATTAATATTGTTTTTAAATAACTGGTTCCGAAAATTATTAAATTATTCAAATAGTACCCAAAACCGAATCAGAGCACCCCACTATCCACGTGGTCTTGTCTGTCTTACCCCTAGAGTGTATATAAATAATCGGAGGCGCGGAGGAAGAGCAGCCCCCACCCGCTGTAACAAAGCACAGGCATTATGAAAGCTGTAGCGGCTGAGGCTGGTCGCCAGAGGCGACCAAAAAGCCGAGGTTGCGGAGGCTTGAATAAAATGCCTGTGCTTTGGTACGCAAGGGTGGAGGGGCTGCATTTCCCGTAGCGCCGGAGCTGTCCACAAAAACAAATATTATTTAGATTGGTTAGGTTAGAGTTAGTATATGAATATTTGGTCGCCGAAGGCGACCAGGACGCCGAGAAGCCGAGGCTTGAATAAACAATTACTATTTAGATCGGAGCTGTCCACAAAAACAAATATTATTTAGATTGGTTAGGTTAGAGTTAGTATATGAATATTTGGTCGCCGAAGGCGACCAGGACGCCGAGAAGCCGAGGCTTGAATAAACAATTACTATTTAGATCGGAGCTGTCCACAAAAATAAATATTATTTAGATTGGTTAGGTTATATAAATATTAATATACTAACCGTATATTAATATTTTTTTTAAATAACTGTTCAACTGAAACTCAAAATCGAAAACAAAATCGGATTTAAAATCGGATTAAAATCGAATACTAAAATAATCGATTTTTTCACTTTCACAGAATAGATTATTTTTCACATCTCTATTCTCTACTATTCATTGTTTAAAGTATAAACGCAATCGGCCATTTCGAATTTGGATTTTGCCAGAACAGTGTGTGTTCACAGTGATCAAGTGCAAATTATAAGTTAAAAAGCCGTTACTTTTTAGGTTTTTTATTTTTGCGTGAATGTGCGTTATTTTATTAGCATTTTTTTAAAACTTGGCTTTATATACTGTCTGTAATATATGTCTAGTACAGACACTGATTTCTTGCGATCATTTTCAAATTTCGTGTGCGAATGGCGTCTAAAAATAGTGGACATCTTAGGTTAGTATATTAATATTTTTTTAAAATAACCTGTGTTACTTTTTACGTGAATGTGCGTTATTTTATTATCATTTTTTAAAACTTGGCTTTACATATATACTAGACACTGATTTCTTGCGATCATTTTCAGATTAAGTACTGTAAAAAAAAAAAAAAATTTTTTTTTTTTTTTTGGTTTCCTAAGCCCAAAATTTGTGGGGGTGATTACTACCCCCTCCCACCCCCTCCCCTCCCCGCACCCCAAATTTAGGGTCTTCTCTCTCACATCTTTACCGTAATATTACCTCAATAGTAAAGAGTTATCAATAATAATAAATAACCGTCGGTTTTTTTAAACGGCGAAACAAATACAATACTATTTTTTGTTAATATTGGTTTGGGAAGGCTGGCCAGAACGCTTCCCGCCAAAACGCTTGTCTGTGCATGATGGCGTTACGTCAGTCTATAAGACTATGCCTGCACGCATTTAGTGCGTTAATTATCATTCCGACATGAGAATCAAGCATTCTTCGTCATTTCGACTAATCTGTGACCGTTAATTGTCACGCTAATGAAGATTAATAATCAAAATATTTGTTAATGTTTTTGTTATGTTGATAAATTAATTATTATTTACAAGTTTTTCTCCATAACGCTTTTTAAAGCATGTCAAATAGCCTATCGAGAACCTAGAAGAATAGTAAAATGTTCTACGGTCTAAACTTTAAAAAATCACAACCTACATATGTGGTTAATTAAGGCGTTTATTTTATTATTAAGGCGATTACCTGCTTAATTGTCACTTTATATTAAAACATGGTACATTTTTAAGCTATTGCATATATTAGGTCCTTACATATGAAATTGGCGTTTTGTATGGGAGGAACAAAAAGTCGAATATTTTTAAATATAATATATTTAATTAATCAAAGTATGAACCATTGTTTGTCTATGCACTTTTGCCATCTCATAGGTAGTTCATTGATCCCTTTACTAAAAAAACCAGCAAGAAGTTGTCCAAATTTCGAAAAAAATGGTAATCTGTTGGAGCAAGGTCCGCGGAGTACGGAGGATGTCTTAGACATTCCAATTGAAGCTCTTCTAATTTGGTAGCCGTCTGTTGTGCAGTGTGTGGTCTAGCGTTGTCGTGAACTAGCAGTGGCGTGGAGCGATTGACCAGCCTAGGTTGTTTAGCCGCTAGCTTTTCCATCATGGTTTGCAATTGCTGACAATAGGCATCAGCTGTAATAGTCTGGCCAGATTTGAGAAAACTGCAATGAACAATACCGGCACTAGTCCACCAAACGCTTACAAGTAACTTTCTTGGGGGTAGATTGATTTAAAATCAAAGAAAATAAAATACTGCATAAATAAATAATTTTAATTGCATAAGTTGCCGAAAAATGCTATGCTTTACCGCGGCAGTCCCCGAGTGCCACAATTTTTTTATTATTACCAAAATATTTGAATTATATATCATAAAATAAAGTAGGAAATTGGTGCTTCCGTCAAATCATCCGACATACGGGACTCATAAGTCTCGACTCTGAATCTTACGTTTGTTGGTTTATATTTTCTTAATCGCTCATATTTCCCTCACCGTAAGAGTAATAAAGTAGCAATTTATTGGATAAGATTGTCAATAAATCCGAGCGGGTTTTCAATTCGCTTAACGGATAAAAAGGATTTATGTCTACTGCTGAAAACCTACGAATACAAGTTAGGGCTATTGCACGCTGATTTTTGGAAAGGCACATGACATGATGCTCAGTTTTCAGGACAAATAATTTGTGTTCCGGGGTGATGGAAACAAAAGGCAAGTTTTTGGTAGATGGAATCTAATCGTTTCGATACATACATTCCCACGAGAATTTAAGTGCGTGCTCCTATTTCACCATGCCTCCTGCTGATAGAGGACAAATCTTTGTTTTTTTTATTATTATTAATAATTACTTAAGATGTCATGTGGAACATGGTGTAATGGTTGCAGCTCCTTACAAATATTGTGTAAAACAAAAAACTTGGCGATTAAAAAGAGTGGCGGAGACTTTATCGCGAGTTCTTCCCTTCGGTTCTACGCCCTTGAGAACTGGCAGTAAATGTAAAATTAGAAGCGTTTAAAATATCTTTCTTTTTGACGTTCATAAGTGTACATTGTCTTACATATATAAATACATTATTTTTACTTGACTTGAACAGTAACAGCGTACGACGGTGGCGTGAGATATTTAAACGATTACTTTTTGTCATATGTTTTTAATGAGAATAAACCTGTTACTTGGTACGACACATGAGAAATGGCTCAATGGAGAATTGCGAAGTTTAAAACAATTTTTATATTATCCCAAATTAATATAACTTAAATTATGCTAGTTTTACTATATGACTAATCATGAATTTAAAAATAAAGTGAGTGAATCAATTGCGCACATACAAATTCAATTAATTCACAGCCAGGTTTTCGTTAGTTTATCACTTTAAGAAATTGTGATATATATAAATAAACAAAATTTAAGTACCTATAACGTTATTTATATTTTGTTAGTTTAAAATCTCATGTCATGAATTCTCTTTCCGAGCAGCTTAATCCCTTCCTCACTCTGCATCTTGTACCGCATTTACTACGGATAGTGTTCAGAGGAGTTGTTCAGATTAATACCTGCACCTGAGTTACATCATCGGACGTCAGCCAGAATATAAAAGCCGCATACCACCGCTATGGGGAACCAGCTGCCACTGAAGCATTTCCGAACCATTTCGACTTGGGTCCTTTAGAAAAGAGCATGAAAACCTTTAATGGTCGGCAACACATTTGCGACCCATGGGCGGTGGTATTACTTAGCAAAAAAAACTATGTCTGGAGTCACTTTTCCTAAACGACGGGTTTTATGGTTTTTTTGTATACTTGGTGTACCACAAAGAACGGTTCTGTAGCCGTCGATACACAATCTTATACTAGGATAATAAGTCCTGACTACATACCTCGTTACAATGTCTCCTTACCAAGAAGAAAGGCACACAATTTTCAGTCGTAAGGATTTGGAGAAATTGTATTAGTTTGGGAACAAAGAGAGGTAGACTAATATGTTGCCTCACAATAGTTGACGAAAATGCACAAAACACTCACTATAAAATTATAAATTGAGGACGTAACTATTAGCAAAAAGGTATATATCAATATAATATTGCGTCTAACATAACGCGAGTAAATCAATTCAATTCAATCAAAACATATTTTGGATCTCATAAAATTATATTAAAATAAAATTATGTATTTCGAACACTTGGTTTAGTATGATTATGGGTCCTAGTATTTCATACAGCTAGGTGACTAGGGGACTATTCAAAAGCCAGCTAGTAACCAATATTAAATACTACAGAATAATGTGAACACGCCCTAGCTGAGGCTTAAGACGTTTTTATCACTTGGTTTTAAGGTAATATTTTAGAGTACTTTAGTACAACTTAAAGAGGAACATTTTTCTTGCGAACTCGGCAAAAGTTTTACAAGCAGGAAACAGATTTTTTTGGTTGCTTTTATGAGATGTTTTTTAAACATCTTCCTTTTTTGCTATATTATATCTAATACTTCATTCAAATTCTAGCCTTTTTTGCCTGCGGTACTAAAATTAAACGAATACTTGTCTATAACTAAATAAAATTCAGACACTCTACAATCTTTTAGATAGGCCTTAGATAATCTATTTCGTGATAAGTATCTCTATTGTGTGTTTGTGGTCTATCATTCCCACCTAGGATTATAATTTATTGTATTCACAAATAGCAGAACTTTTATCAGTTCACTCGACGAACAAAGTTATTGTTAAGTGCCTATCTCGTACCTAATCCGCTGATTGCTGGAATTTTTTTGTTCTGTTCAACAAAAATGTCGGGAATTTTTATTTTATCTTCTAACATTTATATTGACCTAAATTTTGATACATTATAGATAAATAAAAGAGTATCTTTATACCGTAGATATAGTATTATGTATGATGTGCTAAACTTCGGTTCAAAGATACTTTATTTCTCAAAGAATTACATTCACTTAGCGTGAAAAATTAAGGTAAGTTAGTCGTAAAGAAAAAAAACACTTTTTTAACTGATTTGAAGTTATGTTTTATTATAAATTGAAAATTATGTAAAATAATTGTAAATTTATAATAAAACATAACTTAAAATCCGTTAAAAAGTGCTTTTCTATGTCTAAAAGTTATGTCAATAAAAGACAATACCATGTACATCGTGTTATGAAATTATTTAAAAATAAACATATTTGTTTTTTACAAAAGTGCAGGTAGGTCGCATCGATAATACAACAGGCATTATGTGACTAACTTAAATAAATAAATAAACAAAAAAAGTGTCCGTTACACATAATACATACTAATTAATATGAAAGCGACCAACGCCTGCCGGTTAAAATACATTTTAGTAATATCAAGCAAGTAATGAAACATTTTAACGAGTAATTAAACACGAAAGTTGAATATAATTTGTCGTTGGTAATCAAAATTCACACGGCTGAGATAAATTAAACATTTACGGCGCTCGTAAAGAGAAGTATGAAATTTAAATGGATCTGGGTTTGAGATGGGAAATGAGATTTTACGCCGATTTTGTGTCATGAAAATTTTATGGAAAATATGTTTATTAATATTTGTAATTCATAGGGTCACTCAGTAGGGGTATTTGAGTAGAATATCTTTGAAAGTTAGAGCAAATTATAAAACAAGGCCTTTTTATTAGCAACTTATATTAATTAAAATGTATAGATAGTACCGGTGACCCCAGAGATGGTGCTTTCCTCGCTCAACGAAAAAGTATCTAAATACAACGAGGAAATGCTGCCAGCGTTAAAGGTACGCTGTCACAGGGACCAATTTTTAAATTTTAAATATTGTATATTTGATTGTTATGTTTAGATTTTAATAAACGATACAAATCCTATTTAATTTTTTTTATGTAATCTGAGGCAAACGGGCAGGAGGCTCCCAATAATAATAATAATAATGTAATATCACATTTCCAAAATCAGTATTTTATCGATACCTTTAGTCTGACAGACCAAAAAGCGTCATTTGAGACGAAGATACATACATATATATTATAATTATACGTTGAAGTATGTATTTGTTAAGCCAGCCAGATACCTAAATACATAGCGATCCAGACATGATATTAACCAAATTATTAAAACAAGCGTGTCCTTTTATTAAATTAAAATTTGTAGACAAAAGGCTATATATAATACACTGTACACAAATACATACGAGGTGTGTACTGGAATAGAGGCCTATACGACTTGTGTATAAAGGTATTACAATGATTGGAAATGAACCAACAATTCGACATAGGGTCCTTCAAGAAAAGAGCGTACCAATTCTTAAAAGGTCGGCAACGCTCTCGCGGGCCCTCTGGGTTTGAAAGTGTCCATGGGCGGGGTTGTTACAACTTCAGGTGAGCCTCCTGTCCGTGTGCCCTCTGCTATATAAAAAATCCAGGCTGTATTTGACGCTGGTTTTGATCGAAGACAATTTGTATAAAGTGTATATTTACACTCGATATTTGTTTTTAACTGTTGAATGATATATCTCACATGACTAGAACAATGCCACAAAAGGTAATATGGATCTTGGCCCTCAATTCAGGTCGGAGGTGAACACAGAGCAAAACAGAGATATTTGTGTAAAAAGCGGAGCGAACGTTGCGGTTTCCTGTACATTAGCTAATGACGCGATACATTAGCTCTCTCGATTTAACATCTGTATGTACCATCAGCAATACCCTTTTGAATACGGTGAAATATCTTTGTTATTACTGAGAGCTTAAGCTAAATAATTTTGTGTAATTCTAAATTTGAATTTTGTATCTTTGTTATTACTAATAGAAGGTTAAGCTTAAAACTTGGTGTGATTCTAAAATTAAATTTTTTGACGTTCCATAAACAAAAGACGATTGAACAAATATCTATGCTGATATTTGGGAAACTTAACAAAAATCGATAGTATACGACCTTATTAACAATTAATAGAAATATAATTTTAATACTAAGTGCATAAGCTAAATAAATACTTTAATGTGATTCTTAATTTGAATTTTTTGACGTTCCATAAACAAAAGACGATTGAACAAATATCTATGCTGATATTTGGAAAACTTACCAAAAATCGATAGTATACGACCTTTAATTTATATTAAATAGAAATAAAAGTGTGCTTAAGCTAAATACTTTAGTGTGATAAATTTAAATTCTTTGACGTCCTATAATCAAAAGACGAAACGTAGTAAGACGAATGAATGTATATCTACGTTGACATTTAGAAAACTTATCAAAAAGCAATAGTATTTCGAGTTTCGACCTTATTAACTTTAAATATTAATATTATCTTTGTTATTACTAAGTGCTTAAGCTTAAAACTTGGTGTGATTCTAAATTAACATTGTTTATGGAATGTCAAAAATGTTTGAAGACGTAAATGAACACAAATCTATGGTGATATTTGGGAAAGTTAACAATTTATTCTCTGACCACGTATAAAAATTTTGCAAAAGCAATATTAATGAAGGGCATGACGAAATTAAAATAATTGGTTGCTACCATTGACATGGATTTAGTTTAGTATTGACGAATATAACACAAAGCTCGTATATCGTGGCACAATTTACAAATTATTCCTCACGTTGGGTCGGGTTGAAATTAACTAGATATAACCAAAATTACGGATTCGGTCTTCCGTGCAATCTGACACGGTTACATGAAACAACGAAGGGTCTGATGTGGTGATTTTATGTATATATAAAGTGTTAATTAAATTTTTAATTACTTTGTAATTTAACGCACATACGTTATATTTGAAATTAGAGAACATAGAAAAAAATCTATGGCGCTACAACCTTGTTAGGTCTGCATCTGGTTCATGTTAATTTGTTAATCTAATAGGCAAGTAGGTCAGCCTCCTGTGCCTGACACACCATCGACTTTTTGGGTCTATGGCAAGCCGGTTTCCTCACCTTCCTTCCTTCATCGTTCGAGCGAATGTTAAAATGCGCACATAGGAAGTCCATTGGTGCACAGCCGGGGATCGAACCTACGACCTCAGGGACGAGAGTTGCACGCAAGCCACTACGCCAACACTACTTTTCAACTTGCATGATTGATATATTATATATTCAATAAATTAAATTGCATAAAATATAACATACTAATATGTTATAAATTCTCTTTACGAAATTTCACTTCAAAAGTCCTTAACCTATGTCCCCTTGTGTATCAGTATGATCCAGAGCTTATTTTAATTATATATATATATATATTAGTATATCTTCCCATTAACATTTATATATTGCGGTATATTTTATTAAACCCATATTTAGGTCTAGATATGTACTAAACGAGTGGTATCCTGGCAAATGTTTCAACGGCCATTAGGTCCGTGGATGGGTCAAGCGGACTCTCCTAATTACTAATGTTGTGTAATTTAGCTGCACGCCAAAACTTTGCCTTCATTCGTATGCAATTAGCGTTAAAAATAATGTACTATTAAGTTTAATGTTTTTGATCGTCTTAATAGAATGTTATTTCGTAAATATAGTAAAATCTAAGTCAACTCAACTTAAAATATTATAAGCGATCGTGTATTTGTTATGTATTTCGTACACAATACTACCAATACAAAACTTAACGCATTTATCATTCGCTCGAACGGTGAAGGAAAACATCGCGAGGAAACCGGCTTGCCTTAGAACAAACACGACGCGGCGTGTATCAGGTTAATGAATTAAAAAGATGCAGAAATCTTAGCCCTAGACCTAAAAAGGTTGTAGCACTACTGATATATCAAGAAGACTTGACTGGAACCCGCAAAGAAACCGGAAGCGTCTCAGGCAAAGCTGGCTTCGTACAGTTGCAGATGAAGCAAAGAGAGCTGGAAAGACTTGGAGCGATGTGAAATACAAGGCTTAAGAACGCGATGAAGGCTAACTGTGGACGCCCTCTGCCTCGTCTAGGGGTTATAGGACATTAAGTCAAAGTAAGTAAAGACCCTTATATTATGTAAATACTTACGGCCAAATTTATTAAATTATTTCTTTTTCGCCAGGTATCAGTACCAAACATTACTATGAATCATACCAACTAGGCTTTATTAAGTGCTAAACAGTAAGAGAAAAATAGAACACAAGAACAGAGTGTCTTCCCTTTAATAGGGGCTGTAAGTAGTGTTATTGGACACTTCCTTATGTTAAAAATCCTTTTTTAGTTAATTAGTTTAGACCTTAATTACTTATTAGTCTTTGGCTAGATCGTAACGTTCCATGATGTCTAATTTCCAGTAATATCAAGGCACATTTCAGCAGGATTAATTATAACGACCATTTAATTACACAAATTATACTTAGTAAAGCGTTGACCATAATTTAACGCGGATATATTTATAAAAGTTTCAGCCGACAGTTTCGTTAACAATAAAGTGCAATTTGCGCCGGCATCTCGTTTAATGAGGCATCATTCAGCGGTCTTAATTCAACATTGAAAACTGAATTTTCAATTTTCGTACCCGGTAACAAGTTGTATTCAGCTTTCAGGTGGCCAGACTTTTAGACGCTTGGAGACATAACTAAGCCACTAAGTTTAGAGGTGTCCTTGTCAATAATTACTTAAGAATTTTTTATTGCCAGTTCTTCTCTTCCGTTCTACGTCCTTGATTTGAGAACTGGCAGTAAATGTAAAATTAGAAGTATTTAATGTATATTTCTTTTTTGATGTTCATAAGTGTACATTGTGCTACCTATATGAATAAATTATTTTTGACTTTTGACTACAATAGTTATAGTTAGAATACAGCTAAGCATTTTTAACTAATATAGCCTTGGATTTCAAATATAAGATAGCATTTTATGTATTGTCTTTGATTAACATAACTTTTATTCATTTAATAAAACACTATTTTGACCGGATTGAAGTTATGTATTATTATAAATTTACAACTATTTAACATAATTTTAAATTTATCCGACGTTTCGCGTGCTTTACAGCGTGCGTGGTCACGGTGACCACGCACGGTGGAGTCGAGTAGTTTATGTATCCATTTTGAAAGACACGCGATTTAAATTACTTCGCTCAATAAAAAAAAACTCCAAAAATAGCCAATTTTTGACACTTTGAATTTATTTTATGACGAAAATGTATATGAAACATGATTTTGAAATTTACACGATATATTTTATCGCTAGCCAAGTAATCCATTTCGGAAAAATGATAAAATGACATTAATTTAATGTTTTACATAACTAATTGTTGTTATGGGCCGGTGCGCCTCAGTGCTCCAGCTCTCCACTGCACCCCGCAGTCCACCCCGAGACACCGACACAGCAATTCGTGCTGGGATAGGGCCTTAAAGAGAGTGTATTCGAAATGAGGAGAAGCGACAAAGATGTCATACTAAATTTAAAGAAATACTCGACTAAATTACAAATGTATTAATGGGGACCAATTTAACCAAACTAATAGCCTTGAATAATTTTATAGCGAAACTTGAATCCCAGATACAACGTTATTTAACTTTGACTGTAATTTAATTGCTTAGTGAAAACAATAACTTTGAATCGTGGGATCAAGTTTTGCTACGTGAATAGGATTCCGAGCCATCATCATTCATTATTATATTTACTCGTAAATATGAAGCAGGAATGTTTATGTTCTGAAGTTCATCTTTTGTTTATAGATTATTGGAGATATAATATGTCCATGGGGATGACTGGCCATGAGTCGTACCAATAATCTGGTGTAAGTCTTGACTGGTCGGATATAAATACACCAGTGTATATATTAGTAGTCCTACATAAATCATTTATACTACATAATGATATATATATTGAAACATTTACACGGAAAATAAAATATATCAGTGGCGCTTAAACCTCTTTAGGTCTGGGCCTCGGATTTCTGAATCTGTTTCATGCTCATTTTTTTCAATCTAAAAGTAAGTCGACTTTTTGGGTCTAAGGCAAGCAGGTTTCTTTACGATGTTTTCCTTCACCGTTCGAGCGAATGTTAAATGCCCACATAGAAAGAAAGTCCATTAGTGCACAGCCGGGGATCGAACCTACGACCTCAGAGATGAGAGTCGTACGCTGAAGCCACTAGGCCAACAGTGCTCGGAAAATAAACGTCCTTTAATATAATTATTGATTTATCTCCGGTCTCATATCTCTATTTAATATTACGGGCTTATTAAGCAGGTGTTTAATTAACTTTTATCAAAAGCGAGCGTTATCAGGTAGATTAGAACGGGACGTGCTGGAATGGTAAAATCTCGTCTAATGGAAGATGTTCATTAGACCGGTGGCTATCCGCAGAGTAAGTCTGTGAGCATCATGTCTTTTTTTTATTTCTAGGTTATATTATATTCGTTTAAACGTTTTTAAAAGGGCATACATAATGCCTTTGAATAATTAATCAACTTCATAGATTAACTGACGTTTTTATGTCAGTTCATATGGTGTTAGAAATAGGCATTAGGAATTTTGTACATAATTTAATCTTTAATATAAAATAAAGGGGGAAGGGGAATAATAATAATTTCTAGCTATTCAAAGGGGGGACGCTGCCAGTATCTTCGGAACCTTGCCTAAAGGGACTTCTTGACTCCTTTTGATAATATATTTTAGTTATTATATTTTAAAATTAGTTATTGTTTTTACAGTATTACTGAAATAGCTAGTGTGCGTTTTTATATACTTTAAGTAACTATTGTCTACCTCACAATAATATTTTAATGTTTACTGTTAAATGTGTTATTTTGTTTTTAATATATAAGTTGCCGCATTGGGGTTATCTGTAATGGTAACTTATTTTGATAAATATAAATAAATAAGAGAATTTCGAGAATGCCCAACCGCTACAACACAATAGTGACCAAATAGCTTTAAATTGCACCCTGGAGTTAGCATAGTCAAGTTTTAAAAGAAATAATGTCCATTTCTTTAATTATGTAGAAACAATGTTTTGTGATATTTAAATAAAAATTATTTAACTATGCGTTATAATAAAACTTTCATTGTATTAAATACCATTTTTGTATTGTGTTTGTCGTTTTTTCTACAAACGTAGAATAAGGCGAGAGAAAATGTTTTTAAAAAGGTTTTTATCTTGTTACGCTAAAGAAGTATAACTTAAAATGATTTTTTTACTGACTTCTTTTGCTGCAAATGTTAAGGAATCATTTCCTTTAATAATTCTTTACCTAAAAACTAAACATGTTCTTTATAACCGCAACCTTATATTCGTACTGTGGGTCGATCTTTCGTTTCAAACCATTTCGCCCGCACAGCCTTTTTGTTGCTAAGTACTTTTCTTAGGTTCGCATTGTTACAAACTTCTAGTTTATTTAGGAAAATACGAACTAGACTAGTAAAAATTCCTTGTTATTTTTGCAGTGGTGGCTTTTCGGTTATTCTTCTGCTTCTTATATAACATAACGAGTGCCGTGAAGCATGTGAAGTGCCCAGGAGACTTTTGTGCTTCTGGAAGGAGCTAGGCTGGCTAAATTAGCCTCCTGGCTAAAGTCCTCTTTACGCACAATGGACCAATTATGAGTCTAAGTGCGGATGCTGAGTCCACCAACCTAATACCTAGTACATTATGAGTGAATTGTAATGTGTTAGATTACATTTATCTGCAGTTTAAATTACTATCTGTTTTCTATACTTGAGATAGCTTGTTAAACTGTACATGTTATTACTCTTTGACGGCACAAACTATAACTAAAACAAAAGAATAACTAAAATAAAAAATAACTTCTTATAGTGACTTCTCCTTTTGATGGTTGGCGATCATCATGTACTTTAATTTTTGATGCCGCGCTTCTAAACAATGACTTAGTGCTTTGACCAATGACCAAACCAACCAAAAATAACTACTACAAAAGCATAACTAAAAAAAAAGGTGTGTGTGTCAGCTACGACGCACGATTGGAGTTTACTCCTTACGAACGATAAAATGGCGATAATGTTCTTTGGCTGTCGACCATATTTTCATACTAAAGGTGGTAAGAATATATGTTTTTATAATATAAATGTTTGTAGTAGTAATAAAACGTACCTACATCATCTATGCCCAAATAGGATTTTCTTTCTGTGACCAAAGTTACCTTTATAGTAAGAGAAGAATAAGAATGAACAATCGTTTTAGTTTTAATTTCACTGACCATTACAATTGACAAAACTGTATGGCACGCTAGACATTAGACAATCTACTTTTATTTTTTACACCTGTCAACACTGACAATGTTGTAACGTGGCTGTCAAAACGTGAATTCAAAATAGAAAAGTCTGTGTAATGTATTCCATCTCATTCTTTTACACGTTCAATCCATTTGTCTCTTTCTACATAACGCCTCAACTTTTCGTGTTACACATAACGCCTCAACTTTTCGTGTTACACTTGATTTTACTCGTCACAAAATCTCCGTACCGGGTTATAACTCAAATCGTTTCTTAAGGAGTAAACTCCAAAATATTAAAACAAAAGCATAACTAAAATAAAAAAATACTAAAATAAAAGCATAAATAAAATAAATCAAAATACTGAAAGAAATGAATAACTTTGTTCGCAATTTAAAACTTTCTCTTATTACGTCATTATTTCATTAATCCAACATGCTTTCTCCGTGTATAATTTGGCATCTCAAACCGCTCTTGCTTCCTTAGTATAATAGCTCGTTTTATTACTGAAACCACTTGAGAACGAATTCTCTCTACTCCAGTTAAACCATTTAATTTTGAGTGACGAAGTAATGACGAAAATAGATCTTAAAGGGCCGGCTTGGTTACATTTCCCTTGTGTTTCATTTAGATACAAATTCTTTTGAAATGAAATACATTTTAACTAAATTAAAATATATTTATAAATTTAATCTGCCGCAATGTTTCGCTTGCTTTAAGCAATGTAATATTTTAGCGTTTATAAATATTACCTAAAATAATGCAGTGGGGTTACAACAGGTTTTAAGTGATTTCAATAAAGGAGGTGATGAGTACTTCATGTATATGATATTTAGACTTTTAGGCAAGTGTATCACAAATTTATCGGCTAATGACTCTCATATGGAGTTGATTTTGAAACATTGGAGTTAAATCAAAACTTTGTAAGTGATTCGCTCATATACAAGGGGTATTTACTTTACACATTACTTGTTTATGTACTATAAATCAGTATGACACATTGGCTCATACCGATCTGAGCAATAATTACTTATAAGAAAAATACACAGATGAAGATTGAATGTGCGATCACCAGCCTAATATTTAAATTCGAAAAAAATTGGACAAACAATTTAGTTTCGTCAGATTAAAGTTACCTAATGATCTTTTATTTTTTTTAAACATTGGTGTACGTTTGCTATATTCTACTACTGTAAAAAAACGTACAAAAGCTTGAATAAAGTTTAACGTTAGAACGAACGTGGTCCATATCCTCATGCATATTGAAAATTAATATAATAAATACAGTGCCGGCAAATGACAAGGTAATATGCGGTATTGAAATTCAATTATTGGAAACTAATTATAACGGAGGTTATATTTTACATAGATGTTGGTTTCAGTTTAAACGAAGAGATTTTTACTGACAATATTTATGATTGTGTTTTGACGTTACAAAGCTAAATAAAATCAGGGGCGCTATTTCATGATCATTTGTCATAGGCAAGTAGGTGATCAGCCTCCTGTGCCTGACACGCGCCATCGGCCCTACGACCTCAGAGAGAGCCGCACGCTGAAGCTGCTACTAAGCCAAATAACAATTGAAATAAAAAAAATATATTTTCGACGCATGCCATTGACAGTTTACCAGGGAAATATCAAATGTCATCCTTGTTCGTTAAATGATCCAATAATATCATAGAGTAATATTGACCATAGAATAATGAAACAAATAGGGACCACAGATCAGCGCCTACATTAATGCTTGTCGTTGAATTACCAGGGAAATGTAAACTGTCATTCACGTTTGTTAAACGATCCAATAATATCATAGACTAAAATTGACCATAGAATAATGAAACAAATAGTGACCACAGAACAGCGCATGTCATTAATGCTTGTCATTGATTGTTTACCTGGGAAATGTCAAATGTCATACATGTTTGTTAAGCGACGCAATAATATCAGAGACTAATATTGACTAGATAATATTTTATATAACATGGGGAAAACGGGCAGCGGGGAATTGGTCCAAAAACTTAAGTGGGCAGCTGGTTCCACAAAAACTGCAGCTCAACGAACGGAACAACGGATGTCGAGGAGGAGAAGATGTGATACTGGTGGAATTTCGTTTGATTCCTTGACGTCTTAACAGTGCGAAATATATGATTGAGTTCAAGAATAAAGTTATGAAGAAAAAACTCAGGAACAGCGTAATATGACTAAATTATGATCGATTTTAATTAACCAGATAAAGTTGTATAAAATATATCATGGTAACTAGTTAATCCTAAATAACAGAATATAAATAATAACTAAAATATATTATTAATAGTAATGCCTATAGGCAAGGGTCGAGGGTGATGTCGACTAACCTTTTTGCTATTTCCTAAAAAAGCCTTAAAGCGCTAGAACCACACGGACCAAGGGTATCCATACCAAATGGGACAAAATCATATTCGGAGCCTAGAAATCTGTATTTGCTTTAGCTTTTTCAGCCGCTTCACAAGCCGCACCAGCTCTGTTGTTGATTCCATGTAGTTGGGAAGGGGCCAGCGTGTCTGAACAGGTTGCATCCCGCACCAGCACATATATTGCTATTTATATCGTGAAAATTAAACGATAGACGAATTTGATCGTACTGCAAAATCTCAATTTCGTAATATAATATAATATAATATAATATAATATAATATAATATAATATAATATAATATAATATAATATAATATAATATAATATAATATAATATAATATAATATAATATAATATAATATAATATAATATAATATAATATAATATAATATAATATAATATAATATAATATAATATAATATAATATAATATAATATAATATAATATAATATAATATAATATAATATAATATAATATAGAAGTGTTGGTATTAATCTAGTTTAAAATTAGTTTTCATAACAAGTAGGTAATTACCGCGAACCCAATATAGTTAACCTGTTTAGATACAAGTTTGAATTGAAAATGGCGTTGCATAATTTGGAAACAATTCCGACACTCGGTTTTGTTGCATAATTAATGTTTCATTTCCGGAGCTTCCGCGTAATTAAAATTTCGGTTTCGAATACATTGTTTATGACTTAATTATGATCGTTTTTGTACTAATTTTATTAATGGGTAGTGTCACATACATATTATAAAGCTGAAGGGTTTGTTGGGAACAGGAACTACTGATTCCAATAAAAAAAGGGTGCGTGTAATATAATAATTAATTACAATTAAATAATAAAAGACTGGAAAAGGAGACATTATAGTCAATAAAGTTCAGTTTACATTTGAAAAATTAAATAAATAAATATTTATTATTATTCTCTTACATTAAGTGTAACATAAATTCTATTATTATTCGAATGTTGTTTTTAAATTATGTCCAATGCCGTAGCATCTTCCGTGGGCAACTTCATTCTGTTAATTTTGTGTCACGGTGCGCGCGCATCGTAAAATTTCACTCTCATAAATTTTTCATACGGCGCCTAAAGAATTATAACTTCAAAAACATTTCTTTTGATAATCTAAAATAACATCTCCTCCTCAACCTGTCCTATGCTGAAACGGAAACTATTCTTCTTCTGCAACAGCAGTTTATTTATAAAATTGTAAGTGTTATATAGAAACTAGCTGACCCAGCAAACGTTTGTTTTGCCATGTTATTATTTATAGGAAAATTTTTTTTAGTTCAATAAAAATAAATATCTACCTACAATAATAAAAAAATAGGGGTTGATCGTAGAGGGGTGAAAATTAAGGGTTGCATGTAATTTTATATTCTGTATCATGAAAAAATAAAAACAAAAAAAATATATAAAAAATAAAAATACAAATTGGGCTGGACACCCCTCATCACTTAGGGGTTTGAAAGAAAGATAGTAGCCGTTTCTCAGACTTAGTGAATATGAATATAAAATTTTATATGAATCGGTCGAGCCGTTCCGGAGGAGTATGGGAACGAACATTGTGACACGAGAATTTTATATATATATATAGAGATTATTATGGCGTTAAAATGTCAAAAGAAAGAGATTACCTGCCCATGAGACCCGGTAGGGAGGCTCTATTAGGAAACAAAACAGAGGAAGACCGCAACTCACCCAAGATCGGAGACAGTCCAAAATGGTACTGCCAGCAGTAAACCCGCTAGTAACAAAGCGACTTCTAAGCGTCAACAGACAATCTCAAAATAATGAAAGGCACAATTATGGGTCACTGTCCTTAATAAACAACTCTTCGTCCTAGGCGCGACAGACAATCTCTTGTGCAGAGACTGTTTTAGCGCAGAAATCAGTAACGTAATCCTGGAATGTGTGGCTGTGGCTTCTTAACGAACAGAAATCCTCGGAGCAGTGAGGTCGCTCCGTGAAGCCTGCGAAATGCTTAGGAAACTTCTGCGCTTTTCGAAGGATCTGGGCTGACTTAATTAGCCAGAACTTTATGCACAACGTACCAATGAGCGTCTAAACGCGAAAATTGAGTCCACACTACATACACACATACCCTGCGACGGCCCAAGCCGAGGTCCGACTCTCGGTAGTCGCGGGAATAGCCCATTCCGGTCTAGCTACAGCTGACAGCTTAGCTCGGGCGTAGAAAAAAAAATCCAGCTATCATTATCCAGGTCGCTATTTCACTTTCATTTTCAGAAGAGAGTTTTCACATGTCACACAAGTATTAAATTGCTGACGGAAAATGACTATCTAAGCATATTATAAATACTAACATCAAAAGTTTCACAGCGTGCGGTTTTGCCTCACAGAGCACTGGGAGATTATGCTGCACATTCTGCATATTTTGATTTATTATCTGCATAGTCATTATATGCTCTGGTTATATGATTAAATTATCGCATTTATATATACAATACTTCCACAATAGTATTTACTTTGTATTTCTGTTATGGTTTTTATTTATATTATCACACCTTTACCACCACCCGAAGAGATAAGCAGAGACCACGGATCTTCACTTGCTGTGGTCCTAACATACCTACCACTCTCACTTCATCCCCTTTCATGACATTTCATTGTACATGCTCCTCGGTTATGGGTACTTTTAGCTTGACCTTCTAGTACCTTCTGGCGTTCGGCCAGGTATGAACGACAAGACCTACTGGACTTCACCATCCACGGTCGCCTTGTATATCCTACTTGAAAACTACTTCTCATTCATCCCTTCTACATGACCAAACCACCTAATCACTCCCATTGTCCTTGTCATTACTTCCTCATTTAACACAAAATAAAAAAGCTACGATTAATTATTATCTTAATATATATAAATTACGCGACACGTTGTTTGTCCGCTATGGACTCCTAAACTACTTAACCGATTTCAATCAAATTTGCACACCGTGTGCAGTTTGATCTAACTTAAAAGATAGGATAGCTAACATATATATATATATATATATATAAATTCTACTGTACGTGTCTAATGTGTATGTCACGGAACTCCTCTTACGGCTGGACCGATTTGAATAATTTTTTTTTGTATGCGTTTGGGTGACGCCCTGGATAGTTTAGATTCACAAATCAGGCCAGCAGATGGCGCTGCAGTACTATCATACTTCGTTTAATATACTAATCGCTTGAAATATCATGCAGGGCAACGTTTGTCGGGTCTGCTAGATATATTACATTAATTTATGTTAACACGAGAACCCTCCGAAGTAAAAGCCTCAAATGTCCAGGTTTCACTCGATAGGTTCCCGAAATATACTACGTCTGAAGACCTTGGTTTTCATTCACATAATACTCAGGGAATTCAATGTTTCTTTTTGCTTTCATATCCCCAAAAAAGCAAGTGAAAAATCTCTCTACAATTAATAATAAAGCTTTAATGGAATAAAATTACAGTATTGTTCACAACCAGAGCGCAGTTTTAACCCAATTTCATTTGTTCAATCAAACGGGACGTAAGCTTGACACGATTTTCGAGAGCTCGATATAAGCGGTTATTTCTAAACGATTTCAGCGTATTTTAATTATTATTTACTACAAATGTTATTTTATATTTAATTCAATAAAGTTATTCTAATATAATAATAATGAAAGCCCGTTAATTTCCAATTATTAGAAAAGTAGAAAACAGCTTCATTTTGTTATATATACTTTTTTATGTGTTGTTATAAGTTACTTTATCCTAGCTATTTTCAGTACCGTCAATCTATATATATACTAAAATAAAATAGGTGCATGGTGTTATAAAAAACATTGCAGCATATGACTAAATTATTATATGGATTCATAGTATCACAAAGACACTTCGGTAAACTTTTTAGTTTGGTTTGGGTAAATAATAATTATTGAACAAACTTATCAGCTTTCATAAAGCTACTATTTTCCAATCTTTTCCGCTATCTCTCTTATTTCGTATACACTGTTTTTTTTCAGATCAGGGTTTGTAATATGGATATATCCACACCTCACTGGGGCTTTTGGGCCAATCAGGGGCTGGTCCAAGATCATAGGTTTGGGCCGGTGAAAGAGCAGCAATACAAATAATTTTAATTTTTGGAGAAGACCTTCCTTCCTCAATAATTCAAACTATGTGTCTGTTTCTGTCTCTATCAATATTAAATGCATTTCGTTTTTAAGAATAGTGTTCGTTTTCAGACAGTGTGTGGGTAATATAATATGTAAAAAAGTTAATAATTACTGTTGACGTAATCACCAAATAAGAAAATCAAGGACCCCTATAGTGTTTACGTAATACTTGAACGGGCCCATACACAGTAATCTGTGCCATTAACGCTTATTCTTAGTAAATATTAAAAAAACGACAATTCAGAATCGATAATTTCATTTTCTAATATTGTACAAAGAATATCATGGGTTTAATTAAAAAAGTTTTACACTTATTATGGATTTAAAGATTCAATTTAAATCCAGGTCAGACGTAATGAGTTCAGCTCGGTGTTTTGCTTACCTTGCTTTAGTTAGTACCTGTATTGAATTTACAAATAAAATATGTTGAATAAGGTTTTAAAGTTGGGGTAAGGTTTGTTTGAAAATTGTACTAGTACGTACTATAATTAATATTTAAAATGAATAAAACATGTTTATTCATTATAAAAAAGCATTACATTATTGTTTTTTCAATTACAATTTTTTTTAACTGTTTACAACATCTACCAATATGTTTTTAACAAAACGCTACGCGACGCGTTACACACGTGTGTGTTAGTGAATGAGTGAGTGTAATGTAATGTGTAACTACTACTTGTAGTTAATAAGTAAGCTAAGTTGTTCATTCATGACGTATCGTATGAAAACCAAGTTCTCGTTGATCTGGTAGAATTTTTACTACCATGCGTTACTGTATGACTACTTTATGATGTTACAGATGTGTTTTTTTTTTTTTAAAGACAATTCACACCAATTGACCTAGTCCCATGCTAAGCTGGTGAAGCTTGTGTTATGGGTACTAGGCAACGGATATACATACATATTATACATAGATAGACATATAAATACATATTTTAACACCCAAGACCTAAGCACAACATCAAATGCTCATCACATCGATGTTCGTCTCAGCCGGGGATCGAACCCGGGACCCACGGTTTCGCAGTCAGGGGTCCTAACCACTAGACCAATGAGTCGTGTGTAGTAGCAACAAAATAGTTCAGTGGTACACATATTTTATTAAGGAGATTGCATTTATGTGGGTCATGAAATCATATTATTTCAACTCAAAGAGAATGAACTTTTCTAACAAAAATTATCAATGACGCAGATTTTATTTATTCCAAATCTTTGAAGAAAATTGCGTGATTGTTACCTCAGCTTATGTCACACAGGATTTGACGGGGCGGGACACGCTTGGAAGCGACGAACGGTGTGGTAGTTCATCTTTGATTGATTTATGTAAATTAAATACTCGTCTGATCGTCAAGAATATATTATTATATAATATGTCGGAGCAATAGCGCTAATCAGCTGTCACTGTCATCACATGTCACGGAGCTCATAAATTAAAACCGTCAATTCTAATCAGTTTACAGCCGTTAATACTTATGGTTTATTCGATTTGCCAATATAACTACAAAAACTACTTCACAAATTAATGACTATTTGATCGTATAATGTATATATAAATAAATTAAATATCATTATTATTAATGTCAGCGAAATAGCGTTAATGTCGGCTGCCATTGTCAATATAATAACATCAAAGTTCAAACCCATTAATACTAGTGTTTTAATTGATTTGTCAATGTTCCTATATCTATAAATTAACGACTATTCAATTGTCAATAATAATAGTGACTCCATAGTCATTATTATTATTAAAAGTAATTTAACTTTAAACCTTTGAAACTTGAAATAGCCAAATTCCTAGTCACATATACAGCTTAAATATTCGCTTTAAGTGGTGGTTTATAACTGGTGAAAATGTATAGAAACATGACGTCACTTGACGCCATTTAACACTGAAAGGTTTAAACCCTACGCCATATTGCTAGAGTGACATAACTGCGTAGTGTAAGAGCTCAATTTCTAAATCTATTTATGTGTCTAATTCATTAAAATGATATAATAAAGTTTTTAAAAAGGCAGAAATATCACCTCTTAAGCCGACCTTTTAAGAATTGGTCTAAGTTTTGTTGATCTAAGTCGAATTGGTTCGGAAATACTTCAGTTACAGTGTCTTACAAAACTCTCAGTTCTAGAACGACGGGCGTCGAGATGCTAACTGTATAATAATATAACATAATCGAAAACTATAATTACGTTGACAACACGTGTCCTTGTCCATATATCAAGTACTTAAATGAAATGAAGTAAGAAAATTGCAAAGGTCTAGCAACAATTTTATGTTTCGTAATAACGTCTAAAATAATACCCACTAGCACTGGGGAGCACATTTTTCCCTTAAAACAGTGTTTGTTGCTATTTTTGAGGTAATGCTATTTTTGTTTATTGTTCAGTGTCAGCATTAACAGCTCAGGCAGTTTTGGTGAGCGTAGCTCTGTCGGAAATGGGCTTTTTCCCACGACTAGTACAAGGGTATTTCCTGTGAATGCCGCTTGAAAGCTTTTATAACGACAGCTACACCAAACTGTTCTACTCCTTGCGCGCAACCTATATACTGTAAATAAAGCTTTAAATACTATAATACTTATTCCGATGACTCTGCGACCCAAAAACTGTATTAGCCTCCGAAATGGGCCTCTTCCTGTGCCTTACGTCAATTTCTGGCTTTCGGCTGCAGCAGCTCCTCCACTGTGCCTATCCAGCGGTATCTAGGCTGACTTGGTTTTGGTACTGGTTTTCAACTTCCCCATATGCTCAAGGTGCCCCAGCCAACGATTTTAATTGGCCTTGTATTTATTATAGTTTTGTACACCAAAAATATGCTTTAATTAGCCAACGTTTTAATACAACATTTATTAATTCTGTCAATCAGATTGTCGTCAATAAATGTTGTATTAAAACGTTGGCTAATTAAAGCATATTTTTGGTGTACAAAACTATAATATGGTAGCAGAGCGTGGTTCGATTTGATTGGACCAACGTTTTCAACGAAGATTGAACGAAACAAATAGTGTTTTCTGGGACATTTTCATCTCATAACCTGGTGGTGATAGTTACTGGAATTTTGGTGACTGACAATCATGGAATTTCAAGGTATTGAGAAGTTGAAGGGTTCGGAAAACTGGAATATTTGGAAATTTATGGTGCGTAATTTATTGCGTGCAACTGATGGAGCCTATGAAGTCAGTATTGGAGAGTTGACTAAACCGGTGCTGGTTGATAATGCGACGGCGGATCAACGTGCGGCTCACGCAGCAGCAATGAAAGTTTGGGACAAAGCAGATCGCGCAGCTTGTCAAATCATCGTCAAGACAATTGATTCGAGAGTTATGACCCTGATTGTCGCCTGCGAGACTGCTCATCAGATGTGGACCAAACTGCACGGTATTTATGAACAACAAACTAAACAAGCTGTTCATTCGGTGCAGACGGAGTTTTTTAGTTTTGACATGAATTTAGCGGATGATATGATAAGCCATATAGCTAAATTTGAAGGTTTGATTCTTCGTATGCAGCAGTTGAAGATTAAACCCGATGAGTCAGCTTTGATGGTTAAGTTGCTGGAAACTTTGCCTGACAGTTTTGAAAGTTTCAGACAAGCCTGGTGGGCCAGATCGGACGATCAACAAACTCTTGATAACCTTATCAATGTTTTGACATCTGATGAGCACAGAAGAAAGCTTCGGCAAGAAAAGGTGGACAATTTATCGGCATTGATGGCAACCAAGTTGAAGGTTCAAACCAAAGGTGCAAGTGGAAGTCAACATGGTGATAAGCAGGCCAAAGATGATGTCAAGTCCAACCAGAAGGGAAAGAAGTCTACCTTCAAGTGCTACGGTTGTCAAGGAGTTGGTCATTTTCGAAGAGATTGTCCAACAGTAAAGAAGAAGAAGAAATCTGGTGATGTGGTCTCTGAAGGTAAAAATCAAGCTTTCGTTAGCGAAGTCTTCAATGCGGAATCCAAGAATGAAGATTGGATCATCGATTCTGGTGCGACTGACCATATGACTTTCAAGAAAGAATGGTATACATTCTTTGAAGCTTTCTCGATTCCAGCTGAAATTCGTATCGGGGACAATTCAGTGATGCGTGCCTTGGGAAGAGGAACTATCAACTTCGAAGCGCTTGTGAATGGACATTGGACTCCTTGTTACATGGAAAACGTGCTGTATGTTCCTGATGTCCGAAGGAATCTGTTTTCGGTCACGCGTGCGCTGGATAAAGGCATGACTTTCAGCTCTTCCAAGGATAGATGTGAGTTTCTGCTGAATGGTGTTGTCAAGGCGCAAGGTGTACGCACTGGTCAACTATTCAAGATGTTGCTCAGAGTCAACGAACCGGACACGTGCTGTGTGAGTGAAGCTAACCTGGCGTTCAAGGACTCGCTTCAAGTTTGGCATGAACGTTTGGGCCATCAAAACAAACGTCATGTTGCTCAGGTACTCAAGAAACACGGAATTCATGTGAAACCTGATGATGAGTTCTGTGGATCCTGTGTAGAAGGTAAGCAACATCGACAAACGTTCAACTCACGTCAACAGCGATCTTCTGAGCCAGGTGAGGTGATTCATGCAGATGTCTGTGGTCCAATGGAACAGGAGTCGATTGGTGGTTCCAGATACTTTGTCTGTTTCACGTGTGACTACTCAAGATTTCGCCTGGTGTACTTCTTGAAGAGGAAATCTGAGGTGATTGACAAGGTCAAAGAAATGTTGCAGTTTGTGAAGAATCAACGTGGTCGACCAGTTAAGGTGTTCCAGTGTGACGGAGGAGGAGAATTTGTAAATGGAGCGA
Organism: Pieris macdunnoughi; assembly: GCA_905332375.1. Classification (NCBI taxonomy): domain Eukaryota; kingdom Metazoa; phylum Arthropoda; class Insecta; order Lepidoptera; family Pieridae; genus Pieris; species Pieris macdunnoughi. Next base: position 2,096,249 of record CAJOBZ010000067.1, on the reverse strand, counting down.
TTCAAAATCTCATGAAGTCTGAAGGAACGAAGATGGTAGTCACCAATCCGTACACGCCTCAACAAAACGGTTGTGCTGAACGATCAAACAGAACAATTGATGACCTAGCACGTACTATGCTTGTTAGCAAAGATCTACCGAAGTTTCTGTGGGCTGAAGCTGTCAACGCGGTGGTGTACATCCTCAACCGAACTGGTCCAAGTTCTGTAGAGGGTAAAACTCCTTACGAGTTGTTCGTTGAGAAGAGCGTTCATCTGAACAGGTTCCATATCTTTGGAACCGTTTGCTACTTGATGGTGCCCAAAGAACGTCGGAAGAAGTGGGATGCCAAAGGTGCCCAGGGAGTATTCGTCGGGTATTCCGACGACATTGATGGTTTTCGTGTGTGGATAAAGGACACGAGGAACGTGATTCGAAGTAGAGAGGTAGTGTTCGGTCCAGAGCATTCCTCTAAAGTTTTGGCATTGTTTCCTGCTGAAGCTACAGAAAAGGATCCCGTTGTCGAAGAAATTGAAGACCATCTTGAAAATCTGAACTCTCCTAGAGTTCTGAACTTACCTGAAGCTCCAATTCTGCCTGAAGTCCTGAATCCCGTGTTACCAGATCAAGTTGTTGATGCTGAACCGCGAATCGAAGAGTTCGATGAAACCCCCAAGACTGCAAAGGAGCCCATTCAACGGCGTCTTCGAGATAGAAGTACTCTTCAGAAACCTGTAAGATTCAATGAGATGTTTCTTGCAGAGTTAGACGAACCTCGAAGCTACAAAGAAGCCATGGAGTCGGCTGATCATGTGCACTGGAAGGCTGCGATGAAAGAAGAAATGTCTTCGCTGGAGGAAAATGGAACCTGGACTTTGACAGAGTTACCACCAGGAAGGAAGACTATCGCCAATCGCTGGGTCTTTCGTATCAAACGAGATGCGGAAGGGAAGATCTGTCGTTACAAAGCTCGACTTGTTGCGAAGGGATACAGTCAACGAGAAGGTATCGATTATAATGAAACATTCAGTCCTGTAGCTCGTTTTGATACAATCAGGGCAATCCTGAGTATTGCTGCCAAGGAACATCTCAAGTTGGCCCAGTTTGATGTCAAGACGGCATTTTTGAACGGCTTCCTGGACGAAGAAATCTACATGAATCAAGCTGAAGGTTTTGAAGACGGTTCTAATCTTGTGTGCTTGCTGATTAGGAGTCTCTATGGTTTGAAGCAATCGCCAAGGTGCTGGAACAATCGATTCAAGGAGTTTTTAATCTGTAAGTTTGGTCTTGTCCAAAGTGAAGCTGATCCGTGTCTTTTTTATCGTATATCTGATGAAGATAAGCTGATCGTTGTTTTGTACGTGGACGATGGCTTGGTTGCTGCGACGAAAGATGGCATTATTCAAGAGTTCCTGAGGAAGCTGGAGATGGAGTTCATGATCACTCTTGAAGAGCTTGGTTCTTTCTTGAATATGCTCATTGAACGAGAGGAAGATGGCTCAATCCGTTTGAGTCAGAAGGTGTATGCAGAGAGTCTTCTTCAGAAGTTCAACATGGCAGAAGCAAACGCTGTCTCGACGCCCATCGAAAAATACGTGCAATTGGAGGAGAAAACTGGTTTGAGAACATCTGCTCCTTACCGTGAAGCTGTAGGATGTTTGATGTACTTAGCTGTAGCCACTCGTCCTGACATCGCGTTCGCAATTAGTTATGCGTCGCAATTCCTAGAAAATCCGGAAGAAGTTCACTGGTTGCTGGTCAAAAGAATCCTGAGGTACATTAAAGGGTCTAGTTCGGTAGGCATCAGGTATGAGGCTGGTTCTGGAGGAAGTGAATTGAAGGCGTACAGTGATGCTGATTATGCTAGTCAATCTGACACTCGTCGGTCGGTCAGCGGGATTGTTTTCATGCATAGTGGAGGACCAATATCTTGGGCTAGCAGACGTCAAGAGTGTGTGTCCTTATCCACAACTGAGGCTGAGTATGTCGCTGCTGGTGAAGCTGCGAGGGAATCAGTTTGGTTGGCGCGACTGTTTACAGAAGTTTCTCCCTTAGACAACGTTCCGGTTCTTTTTGTGGACAACCAAAGCGCAATCAAGTTAGCGAAAAATCATGAGTTCCACAAGAGGACCAAGCATATCGAAGTGAGGTACCATTATATTCGAAAGGAATTGGAGGATGGAAGGTTGAACATACAACATGTACCAGGTGATCAACAACTCGCTGATATCCTGACCAAGCCGCTACCTCGTCTGAGATTTGCTGAATTACGTTCTGCTCTGGGAATGATTTGAACTGTTTTTGAATTTATTCATGTTTTTATATTAAAATTGAAATATCTAATGTTTTAGAGGAAGTATTGATATAAAACCTTATTATTTAGAATTTAAAAAAATTGTATTTTAAAATAACAAAAAAGTCAGTCACCAGCTCTTACACTATCCATATACGTGCTACGCGTTTCCGGCGTCACGTCAAATTGCTTGTCACAAACATCGCTCTGTGCAGTGACTATAATATATCAAACAGTTAGCTTTGTGCGTTTATTGTTTACTACGCTTTTGTATACAGAATATTATTAAAACAAAGGACTCTCAAATGTAAGAGATACGTTTTATACAATGTAAACGCTGTAACGACTCGTTTTTATTAATTTTGAATTTGTTTATATTGACTAAGTGTGATTAAGATCGTCACTAACTGCCGTATAGACAACTCTTGGTATTGGCCTTAGATTCGTTATCCTTTTCTTAACCTTCATAAGTTCTTTGGGTCCACTTTGGGATTAAAATGTAATTTTCTCAGAAAATAAGCGTCATAGGAGTGGGATATTCTATGACTATTAATTATTCGCTTCAATTTGCTTATTGTAGAAATAAGAAAAAAAAGGGTGCGTGTACTTATGTACACGCGTAAGAAGTTATACTTCTTTGGCATTATTAAAAATAGTTTTTGATTGCATGCAAATAATTAGTTACAATTAAATAATCAAAGACTGGAAAAGGAGTCATTATAGTCAATAAAGTTCAGTTTACACTTGAAAAATTAAATAAATGAATATTTATTATTATTCTCTTACATTAAGTGTAACATAAATTCTATTATTATTCGAATGTTGTTTTTAAATTATGTCCAATGCCGTAGCAAACTCAAACTCAAACTCAAAATATCTTTATTCAAGTGGGTAACCAAGTACACTTTTGAATTGTCAAGTTAAATTAATTGTAAATTTACATTTACTACCAGTTCGCAAGTCAAGGGCGTAGAGCGGGTAAGAAGAACTGGCAAGAAACTTTCCGCCACTCTTTTTAATCGCCAAGTATTGTCATACAAATTGTTTGAACTGGAGCAAATCAATCCCAAGGATTAGGATCATTTAAGTATTCCTCAAATTTATAAAACACTTTATTGATTAATTGCCGTTTAACGAGGGCTTTGAATTTATTTAGTGATAATTCTCTAATTTCGCTTGGGGGCATCTTCCGTGGGCAACTTCATTCTGTTAATTTTGTGTCTCGGCGCGCGCGCCAAAACAATCATAATTTACTCAGGGAAGCGCTGTTTACGCGTTTTACGCACCCTGAATATTATTGCATGTGGGGCGGATGTATTTAGTTGCACACTGGCTGAATTCACAAGAATTGGATTATTTATAATGAGTTATAAAAAGGTTTAGGTTTTATGTTTTCTTGTTTTGTTTATATTATGTTCTTAGTTTAATTTTTTTAATTATTCTATTGTGTTAGTAAAGCTGTAAAAATAGGAAATACGGAAATAAATAAATACATATCTGTGATCATAGATCAGACAATGATAAGTACATTCATTCATATATCGAGTGTTTCATATTTTAATAGTGCCTTCAAGATTTCTTAATAATTTAATCGCTTTTCCTGTAAAGTAATGAAATTGCATTTATCATATTCTGACCTATGGCCACAGATATATTAAATGTGTACTCGCATATTGTAGATATAAAAATATATCAATCACATGTTCAGCTGTTTTAACATTTAAAATATTTACATACTATCTTATTAATATGTATTTAACAAAGAATGCAATGTACATTCCACTTTAATTATTTCCAATAATACGATCTCCGACATCGGCATTATGAGCCGAAGTTTGCAATTCCTTGCATATTCCATCGCTAACTATGCGTTCTTCGGAATCCTACATTTCTGATACGACAAAGAAAATCTATTCTTAGTATTTTAAAGAAAAGTTTTTTTAGTTGATTTAGTTAATGCAGAAAGTGCAGGTGAAAATTTATAATTTATAAACGAAAGTAACCTTAACGTACGGAACGACACACCACACACTAGTAAGTAGTTACACTGGTTTGAGTTGGTATTGAGTTGACGCAATTTGAAATAAATTATTGAAATTTAATAACCTGAATAGACATCGCTTTTGGTTTTTAGCTATTAATAGAGATCTATTAATATTGGCAAATAAAATATATATCGATTTTGAACTAATTTGACTTTGATGTTATTAAATTATAATTACAAAGGTAGCTGATACCAGCGCCATTACCCCGACATATATTATCTCATGAAAAAATATCTCTCTCTTCAGTCGGTAGCTCATGTTCTGAGTGTCGTGGTCATCAAGGAAACATCTGGAGCGGATATTCTATTTCTAGGTTCCTATCCAGCGCCTCTCTTATAACCGTGTACAGTTGTGAGGACGATAAGTCTTACACTTGATCGGTCCATCTGGTTGGTGAACGGCCACGTGATCTTTTGCCTTCTGTGTTACCAACCACCTGTTTCTCCAAGTTCACATCGCCTCCACGCATTTTATGGTGAAAAAATAACGACGTTTCTTCTCTTACCCCCAAGGAAAAATAACAAGGAAAAATGGCGGTTACAGTAACTTTGCGTAACGAATAGCTAATCAAACAAGTGAAGTTAATTCCGAAGTTTATCAACTTTAACCAGACAAAGAGCTCCCCGAAAATATTAATGAACCTGCTTTTTCGTTAATTCATTTGACAAGACTTTGAATTTTTAATTAAGTTTCGAAATTACTTATTTGAATAATTTAATTTTCTTTAGCTACTCTTTTGAGGTTACGTCAGTTATAACTCTCGTTTTTAAGTGATTTTATTATAGTGGCTGTCCATGGGCAGTTTATGTGATTTTTCTGTTTATTTGTCATAAAATTGGATTAAACTGTCGATATATTCAACATAATCAAATTTTTATGAGTTTATTTGCAATAAAAACAAAATATCTTTATTCATATAGGTAAACAATACACTTATGAACGTCAAAAAAAAGTTAAATTAATTGTAAATTTACATTTACTACCAGTTTGCAAGTGAATTGCGTAGAGCGGGCAAGAAGAACTAGCAAGAAACTTTCCGCCACTCTTTTTCTTTTAAACTAGCTGTTGCGCGTGACTTTGACTAAACTGTGTTTTTACGAGCCAAAGCTGTACATTTTGCTCACTCAAGCTTTTTTAGTTTTTTAAGCCAATTCTTACATATAAAATATCATATTTGAATATAATTGCTAAACAATAAAAAATAGTGTCGATGTGTTTTGGTGTGTAGGCACAGATGGCCGATCATTTTCTTATCGTCGTTGAAACCATACCGAAATGGTTGCAAGGTTTTAATTCTAATTATTGAGTTTAAAATATGCCGCTCGATCTACGGATCGGACTACTTATAATTACGGGTGATATATAGAAACCCGGACCCTAGACAATACATATACCATTCCACTCCATTACACAGTATGTAAAACGATCTATTCAAAAATTAATCACTCCTAACATCAAAAGTATGAATTGAAAGGGACAAAACAACCGGTTAGGGTGGCCACGAATTATCGTCGACAAAGGATCCGCCGCCAGCTATTTGCCCCATTACCCGATAGGACCCAGTTCATTTTGAACTCAGTAGGGTGTTCTTACGTTTCGCGATTGGTGCAACGTTTGATGCTGTATGTGATCGTCTTCTCAGCTTTTTTGCCGTTCATATGTGTACATTGTGTTCCCTATATGATTTTGATTTGACTTGTGTTTCTGTTCTTGTATTTAATATCGGAATGTTTTATTTATGTACAAGAAACGCCAATTTCTTTTATCAAGTAAATATATAGGAATAGGATTTATGAAAAAACATTATCCCCGGCTCAATCGCTACTAAGCGATCCTGTAACCATAGGAAAAGAAAAGTTTTAACTTAAGAGTTAAAAATGATATAACTATTAAAAATTACGATAACATTTACACAGAATATAGACCGGGAGTAGTGTTGGCCTAGTGGCTTCAGCGTGTGACTCTACTCCCTGAGACATCTCATGAGAGACTCATCTCCGGGACTTACTATGTGCACATTTAAGATTCGCTAGAACGGTGAAGGAAAACATCGTGAGAAAACCATCATGCCTTAGACCCAAAACAGTCGACGGCGTGTCAGGCACAGGAGGCTTGCCTATTAGATTGACAAATGATCATGAGTCCAGACTTAACAAGGTTGTAGCGCCTGATTTATTTATTTTTTTTAAAGACAGGGAGGGAGAAATAAAAAAGCAATTGTACGTAATTAAACAACGATAGAAATATGCAAGTCACCATATCTCTCACGTACAATAAATATTATATTATTCATTCTATTTAATAACTTGGTATGTTTCATAACCTTTTAACTTATATAATAATAAAATAATATACATTGAAATAAATAAATAATAATAATAAATAATATATATTTATTTTTTAAGTATCAATAAATATTTATAAGTATCAATATAAATATTTATTGATACTTTTAAATATTTAAGTATCAATTATTTAAATTTGAATATAAATTACGCAGGCAGTAGTGCCTGCGACGTTTCGTTTTACACAAATAGAGTTAATTATTCTTAAAATGTAGCAGATATTATGCTCACCATCCGACCCTCATTGAACGCCAGTCACCCTTTATCAGGACGTGTTTCAAGTCGAAATGCGTTGTTATGTAATATTTAAACACATCAGATACTACGAGTAATATACTACGTAGCTATCACACCCGTATTTAATCTTAATGTAATCATATTTTAAAATTAATCTAAATCAATCATTTTTTATTGCCAGTCTCTTAGTGATATATTAATACCTTAAATCATCGCATAGTTTAAATAACATCGAATAAATTAATTACCTTAGATTATTTAGACACTGTGGAATAATACCAATCCAACAAGTTCGATATTCAAGGAAAACTTTTTCGACTCTGCCCGACAGTGCTTCTCAAAGCAAGGCTTCAAATCTCAAATCTTAAATTAGCACCCAAAAAGTGTTTAGGGTACACAAAGATATTTTTTAGACAGCCAGCATGTGATTGCTCGGCTCCATAGACTTAATATTATGTTTTGTGTGTATTATGATAAATGTAATATTATGTTTAAGGTATAAAAACATTTTTTTTTCTCTCTGTTGTAATGTTTTTGCTTCGATTTTTGTATTAATTGTATTGTTTTCTTAACCGTGCGTGCTTTACAGCGTGCGTGGTCACCGTGACCACGCACGCTGTAAAGCACGCGAAACGTCGGATAAATTTAAAATTATGTTAAATAGTTGTAAATTTATAATAATACATAACTTCAATCCGGTCAAAATAGTGTTTTATTAAATGAATAAAAGTTATGTTAATCAAAGACAATACTTTGTTTTTTTAATTCTTTAGTTTGAAAGGAATTAAAAATTTGTACTATTGGGTAGCCCTTCAGGCACGCTTTGGTGGCTTTGGTGCTTGGTGCTTTTGATGTTTTTTTTTATAGAACAGGGGGCAAACGGGCAGGAGGCTCACCTGATGTTAAGTGATACCGCCGCCCATGGACACTCTCAATGCCAGAGGGCTCGCGAGTGCGTTGCCGGCCTTTCAAGAATTGGTACGCTCTTTTCTTGAAGGACCCTAAGTCGAATTGATTCGGAAATACTTCAGTGGGCAGCTGGTTCCACAAAGTGGTGGTGCGCGGCAAAAACTGCCTTGAAAAACGCTCAGTTGTGGAACGGCGGACGTCGAGGTGATACGGGTAAAAAAAAGCGATAATCTAAATGTATTCTATACGTTTAGATTATCGCTTACGCTTAAAAGTAGGTTTGCAACTTCTAAACTTTTATGCCGTGGTAGTGCATATAAATTTAGAATCATTAATAATAATAATTTTTATTAATCAGACAAATACAGTACATTGATTGATTAGTGAGTTAGTAACAATAGTTTTTAAATATCTATGTTAGAGAATTAGTAAAAATAAGGAAAAAGTAGTTAAATAAAAACTATCAGGTACAAAGCCCTGCAGAGATGTCGGAGCAGTGTCGTAAATAGGGGCACTCCATTCTTTCGACTATCATCCGTAAGATGTTGCTGGAGCTGCCCCGCACCCGGCGCACCAAAGAAGCGCACCGCTTTCGCATAGTGGCGAAAAAGCAATCCACCCGCGCCTCTGCAAACATTCTTGATGCACTGCAGAATCATTATATTATATTATATTATATTATATTTTTTGTATCAGCTAGTAATAATATTCAGGAGTCGGCAGGTACCCCAAGTTAAATTGTAACATCCGCAGTCATTTTTAGGTTCATCAATTTAGGTAGAATTGATTGACAACCTCCATACATATTGACCTCATAAAATACTTTAATGAAAGAATCACTTAGACGTATACAAAAAACACTTTTCCGCTTGTTAATTACCTAATTGCTATGCATTATTAGAATCTAAAATTATTGTGTATAATGTAAACACCACTTGTCTAACATTAAGTGTGTCTAAATTATGAAACATTTTGGGTAATATAATAAAGCGCGCAATTAATGTAGTGCTCGAATAACAAAGAAACGGTTAATTGGAATCACGAAGCCAAAAAAGCTTTTATTGTTCGTTTTTATATTAATTTGAGGGCTTTCGAATTAATTACTTTAATTGTAAAGATTTTGTGAATTTTAGTCTGGTTTTAGAAAGGCTTTCGAATTTTGTTCGTTTTAAAATTATTTGTGTGAGAGTTCAGAAACGTTCGAAACATTTGCGCATCAACCCTGCACATCTATACGTATCTATCTAAGATATCTATATATATATATATCTTATTTTGTAATATAATATGTAATAGGAGGCAAACGGGTAGGAGGCTCATCTGATGTTAAGTGGACCCAGACACTCACATTGCCAGACTTGGTACGCTCTTTGCATGAAGGCCCCTAAGTCGAATTGATTCGGAAATCGGGCAGCTGGTATATCGTAAGAAAATTAGAATTTAAATTGGGAGGCTGATATCTATACGTACGTATATTAAGAATCAAAGTAATAGATAGACGAAGTTATAAATTGATAACATAATTTAAGAGCATTTGATAAGTACATGTACAAAAACACTAGGGAAACCAATTTGTATAGTTATATATCAAAAACTAAACATCACAGGTTGTGTAGTATCACAGTTTGGTAAACAAGTATTTTTCTAGCATACCAGTATTATAGTTCAAATGAAAACTGCTGTATTTTATAAGAGTTACTGCGTGGAATGGGTAATGTTTTGATGACATTCCCTCGCCTTATTGTAACTACCCTTGATGAATAGGCAGCGTCATGTGTAGGTAGGATTTAGCTGTTAACTGTCCCTTGCTGAGCTGAAGGCAGCTGTTGGGTTTAAGTGGCATCTAAGTAAATTCCAAGTAACTAATGACGAAGTTGCCACGGGACCAAACTTTTTAAATTTGTTTTAATTTACTTTTTGAAGTTATACTTCTTTAGGCGCGTTATGAAAAATTGATGAGAGTGAAATTTTACGATGCGCGCGCACCGTGACACAAAATTAACAGAATGAAGTTGCCCACGGAAGATGCTACGGCATTGGACATAATTTAAAAACAACATTCGAATAATAATAGAATTTATGTTACTTAATGTAAGAAAACAATAATAAATATTTATTTATTTAATTTTTCAAATGTAAACTGAACTTTATTGACTATAATGACTCCTTTTCCATTCTTTGATTATTTAATTGTAAATAATTATTTGCATGCAATCAAAAACTATTTTAAATAATTCCAAAGAAGTATAACTTCTTACGCGCCTACATAAGTACACGCACCCTTTTTTTTGTTAATTTTTAATTATTACTATGTACATTACGAAAATTATAAACACTGTATATTTGATTATATGTTTAGGTTTTAATAAATAACGAATTTACCTTCGTATGTTTCCCTGCGATTAGAATATGTACTTTTAACATACGCAATGAGTATTTTACAATACAAATGCAAGTCAGGCGTTAGTCTCACAAATCACTTCCGTGGTTTGAGTTAAGTTTTCCGGTGCCTCGGTTTTTTGCACATTATGATACTTTGAAAAGTTTTAATGGGCTTGGAATCTTATCGATTCTTGATAAAAAATGGATGGTTACTCGCTTTGAACCTTAATTTTAATTAAAATATATTCTTAATACAGACTAACTGTATATAGTCTTTACACTCTTTCAATTGTTTATAAATAAGCAAATTTATTTTTAAGATATGATATTTTTCTTTTGTTTATCAAATAAATTGTCCACGGAATCGCCCACGAAACATGATTTTTTATTTATTGTCTTCTACACAAACAATTATTAATTTATAGTAAAAAAAATTTTTTTTTTATTTAGTAATACGAGGCAAACGGCTCACCTGATGTTAATTCATACCGTCGCCTATGCACATTGCCAGAAGGCTTGCAAGTGCGTTGCCGGCCTTTTAAGATTTGGTACGCTCTTTTCTTCAGGGACTCGAATGCGAAGTCGAATTGGTTCGGAAATAGTGGGCAGCTGGTTCCACATTCCACAGCGGTGGTGTGTTACAGTTACAGGTATTCAGTATCTCTAAGTATGTTTTACACAACTATCCCTAACATAATATAATAATAAATGTTCTTTTATATAAGTCTTAAATATGTGGGTACTTGCAAACACCAAAAACATTAAACGCTATATAATTTCGTTCCGTTCGAACCTTCTCATGTTCTGTGTTATAAAATTCTACCTCCTATATAAATACGGTAAAATATAAACTGTTTGAGTATTCAAGTCATTAGTGCAAAGTTAGTCGGGCACCGCTTAAACAAGATCCAGGATGCGTCTCGGTGCGCCATACATATTTAGCAGTGTCGAGTGCCTTGTAAACCGATATTTGCATTTTACTTAAATGCACTTTTATGTGGAAGATCAATTTTTAAAAGAAATCTTAAATATCAAAGATCCTAGGATAAAATTTAGAGTCGGAACTGTGACTCCATAATGTCTGTAATCCAAAAGAAATATTTAAATTTCGAACATACTCTGGTTTTTTTAAATTTGGAAAGCTACTTTGCAATAAAAATAGCGACTGTTTCTATGCATAACTGTTATTAGTCAAGGAAAGACTCTTTGTCTTTTAAATAATAAATAAAATCTTTTTTCATGACAGAAGTATGGTTGTGATATATCTATCGCTAGTCCCCATACTAAGAAGCTGTGTTGTGGGTGACTTAATTGCAATTATTCCGTGGTACATGGTGCATATGATGAGAGAAAAGCAAGAAAAATGGACAAAACTTATCACATAATGGTACCCTTTAGACGGATAGGGACATAGAGGAAGACAGGCTAAGAGATGGGAGGATGACGTTAAGAAAATAGCGGGTTCAACATGGACTCGCACTGCAAAAATAAGAAAAGACTCCAGCTTTAGAGGAGGCCTTTGTCGAAAGACAAGTTGTAACCGAACTACCGTTTGCCGATAATCAATAGATAGTAAAATTGTTAGTATATTAGTTAAACTCTAGTTAATAGTCAAACTGTTTTTTAGTCATAGGTAAATTAATTTTAGGCACACGAAACTACTCTGTGTAAAACTTGTTAACAATAAAGGCTTTTTATTTTATATTATTTTATCGTCAAGGTTAGTATTGTGAGAAAGCGAAATTCTAAAAAACAAAATTGTTGACAGTTGTCAAGCAGTTTGAAAACCTAATATGAAATAACAATGACAAAGAAACCGCCACTGCCACTGTGTAAACCAAAAACCTTGGCGATTAAAAAGAGAGTTTATTGCCAGTTCTTCTCTTCCGTTCTACGCCCTTGAGAACTGGCAGTAAATGTAAAATTAGAAGCATTTAATATTTCTTTTTTGACGTTTATAAGTGTAAATTGTGTTACCATATGAATAAATAATTTAGATTTTTTTGTTTGTATTTTTTTATTTATTGACAATGCAATGTACATAGGTAAATAAAATCATATGTAAATCTAACGTTAATTATAGATTAGGATAATACGGAATTATCTATATGTTAATTGTTAATTATAATTATATAGTATTGGCTAATAATTTGGCTGCAGGCCATGCATTGATTAAACAAGATAAGCTCGGCACATAGTAATTTGACTAAACCAATATGCTGTGAGTTATTGAGGTCGTGGTTATTATACAACGCTACTTTAAATTTGGTTAAGTGATTATCTGCCCGGTTAAACAATTGATGGGTATTTACAAAATAAAGTACTTTGTCGTTCTAAAAATAAAAATAATAAATCAGTGGCACTACAACCTTCTTAGATCTGAGCCTCAGATTTCTGTATCTGTTTTAGGATCATTTGTAAGTGAGGTTTAAGGCCGGCAACGCACTCGCGAGCCCTCTGGCATTGAGAGTGTCCATGGGCGGCGGTATCACTTAACATCAGGTGAGCCTCCTGCCCGTTTGCACCTTGTTCTATAAAAAAAAAAAAAAAGGTGACACACGCCGTCGACATTTAAGGCAAGCCGGTTGCCTCACGATATTTTCGGTTCAAAGATACTTTATTTCTCAAAGAATTACATTCACTTAGTGATAAAATTTAAGTAAGTTAGTTATGTACATCGTGTTTTAAAAGTATTTAAGTGCTATGTAAAATTTTTATTTTGTTATATGTATGTTAGCAAGTATTTTTATACTTACTAACATTATGTAGATACAATATTTTTTACAAAAGTGGAGCTATATTATGGTTAAGGTATAGACTAGGCTTTTGTGTATTTTTATCATTATTTTTATTTCCAGTGGATTAAATGTTTTCATTGATAAATTTGCAATATTGTTCAAATACTGCAATACCCGCCAGCGAAGTGGCCAGCATGAGTATGTAAGCCACTGGGTAAGAGCTTAGTGTCAATAGTGACTATATTGGAGCAGGAAGTATTTAGCAACGTTTCCGGCAGCGCCTGAAGCAATAGCAGAGACTGAGTATAAATGTGGATTCCGTATTTTACACGTATTGACTGTGCCCAGGTTTTTAAAATGTATTTTATTGTGATACATAATTGAACTTTTTATTCACCATTCGTAATAACTAAATCTGTCTTATTATTCTTTTAAATAAAGCATTTTATTCATAGTCAATTATATATATATATATATATATATATATATATATATATTCATTGAAAATAAAACACCCAAAATATTTCACCATTGAACTACAGTCCGTCTATTTTATATATATAAATATATACGCTGTGATAAAAATAGATTTTCACTTATAATACCACAAGAGCTTCAAAATTATCGGGTATTTCCCGATAGGTTCGTTGCAAACCTGAAAAACTTGACGACTTTATTTGTTTGCAGGGAACCTTGAGGGAAATGCCAGATAATTTTGAAGCTCGTGTGGTATTCGGGGGATTATTTTTCCGACCCAAATGTCGGCCAATAGAATTGCACCATGAGACGAAATGTACAGTTAACAAATAAGAATTTCATAATGAATAAAACAACTACTTAATACTTTTCTTGAAGCAACTACCAGAGAAAATTTTCAAAAAATTATAAGTATAATACCATGTAGGTTATACCACGTGACGTCGAATGGTGCAATTCTATTGGTCGATATTTGGGTCGGAAAAATAATCAATGAATATATATACGTAGATACATATGTCGGACCAATGGCGTAACTAAAAAATGGCAGCAAAAAGTTAAATCAAATAATTAGGCCTATTAAAAAGGTGCTTTTGAAAGTAAAAATTACAATATGAAAATATTTAAAAAAAGTGACTAGTTCCGTTCCGTGAGGAATTAGGACTATCGACCATTGAATGGTCAATTTCTAGATCTACAAATCAAATAAACTACTAGTATTAACGCTTTTAATACTGGTAGTGTATAAGCCCACCCCCACCAGAAACGCGGGAAGATGTAATAAAAGAGATATCGGGGAAATATTATATTTTTATTTTATTGTTAATGTTTTTGAACTGATTTGACTTTGACGTTTTTAATAAGCTCTGTGACACATAATGACAATGGCAGCTGACAGTTACGTTATCGCTCCGACATAAATGATTTCTAGTAAAGCAAATTCGACTTAGTATTTTTAGTAATGAAAATTCTTGAAAATTACAAAATATTACTCAAACTATCAGCAGAATAATTAAAAACTTGACGAACGTTCGTATGCGTTTTCCTTGTTATCCCTATCCCAATTATGAGAATAAAATTGAACTTCTATCGCTGAATATTGCATAAAAGTATGAACTAACAACGTTGTCTGGTTACAGTGTATACAATTTATATTGGTAAACAAACCCCCTTATAAATAATACACCAATATATTATATGTCTCTTTTCATCACAGCGTTAACACCATTTTAAAGAGACAAAAGAATTCTTAAGTTAAGACTGCCATTGGAACTGATTGCAATAGCTTTTATTTATTTATTTACTTACAATATCCAAAAATATAAATATATAATATGGAATACATAAGATACAGAACATCGCTACTATGAACTGAATTGTTTTTGATAAGTACTTTTCTGACATTCCAATTTCGACTACTAAGTCTCTTCAATCATCTCCCGCCCTCGCCGAATCGCTGCTCAAAGATAATGTAAACGAGTGCAAGGTCAGTTTTTCATTCCGACCCATTGGTGCCGACGATATAGTGAGGATATTTAGAACCATAGATATTAAGAACACTACCGATCTTTGGGGTATTTCTGTAAAAATAATTAGTAGCATAATTGATGTAATTGCTCCCCATCTAGCTATAATTTTCAACAATTGTATTAAAAGTGGCGAGTTTCCCGATCTAATGAAACATAGTAAAGTTATTCCTTTATTTAAAGCAGGTAGTATGTCCGACCCCAGTAACTTTAGACCAATTTCCGTACTACCTACTTGTAGTAAAATATTTGATAAAATTATATTAAATCAACTGGTAAGTCATTTTAACGTAAACAAATTATTACATAATAATCAGTTCGGTTTTACCAAGGGTCGCTCGACAGCCGATGCCGGTGTTGAGTTATATAGATATATAGTTAAGGCTTGGGAGGAGTCGCATGACGCTTTAGGTGTTTTCTGCGACTTATCCAAAGCATTTGATTGTGTCCAACACGAGACCTTAATCGGGAAACTCCGCCACTATGGCATCAAGAATACCGCACTGAATCTTCTGACTTCCTATTTACACGGAAGAACTCAGAAGGTTGAAGTGAATGGTAAGAGGTCCTCTGGGTCGGCAGTAGATATGGGGGTACCACAGGGCTCAATTCTTGGCCCTTTCCTCTTTCTTGTTTATATAAATGATCTACCTTTCATGGTAGAGAGAAAACATCAGATAGTTTTGTTTGCTGATGACACGTCCTTGATTTTTAAAATCAAACGACAAATAACAAATTTTGACGATGTGAACAATGCTCTGTCTTCGATTGTCCATTGGTTTAGTATGAATAACCTTCTACTTAATGCAAAAAGACAAAATGCATTAAATTTTGTGCAAAAAATGCAAGGGTTATGGATACTAGACCAATTATAAACGGTGAGGAATTGAATCTGGATGATACAACTGTATTTCTCGGAATCACCATGGATTCAAAACTTCAGTGGTCCCCTCATATTAACGGATTGGCGAAGAGACTTAGTTCTGCAGCCTACGCGGTTAAAAAAATTCGCTCACTAACTGATGTCGATACAGCTAGACTTGTTTATTTTAGTTACTTTCATAGCTTAATGACTTATGGCTTATTATTATGGGGTCATGCTGCTGATGTCGAAACTATTTTCATCCTGCAGAAGAGGGCTATTCGTGCAATCTATAATTTAAAATGTAGGGAATCTCTTAGAGATAAATTCAAGGAAATTAATATACTTACCTTTCCCTCATAATATATTTATGAAAATATTATGTATGTATACAAAAATAGTGATAAGTTTACTAGAATAGAACATACGCACAATGTTAATACACGGAACAAACGCAGGCTGCAATTTCCCCGTACTAGACTATCTAAAGTTAGTAATTCTTTTTTGGGGAAAGGGATACTCTTCTTTAATAAAATCCCAGAGGCTCTTTTATCACTGCCTTTCAATAAATTTAAAAATGTATTAAAGAAAAGCTGTGTAAAAAGGCTTACTATAAAGTCAACGATTATCTAGTTGATAAAAGGGCCTGGGACTAGTGCTAGACAGGCTACTTCTAATCAATTTGCGATATTTGTTTTAAATAAGTGTTGTTTGATGATTTGCTGTTTTAAAAGAGTACCGAGAGTTTTTTTACGCCGGCTTTTTCTCTCGGCCTACACCCTCTGTCTTCTTTGCCGATGAGTAGGGATGCCTTCAAATTTAATGACGTGGAATAAGTGATACATGTATCTTATGTTCCATAATAAACATATTTTATTTTATTTATTTTATTTTAGAACTCACTCTGCCAGCATATTATAAAGATGTCGATAGTGTCAGAGACAGCATTCAGTAGACGCAACGTCTTTGTTTACGGGGACTGTCCAACAGACTGGTTCTGGCCCTTGGTATCGCAAACAACCTTCGCCTTCACACATATCACCTCGGTACAAAGATACTCACCACCCCCACAAGACTTTAAAAAAATAAAAATAAAATATGTTTATTATGGAATATAAGATGCAGGTATCACCTATTCCACGTCATTAAATTTTAATCGGTAGAGATCCCTACTCATCGGCAAAGAAGACAGAGTGTGTAGGCCGAGAGAAAAAGCCGGCGTAAAAATGTCTCGGTACTCTTTTAAACTAGCAAATCATCATACAAAATGATTAATTAGAAGTAGCCTGTCTTGCACTAGTCCCATGCCCTTTTATCAACTAGATAATCGTTAACTTTATAGTAAGCCTTTTTACACAGCGTTTCTTTAAAACATTTCTTAAATTTATTAAAAGGCAGAGATAAAATAGCCTCTGGGATTTTATGAAAGAAAGGTATCCCTTTACCCAAAAAATGAATTAATAACTTTAGATAGTCTAGTACGGGGAAATTGCAGCCTGCGTTTGTTCCGAGTATTAACATTGTCCGTATGTTCTATTCTAGTAAACTTTTCACTATTTTTGTATACATACATAATATTTTCATATATATATTGCGGGATATATATGAGGGAAAAGCAAGTAAGTATATTAATTTCCTTGAATTTATTAAATAATTAGTAGGTCAAATGTAATCTTGTTCCTAATTTACTGTACCATCCATTTTGTGAAAGTGAGTGTATTTTTTTTAAATCTGTTGATAGAGATTTTATATTCAAATTCAAATTTATCTTGATCCCGCTGGTATAGGAAAAAACTACTAAATCGCAGTATTTTTCATCTCTATTTGGCCGTAGACTATGAGTTTAAAACTATTCAATTACTTTCGCGTAGTTTTCTCGAACGGATTTCAGTTAGCTATGAACTAATTAGAACTACCCGGCGATTATTTTCTCTCGAATAAAAAGTTTCTTTGTTTTATAAACAGGAAGAACTATTTATAAATCATTAATAATTTGCCCGAAAACTATAATAGTTATCCTAAATAATAGTAGTATATAAACTATTCAGATAAATGGTAGTTTTTACCCGACTTGATAGCAATAAATTAAATCATACTCAAAGATATACTTGAGTATGATTATTTAAAGCACGTGTTGTAAGCACTAACTTTCGTAAGTCCACAAATTTAGTGGAAAGTAAAATATGTATGTTTCTCGAAATAATCGAGACGATTGAAAAGTAGGACCAATTATTCAAACATTTCAAGCTTTATCGAAATCGGTTCAGTAGTTTGAGATATGGGTACCTACGCAGGTTTTTGTTTTCAGTTAGCAATTTAATCAATATTTTTTCGTTTTTTTTAAGATCGACCGGAAGTCTAGCCGAAGATCGCAATACTCCTTTTCCGCTGGAATTCCGCAAAAATCAATATTTAAATAATAATTTAAATAATAAATTTAAATGAAGGTTTAAGGGGTAGAACAGACTGCATGGGCCTGCTTCCGGAATTGCTTAGAGTGTATGTGCCTGAAAAGTATTTCGCCATACAGATATAGATTCCGCTTATGACACGCCAGCCAGATATTTGGGACAGATGTGGGAAGGCCGAGAGAAGAAATTATTAGTAGTTTAAGGTCGTATGTTTTTTTTTATATAAAGGGGGTAGACAGGCAGGAGGCTCAACTGATGTTAAGTGATACCGCTGCCCATAGACACTTAAATTGCCAAAGGGCTCGCAAGTGCGTTGCCGGCCTTTTAAGATATGGTAAGCTCATTTCTTGAAGCCTCAACTCAAGTTGGAAATACATCGTGGTGGTGCGCGAAAAAAATTGCCTTTAAAACGCTCATTTGTGGATCAACAGTCTAGGTGATTCGGTTGGAATTTCGAATTCTGCCCCGATGTACGATGTTGAAACTCGGCTGCAGGTAATCCAAACAACTCTTCTGTACAGTATATAAGTTATTTTATATAATAATGGTAAATATGCTGTAAATCTATATATATATAAAAATGAATCCCCTATATTTCCCTTGGTCACGACATCACGCGTGAACGGCTGGACCGATTGCGCTAATTCTTTTTTGTTGTTTGTTATTGTCAGAAGAAGGTTATTATGAAAGAGAAAATTGAGCGGATAGTCAAACAATTTAAGAATACTTAACCACCATACAATTCATACAGTTTGGGTGACGCCCTGGATGGTTTAGATTCACAAATCAGCCCAGCAGATCGCGCTGCAGTCGGTACTTCTTTGTTTAATATACTAATCGCTTGAAATATCATGCGGGAAAACGTCTGTCGGGTCCACTAGTTAATAATTAAATACCAAAGAAGCATAATACAAATCTTGATAAACCTATACTTACTCCCGTCGCTTCATTAATGCACGTTCACTTGCAGGCACTTCGCTAAACGTGTCGTATCTTGATCTATCCGTACGGACTTATAAATGACAGGAAACGCTGCTTCAATAGATTTACATTTAGTAGGGTAAAACGAAAATTGAGAGGACATATGAATATTTGAACCACGAGTTTTAAAGCATTTTTTGGCCTATATTATGCAACCAGTGCGGTTCCTATACTGCTTTTCTCTGTTAACTTTAAACGTTATTGTTCTAATAGTAATAGCGATACCGTTTTTCGATGTGGTTCTCATAAAATCTGTGGCAGATGTCGCAGTTACACGTACGAAAACTTAACATTGAATAGATATTTATTTATTTTCTAAAATTACAAATATACAAGCCACTTATTTTTTTAAATTTTATCTCACCGTTTATATAACTATTTATTTGACTCCCTTTAGCTCTTTAAAACTTGGGCACTTGGCACTTTAACATTGTGCTGCCATAATGGTAGCTGGTAGATTTTTTATTTACACTTAGAAGCTTATTTGTTCTTAAAAGCTTCTGTTTTGTTTTGGTTAGCCCTGCGCCTTTTTAAATTCTCATGTCATGTTCATACGTATATTAATTACTTTTCTATAACATCTTTTCATAAGTATCTGATTGTCCTCATTTTAACATGTGTGATATTTAAGAGCAAAAATGAAAATAATAAGGTGTTTTCCTCGCTTACGAATAAGTAACGCAATACAGCGAGGAATTGATGCCAGCTTAAAGGTACACTGCCACAGGGACCAAACTTTTGTAAGTTTGTTTTCATTTTCTATTTATCACATTTTAATTATTATTAATTTTATATTTATATTATTTACCTCAGAGTTGTTTGAAGAATCTTTTAGAAGTAAGAACGCCCTTTTAGATCTTGTCTTTTCTCGCATGGTAAAAAATTCAATTCTGATGGGGCAGTCAAAACTGCCTTCAAAGATTTTATTGATTACCGTCCGAATGGTTTTTTAAGTAAAGCGACTAATGATCTATCTATCTATAAGATGGCAAAAGTGATAAATAGCAATGGTACCTACGAGTATATGTGATAGTAATGGTACTTTGATTAATTAAATGTATTCTTTTTTTTTTTTTAAGTGAAAGCTTCTTTAGCGGCGTTGTACACTTTTTTTAGAATGGGTAAAAATGTTAAGCTCGTGTCAGGACACGTGACCTGATCGAAAATTCCTAAGACGGATAGTAGGACGGAGAGTAGAAAGCTGGCGCGGCGTTTTTAATGTAATATAAATTGTCATGTTTGTGTACGATGGCGCAATAAATAAATATTGTATTCTACCACATAAATGATAGTACTTTTAAACGGATAATTAAAGCAATTTGTGCAAAATTATTCCCTAACCATTCCAAAATATCAAAAATGCACAACGTTAATATTCAAGTTTTCACTTCTGCCGGCACTCCCAGAGTGCAACCCGTCGTTTTTTTTAAATCTTTTTGTTCCCCCCTCCATACAAAACGCTAATATCATATGCACGGACCTAATATGTATTGCTGTTATTATTACTTTCGCAATCCAAATGAATATAATTTTTATTGGAGACATTTACCGATAGCCTATCACCAAAGCTTGATTTGCATATTCAATTATGCAAGATCAATAAAATGTATTAAATTTTGTTACAGCAGCTTAGTTTAAGCTTTTCTATAGTAGTTTAGTCTCATACGCAATTTAAAAATAGCTTCTACTCGTCACAATATAGCTTAACGAATGCCTAACTAGCACTATTCATGTTCAGAGTCCTAAATACGTGCCTTTTATGTAAAAACCTATTCCATTAGACTCTTGAAATTGGATGCTAAATGAACACAGACTTTATCAACAATTGTTGGGTTTAATCTTCCAAATGATTTTCAACAGTTAAAAAATATTCTACCCTCTCTGGTTGTAATGTTACTATACTACTAACTATTTTTTTACCTTCCTCTGGACGGGAGGTCCCCAGTAACAGCTCCTTCCACTTGACCGTATTCAACGTGAGATTCGAATCGTCGACGATGACCAATCACTTTCCAAGCGGCTTGATCCCTTGGCGTTACGTAGAGATGTGGGATCTCTCTGCATCTTCTACCGCATATACCATGGAGAATGTTCAGAGGAGTTGTTGAGATTAATACATGCAGCTGAGTCATCATCTGAAATCGAGGCAGAATACGAAATTCCACCCGTATCAGCTGGATATCCGTTGTTTCACAACTGGCAGGCAGTTTGCCACGCACCACCACTATGAACCAACTGCCCGTTGTAGTATTTCCAAAACAAATTCGACTTAGGGTCCTTCAAGAAAAGAGGGTGTCAATTCTTAAAAGGCCGGCAACGCACTTGCGAGCCCGCTGGTGATGTGAGTGTATGGCGGCAGTATCGCATAACATCAGGTGAGCCTCCTGCCCGTTTGCCCCCAGTTACATAAAAAAGTATATTATGCATGCATAGAGCATTGTACTACTAGCATAATCATTGTTCACTTAATACAACACACATACTTACAAACATGCTTCCATAGATATAAATCCACAGTAGCGTAGTCACTGGTTTGAATCTCAGCGAAACAATGAGGAAGACTTAAAATAGTCGATATACTTTCTTCGGTGTGACTTTAAAATAATACATTCATTCATGCGGTATATCTTTGGTTATAACTTAGTTTATACCTCGTATATAGTGAAATAACAATATTACAAGCTGCCGTGGGTCACCCATAATCTAATACACAAGGTATGCGTTCAAAGAGATATCTTTAACGAACTAGCTAACTACAAGTACCTCGCGGCACTTCCCATGAATATAATGTTAAGTAAATTGCGCATTTGTATTAAACTTTATTAACGGATAACCTTTTTCTTTGCTTTGAAATAGTGGTATGTTATACATGTTTGATAGCAGCATACCGCCATTTATGAAAAGTGTATAACATGTGTAACATAGCCATGACATTTATTACTAACGAAACACACACACAGAAACAGACAAAATAATAATAATCAAAAAAGAAAAAACTAAAAATTACGAAAAGAAATAAGGTACCTTAAGGTAGGTCCTTGCTTAGAATTATGCTGTGGAGCAGACGTGTTCTGTGGAACTGGTCATTCTGCTAGAGTTAGTTTGCGCCTCAGACGCAAAAAAGAAAATAATGTAATAATGAAAAATGAAAATAGTAGAATAATAATAATAATAGTAAAAATTAGCAGTGTAAGTAAAGAAAAGTGCTACGTCTCCTTTACGGCTTTAGGCATCCGTGACACAGACATAACCTGTATCAAACCTTCAGCCTTAGGTATAGTACTTATTTAGAAGTCCTAAAACCAGATATGTTTAAAATAAACAAGCTAATATGACTTCTCAAATTTTACACAAATATAGAGGACATAATATGTAGTGGCTAAAAACATTCGTAGTTTATTCGCAACATTCCATCCAGCGGTCGATTATGTATTATCCTAAGAACTCTAAATTGCAACAGCCACTGCTGGCCTAGTAACTTCAGCGTGCGACTCTCATCCCTGAGGTCGTAAGTTCGATTCCCGGCTGTGCACCAATGGACTTTCTTTTTATGTGCGCATTTAACAATCAGAAAACATCGTGAGGACTTGCCTTAGACCCAAAAAGTCGACGGCGTCTGTCAGGCACTGGAGGCTACCTACCTACTTGCCAATCAGATTGACAAATGATTATGAAACAGATTCAGATATCTGAGGCCCAGACCTAAAAAAGGTTATAGCACCACTGATGAATGCAACTCGAATACCAAATTTGATGAGAATAAGGAATGATTTCAAAGTATAGTAATGAAAGGTAATGAAAATTACCTTTTTATTAGTTGTATGATTATTTTAGGTATTAAAGTTCCTTAAACAATTCTGAATTCTTTTGGATTAATTTTGTATAAAAAAGGTAATTTACTTAAATGCATAATTTTTTGGATTAATCTATTCACATAATAAGACAGGTGTGTATGTTTGTAACACATAAACTTAAAAACTGGACTATTTGAACAATTGTTTCACCATTAGAATGCTGCATTATTATTTAGTATCATAAACTATTTATCCAAGATATTAAAAGGAACAGCTGTGTGAAGCTGTGTAACTATGGTCTAATAATAATCTTATTTCAAACCATTTTTAATAAAGACTGTGAGTTTTCTTATAAATCCTTAAACTAAACTTCCTAAGAACTGTTTAAATATTTAGGACCGAGGTCTTAATTGTGTTTCGTTCAATTGTATCCGTTCATTTCTTGGTTCTTATCCAGAATGAATGTCGTCTGGAAATTGAGAGAATAATGTATAATCCTCATTATTGTGCAATCTGCTTTGTACCAACGATTTTTAATTGTCTAATTAAATAAATATACCAAGTCATTCAGCATTATTGTGATAAAAACGGTATTTTTATTATAAACTAGCAAACGTTACGCTCTTCAAATTAAATAAGTGACTATTTGTAATCATCATCAATGGCTATATTGGGCTTGTGGGCCTTGGCCTCCTCTAGTATAATTTCGCCATCAATATATATTTCTTGCGTACTTCGAACCCCTATTATTCTAGTATTTAGAAGGCCTTGACACCAGGTAGTCAGTTTAGTTAGGATCTTGGGGTTCTGTCGCAACCAGTTGACAATTTATTGGTATTACAACAATAGCTAAACCATGTTTCAAGTATTTATTTATACAATATCGGATGAATAAAATTTAATGGAATATTTCGATCTTGCCTAACTTAAGACTAATATATAATGTAAGTCTAACCTTATTTACTAATAAGGATATTTAACATAAGAAAGTGTCCAATAACACTACTAACAGTCTCTTTTAAAGGGAAAGCACTCTGTTCTTATGGTATATATATATATATTTTTTTTAAATACAATTCACACCAATTGACCTAGTCCCATGCTAAGCTGGTGAAGCTTGTGTTATGGGTACTAGGCAACGGATATACATAGATATTGTAGATAAATAGACATATAAATACATATTTAAACACCCAAGACCTAAGCACAACACCAAATGCTCATCACATCGATGTTCGTCTCAGCCGGGGATCGAACCCAGGACCCATGGATTCGCAGTCAGGGGTACTAACCACTAGACCAATGAGTCGTCGTGTATATATATTCACTCACTGTTTAGCACTTTAAACTGCCACTAGTTCAAATGGTTTTGTCCTTTTCAGTCTTCTCACTAGGCCCGTGGTGTCAAGGAGTTGAATTTAACTACGTACATAACAGTAAATAAATATTACGCAATGTGATGTATTGTTTACTGTTTACTGCAAGTGTTTCGCAGCATTACATTATTACTTCCAATAGTCACCTCGACTTTTGTAACCAATTTCTAATAATTTTTTGGAACGTGTGGTACAAAAACTCACCATTGATGTAGGGATCTATTTTTGGTGTTACCAATGGATATAAAAATCAATTGCGAAAAGAGCAAATTTAAATGAAAAAAAAATTAGCAGTTCTTGTTGAGACTTTTATTAAGGGTCCTATATACAATAGCTATAATTACAAAACAAATTATAGCGTGATTAAATAATTTCTTGGAATTAGCAGTTTCTAAACTCGACGTTCGTTGGCCTTTAGGGATGGGGTTGGGTTTAAAGTTACGCGTAACTTTGAAGTGAACTACTGAGTTCAACTACCTATCAAAGTCTCATTAAACGTAACATACTATGTACAGATGTATATATCAAAGCTCAGAGGTTCAAGTACAAGCTTTTTTATAACTTACTTACTTACGAAAGGTACATCTTAAAAATAACCTTTATGCCGGAAGTGCCACACTACAGTACGTATTACTTAAAACTATAGAGTTAAAACAAAATAATTTGTACAATAAGTAAAAAAACACATATTGAATTGAGAAACATACTTTTTTACTAACCATACTAAAGTATGGTATACATATAAAATTTATTTTTAAAATTTTAATCATTTATTTTATTACTACGTAGGTAAACAATCGTAAATACTGTATGTTTGATTGTTATCTTTATTTCTTAATAAACGATTTCGCCTATTTTTTAATTATATTTGTATTAATATTTATAATATCTAAATATCATTTATGGAGACAGTCAAAGTCCGGGTCCATGAAAAGTATTCGTTTATGATATATTCGGTTTATTTATATAATTGGTTTTCCAAACAATTTGTATAGTACGTGAATTTTCACGCGATGTACAAAAATACCGTTGGTAAGTTAAAAATAACAAACACTCGGCTCAACTGTAAAAACTAACGTAATCAACTATCGGAGAATAAATAACTGAACATTTTTTATTTAACTGTTCCACACGCCTAAGGTTTTAAATAGGTAAAACAGTGACGCCTCAAGTACTGCTCCTTTAAATTTATGTATATTTTTCTTGATATTATATTTTCCGTGAATCAGCCCAGTACCTGCATTTTTTGGGTCAAATGCATTCCGGTTTTTATCGCTGTTTCATCAGAAATTTCCTATTTCGTACACGAAACTTGTATATTTTTAAAACAATACTTTAAAGAAAAATATACTAAAAGTTTATACAAAGAGAAATGTATTATGCCAAAACATAATCTCAACCATTTACCAAAAAAAAAAATGTTTGAAAAAATATGTTAATGAAATATTGTGATTTATCTTAATTTTATGATGTATTAATATCATCATATGCCAAATTACATTACATATATTCGTGCAAATAAATTATTATTATCGAGTGAACGTTGAACGTAGCAAAAGAAGTGCATTATTCGAACGATTTCAGTAATCACTAACGCTCGTTAAATAAATTTATTTAAAGTTTATTGTTACTATAATTATTTAATTCTTGTTCAAAAATATGTAAATGAGTTGTCATTAGTTTCCGTGAGTACGAACTATTACTACCAACGAATTACTTTCTTATTTATATTCGTGGTAGTAACGCAATACTATATCTGCCCATCGGGCAATTAAGTTATCCATACAAAATTTTACGTCAATTCATTTCGTTTGCTGTTTTTCAGTAAAGAGAAAGGAACGTAAGCAAGAAAATGAACTCCATACTGATAAACACATTGTATTGAAAATTTTATTTTTGTTATTTTGTTTCTACTGAAAGTTATTCTAGTCCATCACAGTGCGTACAGTTTTATATCAAATATTTTAAAATGGTGAAAAACGATTTCTTTAATTAAGTTTTTATCACGTTTATGAATAAGATCGTGGGTTAATCGATTGATAATTCTGAAGAATAAACACTCAACTAATCATACCTAAGGATTAGTTAATATTGAAAATCAATCTCAAATCAAATAGGAATCAACAAAGAACTAAAAACGTTTTTAACGCTGATACTTTTTCCAACTTATAACAACACATTGCGTATAAAAAACATTGCAAAGCAAAAAACCGTAAAACAATACGAAGGGAAACTTAAAACAAGCAATGCAAATGAAACCACATATTTAAACTCACGTAACAATTCAAAATCTACGTCATATGACACAAAGTAGTAGTTTAAACCGGTTTTAAAACTGTCGCATAGAAACCGTCGACGATATTACCGAAACAATGTACAGAACCATGTTGTAGCTCTGCTTCTACGAGTCGTAATTGCTAGAAGCCGTTGACGTTGAAATTGTTAGAGAAAAGCTACTCGTTGTTAAAATATTAAAGTCAAGCGTAAGGTTCATGAGAAAAGCTTCCACAGCACGGCACGGCTTTGACGGTGGCGTCGAAAGTAAAATAGATTTTTTCAACATTTTCTATTTGACGATTTATTTATATATAAAACAGAGAAATGAAGCTTTCTCATACAAAATTTGTTTTACTAATAATTGATTGAGTTCCAAAAGCCGTTCCACAAACTAATATAATGCAATATAGTGTTATTAAAACAAATGCGAAATGCATAGAAATACTGAAAGTAGGTTATAGTAATAATAACAACAAAGTCCAAGGACTTTTACTTTTATTTATACTGTTACATAAAGAATGTTATCGAATTCGATACCTATAAAACCGATGGAAAAACCGAACTCGAATCGGTTCACATATCTCAAACAAAAGTAGGCAAAAAAATCATATAACATGTCGGAATAATCGAGGTGCTGTTCATTCATTCGTTCACGTATTATTCACAAGTTGTTTTTTGTTCATTTGAAGCAGTAATGAGCTGAGGCTTCGCTAGACTAACGAAGTATTTTTTGTTAATACATATCATTATTCTAGAACACAAAGAGATGTTGCATATATTTGAGTAACAACGATTTTTCTTGTGAGAATATATAGAGACTGCAAATTGTTGCACCATGATTTATTCAAAAAATTGTTACGCCATGGCTATCAAACCATTTAATCACCTGCCTTGAAGTTATAGATCACTGCCGTGTAATGCTTTCAAGGGAAAAGTGCGTAATTTTTTAAAGGCAAGGTATACAGTATATAGCGTGGGCGAATATTTAGACCATAAGTTTCGAAATTATAAATAACTTATCTTATAATTTATTAAAATTTATATGACATTTGAATGCCTATTGTTATATTGCAAATTGTGCGGTTTTTTATAATTAATTGATATAAATGTACCACTTTATTTACAAATAAACGATTTATTTATTATTTACAAAAAAAACAAACAGGTGTTTTACATGGTTAATAATACATATTATACAAGGTCACGAGTTTGTAACCTAATGTTAGTTAAGTTACATATTATTATATATATAATATAATAAAAAACGCAAATGAAATATTAACAATCATCTTACACGTCTTGTAGCCAATAAATTGTAAAAGATCAGTTTTAATAGTGAAAAATTAGCTCTTTAGTTTTTCATACATTCATTAATTGTAATATAATATACTCGTTTATGAAAATGTACAATAGGTCGACATTCCGACACTCGACAATTCCTTATAGGTAACAGATGTGTCACTTAGTTTTAAAAACCCATAAATAAGTTACAGTTTTTTGTTAGTACAGCGTCACAACCCCACAAATGTTATGTTATAAGCCCTTATTTTAAACAATTAAAGACGGTTGACACTTAGCTTCCACCAAAGAGTTTCATTTATTGAAGTGAAACTTCTTTATCGGGGTTGGAAAAAAATTTAGTGTAACATTTTTGCGTTACGCGTCACATTTTTCCGTTACGCGCCATGTTGCTTTTTGAAGTCAAACTTCTTTATCGGCGTCAAAATATGACTTATAGTATGTTTTTGACTTTGAAGTTTGACAACGGATTACATTTTCGACTTGAAATTTGCTAATCGCAATTTGCAGCAATTAATTTGTAAATTGTATGCTAGGCAGTGTATCAAAATTTACTGTGTTTAAAGAAATAGTTTCGGACCTCTAAACTTAAAACAAACCAATTATGGCTCTGCGTACAACCAAGGTTTTATATAAGTTTCACTTCTTACGTGTGTACACCTAGTACACGCACACATTTTTTTGAACATCCCTCCAAAAACCACCACCAAAATTAACTCACGGTTCAATCGAATTAACCCGAAAACCCGGAGACAGTAAGATCGCCCTATACCTTATAGTAAAACTTGGAAGTATTATTTATTCCCTTTATAATTAGGCTAATTCCCGCTGAAAGTTAAACTAAGTATTATGCAGAAATTCAGTTGCAATTCCTATTCATTAAAAACTGAGACATCTTCAAGGATTTTTCCAACCCGATATTTAAAGCTTTTCATTCTTGGAGGCTGTTTAAAAAAAGTTTTGTACGTAATAAGTTTAAAGAACATTTAAATGCTAGTACTTTTATATACTTAGGGTGGGTTAATGAACCCTTGTCTTTTGTTCGAGTTGCAGTAGAATATTTTTTCTAATTAATTTTATTTTGCTCGCGCTACTTTAGGGTTTTGAGATTTTATGCAAGTTATGTAAGGTATGTTTCAAACTAATGTTATATAAATAGAATTCTGTACACATATAATTTACTATTATTGAAGAAAAAAAGTGCGTGCGTACAAAGTACACATGTCAGAAGTGAAACTTCTTTGGCAAACTAATTTTTAAGTTTTGTTCATATTTATACAAATCTAAAACTAGATTTTCGAGACTTATAGGGTTGGAAAAGGAAGATATGTTAGAAATTTAATGAATTTAATTGTCATTAAAATATTAAAAGTGTCAAATTTATAAAAAGCAAGCAAAATTGATAAATGCGAGTATGAATCATTTGTTCAGTGCTGTTGGTTTTCTCCCGAAATAATCTTCCAAAAATGTCTATATAATATACTCAAAAATCTAATTAAATATGGATTTAAACTAATGTCTAATATCCTAGTAGACTCAGGGCGAACACATATTATTAAAGGATACACAAATATGTCTGGTATGGATATTTGAACAGTTTAATTAGATTTTTGTGTTTTCAAATGCGGTCCACGCGGTGAAAATATAACCATTTCTTCGTATTGAAAGATTTTACATTAAGTTAGACATAGTTTAGACTGAACCATGAGTTTGGCAATATAAACGCTTGCATGAAATATTGGTTGGATATCTGTGGGGTTACAACCCTCGGTCAACCCTTAGATTTCCGTGTTGTTTTTACTTTTCTTATGGGCAAATAGGCAATTCGCCTATGCCTAACAAACGATTTTGGAGTCCATTGGTATAATACACAGTACATACTAGATATGTCAAAAAACGTTTTGACATTCCGAAGTCCTCCGAAGTTTTCCTTCGCCTTCGCGGGATCCATTGCACAGTCATGACTCGAACGCACGACCCCAGGACAAGCTCATGATAAAGTTTTTTTAAAATTTGTCAGCTTCAAGAAAAGAGCGTACCAATTTTTAAAAGGCCGGCAACGCACTCGCGAGCCCTCTGGCATTGAGAGTGTCCATGGGCGGCGGTATCACTTAACATCAGGTGAGCCTCCTGCCCGTTTGCCCCCCGTTCTATAAAAAAAAAATTAAAAGTGTCAAAAATTAATACAAATTGTAAATTTAATTTTTTAATTTATTTCTTCGATAATAAAAACACGTGGCATTTCAATTTACAATTCGTCATTTGAGATTTCAATAAATTATTTTGCATAAACTATAAAATACCTAATATTTCATAAATTCTCTTTAGGAAATTTTAATTTTAAAAATATAATTCACCTTTCTCACTCTCTTTCAATCGGTCTCAATCGCTCTCTCCCTTTTCTTAGACAAAACAGCTGCACATCTTCGTGACGTTTTTAAAAATTTTACACTCATGCACCTAAAGAGTTTCACTTCAAAAATGTGTATTATAGTGTTTAGCGACAATAATGTTACAGCCTTATTATATTCTATTCAAAACTAACTTTATACCTTTTATGAGATTATTTTAAAGATCTTTACAAGCTTAATTATTATCATTTCACAAAACCCGTTTCGTATTATAGCAAGCATTCATCACCTGTAAGCACTCAGCGTGTGGCTCTAATAATTTTAAATACATAATTGTACATATTGAACCCGATGTAGTAGTAAAAAGTAATTCATTGCTACAAAGTGATACGAATGAAACATATACATCAAGTCAAGAGCGGAGCGAGTACTCGTGAAGACGTGCTGTCAATCACTCCTGGATTTTTATATAATAAAAGTGATAAAAATAAGTGCATCAGTGCTAAAAACACAACAATTGTATTGTAAAAACATTTGCAGGAATTAGTCGCTAAAAAAAAAAAAAAAAAATCTACGCGAAAAGTGGAAAATAAAGTGAAATTAGATAGTACTAAATGTAAATAAACGAAACTAATCCTGAGGTTATACAAAGTCATTTCAAAGACAACAGAAATCAAGTGCACCAACAGTGACATATTACGTTAACATACATTGCTCGTTAGATATTCGCGGTACATTGCGCGCTCTGAGAATAGACTACTCAAGGCCCAAGGGTACCAACAATGACATACTGACGCTTTGGCGTACATTGCTCGCCAGATTTCACAGTACACTGCGTGTCGGACCAGAGAAACTGTAGTAATATTGAAAAATGTTTGGGTTGCGCACACCGACAAAACCACACTCCGCGACCACTGTGGAGGCTAATAAACAAGATAAGCTTAGTGTGCAGACATCCGTAGTGGCCGCCGGTGTCAGGAAGAGCATTGACCAGTGGGAGGGGGTAACAAATGAGGAAAAGAAGGTCAGAACCTACACAAACGCAAAAACATATAGAAGCAAAGCTGCTGAGGCAACAGCCGTTCAACAAAGTGCCCTCCTTCAACTAGACGCTGCCCGTACTTTAAAGGGTGAAATTAAAATAGCTGTGACCACTGCTATCAAGCGACTTTGTGAGCTAGTTAAAGAAGCAGAGGCCCAGACAAGGGAGGGAAACGAGAAAAAGAATGACAAAGGAAAGAGGAAGAAACAGGAAAAGACAATGATAAAATAGATAACACACGACAGGTGAAATCAAACGTGATGGAGGAGCAGCTGATAAGACTAGGGAAGGAGACTAAAAAGTTAGAAGAAATTACCAAGCTACTCCAAGAAAATATTAGTGAGCAAAATGGAAAGGAAAAGAGACTAGAAGAAAAATAGAAGAACAGACAACAGTGATGAGACAAGTGTTGGAGGGGAGACGCACCTATGCCAAGGTAACGAGCGGCCAAAGAACAGATAGGCCACCCAACCCAAAACACGGTGTTATCATGGAAAACAGACGTGTAGAGCTGCACTCCATGATAATAGCACCACGAAATGAAAAGGAAACGGGAGACCAAGTAATAAATAGAATTAGGGAAGCCGCAAATGTTAAAGAGGGAGGCATTAGAGTGGATAGGATTAGAAAGATCAAAAACGGAAAAGTAATAATTGGATGTAGAGATCTAGAAGAAAAGGAGAGACTCAAGCAAAACTTAGTGTGTGAAAATGAGCACCTGGAAGTAAAAGAAGTCGAAAACAAAGACCCACTAATCATCCTAAAGAATTTGCTGAATTACAATACAGAAGAGGATATAAAGCAGGCAATACGAATACAAAACAGGAAAATAGTAGAACACATAAGAGAAGAAGACTGGAGGATAACAGAAAAATACCGTCGCAGAGCGAGGAACCCACATGAGGGTCACGTCATTCTTCAGGTCTCACCAAAATTATGGCAAGCGTTGACTAGCGCAGGAAAAGTGCATGTGGACCTTCAAAGGGTGTGGGTTGGAGATCAGTCCCCTCTGGTGCAGTGTATGAAATGTCTGGGCTATGGCCATGGGCGAAAGCACTGCAAAGAAGAGGACGATCTGGTCTGTTCCTGTGCCCACTGTGGAGGAACCCACATGCGGGAGAAGTGCCTCAAATATAAAGCAGCTGAAAAACCCACCTGTATAAACTGCAAAAGGATGGGTTTCGAGAGACAAGACCACGGAGCCTTTGACGTTCATTGTCCAGTAAGGAAGAGGTGGGATAGCCTGGCCAGAAGCAGAGTAGCTTATTGCTAAGGGCCAGCCAACGGTAAAATCGATAAAAATAGTGCAGATTAACCTGCAAAGGAAAAGACTCGCAATGAGTGAACTTATTTGTGAAGCACAATCGAGGAAAATAACAGTCGCTCTAGTACAGGAGCCATACATTGGAGCCCTGGGTAGGGTGAAAGACTATAGGGGAGTGAGAGTGGTGCAGTGCCAGAATCCTCCGGCGGGTAAAGTAATAAAGGCAGCAGTGTTAATTTTTGACGAGGATATTGGTATTACCCAATACCCCGCACTAACAACAACTAATGTAGTGCCTATCAAACTGAAGACCACGGCACAAACTGGCATTGCACTAATCTCATTCTACATGGAACCAGACCCAGCCTGTATAGAACCCTATCTAAAGCACCTGGAAACGACGGTGAATGAGCTCAATAGTAGAATAGTGCTAGGGGGTGATGCAAACGCCAAAAGTCCGTGGTGGGGAAGCCCAAAAATAGACAATAGAGGACAAGCCTTCGGAAGTCTGGTAACAGAGCTTGGCCTGCACATACTGAATGATGGGAAGCAACCAACATTTGAGGTTATAAGGAGAGGAACCAGAATAGTCAGCCACTTAGACGTAACAGTGTGCACGAGTGACCTACTGGGAAAGATTGAAGATTGGAGAGTAGACATAGGAATGGTTTCATCGGATCACAATGTCATATTATTCAAAATTAATGCAAAAATGCATCAAGGAATCCAGAGAAAGAGTAAAACAAAAATTTACAACAGTAAAAAAGCTGATTGGGTAAAATTCAAGGAAGAAATGTTAGGAAATATAGAAAATTCTCAGTTAACAGAGGACGTCGTAACAAAGATAGATAAAATTGAAGACTTGGAACAAATTGTAGAAAAGTTCACAGATGTAGTAATTAAATCAAGTGAAATAGCAATTCCAAAAATTAAAACCGGGAAGAAAACAAAAATGGTTTGGTGGACCGAAGAACTACAGGTGCTCAAGAAACAGGTTGAGACTAGAAAGAGAAGGATAAGATGTGCCGCAGCACGCAGAAGGCAAGAGGTCGTAGGTGAATACCTTGCATTAAAACAAGAGTATGAAAACCGGATCAAACAAGCCCAAACTGAGAGTTGGAAAAAGTTCTGCGAGAAACAGGAAAGAGAGACAATGTGGGAAGGTATATATAGAGTGATAAGAGGGACAGAGACCAGAGTCCAGGATTTACCACTTCGTAGGGACGGTAGATACATTAGCGAAAGGGAGTCAGCGGAGACCTTGGCAAGAACTTTCTTCCCGGAAGACACTAGTGAGGATGAAACTGAAGACCACAAATTGATAAGAAGAAGAGCAAACATAGTAAATAAAGAGGGACATAACTTAGTCTATGATCCCCTTTTACAATGACTGAACTCGAAACCGCCGCTCTCAGTTTCAACCCGAGGAAGGCCCCCGGAGAAGATGGCATAACGGCGGACATAAGTTGGCACGCGATAAACGCGGCGCCTAACTTATTCCTCACCGTCCTAAATAAATGCCTGGAGCTAGGGTACTTCCCCAAATTGTGGAAAAATGCTACAATAATTGTATTGCGCAAACCTGGTAAGACAGATTATACAAACCCGAAGTCTTACAGACCCATAGGCTTACTACCTCTTCTAGGCAAAGTATACGAAAAAATGATAATCGCTCGGCTAAAGTGGCATCTAGTCCCAAAAACCTCGAAAATCCAATACGGATTCATGCCCCAGCGGAGCACTGAAGACGCCCTATATGACGCAGTCACACATATACGCGCAAAGCTGAAACAAAAGAAGATACTAACAATCGTATCACTCGATATAGAGGGCGCATTTGACAGCGCTTGGTGGCCGCAAATTAGAGTCCGACTGGCAGAAGAACAATGCCCATTAAAACTAAGGAAAGTAATGGATAGTTACTTACACGAAAGACAAATAAAATTAACCTACGCTGGACAAACGGTTGAAAAAGTAACTAACAAAGGCTGCGTTCAGGGTTCAATAGGGGGACCAACAATGTGGAATCTAATATTGGACCCGCTCCTACAGGACTTGCGAAATGGTGGTGAGTACGTCCAGGCTTTTGCGGATGACGTCGTTTTGATAGCGGAAGGAGAGACCGGTAGTGAGATCCAGCAGAACCTCAACCTAACATTGAACCGGATACATAGATGGGGTATCCTAAACAAACTGAAGTTTGCGCCACACAAGACCAAAGCCATGGTGGTGACGCGCAAACTGAAGTATGATACCCCACGGCTAAATATGAATAATGTACCGATACAGATGGATAACCACATTCGAATTCTCGGAGTTGATGTGGATGCTAGACTCACGTTTAACAGACATGTGGAGAGGGTATGCCGGAAGGCCATCCAGATATATAAGCAGCTGGCCAAAGCCGCGAAGATCGAATGGGGACTAAACCAGCAAGTTATCGCGACCGCGTACACTGCCGTTATTGAACCAATCGTAATGTATGCGGCCGCGGTGTGGGCTCCCGCGACAAATAAAATCTGTGTACGCAGAAAACTAAATCATCTTCAAAGGGGCTTTGCCCAAAAAGTAGCAAAAACTTATAGGACGACATCATTACACGCAGCAACCCTACTGGCCGGGATACTTCCACTAGACCTCCGTATTCAAGAAGCCGCTGCCTTATACGAGATAAGAAGGGGGTCAGCACGGAAATACTGGAGGGCGAAGAATTAGAGAGGAGAGTGAAATACGTAGATCTCCCACACCCGGCGAAACAAACAAAACTGGACTACAAGATGCTCACCAATCCGGAAGAAATCGAAGGACACGGCGGCACACAAATCTATACGGACGGCAGCAAAACAAGTATAGGAGTGGGTGCCGCTTGGACGGAATGGAAAGATGGAATGGAAATAAATAGCAAGATGATTAAGATGGCGCCCCACTGCACAGTTTTTCAAGCTGAATTGACGGCACTACGAAACGCGACTAGCCACATAAATAACAATAAGCGTGACGCTAAAATATACAGTGATTCTAGGTCAGCATTAGATGCTATTGTGAGTGGACGATCTCTCGATCCCCAGGTAGCCGAGATCCGCCGGAGCCTGGAAGAGTGCCGCAAAAGAGGAACTCATATAAGCCTCTTCTGGGTAAAGGCGCACGTTGGTACGCCAGGGAACGAGAGGGCGGACACGTTAGCAAAAGAAGCGGCGGAAAGACTAAGGTCAAAACCTGAATACGCCGCATACCCCCTGTCATATGTAAAACATCAGATAAGGCAAAATACTCTAGATGTATGGAATGAACGCTACCTGGGGGGTGAAACAGCTGGAACTACAAAATTATTTATCGCAAATGTTAGAACTGCGTACAAATTAATAAAAGAGAAGCGTTTCACACCCCAGATGGCGCAAATTCTTACAGGGCACGGAGCCTTTGCACATTACCTTCATAGGTTTAAAATTAGGACAAGCCCAGCATGTGACTGCGGCGATGAAGAACAAACAGTAGAACATGTGCTCCTACATTGCCCTATATTTGCATCGTCCAGGCACGACTTGGAGCAACAAATGCAGATGACTGTAGACCGTAACGGCCTACAGGACATGTTAATAAAGCACAGATCGTGCCTGGAACGGTTCTGCGAAAAAATTGTGGAATATGTAAAGGCGGCAAACAAAACCCCAAGAACGGGTCTCGCGAGGAATTGCGTCCCGGCTCGCCCATGAATATTGTTAACAAAAATATTACAGATGTAGCCGGGGCGTCTTTCGCGAGACGTGTGATGTGCAAAGGTCCCTGGACACAATGGCAGGGGAGTAGAAAAGTGATATATTATAAAAAAAAAAAAACATAAACATATACATCATTTATGAAAAACTTACCGGTCTGAAGAACAGCTATTAGAACCGCGACGTTTACAGCTTTCATTTTTGATGTCTATCTGAAAAGACAAGAATAATTTATTCAACAATTGACGATTCTATCATGTGTGCCTGACAAACGCAGTCGATTTTTGGCTGTCTCTTTCTTCACGATGTTCTCCTTTAACTAATACTTTTTGAAGTTATATTTCTTTTGGCGCGTAAGGGAACAATTATAAGAGTAAATTTTTACGATGAGTGCCCACACCGTCACAAAAAACCGACACCCTAAAGTCAACATTTTAGGTTTAATACTGACAGTTGACAGTTAACACAGTTTGACCTAACCCTATTTGGCAATTGCTATTATTGGTTAAACTGTCATTGTAAATTTTCATTTTGTGATCTTTTTAACTAGATAATGCGTTATACTAAAACTTTCAATGTATTAAATACATTTTTTCTATTGTTACAAACGTAGAATAAGGCGAAAGATTTTTTATCTTGTTACGCCAAAGAAATATAACTTCTAACGCGTGTCGTACACACACGTTTTTAATTTTTTATACTAGAGTATTTACAATAATTGCCCTTATTCTGATGATTTTATATCTAACACCAGCTCCTCATCCGCTTTTCTCTTCTCCATTTGCTTTCATCAAACGAGCTTTAGAGTGGCGGAAAGTTTCTTGCCAGTTCTTCTTGCCGCTCTACGCCCTTGACTTGCGAACTGGTAGTAAATGTAAATTTACAATTAATTTAACTTCTTTTTTGACGTTCATAAGTTTACTTAGAAATGAATAAAGATATTTTGAGTTTGAGTTTAAACATACTAAGTTTATTGGTGGACAGCCTTGATTCGAATGTACGACCGTGATTCGAAAGCACTAGGCCAAATCAGGACTTTCATATTATCAAAATTAATAAAAAAAGTACTGAAGGATAAATCATGTACAAATTATTCCTCCAAAATATTCTTCTAACAAAAAACCCATTTCCGCTCTTTGAATACAAATTTCTTTTTATTCTACATTTTCACTCAGTATCTAAGAAAATGATAAGGAAACTAAAAACTTAATAATTCAGAGGCTTTTCACCAGCCGAGGTCAATACGCCCTAATCGCCTACTGTTCTCCCAAAGGGTGACCATAAATAATGTTTTAAACAATGTGTGTGTTAATAGTGTGTCAAAACATGAATCGATTACATTTGTTAACATCGAAACCATAACAACCCACCACAGGCTTCTGAAATGTGTTCTCTGTGGGGTGAACAGGAAGTAACTGAACTATTATTCTTTGTGGTGAAACTGTTGAAATATTTTTGATGGCAATAGTTGAGACATTGCAAAAAAGTGTCTTGAAATAAGATATTTTAATAAAATATACTTTATGTGGATAAAAAAGTCTGAGCGTAGGGTGTGCGACCCTCAAACCTGTGTTTGTGGGTTCTACTCACGGTTGTTTAACAACGAAATTTCTTTCTAATTGAACCTTGCTGAAAGCGACATACCGAAGACTCAAAAAGTGGATATGTGTCAGGCACAGAGGGCGGACCACATTTTTAACACTATATGTAGCCCGTAGACCGTCATTAAGTGGCAAAAATTCTGCTTCTTTTATTGTTAATTATTCTTTGTTCAATTATAGCTTTCTACTTCCTAAGTTACAGAAGATAAAAATAACAGTAGTGAGAGATGAAAGTCTTAATAAATATAAACAAAAGCGGGATGCATAAATTAAAAACTAAACTAAACTCTAAAAGCAATCCTAACATTGTTCATATCTTTTTTCAAAACTCCAATTCCATCGTGTTTCTGAAATTTATCATTCTTTAAAACTTCCACGAAATCGTCGTATCGTTTGTCCTAGTTTTACATAAATCGCAGCCACCCGACTGTCAGCCAAAGACATTACAGAGCGTTATCAGTCGGAAAACTCTTGCAAATTTATTCATGAGCCGCTGATCGTATTCGGATAGAGCCTGTGGTTTTATTATTGTGTTTATGGTTCGGTCTGTTTATTTTACTGTACATAGACATCTCTAGCCTACTGTTGGAGGGATTTTCACAGGAAACACTTTAACAGATAAACGTGGAAAACACTTTTTACCGGATTGAAGTTATGTATTTTTAAGTTCACGGTCACCGTGACCACGCACGCTGTAAAGCACGCGAAACGTCGGAAAAATTTAAAATTATGCAAAATAATTGTAAATTTATATTATTGTATTTTTTATTTAATAATACATAACTTCAATCCGGTAAAAAAGTGTTTTCTTTAAATGTATAAAAGTTATGTCAATAAAAGACAATACTAAATAAACGAGGAATCAAAGTAGTAATATCATTAAAATTTTCGTAGTTTTTTTTAAAATTAAATCTACATAATTAATTTTATAATAAATAGATAATGTAATTCTAATTCTGAACGCATATGTATCGCAATATAGCGAGGAAATGCTGTCATTAAAGGTACACTGCCACAGGGACCAAACTTTTTAAATTTGTTAAGTTTTCTAATTATCCGTTTTTAATTAGCATTATTTTAGCTATTAGTAGGTTAAGAATATTGTAAATACTCTATATTGTGAGTAAATTAAATAAATCAGATAAATTCTAATGGTGAAAGGATTTTGAAATCAGTCAAGTAATATTTGAGCTACAAACATGAAAACATACATAATATTCCATTTTAGTATTAATAATAATAATAATTAACAATAATTATTTCCTTTTTATACATTGTTGACATATTTACAGTGGAGCAGTGTTAGCCTAGTGGCTTCAGCGTGCGACTCTCATTCCTGAGGTCGTAGGTTCGATCCCCGGCTATGCACCAATGAAATTTCTTTCTATGTGCGCATTAAACATTCGCTCGATCGGTGAAGGAAAACATCGTGAGGAAACCGGCTGACCTTGGACCCAAAAAGTCTTCGCCGTGCGTCAGGCACAGAAGGCTTATCACCTGCTTGCCTATTAAATTAACAAATGATCATGAAACAGATACATAAATCTGAGGCCCAGACCTAAAAAGGTTGTAGCGCCACTGATTTATTTATTTTTGATATATTTACAATGCTTTTATCAAGGTTCTCTCATTTTGAATATTATATGGCGTTTTTTTCTCAATTTATTAATTTATTATATTAACGATTGTTATATAATTGTACACGTTTGAAAAACTTCTGAACGTTTTTATTAGACAAACGGCTTTTAATAACAAATATTTTTCTTTGCATTGACGCAACGAATAAAAACAAAAAACATTAAATTCTTACTATTTTATAACCCGGTTTTGAAACATTAAAAATTCATACAATAGTAATTTCAAAAAGTTTTTAGATTAACAGTGACTATATTAAAATTTCAAGCAACTCTCAGGTACCGTTAGCACAAAAATTGAATTTTAAAAATTTAAGCGTTTTGTTGACGTTGCCTTCCGACACATTTAGGTCAAAACATGTTGCAGAATCGACTTGTTTTTCGATCATTTCCCGATTGATATTCGGGACAAGTGCGATTGGAATCAATTTAATCGCGTCGGAGTTGTGAATATTTCTGGATTTGATCTTTAATGCTTCGATTCCTTAATAAATATTTGATGAGGTTTTATGCTAGGCATAATAACCCAATGGCGCTATAACTGTTTTTGTTTTTCTTTTAATCTGAAATACTATTGCTAGTGTTGTATTTATTTTTAATTATTATTATTTTCAGCTTAGATTAAGATAATATTTTCAAATAATGTGTAATACTAATTTGTTATAAACGTTAAATCAGGGGCATACCATTTTAGGTCTGAGCCTCAGATTTTTATATCTGTTTCATGTTCATTTGTCAATCTAATAGGCAAGTAGGTGATCAGCCTACTGTGTCTGACATACGCCGTTGACTTTTTTCGACCGAATGTTAAATGCGCACATAGAAAGAAAGTCCATTGGTGAACAGCTGGGGATCGAACCTACGACCTCAGGGATGAGAGTTGCACGCTAAAGCCACTAGGCCAACACTGCTGTAATAAATATATATATAGGTATGTTTGTATTTTGTTATAGCTATTCTTTTGTTTCGTATCCTCTGGAGGGATGCAAGTCACAATGGCAAGCAAGCCCTCGACTGGAACCTCAAGGCCGCAGCATTGCAGGGAAGGAAGTTGGAAAGACGTGGAGTGAAATTAAGAGAGCTGTCCAGGACCGATCAGGCTCGTTTTCTACCCTGGGTGCCCTCTGCCCCACTTGGGAGACGTAAGACTTTCTCTTATTTAATCTCTAATGAAAACCATAAGTTTTTATTATCTTAATTTTATGTAATGTTCAGTGCCTTAATAAGTTCATTTGTAATTTTTCTTTATACATACTTCTCTGTTTTCCTTACTCTTTGATACTAGGGTATCAGCAGCACTGCAGACAATATCCCTGGCAATCAGGGTTACCTTACAGTGGATAAAAGGACACAGTGGATCTCTCGGCAACGATGACGAGCTTGCGAAGAGATATTCCGGAATGATGCCGGCTGGCCCGTCTCACACTTGTCTTTTTATTCTAGGCGCGACAGACAGCCCCATGTGCAGAGGCTGTTTCAGCGCAGGGGAATCAGTCACCCAAGAAGTCCTGGAATGCGTGGCTGTGGCTAACCAACGTAAAGACATCCTCGGAGCAGTGAAATCGCTCCGTGGAGCCTGCGATGTACCCAGGAGACTTCTATGCTTCTGGAAGGAGCTAGGCTGGCTGAGTTAGCCAGGACGTTACGCACAATGGACTTATTAAGAGTCTAAGTGCGGAAACTGAGTCCACCAACCATTAACTATTACCTTTAGATATTTCCCTTTATCATATAAGCAATATCTGCGTGTTTATTGCACAAATAGAAAGATAAATCCATTGGTACTATTGGGTTTCGTATTACCTACGATATTCGATACTCAAAAGTGTTAAGCAAATATAAACGGGAATTTATAACTGTTTTCATTTAGTAATCATGGTAAGTTATATAAAAATGTTAGCTCTGGGATGATCCAATATTATCGCACGCTTAATACTGCTCATAAATCATAATTAATACGCAATAAAACACTATCGCATTCATAAAAACTGTTTGTTAT
Organism: Pieris macdunnoughi; assembly: GCA_905332375.1. Lineage (NCBI taxonomy): Eukaryota > Metazoa > Arthropoda > Insecta > Lepidoptera > Pieridae > Pieris > Pieris macdunnoughi. The sequence goes on along the minus strand of CAJOBZ010000067.1, from coordinate 2,054,711 downwards.
TGCACTGTTTTTACTAAGCACTCTTTTGTCTCTGCGTAAATGTATATTTACGCTATGATGAAAAGGGATAGATTTGACGGTTACTTTTAATACACCGAGACATTGGTTTGATTTAATTTTTGTGATATCTATATAAATAAATATGAATCGCAAAATACATATTACTAAAAGCAAAACTCGAAGGCCAATTCGAGTATTTATGTCATTTTCTGAGGAAGGTTATTATGGAGACAAACATTTGAAAATAAAAGTACATTTAGTACTTAGGTTTTTATTCCGTAAAAGCGAATAGTCTCTATGGGGTAGCATAGCAATGCTCCATATGTTGGTATGTAGCAACTAGAAAAAGTAGCTTTCTCTCTCTACGCAGAGACATTGCGTCTCTTTGCGTTTTCTACAAAGTATACTACGGAGAATGTTCGGAAGAATTGTTTGGGTTGATCCCTTCTGCCTCTTTTCAACACCGTACGAGCCGTACGAGCTCTAAATTTCACCAACATCATCTTGATGGTTGGAGGTCTTCCACAGTCCGCTTCACAAGGCATTTTCTTTTGCGAACTAGCGAACTGTGGAATCGACTCCCGGTGGGGGTCTTCCCTCAGAGATACGACCTACAAATGTTTAAAAATCGAGTGTAGGGGAGCGCGGGGCTTGTTGTAACAGGGGTAAATAGTAACAGACCTTTTTCAATAGGAATTTGATTTTTATTCACGTTTTTTTTTTACCTAATCTTAAACTTATAACATGCCACGCCACTTTAACACAGCCAGGGTCCCACCAGACGGCGTAGTGAGTGGGTGTGTGCAAACGCTTTATTGTTGACAGGTAACCTATAATTTTACTTACGTAAATTTTCGGTTAGTTTTACTATTTTCGTAGCTTTGAAGTTTTATGTATTTTATTTTATGCTAAAATATAACTATTTATGATGATGTGTAACAGTTTTCGAGATTACTAAGTTGATTTAATAGTTATCGTGATAAATATTAAGACCTATACCTAGGGGCTAGTTGTAACAAAACCTCGGGGTTTGTTGTAACATGTTACAATTTGCCCCAGATTGCTGTAAGTTACTGACGACCGATGTTTATTTTTCCCGGCTAAATACTCAGAAATTTTCATTCGCGGTGGACCTCAAGATTGCATTGGAGCTGGCAATTCTTCAGGGTGGATGACTGAAAAAGAATTCTTGATTTTTATAGATCATTTTATCAAATACGCGAAACCTACCAAGAAATAGCCAGTTCTGTTACTGCTCGATAATCATGGCTCACGTATGAATATTGCAGTTGTCGAAAAAGCCAAAGAAAACAATGTTATCATGTTATCGTTTCCCCCCCCATTGCTCCCACAATTTGCAACCTATGGTTGTAGGAGTCTACGGCCCTTTTAAAAACCACGTGAACAGAGCACAGACTGCATGGATGTATAATAATCCAGGAAAAACGATGGCAATTAATGACATCCGAAGTGTAGTGAAGGAGTCATTATCACTTGCCTTGAACCCTGCAAATATTATCAGTGGTTTTGAAGCTTCTGGTATTTGGTCTTTGAATTTTTAATATTTTCCAAGCTAGTGACTTTGCGCCCTCTTATGTTACTGATCGTCCAGATCCTACAGAACAATCAGAAAATGTTCTAAATGAAAGTGAAAATGTATCGTTGAATCTTGAACATCCACAACTATTTAGTAGATTCTGCTCCTGAAGTGGATATCAGCACAACAGAAATATACGCCACATTGAAACTGCGAACAAACCAACTCCAAGTTGCTCTGGTCAAAATCAATTTTCCCAATGAAAGATTAGACCATTACCAAAGGCGCCACCACGAAAAACAAATATAATTTGCAGACGCAAAAGGAAGTATCCTATTCTGACAGATACGCCTGAAAAAGAAGCTTTGAGAGTAGAATATGAAGAAAAAGCAAAAAAAGATGATAAAGAAAAGCGAAAGGGGAAAGGAAAAGTTAAAAAAACTGCGAAAAATAAAGATTGAAGGTGTCACCTTTTTGTTTTTGTTGTTGTTACAACTAGCCCCAACCACGGGGTAAGTTGTAACACTTCCCTTTTTCAAAAAAATCATAATTGTGAGATAGTTACCTGTAGATTTGATAATATTTCAATTCGACTTCATAGATTAATAGTTAGAGTATCGATCAAAGTTTATTTGGTAGTAATTTAGCCAATACACTTCATGATATTCAATTATTTGTTAAAATTGTTACAACTAGCCCCTCGCTCCCCTACTCCTCCCTCAAAGGCCGGCAACGCGCCCACTAAAAATGGGTGTCTATGGGCTGCGAAGACTGCTCTTTTTGGTCATCCCGCAAGCTCGTTTGCCCCCCTATTATATTTTAAAAAAAAAGTAGGCTAAGTAAAAAAATCATATTAAGGCGAAACGAAGCTGGATGTCGAAACGAAGCTGGATGTAGTATATTACAAAAAACATTATCAAAATTCTAAACTTGCTTTAGATTATTATTGATAATTTTTGCAATATATACAGCCATAAGCATAATGAATATATAAAAAGCTCCCAAACCTCATCAAGTACATAACGTTAACCAACAAGAACTAATTAGCAGGGAAAGAATTCAATGCGGGTTTTCCCCGTGGAAGCATTAATTACTCAAGCGAAATTGCGTTTTCATTATGGCAAACTGTTTACTACCGAAATTGAGCTTGTAAATATGTTACAACTGGATTTTTGATTAAAAAATATTAAGGTAAGCACTCGCTGTAACATCGTATAATTATAGTAATACTAATTATACTCGTATAATTTATTTTCAAATGTCAAAACAATAGGCACTTTGTTCTATAATAGTTTATGTTTTGTGACCTAAAATATTGATTGACAATATTTCACAAATGACTCGCGAAAATGTGTCAAAACAGGTATGTTTTACGCTACTCCCCTTTTCGAAGACATTCTTCTTAAAGCCTCAGCTAGCATCGGAATACATTGCGTTGAAATATCGAATGACGTTCACTTTTGTGACGTTGTGAGCTTGGTGTTGTCAGCAAGGCGAGACGGTACGTCGCTCCGGGTCACCGCTTGCAACTCGCAATTTGGCTCCATATTGAGGACTGTGCTCACCTCAGGATGGGAGTAGTCTCCCCAGTACCAGCTTCGGCTTGACCGTAATCAACGAAGGGCGATTAGAATCAACAACGACCAGTCACTTTCCGAGCGGCTTGAGTCCCTTGTCGTTGCGTAGAGATGTGGGGTCACTCTGCATCTTCTATTGCATTTACCGAGGAGAGAGTTCAGGGGAGTTGTTCAGTTTAATACCTGCAGCTGAGTTTCATCATAGAACGTCAATGCAGAATACAAAATACCATCCGTATTACTTCGACGACGTCCGTCATTCCACAACTGGGTGTTTTAACAAACATCGACAAACTATGATTGGCACAGTTAGTTGATCATCTACTTGCTTATATCCAAATTCGAAATTTGAATTCCATTTTAATTTTCCCACGGACGAACTACAATAATATTGGACTACCTGGGCGTAGCTAAAATATCATTGATGTTATTTTAGCCGCTATGCCCCAGGCATACCATATAGCTAATTGGCCAGTTATATCATGGGATACAAATAATAAATCCACTTACCGGAATGGGCGGAATTTATTGTTTTATAAAATACAAAAGCTAGCCAACCGGTTTGCATCTCAGATGATATAATGAAAGAAGCTATATGTCAAATTAATAGATGCAGACCCAATTACAAACTGTCATAAAAATAATATACTTTTACTAGTGGACCCCACAGACGTTGTCCTGCATGATATTTAAAGCGATTAGGATATTAAGCAAAGTATGAAAGTACCGACTGCAGTGCCATCTGCCGGGCTGATTTGTGAATCTAAACCATTCCCAGATCCCCTTGAACACACACAAAAAATTTCATCAAAATCGGTCCAGTCGTTTGAGAGAAGTTCAGTGACATACACACTCACAGAAGAATTATATATATAAAGATTTCAGATACTAAAAAAAAAGTATAATTAGTTAAGTTTTTTTTTTACACTAAAACACATATTTTATATTTCTCATCTCATTATTTTTAAATAGTGTGCCATTTTTTGGCAACGGCCCCTCAAAATCTCACCATTACTGTCTGCATTGTGCACCTCTCCACCATGTACCTCCTGCCGTTACTTTAGTTTGGTATATCTGTTAACTAAAATTGTAAATACCGTTAGATTGTAATCTATCTCGCGAGATTATAAACTGTCGAAAGATTGTGATCTCAACGCTTACGCTTACAATTTAACGCATTATTATTCGGTAGATTATAATCTATCGAAGTGAAATCGTCAAATTGTGAAACGGTAAGCACCTCGCGCGCTGATTGGTCGGCTTTATAGTAGACTGTTATATTATGTCCATAGATGAAACAAGGGTATCGGTCAAATAAAATGAATGCACTTCAAAAATTAGTATTTATTATATCAATAATTCTGACATCACATGATGAAAAAAAAATATATCAAAATAAAAAAATCAGAAACGTAACAATATTTTCTCTTCAAACACAAATTAAAATTGAAAAATTAATGAAATTTTTTTTAGAAAAAAACGATCACAAAATAAAATCAAAATTTAAAAAAAAGCAAATCGATAACATATGAACGTTTTTGAAAACATAACAAAATTGTCTATTATATAAAAAATAAGAAAGTAAATTGCATCAATAAAAATGTTCAATTATTGTTGCACGTCAACGAGTTGTGAGAAGAGGCACCTGGAGTTACAAAGAACATTAGCTTTCTTTTTATTTTTTTTGCAATTAAATTTTTTTCTACTTTCATTATGCCCGCTGTAATAGTTTTGTAACTCTATGGTAAATTCTTCCTTATTAACAATACCTAATATTTCTGAGTTTTGTTAATCGACAGGCTCAATATCCGACATTGTAAATACGAGATCACAAAGGTTCACGCGAATAAAAAATATTAAAACACGGAAAATGTATGTAATTTAGACTATGTTTGGAGACCAACACTAACTTAATTATCATTCAAACTGCACTTCTTTGGTCAATCACAGATTAATTTTACTTCCACAACATTTTCATATAACTTTTCACGTTCACTTTCAACATCCTAAAGCTGTGAGTTACTTGCAAGACGACATCAATTTACATTCACCTTTTGGTGTTTTCACCGTTTGTTTACATTCGACAACAAACGAATTAACAAACAAATATGGTCGCCACCATGGTATATTCCGTTCAACCAATCAGCGCGCGAGGTGCGTACCGTTTCACAATTTGACGATTTCACTTCGATAGATTATAATCTACCGAATAATAATACGTTAAATTGTAAGCAATACGTTGAGTTCACAATTTTTCGACAGTTTACAATCTCGCGAGATAGATTACAATCTAACGGTTTTTACAATTTTACGTTGACATATCCATCATCTAAATTGTCTTCGTCTTTCGCGTTTATTGTACCTTGGGCAACAGTTTAGTAATTTCTTGCACCACTTTTCTGTTTCTCTTCCTATGACACATATTATGCCCTCTCGGACACCGGCACAGACCAAATGGTACATGCCTTGAGTGAGTTTATAGTCGCTTGTCACTTGCTTTTTTACTTTATTTGGTTTCTAATCAGCAGTATATTTCAGTAAATTAGGTAGATTTATTGTACTATGTGACCCATAACACCTTGTCCTGTCAAAAAATCTAAACCTTTCCCGAATCTAGATGGAAGATTTTGTAAAGTATGCCGTAGATTTAGTACTATGTATGATGTGGTAAACTTTAATAAATAAATCTACTTGACACACAATTTTTTTTATTTAAATTCGGTCCAGCCGTTTAGGAGGAGCTTAATTACAAACACACACAGAAGATATACATATATATATGTTTTAGACGTGAATTCAGAAACGAGATTCCAGATAGAGGTGATTCAATGTGATGTGTTCTTTATATATTTTGCCTGATTCTGTTACTTACTTCACTGTATAGAATCATTCTAATGTCTAACCATTGTCCCATGAGATTCTTTATAACACTCATGCTCAGTACAAAGCCTGTTAATCTAAGTTAATAATAAACATTCAAAATGTAATGATTCACGAGGCCTGTGTTTTAAGTAAAATATTTCAAAACTTTGTTAACGGTATATTTAATAACATCGCCCCTCATAAATATTGCGTAAACATCTTTATGTAGGAAAGTTTATAAAAACAAAACTTATTGCCTTTTCACACGTATAAAGCACTTATACTGACCAATTTAAGAAGAGCTGCGGTCCGAGAAATAAAGTAAAGTTAAAGTGAAGATTTTTATAGAATATCCGTTACTTATTATATATTAATTAGTACCGGTGGCCCCAGAGCTGGTGGTTTCCTCGCTCAACAAACAAGTATCGCAATACAGCTAGGAAATGTTGCCAGCAATAAAGTTACACTGCCACAGGGACTATACTTTTATTTTATTTTTTAAATTTTCCTTTTATTAAATATGTTTTTGAAGTTATACTTCTTTAGGCGCGTTATGCAAAATTGATGAGAGTGAAATTTTACGATGCGCGCGCACCGTGACACAAAATTAACAGAATGAAGTTGCCCACGGAAGATGCTACGGCATTGGACATAATTTAAAAACAACATTCGAATAATAATAGAATTTATCTTACACTTAATGTAAGAGAATAATAATAAATATTTATTTATTTAATTTTTCAAATGTAAACTGAACTTTATTGACTATAATGACTCCTTTTCCAGTATTTGATTATTTAATTGTAATTAATTATTTGCATGCAATCAAAAACTATTTTTAATAATGCCAAAGAAGTATAACTTCTTACGCGCGTACATAAGTACATGCACCCTTTTTTTTATTATTACTATGTAGGTTAAGAATACTGTAAATACTGTATACTTGATTGTTATCATTACTAATAAATAAATGACATTTTATCATAGATATATCAAACGTAGACAACCGTATTCCATAATTAGAGAAAAACAATTATGTATTCTTGAATAACCTGTAAGTCTTGCCTCAGATATCTGTTTGTGATCACGATCTTTTAACTAACTTGTAAATGGTCAGTTTTATTTGCCTGATCACGCCGTTTTTAGGTCTAAGGTATGATGACCTCCCAATGTTTTTCTTCGCCGTAAGTGTTAATTGCGCACATAGAAAGAATCGTCCATTATTGGCCTTGATTCGAACGCATGACTTTAGGAGTTAGATGTCATACTAATTAGTTTATAATTTACTTCGTAGATAAATTATGTGTTATTATGGTTGGTGTGGGATATACGGACATAAGGATATCATTCCTAAACACCCTATATTCCTATTTTATTACCCATATTGTACATGAATCTGCACTTATATTTAAAAGTCGCTGTAATATTTTTTTATCAATAAGGAACTATTCTTATCGAAATGTTCAAACAAGTGAATACTTTAAAATACACAAGATATCCTGTGTAAACTGTGTTAGTATCGAGGGGTCAAGATAAACTGGTCGTTCGGCCCTGGGGAAATTATTGGCGCTAAGAGTGTACGGAACATGATTTATTGAAGCTGGTTTTAATATTGTCTCCATAAGCCGATAGCGTTGGATAAATTATAGAAGCATCTACCCTCGCTTATTATATTTGTTTATCCGTGTTTTTATCTAACACAAGTTGTGCCTCACGGTTTCATCCGCCTTATATTGGTCGTAGTCTGATGTTTTATTACAGTCCTAACTAAAGAGTGGATTTTCTGTATAGCTATGGAAATCACGAAATGGAATGTAAAACCACTGTACAGGAATGGTGGGCCATTCTTGCTGGCCCAGGCCAAGGCCTAATGGGCTGTTGCGCCACGATGTTTCAAGGGTGATGTCTCACAAAGCCACTGGACCCTCGTCCAAGGGCTGCGGTACTAATTAACAGTACTTGTTATAAAATATCAAGATTAGTATTAAAAAAGTCCACAGTAAACAAAATCTGTTTTTTGAAGTGAAACTTCTTTATCGGCGTTGGAAAAAAAATTACAGTCACATTTTTCGGTTACGCGTCACATTTTTCCGTTACGCGCATCTTTTTCTTGTCCCTACCACGGTTGATTCGAAGAGATTCCAAGCCATTAATAACAAAAATATATAATAACGAACAATGATAGATATAAATCTATTACAATTAATGAAATTCTGTAATAATCTTAGTAGTAATAAAGTAAAATGAAATAATTGTATTATTTGTATTCATTTCTATGATAATAAAAGCCTTTTGTTAAACTTTATCTAATTTAACTTTATTTAACCAATTTCTGTAAAGTTGCAAATAGTAGAACATTTTTCGAAAAATAAGGTCATAAAAAAGTTTCGCTTCTTACGTGTGTACACTAGTACACGCACACATTTTTTTAAATTTTGATTCACAAAAACATTGACCATTATTTCCGAAGTAAACGTAAATTTTGACCCCAATTGTATGTAAATCAAGTGATATATTCGCGTTACTGTTGTTGAATGTTGTCGAAAAAGTTTTGAATGTACTAAATAGATATGAAATATATATGAATAGATATGAATGTAATAATATTATATATATATAATAATGACAATAATATTATTGAATGATTATTATAAATGTATAATGTAGTTCATAGCTGTATCTGTAAACACTTTGTTACCAACTGTCTTTGTAAACGTACAAATTACTTTTTTTGTCACTAGGTGCGCTTACCTCCCTAGTCTGTGCTATTAAAACGTGAAAAAGTTGTCAATTAAGGCCCATTTACACGATGCCATTTTCTTGCCTGTAGCATACAATTATGTCGACGCAATAAATGATTTGCATGGTATAAACAAAACGTAACATTCTTGATCAATGGGAAAAGTTTCCTTTCAAAACTATTAAGGCCCATTTACACGATGCCATTTTCTTGCCTGTAGCATACAATTATATCTACGCAATAAATGATTTACATGGTCTAAACAAAACGTAACATTCTTGATCAATGGGAAAAGTTTCCTTTCAAAACTATTATTGATGTAAACAGCACGTACAATAATTTCTTACGCAATTCTTGTACGCAATTATCTCTTCATTTGCAAACATGAGTACAGTGAGTGAGGGTGTGTTAAATTAAATTAGTTTAAATTTTTTATTTTGTTTGATATATCCTTCCGTCCGAAACCGTCAACTTCAAATTCCTGTGAACGAAAGCATTACGTACATCGGTTCTTATAATTTACATTTTCGGTATCCCATAAACACTCATGACTGTGATAAATCAATGAACTTTATTAATTCAGTTCGAATTTAAACACCTTTTTACTCATATTCATACCTCTCTGTTTGATGGTTCTAATCTTTTAAAAAGACTGAGCTCTGGTGGTGAGGGTCTATTTTAAAAAACAATAATTTATGTTTATAAAGAGCCAAAGATGTTACACTATCCGCGTCTAGAAAAGAAGTTCTGAAAACAAAAACAGAAACAATCTTTTTTATATAAAAATCAAACAGGTATTCTTTATATTCTAAACTGAAACTTTTTCTTTACATGTGACAAGTGTTGCCTGCCATTATTACATTAATATTTACATATTCAAACTCCAACACTCTTCTAAAACATTTAAGACTTGAATGAAAAATTTGTCAACGCAAATACGTGCAATACTTGAACGAAAGCGCCATTAAATGGTATACGCACATACAAGCCTGTGTTTAGACAAGTCAAAACTTGAAAGCAATAATCTCCTTAAAATAGTTGCATTGGTGTAAACAAAAGGCATGTGCAATTATTTCCTTGTCAAAACTTGAATACAATAATTGCATTCAAGTTTTCAAGTGTAAACAGTTGCATACAATTCTTGAACGGCAATTATTGCACTTCAATTATTGATCTGGTATGTACAAGAAAATGGCATCGTGTAAATGGGCCTTTAGTGATTAAATAAAACATTGGTTAACAAGAAATCTACGAGCAAACTAGCTTCTGTGGTCTCTGGCAGAATGACCAGCGCTGTGGAACATTCTGCTCCTCAGCATAATGCTGAGCCAGGGCCAATTACAGCCACAGAACACACGCATTACACACTGGAAACGAACCGAATGGGAAAAAGAAAAAAAAATTATATCTCTAATTATATTTAATTTTTTTTCTTTGATTATTGTTATTTTATGTGTTTATATGTGTGTGTTTTTGTAACTGTCTATGTCTATGCGTTTAATTGAAAATATTGCCAATTACCAACAAATATTATGTTGCTATCATGAAAGCAAATTCATCTTATGATGGAAAAATCGCGGTGCATTATGCCCAGCCTTACAAAGTATTGCCATTCTCACTTTGCGATTACGTTCGGTCCAATAAAATTTCTTTTCAATCCATTCTTCCTACTTTAATCAACGTCAACCTATCTCAGTGAAGTTGTAGTGAAATAATAAAGAGCACATCTCATAAACTGTCCACCCTTGTCATTTGTTTTGACAGATAGAGTGTCACATTTTGACATATTTAAAGTCTTTGTCGCAGAATTTAAATACATATTTTCATAAAATGGACCTTATTAATAATTACGGTTGATTATAAAAATTTCTATTTTATCTATCTATATATTCTGTCTATCGTCGCAGTCGCCAATTCCGCATATGATTCCGCTACTTAAGTAAACAGACTGACAGACGTATGCAAGACGCTAATATATTTTAATTAGTAATAAAATTAAGTTAAAAGTAGTATGTAAATTTAAAAAATCGAGTGGTGCTACAAGTTTTTTAGGTCTGGGCCTCAGATTTCGGTATCTGATACATGATCATTTATCAATCTACTTGCCTATAGTAGGTGATCAGCCTCCTGTGCCTGACGAAGACTAAATTAATAAAAATTAATTATGTGTAAATTGAAATAAGTACCAATCTTTGATGACATAGCTTTTCTAAAATTTAAAAAAAATCATCTATTATTGAAATTAGTTTTAATAAATTAATATTATTATTTAATACAATTCTAAACATATATTAACACTAGCTGAACCGGCAAACGTTGTTTTGACATGTATATTATTTCTAGGAATCATTTTTTTAGTTCATTAAAAATAACTATCTACAATAATAAAAAATAGGAGTTCATCGTAGAGAAGTGAAAATTAGGGGTTGTATGTATTGTATTGTATTGTATGTATGCTGTATCATAAAAAAATCAAAACAAAAAAAGGATAAGGAGTGTCCACCCCAAAAAAAATATTTTTTTTGGGGTGGACACTTTACACTTAGGGGTTTGAAATATATATAGTAGCCATATCTCAGACTTACTGAATATGCATAAAAAAATTCATAAGAATCGGTCGAGCCGTTTCGGAGGAGTTAGATATAAAGATAATACATAAATTATTATCTTTCGCTTTTCCTGTTGTGACGTAATTAAAGACGACACGTACTTATAATGTACATTGTCAAACCCTTGTCAGAAATTTGACAGAAATACATTACCGTCGCTAAAATTGTTCATTGTTTTGAGATAATACAATCGGTTGCTACAGTAACTAATGCCACAGAATATAATACTACTAAATTATCCACAGACAAAAGACCAACGAAGTTTTGTTTAAAATGTCAGATTTGGTATATTATACGATCGCTTCAATTCGAGCAGATTCCAGCGCTTTAATACGTCCATCATAAAACATAAGATTACCAATTTATGCTTCATTCAGCGCCACAACAGCTTGATTGGTGCATCGGATCAATCGGACAATCTTGGAATTCAGTGTGAATGTTATGCGGTAGAACTATAGTTACCGCTTTTAACTTTGTCTAATTTAAGAACAATAAAATTGCTTATTTGCAATATATCATTATATTTATTATAGAACAGGAGGCAAACGGGCTCATCTGATGTTATATGGTACCGCCGCCCATGGACACTCATAATGCCAGAGGGCTCGCGAGTGCATTGCCGGCTTTTTAGGAATTGGTAAACTCTTTTCTTGAAGAACCCTAAGTCGAATTGGTTCCTCATAGTGGCGCGGCAAAAACTGCCTAAAAATGCCATTTCTAATATGTTCCGGGTTCCCCTTTAAATAAATAAATATTATAATCTAAGTACTCGTAACTAAACTTAGCCAAATTTTGTTTTTTTTTATAGAATAGGGGGGCAAACGAGCCTACGTGATGCCCAAATAGGGCAGTCATTGGAGCCTATGGACACCCATTCTTAGTGGGTGTGTTGCCGGCCTTTGAGGGAGTACTCTTACTTGCTAATGGGGGTCGTATCTCTCAGGGAATATCCCCACCGGGAGTCGATTCTACAGTTCGCAAAAGAAAGTGTCTTATGAAGGGTATTGTGGAAGTCGTCTCTGCGTAGAGAGAGAGAGAGATAGAGAGAGAGAGAGACAGAGAGAGAATCTTACAATTATTCTTATTTTTAACTTTTGATTTTATTTTATTTACTTCACACCACATTACACAAGACTTAATTACTTACACTGCTCACTTTTACTATTATTATTATTATTTTCTACTAAGTATTTCTTTATTAACATTCTTTTTTTTTCGACTGAGGCGAAAACTAGCTGATGTGGTCTCTGGCAGAATGACAGAAAAATGTTATATATCTACTATATAAAATTCTCGTGTCGCGGTGTTAGTCTGCATACTCCTCCGAAACGGCTTGACCGATTCCTCTGAAATTTGGTAAGCATATTGGGTAGGTCTGAGAATCGGCTAACATCTATTTTTCACACCCCTAAATAATAAGGGTGGTCCACCCCTCAATTTTTTTTTTTCATTTTTTTGCCAAAATTTTTGAAGTTGTACTTCTTTAGGCGCGTTATGAAAAATTGATGAGAGTGAAATTTTACGATTGCGCGCGCACCTATGACACAAAATTGGCAGTGTGATATAGCGTGCGCGAGCGAGATGGGAATAAGACAAACTACAAGTAAAAAGAAATAGAATATGCGTGAAGCTAACTTCACGCATATTCTAGCTTAGCAGCTTAACAAGAATTTTGAATGACCATGACAATTGACATCTGACAATGACATTTACCTTTTAAACAAATATAGGAGTTTTAATTATTGTTTAAAATTAATAATTATATACCTAGTTATTTTCATTATACAAAATATTTGTGAAATAATATAAAATATTTGTGAAAAAACTGTGCTAACCTTCCTGAGTGCTTCAATACAATTGAGGTTAACTATCCGTATGTATTATCGAGTATTATTGTTGATTAAAACTGAAACATGAACCATTATTCATTGCTTTTGTTTATTGCGTTTGTTACAGCAACTTTTTAGAAATATTCTACGACCCTATATATCAATAATTGAGAACAAAGATTTAAGCACGAATACTAATAAGGAGAAAATGAAGGCTTGGAGCGATATAACAGAGAAGTAAACATTTTAATAAGTACCTGCATCTCAAAAAAATGACCACATTATTTAATCAAAACATCAGATTTAATCTAGCAAATATAAGGACAAGAGACAAAAAACAATTGATGAATCAGTGGAAGTGCACTAAATTGAATACAAAAAAGAGTTGTCATCTTATCGCCGTGAAACATCAAAAACTGGAGGTGGAACAAAGCCACCATCACCTTCTCGAGACACAATGGTTTGAAGTAGATTTCAATGAATTTGATTGTGATGGTGTCGAGGTAGGAATGTTAATTATAAATATGATGTATGGTGATGTTCAAGGTTCAACCTTTCAAGCATAGGCATATGCTTACAACATTACTTTATTCCCCTACAGGGTAGTTAGAGATATTGTAATACCTCAAAACATCCATGTTGCACTTGTAGTACCGAAACTCTGTCCTGCCAGAAGTGAGCCCATTCCCACTTATAATGGACAGTGGGTATAATACACCTTAATACCTGAGTGCGAACCACTCACCATGATACTTAAATTAATAGATGTTATTTATATATTTCAGGTTATTACAAATAAAATCATTTTGGAAACAATTGATATCCCAAAAGCAAATAAAGCCAACAATGACAAGGTAATAAATCAGTTTTGACATAACTTGAATACTAAAAAAGCCAAACAAAGGTGTGCACAACAGTGACAACATAACTTAACAATTTCATTATTTTGTAGGATTAAAGAAAGGTTAAAGAAAATCATGTCGAACTGAACAACAAGAATCCCCAAACAACTCCAAAGAAACCTACAAGGAAGACACCGGTATTATATTTAAATTATCTCTATCTCTAAATAGAATAAAAGAAAGTTGCTATCCAGGTCTGTAGCATGTGCTACAAATTATATTATTAACACATTTATATAATTATATTAATATAAATGTGTTAAAATATTTATAATATGAATTATAAAAAATTTTAAGTTTTGCATGGACAGAGCTTAAATTAATATTCTCTTATTTGTTGCAGAAAGCAAGTAGTTTTGGAGAAGCCTCGTAGATGCACAACCAAGTAATGATTAATTTAAAATTACAAACCGAAATTCTGATGAAGACATTAGAGTCACTTAAAAATAAATAGTATAATGAAATAAAAATGTTTTAAAGATAAATAGTGTTTTATTTGTTTAATGTAAGAGAATAATAATAAATATTTATTTAATTAATTTTTCAAATGTAAACTGAACTTTATTGACTTTAATGACTCCTTTTCCAGTCTTTGATTATTTAATTGTAATTAATTATTTGCATGCAATCAAAAACTATTTTTAATAATGCCAAAGAAGTATAACTTCTTACGCGCGTACATAAGTACACGCACCCTTTTTTTTTTTTTTATTTTTTTATGATACGATATTCAAAAATACATACAACCCTTAATTGTCACCCCTCTACGTTCAACCCCTATTTTTTGTTATAGTAGATAGTTATTTTTATTGAACTAAAACATGTGTCCTAGAAATACCATACATGGCAAAACGACGTTTGCCGGGTCAGCTAGTCTACTATATAAAATTCTCGTGTCGCGGTGTTTGTAGTTAAACTCCTCCGAAACGGCTTGACCGATTATCATGAAATTTTGTGTGCAGGTATGTCTGAGAATCGGACAACATCTATTTTTCATCCCCCTAAATGTTAAGGGTAGTTCACCCCTAAATTATTATTTTTTAATTTTTAGATTATTTGATTACGATACAGCATTAAATAATACATACAACCCCTAATTTTCACCCCTCTTTCAGACGTTTGCCGGATCAGCTAGTTTTTTTCATATATTTTTTTTGTGTGTATTATTATTATTATTGTTTGAAATAAATGATATGTCTAATTTGGTTGGACGTTGGGGATTTTTAAAACGTTTGTAAGTTCTAACATTATGTTGGACATTCCCTTGGCTGCCTTGGTCTTTGCTCGTACTATATTAATATATATCATAAAAATCGAATTCCCATAATTTTATACAAATGGCACACAATAGCAATTTCATCAAAAAAGTATTATTCTTTGAAATCCCGGGAGTGCAATATAAATCATTTTACTAAGAAAAGGCTCTAGTGAACGTGAATTCTAAGAAAATGTATAATTTCATTTGTTATTTTGTGACACGTTCGAACTTGCAGTTGTTGCATCTGTAAGAATCGTTCACTTAAACAATTGGCTGATATTACATTTATTATAAAAATAAAATAAAAATAAAATAAAATATGTTTATTATGGAACATAAGATACATGTATCACTTATTCCACGTCATTAAATTTGAAGGCATCCCTACTCATCGGCAAAGAAGACAGAGGGTGTAGGCCGAGAGAAAAAGCCGGCGTAAAAAACTCTCGGTACTCTTTTAAAACAGCAAATCATCAAACAACACTTATTTAAAACAAATATCGCAAATTGATTAGAAGTAGCCTGTCTAGCACTAGTCCCAGGCCCTTTTATCAACTAGATAATCGTTGACTTTATAGTAAGCCTTTTTACACAGCTTTTCTTCAATACATTTCTTAAATTTATTGAAAGGCAGTGATAAAAGAGCCTCTGGGATTTTATTAAAGAAGTCTATCCCTTTCCCCAAAAAAGAATTACTAACTTTAGATAGTCTAGTACGGGGAAATTGCAGCCTGCGTTTGTTCCGTGTATTAACATTGTGCGTATGTTCCATTCTAGTAAACTTATCACTATTTTTGTATACATACATAATATTTTCATAAATATATTGCGAGGGAAAGGTAAGTATATTAATTTCCTTGAATTTATCTCTAAGAGATTCCCTAAATTTTAAATTATAGATTGCACGAATAGCCCTCTTCTGCAGGATGAAAATAGTTTCGACATCAGCAGCATGACCCCATAATAATAAGCCATAAGTCATTAAGCTATGAAAGTAACTAAAATAAACAAGTCTAGCTGTATCGACATCAGTTAGTGAGCGAATTTTTTTAACCGCGTAGGCTGCAGAACTAAGTCTCTTCGCCAATCCGTTAATATGAGGGGACCACTGAAGTTTTGAATCCATGGTGATTCCGAGAAATACAGTTGTATCATCCAGATTCAATTCCTCACCGTTTATAATTGGTCTAGTATCCATAACCCTTGCATTTTTTGCACAAAATTTAATGCATTTTGTCTTTTTTGCATTAAGTAGAAGGTTATTCATACTAAACCAATGGACAATCGAAGACAGAGCATTGTTCACATCGTCAAAATTTGTTATTTGTCGTTTGATTTTAAAAATCAAGGACGTGTCATCAGCAAACAAAACTATCTGATGTTTTCTCTCTACCATGAAAGGTAGATCATTTATATAAACATATATAAGATCTTAGCGCATGGTTGGCATCAGCGTGCGAATCTCATATCTGAGGTCGTATGTTCGATCCCCGGCTATGACCAATGGACTTTCTTTCTATGTCATGTGCGCATTTAACATTCGCTCGAACGGTGAAAGAAAACATCATGAGGTAACCGGCTTGCCTTTAAGTCGACAGCGTGTGTCAGGTACAGGTGGTTGATCACCTACTTGCTTATTGGATTGATTAATGATCATGAAACAGATACAGAAATCTGAGGCCCAGACCTAAAAAGGTAGATGCGTTATTATTTATTTTTATTTTATATAAGTTCTTAATTACCTTTTAAACTGTAGAAAATTCGACTAAAAGATGGAGGGTTTTGGCAGAAATGGGTAGAGGACACCGTGAGACCTTCATCTTTTAGTCGATACCAACTCCGGCGAAATAAATACAGATAACACAACTTTTTCTACAGCTGTGATACTTTTTGACATTCAACAGCGTGGTCACGGTGACTGAAGACAAACGTCTTCACAACCACACACGCTGTAAAGCACGCGAAACGTCGTGTTTTTTTTTAAATTATGTAAAATATTTTTTATTTTTAATAAAACATAACTTCAATCCGGTAAAAAAGTGTTTTCTTTAATATTAATATTATCTATTACTATTCTATGTATATCCCATTAAGATTTGACATAATTCTAATCTCTAGAGACTGTTCAACATTTGCTGTAGCTGAAGTTCTGCCAATCTATGAAGTCTTCATCACAATTATCCAATCAGCTGCCTTTGTCTGCTTTAGACATTAAATTCGAGCGCTTTAGAATTAACAGTACTAGTTGTATAAGGTTTAATTTAGCCTCTGAAGGATAATAATAATCATAAATATATTGTTTAAACACACAAATGCGTGATAGAAAAAGGCTAGCTTATATGTTAGTTATTATTGAGGTTATCAATTAAATAATTTTCATTAAAGAAATGTCAATAAATCGAAATAAAAGAGACAGTTATCATGACATCGTTTTGTTTGAATATTGTCCTTTAATCAGTTCGTACTTTAAGCTTTAAGTTAACAAATAATACTAGATATTTTTCTAGTCTAAAATCTTTGTCAAATTTAAACAAATAATTATATAAATAATACACTACTTACCCAAATTAACTTATACTATTACAATCATTCCAAATTAACACAAATTAAACTATTATACGATCGAGGTAACACTTTTCCCGCGTACAGTAGTCGTCAGAAACACAACCACCCTATACAACGGTTCGCGCGTCACTGGCGTAGAGGGTTGACTCTACGGAGCTACGATTCTTGCTACGATTGCTAAACAATTCTAGATTTTCGTCGGATGTTGATATAGAAACCTCTTTTTCTGGACAGTGGTAGAAACATTGTATACAAGATATTATAACCGTATATAGATCAATAAAAGTTCTTTTAAAATAAATTATTTTATTCCCTACATTACTTGTTCATGCTGCAGTGTATATACCCACATGTTGTCTGAATACTTTATATTCATTTCAGCACTGCGTTCAATATCGCAAAATAGTTAAGCAGCGACATTTTATAGTATCAGGAAATCAGTTACAATTTTTTTACATCTAAAAAATTTGTCAGTTTTAATATACATATATAAATATTATCTATATCTCAAACTCATGAGGTCATCGATATGATTTTGTTTAATTTAAGAGCAATTTAGTATTAAATTAGAATAAGTTTGTTTTACTAGTTACCTTAATTATTGAACTTCCATTTCATGTGTATTAAAGTTTAGTTTTACAGGTTTTAACTAAAATAAAATAGTAGACAACTGTAACAAATTTACCTTAAATCTACGTCAAATGTACAGTCAATTTTACTAATGCATAGTGGTTTTACAAATCATTACTCGCTAAATCCTGCCAGAACAGAACATGGTCCACACAATAATACAGTTTCATCAAAATATACTTCACAATAATATCAACCTTATTTATAAAGGTATAAAACTCATTTTAGGTCACATAAAACTTTAGGAGAGCAATAGAAGTTGGCTACGTGGTACAAGGCAAGTCGATTTAAGTTTGACGGAAAGTTTTAAATGATTTCATGAATTACGAATCGAAAGTTTTGCGGGCTTTTGAGGCTTTTAATGATGAAGGATAATGTTTCGCTTTATATTTTTCATACTTATACTAATATAATAGGGTTCAGCGTGTGACCCTCATCCCTAAGGTCATTGGGGATGAGGGTCAATCAATCCCCAACTGTGCACCAAAAGACGTTCTTTCTATGTGCGCATTTAACATTCGCTCGAACGGTTAATTTCAACATAGTGAGGAAACCGGCTTGCGTTACCCCAAAAACTCGACGGCCTGTAATCAGGAGGCTAATCACCTACTTGTCTATTAGATTGAGAAATGATCACGGAACAGATACAGAAATCTGAGGCCCAGACCTAAAAAGGTTGTAGCGCTACTGATTTTTTTAAATGGAAAATAGCGGCAACTAGAAGTGTAAGTATGTGGATGCTACTTTTCTATGCACACTTCGACGATTTTTATGTTAGAAAGATTTCTATGAAACATGGTTTTACGACCTCGTACGGTATGAACCATTTTTTCTGTGCACATAGAAAAATCACGGTTGTAGACAAGAATCGCACCTCAGTGGTCTAGAGAAGTTTTAACCACTAACTAAACTTTCAAGCGCCATTTAAAACCATTGTTATAATTGTTTTGTCTTTATATATATTATATATGTATTGATACAATTGTAGTTTTTATGTTTTCGTATTTCATAACACGGTATAAATATTTAATTTGTGTTTTCTAAGTGTTTACTAAGTTTAGAATGTTTTATAAAAGAGCACCATTGATTTTTTTATTTAGATTCTTACAAATATTTTTGTAGAACAATAACTCCAACCGGCGATATCAAAAAATAATATATTCTAAAAATTGTGTACTACAATTATTACACGACGGAAAAATAATTAATTAGTATTAAGGTCCTGTTTGAATATGGAACACATAATCAAAATATATACGACCAGTTTGAATATTGTATGAAGATATTTTTTTATAATTTTGTAATTTCTGAAATATCATTAAGTTAATACGAAACTGCGGGAGATGTCATTTAGCTTTAAATCAAATATTTACAAGGTTTCTGATTACACGTCCTGAGAGCTCTCTCAGATTGCTTTTTAAATCACTTTAAAAATGTCTGCTGTATTCATAAATTGTGACGCGTCTTATAGCGGGCTTTTTTCAATCATTGCAATCGTCTCGATCTGTTATCGAACACCGTCATATGAATTGTTAATACAGTAAAATTTTATAGCACAAAATTTGCTATTGTTAAATTTTATTCTTACTCTCATTATATTTGAGAAATCATACAATATGACATACTCGTAAACACAGATGTGGTAAATAAAACATGATGGGCGCAAACATAAAACACAAGTTAAGTCAAAAATCATTTATTCATATAGGTAACACAATGTACACTTATGAACGTCACAAAAGAAATATACATTAAATGCTTCTTATTTTACATTTACTGCCAGTTCCCAAATCAAGGGCGTAGAACGGAAGAGAAGAACTGGCAATAAACTTAATACGCAATACACCTGATGAAACACAGTTACTCCGCAAAGTAAATGTATATTTGATAATATAATAAATTCAAAGACATTCCCAAAAAATCATTTCGGACTACAACTTATTTAAGCCATTTAATTTCATACTATTAACAATAAGGGTATTAGTTTGGTGTTAATCAGAGAGGGATAAGGTTAGTTTATCGTATATTTTTTTGTAAGTTACTTTTTGGCTAGGTTAGTTATTGTTATTATTGGAAGAATTTAGATAATAAAAAGGTTATTTAGTTAAAAACAAAGTGCACTAGCCCCATATTAGGATTCCCTGTGGCGAGGGCAACTAGCCTCTTCCATTTGACATGTTAATCATTCCTCTATAATATTAGTAGGTATAAATTAGAACTTCTCTTCGGAAAATGACAGACCGCATCTTTTCGGCAGGCTTTATTCATCACCTCAATGCAGCAATAACTAATATAGTAAAAAGATTTGTTGTTAAACGGCTCCCAATATTTACAAATATCACTTGAAGTTTTGATCACATCACAAATTCAATGGCATTTGGACGTGAAATGTTGAATCAGTGGCCACAGGTTAGAATTCAATAGTTGACAAGCGTTATGGTACTGAGGTTTTTGATGTTATTAAGAATTGTATTAAATTCATTAATATAAACGTTCTGCACTATGAAAAAAAAACCACTAAACAGTTTATAGTACAAAACTTAATTGAATTTATTAAACTTTTAGTTACTTACAATATACAGGTGGCCAAAAAGTCGTGGATCAAACGCAAATAAGGGATAGATGAGGTCATCAGCTGCAAAAAATTGTTCTACGGGTGGTCTCTAAGCTCAACCCCTATTCTTAAATTTTGATAGAAAGCAGTTAATATTAAAAACGTATTATACTTAGTTTTATTTAATAATTTTTTCCTTTTGTAAATGTTTGAACCTTTTTGTATTCCATCCTTGGCTGTAACTTTATTAAAATTCTTATTTTTTATAACTATGTATAATTTATGTTAGCTGTAGAATTACGAAATAAATAATAGATATGAAAATATATAACAATAGTGTTATTAATTATGTTTAACACTATACTTTTATTAATATATAAATAATACATAGATTATGATGATATAAAGTAACGCAGCGAGCAGTTTTTTTCATTGTAACTCAAATATTTGAACAGGCCTATGTGATTACCAACCCGAAACTATAACCTTTCCACCGGGTATCGAACGCATGACCTCCAAGTTACACCGATTTCTTTTACCATCTAATTCTGAAAGCAGACATTAGAAAGAAAACAATACAGATATTCCTGAAGCTACACTCAACATTATAATAATAATTTTATTTCTTTCTATATAATATGTTATATCGTTTGGCCCACATAAGTTTTTTTATATTGATAATTTCTCACCATCATTTTATTAATTTTCGTTATCTGTAATAAATAATTTCGTTTAAGATTCCAACTGTTTAAAGTATTCGGTGATAGCTGTCCAAACCAGGCAGTGTTTGTAAAAGCTAAATATTTCAATTTCCCAATACAATATTCCGTTTTATTTTTATAAAAAACTTGCGACTGAAAAAGAAAAATCTGGACTGAATAAGTTTGATCTGAAAACAAATGAATATTTAAAAACGTTACTAATAATTTTATCAAAAACTTTTCCTATTTCTGGTCAGTTTTTTATATGCTTAAGAAAATAATACTCTCATGTTATTAATTATATTTTAAACTTATGTTTTTTTTAATAACAGGACAACAGGTACACAAATACTAATACACACCTCTCACACACCAATACAGTATTTTAGTGTCACTTTAATGTCTTATTTAAAATATCATACTTTTATTTCTTCTACATATATATAAATCTTTTACTTTTAATTTTACATTTTGTTTATATTAAAGTATTATTTGTTTTAAACAGTAGTCGTACACTTATATATAAACAACAAAACAGTATCAGCGTCGTTACCAGTATACCAGCGTCTTCATGATTAGCTACCATATTTTTTTTTATAAATAAATAATACGAGTCTAGTCACCTTTCAAGTATTGCCTTGATTTAAGTATTTAGAAGTTGTAGGGAACTTTTGAAAGCTTAGCAGATGGCATAAAAAGTATTAATTACAGTCTCCCAAATTATAGTATTTACATTTATAGAGCTGTATTCAACCTGAAGTCCAGTGTTCTAACTCCAACCACCAACAAATTATGCTTTTCCTTGACTATAAAAAAATAATAAAAATATAAAAGTCTTTACGTACCTACGTCTCGCTTATCTGCTACTTTTAATGGTCCAGTGAGTAGACTCGCTCTTACAACTTGATTACTAACATTGATGAAGATATTGATGTGGTTTACAACAGTCTACCAACTTACCGTAACTTTGTTTTGCACGCTCTTAATGTGGTTTAAGTTATAATTTAGTTTTGTTTATTACTGTTATTGTTGTTTTTTTTTCTTTTTAGATTTAGTTATTTTTAATTTTTTGTTATTACTTTTTTTGTTTTTTTTTGTGGTTGTTTGTTTAATTTTTTCTTTTGATAGATTGCTTATGTTCTAATGTAATTGATGTGTATGTGTGTTTAATTTGTGATATTTACTTGTATTTTTTAGGCACATTGTTTTAAAATGTATAAATAAATAATCAATGAAAGTGTACAAATGTGTTTGCCAACATAAATAAAACTTTACACATACCCTTTGTAGTCGAACAGTAATAAAAACTGGCACTAAGATTTACCTGGCTTTGCACTAAGACAACTGATCTCCTAGGCCTAGGCTTAGGTCAAATTAAATTCGACCCGAATTTAAATTCAACAAATTTGAAAGAATGATGAATTGCCTGTATGAGATCGGAGATATGTTATTAGGTCGCTCTAAAATTGTAGCATGTTAACAATTAAACATTTAGCATCAAATATATCGTTAGTCGACAAAATAAATGGTCTCGATTGTTTTGTTATAAAATCACTAGCTGTTTTGACCGCTATTTCACGTGAAAATCCATTTTAATTAAACGAATATAAAAATCCCGTATGAATCTTTTGTTTGTAAAACCGAAAGAAAAGATTTCAGAGTGTTAAAGTCCTACTGAAAACTCGTTTTAAGTTTGTAGCGAACTAATAAAATTCTTAAATAACAAATCTAACTTACTGTATTCGAGGCTCTTAAGGTTTGAAATCGCTTTTCTTTTGTGCTTCTTACATTTATATTTATACAAAGAATCTCATTTTGTATGTAAGACAGATATTGCTAATACAAAAAGTAAACGAATCTTGTTGTAATTCATTGGATTACATTCCTTTAGAGCGATAATTATGTTACTTAGACTCAGATTCGTCCATTAAACTATTTCTTATTTTATAAAATAAGTATTTAAAAAACGACGCTAAAGTATAAAGTATATATAACACTAATTAAATAATTAGGAAAGATTGTCTAATGATTCTTTTTTATGTAACAGGGGGCAAACGGACAGGATGTTAAGCAATTCTGCCACATAGACACTCACATCGCCAGAGGGCACGCCAGTGCGTGCCGTCCTTTTAAGAATTGAAACGCTTTTTTCTTTAAGGACCCTAAGTCCAATTAGTTTTGTCAAATAAACCACTATCAACTGTATTTTTAACTAATTTGACTTTGACGTTATTAATTTATAAGCTCTGTGACTGAATGACAATGACAGCTGACATTAACGCCATTGCTTCGACATATAGAACAAATCATTATGAATTTTAAACTGTTTGAAAACCCCAGATAAATATGAGCCAAAAAAACAAATGAATGACGGTCATCGAAGCAAAAATACATGAGTAAATAGCTGTACAAATTTGAATTTGGAAATCCTTACCAAAGAGGAGAACATCGTGATTAAAGTGGCCAGTACGAAATACGCCAATTTCATATGTAAGGACCTAATATATGTTATTATACTTCTGAGATATGACTCAAATGTAAGTTTAAAGGTAAAGAAATGAGATATCTTTCTAGAATATTGTTTACAAGCTTTTGTGACTCGAACGGTTAAAGTTAATAAAAAGTTCGCGCGATAGATACTTACAACTTTATTGAACTGGAAGTTGCAGTTGAAGATTAACCGGGATAGATATTATAAAAATATTGAAGTCGTATTGCCAGTCAGACAGCACAGCGCTCAGCCTTTAGATTTATTTTTTGCATCATCATCATTATCATCAGCCTCTTTTATTGGTCAATTTATGGACGCAGGAGGCCTACATTATCCTCCAGTGCGCCCTGCACAGGCCTCTCTGTATGCACTGGGAGATAACCTCCTTGGCGATGTCGTCAGTCCACCTGGTCAGGAGGGCAGTTCCATTCAAGGAGCCTGCGGTTCTTCTTTTTCTTCTTGTCCGTGTGCGCTATGTAGCCTGCCCACCGCCACTTAGATGTTGCGACAGCTCTTACTACGTCGCTCACGCAGGTCTGTTTACGAGAATTCATTTCGTATGCGATGCCAAGAATTCCAATCTCCATCACCGGCTGCGCGGCTTCGCGCCGTGCGATGTATGAGCGTTACGGTTTCGGCTCCAATCATTTTTTGCATAGAAGTATAGTATTTATAATCTTTCTGACTAAGCCAGAAAAGCTGTTTCCGTTACCCTACCCATTCACAGTTCCGGAAATGCCAGTTACAATTTACTTATCCATTTGAATTGGTATAAATTGTCGCAACTCGACGACAACTTGAGTTTTCCCGGGGGTTTTCAGAATTCACAAACAGTCGCAATTTGCTAATAGTTTGTTGCGTTCTAGTTTGAATTTGTGCGATCGGTTTATATCTTGAAAGTGACAATATATTTTAACAAAATTTTATAGATGTTCGGTTAATTTCAAATTTATTAAAAAAAATTAAACTGTGTAAAAATCAGTGTTACTTGTAATTTTTTTATATTTGGTTATACACTTCTTGCACTTTATACTTAGTATTTCGTTTTAATTATTTTTTCTTACTATGGTTGCGTGGAAGTGATCGCTTGTTGCATCCCTTATAATTTATTTTATTTATTTTTATTTTAATGTAACGAAGTATAAATAATTAATCTGAAGTATATAGTAGGTATATATAGCATGATTTTTTTTTGTTCTAAGTATTTTAAAGCAATTCAGTTGTTTATGCAATAGTAAGAATCTAGTGGTGCTAAATTACAATTTTGTGGCGAAAAATTTTATGAACTCTATAATCGTTGTATCGCTCTCGAAGGCAACAATTGAATAATCAAATCAAATTGTATAAAAAAAAATGTTATTCTTTGTCAACGAACTTCAGCCCTAATATGAGTCTAGTCTCAGACTAAATTTGTTTCATAAATGTACTTTTATAGACACGTAGAATAGCGTTCTGTCTTTTTTTTTATAGAACGGGGGGCAAACGGGCAGGAGGCTCACCTGATGTTAAGTGATACCGCCGCCCATGGACACTCTCAATGCCAGAGGGCTCGCGAGTGCTTTGCCGGCCTTTCAAGAATTGGATATGTATATGTCTAAAGCATACTTTAGTTCCTCAAGTGCTTATAAAGTCAGATAAACTTATTGGTTCACAGCCGGGACTTGAACGCATAACCCTAAGGTTCTGTGCTAATACATGCCCCGTTTATACAACATAAAGAAACCTTATACATTTTACAATTATGATTATTAATCGCAACTGTATACATAATTGTATATGAAATTGATATTCTGAACATCACAAGCGCGCGATCCCCAACATTTGAAAGGCAAAACGCGACAAAATTAATCTTGCGTCTACAATTCCTCGGATAACGCGGATATTTTATGACGATACTTTAAAACTGTCATTTATAAATTGGATAAAGTATTTGAAGAAAGTATCGCTTTACGAGTTTAATTCAAAAAGTTTTCCTGTTTTGTTATACAGTTGAATACTTGTATAAACAAATTTTGCATGCATACTTTTAATAGATACTGGTATCTTAAACACCTAAAGAGTCATGCACGTATAACATTTTGTTCTTGTTTATCATTATGTTTTAGCAATCAATCAAATTCTTATGTTATTGTTCAAAGATACTTTATATATCAAAGAATAACATTCACTTAGTGAGAAATTTTAGAGTAGGTTAGTAATGTACATCGTGTTTCTTAACACGATTAACTATTTAAAAATAAGCTATATTAAATAAAATATTTGTTGCTAACAATATGTACAATATGTTGTTAGGTATGGTATGTATGTTATAAGGTATATAATAACCTTATGTACCTTATTGCATACATGATTTACCGTATATAGATGAGATGAGTTATACAGAGGAATAATTTGACTTTGTAACGAATAAACTCAAAAACTAAGGGACACACAAACAAATTGTTTTATTTGTAGTAAGTATTCATTTCCAGTTTCTATTTCCAAAATTCTAGCCGTGTGAAGCCGGGCAGGTTGTTAGTAAGTTATTATGGCTACGGAGGTAACAGATAGTAAATATATTAGTATTATAAAACTTGGTACGAGTATTTGCCAATCAGGAAATCCAGGACCAAAGATTGTAGCGCCACTAGAATATTTAATGTTACATTATTTTATTTTCCAATAGAAGAACACTATTCTATAATCTACGCACATTGTACCATAATATCGAAATAATTCCGGAATCACTAATTCAACATCACACGGGGATTATTCAAATACTAATTTTGCATTAAATTCCGTGAGTGCGAAGCCTATTTATCGAAAATTACGATCCGGTATCATGGAGATTTCTGTTGTAGCGCTGTTTATGGATTGCTGTTTGTATACAAAAACTAGATGGGTTTTGGAGGCTAAAATAAGTATCGAGGGAATGTTTGTAGCGCTGAAGTTTCTTTGATACATGAAAATTAAATCTCGCAAAATTCTGCGTTATAAGTTTAAAGTGTGTCAAATTATATCAAGTCTTCCTTTACTTTAATTGTAAAGGAAGCCATAACATAAACGTTTAGATGTTTAATTTTAATAGTCCATCTGTTACTGTAAAAGCTCGAACTGCAGTAAATCCTAAGATATTCCAGTAAAACCTAAGATCTACCAATTGCTAATGGTAAATGTCCCAAAAGGTTTGCGATTCGAACTCTTATCACCTTTCCGTTGGTAAATCTTAGGATTTACATTAATGGCAAGGTAAATGTTGAAAAACAAAATATGCACCTGCAGATCATCAGGATTACTTTGTAATTATAAATGCCACAATAGCAATCCGTGTTGTAACAAGTGAAATGTTTTTTTAGGTACCTTATGTAGGTGAGATATTCAGAGTTATATGTTATGTGTTTTTTTCAAAATAATTTAAGTAAGTTTGTATTAGTTTGTACTCATTACTATCATATGATACCTTTATAATACTATGTACCTGTTTTGTCTCATAGTTCATTAAAGTAAATAATTAAGAATTACTCATTGTTTTATTCCTAAAACCAACATCTACCAGCTGACAGTGGTAAAACCTAGCATATACTGAATTCGAATGGTAAAAGCTCGAAAAAATCGTCGTATTTTCAGAAATACTTACATTTACCAACTCATGTCGGTAAATCCTAAGACTTACACTTAAATCTTAAGATTAACCGTAGTTCGAGCTTTTACAGTAACACGTCAATCTCATGCGGTCCCTTTGACAACAATTACTTAAAACCACTCGAGTTGTAAATCTTATGCTTGCGCTTTTGATAGAGGACAAATCTTTGTTTTTAAATTATTTTATAATTATTACTTAAGATGTCATGTGGAACATGGTGTAATGGTTGCAGCTCCTTACAAGCGTTGTGTAAAACAAAAACTTGGCGATTAAAAAGAGTGGCGGAGAGCTTATTGCCAGTTCTTCTCTTCCGTTCTACGCCCTTGATTTGAGAACTAGCAGTAAAAAAACTGACAGTTGACGTTCATAAATGTACACTGTGTTACCTATATGAATAAATGATTTTTGACTTTTTTGACGTTCACAACTAAACACAAATAGTGCGGCTTCACACACCGCACTATTTCCCCCCTCCCCGTCATGTCTCTTGAGGCCTCAGCGCCTGAATAATAGTAGTTTACCTACCTATAGTTTGTGTTTAATGTAATTAATTTGCGCCTATATCCGTTCGTAATCTTATTTAAACAGTGTGGAGCTTAAAAGTTTAATATATTTATTTCTCATTAAACATTTGCTTACATGAGAAAATATCAATTTTAAAGAAAGCATTGTTAATGCCTATATCGTACCTAATCCGCTGTTTTTCTGGTATTTTTTTCTACTTAACAAATATTTCTGGTATTTTTATTTTATCTTGTATATATTTTAATTGTATTTTTTAACATTGATGTTTACCTAAATTTTACCTTATACCTTATATATATTTTTTAACTTATACCGTAGATATAGTACTATGTATGATGTGGTAAACTTGATTAAATAAATAAATATACTTATACAATATTACATCACGCTTATTTATGAATTGTATATTACAATAGTATAAAAAAGTACAACAGCAGGCAACAGAACTATAAACAGACTAATAAAATACAGCTATAACAATTTTTTTAAAGTTACACAACACAAATGGGAAATCATGAAAAAATAATACAAATAAACAACAACAATGAATAATAAATACAGTTTATTTAACAAATAGCACACACATATATATCTCTTTCGATATTTTTTTTTTAATCTGATAAGGTGACGCCTGAGTGAATTTTATTTATTGTATAATCCTATGATTCCTATAAATCTTTAGACTTAAAAAAATATAGGCTTTTCTAGGAATTTAAATCGACAATACGAGAATGGAAAATCAATCATTGTCGAACCGAATTACAAGTTGATCTCACAGACCTAATCATTTTTGTTTTAGTTCGTATTTCAATATAGTATTTCAAATACTTATAAATATTACTTTATATATACAAGTACAGAACAGATGTATGTAATTAAACTCTTAATTCATTCATTATAGTTTTGTTTACGAATACAAAATTCCGTAGCACCTCGACGTCCGTCTCTCCACAACTGAGCGTTTTTTAAGGCAGTTTTTGACGCGCTTGAATCTTTTCTTAAAAGGCCGGCAATGCACTTACAAGCCCTCTGGCAATGTGAGTGTCTAGGGGCGGCGGTATAACTTAACATCGGATGAGCCTCCTGCCCCATGTAACAAAAAAAAATTGAAGGAACATTTTTTTCCTTCAGATCATTCCTCGTACTGTTCTAATGATTTATACATAGTACTTATCGTGCTTTTTATCTATTAAAATGTATGCGTATACTCATCATTAAGGATTTGAAAACACAAGTTCCTAATCATATAAATACTTATATTTTTGTAGTAAGGGCTAAAAGCATTCAGCAGAATAAATAGCAGCAGTAGAAAGAGCAGCCTTGCGATTCTGTAACTCACTTTTCGAACTCGCAGCAGCTCACGGCAGTCGCACTCAAATCAGACGTAAAGCAGTCATTTTATGATTTGGCATTCTGATATCGTTATCATAAACTACAAGCTCCCTCCTGGGAGTTTATTGTTTATCAGAATGCCAAATCGTAAAATGACTGCTTTACGACTCATTTGAGCGCGACCGCCGCTGTGAAAACCGCTGTGTGAGTTTGAAAAGTGAGTTACAGAATCGCAAGGCAGCATGTAAAATATAATTTATATTTAGCACTCCAACGGCTATGCTCACCAATTATGGTAGCAATACGTCAATACGGTTTCTATTCGTACTTTGTACCTATCTAACATTGTAAACCAATGATAATAATATGATTGTAATGAATGTCGACGCTTCGTTGGACGGAGAAATTATGACCAATTTATCTTTTACCTTTACATAAATGTTTGGATTTTTTTAAATTACCTAAACAATTATGATGTTAATTTTAAGATTTGTATTGAGCTACCTAATTTAAAATATATATATATATATACCTACTAGCTGACCCGGCACACGTTTGTTTTGCCATGTATATTATTTATAGGAAACATTTTTTTAGTTAAATAAAAATAACTATCTACAATAATAAAAAATAGGGGTTGGTCGTAGAGGGGTGAAAATTAGGGTTTGTGTGTATTTTTGTACTTATGCTGTATCATAAAAAAATAAAAATAAAACAATTTTTTTTTGTCGTGGACACCAGGGGTGGCAATCACTTAGGGTTTGTAAGATAGATAGTAGCCCATTCTCAGAATTACTAAATATGCATAAAACATTTCATTAGATACGGTCGAGCCGTTTCGGAGGAGTATGGGAACGTATATAGATAGTATATATTAGAAGATAGAAATATATATAACAAAGACATAAAAGCGACTCTGGTATTCGTGTGTTCTTTTATTTGGAGCTACAAAATCATTGTATTTTTATAATGTTAAGAAAATAAACGAATAAAAAATTATATTAAATCCTTGGGTATTAAAAAAACTATGACCAGTCGTCCCGTTCATAGATTACAAAGTTACTAGTGCTAAGCCGTTGTAAATTGAAAAACATCAATATTAGCTGTTCGTCTCGCTTAGTTTATCGATTCCACGTCAAGTTACCGCAACGCATCCGACAGTTGGAAAGTTACAGTTAGTTACTTGTTTGATACTTGATCGGAAAATCTGGCTAGTAACGAAACTCTAGTTACATTAGTAAAAGACCAGATGTGCGGTTTCATTTGCGTTAATGTTGATGCTTTACTTTGATTGCCCTCCGTGATAAGCGCTTCTACCAAGCTCCTAGTTTTATAATATGATTTTTCATAGATTTCGTAATAATAATACTTTATTTGCAAGAATATGGTAGAAAAATACTACGGTGGTACAATCTAAAGACACTAATTGACAGACGTCCTTTTTTTATTGAGAATTTGCTTGCCAACGCTCGGCGCACTGACACATTGGGAAAAACAAACACAAAATACAATTTTTAATGTGACAAGCACTTAAAGGCAAACATGACATACATATATAGAGATCATAACCTATTATTAAACAAAACAAACATTACAAAAAAAAAACAATTACTAATCAAAGAAAAAATTCAAATTACAAAAAACTAAACAAAAATCCATTTTATAGTGTGAGGCAACTATGTATATCCAGAGCTAGCTTGTTTATAAAAATGCTTAATCTGGACATCGGTCCTTAAAGGAATTTTGCATAGAAGTTACATACAATATGAGTAATATCATTATAGTTATTCTTATAATCACATTATTAAAATTATATTATTACGTTACCAAATTAAAATTTATTGAAGTGAAACTTCTTTATCGGGGTTGGAAAAAAATTTAGTGTAACATTTTTGCGTTACGCGTCACATTTTTCCGTTACGCGCCATGTTGCTTTTTGAAGTCAAACTTCTTTATCGGCGTTAAAATATGACATATAGTATGTGTTTGACTTTGAAGTTTGACAACGGATTACATTTTCGACTTGAAATTTGCTAATCGTAATTTGCAGCAATTAATTTGTAAATTGTATGCTAGGCAGTGTATCAAAATTTACTGTGTTTAAAGAAATAGTTTCGGACCTCTAAACTTAAAACAAACCAATTATGGCTCTGCGTACAACAAAGGTTTTATATAAGTTTCACTTCTTACGTGTGTACACCTAGTACACGCACACATTTTTATTTTATTAATTACCTGAGGACATACACCCTCACACACATACCATGAGTTACACGCTATCACACGACACACCGGAACTAGGAAGACTAAGTATATATTATATATTTTTATTTATTTTTTGTTTAATAAGTTTTAAAATGTTTTATAAAACTAAATAAAAACAAAACCATTTGTAAATTTTGTGTATTCCATATTTGGCTACATTTTTAGCATACTTATGTTTTGTTATGTATAATTTCAGTTAGATATATGTTTCTTATGTATAACCCTTAACAAATAGAACATAAAGCGACCGAATATATCGGATAGTGTTTATCGTAACGAACAACATCCCATTGTCTCATCTCTTCGCTCCCTTGATAAACCCCGTTTATATTACACTACGCACACTAAACAGATATGCTACTTTCTTTTTAGTTTCTGTAGCGCATATTATGTTAAGATACATTTAAAAACATTATAAATATTAAAGTGAAAATTCTAGTCTTAGGTATTTGCGTTTGAAACAAAAAAAGTACGTATATGAACAGTATTTAAACAAAAATTTTGAATAAGCCCGGCAGAAGTTACGACCGGGAGCGTTCAAGAATTACGTAACGAATCTTTGTCCTTTTGTAAAACGTTACGATGCGGGGCGGAAATTGAATTACGCGTTATTGTTAATATTATTTTCGACTTTTTAGTACTTTACACCACATAATGGTAACTTTTAGGTATAAAGACTCACTGGGTGGTCACGAAAAGTTTTACTATTGGGTACAGAAAAAAGGTTACGGCGCGTTACGGGCGTTGGTCAATAATCTCCAAAAATTGCGTGACGTAATACTTGAACGCTCCCTTCGCTGCAATGATGACTTAGTAACTAATTTAATTTATTTAATTTATTTATCACAATAACACAGAACAGGAGAAAAATAAATGCAGACAAAAGATGTAAATGAGCGGTCTTACTGCTAAAAGCAGTTTCTTCCAGACAACCCAAACATAAATGATATAAACATTTTAAATACAACACCGAAGTTAAATCTATACAATTTTAAGTTAGTATTACTACAGCTAGTTATCGTATAATAAAACATATTATATAAAATAAATTAAAACACAGTTAACAATTACCAAAACAGGATATTGTTTAATGAGCCCATTTATAAAAGTCCTGGTTTTCCGAAGCTACGAGCCGTTTAGCTTGTAATAATTTATGTGTAGAAGTATATATATTCAAATAATGCATTTTTGAAAATAATTCACTATTATTCATTAACAAAATCCATTAATTATAAAGTATTTATTCCGCCATTAATTGCACTGTGGTTTGCTGTTTGAACAGTAATGTTATTCGCAAAGAGACTTAAAATGAATGACTGTCATAGAGTAATAATAATACGAATATTTGAATTATTACATATATATATTATTACATATATTACAATGACTATATACAAAAATATTTTTAGAAAGTCAATATTTATATTCTTACAGTAACTTAATACTAATACAATAAAAAAATATAGTGTGATAGTAAGTTACATAAAAAAATATTGCTTATTACGAAATTTATTTAATAACGTATTCTACTCTACTAACTTGGCGGCTCTTCTCAGACCAGAGAACGTATCTTTACAGTCAATGAATTAAAACGTATTTGCCGTATGGTCATGATTCATGATAACCTAAAAAAATCGAAACAAAGTATTGTCTTTGGATTAAGGTTTTTCAGCAGCTAAGAATTTCAGCTATGCAATGTGCAGAGGCGATGGGAACTTGGAGGAACTGATCGTGGTTGCTAACACATGGCAAAACATCACGTTGCCACCAACCAGATGGACCGATCAAGTGAAAGACTCATCCTCAAAACTCCAATAAGAGAAGCGTTGGACAGAAACCGGTGGAAACAGATAGTCTGCTCCAGATGTTTTCTTGCTGAACACGATGCTCAGGCATGAGCTACAGACTGAAGAGGGAGACACATTTATTGATATGGGTTATAACCCGAAAGTTTTATTTAAATTTTGATTAAATTAAAAAACAAATTAGTGTAGTTTTCTGACCATAATGCATTCATAATATAATGTTTTCTAAAGAAGCAATTATAAAACATACATACAACATATTTACCTACTTTCTACTTAAAGTCTTGCGGGGGGTGGAGAGCAACCCTAGTCTTCTCCAAGACCTCGGGTTCTTTGTACCTAAGGGATTTGTGCGACGGCGAAAGCCAAGGTTGTTTACCAAGGGCCAGAACCAGTATGTTGCACAGATCCCGTTTAACAAAGGTGAAAGCCTACTAAATGCTGTCCCCGACAGTTAGTTAGTCTGAGTCTGGTAGAGTGGTAGATTGAATTAATATCAAAAAAAAAATACTGCCAAAAATAAATAAATAATTATATTGCATAAGTTTATAAAAAGTGCTATGCAATAGCTTTACCGCGGCAGTCCCCGAGTGCCACACGTATTATTTGTGAATAAATACTGAGTACCAAGCTCGTAATAATTATCACAAAGCTAACATCGTCAAACTGTTTGTCATCAATCAAAATCTATGTGTTCAAGTGTTTGAACTCTGTAGTAAAGTTTTTTTGCGTAAATTCAATCAATGAAAATGTCAGTATATTCCGAGAAAATGAATTAAAGCTCTGTACTGGTCCTGCTCTGTGCAGCATGAAGTAAGAGTCATATTGTGTAAAGGGACAGAAGTTGGTACAAATAGGCATTGTTTACAGACTTCGTACCACTAATGGTACTATTATGACTAAAGTGCTGCGCCTAAAGCTTTGATTTGCATTTTAATTGATGGTTCATTAATTAGTCTGTTTGAGTATTGTTTAGTATGCTCGATGCATCCTAAGAGTAATTACTAATGCATCTTACGCACAATTACTAAGACAAACTTACTAACAGTAGCAGGTAAAACTGTTTTTGCTAGACATAAAAAGCTATATCACTATAGAAATAACATTTATATGAATAAACTATTGTAATAAAAGATCTGCATTTTGTTCGAAACATCTAAACAATTATTGGACTGACAGCATTATAGTCACGGCTTTAGTATTAAGAATTATATACTTAACACGCAGCTATTTTCAATAGAAATAAATAATGTAACATAACAGAATTTTGGCCAAAGCGTAAATTTATATTACAACATAAAACATATAACAAATAAATAAATCATTTATGTTTAATACAAATAATAATTAATGGTTAGTTTCTTACGGTACAGCTACTTTGCGAAAATAAAAAAAATAGCTGTTGTGGTCTCTGGCAGAATGACCAGCGCTGTGGAACAGTCTGCTCCTCAGCATAATACTGAGCCAGGGCCAATTACAACCACAGCATACACGCATTACACACTTGAAACGAACCGAATGGCAAAAGGGCGTTTTTTATGGCTATTTATATCTCTAATTATATTTTTATGTTTTTTTTTTCTTTGATTATTGTTATTTAGTGTGTTAATGCCTGTGTTTTTTG
This sequence comes from Pieris macdunnoughi, assembly GCA_905332375.1. Lineage (NCBI taxonomy): Eukaryota > Metazoa > Arthropoda > Insecta > Lepidoptera > Pieridae > Pieris > Pieris macdunnoughi. The sequence goes on along the minus strand of CAJOBZ010000067.1, from coordinate 2,019,283 downwards.
TTAGTAATAAATATTATATCTATGTCTAAGTCTAAAATAATGAGTGTCGTAGTATTGTCAGTTCTTTTCTTCTATTATACGCCATTGTTTTAAGAACTGGCATGTATCGTTATTTTTTAGGTTGTGTGCAATGTCACTCATCTATTAAATATATTTATATATCCCCCTTTCTGTCTGTCCTTATCTTACGGTGTGAATCAAACCCCTGTTTAATTCACACCGTAATATAATTTTAATGAAAGAGGAATCGACACATACTGTATAATATTATCGATTTAGTAGAAGCCTTTTAAGCTGGTGTAGTCTTGCTTTAAGTGTGCTAAGTGGACTTTGATGTTAGTGAATAATGTGACGTGGATTATTAGACAACATTTTAAGTAACGAAAGTGTTGCCAGAGATTTAATTTCCCGTAAATTTAATTTATTTATAAAACAAGGTTAAAGGTACACTGCCACAGGGACCAAACTTTTTAAATTTGTTTTGATTTCCTTTTAAATTATTGTTACTATAACTTTGTAGGTTAAGAAAATTGTAAACACTGTACATACTTGATTGTAAATATGAAAGAAAATAGTTATGAAAATATTCGCAAGAAAAAAAATATTGAAAAAGAATGAACAGAAATCTGTAGACCCTGGCTCTTAATGGAATGTTATTACTTCATAAAATACCTGAATCAAGGAAGTGGGATCAAAATAACGACCTATGAACCTTCTTTGTTTTCAAAATTAAACTAAGCAAAGATTTAAATATGTTTACTTTGTAAAATAATAATAATAATAATAATAATCTTTATTTTCTTCTCTCACATATACATACAAGGTTTTTATGATTAAACTAAGATGATAACATTAGGAAGTGTATGTGAGAGACTGGTCTCTGTAACAGGAGACCTGAGTGACAGATAGCCAGCCTCTCCACACCGGACCGGAACACGTACAATCATGTCATTGTCATAAGATACAATAGAAGAAAATAAGTATTAAGTGCTAAAAGAAAACATTGCAAACGGAGTCTTAAAAATAAATTTGGTGTGTGTTTGTGTGTGTGTGTATGTGTGTGTGTCTCTCTGTGTCTAAGTGTGTGTGGTGTGCGTGGGTGTGTATATGTGTGGGGGAGTGGGTGTGTTACAGAATAACAGTTATTAGATCTTCTGTTTCATCATAACTCAACGTCTTCAGCCTAGTAGTAACCTTTTTTTACATTCAATTCAAATGACTAATGAAGAGCTTGAATATAAGCCTTGATCGCGGAATATAGTTAAAATGAGTATTAAGAATATCCATAGCGCAAAATCACCTGCATCATGAGCATACCCCACAAACACACCTTCATGTACATACCCCCTTACATTTACACACATCACAGACAAATTAGGTATTACATAGTTTAATGTATTGCATTGCTTTTTTGCCTTTTGTAAATGTTTGAACTTTTTGTACTATGAATTCCATCTTTGGCTATATTTTCGTGTACTTGTTTGTTTTACATATATTTTTGTTAGCTATAGGATTACGAAATAAATAAATACCGTAATAAATCAAGGAACTGGAAAAGGAATCATCTATCAGCCTTGCGATTTTGTAACTCACTTTTCGACCTCACACAGCAGTCATTTTATGATTTGGCATTATGAAAAGGTGGGAGCTTGTAGTTTATTGTTTATCAGAATACCAAATCATAAAATGACTGTTTCACGACTGATTTGAGAGCGACCGCCGATGCGAAAACCGCTCTGTGAGTTCGAAAAGTGAGTTACAGAATCGCAGGGCTGTTGAAAGTTTTTTTGTTCCCACGGTCACACGTATGTATGAAATATACTTTAACGTAAGTTGTATGTTGTAAAACTATTCTTTATTATATCTGCATAACAACATTCTCATAAAATCATTTGATTACTTTAAATACGCCGCTTAGATAAGCTCGCAAAAGTTTTAAAATTCGTTAGGAATGTTGTATATTGCATAAGTTAAATTGTTTAAAATATAATGTTATTATTTCTCAACTTCAACAAGTGTGTATAATGTTAGAAAGTTAGCACATAGTTTCTATATTCAGCTGAAATCTTAATACATAAGTGTTCTCTTGAGTATTCTAAGAATGGACAAGTTTTAGCGTTTGTTGTGCGAGTGATAGCGAGTAATATATATATCGCCTATCTGCTACTTTGAACGGTCCAGTGAATAGGCTGTCTCGCTCTTACAACTTTATTACCAACATCGATGAAAATATTGATGTTTTTGACAACAGTCTGCCAAGTTACAGTATCCTTGTTTATCACGCTCTTAATGAGGTGTAAGTTTTTACTTAGTTTAGGTTATTATTGTTATTTTATTTTTTATCTTTTTAGTTTATATTAACTTTTAATTAATACTTTTAATATTTTTTTTAATCTTTAGATTACTTATGTTCTAATGTAATTGATGTGTATGTGTGTTAAATTTGTGATGTTATATTTTCGTGTATTTTTTTCAGACATACCCATTGTTTTAGGACGTATAAATAAATAAATAAATAGGAAGGAAGGTCAAAGAACGGTAAAGGAGAGAAAGATCAAAAAAGGTAAACAAAAGTTTTTTCTGAGAAATTATTTACTATGCTTTTCATTATTAACAGAAATCTAACAATAAACAATATAACAAATATAGAACAAATAGTTTAAACTCAAAACTGGAGGCCAGAAGGCTCGCAAGTGTGTTGACGGCCTTTTAAGAATTGCTACGCTCAAAAGTATCCTCCTATCCTAAGTCAAATTGATTCGGAAATACTTCAGTGGGCAGATGGTTCCACATAGTGGTGGTGCGTGGCAAAAACTGCCTTAAGAAACGCTCAGTTGTAGAACGATGGACGTAGAGGTGATACGGATGGTGTTTTGTATTCTGCCTTGACGTCCGGTGATGAAACTCAGCTGCAGGTATTAGATACTTTTAAACCATAATTTGACCGCCGTCAATGAAGCCACAGCTCTCTGCATAACTAAAGTACGTTATATTCTTAAGCAAGTTTGTGCTACGGTTTTGCTTGAATGCAACTCAGAATCCCGACGGTCGTATTGTTCTATACTAAATGTTGGTAAATTTTACAATTGAAGAGAATTGCAATGCATTTCTGCAGTACAGATTGAACTACTTGAATACTAGCGCCATCTGGAGTGAAGTGGTATCTTATCGAATTATACAGAAGAGTTATTGTTGAGTTAACTAGGCACTGCGTAAACGGTTACGCAAAATCGTGTATAAAAATAGCGATGTATAAAAAATCTAAACCTTTCTTTTAGCAAGTTATTGTACGCAAACGTCAGTAAAATATCCAGTAACGGTGACCCCAGAGCTGGTGCTTTCCTCGTTCAACGAATAAGTATCGCAATACAGCGGGGAGTTGCTGCCAGCAAAAAAGCTATACTGCACAGGTACTGGTAAGGGACCAAACTTTTCAAACTTGTTTTAATTTTCTTTTTATCAATTTTTAATGATTATTATTATTGTAGATACTGTATATATGTGTGTTGTAAATTAATTTTACTGCCTTTATTTTGTAACGGTTCGAAATATTAAAAAAACAGACAAAACAAACATACACAACATTATTTTTTAATCGACATTAATAAGAAACCAAAGTAGAAGGTTATCAATACCGACACCTATAATTTTCGGCTACTGCGATAATACTGCACTGCTGCACACTGATGGTATGACGTCAGAAACGCACTAACGAAGTTATTCCAATCACTAAGGCTATATAACTACTACCATAGGCACTGGGGCCTTCTGGCCAGTCAGTGGTTACTTATGGAGGGTCTCCCTTTAGTTCAGAGGAAGAACAGCACCTTCTTTCCTCCACCAATTCGATGTGTTTATTTGGGTATATATGTTTGGTCCCTGTGGCAGTGTACGTTATAATTATTCGTTGAGCAAGGAAAGCACCAGCTCTGGGGTCACCGGTACTATCTACCAGGCGCCAACTTCAATCTTTAATTAGCGTCTGTGCACTTGAACCCCACGGCCCAAGAGTCTCTACTTCAAAGGAAAGAAAACCAAAGATGGAATACTAATATATTAAATTTTATCATTTGTCTATTTACCAAATTATATTTACGAAGCCAAGACATCAAAATTGATGAAAATTTGATCGTAAATAAAAATTGAGCGAAGGAAATTGAATGAAAACTTGAATGAGGTCGTTTGTGAGCCGGTCACGAAACCGGTCTTCGATAAAATTTTCTATGTAGAAACGAATGATCGTTTTTTACGCTTTTTAGCGCCGCTTTTCGATCTATGTCTTTAAATTATAATTATACTGAGTATATCACAAGAGCGTACCAATTCTTAAAAGGTCGGCAACGCACTCGCGAGCCCGAGAAATTGGCGTTTTGTATGGCAGGAACAAAAAATCTAATATTTTTAAATATTAGGTCCTTACATATGAAATTGGCGTATTTCGTACTGGACACTTTAATCACGATGTTCTCCTCTTTGGTAAGGAATTCCAAATTCAAATTTGTACAGCTATTTACTCATGTATTTGTGCTTCAATTACCGTCATTCATTTGTTTTTTCTTCTGTTTTTTTCTGTTTGCGTCACTCATTTTACAAAATGGAAAACTTAAAGTATCGCATTATTTACGAGTACGAGTTCCGCCGTGGCACTAGTGCTGCGGAAACGACTCGAAGGGTGAATGATATGTATGGCGGTCATGTTGCAAAAGAAAACACAGTTCGTTTTTGGTTCCAACGTTTTCGTTCTGGAAATTTCGACCTGCAGAACAAGCCCCGTGGACGGCCTGAGACCCAGGTTGATAATGAAGTATTGAAGGCTATTGTGGAAGCGGATCCATCGCAAACCACGTCCGAGTTAGCTGCAGGCTGCGGTGTTAGTGATAAAACTGTTTTAATTCACTTGAAGCAAATTGGGAAGATTAAAAAGCATGAAAGATGGGTACCTCACGAATTGACTGAAGCAAACCGGCAAACGCGCGTCGACTGCTGCGTTACATTACTGAACCGGCACAATAATGAAGGTATTTTAAACCGAATTATTACCTGTGATGAAAAATGGATTCTTTACGATAATCGGATGCGCTCAGCGCAATGGTTGGATCCTGGCCAGCCAGCCAAATCCTGCCAGCAAACCAAGAAGAAAACAATGGTTCATACTTTGATTCATTAAATATATTTTAGCCGCTAGCTTTTCCATCATGGTTTGCAATTGCTGACAATAGCGATCAGCCGTAATAGTCTGGCCAGATTTGAGAAAACTGCAATGAACAATACCGGCACTAGTCCACCAAACGCTTACAAATAACTTTTTTGGGGTTAATTTTCGCTTAAGGCAGGATTTGGCTTGCTGGCCAGGATCCAACCATTGCGCTGAGCGCTTCCGATTATCGTAAAGAATCCATTTTTCATCACAGGTAATAATTCGGTTTAAAAATACCTTCATTATTGTGCCGGTTCAGTAATGTAACGCAGCAGTCGACGCGCGTTTGCCGGTTTGCTTCAGTCAATTCGTGAGATACCTATCTTTCAAGCTTTTTAATCTTCCCAATTTGCTTCAAGTGAATTAAAACAGTTTTATCACTAACACCGCAGCCTGCAGCTAACTCGGACGTGGTTTGCGATGGATCCGCTTCCACAATAGCCTTCAATACTTCATTATCAACTTGGGTCTCAGGCCGTCCACGGGGCTTGTTCTGCAGGTCGAAATTTCCAGAACGAAAACGTTGAAACCAAAAACGAACTGTGTTTTCTTTTGCAACATGACCGCCATACACATCATTCACCCTTCGAGTCGTTTCCGCAGCACTAGTGCCACGGCGGAACTCGTACTCGTAAATAATGCGATACTTTAAGTTTTCCATTTTGTAAAATGAGTGACGCAAACAGAAAAAAACAGAAGAAAAAAACAAATGAATGACGGTCATTGAAGCACAAATACATGAGTAAATAGCTGTACAAATTTGAATTTGGAATTCCTTACCAAAGAGGAGAACATCGTGATTAAAGTGTCCAGTACGAAATACGCCAATTTCATATGTAAGGACCTAATATTAATATAATATGAACAACATCGTTGATAACGACGGTTCTTAATTCAAATAAAAAAAAATCAGTGGCGCTACAACCTCTTTAGGTCTTGACCACAGATTTCTGAATCTGTTTCATGATCATTTTTAAGTCTAATAGGCAAGTAGGTGATCAGCCTCCAGTGCCTGACACACGCCGTCGACTTTTTGGGTCTAAGACATGTCGGTTTCCTCACGGTGTTTTCCTTTACCGTTCGAGCAAATGTTAAATGCGCACATAGAAAGAAAGTCCATTAGTGCACAGCCGGGGCTCGAACTTACGACCTCAGGTATGAGAGTTGCACGCTGAAGCCACTAGGCCAACACTGCTCAATATTGATTCAAATACCAAATATAATTTCGAGTTAATTTTCATATAAGGCTGTATTAGTCTGTTATTTATTTTGAATTAATGTGACATTTGCATGCCTATTTTATCTGGCTAATTGTGTGTTTTTTTATAATTAATCAGTCTGAATATACCACTTTCTTTGCAAATAAACGATTTATTATTATTATTAAATTGTATGGCCAAACATGTGAATAAGCGTTCTAGTTTACTCACAGTCGATTTTTAACCTATCACATGTGTCGTATTAATTTGATACAAAGAAATTTGACCTGGTTTACCGGGGTTCCAACACACATTTCTATGGAGAATTATACTCATATACACTAACACGACTCCTTATAAAAAATAGTCTTTATATATATATATTAAAAAACACCACTATATAAGATTACAAAACACATCATTTCCCTAAATATCTCAAAGACACTGGAGCATTCAATATATTAAATATGTTTCAGACGGGAAATTCTCGTGCTTCTTTAGATGAGAACAGATCTTTAATATGAAAACTTGCTGAACACTCCAGTATTTCATGAAAGCAAGCAGTTTCTTTAAATCTGAATTCAATTCGTCTCACATTCGTATTCGAATCTCGTTCTATACGATTTTCTATTGAGTTTTTTGCTTCGCTTGTATTTTAGTGCTAAATCTATTTTATATTTTGTAATATATTCTGTATTTGAGAGGGTTGGTTAAGCGCTTTTCACCATGCGATTAAACCCAAGCAAATTACTAATGGAACTAGACTAGAAGGAGTCTCGAAAAAAAAAAATATTTTTGAAGTGAAACTTCTTTAGGTGCATGAGGGTAAAATTTTTACGGATGAAACGCAATAATAATAATATTAGCGTCACAAAATTGTGCAGCGTTTTTGTCGAAGAAAAGGGAGACAGCGATTGAGACCGATTGAGAGGGAGTGAGAAGGGCGAATTACCTTATAGAAATTCTATTTTAAAATTAAAATTTCGTAGAGACTATGAAATATTAGTATTTTATATTTTATGCAAAATAATTTATTGAAATCTCAAATGACGAATTGTAAATTAAAATGCCACGTGTTTTTATTATTGAAGAAATAAATTTTAAAAATATAATTTGTATATATTAAATTCCTAAAATATCTTCCTTTTTCCCTACCTCTAAGTATCGGAAATCTATAATTTTAGATTTGCATAAATATGAACAAGACTTAAAAATTAGTTTGCCACAGAAGTTTCACTTCTGACATGTGTACTTTGTACGCACGCACTTTTTTTATGTCAGCCACAGAATAACAGGCGGATAACCAAGTTGTCTATACAGTCACAACTCTTAATCGGGAGGTAGTGCGCGTAGTGGTAGGGGAGCCCACGATGCTAAATGGGGATTTACTCGAGCGTCGTAGAGACCTATTGGGATGCAAAGCTTAGATAATAAGAAGAAAAAAATGTTATATGATAAATTCCTTTTCATCGGTGGGGGAAGCGGCTATAGATAGTTAAATATGTAAAAAAAACTGTTGCATGGACATCCTCGAGCGCGTCAGATATTGATAGCATCTATGCCCTACGTATTTTTAATAATGTACGTATGTTAATCTGATCGTTTGCATGATGCGGGTGGTTGTATTTAAGGGTTGAAAATGAAAAAAAAAAAAAATTTATCGAGCGCGTCAGATTTTCTAAGGGAGTGTTAAGTGCACCAAAAAAAAGCTCTCATTCACTAATCTGACGATTTCGATGGGACGCAAACCCACAGCCATTTTCGTAATTTGCAAAAAAAAATCGCAATTTTGAAATACTCAAGCGCGTCAGATTAAAATATATGTGGTTCATCTTTATGTTCTAAACGTACTGTCTCATAATCTGACGATTATCTAGAGGGATTCGCCTGATCTGACAAAAAAAATTTAGAAAAACGGTTCACCTAAAGGGCCATCCCTGCAACTTCCCGCTAATTCCATTCCTGGGCGCTTAAAATTGATATTTTGAGCTCGCTGAGTTCAAAGAAATAACATTTCTATGCATTTGAGCTCTCCCAGCTCGAAAGTCTGATAGAAGTTTCATAGAACACTATTTTTGGAATTTTCAAACCGCAATAACTTTTGAATGGATCAAGCAATTTTCACGCGGTTGGCGGCATTCGACGCAGTTTTATCATCCTCATAAGTAATTTTAATTGATCGAACCACAAATTTCGGAGTAATCCCGAATAAACACTTTTTCGGGTTTCTTTCGTTGACGATATCTCTCGAACGAATCAACCGCTTTTGACCAGCTTAGTGGCGATCAACGAGGTTTTTCAAGCTCAAAGGCGGATTAGTTTTTGAAGTTGATCGATAAAGAAACCACTTTAAAAAAAAATATTTCTTATTTTTTTAAGATTTTTCAAAATTTCTCAAAATGTATCGGTCCGAATCGGTTCAAATTCACAGGAAATGTAATTTTGAGGGAAATATTTAGAACGCCGTTTAGTAGATTCCGATCGGTTTAAGGAAATGTAGGCATCACGCAGCTGCACGCATTTAACTTTATCGACGAATTTTTGTTATTTCGGCTTGCGGAAATCGTCAGATTATATATTTTTCATTATTCTTGAATTATTTCCTTCAAAATAAAAAAAAATTAGCCACGCTCGAGAATGTCGAGATGACGTTTTTTTTACAACTTTGTTGCCCTCCCTTTTTTTCCGTCACTCTCAAATTGTCAGATTAGTGGAATATACACTTTTTAGGATGTAATTAACTCACCCTACCTTAATCTGATGCGCTCGGGAATTTCTGATGGTCAATTTTTTTTTACTAATCTGATCCTGTCTCCTTCACAGGCGGCCTTATATATGGACCTCATGTTTTGTGGAGGTACTTAACCGAGTACAAGCTATCCCCCTGTATATTAATCTGCCGCGCTTTAGTAAATCCCGAAATCCCCTCTTGGGCTCTCTACGCGTAGGAGTTTCGTAAAACTGGCATAATTTTGTGTCAGCCACAGAATAAAAGGCTAATCACATAGGTGCCTATATTACACAATACATAAAGTACACAAGACCTAGGTACTTTAAAGTGTTTATTAATGAAGTTCAAAGTTCAAATCAAGTAACTGAAGGTTTAATTGCACACTTAACCATTAGGCAAAATCAAAAGTTATAGAAAAATTTCAGACATTAAGGTCTTAATAGAAAAGTACATTAAAAAGCGCTTCATGGGTATTTGAACCTAACCTTAACATTTTTTTTAATGGGACAGTTATGGTCACTTTGAATAAAGTGGTACGAGTGTGTTGCCGACCTTTTGATATCTCGAATCGCATTGCAACAGAATTCGTGAAATATATAGTTGTTCCGATTGCAAAACAAATTTATCGTATTAACAAAGGAGAATTTATTACGAAACGTTAGTATAATAAGGTGTCAGATCACTTAAATAACTTAAGATACATGTAAAATACCCTATGCCCTACTTATCATCTCACTAATTGAAAGAAACCTTTATCTCTATCAGCCTTTAGAAATCGGCCCTCTCTGTCTGCCTATCCATAAAATAATGAGAGCGAAAGAGACGGCTTAAGAGTCCTTGTGAATGCGCTTAATTAGTTCATTAGGAATAGGATTCTGCATCGCTGTTTGTATTCAGTGGATGAAAGATGGTGTTTTTCAATTATACGTCAAAGTTCTGTAAACAAGTTATTGTTAGTCTATTTAAAAAAGTTAGAAATTTTCAGGATATTTTTCTAGCTTTTGCGGCTTGCGTGGTTTTCCTGTATTTTGGCAAGTACTTAAATGATATGTTTTATTTCAATTTAAGCCTTAGATATCAATTTACATAACATCATAGTAATTTATACACCTAAACCTTTCTCAGTCATATCTATATTAACTATTCATGATTTATTTATTTATTTACACTTCGTTGCTAAAAAAAAACACAATAAATAAAAATTATAAAGGATGCAACGGGCGGCCTTATCGCTAATAAGCGATCTCTTCCAGGCAACCCTAGTTAAAGAGAAAAACTAAAAAAAAACATGATGCGTGCGAGAAGTGCAGAACCAAATGTTATATAAAAAAAATATATATATAGTACCTTAATCTAAAGTAATACAAAAACAAAACAAAAAAATTAATAACAGACTAAAAACTTAAAAGCTAATCATACAAATACATGAACAGCGAATAGTGATGTAAAAGGAAACATAAGAATTAAACAAGTCACGATTGATCAGGAACGGATAAGGTTAAGAAATGATTATTCAGAAGAGTTTTAAAAGATGACAGAGAGGTAGCCAATCGTACGGAGTCAGGCTGCGTACTCCACAACTTAATGGCGGAGATCGTAAATGAATTGCCTCAGAAGGATGTGGGATGGAATTTCCAATAAACATCTATTAGATTTACACCTCCAAGCGACCCTACAATAGGTACCCCTTTATAGTACTAAATGTACAATACTAAAAATAATAATAATCCAGTTGCGCTACAACCCTACATGGGTCTTGGTCACAGATTGCATCCGCGTCTTTGATATATTTGTATTTCATAGACAACTAGGTGATTATTCTGTCTGACACATGTCGTCGATTTTTAAGTCGAATTTCCTAACGTTTGTTTTTTTTCTACTATATGAGAGTCTTAATTGGGCATAAACAAAATGGCCATTGGCGCACAGCCCCGGATCATACTGTAATGACATACGTATCGTTGCTGACATTTTCTCGTCATCATTTCTTCGCATGCATCAAAAACCTTACATTCCCCTCAAGTCAGTCGATTTCCTAACTCTTATCCGAGCAGACATGATTTTATTTTGTTCTATTTTCTTTGTGAATTATAATCTAAGTTAATTTACCTATATTAAAATTATTATTAGGTATCTTTTTAAAAGATCCCGAATAATTTCCGCGTAATAGTATGACGCCAGGTAAGAGTGTCACACGCGGTCAACACTGCTATTAAAAGTACAATGATATATCTATAATATGACGTCCAAATATTCATATAACAATCATGTGTACATTATGTAATTACAATAATTTTAAACTTCATAAGTTTAAGCACTATAGAAGTACGTAAAAATTACTTTATCAATCACCTTCAGAAACTTAAAAGCTCTGCAAGCTTTAAGAATATAAAACAGCTTAATCTCCACGATATAAATAGAGTAGTAGCCACAGTCATGTTTCAAAGCTAAATAAAAATCATTTTCCCTCGACTTGGTGCCACTTCATAACTGTTTATCCTTCTATCTTTGTTTTATTCCTCTTAATAAAATCCATATTCTCAGCACAAGTAAGAGCAAAATGAAACCAATAAAATTATTCAAAAGGAGGTAAAAGTTGAGATATAAAATGCAGACACCATTGAATCCAGACAGGGCTTCAGATGCAGGAATGATAATATATGGGACATTGTCCAAGAAACCTTTTCGAAAATCGGAAAGGCGCGTGGCCTTTAGTGTTACTTCAGTCGTCTTAATAAGAAAACTTGTCTGAAATGCAACCAGGCTTCAGAAGATAAACCAATCCTTATAAGGAAATTGTGTTCGTTTTACAACAAACTCCAAAGCGAAATTAGAGAATTATCACTAAATAAATTCAAAACCCTCGTTAAACGTAAATTAATCAATAAAGCTTTTTATAAATTTGACGAATACTTAAATGATCCTAATCCTTAGGATTGATTTGCACTGAGCAATTTAAAAGAGTGGCGGAAAGTTTATTGCCAGTTCTTCTTGCCCGCTCTACGCCCTTGACTTGCGAACTGGTAGTAAATGTAAATTTACAATTAATTGAACTTCATTTTTGACGTTCATAAGTGTATTTGTTTACCTATATGAATAAACGTATTTTGAGTTTGAGTTTGTCTATCTCTCTATCCATAATAAACTCCCTTAATTTAATGACTAGGTGACGAGGCTTACGTCAACGTTTTTATTGGTATTTTCATGTTTAAAACGCTAGAATCCATTATATGTATGTAGTGTGGACTCAGTTTCCGCTCTTAGACGCCCATTTGGTCCATTGTTCATAAAGTCCTGGCTAATTAAGCCAGCCTAGCTCCTTCCAGAAGCTTAGACGCTTCCTGGGCACTACGCAGGCTTCACGGAGCGACCTCGCTGCTCCAAGGAATTCTATTCGTTGGAAAGCTACATCTACGCATTCCAGGACTACGTGGGTGACTGTTTCCTGTGAGCTGAAACAACCTCTTCACAAGGGACTGTCTGTCGTGCCAAGGACAAAGAGATGTTTATTAATAATAATTATTATTTATTGCAAGAATATGGTACAAAAATGTGTAAGGTGGTACAATCGTAAGTTCGCATATTCTGTCACACATAATGGCGCGCAAATTTGTCTTTAAAGCAATTTTCCATTTTGCATTATTAGTCATATGAATTGGTCAATTCTTATATTATTTGTATCGTACATATCATATCATACGTTTTTATTTATTTATTTACACTTCATTGCCATAATACACATAATTATACATATAGAAAAAAAAACAAAAAGTAAGTAGGTTATATAAGTTATTAGGCAACGGGCGGCCTTATCGCTAACAAGCGATTTCTTTTACGTTATTAAATTTTTATTTATTAAGGAGAGGTAATTATCACTATCATTATTTTGAGATTAATTCTGTTGAGACTAAAGCTTAGGTTATCTTAAACAATAAAGATGGCCGTTATTAACAACCGTAAAATGACGGCCGTTAGTTAACGGCACCGCTTTTCTAGGAAACCTAAGCTTAAGAAGTCGCTTTGTCACTACCGGCTATAAACCCTTGATGCGAACATTTTTAAGACGCATGACGTGTGACAGCTGCACAGATGATAGTATATTGTAACACGAATTAGACAAATCTTGTAATTTACATTTATGAGTCACTTTGCATATTCGAAAGCGCACATTAATGTTAATCACTATAGAATATTACGTTACATTACGGGTAAAACGTTTGTATTTGATACAACACTATATTTTTTTAATAATAAAATAATGATAAAAGTTGTTGCATTGTCTCATGTTCGTTTGTGTTTGTAAATTGATTATGTTTCTGTTTTTAAGTAAATCTATTTTTTTATTTTAATTGTTAAAATTGTTGTTTTGTTCAGTGTATATATGTAAATAGTATGGGTCCACTGAAAAGCAGTGTTGCTGGTGACAGCTTAAAGCGGAGTTGGGCCCATTTATTAAAGTGTTTTTTTATGTAATAGGAGGCAAACGGGCAGGAGGCTCACCTGATGTTAAGGGATAACGCCCATGGACACTCACATTTCCAGAAAGCTCGCAAGTGCGTTGCCGGCCTTTTAATAATTGGCAGGTACGCTTTTTTCCTGAAGGCCCCTTAGATAAATTGGTTCGGAAATACTTCAGTTAGCAGCTGGTTCCACATAGGTGGTGAGTGACAAAAAGTGCCTTAAGAAACGCTCAGTTTTTGTTTGTATTTATTATATATATATATATATATATATATATATATATATGTGTGTGTGTGTGTGCTTTATTCAAATAAATGTTTTTCGCTTCTTTCATAATAGAGCAAGATCCCAGGGCCGCCAGACGTCACGTATTTTCTGACGGATGAAATGTGGACGATTGGGTAGTGTTAGTATGTACTATGATCGTATGCCTACCTGCTAGCTTGGTCAAACGGCCAATTTCCAGGTATCAGGTAATCAAGGTACACAAAAACATTACTTACTTCACGTAAATTCTCATGGCTGATTTTTATATATGTTTTCGAGTGTATAGTTAAAAATAAATTGTCAATACTCCCAGACACTTTCCGTCGGCCATATTGCTTAACAGACGCTTTAAGGGTCTCAAAATAATTAGTCAACTTCACGTAAATTCTGACGCTCCATTTTTATATATGTTCATCCGACAACTATTTTAAAAGCTTTGACAAGAAGACAGACCGATCCAAGGGGCCAATCATCCCCTAAACTAAATTTTAATATCTCTATGAGTGAGAGAGCATTATCTACGCGCATGAGACTGAGTGAGACCGACTGCGCTGTTAAAGCCATGAAAATTACTTGAAAAATTATTATTATTCAAAAAGGGCAAGCAAAGGCCGTTTAATATTTTGAAGAAAAATGAAGAGTACCAACAAAGCATTTCACCGTTTTGGTACGTTGGATTTTGTTGGTGATGTAGACTACAGTTGTTTATCATTTACATACATGGTATCTGATATAAATGAAGAATTCAATCGAAAGAATTTAAGAAACTTCGATGCCAGTAACTTACCACCTTGTAAAAGTGAGCTTTGGCAACAGTTTCGACGGGCTAGCTTTGGAACAATGCAAGTATGAAGATGATAAATATTTTCAACCCCGAAAACAATGGCTGGACACTACAAGATGGTAAATATGATTTTCATCGGTTCGATGGAGATCAATTACCGGGTTTTGTCAGTGAGTCGCTGGAAGAACAATCAGGTAAATTATTTTCGTTTCTCATATTATTTGTATCTTTTTAGTTTTTTCAGACCTTCATTGTTTAACTTGTTTTTTACAGAGGAAGAAAATAAGGATAATGCTGATGATGACGATCACGATTTAGATATTCAATTTCAAGATTGATATTTGATGATGATGATAATGAAGATTAAAAGCCACTGTTAAGAAATATTGAAGAATTAATATTTTTCCACTTTATTTCCAAATTTCCAATAAATAATTAATTAAAAAAATTGCTGCTATTTAAATATAAGTGGTATTTTTAAAAAATATTTTTTAGTTCTAATTAATAAATTGAAAAAAAAAAAAATGTCGGCTAACTTTAGTATTATTTATTATGTGTCAATTTTTTTCTTATTTTTGTTGCTATAATTTACTTGTCAACAAAAGTTCTAAAAATTATAAAATATCTGTTCAAGTAATTTTCATGGCTTTAACAGCGCAGTCGGTCTCACTCAGTCTCATGCGCGTAGATAATGCTCTCTCACTCATAGAGATATTAAAATTTAGTTTAGGGGATGATTGGCCCCTTGGATCGGTCTGTCTTCTTGTCAAAGCTTTTAAAATAGTTGTCGGATGAACATATATAAAAATGGAGCGTCAGAATTTACGTGAAGTTGACTAATTATTTTGAGACCCTTAAAGCGTCTGTTAAGCAATATGGCCGACGGAAAGTGTCTGGGAGTATTGACAATTTATTTTTAACTATACACTCGAAAACATATATAAAAATCAGCCATGAGAATTTACGTGAAGTAAGTAATGTTTTTGTGTACCTTGATTACCTGATACCTGGAAATTGGCCGTTTGACCAAGCTAGCAGGTAGGCATACGATCATAGTACATACTAACACTACCCAATCGTCCACATTTCATCCGTCAGAAAATACGTGACGTCTGGCGGCCCTGGGATCTTGGACCATAAATATTAATAATAAAGTCATTTGATAACCATAATTTACAAATAGGTCATAAATACACATAGATTAAAACATATAAACACTTATATAAATAATAAACAATATGACAAAACAAATAAAAAAATCAAAGTATGTAAATGAGTATTGCTATTTTACTAGACAACCCTGTTAATAATCTAATCTATTAAACTTACATGAATTGAATTCATAAAAAATATGATACTAACTTCAAGTCGAATAATTCAAATGTTTATGTAAATGTTCAAATAACTCGTACATATTGAGAATCCACTAATGTATACAAATTACTTGGGTATATCATGACTAGACGCAGGAATTAATATAATATATTCATAAAGGATCCATGAAGTGGCGTGGCTAAGTGAAACTGGCATACATGGAAAATAGGTCTCGGAAAATTTAATAAGGCAATTTTTGTTGTGCACTTAAACTAGATTTTATTAAAAATAAAACATGTGAGCCGTCACGGGACGCCTGGCAGATGTGAAACATCGACATTATTTTGTCGTCTATCGAAAGATTATTTTGTAATAGTAATATGCAAAAAAGAACAGATTGTGATAGGAACTAAATATGTCATAATGATAAAATAAAATATTACGATATTTTTCCAGATAACGATGACTATTTAATGAATAAACATTTATTTTCATTAAATACAAAAAAATACGAATTTATTTCAAATCGTGACTACTTAATTCGTTTAATCAGTGACTTCGAAATACACACACCGTACACACTACTGCATATAGACTGTATATATATACCATCATATAGTGTGGCGACGCGTCGCCACGGCATGCGTCGCCACGCCAGAAATCGGTTTTACGTGCCGCTATAGATGTTTCACATCAAAAATATTTGAATATCCACTCTAAGAATATAAGTACCTAAAGGAAAATGTGAACGTCTCTGTCGTGACAGGTAATTCATTGATATTGATATTGGGACATTAAAAATACACATCAGAATGTAGTAGACTAAATTTAGGACGCCCGTCTGATGGCGGTTCGTATTATTAAGTTTCTAATGTAAAAAAAATACAATTACTATTAGAGAAACAAAGTTCTTTAAACGTTTAATTGTTGTCTACCTTTAAATAAATATAGTGCGCTCTGTGCCATATTTTTCGTCTATCGAGCAACCCACGCTTTTTCACAATAATACCAGTATTTTTTGTTCATTACCATTTTCAGCCTAAATTAGGAATTATTTTTCACTTTTTAGTTTGATGTGCTTTAAAAGCGTGTTTTTTAGTTTTTTTAAACTATATTTATTTTCCACATTTTAGTCCTAGCAGCAATACGTGTTGTCTCAATTTAATCGTATTGCTTTGTGGACTTAAAAAAAATTTCTTTATTTTTTCGAGATTAACCTATGAAATTATTATATTGTCGCTGATTCTTTATAAGTGTACAAAGTTTGAATTAAATCTGTCCGTTAAAAGTGGGTCAAAATCGAGTCCGAAGGAGTCGGTTACATACATACATACATACATACAGGTGAAGCTAATATAAAGCGTGTAAAACAATTGCGATATGTTAATAGATAACATTCCATTACATATGCATTAGTTTAGTTTGAATCGCCGAGGTGTCAAACGTCAAAGTGACACCTGAAGTTAGTGTTGCTAGCGCCATATATTTTTACTACCCTAGCAACCTCATTAATATATGTTATTTTAACTATTTTGTTTTATTGTACGATTGTTCAAATAAAATCTTTTATTTTTAGAAATTATCGACAACATAGCTCTCTAGCTATTTGTCTTGCTATTTGTTAATCCCGAAAAATAGATCCAGTAAGAAATTACGGACCACTCAACTCGTTTATAAATACTATACTTATATGTTGTTATATAAAACTATTTAAAAACAGGCCACGCATATTTTCATATTGAATGCGCCACTTAAAACTAGGGTTTTAGCAAAATTTCCGACAAACTTCTTGAAAACACGTTCTATGAGGTTTCCTTTGATAGTTTTCGTCAGTACTAATTAGTCAAGTCCAACTCTATTCAGTATTAAGGACTTGATGGTTATCATTTTTTACCTTCTTTACTCTTAGCTAAATGTACGACGCACTAGGTAAATTATATTTTACTCCCAATAGGAAATTTAAATTTTAAAAACCAGCATTACAGTTCTTGGTCTCAGAATTCTATATTTTTGATAATAAATTTAGGTAAGAAATCACATGTCAATAGGTGACGTACACCATCAATAGGCTTTAAGTTATACGGTTTTCTCATGATTTTTTGCTTTACAAGAGTTGATGCAGTCACCCTGACTAAACTTTGAACGCATGATTATCGGGTTTAGTATCCTATACTGGTTAATACCCATCCCACCCAAACACACAAACATAGCTTACATATTTTAAAATAAAAGCCTTTTTAACTATTCACTTATATTAACTTTAAACCTTAAAAACCTTTGCTGACAACTGTTTTATTTATTTTAACATTAATTTGTTTTCGTCGTGGTTTAAACAATAGCTAGCGAATATTTTTATTTTAGTAACAAAAGCTTGCCAACGCTCTGCAAATAAAGCGAAAAAAAATACAAGTTTTAATGTGATACTTATAGGCAAACATAACGATAATTTTATTTTATGTTTAACTAGCCGTTTCGCGCCCGCTTTGCTGGACGAATTAAAATAAATTTTATGTTTCATTATTTTATTTTTTTTCATATTTTTATTATTCTTCTTTTTAACTTCCCGCTAAGAAAATTGAAATATTTCGAAAATCGAGTTTTTAACAGATGTTGACGTTTAGAGGTTCTAGGAAGCCTCCCCGAATGTTTCCGCGGTGAAGTCCGTATGGATAAATTTTCATAAAAGTAAAACAGCAATAAAAAATGAAGAAGAATGAAATAAATAGCCATAAACCATCTAGGAAAAATTTCGCATCGAATGGTGGTAGTTTCATGTCGATACGATCAGTGGTTTAGGCGTGAAGGAGCCTCAAACGAAGACCATTAAATTTTCCATTCCTTTATATATATAGATAAATAAAATAAAAAAATATTTACACTTCAAGACCACTTCTTACAGTATTATTTTTATGTTCGGCCTAAATAAGAAACCTGCTTTGGGGGCGAAATAAACTATGATTACAGCATCTCTAAGTCTCTAAAATTGGCATGTTATTTCGATAAGAAGATCCGAAGGCTTAATGCTATATATGAAGGATCCTTCATACTTTCTTTGCGACTAATACTTCTATAGGGTTCGCGTTGTTGTATATAACCACTATGAAAATAATAATACTTGTGTGATCGTTGAATGTATATATTTTGCGTAAATATATACCGCGGCGTCGGCAGCGAGTTGTACGTGTGTCCCGTATGATATCGTGAGCCGTACTAAACTGAAGGATTGCGCTGTGGAATGCGCGTACGCCTCGCCCCCGCCAGCCGCGGAGAACAATAGACACGGTTTACATGAAGAAGTTGGTAAGTACATTTTTGCAATTTAATATTTAATTTATTTTGGTAATTTTATTGATGTTTTTATTTGTTCTGTTTCAGCTACCGATGACGACGAGGACGCCACATCACTCCCCTGCCGAGACCGTTTTACGGTCGATAGTAGTCCGGAAACTTAACTAATCTTCCACTTCTAGTCTTTTTTTCAGGTGGCGTTGCATCGTGATTGGTGTGTAGCGGCAGTGCGGTCATCGGTGGACGGATGGTTGTGTCGTATTCTCTGTTTTCTTTCGTAAGGTAAGCTGGTTTTATTCTGTCTATTGTTACTGTAACTTCTTTGCCTTTTATGTCTAATGAAAATGTTTTTGTATTTCTTTTCAGAACTTTATATGGGCCGGTATATGGTGATTCAAGCGATCGTTTTGCGGGACCACGGCGAAGAAAAACAAACTGTGCAGTATGTATGTCATTCGGCAAATAGAATGTTTTACTGTTGTGGTTTGATGCAGGAGTTGGGGTTAATACTGCCATATGATTTCTCAAGCGAGCTGTATAGTCTGCTGGATTTAGGTTCTGGTCAAGCGAAGGTGAGAAAAATTGTCCCGGTAGTCGTAGTGGTTCTCCATTTACTAGCTCTGCGGCTAATGCCTGCAGATCTTCTTTCCAGGCAGCTCTTATTCCTAGTAGCACTAGGGGAAGTGTTTCAGTCCACTGTGGGTTGTTGTGACAGATGATGGCTGCTTTTAGTTGGCGATGTAATCTCTCCACCATTCCATTGCATTGCGGATGGTATGAGGTGGTGGGACGATGTTCTGCGCCGATCAGGTTGGTGATGCTTTGGAAGAATTGTGATTGAAATTGTAAGCCTCTGTCTGTTGTTACAGTTTATGGACATCCATGACGAGATACCCAGTTGCTAATGAACGCGGAAGCACAAGTTTCTGCTGTAATATCCGCTAGTGGATAGCCATCAGGCCAACGTGTGAAGCGGTCTATTGCTGTCAGGCAGTATCTAAAGCCATTAGAGTATGGTAATGGGCCTATAATGTCCAGGTGTACGTGGGCAAAACGTTTTGATGGTACTGGAAAGGTTGTAAACGGTGCGTTCGTATGTCTGTTGACTTTACTTCGTTGGCAGTCTACGCATTCCTTTGCCCAAGTTTTGCAATCGCGTCTTACTCCGGGCCACACAGATCTTTGAGCTACCATTTTAGCAGTGGTAGGGCCGCTGGGATGGCTGAGTTGATGTATGGTTTCAAAAACACGTTTGCGATAGGCAGGTGTTATGTACGGTCTAGGCGATTTGGTAGAAAAATCGCAGTACAGCTGGTTTTCAGCGATCTGTTTCAGTTGTAGTGCTGTGTTTTTGGTTAGAAAAGCTTGCAATTCAGGGTCTTGAGCCTGATCTCTTGCAAGTGCGTCGTAATTTATAGTGACAATCTCTTCTACACGTGATAGGGCGTCAGCGACGATGTTGTCTTTACCGGGGATGTATTTTAGATCGGTGGTGAATTGAGATATATAGTCAAGATAGCGGAATTGTCTTGGAGAGCACTGGCTTCTGTTTGTTGTAAAGGCGTAGGTGATGGGCTTGTGGTCGGTGTAAATGCAAAAGTTTCTTGCTTCCAACATATATTTAAAGTGTTTGATACCTTCGTATATGGCCAGTAGCTCCCTATCGTATGGACTATATTTTTTTTGCGATGTCGTCAGTTTACGAGAGAAAAATCCCAAGGATTCCCAGTTGATTTTCGTTTTTGTTGCAGGACAGCGCCGATGAAGTCGTCTGAAGCATCTGTGAATAAGGCTAGATCCAGGTTGATTTCAGGGTGGACAAGAAGAGTGGCTTGAGATAGGCTGCGCTTGCACTCATTGAAAGCTGTTACAAGGTTAGTCATATCGATAGGTGCATTTCCTTTGATGTTACCTGTTAGGGCATCGTTCAGAGGAGCCTGTATCTTTGCTGCATCAGGGATGAATTTCCGGTAGTAGTTTATCATTCCCAGGAACCGTCGGAGTTGTTTTGCTGTTTTCGGCTGAGGGTAGTTGGTAATTGCTTCCACTTTCTCTTTGAGGGGGCGTATGCCTTCAGTCGAGACGCTGGAGCCGAAGAAAGTTACTTTGTTAACGCCGAATATGGACTTAGAGGTGTTTATTAAGATGCCATACTGGTTAAGTCGTTCGAAGACAGTTTAAAGGTGCTGAAGATGGAGTTCTCAGGTCTTCGAGAATACTAGGATGTCGTCAATATACTCATATGTAAATTCCAGCCCTTGAAGAACTTCATCGATTAATCTTTGGAAGGTTTGAGCAGCGTTTCTTAAACCAGCTTCCTGCCAGCCATCCTTGTAGCTAGTGGGAGTGCCATGCTGTTGCCTTCGGGCTTCAGCCAAATGGGCAGGCACGACCGGGGCAGTACCACTGTCTCTCAGAAAACCGGCGTGAAGTGATGCAAAAGGTTCGCCTTCTTGTACTCGCGTTTCGTGCGGTGAGAGAGATTCCCGGAGCCCATCCCCCCCCACACAAGAAATATGAAGGTGCAGAAAAAACAGAATCTACCCCAGGGGGTACCACACGCGCTCGCGGTGGAGAATCCCCTCTGGGCGTCCACCACCGGGACACTCAGCACCCGGTGGTGGACGCACAGGCTGCCCTTCGTATTCTGGGGGGGCAATTCTGCGCTCTACAAAAATAGTAATCGTCCTCGGGGCAAACGGAGCAATTATACAAAGGCACCCCCGTCCACACTCGCCGTGGACTTCACAAATGTTAGGGGGCTTAATTCTAACATCAACGCTGTCCACTATCATCTAGAGACTGCGAAGCCGGCCTTGCTCTTTCTTACCGAGACTCAGATATCCTCCCCGGCTGATACTTCCCACCTATCCTACCCGGGGTACAAATTGGAACATTCATTTGTGCTGCGGGCTGGAGTTTGCGTGTACGTCAGAGAGGATATCTGTTCTCGTCGCCTCGGGACGCTTGAAGGAAGGGACCTATCTAACCTCTGGCTGCGCGTAGACTGCGATGACCATCCGCGATTCTACGCATGCCTGTATAGGTCCCATAGCGGAAATACCGAAACTGACCGACTCATTGAGCACATCCAAATGGCTACAGATTCCCTGCTCGAAAGGGTTCCTACCGCTGAAATCGTGATACTTGGGGATTTTAACGCCCACCATGCCGATTGGCTCGGCTCTGAAACCACCGATCACGCGGGAAGATCCTTTCACGACTTTGCTTTAGCCTACGACCTGACACAAATGGTCCCTGCGATTACGCGAATACCAGATGTGGATGGTCATAAACCCTCTTTGTTGGACCTTCTGCTGACTTCTCATCCGGAGAACTATCAAGTCTCTGTTGACCCGCCATTGGGTTCATCAGATCATTGTGTGGTCCGGAGTACTGTGCCATCTACGCGCCCTTCACGGCCCCGCTTTATGGGTTGTCGCCGTATTTGGCACTATAAGTCAGCAGATTGGGACGGGATGCGGTCTTTCTTTGCGTCCTACCCTTGGGGGCCTATGTGCTTTTCGCCGGAAGCTCCAGATTCCGTCGCCGCCTCTGTCGCCGAAGTGGTTCTGCAGGGCATGGAACTCTTTATTCCATTTTCTGCGGTGCCGATCGGTGGCAAGTCTCAGCCCTGGTTTAAACGTTCTTGCAAGGCGGCCTCGCGTCGAAAGCGAGAATGCTTTAAGGCATGGGCGGAAGCGGCGAAATCTCGTGATGCCAATACCAGCGAACTTAAAAAAGCATATAACTCAGCCTCCAGGTCCTTCAAACGGGAAATCACTAAGGCAAAGTCAGAGCACATTGCCAGATTTGGCGAGAGATTGGCCCAACTCCCATCAGGGACTCGAGCCTTCTGGTCTCTCGCCAAAGCTGTCCAAGGGAATTTTTGTCAGCCCGCCATTCCGCCACTGCACAGGGAGGATGACTCTCTGGCCCACACTGCGAAGGAGAAGGCTGACCTTTTGGGCTGTCTCTTCGCGTCTAACTCGACTTTGGATGACCGAGGGAGATCACCACCGACCATTTCGCGGTGTGATTCTTCGATGCCGGAAATCACATTCCGGCAACGTGCTGTCCGCAAAGCACTATCTTCCTTGGACATTCATAAGTCGAGCGGGCCGGATGGTATCCCCCCAATTGTGCTGCGTACTTGTGCTCCTGAGTTGGCTCCGGTCTTAACGCGCCTTTTCCGGTACCTGTACTCGCTCGGCACTGTCCCGAAGTGCTGGAAGACCGCTTTGATACATCCGATCCCTAAAAAAGGCGATCGCTCTGATCCGTCCAACTATCGCCCAATAGCTATAACCTCCTTGTTCTCCAAAATAATGGAATCCATTGTTAATTGCCAGCTCTTGAGGTATCTAGAGGGCCACCAGCTGATTAGCGATTATCAGTACGGCTTTCGTCGTGGTCGTTCGGCTGGTGACCTTCTTGTATACCTTACACATAGATGGGCAGAGGCAATTGAGTCCAAGGGGAGGCGCTAGCGGTTAGTTTGGACATAGCGAAAGCCTTCGATCGGGTGTGGCACAGAGCACTGCTCTCGAAGCTTCCAGCCTATGGGCTTCCCGAGAAATTACGCAATTGGATCTCCAGCTTTCTGGCCGATCGGAGCATCAAGGTCGTCATCGACGGAGCATGTTCCGACCTAAAACCCGTAAACGCTGGGGTCCCACAAGGCTGTGTTCTATCCCCGACCCTATTTCTTCTGCATATCAATGATATGTTGAAACTTAGCAACATTCATTGCTATGCGGATGACAGTACTGGGGATACTTTTTACACTGGCCGGGCAGGTATTTCTCGGGCAGTTGTTGATGAGTACCGGAACAAACTTGTGTCTGAAGTTGAAACTCTACTTCGTGGAGTCTCAGATTGGGGCAGACAAAACCTAGTCCAATTTAACCCCAAGAAGACACAAGTTTGCACGTTTTCCGCTAAAAAAACACCCTTTGTCGCTACTCCTCTTTTCGAAAACACTCTTCTTAAAGCCACAGCCAGCATTGGAATACTTGGCGTTGACATATCGAGCGACGTTCAGTTTCGCGGTCACTTGGAGGGAAAGGCTAAATTAGCCTCCAAAAAGCTTGGTGTGCTCAGTAAGGCGAGACGGTACTTCACTCCGGGCCACCGCATGCAACTATATAAAGCGCAAATTCGGCCCCACATGGAGTACTGCTCTCACCTCTGGGCGGGGGCTCCCCAGTACCAGCTCCTTCCACTTGACCGTATACAACGCAGAGCGGTTCGAATCGTTGACGACCAATCCCTCTCCGAGCGGCTTGATCCTTTGGCGTTGCGTAGAGATGTGGGGTCACTCTGCATCTTCTACCGCATTTACCATGGAGAGTGTTCAGAGGAGTTGTTCGGATTAATACCTGCAGCTGAGTTTCATCATCGGACGTCGAGGCAGAATACGAAATTCCACCCGTATCACCTCGACGTCCGACGTTCCACAACTGAGCGTTTCTCAAGGCAGTTTTTGCCGCGCACCACCACTATGTGGAACCAGCTGCCCACTGAAGTATTCCCGAACCAATTCGACTTAGGGTCCTTCAAGAAAAGAGCGTACCAATTTTTAAAAGGCCGGCAACGCACTCGCGAGCCCTCTGGCATTGAGAGTGTCCATGGGCGGCGGTATCACTTAACATCAGGTGAGCCTCCTGCCCGTTTGCCCCCGTTCTATAAAAAAAAAAAAAAAAACCAAAGGTCATATACGGAAATTCGAACGGTCCGAATGGTGTCGTTATGGCTGTTTTAGGTATGTCCTCATTCGCGACAGGTATCTGATTGTAGGCCTTAATCAGGTCAATCTTTGAAAATATTTTAGCTCCAGACAGCTGGTAAACAAAGTCATTAATCTGTCTTATTGGATATCGATCAGGGATGGTTCTGGCATTAAGTGCTCTGTAGTCGCCGCATGGTCTCCAACCGTCGTCCTTCTTTTTGGCTAAATGTAAGGGGGACGACCATGGGCTCTCTGATTTACGAGCTGTTCCATTTGTGTACATCTCTTCAAACTCTTTTTTCGCAATAAGCAGTCTATCTGGGGCTTAACGTCTGGGACGAGCTGCGGCTGGTGGACCAGGGGTAGTACGTATATGATGCTTCGTTTGGTGCTTGGTTTCTTTTGGCTTTCCAGTAGGTTTCGTTACATCTGGGTAGTTGCGAAGTAAGTCGTGGAAGTCGGAATTTCCAGCAACTGTTTTGATGGTCACCGTTTCCACAGCAATATTGGCGCAGCGTGGCGCGTTGACGGACAAACTTGTGAGGCCGTCGATGAGGCGGTGACGACGACAGTCCACTAATAGGGTGTAGTGGCCCAAGAAGTCAACACCAATGATGGGTCGTGTGACGTCCGCAACTACGAATCTCCAGGTGAAGTCCCGGCGAAGTCCGAGGTCCAGGTGTAAGGATATGTAGCCATACGTAGCTATGATAGTGTTGTTGGCAGCGTATAACTCATATTTAGTTTTATGACGCTGGTCTCTGGTCGCCGACTTAGGAAAAACGCAAACGTCAGATCCCGTGTCTATCAAGTACTTCAGTTTAGTTTTCTTTTCGACGATGAAGAGGTGGTCATTAGGAGTATGCGTATGGCAGTCGTTAGCCGCCACTACAGGCTGCCGTTCGCGTTTAAAGTCTTGTAGGAACAGGGCGTGAGACATTTTATGGCGTTTTCACCGAATTTTCTGTGGTAGTACGCTATTCATTTTGTTTTCCTTCCATCTTTGGGTGGAGCGTGAGTGAGATCTTGATCTGTTATACCTACGTTGTGGTGATCTGCTTGATCGGCTATTAAACATGCTCAGGGAAGCAACTTGCTTGGTTAATTCGTTAACTTGCCTGGCCAAGCTTCCTAAGGCGGTGAGGTAGTGGTCTGGAGGATTTTCAGCATGTTGGTTAGCTGAGGACGATGTAGCGGCGTAAACTTTTGGTGGTGTTGGGGCTGCGATGGCTATAATTTTGTCAGCCAACTCTGCAAGTTTCTCTAGTGGCATATCCATATGCGATGCAATGATAGGTTGAATGTTATTGGGTAACCTATTGTGCCATGCTGATCTAATAAATTCGTCTGGTACCTGTGGTCCGGCCAAATGTTGTAGGTGACGAAGAAATTGTGAAGGCTTTCTAGTGCCGAGTTCTTGATTGTCTAAATTGCCTGATTTCTTCTTCGCGCGGTTTACTTAATCGCTTTATTAGCTCCGCTTTGAGGGTTTGGTATTTGTTGTCTTTGGGAGGACTTTCTATAATATCCGCAACTTCAATAGCGAACTGTGGGTCCAGTTGGCTAGTCGCGTTATAAAATTTAGTCGTGTCTGATGTTATTCCCGCTAAACAAAATTGGCCTTCCAATTGAGCAAACCAGAGTGCAGGTCGATTTGGTAAAAATGGTGGAATTTTAATACCAACCTTGAAAAGTTCATGGGCACTCTTTTCCATTTGGACCGTGTACCCTCCGTTTTCGTCTTGCATGGTAAACAAGTACTAAGTGTGCTGCGACCGCGTGGCGTGTAGTTTTTTTACTTGGTCACGTCGGGGTCACCAGTATAGGGTTCGCGTTGTTGTATATAACCACTATGTAAATAATAATACTTGTGTGATCGTTGAATGTATATATTTTGCGTAAATATATACCGCGGCGTCGGCAGCGAGTTGTACGTGTGTCCCGTATGATATCGTGAGCCGTACTAACTGAAGGAGCGCGCTGTGGAATGCGCGTACGCCTCGCCCCCGCCAGCTGCGGAGAACAATAGACACGGTTTACATGAAGAAGTTGGTAAGTACATTTTTGCAATTTAATATTTAATTTATTTTGGTAATTTTATTGATGTTTTTATTTGTTCTGTTTCAGCTACCGATGACGACGAGGACGCCACACTTCCTTATATTGTAAATAACTTTTCCTAACTGGCTTTAGTATTTGGCATTTTAAGTCACTTATAACTTAAAATATCCAAGAATAAGATCACGCACAATCGAAAGACACTAAACCACACTTTCACAGATGAGGACACTGACAATTAAATAATGACATTTTAAACCATTAAAAAAATTGTTCTAATAGGTTGTTTTTAGTCAAATTTATAAAGCTATAAGTATTACACACATACGCTTTATCTGGTTCGTGAAAGCCTATGAATAATAACTAGATTACAAAGACGGTCAAAAGAAAAGTAACTTAAATAAGGAACTAAAAGTTACTACGTGGCCCTCAAATAAAATGCTTAATTAAACGGTTGTCATGGCAACTCCTTAAAATAGGATATGCAAATGTCAAAAACTCTTTTAAGATTCACTCGACTTAGCGAATTTGCAATTCCAGCAGGTACAATTGTAAAGTACTTATAAGATTCATGTTATTTCCTTTTAATAAGATTTGTGAATATAACTTCTAAATATCATACGGAAATTTTTCAGTCGTCATCAGCGAAGGTCATAAAACTCATTTTTTGTACCGCACAGCGGACATACAACAAGTAATATTTAAGCCTTGATTTGTTTAAGCTATCGCGGAATATGGTTAAAAGGAGTAGTAAGAATATCCGTAGCGTAAAATCACCTACATCATGTGCACACTCACGTACTCATTTTTACACCATCACACAACACAGCCAAATTAAGTATCACTTAGTTATAAGTATTGAATATTTTTTATTGTTTGTTCCCTTTTGTAAATTTTTGAATCTTTTTGTAGACGAATATTATGCATCTCTGGTTATATTTTTAGTGTAATTGTTTGTTATTGTATATAATTTTTGTTAGCTGTAGGATTACGAAATCAATAAATATTTGTTAAAAATCTATTGATTTATTTCTTTATTAACACCACCTATGAAGTAAGGTTACGTTTAGAGTTGAAATAGATTACGTAATTATGCGTCATCCACTCATACCTCTTGCTTCATCCATTTATAAGTCTTGGCCTTAGATAGCTTCCAAGCATTACGTAACGCAAGTTTTGGAAATTTTCAATCCCTCTCCCCCATGTAACGGGCCGTACATTTTTCTGTACTTTCCCCTCCTCCCTAGTAAACCGTTACGTGACTACCAAGTGACCATGTAAAAAAATCAGTAGCCATTTAAAATTTCGAGAAAAATCCTGTTAAAAATCAGAGAATCTAAACGACCATTCTGAACAATTAAACAATGTTACATTACGGGTAGTTCATCCCCGGCCCTGTAATGGATCGTAATGTTTTACAAGACACCCCCTCTCCTAAAATTCGTAACTTAATACTTGAACACTCTATTAGACATCTGCGTCTATTGCAGTAATCATTTTCCTTCGCAAGGTGAGATCTGTGCCATATCATTGACACACATCGCCGACATTTTCACGACATAATCAGTCTACTATGCTGTAGATACAGCTACGGCGTAGTAAGAAAGTCTACGTAGAACGTACGTAGTATACGTACGTCGTAGAAGATACTTCTACGTACGTCAATTACTTAATTGGTATCTGTTTAAATAAATCTTCTTTCTAGTCTTTCTCTGACTACGTTTGCTGTAAACCACTCAGAACAGGTATTTATGTAATTAATTCGATTTATAAGTTTTACTGTAAAATAAATGGCATTTATTATATTTGTATATTTAATACGTTTATATAAAGTTTATTTCACGGCCAATAGGCATTTTCTTGTTTATTTTTCTTTAATGACTCGTCTCTTTCTAGGTTTAAAGAACTTTATTACTCATAAGAACTTATAGTTCGCTTACAATGAGATACAGTAGGTACTTAATTCTAAAAGTATATAATATTAGTCTCTCTAGGGCGTTGGAAACATTACTGATTGCAAATAATCCTTCAGACCTCCTTTGAAAACATTCATATTTTCGCACAGCTTCAATTCTTCTGGTAAGTTGTTGAACAACTGTGCTCCTTCGAACAATATTGTTGTTTTTCCGTAATTAGTCCGCGGTGTTATAAGTTGAAGCCTATTTTTTTTTCTCAAGTGGCTTGTATTTGTTTTTTTATGCAACTTTATATTAGATTGGATGGAATTTGTTATAATTTTCTTTACTAGGATGCATGTGTAGTATATATATAGTTGTCTAATATTTAGTATTTTTGTTTTTTCATATAATATTTTAGTTGGAGTTAGGTGATTATAATGGAATAAAACTTTTATAATTTTGTTTTGGGTCCTTTGTAATTTATTTAGATTAGTTTTCGCGGCTGATCCCCATATTTCAATTAAATATTCAAGATTTGATTTTACTAAAGAGTTGTATATAATAGTTCGTATTTTTTTTGGGATGCAGTGTGCAACTTTACGTAGTGCAACTAACAAAGACATTAGTTTTGTTTTGACATGATCGATATGCGACTTCCAGGAGAGCTGGTCATCTAATATTAGTCCGAGATATTTTTCTTGAGTTGAGCGTTTTATTGCATCATTATTTATTATTAGTGGTGGGTAGTCTGAAATCTGTTTATTTCTTGCGGCGAAAATCATATGAGATGTTTTAGATGTGTTAATAGTTAATAAGTTATATTTTAACCATTCGCTGAGTAGCTGTAAGTCCTTCTGAGAATTATTTATTAAATCACTAATCGATTCGCCGAAATAAAATAGGCAAGTATCGTCTGCGTACAATGTTAGATGACCTGTGAGCCCTATTTTGTTAATGTTATTAATATAAATTAAGAATAGCAAGGGACTTATTATGGAGCCTTGAGGGCAACCATATGGCACGTTTTGGATTGAAGACCTGAAATTTCCTATTTTCACAACCTGATACCTATTTAGTAAATAGGATGTAAACATATCCAATGCTGTGCCTGTGACACCAGCATTGTTTAATTTTTGTAAAAGCTTTTGATGACTCACAGTGTCGAATGCTTTTTTCATATCAATAAAAATACCTAGTACAATATTTTTTTGGTCAATATTTGTTTTGATTTTTGTGATTAAATCAGTCGCTGCCGTAAGAGTACATGAATTAGCACGAAAGCCATATTGTTGTTCGATCAAGAAATGTTTTTCGCTTAGATAATTGTTCAGGCGGGTATATAAAACCCGTTCAAAAATTTTTGATAAAACAGATAGGACCGACACAGGCCTATAATTGCTAGGATCAGTTCTACATCCTGATTTGTGTATAGGACTGATCTTAGCAACCTTTAGTGTGTCGGGGAAGATACCTTTCTGTAAACAAACATTTATACAATTTGTTAACCTCTCAACAATAACATTTTTTAGGCATTTTATAGATTTGGTGCTAATACCATCCAAACCGGTGCTGGTGTTACTGTCGAGATCGTCGATAATTTTTGAGATTTCGCGCGTATCGCACGGCGAGAGTTTATCTAACGTTATGTCGTGTGTATAGCTAGGTTCGTACATCAGAATATTACCAGTGTTTACGTGATACTTGTTAGGTATTTTGTTAGCCAAATTCGCGCCAATTGATGAAAAGAATGAATTAAATAAATCACATATCAGGTTACCTTCGGTGATGGGGCCCGAGTTCGACATTAATTTTGGAGGGGCACTTTTGTCCTTTACTCTGTTCAATGCTAAGCTATTAATAATCTCCCACATTTTTTAGGCTGATTGAAGTTGTTATGAAATAGGTTGTAATAATATTTTTTCTTATGTTTATTGATATGGGCTTTCACTCTGTTTCGTTCTTCATAGAATTTTTTGCGTAGATTAATGTCGTCCGGGTGATGTTTAGTTTGTTGCCACAAACTGTTACGTAAATTTATTGAATTTATGATGTCTCTGTTTATCCAGTCTTCCTGAGGCTTGTTCAAAACTTTTGTTTTCTCTTGTTTATTCACATTGATCTGTTCCAAAATAAATTTCTCTAAGTAGTAATAGTCATTGTGGTCATTTATGTAGTTAGCTATAACGGCACTATTATATAATTTGTCGTAATCCGGAGCTTTATATTGTATTTTTTTATTCATTTGTGGTGCCAGTTTGCCTATTTCCAGGAACATATGTTTATGATCGGACATACTCGATTCAATTAATGATATACTAAATGTGTGATTACTTATGTTTGTGCTTATATGATCCAGTATAGTATTTGTCGAACTGGTTTGGCGAGTGCCGTATAAACTATCTATTTTATTCAATATTTCGTATCCATTTTCTTTAACTTCATTTATGTAGTGAGTCGCATCGTTGTCCGTTTTAAGTAGGTCGAGATTAATATCTCCGAATACGATGGTTCGATTTCTTCGCTCTAATTGTGAGGAATAGATCTCTAAAAAGTTGTCTACATTAGTTGCTCCAGGTTTATATATCGCGCCGATGTTTAAAGATAGTTTATCTATGTGTATCCATAAATAATGGTTTTCATCTTCGTATAATTCTTCCGTCAAATCGTATTGTATGCTATCGAGTACGTAAATCGAAACGCCACCGCCTTTACGCGTCGATCTATAGTTATAGATATGTTTGTAACCTGGCAATTGGTACAATTTAGCGTCACTCTCCGATCTAATCCATGTCTCAGTAAATACAATTACGTGGGTAGTTGCCGGAATCGATTTTAATATGCATTTTATTTCGTCGAATTTGCCGGGTTTTCGGATACTACGCAAGTTCGCATAAAAGAATCTTAGTGAGGATGGGTGCACTGGAATGTCTTCGTATTTTTGTACAATTTGGTGACATAATCTACTCGTATATTTTGCCTTTTGTATCGAGACGTTTATAGGTTTTTTTGGTTTGTTTTGTTTACAATGATTGTGGGCAATCCTTTTATATATTTGATAACAAGATCTTTTTCACCTTTTTCTAATCGTGTATTTAACTCTTCCTTTACTTGTTGTAAATACTTAATTTGTGTTGGGGTCTGATCTGCGTAAATATGCATATTCTCAGGCATTTTTTTCTTATTCCGTAAAAGGTGTCTTGCGGTATCTGTAGTGTTAAAGTAACATTTTATCGGCCGGTTCTTGTTAGGTACATATTTTCCTAGTCTAATAGTTTTAATTGGTGTTGGACAGTCGTCATATAATGACCTCATTAATTTCATGACTTCTTCTTTATCGTAGCTCCGTCTTGTGTTGGGGTTTTTGTCGTTTGTTTCCGATATACCCACGATAATTACATTTTTCTCACGGTCACATCGGTCTTTGAGCTCAAGTATAAGGTTCTCATTACATAAGAGTGGCGATTTGGTTGTTGAACTTTCATCTGTGTTTTGTTGACCTTTAATATGAGATATTTCCTTTTCTATTATATTAATTTTGTCTTGAGTTTTGTTGTTGTTGGATTTAATGTTTTCAATTTCATTTTTCATTTGTTCAAATTGTTTCGAAAAGTTTTCTGTGGCTGATTTTATGGTTTTTATTTCTTTTTTAATCTCTGACATTTCTTCTCGTATATGATTTATATTTTCATTTTGGGTTTTGCCGAATTCTTGCAAGAACGTCATCATCTCGTTACGGAAGCTTGAGAAATCCTCTTTGTAATCGGTTACTTCAGGTCGCTCCTTGCGTTTTCTCTGAGTGATGTTTTCTTGAAATTCATTATCACCCAAAGTGGATAAGTTTGGTACTGATCCGCCAGCGCTCTCGCTACCGCTTATCAGCATGGTACGAGGCGACGTTTTCTGCCGGTTCATTGTGTCGCCGTAGCGAGGTGTGTTGCGATGCGAGAGTGCGACGAAAAATAGCAGCGGTTCTTTTTACTCGCGGGGGTGCGCGGTGCTGCGCACTCGCAGGCACGTAAGTCTCACAGCTACACAAGGTCTTTAACTGATTAATCACTTTTTAACTGATACGACTTTAAGACTGATTGGTAAGGTTCACTTTTGAGTGTAGAAATTTAGTTAAAATTTCGAACTTTTTAATCACAACACGTAACACGTCTGTTTCCGACTAGCACCAGAGAGTATCTCTAAGCAGACTTAGCGTAAAGAATACGCTTTAACCCAATACCTAAACCACTATTCTTAGGATTGTATGATTATTTAATAGCTGCATGCTATCTTCACAGATTACATTTTAAAATACAGATCTGTGAGAAAACCCGCACATTAAAAGGAAAATATATTCGCTTTTTAAAAACGACACACATAATAAAAATCCACCGATAATGGTCTTTTAAATACTTTAGTAGTGAAAAACGAGGCGTTTATTGAAAAAAACAAAACTCCACCGGTCCACAGATATAACTCGATTTAACGGCGCTGATTCGATTCAGAGAGATTACTATAATAGGGCTGTCACAGACTCAAACTATTATTTTATAAAACCTAGTCAGACTTTTATTAGATTTTTCAGAATCTTTGAACAATATATTTTTATATTGATTAAAACTAGTACAACACAAATATTGTGCTCCTGTATGAATTTAATGTAGAGCTTTTTACTAAAGTGTAGCTAACAGTGCGACGTTCATCCCGTGCGTCAATAGACTTTTATGTGCGCATAAACATATCTTTGTCCTAGGCGTGACAAACAGTCCCTTGTGCGAAGACTATTTCAGCGCAGAATCAGTCACCCACGTAGTCCTAAAATGCTTCCCAACGAACAGAAATCTTCGGAGCAGTAAGGTCGCTCCGTGAAGGCTGCAGACCACAAAATTTGTCGACACGAACTATCATTTTCACACAAATTTCGTTTTCGACTTTCTACATACCCTACTGTTAAGGCATCGTGACTACGCTCCCAGGAAACATCTGTTCTTCTGTAATGGTAATGGTAAATGTCTGGGCTAGGCTGGCTTAATGACCCAGAAATTTACTCACAACGGAACAAATGAGCGTCTAAGTGAGGAAATAGAGTCCACACTATTACTACTATACTCACTTGTGTGGTGAAAGAAAGCTTTGTGAGGAAACTGACATAATACCCAAACATCGACGACATGTATCTGTCATTACGGTGACAGATACATGTCGTACTTTATCTCGTGAGATTGTAAACTGTCGAAAGATTGTGAACTCAACGTACTGCTTACAATTTAACGTATTATTATTCGGTAGATTGTAATATATCGAAGTGAAACCGTCGATATAGATTACAATCTAACGGTGTTTACAATTTTACGGTGACATATCCATGATAGAAGGTGATCACCAACTTGTTTTTTTTTTAAAGTGCGTACGTACAAAATACATATATCAGAAGTAAAACTTCTTTGGCAATCAAATTTTTAAGTCTTCTTCATATTTATACAAATCTAAAACTTTAGATTTCCGAAACTTAGAGGGAGGGAAAAAGGAAGATATGTTAGGAATTTAATTTCTTTATTTATTTCTTCCATAATAAAAACACGTGGCAATTTAATTTACAATTCGTCATTTGAGATTTCAATAAATTATTTTGTATAAAATATAAAATACTAATATTTCATAAATTCTCTTTACGAAATTTTAATTTTAAAAATAGAATTTCTATAAGGTAATTCGCCCTTCTCACTCTCTCTCAATCTCTCCCTTTTTTCGACAAAAACGCTGCACATCTTCGTGACGTTTTCGTAAAAATTTACCCTCATGCGCCTAAAGAAGTTTCACTTCAAAAATTATATTTCCGGTATCGTAATAACGATTGGCATAACGATTTTATTACTAAAATGATGAGAGTGAATGTTAAAAACATCCCAACGTTAACAATTTCCTTATTACTATTATTTTGCTCGTTTCTATTTGAGGTATCATTCATTCACTGTACGAGGTGTTAATTAAATTATAACGAATTGCGAACGAGTTCGAATTGCGGTCAAATTTCTTTGAAAGACTTTGTGTCAGGAAAAACTAGATAAACTGACACAACTCTTTTATTAATTAACACAACAAAAACACAAAAATATACTAAAATGGCAACCCTATCTATCATTGAGTTTGCTCCCTGTTTAAGGTTTTTAAATGGATTTCGAATGCGCCTCGTCTTATCGAGTTTCGGCTTGTTATTTATTAACGACTACGTTGAGTGGTTATTCAATACAGACCTACAGAAACCAATGCATTCGAATGAAATATTTCTGGTTTTACTGGTTTCATTTATGCCTAGCCAAATGCTTGAGTCTCAACTTTGACACCAAACACCTAGACTGTATTTTATGAATGAGAATATCTCCTAAACTATTTTTTATATCTATTCTATTCTATTTTTTATATGAGCAGTGTTGGCCTAGTGGCTTCAGCGTGCGACTCTCATAGGTCGTAGGTTCGATCCCCGGCTGTGCACCGATGGACTTTATTTCTATGTGCGCATTTAACATTTGCTTGAACGGTGAAGGAAAACATCGTGAGGAAACCGACATGTCTTAGACCCAAAAAGTCGACGGCATATGTCAGGCACTGGAGGCTCATCACCTACTTGCCTATTAGATTTAAAAATGATCATGAAACAGATTCATAAATCTGAGGCCAAGACCTAAAGAGGTTGTAGCGCCACTGAATTTTTTTTATATCTCTTAACTGATAATCCCTCCCCAAAGTTGTTTTTTTTTTATTTGTCATTAAAAATTTCACTCCCACTTTTAATAGCGATATTAATACTGTATTAATATTCTATTGTCAGTGGTCAGTAACTAATCAATCAATCACTAGAATTAATTTTTATGGTAATCGTTTGCTGGTTTACACTTGGTAATAATATCTCTAAAGAACATATGGAGTCATTTATAGCTATTGTAATAATAACACTTAACTAAGTCGTACAGGTAGTATCAGCCTCATTTACATATAGAATATTTTGTCCTTATCACTCTCGACATACATTGACTAATTGAAGCTTATAGGTTAATTATACTATTCTAGGAAGGGCACAGAGTGGGTGTCACACAAGTTTAAATATTATGAATAAAACCGAATACGGGATGTTTTGTCGTATTTGTACTGAATCTAGTATAGGTCAGGGAATGCTCCGATTATCAGGAAATGTTCTGATCAAGTCAATTAACCGTTGATTTTTATTGTTGCTTGGGTTATTAATTGAGATTCCTTCTATTACTTTAAAAAATCATAATTTATTGTAATTAGAATTGTTTTGTTATTATTTAATTTTTTCATAATTTAGAATCATTACTTAACGAATAAAAGTACGAATATTGTTACGACCAATCTGAGCCAAGCGAATTCAGGGTAGTTTTGGTTGTATATTCGGTGGAGCATTGTGATGATGAGACGTTGGACCGAGTTATAATTTAACCTCAAATTGTTATTTGTAATTTTAAAAGGAATTAATCTCAATTAAATACTGTACGATAATTATTCGTGTCTTTTGTGCTTGCACTTTACCCACATGACGCCCACTAAGCCCGCTTATGACGATGTCGGTATATAAACAAAATGTGAACAAAATCTGTTAAATAATAGTATAATTAAAAATTGTTAAAGCGAGACCCTATTTAGATCACTGAATCCACTCTGGATAATTATTATCTAATTAGTAAATGATAAAAAATTAAATTAGGTATACATATGTAAGTTTAGTTTATCCAAATTCAGTTGGAGTAAAAAAAACTTTAATCAAAAACTTATTTATTCTTAAACTTCAAAAAACTATCAACAGCCTTAAATATATCGTCGGAAAAGGCACCAGGTTTTTCAAAAGCTAAATAATGGCCTCCTTCGTCAAGATTTGTAATACCAAGTAAGTTTGGATACTTCCAACGTAGAACAAAGTCGGGTGAATGGTATATTTCATGCTTTGGTCGGAGCGCCCATGTGGGCACTGGGGAAGGTATTCTGAAAATTAAAATTATACTAAGATAGATAGGTATTTTAATTTCGCAATTTTCTTTGATAATTAATTGCCGCCTTTTTGTCTAATTAATTATTGTTTAGACATGCATACGTGACTAGTGAGCTAATAAAGTTTATTTTATTTATTGTATGGCAAGTTTAGCACAGCAATGACGTGACAGCGACGTGACAGCTTCATCTTGACATTTCAATATTCTCATTGATCTCGTAGTATCTTCATGCTGGCATTACAGGACATATGGAGAAAGACAGCCACAGTAGGAGGAAGCAGAAAGTTAGCGAGAGTGTTTGGTTTTACACTTACCCTGTGCCGTAAAAAGAGAAACTCAAACAAAAACTGTCTTGTAACTTATTTTCTAACGTAGGATTTTGTTTTGTTTACTTTTTATTTCTATCGAGTATGTGCATAATATATCTGTGTACAATTAAAGTATGCTCCACTACGTGAAACGTTTAAATCTTATACGACTCTAGTTTTGACTTGAACATATAGATACTGTAACATAGAACCTTATAGTATATTTATTTCTCTCTTTTACTAACCACTTAAAATAAATTCCTATTGTGACAAGACCGTGCTGTTTTGTAACGGACTTCAAAGGACCAGGAAGAGATTAACAATGTGATGTATTTAATAAAACACTATTTTGACCGGATTGAAGTTATGTATTATTATAAATTTACAACTATTTAACATAATTTTTTGTCACCATGACCACGCACGCTGTAAAGCACGCGAAACGTCGGATAAATTTAAAATTATGTTAAATAATTGTAAATTTATAATAATACATAACTTCAATCCGGTCAAAATAGTGTTTTATTAAATGAATAAAAGTTATGTTAATCAAAGACAATACAATGTGATGTATTGTTTTATATCAACGGGAAAATGAAGAAATTTTTTATCAAGCCGATAGTCAAACCTTTCTTCGGCCGTAATACTTACTGGGCTAGTACGTCCTCCATATCCTGATTAGCAGAAATCTCCTTATACAGCCTCAATGCAGTTGTTATACTACCAGTACTCCAGTAGACCATGACGTTATCCACTAAATCTGTTGTGTTGTAATTGGAAAGACCGCCGTCTTCTCTTAATTTATTTGATGGATCGGTTAATGAGAGAATTCTGTCGTTAATATACGCACAGAGACCTACAGGTGAGTCCTGAAGAGCTATACCTAAAATTAAAACATAACGCCTTTATATATTTATTCACACTTCGTTATATTTATATAAAAACAAACAACATAATACATGAAAAGTATAAGGGATGCAACGGGCGGCCTTATCGCTAACAAGCGATCTCTTTCAGGTAACCGTACTAAGGGAAAATACTAAAAAAAGAAATACGATGGGTAAAGTGCAAAAAGTGCATAACCAAATCTTATAAAAAAAATATTATAGAACGTTCATCTAAAAACATACGAAAAAAAATAAATAATACAAACTAATAACTAAAAAGCTCATCTCACGGATTCATGAATTGCGATGCAATACAAAAGAATAAGAATTACAAAAGCATTTATTCACAAATCTAAAATTAATTTTAATTGGGAAATTCGGTACATGTGAATAAAGTTTTTATTACTCAGAAATAATTAATTTTTATAAGTGCTGACAATTTTTGAAGTGTGTGTGTGAAGTGACAAACTTGTTTAGGAGTATGAGGGTAAATTTTTACGGAAACGTCACGTAGATGTGCAGCGTTTTTGTCGAAGAAAAGGGAGAGAGCGATTGAGAGAGAGTGAGAAGGGCGAATTACCTTATAGGAATTCTACTTTTAAAATTAAAATTTCGTAAAGCGAATATATGATATATTAATTGGTATTTTATATTTTTTGGAAAAAAATTGAAATCTCAAATTACGAATTGTAAATTACAATGCCACGTGTTTTTACTATCGAAGAAATAAATTGAACAAATTAAATTGATTGTTTGTATTAATTTTCGACACTTTAAATATTTTAATTACAATTTAATTAATTAAATTCCTAACATATCTTCCTTTTTCCCTCCCTCTAAGTCTCGGAAATCTAAAGTTTAAGATTTGTATAAATATGAACAAGAGCTAAAAATTTGTTTGCCAAAGAAGTTTCACTTCGGACATGTGTACTTTGTACGCACGCCCTTTTTTTTATAAACTCGGTATTTTGACAGTACCAAGTTTATATATCCTAGAAGCATTTACTGACTGTAAAAAAGCATCCAAAATTATTCAAAACGTTTAATGAAACTTGCCAGTATCTACTGAGGGATCCTCATACCGAGCCGGGATATCACGGCCGTGAGTGCCTGTATGTTGCAGCACGATGTACATATTTAAAAAGTGGTTACGCCAAACTATTTAATGACCTGCCTAGAAGTTACACATCGCTGCCGTATAATGCTTTTCAGGGAAAAGTGATTTTTAAAGGCAAGGTGCCATTATAGCGAGGGAGAGTATTAAATATATAAAAATAAATAACTTAACTGTCCTTATTATTGCGATAACATGATCATTAATATGGCATATGCATGCCTGATTGTACGCTTTTTCTCTTTGCAAATAAACGATTTATTATTATTAAAGAAAGTTAACTTTCGTCTGTTTCTATCAAATTGTATTTACTCTGTGATAACAGACGAGTACTTTAGTAGGGGTGCCCTTAGACTTGTTTTTTTAAGGTATATTTTATGTATTTTTGTAAGTTCTAAAACAACGTGTAACCATAAAATTATACAAGAAAATGTGTTAACACAAATTTTACACACGTACACATACACATAAATTATATCAGAATATAAGTAAGCTAGCAAGGGAAAAAATTAAACAAGTGACCACAAAATAAAAAAAAATACGTAATAACTAAAAAAAAAAATACGTAATAACTAAAAAAAAAAAAAATAACTAAAACTAAATATAAACTTAAACCTCATTAAGAGCTTGATAAATAAAGTAAGTTGGAAGATTGTTGTTAAATATATCAATATTGATCAATGAATGAATAAGAGCGAGATGCCTATTCACTTGACCATTAAAAGTAGTACATAAGCGAGCCGTTATAAATACATTATATATAAGAATTTTAGTGACTGGCCCTGGTTTTACACTTATGTACTTACTAGAGGTCCTTTAAATTAAATTTAAATTAATTTGTAACAAAGATTAGTAAAGTGACAATGCACAACATATAATATGTTACTGCAAGTACTAATAAGCGCTATCAATAGTATTTTTACTAATTTCTCCTTACCAATACTGTCAGGCTTCGTGGCTTGCAGGTGCAAATATCCAAACTCTTCCAGGTAATAAGCCAATTTCTCACTCAGAGGGTACATTCTGTCCACAAATTCGTTGCTGACCAACGTCGGCCACAAACTACCAATCACCCACAACCAGTCAGCTATCTTTGAGAAATTGACTGGGAAGGTTGTATGGAAACCCAGGACCTGGTTAGGGAAGAGGGTTGCCATATGTGTGCCAATGTTGTGTCCCAGGTTTCCTCCATGTACGTAGAATTGCTTGTGGCCCAGTCTCTCCATAAGGTTTCTCATGACTATTGCTATTTGGTAGGTTGTGAGTCCACGGCGTACTGGACCCTTAAATGAATATTTTCACAGTTTTTATTCCAATATAAATGTTATTAATGATTGATAACTGACAAAGTAACATCCAATATCCCAAAATAAAAATTGTTCTTAAATCATATTATTTTAATTCTCGGGTAACACAAGAATTGTGTGTCTTCCCTTTAATAGAGACTGTAAAGTGTAAGTGTTATTGGACACTTTTTTATGTTAAGAATCCATATTAGTAAATTAGGTTAGACTTAAATTACTTTTTAGTTAGACTAGATCGTATCGATCCTTTTATAAAACGTTACGATGCGGGGCGGGGATTGAGTTACGCGTTAATGTTAATATTATTTTTGACTTTCCAGTACTTTACACCACATAATGGTTTTAGGTATAAAGAGTTACTAGGTGGTCAAGAAACGTTATATTATACTTGGGTACTGTACTGTACTTGGGTACAAAAAAACACGTTACGCCGCGTTACTTGGGGGGGGGGCTGTCACTAATCTCCAAAAATTGCGTGACGTTTGTAAAATGTTTTCGACATCAAATTTTCCTTATTTCAAATCTTAACTCAAACCAAAACCCTTCAAATCACAACATTATACGGTTATGTAATGCACACCTGTGAAAATCCAAAGCCAGGCAAGCTAGGTACTATCAGCTCAAATACGAAGTCATATCCCGGTCTGGTCGTAGTCAAGAGAGGTACTGATTCATAGAACTCTTTGATCGATGTTGGCCATCCATGTAAGAGGAGAAGGGGGATAACCTGAAATAATATGCGGATTAAACTAATTTTTAAATACCACAAATACATTTAAAATATTAATTAATTCATAGCATAATGTTCTCTTATAGTCAAAAGTCAAAAATCATTTATTCATATAGGTAACACAATTAAGCGTCAAAAAAGAAATATACATTAAATGCTTCTAATTTTACATTTACTGCCAGTTCTCAAATCGAGGGCGTAGAACGGAAGAAAAGAACTGGCAATAAACTCTCCGCCACTCTTTTTAATCGCCAAGTTTTTTTTTACATAACGTCTGTAAGGAGCTGCAACCATTAAACCATGTTCCACATGGCATCTTAAGTAATAAATAATAATAGATTAAATTAAAAACAAAGATTTGTCCTCTATTAGCCGGAGGCATGGTGAAATAGAAGCACGCACTTACATTCTCGTGGGAAATTATTATTAATAGTTTATAATAATTAATATTAATTAATAGTTATTAATAATTAATTATTTTAGACAACTTCTATCTTAAGAATTGAACACTTCAACTTACAATATATTTACAAATAGATTTATTTAGATAAATCCTAATTTATGGTTAGATATAGTTGTACATGACTGTGCAGTGTACGTATTAAGACCTAGCGTCTATATATATATATATAATATATTTAAGTATGTTAAAGGAAAACTGATAATTAAAAATATCTTATTTTTATTATAACAAAATTTTCGTATAATGAGAATAGCTAATCATTTTGTTAATTTTAGTAGGAAATTGAAGGCTTTATATTTATTTATACATTACCCCATTAACGAAAAATGCCGCGTATTTTAAGAAGCACCTTTAATGAGTGTTCTAAAAATCGACGATATGGATGAAACACAGAAGATGCCACCGCATTTACCATGGAGTGTGTTCAAAGAAGTTGTTCGGACTAATACCTGTAGTTTCATTACGTCAAGGCAGAATACAAAATACCATCCATATAACCTCGACGTCCGTCGTTCCACAGCTGAGCTTTTTTTAAGGCAGTTTAGACATTAAATTATTTCCGAACTAATTCGAATTATTATTAAAAGGACGGCACCCCACTTGCCTTCTTCCAATATATGTCCATGGGCAGTTTAGTTAACATCAGATGAGCCAGATTGTTCTGTTATATAAAATAAACCCTTGTCTATAATATTTTTTTTAAAGACACGGATACAATGTGAGGTCCTAGTGTTGTAGTCATTATTATTATTAACTCGCGCTCACCTTAACATTACTTTTCTTTGGTTTCACGTGCATATAATGTATATCCAGCCCTTGTACATTAGTTTTGTAGTGCTCATACTGATTGAAATACCGCACTCGCTCTGGGTACTTATATTTGAACTGCCAATTCCCAAATATTTGCCCGAGAACGTCGGAGTTTATACCGTATTCGGATGTATCTTTCAAGCTTTTGACACGAGGCGCCCGTTTATATGTATCGAACTTACGCCGTTTGTTTTCGAGCATCTGCAAATACAATTTTTAGAGTACATACCAACTTCGATTTTATATAAAACTAGTTTTCCTTTCGCACACATTTTTCTAATACTTTAGAAAAAAAAATCTTTCTAACGGTGAAAGAATTTTAGAAATCTGTCCAGTTGTTTTTAAGTTTATTCGCTACAAACATAAAGAATAAATTTCACAGAAAGTTTGAAAATTCCTGTCTAAAATGGATGAAATATAACGATAAAAGTAATCTCTATAAGTTCCATACATTTTTAATTGTTGACTCAAGTTTACTTAAGACAGGTATATCTAACAAGGACCGAATCAAATAAAATGATGACTCTGTCACCATGTTTAATTTATATACACCTGGTGTTGACATTTTATTGATTGACAAATGTTTTAGTCAAGTAAATTTATTGATATGTATTTATCTCCTACACACAAATATACAATATTTTTAAACCACAAAGTTTGGTCCCGGTGCCAGTGTACCTTTGCTGGCAACATTTCCTCGCTAAATCACGATACTTATTCGTGCGCGAGGAAAGCACCATCCATAGGTTCACCGGTACCATCTACCAGTCGCCAACATTAATCGAATTAGCGCCTGTGCACTTGAACCCCACGGCCCAAGAGTCTTTACTTCAAAGAGAACAAAGTTAGAGAAAGGACTATTACATAAAGAATTATACTCTTTCAAGTAAGTGTATAAATAAGTCCGTGGGAAGTGAATAGAAAAGGAAAAAAAATAGTTTTATTCATTTGATTATTACAT
Organism: Pieris macdunnoughi; assembly: GCA_905332375.1. NCBI lineage: Eukaryota > Metazoa > Arthropoda > Insecta > Lepidoptera > Pieridae > Pieris > Pieris macdunnoughi. The sequence continues at coordinate 1,975,784 of CAJOBZ010000067.1, read as the reverse complement.
TTCTGTTAAGGCAATACGGATTGTTGTTTGGTCTTCAAAGGCTGTGCTGGGCACAATGAAGGGAAATGTTTGGTCATATTTTTTACATTTTCAGCGGTTTTCCGAAGTTATTTTCATATGAATAGTTTTGTTATTTGCTACATCTTCATGTAAGTTATAAAATTTGTCGAAATCAAACTCTTCAGGGAGTTGGCACATTGAGAAATGAGCAGACGCTATCGCTAGATGCCATCATGGAGACAGGGACGCGTATCCGCTTTCCTAATTGCGACAGCCAAGATTCAAGATCCTCAGTCACAAAATTTTTTTTCAAAGATACAAACAAGTCAAATCAAGACATTTTTGCACTTCACATGTCCCAGATCCACGGGGCTTTTGAACACAATTTAAACAGATTCAAACTGAAGACTTGTCCCGCTGTGAAAAGGATGACCAAACGGTGGTTCATTTACTTATTGACTGTCCGACTTTCGACAGAACAAGGTGCGATCTGGAGCTCGAGACTGGCACGAATCCCGTGGTGGGCTATCCGACCAGTTTCCTCGAACAGAGATCGCAGCTGGATAAATTCTCGTATGTACAAATTATTTAAGTGGATTGTCTATAAATATAAAAAATAAAGCTTATAATTGTAACGGATTTCGTACAATGTTTGTCTAAAATTAATTTTTATTCCGCATAATAATAATTTCAATTAAAACAGAGAGAAGTTCTAACATTTCAACAATTCTTTTAACAGTTAATTAAGGAAAAGTTATAATTGGAATCTGTATTGTTTACAAGGATTCTCCTTGAAACTTGGAATGGAAACAATTTGTTGAAAAACTTCAATTATTAGAATGCTTTAATTGGTTATTTATACAGTATTGGAATGTAATGTATTTCTATTTATAAAATAATCATTACATAATTTATGTTACACATGAACTTATTATTTATTTATTTCCTTCAGTAACTTAATACTAATACAATAGAAAACTTTAATGTAATTAAATGATTTTCGTGAAATTTTGTGTGAATATCGGTTAGGTCTGCAAATCGGACAAAATCTATTTTCCATCCCCCTAAATGTTAAGGGTGGTCCACCCTTTTTATTTTTTATTTTTTAGACAATTTTTTTTGTATTTATTTTTTTATGATACAAAAATATATACAACCGTTCATTTTCACGTCTCTACAATCAACAATACACACAATACAATCAATAGTAGATAGTTATTTTTATTGATTAAAATAATGTTTCCTCGAAATAATATACATGGCTAAACAACGTTTGCCGGGTCAGCTTACAGCTAGTATTAATATAAAAATTAAACTAAAAACAAACCAAGAAAACATAAAACCTAAACCTTTTTATAACAAATTATAAATAATCCAATTCTTGTGAATTCAGCCAGTGTGCAACTAATTACATCCGTTTCACATGCAATATTATTCAGGATGGGCAATACACGCGTAAATGTTACAAGCAATTGCGACCGATTACCACGCCGAGTGTGATTATTTGGCACATCCAGTCTTTCCAACATTTCCGCTTTATATATTCTACCTTTAAGGACATTAAAAAAATATAACGTGATAGTAAGGTTCCTCCTTACCTCTAAAAGTATCCTACCATAACCAAGACAAAGTTGGATACATTACTGGGTAAAATGGGTTTGGTTGTCAAATAACTATTTGATATTATTATTAGACTACCTAACGTAGCGTCGGTCTGATTATTTTTAATGTCAATGCAACAAGAATATATACCTCTACCTAGCAAAATTCTTTAATAGTACAAATAAGTAAATCTAATGTAAAAAAACGTGTGTCTACTTATGTACATGCGTTAGAAGTTATACTTCTTTGGCTTGACTATAGCTAACTTCAGGGTGTCGGTTTTTTGTGACGGTGTGCGCGAGTAAAGGAACGGCAACGGACTTTTGGTTTAAAAATAATTTATTTAAATCAACAGAGTGACAGCACTTAATTAAGAACTAAACAATAATCAACTTAATATCTATTTCTTCGTGCCTTTATACATTCAGATTTACTTACTAAGTATTGGTCGTTGCTGACGCACGACCTACATTCGGCTTAGTGCTAGCAAAGCATATATTAATAGGGTTGGTACTCTTAACTCCTCCCTCCCTAAGAGAGAAATTATCCGAAGGGGCTAAAGGTGACTTCGGAGAATTTCTTTTATTGCAAATAGAATACAATTTAAACTTTAATATTATAACAATTACTATTATTACTACTATAAAATAAAGAACTAATGTCCATACACTTATGTTATGTGTCACCACACTTTCCACCACTATTTCACTATTGCTATTTCTCACATTATTTAACATTTCTTTTACGTCACTGAAGTCCACGTTTGTCAAATCTAACTTTTTATCTGCCGTTGCTAAATCTTCCTGAAGTTCGGGAATCACCACCAGTGGCATCTGTATATTCACATCCGATACATTGCTTGATTGACCGAAGATTGTTCTGCCAATTTGCATGTTGCACCCTTGACTTGGCGTCACGATGTAAGTCCCCAGTAAACTGAATCGACGGACGTCGTTTCTGCAGTGTTCCGACAAAATTATCTTATCTGCTGTGAATATCAACCAGCTATTGTTCATTATCTTCTGGATTTTTAGCTTCTCAATTCGTATTTGATGTTGATGACATAGGCTGTAATTATTCTTTATTAACATTAATTCCTCGATACATGTTTCCTCATTGTCTGTTGCCATATTTTCTTCTGAACATAAGTATTTGTTGTCTTCTATGCTCTCGCAAGGGCTCAACACATTTCTGTATTTCAAACCATTCACCAATAGGTAAGGATATTTAGGAATAATTGTGTAAGTTTTAGAGGATTTTGTTATAGGAATAGGAGTAACCTTGTAATAGTTATACGTTTCTGATTCTATCAAAGGAATTTCTAATACAAATACTAATTTATTCTTATCAATATAAGACTTTAATATAATATTACGTTCTAATTTAAGTAAGTTGTTTTTTGTTACTGGATAAATTGTTTGTGCATGTTTTTCTATCACTTTAAAAACACCTAATAACTCTGTAGAATTAATAATAGATTGGTGTAAGGTGTGCAATTTACTAAATGCAATAGCAGTTTCAATTTCTTGTATGCTCTCATAAATATAACGAAAGTTATTTAGAATCTGGTATAAACTATTCATAGTACGAATGACATTACTAATTTTAATTTCTTTTTCGACAACTTTATCAAACTCATTTGTTTTAAAATATAAATTTTCTATATTATGATTCATTATCTCGGAGATATTGGCTAAAGTAGCAAATGCTTTGTGCATAGAAGATACTTTAATTTCCGTCAAGTGTTCTCTATTACTTATCTTACTAATTTCCTCATTAAATTTAACAGCATCTTCCTCGTCTAAATTTCCAGTTATGACTTTTACTAAAGAACCCAAAGGACTAAAAATAGCACGTTTCCTCATACTATATGGAAGTAACTGGTAAAACTTATTTTCTACTATTTTAATTAATGTATCTATTTGAACTCTTATTACAACTAATTCCTTATCTAAGTGATTAACCATTATTAATTCATTTAATTTATTATATAGTTCTATATTATTACTTATTTGTATACCTAAAGTTTTAATGTCTACTGTTTTAAAAACTGTCCAATAACTATTGTTCATTACTGCTACTCCAAATTTCATTGGGATGATTCCTGGATTCTGGTCCATCCTTTGAAGTTCTAGGCTGTGGACTTGGCTCTCTAGTATCAAGAGTACTAGCCATGACCTGGGGAGGACGTTTTATATTTTTAGCAGCTACTCTGGTTTTTCTTTTATTCAACTCTACCGGTACAATGTTATGATTCGATTTTCCCACTACTTTTGCTTTCTCATAACGCGGCATTTCTTTAGCTTTTCTTGTTCTAGTAGTATTCATGAAAATAGTATCACCTTCTTTAATATTAGATATTTCTTCACCACCTCTCTTGTTCCTAACTTTAATCTTATCCTCTTTTAATTTGTCCGCGACATATTCGTAAAGAACTTTGAGACGTTTCCTATGGTCTTGTAATAACTTTTGCATTAGATTGTGTTCTCTATTAATATCGAACACATTCCCACTATCAGTGTTTCCAAAAACAATCTCGAAAGGAGTGAATTCAGTTGCTGAATGAATGCTATTGTTGTATGCCATGATTGCATATGTCATTACAGAACAAGCGTCAAGTTCATTTTTATCATATTTAGCCAAACGGTATATTTCAATAATAGTTGAATGAAATCTTTCCACAATGGCCATCGAACTAGGATTATTCGGAGTTCCAATGTGGAATTCTATTTTGTACAACTTTAAAAGTTCCTTTATTAATTCATTATTAAATTCCGCACCAGAGTCACTATTTATTTTTTTTGGTAATCCATACATGCTAAAGTATTTTATGAGAGCTCTAACTACTTCAGGAGTACTCCGATTTGGAATACTAATAGCTTGTCCTAATTTACTAAAAGCATCGACAATAGTTAGATAATAGTTCTTTTCAATAAACAGAAGATCCATGAAAACTTCTTGAAACGGAGAATACTGATTTTGCGTTAACTGAATACAAGGATTTAATGGTTTCCGATCATACTTCATTTTTTTACACTGTTCACAAGCATTGATTACAGCGGTCACGGTTTCTTTCATATTTGTCCACCAATAATCTCTTTTAAGCTTAGTTAATGTTTCGTTTATACCCCTATGACAAGTTTTCCCCTCATGGTATTTTATTATTACGTCTCTCTGGTCAACTTCTGAGTCAGTCAGGTTAACGATTCTTTCTGTACACTCTACTAAGTTACAAGTTCCCTTTTGTATAATTCTATAACTACCTTTGAAAATATCCTTCTAAATTCAGGACTTTCAAAATATATATAATATTTATATTTAAAATCTACATATTCCTTAAAGAAATCCTTCACTAGACTTTCTTTATTCAGTGGCATATGTACTTCTAATATGCGTTGCTTTCTATTTGAAATATCTTTAACTGAAATTTTGTCAATGAACCAAGTGAACACTAATATTTGTCGTGGTTTACAATCTATAGCTTCGTTTAAAATAGGTATTCCCTCATGTTCCCTATTTGACACTGAATTAGCGGTAGCACCGTCGTCTGAAATTTCTACCAGTTCTATCGGTTCCTCACATTCTGTGTCAGAGATATCCATTCTATTTTCATTTTCTAAATCAGACAATGACATATCGGGCTGAGGCTTTTTGTTCCTAACCGTCACAAACTCGTCATTAAGTTCTTGTATCACTTTTTGAAGTCTTTCGTCATTATCGTCAATATTAGCCAAAGTCGAGTCGAGGTCATCGTCAAGAGCATTAATTCTTATTCTAGATAAAGCGTCCGCATTTGTATTTTGTTGTCCTTTTTTATATTTGATCTCAAAATCATATTCTTCTAACCTCAGACGCCAACGCGTTAACTTACTATTGGGTTCTTTAAGAGAATATAACCAATGCAATGGCCTATGATCAGTAAATATTGTAAACTTTCTACCATAAAGATACGGTCTAAAATGTTTCACTGCCCAAATTACACCTAAAAGTTCTTTTTCTATGGTGCTATACCTAGTTTCTGTGTCACTTAAAGTCCTACTCGCATAAGCTACTGGTTTATCATTGCCAATAGTACCCTGTGATAGAACGGCTCCTATAGCAAAGTTAGATGCATCAGTCGTTAATGTGAACGGTTTTTCAAAATCTGGGAATTGTAATAAAGGGGCATTTGTTAAAAGCTTTTTGCAAGTTTCAAAACTTTGTTTGTACTCATCATTAATTATTATTTTATTTCCTTTTTTTAAACAAACTGTTAAAGGTCTCGTTATTTTAGCGAAATCCTTGATAAACTTACGATAATAACCAACTAATCCCAAAAAGCTTTTAATTTCTGTAACTGTTTTAGGTATAGGGTATTTCAAAACTGCGTCTATCTTGTCAGTATTGGGCTTAAGTCCCTCACTTGTGATAGTGTGACCCAAATACAATACTTCTTTTCGTAGAAAATGAGATTTATCTAATTTAACTTTAAGATTTGTTTTTCTGAACCTATCGAAAACTGCTCTAAGTTTATCAACGTGTTCTGGTAAGCTTTTTGAAAAGATGATGACGTCATCTAAGTACACTAAACAATGCATGCCCTGTAGACCTCTAAGAACATTATCCATGGCTCTTTGAAATGTCGCTGGGGCGGTCTTTAAACCAAATGGCATTCTATTAAATTCATAATGCCCAAAAGGGGTACTGAAAGCTGTTTTCGGTCTATCTTCTTCCCTAACTTCAAGTTGATGGTACCCTGATGCTAAATCAAGCGTCGTAAAATATACACTTTTACCTAACATGTCAAATAAATCGTTAATATTAGGCAAAGGATATTTGTCATCAGTAGTTATGTCATTAAATCGTCGGTAATCTATCACCATTCTCCACTTTTTCTCTCCAGATGCATCTAATTTCTTTGGTACTAGATGTACTGGTGCACTCCAAGGAGAGTGTGACTCTTGGATTATCTTGTCTTTTAACATTTTTTCTATTTGTTGTCTTATTTCCGTAGTCTGAACTGGAGGTAACCGATGAGCTTTAATATTAATTGGATCTTCATTTTTAGTGCGAATCTCATGTTTTACCTCATTAGTAAAAGTTAACGGTAAATGTTCACAATAAAAAATGTCCTTGTAATCCCTACAGATTTTCGCAATCATATTTTTTTCTTCTTCATTCATATGCTCCAATCTTAACTTTTTTAAATTATCATGCAATAATTTGTCAACCTCACGATGATTTACAAAATTTAAATTTGTTTCGCGATCTGTATCTAAATATGACACATCAAACGGTTCTACTCTAAACGGTGCCGTCACAACTAAGTTTTGTTCAGCCTCAGTAACATTTTGTATAATGGTTGATGCAAAACCATTTTTACAGTTTACTAAAGCTGTAGGCATCCTAATCCCTTTTTGGAATTCGATAAAGTTCAAAATTGCATCCCCGTTTGTCAAATTGACTGGTAACGAAACTCTGTACTCACAACGAGGCGGCAAAATATACGTTTCCTTCATAGGAGGTGAATAATTTATTGATATTCGCGTATTTTTTGTAAACAAGACCAAGTTTTCCATGTCAATTGAAGCACCTAAAGTTCGCAATAATTCGCTACCTATTAAACCGTCATATCTACTATCCACGCTGTATACATAAAATTTATGTTTTATCTGACTTTTAAAAATTTTAGGTAAATTTATATAAACAATTTCACTATGAATACTCGATGCGTGAGTACTAATCACTTCAAATGGTTCAATGTGTTTGTCGTTTTGAAAAAAAATGTTTGCTAGGTCTGGGCTAATAAAAGACCTAGTACTCCCCGTATCTATCATAAAAACAGCATTTAATTCTGGAATAATTATATGAGGTAAATTTAATTTTGTACAATTTATTTTTATCTTTTCGGTATTGTTGAGGCTATCATAAAAAAAATTCCTATTTGTTCATGGTTCGAACTAGTCGGGTTCGATTCACGATAAGAACAAGATGGTTGAATATTATTATCAGTATCAGTGTAATTAACGCGTCTTGAACTGGCTGTTCTCATCGTAATATCGGTATTGGAGGTCGATGGCATAGGCGATTCTTGGTATTGTAATCCATTGTTCGTAAAATGCCGACGCTGCTGTGACGACTGTTTTACCGGTGACCTAAATACCGTGTTATAATTGTTTTGATTATTTAATGTTCTATCATTTCTAACTTGGAAAGAATTATTATTTGAATTATTTGAACTATTTGAATTATTTTGATAATTAGATGCATTCGAGTTCCTTTGGACGTTATGGGTTGGAGAATTATAATTATTAACTTGTCTCGGATGAGAATTCCTATTTTGAAATGAATTAAAATTATTATAATTAGGTCTAAAATTTTGATTGGACCTTGGGTTCTTACTATCATAAACCGTTTGAAAATTTTGTTCTTCCAACACGGTTTTTAAAGCATCTTCCAGCGTGGTAACATTACGTAATCTCACTAATCTTACAAGGTACGCTGGTAAATTAAATAAGAAAACGTTTAATGCCGAATTATTATATATCGCTTGTTTGGCCTGTCTTATTTCGGGGTTGTTAATGGTTTCATTTATTTTGGAGAATAAAATACTCCTTAAATGTTGGACACGATGACAGAAATCTAAATGACTTTCGTTCTTATCCTTTTTTAGGGAATCTAATTCCATAGCCAGACAATCTTCTGACCTTGGATCGCCAAAGTGTTGGCTTAATAATAACTTAAGGTTATCCCAAGTATCTATTTGTTCCCGTTCCCCAACTAGACTTGCGGCTTCCCCGGATAATCGACTAGTAATTACGTGAAACAGATATTCATTTTGTAAATTGCCACCTTGAAATGTCTGTAAAATATATTCGCATTTCTTAATGAATAATGGTAATAATCTAGAATCACCATCAAAAACAGGAATAATTTTTACCATTTCTACAGGTACTCTTACAATATTTTCCATTTTGAATATAAAAAAAAAATTTACCTATAAAATAATTGTATAAACCTAACTTCTATTAACAATATTTTGATTGTTTAATAAAAATATTTTTCCGGCGTTTTCCAATCCGAAATATTTACGTATAACTAATACAAGAGGAAAACAAGGAAAGTCACGGGAAGTATTTACTTTATGTTCACAAAAACGAACCGGATTTTGGCAAATTGTCTGATCTTCACTCCCGAAATACTAGGAACAAAAATAATTTAACAGTTCATGCTACTCGCCTTCATAGAATAAGCAACTCGTTCATGGGTCAATGTATACGCTTTTACAATAAACTTCCTATGGATGTTCGTAAACTTCCCCTTAAGAAATTTAAATTTTTTATTAAATCAAAATTATTAACTAAAGGATATTACAGGATATCCGATTATTTAAATGATAGAAACGCCTGGGATTGAGCTGCTCGCTTATACAGCTATCGCTTGTGTTTTTTTTTAAGCTGTCTTTCACTTCTTTTTTTCTTTTTTTTTGCATGTTGTACATATTTACAATCTGACATGTCTTGTGCTTCTGCATATGCATTTTATTTTATTCTATTGACATGTTTGTGCTTAGTGCATATTCATTTTTTTACATTTTTTTTTCTCTACATTACTGACATGTTTTGTGCTTAGTGCATATTCATTTTTTCTTTTTCTACAATACTGACATGTTTTGTGCTTTTGCATACAATATTTTACACTTTGACATGCCAAGTGAATAATGTTTATATTACGATTATATTTTTCAATTTAATTATTTTTCCTTGCTTTAAGGTACACCTTAAATATACATTTTGTATCCATTGTAAGTGTAAACATTATGCGGGTATATCATAAACTCTTTTGCTTGATTTATAATTTGATACATTTTAGTCTATAGTTATTTTGGGCTGGCGATCTGAGTGAGTTGTTGCCCCACATATCTTTATGGTGCCTCTGGCGGTATTGTTGTGTACCGGGTTGTGCAGCTCCCTCAAAAATGGTTGAGCTGCATGAGCTATTCGGGGCATGCTAGCCGTCTGCTGGCGCAGGCTTGCTCAGATCGATCTGGTTCTTTCTTCCAAAGACCAGTCCAGTAAATTACTCTGCATTTGTTTACACCAACTTATTAATTTATTATTGTATTATCTGGACTATAAAAGAGACTAAGACCCCCGAGTTTGTTTCGACATTTCTTCTCAGGGCAGTCAGTTAGGAAATGTCGACTTCATCTAGTTTAGGAAGACATTGTAAAAGTGATTTATATAGTCCTACTTGCAAGAATAAACTATTTCATTTCATTTCATTTCATTTCATTTCATTTTCATTTCATTTCAGTGAAAAGTTTTACTCACAGTCCTGTTATCTTGACCATGCTCCTCCGGGATACTGCTAGTTCTTGGCTGCTCTTCCACCGATGCCGTGCTGTCCTTAACTTATTTATTTGTTCGGCGATCTCCGTTAAAACGTTAAAACGTACGTTACCCGGTTGGTACTAGATCACGAAAAAAAACGCGGTATAACTTCTTCCAGGCAACTTATGGAGATCCTACCGGCTGCGCCAGTAAAGGAACGGCAACGGACTTTTGGTTTAAAAATAATTTATTTAAATCAACAGAGTGACAGCACTTAATTAAGAACTAAACAATAATCAACTTAATATCTATTTCTTCGTGCCTTTATACATTCAGATTTACTTACTAAGTATTGGTCGTTGCTGACGCACGACCTACATTCGGCTTAGTGCTAGCAAAGCATATATTAATAGGGTTGGTACTCTTAACTCGCGCGCATTGTAATAATTTACTCTGATCATTTTTCCCTAACGCCCCAAAAAAAGTATAACTTCAAAAACTAGTTTAATACTTGATTTTCTATTATGATATAATAATAGATGTTGAAGTTTGATCGTATCGATGATTTAATTTTATACTATGCAATTAAATCTTTGTCTTTGAACCAGATGTTTTTCTCAAAACCTGTGTTATGAAAGCGAAAGACAAATCTCGACCCACTGAGGCAATTAAATGGCACGTGGAAAATATAACTGATATTATCTCTGCAAGAGCAGTGTTGGCCCAGTGGCTTCAGCGTGTGATTTTTATCCCTGAGGCTGTAGGTTCGATCCCCGGCTGTGCGCGGTGAAGGAAAGCATAGTGAGGGAACCAGCTTGCCGTAGATCCAAAAACGCGATGGCGTGTCAGGCACAGGAGGCTGATCACCCTTGCCATGACAGATTGACAAATGATCATGAAACAGATACAGAAATATAATAGCGCCACTGATTTTTTTTTAATACGCGGCTGATATAGGCAGGAAGCTAAAAGCTTTTTCCCTCAATAGATAAAAATGCAATTTTATCAAGCGACGTATTACAGGTTATCGTAGTTAAAAGTTTTCAATTTAAACATTTGTTTGCATGAATTTTACTGATTATGTAACATTTCAGTTAAAAATGATTAAAGTCTCATAAATAATAAAACTATAACTCACGGCCTCATGAAAAACAATTCTGAATTTCCTGATATCAGTGTTCTGTGTACAGTTAGTCCCCCAACAGGTGTCCAGATCGAACTTCGGCAGGTCAGGAACGCTTGTCAAGGTTATGTAGAACTGTAGCGCTCCCACTGATACTATTACTACCGCTATGGATGCGAAGAGAAGGAATTTCTGTAAATAGAATAGATTTTTATCCAGCTGGTTTTTATAGTACGGGAGGTAGCAACGTTTGAAAAGAAAGAATTTCAGGTCAGCTGATTTTGTGATATGTCTTCCTTCTTGCACTTTCGGTTAGAGTCTGGGCAATCTGGCTGGCGGTAGCGGTTGCGTTCATTAGTGCGCATCCTACCTGTCCAGGTAATAATCCTGGATTTTAAAAGCATTTTAAATAAGTCTACCTGACATACTTTTTTATTGCCAGACATTTTTCACATTGGTAACTATGTGCCAGACGCGATTTTAAGTTTTTTTTAATAAAAATTTCAAAGTATTTTAGAATGTCTGTAATTTTAATATTATGTTATTTAAATATAAGAAAAACCAAAAATGAATTTGCCAGACATTAATTCGATTGTTAAGCCTTGAATTAAAATGAAAAAGTCATGAAAAGTATTGCAGTATGATGCCTTTCATTGGTAATAAAAACATTTACGTAAGTTTTAATAAATGTTGATAAATAACAAAGTAATTAAAACTATTGAAGAATCATTATCGTGTGAAGAACACGATAATGATTCTAGGATTATTTTTCATATTTGCCAAATCGATTTTGACGCAGAAGTTGTTATACGCTGTTCTGATTCTGATATTTTAATTATACTTCTGGGAAATATGGATCACCTGAAAACATCTTTGAAAATTTGGATAAATATGGGTGTTGGAAATCATCAGCGTTACATAAACATCAATGAATTGTACCGAATTCTTGGTGACTCTTTATGCAAAGCTTCCACGCAATCACCGGATGTGATTACACGCCAGCTTTTTTTAGAAAAGGCAAAGTTAAGCCTTTTAAAATATTAGAAAATTCTGAAGAATACCAGTTACCTTTTGATAATATAATTTCGGATGATGAAAAAGTACTTGAAACTACGTTTGTAACCCTGGAGAAATTTATTTGTCAAATGTATGGAGTTAAAAATTGTTCGAATGTTAATGATGTTCGATTTCATTTATTTTTAAGTACGTTTAAGTCTAAAAAATCAGATGAGAACTTTGACAAAAAATTCGAAACTTTGACTCATCCAGTTTGCCACCCTGTAAAGCGGAATTGTAACAGCATTTATTAAGGGTTCGTTACGTGACGAAAATTTGGAGAAACGCTCACTCAAAACATCCAACATCTTTATCTCCAATGGCTTTTGGGTGGACCACTAACGGTGACACATATGATTTTGTCTGGTTTTTGGGAGATCAATTACCATCCTCAGTTGCAGATATTATTGTTCAAAGTAAGTGTTAAATGGAACATTTATCAATAATAACTTAAATGTTTTATAACGAACAAGAAAAATTACACTGTTTATTTTTTTTCTGTTTCAGATGATAGAGTTTTAGAAGATAACGAAAGTTCCCAAGAAGATTATATGAATGACACCGACAAAGACAGCGACGATGATGATGATGATTATAAAGATGCCTCTTTTTGTGACGTCACTATAGGCTAAAACAACTTGAAAAACTTAATATTAATTATTTATAACTTACATTTAGTAATCATAATAATAATAATAATAATAAGCCTCTTATCCTGAACTGTTTCTTGGACTTTTAGTTGACTCTTATCTTTAAGTTATATAATATCTCTAAGTTCAGTGTGCCTCTTGGCAAAGGCCTCCTCTAACAATTTCCATTGTACTCTGTCTCTTGCAACCCTTCTCCATTTTGAGCCTGCTGTTAATTTTAATTCGTCTTCCCATCTCTTGCTTTGTCTTCCTCTGTTCCTTTTCCCATCTCTAGGGTACCAGTCAGTTATGATGTTGCTCCACTTTTCTTGTTTATCACGTATCATGTGCCCAGTCCATCTCCACTTCAAGCTATCTATTCTAGTGAGTATGTCTGTGACTTTTGTCTTACTTCTTATGACAGTGTTTCGTATCTTATCTTGTTTCTTAATACCTATCATACTTCGTTCCATAGCTCTTTGGCAGTGTTCCAGCATGTTTCTGTGATGTTTTGTGAGAGCCCAAGTTTCAGACCCATATGTAATACATGGGAGAATGCAGGTATTGAAGACCTTCCTTTTGATACCAGTACTCAAGTCTGTGGATTTCATGATCTCTTTCAGTGACCAATATCTCTTCCATCCGTTAGCTATTCGTCTTTTTATTTCTTTTGTAGTTGTGTCTGTATGTGAGATGATTTGTCCTAAATAGATATATTCATCTACATATTCAACGGGTTGGTTGTTAATTTTTATTTCATATTTGTTTGAATTCGTTAATAGCTTCGTTTTGTTTATATTCATAGATAAGCCCACTTTTTTGCTCTCTGTATTTAGTTCTTGTATCATTTTTTCTAGGCTCCCTGGTTGTTCTTCAAATAAAACAATATCGTCAGCGAATCTAAGATGGTTTAGTTTTTTACCGTCTATATTTAATCCATGTTGGTCCCATATTAGCTTCCGAAATATATTTTCCAGCACCGCGGAGAACAGCTTTGGAGACATCGGGTCGCCCTGTCTGACGCCTCTTTTTACTTGGAATGTTTCACCCAAGGTTTCCATTTGTACTCTTGCCTTACTGTTAGAGTAAATGTTTTTAATGGTGTTTATGTACACTGTCGGAATTCCTTGGTTCTGTAAGCTTTCCCATATGGCTGTGTGGCTAATGCTGTCAAATGCCTTAGAATAATCGATAAAAGCCATATATAGCGGTTTGTTGTGCTCATTATATTTTTCCATAATTTGCTTGACTGTGTGGATGTGATCTATTGTGGAGAAGTTTTTTCTAAAGCCAGCTTGTTCCTTCGGTTGGTTTTCATCAAGTGTGTTGCTTATTCGGTTCAAAATTATTTTGGAAAAGATTTTTTATATGTTAGACATCAGACTTATCGGTCTGTAGTTCCATATGTTATCTCTTTCTCCTTTCTTATGTATGAGAATGATGTGGGATGTCTCCCATTGTTCTGGAACCTGTCCCGACCTCAGGATGCCGTTGAAGATTTTAGTTAGAATGGGGACCAGTTCTTCTATGGTTCCTCTCAGTAGTTCGTTTGTGATTTTATCAGGACCTGGTGCTTTGTCTAACTTTTGGCTTAGTATGGCTTTCCTAGTTTCTCTGGGTAATATGTCAGGTTCTGGGTTCACTAAGAGCAGATTATAATTTAGGGTTTCTTGACTTACATGTGTATTGGGTTCTTGGTTAGAATATAGATTGCGGTAGAATTTTGTAGCTATTCTATTTATGTTCTTTCGGTCTGTTACATTTTTTTGGTTGTTTTTCAATTTCGGGATCCATTGATTTGATTCTCGGAGTTCCTTTAAAGCTTTCCTAGTTCCTCCTGTCCTTGCTATATGTTTTTCTAGAGTTTGCAACCTTTTAACTTTCCTGTCCTTTTTATACCTTCTTTGATTTTTTTGCTTAAGTCAGTTATTTTTTGGATGTTCTGTTTCCTTACTTTACAGTCAAGTAAACTTTTTCTATCATTTATAAGTTGTAGTGTTGAGTTACTTAAATTATATGTAATGTTGTTTTGTAATTTGTTGTAACTTGTTTTTACATCTATTGCATCTGTTTCTAATAGTTCTCTGCTGAGTGATGACAAGGAATTCTCCATTCTTTTGTTGGGTTCTGTGCTGCATGTCGGGAGTGTGTCATGTATAGCAAACTTTCTGGATTGTTTGGGTGGTATAGTCTTGAGTGACGCCCTTACCATGCGGTGGTCGGTATTAAAGTTTAATTTTGATATAACTGCTGTGTCCGTAAATAGATTTGGGTGGCTGCTTATAATATAGTCTATTTCGTTTCTATGATTCCCGCCTGGAGAGATCCAAGTCCACTTGTTGTTTTTGTTTTTCTTAAAAATGCTATTTAGGAGGGTTAGATTGTGTTCTAATAAGAGTTCAACCAGCCTTTGTCCATTTTTGCTTCTTTTGCCGTAGCCAAAGTTTCCTAACACATATTCTTCTTTACATTGTTTTATTCCCACTTGAGCATTAAAATCTCCCATTAGTACAATTATGTTTTTTGAGTAATTACTTATAATAGCTTGGGATAGTTCATTGTAAAAGATTCATGTTCAAGTTCTTTTGCTTGTTCCGTGGGAGCATAGGCTTGGATAATTGTCCATGTTTTTTTGAAGCTAGGTAATTTGATGTTGAGTATAGCAGTTCGGTCATTAATTCCAATGAATTCTATTATGTATTCTTTTAGGTGCTTTTTAACTATGAATCCGACCCCTCCTTGTCCTTCGGTGTCTCCTTTGTTAAATAGCACGAAGTCCTGGTGCTCTTCAATACATTCTCCTGTTCTTCTCATTTCACTGATTCCCAAAATGTCCCATTTTAGGTCCTTCAATGCTTCTTCAAGTTCCGATAAAGATTCTGGTGTTCGTAAAGTTCTGGTATTTAGAGTTGCTATGTATAATTTGTTCTCATTCCTTTTGTTTTTTGTTCTTGTTAGAGGGTGATGGTCTAAGTCTTCCGCGGGGACCAGCCGTGGTGGAAGATATTTTTTTAATTGTTTGTGTAAATACTTAATTGTTGGTGTATGATGGTTCCGGTGGTCCTGGGGCATATTCAGTTTTTTGAGAGATTTATTTGTGGATCAGAGCTTGCTCTTTCTACATAGTTTAGTATGTTGGGTCTTAAGATATCTTTGGTATGTGTTTTGGGTAGTGTGGATGATGGATTGTTCAATATTGCTTTCTTGTTAGTTTTCGTTTCTAATGGTGCCTTTGGTGAGTCGGAAGTTTCTCTCTTCCTCTTCTCTCTATTTTCTTTCGGCTTCTTTACAATGAGCTTGTCGTATTTTATATAGGCGATATTTCCTTTCTTTATTTCTTCTTCTACTTGCGGTTGCAGTTGTTTGCGTTTGTCTAGGATTTCTTTGGGGTAGTCCTCTTTTATGTTGACGCCTTGTGGGAGGTCAGGCTTATTTTTGAGTATAAGATGTTTTTTCCATTGAGTTGTGATGGTGACTATCACTGGACGGTTTTTATTATCAGTTTTCTGCCCAATTCTATATACTTTGCTAATTTCTTGGCTATCCATATGAACTCCCATATCCACAATTATTTCTTTGATATAATCCACTAACTCCGTTTCTAATTTAATATTTTCATTGATTCCAAAAAAGACGAGGTTGTTTTTTCTCTTTTCTATCTCTGCTCTCTGGAGTTTAAATTCCAGTTCTGAAATTTTGTTCTTGAGTTTAGTATTTTCCTCAGAGATAGTTTTCATTTTCTCGTCTAAAGCCTCCATGACGCTCTTAGTTACGGAGTGTGTAATAAGTTCGGTTTGATTTTTAAATTTCTCATCGAGTTTGTTTAGAAGTAGTTCCATGTTCTTGTCCATGACTAGGGAAATTTCGTTTCTTGTGTGGTAGCACTGGTTGTCAGCTTTTATTTCTTTTGAATGGCAACACTACTATTGTCAATGACACTGTCACAATGGCGTAATGTTGGTATTGGTATTAAGCTAAGCTGAGACAAGTCTATTGTCTATGACCGTTATTAATTTGAGGTTATAATTCTGAAGAAGTTTTTCAACAATTATCGCACGATATTTAAGCACTCTCACTGTGTTCTTTTATTAGTTGTGTTTAATGAACTTCGTTTTAATGTTTTTACGTTTCACAGCACGAAAATGTCACTTTAAAACACAATTTTACGATTAAAATCCGCGGACGACGTTGACGTACGTGTTGACAGTTTGACCGCCGGAACCAGAATCTCACATTTAGTAATCAGGACAATTTAAATAAAGTGTTGATTTTTAAATTTTAATCTAATTTTATATTCCTTTTTATGCTTAAATTTGTTTTAAACTTGCTCTGACAAGAATTATTATTATTATTATTTTATGAACAGTGACAAGTAATTTACTTTTGTAATGGTTCTCTGTCTCATTCTCGACTTATTCTGCAATTGTCTATGCTATATAAAAGTATTGCAGTATAATTACTGCAATACTTTTCATGACTTTTTCATTTTAATTCAAGGCTTAACAATAGAATTAATGTCTGGCAAATTCATTTTTAGTTTTTCTTATATTTAAATAACATAATATTAAAATTACAGACATTATAAAATACTTTGAAATTTTTATAAAAAAAAAACTTAAAATCGCGTCTGGTACATAGTTAGCAATGTGAAAAATCTCTGGCAATAAAAAAAGGATGTCAGGTAGACTTATTTAAAAACGAAAAATTTAAATTAAGGACAGATAGGATGCGCACTAATGAACGCAACCGCTACCGCCAGCCAGATTGCCTAGACTCTAACCGAAAGTGCAAGAAGGAAGACATATCACAAAATCAGCTGACCTGAAATTCTTTCTCGAAAACGTTGCTATTTCCCGTACTATTAGTCCTTTACCGCAAAAAATAGCATAGTTATATGTTTTAATGAGGGAAGTATGGAACAGCTGTTGAAAGAGACTTAGCATCAAATTGAGCCGCGGCTCTCCCATGAATATTGTAAATAAAAATATTACCCATGAAGCCGGGCGTATTTCGCGAGACGCGTAACACACCATTCGTGAACTAGTTTATTGCAATTAATATAATGTACCTATATTGTTTTTTTGGAAAAAATTGAGCGATAGAAAAAGTCCCTAAACACAATGGCAGGGGAGTAGAGTATTATTAATAAAAAAAGCATCAAATTTAGTGTAAAAAATTCTAACTAAATATATGGGCAAACGGGCGGGAGGCTCATCTGATGTTAAGTGATAGCGTAGTCCACGGACACTTTCAATGCCAGAGGGCTCGCGAGTCCGATGCCGGCCCTTTTAAGAATTAATACGCTCTATTATTGAACCCTAAGTCAAATTGCTTCGGAAATACTGCAGTGGGCAATTGTGCCACATTGCGGTGGTGCGCGGCAAAAAATGCCTTGAAAACGCTCAGCCCTGCGATTCTGTAACTCACTTTTCGAACTCACTCAGCGGTTTTCGCATCGGTGGTCGCTCTGAAATCAGCCGTGAAGCAGTCATTTTATGATTTGGCATTCTAATAAACAATAAACTACAAGCATCCACCTTTTCAGAATGCCAAATCATGGCAATGCGTGAGTTACAGAATCGCAGGGCAGTTGTGGAACGGCGGATTACAAAGCACTACAATTTTGCCAATAATTTAATCTTTAAAGTTTTGAAAATTATTAATGACGAAAGCTTTTTTTCACAAATCAATAATAGATTTCTTCTAGCTATTGCAAATGTTTTTTTGCTGATCCCGTGTAAGAACATTGGTTGATCGTGCAACTCTCTATTTATTTATGTACATAAGAAACACTTGCTTGCCCTATAACCTACTTACTACTACTATACTTATTAACGTAGTTAAATGAGCGCACTGGCATGTCTTAATCCCAAACATTAGCGCACACCCTTAAGAGGCTAATTATACAAGCTTATAAAAACAATCTTTTAAAAAAACGCTTAACAGATCCCGTAGGTTGACTTCATGTATGCGGCTCGTAATAAAGTATTTAGTAATGAAAAGCTCACACGATACATTAAATACGCGGCCGATACAGCCTGAAAGCTAAAAGCTTTTTCCCTCAATAGATAAAACTGCAATTTCATTAAGCGATGTATTATCTGTAGCTTTCAATAAAAAAAAATTGTTTCACGTAATATTATTTGCATGCGAGTTATTGATCGTACTAATAAACAATTTTTTAAGGATGTTCAAAGAGGTAGGATGATTTTATTAATTTAAAGCAGGTTACAACTTCACTTGCGAAGTCAGTTTGCCAAAACGCGGTGATTGGTCAATTACTTATCTTTCTTAAATTTGCTCGCTTAAACAGGACGTAGTTATTCTTTTATTTATTTAATCCCAAAGCCGTAAAATAATGACATTAATTCAAGTAAATCACTAAATCTTACGCAAAGTTTTCCTATACCAAGATACTATCAGTCGAACAAAGCATCACGGCCGTACTATTCTTTTCTCGAAGCAGTTCAGGCCAATTTCGACTGTAACCTCGTTCCGGGTTCGATCCCCGAACATTGATGTGATGAGCATTTGGTGTTGTGCTTAGGTCTTGGGTGTTTAAATATGTATTTATATGTCTATCTATCTATAATATGTATGTATATCCGTTGCCTAGTACCCATAACACAAGCTTCACCAGCTTAGCATGGGACTCGAGCAATTGGTGTGAATTGTCTTTAAAAAAAAACTATAAAATGTTGTTAGGCTACCTAATTACTTTATAACTTAAAACTGGACACTTAAGTAGGGACTGAATAAAATGACCGACTTGGTATTACATTAATCTCACAATTTTTTACGGTACGGCGTTGCGAGACTTGTTTTTTTACAAATTCTGTTTTTGATAGCTTTCATTTACTATTTAACGTAAATTGCCTACGGTTGCGTGATCGACCTATCGCTGATTAAAGAATCCCGACAATCAAGTTCGCAAGTGAATTTTATTGTCGGGATTTACTGAATTCGACTGCTTGAATGACAAGAAACGTAAAGAATAATTTTATTAGACCCTTTTTGGAAGAGATTATTTATGTTTTGCACATCGACAGTTCAAGAATACCAGGCATTGAGTTTTTGCAACGAAGTATGTAGCAAAGATTTAATCAAGGTTATATATTTCCAATTTGACCCCGATGGTCCATATTTGTTATTCAAGGGTCTTAAAGGTTAAGGTCAAGTTCGAAATCTTGAACTGGAGTATGTATTGTGTGTCAGCATAAGAATTAACGTACTTGATGAACACTAAATTAGCAGAAGCTTTACTGGGAGTAATTATATTACTCGCTCGCGAGTACAGTGATATCGGGGTATGGTAAATGCAGTACTATTGATTCACTGTTATATATACGTCTAATGAATCACGTGTCATTGTTATGTGTTGAGTGAATCAAATAACACAAAGCATACTATATATATGACGACTCATTGGTCTAGTGGTTAGTACCCCTGACTTCGAAACCATGGGTCCCGGGTTCGATCCCCGGCTGAGACGAACATCGATGTGATGAGCATTTTATGTTGTGCTTAGGTCTTGGGTGTTTAAATATGTATTTATATGTCTATTCTATGTATAATATGTATGTATATCCGTTTGCCTAGTACCCATAACACAAGCTTCACCAGCTTAGCATGGGACTAGGTCAATTGGTGTGAATTGTCTTTAAAAAAAAAAAAAAAAATACTGTCTGTGTTGTGTTGTGCTATCTGACATTTTCTTTTGTTAAATATTGTATGTAAAGTAGGCTAGACTAAAATTACTTATCAGGCTTTAGTTAGAAGAAAATCCAATTATGCCTCAACCAAGGGACAAGTTTCTAAAGAATTTGGAGTACCAGTGCTCGAAGTTTCGCAACATTAGTCATTTAGAAATTATTAATTATGAAAATCTGTTGATAGAACTTGCCATTTTTATTTGTTAATAATTTTAATAAATAGATATTGATGCACTGCTGTCCCGTTGGTTTTTAAATTCAAAATAATGATTTCTGTTCTTTAGATTTTTTTTGGAACGAAGTTCCTTATCGCGCGTTGTGAAAGGGGGCTAGACGGAAAAAATTCTTACGTAAAGTTGTCACGACCCTTTTTTGCTATTTGCTATTGTAATACACCGGTTCTCGTCCGATCACCGAAGTTAAGCAACGTCGGGCGAGGTCAGTACTTGGATGGGTGACCGCCTGAGAACACCTCGTGATGTTGGCTTTTTTTTGTAGGGATAAGAAATGAAAATTATTTTTGGAATCACTTAACTAAATTAGTCTTGTTGGAACGAAGTTATCGAGCGTTGCGAAAGGGGGCTAGACGGAATAAATTAAGACCAAAAGTTGTAACGACACTTTTTGCTATAGTTGTTATATTTAACATTTTCGATATAGCTATCGCCAACGTCAACCACGTTGAATACACCGGTTCTCGTCCGATCACCGAAGTTAAGCAACGTCGGGCGAGGTCAGTACTTGGATGGGTGACCGCCTGGGAACACCTCGTGATGTTAGCTTTTTTTTTTCGTCGTAAGATTGTTGTCGAGAAAATCTATCATACTGTTATGATACCAATACATTATAAACATATAAATTAATCGAAAGGAATTTCGTTCCATCCGGGTGTCCCTTGACACCTCTAAAGTTTTTTTAATTTAATTTTAGTTATAGTAGCAGTTATAGCATGTTATTTTTGGTATCTTTTTGTTAATTATTTTTGCATCTCTTGTACTTTACCCTCTGTAGGTGTTTATTTTTTTTCTATTGATCCATTTTAGGGTTGCCTGAAAGAAATCGCTTGTTAGCGATAAGGCCGCCCGTTGCCTAATAACTTTTTTTCTATATGTATATTTAATTATGTGTATTATGGCAATGAAGTGTAAATAAATAAATAAATAAACAGTGAACACTCGTAGTCATACTTTTCATACATGTATAGAAACATATATGTATGATATGATATGATATGATATGATATGATAACGCTAACGTGAAAGAAAAATGGAATTGGCCTGTCTACACCGAAGTATCGAAGACATCAGCTGTCATCTACACATTTTTATTCATATGAAGTCTATATACTACAGTTTAATATAGTTGAAGCAAGCAAGTATTTTAACATAGGTAAACTTTAATTTGTGTCCGTGTTTTTCACATTCATAACTTTCATTTAGATGTACAATTGTATTAGAGACAATTGTTGTTTAGTAAAAAATACTTAAATAAAAGATCAACAAGTTGAATTGAAATATTAATTACACCTGTATAATGAACACCTGGTATTTACAAAGAAAACTCTTAATACTGAATAAGTTCCTTCAAAGTTATATAACTAGTACTACGGACGACGGGCGTAAGTACTGTTGATGCAACAACATACAGTTCTCTGAATCCACTTTGGTTATTTTGAATTTGGAACACTTTAATTATTCAAAGGCAGTGTTGGCCCAGTGGCTTTAGCGTGCAACTCTCATCCCTGAGGTTGTAGGTTCGATCCCCGGCTGAGCACCAATGGACTTTCTTTCTAAATGCTTAGTGTAACATTCGCTCGAACGGTGAAGGAAAACATCGTGAGGAAACCGGCTTGCCTTAGACCCAAAAAACGTTGACAGTGTGTCAGGCACAATAGGCCAACACGCACAACAAATGATCATGAAACAGATACATAAATCTGAGACCCAGACCTAAAAAGGTGGTAGCGCCACTGATTTATCTTCTATTAATTATATATTGGCTTTTTGTTCTCTTATTACTCAGAGGACTCCCAGATTGCCATGGAAAGTTCTCTTATAACCACCTTCATGGTCTGGAGAAATTGACGGATATATACAAATTAAAGGTGTACTTTTAGAGTGATCCCAGCTTGACAATCAACTGATAATAAAAGTGAATCTACAAAGTCTTATCAATTATCAAATCTTTTAGTGCGTTTTCAAAATATATTCGAATATATATAAATTATATTAAGAATATTAAATAGTCATCATTCTACTTACACTAAAACCTCCCTTTTTCTCCACATTTTTAGCCTCATTTTTCACACTATCTTTTTTCTTTGCCATACTGTCCGCACGGTCACTACAAACTAATTAATTTGGACTTATCTTCATCGATAATGTTATCTTTGGATTATCCAAACGTAACGAGTTATCTTGAATATTACGTGTCGATTTGTAAATTGGTCAACGACTTTGATAAGTTATAAATCACAGGCCCGAAATATAAATTATAATTTGATTATAAAACTTGTATAATACAAGTTTCTACGAGACAAGCAGGACTACGAGGGTTGAGCATGTTGGATCATATCAAAAGCATTGACTGCAACTATTATTTATTTATTAAAATTATGTTTTATATAAAATTCTCGTGTCGCGGTGTTTGTAGTTAAACTCCTCCGAAACGGCTTGACTGATTCTCATAAAATTTTGTGTGCATATTGGGTGTGTCTGAGAATCGGACAACATCTATTTTTCATCCCCCTAAATGTTAAGGGTAGTCCACCCCTAAATTATTATTTTTTAATTTTTAGATAAATTTTGTTTTTTTAATTTTTTTTGATACAGCATTAAAAAATACATACAACCCCTACTTTTTTCACCCCTCTACGATCAACCCCTATTTTTTTTTAAATAAACATGGCAAAACGACTTTTGCCGGATCAGCCAGTATCTAATCAAAATGGCAAGTTCGAAACACGATATTCATAATGTATGTTTTCGAAATAACAAAAGCCGCGAAACTACTATATTGGAAATACTAATATGTGCGTTGTAATACGTTTTATTTATTCCATTAAAATATTATGTACTAATTATGATTTGTTTAACAATCATATAAATATGCCTTGAAATTACTATAATAACTTATTGTTACTAAAAAAATACAAATACTTATTTCTGGGTGTCTGCTATAATTTTTGTAATTATAATTGGCTTAATACATTAAACATAACCACTTATCTTAGAAAATTATACAGAAATGTAATAACTTCCCCAAGAATTCAAAGACATCAGGTTTCTTTCATCTGAACGTCTTTGGAGGGTAAAACGTGTTTTCTAGGCCATTCGTTTCAGAGCATTTCAATGGCTTGCCTAAGAACTAACTTTTAAGGTATCGTGAGAAAAGGATTTTAAAAGTCGTCTTTAAAACAAGGACGTTATGAAGATGACGTTACTACCGTTAATTGTTACCTTTGATGGTTGTTTATGTCTTAAGATCACAGACTAATAAATCGCTTAATTAATTAACTCCCGGGTGTTGCAAAAGTTTAGTTGCTTTTTTTTAAAAGGTTTGTGTTAAATCTTTCAATCTAAACTGCAGGTTTAGTAAATTTTTTAATAATAATATTTGCCTGTTAATTACGGTTTTGAATTGGATTATGGGCATATTAATGAAATTAATTAAAATTTAATTAAAACGTTAATAAACATGGCAATGTTCTAGATTAAGACACAATTGCTTGTACAAATATGTCTTAATCTTGTTGTAACAAGTGCTTGATCAATTAAATCTTTGTTTATTTTCGGGAACGGAGCTTCCAACTACGTTATTACTAAATAGTTATGAAAATAATGGTGATGGGGATAACGTTTTAAAGATAATTAATTAATAATGTTTTTTTTCTATTTAATGTCTTTAATCATTTGTTTTTTTTTTTTAGTTTTTAATTTTATTATTTGTAAATTGTATTGTGTTGTTATTCTAGTAAGTAATTTAACTAAAATTTTATCATCTACCATATTTATACATTAGAAATAATTTTTTAAGAGATTTTCTTGCATTACGAATGTTTTTTTTAAATATCGCAATGATTAAATATATATAATTATATGAAATATTGTATTTAAATAAATAAATAATATTCTAAAGGAAATGTACTCAATTAACTTGTGAAATAAATCACAACCTCCACATGCAGCGTGCAGTAGCAAACACGTAAATATTAGCACCGGAAACGGCGCCATTTTTCGCCGGATGTGACTGCAGTGCGATATGTCATGACACGATAAGGCTTTCGGTATGTTTACCGATCGTGAAAATGCAAGCTCATTTTGAATTTAGACTTTAAGGCTTTGAAGTTTACGCTTTACTAAACAGATAGTGATTTAATAGTAGGTTTCTAGAGATATATTGTAAGTTACTTATAGACATTTTTCTGCGTTTGCTTAGCTATACGTGTTAGCTTTCATTGCCTGCCGATTGAGAATTAATTTGACGGTAACCCACTCGCGAGCGCTCTGGTATTAAGAATGTACATGGGCGGCAGTATTACTTAAGATCTGATGAGCTTTACACCCATTTTCAGAGGGGGGGTTTCTATAAAAAATCCTACCTTCGTATATTCAAGTTGTATGAATATCACTATGTTTTATACATTTTAAAGTGTCAGCCTGCAATACAGGATTTGTTTTTAAAATACTTCCTCTAATTAAAAATCGATGAAACGTCAAAGTAATCTTCGAAACAAAATTATAGAAAATCGTGAAACCTAACATTAGTTAAATTACATTTATATATTATTATAGTTAATAATTAGAAGCGCAAACCAAATGTTAGCAATCATCGCACACTTGAAGGCAAAAAGAGCCCTTTAGTTTTTCCCACTCTCATAAATTGTAATATAACATTCTCGATTCCGATAATCTCCAAAAGGTTAATTACACTTATTACACTGGCCTACAACCATTTTGGTGCCGGGGATTTTAGACCTGATTATAAGCATGTCTTACATGGTGAAATCAAAAATGTAATTAGTTTTTTTCTATCAGCTCTAGTTTTCGAGATACATAAAAAAAACATTTTTTACAATAAATATATATTTTTATGGCATTAAACATCAAGAAATTGTCTTTTGAGCGATTTTCTCGAATTAAATTGACTTGGGCAATCTCGCATGATTCCCCTACAGTAGTCGGCCATCATATGAGTGTCCCATCTTCCTTGGTATCTGTTCTCCATTGTTTTTATGTCTCGGTAATCTCGTTCTCCTTGTTCTTCGCTTAGGTCTCCTAAATTGTGTTGGAATTGATCTAGATTACTGTTGAGATAGTGAAAACTTCATACTCATATTACAGCCTAAATCGTTGAATCGAACCAGCATATATTCTACTAATTTTACATTGTTGTCACAGCCTTATGATTTCCGAGAAAATTCTATACAACTGCTACAAAAGATTTCCACGCAAGCCGTACTACATCATTCATAGAAGTCTCAAATTTTGTGGTATCTTTTATTAATTGACGTATTTTCATCAAAGAAACCTGCTTTTAGTTTTTCAGTAGGTACTTAAACCAGGAAATTTTTGTGAAGAATGATTTTTTCTCTTGAAACCAAGGGTTAATTTATAACATTTCTTTACACATTTTAGGAGAACTGCTTTCATACTTCGTTTATTTATTTATTGTAGTAGTTTTCATTGGACTGATAAAACGGCAAACTCATGAATGTCAGCAAACCACTGACAATACAGCAATATACAACTATTTCTTTAGATGAAATTATAGACATATTGAAGTGTCATTTAAATTTAAGAACCCTTAAAAAATACGAGTTAGTTTTTTGTTACCGTCGTAACTCCACTACCCCTAATTTTATGTTAGTTATAAGTTCATGTTTTAAACGCTTAAAGCCAGTTGACTCCCAACTTCAAACAAAGAGTTTCATTTAAAACACATTTGAACATCCCTCTAATAACCGCCTCCAAACTGAACTCTGTTTAAGATATTTATTTCTGATTAAGAACCTTACAACATTCAGTTACAAGAAAAAATATACTTATTCAATAATACATAAGGCTTATTAATTAATTGTAGTAGTGTAGGCCTAGTGGCTTCAGCCTGCAACTCTCATCCCTGAAGTCGTAGGTTCAATCCGCGGCTGTGTACCAATGGACTTTCAGTCCATGTGCGTAATTAACATTCGCTCGAACGCTGAAAGAAAACATCGTGAGGCAACCGGCTTGTCATGGACCCGAAAAGTCGACGAAATATTGTGTCAGGCACATGAGGCTAATCACCTACTTTCCTATGAGATTGACAAATAATCATGAAACAGAAACTGAAATCTGAGGCCCAGACCTAAAGAGGTTGTAGCGCTACTGATATATTTTTAATTTCTTTATTAATAAATTGTATATTTCAATAGTAAAAGAAGTCTAACAGCAGGCAATAAACAGAAGAACGATTAAATAAATATACTAAAATTACAATTTTAAACAGTTACATAACACAAGAAACAACAACAATGTATAATAAATAGAAGTAATTACTTTAGTTACTTATAAAAAAATTGAAATAAATAACTAACCTTAACATATACTAACTAAAATATATTATTAAAGAGTCCCTTTAGGCAAGGTTCCGAAGATACTGGAAGCCAGGGCCGCGCCGCCCATGTGTGCGAAGTGTGCGGTGCACACAGGCGCTGATACAATAAGGGCGCCGCCACCGAAATTATTTATACTACACTACAATATTCTTACGTACGTTTGAAGTTTCATTTTACGCTTTAGGTTTTAGTTTACATTAATTACTCAGAGCTTAGCGAATCAAAAGAAAGGCCGCTGGTGACCGCCGTGAGTTTTTTGAGTGTGTTTATGTCTTATGATTTCAATAATATGCCGACATACCTTGATAAAATCCAAAATGAACTATTTTTTATACTCGGTAACCAAATTCAACATTTTATTTTAAATTTATGTCGAATTAATAAATATTTTTCAATAATACTGGATTGTACTACTGACGTTTCACACGAAGAGCAAATTAGTATGATAATAAGATTTGTCAACTTTAACATGTAAACTAGAAAGTTAAGAATAAGAGAGCATTTCCTAGCTTTCCAATTTATAATAGCACTTTCTGCTCAATCGTAGATACAACTGGCGCTGGAGTAACGTCATTTATAATAGAAAAACTAAACGAAATTAATTTGGACATAAAGAACTTAAGGGGCAAGGCTATGATAATGGCTCAAATATGCGCGGTAAGAATATTGCGGGATGTACGAGTAAATCTCCGCACTTTTTATGTCCGTGCGCCAGCCATAGTTTAAATTTAATAATAAATGACGCTGCACATCTCATACACGACTGCGTTTTTTAATATTGTGCAAGAACTATATAAATATTTTTCGTCCTCTACTAAAAGATGGGATTTATTACAAAGATATGTCATAAATCTGACCTTAAAAACGGTTAGATAAAAATAACATCATAAATAAACTATGTAACAATTTAATTCACGTTTTATTTTTCACGGCAATTGGCCAGCGGACGTTTTACCTATTTAAGTGGATTAAACTAAAGAAAAATTTTCTTTCAGTCAAAATTAAAAAATACATTGAAACTTGAAGATTCTTAAAAAATAGGCCGAAATATAGAAGGAGTTCCCTCAAAGGCCTGCAACACACCCGCTAAAAATGTCTATGAGATTCAATGACTGCCATTTTTTTCCGTCCCTAAGGCTCGTTTGACCCCTATAGAAAAAGGAGGCGCTTCATGGGTTTCGCACACAGGCGCTGCCGGGGGTCGGCGCGGCCCTGCTGGAAGCATTCCCCCTTTGATATAGCTAGACTTATTCTTTGTCCGAGGTAGCTGCCAGATCTTCGGTTTCCTGTGATGTCGACTAACCTTTTTGATATTTCTTTAAAAAATATCAAAAAGGTTAGTCGACATCACCACGACCGAGGGTCTCGACACCGAATGGGACAAAATCAGATTCTTTGCCAGGACCCCTGTATTTTCACGCTTTAGCTTTTTCAGCCCCTTCACAAGCCGCACCAGCTCTGTTGTTGGTTCCATGTAGATGGGAAGGGGAGTAATTTAACAAATACCAAACAATAATTAAAATTGTATTACCGTATAGCCTCGCTTAGAAAATCCAAAACATGTATTAAAACCGATGAAACGTGTAGACACCAGAATGGATATTTGCTTGTTAAACTGGGATTTGGATAATAATCAAAGATATTTGAGGAATCGTTTCGTTCGATTCGAAGACACGGAACGATTGACATATCGCTAACATCCATTACCTCAATCCACTGACAAACTATGGCGAAACTCGTAGAGTTAAAAAGTTATACTGGGTGGAATTATTCTTACCGCAGGGTTATTTGTAGTTTTATAAAGCCTTTATTGCTAACGCCCAGTAAAATATATTAACACTTATTTAAGTTACATAAAAAACTTAATATTATACATAAATAAAACTTAATCTAATACGTCACTTGACCCGTTTTAGGTAGTCAGCGTGTTCTGTGACACGTAGGCCTCTTCCAGCTGCTTCCATTATTTTCTGATGTTAGCTCTTCTTGTCCAAGTTGTGCCTCCTATTCTCTTCATATCATCTGCCCATCTTTGCTCTGTCTTCCTCTTTTCCTTTTTTCATCGCGTGGTTGCCATTCTGTAATTATTTTTGTCCATTTCAACCTGCTATCTCTCGTCATATGCCCGGTCAAGCGCCATTTTAATTGCTTCATTTTCTTTATAATGTCCTCTACTTTGGTTGTTGATCTTATCTTTTCTGCTCTTTTTCGATGTCTCAGTGTTACACCCACCATGCTTCTTTCCATTTCTCTTTGGCATGTTCTCAACTTTAGAAAATCTTATTTGTAGTAAGTTTAGTCAAATACCGGCGTATTTGATACTAATAATATACATGTATATTACTAAAGCATCAGGCAATACATGATATTTTGTTTGTAAAAATACTTCCTCTAATGAAAAAAAACGATGTAACATCAAAGTAATCTTCCAAACAAAATTATAGAGAAACAAATGCAATGCAAACATGAACAGGCCTTGATGCCTTAATGAACAACTGTTTTTCCTTGGCACTACAGATAGTCCAGCCAGAGGCTGTTGCAGCATAGAGGAATCTCTCTAGTATTATGTATTAAGGAGTCAACATCATGTTAAAGTGTCCACACCAATGAGTATTAAATGTTTTCTCAGAAATTTTTGTCC
Organism: Pieris macdunnoughi; assembly: GCA_905332375.1. NCBI lineage: Eukaryota > Metazoa > Arthropoda > Insecta > Lepidoptera > Pieridae > Pieris > Pieris macdunnoughi. The sequence continues at coordinate 1,946,114 of CAJOBZ010000067.1, read as the reverse complement.
GCTGTACCTAATAAGGCATTAAACAAAGAACGACGCTAAAATTCATGGGTTAAAATACAAATAAATACTAACATAACACTTAAAATTGTGAGATCACTATTGGAAGTTTAAAGTTAAGTAATAATTTCGTTGTTTATTTCGCTATTGTGTCAGTAGATTATAATAAACAAGAATAAAAAGTCTTTGAACCTTTTGAAAAGAAGCCAACCTTGAGAAAAGAAAGCAAGTTTAAGTGTATCACGAACCTAATACAGTCTCCTCAGCATTAATCCCAGTAATGGATGAAGATTCAATGGATCTCCAGACATTGTCAGTGAACCACGTTCGATTATTATCTCTATTGGTTTTATTTACAAAGGTTTTGTACGAAATCTCTCACAGAAATCTTATTATAAAAGTACATAAATGAAAGTTTTTTTATATACTTAATAATAATAATCAATGTCGCTACAACCTTTTTTGGGCCTCAAATTTCTGTTTCATGGTCATTTGGTAATCCAATAGGCATGTTGGTGATCAACCTTCTGTGCCTGACGCACGCCCTCGTCTTTTTATGTCCAAGGCAAGCCGATTTCCTCACGATGTTTTCCTTCACCGTTCGAGCGAATGTTAGATGTGCATATAGAAACAAAGCCCATTGGTGCACAGCCGGGGATCGAACCTACTACCTCAGGGATGAGAGTCGCACGCTAAAGCCACTAGGCCAACACTGCTCTGTCTATATCTTATATATATAGCATATACTGAATTCGAATGGTAAAAGCTCGAAAAAATCGTCGTATTTTCATAAATGCTAACATTTACCAACTCATGTCGGTAAATCCTAAGACTTACACTTAAATCTTAAGATTAACCGTAGTTCGAGCTTTTACATATACTCAATAGGTTGATTAAAACTTGCACAGCGTGTATCTTTAGTCTTGAGACCCTCAAGAAAAAAGCACTCACAATTCACATCCCCATGGACATATTTATAATTGTAATCTGCCTTGCGATTCTGTAACTCACTTTTCGAACTCACACAGCGGTTTTCGCAGCGGCGGTCGCGCTCAAATCAGTGTGAAATCATTTTATGATTTGGCATTCTGATAAGGAGGAAGCTTGTAGTTTATTGTTTATCAGAATGCCAAATCGCAAGGCTGTAGTCGTATCCTGTCGTGTAGTGGCTCGATGAATACTGCAGCTCCAAGCACTTTATTGGTAACGGTTGAGGTGTGAATGGCAGCCTGTTTTTGCAGAATGGAGATGTCTATAATAAAAATATATAAATGAAAGTAGAAAAACATATGTGTCTCTTAGATATTTATATAATATACTAGCTGACCCGACAAACGTTGTTTTAACATGTATATTATTCTAAGAAACATTGTTTTAGTTCAATAAAAATAACTATAATAAAAAATAGGGCTTGATCGGAGAGGGGTTAAAATTAAGGGTTGTATTTTTTTATGTTGTATAATATAAAAATAAAAACAAAAAAAATTGTCTACAATTTTTTTTTGCGTTGGACACCCCTTAACTCTTAAGGGTTTGTAAGATAGATAGTAGCCGAGTCTCAGTCTTACTAAATATGCATAAAAAATTTCATAAGAATCGGTAGAGCCGTTTAGGAGGAGTATGGGAACGAACATGACACGAGAATTTTATATATAGCTTTTATTTAGACATTATCGTATTGACTTAGTAATAAATAACTTGACAGCTGCCTTTCACGTTTAAAAATAGGTCGGTTCAATATTCCAACTCCACCACCATTCAATCAATGGCGTACTCGATACCGATGACGTCATTATAGCGGCGTCATTAGTGCCTCCAATGCAATCCAATTAAAAATTTATCAATAGTACTCTTTCCTCGCTTCCCATACTGAAATGTTTGTTTATGGAAACGCAATTTACATTTTAAAGGAACATAACAACGCTTTGTACTCTTTGAATTTCCGTACAGTTTCATTATTGAATATATTGATATAGACTTCTAGCGGACTCGACGGATGTTGTATATTTCAAGCGATTAGGATATTAAACAAAGTATGAAATTACCGTCTGCAGCACCATCTGCCGGGGTGATTTGTGAATCTAAAACATCCAGGGCTCCACCCAAACGCATACAAAAAAACCATTCAAATCGATCCAGCCGTTTCAGAGGACAGTTCATGTTCAGTGACATTCACACAGTAGAATTATATATATATATGTAAGCTATCTTAACTTTTAAGTTAGATCAAACTACACACGGTGTGCAGATTTGATTGAAATCGGTTAAGTAGTTTAGGAGTCCATAGCGGACAAACAATGTGACGCGTAATTTATATTGTTGAAATTAGAAAAATTTAACCCTGGTTTACCAACTCATATTACAAGTACTTCTCACATATTAAGATATATTTATATTTAAAAAATCTATGTACGCGCTCATACAATTTTTATAAATTTACATATATTTTAACATATTTACGGTTTAAGATATTTATTTATCATTAAGAACATTACAACATTCACTTACATGAAAATTATACTAATACAATAATACATTACGATTATTAATAATTGTATTTTACTTTAAAAAAGTACAGCAGCAGAGAAGAAACAGAAGACTGAGATACAAAAGCAATTACAATTTTTTAACAGTCAAATACAAAAAGAAAACAAAAAAAAAAAATACAAACAAACAACAATTACGAATAATTAATAGAAGTAATTTAACACAACACACAAATCTATAATTTATTGTTATTTTATTTATTGAGAAAGATTTACAGCTTATTACTAACTTTAAGTAAGTTAAAAAATACAATGTTCTTTTACGCCATTAAATAAATCTTTACAAATAGTTAAGTAATAATAATATTAACTGGTTTTTTTTTTCTGGTCATATATATATATATATATTATACAAAATATACAGTATTTACAATTTTCTTAACCTATAAAGTAATAATAAAAATAATTAAAGAAGAAAGAAGAAAATCAAAACAAATTTAAAAAGTTTGGTCCCTGTGGCAGTGTACCTTTAACGCTGGCAGCATTTCCTCGCTGTATTGCGAGACTTATTCTTTGAGCCAGGAAAGTGCCAGCTCTGTGGTCACCGGTACTATCTACCAGGCGCCAACTTAAATCTTTAATAAGCGCCTGTGCACTTGAACCCCACGGCCCAAGAGTCTCTACTCCAAAGGGAACAAAATTTAAGTTTAATCTATAATTTATTATCTTTAAAAAAAAATGTGTGGCACTCGGGGACTGCCGCGGTAAAGCTATTTCATACCATTTTTTATCAACTTATGCAATTATAATTATTTATTTATTTTTTATTTATGCAGTATTTTTTTTTCTTTGATATTAATTCAAGTTTTTTCTTTGATATTAATTCCATAATCTACCACTCTACCAGACACAAACACGCCTATATAGTCTGTCTCACTCTAATGCGTACCGGCTGCACCCAATGTGAGACGTCACGTTACGTCATCGTGTGTTAGGTTATTTTCGTTACGGAATTTCTGGATGCGGTCTCCACGCTCAAGGCCCGTGATAGAAGCTATGCAATAGCTTAAAAATTTCGTGTACCCCAGGCATACCATCATTCCATTTTTATTATCTCTTCGTGTATGTTATATTTGCCTATAACTGCTTGTGACATTAAAAATTGTTTTATTTTTCTTTTACCAATGTATTAGTGTGCCGAGCGTTGGCAAGCTTTTACATATACATAAATAAAGACTACCTCTAATAGAAACATATCATTATTTAATGTATTATGTAATACACTGCATATATCACCGTGAAAAATTGTAAATACTAAAGAAATACACGAAGTGCTGTGCCTCTTTCTTCGTCTACGTTTCCTTTACAACGACTTCAAAATTCAAATCATTTATTCATTTAGGCGACACAATGTACACTTATGAACGTCAATAAAGAAACACATATTAAATGCTAAATGCTTCTAATTTTACATTTGCTGCCAGTTCTCAAATCAAGGGCGTAGAATGGACAAGAAGAACTGCCAATTAATTCTCCATGTCGCGCTCCAAGACCAAGGCGAGCCTAGTCTCATCAACATGCTCATGTAGCTGCGCAAAGTGTGCAACCACCACGGCCTCTCCGTCACCTTGCCTCACCACATTGGTGACCCCTCAAAAACTCACCCTACTTTTAAACACCGTTAAGAAAAAATTAAAATTAAAAAAAATTGGTTAAAAATACTTCTATCACAGTACTTAAAATTCTACGTCATCGCTCCTTCCTTCAGCATCAATCAACACCAGAAGTCATAGCCGGTCAACACTCCCGGCTACAGGCATTTATTCCGTCCACTAAGGATATGTACAACTTGACCTTAACCTTGGGTCTTAGGGCCAGTCAGGGTCTTCAGTCAGACTAGTCGAGGATTCTTTGGAGGAACAGCAGCACCTCAACGTCTCCACAACGGTCTAATTATTACACTTGAAAAATACTATAATTATTTTCACGAATTATTTTCCTCAAGATTTTTTCTATAACGCCAAGTTGTTTTTGATATTTTTAAAACATGTGTATATTTGTAGTTCCGAATTATCTTAATTACTGAGACAATTGTGTGAACTTATGATAAATTAAGATAATTTAAAAGCTTGTATAGTCGACACACACACGCGCGCGGCCTGTACACACACACTTACACATACACACACACAAACACACACCAAATTTATTTTTACGACTCCGTTTGTAATGTTTTCGTTTAGCATTTACTTATTTTCTTCTATAGTATCTTATGACAATGACCTGATTGTACGTGTTCCGGTCCGGTGGTGGAGAGGCTGGCTTTCTGTCACTCAGGTCTCCTGTTACAGAGACCAGTCTCTCACATACACTTCCTAATATTATCGTCTTAGTTTAATCATAGTAACCTTGTACGTATATGTGAGAGAATAAAAAAAAGATTATTATTATTATAGTTATAAATATACTAATATTATAAAGAGGAAAGGTTTGATTTTTTGTTTGTTTGAAATGAATAGGCTCCGAAACTACTGGACCGATTTCAAAAATTATTTCACCGTTGGCAAGCTACACTATTCTCGAGTGACATAGGCTATGTTTCATTTTCAAAAAAAATAGGGATGCTTACTAAAACTTGAATAATCTAACCCAAGGTGTAAAAAAATAAACAAAAAACTTCCTTCAATCGTGTGCGCCTCGAAAGCTATTAATGATAGAACAAAATGATGAATGACCGCTAGAAACGCTCTTTATTCGTACCTAGGTATTGATCCTTATCAAAATAATTACCAACGTTTCACATAAGCTACAATTTAATTGCATAACCACCAAAAAAGCTTGGTGGTTATTAGGATTGGTGTTCGCCTGCCTTTACTCTTGAATAGTTTACTACTATGTAATATAACAAAAATCTTAGCCACAGCAACGCTTGGCCGAGTCTACTAGTATAGTTATAAACTTCCTTAAATTCAAACCTAAAAGTAAATCATTTTGTACTGGTATCTAACACACACACATAAAAGCTAGTATGCAATAAAAGTTGACAGAGACCCCGTTCCAGTATAATAGTCCAATTTACCAAATTTTATCCGAATAATATTCTGTTGAAATTAGTTCGGCACGCGTCGCCCGTAATTTCGCTACTGAATAGAGGACAATTTGTGACGTCACACGCAGACATTTTCGTGGCTGGGAGCGTGAAATGTGAATGTGCTTTAATAAAACCTTAATTTACCTTGGATCTATTCAGAAAATAAAAAAAGGAAGCAATAACATTAAATTTTAAGTTTTAGGGTGGTCTAACGGTTGTGTGCGGATAAGTCATATTTATTTATTTATTTATTTACACTACATATAAAAAAGCAGGTTTTATAAAATGAGGCAATGGGCGGCTTTATCGCTAACAAGGGATTTCTTCCAGGCAACCCTAATATGGAACCATAAAAAAAAGAAACACATACAGAGGGTAAAGTACAAGAAGTGCATAAATAAAATAAAAAAATGGTGCCTGTACTTATGTACGCGCGTAAGAAGATATACTTCTTTGGCTTTCTTGATTTTTGTTAAATATTAAATAATTAATAATAAATATTTGGCGTTAATAATTTAACAATATTTAATATTTAGTATATTATTCAATTATTAATTAATATTAATAATACTTATTATTTTATTATATTATTAATTCAATTTAATAACTAGGTATGTTTCATAACCTTTAAACTAAGTAACAATAGGTCTTTGTGAAAAAGCATTGCTAAATTTCTTTGAAATAATAATTAAAACTCCTTTATTTGTTTAAAAGGTACTACAAATGTCATTATGGTCATTCAAAATTCTCGGCATAGCTGCTAACGTCACGCATATTCTATTTCTTTTTACTTGTAGATTGTCTTATTCCCATCTCACTCGCGCACGCTCGGCGCCCATTCTGATAATTTTGTGTCTCGGTGCGCGCGCATCGTAAAATTTCACTCTCATAAATTTTTCATAACGCGCCTAAAGAAGTATAACTTCAAAAACTCAAACTCAAAATAACATGTAACACTACCTATAACTAAAATAAAGTAAAATCTAAACAAAAAACAAATAAATAAATATGTAAAAACAAAAATCTAAAAGCTTTCTGGGGTTGGGCAGACATGCTTTTTTGCCTAAAATAGATTTTTTATGGCCTTAAAGTATATATATTAACTTGTGTTTATTAATTCGTAATACATTTGGTAAATTTTTCTTGGAAGCTGATCTCCCAATCTGCCCACACAAAATTAATCTACCGGAAATCAAACCCGCATTGGCTTGTATTACTACAAACAATTAAACGTTATTTTTAAAAGTATTTTAAAATACTTTAAATAACGATTATATAAAACAGTACAAAAACTAAATAAAAATACCCTTTATTTCGGACAAGTTTATTGAAGTATACTTATTTTGGCGCGTTAGGGAAAAATGATGAGAGTATTTTTTTACAATGCGCGCGAGTAAAGGAACGGCAATGGACTTTTGGTTTAAAAATAATTTATTTAAATGAGACGACCGATCGTGCTAGCAAAGCATATATTTATATGGTTGGTAGTTTTAACTCGCGCACACACTCACAAAAAACCGATACCCTCAGGTATAGTCAACATTTTAGTTTGTTTTATAGTTAGTGTCGTTTTTTCTACAAAATTAGAATAAAATTTTTGTAAAGATTTTTATCTTGTTACGAAAAACAAGTATAACTTCTAACGCGTAAGATAAGTACCCACACGTTTTTGTTTCTTACAAACAAGCAATTAAAAACAAACTTAGTCCGTTTGCCGCTCACGACAATAGCCTCATCCTTTAGTCCCACTCCTGACCAAACCTTGCCTGAAACCAGTTTTAATTCATCTCTCCATTTCTCTACTGGATCTTTTTAGCCTTTTTCCAATTTTTGGGTACCAACTCATTATAATTTTACTCCACCTCTTCCTCGCCAGTTGTGTCCTGTCTCTATCTCAACCCGTTTTATACACAAACAAGAACAAAACTAAGTCGAATCATAAATATTTAGATTTTAGATTATATTGTATGAAACAATGTTTTCGGCTTAAAGTTTTAAAAAAATATTTTTTGAGTCATTAAATACATTTTCATTCGAGGTCTTCAGGTTCGAGGTTTCAACGGGATCACTGTCAATAGTTTGCATATATCTGGAATATATCATACAATTATCACAATTACCTCAATAAGTGCTACAAGTACAACCTTATAGACCTCAAATTTTTGTATCTGTTTCGTCAAAAGTTAAAAGTCAAAATCATTTATTCATATAGGTAACACAATGTATACTTATGAACGTCAAAAAAAATATACTTATAATATATGAAATGCTTCTAATTTTACATTTGCTGCCAGTTCTCAGATCAAGGGCGTAGCACGGTAGAGAAGAACTGGCAATGACATGGTCATTTCTTTTGAATCGTGAGCCTCTTTTTCTTCATATATATCGAATTTTTCGATCTAAATCTAAAATATACTATATATAATTCAAATATCGCAAGCTCATCCGATCTTCGTGATCACAGTATATTATTGTCTGGTTGAATTCCACACATAATTATTTCTGGCCACAACATCGCGTCCACGTATTGTACATGAAAATTATGTACAGAAAATAGGTCATGTGATTTTCACGAATTGCCCTTATTTAACATGGACTAAAGAGGCTTTAATGAGATAGAACCTTTTTAAATTGATCCAATCTTTTATTTGTTATTAAAGTGAATGTTGTAAGGGTTTAAATGAGAAATAAGAAATATCTTAAGCTGAGTTAAGTTCGGTGGCGGTTGTGGGAGGGATGTTTAAATAAATGAAACTCTTTGTTTGAAGCTGGGTGTATATATATATATAAAATTAGGGGTAGTGGGGTTGCGACGCTAACAAAAAACTAACTTGGCTACTTAAGGGTTCTTAACTGTAAGTGACACTTCATTATAAGTGTAGTCGACCTATTGGATATTATCGGAAACGAGAATGATGTCGCACACTATGTGGAACCACTGAAGTATTTCCGAACCAATTCGACTTAGGGTCCTTCAAGAAAAGAGCGTACCAATTCTTAAAAGGTCGGCAATGCACTTGCGTGCCTTCTAGCAATGTGAGTATCCATGGGCATTTATTTCTTAACATGCGGTGAGCCTGCCCGTATGCCTCTTGTTACATAAAAAAAAAACTCCATCCCACCAAAGCAGAATAGGTCTACTAGGTTTCCTTTGCCACCAGGTTGTGAGTTCAGCAAGGACCTGGGGTTCTGTCGTCCGCCATTCGGTGCACCTCAATTCATTTAGGTAACTGAAAAACTAAAGCGTCAAAAATTTACAATTTCTTTATTTTTAATTATATATTTTTTTTAGATTGTAAAACAAAAATTTCGCCTTGCATACAGAATATAATTGATAAAAATAAACCGACATGAAAAACCTGAACGACGAACTCATTAATAATAAAGAACCAATACAGTGGATTATAAACTTTAGAAGATATATATGTTTTTCGTACAAAAGCTCGCAAGTTGAAGGCGCAATAATTAACAAAGTTCGTGCCACACTTCCGGCTAACTTCATTGTAACAAACAAGCAACTTCGTTATGCTGAGTCAAGATCCACAGCGATAATTAATAATATGCGTTGGAAATCACGTATTTGTGTATGCTAACTAGCTTTAACTTCCCAATGCAGTGCTCCTTACACGGCATGTTAGCCCCAAGATTATGAGTCGAGAATTAATAATAATAATAATTTATTGCAAAAATATGGTACAAAAATGTATACAACCGTAAGTTAGCATATTCTGCCACACACAATGATGCGCAAATTTGTCTTTAAAGGAATTTTACAGTTTTAACTATTAGTCATATGAATTGGTCAATTCTTATATTATTTGTATCGTACATATCATATCATACTTTATTAAATTTATATCAACACAGTGTCTCACGCAAATAATCATTAATTGAATAATACATTTTTTCCAAAAGTAATACACCAAGTCGATTTTTAAAGAGTCTAGTCGAAAGATCTTTTAATTGTTTTGGTAAATTATTGTAAACCTTAGCGCTAAGATGTATAAAGCGTAGATGGATAAAGCGAAGATGGATAAAGCGTATAAGAAACAAATATAATCACACAAAACCTTTTTACGTCTTGACCTCTGATTTCTGTATCTGTTTCATGATAATTTGTCAATCTATTTGGAAAGTAGGTGATGAGCCTCCTGTGCCTGACACACGCCAGGTTTGGGTATAGGACAAGCCGGTTTCCTTACAATGTTTCCTTCACCGTTCGAGCCAATATAATAAGTTACATATAAAGAAAGTCCATTGGTGCACAGCCGGAGATCGAACCTACGACCTCAGGGATGAGAGTCGCACGCTGAAGCCGCTTGGGTAATGGCTTTCGGATAAGTATACCCTCACATTTATCAAATATATCGGAACAAAGACTATTGCTATCGGCCATTGAATAGTCGTTAATTTATAGATCTAGCAATATTGGCAAATTCTAGTCCCAATGGTTTTGAATTAATTTGACTATGATGTTACTTTATAAGGTCTGTGGCATATAATGGCAGCTGGCAATTATAATATTAATTCCTAACAATCTTAAGGATAAACGGAAATAATTATTAATGTACAACAGTAGTATAATTTTAAAATTGTAAGTGTAATGTAAAATGTATTAAGTCTCAAAAATAATTAATATTTCAAATAGACGGAACTAGTTGCCCAGGCGACAGAATCCATGTTGGGGGCTAGGAGGCTTCTATTTTAAATATATGTCCTTTTTGATTATGTGTCATAAAGTTTTTCTTTCTTTTCTATTCTCAAGGCAAAATACAAAATACCATCTGTATCACCTCGACGTCCATCGTTCCACAACTTTTCAAAGGCAGTTTTTGCTGCGCACCAATACTATGTGGAGCCAGCTGCCCACTGAAGTATTTCTGAACCAATTTAACTGAGGGCCCTTCAAAAAAAAGAGCGTAACAATTCTTGAAAGGCCGGCAACGCACTTGCGAGCCTTCTGGCAGTGTGAGTGTCCATGGGCGGCGGTATCACTTAATATCAGGTGAGCCTCCTGCCCGTTTGCCTCCTATTACATAAAAAATAGAAACGATTAAAAAATTTAATCATTCACTTCCAACTAATTAAAAACTCCCTACGTCAACATTTATATTGTAAAGTAATTTTTTTGTTAACTTAATTTAACCGATAAAATAATTCAGCTATTAAAAGATTTCAGAGAATTTATATCCAAGTCCCATAATTTTAACGTTAAAAGGATGTTATAATTCTCTACCCGGATGAAATATAGGTAAAAATAATAGGCGTGGAAATGAGTTTTCTGATAAATATGGAAAAGTACCGAAGCGCGAATACGAATTATAATCCCTGTCGAAGTCATCTCGATTGAGGCTGACAAGTGGAAAATGTTTTGCGTAAAAAGTAATTTCGGTTAGGAATATAATGTAGTGTTCACAACAAACGCGTTGACGAATAATTGTAAGCTTAATTCCAGAGAATCATCCGATCAAATACAATCAAGATTTGATTTAAAATTCTGGCGCAGTGAATAAAAATCAAATCCAAATATGTATAATGTTGTCATGTACATAATGAATGGCAGTAAAATTAATGCTTCTAAATTTACATTCATGGGCGTAGAACGGAAGAGAAGGACTAGCAATAAATTCTGCGTCTCTCTTTCAAATCACCATGATCTTAACATAATTTTTGTAAGCACCTGCAACCATTGCATCATGCTCCTCCTCGCATATTAAAGCAGCTAATTATTGTAATTTATTAAACTATAAGAAATAATAACGTTTCTAATTTGAAATAAATTAAAACGTATTTTAAGTCAATTACTTTGAAATGGAAATTATAAAAAAAATCTCGTACATTTTGCTGATTGTAAATGAATGCGTTTTAAATTGGTAAGTATCATAGAAAAACACATTTTTAACGGATTTGAAGTTATGTTTTATTATAAATTTACAATTATTTTACATAATTTTAAATTTAACCGACGTTTCGCGTGCTTTACAGCGTGCGTGGTCACGTTAACTGAAGACAAAAGGAGTTGGATGTCAAAAAGTATCACAGCTGTAGAAAAAGTTGTGTTATCTGTATTTATTTCCCCGGAGTTGGTATCGACTAAAAGATGGAGGGTTTTGGTAGAAATGGCTCAAAAAGTGTTTTTCTATGTCTAAAAGTTATGTCAATAAAAGACGTAAGTATGGTAAGTATCATTTACAGGTCTAGTCATACATACACAGCTTATACGTGCTATATGTACCTATTAAGCGCTGTTAACAATAAAATAAAATAGATATAAAAATGAAGACTGACTCGTCCGATAAAATCGCTCCCGCAAACGCTTATGAACAAAACGACCCGAATCCTACTTATTACTAAGATTGGAGCTTCGTTAGAATTAATGATATTCAAGAAGTTTGTTGGTTTCAAGTGAAACTTTGTAATTTATTGCCAAACAAACGCGAGCACTGAATACTGATTCGAGACTGGTATTATAACTGGTATTAAAAATTACAAATATTATTTTATGACAAAAGTTTTACATAATAGCGACATACTGTAAAATTGGCAAAACACTCATTAACTTATTTATTTACAGCTTATGAATGACTAAGTATCACCTAAAAATATAATAATTAAGTTATTTTTATACTAGTAGACTCGGCCAAGCGTTGTGGCTAAGATTTTTGTTATATTACATAGTAGTAGACTATTCAAGAGAAACGGCAGGAGAACACCAATCCACTATGCTTTTTTGGTGGTTATGCCATTAAATTGTAGCTTATGTGAAACGTTGGTATTTATTTTGATAAGGATCAATACCTAGGTACGAATAAAGAGCCTTTTCTAGCGATGATATATATATATATATATATATATATATATAAGATAAATATAGATAAAATTGCACTGTCCACATCGTATCCCTAACTTTCGTACTAACTACTAACTGACGTGAGCTGATCTTAAATTAAATTATTATGATTCATGTGCACTTTTTACTTTTTATTTTTACGTATCCTTTATTAGTTTAGTTTGTTTTTTGTTCCTGTTTAGTTCTTTTTTTTATGAACTATATGTAATATGTATTCTTGCACTTCTTGCCTACCTTATCTAATTTAATATATTTTTTTCTCACAGTGGTTGTCTGGAAGTGATCGCTCGAAAGCGAGCTCTAGTTGCCCTCATTTACATTTAATTATGTTAAATTTTTATATTGTAATGCAACGAAGTGTAAATAAATAAATAAACAGAAAACCTAAATCCATTAATCTTTTCTTTTCTAAGTAAATTTTAAAATCATAGTAAATTACCTCGATATGCTAAAGAAGATGCTAAGTCATGGTAAGTAAGGCCGCCCGTTGCACTACATATTATAGTAATAAGAAAGTACTTACTACATATTTCCTTTTTATTTCTTTTAAATTATTCTCAATAAAGCTCAAAAAATATTCATTGCTTATGATTACGCGAGTATTACAAATGTATATAAAACTTAAAATATAATTCTGTATTGAGTTGCGAAAGCCGCTGTCCGCATCTAAAGCATTTACTATATAATTAACGTTATATATACATTTTTAATTTAAAAAAAACACACATTATTTATAAGTAAAAATCGCACCGATAAGTATAAAATAACTGCAAAAATTCCACTTAACAGCTTTAAAAGCTGAATTTTAGGGCGGCCTTCCGCAAACCACTTCGGAAGTTTTGAAAATCCAATAAAAATCTTTACAATTTAGTAGTCACCTCGCATCCAGCCAATAGTAGTACCATTCGTCTCACGTCGCTCCGAGTCGCACAATAGTTTACTCAATAATTCAATGTGTTCAGTAAATTTGCTCGTGGATAAGAGATTTTTGTATTCATGTAGGCGCTATCTTCCATCACCTTAATATTTTCAGTAAGAAACTAGACATAGACATAACATTTATTTCATACGAAAACACACACACATAAACACACAAAATAACAATACTCAAAGAAAAAATAAAATAAGACATATCAAAAACAATAAAAATTAAAAATTCCCTTTTGCCATTCGGTTCGCTTCAAGTGTGCAATGGGTGTGTACTGTGGTTGTAATTGGCCCTGGCTCAGCATTATGCTGAGTAGCAAAAAGTTCCACAGCGCTGGTCATTCTGCGAGAGACCACAGCAGCTAGTTTGCGCCTCAGTAGCAAAGAAAAAAAATAATAATAATACTAAGTAGAAATTAATAATATTAAGAAACTAAAGACATATGAGAATATTGCGATGGAATTGTCTAAATCAATTTATTCCAACACACAAATATACAGTATTTAAAATATTCTTAACATTGTAAAAATAATAATAATTAATTAATAGAAAGCAAGAAAGAAAAGATCTCTCTCCTTATTTTCGAGCGGAAGATCCTTCGAAGAATCTTTGGTCCTGTTTGCAACGACGATGTTTGGCGTATTCGCTACAATGAAGAACTTAATAACATCTTAGACGACGCCAACATCGTCCAATTCATAAAGTGAAACAGGCTCAAGTGGCTGGGACAAGTGCACCGAATGACGAACGACAGAACCCCAAGGTCCTTACTAACAACCCGGTGGCAAGAGAAAAACCGAGGCTGCGTTGGTGGGATGGTGTTGTCAAGGACCTCGAAACAATAGGGGTTCGCAATTGGACGCGGGAAGCACTAGGTAGATTGCAAAGGCGAAGTGTAATTGAGGAGGCTAAGGCCCACAAGGGGCTATACAACCATTGATGATGATAAATAGAAAATAAACACAAATTTAACAATTTTGTAAGACCTTTAACGCTGGCAGCATTTCTTCGCTGTATTGCGATACTTAAGATTCATATTTTTCACGTGCTATAGAGAATTCAATGCTTTGCTTATGTCCGTAGTTGATGTGTATATAGAGGCGATAGGGTTTAATTATGTGTTAGCAACATAGGCCACACAATGCATATCTGCTGAGCATGGCGGGCGCATTCCTTCAAAACAAATTCGTTTTGAGGCACACCCATACTAACATATCGCAGGCTACACACTACACACACTACAAAATTGCAGTCCATTTGGAGCAACGTCAAAATCCCAAGTAATTAAAACATATGTATACTTGTTGTTTTTTAACAACAAAATACATGTAGAGGGCAGGATAAAAGATCCTTGTAACAACAAAATGGCTGGACTTACTGGAAAGAGATGTATACGACATAGGAAAAGATGGACAGATGATGAAATAGAATTAGCAGGTAAAATTGCATGAACAACTCAGGAAAATGGAAAATATGGAAGAGGCCATACAAAAACAAATACTAGAACAATAACAAAACTAATACTTATATTAAGAAATGTAAACTAACCAAATATTGTATGGATTAATTAATAAAGATATTTTAATAATAATAGATGGAACGGGGCAAGAAGTTTCACACCTTAGCTGTTTTTACAACGTAATCGTGCAGTGCGGCACCTGAGTATGTCAACAACGAAGGATTGATGACGGAATTGCGTAGTTCCATGGAACATTCTCCGGAGTGCATTCCATAGAAGAGTGAAAGGCAGGCAACTAAACGGCGACGGTCTAGGCTTAAGAGTTGAGATTGAACGACTTAATCATCGTCTTTAATTCTCTTAGCCCGTCTCTGAATAGCATCCAAGGCACCCATATGGCATTTGGTAGCACCGTCCCAGAGATGACTGCAGTACTACACACACGAACGGACTTTAACTTGATGAAGACTTAGAAGCTAAAGCTCTATATATAGCTAGTGACATTTGTCCACACATTTTTAAAATATCTGTACCCTTTTTTCGCGATATTCTAATATTTTCTAAAGTGATATGACCAACATAACAAAATACATATACGGGTTTTGCATAGAAAATATTATCAGAGCTGGTTACAAAGTATAATAACAGGGAAGACTGACTCGTCCGATAATTTCTCCGGGGATAACGGGGTATAACCAACTAGGGCTGCCAACTTTTAATTTCAATTCGAGTATCCTCACCCGACGACATAAACAAAGACAAAATAATTTAATTTGGGGCTAAAAATATTTTCTTCTATAAATTAAACTAGAAACCGTACCATACGTGGGTAACACTTAAAATGTTTAGAACTGGCCAGTTAGAAACATTGCTAATGAAAACTTTTTTAATTTAAATTTTAGAACTCTGGTAACCTAATGTTACTAGTGTATTACATTCATTTGTCATTTGTTTTTTGAATTGGCGGCAAATCTAAGGAAGAATGGGCCCACTGCTTTTCTCAGTGGTTCCATCGAATGCGACGATGTGTAGAGAGGAACGGAGATTACTTAGAAAAACAATAAAAGTATTGGCAACTATCTACATTAAACCGTTTTTCATTTCTAAATATTTTCAGTGTTACCTAGGTACAATAACAGCGTATGCGGGAACAATATTATACTTTTTGGCTCTATTTGCAATAACGGTTTTGACGTATTTGCTACAATGAAGAACTTCATGACATCCTAACAACCTCATGACGCCAATTCTAATTCATAAACTGCAGTAGCAATGACGAGAGAACCCCAAGGTTCTTTCTGAACCCACAACCTGGTGGCAAGAGAAAACCTGGTAGACCGAGGCTAGGTTGGAATAGAAGTTGTCAAGTACTTCAAAACTATAGGTGTCCGAAGTTGGACACAAGAAGCACTAAATAGATTGCGGTGGCGAAATATACTTGCGGACGCTAAGCCCCACAAGGGCCTGTATATCCATTGATGATGATGATGATATGGGAATCAAAGATTTGAATTATTTTAAACCCCAAACGAGTAGGTATTTTTCCTCAAACCAATCAAATATAGTATATATGTATAAAAATATCTTCATAGGCAAAAATAAACTAATCAATAATTACAAAAGTTTTATTCACATAAGAAACTTGTTTGATGTTTAGTATTTGCAGTCTATAAGAGGAATTTATTATAATTGTAATTCTATACAAAAAGGAAATATCATTGTGTAAGTACATGTACAAAGGCAACCCTATAACACCTTGGGATGTTCGGACCTCATAGACAGCATTGAGCCAGGGAATAGATATCTAGATCATTTGTAGCTTTTCACAGAACTATTTGTAATATGAAAACTGCAAATTGAACAAAGAATGAGTAGACATGTATAATAATATAGAACCAGTAAGTTCTATATTATTATATAATATATATAGCTGTCATGCTTAACATGGTGTATATACATCATTATGTTTAAAAAACAATATAACTTTTCCAATACACAAATAAAATAATTTACAATATTCTTACCCTACATAGTAATAATAATATTCAAATAAATAGAAAATTTAAACAAATTTAAAAAGTTTGCACCTTTAACGCTAGCAGCATTTCCTCACAGTATTGCGATACTTATTCGTTGCGAGGAAAGCACCAGCTCTGGGGTCATCGGCACTATCTATCTAGATAGATAGATAGATACTAATAGATACTTGCTAATTAGATTTTTGGAACTTCCGTCTTCACAGAAGAAACTTGCACGCTTAAGCCACTTAACCAACAGTGCTTTGGAAATTTCTGCATTGTATTTTTTTGGAAGTGAAACTTTAGGCGCATGAGGGTAAAAACGTCACGAAGATGTGCAGCGTTTTTGTCGAAGAAAAGGGAGCGATTGAGAAGGAGTGAGAAGGGTGAATTACCTTATAGAAATTCTATTTTTAGAATTAAAATTTCGTAAAGAGAATTTATTTTATTTTGAATATTTTATATTTTTTGCATAATAATTTTAATAATTAATATTCCCGATGAAGATCCAATGATACAATATTATGGAAGTACGTTTATTATGAGCGAATAGCGGAGGGTATAAACAAAAATGTCAACTTCAGTTTAAATATAATATTTTAAATGTCTGTCAAAGTGGCATTTTCCGAGATAAGAATTCTTGGAAAATTCATAATATAGATAACAGTAGCTCTCTAAGATATTAAAAATTGCATCTGGAAACTAAACACGTTTTAAAAATAGTATCTCGAATCGGAAATTGAATATTGTGTCACGCGCTGTATAGGAAATTGGTTCGTGACTTAGACTGCCTGGGGGGTGGTGCTCATTTAACCGACTTTAAAAGAAGCAATTTATTGTTTTAAATTCACTCAAACCTTGGCCCGAGACAGAAGTACAATATTACTATACTAATTTATTTTTATGCTCTCTTGGTTTTGAATCAGTATAGATGTTTCGAAGTCAATTATAATCCTAAAGTAACTCCATAATTTGAGGCAATAACAATGTTTGTATATCCTTGGAGAAGAGGTAATTGAAGTGATTGAAGCTAAAATGTGGAACCTTATCAAAGCAAACAACATTAGCAAGTTTTGACTTCAGAAGTTTTACATCCTCAGATGCTGACATCTTGTCATCAAACATTATTGCTAATGGTGTAGTTATTTTATCTATATAATCTTCAAGGACGATATTTCGTCAAATTCAACACATTATAGTCAAATTGGCTTAAATGACCAGAGTTTATCAACTGTGAGAGAACTGAAAGAGAAATGTTTGTAGATTACTGTCAACCTTTCTTTTAAGCTAAAGTTCTGGCAATGTTAGTGTCTATGGTTATCACTTAATATCAGGTTATTCTTCTGCCCGTTTGCTGCGCAAATGCAAATGAGGAAATGACAGCATTTAAGGCTACAGGGACCAAACCTTTTAAATTCGTTTTCATTTTTATTTATTAATTATTGACACAAAAAGAGAACCTTCTCCTGACAATAACAAACACAACAAAAAAAGAATTAGCAAAATCGGTCCAGCCGTTCACGCGTGATGCCGTGACCAAGGGAAATAGGGATTCATTTTTATATAATATATACGTTCTATTATGTATAATTATTTATTACAAAGTGTCTGGCAAACCGCTTAATGCAACTCTAAATGCAAATGCGGTGTAAATTGTTCAACATACTAAGCTGTTTCTACTTAAGGTATTACTTGGGCACTTAACAGATCTACGCTTTTGCTTGTGTGAGCATAGAGTATAATTTAATCTACGGTTGAAATCGTAGTCTAAATGATTTTAAAAAAAAACCTGGTTGTGAATCTTACAAGATTTTTTCTGGGACAAGGAATTTTGTTAATGTTAATTTAGCAGCAAATTTTTATGCGGCTTACAATAGACACTGTTTCAACTGTGAGAACTCATTTCAGAAAACATTTCTTCCCACCGTCATTAAATTTGTTTTGAGTAATTTTAATCACTTATTAAGCGCCACTGATTTTTTTTTTAATTTTCAAAATAATACCGTAGGCTTCGTCTGTTAATAAATTAATTTTACATTACATTTAGTCCTTTAATTGCGTAATTGTATGTACTTGTTATTACTAGTTGTTCGGATTAATACCTGCAGCTGAGTTTCATCATCGGACGTCGAGGCAGAATACGAAATTCCACCCGTATCACCTCGACGTCCGTCGTTCCACAACTGTTTTTGCCGCGTACTACCGCTATGTGATACCAGCTGCACACTGAAGTATTTCCGAACCAGTTCAACTTAGGGTCCTTCAAGAAAAGAGCGTACCAATTCCTAAAAGTCCGGCATCACACTCGCGAGCCCTCTGGCACTGAGAGTGTCCATTGCGGCGGTATCACTTAACATCAGGTGATCCTCCTGCCCGTTTGGCTCAGTTCTATAAAAAAAACATAAATTAACGTTCACTGGTCCAATCAGAAGTCCTACCGCTAAGTTTAAGGTCCAATATCTCAAATCCAATACATTTTTGACACACGGAAGCCATGGTTAGCTGGTCCCGACTGGAAAATCGAAGAATAAACTAATATTCGTTTTAGAGAGTAAAATTACTGCCGTTGTTTATGAGTTTTTTATTATAGTTTAAAAAGATCGTATCATCTAACAGAATAATAAAGCGTTCTGAAATAACGTCTTTATTAATTGCGTGGTGTTTCGTTTCAAAGCCTGGCGCTGTATTAGCTGTGTTATTGAATTTTATATCATGTTCACGGGAAATAGAAATATCGTGTAATTTATATGGACAAAACGACTTTTAACTTGGATAGGATTTGTTCAATCAAGACACGATTCTTTAGTAAAGGAGAACATCGTTAGAAAACCTACGGTAATCGGAACATAACGCAAATTACTTATTTATTAAAATTACTTATGTATTAAACTTCTTGATTTAGATATTTATATTGAGATAAACACAAGAGATCCAGGGTTATAACGCTATTTTTAATGGATCGGTATTTATTTAAAATAGAGCAGTGTTGGCCTAGTGGTTTCAGCGTGCGACCCATCCCTGAGGTCGTAGGTTTGATCCCCTTGACTTAGACCCAACGGTGAGCGTCAGGCACAAGAGGCGGATCACCTATTTGCCTATGAGATAGACAAATGATCATAAAACATATACAGAAATCTTAGGCCCAAACCTAAATAAGGCGTCACTGATTTATTTATTTAAAACTAGCTGCCTAACATCATTTTATTCACTTCAAGATTAGAATTTCTTGAACTGACACGAATTCAAGGTAAAATGATGCGTAATTTTGTCAACAGATGGCACCACATAGTGTTTGCATTCATAAAATTTATTTATTTATTTATTGTTATTCGATAACGATTTTATTACTTATTCTGCTATTCGGAGCGGAGACGGAACCCCTAAAATAACTAACATCGGTCCAGCCAATCTTGTTTTATAAGTGGTGTAACTAAAACAACTTTGTTTTATATATTTAGATAATAGTATAGCTTACGTCTATAAATGAAATTAATTAATGAAACATTCAGTCCTTTAATTGGGGAAACTTTTAAGAGCTAAAGTTCACCGTTAACTCAAAACAAAATAGTACATTATTATCGAATCAAATACAAATTATAAAATATTATGTATAACTATATCTAAAGTATGTATAACAATATAATAGTACCGTTTTCGCTTAGTAACGCAAATTGCAAACAATGATCGTTTCAACTTATATATGTCACCGTAATATTGTAAACACCGTTAGATTGTAATCTATCTCGCAAGATTGTGAACTGTCGAAAGATTGAAAGATTGTGAACTCTACGTACTGCTTACAATTTAACGTATTACTATTCGGTAGATTGTAATCTATCGAGTGAAACCGTCAAATTACAATCTTAAATTTATCAAACTGTTAACTGTCCGAAGGCTGTCCCTGATTGGTCGGCTTTATAGTAGACCGTTCTATGTCCATAGAGTTAGGAATGAAACACGGGTATCAGTCAAATAAACTGAATGCACTTCAAGAATTGTGATATCCAGTATTTATTCATTACTTAGAATCAATAATTCTGACATAACATGGTAATTTTTTTTAATCAAAATAAAAAATCTGAAACGTAACAATATTTTCTCCTCAAACATACATTAAAATTGAAAAAGTAATTAAATTTTCTTTCATTTCATTTCCAACACTAACTTAGTTATCATTCAAACTTCTTTGGTCAATCACAGATTAATTTTACTTCCCAACAATTTCATATAACTAATTCTAAAACTGTGAGTTACTTTCAACACGACATCAATTTACATTCATCAAAACAATCAATTTACATTCGACAACAAACGAATTAACAAACAAATATGGTGGCGCGGGGCATATTCCGTTAAACCAATCAGAGCGCGAGGTGCGATCCGTTTCACAATTTGACGGTTTCACTTCGATAGATTACAATCTACCGAATAATAATACGTTAAATTGTAAGCAGTACGTTGAGTTGACAATCTTTCGACAGTTTACAATCTCGCGAGATAGATTGCAATCTAACGGTGTTTACAATTTTACGGTGACATATACGCAAGATTGCCTCAATAAATGAAACCATACCACCAAGTAATTCCATTGCACCGTAATAAAGTACTCATCTCTTACATCACAGTGTTAACACAATTTGACAGAAAAATACGAAAAATAAGTTGTTTTTTATTAACTTTACTTGAATGGTCATTTATTCTGACATATGGAGCAATGTGTAATGGTGTTCATTATACATATTACAGCTCTTCACAAGCATATTTTAAAGCAAAATGATTGAAAGGAGTGTCTTTTTTTACATGATAAATTGAGGATGATCAGATACTTATGAAAATATGTTATAGAATGGAAATACACGTGTGAAAATGGCATGAGAACTTACGAAGGCAGTGCTAACCAGATCCTTACAGCTTTCTTACATTCGAGTAGCGCGCAATATAGCACACAACGCGGGGGGACTCTATATTATATTGAAGGCATGGGTCCGCCAAGCATCCGCAAATATACAATGTAATAATGATAGGGGAAATCGTTTATTAAAACCTTAACATAACAATCAAATATACAGTATTATTTTTTTTTTATTTACATAGTAATAATAAAAATTAATAAAAAGAAAATTAAAACAAATTTAAAAAGTTTGGTCCCTGTGTATCTTTAACGCTGGCAGCGTTTCCTCGCTGTATTGCGATACTTATTCGCTGAGCGAGGAAAGCACCAGCTCTGGGTTCACCGGTACTATCTACAAGGCGCCAATCTTTATTTAGCACTTAAGCCCGGCCCAAGAGTCTACTCCAAAGAAAACAAAATCGAAGTTGGCGGAAAGACTTGAATATTTGAGCATAATATTTTCTTTATTCCTACATAATTCTATGATTTTCACGTCCCTAGTTTACACGCACTTTACACGAGTTAATTCATTTTAAAAAAGAACCATTTTTGAAGTTATACTTCTTTAGGCGCGTTATGAAAAATTGATGAGAGTGAAATTTTACGATGCGCGCGCACCTATGACACAAAATTGGGAGTGTGATTATAGCGTGCGCACTGCGCAATCTACAAGTAAAAAGAAATAGAATATGCGTGAAGCTAACTTCACGCATATTCTATTTCTTAGCTTAGCAGCTTAACAAGAATTTTGAATGACCATGACATCTGACAATGACATTTGAAACAAATATAGGAGTATTAATTAGTTTTAAAGATTATATACCTAGTTATTTTTATTATACAAGTGCGAATTTTATATTTGCGTCTGAATTATAATCAGAAGTGATTTAAATTGAATATCTAAATCAATACTAATTCATATGATAAAATATTTGTGAAAAAAACTGTGCCGAACTTCCTGAGTGCTTCAATACAATTGAGGTTAACTATCCGTATGTATTATCGAGTATTATTGTTGATTAAAACTGAAACATGAACCATTATTCATTGCTTTTGTTTATTGCGTTTGTTACAGCAACTTTTTAGAAATATTCTACGACCCTATATATCAATAATTGAGAACAAAGATTTAAGCACGAATACTAATAAGGAGAAAATGAAGGCTTGGAGCGATATTACAGAGAAGTAAACATTTTAATAAGTACCTGTATCTCAAAAAAATGATTACATTATTTAATCAAAACATGTAATTTTTCAGATTTAATCTAGCAAATATAAGGACAAGAGACAAAAAACAATTGATGAATCAGTGGAAGTGCACTAAATTGAATAAAAAAAAAGAGTTGTCATCTTATCGCCGTGAAACATCAAAAACTAGAGGTGGAACAAAGCCACCATCACCTTCTCCAGACACAATGGATATGGCAGAGATTATACCGCAACGGTTTGAAGTAGATTTCAATGAATTTGATTGTGATGGTGTCGAGGTAGGAATGTTAATTATAAATATGATGGTGATGTTCAAGGTTCAACCTCTCAAGCATAGGCACATACTTTATTCCCCTACAGGGTAGTTAGAGATATTGTAATACCTCAAAACATCCATGTTGCTCTTGTAGTACCGAAACTCTGTCCAGCCAGATGTGAGCCCATTCCCACTTATAATGGACAGTGGGTATAATACACCTTAATACCTGAGTGCGAACCACTCACCATGATACTTAAATTAATAGATGTTATTTATATATTTCAGGATATTACAAATAAAATCATTTTGGAAACAATTGCTATCCCAAAAGCAAATAAAGCCAACAATGACAAGGTAATAAATCAGTTTTGACATAACTTGAATACTAAAAATGCCAAACAAAGGTGTGCACAACAGTGACAACATAACTTAAGAATTTCATTATTTTGTAGGATTAAAAAAGGTTAAAGAAAATCATGTCGAACTGAACAACAAGAATCCCCAAACAACTCAAAAGAAACCTACAAGGAAGACACCGGTATTATATTTAAATTATCTCTATCTCTAAATAGAATAAAAGAAAGTTGCTATCCAGGTCTGTAGCATGTGCTACAAATTATATTATTAACACATTTATATAATTGTATTAATATAAATGTGTTAAAAATTTTATAATATGAATTATAAAAAATTTTAAGTTTTGCATGGACAGAGCTTAAATTAATATTCTCTTATTTGTTGCAGAAGCAAGTAGTAGTTTTAGTTTTGGAGAAGCCTCGTAGATGCACAACCAAGTAATGATTAATTTAAAATTACAAACCGAAATTCTGATGAAGACATTAGAGTCACTTAAAAATAAATAGTATAATGAAATAAAAATGTTTTAAAGATAAATAGTGCTTTATTTGTTTAAATAACTTAATTGTTAAAACAACCTAAATTAAGAACTATCAAACTAAGTTTTCATCAATAAAAATGGCTCTTACTGCTGCTCCATGCAGTTTATTTTGAGATGAGGGTACTGTTAGTGTGGGCAGGGTCTCTTCATCATCATCAGAGATAGGTTCCTCTTTTAATTCAATGGCTATATTGTGCAATACTGACAATAAACACCTAAATCTGTTTTTCCAAACACCAAAACATCTCTCTACGCTATTGCGAGTTCTGATGTGGCATAATTGTATGATTCTTCTTTATGAGTGGTCGGATTTAATATTGGTGTAAATAAATTAGGAGTGCAAGCATTGCCAGTCTCCAAGTAGTCTGCCATGAAATTGTTCCTTCTCAAAACATTGTTTTAATGGCCTTTCAATAAAAATCTGTGAGTCATGGGTACTGCCACGCCAATGAGCAACGATATTCATTATATTTAATGTTGCATCGCACACAACCTGAACATTTAAGGAACTGGATCCTTTACAATTTATGTAATGTTAACCACTAGGTCCTTGTACTTTACTTCTTCTAATGTGAGTACAGTCAATTGCACCTACCACATTTTTAAAATCAGCTATAGCTTCAAATAGTTCTATATGCTTCAACTGGTCATTTAAAGACTTGGGCATTTTGATATACTCTAATCTTGCCCTTGCTACTCGATGGCATACTGTAGAGAAAGATTGCTGAGTCAGACCATGAATATCTGCAGCATCATCTTGCATCTGAAAGTTAATAAAATAATATAGTTTACCCTAACTATTATATGAAAAGATATAATAAATATTTCATGTTCAGGTGTTAAATACTTCTTATACATACTTGGTTGCGGCCCCAATATCTCAAAGCTATCAATATCTGAAGAACAGAAGATAAACCACCCCCACGTTTGTCTTGTCTTTGAGAATTACCAAATAATTGGTCTAAAATTAAAACACCAGCCTTTGAAACTCTATAATTTCGACGGAACGGTTTCTTTTCTTATTTCTTATGTTTTAACATTTCTTGCACTGGTCATTTGACTTATTAAATTATTTATTTGTTCAACTTCTTCTACTGCTCTGATATCCATTATATTATTTAGAAAAATGAACAATGAAATCGTCAAAACACAATACAATCAACACAGATAATAAAGTATCAACTATGTCTATGAACTATTGGTTTTAGATTATGTGAGAGTTATACTAGGACAGACTAGGTGGACGGCTGGAATAATGCTAGTATGAACAGTTACGCCGACGTCATGCTAGGTTTAAGTTATTCCGGGTTTATTAGTAGACATTTTGCTTATTCTTAGAGATTGTTCAGAAAGGGCGAATTCGCCGGGAATTCATACGCTCGTTGGCGAATTACTGACTACTGAGAGCCAATACATCGCGTCCACAAGCATCGCGCGAATTTAGAATACGCGCGTAAATCGCGTGCACTTCACCAGACTCTCGACTCATACGCAATACGCGCGAGTCGATACTAGGAACGCCTTGTTGCCAACGCGCGTATGAATGCGCGCGAAACGATTCGCGGCGAATTCTTGGTAGAACATTTTATTCCACGTTTAGTGAATTAAATTGAATATTTATTGAATATAGAAAATATTTGTGAAAAAACTGTGCTGATCAACCTTCCTAAGTGCTTCAATACAATTGAGGTTAACTATCCGTATGTATTATTTAGTAATATAAATGACAAAATTATTATTATTTTTTCGCTTACATTTGATGACTATTAATGGTACTATTCAATTTCTATATTTTCAGATTTCAAGATGGGTAATACACATGCGGAAAATAATAAAAACTATTACAATCGAAAAAAAGCTGCCAAGGAAGCTGAAAAAGCTCGTCAAGGCTTGTCGGTGAACAAGCCAATAAGAAAAACAGGAACAGAACGTAATCGTGCCTATAGACTGCGAAAAAAATGCTTTCACAAGTTGAAGAATCATCCGTGGCTGAGATTTTATCCACACCGTCAACTTCAAGTTCACAAATAAGGACTTTTGCACCATCATTTCGGTTAGCTACCATCAGTGCTAGTACAAATCAACCAGATGTCTCAACGCTGTCCAGTACTGGTATTGCTGATCATAATGGCGATAATTTAAACGATTCATTTTTATCTGCTTCAACACACGACAATCGCAACTTTATAGTTGTACAAGCTGAGGTGCATATGACTAATTCTCCTGTGCCGTTTAATCAACGTACATCAGAAAATACTTTATTAGCAGACTTGGGGCAAAACCGACTGCTTCATGCCCAAGAAACTATTCAGCAATTAGCTGGTGCCTCGAATGTACATATTTTATCTATTCAAGACATTGTACATGATCAGGAGCGTGATAGATTAAATCAAGACACGATTATGGACCAGCAATTACTTCCACAAGACGTAGAAGCCGTTCCTTCCAATTCTCCGGGACAGTTTATTAATACTTCTATTGATGAACAAATTGATATGGACGTAGATACTTCTTTACCGTATAGTAATTTTCCACGACTAAAAAGAGCTCATCAGGAATTTAAAAAAAAGTTTCTAGACAATCCTTTTGGATATCCATGTTCAGTATGTGACAGGTTGTGGTTTCAAGATGACTTGAAAAGTCCGTCTTCTGAACATAAAGAAATTTTAACACAAATTATACCTAATACACCAGCGAAAAATACGAAGCTTTGCAACACATGTATACAAGCGTTAAACAAGAAGAACATTCCTTCAATGTCCACATTCAATGGTTTTAAGTATCCAGATATACCTCAACATCTGCCACCTTTAGATCTTGTTTCCGAAAGACTAATTTCACCCCGTATTCCCTTCATGCAAATCAGAAGACTGAGGCATGTTAATGGTCAGTACGGTATTTTCGGCCAAATAATTAATGTTCCAGTTTCAGTTAATAATATGGTGAAATCTATTCCAAGGAATATTGATGATGACTATTGTATAAATGTACATATCAAACGAAAAAAAATTCATCGGTCGAGCTACTTACAAAGTACTGTTAATAAGCGTACTATTAAAAGTTGGCTCAATTTTTTAATTCCGTCACCATTGTATACCATGTACGATATTAAAGTTGATGAGTCATTTTTTAATTATAATCAAATTCACGATGAAATTCCGCAAGATGATTTCAGCGAACATATTCCTGTAGAAGATAGTCTTACGGCCCAGCAGCAGACATTATTGTGGAATGAAGAACATTACTTACGTATTGCACCTGGTGAAGACAATGTACCTCAAAGCTTATTATTTGATGAACATGCAGAGGAACTTTCCTTTCCCGCAATTTACTTGGGTCAATTCCGTAATTTTAGGGATGGTGTTAAAGTAACCCCTTTTATGATGGCTTCTAGCGAACTAAGACGATCTGATCGTCGTGCAGTTACGCCGTATCATTTATTATACATGGCGATGAAGATTATGAGGATGCGAGTTCGGGATTCTCTCACAGTTGCGTTCAAACACGTTGGTAAAGATACCAAAATTACTCGGAAACAAATAGAAGATAATCAGTACATCCATAATTGTATTGAAACCAATCTTGCTTTTCTAAGAGCAGTTCCGAATTCAACATGGTATTGGATGGGTCGCAAAAAAGATCTTTTTGCTATGATCAGACAGTTTGGTAAGCCGACTATATTTCTTTCCATCAGTGCTAATGAAATTGGATGGAACGATCTGCTCCAAACGCTCTACAAATTCAAACACCACGGTGAAACTATTTCAGAAGAAATGGCCAAGCTTCTCCATTATCTTGAAAAAACAACTCTTATTAATGAGGATGCAGTTACCTGTGCTATATATTTTAATAAATTGGTTAACGTATTAATGAATCTTTTACAATCGTCAAAATTTAGTCCGTTTGGGAAATATTATGTTGTTCATTATTTTAAACGCATTGAGTTTCAGCATCGTGGTAGTCCACATGCGCATATGCTATTGTGGCTAGCTAATGCTCCAATGGATGCACTTGAAAAAAATAGGTTGAATGCTATTGCATTAATTGATAACTTGATATCTGTTTCATCTCGCGAAGCATCGGGTAACATTAAATTACAAAGACATAAACATACATTCACGTGCTTTAAAAAAATAGTGGCAAATCAACCTCAGCATTGCAGATTCGAAGCACCTTTTATGCCTTGCCGATCTACTACAATTTTATTACCTATGCAGAAAGAGGAACCTGGTTTCAAGGATTATGCTAAACGTTACAATGATATCCGTATTAATTTAGATAATCATGATTATCATGATATTGATTCTTTTATGAGAGTAACAATATTAATTCAGATGAAGATTATCACAATATACTTCGAGCTGGAATTAAGAGGCCACGAGTTTTTGTCAAGCGTCAACCATGTGAAAAATGGCATAATCCATTTAACCCCTTTATATTTAATATTGTTAAATCCAATATGGATATTCAATTCATTACCGAAGAATATTCATGTGCTAATTATGTCTCAGAGTATGTCAATAAAACTAACAGAGGCATTAGTCATCTTCAGCGATTGATTATTGAAACTATGGATGAACATCCAGAGTTTGATGTCGTTGAAATTACTAGGAAAATTGGTGTAAATATGCTCAATAGTGTTGAGATTACAAGTCAGGAGGCGGCTTGGTATCTCTTACGAGAACCGATGTCGAAGTGTTCTACTGTAGTCACTACTATTCTCACTATGTGGCCATGTGATCGGCAACGTATAAAAAAACACAAAAAAGAATTAGACGCGATAGGCATAGGAGAAGATTCCACTAATATTTGGAAAGAAAATTGGTTCGATAAATATGAACGCCGACACGAAGATTTGGAAAATATTACTCTTGCCCAGTTTGTTGCTAATTACACCATTAAAGCAAACGGTACTTACACCGAAAGAAAAGTGCCGCGTGTTATCCGATACCGAAATTTTGATATGGGACAAGATCTTAATGAATATAAACGAGAAATGGTTACTTTACATATTCCTTTCCGGAATGAAGATGCAGAAATACTCGCGGAAATGAAGTTTATCGATACTTATAATAGGAATGAAAATGAAATTTTAAATAAAAGAAAAGAATTTGAATCTAGTTTGGACATGCAGAAAGTAATTGAAATTTCTCGAAATTTATGCCGAGAAGATGGTTTGAATGATGAACCTGAAGTACAAAATGTTGCTAACATCGCATCTGAACCAAATCCATTCCAAAATTTATATAACAATCCTCTTTCTGAAATGAATAGTGATCTTCGTCTAGCAGTACTTAATAAGCTTGGAACTATTGCTAAAAAACGAGAAAATTTGATGCCAAATACAGAATTTTATGAATTGATGAGAATGGCAAATGATAAGCAAAAGAGCTTTTGTTACATGTCATTTCAAATCTATTAAATCCAAACCGTAGTCCATTTCAAATATTTTTCACGGGTCCAGCTGGATGTGGTAAGACTTTCGTCATAAAGCTTATCATGGAAATTTATAACCGATATAATGAGAATGATGGATGCTGTAACTCGTACATCGCCTGTGCTTCAACAGGCAAAGCTGCTGTTGCCATTGACGGAACTACCGTACATACTGCCCTAAAAATATCTTTGTCGAGATTACTTCCACTAAGCACTGAAGTAGCACATCAATATAGAGCACTATTTAAATACGTCAAAGTGTTAATCATTGATGAAATAAGTATGATTGGTGCTGAATTACTTTCTCAGATTGACTCTAGGTTGAAGCAGATTACTGGAGATTTTAAAACTAACTTTGGTGGTTTAGACGTTATTTTGATTGGAGATCTACGCCAGTTACCACCAGTTCGAGCTACCCCAATTTACAAACAGCAGAAGCAGAAAATTGTTGGACCTATTTTATGGCGTGGATTCAGATTTTTTGAATTAGATCAAGTTATGCGGCAGGCAAACCAAGAGTTTTCTTCAATATTGACAAAAATTGGGAATGGTCAACAGCTCAATGATCAGGAATTAATTTTATTGGAATCGCGATTTGTAACAATGCAGGAGGCCGAAGAAAAATGTCCACATGGAATCAGACTATTTAATACAAACAAGGATGTTACAAAATATAATAACCGAATTTTAAGTACTGCTCCAAATAAAACTACTTCAATTGCTAAAGACGTATTTGTTGGCTGTACTTCAGCAGAACAAACAGCTTTTGTCCGTCAAAAATTATATAAAATGTCGCTCATTGATACTGGAGGGTTGCCTTATGAAACCGTATTTGTGCCGAATGTTTTCTACATGATTACAACAAACATCGATGTATCAGATGGCCTAGCAAATGGAGCTGTTGGAAAATTAGTTCATCTTGAATTTAATGATGAAGGAGATGTGAATGTTATATGGCTTGATTTCCCAGACTCACCAAAAATTGGTCAAAAAATAAAGAAAAAAGTCGCTGGACATGTAGCTTCTCATCAAATTATTCCAACTGCTGTACCGATAGGAAGAAGATCTGCAACTATTCCACTTAATAACAACAAAACGATAAATGTCAAACGATCGCATCTACCTTTAGTTTGCGCTTGCGCAACTACGATTCACAAATCTCAGGGTAGTACGTACCCTGAAATTGTTTATGAATATGATAAAAATCATCAACTACCATTAGTGTATGTTGCATTGACACGGGTGACTAGCCTCCAAGGTTTATACATTACAACAAAAAACAATGATAAAACTTTCTATCATGGCCGGAGAGCATCCATTGCTATAAATAGTCTTCAAGAAGAATTCCGTAGACTCTCGCTTAATCGCTTACAAACTATCAGCAATGATCTGTTAGAATTTATTAATCAAAAGAGCGGGTTAATAATATATACTTTTAACTGTCAAAGTCTCCGGGCTCATTCCACTGATCTCCTTGATCAAATTATGCAACAATCAAGTGTTTTACTTTTAAATGAGACCTGGTTAGCCAATGAAGAGTCGATTAGTATACCAAATTTCAAATGCATAGTACAATATAAGCGATCGAACGTTCGAGCTGGAGGAGTTGCCATTTATCAGAATATGCACGACACTAGCAATACTATTACTCGAAATATTGATATGACTGTAAGACAGACGGAATTGATAAATTCAACAGTGACATCAGTTGGTGATTTTTGTGTAGCGGAATGCAAAATGAAAGATGGCAATAAAATTGTTTTAATGATTATTTACATTACTCCCAATGAAAAAATGGACGACATCATACATTTCCTAAAACAAATATTATGGCCATATTCAAAAGCTGGAGGAGAATATCTTAGTAGAGAAGAGGATAAATTACCGATAATTTTAAGTGGAGACTTCAATATCAATTTTTCCCGTGAAGATGCTCGTCCACTTATTGATTTCCTCCAAAATGACTTTAATCTAGCCATGAATAATAATCCTCTGATTTCCACAACACGACACGGCACTACCATAGATGCTGTATTTTCACGATATCTAAACTCCGTTAATACAAAAAATTTCATATCGCACTTTAGTTATCATAGGCCACTGATAACTAAAGTTCCAATTCAAACATTACCGGAAGATGCTAAGGCATTGGACATAATTTAAAAACAACATTCGAATAATAATAAAATTTATGTTACACTTAATGTAATGTGTTGTCGAAACTATTTTCATCCTGCAGAACCTCTTCTGCAGGATGAAAATAGTTCTATTCGTGCAATCTATAATTTAAAATGTAGGGAATCTCTTAGAGATAAATTCAAGGAAATTAATATACTTACCTTTCCCTCGCAATATATTTATGAAAATATTATGTATGTATACAAAAATAGTGATAAGTTTACTAGAATAGAACAAACACAGGCTGCAATTTCCCCGTACTATCGAAAGTTAGTAATTCTTTTTTGGGAAAAGGGATACTCTTCTTTAATAAAATCCCAGAGGCTCTTTTATCTCTGCCTTTCAATAAATTTAACAAATGTATTAAAGAAAAGCTGTGTAAAAAGGCTTACTATAAAGTCAACGATTATCTAGTTAATAAAAGGGCCTGGGACTAGTGCTAGACAGGCTACTTCTAATTAATTTGCGATATTTGTTTTAAAATAAGTGTTGTTTGATGATTTGCTATTTTAAAAGAGTACCGAGAGTTTTTTACACCGGCTTTTTCTCTCGGCCTTCACCCTCTGTCTTCTTTGCCGATGAGTAGGGATGCCTACAAATTCAAATTTAATGACGTGGAATAAGTGATAAACATATTTTTTTTTTATTTTGTAAGAGAATAATTATAAATATTTATTTATTAAATTTTTCAAATGTAAACTGAACTTTATTGACTATAATGACTCCTTTTCCAGGCTTTGATTATTTAATTGTAATTAATTATTTGCATGCAATCAAAATCTATTTCTAATAATGCCAAAGAAGTATAACTTCTTACGCGCGTACATAAGTACACGCACCCATTTTTTTATATTCGTGTATATTTAACATGAATATTCGAATTTATAAGTGATACATGTAACTTATGTTCCATAATAAACATATACAAGAACTCTATAGTCAAAGACAAACTATGTTTACCTTATTGTCCTAAGAAAGCTTAGTTTTTGCCCAGTAGCCGTTTCCTTGGCAACGGAAATACAGCCAGTAGCGACTCGGGTCGAGCCTTAAAACAATACATTTGTATTTCAAAGGCGTTTCACCTGCCTTGTTCTCACGCGAAACCAATATAATTATGTTAATTTCGTCTGTTTATTGTTTCTCTTAATGATCTCGCTTTTGTTTCAAGACTGAGTTTTGGTAGCTTATACAATATTTTATTTTACTTTAATTGAATACAGTTCTTATAAAATACTAAGTTTTTACGTTATTCGCACCTCAAACAAGTGCAACATTGAAATAAAAATAATTTAAAGAAAAGCTAAACCAATATGATTATCCTAATATTACACATATAATATATATTCCAGAAATGAGTGTAGGTATATGTCTAAAAACTACTAAACCGTATTTTATTAAATTTAAATGTTCCCTGAGTTGGAATATTTCTGGATCAAATAAAATAAGTGTCTATCCCTTAATAGAGACTGTAAGTAGTGCTATTGGACACTTTCTTATGTTAAATATGCTTTTCAGTTAGGTTAGATCGTAACGTTAGTGATGTCTTTGTACGGAGACAATTTATATATTAATATGACTCGACTGTTTTTAGAGAAATTTATGAATATACATATACGAAATTTAAGACACGTATTGAAAGAGTATTAGATTGTAATACTCATATAGTCTCCAATTCCAACAATATCACATACCTATTGTTTAAAATGATGTGCCTCGTACGAACACGAATTACCTGCATAATTCGCCAATGTGTCGGGTTTTATCTATGACACTAAGTAGGAGGATGTTGATATTTTCCACCTCACCAAAGAGGATGTAAGGAATTATTTGAGGAGGCGAGAAGACTGTGACTTTGTTTAGCACTAACAATTTAGTTTTTCTTTGAAATATTACGAATTAATTGTCGTTTGTTTAATGTTAAATTTCAGTTTTTTTTCTTTTTTGTATATGTACTTATGCTTTCTGTTTCATATATATTGTTTATCTATGTAATATGTTTTGGCTCTGTATGTTGTCGAAGTGTTTTGTTTTATTAAATGTATGTTAGCTGTAAGATTACTTACGTATATATAAATAAATAAAAACAATTAAATACTTCTAGGTACAATCTCACAAGATTATTTTTTTTTAAGGTTATTTTTTTTATATACCTAACAGGACAAACGGGCAGGAGACTCACCTGATGTTAAGTGATACAGCCGCCCATGGAACTTTAATATCAGCCCAAATGTTTTAAATCAAGTTAATTTTCTTTCTCTTAAAGAGAAAGATAAGAAACAGATCAGTCCGTTTTTACCTTCGGGCAGTGAGGACCAACGTCGGTTGTAATGCTCCTCTAAACAGCCCTGCGATTCTGTAACTCACTGTTAATCCGTGAGTCCACTACGCAGTAACAGCGCTCCCTTCGTCACTGACGTAATTTTTGGAATCTCATGGTATTCTGTTAAGAAATTTTACATTACGTCTTGATAAGTGGAGGAAGGTAACCTAGTGAGTTGTTGTCTATTAATATCGTGACAATTGACTGATTTTATTTTATAAAAAGAGTTAATTGTCAAAATTTTCATCATACATAAACAAAATATTTTTAATAAAATAAAATAGAGAACAAAATGGTCGACGTTTGAAATAAAATTAATAATATTAAAAAAAAGATAAACTGCCCTGCGATTCTGTAACTCGCTTCACACACTCTCAGCGCTGAGTTTTGCTGTCAAATCGTTCGTTTCAGTGTCATGTTACAATTTGGTATTCTGTTAAACAATAACCGCGACAAAAGCGCCGCTCAAATGAGATTGTTCACATTTGGAACTAAAATTTGGCACTGCTACACTTACGCTCCAAAATTGTTGGTATTTGGTATTCTGATACATACCATTTGACATCTCATCTCATTTAAATGTAGATTCTTTACGTCAAATTAAAAGTTGCTCTTCCCTCGCTGAAATCGTCATTTACCAGTGAGTTAGCCATTTTTAGCGAAGTTAAAACTTGTTTTATGTGAAAATATTCTAAAATAGGACAATCTATATGTATCTTGGGGTAAGTTTATAAAATAATATTTATAATACAGCATTATTTTACGAAAAAATTATATATATAAACATTAAGCTTCGTGAAATAGAACTTTGTTATTGTTACAGAAGGCCCGTTTCCACTTTAAAAGTTTAAACCTCTATTTCAAGAAATAAATGATGTAAACCATTAAAAAATACTTAATATAATATCTATAGATGGCGAAGAAAATGTAGGCACGAAACGACCAATTGGTTTCTCGGCGTTGGTTACTATCGCTTTTTTCCAATACTCAAGAAATTATATGGTATTGACGAAACCTAGAACATATGCTGCTGAGATGAACGAAGAGTCTAGTAAATAGATGATCTAAGGTAAACATTTTGATTACTTTAGCATTAAAAATATAATTTTTATCCTAGAACCAATTTTTCGATGCAGTCTTGATCATGTCTTGTCTCCAGCAGAGATAAGTCGAATAGAAAACGATAAATAAGATAGGTAAATTTTGTAATATATTTGTATTTTTCTACTATACTAAAATTATAAATCTAATAATTTCAGAGATCCCCAAATGTTCAAAGTTCCTGATAGAAAAATACATTCTGCCTTTGAAGAAGAAGAATATTACATGTGTATCATACAACAAGGCCCCTGGATATAAAAAGACACAATAGTGCAGACATTTTCAAATTATTAAATTTCGACTACTTATCCTTCAATTTATAATAAACTAGCGACCCGCCCCGGCTTCGCACGGATGCAATGCTGATACTAAATTCAAAGTGCTATAAAGTATAGGGAGAACCGCGGCCTCCGACGCGCTGCGTCCCGCAATTTTTAAATTTGTAATATCCTCGAAATATTCATTTAAATCATATGCTGTAAAGGGCCATATAGATCTATATTAAGTGAACAATGTATTCAAGGTATTTAATTGGTTAAGGATTAATGCTGTATTGGTTAAAATCGCTTCGAAAATTAGCCATTATTTGTCGTAAAAAGTAAATGACAAAAAAAAGTTATTGTGGGTTATCCATAAGAGATAGACATAAACCATCACGGACTTTTCTGTAGACCTTTTCAATGTGTACAATACTTAGTACATTATTTTGATAAAACTCGTAGGGTTCAGCCTGCGTTTGCAATGTAAGCGGAAAACATTTAATTATTTACGACATCACATTAGAAACCTCAAAAATAACAGTACTTCTCCACTATTTAATGGATGTTATTATACATATAAACCTTCCTCTTGAATCACTCTATCTATTAAAAAAACCGCATCAAAATCCGTTGTGTAGTTTCAAAGATTTAAGCATACAAAGGGACATAGGGACAGAGAAAGCGACTTTGTTTTATACTATGTAGTGATGATAACACAGTACAATTTCGGTTCCTATATTTTTATAAAATATATTGATATAACATTAAGGTTTTGCATAAAAACATTATTCTGCTTTACACAAGTATTAAATACCATCATTACATACATGATGGTTAATGGTTTAAGTACTTATTAAGCTTTTTTAAATTTATCGTTCATAACTATTACTTTTTACAAACTAATTAAAAAATATATTAAAATAAATATATTTGTCTACAAAATAAAGTAGATGTTATTGATTAGCTCTATGTGAGGCTGGGTTTGAATTAGTTTTTATTATACTTAAGAATGTTTTACTGAAAGTTATTTTGTAGTGTGTTAAAAGTTTACTATAATCATTAAATTAAATGTGTAAGTTATTATATTGTTCTTTTATTAACCTATAATGTAACATGGCTTATATATTTTTCATTTCGGCTTAGCTATGTATTTAACTCGGTTACTACGTTTTCTATAGGCAGTCATTAAATAAGTGGTAGATTTAATTAATCATTTTATTAATATAACAATATTATTAGATACAAAAAAAAATTATTATGAAGTACACAATTATCTTAAACACGGTAATACAATTTTTCATATAAAAATCATAGTTGTCCAAACTGCATTCAAAATAGATTAGTGGTCTCTGTTTAATATCTCTTCTTAACATTTCAATAGGTAATTGGTCATTTTCTTCCTCATTCTTGACAACTACCGCTGATGACTGTAATACAATGGTTATCTGTTAAAATTGTAAATAGGGAAATGTGGTAGGTCACTGTACTGACACAATAATATTAATTATTAATAAATTAATTATTAAAAAGGAAAATAATAAAAAAACTTGCATAAAACACACAAAAACTTATATATAGGATATCTTTGTATTTCTAAGTAAAGTATCTTAAAAACATGTTTGATAATATTATAACTTAGCCAAATATTATAAAAAGTTTTATGGTAACAAGGCTTAGTAATTTCGCACACAGCATTTGATTCAGTACTATGAATATAAAAAATCTTGAGCAAACCTATATTTAGACTCAAAAATCCAAATCCAAGTATGTACTTTAAAAAAAATTATTTATTAATTAAACAAATCCAAGACCCATAAAGGGTATGTTTAGTGCTAAAGTGTAGTCAGCAGTAATAACTATCTTTTGATTGCTTCTATGTTTATTAAATAAGTTATGGCAATGTCATTCCCAACATTTAAAATTAACGTTGATCACTTGAAATGGTATGAATTTGAGCAATTGAAAGCTTATATATTTGATCCAACATACCTAACATGATTATTTATACTTGTATTCTGAAATCTGAACAATTAAATTAAATTCAACTTGATCAGTTAAAATTAATACTTCTCATATAGGAAACCTAAAAAAAAATTTTTATTTGACATTTTTAACCAACAATTTCATTATTCTTTACAATGTCGCTTCAATTTAACCTATTACATTTGAATTCAAATTTGCCATCAAACAAACTTTGTTAACTGTTTTTCTAGACACTACTTATTCCTATTTATTTACTATGATAGTTATTATATTTCTAAAATAGTTTTAATAGAATTAAGTTTTAATGAGTGTTAGTAAAAACATAGGTAATATTGTTATTGTGTGTTTGACCTCTGAATCACTTAAAAAGGTTGCAATAGTAGTTTCATGGCATCTAAAAAGTACCAACACTTGCACTTACACAAATGAATAAATATATAAACACAAATTTTTCTTCTTTATAGATAGGTACCCTTTTATTTTATAATTACTCAACAAAATATTATATGAAAACATTGGTATTCACCTTTAGAAACATTTTGAAAATTTAAGATACCTATCCATCCTGTTTAGTTTGAATCCTTCGACCATTTGCTGAGAGAATCACATTTAGCGTTACATAATAATCTTTTTGTTAAGATAATATTCTTAATTTTTTTTACAATATATCCAGATACTAGGTATCCCTTGTTTCGTGCTGAAACATAATTAATATTTTTAAGTTTCTGTCGCTCATATACACCACGGCTGGTCGAAGTATAAACTCTTAATTGGACGTTATAAACAAAATACATAACTTACGATTTGCCAGATTTAAAGTTTTAATTTTTGAGATATTTTCAGTTTATCTTTTTTTTAATATTCTTCATTTTATTTCAAACGTCGACCATTTTGTTTTATTAAAAATATTTTGTTTATATATGATGAAAATTTTGACAATTAACTCTTTTTATAAAATAAAATCAGTCAATTGTCACGATATTAATAGACAACAACTCACTAGGTTACCTTCCTCCACTTATCAAGACGTAATGTAAAATTTCTTAACAGAATACCATGAGATTCCAAAAATTACGTCAGTGACGAAGGGAGCGCTGTTACTGCGTACAGTGTTGCCAACTTAGCACTTTCGGTGCTAGATTTAGCACTATTTTCGCAATTCAATCACTGTCATTTAACATTCAGCACCTAGCACTAAATTTAGCACTAAACAGCCATCATTCGGATTTCTCTGGTTGCTGTAACAAAACGCAGCCGTGCAAGGTGTAGTAATAAAACGCTACTATAATTTTTAAATCGAACAGGCCCATATCTGTCTAATCTATGTTAGGGGTAGAGGTATCTCAATATAAAGATGCAAACAACGAAAATCCCTATAATGAACTAGTTTCATTGGCATTTATATTACTATCATTGCCGCATTCTAACACCGATGTTGAGAGGGTGTTCAGTTCAATAAACATTTTAAAAAATAAACTGAGGAATAAAATGAATTTGGACACTTTGAATTTACTTCTTCATATCCGAACAGGGCTCAAAAACTTAAATAAAAATTGCCATACATATGAAATTCCCCAAGAACTTCTTAAAAAATTGGCAAAAAAGATATGTATTCATTTAAATTGAAAAAGTCTGACAGCGAAGAACCTTCCACTTCCACGGCGGCTTCAGCGTCAGTACAACGAGAAGCAGAATCAGCAGTATTGACAGACGATAGTGAAGATGATTGGATGTAGTTTTAAATAATTATTATCATATTAAACCAAAATTAAATTAATTATATCTTTTTTTTCATGTCTAAAAAAATAGCACTATTTTTGATATTTTTTATCAATCTAGCACTATTTGAGATGTCATTTAGCACCTACCTAAGAGATCGAGTTGGCACTTGGCAACACTGACTGCGTAGTGGACTCACTGTTATTTAAAATTTTCATCATACATAAGCAAAATATTTTTAATAAAACAAAATGGTCGACGTTTGAAATAAAATGAAGAATATTAAAAAAAAAAAAAAAAAGATAAACTGAAAATATCTCAAAAATGATTTATCTGATGGAAAATAATAGAATAGCGAGGAAAATTATTAAAACCCATCTGGCAATGGGGCCGCTTAAAGGTAAGTAGTTGTGCCAATGGACTTTGTATCCGGCTAATAAATAAATTAAAAAAAAAAAAAAAAAAAAGGTAAGTAGTGAGTTTATTTATTAGTCAATCGTAAGTTACGTATTTTGTTTATAACTTCCAATTAAGAGTTTATATTTCGTATTTACCCGACAACTGACCAGCCGTGGTGTATATGAGCGACAGAAACTTTAAAATATTAATTATGTTTCAGCACGAAACAAGGGATACCTAACATCTGGATATATTGTAAAAAATTTAAGAATATTATCTTAAAAAAAAGATAAAAGATGATGTCACGCTACAAGTGATTCTCTCAGCAAATGGGCTACGGATTCAAAGTAAACAGGATGGATAGGTGTCTTAAATTTTCAAAATGTTACTAAAGGTAACCAAGGTTAATACCAATGTTTTCATATAATATTTTGTTGAGTAATTATAAAATAAAAGGGTACCTATCTATAAAGAAGAAAAATTAGTGTTTATATATTTATTCATTTGTGTAAGTGCAAGTGTTGGTACTTTTTAGATGCCATGAAACTACTATTGCAACCTTTTTAAGTGATTCAGAGGTCAAACACACATAACAATATTACCTATGTTTTTACTAACACTCATAAAAACTTGCTTCTATTAAAACTATTTTAGAAATATAATAACTATCATAGTAAATAAATAGGAATAAGTAGTGTCTAGAAAAACAGTTAACAAAGTTTGTTTGTTGGCAAATTTGAAGTCAAATGGTAGGGGAGCCCAAGAGGGGATTTCGGGATTTACTAAAGCGCGGCAGATTAATATACAGGGGGATAGCTTGTACTCGGTTAAGTACCTCCACAAAACATGAGGTCCATATATAAGGCCGCCTGTGAAGGAGACAGGATCAGATTAGTAAAAAAAAATTGACCATCAGAAATTCCCGAGCGCATCAGATTAAGGTAGGGTGAGTTAATTACATCCTAAAAAGTGTATATTCCACTAATCTGACAATTTGAGAGTGACGGAAAAAAGGGGAGGGCAACAAAGTTGTAAAAAAAAACGTCATCTCGACATTCTCGAGCGTAGCTAATTTTTTTTTATTTTGAAGGAAATAATTCAAGAATAATGAAAAATATATAATCTGACGATTTCCGCAAGCCGAAATAACAAAAATTCGTCGATAAAGTTAAATGCGTGCAGCTGCGTGATGCCTACATTTCCTTAAACCGATCGGAATCTACTAAACGGCGTTCTAAATATTTCCCTCAAAATTACATTTCCTGTGAATTTGAACCGATTCGAAACGATAGATTTTGAGAAATTTTGAAAAATCTTAAAAAATTAAGAAATATTTTTTTTAAAGTGGTTTCTTTATCGATCAACTTCAAAAACTAATCCGCCTTTGAGCTTGAAAAACCACGTTGATCGCCACTAAGCTGGTCAAAAGCGGTTGATTCGTTCGAGAGATATCGTGAACGAAAGAAACCCGAAAAAGTGTTTATTCGGGATTACTCCGAAATTTGTGGTTCGATCAATTAAAATTGCAAAATTACTTATGAGGATGATAAAACTGCGTCGAATGCCGCCAACCGCGTGAAAATTGCTTGATCCATTCAAATGTTATTGCGGTTTGAAAATTCCAAAAATAGTGTTCTATGAAACTTCTATCAGACTTTCGAGCTGGGAGAGCTCAAATGCATAGAAATTTATTTCTTTGAACTCAGCGAGCTCAAAATATCAATTTTAAGCGCCCAGGAATGGAATTAGCGGGAAGTTGCAGGGATGGCCCTTTAGGTGAACCGTTTTTCTAAATTTTTTTTGTCAGATCAGGCGAATCCCTCTAGATAATCGTCAGATTATGAGACAGTACGTTTAGAACATAAAGATGAACCTCATATATCTTAATCTGACGCGCTTGAGTATTTCAAAATTGCGATTTTTTTTTGCAAATTATGAAAATGGCTGTGGGTTTGCGTCCCATCGAAATCGTCAGATTAGTGAATGAGAGCTTTTTTTGGTGCACTTAACACTCCCTTAGAAAATCTGACGCGCTCGATAAAATTATTTTTTTTTCATTTTCAACCCTTAAATACAACCACCCGCATCATGCAAACGATCAGATTAACATACGTACATTATTAAAAATACGTAGGGCATAGATGCTATCAATATCTGACGCGCTCGAGGATGTCCATGCAACAGTTTTTTTTACATATTTAACTATCTATAGCCGCTTCCCCCACCGATGAAAAGGAATTTATCATATAACATTTTTTTCTTCTTATTATCTAAGCTTTGCATCCCAATAGGTCTCTACGACGCTCGAGTAAATCCCCATTTAGCATCGTGGGCTCCCCTACCAAAATGTAATAGGTTAAATTGAAGCGACATTGTAAAGAATAATGAAATTGTTGGTTAAAAATGTCAATTAAAAAAAAATTTTAGGTTTCCTATATGAGAAGTATTAATTTTAACTGATCAAGTTGAATTTAATTTAATTGTTCAGATTTCAGAATACAAGTATAAATAATCATGTTAGGTATGTTGGATCAAATATATAAGCTTTCAATTGCTCAAATTCATACCATTTCAAGTGATCAACGTTAATTTTAAATGTTGGAAATGACATTGCCATAACTTATTTAATAAACATAGAAGCAGTCAAAAGATAGTTATTGCTGCTGACTACACTTTAGCACTAAACATACCCTTTATGGGTCTTGGATGTGTTTCATTAATAAATAATTGTTTTTAAAGTACATACTTGGATTTGGATTTTTGAGTCTAAATATAGGTGTGCTCAAGATTTTTTTTATTCATAGTACTGAATCAAATACTGTGTGCGAAATTACTAAGCCTTGTTACCATAAAACTTTTAATAATATTTGGCTTAGTTATAATATTATCAAACATGTTTTTAAGATACTTTACTTAGAAATACAAAGATATCCCATATATAAGTTTTTGTGTGTTTTATGCAAGTTTTTTTATTATTTTCCTTACTTTACAATAATTCAATTGCTACGCAATATTATTGTGTCAGTACAGTGACCTACCACATCTCCCTATTTATAATTTTAACAGATAACCATTGTATTACAGCCATTAGCGGTAGTTGTCAAGAATGAGGAAGAAAATTACCAATTATTGAAATGTTAAGAAGAGATATTAAACCGAGACCACTAATCTATTTTGAATGCAGTTTGGACAACTGATTTTTATATGAAAAATTGTATTACTGTGTTTAAGATAATTGTGTACTTCATAATAATTTTTTTTGTATCTAATAATATTGTTATATTAATAAAATGATTAATTAATTCTACCACTTATTTAATGACTGCCTATAGAAAACGTAGTAACCGAGTTAAATACATAGCTAAACCAAAATGAAAAATATATAAGC
The DNA here is from genome assembly GCA_905332375.1 of Pieris macdunnoughi. NCBI lineage: Eukaryota > Metazoa > Arthropoda > Insecta > Lepidoptera > Pieridae > Pieris > Pieris macdunnoughi. The sequence goes on along the minus strand of CAJOBZ010000067.1, from coordinate 1,903,244 downwards.
CATGTTACTTTATAGGTTAATAAAAGAACAATATAATAACTTACACATTTAATTTAATGATTATAGTAAACTTTTAACACACTACAAAATAACTTTCAGTAAAACAAACTTAAGTATAATAAAAACTAATTCAAACCCAGCCTCACATAGAGCTAATCAATAACATCTACTTTATTTTGTAGACAAATATATTTCCTAATTAGTTTGTAAAAAGTAATAGTTATGAACGATAAATTTAAAAAAGCTTAATAAGTACTTAAACCATCATGTATGTAATGATGGTATTTCATACTTGTGTAAAGCAGAATAATGTTTTTATCCAAAACCTTAATGTTATATCAATATATTTTATAAAAATATAGGAATCGAAATTGTACTGTGTTATCATTTATTATAAATTGAAGGATAAGTAGTCCAAATTCAATAATTTGAAAATGTCTGCACTATTGTGTCTTTTTATATCCAGGGGCCTTGTCGTATGATACAAATGTAATATTCTTCTTCTTCAAAGGCACAATGTATTTTTCTTTCAGGAATTTTGAACATTTGGGGATCTCTGAAATTATTGAGATTTATAATTTTAGTATAGTAGAAAAATACAAATATATTACAAAATTTACCTTTCTTAACTTATTTATCGTTTTCTGTTCGACTTATCTCTGCTGGAGACAAGACATGATCAAGACTGCATCGAAAAATTGGTTCTAGGATAAAAACTATATTTTTAATGCTAAAATAATCAAAATGTACATTTAAGTGAGATGAGATGTCAAATGGTATGTATCAGAATACCAAATACCAACAATTTTGGAGCGTAAGTGTAGCAGTGCCAAATTTTAGTTCCAAATGTGAACAATCTCATTTGAGCGGCGCTTTTGTCGCGGTTATTGTTTATCAGAATACCAAATTGTAACATGACACCGAAACGAACGATTTGACAGCAAAAATCAGCGCTGCGAGTGTGTGAAGCGAGTTACAGAATCGCAGGGCAGATCTCAGATAAACAACGCTTTGAGGACATGCAAGGCTGATATATTTTATGACAGACTCCATGTATTGAGAAAAATATGAAATTTTAAAATTGCATATTTGATTTAATAATTGTATTTTTTTATCCAGTTTACTGTCGTTTATATATTATAACTAGTAGACTCGGCCAAGCGTTGCTCTGGCTAAGATTTTTGTTATATTACATAGTAGTAAACTATTCAAAAGAAACGGCGGGAGAACACCAATCCATGCTTTTTTGGTGGTTATGCCATTAAATTGTAGCTTATGTGTAACGTTGGTACTTTCAACACAGCACCATCTGTTAGAATTGTGACTATCAAGTAATAAACAAATATTTTGCAATAGATTAATATTGCGGGTATAAATTGAGATCTAAGCTATCCTATCTTTTAAGTTGGATCAAACTGCACACGGTGTGCAAATTTGATTGATATCGGTTCGGTAGTTTAGGAGTCCATAGCGGACAAACAACGTGACACGTAATTTATATATATGTATTAAGATAATATAATATATTTTATATAATATATTATCTTAATATTTCTTTTCTCTTTTATCATTGTAGATAATGTTTCCCTTTTAATGTTGTGCACACTTCTCATTGATACATATGTATAGTATGTTTTTTGTATGACGTGTGTTTTCTGTGCCTGTATCTGTTTCATTACTGTGCTTTTTTAAAATAACTTAAATAAGAATGTAGGGAAAAGTATAGTTAAATAAGATGTCTGCTATTTTAAACCTGAGACGCTGAGATGGCTCCTTCGAAACGTCTCAATTGATGTATCAATTTTTTTATATTTTTTTATGGCTTTTAATGTATCAATATGTTCATAGTAAAAAGAATATGCATTTTGAATTTGAAGAATCAATTTATAACAGTTTTATTTAATGTATAACAATGACATCTAGGCGGTCATGTGGAAACTTGAATGAGTACGATATGAATTCTACATCCACGATACGTCAGGATGCATTATATAAAACTAGATGGCGCTGTCATAATAAAAAAGTACGAGATTTTCAATGAGTACCAAAAATTTAAATTGCTTAGAACATTATGTGGTGAGTTAGATTAAGCTATTGTTCTTTGCAACATTTAAGGGACCAAGGCTTAAACAAGTAGCCCTTGGTCTTGGCCTCAGGTCTTGTCTGTATGTGGCCGTTCAAGTATTACGTAAGCACTAGGGTGAGGGAGGGGGAGAGGTATTTGATTTTCTTATTTGGTGATTACGTCAACTGTAATTATTTACTTTTTTACACATATTACCCACACATTGTCTATGCTTGAAAACGAAATACATTTTCGAGGATTCCTACAAAAAAAATAATACGTTTATGTACCTACTATTATATACTGCTCAAAACAATTAGCGGAACAAGATTTTTCTCCTTTCTATTGCTTAAACTAAATTAGATTTAAATTAACTTGTACGCTATTTTTTACCTTGTTAATTTGTTAATTACTACAATTAATACAAAAAATCGATTTGTATTTTTTTTATTAAAAAAAAAATTAAAATGTGCATTGTAGACGAAAAACAAAGTGACTTCTTTGAATTTTCATTACTTTCTAATCACAGAAAACACATTTTAAGTAGTTTTTTTCAATCTTTTGAGTATTAATAGAAATTGAAGTGAGCCTTTTGAGTATTGTTATTCATTGAAGCGAGTGAGTTTAGGTCATAATGCCAGATCTGACTGAATTGCATGTCTCCCGAGCTATCGCTTTGCTTGAAGAGGGTCATACTATGCGTTATGTAGGAAATGATCTAGGAGTAGCCCCTTCTGTTATCTACAGACTTTGGAAGCGATACCGTGAGACGGGAGAATACTCACGAAGGCGTGGTCAAGGTCGAAAGAGAAAAACTACACGTTTGCAAGATCGCTACATCGTCAACTGTGCTTTACGTAACCGCACCACAACTGCAAGAGATCTACAAAATACACTAAGGACGGCTACTGGTGTAGAAATTTCCGACCAGACGGTAAGAAATAGGTTGTTGGAAGCCAATTTGAGATCACGCCGACCAGTTCGGGCTGTGCGTCTAACAATTCAACATAGACAAGCTCGCCGACAGTTCGCGCAAAATCACGCTAATTGGCAACTTCGACATTGGAGGCCAGTGCTTTTTACTGACGAATCACGATTCCGTCTAACACGTTGCGATGGTCGTCTCCGTGTTTACAGACGCCCAGGCGAGCGATACAGTGCAGCAGCAGTCCAGGAATATGACAAATTTGGATGTGGCTCTGTGATGGTTTGGGGCGGAGTTAGTTTGGACGAGCGCACAGATCTCGTCGTTGTTCCCGGGCGCTTGTGTGCTCAAACTGACATTGAAAATGTGCTCGAAGATCATGTTTGGCCCGCAGCATATGGTATGGGCCCAGATTTTCTTTTAATGCAAGATAATGCCAGGCCGCATACTGCAGCCATCACGTCAGATTACTTAAGACAGCAGGAAATCCGTGTAATGGAGTGGCCTTCCATGAGCCCTGACCTAAATCCAATTGAACACATTTGGGACTTGCTTGACAGGCGCATCCAGAAGCATCCGATTGCATCTCAAACACTGCAGCAGCTCACTGAAGCGTTGATTGAAGAATTTAGGGATGCATCCGATACCGATGCCGATACCGATATATCGGCGAGATACTTTGGTTTTGCCGATATATCGGCATCGGCGATATTTTCATTGCCGATTCACCGATACTTTTAAAAATTTCTCGCTTTAAAAAAATAATGTAAACGCGCAATTTGTATGATTTAGTTTGTTGCAAACGAGCCACGGACTATTGTTGCCCGAGAAATCCCCGCGTTTCAGTTTGTTGTCTCTATCATTCGCTTGCGGACAAATCATTATTATTTATATATATATGTATTTCGCTAAACACTATTTATTTATTAACACTTTGTTGCATTACAATATAAAAATTGAACATAATTAAATGAAAAGGAGGGCACAAATACATATTACATATAAACTAAAAAAAGTCTACATGAAAAATAAAAAGTGCACATGAATCACGATAATTTACGATCTGTCTCACGTCAGTTAGTAGTTAGTACGAAAAACTCTTGTTGGATTGATTAGTAGACCAAAATTTTTACTCGAGTGAACTATCTTTGCCAGCGCATAGTTATTAGATATTATGGCTTGCGATCGATACCAAATTTAATAAAATACAGAATTACAACAATGATATCATTGTTAATTTTAATTATTAACAGTTATTTATTTTATTTTAATTTAATGATTACTCTTAATTCTTAATTTTAGTAACAAAACCTTTAAAATTATTCAAAGTTTGTGACTATTTTTTGTATATATATTTTTTTAATAAAAATTATAAACTGTAAAAGTTTATAATTTTTTAACTTGATATATTTTACCTTAATTTAATTTTAATTCAATAAGCGTTGGTATCGGTATCGGTATCGGTATCGACGATATTCCTATAAGTGTATCGGCATCGGTATCGTATCGGCAAAAAAGCGTATCGATGCATCCCTAGGGAGCGAATTCCACAAGAAGATATTCGGAGGATCATACGAAGCATGCCGCGTCGTTGTCAAGCCGTGATGAATATTCAAACGATATAAGAATATTTCTTTGATGGACCTTTTTTATCACCAATTAGTTTTTCGTCTACAATGCACATTTTAATTTTTTTTTAATAAAAAAAATACAAATTGATTTTTTTTATTAATTGTAGTAATTAACAAATAAACAAAGTAAAAAATAGCGTACAAGTTAATTTAAATCTAATTTTAGTTTAAGCAATAGAAAGGAGAAAAATCTTGTTCCGCTAATTGTTTTGAGCAGTATATTTGAGAGATTTGCTTACTTTTGCTGACAAGGGGAAGGGGGTATAAATAGCAGTAAATCTTACGTAATACTTGAACGGCCCCTATCTTTTCGTGATATTTTTTGTCTAATATAATATAGTATGTCAACCTTCTGTACCTGACATACGCCGTCGATTTTTTAGGTCTCAACCATGCTTTTAACTGATAAGCCACTTGGCAACCCTGTTCTACTGTTTCGTTTGGACTTTCATTGATAATTTTTACCGGGTTCTTCTCTAGTGATTTCTCTCTGAGTGATTATGGACTACTTAAAGATCTGATTCACTTTATAAGAATTGTATATAGCCGTACAATTTGTTCGAACGCACTGGTTTGTGTAGAGGTTCCACCTTTTTTGTTAACCCAGACTCTACCATCTGCTTAATCACAATCACCTCTGGATCTGCTAGGCCACGTTCTTCTTTTCAACTCTACTGACCCGAGAAAATCACTAAAGAACAACTTTGGGAGCGCTGCCGAGAAATACAGATTAGCCAGCAGAGAAGCGACGTAAGTCGAAATGGATATATATCGACGTAGGAAAGCATATTTGCTGTAAGTAGACAAAATACCTAAAGTGACTTTTTACTGCCATTAGAATCAGAAAAAAAACCGCATCGAATGTCCCGGGTCCTGTGCCTCTACGATGAAAAAAAAATTACATACGCGGTTGAAAACGCCCATACTTATATTTTTTTTAGTAAGATTAAATGCTGTATGTAGACCAAAATCCAGTCATTTTGGACAATTTGTACTTACAGCAAAAGAAAATCTGCATTTTTTACTTTACAAATACTTACTTCTTCCCATTTAAAAACTTAACGCTACTTATAGCATTTCTGCGGCGTGTGATTTTTACATTCGTTTACTTACAGCAAGCTTAGGGAACCTACAGTTTTAGTTTTTTTTTACCATTTACGACATGTTATTACAACCAAACATTACATTAACAAATGACCCACTGCATTTCTAGATCTAATCATAATTATAAACTAATCTTACATCTTGAATTGCAATTGAAAGTACCCAAATACATAAATTTACTGCATACAGCATATTTACCGGCTGTAAATTGATAATATTTCCGCGCGTACATTTTTCTTCCTTAGTTACAGCGTTTTAAAGGTTTGTGATTTAAAAAACTGTATGCTGTAACTAGCCAAACACGTACTTATAGTAACTTTGGATAAAAAGTTTACATTGCAAATGGTGACTGGCAGTTAAATAAATATATGTTTCAAAAATGGTAGCAATATCATGGATAGGTTCGACACTATTAATTTTTTTCCGAAATTAATTAAGTTTTTTGGCTCTGGTGAACAATTGCAATATGTCTACTTACAGCAAATATGCTTTCCTACGTCGATATGTTACTGTAAAAGCTCGAACTGCAGTAAATCCTAAGATATTCCAGTAAAACCTAAGATCTACCAATTGCTAATGGTAAATGTCCCAAAAGGTTTGCGATTCGAACTCTTACCACCATTTCGTTGGTAAATCTTAGGATTTACATTAATGGCACGGTAAATGTTGAAAAACAAAACATGTCTAGCTTATGTAAGCATTTTGTTTGTATTTCATTGTTAAATTCCAAATAGAGAACTACTGGTTCAGTTAGATAGATATGATAGAGATTGAGATATTCAGAGATATACGTTATGTGTTTTTTCAAAATAATTTAAATAAGTTGGTATTAGTTTGTACTTCTTACTATCATATGATACCTTTATAATACTATGTACTTGTTTTGTCTAATAGTTCATTAAAGTAAATAATTAAGAATTACCTACTCATTGTTTTATTCCTAAAACCAACATCTTCCAGCTGACAGTGGTAAAACCTAGCATATACTGAATTCGAATGGTAAAAGCTCGAAAAAATCGTCGTATTTTCAGAAATACTTACATTTACCAACTCATGTCGGTAAATCCTAAGACTTACACTTAAATCTTAAGATTAACCGTAGTTCGAACTTTTACAGTAACATATACACTCCGAAGAGATTCCAATACCACAATCAGGCGCTTGATTGGAACCCGCAATGAAAGCGGAAGCGTGGCCGTCCCAATCAAACCTGGCGTCGTACAGTTGCAGACGAGGCAAAGAGAGCCGGAAAGACTTGGAGCCAGATGAAATACGAGGCTCAAGACCGAACGCGATGGAGACTCACTGTGGACGCCCTCTGCCCCATCTAGGGGTTATAGAACATTAAGTCAAATATTCAGTATTAATTCAAAAAGTAGTAAAATATTTCTTGATATATTCAAAAAGTCGTAAAATATTTCTAATATTTCTGATAACACATTCTTAGTTTAAGTAGATATCGAACCGAGGTTAACCTAAATAACTTCGATATAATACAGAAACGTCTCGCGTACATAATATAATAGTTGTGGACAAAATGTTTCACAACAGGATTTATCATATAACGTAAAAGTATTACGTAATCAGATTTACTGCAATTTAAATAATTACTGTTGACGTAATCACCAAATAAGAAAATCCCCCGTCTCCCCTATAGTCCTTACCTAACTCTTGAACGGCCCCTAAACTTTAAAAAAAGCAATTTCAACCCAAAAGAAACCCTTCTAATACTTGAACTATTTAATCTACAACCGTGGCGTAATCGTGCGACTCCCACTCTTACAGGCCGTGGGTTCAAACCCTGGAGGGATTTAATCACATGCTCGTACGGCCAAAGGAGACATCTTCGTTTAGAAATCTTCTTGTTTTTCTGATCATTTTTTTATGAGGAAATTTACTGGCCAATACTCAAGTATGGTACAATCTCCACGAGGATAACACATACCCTACCTGCTGCTTCCATTATTTTCTAAGCTAAGCTCTTCTTGTCCAAGTTCTCTCCTATTCTTTTTACACGCTTGTATGTATGTATGTAACCGACTCCTTCGGACTCGATTTTGACCCACTTTTAACGGACAGATTTAATTCAAACTTTGCGCACCTGTCAAAGATCGATGACAATGCAATAATCCGAAAAAAAATGAAAAAAATAAATAAAGGCGCTCTGTGCCAGTATTTTTTGTTCATTACAATTTTCAGCCTAAATTAGGAATTATTTTTCACTTTTTAGTTTAATGTGCTTTAAAAGCGTGTTTTTTAGTTTTTTTTAACTATTATTTATTATATCTTTATATGTCTTCCTTTTTTCCTTTTTCCGTCTTGTAGTTGCCATTCTGTAATAATAATATTATAACATTATAGACGCGAATATAGCAAGGTCATATAATTCCATTTCCAAAGTTCAATGAACCAAACAGTTAGCAACAGAATTGATAAATTATGTCTTTACCCGCATAGCTAATAACGTGGAAACATGCAAATGACGTGGAAAAATTTTGTTTACACAAGTTACTATTGCATTAATTAAAAGAGCCCTTCTCCAGCTTTAGCTAAGCTGGTTCGGAGCTATATTAAGAATGCGGTGATGTTATATCGACTATGTATTTGCTTGTTGTTCCCACGAGAATGTAAGTGCGTGCTCCTATTTCACCATGCCTAATGCTGATAGAGGACAAAACTTAGTTTTTTATTTTTATTATTAATTAACTACTAATTACTTAAAGATGTCATGTGGAACATGGTGTAATCGTTGCAGCTTCTTAGAAACATTTTGTAAAACAAAAAACTTGGCGATTGAAAAGAGTGGAGGAGAGATTATTGCCAATTCTTCTCGTCCGTTCTACGTTCTACGGTTCTACGATTTGATAGAACTGGCAGTAAAAGTAAAATTAGAAGCATTTAAAATGTGTTTCTTTATTGACATTCATAAGTGTACATTGTGTTACCTAAATGAATAAATAATCTTGAATTTGAAATTGAATCTTAAGCGCAGGGAAAACCATCATATTATGGCAAAATATTTCGGATTTTAACAAACAAAAATCATGGCTAAACCAAGTAGTGCCTGGAAGAACTCGTTTTTTTGTTTTTTGTTTTAATTTTATTAAGTCTTGTACTAAATACAATAATTTTGCGTAATATACTATTGTATTATTTTCTCATGTAACTGAATTTTGTAATGTTCTTATTATTATTAAGCCTTTATTACGTACACCCAGTATAATATAATTAAACACTTGTTAAAGTTCCAAAACCTAACATAATCTAATACATCAGATGTGCTGGTTTTGGTTATCACCGTGTCCTGTGACACAAAGGCCTCTTCCAACTGCTTCCATTCTTTTCTAATGCTCTCTTCCTGTCCAAGCTGTTCCTTCTATTCTCTTTATTATCGTGGTTGACATTCTGTAATGATTTTTATCCATTACAACTAGCTATCTCTCGCACGGTCCAGCGCCATTTCAATTGCCTTAGCTTCTTTATTGGTCATATGTTCTTAGTGAGAAATAAATATGGCTCGAAAGCGATAAGTCCGCCCGTTACTACTTAATAGTTCATATTGTACTTATTTTTGCAACGAAGGAATGAATAAAAATAATAAATCTCAATACAGTTATTTTGTGCACTTTTTTTACGATCCGCTGTTTAACTTGGTTTGGCGTGGCGTAACAATAATTATTTGGGATTAAGATACAATTGAAACAGCAAAGCCTGCGTCATGCATTATTCTGGGTTATTAGAGGTAAATACACTACAACATTGACTAAAATACTTATTCGTCGCAAGAAATTCTATTAATATTTCAATGAAAGCGAACTGTGCAATCGACTCCCGGTGGGAGTCTTTCCTGGAATAGCTCCAACTGTTTAAAAAGAGAGCATACTCCTTCAAAAAACCAAGAAGTTATTATTCTTAAGGCTCAATTACTAATATATAGCGTTCGCTACTACTACTCTAAACCTCTATTAAGCTGTGTTAAAAATTTATCATCGTATATTCGTTAAAGAATGTATAATCAAGTGTGTTAATCAAGAATAACTTACTTTAATACTTACTATGTATAACGATACATAAAAAGTAAAGCGGAACACTGAAACGCATACCTAAGATATATTTTGTTTGTCTCGTGAAACCATTCGAGTGATCAATTGGTAGGTACTATAATAATTTGGGACAAATTCTTTACACACAGATTTGATATTTAACACATACAGTAATTACTGCTAAATTTCGAGAAATATTAACACGGCTCTAATTCTCAACAGAAAAAGTAAAAAATGCGCTAAGTACACTGAATTTTTGTAATAGGAGGCAAACGGGCAGGAGGCGCACCTGATGTTAAATGATCCCGCCGCTCATGGACACTCACATTGCCAGAGGGCTCGCAAGTGCGTTGCCGGCCTTTTAAGAATTGGTACGCTCTTTTCTTGGAGGGCCCTAAGTCCTTTTGGTTCGAAAATACTTCAGTGGGCAGTGGTGGTACGCTCAGTTGTCGAACTATGAACGTCGAGGTGATGCGGATGGTATTTTGTATTCTGCCTTGACATATGAAACTCAGCTGCAGGTATTAATCCGAACAACTCCTCTGTACTCAACACTCTCCATGGTAAATTCACCAGAAGATGCATAGAGACCCCACATCTCTACGCAGTTACACGACAGCTAGGAAGCTCCCACGAGTCACGACTCCAAAACAAATGAAGGTCAGGGAACGAAGTTGAAGACTGACTGTCTGTCAGTTGTTTCTCTTTACGACGCAACTGAACAATTATTGTTTTTGCCGAGAATAGAACCGGACCCTATTAACATTAACCGCAAAGTTAGACCAGTATAGCATTATTTTATTATTTTCCTTAATCAACTCCAACATACTAATAAATAACATTGGCATCTGTAACACGAATGTAGAATATTTAAATCGTAGAAAATAATTAGATTAAGTATTATGGTAATTGATAGTTTTATTGTTTTTGTCATTAGTTTGTTTACTACGCATTTAAACGTTGGTTAAAAAATAATAAGATCAAATAAATTAATAGTTAAAAAGTTTAGGTTAGTTTAATTACATCCACTTTGAGAAGTATTTCCGAACCAATTCGACTTAGGGTCCTTCAAGAATGGAGCATACAAGTAAATGGACGGCAACGCACTCGCGAGCCCTCTGGCATTGAGTATCCATGGGCAGTCTTCTGCCCTGTTATATTATGTAAAAATATTATATGGTCGCGTCAACACAAAAAAAAATCTTAAATTTGTTTAATTTGTATGTTGTGTTTCCATCTAAGTCTTCTGTTTACTGCTTTATATATATTTTTTTTTCTTACTAGTGTAATACTCAATTCATAAACTAGTGTGTAAAATATACTAACTAGTAATGTATTACTAGTTAGTATATTTTAATTTTGTTTAGTTTAGTCCTTTTAAGAAACACATATATACAGTTTTACAATATTCTTAACCTACATAGTAATAATAATAAATAAAAATTTGATAAAAGAAAATAAAAACACACTTTAATAAATATTGTAAACCATATTTATTCTCATCAAATTATTTCGTAGAGCTATTTGGTTATCTTATATTTTAAATTAGATTTAATTAGTTATAGCAGAAACCATACAGTAGGAACCTTCGCGTGTGTATTCGCTGCACCAGGGTGTAGAAACTCTCAACTTTTTTCTTTTGATGCTTCTCCATTACTCAAGTTTGGCCGTCGAACGTGAAGCCTGTCTCTCTTAATTAAGGACAAAAGATGTTTATTTTTCATCCCCCGGGATTTGAATACATGACCCCATAACCTGCAGTCGAATATGCATATAACTTGCCTAATAAGATCCTTATTTATTGATTTATAAATGCAAAAGGTTTTAATTCCCTTTAAAACAATGTAAAACAAAATCTTACGATAATGTCTCAGTTCCGTACATAGTAATAGTTCAAGTGGAACACGCGCGATTTGTACGAAGTGACCTCTCTTTTACGGACAATGCAAGGGGATTGCGTAACTTAAGGATTATTACATACGAACGTCCGAAACGCTACACAACCATTTCTCAGCATGCACTATTCCAGACGTACACCGTAATTTAATTTTAATTTCAGAATTATTCCAAGTTTTTGACAGCGCTACTACGGGTGACAGTTCTCTAATCGTTAAGACCTGTTTTCACTTTGATTAGTGCGAGTGCAAGTGATTAGTAATTGACATTGATTAGTGCAGGTGTGTAGTGCAAGTAATGTCCAATTATTGTTTAGTGGCTCTGTTAAGTAAATTCAGTTGTCATATAGTTTGGCAGTCACGCTGCGATTGAGGGGGAAGGGAGGGCGCAAGCGACGTCACTACTCGCAGTTCACTCGCAAAAAAATAGAACACACTTCTAATCACTTTACTACGCAGCCAACTAATCACCTGCACTAATCAGTCGCTGTCCACACTTCTTTTCTCCTAATCACTAATCACCTGCACTAATCACTTGCACTAATCACTAATCAAAGTGAATAGAGGCCTTAAGATTTAGAAACAGGATTGAACACGAACTTATGACTCCAGTATGTCAATATAATACATTTTTGAAATATCTACGGAAGTCAAATTTAGCTCTAAGTCTCGGTTTATTACCCTAAAACAATATGAATGCTTAAAACTACGGAACGGAACTTTATATACATTTTAATAATAATAGAACAGACAATTTAAGAAAAACTAAATATATATTTAAAATAAGTTAATAACTACGATAACATCATAGGACTCATTTACTTAACTAATAACTTTAACTTTACTTAACTATTAATTACTTAAGATGTCATGTGGAACGTGGTGTAATGGTAGCTCCTTACAAACATTGTGTAAAACAAAAAACTTGGTGATTAAAAAGGGTAGCGGAGAGTTTATTGCCAATTATTCTCTTCCGCTCTAACCCTTGATTTGAGAACTGGGAGTAAATGTAAAATTAGAAGCATTTAATGTATATTTCTTTTTTGACGTTCATAAGTGTTTGACATTGTGTTACCTATATGAATAAAAGATTTTGATTTGTTAAAAAGATTTAACAAATATTAAACAATCTTTACACATTTAGACAGTCGTCCACAGACGGGGGAAGTATAGAGCATATGTACACAAAAAAATTACACGTGAAATTGAAAAGCTCCTTCGACTTTTTTCGGTTACAGAGAACCTTTAGCTTTAAACTGCTCGTACATAAAATACCTTATTAACGTCTTCCAAGCGAAAAATAATTACCATATTATATCTTGAGGGTTATCTGGATCGGATATGCGACTGTTTCATTTTGAATGTGATTTCGGCAACTACTCAGATACCTTACAAAATATTATCAATAAGAAAAGAGAGTCAAAATGAAGACCCGAGTATACTAAGTGCCGCGTTTTAGCGACACTTTGTCCCCGGAATTCAAACATACAAAAACCACTTCTCGCTGTTGTATATTTTATAATAATCGCTATATTTTTGATATAGATGATTCTATGTTAATGAGTTATCTCATAATTTAAACTATCAATGACACATCTGATCTTTCAGGTAAAATTGCAGGGTACAATGTAATATAACTACGAAGATGCAGAACGAATGAGAAATAAATAATTTAACTATTGTGTTACGCGGGTCGTTCTTCTTTTAAACCTACAATTTGATAAAGCTTTAGCTCAATTTTTAAAATAAAAATATAAAGCTTTCTTGTCAGTTTATATATATATTCTAATAGCAGATTTTCTATTCTATTGGAAAAAGTGGTTTGCCGAGATGTTTACAGATTTTTGTACGATTTTCTAGGCCTGAAAGAAAAATTCGACAAAAAAATTTACTATTTCGGCACGAAATCTTTTATTTTATTCTATCGAATACTCTTTGTCAAATAACTTGTACTTTTGTAATACATTAATTAACTAAATGAGCTTTTAGAAAACGTATTAATATAATACATTTGTATGTATAAAATATGTTTTATTCGTGACCTAATACCACTCCGTCACATTTTCTGCTAATATAAATGTATTTTTTGCTATAAATCAATTTTTACGATCATTTAAAAATAAATACCAATATCACAGATAGCAATATAATCAAATAATATAAATATAAATTTTAAATGTTGCACTAGTCATAACAAAATATATAAAAGACAAAAATAATTTTCCTATCAGGACACAACATCGTGACGGAGTTTGATATTCTAGGGGATACCAGGCTGCGTTTTGGTATAAAACAGGTTTATTTTTCTAAAATAATTTATTTTGTTATACATCATGAATTATATCGTCTTCTTTTTCGTTAGTTAAGAAAACGCCCACAGTATATATATATATATATATATATATATATATATATATATATATATATAGGCAGAGGCTGATAAATTTAGAATAAGACAACAACGTCGTAAGAACAGAATTGTTCACAGCAACAACTAAATACCCTATGGTTTAAGACGAGTTTCCGTGAACATTTGGTGCACTTGCTTTGTTCCTTTTAGGGGCACAATATTATTTGGAATCGTTGTTGCTACCTTTTCTAAGTCTTAGTCTGTCAAAATGAACCGTTTAAATTTGCTGGCATCTTGAAAGTGGATAAGAATTGGAACATCTGCAATATAGTTTCCTCTACCTACTATGGCATCACATTGGCGTTTCATTGTCCCTCCAACCTGCAGAAGCTCCTTTTCCATGCCCTGATTCAAAGAAGTTCCAGGATATTTGGCGAAACCCATAATCTTCGAAAAAATTGTTTGCCATTAGGTAAAAGTGTGACAGAGTTGACATGTGACGTAGGGGTAAAAACTTGTTGCTAAGTCGATAACATTTAAAAGCTGACATAGAATTTATAATTTACTCATTGACAACAAAATATTTCTTATAACGTAAGAGTAGACAACAAAAAGTAACAATAATAATTATATTTTGAATCCATTACTTACGTGACGAAGCGGTAGCCGAATAAAAACACACACCTTCTGTCACAGCTTTCGAGCGATTGACGCGCTGACTTTTGATCTCATAGGGGAAAGTGTACCAAGGGGGGAAGGAGGTCTAAACCTTCAATCACAGGCCACAAAGACGAGCGGCACAAACGCGTATTTCGAAGGACAACCCACGTGACAGAATTTACAAAATAAAACACCAGGCAGTAGGAGACAAGTATTTGATATTTTTTTTTAATTTATTAAAAGTGATAAAAAATAATGGTTGCTATTGCATGATAGGCAATATATTTAGGAGCTATAAGATATTTTTATGTTTTGTGTCATCATATAATTTTTTAGTAATATTATGGATTAAACGCAAGCTGAGGTAGCGGGAGACATAGGGAATTTGTATGAGATACACTTCTGTCACGCGGATTTACTACTTTGTCACGTACTTTTACAATTAAATTATTCAATATATTTGTTATTTGATCGTGCATAGCCATTATGCATATAGTACAGTGCATGTTGAAATACAATTAAGAAAAAAATAATAGTAATTTCCTTGTTTATTTTCTCACTGATTGGTGGAGACAACTAATTGTAGGTTAAAAAGAAGAATGACCCACGCACGGTTTTAAATAAATACTTACTCGGAGTACTTTATAAATTTATTTTCTGAATGATTTCCTGTTTATACAATTTAATAATATACTAAACATTTCCATGAGATCTTAGTTATACCTATACTTGTATGTAGAAACTACTAAAATTTCCTATTACTGAATAACTTCGCATATTTTATAAAAAGCAGGAAATATTCAATTGCATGAACTGTTTAACAAAGTTAACTAGAAAATGAAATCTGTAATTAAAATTACAGATTTCATATTAGTATTTTATTGGCTATTTATATAATATTATACGTGACTTAGAGGCCATGCGTAAGCACTATACAATTAAAATATATAACTGTGTCATTTTAGTATCTCTTAAGAAACCATCAGCCAATTAACAAATGTTTAATATAAACGTTTATTACCTTATATTGTATCGATATTAAAACCTTAAGCTCAGCGTGACTAGAACCTTAATGGAACTTTTTAATTGCTTTATTGAATCGTGCGTCGAATTGATTACGATATGGGTTCCCGTATACACACAGCGATGAGCGAACCTCATTGTATCCGTGAGATTCCATTGAAATTGATAAAGGCACCGCTTGCAATACTAGTATTGCTTCAAACCTTGTCCTATCAAGCCGCGTGATGTGGAAGATTATTTATTTAGTTAGCATTGTGGTTGCGACACCTACCAACCCTGGTGTCAACTTCACACCGATCAACGAATTTTCATTAAAACTACTTAACAATGTTTATGCTTTCCAAGAGAGTTTTGGTGAAAAAAATTTGGCCATCTCACCTCTATCTGTATGGAGTATTTTCTCTCTGCTAGCTGAAGGATCGGCTGGGGAGACTTTCCAGGAGTTAATGAGAGAGTTGCGGCTGCCGAACGACCTACGATCAACCCAGGCACTGCACGCTGCTGTTGCCAATCTATTAAAGAATTCAGATAGTGATGTCACGCTTAAAGGACAATCAGCTATGTTCTCCGACAACAACTTAAAGATACACAAGGAGTTTTGTGAATCAGCAAATTATTACAATAATAAAGTGTACTTTGTTGATCCGACCAATACAACGCTACTCGCTCAGGATATCAATTACTACATTTGCGTAGCTACAGAAGGAAAAATACGCAATGCAGTGAAACCCAAGCACTTGGAGAATTTACGGATGATATTAGTGGACGCTTTGTACTTTAAAGCAAGCTGGACGTATCCCTTTGACCCGACTCAGACGAAAGAAGAAGCGTTTTATAATTGGCAAGGAAAGACGATTGGTTCAGTCAACATGATGTATCATAAGGCGCCTCATAACTTTGGAGATTCAAATCAAATCCGTGCTCAGATATTGGAAATGACATATGGCAAGAAGGAGCAGTTTTCAATGTTGATTCTTCTGCCATTCGACGGGATGCCGATAAAGGCGCTGCTAGAAAACCTAGCGAGCCAGCCGTTAAACTGGATGACAGACTTCAAATCTGGTGAACTACCGGAGCTAGATTGCTATATACCAAGATTTAAACTATCCACGCAAGCAGATTTAATACCACCGTTACAATACTCAGGAATTCAAAGGGTTTTTGACGCTGAAAAGGCGGAGTTACCAGGTGTATCTGATAGTCCACTATATGTTTCTAAAACAGTGCAAAGTGTTGAAATTGAAGTGACCGAAGAAGGTACTGTGGCTGCGGCTTCTACTGTCGTTGGTTTAGAAGACCGAATTCTAGGGCAAAGGTTCGAAGCGAACAAGGAATTTGTTTTTGTCATCACGGATCGAACGACTGGTCTAATATTATTCACTGGTGTGTACGCGGTGCCACAAATTGTATAAATTATTGAAGAAAAAAATACTGAGGCTAAAACTTTTGGCTTAAATATTCGATAAAATGAAGCTTCACTATTTTATTCTAATAAATGACTGATTAAATAAGTTTAATACTATACTGTGTTTAATTGCGTTGAATCATTAATGATACCTACATCCATCATATTAATTGCTTCGAAACACCTCAAGTAGAAGAAGTAAATTTATTTTTTATTATCATTTCAATTGTTTAAAGATTATTCTAAATTGAAAATCGAATGTTTTAGACATTTATTAGGAGTTCAGGCATCTCTCATTAGAATTTTTCGTGAACACAACAGAATAAACACTTATTCAGCTTGGATATATTCGGTAGTGGGCTGATCAATTAAAACAAAACGTTGTTAGGCGAATAACATTAGGCGAAAAAAAAATTAATTAAGTACTAGTAAAAAGTAAACATTGTAGATATATTGTAAAATATACTGTAGAAAATGCATTTTATATGATGTGGTATACTTTAATAATGAAATAAATAGATTAAACATCACTCACAAGCCGTGATAAATTTGTAAACGATAAAAGTAACTTTATGTTTTAAATGGCCATTATTGTCATGTGTTTAGTCACCATGACATTGAATTATAAATACGGTATGTACTGTATACCTAGTGCTTTGTGAATACCGAGTTTTTTCTGTTTACCTATTGCCGAGGTCAAAATATTAGTACTTATTGAGTTTCAGACACATTTTTTTATAAATGGACTTAGATCTCTTATCACAAAACTGATACGTACAATTCATAAGTTAATGAACATTAGAGACTTGAGACACATACAATTAAAAATATATTGTGTCTACATAATTGAGCCAATTTATTCAATTATAAAGAACGAGGTTCTAGCAGACGAGTTCTTTATTTACCAAAACCCCATTTAAACGTCTAAGGAAATAAATCGTTTTAACTATCTGTCCCTTTTCATCACAGCGTAAACACAATTTGACAAAAAGTGAAAGAGCGCTTATTTTATGAGAGCAATTATAGTGATTTGGTTTTTATGAATAATAGGATTCTTCTTCTTCGATACTTTTACGCTGTGTGCCTTCTTAAGAAAGAAAAAACTTTATTATACACAATATACAGGATGTTTAGATTAAGTAAAGTGCACTGGCCCCCACACGAGGATTCCCTGTGTTGTGGACAGCCAGTCTCTTCGTTTTGACAGGTACTTGACAGAACGATTCAAGCCTTCAACACGTTATATACTGTAGACAAATATATATGCAACTTTGATAATATGCATGATAAACTATCTGAGGTGTTTAAATATAATTTTTTCAGCAGTGTTGGCACAGCTTCAGCGTGCGACTCTCATCTCTGAGGTCGTAGGTTCTATCCCCAGATTTGCACCAATGGTATTCTTTCTATGTGCGCTTTCTACATTCGCTCGAACGGTGAAGGAAAACAGCGTCAGGAAACCGACCTTTTACCCAAAAAGAGCGCGGCGTGTCTCAGACAAATGATCATAAAACAGATACAAAAATATGAGGCCAAGACCTAACAAAAAGTTGCGGCGCCACAGATTTTATTATAGTCAGGTGGGGCAAATGCATGAACGGGGCAAATGTAATACCATAACTTTAACTGTTTACACACAAAATAAACTAGTGCTGGCATCTCTTATACACGTAAAGTACTTCTTGCACTACACTCTGACAACTTATTGAATCTGATGGATTGACAGATTTTCACCAATCTCGTTGCTATAGAAACCAAAGTATATTTCAATTTGCGTATTTTATTGCCATTACCCCAGATTAGTAACTATCTACACTATTAGAATTTTAACATATTTTTTACATTTACCCCTTTACACCGGGAAAATGCAATAGAGAGTTAATCTGTAATCATCCATAATTAAATATAAATAATTACACCAAACAAAAGCCTAAAACATGTTTAATATTCACAGTAAAAATTATTTGCAAATTGTAAAAGACCACAAAATAACAAATCAATCTAGTTATGGTACTCGCATTTACCCCACCTGACCCTAAATAGAATTTTTCCCTGGAAATATTCTCCATTACTGATCAAGGCAACATATAAATCTTTAATTGGCCAATAAAGCGTTCAGCGCTAAGCAAATTTAACCAAATCTCATCAATATTCGTATTTATCACGCTATACATTATTCCTACATTAACATGCCACTTAAAAGTCGACACGCTTATCCGTATAATTGGAACGACTAGCGCCCGAACCCAATAATCAATCCACAATCTCAGATTGAAAACTATATGATATCAGACCGTGACAGTCGATCGATCTCCTATCTGCATCCCAATAACCAAACCCTTCGAAGACAATCCATTTTTGGCGACGGATAAAATGCTCTTTGTCTTTCCATTTTACCGAGTTTTCACTCATTTGATAATCAATGTAAACCAAATAAAGTGAATAAAACCGTACAAATAACATTAAAATATAAATGTGTATGTTTAAAACATAAAAAATAGTTTTTTTAATTATTTAAAAACCGGTCTAAGTTAAAATCTGTTAAAATAATTAACTGTTGAAATCGAGCTTTCGTCAACTGTCATTTTCATACAAAGGTCTATCCACAGACACCGATACGTCCTCCCAAGGATAGCTTGTATCGACAGATGGCTATTACAATCCGTCGATTGGTTATTGGCACATTTGCTCCAACATTTGGATTAAGATTACTATCTCAGGAGGTGGATTATGGATTGAGATAGGTTATTGGGTTCGGGCGTTAATGGCTCACGAGCGCCTTGTCGGCCTTTCAAGAATTGGTACGCTCTTTACTTGAAGAATCCTAATTCGAATACTGGCGGCTGTCAAGTCAAGTCAAGTCAAATCATTTATTGCAATTAGACCACCATAAATGGCACTTTTGAACGTCAAATAAAATACAAAGAAGATTCTAGTTGCCCCTTCCAAAAAGGTAGTTTCGTGTGGAGAAGAATAGGCAAAGAACTCCACACTAACTCTTTTAAAATAGGTTACAATATTTTGTATACTATAGTTAAATAATTATATGTAAAGACAATGTACTCCTGGAATAAAACTACTTACTATACTAAAGTAGGCTCAAAGTATAACTTTCAAATTAAGCAATGCAGCTTATAGGTAAATGATTGTATATTTATATTTAGAAATATGTGAGGATGTATATTAACAACACTATTTATGGATGCTAGGTAAATTAACTACTGCATAAGCAATTATATAAGTCAATTCATTTCGTGTTAACAATAATATTGAGGTTTTTACATTTTACTTCCCACGTATATGACATCAGTGTTATCCTACGGCCACACTTTGATTTAAACTGTGGGCTAATGACTGTGTGGCTACAACTTTGACTTTGCAAAAATAAAAAAGGCTTTTATTTTTTGCAAAGTCATACAGATAATACATTACAATTTTTTTTATCAGTACCCCTTTCGCAGGTGAAGGCCTCCAAGGATCTCCTGGTATCTCTATCATAGGCAAACTGCATTCAGCTCGAGCCAGCCGTTTTGATGACGTCATACGCCCATCTCGTGAGCGGCTACCATTATTTAATTATATAACACTAGCTGTCCCCCGAGGTCAGACTCGCGTTTATTGAGTGTCACCGTGCAAATTTAATGCCCGCGAGGTAACCGCGATCATAACTTTGTTGCGAAGTGCTCTCAATATGGAGTATTTATCTTTCATCCGAAGTAGATCGCTTATGGCCGTCCTTGAAAAATAGAGTAGTCAACATTTTTTTAATATTTCGAAGTAATAGGTGTTGAACGCGTAAACACGCAAACGCTTTATAATATTAGAATGTTAGATTTTTTACACGCTTTATATTAGCTTCACCTGTATGTATGTATGTAGGTATGTATGTATGTATGTATGTAACCGACTCCTTCGGACTCGATTTTGACCCACATTAAACGGACAGATTTAATTCAAACTTTGTACACTTATAAAGAATCAGCGACAATATAATAATTTCTCGAAAAAACAATGAAATTTTTTTAAGTCCACAAAGCAATACGATTAAATTGAGACAACACGTATTGCTGCTAGGACTAAAAAGTGGAAAATAAATATAGTTAAAAAAAACAATGTTCATTACCATTTTCAGCCTAAATTAGGAATTATTTTTCACTTTTTAGTTTAATGTGCTTTAAAAGCGTGTTTTTTAGTTTTTTTAACTATATTTATTTTATTTGCGCAAAAGCGCGCCTTAGACTTACTTAGCCGCATTTAGTGTGCTCTGTGTTTCTGTTACAGTATAAATGAATAATTTTATTGAGTATAAAAACTTTGAGTATGAAACTTTGTAAGCCAGCAATTGGGCGGAGGTAGCACAGGACAGAGAGCGCTGGAAGATTCTCAATTGGGAGGCCAAGAAACTTTTCGGGTCGCAGAGTTAGTAAGTGAGTATAAAAAAATGCATTTTTGGATAGGGATGACTTTAATTTTTACGGTTATTACGTAACCGCTTTAATAATTAATTTGAATAAATGAAAAAAAAAATTAAGAATTTTTGAAAAGTATTCATAACAACCTGTGTGTTCCTAGCATAACACTATAATAGCGTGACCACGACATTGAGTTTTATCCAAACAATACAACAATTTTAGCCATCTTTTCAAACCGGCTTGTAGTCACACGTTTTTCGAACAACATTTTTGTTGAATTAAAATGTTTGTAATTGGTTAATTAAGAACGGACATATTTGATATGTTCTGCACGATGTAAACGTTTGCTTAGAGTAAGTGTGAACTGTGAACATGCTGCAATGTCAAATAAAAATCCGACATTTATTATTCATGTTCTGTGTCAGTTATTTCTATAAAATATACTTCAGTAAAACATGTATTCATTAATTAGTGAAAAATATAATGTAAAAAATAGCTTTATGTTCTTACACTGAAGAATAAAAACTTCAAATGCTTTTTAATGATTGTCTTTGATTTGATTGTGTTTGTTCTACACATTTAAATAGAACTTCTTCAATGGAATTTTAGTGCTTTTCATCAATTTGATGACAATAAGTTATATTGAGTTTGTGTTTGTTTTGGTTTAATAACAATAATCTAGTGGCGCTATAACCCGAGGGTGTCAGTTTCCGATTTCAGCATCTATTGGATTAATGATTTACAAGAATAACAGGTTTTTTTAAAATTTTACAATAAGAAATACACAGGTGTTTCTTATTGTTTAAAGTCCCATAACCCACGCACAGACTACTTTTTTGCGTTGTTAATTATTTTTATAACAAGTTTTGTTTCGCAGGTTACCAACCAAATGAGCAACAACGACACGGAAACGGGGTAATTTCGCATTTCTTAAAGAGCAATTTAGTGCGCCTATAATAATTATAGAGCAAAAGAAGTTACCTATTGTCATATATTATGTCGTTTACACTTCTGATCGTGGCTCTTAACAGATATTCAAATATACTTTAAACGTGTTTTATAACCTGGAAATAACTTATTGATTCAATATATTCCAACAAACATTACTCAGTCTTTATCAGTAAGCAATTAACATCCTTGGAAACCATTGGCTTAATCAAAGTTGGGAATTCCTAACATTTATCATTATTACAATTTTATCCTCCACGTTGAGCAAGAAAACAGGTTTTAAAAGTGATAGTCGGTCAGTCGCCATTGAATCAACAAAATGTATTTACTTGTCGTGTTTTGTTTTATATTGGGAAGTCGGGCACAAAATTTTATAGATTTTAATAAAAGAGTGAACATTTTCGGTATAGAGTTAATGTATTTTACGCATCAAGAAATAAATAATACATTGATATCGCCGTTCGGAGTGTGGAGTGTTCTTACAGGGTTGACCACCGGCGCCACAAGTGTGAGTAAAACTCAGCTGTACGACATTCTGCGCCTCCCCAACAATGACGTAAGAATAACAGATGCCTATAAAAATTTGACGCAGATTGTATTAAACAATACCATTGTTCAAAGCAAGAATAATTTGTATTACCATATGAATAATACAATTTCGAAACAATTTGAAAATGATCTGACTGATCACTTCGATATTCTAGCAATAAAGCTTGATTTTAGAGAATCGCACTCGGCTGCGTTGGTAGCGAATACAATTGTATCCGACGCTGGAATCAAAACCAATAATGTATTAAACGATACTGATTTTACAGACGCAAATGTGATATTGACCTGTGTCATTAAGTTTAGTGGTCTCTTCGAATCACCGTTTAGTAAGGACCGGACAACAATTCGGCCATTTTACGTAAGCCCCAATGATATTAAAGAAGTGAATATGATGAAGCAAATTGGACAATTTCGTTATTCCAAAATCGATTCTATAAAATCAGAAGTAATCGAAATGCCTTATACAAAATATAATATATCAATGATTGTGATTCTTCCCAACAGAAATGTGTCCCTAGATGATTTATATGAAGGTTTTAGACGAACATCTATTGAAGATGTTGTGCGCAAACTGGAAGTGGAAGAAAAGGAGATAGTGTCAGTTTCAATACCAAGATTTAAAATAAGATCAAATTTAATTTTAAATACACCTTTGAGTCTAATGGGTTTAGATATTTTTACACCATACGCGAGATTTAGTGAAACGTCAAATAATTTTTATATTTCCAAATTGGTGCATAAAGTTGATTTGGAACTTATTGAATCCGGTATAAATAATCAATTACAATTGAATCCCGCCAAGATCTTCGTAGCGGATCGTCCATTCGTCTATGTGATTGTAGAGAGAACTACAAAAACATCTGTAATTAGCGGCATTTTCACGAGGCCTACGCTGTATTAACACTAACTTTTTGAAGAAAAGATGGGACCATAGAACAATAAGACTATAGTCGTATTTTTAATTAGATGAAGTCAACTGACGTTTACGGTGTTGTCATTTTTTTATGAAATAAAAATAGTGTTGTGACAAAGTGAATGATTGAAAAAACTCCTGAATTAATGATCGGTGATGACACTAGTCACCACGCCGCGCTTTGTAATAAGTCGTCAAAAAACTGATTGTATTTACATACTACTACTTACGTACCTAACTTATATCAGAGCACTTTTATACAATTTTAAAATAGAAATAATATTATTTAATAGTTTGAAGTGATTAACTATTCACACTCATTGTTCATTGATCTGATGGAACAAGAACTGAACGTATCACTATTACTTTAAATATGGCAACATACTACCTTTATTATATTGCAAACCTTTATGAACGCGATTTTGGACTATGGTCCATGAACACAGGTTACTTCATCATTCGCTCGAACGGTGGAGGAAAATATCGCAGTTAAAGGCATGCCTTAAGACTCAAATGTGTGGCACAGAAATCTAATAACCTATAAAAAACAAACAATCACAAAAGAAATCATAGGCCGACATGAAGGCATGTAGCGGCACTGTTTTTTATATTATATTCTCTTTTTTATATTATTAAAAATAAAACCCTTTTTAATCGCATTTTTATTATCTAAAATCAGTTTCCTTGATATATTTCTCAACATATTCGCTATTCGCTTCAACTAATACACTAGCTACAGTCTTCATAAGAGTATTTTTGAATGTTGACGTCTTCGTGAACTCCTCGAAGTCAATTCCGTTGACATTTCTTTCAATGTAGTATTCGAATGAGTTCCATAACATTTCTCTTAAACGTAGTATGTGATCCGCTTGGCTGAAAAAATACAGATTAAACCACGTACTTGTTAATTGTCAAAATGTCAGTTGTCATTTTGACAATTAACAAGTAAATTGATTATTTGATTTTGACAGACACTTTGATTTTTCAATTTTTTTATATAAGGAAATCAAAAGTGCGGATACTAAATAAGTAATAATTGTTTAGATTTTTTTTCAGGAGTTATCTAACGGCGAAACAATAATTATTTTGAATTGTAACTGACAGTGTCAGGCATGTTTAAAAGCTTGCAATGGAATTCAGCTTTCTATACTTAACCTGCACTTTGATATATATATCTAATTGAGTTAAAAAAGTATATCAACAGTATAGTTCTAATGTATTTGCTAATGTAAACTGGAGCAGTGTTGGCCTAGTGGCTTCAGCGTACGACTCTCATCCCTGAGGTCGTAGCTTCGATCCCCGGCGTACACTAATGGACTTTCTATGTGCGCATTTTAACATTCGCTCAAACGGTGAAGGAAAACAGCTTGCCTTAGACCCAAAAAGTTGCGTGTGTTAGACACAGGAGGCTGATCACCTACTTGCATATTAGATTGACAAATTATCATGAAGCAGATACAGAAATCTGAGGCCCAGACCTTAAAGGTTGTGGTGCTACTGATTCATTTATTTATTTTAAAATAACTGGAAACTATATGAGTTGACATTAACAAATGTCACACTGACACAAGATACTTTTAATGATTACTGAAAAGCGACTGTCAAAATTCGTATATATTTTCTTTAGTCACAATCTCATGTTAATTTTTTTTTTGCTAAATTCTAATTAAATTGATATCGATACGCCATTTTTTGAATTTAAATTTAGTCTTACCTTGTCGGCACTTCGATTGTTAGTCGGTGTCTTGGCAAATACAAATCTGTCGTGTCTTCTACGCTGGCTTTCTGAAAAAATTTAAATTGTGAAATTTTATTACTTCTTAAATATCCAAAACAAAAGCCTCCTTGACATTTCAAAGGTATTATCGCACAGATTAACAAAATAAATTGTACTTAGTTAATCTTTGTTTATGTACACAATTTAACGTTTATTTCATATGAAAAGATTGAGAAATTATTTCTAAGACGGCTAACCTGAGAAAGGGTTTTAACTTTTATGGACAAAAAAACTGGAAAAATTGCACGGATAAACCTAAAAACAAGTTTTCTTTTGCTGTAAATGTGAACGCAAACAGTTTCTATGGGGTAGCATAGCAAAATTTACTGTATGTTGGTAAGTAGCTACTAAAAAGGTAAGCTAAGTAAAATCATATAAAGGCGAAACGAAGTTCGCGGGGGCAGCTAGTTTAGCATGTAAGCTAAACAGGAAAATTATTGCCATAAAAAAAGGGTGCGTGTACTTACGTACGCGCGTAAGAAGTTATACTTCTTTGGAATTATTGAAAATAGTCTTTGATTGCATGCAAATAATTAATTACAATTAAATAATCAAAGACTGGAAAAGGAGTCATTATAGTCAATAAAGTTCAGTTTACATTATTTATTAATATTATATTTATTATTATTTTCAAATATCAATTAGTATTGATTTAAATATTCAATTTAAATCACTTCTGATTATAATTCAGACGCACATATAAAATTCGCACTTGTATAATGAAAACACTTGTTTTAAATGTAGAAACTCAAAGCATGTGGATAAATATTATAAATACATGCGCCACTAACTTAATTCTGTTAATTTTGTGTCACGGTGCGCGCGCATCGTAAAATTTCACTCTCATCAATTTTTCATAACGCGCCTAAAGAAGTATAACTTCAATTAGTGGGCAACTTCATTCTGTTAATTTTGTGTCACGGTGCACGCGCATCGTAAAATTTCACTCTCATCAATTTTTCATAACGCGCCTAAAGAAGTATAACTTCAAAAATATCAAAGTTAAAACTTACCTTTTGGACGTCTCCCATAGAGAAGAGAAGAGCAGTCAAGGGTGATATTAAAGTCGTCTTATGAACGACCAAGGCTCGGCGTTC
This sequence comes from Pieris macdunnoughi, assembly GCA_905332375.1. NCBI lineage: Eukaryota > Metazoa > Arthropoda > Insecta > Lepidoptera > Pieridae > Pieris > Pieris macdunnoughi. The sequence goes on along the minus strand of CAJOBZ010000067.1, from coordinate 1,876,447 downwards.
CGTCGAATGATATCCTCCGAAATACGTCAGTAAATTGGTATTGTGTTTGCGTTTAGTTATACCGTAATTAATACTTTCGCCGCCTATATGGGCGCGTTCGCCTAAACTGCAAAAATAAATACCTTTTTACACGCTTTATATTAGCTTCACCTGTATGTATGTAACCGACTCCTTCGGACTCGATTTTGACCCACTTTAAACGGACAGATTTAATTCAAACTTTGTACACTTATAAAGAATCAGCGACAATATAATAATTTAATAGATTTATCTCGAAAAAACAATGAATTTTTTTTAAATCCACAAAGCAATACGGTTAAATTGAGACAACACGTATTGCTGCTAGGACTAAAAAGTGGAAAATAAATATAGTTAAAAAAAACTAAAAAACACGCTTCAAACTAAAAAGTGAAAAATAATTCCTAATTTAGGCTGAAAATGGTAATGAACAAAAAATACTGGTATAATTGTGAAAAAGCGTGGGGCGCTCTGTGCCATATTTTTCGTCTATCGAGTAACCCACGCTTTTTCACAATAATACCAGTATTTTTTGTTCATTACTATTTTCAGCCTAAATTAGGAATTATTAACAACAGAAAATGAATGTATGTGCACAGGGCATTAAAGAGTTAAATTAGCGCCTGGTGACTCCAGAGCTGGTGGTTTCCTGGCTCAAGGTGGAGGAAAAAACAGACAAATTCATGTGGCTTGGCGACTTTGAATGCAATGCCGAGTGCGGGTGTAGCAGCTGATTTTAATGGATCATCAGCAGAGTCAGCCGCCAAAGACAAAGATTTCTTTCTTTCACAAACATTTTTAATATTAAAAGGGGATGAAGATCCTATTATTTTTTACTAGAAGAACCCGACCTAAATCCAACACCCAAAACACAGGAACAAAGTGCATGTAAACAATTTAACGCTACTATATTTTAAATATTATTACAAAAAGTCCTAATTTGTATAAAAATCTTGAGCAGCGCTCCGTGGACGTATTTGGAACTAAACGGAACCAACAATCAACGTACAACAGAATTCCTATGGCAATCTGAGGTCCGTGTTCCAATAAGTTACTCAGTCTGCGTTTAGCCATTGTCAAATAGAGATGATATGACAGCTCCCGAAACTAGTTACGAGATTCGATTCATGGGAAAAAAACTTGTATGATGTATTGACAAGTGGAGTAATGGAAATTATTCTGAGATTTAAAAAAAACATTTCCTTTTGTCATATTAAAACCCGTTAATATTTAACTAAATTAAGTAAAAACATAGTTTCTCTTCCACTCATATATTTTTCTATTTAAATCTGATCTGTATTAGTAGTCTTGTATCATAAATTGTTATTAATTAGTATTTTGACAGTGAAACGTGCAAAGCGTTAATTTGTCATATCTGATTGCGTACAGTGTCCCACTGACTATTATTGTGTGTCAAATCTTATCTGTATTCTATTACAGTTTTAGTGTTAAATTAATCATATAATTTTTTTTGAATCGTCAAAAATCTAGAAAGTTATCAACATTAACTCATAGGATAAACTTTAAGACAAAGCAATAAATTTTTATATATATACCTCGTAAACAATTCCACCGCTGTCTTCAATTTCCCTTTAGTTTTTACCATTTTCTTTGTGAAAAGTATTGTATTAGATCCGGATAATAATATCGCTGACGTCATCTCGTCTATATTCGAATATCTATTTAGATCTTCTACTTCTGGATTTTTCTCTAACATTCCACATTTGAGTAAGTGCTCCAAGTGAAGGTTTGAGAGTGCTGGAATACAATACATATATTTGTTTGAATTTCTAGACTTTTCTATTTTTTTTTTTTAATTGGAGTTTGGAAATCAATTACTTAAACTAATCTATTCCAAGCAAGATAAATTTAGTAACTTTATGATAATGTTTTAGTATCAAATATATTGCAACTTCAGGGAACGGACGAATCTCACTTTTTTTTTCAGTAACAAGTACTTTTTAGTTGTCTGGTTCGACCAGTCATAGGTAGCCATACAGTAAAACTATCTATTTCTACCAATTTATTAAGAGTTTTCACAGCTCTGAAATTGTGCGATCAAACGCCGGCTAACATATTTGTCTATGAAAGTAGAAAGACTTAGTATCTTTCATTTGCACAATATATACTCGTACATTGAAGTAAATTAAAAAATGACATAATTATAACTTTAATATAACTAAACCTATTTTTTTTTAAAGCAAATCAATTATATAGTCCAATTTTTAATTCCGTAGAATTCTGACAGCTATCATTTTTGGACATGTCAGAGATGACAAACATCCGAGGCTATGCATTAATTTTATTTGTTAGTGAATGTATCCATTTTATTAAGTGCGGTGCTAAGTGCAAAAAAGCTTTAACGGCGAGTGATAATTACGTCCCTTTTCTCAAAAACAACAAAACGCACAAGTTAAGATAACATTTTTTTTAAAAGGTTTACTTAACCTGGAATTAGTGATGCCAGCTAAAGAATAAAATAAAGTAATTGAAGTTGATTCGATATATTGATCGTGGTATTGAAATATTTGTAATTTTTGTATTAGGTCACTTGAGTAAGTAAATATATAGATTTGCCTTTTTGTAGGTAAAACATAAAAATACGCATTTTATTTTGATTTTTTTCAAAAAGGTCAAATTTGTCCCTTTTTCGGTGGAGAACTTTTTTAGTAGCAACACTTATGAAATGTCAGAATTCTAAGGAATTAAAAGTCATAGTATAATTAAATTGCGTCGTTAGGAATCACTTCAGAAAATGTAGATATTACTAAAATTAGTAATCGATTTATGGTCATAGCTGTTTATAGCAATTTACAAAATAAATTAACTCACATTTAACATACGAAAGCCGGTCCTTCCTCAAACCGTACATGTCGCACCATCCATCCACTTCCCTCCATCCCACTTCCTCCAGCTTTAGCTCGAACGAGTCCTGAATCCAGTGTAAGGCCGCGTGATCGGACGTCAAACTAAATTTTCGCTTTATGTTGCGTATCTCTGAAAAAACCAACATAATAAAATCAATATTTTTGCTTAGTAGGTCAAGAAGTGACAATGTACATTTTTTGAAGTAAAACTTCTTTAGGCGCGACTAGGGAGTAACTCAGTTTTTTTTCTGACGGAAGTAATGCTTAGTCTGTGCAGTTTCCGCTATTTAAAAATAATAATTCGGATTGGTCGTAAGTATATGTCAATTGTCATATACTCCACGCTTCTTGACTTATACGCCAGCTAGTGGCAAATATCATAATTAATTAGGATTATTTATTTATTTTTAAAGTGAATCAAAAAAAGTTTGCGTGCGTGTAACCTTTACTTGAATTACAAGTAAAGGTTACACGCACACACTTATTTTTGTGTTACAGGCGGCAGAGGGGCAGGAGGCCCACCTGATGTTAAGTGATACCGCCGCCCATTGACACTCGCACTACCAGAAAGCTCGCAAGCGCACTGCCGGCCTTTTAAGAATTGGCACGCTCTTTTCTTGAAGGACTCTAAGTCGTGATGGTTCGGAAATACTTCAGTGGGCAGCTGGTACCACAACTGGGCGTTTCTTAAGGCAGTTTTTGCCGCGCACCACCACTATGTGGACCCATCTGCCCACTGAAGTATTTCCGAACCATCACGACTTAGAGTCCTTCAAGAAAAGAGCGTACCAATTCTTGTCCCATAACTTGGGACGCCCTGTATATATAAACTAGCTGACCGACCAACATGTTTTGCCATGTATAATATTATTTCTAGGAAACATTTTTAGATCAATAAAAATAATTATTTACTATATTAAAAAATAAGGGGTTGATCGTAGAGGGGTGAAAATTAGGCGTTGTGTGTATTTTTGTATGCTGTATCATAAAAAAATAACAACAAAAACACAGTTCTAAAAAATAAAAAAAAGTGTGTGTGTGTCAGCTACGACGCACGATTGGAGTTTACTCCTTACGAACGACAATTATGATATATATCGAATAGAAAAAAAGGGTAAATGAACGCATCTGCTAAAATGATAAGAGAAACAAACATATATCTATAATTATTCGGATTATTTATATTACTTCAATAAAGCGTATTACATAAAGTATGTTATTTAAAATAAATCTTGATTTCTATACAAAACGGCACGAAAGACTTCCATACTTTATAAGCTGTGGTGTTTCCCAGGCTTATAGTTTCGGCTTGTGTCAAATGCACTGCAGAACAAAGATGGCGATAATGTTCTGTGGCTGTCGACCATATTTTCATACTAAAGGTGGTAAGAATATATGTTTTTATAATATAAATGTTTGTAGTAGTAATAAAACGTACCTACATCATCTATGCCCAAATAGGATTTTCTTTCTGTGACCAAAGTTACCTTTATAGTAAGAGAAGAATAAGAATGAACAATCTTTTTAGTTTTAATTTCACTGACCATTACTATTGACAAAACTCTATGGCACGCTAGACAATCTACTTTTATTTTTTACACCTGTCAACACTGACAATGTTGTAACGTGGCTGTCAAAACGTGAATTCAAAATAGAAAAGTCTGTGTAATGTATTCCATCTCATTCTTTTACACGTTCAATCCATTTGTCTCTTTCTACATAACGCCTCAACTTTTCGTGTTACACTTGATTTTATTCCTCATAAAATTTCCGTACCGGGCCTTATAACTCAAATCGTTTCTTAAGGAGTAAACTCCAAAAACATTTTGGGGTGGACCCCCCTTATCACTTAGGGGTTTGAAAGTAAGATAGTAGCCAATTCTCAGACTTACTGAATATTCATAAGAATCGGTCTAGCCGTTTCGTAGGAGTATGGGAACAAACATTGTGACACGAGAATTTTATATATTAGATTAACCTCTTTATACATCATATAAATATTGAACTAACCATCTTTCCTGTCCGCCGCATTCGCAAAAACTTCGACGTTATCAGAGCAATGAGCGACCATATTCCCCGCAGCGACGACATTCCCAACAATCGCCGAATGCAATACGCCCCTCGCCAGACGGGGAGAAATGTTCAGGTGGGACACGAGTACCCCTAGACGGGTCAGCTGCTCTGTCTTTGATAGAGCCCCTGGAATTCAAAAGTTCTGATCTCATTGAAGAGGAATTAGGCGTTAGATTTAAAAATCACACTTTCGTCAGGCATAGACGGTTCATCACCTTCGTTAAAATAACGTTAAAACAAATCAGTGGCATCAACCTCTTTAGGTCTTGGCCTCAGATTTCTGAACCTGTTTCATGATCATTTTTAAATCTAATAGGCAAGTATGTAATCAGCCTCCAGTGCCTGACACACGACGTCGACTTTTTGGGTCTAAGACATGTCGGTTTCCTCACGATGTTTTCCTTCCCGTTCGAGTAATTGTTAAATGCGCACATAGAAAGCCCATTGGTGCACAGCCGGGGATCGAACCTACAACCTCAGGGATGAGAGTCGCACGCTGAAGCCACTAGGCCAACACTGCTCTCATCACCTACGTTACTATAATCGTATAGAAGCGTAAACAAAATCAGGAGGCTCATCTGATGTTAACTGATACCGCCGCCCATGGACACACACATTGCAAGAAGGTTCGCAAGTGCGTTGCCGGCCTTTCAAGAATTGGCACGCTCTTTCCTTGAAGGACCCTAAGTCGAATTAAATTTACGAACTTTTCAATAAGTCAAGTAAGTTTTTTTAAGTTTTAAGGCAACGAGCGTAAAGGGCAGTTCCATTGATCCCCATTTTAGGGTGGAGGGTGTCTATGAGCGCGGAGTATGTTCTCTTTTAAACAAAATGCTTATTCTAGGATTTTTATTTAATTTAAATTGAATATGTGTAAAATAATTGTTTACCTAAATCTATGAGGTCATTGACAGCGAATCGCAATGAATCTTTGCTCGGAGGCTGCGGAAGTTGTGAGAGGAAATCTTCCACTTTCTCTTCCGGTGCATAGGTCTTACAATCCAACACTGTTTGGTCTAGTGGTATCCTGATAACCCAAGTTAAACGCAAGTTATTTATTTAGTTACAAAGTTTAGTCAAAACCACTCAATCACACTGGTCTTCGTGAAAAGTATATCATGCGAAAGTTGGTCTGGTTGTATGTTACTACATAATGAATCAATTTTTTTGGAGTTAATGAATTAATTAACTAACTTTAATAAAAAAATTTTTTACCGGATTGAAGTTTTGTATTTACAATTATTTTTCATAATTTTAAATTTAACCGACGTTTCGCGTGCTTTACAGCTGACTGAAGACAAAAGGTGTTGAATGTCAAAAAGTATCACAGCTGTAGAAAAAGTTGTATTATCTGTATTTATTTCCCCGGAGTTGGTATCGACTAAAAGATAAAAAAAGAAAAGAAAAATAATTGTAAATACATAACTTCAATCCGGTTAAAAATTGTTTTATTAATGTGTAAAAGTTATGTCAATAATAAACAATAACTAACTGTATTTTAATTTACCGTAATGTTATGACCTTAATGAGTAATTAAGGATCAAGTTCAAAAGTTTTAAATTAAAAAAAAATAGATATTTTTTTTAAATTTGCATGGGTTGTTGCGCGAGGCCCCTGCAAGAGCGAGGCCCCGGGCGATTGCCCTGTTCGCCACCTCGCCGCTGCCTATTGTAATTGAAAATCGAGTATTCTTGGTCACGTGACCATTTCAATACAAGTTGATTGAGCCATATATGTATGTACAAGATTCTTTGCTGAATATTAAAAATTCTAAAGAAATATATCATTCGTGGGATGAGCAACAAAAAAGAAGTAAAAGACGTGAAAACATTAAATAGGACGTACACGTGCACGCACCGAATTGAAAGAAAGGAGCTTAAACAAATATTACTTTTATTTTATAAAAAATACCTTAATATTTCTGGAGTGGTGTGAGCTGTTAATTCAGCTTCCTTCTCTTTTGTATACAGTTTGTAGCAAAAGCCTGAAATATTCGATATAAAAATGTATTAAATAATTAATTAATTAAATTTGTGTATTGGCAGGGTTAGACATTGTCTAATTATTTTTTATAAACTTATCGGTGGCCTCCTTGAAGATGGTGATTTGATGGTGAAGGAAAGTGGGTGATAAAAAAATGGAAAATAAAAACTGTATTATTTCATTTGCAATCTTAATATATATAAATTACGTGTCACGTTGTTTGTCCGCTGTGGACTCCTAAACTACTTAACCGATATCAATCAAATTTGCATACCGTGTGCAGTTTGAACTAACTTAAAAGATAGGATAGCTTACATCTTCATTTATACCCGTAATATTATTTTATGGCAAATTATTCGTTTATTATTTAATAGTCACAATTCTAACAGATGGCGCTGTGTTGAAAGTACCAACGTTTCACATAAGCTACAATTTAATGGCATAACCACCAAAACAGCATGTTTCCCATGGGTCCCCATGATTGGTGTTCTCCTACCGTTTCCCTTGAATAGTTTACTACTATGTAATATAACAAAAACTTTAGCCACAGCAAAGCTTGGCCGAGTATGCTAATTGTCATATAAAGGTAGTTACTAAAACAGACATGTGGTTTAAGCGAGCGCCTCTCATCTCTGAGGTCGTAGGTTCGATCCCCGGCATACACCAATGGACTTTCTATGTGCCCATTCAATATTCGATCGAACGATGAAGCACATCGTGAGTGAAACTCAAAAATTTGACGGCGTAAGAGGAGGCTGATCACCTACATGCCTATTAGATCATATGATCATGAAACAGATTCAGAAATCTGAGGCCCAGATCTAAAATGTTGAAGCGCCACTGTCTTATTTGTTTTGTCTTAAATTAGACTCCATAATGTTAAATAGTGTCTATGTGCAGAGACAATTTGTAAATAAAAAAAATATAAATATCTTAGCTATGTTAACATTAACCTGGCTGAACTCGTCCCGCCCTCCCAGCGCGTTGTTTTGAACCCGCTTTAGATACCCATACTGTTTCCAAGCTTGCTGTCCCTAAACATGTAATAATATTTAGAATTAAATAAAATATAAACTAACTGCTAGGAATCATAAAAAATTAAATATGTCAGTTTTTATACTGTAAGAAATTGTTGGTCTTTTTCAAAATATTTTTAACTACATATTACTGTTTAATGTGTTATTTTGTGTGTGTTACACACACTTTTTTTTGTATGTGATATTAATGTTGCCGCATTGGTAATATGTAATGTTAGCTTATTTTGTTAAAAATAAAAAAATATGACTAAGAGCCTATCTCCAAGACGGCTGAATTCAAAATCAGTCCTGTGTCAAGCACAGAGCTGATCACCAACTTGTATATGAACGAAGTTCCCGAGTTACAGTTTATTTATTTATTACACACGTTTTTACACACATACAACTCAACCCTTCTTTATCGAGTAGACTTAAAAAAAATTTGGTCCTTCGAATCAAAATGTCGATGAATGAACGAACGGCTCACCGGTGCCCTGTTTGACTCTATTTTCTTTGTGAGCGCCCGTATCAATCACGTGAACTACATCGGGAATGGTGACCGATGTTTCCGCTATATTTGTGGAGAGAACTATCTTCCTAACGCCTGGTGGTGGTTTATTGAACATTTTTGTTTGATCTGCCGTTGATAATCTGTAATTATTATTAAGCATTCTATAGAGCGTCAGTGTTCTTCTAGTAGATTTCTCGAAATCGTGGCGATAGTTCTTAATGTAAAGAAGAATTTGTAATAAGTAGTTATTTTGAGTGACTTTTTGTTCAGTGACCAAAATAAATTGTTCAGCGTGTGATTATTATTCCTGGGGCGTAGGTTTAATCCCCGGCTGTGCACCAATAGACTTACTGTCTATGACCCGCATTCAACACACGATCGTAAGGTGTAGGAAAACATCGTGAGAAAACCGGCATGCCTTAGATCCTTGAAGTCTAACCTAAAGTCTTGCCTATTAGAAATGATTACGAAACAAATACAGAAATCTGAAGCCCAGACCTAAAGATTGTAGCACCATCGGTATAACATACAGGTTATAAGGTTTCCTCGGTATAAATCAAGATTTGACAGTTCATTACTTTTTTATTTTAACTAAAATATAGTAGACAATATAAATTAACGCATTAAAGCGTAAAAAAATAAATAATATAAAAATTATATATTATTGTAAATAAATAGGATTTGAAAATATATATCAGTACACTATAAATAGGATTTTACATATGCCAAACAATTATTGATAATAAACAAGAAAATAAAAAAAATAGGCGAACCAACCTCGAATGCACGGGCAATATAAGGTGCGTCCCATCATTATAGATCTGGTCCAACAGTTCCTTGCTCTTTTTAATTTCAGCCCAACCCGGAAGAAACACTAGTATCGCGCCTTCCGTCTTTGTATTATCAACTGCTTTTATGACTTCTACCACCTTGAATTATTTTTTACAATTTTCAAAAACCCAAAAAATGCATTCTACACTTGATTTTTGACGTAACAATGTCTAATAAATCGATGAACGTCGGCTGCACGCACGAAAATGCATGACTCGTCACATTACGCTTATTGTCCTGTTACGCACATTGTCCCGTCACGATCATTGTACGCTTGCGCCGCATCTATGTTATGACGTTATGAGTTATGACGTTGTCACGTTAAACAATCGTCCGTAAACCGACTTTACAAACAACCATTTTTTTTATATATAGAAATAAATATATATTACATAAAAGAAGTGTTGGGTTGGTTCGATCCCCAGATTATGTATATTTTCTATGTGCGCATTTAATACTCGCTCGTTGGAAGGAAAACATAATACAAAAACCGGCATGTCTTAGTCAAAAAGTCGACGCCATGTGTCAGGCACAGAAGCTGACAATCTACTTGCGAATTAGAAATGATCACGGAACAGATAGAGAAATCTGAGAAATCCTAAAATGTTATAGCGCCAGTGGTTCGTTACGTACGTAATAGATAATGTAACTAAAAAATTAGTTTTAAATCGATTTGGTAGTTTTATAAATCTTTCCGTTTTATTATAGAAGTATACATTACGTAGCAAAGTTCTATTTATTTCAATTGATATACCGCAAAACAAAATTTAACCGAAAAAATTATTACAGCAAATTTTTTTTTTAATTCAAATTTTATCAAACTTTTTCTTAAAGTAATTTAGAAAATTAAGAACTTCAAATAGCTAACAACAACTGAAAAAGATTTTTTTTACTATTACTAGAAATCCGTGGATATCTCAAGAAAAACTTGATGAAACTTGGACTAATTTGAGAAATTAGAGAGGCCTAAACAATATTCATATTATTTCAAATCGGTTAAAAATTAAATACCTCTTGACAATTGATCAACGGCTTGCCATCCTCTTTGGTGCAATTTTCTCTTGTATTCTTCAGTTTTATGTTAAATTGTTTCTCTACATCATCCAAATAAAAGTCTTCTACTGGAAAAGTGCGACCTGGGACTTCTATTAATGGGCAATCTTCGAAATATCTACAATGTAAAAAATTCATTTATTTATAGCCAACAAGGCCACAGATAAAAAAAGAAAAGAAAGATTTTTTATTTTAGATTAATTCAATAAATTCTACTGATACCGCTGCCCATGGTCATGGTCACATTGCCAGAGGGTTCGCAAGTGCGTTGCCGTTTTAAGTAGAGATGTTATGGATATGATATTTCGGATCTGGATACGGATATGGATATAGGAATAAAATTATATGATTTGTAACTATTTCGGATTATCCGTTAGTTTCGGATAGTTTCGGTTACGGTTATTAGATTGAAGTAAAATATAAACAGAAATAGTATGTAATAATTCAGTTTTATACATAGGATTTATCCTCCTCAGTTTTATAGATAAATAAATAAAAATGCAATAACTTTGAGCTATAAAAAAACATTAAGCTTTATACATTGCATATTAACTTATAACCTATGAACATATAACATATTAAATGTTTTCTTTTTAATTATTTTTGTGAGTAATGAAACCATTAACAAAAACCTGTCGAAACATGTTGTTTTATTTAGATTTTAGACTCCGCCCTTATACGAAACTATCCGAAAGTTCTGAAACGGATACGGTTACGGTTACGGATATATACTTAATTCGGATATCCGATTGTTTCGGTTACGGTTACGGAGCTCCATAACATCCCTGGTTTTAAGGTACCTACGCTATTTTCTTGAAGGACCCTAAGTCGAATTAGTTCACGAATACTTCAGCGGAAATCTGGTTCCACATAATGGTGGTGCGCGGCAGAAATTGCCGTAAGAAACGCTTAGTTGTGGAATGACGGACGTCGAGGTGATACTGGTGGTATTTCGTATTCTGCCTCGACGCTCGATGACGAAACCAATGAAGTCTCTAACACTCGTGAACGATTGAACCGAATTGAATGCGATTTTTAATTGGATAAATCAAATAACTAATTATATTTATTTTAGGCACAGCTTATGTTTACTTAACATGGAATAACAAAAAACATGTGTGTGTACTTATGTGCACGCGTAAGAAGTTAAATAAAAATATTTTTTTAAATTTTATCTTTCACCTTATTCTACGTTTGTAGAAAAAATGACGCTAAAAATAGAAAAAAGGTATTTAATACATTGAAAGTTTTATTATAACGCATTATCTAGCTAAAAAATATTTATACATAATTCAAGAAATTGACATTTTTTATTTTAAAATGTTGACTATGCTAAGTTCAGGGTCGGTTTTTTGTGACGGCGTGCGCGCGCATCGTAAAAATTTACTCTCATCATTTTTCCCTAACGCGCCAAACGAAGTTTAACTTCAAAAAAAAATTACACTATACCTTGTAAAAACTTCGATGTCCAAAGTAGCGCTCATGACAACAATTTTAAGCTTGGGATTGATCTTGAGTGCGCGTTTCAATAAAAGCAAGGTTATGTCTGTGTTAACGTCCCGTTCGTGAGCCTCGTCTATTATCACGTGAGTGCATCCTTCGAGTCCTGTGAAAAAAATTTGTTAAAAAAAGTGTTTATTTGTTTTAAGTACCTGGCTTTTGTTTTGTGTGTTAAAATCTTGTAAAATTTAAATGAAATAAATCAATGATAAAAATATACAGTAATCCCCCCCACACACACACACATTTAACACATTAGATTTTCGCCACCTTCCAAACATCTACCAAAAAACTTCATATTTTCTTATTCAAAATATATATATATATATATATATATATATATGTATTCCATATTTCGCTATGTGTGTAATAATTGTTTTTTGTAGTATATAATTTATTTTAGCTGTAGGAATACGAAATAAATAAATTTAATTAAATATATAAAATTGAGGGCGTAACCAATTAGATCAAATGTGACGATCGGCCGAGTTACGATAACGAGTACGCTCTTTTCTTGAAGGACCCTAAGTCGAATAATCTGACCACTTGATGTGGCACTCTGGTTCATCGTCTTGAGCGCTGTCAATTATGTCAAACTTCATATAGAAAAAAATGTTTGACAGATTGACAACTAGATTTAAATTAGATTTTATATGATACAAAGCACTCGAAACGTCAAGTTAATGTAACAACTTCCGTTTAAATCGGTAAAAGCTTTCATTAGTTTTCATATAGAAAATACCTGGATTGAATTGTAACCTGCGCAAAAGTACACCAGAAGTGCAAAACAAGATGGCGCCAGCTGGCGGCCGCGGGGGTTTTGATTGTAGTCTAACCTGGTAACCCACTGTTTCACCAACCTGGAATTTATTAATTATATATTGGGCTAATTATTTAATAAATGATTTTTTTGCTATATAATTGTATTTATTGCATTAAATATCCGGCTCGAAGGACCAAAATTTACGGATCCTGGGTCAACGGAAAGCTTTAAAGGGAGGCTATTTTTCCTCTATCACGCCACTCACGTACAACAAAAGAATAAATGTCTAATAATTGAGTACTATTCATGCTAAATGAAGCTATGCTATGCTTAAACCTTTCCCTCGCAATATATTTATGAAAATATTATGTATGTATACAAAAATAGTGATAAGTTTACTAGAATAGAACATACGCACAATGTTAATACTCGGAACAAACACAGGCTGCAATTTACCCGTAATAGACTATCTAAAGTTAGTAATTCTTTTTTGGGAAAAGGGATACTCTTCTTTAATAAAATCCCAGAGGCTCTTTTATCTCTGCCGTTTAATTAATTTAAGAAATGTATTAAAGAAAAGCTGTGTAAAAAGGCTTACTATAAAGTTAACGATTATCTAGTTGATAAAAGGGCCTGGGACTAGTGCTAGACAGGCTACTTCTAATTAACTTGCGATATTTGTTTTAAAATAAGTGTTGTTTGATGATTTGCTATTTTAAAAGAGTACCGAGAGTTTTTTACGCCGGCTTTTTCTCTCGGCCTACACCCTCTGTCTCCTTTGCCGATGAGTAGGGATGCCTACAAATTCAAATTTAATGACGTGAAATAAGTGATACCTGTATTTTATCTTCCATAATAAACATATTTTATTTTATAATGCTGAAGAGAGTGCCTGCGTCTGGGTATACTCTCGGGGCATATCTATGACGACATAGATAATCGCCACACTTATAAAATTAAGTTTTTTTGGTGTGCGAACTGTCAATACACGACTTCTCCCAAAATACTAATTTTAATTATTTTTAAGTGTTTTTTATTGATATTACTTGTTATTTATCTCTTATTTATACATAACTTAGTGTATTAAGTATATTGTTGCAAAATATTACAGTGATATAGTGATTATAAAGTGTAATAAACGGTGTCAGTAACAGCTGTGTACTAGGTAACGTACTTAATTCGAATCGTTGTCATCCAAATTCGGTAATTTGTATTCTTTTTCAATACGAATAAATAGTGTAAATAAGTAAATTGAAACAAATAAGTATTTATTACAATACTAATAATCTCGCGAGCTCACATTCACACTGCCCCTGTGTAGGTACCTATTCTATCTTTAACAATCTTTGTTAAGTCAAGTAATTTAAATCATAAACAATGACTACTCGTAGTGCTAAGAGTCGCCAGTTGGAAAGCCAACTCCAACTCGCGCTCCAAGAACTGAAAAAGTACAAGGAGCAGTGTGAACAATTAATTGTTGAAAGGAATGACAACGAAATCGAGACGTTGAAGGTAATTAATAGAAATACTTTACTGAAAACTGAGATGACACAGCTTCACAATCTTTGCTTGGAGGCACAGGAGGAAAGAGACCGTCTTAAAAGACAAACAGGCAACTTTGACCGCTGTGCCATTGAATATGAGGACAATTTAAAAACCATGTCGGAGCTACGGTCTCAACTCTCTTGTGCCTATGAAACAATTGAACAGCTTAAATTAAATATTAACAAATTAGAGTCTTCTCATACACAAAGTCTGTATGAAGAACTGGTCATCTCAAATCTAGGTAAAGACTGTATTAGGTCCACTGCAACAATTGACTTGACAGGTGATGACTCTGTGTCACATACATCAACTCAATTCAATTGTAACAGCAAAAACAAATTAAAGAAATATATTAAATTGCAAAAATTCATCAAAAAAACTAAAAAATTAATAAATGGAAATAAAATTTACAAAAACCATATAAACCTATCAAAAAAATATAAAAATTGTTTAAATCAATGTAAAATATTTTCAAGTGAGGTTGAATCAGCAAAGAATAAATATGAAACTGACATTCTCACATTAAATTCTAGGATTACAAGTCTTCATAATTCTCTTGAAGATATGACAGATAAATATAGTTGTGCCCAGCAACAAATAGGGGAGCACATATTGGCCATGGATGAGGTTCTGCTACTGTCTCAATACAATGAACAACGCTTCTTGTCATTGACCAACAATTGCCAGTGTGGTTTTAATGGGACAAATGCGGAGCCTCCATTGTTATCATGTGAGCCCAGTGTGCAGAGTGACAGTTTCATAGAAAAAGTTAGTGTAAATAAAAGTGAAATTCTGTTATTTAGTGATGATATAGGGAAAAATATTGGTACTAAATTATATCAGTCCTCCGGCAAAATTGTAACAAATCATTGTATGCCCGGAGCCACCCCTGTAACCATTTTCAACAAAGTCTTGTGTGGAAATTACACAAATAACACAACTTTAATATTGCTTTTTTGGGAGAAGGGGAAATGTAGGACAAAATGAATTGTTGTCATTCATTGATAAATTAAAATCACTTAATGTAGAGAATATTGTCTTGCATACATTTCCTTACATCAAAGGTGCACCAAAGGAAAATAAAATTAGATATAAGTTAAACATGTTGTTGCACAATACGTTAACTACTAACAATATACAATTAAATTGTGGCTTAGGTACACTACCTAATTTAATGGACATAAATTGTATATTTAAAAATAAGTATGTATTGACAAAGGATAGGTTCCGCCTACCTAATTATTATTTACAACAGATAGCTACTATGCTATCTTACTTTTTATTTACAACTAAAGCTAAACATTTAGCTTTTCAGACAACTGCTTCTATTGAGCAGCTAGCTTTTCAGACAACTGCTTCTATTGAGCAGCTTAGCTTAAGTGAATGTAGTGATACTTGCAGTAGCACTTCATTAAGTATAAATAATTTAAATTAGATAGTGTGACAATAGAGGCAAACTCTAGCAATAATTTAGTACAACTCAGCTCAACACAAACATGTTATATTACTAACAACAACTGTTTAAACTTGATGCATCAAAACATGCAAGGTATGTTGGGCAAAGAATTAGAATTGGAGTTGTTTTTAAAATCAAGTAAAATTGATGTCCTATGCATTACCGAACATTGGCTTAGAGAATGCCAAATCATCTTTAACTTTGATCAGCACCAAGTTGCAAGTTCGTTTTGCAGATTGTCGGCGATTCATGGGGGCTCTTTGATTATTGTTAATAAAAATTTAAAGTATAAAGAGCGTAATGACATCGTGTGTCTGTCTGTAGAACACTCTTTGGAAGTAGCCTGTATAGAGATTGAGAATTGCATTATTTTAAGTGTTTACAGACCACCAAGTGCATCTTACGATTTTTTTGAAGAAAAGTTGGAGGAAATTTTGTGTAAAGTTAGTTTTAAGAACAATAAGTATATTATTGTATGTGGTGACTTCAATATAAATTTATTAGAAAATACCTCCATTAGTAAAAAATTCAATCTGTTATTAAAATCTTACAATCTTGTTAACTTGTTTCTTGAGCCCACTAGAATTACAAGCTCCACTGCTACATGTATAGATAATGTATTTACAGATGCAGAGGCAATGCAAACCTCAATTACAACTGATCTTAGCTCAGATCATTGTGGACAGTTAGTGGCGCTAAAATGTAAAGTGGTGAAACAAGTAAATAAGAGCAGTGTGTTTGTTCCAGTGAATAAAAAGCGAATGGTGAGATTTAGACATAATATAGGTAAACGCCTACCTTTATTACCGGTAGGTACTACCGTTGATACACAATACAACAATCTAAGTGATTGTATTAATAAAGAGTTCAACACCATCTTTACCCCAAAGAAAGTCTCTCATTCGCAGTGTAAATCGTTTAGTGATTGGGCGACAGCGGGAATTTATAAAAGTAGACAACGGTTGTATGACCTTTACGCTGAAAAGTCATACAATCATAATGAAGAATTTATTCTTTATGTTCGAAATTATTCGAAATTATTTAAGAAAGTTTGTTACGCGGCCAAGTCCTTAAATATCAAAAACAAGATTAAAAATAGTACCAATAAAACTAAAATGACTTGGAAGATAATTGATAGTGAAACTGGAAGAGTCAGGGATCGCAATCAAGACATCGAACTATGTGTCGATAACACTATAATCAAATCTAACGAAGAGATAGCGATTGTTTTTGATAAGTACTTTTCTGACATTCCAATTTCGACTACTAAGTCTCTTCAATCATCTCCCGCCCTCGCCGAATCGCTGCTCAAAGATAATGTAAACGAGTGCAAGGTCAGTTTTTCATTCCGACCCATTGGTGCCGACGATATAGTGAGGATATTTAGAACCATAGATATTAAGAACACTACCGATCTTTGGGGTATTTCTGTAAAAATAATTAGTAGCATAATTGATGTAATTGCTCCCCATCTAGCTATAATTTTCAACAATTGTATTAAAAGTGGCGAGTTTCCCGATCTAATGAAACATAGTAAAGTTATTCCTTTATTTAAAGCAGGTAGTATGTCCGACCCCAGTAACTTTAGACCAATTTCCGTACTACCTACTTGTAGTAAAATATTTGAAAAAATTATATTAAATCAACTGGTAAGTCATTTTAACGTAAACAAATTATTACATAATAATCAGTTCGGTTTTACCAAGGGTCGCTCGACAGCCGATGCCGGTGTTGAGTTATATAGATATATAGTTAAGGCTTGGGAGGAGTCGCATGACGCTTTAGGTGTTTTCTGCGACTTATCCAAAGCATTTGATTGTGTCCAACACGAGACCTTAATCGGGAAACTCCGCCACTATGGCATCAAGAATACCGCACTGAATCTTCTGACTTCCTATTTACACGGAAGAACTCAGAAGGTTGAAGTGAATGGTAAGAGGTCCTCTGGGTCGGCAGTAGATATGGGGGTACCACAGGGCTCAATTCTTGGCCCTTTCCTCTTTCTTGTTTATATAAATGATCTACCTTTCATGGTAGAGAGAAAACATCAGATAGTTTTGTTTGCTGATGACACGTCCTTGATTTTTAAAATCAAACGACAAATAACAAATTTTGACGATGTGAACAATGCTCTGTCTTCGATTGTCCATTGGTTTAGTATGAATAACCTTCTACTTAATGCAAAAAGACAAAATGCATTAAATTTTGTGCAAAAATGCAAGGGTTATGGATACTAGACCAATTATAAACGGTGAGGAATTGAATCTGGATGATACAACTGTATTTCTCGGAATCACCATGGATTCAAAACTTCAGTGGTCCCCTCATATTAACGGATTGGCGAAGAGACTTAGTTCTGCAGCCTACGCGGTTAAAAAAATTCGCTCACTAACTGATGTCGATACAGCTAGACTTGTTTATTTTAGTTACTTTCATAGCTTAATGACTTATGGCTTATTATTATGGGGTCATGCTGCTGATGTCGAAACTATTTTCATCCTGCAGAAGAGGGCTATTCGTGCAATCTATAATTTAAAATGTAGGGAATCTCTTAGAGATAAATTCAAGGAAATTAATATACTTACCTTTCCCTCGCAATATATTTATGAAAATATTATGTATGTATACAAAAATAGTGATAAGTTTACTAGAATAGAACATACGCACAATGTTAATACACGGAACAAACGCAGGCTGCAATTTCCCCGTACTAGACTATCTAAAGTTAGTAATTCTTTTT
This sequence comes from Pieris macdunnoughi, assembly GCA_905332375.1. Classification (NCBI taxonomy): domain Eukaryota; kingdom Metazoa; phylum Arthropoda; class Insecta; order Lepidoptera; family Pieridae; genus Pieris; species Pieris macdunnoughi. Next base: position 1,858,091 of record CAJOBZ010000067.1, on the reverse strand, counting down.
TGGGGAAAGGGATACTCTTCTTTAATAAAATCCCAGAGGCTCTTTTATCACTGCCTTTCAATAAATTTAAGAAATGTATTAAAGAAAAGCTGTGTAAAAAGGCTTACTATAAAGTCAACGATTATCTAGTTGATAAAAGGGCCTGGGACTAGTGCTAGACAGGCTACTTTTAATCAATTTGCGATATTTGTTTTAAATAAGTGTTGTTTGATGATTTGCTGTTTTAAAAGAGTACCGAGAGTTTTTTACGCCGGCTTTTTCTCTCGGCCTACACCCTCTGTCTTCTTTGCCGATGAGTAGGGATGCCTTCAAATTTAATGACGTGGAATAAGTGATACATGTATCTTATGTTCCATAATAAACATATTTTATTTTATTTTATTTTTATTTTAAGAAATCTTGAGTGAGCAAAACAAACAGTCTTTTGGAACATATAAAATAAAATATATTACTACAATTTAAAAGCTTTTCTTCTCAGTCTACGCATGTATTTTATGAATTATTCTCATCATTATGAGTAGATCAACTTTCTTTGTCCGACACGTCTTTAGGGTTTAGTCGCGCTATTAACTTAATTGCAAGAGGACTTGCGGATATACAAAGAAAAATACAACCGTCGGGATTCGAACTCACAACCAGGGTATAGAGTCGTTTGACCAATATTGCTCTTTAGAGGGCAGTATTTCTCTGGTCAATCATGATGGCTTAAATTGATGTCTTTTGCTGTGTATGACTATTGACTATTGCAGACTTTTTTTTGTATAGAATAGGGGGCAAACGGGCAGGAGGCTCATATGAAAAGTGATATGGACACTCTCAATGCCAGAAACGCGTTGACGGCCTCTTAAGAACGCTTCTTTTCTCAGTTCTTTGTAGATACTATTATATAATTATTAAATAACAAAAGTTTATATTTGTATTGATTAACCCTGTATAGAACATTTGGTACAATTCTATTCATTTAGACGACAAATTCATTTAAATAATTTAATCAATGAAAAACCAAGTTTTCTTACATTTTCCCCTAACTCATCAGCGACTCTCTGCGCTAATCCAATAGCGGCTACACGTCGGGGTTCTGATACTATCGCGGTAGTTCCAACACCGCAGTATCTCAAAATGGCTGCCGGAACCCTGGTGGATTTACCACACCCAGCCGCCCCTACGATGACCGCCACGCGAGATGTTTCTAGTTTAGATGTTATTTCCTCTCTGAAAAATACAATGTATAATATGAAAAATCGTCTTGCATATTAAATATTAGATAAACATACTTTTGTATAGTAAGTCACAATGAAATTCTTTATTATTATTGTCTTTTATTGACATAACTTTTAGACATAGAAAAACACTTTTTTAACGGATTTGAAGTTATTTCCCCGGAGTTGGTATCGACTAAAAGATGTGTCGATACTAACTCCGGGGAAATAAATACAGATAACACAACTTTTTCTACAGCTGTGATACTTTTTGACATTCAACACCTTTTGTCTTCAGTCACCGTGACCACGTCACGTCGGTTAATTTTAAAATTATGTAAAATAATTGTAAATTTATAATAAAACATAACTTCAAATTCGTTAAAAAAGTGTTTTTCTTTATTATTATTAAAAAAATCTTCTGTTTTTTCGTAAATAATTATTGTAACATTTGACGAGAATTTCAAAACCATGTCAGATTATTTATTACTACGAGTAGAATTTAGTTAATATTATGGAACTTACACAAATTGTTTTAATTCTGTTAAGTATTAGCTTGAAACATTAATTATATCAAGAAACTAAACTAAAACGTAAGACAAGGTGACACAGTCCTTATTAAACGTTATCAAACGTATAATATAAATTATCATACTTAGAACACAAAAACATATAATCAATCAAAAACAATCTCCGTCGAAAGTGAATTACAATTTTTATAGGCCTGCAACGCACCCACTAAAATGGGTGCTCATGGGCTACGATAACTGCCCTTTTAGGGCGTCCTGAATATAAAATCTAAATATTATTTTAAAAATTTATCAATCACAAAGCTATTATGTTTTTAGTATATATAATTGTTTAATAAATAAATATTATTTTGGTATATTTTAAACGTAAGTTTTCTGGTGCTATGATAGTTGACACTTAAATTTTTAAACATCTCCGCCAAATTTTAATAGGAAAAATTTTAACTTTTTTTTTACAAATTGTTTAACTTATAAATATGGGATGAGATGGGGTAAAATATTGTAAATTTTAAACCCGAGTAAGGCAAATAAACGTTATTTAAATTATTCAAAAATCTATTATTTATTTATTTATTCAATGTTCTTTCATAAGAAATAGCAAATTTTAAAATTACTATGAGGATAAAATTATACAAATGAATACTCAAAACATTCCAATTCACAAATCTATATCGTAATAGTGGCGGGTTTTTTTCTGTTTATCATCGTTTATCAATACGGGCTAATCACTTGGGACTTACCGAAGCGTGCTAGAAATCACGAAAACAATATTAAACCATACTTTCCTTAATCCTTATGTACTTTGAAAATCACGTAGGCTGATTCTGAGAAACTTAAAACACGCGACTTATTTGGCGTATGACGTTGATATTGATATATATATCTTAATATATATAAATTACGCGTCACGTTTTTTGTCCCCTATGGACTCCTAAACTACTTAACCTATTTCCATCAAATTTGCACACCGTGTGCAGTTTGATCTAACTTAAAAGAGCTTACATCTTAATTTATACCCGCAATATTATTGTGTGAATATTATATAAGTGAAACTTCTTTAAGCGCATAAGGGTAAAATTTTTACGGAACGTCACGAAGATGTGCAGCGTTTTTGTCGATTTTTTTTTCTTAAATAAACATGTGACATAAGTTAGCAATTATGATAATAATGAATTTGTTATATTATTTGGTAATTGTAACCATATTTATGGTGGTATTTCTATTGTATAACAGCTAATTTAAGTTCTGGTTTTTTATTAGCCTTAGTATCATTAATTAATATAGAAAGACTGGCAAAATTATATTATGGGATTTGGGCAGCTTAAATACTCAATAATTAATTTACAAGAAGCTTCACTTCTGACATGTGTACTTTGTACGCACGTACTTTTTTTTTATTGCACATTAGTTGTTTATTATTTGACACTCACAATTCTAACAGATGGCTCTGTGTTGAAAGTACCAACGTTTCACATAAGCTACAATTCAATGGCATAACCACCAAAAAATCATGGTGGTCCATGGCTGGTGTTCTCCTACCGTTTCCCTTGAATAGTTTACTACTACGTAATATAACAAAAACCTTAGCCACAGCAACGCTTGGTCGAGTCAGCTAGTATTACATAAATTGTAGAATACACTGCTGCATTCCTACCTTGTCATAACATTACGATTAAAACTGGATTTAAATTTTTCCAACATTGTCAATTTGCTCTGCGTATCTAAGCCCTAACATCCTTGGGTATGCAGAGAGATATACACTAGGTCGTCGATGTAAGGTTTAATTTGCCTATAAAAAAGCAATTAAACAGACGCGAAAATATATGCTGTAGGCATAAAGTGACCATTTATTCTTAGACTCCAAACGGGATATTGGTTTAATTTAGGTCAAATAATAAGTAACGAATGAAAAAAAAATTTTTTAAGTTATTTATTTAGAAAAAATTGGCATTAAAGTTACGAATCACAAAATATAGGTACCAAAAAAGTTTAGTTATACAAATTTATAATTATCAGAAGAACAGATTTGTTTTAATATAGTGACGATTTCAAATAAGAATGAAACTCTTGGAGAGTTTTTTTTTAATATTCTGCTGCTTAAATTTTGCGTCCCACGGGACGTCTGGTCACGTTACATAATATGCAACATATGAAACATACAGGTATGATAGGATTATTTATAACACCTAATTATATATTTTTATACCTACTTGGAATTCTTACATTGATATCCACGGGTCAACAAATTGTACCTCAATGGTATAATATTACTTTATACATACTTTAAGTGTTGATACCGGTGATTACCTGAATACCAATACCTAAAAAACACGAGAAATTGCCAAAAACCTGTCGACTTAGACATCACGGGACTTTATATTATCTAGTGTTTTAATACCACTTCAAACATTCAAATTGCGTCATTTCGGTAAACCATTCATGGTATGTAGGGTTGCCACCCATATTTTATAGAAAATTGTTGTGTGTTAATTAAAAACTAAATACTTTATGACACGAATTACTAAAGCATTCACTTAATGTATTAAGGTAATTAACTTTTACGATAAAAGGAATTTATTATTACCATTATTAAAGCTGTGCAATTGTTGAGTCGAGATACTAATTTAATACACAATGCAGAAAGCAATAAAATAATTTTGAAATAAAAAAATCAATTGTTACTTTACTTCGATACTATTTACTTGTGTATAACCAATATACTTAATTAATTTTTAGGGAAACAAAACAGATACAACTCTATACAATAAAAAAAGTTAAAAATAAAACATAAAATAAACACATTCGATGTATTCACAAAAAGTTTCACTAAGAAAAAATAAGATACAGAGCAAAGCAAAACAAAACATGACAGCACAAAATTCATAAATACGGACAACGACAAACATACTAGTAGCTATTATAAACAAGAAAGGTACAAGGATTAGGACAATAATAGTTGTTTTAAATGATTTTTAAATGAAGCAGTAGAGTGCAAAAAATTAATTGCAAAGGTGGCTTAATAAATTACCCTAATAGTATTACTATGACGTAATTTTAGGTTTTTTGTTAAAGTAAATATACGATAATGAACCTATATTCCAGCATTTGTCACGGGTTTTTTGCTAATGTATATGTCGCGGCCAACTAGCTTAATTAACCGATCTATCAACAGCCTAGCCTCTTAACTAAACAGCGCCATTACTATCAATAATGGCGTCGGTAAACCACAACCTTGATGGTGTTTTCCAAATTTTAATGAAAAACAATAAGTAAAATGGAAGAGTGTAGTGATAATAATAATATGAATTTAACTGTGACTGTCTCAAGCAATTTAATTTTTAAAGAAATATTTTTTAGATTTTATCGCGAGCTATGAGCGCGGCGACCGAATCAAGAAATTCCGTAACGAAAATCAACCTAACACAAGATGACGTAATATAGGTGCGGCAAATACGCGTTAGAGCGGAACAAAACGCATTTTGCGTATCACATCTCTCTGACGAGATCGGTGACGTAGCGTAAGCGCGGCCGGTGCAGTCGGTATGCGTAAGAGTGCTTAATAATAAAAAATGCTTTGAAATAGCTTTACCGCGGTAGTCCCCGAGTGCCACACGTTTTTTTTATTTCTGTCACATGGTCACTCTATCGTACGAATGGCCTAAGCATACGCCAGCCAGTTTATTAAATGTTAAACGGCGCTGTATAGTTAAAAGGCTAGACTGTTAATTGAACGGCATATTAAGCTAGTTGGCTGCGACATATATACAAATTCTTCGTCAGTTAAGACTTCTTTTTGTTTTACTCCTCAAATAAATGACTTACAATTCAATACTGGTTTCAACTTTCCCGTTAACGGGTTAGTAATAATTATAAGTACGTGTGAGGGCAAAACCAAAATGTCAACCTGACGTAATAGCCGCTGTCTTGAATTAAAGGTTTCATTACATCATTTTAGTTTAAAAACCCAATTTGCATCTTTTTAACTACAATTCTTCGTGCGTTTCATTACCTACCCGACTCTACAAGATTCTTTATACTAAAGCGTATTTAAGCGGTTAATAACGCAGAAAAACGTTATAAAGTTTGCATTTGTAATAGTTTAGTTATACTCATTTTCTAGTTTATTATAAATTTTAATACATTTAAAAATACCGCGCAAACAGAGTGGGGTTTTACGTTCTCATAATGCCACTAGATGGCACTCGATAAACTACGATACGATCAGGTAAAAATAAACATTAATTGGGCATTTTTACGACTAAATATTCATTGTTCATCATATTTTCTTTCTATTTTATTTATTAAAGTTTACCATAACATTCATAATACTAAATCTACGGCATATTTTACGAAATCTTCCATCTAAAATGTATGACAATTTAAGTAAACAAAAGTGTTACAAAAAAAATATCAAAAAATACAATTAAAATATGTACAAGATAAACTAAGCATACAATAAAATAACCAGAAATTTTTGGTAAAGCAGAAAAAAATATCATCAGCAAAACAGCGAATTAGGTTCGAGATACGCACCCAACAATGCATTCTCTAAAACCGATCAGCCCACTACCGAATATATCCAGCTCCGGATAAGCTGTGTTCAATCCGTTAAAATCGCGAAGAATTCGAACGAGAGGTGCCTGAACTCCTAGGTTGGTTTTGGCAGAAGGAATTTGGAAGATATTGTTGATTTTAAACCTAGCGAATGAATAAGGGACGACAATTTTAATATCCTGTAAGAGGTCACTGCTATGTACATGATTATTTAGCAATTTATATAAGAAGGTAGTTCTTTGTTTTGTTACTTTAGATAGTCGGGACAAAGAGATTAACAATGGCGCTATAACCCTTTTAGGTCTGGGCCTCAGATTACTGTGTCTGTTTCATGATCATTTGTCAACCTAAGAGGCAAGAAGGTGATCGCCTTCCTGTATCTGATACTCGACTTTTTGTGTCTTAGGCAAGCCGGTTTCCTCACGATTGTTTCCTTCACCGTTCGAGCGAATGTTAAATGCGCACATAGACAGAAATTCCATTGGTGCACAGCCGGGGATCGAACCTACGACCTCAGAGATGAGAGTCAAGAGTGACAAGAATTTTTTTTTACAAAACTCCACATCAACGAAACGAAATCAAAATTGACTTTCGTTAACAAAACTTTACTCTTGCGCAGTGAAATCTGGGTTTTGTGACATCGAAAGCGTTGTACGGGATTTCACAAGTGAAACTGGGGCTACGTGAATCCAAAGTACGTCACTATGACGTAACACTGATAAGTGACGTCACGCTGACGGCTGTCGAAGCTTATAAAAACATAAATTTCTTAATATTACCTATGACGCCAATGGAGTGGATCAAAATCATTTTTTTTTTATTCACGCAAACCGTATGACTCATGACATTCAAAGGACAGTTGCTTTATTTAGGAGCCTTGACAAATTAAATCTATGTGAAGAGTTGCATCTTTCGGTCTCTTTCTCTCGAATCGTCTATACCCAATGGACTTTCTATATGCGCATTTATGATTGAACACTCGCTTGTACGAAGGAAAACATCGGCATGCCTTAGACCCAAAAGGCAAAAGCCTGGTAAGATACCTATTAAAAAAAAATACAAATTAGAACCATTGCATTTATTAAAGTTCAGTACATCATACATAATACTATATCTATGGTATAAGTTACAAACTCTTTTATATAAAATGTATGACAATTTAGGTATATTAAAAAAAAACAATAAGACATTTTATGTTAAGCAATTTAAAAAAAATCCAGCATAACAGCGGATTAGGTAGATCTCTAAATGGATTCAATGCATCAGTATCTATTGTATATCGTATTTAATTATGAGTCTATCAAATCTTAAGTGCTCTTAGCACGTCATAAATATATATTACAAATTAATCAAACTGATTCATAATCAAAGAACGGGTTCTTTAAGTGATTTCATGAATTATACATTTATGATTAATGTTATTGATATTTTAGTCGACATATAAACATATCCCATATTGCTGAGTTTCTTGCCCGTTCTTCTCAGAACAAGGCCTCCTGGTAGTTTTGCGAACGGATAGCGTAGTCTTGCTCTTCAAGTTTTTCAGGTTAAAAAATCACGAGCTCGTGATTTTTTAACCTGAAAAACTTGACTCCTTCATTTGTTTGCAACGAACCTATCGGGAAATACCCGATAATTTTGAAGCTCTTGTGGTATTATAAGTGAAAATTTATTCAAATTTCAGTTTTTAATTTTTTTTTTAATTTACTTACTGTGTTTAGTTAATAATTTCTTCCTAAAACCTATCATTTAAGTTTATTAAGTGGAAAATTCATTTTTTTAATTTGGTCTATACTCTATAGCAGGGAATTACTCTTTTCCACAGGGCAAACACACTAGAGAAAGAGACGAAAGAGTAGACTTAGTTTTTTTACAGGCAAGTGTCGTTGGACACCTGCAACGCCGGGGAATACGCCGACGTTTCAGGGAATGACGTTTCTTGAAGTTTGAAGTCGTATCGGTTCGAAAATAAATTAAATTATCTGCGTAAATCTCCAATGTTTCGGATTTTAGCTAACTTCAATACAATTTATTAATATGTAGACATTTTCCACCTTACCAAAGAAGGTGTGAGGATATATTTTAGGAAGCGGGAGGGATTTGACTTTATTAAGAAGTAGTTACAATTTATTTTTCTTTAAAATATTAAGTTGTAGTATGTTAATATGTATTTAATGTTTAATTCCAGTTTTCTTTTTCGTATATTTTGTTTGACAATGAAATCTATTTTGTCTTTTTTATGGTCTAAGTGTTATCTTTTTTGATATGTATGTGTATCTGTAAGATTAATTATAAATAAATAAAAAGCTGTGTGTGAGGGGATGGAATTTTTCATTCTGCCTCGACGTCAGATGATCGAATAACAGGAAGTCCGAACAATTATTCAGCACTTCCCATAATAAATTCGGTAAAATACGCAAAAGAAATAAATCAAACTGATTCCTAATCAATGAAATCAATGAATGAAAAAAAAATTTTTCATAAAAAAACAAGTCTACCGTTTTACTCTTTTGTCTTCTTTCCTCACAGCGCAACCACAATTCGACAGAAAGAGATGAATAACTAGATAAGAGTGCGTCTTAGGAAAAAAATGGCATATGTCAAAGGGTGCCTGAAGTGATTTAAATGATTTAAATGATCCTAGATTCTTCACCTGCTGCTGCGATCTCATTGCTAGAAAAATGTGTACCTGAATGTAATATTAAATTTCAGTTTAAACATATAACTTGTAATGATATCGTTAAAACTTTTAAGCTTATTAATTTAAAAAAAGTAAAGATATATGGGGTATGTCAACAGTCATTTTAAATTCCGTTATTAATGTAATAAGCTCTGAATTGTCTATAATTTTTAACAGATGTATCGATTGTGGAGTCTTTCCGGACGAAATGAAATTAAGTAAGATTACACCGTTGTTCAAGGCCGGTAGTGAGTCTGATCCGTCAAACTTCAGACCTGTTTCCGTGCTCCCTGCGTTGAGCAAAGTTTTTGAAAAGATAATGCTAGACCAGCTTTCTTTACATTTTAATAAAAATAAACTCTTACATAATAAACAGTATGGTTTCACTAAGGGTCGCTCCACAATCGATGCCGGTGTGAAGTTGATTTCGGACATATTTAACGCCTGGGAAGAATCATATGATGGAGTCGGCGTCTTTTGTGACCTGTCAAAGGCCTTTGACTGTGTTCATCCTGATATACTCGTTGGAAAGCTTCAACACTATGACGTTGATGGCAAAGCTTCCAGCCTGATGAATTCATATTTAAAGGGAAGGATCCAAAGAGTTCATGTCAATGGAGTCACCTCTCCGGGTTCGCAGGTATCAATGGGCGTCCCCCAAGGATCGATTCTCGGGCCTTTCTTATTTCTGATTTACATAAATGACCTCCCATTCTTTGTCAACGAAGTTCATGAGATGGTATTGTTTGCTGATGACACTTCACTTCTATTTAAAGTGAATAGGAATAACGTATTATTGGACGATGTAAACAATTCTATCTCTCGTATAGTTAACTGGTTTAATGTAAATAACTTATTGCTTAATGAGAATAAAACAAAATGTATTAGATTTACAACTACTAGCGTAAAGCGAGATATTGGTAACCTGAAAATTAAGGACAGTGAACTAAACTTTGTTGACAAAACTGTTTTTCTAGGCATAAAAATAGATAGTAAACTCCAATGGGGCCCACACATAGAGACTCTTTCGAATAGGCTGAGCTCTGCAGCATATGCAGTAAAGAAAATCCGACAGTTTACTGATGAGGACACGGCTAAAATTGTGTACCATAGCTACTTTCATAGCGTTATGTCGTACGGCATTTTACTGTGGGGTGCTGCTGCAGAGGTTCAATCCATATTTGTGCTGCAGAAGCGGGCTGTTCGGGGTATTTGTTGTGTTTCTCCGAGGGAGTCGGTACGGAATAAGTTTAAGGAATTAAATATTATGACACTATCTAGTCAATATATTCTTGAAGCCTTGTTGTATGTCCAAAAAAATATAAACGATTTTAAAACAAATGGTGACTTTCACCAGTATAATACGCGAAATAGAACTAATTTGAGTGTGCGACCAACCAGGCTCCAAAAGATAAACCACTCCTTATATGGAAATTGTATTCGTTTTTACAACAAGCTCCCAAGCGAAATTAGAGAATTATCACTAAATAAATTCAAAGCCCTCGTTAAACGAAAATTAATCAACAAAGCTTTTTATAAATTTGAGGACTACTTAAATGATCCTAATCCTTGGGATTGAATTGCTCCAGTTCAAACAATTTGTATGACAATACTTGGCGATTAAAAAGAGTGGCGGAAAGTTTCTTGCCAGTTCTTCTTACCCGCTCTACGCCCTTGACTTGCGAACTGGTAGTAAATGTAAATTTACGATTAATTTAACTTGACGATTCAAAAGTGTACTTGGTTACCTACTTGAATAAAGATATTTTGAGTTTGAGTTTGAGTTTGAAATAATTATACATTAAATCTACCCTTATTCATAAAAAGCTGTCTATACAGTTTTAACAGTATTTGTCTCTTTTCCTCACAGCGCAAATATATACGACAGAAAGATGTAACTATTCAAGTAAAACAACTTTGCTTAGAATTTTACGAGTCATACGATTTCAGTGAATTTTAAACTATTTTAATACAGTCCATTAGCGTCATAGGATAATAATAAATGAATGTAATTATAAGCTTCAATAGAATCCATAATACCAAGAATTCTAAATACCTAAAAATATATTTTACATTACGAAACTAAGCTATTATTTTAATCTTCTTTGTAATTTCAAATTTCTTTTCTATTCATATTAAAACTGATGTTATGGGAGTTAAATTCTGTGGAGGATGCTGTAGATTTCTTCAGATATATGTTAAATGAAACACTTTGATTGAAGTTGGGTAGCAACTGACTTTAATTTTTTTTTAAATGGAATCTCGCTGTTGGCCTTAAGGCCCTATCCCAGCACGAATTGCGGTGTGCAGTGGAGAGCTAGAGCACTGAGGCGCGCCGGCCCGTAATAACAATTAGTTATGTAAACATTAAATTAATGAAATTTTTTCAATTTATCAAAATATATCGTGTTAATTTCAAAATCATGTTCTTTATATATTTTCGTCATAAAATGAATTTAAAGTGTCAAGAATTGGCAATGTTTGTCTTTTTTTTTCTATCGAGCGAAGTTATTTAAATTGTGTATCGATCTTTCAAAATGGATACATAAACTACTCAACTCTACCATTTTTTTTTCCATTCGCCCTACTTGAAGAAACGATGACAAAGAAAGGTCCTTAAGGGCCTTTACAGCTCAGCGGGCTGTTTTGGCGAGCGTAGCTCGGCCGGAATGGGGACTTCAATCGTTTAAAGTATGAGCTTAACACAAAATAATTGGTAGTGGGGTTGCGACACTAACAAAAACTAACTTGGCTTATCAAAGGGTTCAAAAAAGTGCCACTTCAATACAAGTGCAACCGATTTTTTTGGAGATAGGCGGAAACAAGAATGTTCTATTACAATTTATGACTGTGGGAAAACTGGGCTTTTTTGGCTTCACTTGTGGTTTCAAAATTTGGTTTGCGCTTCTACTTATTTACTAAAATATATATGTTACTTAAATGTTACATATTAATTGTGTTTTGTTTTTTTTTTTATTTTTTAGCTATCTTTATGCCTATAGATAGTGTACTGGACCCGTACACAAATACAGAAAAAAGTCTAATTGCAGATCTACATATATGTATCAAAATCCAGCCGTTTTGGATGAGTTTAATTACAACGACAATTTATTTATGCTGCTATTTTTAATGTTGTTAATGTGGTTAGTTAACTGTAATTTTGGCGTGTTATTTATTGTTAACTGTTGTTTTCTGTTGCATTAATAAATTAACAAAATTCATTTGTTTGTTAATTTTAACTGAAGTTTAAATCTATTAAAACTATTTAACAATTAACTAAATATAATGAAACCCGTATAAACGCTCTCATTTTAACAAAGATAATCGACTGATATAACCCACTTTTATCAGTAAGGTCAGAACGGGGACGATTTTGGGGACGCGCGTGGGTTAAGGTCACTAGACTAGGTCGCGGTGTCGAGTCGACCTTGTTTAGGTCAAATCGGTCGGGGTAAGGTCAACCTCAACAACACCCGGTAGCAAAGATTAGATTGTGTTACACAAAAGGCTATTTGACAACATTTTAAAAACCATTTCACATTATTGTAGGACTTAAGGAACCTACATAAAGTATTTTATAACACATCAAATACATGCGCATACACACCCATTTACACACTCACACATTCACGCATACTTAATGTCTTATAAGACTTAGTTGTAACACAAAAATTACTTTTTTAGAAAAACTGTTTTAAACATGTACTGTATGTGTGTAGGGACTAGCGATGAATGAATTTCGTCTCACTCCTTTTGTCATAAATAAAGTTTTATTTTATTATAATCTGTTACGGCTTTAAAAATTCTTTTTTAAATTCAGTTCTTAAATAACCCGCCAAAACGCTCCATACAAGATGGCGTGGCGCCATTCCCAATGACATGTCAAGTTTTTAATGCCTTAATTGTCATCCAGACAAGGACGTCACCCTCGATTCGACTAATCTGTGACCGTTCTGTGGCACGTGACTGACGTGTAAAGATAAATATATTTCAATATATTTATCAATAACAGTTCCAGATTGATTTTTGGCACAGCCAATTTCTCCCCATGTCTACTTCTTACTTCGACTTCTATATAATATGATACGATAACGCTTTTTGTAGCCAAATTTTAAACAGATTACTATTAACACATTATTTTTAATTTTTAAAAAGCTTACGTTAACCTTTAAAATCAAAACTCAATTCATCATTATTTATGATCGTGACTTACATATCACATCAATCTCTGAGCCGTCTACATTATGAACGATATATATGTCGGAGCAATGGCGCCCCTGTCAACTGCCATTATCATATGTCACAGAGCTTATAAATGTTAAAAAACGTAGATTGATATTAAGGTGTCTAAGAGCGCGGCCACACGACGCGGTAACGACAACTCACACAATTTTCTACTGCTTCTAAGAGTATTTTAGTATTTTCTTCTGCCCACAACACAGGAAATCCTAGTGTGAGCTAGTGCACTCTCCTTACAACTAAATGTAATTTCTTGTTATGTATAATAATGTTATTCTTTCTAATTCAGAATTGAATTTCCTTGCCGAAGCATATAGCCTCTTCACAAACGCTATTTATAGCAAAATTATTGCCTACCTGTGAGAGACTTATCAATCAAAGCCGTATAAAGGCTGTTAATGATTCACTATGCCACTTCATCAGAACTACTGGAATTTCCAAGCCCTCTCCTCTAAAGATGGTAAGACCACTTCGTGACCGAGGCTTAAACATTTTAAGTGTTTTATAACTTCATATTAAACCATAATCGAAGGTAATCGCACGATTCTAATTAAATTTCTTTAATCATATTGGTATGTACGTGAACGTCATATTTAAAAAAAATACATTCCCTATACAATGGCTTGATAAGAACTAGCAGAAGCATCAGGCTACACTTTTAAATCGCCAATTTTTGAAGTTATATTTCTTTTGGCGCGTTAGGGAAAAATGATGAGTAAATTTTAACGATGCGTGCGCACACCGTCACAAAAAACCGACACCCTGAAGTTAGCACAGTCAACATTTTAAAATAAAAAATGTCAATTTCTTTAATTATATAGTTTTATTGTGATATTTAAATCTACTTCCTTTTAATAGATAATGCGTTATAATAAGACTTTCAATGTATTAAATACCTTTTTTCTATTGTTAGTCTCGTTTTTTCTACAAACGTAGAATATGGCGAAAGATAAAATTTTTAAAAAGATTTTTTTCTTGTACGCCAAAGAAAACTTCTAACGCGTGTACACATACATGTTTTTTTACATGTTTGTAACACCTGCAACCATTACACCAAGCTCCTCACACCATCGCATTTATTTACAGTTGTCCTACTTAACCTAGAGAAGTACCTATGGGATATGTGCAACGGCGAAAGCCAAGGTTGTTTGCGATACCAAGGGCTAGAACCAGTCTGTTGCACAGAGCAGATTATGTTGTCTCCGACACTATTGAATTTTAATATTTTAGGAGTGAGTTCCCGGTAGCAATATTGTGTATCTAATGTATTTACCATTGACATTATCTTATTAGTATAGTAATAAATAAATATCTGCGTAATTCGCCAATGTTTCGGGTTCTAGCTAATTTTGACACAATGATTCATTGGTAATAGAACCACAATCTACAAATTTTAATATGACAAGAAAACATGACATACACGAAAAGATAATACAAATATCAAACAAAACAATTAAAATTACAAAAACTAAACGAAAATCTATTTAAAGTGCGAGTGGAGCAACTATGGATATCCAGACTTAGTTCGTTTATCAGAATGCTCAATCTGGGCATCGGTGATCTTGAAAACAAATTGACAACAAAATCCAGGCAAAGCTAAATTCATGTTACTTACGCATATTGATCAATAGGCAGCGGAGTCAAGGAGTCTTCATAATGTTTAAAAATCCTTTCCAAGTTTCGTTCTCGCCTCGCCAGGGTTGCACTAGATGGCGCTTCTATCAATTTGCCAAACACTGGGTGTATTTGGGTTCGGAAATCTGGTTAGAAAAATATAGATGTTTTGAACAATCTTAATATATAAAACAAAGTCTGGTTAGTTTGAAAACTTAAAACTCGAGAACGGCTTTCATGTTTAATGATATGAAATATTTGTTTGTCTATTAAACGTACACAAAAAAAAATCAATACAAAATGTTTGGATAACTGTGAAACACTTAATGTTTATCCTGTTGATATGGAAACTCTTCCCTTAAATTAAAGAACGTATTTATAGAAAGGAAAAGATATATCCACAATATTTAGATAATGGCGTAACTTAAATTTTTTGAATAATGTATGTAATGAAAAAGGATTGACATACAAAATCTTTATAATGTCATTCGTTATAACGTAAAAATTAATTGAATTTGTTTGGTTTAACACACAACCCATACATTAATTTACTCTTTATAAAGCAACTCCACTCCACTCCACTCCACTCCACTCCACTCCACAACGCAAGCCACTCTCTATTACGAAGATATATTTTCATATTTAGACATCGACAACATATTAAAGTATAATTGTTTTCATAATCAGCTTACAAAACTAACCTATTGAGATGCCGATATTTAATTATTACATCAACATGTGTGCCATTATTCTTAGATTACATTGCCTGTAGGAAATTTGGTCTAAGTAACTTTTTTCTCTTCTCTCCCTATAACGCACACTCTCTATAACGTATTACACTGTATTAGATTCTCGTGTCACAGTCGTAAACAAATGTTTGTGTCTATTCAGTACATCTTTTTTAATGGAATCCCGCTGACCTTGACAGCTCAGCTCGGGCTGTTCTGGCGAGCGTAGATCTGCCGGAAATGGGCTTTTCCCGCGACTAGCACAAGTGATAAGGTTGTCCACAATTTACATTTTATGGTTTGGCATTAAAAAATAATATTTAATAGCGATATTATTTCTGAATTATCTTTGGAAAAACTATTACTAATATATTGTGCATTTTAGACAGTAGACACACCTAAGTAACACCGCCTATGGACACATTGCCAGAGGGCTCGCAATTGCGTAGCTAGCCTATTGATTTTAAAACTTAGTTACACATCTTAATATATATAAATTACGTGTCACGTTTGTCCGCTATGGACGCCTAAACTACCGAACCGATATCAATCAAATTTGCACACCGTGTGCAGTTTGATCTAACTTAAAAGATAGGATAGCTTACATCTCAATTTACACACGCAATATTATTTTATTGCAAATTATTTGTTTATTAATTAACTGTCACAATTTTAACAAATGGCGCTGTGTTGAAAGTACCAACGTTTCTCAGAAGCTACAATTAAATGGCTTAATCACCAAAAAAGCATGGTGGTCTCCATGACTGGTGTTCTCCTACCGTTTGCCTCGAACAGTTTACTACCATGTAATATAACAAAAACCTTAGCCACAGCAACACTTGGCCGAGTCTGCTAGTATTATTTATATAAAATCGTTTAAGCTATAATTTTCTTAATATTTCTTTATTACTCAAAGAAAAGTCAATAAATAATTTACATAATAAATTAAAATATGAAGATTGAAGATAATCAGACCGCAAACAAATCTGTTAATTATAACAATAACTTTTCCTTGTATTATCAATATAAGCATGTTTTGAATATATGATTTTCCGTTACCCCTAAACGGGGTCATTTCATTGATACGAATTATCTTTGGTAAGTCCAAATCACTCAGGGAAACCACAACCACGAACCACTACAACTTCAGGCCTTTGATTCCAGAGCTGTTCCACACCCGTAGTACGTGATGATAATTGCGTATGCAAGTTTAATTACGACGGGAATCGAACCTATGACTAATCCAGCAGTAATAAAACGAACTAGCGGATCCAACAGACGTTGTCCTGTTCACAATGATTTACAAATCAGTCTCGACTCCTCTTGAACACAAAAAACTCATCAAAATCTGTCCAGTCGTTTAGGAGTTTAATTACGAACATGCACAGAAGATTTATATATATACCAGCTGTTTATTTGCTGTACAGATAGATAACTTACCGACTGCAGCGCCATCTGCTGGGCTGATTTGTGAATCTAAACCATCCAGGGCGACACCCAAACGCATACAAAAAAATCATTCAAATCGGTCCAGCCGTTTAAGAGGAGTTCAGTGACATACACGCGTACAGAAGAATTATATATATAAAGATAGCAATTATTTAAATACAATTTGAAAAGAAATAAAAAGTAAATCATACCTGTTTTGTCCTCTTCTTCGCTTAGTGCAATGCCGTCTGAAAAAAACAATATTTATAAATATTCGCTTTAATAATCCGTAGCGTCAAGTTAACTATCATACAAATTGGTTTTTTTTTTTTAATTTAAAAGAAAAGAAAAAACTTTGTTATCACTACATAGTATAAAAGAAAGTCGCTTTCTCTGTCATTATATCCCTATGTATGCATAAATCTTTAAAACTACGCAATTTATTGTTTTTTTTATAGATAGAGTGATTGAAGAGGAAGGTTTATATGTATAATTGAAAATATAATATAATTGAAATTGAAATTTAAAGACGTGGAATAAGTGATACATGTATCTTATGTTCCATAATAAACATATTTTATTTTTTATTTTATAATAACATCCATTAGATAGTGGAGAAATACTGTTATTTTTGAGGTTTCTAATGTGATGTCATAATTTTTTTTTCCGCGTACATTGCAAACGCAGGCTGAACCCTACGAGATTTATCAAAATATCTAAATATATAATATATAATAAATTTAACGGGTGCGGGCCACGGGCAGTAATGAATAAATCAAAACTACTGGATTGATTTTCATCATTTTTTTAGTGAGTGACATAGACTATATATTTTATAACCGTGCGAAACCGGAGAGGGCCGCTATGTTTTTATATACAAAGTTCTACAGTTTTTCCACCCGTGCGAAGCTGGGGCACGTCGCTAGTACATAATAAAAAAAGATATTTAGTTAAAAAGAAGTGTACACACACTAGGATTTTCTGTGTCGTGGGCAGCTATTCTCTTCCATTTTTTTTTCAATATAGAACAGGGGGCAAACGGGCAGGGCATCTGATGTGAAGATATACCCCCACCCGTGGACACTTTCCAGAGTATTAAGAATTGGTACGCTCTTTACTTGAAGAACCCTAAGGCCCTTTCTCCACTGCTCCGGTCCGGCGTCGGATACCGGAATGAGTCATGAGAAAAATATCGGAAGGCCGGATTGCGCTTCTCCACTATATCCTATCCGACAATAATCGATACTTGTAAATTTATCATGCAACACTTATATTAACTAAAACCCATATACTTAATTTTATTAATAAAACGTTCTAAATTCTGAATATTTTATTGCCCTGGCAAGTTTATTACTTTTTTTAGATTGTCTATCTTGAAATATTATAATCTACTTAATAAATAGTTCACTAATACTATGGTATAAAAATAAATAGCAACATAATTTGGTTTGGTTATTTCAGATTCTTTCAAATTAAAGAAACTATAAATAAACCTGTGAATAATAATTTATAACCTCTTGGATACTTGGATATACTTGGACCGATAAAACACCGCGTTCCGATCTAGCAAGTTATCGGATCGTTAAAAACCGGATGCCGGAGTAGTGGAGAAGCACGTAAGTACTGTTGTAAGTTTCTAAATCGGATCGGTAATTAACGTTTGCCGGACCGGAGCAGTGGAGAAACGGCCTAAGTCGAATTGGTGCGGAAATACTTCAGTGGGCAGCTGGTTCCACATAGTGGTGGTGCGCGGCAGAAATTGCCTTTAACATTAATATTTAAACTATACTAATAAGAATACTTTCCGTTTAAACATCAGTGTTTAGAAGATGTTGCACTAACAAAGTGAACTTTTGAAATCGGTCCATTCGTTTTTGGGTGTACTCGTTACAAACAAACAAATATTCTCTTTATGGCTTACCGTCATCATCAATCGTGGAGTCCTTCTGCACTCTAACAGGAAAATTGTAATGCCTCTGTTTTGCCTCTTTGAATGTTGCATCATATATTGTTTCTATAACACATACAAATGTTCACTAAAAGCTTTAGCTTTAAAGAAGTTTACTCTCATTAAAAACATACATGTCATTAACATGAGAAATTACAAACAAAAAGTAAAATATACACACTAGCACACCCCACATACACACCCTCACATACACACCCTCACATACACACCCTCACATACACACCCTCACATACACACCCTCACATACATACCCTTATTTTCACACCATCACACAACACAGCGAAAATAGTTTTTTACTAACTTTAGTTTTAGTACAAAAGTAAAAAATCATTTATTGATATAGGTAAATATATGAATTATTAAATCCTTCTAATTTTACATTTACTGCCATATCTCAAATCAAGGGCGTAGAACGGAAGAGAAGAACTGGCAATAAACTCTCTGCCACTCTTTTTAATCGCCAAGTTTTTTGTTTTACACAATGTTTGTAAGGAGCTCCAACCATTACATCAAGTTCCACATGACATCTTAAGTAATTAATTGTTAATTAATATTAATAAAAAATTAAAAGCAATGATTTGTCCTCTCTCAGCAGTAGGCATGGTGAAATATACATCCAAAGCTAACCCTTGGGTTCACCCTAGTTTGAATACTTTGAACTATGTTGAGATTCAAAAATCAGCCCAGCAGATGGCGCTGCAGTGGGTAACTAGGTTATTTATATATATTATCTTGTGTGCATGTGTGCGTAATTAAACTCCTAAACGGCTGAACAGATTTTAATGAAATTTGTTCCGTCTATCCTGTTGTTGTTTTTTGTGATCAGTCGGATGCACTAGTTAAATTTATTTTATTTTTGATATAATTATTATTATATTATTATATTGATATTATTATTATCTTATGCAATATAGTCGTAAAATTGTACAGTAGTCTCTATAAATATATAAGCCAATAAGACTATAAAAACTTACTTATTTCACTCTCATATTCATTCCATATTTTTTCAATTTTCTCAATAGACCTCTCACTAATCGCCCCTTGTATAGGACTATAAATAGTGCTCTTCAAAGTTTTCATCACATTTGTATCATATACAGGGTTGCCTTTTTTGTCTATCCGTTTATTTATATACAGCCAATGTAGAGCTTGAATGGCTGCCTTTTCTGCGGCTTGTCGTTTTGATATTGATGTTCTGAAAGTGCAAATTGGTATTAAGAAAACCTTTAAAGTTCAGTTACTGTTGAATATTATGTTGAACATAGGTGGGAATACTGATTTTGACATGTCATAATAGCTTTTGAAATGTTATGTATAAAACAGCAATTTTTCATAATATCAATTATAAAAATTAATTTGTTCATAAATATTGTTTCACAAGGCACAAACTTGCCAAAATCAATTTGTGTGAACACAGAAATGTGTATTTCTACGCTATATTTACGATTAAATTGTTACCCTTCAAACTTCATCTTTTCCGGCCACACAAAAGAATAAGCACAGGTCCAGTCATTCTGTGATGGCTTCTTTTTCGACCCTTTCGGAGCAACATTAGCTTGCTTATAATGTATATCAAATATTTTATCTGGTGTCTTCGCAGTCAATTCATTTAATGTTACTCTAGGGTGTGTATATAGCTGACGTATATTATTTAATTCTAAAAGAATTTATAAAATTTAATAGAGAATAAATTTTTGTATGAAGAAAAAGACTCTCATCTCTCAATCTTATTTATATAATTTAAAAAAGCTAATAATATTTGAGTTATGCACGGTGGCCAAAAAGTCGTGGATCAAACGCAAATAGGGGATAGATGAAGTCATCAGCTGCAAAAAAAGTTCTATGGGAGGTCTCTAAGCTATAACTCAAAATAAGGTTGAGCGCATCTATCCCCTATTTGCGTTTGATCCACGACTTTTTGATCATCCTGTATAAAGAACCATTTTACCATCCCCATAGATGGATATTTTTAATCTGTTCAATAATTTACATTTGTCTTGTTTTATTACAAATTACATATACCATTGTACTAATAAATAAAAATTATTCCCAATATGTTTATGGTGATTTCATTATGTAAAATACCATTCTTCTTATATGAGAGATATCAATTAGTCGTAATATAACTGTAAATATTTGGTACATTTTCAGGTTTATTATATAAATTTATACTATCAAAAACCAAATACATAAGACATCTGCTCATATTTCGGACAAATTTAATGTCAGCATTCTCAGCAGCCTCGAGGAAATCAAATAAAATTACCTTTTTCCCTTTGGGTATTTTCTTCCTGAATTTTATCATCAACATGGGAATAACATTTCAAATGCAGTAAATAGGAAAATGTTGGTAATCTTTGATTCAAGGTAAATTTTGACTTTATGTTATGACACCTAAGACCTGAAAAGTGTTTTTGACTATAATTTATAAAAATAATTTGTCTTGTTTGTTGTATCTTAACAAATTACCCCATTCTGAATATAAACAATGGTATAACCAGTGATACAAACAGGCATAAAATAATAATAAACCATATAAAAGTTTATAACTACAACTATATAACATTGTTCCATATTATGTTGAGGTAATTGTTTAATTTTATTATAGTTCCTCTATATCAGTGTTAATTAAGTATATAGTTGTTACTTTAATGACTATAAGTTTAATATTTCATTATCATACCAATATTGCATCATAATACATACATAATTTGAAAATACACTGCATTAAAAATATAGCAGACTGCATAAGTTTTTAAAATATCTGAAACGTACACTCTTAATTCTAGATATTAACTAAAATGAAGAGACAGACAGATATTTCAGAAGTAGAGGTTAGGATTATAATACTTACTGTGATAGTTATTTATTCCGCCTGTTATATTTAAATTGTTACATCTATATCCTACAATGTTTAAGCTTCTGCATAGCCTTATTCTAGGTAATAACAAACTTTTTGGAAACATTTCTATTTTCTAGGAAATAATAAGTAAAGTTATTTTTAATTTTTTTAAGAGTTGGATTTATCGTTTTTGTAATTGGTTACATTAATATTATTTAGAAAGAATAATTTATGAATATATTTATATGAAATTAATTCTATTCAGAATAATCTAAAACTTGTATAGTATTTTACATAATATTTCCATTTTCCAAATTCCAATTTCCCTCATTTTTAAAGCTGTCCCAGTTATCAGTGTAAAAGTGATATTGTCAAATGTCAGCTGTCATTATTTTGCACTCTTGATAGAACTAAAAAGTAAATTATAGATAACAACTTAAAACTTTGTCGAGTATTACTTAAGCAATCGAACATGCTGTATTCGTCAATGTTAAATGCAAGAGTATAAAACTTTATAATGTTCTCATCTTACTGTGAACTCAAATTCCACGTTTATTTCAGTGAGCGTATGGAATATGGATGTTGGTTTTGCTAGGTGCGCTGTTAAAGGGATACGCCTGCCGTAAAATATTGTTACTTTGTTACACATCTATCACCAGTCGCGCACAAAGAGATCTCCTTGTCTTAGTTTCAATCCTTATCCTACGCCAACTTAATACACATTTAAATCTCTTGCGATTTTGCAACTAATTTTTGGTCATGACTAATTTGTAGTTATTGTGAGAATCATGTATGTACCTATGTACCTATTTAAGATTTCAATACATTTTTTATGTAATAATATTAGCACCATCAGTTATAACCTTGATGTTATAAGTGTTTAACCACAACATTACGCAACTGGGTTTCAAACAATTACCAACAGATTTCTTTATATAATAATATACCTATGTTTAAGATGCTTTCATTACCAATATAATGTGGAACTTCATAAAAATGTATAAGTACCTAATATTATTTTATTACATAAGCGAAAAATAGGAGGTTGTCTCAGTTTTAAATAATATCAGTCAGAGTTATTTTTAAGGTTAAAATTAAAAATAAAGATAAAATATGTCCGAAAAGTCATTTTATTATAATACTACCTTAAAATTATACTTCAATGAAGGACCTCTAGCGTCTGAAGCAGTATTAAACTGTTATACTCATTGTTATTTTAATGACATACCTACCTACTTTGTTTTGATAAGGCAATAATGATAGGATAAACATGATATTTGTGGCGAAACGCATCATACTTATTTCTATTGTTGTGAAAAATTTCTTTCTTTTGCAATGCGCAATCGTTTCTTTAGTGGAAAAATTAAAATGCCAATAATTTGGTCGTATTCTTTATTATCTGATAATTTGTGTACGAATCAATATAACCTTGACAGGTCATCGCTGCTTAAGTTTGGCAGACAATTACTCATTCAACACTGACTATAACATCCGAAACAGGAAAACAAAATATACGGTTTCAAGCTACAAGTACCTATTTACAAAAAACTTGTTTTATAAAAGCACACTCATACAAAACAGTCTTTATCATAATAAACTTTAAAACACAGACGGCTTAGAGTAAATGCCGCTAAATATCACAGTTTCTGTTGCTTTCTCCATAATAAAGTACAGGAAAGGCCTATTAGCATTAAAGCGTGGGGTTGATATCCTATCGGCAAAATATGCGCTAGTCTCAGCAGAAGCAACGGTACCTGATTCTGTGACCTCTATATCAGCTTTATGCACAATGGCAGATACATATATGCTCTCTGGCGAAATGCGTTCAAAACTAGCCTTGTTTGGGTCAAATATATCCACAACACCCATCTTAATCAGAGGCCCGTTCATAACAACGTTTGTACTTATTTTGAACCGAGGCAACTTTATATCGACGTCTTCTAAACCATAGTTATCTACATCCTCTTGCAATCTGGTAAAGATGTCAGAAAAAGTTACAGTCTGGAACTGTTGATACACATCATACACTTTAACTTTCGGGTACGGCAGGACAACTAACATAACATATTTCCCCTCTTTCCCGTACGGCAGTTCCATAACCAGTGATTTCAACTCCTTTATATTAGAGAATGGAAGTTGGCCTCGCTGATACATCATGTTCACTCGGCCAATTTCTTTATTGTCTTCATTGTAGAATTTCTCCTCAGATGTGTCCGTTTTATTGAATGGTGACTGCCACAGACCCCTAAAGGTAATGGCGTTTGTCAAAATCAATCTTGAATTTGTGAAGTCATCTGATGTCAGCACGTTGGATACTTTTGCACCGGAATTGCTGATTAAAGCGTTGGCGGTCTGTGCGGCTGCACTTGGGTCCTTAAAATTGAGATTCCTTATCATAGCATTAAAGTCATTTGTAATAACACTTTGGAATTCTGGGTAAATATGAAAATCTCTATCCAGAAACATGAAGTTCTTGCTTGCGAGCTGCACATCTGGCGACGTAGGATCCAGCACGGTTTCGGTCAAGTTTGCGTAACCATTTATTATTGCCTTTTGATTTCTCGGCAAAAATAGGGCGTGCGATATTTGCGTCTTACTCTTTCCACTGGCACCTAAAGCGATACCAGTTAATAAAGTCCAAATACCAAACGGCGAAATAACAATGTGTCCATCTGTCTCCAACTGTGTGAATTGCAATAACTCTAAACTAAAGTTCCTGGCTCTCCCACTGAATTCTGGAGCGGCGTATGCGCACGCGAAACAAAAAGTCAGTATCACAATTATTTTCATTTTGTATGTGTCGTCTCTACGACATCGAGGAAGTGACTGAGTGGATTGGCCGGTTCTACCGAGGTTGATATACAATATATTATGTTATTATTATTAGTGAAGTGGGCATGGCAAGAGCTTGAATATCAAAAATATTACTCATTAATATCATAATGACGAATTGATGTAATTTACAAATCGTTTAAAAATGATTTCGTTAATTAGGTATACACTCTATAAAGTAAGAAAATATTTAAAGTATTAATGGCTCTATCATAAATTGAAACAGACAGAATAAAATGTCTTATAGACTGGTATTTTTTTTACGTCTGTATTATAATTAGACAAGATCATAAATTTCAATTGACCCTAAACCAAAGTGGGCGGGGCATATAGTAAGATGATAAACAGGCTTTAAAGACGAAAGAAATATATGGAGGGGACCAAGGGGAAAGAGGAACGGAGGGTGCCCTAATAAAAGATGGATAGAAGATATAGAAGCGTTAGCAGGAAGCGAATGGAGGAAGTAAGCCATGGATAGAGATATTTGGAAAAAGCTGGAGGAGGCCTCTTCAAGGTAAAGTGAAGGGGTTCCAATAAATAGGTTCTGAAGGAAGCTAGGATATTAGGATAACAATATAACCTGATTGGAAATAAATGGAATTTATTATTATTATATATTTCAATTGGTGACTTAAACGAAAAACTTATGCATTTTTTCTTAATTAATTTTTTTTTTACATTAACAAGTTACATGCGACTTAAATTTGTAAGTTGCTATGTCGATGTTCATCCAAACAAGTAACCGCGATGGGTATTTCCCAGTCATTTATATTTTACTGTAATAAAAAGTAACTGTAGATATAAATAATTGTCATTTTTTATTTTACTTTAATATGACTTATGAGCAGTGTTGGCCTTGTGGCTTCAGCGTGCCATTCTCATCCCTGAGGTGGTAGGTTCGACTGCCAGCCGTGCATCAATGGACTTTCTATGTCAACATTCGCTCCAACGGTGAAGGAAACCTGAAGAAACCGGCTTGCCTTAGACCCAAAAAAAATGACGGTGTGTGTCAGGCACAGGAGGCTGGTAACCGTCTTGCCTATTCAATTAAGAAATAATCATGAAACAGATTCTGAAAATGAAGGCCCAGACCTAAAAAGGTTGTAAGCGCCACTGATTTAAAAAAGTTTTAAAGTATATTAATAGTAACGACTGGAATTCTTCAATATTACTTATTCCATATCCTAACAAAAGCAAGTTGTTTTACAATTACTTAGAATTTTTACAAACTAAACAGCGTTTTTTATTAAATTTTATTTAAATAATATAAAGGTTTGTAGTAATAAAGCTTCTCATGATAACCACTTAAACCAGAGTATTGGTTTTTATACAATTCAAACGCATTGTAGATTTTCTGCTTCTATACTCACAGAAACATAGTCCCTACTTACCTATGATTACCCCTATATCATACAAATACTGGGGTCTAGGCTCCGAATATGATTTTGTCCCATTCGGTGTCGTGGTCCGTGGGGTCCTAGCGCTCTAAGGCTTTTTGAGGAAATAGCAAAAAGGTTAGTCGAAGAGCTGGCAGCTACCTCGGACAAAAAAATTAGTCTAGCTATTCAAAGGGGAAACGCTGCCAGTATCTTCGGAATCTTGCCCAAAGGGTCTCCTTTTAATAATATATTTTAGTTATTATATTTTAAGGTTAATTATTGTTTTTTGTTATATTTTAATAAAATTAAAAGAAAGTTTTTTCTACCTATTGTTGTAAATGTGACGTAAAAAAGAAACACATTTTTAGTACGTTTTATTACAACGTGATTATAATAGAACACAGACACGGGCTGATTCAGGGATATTACTAATGATAACCTTCGTGATACCTGGAATGTGGCTCGCTTTATCGCAAAGTTGTATTTAGAATTTACCACTCGTTTTGGTCAGAGTTTAATATCCTTTGTAATAAATTAGGTTAGACTTAAATTACTTATTAGTCTTAAGTTTAGGCTAGATCGTAATATTCCATGATGTCTTAGTGAAGACGCATGTATAAAAAAAAAGTTTTGGTCAGAGTGAGCTTTTTAATGATAGCAATATTGAAGTTAATAGTGAATTGTAATATGTAGGTACCTACTAAGGTTTTAGGTAAAGTTCTCTTCCTTTGCATAAAGATACAAATATCTAGTATATTTCTTATTTTTTAATTAATAACAGACATTATACACGTAAAAAGAATAAACTGACGAAATATAGTGGCTTTATTTAATCTCGTTTAACGGAAATCCCAAAGTGAAAGTAGAACACTTTCTTTAAAATACAGTTTATTTCTGAACGAAACAAAAGTTAACAATAACTGTATTTTTTTTGTCCAATAAAATAAATTCCATGTTCTTGAAACACATTAACATTCTGGATGTCAATAATACGTATAGTTTATACCTACTCTAGAGTCTAGACAAGAATGTATTATAGACATAACACAGACAGAATTTCTTAATGTGTAGGGTAAACAAATGAATAAATCAATAAGTTATATTTACTTACAACTAAACTTGGGTTTTCTATGACTCACCAAAGAGTAAAATAAAGCGCATTCGATCTTAATTATTTTTAAAATAAAAAAGCGACATGGCGCGTAACCGAAAACGTGACGATTTGCTACAAAATTTCTCCCATACGTCGATAAAGTTTTACTTCAATAACCGCCAATATATTTGCACCGTTACTTACATACCTATTACCTAGGTAACACTGAAAATGTTTAAAAAATGAACTACGGCTTAATGTAGAAAGTTGCCAATACTTTTATTGCTTTTCGAAGTAGTCTCCGTTCCTCTCTACACAGTAGACATCGTCGCATTCATGGAACCACTGAGAAAAGCAGTGGGCCCATTCTTCCTAAGGGGTCTCTTCTATGGCATTTTCGTACGATTTCACCGCATCTTCAGGGCTCGTAAAGCGAATACCTCGAGTTTTATCTTTAGATCTTGGGAATAAATGAAAGTCGCAGGGCGCCAGATTAGGACTGCTTGGCGGATGACTCACTATCTCGATACCTGCCATAGTCAAATATTCAACAGTCCGTTTTGCAGAGTGCGCTGAAGTTGTCGTGGTGAAGGAGGATTCTGATTCGAGGGCGCTGCTGTCGAATTATTTCCAAGACAACTGGCAAACAGCGATTTACATACCAGTCTGCAGTAACTGTCCTCCCATCTTCTAGCACAACTGTCGCGAAATAACCTTTCCGACCAAAGAATGAGGCAATCGTCTTTTTTCCTTGAATTCTTCCTATCTTAGCTTAGTTACCGTACAATTACGTAACAAAGACTAATACTTTAAAGCTCACCTACTAATATAATATTTAGGACAATATTGTAAGAAACATTATAATAACCATGTTATGAACTTAAGATTGTCTACTTGAATAAATAAATAAATAAATTAATACAATAAATTTTATAATGTTTATAGTTATTATCGAAAATACTGATAACGAGAAGTCTAATTTCGTGATTCTTCAATAAAAATATGTGAGTTAAGTATATGTACCATCCAATAGATTTGTTTTAAATTATTCCATTCATCTCTCAATTTTTTAACAAAATTATTTTCGTTACAGGTAATAAGAACTGTGTAGAAATAAAATATATAAACTTTAAAATACTTATACAATTTTATTTGTTTAAAGTCCATTTTACTTCAACTTTAACGCCTCTTACAATGTATATACTAAATATCGTTTAATAAAATTTGCAAATCCACACCTTCAGGCACGAACGTTTTCAAAATTATACGGGATTCTAATTGATATAGAGATTAACATGTGCATATAACGTTTCCATATCAATTCTCATTAAAAGAAGATACCTTAGATTTTTTGTTAAAGTCAGTTGTGTTTGGCACAAACTCAACTGCTAAACTTATTAAAGGGCATAATTATTATGATCATAAGCTTAATTTTCGCATCGTTAGAGTTGGAGGGTAATATATATACCTGTTATCACACATGTCACAAAGTCCGAATATAAATAATATTTAATTAATCTTGAAATCTAACTAGTGAAGTAACTCATGTACCTATTATATTTGCGAAAACAATATGTAAGTACAATATGTATACAGTGTACACAAATTTCGCAGTTCCCCATTTGTTAATAAATAATACGATTATCGCGGTTGGGTGACCGCATACAAACCGGTCAGTGTGACCAGATTTAGTAGATTTCTACTTTTTTGGTAGATTTTGAGGTACTGGCAACAGAATTTAGTATGTAAAAATTATTTGGTATATTTTAGTAGAATTCACGTTTATCAGTTATTCTAGTAGGTACTTTTTTGGCACATCGAATAAATGCGGGGTATTCCCCTTTCATCGATTGGGTGGTAAGTTCTATTGAATTTTCGTTATTTTCGTTACTATAAACCATTCGTTCCGTGACTCGTGAGCATATTGTGATTAGTGGGAATACCTTTACTGAGAATTTATATAATCGAGTATATAATGAAACGTAAATATACACAAATATATCGCGATGAATGGGAGCAAGATCCCTCATTTAAAAGTTGGTTGTCTAAATCTAGAGTAAACACTACGAGTGCTCATTGTAAAGCATGCAACTGTGAAGTACTAAGTAGAGTGGCATCTTTAAAGGAACATATGGCTACATCAAAGCATATAAAAAACATGAAAGGATATTCCGGCATTTCTAAGGTACGTAAGGTACTTACATTGATATGTGGAATGTAAGTCTTAGTTAATTATTTTTGTTAAAAAAAATTTAATACTTTCATCGTGAACCCGTATTATGTTCTAAACCTTATGATTTCCATTCAAAAACAAACTTTCGCTGTTTTAAGTATGTTTATTATCTACACATTTACATAACAATTATTATTATACAACTATGTGTGTTTATGCATGTTTATTTATTTAAATGATATATTAAAACTAGCAGACTCGGCCAAGCGTTGCTGTGGCTAAGGTTTTTGTTATATTACATAGTAGTAAACTATTCAAGGGAAACGGTAGGAGAACGTATGTGAAAGGTAGCTTATGTGAAACGTTGATACTTTTAACACAGCGCCATCTGTTAGGGGTAGGAGAACTTATCTTAAAGGTAGATGAAAGCTTATGTGAAACGTTGATACTTATAACACAGCGCCATCTGTTAGAATTGTATCAAATAATAAACAAATATTTTGCAATAAAATAATATTGCGACTATAATTTGAGATTTAAACTACCTTTTAATTTGGATCAAACTACACACGGTGTGCAAATTTGATTGATATCGGTTCGGTAGTTTAGGAGTCCATTGAGGACAAACATTGTGATACGAGATTTATATATATTAAGATTGCTTAGTTTTTGACTTTTTTTTTTTGTCCTGCATACTTATTTTTAACTTTTTTGTTTACAGATTGATACGATTTTTAAAACATCAACTATTTCGGAAGAAGTAAAAAAGCAGAAATCAGCATTGTAGCTGCATTAGTGGAACATAATATTCCTTTTCGCGTAATGGATCACGTAAGCGAAGTTATTTCAAGGGCATTTCACGACTCTGAAATCGCAAAACGTTTTTCCTGTAGAAGAACTAAATCTGCCGCAATTGCTTACAACGTCTTAGGCAATAACTTCGAAGAAAAAATGCTTGCAGAATTACGTCCAAGGCTGGAAAATGAAACTGAGAGAAGCCCAGTATTTTCGCTCATTA
Organism: Pieris macdunnoughi; assembly: GCA_905332375.1. Taxonomy (NCBI): domain Eukaryota; kingdom Metazoa; phylum Arthropoda; class Insecta; order Lepidoptera; family Pieridae; genus Pieris; species Pieris macdunnoughi. The sequence goes on along the minus strand of CAJOBZ010000067.1, from coordinate 1,827,813 downwards.
TCGACGAAAGCACAGATGTCAGTACTACCAAGGTACTTGCAGCAGCAATAAAGTACTACTCAGAAAAATTGCAATCTCCACAAACAAAATTTTTGTGTATGGTGGACTTAAAAGGTGAAACTGCGCAGTATTTGTTTGATAGTTTAACATGTGCCTTATCTGAAAGAAACCTTAACATAGAAAATTTAATAGGGTTCGCTGCTGATACAACGAATGTTATGTTTGGCGAAAGGAATAGCGTGGTATCTAAAATTAGGGAAGTCAACCCAAACTGTATTTTTTTTAAATGTATTTGCCACTCAACAAATCTTTCAGTAAGTTATGCATGCAAAAAATTACCTCGTTCTATAGAGTTGTTTGTCAAAGATGTTTATTCATACTTCTCTCACAGTAGCCAACGTCAAAGAGAGTTTGTCGAATTTCAAAATTTTACTGACACTCCAACTCACCATATGCTTCGTCACTATGATATCAGGTGGCTTTCTCTACATCAATGCATTCACCGAATTATAGAGCAGTGGTCAGCATTAAAACTTTTTTTTCAAAATGAGTTTTTAGGAAATAAGAATGCAAATGCTACTTGTCAATTTATATTTGATCACCTTAACAGCGATGAAACAAAACTTTATCTTTCCTTTTTAGATTTTATATTACCCATAACTACAAAATTTAACGTTATTTTTCAAAGTGATCAGACGCTCATTCATAAAATTGACACAGATATACAAAACATGATGAGTTCCATTTTGAGTTGTTTTATGAAGATAAATTATATTAAAACTACTTCGCTTCAGTCAATAGATCCCAGTTCAAGTATGCATTTCCTTCCTATACAAAACATGTACCTGGGCACAAACGTAGCCATAACATTGGAATTATTAAAAGATGATGTTCGAATGAAATCTAAAATTGAAGAGTATCTTAACAGATGTCAAGCATTTTTGATCGAGCTAAGTAAACAATTTCTCCAAAGACTGCCTGTACAAGATAATTTCTTGCAGGATTTGTCGTTTATCGATCCCCAAAAGGCAGTGTATGGTGAATTTCGAACTCTAATAAAAATACTACAAAGGTTTCCTAACTTAGTTACAACAGAAAATATGCAAATTGTTGACAACGAATATAGGGAATTAAAATTAGATGTTTCCGTGTCTAATTTATTGTCAACTTCGAGTTCAACTTCTGAAAATTTTATGGTGGATAAATTTTGGAGTGAGGTCAGCCAAATTTGCGATGCGAATAGCAAACCAAAATATGGCAATTTGGCCCGGTTTGTGAAGCAAATGACAATACTACCTCTGTCTAACGCCAAAGTTGAAAGAATATTTTCCGATATTAATAGAATTAAAAGTCAAGATAGAAATCGTTTTAATAACAAGAATGTTGCTGCAATTATGCATGGAAAAGAGGGGCTACGACAGTTGGAAGGAGGATGTAGCAGATTTGATCCTGACAAAAGTATGATCAAGCTAATGGACTCAAAACAGCTTTATGACAATATCCAACATAACGACGAAAAATCTTAGCTTTAAGTTTCATTTTATTATTATTAATTTAAAAAAAAATTGTAGTAAGAATTAAATTAAAAAAACTTCGCTTCTTTAATTAATCTTTACTACTTTTATTATTTTATCGTTTAATCAAGAAAATTCATGTTTTACGTTGTAAACCAACAGCAAAAAATATAATAGATTTTTTGTATTTTCTCGTTCCTTTCGGTAGAATTCAGTAGTTTTTAACCTCCACGAGCAGTAGATTCGTCAAATGAAATCTGGTCACACTGAAACCGGTTTTATCACTCGGCAGTCGACACTCGACGATGGGTTTTCCCATTACGTTTCATAGTTCTATAGATGTTCAACGTTTATAAACGTTGTACATATAAAAGTGATTTACTCGTCATTTGTATTGGCTGTATGGGAAACATACCGTCGTATAAATTTATTAGTTTAATTCTAAAATAAATGATAAACAAAATGCATATATCTGTGTCGTTATGTGTTTTCGTACTTTGTGTGTGCAGTGCTTACACTTTAGTTCTTATACCAAAACCTAGTAACAATATTAGATTATCTGAAAGAATCGGCAACTTTTCAGTGGAATTAATTGACCGGACCTTAACCCAAACACCTAATTCTAATGTTGTTATATCTCCACTAACCATATGGACTGTACTTGCTGTAATTGCCGAAGGATCTGCCAGCAATACGTTAAAGGAAGTGTGCAATACTTTAAGAATAGCTCCCGAAAACTTAAGGAGCGTAAGGGAAAGCTTCAAAAGAATCGAGAAGTACCTAGTAGTGAAGACAACCACAGTTGAGTTAAACAAGTTAAATATTTTGTTTGTCGATAAAGGTGTTAGTCCTACACAGAAATTCGCATTAGTTGCAAAAGACTATAATGTGTCATTTGCAACACTTAATTTTTCGGAGCCATATAAAACAGCTAACTTTGTTAATAGTAAAGTGTACAACTTTACTCAGGGCAAAATATCAGACTTGATTTCAGGTGATGATTTAACAAATAGTCACATGATCCTAACAAGTGCCTTATATTTTAAAGGGCAATGGACATTTAAATTCAATAAATCAGCCACAACAAAAGCTCCATTCTTTGACAACCAAGGAAATGTGATAGGACAAGTTAATATGATGTACAATCGTCAAATACTGCCATTTGCAAACTTTAAGGATCTTAAAGCAAGAATAATTGAATTACCCTATGGTAAAGAAAACCGTCTTTCAATGCTGGTTATGCTGCCATACCAAAATGTTACCGTTAATGAAATGTTTCTGAATTTAAACCAAATCTCATTAGATCATATCCTTGCAAACTTAGCGATGTCTATTAATGAATTTCCTGAAGACGAAATAGATATTTATTTGCCCCGCTTTAAAGTGAAAACCAACTTAGATTTGACTGATACACTTAAAAGTATGGGTATAAAAGATTTGTTTGATAGCTCACAATCAAACTTGAAGAAAATGGTGAAAATACCATCATATGTGTCAAAAATTGCCCATAAAGCAGTGATTGAGGTAACGGAGGAAGGAACTAGTGCAGCAGCAGCTGCTGCGGCAGCGTTCAGCTATCGCATTGGTGTCACAAAGTTTGAAGCAAACAGACCATTTGGATATATGATTGTGGAAAAAACTACTAACACTATACCTTTTGCAGGTTCATACAATATGCCTGAATTGTATGAGTCATAATAATGTTGAGTTCTAAAGACCTTGATGACATTTTGCCTTGCACTCATATGTCACATTTTTCCTCAAAGCACTGTTTATTATTCATGTATATTTACTATAAAACTATATTTTTTTCTTCATACACATAATGTCTTATTAATTTTCTGTCTATAATAAATAAAAAGTGTTAGTTATTTTTAAATTTTAAATTAATTATTTGGACAGGTAATATGCTTTAATTAAGTATTTAAATTACTTCAAATGTTTTAAGATCTGTATAGTTTCTTTTTAATGTGTGTGTTCAGTGTGTGGATAAAATTGTATACTGTACATATTGTTTGTGTATGTTTGTAGAATTGTATGCTAGTGAATTTTTACAATAATTATGTATATTTAATAGGCCTTTTAGTTTATTGTTAATAAAACATTTGATGTATTGTTATAATTGTAAAATGGTTTATAATTTATTTAGATATAATTTGATAGTCACTATCTTGTCCAGGCCATGTATGACTAGTAAGTCAACATTTTGTACAAAGAAATTGAAATATAAATGAATTATCTTATGTATTTTTTTTTGTTGTAATGTCGGACTATTTAAGGTTAATAGTCATCTTGCCACTTGCGGGTTATATATTAAACAAATTGTAATTATTGACATTGTAGCCGGTGGTTGAAATTACTTTGGCTATGCAAAACCATTTGACCACACAGCAATCAGGGTTATTGGTTAGTGGACTCAGTTTCCGCACTTAGACTCTCAATAGGTCCGTTGTGCGGACCTCACTGTTCCGAGGATTTCCACAGCCTCGCATTCCAGGACTACGTGGGTGACTGATTCCTCTCCGCTGAAACAGCCTCTACACTTGGGGCTGTCTGTCGCGCCTAGGACAAAAAGATGTTTACTAAGTAGACAATGACCCGTAATAGTCCCTATCATTGTTTTGACATTAGTTCTGTTTCATCAATCAGAGTGCTTCAATTTATAAGACCGCCGGGCACAGAATGAAGAATTATCTGTTTTAATGTGACGGGGAGCAAACGGGCAGGAGCTCACCTGATGAAACAGCCGCCCATGGAAAGAAGGCTCACAAGTGCGATGCAGTCCTTATAAGAACTGGTTCGTGTACCGGTAGCTGGTTCCACATAGTGGTGGTGTAAGGCAAAAACTGCCTTAATAATCACTTAGTAACTAAGGTCTTCCATTATTTCAAAACGTATTGGACGTAACTTATGGAAGACATAGTAGATATGCAGTTTCGAGAGTCGAATCCAATAATATTTTTTTATATAAAAAGCGTTTATATGTATGTTACCCTAAGCCTAAGAGTAATCTTATAACAGTACCTGAACTAATATGAACATCATATTTTTTTATCATGAATTAAACTTATAAATGACTTAACCGATTATATAAATATACTAACTATAATAGGTAAGTTAATATAAGTACCTAAAAATTTCCGAATGTGCGTTAATTCCTATCTTATCTCTCGCAATATATTTGATTTAAAAAATTTAAATCCGATATGTCGTAGAAAAAATTCAACTGTTTTAAAAAATATCTAATATCTGTTGTAAAATGGTTTTTAACAAACAGGAGTCATTGCGCTAACTAAGTATGCTGTAGGAATTTAATCCTTAGACGTAGTTTTCACATAATATGATAGGAAATAAGTCAATGAGGGTCACCATAAGCAATTTTTAGGTAAACAACCTGTAACTTTGGCTGTATTTATTTTTTCCTCATTAAAATAACTTAGCCCTAAGAATATAGTACAACTAATATTTAACAGTATTTTCAATAAAAAGGTATTTTTTTATTAAATATAAATAGGCCGTTTTGGTCAGACAGTTTTGAAAATAGTGCCTTTTGATTCGGCTAAAGGAAAATAGGCCCTATTGGTCAACAAGAAAAATAAATGTTTTAAGAAAGATTAAACTCTTAGTTAGCCTAAATCAGGCTCCAGACGTTCACATTCTTCTGACCCACAATCACGCACTGGGTTTCTGATAGTTTTTGTTTCTTCCATCAAGATCTGTTTGTTCACGCAAGTTCTTGCTGTCCAGCCTAATTATCACCAAACTGTTTAATCAATAAGTTGATAACATCCTTTTTCTTTGCAGCAGGCAACCCGTTTTGACCAGCTAAGGTTCCAGCTGCTGTAAAACTTTTCTGCCTTAACCACTTTTGGCCTTTGGACTTTCCAGTTACTGGTTAGACTGGTCCACATATGATAGTGGATACATTAGATAAAAGTTATACTTAGCAAATTTTTCCGGTCAATGGGGAAGCTTTTCTATTAAAACCTTATGTGCAACTTCATCAATATTTTATGCATGTCATGATTAGTACAGTTAAATCAATTGTTGGATTTTCCACAAATTTTCCTCTGTAATATGGGTGTGTCGGAAAATACTGTTGTAAATTGTCCTTTCAATCACGTAATCTATGTGATGTAGACTTTATTACCAATACATTTAAAGACGCTGATGAGTGATTGCCGCTGCAAATCAATACGCAAATAATTTACAAATTAAATGTTTTACTTTAGTTCTGTATTGAACTACTTTTAACCTCATTAGATAAACCTTAAATAACGCTAAGTTGTGGAACGACGGAAGTCAAGGTGATACGGGTGGAATTTCGTATTCTACCTCGACGTCCGATGATGAAACTCAGCCGCATGTATTAACCCGAACAACTCTTCTGAACGCTCTCCAATAGTAAATGCGGTAGAATATGCAGAGTGACCCCACATCTCTACGCCAAGGCATGTAACCGCTCGGAAAGTGATTGGTGTGTTTTTGGTAACTAGATTTAACTAGAAAAACTATTCCGTACATGTTTAAAACATTTTTAAGTAAAGAAAAAGTTTTAGTGTTACTACTAATCAAAGATAAGTCGTATAGTAAAACATTAAGTATGCGTGAACGTTTGAGTAGGTTTGTGATTGCGTAGGTATGTATTTGAGTGTGTAGCTGAGAGATGTTATAAGCGTGCTCTGTGTCTGTGTTAGTTTTTAGAACCTCAGAGTCATGCCAAGATACGTAGTAATTAGTATCCAAATCCTAAGCTAGCGTAATTTTTATGTGAGTTGTGAGTTTGTGTAAGGATAGTTTGATTATCTCTGCATAGTTGTGAAGATTGTATTATAAAGGAAGGGGGAATGCAACAAAACGTTGGCCAAACAGTCCTTTTGGGTCGGGAATTTAAAATGTCTGTTCTTAGATGTGTCCGGATTTGTTAGTCCATGGAGTTTGTGATATCTATATCTATATATAGTGAAACTTCTTTAGGCGCATGAGGGTAAAATTTTTACGGAACGTCACGAAGATGTACAGCGTTTTTGTCCAAAGGGAGAGAGCGATTGAGACGGATTGAGAGAGAGTGAGAAGGGTAAATTACCTTATAGAATTTATATTATTAAAATTTCGTAAAGTGATTTTATGAAATATTATTTATGCAAAATAATTTATTGAAATCTCAAATGACGAATTGTAAATTAAAAGGCCACGTGATTTTATCATCGAAGAAATAACATGAACAAATTAAATTTATTATTTCTATTAATTTTCGACACTATATTTTAATGACAATTAAATTCCTAACATATTATCTTTCTTTTTCCCTCTCTGTAAGTTTCGGAAATCTAAAGTTTTAGATTTGTATAAATATGAACAAGACTTAAAAATTTGTTAATTGCCAAATAAGTTTCACTTCTGACATGTGTACTTTGTACGCACGCACTTTTTTTGTTTCTAGATGGAGTTTGATTGTGGGCTATCTAAACGGTGGGATTGGCCACTTTAAAAATTGGTATTTGTACCTAATCTTCGTTAACTAATTAATGTATGTAATTTTCAAACTCAATAAAGTTTTTAATTAGAATAAGTTGAATCTTATATTATAAACTCATAAATGTTTTTTAACTATAACGATGTTGTGAGACATTGTGGTTACAATAATTAATGTACAACAGGAAAAACTTAATTAATATTATCAAATTGTAATTAGGTATTGTAATTGATACGGAATACAACAATACGGTTTACAATAACAAAACTAATCACTTCTATTTGGTTTTCCTATTAGATAATTTACTTTGACTTTAAAAATTGTTTTGGTTTTTGTTCTTATTCGTAAGTTAAGTTCGGTGGCGGTTGTTGTAGATATTATGTTCAGATGTATGTTAAATGAAACGCTTTGTTTGAAGCTGGGTAACAACCGACTTTAATAGTATATTATATATTATCGTACAAATATAAATATTTTAAATATGAGCTTATAACTAGCACAAAATTAGGGGTAGTGGGGTTGCGTCGCTAACAAAAACTAACTTGGCTCATCTATTCATAAATCTTAATGACGCTATGTTATTAGACATTATCGGAAAGGAGAATGTTAAATTACAATTAATAAGTGTGGTAAAAACTAATGGGCTCATATTGGCTTTAAGTGTGCGAAGATTGCTAACATTTTGTCTACGTCTCTAATTATTTACTAAAATAAGTAACTTAATGTTAATTATTATAGGTGTTCCGACTACCCGACTAGTCGCCAATAATATCAGTATTTCGAGATGTTTCGTTTACAGCTGAATTACGCGCTACTAGCAACCGCTCTCTGCGAGCAGCATATCAACACCTGTATTTACTTCGCATTATCTATATAACAAATAGTACCTGTATTGGTTAACGAGATTCAAACAGCAACACACCTTATTTATTTATAGCACGAACAAAGCCACACAAAAAACTAATATATATACACTGTTTTATTAAGACATTTCAATAAATTATAAAGTTAGCCTGCACGACTTCAAATTATTCCCCTTATACTCGTAATGGTTAATTTTTATTTACTGGCAATACACATCCATGACAGCGACGCTCTTACCGGCCAAGAAAAGTATAATGTAAAGTACCTGGCTCGAATATGGCCACCTTAAGGTTTGATATAAATTTTTGGACATATTTTATGGTACTGGGCTAAGCATTGGTACTTATTAGTAAAGTGTATCTATCTAGTGTACAAACTACAAAGAAAAATATAACAAATATATTTAAAATTTTGAGTTACATGCATTTATATAAAAACGGGGAAACCACCCCGCCAGTGTATGTAAATATGCCCACACTTGTGGCCATATTAACAGTACGCTGAGTTATATTTTTATTATAGCTATTTAATTTATATTGAATTAAAATACTTAGTAATTATTAGGATATAGTGAGTAAAAATTTCATTTAGGTACTTGAAATCAATAAATCTAATTTATCAGACTTCTTATTATTAAATCTTAAACTTTTAAAAAAAGCAAAAATGGTATCAACTATGTAATGAGGTATGTACAGTGACATTTTCGCCATGCTCTGGTGCTACTAGATGTACACGTTTTGTTCCGCGTTCTGCCAAAACTTGTGGCGCTTTGTGTAAATTCAGCCGTAGGTAGGCACCCAAAAAAGTCGTAATGTAAATATGGCCAGTAGGTGGCCATATTTTCAGCTCCGACTTTTTTTCTACAATTCACTTTAATTAATTAAACACATCAATAGTTTAAATAGTGGCCACATAAATATAAAATATGATTTTTAATTATTTAGAAAATAATATTATAATAACAATACATCAATAAAATATCGAAATATATTAATATAGTGTAATTTTTATAACAGTGACACGTCATTCCCTTTTTGATGAATTTTGTCCGACTGGACAGGTGCGGGGGCAACGGCGGGTATGCCGCTTGAATACCTACCGAACGTTTCGGGACTTGTTCAGTTTGCGATGTTTTAATATGGCACTGTACAGTCAACAGTGTACTCACTTATAATTTACATCAAGACGATTTTCTAGATGTCAGGTCTAACGCAGCATTCTTATTGTGATTAGCGCGAGGCCTATATCTAGGCATTCTGAACTCTCTGACATTCCTAAAGTGTATCTTTGCCCCGCAAATTCCGTTTACAGTGAGCAACTGTCCTCCGAGATCGGGATTAAATACGAAACTAAATGATATGAGATAGGACAGAAGCTCTTTATTCCTTTTATTTAATGCACAATATAAATTTAACTAAAAAATATTATTAGTTGTTATTGTTTCTCACAAATTACGTTTGACTAGGTGTTGTGGGGTTTTAAATGATTAGAGAATTTTATTTTTATAACAATTGAAATATGTATAGAAATTTTTCACACTTTGAGTTGTTTTGTGGATAAGAAGACATATTGTTTAGTTAATAAATAAATATTAACGGCCATCTTTTTGTTTAATTTAATTACCAATGGATTTTTCTGTTTCTATGCATTTAACACTGGATTGTTTTTTTATATATATATAGGCAAACGAGCCTACGGGACGCCCAAAGGGCAGTCATAGCAGCCCATGGACACCCATTTTTAGCGAATGCGTTGCCAGCCTTTGAGGTAGGAGTACACTAGAATTTTGAATAGTTGAAGGTTGGAGCTCTCAGGGATGACCGCCACAGGGAGTATATTCATCAGTTCGCTAGTTCGCAAAAGAAAATGCCTTGTGAAACGGACTGTGGAAGACTTCCAGCCATCAAGGTGATGTTGTTGAAATTTGGAATTGATACGGCTGGTGTTGAAACGATTGTATGGTGAAGGAAAACATATTCAAGCCTTAGACCTAAAAAGACGATGGCGTGTGTTATGTTCAGAAGGCTAGTCACCTACTTGACTATTGGAAAAACAATAATCTCGAAACAGAAACATAAATTTGAGGCTAATATCATGGGTTTTAGCGCCACTGTTTACGTGTTATTTTGTTCTGCTGTTACTGTAAAAATGTGTTACATTATAAATTTAATTTAAGGGAATCGTAATGAGTAAATTCTGTAGAAAATATCGAATCTTTTGTGTATAATTTAAAAGAGTTATCAGTTAGGCATTTGTTCCGCAAGAAAAAATATATTAGTCGAGGTTTCGTAGCGACATCTAGAATATAAATACAAACTAATGCGATAAACAATGACGCCTGGAATTCATTAACTAATTACGAAGTGGTATATTCAGAAACTAATATGAATTATAATAATTTGGTATCAAGAGGTTTTATGCAAATACTAATAAAAAACAACTGAACATCGAATTACATTTAATCATGAACATTTTGGTTAATGGCAGTAAACACACAGATCTATGATAATGTTACAATGAAAGAAAACAATTGATATATTGTAAGCACATTCACTAATTTATACTAAATACACAAATTAAGCTAACATTTATTATTTAGGCTTTTTACAACATTTATAATAATATATACGAAGGAACAAGTTACCAAGTACAAATGCAAGTTTATTAACAAATACGTAAATTACATGTCTCCTTCTATATTTACAACTGACTCCTGAAACATGAAAATTCAAAGGCATGTACATCTACTCGATCTGTCCGGATATTGTATAAATTATTAGCTTATATTAATATAGAAAACAGAGAAACTTCAGCATTTAAATTTGGAAAAGCGCCATCTAGTTATAATTTGTAGTACTTCGTAGTGTAATTGATGCAAGTTTTAAACTACAAATTGTGTGACAGGTGGCGCTATAATAAAAGCATATTACAACTATGATTCTATTTAGTAATGCAAATTTGTTTGTATCAGTGAGCACAAAAATTTACCAGAAACTTCGTAACATTGATCATATGTTAGCAATTTGTTAGACTGCAATTACGATTTTATCTTTGATTCCCAACTGTCACATAAACTAAAATTCAGTCAAACTAGAAAAAAATACCTACATCCATGATGCTGCCTTTTAGGTATCAAATCACGCAATACTCCGGTCTTGTCGGATATTCACTCCATCGTAGTAGAAAGGAAAAAATCTGAAGTGAGACTTATAGAAACTATAGAAACATTCATAAACGAGTTGTGTCTGTATCCGGTACGTCAAAAATGTCTTGTATTTTTACATACGAGCGTCATAGTCACATGCTATGACATCTGTCAAAATAAGTTTTTGACATACCGTAGTGATAGTTAAGTCTTGACTCTGAATCTTAAGCTTAGAGCAGTGTCTCTCCACCTTTTTTTGTGCCGTATAGGTACCACCTTAACCTTTCTTAAATGGCTAGACCCCCCTATGTAATCTTAATATATATAAATTACGTGTCACGTTGTTTGTCCGCTATGGACTCCTAAACCATCGAACCGATTTCAATAAAATTTGCACACCGTGTGTAGTTTGATCCAACTTAAAAGATAGGATAGCTTACATCTCAATCGATACCCGCAATATTATTTCATTGCAAAATATTTGTTTATTATTTGATAATCACAATTCTAACACATGGCGCTGTGTTGAAAGTACCAACGTTTCACATAAGCTACAATTTAATGGCATAACCACCAAAAAAGCATGGTGGTCCCCATGACTGGTGTTCTCCTACCGTTTCCCTTGAATAGTTTGCTACTATTTAATATAACAAAAACCTTAGCCACAGCAACGCTTGGCCGGTCTGCTAGTATATACATACATATTTTTTTAATTCTTAAGAATGTTGAAGAAATTACTAGGATTTTTTTGACGAAACACAGTAAGTAAATTTTTTAAACGTAAGGAATAACTGAAATTGAAATTCCAAATAATTTTAATTAATTTTCGAATAGCCCTTTAACTATCAAATTGCCCCCCTGTGGGGCGTGGGAAACACTGCGAGTTGTAGATCACGGAGTCTTAATATAAATTAAACTGACCTCTGTTTGGAGAATTTCATAGAATTTTAAATTCGATAGTTTTTGTGCTCACGCCTCACTGCTACATACTATTTACAAATATTATCTTACGAGGCCATTAATTCGTTTGAATCTAATATATAATATTTACACATTCATAAAATGACTAGAGTGTAGGTATATGTCTAAGCAAGTGCATCTTACGAAATTCTTATACAACTTTCTCCGCTCTTATATTTAAACGTACAAATAAATAAATTCCTGGTTAAAATGAAAATATTTTTCATTTAGTTTTTTGTCTACTACAGAATACAATAAAGAGCGATACAGCGATCATAGCACGATTATATTAGTAACATCGCTGTATATTTACAGGGTAACCCTGCAGGGCCGTAAAAGCTTAATTCTTATACATATCCGCCAAAACCTTCTCCATTGGCGTCTGGCCAATGGTCTTAGTGAAGAACTCCCTTTCCAACTGCATAGGAGTGACAGATCTGAGAAGAGGCAGGAGTAACAGGAGTCTGCCGAAACGGGCAGGGGCGGCCCCATGAGCATTTCGCGTGTGAGACATTAGCATCACTTGGGCCTGGTCTTGGAGGTTCTCGATTTGTAAAGGGTCTTTGAGACCTCGTGTTTCTGGAAAACACATTTCAATTGTATTTTTTGGTGTCTACACAACATCATATCCGCGTGTAACTTTTATCCTTGAGGTCGTAGGTTCGAACCCTGGCTGTCTCTTCCTTTGTGCGGATTGAAATCGTTTGTACAGTAATGGAAAAGATCGTGAGGAAACTGACAGGCACAGAAGGCTGATCTCCTACTTGCCTATTAGAACAATGAATGATCACAAATACAGAAATGTTAGGCCAAGACTTAGAGGCTGTAGCACCACTGGTATTTTGTTCAGGTCCCATAAGAATCCCATGAGATCTCCTGGATTACCTCCAATGTAAACATAACATACATATTTTCAATTTTAGGGAAAAATTTAATTTAATTTTTTAGAATTTCCATCTAAGTAATATATACATACCGCATTTGAAAAGCACAATAGCCTTCATACATGCGAATTCGGCTGGGTCCAGGAGAACGGCGCGGTACCGACATAGCACTTCCCTCAAGCGACGACGGGTTGATGAACTAATACCGCTGTCTGCAACATGTTTTAAAAACTCAGTATTGTATCGCGCAGCTCAGACAACGACCACTTTTTAAGCCTCGACACTTAAACTATCGCGGAATATTACGTGGGCTTGAAAGTTCGTAGGCTGACACATAGATGGCGCTACTAGTATCAAATAAATTTTTAGTTAACGTTCAAAAGTCACGAATATAAATTTGACAACTATTATATATTTTGTATTTTGAGTGTGTTGTTTTGTAAAGAAGATTAAGATAGCAATTAACTGTACTTTTTTTAACCATCTGTAATAAAGTATTTTCTCTCTTTCTTATGTCTATGCCTATAAAATAAATAATACAAAACGGTCCAACATTTACGAAAGAAAAAATCAATAAATTCACTCAACTAAGTAATGAATAATTCGGCTGTATTGTGTGTTTGTGTGAAAGTGAGGGTGTGTATGTGGGGTGTACTCATGATGCAGGCGATTTCGTGCTATGGATATTCTTAATACTCCTTTGAAGCATATTCCGCAATAGTTTAAACAACAGTTATTAATTTAAATGCATTTTGTTAGGTCTAGTTTATTTAATGTATATTTTTAAATAATGTAACGCTTACCTTGGTCGGTCTGTTCGGTCCCAAATAAGGCTGCAGCGGCCGCGTCCAAAGGCAGACACCATTGTATGGCGTTTAGAAGAAACAACTCGGACCACGCTTCTTCTAATAAAATAACCTGAAATAAAATATTAATATTTATTTAATTTTTATTTAATTTATTAAATATTTCGATTAATGTGTGTAGTACTAATTTGATAATGTAATAATATATTTTAATATTATGACGATGTAGTGATAAAATAATATGAGAATTGACTATGATATGATTGATAATGTAATATGTAAGTACTATGTAAAATTCTACCTTTTAATTATGTAAGACAAATTTGCAAGTCATTATGTGTGGCAGAATATGCGAAATTTAGATTGTACCTCCATTAGATTTTTGTACCATTCTTGCAAATTATTATAATGTTTGGTAACTGTTTATTTTAGTTCAGATTCGATTCCTGATCCTGGTACACAGTTGCAAACGGACCTAAGCCAAGTGAATGTAGTTTTTATTAATGTTTCTTGTAGAATTTAGAGTGGTGATAGCCTAATGGCTTCAGCATGCGATTCTCATCCCTGAGGTCGTAGGTTCGATCCCCGGCTGTGCACCAATGGATTTTCTTTCTATGTGCGCTTTTAGCATTCGCTCGAAAGGTGAAGGAAAACATCGTGAGGAAACCGACATGTCTTAGACCCAAAAAGTCGACGGCGTGTGTCAGGCACTGGAGACTGATCACCTACTTGCCTATTAGATTGAAAAATGATCATGAAACAGATTGAGAAATCTGAGGCCCAGAACTGGAGAGGTTTAGCGTCACTGATTTATTTTTTATATTTTTTTGTTGAATTTTGAGGGTTATTCCTGATGATATAAATGAATTTTGGTAGGTCTAACAATTTGATAGATTCGTGTAGCTGTTTTGGGATTATTTCATTATTACAAATTGATCGGGATTGATACATTGTTAAGGGTCATCCTTTCCTTTATTATTGTTATTACTAATTATAAACACCGATATACTAAGTTTCATATGGGCTTACCAAATAACCCTATCATGATATGTCGATTCAGAGTTACAGTTGGAAATACCCGCTTTTGTTTCCTCTAAGAAAAAATTGTTGAAAGTATTTTGGAAATTGGTGTTTGAACTGTAGCTGTGCTTTGAGATTAGTTTTGAATTTACCTGATCTCTGAATGAGAGACTGGCGAATGACGGCAAGTTCTTCGCCCACTTAACAGCCATAAATAAGAGACGAGCTGCCGTCTCCGCAGCGCTCTCTACGCCCAACGCACTAAAAATCGTAGTTAGAAACTTTATTAAGACTAAATGTTGGAAATTATGTGGAAAAAGCTGAATAAATAAACAAATCTAAACTGTATATTCAATTGGAAATATTGGAAATAAACGGACTTAATTATTATTATTATTAAATGTTCGATTAGGACAGGAGACTGAGA
This sequence comes from Pieris macdunnoughi, assembly GCA_905332375.1. Lineage (NCBI taxonomy): Eukaryota > Metazoa > Arthropoda > Insecta > Lepidoptera > Pieridae > Pieris > Pieris macdunnoughi. Next base: position 1,812,717 of record CAJOBZ010000067.1, on the reverse strand, counting down.
CCAGAGACGGAGACTGTGATCGTCACGGCGACAGTTCACGTGTGCGACTAAAACCGAAAACAGAATAGTGAGACCGAAGACTGTCTCCATGTTCTGTCATTACTAGGCAAATTCTTAACAATAGGTGATACTTTAGTTAATAATAATTTCTTTAAAATAACCTTTCTTTAGAAATGTAATAATAATATAAGATCAAATCATCTTCTTCCAATAGTAACTTGGAGTTCAAATACAATTATTGAAATTAAAATCTTAATTAAAACTGACAGATATAATCGAAGTTATTCGCGAAATCACAAGAGTGAGAATTGACCATTGCTGAAAAACTAAACTTCAAGTTGTCTAAATTGATCTTCTAAATATATTCCATATAAAATACAAAAACTTTAATAAAATTCCATTTCTTTTTAACGATTTATTTCTGTGAAGTAGGTACTAAAAAGTGTATAGAATCAGAAAAGAAAAGTGTGTCTCACCCATAAGGCATGCAATTCTGTGGGTAGCTTATAGCTGGGGGTGAGTATGATGTGGAATCCTCTTCATTTGTCACATCAATGCTGTCATCTGAAAGCGAAATGAAGAAGTCCTATACAACCTAATGAGTGAACATTGTTTAATATTCCTTTGTTAATGTGCGTATTAATAAATTAAATAAACGAATGTATAAAAAGCACATAGAAGCCGCGGGTAGACAATAAGATACTGAATAAAACTTACCATCACTATCAGAGTGAGCATTCCCTTCATCATGAGTGTCATGAACGGAGTCTGGCTGAATAGGCGGTGGTGGGGGCAAGGCTGGGTAATGGGGTGATAGTAGTGGGTACCGTGCTGGTGAGAGTGCCATTGCCAGCGATACTGGAGGGCTGCAACAAGCATATTAAAATTGTTACTAAGATGGGTTTAGCAGTAAGACCGCTGACAAATCCTGTCTAGTACCTATTTTGTGATATTGTTTTTGTTAGTTTCAAAGCACGGTGTTCTTAATGGTCGGATAGATTTAGAAGCTTATTAGTTGCAATAACTTCTTTAAGAATCCCTTTTCTGTATGCGACAAAATATGCAAATGTGTCTCATACGGATACAAATTATCTGCGTAACTCGCCGATGTTTCGGGTTTTCTAACTACAATACAGATAGAAGATACCGAACAAATTTATGACCTTACCATAGATGGTGGGAGGAATTATTTTAGGAGCAGAAGGACTTTGGCTTTATTTAGAAGTAGAAACAATCTCTTTTTTCTCTAAAATATTAAGTTGTAGTTTGCTTGATGTTTAATTTCAGTTTTTTTAATCTATTAATTGACTTATGTTGTCTGTTTCGTATATTATGTTGAACAATGTAATTTGTTTTGGCTTTATAATATATTGTCTAAGTGTTTAGTTTTAAATATGTGTAGTGTAAGATTACTTATAAATACCTAATAATAATAAAAGTAATTTTTCCTGGTTGAATATAGGGTTCCTCACGATGAGGTCACTTTTCTTAGATGTACACGTGTCACACGTTGTGCAGTCAACGTGAAATAGACCTACTTGCCTGAAGAATCATTAATAATTTGTAACTGAACTGAATTTAAACTAGCCGTGCTTCCATAGCCTAAAGCTTTTCTCGCTAAATAGACTTATAAATGCAAAAATATATTTTTTTTTTGGTATCACAGGCTTTTTTTTTACATATGTCTCCTATCGAAGTGTAGTACAACACTTTGTTATGTTGTCTATTGTTTTAGTTTCCGCACTCCATATACACATTTTTATTAGTCTATTGGTACAACATATACACATATAGCTGACCCGGCAAACGCTGTTTTGCCATATATATTATTTCTAGGAAACATTTTTGTAGTTCAATAAAATAACTATCTACTATAATAAATCGTAGAGGCTGAAAATTAAGGGTTGTATGTTGTATGCTGTATCATAAAAATATTTAAAAAAAATTAGTGGTGAACATTTAGGAGGATGAAAAATATATGATGTCCGATTCGCAGACCTAACCAATATGCACACAAAATTGCACGATTGAGCCATTTCGGAGGACTTATTACATACACCATAACACGAGAACTTTATATAGGTATTAAATTGGGTTTAATTATCGTACTTAAAGTCTTGCGGAAGTTGGTGGACTTGGTTTCTTTGAACCCAGGGGAAATGTGCGACGTCGAAGGCCGAGGTTGTTTGCGATACCAAGCGCCAGAACTAGTCTGTTGCACAGATCACCAAAGATGTTACGCCTACTGAATGCTGTTCGACACTATTGAATTTATATGTTCGCAAAGTTCACAGTAGCGATATTGATATCTTAATATATGTTTTTCGACATTATAGTCTTTTATTAATTTTGTCAATAAATAAAAGTTAAGGAATTTTTCAACACGCTGTTATCCTTTTTAATATTAAATATTTTCACCGCTTATATTTTTTGATGTTACAGGAGGCAAACGGGATGGAGGCTCATCTGATGTTCAATGATACCGCCACCCATGGACATTCACACTGCCAGAAGGCAAGCGCTGCCGGCCTGTTAAGAATTGGTACGCTTTTTATATAGAAATCTATATATTACTAGCTGACCCGTCAAAGGTTGTTTTACCATGTATGTATTTCTAGGAAAAAAAGTTTAGTTCAATAAAAGTAACTATCTACAATAATAAAAAATGGGGGATGTTGGTAGAGGGCTGAAAATTAGGGGCTGTATGTATTTTTGTATGTTGTATCATAAAAAAATAAAAACAATTTTTTTTAAGTCTAATAAATAAAAATAAAAATTTTAGGTTTCGAAAGATAGATAGTAGCCGATTCTCAGACTTACTAAATATGTATAAAAAATTCACAAGAATCGATCGAGCCGTATCGGAGGAGTATGGGAACGAACATTGTGACACGAGAATTGTATATATATAGAGATTTAATAAAACACTATTTTGACCGGATTGAAGTTATGTATTATTATAAATTTACAACTATTTAACATAATTTTAAATTTATCCGACGTTTTGCGTGCTTTACAGCGTGCGTAGTCACGGTGACGAAACGTCGGATAAATTTAAAATTATGTTAAATAGTTGTAAATTTATAATAATACATAACTTCAATCCGGTCAAAATAGTGTTTTAATGAATAAAAGTTATGTTAATCAAAGACAATACTATATATAGAGATTTAACATAGAAAGGTTCTAGAAATCGTATTCGCTCCAGGCAATCGCCACTATTCTAACACGCAATATAATCTAAAATAGCACGCGTAAATAATAAATATTTTCCCTTGAGCTCATAAAAGTCCCATTCACAAATATTACATTAGCATACAACTCATACAAATGATTTACTAGACACCGTTGTGCACTCCCCACGATTGCTCAGATTTGACTGCCAAATGTTGTGGGGTTGATTTCGTTTAAAGTGGGTTTTCTTGTTCGCTACTTCTAGGAAGCTAAACGAATTTTTATTACATTCTTACACACAGGTATGGCTAAATGTATTCCAATTAACTAATTGATATACACTTAAATATTCTTAATGTACATAGTAATAATAATAATAAATAACGCAAATTTAAGAAGTTGGTCCCTGTGGCAGTGTACCTTTAACGCTGGCAGCATTTCCTCGCTGTTGCGATACTTATTCGTTGAGCGAGAAAAGCACCAGGTCTGGGGTCACCGGTACTAACCAGGCGCCAATTTAAATCTTTAATTAAACCCACGGCCCAAGAGTCTACTCCAAAGGGAACAAATTCAGTTGAAATTGCTATAACTTGGTACTTTCATAATAGTGTTTTACAAACAATTCGTATTTAATTTATGCCGACCAAAATTTGTTAAGATTGATCTTGATTGAGTATAGCACAAATTGTGTGCCTTTTCATTTATGCATTTGTTTATGAAAAACCTAAGATACGTTCTTCCAACTTTGATTATAATTAGAGAAAAGGTGCTCAGGCTACAGATTTAAGTTGGCGTCTGGTAGACAGCACCAGTGACCCTGGAGCTGGTATATTCTCCGCTCATAAGCTTTGCAATAGCGAGGAACGCTGTTCGCATAAAGGGACCGCCACTGGGACCAATCTTATTATTATTATTTTTTATAGAAAAAGGCAAATGCATCACCTGATGTTAAGTGATACCGCCGCCTATACATACTTTCAATGCCTTGCGAGTGCGTTGCTGGTAAAAAATTGGTGCGTTCTTTTCTTGAAGGACCCTAAGTCGAATTGGTTCGGAAATACTTCAGTGGGTAGCTGGTTTCACTACCAGAGTTATTTTAGTTAACTACTACTTTTAAAAATTAAAAAAGGCAAAGAATGTCAGTGTATTCTTGTAGCACAATTGCGATAATATAATATTAGATGAAGCACCAAAGAGGAAACCCTTCCGCTAAATGATCACGCCACGCGGTCATCCGTTACTCACCTTTGATCACTTTGAAACTTGATTTACGTCTCAATGATTTGACGTCATTCATATCCAGACTACTTCTAAATATTCCCGGTTATTATTAGTTTTGACGCTATTAGTGACATTATGATTATTAATAGAATGGCTAGACGTGCAATTATTAGTTGACCTTTTAACTTGACAGGTTTATCACAATAGTATATTTCATTACGAGTTCAATGACGGTTCTGCACGTGTACTGAACAACTATTTTTAATACAGTTGCTCAAAAAGTGGCGTATTGGAGGGACGTATAGCGTTCGGGATGAGGGCTATTACATACTCAAGCTTTTTCTTTACCTTTCCCGAACTCGTGCGTTCTCTTTCCTAACTGTCAAAATAATGTCTATTAAAAAGAAAAAACCAACCACGAAGTTTTTACTAAAAAATTTAATCTAAGTTTTTTATGATGCAAATATTTCTAAAAAGAAATCAGTCGGAACTCTTTGCAATGACAGGCTTTCCGCATTCGCAATAAAATATACTATTTTGAATACAGAATTGTGTTAATCGTATCCTGAATGGGACATGTACCCAGAAAATTCATGGCATTAAAGATGCATTTATGTATCACAATTTATTACCATAAATAAATTTAAACAGTGTAAAATACGTGCGTGGTCACGCACGCTGTAGGTAAAGCACGCGAAACGTCGGATAAATTTAAAATTATGTTAAATAGTTGTAAATTTATAATAATACATAACTTCAATCCGGTCAAAATAGTGTTTTAAAAAAAAAAAAAAATCTAAGTTTTTTATGATGCAAATATTTCTAAAAAGAAATGAGTCGGAACTCTTTGCAATGACAGGCTTTCCGCATCCGCAATGAAATATACTATTTTGAATACAGAATTGTGTTAATCGTATCCTGAATGGGACATGTACCCAGAAAATTCATGGCATTAAAGATGCGTTTATGTATCACAATTTATTACCATAAATAAATTTAAACAGTGTAAAATACAATGATAATGGATGAATGTTTCTCTGGAAAACTAATTGCGATTATAAACGTTTAGTACTCCATCACTTAAATATGTACCTCCCAAATAACATAACAACACTGGTAACAATTTCGCGCGCGACCGCAGAGTAGGTACTCGTATAGCGGAAAATAATAAAGAAAAATTCAAATCTTTCTTCCAACTTTGATTTTGTCTCCTTTGAAGTAGGATGGGCTCTGGGTTCTAGTACGCAGTACAGTACCTGGTAGACCCCTGAGTGCTTTCACTCAACGAATAAGTATCGCAATACAGCTACTAAGTTACACGTGTTCATTATTAATAATAAGAAATTTATAAGGCTTTTAAGACTGTATTTGTCTGTAAAAATAAATAACGCGTAATGTACCAATGGGTGTACAATTTACATGTTACAATATTTATATTAAACTAAAAACAATTAATAAATCGAAATACTTTAAGCACCAAACTGCCAAATCAGTTAAAGGCTTCTTGCTACGAAAATTATATAAGATAAAAACAGTATGTTTCCGGGAGAGCAGAGTGAGCACAGTATTCCACAAAGCGTTTCCGTTAGAGAGATCATGGTGAAGCCAGCGAATTGTGAAACTCGCTTTTCTTTTTACTCTCGTGATGAATGGAAGACTATTTGAATTAATTCAAAGCTCTTTTCACCAGTAGTGGTTAGGGCTTAGTAACCTCGTGACATTTCAACCTCGAAAACCGAATAAATAGGTATACTATTTTACAAGTATGTACATATATGATTCATGGATAGGTTTTGTTCGATAGACTATTTGGTTGCGATGAAAGGATAAGGGCAAAATTATTGTGATTTAATAATTAATTATTTAATACGGTCTAGTGTAACTGTTTGGTTATTTTTAGGCAGTTTCATTCTTACAATCCTTACTTTACTACTAACATTTGCGTGGGCTGGGTAATTACAAGTTTTCTTTAAGCTTAGGTAATAAAATAGTAACAATGGATATTCATTCGTATTTATATATATTTTTAATTGGTTTTATTTATTAACACTTTGTTACCTTATACAAAAACATGCATTTAAAAAAGCACGTTACAAAATTTTCAGGCAACCCTACGGAACAATAAAAAAAGAAACATCTACAGAGGATAAAGTACAAAAAGTACATAAAATAACATTAAATACGATAGTAAATAACGAGGCAGAAGATAAATGATCAAAAAGAATTAATATTTTGAGAAAGAAGAGAGCATGAAGTTTTTTAGATAAATTAAAAGATTGCTGATATAAAGAGGTAAGGTTTCCTCTAGTGGCAAAGAAAAAAATATCCCGTTCCAAAGCAGGATATTTTACACAGTAAAGGGAGTGATATAATTCAGTTTTATGAGTAGAGTTTTAATTCTTCTTTCAACTATTTGTTTTATTTATTTGAATAAGAATTTTAAGACAAATGGTTTTAGTACATTTAACTTAAAACTAATATAACAAATCAAATGTTAAACATAGAATAAGTAAGTTATGTACCTATTATTATAAATTTACTATTATTTAACATAATTTTAAATTTATCCGACGTTTCGCGTGCTTTACAGCGTGCGTGGTCACGGTGACTGAAGACAAAAGGTGTTGGATGTCAAAAAGTATCACAGCTGTAGAGAAATAAAAAGAATAATATCCAAATTAAAATCTCAAGAAAAACTATCCGCGAAAATAGAGGACACCGTGAGCTTTAAATTATGTTAATTAATAGTAAATTTATAATAATACATAACTTTATACCGGTTAAAAAGTTTTTTCTTTAAATGTGTAAAGGTTATGTTAGGTTAATAAAAGACAATACTATAGAATAGGTAAACAGTTCCAGTTTTGCTTTACCATGATAATAAATTTACACTTACCCAAATACACCGACAGCGACGGCTGCTTCACGCAGAGCTCTCTCCTGGTCCATGTCTCTCAGGGTTTCAGGTCTGATGGTGGCTGTGTTGCGTGGTTGACGCTCGTTTTGAACAGCTATTGAATAATACATTTATAATTTTAGTCATGAAAATTCGAAAAATAAATAATTTGAGCGATTTTTTTAATATAATATTTAGAACAGATCGCAATTATTGACTAAGATTTGTCCCTATAAAAATAAATAAGAAAAAACAAGTGACGCTACAACCTTTTTAGGTCTGGGCCTCAGATTTGTCAATCTAGTTGGCAAGTAAGTGATCAGTCTTCTGTGCTTGAGAAACGACATCGACTTTTTGGGTCTAATTCCGAGTTGCACACGATTCCTTCACCGTTTGAGCGAATGTTAAATGCACACATAAACAGAAAGGCTATTGGTGCAAAGCTGGGGATCGAACCTCCGACCTCAAGGATGTGAGTCGCATGCTGAAGCCACTAGGCCAAAACCGCTCTTCGCATGCTGAAGCCACTAGGCCAAAACTGCTCGAAAGCAATAGCAAAAAAATAGCAAGAAAGGTCTCTATAATCAATATAAAAAGTTTTAACTGGAGTCAATGACTTAAACTACAATTAAATTTAAAAAATGTATCTATCAAATGAATTTATAACGAAATTTTGAATACATTTATTAATAACGTGAGCTTGCTGATTCATTTGTTCTTTGTAATAAACAATTAATAGCCAGTGGTGCTACAACTTTTAAGGTCTGGGCCTCAGATCATGATTTGTCTTAATAGGCAAGTTGATCAGTCGATCACGCATGTTTTCCTTCACCGTACGAATGCTGGACCTCAGGGTTGAGAGGCGTTCAACACTGGTCCACTTTGTAATAAATTCTATGTAATAAATGTGTTCTCTATAGCAATATATGTATTTTCATTTTGACAACTCCTGTTTATGGTTCAGCCATTGTGATCAAAGTTAAAGTTAAAAAACACTGTAATTTCATATAGGTACATATCTTGAGCGTGTAAGAACCTTTTTCAATGCAGTCTTGTGAGGGTTATGTCCCTCCCGAGGGAGGGTGTCGGAGGGCAGAAGGCTGTCATTTAACGTTATAGCTTTCGGTTCCGAGTCTATGTGAACTACGATCGATGCTTTGTAAACGAGCCTTATTTTATTGTTAACTTTTGCTTATATGAATGGAAAATTTAGGTTTTTCTTATGTAATAGCAGGCAAACGGGCTGGAGGCTCACCTGATGTTAAGTGATACCGCCACCCGTTGACAGTCTCATTTCCAGAAATGCGTTGCTGGCCTTCAATGTAACAGTAATCTGTAGTTTTAATTATAAAGTTATAAAATTACAGTACGCTTTTACCGAATATAATTATTAAATTAATCTTTAAGGAATATTTATATATATATACCTAGATCTGGTAATATGGTTTTTTAATTAAGTCTCACCGTTTGCCTGAAGGCTCATCTCGGGGAATGGAAAATGGGGAGTAGGTACACGACAAAGACTTAGGCCGTCCAGAGGGACTGTCCCGTGGGGACACGATATCTGCTTATTTAATGCTAAATTCATAAAATACCAACACACTATTAAAGGTGTAGTAGAAGAATAGAATCGCTCTACTAACTAAAGGCCGGCAACGCACTCGCGAGCCCACTGGCATTGAGAGTGTCCATGGGTAGCGGTATCACTTAACATCAGATGAGCCTCCTGCCCGTTTGCCCAGTGTTCTATAAAAAAAAATAACTATACACTAACGTACCTATAATGTATACAATTCGTTACTACAAATTTGTGTAACAGTTGTTTAGGAATGTATCTGAGTTTCTAGGCTCCAATTTCAACTCAATGGTTTCTCCCAGAATATCAAGTTAACATTAACTCTTGGCCGTGGGGTTCAAGAGCACAGGCGCTAATTAAAGACTTAAGTTGGCGCCTGGTAGATGGTACCGGTGGGCGGTGACTCCAGAGCTGGTGCTTTCCTCTCTCAACGAATAAGTATCGCAATACAGTGAGGAAATGCCAGCATTAAAGGTACACTGTTTTAATTTTCTTTTTATTAATTTTTAATTATTATCTATTACTATGTAGGTTAAGAATATTTAAGTGTATATTGTAAATACTGTTTTATAATATTTGATTGTTATTATATGAATACAAGTACTAAGTACTTAGTAGTTAATTATATAAAACTAGTGCCTAAATTCAATCACTTATCTGAACGCTGAATAGTAAGTGTAAGCTACTAACTTATAACGTGTAGTTAACGTTAGCCCCGCCATGCCACACTATAAATCAAATGACTCCGCCCACTTCCGCCGGCCATCTTTGAGCTCTCACTTCCGGAGTGGGATGACTATAGTTTTTATATTAAGAACAATTTAAGCACAATTCATACTGTATTACTTTTCGATTTTTAAATAAAGTCTCTACTTTAACTAGTGTGATATTTTACTTTCCTATAACAAATATAAAAAAAATAATATGTATATTTTATACAAATTTATTCTTAAATCTTATTGTTATTATAGAAAGATTTTAAATTTTAATTTACATTTTTATACTTATTACAATATCTATAGTAATTTAATACTAAGAAAATATGTGCATGTAAACGCAAAAATAAATACACCAATTTCAAACTTTCTTGCACTTTTATAATGCGACAGTATCTCTGTGTAACACATATATGTATATATTTTAATAAAAGTCCAAGGTTCCGAAGCCGAAATTTAGATTGAATACACAACTTCAATAAATCAGAATTCGTTTAAAATGCCAAGTGAAATTTGTCACGTAAATTATTCTAAAAATAAAATTACCCTTTCAAAAGAAGTCTGGCATAATTGAAAAATAAAATCAAGGAGATCAGGTGCAAGCCTCATCTGCCTCAGATCCCTAAATCCATTACAGAGACAGCAGACAAACATCATACCATCTCACTCAATCCCATACAGAATTTTACCAGTGCCGCTCCCTCTAGCAACCAACAAATTCATTCGGCTTACTGGTTATTGATTCCTGAGAACACCCCACAAATGATTTTGACTCCAAACACCAAAGAATAAAGTCGAAAATCCTCTATAGAAATCTGTAGATTTATCATTTTGACAGTTCAAAACGCGACCTTAAGCCTTTTGAGATTGGACGCAAACTTGGTCGACTTAAAAGTTAGAAATCCTTTTGGATACTTCATTTGATCGTTACTTCATTATCAATTGAATTTGGATCTTAATCCGATGTGCTAAAGTCCAAAATCAAAATGGCAACGTGACGTTACAGGGGCGATTAAAACGGGACGGATTTGGGGGTTTTATGGAAGGATTAAAATCGCATTAATCAGTGTCTATAGCTTTAACTCTGATATAAACAGTTAAGTGTTGGGATTCGATGTTGGATTTCGGTACAGTCATGACGAACTGCTAATAAAATTTTCATTAATCAGCTATATTACACGTATTACACATCGTACAACGTACCTTGTTCTATAAAAGAAAAAAAATATTATTTTTTATTTCGTGTGTTTCTGTATGTTAGTTATTAATAAATGTTATGTCTGTCTATATTTTGAGAAAACACAAAATTCTAAAAGATTTGGAAAGAAAAGTAGAGTTGACTTTTAAATTACAAAATCTTCTCTTGTCACTGTATTTTTTTAAGTGACACCACCGCCCATAGACCCACACATTAAGCTCCCGCCCAGCGGTGAGATCAGTACCTACTCCATGTAGGCCGAATTTGCGCTTTATAGAGTTGCAAGTGGTGGCCCGGAGTGCAGTACCGTCTCGTGTAGCTGAGCACACCAAGCTTCTTACAGGCTATTTTAGCCTTCCCTTCCAAATGAGCGCGAAACTGAACGTCATTCGATATGTCAACCCAGTATTCCAATGCTGGCTCTGGTTTTAAGGAGAGTGTCATCGAAGAGAGGAGTAGCGACAAAGGTTCTTTTTTAGCGGAAAACACACAACCTTGTGTCTTCTTGGGGTTAAATTGTACTAGATTCCCTTCGACTCCAGACCGAGACTCCACGTAGAGTTTCGACTTCAGACACAAGTTTGCTTCGGTACCTACTGAATGCCCGAGAAATAACGGCGCGACCTTGTAGGTCTGGGTCTCTGATTTCTGTTCCGTGATCTTTTCTTATAGGCAAGTAGGTGATCGACCTCCTGTGCCTGACACACATCGTATCCTTTTTGGGATTAAGGCATGCCGGTTTCTTCAAGATGTTTTCGTTCACCGTACGAGCGAGTATTAAATGCGCACATAGAAACACATTGGTGCATGGGTATGAACCTACGAATCCAGGGATGAGAGCACGTTGAAATCACTAGGTCAAATGCTTATATTCTTTTGTTACATTATGGTTGATAGGTAATTTAACTAATTTATATTTAATTTCTTTGAGTTTTTAATATTAATACGAGACGTGAAACTGTTTTTTGTAGAAACTGACGATAATATTGAAAAAAAAAACTTTTTACGGCCAAATTGCTAAATTGAAAATGAAAATGTTTCAAATGTATTCATTGACTCGGTATAAATAATGGGGTGACCCTTTATCGCAAAGCAAATTATTTAATTATAACTAACAAAATTGCAAAACAACAATTATTTTTACCGAAATTATTAATTATAATTAACTAAATTGCAAAGCAATAATTAATTTTCTTTGCGACAGTACGCAAAATACACAACGCCGATCCTAAAAAGGCAACAACGAGATTAATATGAAATCACTCCATTAGCATTTCATTTTACAAATGAATCTTTCATTTCCTCAAAGAATACTCTTGGAGCTGGCAAATTTGTCTGATTGTTTCACGCATAATTTTGGATAGAGATTCTTATTTCACAGCATCGAATAGAGTCAACACTGACTATATAATATCTAGTCTATAATCTATTGATCAAGTCTATAGCTTTTATGACATTTAATGTTCTTGCCAGATATCTACGCTCGCACAATACTTTTAACCTTCCGACTCCCAGAACCAACATTGGGTTCCGTGTGCCTCTTCACAGGTTGTGTTCTACCTTGGATTCTGCCACTAACATTGACCCTTTTTCGCATTTAAGAATAAGTTAAAACTATTAATGTCTTAAGCCTTGTATCTTCTTTGTTTTTTATAGCTGCTAGTTTGTTTGTCGTTCTCCTAATTTATAAATATTGTGCTGGCATGTTTTGTCTTGTTTTGCTTTGTATTAGGTATAGGTATTCTTTATCAGTGAAACTTTTTGTAGATATGTCCAATGTGTTTATTTTATGTTTTACTTTTATTTTATTTATACTATATAGAGATATACGTATCTCTTTAGTTTCCTTAATAAATAAATAACAATAAATAGTCCATAGTCTGTAGATCTAGTCTATAGTCACAAAAATCAACTTGAATAAACTAAAAAAATAATCATGTAATACTTCCAACGTGAATTAATGTGGAACAGCTAGTAGATAAATAAAACTAAAAGATAGAAATTATGTAACGATTAGATATTCGTTCCTAAACCACAACATATTATATCTGTTATTTTATCAAAAAAGCTTCCATTTAGTTGAGACGAAATTCGCATATATTAACAATAGACATTGTTGAAGACCATTAAAATACATTCGTCAATTAAATAAACCACAAGCCCTTAAGCCGAATCTAATAAGACCCGCCTTCTTTATAATGAAGGGCATTAGAAACACATAATTAAGCAAAAACTACAAAGCGTTGCCCTAAAGCAGTTCACACTTATTCAAATGAGCGCCCTACCGTGAAGAATCTATGCGGTTGCATCCGCTCAGATGTATTTTAAAAGTAAATTAAAATAACATAGAGTTCGGTAAATTCCCACCCTCCTTAGATAAATGCTTGATATATTCATAAAGAACATTAGTAATGTTTCGATTAATGTTAGAGACTACGGCCGAAGCCATCTTTCGTTTCGTTTACGTATTGTACGTTTTAAAAGGTATAATTTAAACCATAACGTTATAAGAACGTCAACAGAATAAAAATACGCTCGCTTACTATATTAAGATTACAAATTCGAGCAAACTTTTTTCTATAAACAAAACAAATCAATCTCACGCATAAATCAGACTCGAACAAAGCTCATTTGAAACTCGCAAACAAAAATCTCCGCAATCAAACTTGAAACTTCCATTACTCGATTACCATAACCTACGAGTTCTCGAACAATGTAGCATTGATTTAATTTAACACGAAAAGAAACTGACAAAAAGATGTTGAAGTAATGAGGGCGGACCGAGTGCGCCTCCCTGCGCAACCCCGGTATATTCTGGCCTTTATAGCTTTAAGCTTTGCATTATTTTGCTCTCGGGTCTCTGCAGTGTAAAGGAAAGCTTAATTGAGTTACACTTTGAGATGTCGACGCGACAATGTCATTATCTTGGGTTCTAGCCACGGTTCACTTTGTCAAACGCCTCGGCGTTTTCCTTTGCCATTTTAATTGGTGTTATTTAATTTAATTATGTGTCACGTATTTGTATTACCTACACGTTTTTGTTTGGTAGGTTCATTATCGCGATTAGATTATGTGTTTATTATTTTTGTTTATTCATCGTACCACGAATTATTATAAAATGTTCCTTATGGTAAAAATACAATTTTAAAAACAGAACTAAGACATGCGGGATTTTGTCTTATAACTAACCAGATGTAAAACACTTCGGTACCATTGTCCTGCTTTTAACTAACTAGTAAACTACTCTACATAAGGGCCGAACTGTGAATGTAATATTAAAATGAATCAAGTTTACTTATAAACTGATGTTTATAGATATTACAAGCCAAATATAATATCGACTATTGATGTAAAAGGCGTGAGTGACAACATTGTCTCTATTAGGGAGAATTGAATTGGGACAATGGTAAGCCTCAGGCAAGGGTTACTAATAACAGCTTGCCAACTTAATACTCAAGGGGACTAAGATAATCGCATGAGAACTGCGCTTCATGACATATTTATTGCTTATTTTTATGAATATTGCTTATGGTTACATAACCGAACGATTATTCATGTATTTTTAAATCCGAATGAAAATGTATTTAATTATTTAGATATATAGTACCTACCGGTGACGCCAGAGCTGGTGCTTTCCTCGGTCAACGAATAAGTATCGCAATACAACGTGGAAATGCTGCTAGCGTTTACTACACTGCCACAGGGACCAATCTTATTAAATTCGTTTTAATTTTCTTTTTATTAATTTTTATTACTACTATGTAGATTAAGAAAATTGTAAATACTGGATATTTGATTGTTATGATTAGGTTAGAATAAACGGTTTAATTATTTTGGTTTAATTTCTGGCCTTAGTCCCTACAACAAATCTAATGAGAAAGTTAAAAGGGTATGTGAGGATCGATCCAATATAACCTCTCATTATCCTGGTCAAGCAATACCACAAATCAAGTACTTTTAACGTGACTGTATCGGATCATTTCTACCGTATGAAGCCTGGAGGTTGTGTGGAAAATATTTACTAATTAATATTTTAGTTTAATGTTTAAAGAACTTTATTTCTCATTACAAAAATTTTTTTTTTTTATTTACATGAGAAATTTAATATTAAGTATATATACGAACGAGATACACGTCGCCATCAGCTAGCCCAATTCTAGTCTAATGGGCCCATTCTGATGTGTGTCTTTAATGCCCTTTTGAACTGATCAATCACGCTAATGTTACGAAGCTAAAGCCGGGTCCACATTTGTAGCATATTGACGTATCACGATCAGTCGTATCGTATCTAGTATCTGTATCATAAATATGGACGCTCATTTTGTCCATGTCGTATATTTAAGGCGTATCTTGTAAAAAACGCGTCCATACTTATCAAATGCTGTATCATGTCAGTGTATCGGCTTTAACTTTACAAATATAGACGCTTCACTTTTCTTCCGATGTATCATGATGCGCGTGTCTTTCAGTGCACCTTTCCCTTCTCGCAATGTTCAGTCATGTCTTCGTTCCCAAACGGTTTAACCATGTCAGCAATTGCTCACAGTTTGGCGGTGACTAGCGCCTGTTATATTATCATTAATAGTATTTAAAAAAAAGTTAAATCTAGACGTAGACGGCGCTGGAAGTGTTTAGAAACCGAAACAAACATGGTGGAATACCATTGATGCGAGATTTAAAATTTCAGTATACCAGCGGAAAATACAAAAATTTCACTCGCATGTCACCCATTGATGTTGTGTATTCCCTTTGATCATCGCGAAAAAACCGACACAGGATGGTTCGCGGTGTATCAAGTATCGTATCGCGATACAGTATCGTGATACAGTATCAAAATACGTCCATACCACCGATCGTGATACGCGTATCGGATACGAGGTGTATCAAGATACGCGCTTAGTGCGGATCGGGCCGTATCCGATACGGCATGTATCATAAACGGGTATCATTTTGCGTCCAAACTAACGATCATGATACGCGCCGAAGCCACGCAACGGAGATACGATACACCGAAATGCTACAAATGTGGACCCGGCTTTAGACGGCAACCGATTAAACAATTGCACACCCTCATACCTAAAGCCGGGTCCACATTTGTAGCATTTCGGTGTATCGTATCTCCGTTGCGTGGCTTCGGCGCGTATCATGATCGTTAGTTTGACGCAACATGATACCCGTTCATGATACATGCCGTATCGGATACGGCCCGATCCGCACTAAGCGCGTATCTTTATACACCTCGTATCCGATACGCGTATCACGATCGGTGGTATGGACGTATTTTGATACTGTATCACGATACTGTATCGCGATACGATACTTGATACACCGCGAACCATCCTGTGTCGGTTTTTTCGCGATCATCAAAGGGAATACACATCGTATCGAACAAGTTTAGACTTGAATGCAGTGAAATAAACATTGTTGAGCTAAGTGTAGTAGTTGTTAGTTGTAGTGAAAGAGGATAAAAATGAGCTGGGATAACGAAAGTGTTATAAAACTTATCGATGCCTATAAAAGAAAAGAGCTGTTATGGGATCCCAAGCAGAAGAATTACTTCAACAAACTGTTGAAAAAAGACGCTTGGGATGAACTGGAGGTAGAGTTACAACGTCCTTTGGAACAAATTAAAAAGAAGATGGATTACTTGTTGGCGGCCCTTCGGCGAGAAAAACAAAAAATTACAAAAACAAAAACTACGGGTCAAGGTTAGTATTTTTATTGAATTATATAGGTACCCTCTTATTTTGCTTACGTCTATTTTAATTACTTACTACACAATTACCTACTTCCTACACAGTTAATTACAAAACAATTGACTTATTTTAGTAAAAATTTCTTCTAATTTATTTTATTACAGGTTCTGATGAAGTGTACCGATCATCCTGGTTTGCTTACCCACATATGTTGTTTCTTCTCGACAGAAACAAGCCACGAGACAGAATTAATACCGTAAGTATAGCTTTAACTTACTAGGTTGACAAATTAATTAACTGTATTAATAAAATAAGCATTTAAAGTGATTTCCCAACGGTCAAGTGTCATTTCTGCTGCAAAATAGTACCTATTTAACCTACCTATGCATCATTTTGCCATGGTAATGTTCTTACATTATAACAATATTCAGCAATTTGGTCTCTCATATTTACCGCTGTTAATGTTGGTCTACGAGGAGTATTCGTTATTGGCAAAAACGATGTTGTGGCGGTATTATCCACCCTCCATCTTCCGGGTACTATTGTGCCTTCTATCTCTGTATCAAATGTACCTCTCGGCGTATACGTATTAACAGAATTTGGGCTTCTCCGTAGAAAATTATGAAGGTGGCATATAGTCATCACTATCAACTGAGCCTTTTCAGGTTCAAGCAGCAATGGTTTCCTTAAAAGTCTAAAAACACTTGACAGAATACCAAAAGTATTTTCTACAACCCTGCGTGCTCTTGAAAGCCTATAGTTAAATACACGTTTCATTGACCCTTTGGCATGTTGCCCTGAATAGGGTTTCATAATATAGTTGCTTAAAGGAAATGCACTATCAGCAACAAAGTAATTTGGAACAATGTAATCTGTTCCTTCTAATGCCTTCGGGGGTGGAAGATTCAATGAGTCGTTATCAATTTTTGTCTTCAATACGGAATTATTAAATACCCCACCATCTGAAATCCTTCCTTGACACCCAACATCCACAAATAAAAAGTTGTAGGAGGCATCCACAAGAGCAAACATAACGATACTGAAAAAGTCTTTGTAGTTAAAAAACTCAGATCCAGAATTAAAAGGAGCCTGCAACGTGATATGCTTTCCATCCATTGCACCAACTGCGTTTGGTAGGTTCCACATATTCAGAAATTCTGCGCTGATTTGTTCCCATTTATGAGGCGTGTTCGGTAACTGTAACAAACATCAGAATATTAAATTAAATTAATGTTGTTATTGATAATTACAGGAAGATTTAATTGAGGACAATGAAAAAGTACTCGACGATGGATCTGAAGTATCAGCGGAGGAAGGAATCGGGAACCAAGCACATGTGAACGAGGTACCTGAGACTCCCGAGAGTCAACTAGATGAGAGCCAAGTGACTATGACGCAAGAGTCCAGGAACCCAGCGTCTGCAGCGACAAAATTCAAGCATCCTGTACCAATAAAAAAGGCAAAAAAAAGTGTTTTGCAAAATGACCCAATCCTAAGTGAAGCATTGCAATTGATGAGGTCTTCAGCACAAGCTGCCACTGCTACTCTTGCCAGTACTGCTTCATCTGCAGCTGTTGCACCAGATCAATATCAAATTTACGCAAATTATTTAGCGTCCAAATTTCGAACTTATACAGCCACTACTTACATGGCTGTTGAACACCAGATAAACAACATATTGTTTTCTGCTGATAGAGGAGAGTTTGACTGGGAAAGAGGTTATTTAACCGACTCCAACTCCAGTCAAGCGTCTACACCGGCTTCAACGCCAAATCAGAACGTTGCTAATTCTGAAAAGTCGCAACATTCTGATGATTTTAGTGACCTTGTAAGATTTAATAACCTGTAATGTTCTTTTACTTTAATAATAAAATATGGCTTACCTTTATTTGTTGTTTTAATACATTGAGAATAGCTTGACAAGTCTCTGGTACTATTAGACTAATTGCTTGCTTCGATACTCTGAAAGTATATTGCAAACTTGTAAAAGAATCCCCACTTGCGAGGAATCTTAGAGTAATACTAAGTCTTTCTTTCACTGAAATCGCGTTTCTAAATTTGGTATCAGTTTTTTTAATCACTGGGCCAATCATGTTTATTAAATACTCAACATCAATGGGTGACATGCGAGTGAAGTTTTTGTATTTTCCACTGGTATGCTGAAATTTTAAATCTCGCATCAATGGTATTCCACCATGTTTGTTTCGGTTTCTAAACACTTCAAGCTCCCACCAGCGCCGTCTACGTCTGGATTTAACTTTTTTTGAAATACTATTAATTATAATATAACAGGCGCAAGTCACCGCCAAATTGTGAGCAATTGCTGGCATGGCTAAACCGTTTGGGAACGAAGACATGACTGAACCGTACGAGAAGGGAAAGGTGCACTGAAAGACACGCGTATCAGGATACATCGGAAGAAAAGTGAAGCGTCTATATTTGTAAAGTTAAAGCCGATACATCGACATGATACAGCATTCGATAAGTATGGACGCGTTTTTTACATGATACGCCTTAAATATACGACATGGACAAAATGAGCGTCCATATTTATGATACAAACACTAGATACGATACGAGTGATCGTGATACGTCAACATGCTACAAATGTGGACCCGGCTTTATAGATCTCTTTAAATAATTTGTGCGCGGCTTTGGCAAGATAAGCAAACTCGCTCGACGAGTATTGCGTGTAGTGGTGTATTTGATTTTATTAAATGATAAGTTACTATGTAGAGAGTTATTTAAATTTTTTTTAATAAGGATACAGGTGCTATAAACATATAGTTGTTTAATCGTCATAATTTTAGTTTCTTGGTAGATTTTATTAGTAGGTGTTAAAAAATTGTATCTGAATAGTGCTTTTATTAATTTATTTTGTAGTGTTTGTATTGTAGAAATTTTGTTTTTGCATGCTGTACCCCATATTTCAATTAGGTATATGAAATGTGGCTTGACTAAACAATTATAGATCAAATGACGTACAGATTGCGGAATGCATTTAGATATTGACCAAAATCTGCCTATAAGTGATTTTAGTTTGGTAATTATGTGTGATATATGAAAGTTCCATTTTAAATTTGTATCCATTCTAAGACCCAGATATTTCTCCCATTTTTTGTTATTGATTTCAACGTCTTGAACTTTAAGCGGTTGAAAGATAGGAATGAGTTTATTTGTTGCCTTGAATATTACATAAGATGTTTTTGAAATATTAATTGTTAGTAGATTTTGTTGAAACCAAGAAGATAGAACATTTAGGTCTGATTGAGCTTGAGCAACCATAGTCTGGATATTTGAACCAAAGTAAAATAAGCAGGTGTCATCAGCGTAGAGAGTGATTCGGCCGTGTAAACCGAGTTCGTGAATGTTGTTAATATATATTAAAAATAACAATGGACCTAATATAGATCCTTGTGGGACGCCGCATGTTATTGGTATTTCTGAACTTTGAGCATTACCTATTTTTACTATCTGGGTTCTGTTTGATAGATATGATTTGAATAATTTTAGTGCACGATCTTTTATTCCTATGCATTCTAATTTTTTAAGCAATAAGTTGTGGCTTACGGTGTCAAACGCTTTTTTCAGATCAATAAAGACACCCAGCACCATTTTCTTAGAGTCAATATTTTGTTTTATGTCGCTAACGAGATCGGCTGTGGCTGATAAAGTGCTGCTTTTTGATCTAAAACCATATTGGCGTTTAAAAATGAAATTGTTAGTTTGCAAGTAAGTGTCAAGTCGTGAGTAAATAATCTTTTCTAATATTTTTGATATTGTAGGTAGAATAGATATTGGTCTGTAATTGCCGGGTTCGGTTTTGGGGCCAGATTTATGGATAGGAGCAACTCTGGCCTTTTTAAGAGAATCCGGAAATTCACCATTATGCAGCAGCTTATTAAAGCAGATCGAGAGATATTCAGAAATATGATCAACTACGCATTTTATTGTTTTAGTATTGATCCCATCTATTCCACTACTACAATTCGTGTTTAGTGTTTTTATTATATTAGTGATTTCAAGTGTTGTGCATGGATTAAAGTTAGATAGTTCAGAGTTAAGACTTTGAGGAAGTGCTAGTGTAAAATTAATGTGAAATTGTGTTGGTATTTCATTGGCTAGTTTTAGCCCTATGGTAGAAAAGTATGTATTAAAAGCAGCACAAATATCGGTTGTTTGAGTTAACTCTTTAGTGTCTATAATAAGTTTGGAAGGTGTGCAATCTTTATTTAGCTTGTTACTAGCCAATTTATTTATTAGACTCCACATTTTTTTAGGGTTTTTAGCGTGTTTAATAAATTCGTTGGAGAAGTAATTATCTTTAGTTTCCCTTATTTTCCTTTTGACCGTATCTCTTGTAGTAGTATATTGTGCTTGAACAACTATATTTGTAGGATCTTTTTTCAGTTCAGCCCATAATTGGTTTCTAAAGTGAATTGCACTAATGACTTCTCCACTTATCCAATCTTTCTGAGGTGGATTAAGTATATTTTTCTTTACTTGTTTGCATTTCCTTACACAGTCCTTAATCGTATCTTCTAGTAAAGAATAATCAAGTGTTGCTACATCTAAATTGTAGGTCGTGAATAGTTTGTTAAATTTAGCATAGTCAATGGCTTCATATTCAGAGTATATTAACTGCGGGGCCTTGGATTTTTTTAACTCGATATAAAGTTGCCTATGGTCGGACATTCCTGTCTCAATAAATGCCATATGAAAACGGTCACTTCTTAAATTTGAGCACACGTGGTCGATTATTGATTTACGTGTTTTCGAGTCACGTGTACAATATTTTTTCCTAATTTTATTTATGATGTTATATCCAGCCTCGTCCATTACATCCATATACTGCTTAGTTTGTTTTTCATTCTTTTTCACTAGATCTATATTAAAATCCCCAAAGACTACAGCCCTCTTTCTTTCTCTTAGTTGCAAGCGAAGTTCTTCCAAAAACTTTGAGAAGTTTGTATCTCCAGGATTATACACAAGTCCAATTTCGGTGGCATATCTGTCTAATTTGACCCATAGGTAGTTGTTGCCATCTTTATATTAGTTTTTCGAATAGAACTTAATATTTCAACAAGAATTGAAAAAGATAGAGGTGAAATAAAACTATTAACTGACACAGTCTAGGATAGGAGGGTCATTAGATGTTAAGTGATTAACACTCATAAATCGGTGTGCTCTTGAAGGACCAATAAGGCGAATTGGTTCAGAAACAATCGGCATCTGGTTTCACAAAGTATTTCTGTTTAATGGTTTTTAAACATTGATTCAAAATTTGACTATAATTCCAACCAACTGTTCATACTGATTAATAATTTTCTCTTCTTCAGACATGCTTCAATTAGTTAATACGCGTAAAGTTTAACTTATCCCTTTATACATTATTACACCATTTCAATCCCACCGGAATTGATCACTAAACTAACAAACTTATGCACGGGTTAACCGAAAAAATTACTATTTTTAGGGTCGAATAAGCCCTCATTTGTATACTGAACGGTTATGGTCGCGTGCCGACGCGTGCCAGGTTACATATTTAAAAATGTCTTTAAAACTTAGTTGTGACTTAAATATACGTAGAGGAGATTAGGAATTTTGTTTCTTCTATTTGTAGCTATGAGATTAAATCATAAAGACTTAGTCAACCTGGGAAAAATAGCATGATATATCTAATATAAATTACCACGTCTTTTTTATAGAACAGACATCAAACGGGCAGGAGGCTCATCTGATGTTTTAAGTTTTTTGATGGACCCTCTCAATGCCAGAGGGCTGGCGAGTACGTTGCCGGCATTTTAAGAATTGCCACGCTCTTTTCTTGAAGAAAATCGAATTGATTCGGAAATACTTCAGTGGGTAGCTGGTTCCACATAGTGATGGTGTGCGGCAAAAACTACCCTAAAAATCGCTCAGTTGTGGAACGACGGACGTCGAGGAGATACGGGTGGAATTTCGTACTCTGACTCGACGTCCAATGATGAAACTCAGCTAAACTCCTCTAAATACTCTCCATGGTTAATGCGGTAGAAGATGGAGAGTGACCCCACATCTCTACACAATGGCAAGGGAACAATATTTCTTTCACAAAATTACTGGAATGGTTTAACTTTGTCTTTACCCATTAAGGAGTATCGTTAACTGCCTTCTAAGCTGAACAGTAATTTGCGACTAAAATCAAAGTTAGGACCACAGTGCTTAATGCTAAGCGCAAGTTAGTTTACGTTTTAGAATACATCTGTCTGTATGAAGGTAATAATATCATTTACAAAAATATAAACAAAGATTTAAGTTGGCGCCTGGTAGATAGTACCGGTGACCCCAGAGCTGTTGCTTTCCTTAACGAATAAGTATCGCAATACAGCGAGGAAATGCTGCGTTAAAGGTACACTGCCATAGGGACCAAACTTTTTAAATTTTCTTTTTCTTTTTTTTTATTATTACTTTGTTGTAGTATACATATATATTTGTAAGGGTAAAAAATTATTAATTTATTAAAGTAAATTTGAGTTTACACTTGACCAAGATTTCTCTATAACGAAATAAACAGAGCCCATCAAATTAAGAACAATAAGCTCAAAATCACTCCCATATCAAAACATATATGCTAGCCGTCAGACACAGAGTGAACTGTACCATGAAATGTGTGCCGACACGACCCCAACGGAACAATTAAATGGAGATAATTTAATATTACGGTAGCTCATTTAAAAACGCCCGGCATTTTCTGCAAGGTTTAGTTCTTACTGGAATATTTGAACATTTATATTTATAGACAGTATTAGACTATTCTAAAATGTATTAAATCTGAGTGCATATGTATTAACTATCTTCTCATAGTCTTTCAAAGTCGTTTTTTTAATAACTTTTTTGATATAGGTAACTAAGTACACTTATGAACGTCATAAGAAAATATGTTAAATTGATTCTAAATTTCCATTTACTACCAGTTCACAAATCAAGAGCCAATGATCAATGTAATAGGCAAGTAGGTGATCAGCCTCCTGTGCCTGACACGCCGTCGACTTTTGTACGGAAAGGCAACGGGTGTAAGGCGAGCCGGTTTCCTCACGATGTTTTCCTTCACAATTAGAGTGAATGTTAAATGCGCACATAGAAAGAAAGTCCATGGCACAGACGGGGATCGAACCTACGACCTCAGGGATGAGAGTCGCACGCTGAAGCTACTAGGCCAACACTGCTCAATCAATCAAAAGTTTGAAGGCATATCAAAACTTACCATCTTTGTTCATTCCCATTGCAAGACACTTCTTCAGTCTGCAAGCTTGGCACTGGTTTCTATGTGCTTTGTCCACCACACAGCGACCGGTTCCCGCTTGGCATCTGCTTGCAAGAAAAATAATTAATAATTTAAAAAACAATGATGTTTGCCTAGCACGGCAGTGTGATTACCTAAATGTATCAAGTAGGCATTTCTTTGTTTTAGCTAAATATTAAAAATTAATTGTTTGTTCGTTTTTATTCATTTACTCTCCGTTACATTTATAGAAAAACATAGAAATTATAAGAGATGCAACGGCCTTATCCCTAATAAGCGATCTCTTCCATGCAACCCTAGTAAGGGAAAACCCTAAAAAAAGAATGGTTAAGTTATGGTGGGTAAAGTGCAAGAAGTGCATAATCAAATCTTATAAAAAATATATAGAATCACCAACTTGAATCTAAAATAATATAAAAAAATAATAAAATTAACTAAAACCTAATCTCACTGATTTATGAATTGCGATGCAACACAAAAGAATTACAAAAGTCACGACTTAGCAGGATAGGATATGGTTAAGAAACCATTATCTCTAAAACTCTAGAATGGCTGGACCGATTTGGTTAATTTTGATCTTGAAATATTTGTGGAAGTTCAGGCAAGGTTTGCATAATATATATTTAAAAATTAAAAAACCAAAACCGTTTAATGTGTAATTAAAGTCTTTTTGATGAATTTGTTTGAGTTTTGATGCGAGATTCGATTAGATTTACAATTAGATGTTTATTTTTTAAGACGTATATCGGGTCCGTAAGTTAATTATTAATAATTTACTAAAGCAAGCATTCCCCAACATAGACACATAACAAAAATCTAAGTAAGAGAAAATGTAATAAATCCCGCGTCTCGCAGTTCGCACAAGACGAAGGAAAAGCAATCAGGCCCCAATCCCCGCTAGAGGAAAAACTATTCGATCAAAGCAAGAAATACTAATAAAGATTAAAGATATTTCATTACCAGTAATCCTTCGTATAATAGGCTTTCGCAGTGACATTTGTTGCAAACAGAAACTGGATAGATGCTTTCTATACTGTATACCTAGTAGGAGAGCGTATATTTTTCGAAAGTAATGTCAAGTATCTTGAATGCGGAATCCTACTAATAATAAAAACTCGTATGTTTGTAAGTATGGATGGATGTTTGTTACTCTTTCACGTAAAAACTACTGAATGGATTTTAATGAAACTTTACAATAATATAGCTTAAACATCAGAATAACAACTACTACAATTTATAAAGATATTGTGTGGATTGTACAAAATAAGTAAGTAGGAAGAAATCTACCATCTGCGAGCTATTCTGACGTGCGCTGCCAAAACCACAGTTACACATATGTAATGTATGATGGAAATGTTTATCTTAAATAGTCTTACAAAAAAGCCCGCCATATATATATAGATATGTGTAAGCGATTATAGTCAAAATAGTGAACCTACTACAATGAAAATTTGATAATTTATTTCAAATGCACATTTGGTAGTAGGTAATAAATTGATTCTAAATGAAAAAAGATACTTTTATCGCTTCTGGTATTTAAAGTATATCTCTTTCACGCTACATCATTTGGACAAATATTATTTTAATCCTGCGCATGCGCGGGCACCAGCTAAGTAATAATACAGCGCAACAGTCCTTTATGGATCTAGGCCTCAAATGGATAGTTGTATAAAAAAATGAAAAAATCAGTGGCGCTACAACCTTTTTAGATCTGGGCCGCAGATTTCTGTATGTATTTCATGATCATTTGTCAATGTAATAGAATAGGTGAACAGCCTCCTGTGTACATGGCGTGTCTTTTAGGATCAAAGGCAAGCCGGTTTCCTCACGATCTTTTCCTTCACCGTTGGAGTGAATGTTAAATGTGTAAAAGAAAGTCCATTGGTGTATGCCGGGGATCGATGCTACGACCTCAGGGATGAGAGTCGCACGTTGAACACACTAGGCAAACACTGATTAGTTTAGTTGTATGGTTATAAATAAATATCTGGTTCTGTTTTATTTATATTTTCAGTTCAACCTTTGCCTGATATATAGATTGTTACGTAGATTTCTCGTTGAAGTCTCATTTACCGTACTATTAAACATATAATGAGCCCAAATATAGGTACATAATTTGTCCATGGGCTGCAATGTCCCTTTATGGGCGTCCCATAGCCTAGATTGCCCCCCTATACCAGAAACAAAATCGTTGAAACGCCAGCTAAAGCAGCAGCTCCCTAACCGTAACCACGTGCTTTCGTTTTATATGTTGTATATTGAAAAATAAACACAATGGAATCTAGCAAATGTACTACATGAATGAAAATTTTAATTTCATTTTAAATTGGAAGACATGTTTTCTGCTATTAATTATAAGTCATGTACACAACGCGGTCTGTCATCTGGACAACATCTCCCTAGTAATAAGTCAATGGGTAAAACTGTATACTGTCAAAAAAGTTAATTGTCAAAGTGACAAATGAGGGATTAACGTATATTTTTGAAGAAGTGAATTACCACAGTAAGAGTAAATGGAATACGCCACGCTACGTATATACTGTAACCTCTTCTTTCTTCTTCTCTCTTCTACCATCCATATTTTATTATAATTCAATTAAATCACTATTTTAAGACCCGCAACACCAATCAAAACATTGTACAGATTTGGTAAATCAATTTGCTAAAGGGCCACATGTCACACTTATGTCTGAGGGTCGATTATAATATTGAGGCCGGTTTAATTGAAAGGGGATGAGAGGTCCAAATGTTAAACTGTTTTATGTTATCTACCCTTGTTCGGGATTTTTACGGAGTTATTACGAAATATAATAAAGAACGCTAATTTATATTATGGTGGTCAGAGAAGTTGTTCGGATTAATATCTACAGATCAGTTCCATCATCAGACGTCAAAGCAAAATACAAAATACCATCCATATCAACACGACGTCCGTCGTACAACTGAGAGGTTTTTTGTTGCCGCGCACCATTACTATGTGAAACTAGCCGCCGATGAATTCAACTTAGGGTCCTTTAAGAAAAGAGCGTACCAGTTCTTAAAAGACAGGCAAAAACGAGCCATCTGGCAACATGAAAACAAATTGTTTCAAAACTAACCGCCGCCCAAGGTGCCTTTATGGCGTGAGAGAGTATTTATGCCATAAGTTTTGACAACAATTATAAACAACTGTTCTTATTATTATGACATCATGATAATTAATATGACATTTGTATGACTATTCTTATATGGCTGATTGTATTTTTTATAATTAATCCATCTGAATGTACCACTTTGTTTGCAAATAAACGATTTATTATTGAAGTGAAACTTCTTTATCGGCGTTGGAAAAATATTTACGTCACGTGACGTCGTCACATTTTTCCGTTACGCGCCATATTTTTCTTGTCCTGCGATTTCGGATCCAGTTTATTAATTCGTTGCAAAATTTGTTGTTTGTGAAGTTTGCCTACCTCTGAAAACTAACTTCAGGCTTACCGCAACGTACTGTTATTTATATTGGATAATTTTTTTCACGTTATATTTAATTAATATTGCAGTAGGTATTATGTTTAGTTATAAATAGAAATTATGCTTGTAAATCATTATTATGTATGTCAAAAACCGTGTAGTGCGTTCATAAAATGTATATAAAAACAAAAATATATAATAACGATAACAATGATAGTAATAATTATATTACAATTAATGAAATTCTGTAATAATCTTAGTAGTAATAAGGTAGGATGAAATAATTGTATTATTTGTATTCTATTTATTTATTCTATTCTATCTATGTCTATGATCATAAAAGCCTTTTTTTAAACTATATCTAAGTTTAACTTTATTTAACCAATTTCTGTAAAGTTGCATATAGTAGATCATTTTTCGTAAAATAAGGTCATAAAGAAGTTTCACTTCTTACGTGCGTACACTAGTACACGCATACATTTTTTATTTATTATAGACACTTTGCCAGAGCGCAAGTCAAGCCTTTTAAGAACTGGTACGCTCTTCTCTTGAAGCATTTGCGAGTATACGCTTATTGTTTATAACTCCCTAGTACTTTTGCTGTAGGTACGGTATTTTGAAACACCAAAAGAAGCCAACTGGGCCACAGATGCAAACAGAATTAGGAGCATTCTGAATGGATTAAGTGGAATCTAGTCCCCCATTGTCATATCCGCAGTTTTGTTACAGATGCGACAGGTTTTTGATGGAGATTAAAGGATTTGGTACCGAGGGGCACTTGATTTTTTGCATTTTTAGATTGAATTGTAATGAGGAATTGAACGGCTTTTGTTACGATAATTAAAAACGGTGGCCGTGTAATGGGACTTTTATAAGTCTTTATAAATAAAAAACGTGTGTGTACTTATGTACACGCGTTAGATGTTACTTAGGCGTAACAAGATACAAATCTTTTCAAAAAAATTATCTTTTGCCTTATTCTTACGTTTGTAGAAAAAACGACACTAACAATACAAATAAGGTATTTAAAACATTGAAAGTTTTATTATAACGCATTATCTATTTAAATAAAGTTTATTTAAATATCACAAAAAAAGGGTACCTACTTATGTACGCGCGTAAGGAAATATACTTCTTTTGCATTATTAAAAATAGTTTTTGATTGCATGCAAATAATTAATTACAATTAAATAATCAAAGACTGGAAAAGGAGTCATTATAGTCAATAAAGTTCAGTTTACATTTGTAAAATTAAATAAATAAATATTTATTATTATTTTCTTACATTAAGTGTAACATAAATCTATTATTATTCGAATGTTGTTTTTAAATTATGTCCAATGCCGTAGCATCTTCCGTGGGCAACTTGATTCTGTTAATTTTGTGTCACGGTGCGCGGGCATCGAAAAATTTCACTCTCATCAATTTTTCATAACGTGCCTAAAGAAGTAGGTATAACTTCAAAAAAATTATTTCTACATAAACTTAAACTCAAACTCAAAATATCTTTATTCATGTAGGTAAATAAGTACACTTATGAATTGTCAGAAAGAAGTTAAATTAATTGTAAATTTACATTTACTACCAGTTAGCAAGTCAAGGGCGTAGAGCGGGTAATAAGAACTGGTAAGAAACTTTCCGCCGCTCTTTTTAATCGCCAAGTATTGTCATATATAAAAACAAAACAAAATTGACTAAAAAATTAAAATTTAGGGCACCCTTAACATTTAGAGGGATGAAAAATGATGTTGTCCGATTCGCCGACTTAACCTATGTGCACACAAATTTTCACGGAAATCGGTGGAGCCACTTCGGAGGTTTATTACAAACACCATGACACGAGAATTTTATATATTAAATTAGAACCTCCACAAATATTGTCGACCTGCCTTGCGATTCTGTAACTCACTTTCGAACTCTCACAGCGGCGGTCGCGCTCAAATCAGTCGTGAATCAGTCATTTTACGATTTGGCATTCTGATAAGGAGGGAGCTTGTAGTTTATTGCTTAAACAGTGTTCGAAAAGTCAGTTACAGAATCGCAAGGCTGATCTAAACCGGATGTTACAAACCATGAATGAATTAAAAATATCAATAATAAGGTCACAACTGTGACACAGATCAAGTCAACACTTGAACAAACAACTCACGATTTGTCATTCTTATAAAATGTTAAAAATGAAAATCGTTTTACTGAAATTATAATTAAATCTTGAGCAGTGTTGCCTAAGTGGCTTCAGCGTGCGACTCTCATCCCTGAGGTCGTAGGTACGATCCCCGGCTCCAATTGACTTTCTTTCTATGTGCGCATTTAACATTCGCTCGAACGGTGAAGGAAATCTTCGTGAGGAAACCGGCTTGCCTTAAACCAATAAAGTCGACGGCGTGTGCACAGAAGGCTGATCACATACTTGCCTATTAGAATGACAAATGATCATGAAACAGATACAGAAATCTGAGGCCCAGACTTTAAAAGGTTGTAATGCCACTGTTTTTTTTATAGTTCTTATATAGGTATATTTTTTAAACCCTTCCTCAGAAAGGAGTAAAAATCCGCCATGTTTTTTGTTGATAGCGTTTATACGAAAGTGCGTTCGAACGGATTGTATCGTGAATATTGTAAGAAATATCTACCACCAAACTATCAACAAACCGTGGCTAGTAAACAAACGCTTATATACTTAGATATATTTGAAGGTACATGACTAATAAAGGAAAAATTGGGTATATCGTCGCTGTAGAATGATAACCTCGTATGCCCAGAGAACCAAACATTACAGGAAGCGAATTTTTTTTTCATTTCGTCAATTTTCATTAACATATTATTGTGTTTTTGTCCATAGTTTTGGATGGAAAAAAGGACTTATTTATTAATAACATAAATAAGTCCTTACTTCATGATTAGGTATACCAGTTTGATATGAGTCTAAAAATAAAAAATAAATGTTTTTTTGACATACGAGGTAATCATTCTACAGAGACGAAAATTTAAAATCGTTGTACTGAAAGTATAATTAAATCTTCGTCAGGAACCATTTTGGTGAAAGCCGTAAAAATCCGTTAAGTTTTGTGTTAACGCTATTGATAGCAGGCCGAACGGATTGTATCGTAAATATTGTACAAAGTATGTACCATCAAACTACCAACAAACTGTGGGTAATCAAGAAAAGCCTATATACTTAGATATATTTGAAGGTACACGACTAATAAAAGAAAAATTGGGTATATCGTCGCTGTATAATGATAACCTCGTATGTTCAGAGAACCTCGTATAACATATTATTATGTATTTTTGTCCATAGTTTTAGGTGGTAAAAAGGATTTATTTATTAATTTACCATTCACCAGTTAAATCACATGAGTTTAAGAATAAAAAATAAATGGCTTTTTGACATACGAGGTTATCATTCTACAGTTCCAGGCGTCTTCTATTAGATAATCCTTTTGGAAATTGGTTTAAATATATCACTAAAATATACAAGTTAAGACAGATTGTACTAGCTTTAAATATTGACTTTAATGTTTGACATACATCGAAAATGGGAGCAATTTTGAAATCGAGGTTTCTGACCTGAAATTTAGTTGACAACTGAACAAATAGTAAAATGTATGTTAAATTACTCATGAGGTTTCGCTGAATTACGACTTTTTAATAACAACTCGTGTTTCCATGTTTATCAAGCTCCAACAAAAGAAATGGTTCTTTGTTTTCTAATGTTTATTTTGTTCTTTAAAATGTGACAAAATTGATTGAACTTCTGATTGAAATTCATGACAAATAAAGAGGAATGTTAATACATATACTCTTGACTATATTGACTATTTTAGTAGCAAAATATTAATATACCATTGCTTTTCTCAATAGGAATGAAATCTATATTGCCTAACATACCCTGGATTGAAAACTTATATTTGCACTATACAAAACTGTCCATTCTGAACTAACACGGGCCTGGGAAAGGCATGGAACTTAGGTATTTCAGATTAGAAGAAAATAAATACAGTTTAAACGCTATATAACGAATTTAAAGGGACCGAGCATTCGTTATAGAGAGGTTTCGCTATAGGGACTGAAGAATAAATGTATTGGGTTAAACCAAATAAATTTAACTCGTTTTAACGTTATAGAGAGTTTTCCGTTATAACGTTATAAAGAGCATACACTGTTTATCAAAATTAGCAAAAGTTAAAGGTCGTAACCGTACCTGTAAATGAGTTTCCGTCTAACGGACCTCTTGAAGAAGCCGCTGCATCCGTTGCACGCGAGGATGCCGTAGTGCTTTCCAGAGCTCGTATCGCCGCACACAACGCAGACTAAACCTGGAGTTCAACAATGATTATACCTACTGGTTTTAAAATTAGAAGCGGAATTGTATATAAGAATTCAGCGTATCAACTTAACAAGTAGTTAGCAAAGATAGAAAAATTGTCTGATAACACAAAATTAAATATTTTTATACTTTATACAAGTAACATTACTGGAAACGCTTTTCTCCCATACGGTAATCCGCGTAGAAGTATCACTGATGATAGAAAACATAAAAAATATACAGCATAAATTCTTTATAACGAATTTCAAGGGAACGAGCATTTTTTTCGTTATAGAGACTAAAAAAAGAGAAAAAAATCCAAATTTAACCAATCACAATAATGTATATATATATATATAAGAGATAGGTGACGATGGTGCGTTTAGTAACTGAGACCAAAATTCCTTACAGGCAATGTAATAATGGCACACGAATTAATTAAATTAACAATAACAACGGCGAGAAGGCTGTTATTACCACAGGTGTCTTTCTTAGAAATTTAGGCACCTCAATAGGTTAGTTTTTTAAGCTTATAAAAACAATTACACTTACGTCTGTTGTTGATGTCTAAATATGAAAAGATTTCTTCGTTATAGAGAATGGCTGTTACGTTATAAAGAGTGAATTTATGTATAGGTTTTGTGTTAAACCTAACATATTAACTTGTTATAGAGATCTTTTCATTATAACGAATGATGTTTTAAAGAGTATACCCTGTAATTCATTGTATGTAGAGTAAAAAAATAAAAATATAATCGAAAACAAGTAGGATGTAGAATGGGGTTGATGCCAACCTGGCTTACCCAAGTGATTGGTCTTCTTTGTAGGTGGATCAGGCAGCCATGGCCTTAGCGCCGGCGGTGCTAAAGCGGCAGCTACCAATGCAGCGGATGTAGGTGGTGACCAGCGAAGTGGTGATGTACTTTCTTCGCCTGTAAAATATTTTAAAACTCCTGAAGCGATTTTCAAAGGCTGTTTCATTTTTTAGGATCTTTTAAGAATATACTAAACTAAAACGCTGCGTCGATATGAGTCTAAGTATGTCCTTTTTAGAGCAGTGTTCGCCTAGTGGCTTCAGCGTGCGACTCTCATCCCTGAGATCGTAGGCTGTGCACCAATAGAATTTCTTTCTATGTGCGCATTTTAAAATTAGCTCGAACGGTGAAGGAAAACAAAAAGTCAACGGCGTGTGTCAGTTACTGGAGGCTGATCACCTTCTTGCCTATTAGATTTAAAAATGACCATGAAGCAGATTCAGAAATTTGAGGCCCAGTCCATAAGAGGTTGTAGCACCAATGATGTTTTTTATGTAGTTTTTAAGTGGTATGAGTGAGAAATTAGACTTTTTGCAAACTGTTACAAGTGGCAGTAATATTATTCCAACCTGCTAAATAATTTTATCTCTAAGCTACGATACATTTAATCACAATAAAGCTAATAAAATAACTATTGAAATCACACCCTTTCTTCCTAATAGCATTTCTGTATACAATACAAAAGTGGGGTCCCAGTATCGACCCTTGAGTAAGTACGTCACTATTTTTGAGCTTCAAGTTCTACAATGCACTTTACTACCATGTAATAAGGGTAAACTTTGAATCATAATAATAGTTTTTAAATGAATCAATTAAGTGATTGCTGGACGCCACAGATTTCGTATTAAGATAAGGCGATTTGCAGTCGCTTAGAAATTATAATGTTAACTTATTGCGGGATATTGATGTACCAAGCAAGCTGCATGAATTGGTAGTAATTTTATTTTATTTATTTTTAAAGTTCACCACATCATATATAATGATCGACAGTATATGTTACAAGCTATTTTTTCTAAAACACATGACAATAATGTAACAAAAAATACAATAAAAATATTACTCTTCCTTTAGATTTTACTATTAAGTTTTTGATAAATAAGCAAAAAATTTCTAGTAAAATAGCGGTTTAGCCAATCATTTTGACAAAAATAATACATGTTTATCGTACCTACGATCATGAATAAATTGATTTACAGCATCAATGTATTGACAAACTTTCTTATTATAAGCACTCTCAAATTTGGAAACAAACAAATATATTTATTTATTTTATTTATTTACACTGCGTTGCAATAAAAACAAAAGAAACACAAATTACACAATACATAAAAATTATAAGGGATGCAACGGGCGGCGTTATCGCTAATAAGCGATCTCTTCCAGGCAACCCTAGTTAAAGAGAAAAACTAAAAAAAGAAACATGATGAGTGTGAGAAGTGCAGAACCAAATGTTTTATAAAAAAAAATATAGAACCTTAATCTAAAGTAATACAAAAAAATATATATTAATAACAAACTAAAAACTTTAAAAGCTAATCTTACAGATTCATGAACAGCGAATAGTGACGCAATGCAAAAGAAAAGGAAACACAAAAATTACACAAATCACGATTGATCAGGATTCAGGATAGGATAAGGGATAAATCAAATATACTTATACCAAGAAACAAATAACAGTAACAAATGCCTAATCTTATCATATCGTGATTTCATTCCCTTGCATTTTTATAACTCCATCCAATATAACACAGATCCACCTGTTTATTAATGATATTTTTTTTCTATAATAATTCTTTATCCAGTATAAACTCCAAACCAATGAACACGCCCTGTGATTGTCGTTCAATTATCACTAACTACCCGGTACAGTAATTTGATTTAGTTCAGAACACGCACTCACAAATTGTATTAATTCACAAAGGTTCGGTTTGAATGTTAGCGATAAAATTTATATATAAATTGAACAAAAACGAAATTCGGCTATATATTTTGTCATATTATAGGACAAAATCTCAATAGAATATAGTAAAAGGAACAAATTTAATGTTTTTAATTTGTATTATTTCTGTAAACGTTATTATTTTATAGATTTTTTAAGCTATTGCATAGATTTTATCGCGGGCTTTGAGCGCGGCGACCGAATCAAGAAATTCCGTAACGAAAATAAACCTAACACACGATGACGGTGCGGCCAATACGCGTTAGAGCGGGACAGAACGCATACTGCGTCTCACATCGGTTTAGCGTGATCGGATAGGGGTGTTAGTCTGAGTCTGGTAGAGTGCCACACGTATTTTTTTATATGTCCCGGTAGAATGCGACAGCGACCCCGGAGCCTCTATAACGCGGCTTTGTAGGAACTACTCGATGTGGTTTTAGTGGGTATTGCTCACCCAGTCTCTGAATAGCAGAAATTTTGGCGTGGGTCGAGTCTCACATACCTACCCTTGCAACTTTTGAGGGCAGGGGATGCGCTAAAGCATTTTTTTTATATAATAGGGGGCAAACGAGTTTGAGGGACGCCCAAAAAGGGCAGTCATCGCAGCCCATAGACACCCATGTAGAGGATGCGTTGCCGGCCTTTGCCGGAGGAGTATACTCGATTTATTGCATTTCCACCTCGGATATCAAAAAAATAATAATATTATTTTTATATACAACAGAGGGCAAACGGGCAGGAGTTAAGTGATAAGGTCTGATGTTAAGTGATACCGCCGCCCATAGACACTAACATTGCCAGAGGGCTCGCAGTGCGTTGCCTTTTAAGAATTGGTACACTGCTTTCTTGAAGAAGTCGAAATCATTGGTAGGCAGCTGGTTCGACATAGTGGTGGTGCACTGGAAAAAGCGGCCTTAAATAAGTGGCATTTAGTATCGTATTGTATTCGTATTTGTCACGGCCTTTCCCGATTCCATGTTTGATTCAAGTTAGCTAAAACATGTATGCCTACAACGAATTGTATCTTATTTCGGCCATACAATGAGCAGAGGCGATGAGAACTTGGAGAAATTGATCGTGGTTGGTAACAGAAGGCAAAAGATCACGTGGCCATTCACCTACCAGATGGACCGATCAAGTAAAAGACTTAACGTCCTCAAAACTCTACACTGTTATTAGAGGCGCTAAACAGAAACCGGTGGAAACAGATAGTCAGCTCCAGATGCTTTCGTGATGACCACGACGCTCAGAGATGAGCTGCCGATTAAAAAGTGAGAGAGAAACCATCTATAAATACCTATATAGATTATTTGTAGAACAATTTGAGTCAAAACTACCTCACGTGAAAGTTGCGACATACGAAATAACTGTTGTTTTCCAAGGATCAAATCCAGGTCCAAAAGCTTTGCATAAACATGAGAACCAACTTAGCGGAGGGGACGAAATATTCTTTATTTTAGTTTAAATTTAAGGTGTTTAAAAAGACGCTGAGTAAAGCATTTAAGAAAAGATAGCGGGGTGGGTATTAATCAGAATGCGAGGGTACGTCAAAAGAAAACCAAATAAAACGGCAAGCGACAAAGTTTCATGACTGTGTCTTGGACAGAGAAATAGGTGGAGCTTCAAACTTTAATTTTAACTTAACAAAAGAGACGAAGAATTTGTTCTTGAATTGAATTTTTATTTAAATCATTACACGTTTGTAGTGTTGGCCTAGGGATTTCAGCGTGCGGCTCTCATACCTGAGGTCGTAGGTGCGAACCCGGACTCTGCATAAATAGACTTTCTGGTATCTAATTCGTATCTCAAGTCA
The DNA here is from genome assembly GCA_905332375.1 of Pieris macdunnoughi. Lineage (NCBI taxonomy): Eukaryota > Metazoa > Arthropoda > Insecta > Lepidoptera > Pieridae > Pieris > Pieris macdunnoughi. Next base: position 1,776,629 of record CAJOBZ010000067.1, on the reverse strand, counting down.
CACGTATCTTGAAGGCAGTCAAATATGCCAAACTTTTTACAGAAAAAATGTTTTGACAGCTCTTGAAACTAGATTTAAGTTTGATGGACGATTTATAATACGGGCCAGAGTCTATATTCGCATACCTACTTGCCTATTAAAAAATTGATCACAAACAGACCTAAAAGGTTGTAGCGCCACCGGTTGTTGTTGTTTAATTTTCTAACTCAATATTTACATGTAGAAAGACTTATAAACTTACTTATTTATTATAAATAAATCTTAAAAACGACTCCATTCCCTTCCCTGTCCGCCCATGAGTGCCTCTGTACAAACATTGATTTATCTTGATACAGGGATTTACTTCGCTCTCTCCGCGACTTCCAATTTCCCAAACTGTACTTTTTATGTCTCATACAATTTTCTTTTATGTCTTCCTATAGCCTTCAAAAGATATTACATAAAAGAACGATCATAACGTACCGAGCTATATGTTTTGTTATGTATTTTATTAATGTATAATGTGTGTATATATATACGTATGTGTGCTGTTAAATTCGTTAATATTTTCGAGAAATAATATCTCTAAATTTGTGAAATGTTAAGTATTATTTATACAAATGACTATTGGAACGAAAGTAATATGAACAACAAACAAATCAGAGACAGGAAGGTGTTGCTAGTACAAAATAATTTAGTCCAAATATCTATAGAATTCATATGACCAAGCACACAATGTACACTAACCTTTTTACTAAATAAAATATTATACTCAACCAGCGACCTCGGTAATTTGAAATTCGAATACATAATTTGAATTTAGAACATGAAAATGGAATTTCATCTATTGGCTATTTTGTATTCAAAACATTCGCTGACAGGGGAAGTGGCAAATCATGGAGTGGCTGAAAATCAGTCGAAGAGACCCCGCGTTACCGGAAATCGTGTTCGGAATACAAATGAAGGTATAGTAACACTGAATAATGGCGGACGGTAAATTGATTTTTTATAGTAACAAATCGTATATCTTTTTTATTAGCGGCCTGCTTCGGCACAGCTGGACATTTTGGACATAAATATTTGAAATTTTAAAATCTATTTCGTAGTTTTTGGGTTTACTCGTTTCAAATATACAAAAATACTACTTTTCTTTATGATACCTATTAGTACCTATATATATGCAATCACTATATAATACTAAAAAATAATGGTAAGTGTTCTATAGATTTTTTATAGAACAGGGGCAAACGGGCAGGAGGCTCACCTGATGTTAAGTGATACCGCCGCCCATGGACACTCTCAATGCCAAAGGGCGGCTCGCCAGTGCGTTGCCGTGCATTTTAATTTTAGCCTTTTAAGATTTAAGTCTTAAATTATATAGTTATTTTTACTAAAGTAGTAAAAAAAAAACATATTAAAATCGATCCCGCAACAAACCTAAATAATTTGTGGTAATTTAAGAAACACGGCGAATGTCTACGCCGTAGACGCCTTGCAGGAATTATTAATTATTTTATTTTACATTTTTGATATAGATTATTTTATATTAAAATAATAAATAAATTTAATAAAATTTCTCAATTCATACAAAATTTACTGGAATTATTTATAACGCTATAAGTTTTAATGAGGCAATTAATGCATTATTACTGTGCTTGGTAAGCATCAGTTCTGAATCTCTTGTTCTTTTATAATTAAAATAAAATAAATCAATGGCGTTACAACCTTTTTAGGTCTGGGCCTCAGATTTCTGTATCTGTTTCATGATCAATTATCAATCTAATACGAAGGTAGGTGAGACTCCTGTGCCTGACACATGCTGTCGACTTTTGGGCAAGCCGGTTTCCTCACGATGTTTTCCTTTACCGTTCGTTCGTGAATGTTTATTATGCGCATATAGAAAGTCCATTGATTTACAACCGGGGACGGACCTAATACCTCAAGGATGACAGTCGCACGCTGAAGCCACTAGGCCAGCGCTCTGTAGAATTAAAATATTATAATTTATTGAAAACACCTATGTTACACTGATTTAAACTTTTATTGAATTTTTCTGATCAATGCCAACTAAATTTCCTGACTACAAATTAATTTTGTAGTCGAGTTATGTTACAATAATCATAAGGGATAATTTAAGCTTAGTATAACTCCCATAAATCAAAAATGTATTACTTTACTTGTATGCTATTACTCTTATGGTACCTACCTGCTTCCACGAATAAATATAATAATTATTTAAAAAGCTTGGAAATTCCTTATACTAATTGGTAATAAATAATTACAGAAATAAATTTCTTTTGAATATTAAAACAAAATTAACACAGACTAGAAAACTTAAACTAACAAAAGAGGCTTTATAGCATTGTATTTATTAGTTATCTATGAGCGAAATAAGACCACTAAAGTATAAAACAAAGATATCATTACAGATATTTACCAGCTATTCTGCTGTCCGGATGTTCTGTTTGCGTAAGTTGTAACGGTGCTTGTGCCACTTCCATTTTTATTATTCACACAATTCAGATTATTATAATTATGCCAACCACATTTATTTCCATACAAATATTAATTAATTAATATGTAGCTAAAGAATTTAAGAATTACTAGTTAATATAGATTCAACTGGTCATTGACAATTTTCTACGCGGGTTGACGTTTCGCTGTGACAGCGATTCGCGCGCGCACCGCGGCGTTCTCAGCACTTTTGACGTACCGCACACGACGTCTCTGCGTTAAGGCGTGGCCGCTCCGCCCCGTTGCTTTTCCTCTCTGATGGGGATACAAGAATTAGGGTTGCTGATATGGTTATTTCACGCCCGTATTTTACGTTTTTATAAAGCTTACTTGTGTTAAACTTATACCTAAGAATTAAAAATGTTCTATCAAACATTAATTAAAACATAAATTTAAAAAAATTAAAGGATGTGTATTACCTACGTTTTGTTTACGCTAGTAACACCCATTTCAAAAAATTCATTTTACAATATTTGAACGCGTTTGATAGATTTAATTTAACGTTTTAATTAGCTGATAAATACTTAACTTACTTTTCTATTTTGTATAATTAAAAAAAATAAGACATAACAAGAAGATATTTATGATACCTAATTAAATACCATTTCGGCAATCCGGAAAAGTTTCTTTTAAATATGAAAATTCACAAGACTACTGAATTAACTAGGTACCTATTCTAACCAGTGAGTTAATGCAGTTGGCAACCCTATTTGAGGGGGTTTGGGTCAGCTGTTAAGCGCCCGTTTTAAGCTTTAATTTGTGGCATTACGCTGTTGCGTCGCGCCATTTAGAATAATGACGCCGATTTTATTGAAATGGTTTTCCAATTGCTGCGATGCGCCGTGTAATTTAATCAGAGAATGTTTAATTATCAGTTAAATATATTGTTTTTACTTTAATTAAGATATTTTATTTATTATAAGTGCACCATACTACTAACATAACCGATTAATGATAATATTAATTTATCCCTTATGGGAAAGGCAAAGGACTTAAGTCCATACAGCCAGGTCTTGTTCTTGGTAATAATTAAAGAATTTTGGTGAGTAATTTTAAAAGCCGTAGCCACGTCTTTCATTGTTCATAACCGATTAACTTAGATTTGACATTGTCAGTTGTGTCAATAAAATTAAAAAGTATACATAGACTTGATAATTTTTTTTTATTCAAGAAGTACCTATTTAGTTATCTAATATTTGGCAACTTTCGTATTAAGCAACAATACAAAAAGCCATAAACAACGCAGATTTATAATTTCCTGGCATAGGCTAGGTATTTTAAATTTTGATGTTTGCTATCTGTGATCCAATGAGAATAGAATATTAGGGAAGGGCGTGGCGTTGCCGCGAAAAATGACATCAGAGAGGAAAAGTCAATAGATTTCCCGCGCTCTCTTCACCAATCAGAATATTTGGCGGGATGTTATTGTCTATGTATAGAGTTATATACGCAATTTATTTCATGTAAATGGTGAAGATGTTAACTCTTGGAAGTTATTTTTTATTGTATTAATATGTGAATGTGTGTTATCAGTTTTATAAATTTGTTTGTGATGCTGCTTGTTGACTACATAATTTCAAATCAAATTTGAAATAACTAAAGTATTTCGCTAATTCAAGAATCTAATTCTTATGTCAGCAAAGGCAACGTAAAAAGTATGGTGAGTACAATAAATTATATACTAGTAGGAGGCAATTAAATAGTTAAATGTACAGGAATATAAGTTTCTTCTAACAATGGCCTATCGCGGCTGGAGATTTTTAATATTTGGAAATAAATATAGCTTGTGTTGGTCTGAGAGATTTTGTATGTGGAACTAGCTACCCATTGAAGTATTTCCGAAACAATTCGAATTGGGGTTCTTCAAGAAAAGAGCGTATTAATTCCTAAAAGACCAGCAACGCACTCGCGAGCCCTCTGGCATTAATTGTGTTTAAGTACATTTAAAAATTATAAAAACTTTTTGTGTGTTAAATGCAACTGAAAAAAAAAGTTAGCATTACACCATACCTTTGCTATCAGCAAGAAGGTCAGTCTGTGTCAATATTTAGTAATAGAGAATTGAAAGAGGAACAAAATTTGGCATAACCTGTGATAGGTATAGTAATTTTCATTAAATAATAGACTATCTTGTATTACTTTGTTTATATTCATAACCTGTATTAGATAGCACAGACAACAGATGAAATCCGCCCAAGACTGCATCAATTGAGAGGATTCAATATAAATCCCTCAAAGGAACCCCAAAAACTACCCACAAGTCAATCACCAAAACCCCCTTCACCCACGACCTTTCCCCCCCAATTTACCCCCGAATTACCGTTCACCCCTTAACCGCGGTCTTCAGTGACAGTTCAATAAGGCACAGCGACCAATCGCGGCAAACATCGCCCGGTATAAGCCAATAGGATTAACGCAGCGTCCGTCTCTGTCTGACATCAATAGTTGTGGATCGTTCTATCTCACTCGCACTCACGGTTGGGAAATTCTTGACTCGAACGCGATTGATTTCTTTATTCGAATTCTTTGTTTTGAAATTTCATGTGGAATTTAGTTATTCTGTGGTTTAATAATTATTGGTAATCAGAATTTGGCTTTGATATTAAAAAATTATGAAACAATGTATACAAATTGGGCATTTTTTTTAATTGTATCAATTTAACAAGGAACACAAAATAAATAAAAAGGATTTTTTAATAATTAAACGTTAAGTGTTAGTTCATATTAGTGGTAAGTGTAAAAATAGAACTCGGGGACTGTGTTTTCCCCTAATAGAGACTACCTATGTAGTGTTATTACTTATTGGACACTTTCTTATGTTAAATATCCTTTAGTAAATAAGTTTTAAATAAAAACGTTTATTAGTAATCATAACAATCAAATATACAGTATTTAGAATATTCTTAACCTACATAATAATAAAAATAATTAAAAATTAATAAAAAAAGAAAATAAAAACAAATTTAAAAAGTATGGTCCCTGGGGAAATGTACCTTTAGCGCTGATACGATACTTATTCGTTGAGCGAGGAAAGTACCTACCAGCTCTGGAGTCATCGGTACTATCTACCAGGCGCCAACTAAAATCTTTAATAAGCACCTGTCCAGTTGAACCCTTTGGCCCAAGAGTCTCTACTCCAAAGGGAACAAAATCGAAGTTGGAGGAAAGATTCTTATGTTTGAGCCGTTTATTATTTTTCGGCCGCCCCACAATTAAATAACTAATGAGATTTAAATAAATTATTAGTAGGTATTAAGTTAGGCTAGATAATGTTTCATGGTGCCAGTAAAGACATATATTTAAAAAAAAACATGTGTGTGTACTTATGTACACGCGTTAGAACTTAGAAGTTATACTTCTTTGGCGTAACAAGATAAAAATCTTTTCAAAAATTTTATTCTACGTTTGTAGAAAAAACGACACTAACAATAGAAAAAAGGTATTTAATAGGTAGGTACATTTAAAGTTTTATTATAACGCATTAGTTAAATAAAGTTTATTTAAATATCGCAAAAAAAAATTTCTACATAATTAAAGAAATTGACATTTTTTATTTTAAAATGTTGACTATGCTAACTTCAGGGTGTCGGTTTTCTGTGACGGTGTGCGCGCGCATCGTATAAATTTTTTACTTCGAAAAGATAATTGAATGATGCATACGAAGCTAGGGACTTGTTCAATCGTACCAGAGACACGTATAAAGGCAGAAATTCGTTACAATACCTCTGCACTGATACAATTGCATCACAAACAATCACAAAGGGCCGTTTGTAATTAATGCAAATCGACGGAATGTGTTTATACAGTGGATAAAGTAGTTCAGTGGTTTAGTGGTTGAACAAAGTGGTTCAACAACTTATAAAATCATGAATTATGGTTTTTTTGTCTAACTTTTTAGAGCAGTGTTGGCCTAGGCTTCAACGTGCGACTCTCATCTCTGAGGACGTAGGTTCGATACCCAGCTGTGCAACAATGGACTTTCTATGTGCGCATTTAACATTCGCTCGAACGATGAAGGGAAACATCGCGAGGAAACCGACATGTCTTAGACCCAAAAGTCGATGCCGTGTGTCAGGCATAGAAGGCTGATCATCTTCTTGCCCATTAGATTGATGATTGAGCATGAAACAGATACAGAAATCTGAGGCCCAGACCCAAAAAGGTTGTAGCGTCGCTGATTTGTTTCATTTTGTACCTTTTTAGTAGCCAATATGGAACATTTTGCTATGCGAACATAGAGACTGTTAGCTTTTCCTAAATACTAAATAAAACTAAATTTTCTTTATATGATCAAATTTTTCTCTCCATAAAAACATTGAGAGTTCAAGAAAAAAATACTTGAATCGGTTTAGCGGTCTTCGAGTTTTACGCTTCGCATTGATCCAGCCGGCTTCGAGTTTTACGCTTAGCCACAAATTTTGAGATTCATAAAAAGCCCTATTAAGAACTTATTTATTTAAAAACTCTTTTATTCCTTTTATTTAAATCGTGGTTTAAATAAACATAAAATCTTAATTATTGACGCTGTGTACAACTGTCTACAACATTACAGGGTTTTATTAAAACAATTTTGTATTTGAAATTAAACAACTATATCGACGTAGGAAAGCATATTTGCTGTAAGTAGACAAAATACCTAAAGTGACTTTTTACTGCCATTAGAATCAGAAAAAAAAACCGCATCGAATGTTTCGGGTCCTGTGTCTCTACGATGAAAAAAAATTTACAAACGCCCTTGAAAACGCCCGTACTTATATTTTTTTTAGCAAGATTAAATGCTGTATGTAGACCAAAATCCAGTAATTTTAGACAATTTGTACTTACAGCAAAAGAAAAACTGCATTTTTTTCTTTACAAATACTTACTTCTTCCCATTTAAAAACTTAACGCTACTTACAGCATTTCTGCGGCGTGTGATTTTTACATTCGTTTACTTACAGCAAGCTTAGGGAACCTACAGTTTTAGTTTTTTTTTACCATTTACGACATTTTATTTCAACCAAACATTACATTACCGAATGACCCACTGCATTTCTAGATCTAATCATAATTATAAACTAATCTTACATCTTGAATTGCAATTGAAAGTACCCAAATACATAAATTTACTGCATACAGCATATTTACCGCCTGTAAATTGATAATATTTCCGCGCGTACATTTTTCTTCCTTAGTTACAGCGTTTTAAAGGTTTGTGATTTAAAAAACTGTATGCTGTAACTAGCCAAACACGTACTTTTAGTAACTTTGGATAAAAAGTTTACATTGCAAATGGTGACTGGCAGTTAAATAAATATATGTTTCAAAAATGGTAGCAATATCATGGATAGGTTCGACACTATTAATTTTTTTCCAAAATTAATTAAGTTTTTTGGCTCTGGTGAACAATTGCAATATGTCTACTTACAGCAAATATGCTTTCCTACGTCGATATATATAAGTTATTAATAATGTGTATTTCACTTAATATCCTTTCATTTAAGTAACAAAATCGAGTGGGAGATATTAATTAAGTATTGTAATAAAAGACAACAGAAAATTCGTTCCGCCATTGTGATATTGCCACAGACAACAGATATTACAAATGTCAACAACGGGAGCGCCCTATCAGCTGTTTTTGACATCTCGGCGGGGCGTCTTTACTTCTATTATACAATTTGCAAACATTCAATGTTAATAGAATAATAACTGTTATTGCCAATTACATGACTGCATTCATTCTACGTGGATGGGTTTTATTAAAATACAGATGAAGTCTGCAACTATATTCCCTTGAGGCATGGGGCAGACGTTTTGATATTTTATAAATAATTTTTATGCCATCAAAAACATTGTAAAAAAATTGTTTGGTTGGTTTACGGACGATAGTTTAACGTGACAACGTCATAACAAAACATTGAAATAATTGCATACTTTTATTTATGAATAAAATTGAATCATTTTTATTTAATTATAAAGAAGAGAAAACTTTTTATCCATCATCAATTACCTATATGTATCACCATAATTTTTAAGTCAATTGTAACACAACCTATTATTACTGTACTCGCCGACCGATGCTACTTTTTTTTAATAATAAAAGATTAAATAAATGTTATGAGCTGCAAGTAATACCAAATCGGTTAATTATTTAAATTCCTACTTAAGGGACCAAGGACCGTCTGTCTTAAGTTAACGTAATTAGCTAACCTAACAACATCTTATATGTGACCAGTGGCGGATTTATAGATTTGCCGCCCGTAGGCTATTCAATTTTTGCCGCCTCTAAATTTTGATATCTTAGTCCACAATCATATCAATTTTCTATCAATAAAATTCCAACTTTATAATTTGTGCTCCTCCTCCTCCATCCTCGTTACATCAACTTTTCCCATATAGTTATTATTATTGAGAACTATGGTACCGTGTTAGATCCTTGTTTATTTTTACAGCAAAGAATTATCAAAAAACATTATTTTAAGGAAAAAATATCTCAATCGTATACCACTTTTAAAGTAAGGTAAAGCTTAATTCATATTTTGTAAGTATTGTATAGGTTTAAGACATAAGGTATGTCTTAAACCTATACAATACTTACAAAATATGAATTAAGCTTACGTAAAAAACATACATTTGGCGAGCGTTGATTAACATTTATTATTACACTCACAGTTTAAAAACAATACAAGAAATATATATTTTCTTTATTATTTGTTAGCATTATGATTTAAGTTAAATATAAAAGCATTACAAGACTTTGAATTCGCAAAATCATTTATTATATCGTCATACGAAATCTTGTTCATTAGCTCTGACTCTATGCACAAGAGAGCTAAAGCGTTTAGCTTTTCTTGACTTAAAGTCGATTGTAGGTAGTTCTTTACTCTCTTCAAGCAAGAGAAGCTTCTTTCGCCTGAACAATTTGCCGCTGGTGTACAAAGAGCCATACGAAGTGCTATATCCAAGTTTGGATAAATGTTTCCTAGATTCTGTTCTTGCAGGAATGAAGACAGACTTATTAACGATCCGTTGAATAAAAATTGCAGCTGAGTATTGTTTTATCTTATTATAATTAATTCATTCCGATTAGCATTTTCTGAAAAAGTTGGCTTTGCGAAAAAGTTATCAAATCTACTGATGTAAACATTTAATTTAAATAAGTCGTGTACGACATGAGCGCTTAAGGCCTGCTCATTTGGATTTTCCAAACTTTTTCGTACTGCAAATAAAATAATTAACTGATAAAATGTATCAATTTTCTAATGAGCAAATTGTCTCACTTCATATTTTGTGGAGGGATTTTTTTTATTGTCAAGTCCCAGTCGTTCAACTATCAGTTATTTGATTAATATGATCTCTATAAGATATTGAACTAGTTTTTTATTTAATAAAAATTAGTCAATTTTAGTCAGTATTTTTATTAGACCATCGATATTATATCGATTGAATTGGGTAAGCAGATCTCATAATTATTAGGTACACGGAGAAAAAATTATAGCAGTTATCAGTGAAGAATATATGTAAAAATTACTAATTTTCGATTATAATATCGAATCGCGATATTCTAAAAGTTCATAATCATTAATGTATAATTAGTAAAGCGTTTAGGAATTGTTCATGCAGAGATGTTGAAATATTTTTTAATTAGCACTGTATATGAGAATATTTCGATTTTTGTTAAATATTTTAATTTCTCTCCAATTTTCGAAATTCGTATTATGTGTGTGTTTTAAATAATTTTTTTTTTTTAAATTTGTAAACCGAAATAAAAAATTTATGAACTAAATTTGCCGCCCCTAAAAATTTGCCGTCCTAGGCTCCAGCCTACTCAGCCTGCTGGTAAATCCGCCACTGTATGTGACCATGTCATCTTTTATGTTTTAAATAGATACATTGTCTTGACTATCACATGGAATCACAATGTATCTCAAAAGTAATACAAGTTATGTTAAATTAGTCAATATATATGTCGCAGCCAACAACAACGGATCGATGACGTTTCATTACTTGCCTAGCCTGTTGACTGTTAATTTTTTCCTTAATTTATACACTAAATATATACTAATAATATTTTAAGTTTGAAGCGTCTATGCTAGAAATGCCTTTAGTCAGTCGGAGAGTGACAAAGTAATTTGACAAGTTATAATTCTAAACTTCTTGTTCAATTGAAATTTGAAATATACCTTGTTTATACAATACCTGCTTGGTAACTGTAAATTCAGGCTTCTAGTTTTGTCCACAAGGAAGTTATAGGGGGTCGAATATGGCCTGAACTGCTTTGAGAAAAGGACTTTTTTTGTGAGCGTCAGAATGGCTGGTCACTAGTCGTGTAGAAGGTTAAAATGTCGTTTAAAAATTACTTCCCAATTGCTTCTATTTAATTCCTACTACAAGACAATTGCTTCTTTATTATCTTGGGAGAACCACAACAATTTTAGTGACCGTCCATTCTGACGTCAGAATGGCTGGTCACCTATCCTATTGTACTCACTATAATGAATTATCGATTACTTCATAGTTCATGTTTTGCTTCCTATTTGCTTCTTCCTAGGTTTTCCATCCTCGATGCTGTACCTATCATGAAATTAAGATATCGAACAATGTTATTACAATTCCGCCCAGCGCCTGGTAAAAATATACAAGCAAAGAATATTTGGTTAAACTTTGAATAGTGGCTTCAGCGTGCGACTCTCATGACTCATCCCTGATGTCGTAGGTTCGATCCTCGGCTGTGCACCATAGCCTCCTACTCTTAACATTCGCTCGAAGGGTTAAGGAAAACATTGTCAGGCAATCGGCTTGCCTTAGACCCAAAAAGTCGACAGCGTGTATCAGGCATAGGAGGCAGAACATCTACTAACCTATTAGATTCACAAATTATCATGAAATAGTTACAGAAATCTGAGGCCCAGACCTAAAGGTTGTAGCACCACTGATTTTTTATACGGCCAATCAATAAGAAGTGGTCTGCGATAAAGACAAGAAGATTTTTTTACTTTTTTTAATTAAACAAATATAAAACCTACTTTTACCAAAATCATAGCTTGAATCCCTTGAGGTCAGGTCAGGTCAGGATTCAGAGATGGGCGTCGCACTATGTCAACACTCAACACACACAACACACAACAATCTTTAATTTAGATATAAATAAAAAAATATAGATTTTTATACATCAGTCACGTGACAGTTTTTGTCGAATAGATGACGTGCATGCTTGTAAATTATGTCTTCGATCCTCTAACTCTAACACTATCTTGGTGTTTAAATTTTGCTTGTAAATTATGTCTTCGATTCTCTAACTCTAACACTATCTTGGTGTTTAAATTTTGCTTGTAAATTATGTCTTCGATTCTCTAACTCTAACACTATCTTGGTGTTTAAATTTTGCTTGTAAATTATGTCTTCGATTCTCTAACTCTAACACTATCTTGGTGTTTAAATTTTGCTTGTAAATTATGTCTTCGATTCTCTAACTCTAACACTATCTTGGTATTTAAATTTTGCTTGTAAATTATGTCTTCGATTCTCTAACTCTAACACTATCTTGGTGTTTAAATTTTTCGGAGACTGTCTTTGATGGAAATGTATATATGTATATGTTGGTGTAATTTAAGAATGAGAGTTTACAGAGAGCCTAGAGAAGCGTGTTGGCGGATTCTTGATATAATTGTCAAGCCTTAACAGAATTAAAAATAACAAGTTGTGTAGTTTATATGGTCACTAATAATAATATGAAATGGTACTGAAAATCTTGTCAAACAGTCTATTGATACGATCTTAAAAAATCATAATCAATCAGCGGAGTATACCTACAAAGAGACAACTCAGACGCATCCACGATTATGCCGCGTTATTCGATTTTGATTTTGTAATACCAAAGACGATTATAGTTATAGACCACTGACCAGCAATATTCATTAATTGTCTTTGATAACACGGTCATATTACCTACATGATATTCTACTTTTATTTTGCAATTCCTTCACCTATTTGCATATTTGATAGAATAGTATTCATTTACATCATATTGAGTAAAAAATTATCAACGAATATACTACAAACAGAATATTGTAAATCGTGCAATACTTTTTTATATTTGACTTAATGTCATATAACCCCTAGATGGGGCAGAGGGCGTCCACAATGAGTCTCCATCGCGTTCAGTCTTGAGCCTCGTATTTCACCTCGCTCCAAGTGTTTCTGGCCCTCTTTGCCTCGTCTGTGTACAGCACCAGGTTTGCTTGGGACGGCCACGCTTCTGCTTTCCTTGCGGGTTCCAATCAAGCGAATGCTTGGGAATGTGATTGGGATCCCTTCGGAGTGTTTGACCTATCCAATTCCTCTTGCGTCGCTTGATCAGCTGGCTGATCGGGGTTTCTCGGCAGCGTTCCCAAAGTTGCTCGTTAGAGATCTTTTCAGGTCAGTCGATGCCCAGAATACGGCGAAGACAGCGGTTGATGAAGACTTGGAGTCGGCGCGAGATGTCTTTGGTGACCCTATACGTTTCACACCCATAGAGCAGCACAGATTTGACGTTGAAACCGAATATTCTTTTTTATAATTACCATGTTAAACAAGTAAATGAAATGGTAAAAAATACTCGTCATGATGAATTAATCTTTTGTAAGAAGAATCAAGATCCATCTACAATTAGATTAAAAAACTATGAAGGATAATACAACGGAGTATAACTTAGTCTTATAAAAGTTGTAATGTTTGAAACGAGAGGGCGCTTGTACAGTTATTAAACTATATCTGGCAATTTATGCTGATCAGTATGACAATTGACAACGTCAATGTCTGTCTTTTAGTCAACGTCAACTGTTATGGTCGACGAATGCTGCCACAAATAATTAGTAAAAATAACTAAACAGGCTAAATTTTTGTTACAATATTAATATACCAAACAATATAAAGAATATCCTTGGTATAAAAAATATTATGTTAGCCATGTTTTTACTTTGTATGCATATATATAATAAGGGCTTTATTTAACATATTACTTTTAAACAAAAATAGTTTTAAAATTATAAAATATATTCATTCATCTTCAACCGCATACTGTGAATGATTGACATATTTTAAATCTTGCTTTCAATTTGACATTATAAATATCATCTGTAAAAAAATTAGAGCGCGGGAAATTGCAAAATTGTGATTAATTTTTTCTTCGGTTTGGGTAAGTAATTTAATTTTATGAAACCAAAAATCTCGGAAAAATTAATAAATAAACTGAAGACTATAATGAAAGTCATTAAAATACTTGAATATATTTATTTTACTCTTGTCTCGACATTCGGTAGCTTACATGCTCCTTTACACGGTATACAGAAAGACAGCAACACCGATGGCAAGTTTATAGGCTATAGCGCGGTTTATACATTTATAGGTCAATGAAAAAATGGCTTAGTACTCGTAGCTCCTATGTATCGTGGCAAGAAATAATATTAAAATTTAAATGGCCTTCAGTGATTTGTGCCACATAAGTAACGCGTTTAAAAACGTTGAAAATGAAGCAGATCTGGTAAGTAAATGGTGTTTGTTGGGTAGTGGATTTCCCTTGGGTGTTGTAAATGTCCAATTGGAGCTGTCAATAGGACCCAAAATCCGGGAAAATTATTTTGATGTGATGTAAAACTGCGTATTATTATGATACAATAATATAATTGATATAAATTTATCTCATTCACACCTTCACATAACGGGGTCTCCATCAACCACGTATGATATGAACATCGAGGTGAATGATGACAGAATTGTGGCGACAATATTTTTAGAATTTTAGTTTGTGCGGTAGAGGACACAACAACAAGTGACTTTTCATCGGTATTTACGTAAATTTACACAATAGCATCAATTAATCGATAAACAAAAAGACAGCTTGAATCTAAATACGCAGTTATACGCCTATATTTCCTACTTTCTCTAAAAGTACTAAAACACTGTCCTTCACGCAATAAACAATTAAACTATTATTTGTGGCATTCATATATTGCTTTTAGATTATTGTTGAAGTATTGCTACTTATCAAAAGCCTAATTAAATATTAATAAATAAATAAATAGTTAAAAAGATAATGTGTGACAGTCTGTTCAATGTTTTTTTATGGATTGATTCTTGCATTTAATAGTGTTTGCCCACTAACAAAGACCATATAAAACTGTTAGTAATGCTCAAAAACAATGACCTTGTTTTACAACAAAAATTTTGCAGGCAGTAGTCCGCCCACTTATGAATTTTTTTATATAAGGAAACTTTTCATTACTAGGCCATCTGTTAATTGACCTGACATAAAACACCCTTAGTGGGACCTAAAGCTAGAAATTAACAAAAACTGCTCAGATTTTCTATATTGTGATATACCACGTAACATGATACTTTTCATGGCATTAAGTGATTGTATATGACAATCGGTATTTTATAAGGAAGCATATCCCTGTACTTTTATAATGTTTAAGTTTAATAACGAAAAATATTACTAAATATAAAAATAGACTTTGTAAAGCGCAGTTTTAATTTTTTCACTGTGGACACTTGGGCACGCCTGGTGATCCCAGCACTGATTTTTAGTGAGACCATTTTAGAACAAAGTTTCCTTTATTATTTTTAACCAATTAAAATAAAACAAAAGGAGGTGACTATCAATTTGAAATCCTTGTGATTGTGATTGATTGTAATTGTGGGTGATGTTCTGGTGATTTCAATAAGAAAATCTTTTTGTATTTTAATTTTTGCTTAAAAACTTGCCAACTTAAATATCTTGGTCAAGACTTTTATATTATACCTGTATGTAAATAAAATAAAATCTGTGAAAAATTAGAATAATATGTCCAATTGTACTTGTAAAAGGTATTGTAATGTACCTATTGTTGTACAACTGTTAGCTATACTTCATATTATGATAATTATTTGCTTCCTATTTTGCAATATAAGTAGCATCCTAATATAAAAATAATATTACATATAAGCAAATTCCTTGTAGAGTTGTGAATAATAGGTAACTTGTTCAATATATTAAATATTATGCAATAAAAAACAATTTTATTATATCTTTTAACTTGGTTTGAAAACAAAACAAGAACATTGCCAAACAATTTATGCTTACAATATGATTACACTGAAGACAATTTGAATCGTTAACAATGGCATAACATATACTAGTATATTTATTATTAACCAAAGCAATAATTTATGATTACCGATAACAAATAGATTTGAGATAATTTATTAAGGTTTTGGCCTAACTTTGACTTGAGTATTTTCTTTTGTAAAAGATAGCGTGGCCTAGTTGCAACCGTAAACCGTTGATGCCACATAAATTGTGTGCATACCTAAATTATTGCGAGAGTGTAGTATGAATAACTAAATTTTGCATGCCATTTGCTACTTCGACCATATTGGTCAGTGATTTGTTTGTGGTTATTTTTCAAAAATTAAAAAAAATATATACAACCGTGTTTAATATGTACTGATTTATAGAATTATTGTGTGAAATGTTATTCAGTTACAGTAGATCTTAAAAGTATATATAATATATATCACTTAGATGAAGTGAAGTCAGAAATTAACTCTTTATCAGTTTGTTAGATACAATTTGGTGGATTTTGAGAATGGTTTGAGAGATTGCTCTGCTTGATTCAGTTCTTAAAAATGACCAGTTGTTTTTTATATATTCTACTTTTTGTTTCCCAATATTTTTAGTAATCTATATATTTCTTAAACCATTGTTACAGTCGGACAGAATTATGGAAGAAAACTCGATGGTACGGGATCTCATCACTAAGATTCTGGATGAGCCAGGACCAACTGAAACAAGCTGGTAAGTTGATTAGTTCCAATTCTTGACTCAATCTTAATCTATGATGGTGATTACAAATTCTATAAGGCTACGTAAAAAGCTAAAAATCCAGACACTACCTTTTAGTTCCGAGCCTCGAGTATCTGTATGAAACTCTTTTGTATAGACAAGTAGATTCGATCTGTGCCTGTCACGCGCCGTCGATTTTAGTATCGAATGCCGCTCTCACGATGTTTTCCTTCGCGAGTGTTAAATGCGCACATAGTAAAATCGATTTCTGCCCAGCCGTGTTCGAACGTACGACCTCAGGGCTGAGAGGCGCGCTCAAGGCACTAGCCCAACGCTGCTCTCTAAAAGCCAATATAATATATTAGTTCTGTTTTATAAATACAGTGTAAACTCCTTATAACGTTTTAATTATATAACGATATACTCTAAAACGTAAAAATGAGTTAAATTTGTTTGGATTAACAAAAAACCCATACATTAATTCACTCTTTGTAACGCATCTTCCTTTCTCTATTACGATGTAATATTTTCATATTTATATATCAACAACATACTTAAGTGTAATTGTTTTTATAATCAGCTTACAAAACCAAATTGAGGTGCCGAAATTTATAAGAAAGACACCTGACGTCATAAACAGCCCTCTCGCCTTTGTTAGTGTTAATTGCATTAAAACATGTGCCATTATTTTTAGATTACATTGCCTGTACGTTTTTTTCTCTTCTATCCCTAGGGACCGTTCAAGTATTACGTCACGCAATTTTTGGAGATTATTGACACCCCCCCTCGTGTAACGCGCCGTAACGTTTTTCTGTACCCAAGTATAGTAAATCGTTTCGTGACCACCTAGTGACTCTTTATACTAAAAAGTTACCGTTATGTGGTTTAAAGTACTGGAAAGTCGAAAATAATATTAACCATAACGCATAATTCAATCCCCGCCCTGCATCGTAACGTTTTACAAAAGGAACCCCATCCAAAATTCGTTACGTGATTCTTGAACGCTCCCCTATAATAAAAACTCGCTATAACGAAAAAAAAAGCTCAATCCCTTGAAATTCGTTATAAAGAATTTACACTGTATAGGAATTTTAAAAAAACAATGCCATAGAACTGGTAACGAATATATAATGAAATTAAGTCTAAATATATTATTTCCAGCTCTACACAAACACCGGATAAGACACTAAGCGGTTTACATCCCAGCCTAAACCAATACGCCAAAAACGATGCGAATTATCTATCACCATCGTATTCTCAGTCGTTTCAAAACAGCCCATACTTTAACCAGAATGATAACGGCCTTTATATGCAAAATGGTTTTAACAGCTTCAATAATTTCCCAGAAAATGATATTAATTTTCTTAACATCGAACCAGTCGCCGATGACACAGTTTCACCAGAACAACTGAATTTACTCCGATTGGCAGCTCAAGAAATCGGCGGTGCACAGTTCACGAATCAAACGAAATATGACGATAAATTCTATAATTTCTTCGAACCGAACCAAAGAAACTCCCTTCCCGAGACAAATATGTTCAACTTCCCTCAGAGACCGAGCAGCCTGAATCTCGATATGAATTATTCAAACTTTGACTATCCCCAAAGATTCCCAAATAAGGTTGATACCTTTGTGAAGGATAACCAGGAGACCACGGATCTTCTGTCATACTTGCACCAGTTGAATATATCCCTTGATCGGAACAGAGAGGAAAATCCCATGAACTATAAAATGCCGGATTCATCAATCAACGGACACTACGAAGACTTCAAATTGGATGAGAGGAAGCAGCCGTTCTTCAACAGAAATTTTCCATCGAAGTTCAACGGCGAATATTATAACGACATGACCAATCAAGTGCCAGAGAGAGTTCAGAACTTTGATTTCAACCAACCCCCACCGAATTTTAAGCCGAATGGCTTCCAGAATGATTTTATGCGACGGGAAATGAACCAGGGACCCAGGGAAGGGTTTAATATGGAGCAGAGGCCGAACTTTGAGAATGGGGCTAATAGGGACCAAATGCGTCAGCAGGAAATCGCGAGGCAGATGAATATGCTGATGAGGAGTCGACCACCGCCTAATCCACTGAATGTGGACGTGTCGTTTTTGCATGAGAACACACCGTTTAATCTTGGTGAGTGGCTTTCCTTTTTAGGTGTGCGCCTCAGATGTCTATATATGTTTCATGAATGTTTCTTATCACTAAATAAATTCAAAGCCCTTGTTAAACGAAAATTAATCAACAAAGCCTTTTATAAATTTGAGGACTACTTAAATGATCCTAATCCTTGGGATTGAATTGCTCCAGTTCAAACAATTTGTATGACAATACTTGGCGATTAAAAAGAGTGGCGGAAAGTTTCTTGCCAGTTCTTCTTACCCGCTCTACGCCCTTGACTTGCGAACTGGTAGTAAATGTAAATTTATGATTAATTTAACTTGACGATTCAAAAGTGTACTTGGTTACCCACTTGAATAAAGATATTTTGAGTTTGAGTTTGATGATCATTTGTCTAAAGCCCTTCATGTATTACGTAAGCTAAGGGGAGGGGTCTTTGATTTTCTTAATTAATTGCAGTAAATTTGTTTACGCGATACTTGAACGGCCCCTAATAGGCAAGTAGCTGTGCCTGACATACGCCTTCGACTTAGCTAACTAATTTGCCAGAACCGGGATCGAACCTACGAACTCAGGTATCAGAGTTGCACGCTGAAGCCAACGTCAACGTGCTCTGATTGAAATATATCTACAAAATATGTTTAAATTTTACAGTTTCGTACAAATAGCAATTTGTTATTATTGCATTTTTGCGCAATAACGTTATTAATAAGCGTAATTGGACACGGGACAAACGTTTATTTCATTAAATAATCTACTTTTTGGGAACGCCAAAGTGATCTATTTAGGAATAGAACCTTGGGCTTTTAGGCATAATATATATATCTTTAATTTGGTTTTGGACTAAAAATATTTCGCTTTTAATAAGAGTTAAGGGTTTAATCATATATGTGAAAAGTTAATAATAAGGGATATGATTTTGATTACATTAAATCTACTCAAGTAATCCCCCCTATAACCCGGACCGCGTTATAGGAAATCGTGTTTTATGAGTATTCTCGTAAAACTAGGAACACGAATTTAATAAAGTTATTTAGTTTAATTTTATAACAACACAATTGAAACTGATGCAAAGGTATGCAAAACTAATTATGGAATTGACAAATCATTATAAATTTCACAAAATATAACTTGAGAAATCTCCGCGTTATAGTGGGGACGGAAATCGCGTTATAGGGGGATTACTAAAATAAGAGTTAATAATAACATATTTGATAATGGGCTATCATTAACTCTACTCAAGTAGTTTGTAGTATTAGTCAGCGAACCACCATTTCGCTATTTTTTTTGGAGTACTCACTAAACCAAAGACAATATATTATATGAACATCATGTGATATATATATTATTCTTTATATTAAGAGTGTTATAGAAAACACACTTTCAGGTATAGGTGCCCTTCTAGGACCCAGTCCGCCTGTCCCTCCACCCGTGATGCCATCACCTATGATGGACTTGCCCCTCCTAGCGCCCTTCTACGCTATGAGGAATATGAGGTAAGGATTATATTATTATACTAGCTGACCCGGCAAACGTTGTTTTGCCATGTATATATAGATACATAGGAAACATTTTTTAGTCCAACAAAAATAACTATCTATGTACTATAATAAAAAATGTGTGCGTGTACTAGGTGTACACACGTAAGAAGTGAAACTTCTTTATGAGCTTATTAGAAACTATTTCTTTAAACACAGTAAATTTTTATACACTGCCTAGCATACAATTTACAAATGAATTGCTGCAAATTGCGATTAGCAAATTTCAAGTCGAAAATGTAATCCGTTGTCAAACTTCAAAGTCAAAAACATACTATATGTCATATTTTAACGCCGATAAAGAAGTTTGACTTCAAAAAGCAACATGGCGCGTAACGGAAAAATGTGACGCGTAACGCAAAAATGTTACACTAAATTTTTTTCCAACCCCGATAAAGAAGTTTCACTTCAAAAATTGGGATTGATCGTAGAGAGGTAAACATTTAGGGTTGTATGTATTTTTGTATGCTGTATCATACCAAAATAAAAACAAATAATTTTGTCTAAAAAATAAAAAATAAATGTTTCAGGGGTGTACACCCCTTATCACTTAGGGGTTTGAAATATTGAAAGTAGCTGATTCTCAGACTTACTGAATATGCATACAAAATTTCATAAGAATCGGTCGTGCCGTTTCGAATGTTCGTTCCCAACATTGTGATACGAGAATGTTATATATATAGCGATATTTAAAATTGCTGTATATATGTAAAGAAACTTATATGTTTCTTTATTATATACTAGATTGCGCTATAAGCCATCGCGGTTAAAAAAAGCAGTTAGTTTGAAGTTTGACAGAAGTAAAAGTCATCGGCATTGAATTCAATATTGTGTAATTGTGAGGTTATTGTAAAAAGTTAAAAAGGGATTGATAATTTTAATAATAGACTTTTGATGTCGTTTTATAAGATTATATATCATATTTTATATGGAATTGATGAAATTAAAATAAACAATTGTGTTGCTCTGAAAAATAATAAAGATAAAATAACATTAAACTAAGTAATGCGCCTTTTTCTTTTTCATTTGTCCTTTTTGTTGTCCCTTTCACTGTTTACATATTATGTTTTAATTGCTTTGTTTTGTTCCATTAGTTGTGTCTAAGTCATTTTATGTCTTATGTAGTTTTGCACTTCTTGGGCTCATCTTAACTAATTTTCCTCACATTGGTTGCCCGGAAGAGATCGCTCGAAAACGATAGCCGCTAGTTGCTCTCCTTTTTATTTAATATTCTAATTGTATTGTATTTCTGTTACTGCAACAAAGTTTAAATTAAACAACTTTAGAGGTGTCAAGGGACACCCGGATGGAACGAAATTCCTTTCGATTAATTTATATGTTAATTGGTATCATAACAGTATAGATTTTCTCGACACCAATCTTACGACGAAAAAAAAAAGCTAACATCACGAGGTGTTCCCAGGCGGTCACCCATCCAAGTACTGACCTCGCCCGACGTTGCTTAACTTCGGTGATCGGACGAGAACGGGTGTATTACAATAGCAAATAGCAAAAAAGTGTCGTGACAACTTTTCGTAAGAATTTTTTCCGTCTAGCCCTCTTTCACAACGCGCGATAAGGAACTTCGTTCCAATAAATAATTTCATTTAAGGTAATTAGATATTATATCCTTTTAGTTTAAATATATAACTTCCGTTTTAGATAAATTTCGCGTTTCAAGGAAATGCGAAATAATAATTTTACTTAATATGTCGCTTGGTTTAAGTAATATATAAACGTTTTCACAAAAATTATTTCCTTTCGATATCTTCTATGTATAGGCGGTGGGGTTTGAACGCCCAACCCTATCTCTAGATCTATACTGTTTTTGAGTAATAGATACCGAAAGACAAGACGAAACATAATAATATTGCGACGTATTTACATCTTACTGTTATGTTTCTCTATTGCCTGAAAATAGTAAATCTGGGCGTGTCTAGACCAAATACGACATAATTAGTACGTACATAATTACCTGGATAATTGCATAATATATATTTATTGATTGCCTGGAAGACATCGCTCGAAAGCGATATGGCCGCCAGGTGCTGTGCTTTTTATTATATTAATTTTATAATTAATAATTTTAAATTTTATTACAATGAGATAAAATTATTAATATCTTTTGCAAATAAATTTATGCATATCATTAGCTAGCACGCAGAACGTGCGTCCATTTCGATATTTTAGGAAAGAATATAATATGACATGAAGGTTTTGTATTTTATTTATCGATATTTTTCAAAATCTATGGTTTTAATTGAAGATGAAATTCAAATTGATATATTTATTTACACCTGTTCGTTTATCACTAGCGCGCCTGAACGTATAATCTCAATCTGATCGCGCGGTATTTTTGAATGTATTAAAATTTATAATAAATTAAAAATTTGTATTATTACTATCACAGATGCAAACTATATATCATAAAATCTATTGTCTTTTGTACTTAACCGAAAAAGCATAAAATTAACTGAGAACAAAGGTTTTATTAGTAGGGTAGGGACGTATAGATCAATGCTTCCTAATATTCTTATGGCCCCCTACATAACATGTAAAATGTTTA
Source organism: Pieris macdunnoughi (assembly GCA_905332375.1). Classification (NCBI taxonomy): domain Eukaryota; kingdom Metazoa; phylum Arthropoda; class Insecta; order Lepidoptera; family Pieridae; genus Pieris; species Pieris macdunnoughi. Next base: position 1,754,123 of record CAJOBZ010000067.1, on the reverse strand, counting down.
ATATTAAAAAAAAAACACTTAAGAAACTTAAATCATAGGGCTTTAAACACAGTAAGTGTGTAATGTTCAGAACATAAAATGAAAAACTGTAAATCAAATAGCCCCTCATAGTGTAGGCCCCACGTTAGGAAACACGAAATGCATGAACTATTGTGACATTTTATAATCAGTAAAAAAAACTATGATTTAAACATATTAGGTTGGGGAAAAAGTCTTTTCGCATTATACTATGTATGAACTTGTAATAAAATCTCTTTGGCTATACTATATGTATTTGCCTGTTTATGTTATCATTGAAAGTTGAGATTTTAAAGAAGATAATTCCAAATTCATGTTAGGATAATGTGTGATTTTTATTTATTTTTCGTACCGTCAAGATAAGTGAATCTAATGAAGAAATTCGATAAATTTTAAAATTTTACTACAAAAAAGGTACAAATGCAACGGAAGCCGCGAAAAAAAATTGCGATGTTTATGGACCTAGTGCAGTGTCTGTGAGAGTAGCACAATTTTGGTTTAAGCTTGTTGATTGTTGGTTGTTGATTTTTTTTGACTATCGACTCTGAACTCTACTGCGAAACACTGATGGGATTAAAGCAAGGAGTTGAGAGAAAGCGGCCGGAATTAATCAACAGAAAGGGTGTGGTTTTTCATAAAGATACCGCTAGACCTCACACATCTTTAGCCACTCAGCAAAAATTAAGAGAGCTTGGCTGGGAGGTGTTAATGCATCCGAAGTATAGACCTGACCTTGCACCTTCAGATTTCCACCTGTTTCGGTCTTTTCAGAATTCTTTAGGCAGTGTCAGGTTAACATCACGAGAGGACTGCCAAAACCAATTGTCGCGGTATTTTGATCAGAAGCCCCAAAATTTCTATAGCAATGAGATCATATCCCTACCTACAAGATGGCAAAAAGTTATCGAACTAAATGGTACCTACATACTTTAGTTAAATGTAAATAAACTATATTAAAAAATGTTGTGAATTTTCTTGAAAAATGCGAAGAAACTTTTTTCCCAAATTATTATTATTCATAGTTGTTTTAACTCAAAGGCGATTCAATAGACTGCCAATTATTATCATTGATAGTTACAGATCTGGTCTAAAGTCGATCATTTTAATTCCAGAGGTGCAGTGTCGTCATCAAGTATCCTCCACGCGCGTTTAGACGCCTGCTATGAGCAATGGAAGCAGTTGGAAAGGGAGAGGAAGCGGACGGAGGCCAAATTGGCCCTGGCCTACCCGGGGAGGGCTGTTTCGTCGTCCAATTCGATTCCCGTGCCGAGACTACCGCCGTGTCCTTCGAGGGTGGACAGATTGACGGTCGATATGCTGAGGGAGCATACGAAGGTATTTTATTTAGTTTAGTAATATGAGAACAAAAAACTGAATATACAATAATACTAGCGGACCCGACAGACGTTCTTTCATGATATTTCAACCGATTTAAAGTCAAAATCATTTAATCATATAGATAACAAAATGTACACTTATGAACGTCAAAAAAAATATATAGGTATATGAAATGCTTCTAATATCACATTTAGTGCCAGTTCTCAAATCAAGGGCGTAGAACGTAAGAGAAGAACTGGCAATAAACTCTCCGCCACTCTTTTTAATCGCCATGTTTTTTTTTACACAACATTTTTTAGGCAACCATTACACCATGTTCCACATGACATCTTAAGTAATTAATAATAATAACAAGGATTTGTTCTCTATCAGCAGGAGGCATGGTGAAATAGGAGCACGCACTTACATTGAACAACACTTGAATTTAGGAAATATTAGTATTTTATATTTTATGCAAAATAATTTATTGAAATCTTGAATGACGAATTGGAAATTAAAATGCCACGTGTTTTTATTATCGAAGAAATAATTTGTATTTATTTTCGACACTTAATATTTTAATGACAATGAAATTCATGAAATTCCTAACATATCTTCCTTTTTCCCTCTCTCTAAGTCTCGGAAATCTAAAGTTTGAGATTTATATAAATATGAACAAGACTTAAAAATTAGTTTGCCAAAGAAGTTTCACTTCTGACATGTGTACTTTGTACGCACGCACTTTTTTTTGAAGTTATACTTCTTTAGGCGCGTTATGAAAAATTTATGAGAGTGAAATTTTACGATGCGCGCGCACCGTGACACAAAATTAACAGAATAAAGTTGCCCACGGAAGATGCTACGGCATTGGACATAATTTAAAAACAACATTCGAATAATAATAGAATTTATGTTGCACTTAATGTAAGAGAATAATAATAAATATTTTTTTATTTAATTTTTCAAATGTAAACTGAATTTTATTGACTCCTTTTCCAGTCTTTGATTATTTAATTGTAATTAATTATTTGCATGCAATCAAAAACTATTTTTAATAATGCCAAAGAAGTATAACTTCTTACGCGCGTACATAAGTACACGCACCCATTTTTTGACAATATGGGAGTCACAACCCTAAGGCCACATGAGGCAACAGTCCTTCAATTCTAAATTAACTTTCAGGTATTAACATTAATGGGAAAGATGGAGACGTTACGGGCGAGTGTGTGCGTGGCTTATAATAAAAAATCGAATAAACACGAAGATGGTAAAATTACGGTTTTAAAACGCGGCCAGGGGAATGTTGCTGATGATAAAGGGTTGGATCCGGCTACATACGATCCCAGCACTTGGAAGGAGGATGCTAAGAACTTGGCTGAAATGTAAGTTTAATTTTTGATTAGGCGCGTTATGAAAAATTGATAAGAGTGAAATTTTACGATGCGCGCGCATCAGCATTAACAGTATGAAGTTACCCACGGAAGATGCTACGGCATTGGACATAATTTAAAAACAACATTCAAATAATAATAGAATTTATGTTACACTTAATGTAAGAGAATAATAATAAATATTTATTTATTTAATTTTCCAAATGTAAACTGAACTTTATTGACTTTAATGACTCCTATTCCAGTCTTTGATTGTTTAATTGTAATTAATTATTTGAATGCAATCAAAAACTATTTTTAATAATGCCAAAGAAGTATAACTTCTTACGCACCCTTTTTTTCTATTTTTCACAGCGTATATAACATTTCGTAGTATTACAAACGGTTATTGTATTTAAATAAATAAATAAATCAATGGCGCTAAAACTTATTTAGCAGGCCTCAGATTTCTGTATCTGTTTTACGATCATCTGTCAATCTAATAGGCAAGTAGGTGATCAGCCTCCTGTGCCTGACAAACGCCGTCGACTTTTTTTCGACCGTTTTTTTTCACCGTTCGAACGAATGCTAAATGCACATAGTAAAAAAGTCCATTGGTGCACATCCGGGGATCGAACCTACGTCCTCAGGGATGAGAGTCACGCTGATGCCACTAGGCCAACACTGTTCTGTACTTAAAGCTCAACTAATAAAAAATAAAATCATTAATTCATATAGGTAACACAATGTACACATATGAACGTCAAAAAAGGAATATATATTAAATGCTTCTAATTTTACATTTACTGCCAGTTCTCAAGTCAAAAGCGTAGAACGGAAGAGAAGTACTGGCAGTAAACTCCCCGCCACTCTTTTTGCTGAATTGTTCTAAGTATAGGTCATAAGTTTTTTTCAACATCCAGTGAAGGAAAGTAGATTTTAGTTTTTTCCAACGCACCAATATAAACAAACTTAATAAGTGTGTTGCTTTTATTTTTTTTAATATGTCAGCGCCCCTCACACGGAGATAGAGAGCGCGATGCTAGCCTGGCGCAACGCAGTGGCCGGAGTTCAAGCCGCGAGGAGGAGGGAGTTAGCCCCGCACAGATATTTGGATGGACGTAAGTTATTGATTACGTAAAATGTATTATGAAACTTATAAGAACTGTACCTATAAAAAAATTGTGGTTAGGTTACTAGAATAGAACATACGCACAATGTTAATACTCGGAACAAACACAGGCTGCAATTTCCCCGTACTAGACTATCTAAAGTTAATTATTTTTTGGGAAAAGGGATACTCTTCTTTAATAAAATCCCGGAGGCTCTTTTATCTCTGCCGTTTAATTAATTTAAGAAATGTATTAAAGAAAAGCTGTGTTAAAAGTCTTACTATGAAGTTAACGATTATCTAGTTGATAAAAGGGCCTGGGACTAGTGCTAGACAGGCTACTTCTAATTAACTTGCGATATTTGTTTTAAAATAAGTGTTGTTTGATGATTTGCTATTTTAAAAGAGTACCGAGAGTTTTTTACGCCGGCTTTTTCTCTCGGCCTACACCCTCTGTCTCCTTTGCCGATGAGTAGGGATGCCTACAAATTCAAATTTAATGACGTGGAAAAAGTGATACCTGTATCTTATATTCCATAATAAACTTTATTTTTTTTTACAGAATTTTAGATATCAGAATTTATTAAAAATATATTTTACCCATATTTTTCTATAATATAGCGATTGTGGCGCTAGCGGAGGCAGTGAAGCAACTGTGCGTGTGCGCCCGTAGAGCAAGAGCGGCGATGTGGTGCGATCTCACTCTCACAGTTGCGCTTGCCCCGCATCCCAATCAACAGGTTTGTTTCTAATATATATTTTTATTTATGATAAAAATAGGCCAGCTATTAGTGAATTGTTTCCTAGACGCTAGACGAATTGCGGAGGTAACAGTTATGAAAAACGTCATGAGTTTTTTTTAAGAGGATGCTAGTGAACTTAGGAAAAGCAAAATCTATGGATTTGAAAGAGTCAATAGGGCAGCGTTCAAGTATTACGTAACAATTTCGGGTATATATTCGATATTTTGATAAATGGAGAAAAAGTGGAAACAGTGGATAAGTTCGTGTACTTAAGCTATATAGGCTCATTTTGCCTCGTTTAATCTTAGCAAATCTTATTGATTTTTCTGGTCCAAATAATGTTTACCAAGCCTTGGCTGTAATAGTATTTATTTCGCCAAAAAGCAAATCTTTATAAACACGAAATTCCTTTTTATATATTTAACAAATAAAAGTTCCTTCACTCAAAATACTAAACTAATACGACAGTGGTCATATTTATACACGTGTCTTTTGAAGGTTAGGGCCGATTTACATTATCTTAGTGTTTAGGAGAGTATTTTAGTACAACTTTAAAGGCAAGTTCTTTAGTGCTTCAGTGCGTTGCGAGTGAACGTTTACATTTCTTCCAGTAGAGTATCATTACAGCGCCACAATGAACGCGCAACGACGTCGGCAAATACTCTCTATTCTACGCAAAATACTAACTGTAGTTATGGAACAAATAGAAGACGAGATTTTATTCGAAATAAATTAACTAAATATAAATAATAAATAAAATAGCTTCTTTTAAGGCAGTGTATGCCTAAGCCTAGCCTGTTTGTTTTTGTATAAATTGTTTTTAACGTTCCACAAACATTCGTGAACAACATATTCAGACACAAATTTGATAGTTGTATCTTCCGATCATTTAGCCATCTTTAAAAATCAAAAAACACGCACGCGTTTCACGGCACTTGTGCACTCTCCTAAAGATTTTACTAAATCACGTGTTTACACACAACGAGGGAAGATCTCGGGGGTTGCGCGGGCGCGGGAGGGGTATCACTTGAAACAAAAATAAAAAGCGATTCTATTTTGATTCAACTTGAAAGTCAAGTAGAACCGTACAAAAGCAAGTAGAGTTTACATGTTTCAACTAAAGTACTATCCTAAATCACTCTGCTAAACACTAAGATAATGTATATCGGCCCTTAGGCCTAAATAAAAATTAAACTAATACTAGTAGCGCCATCTATGTAGCCTAGTTGTTAGTCAAAGTCAATGTCACTCTTCTGATTGACATTTGACAATTGGTACTGTCATAGTAGTGATAATGTTGTTTTTTAAAAATGGTTTTGACACAATGCAAATATTAGTTTGACAAACCACCGAGTTCAAACTTTTATATACATCATACAATTTCAGATGGAGCATTCTCCACAGTTTTTGAACCAACAGTCGCCCAAACGCATCCAGTCAGAGTCACCAACCAGTAACTCAAACAAGGCAACCTCTGATAATAAAGAGGTAATTATTAACATTAATTTTTATCCTTTTTAAGCAAAATATATTAAATGTTTTCCATTTGCCATTTGTGACTTAAAAAAGCATTAATTTGAGCTGATAATATTTAAGGTATATATTCTAAGTAACAAGCTCGCCTTGAGCGCTGTCAAATATGTCAAACTTCGTACAGACAACTTCGTATTGACAGCTCCTGAAACTAGATTTAAGTTTGATTGATGTGTAGGATGTGGGCGTTTAGTATCACGATATATTGATTAAAGCCGGCAACTTGAAAACCTTCTGAGTTTTTTTTAAGTTAAATAAAAGTATTTTAGTAAGTTTAGTTTTATTAAAATACTTTAAAAAATAATTTCAGGAAAAAGCATCCACCGAGACGCCGAAAGAGAGGGATACAGAAAAGCAGAAACAGAACGACAAAGAACGACGTCGCACACAAAACTACAGACACAAACTTAATCAGAGAAATGATTTTTACCAAAAGAATCAAAGGTACGATAATCGTTTTATGAGACCATATCACTACTTGGCCACGGGGCCGATTAATTAATTTAATTTCTGACAAATGTCAATTCACCATTTTGGCCGGTTCTTTAAGTATATTGGAGCTGTTCTGATCTCTAAAATTGTAATATGGAGGGTGCACGGTGTTTCTACAGGATATCCGTACCTGACAAATTTGTTTCCGACAGAAAACCGTATTGTATTGGGAATTTTAATATTTAGCTTTGGGAGAGTTCAAGTATTACGTCACGCAATTTTTGGAGAGTATTGACCCCCCCTCATGTAACGCGCCGTAACGTTACCATTATGTGGTGTAAAGTACTGGAAAGTCGAAAATAATATTAACAATAACGCGCAATTCAATCCCCGCCCCGCGTCGTAACGTTTTACAAAAGGGAACCCCCCCACAAAATTCGTTACGTAATACTTGAACGCTCCCTTTGATTCGGGGCAAAATTATACCAAATTTGATGAATGGGTATTATAATGAGTGCCAAATGTGAAACTTCGGTAAATATCAAAATTCCCCCCCTCCAGTGTGGACTGGTAACACTGATGAAACTGTGATCCCTTTTAACCCACTGCTATGCTATTTTATACCTTTTTACTGAATCGGTGTTGCCAGTTTTTATGTATTCGAAATTGTGACGGGAAATTTTTATTCGCGATTTAGTGTAAACTTGGATTCGCTTCCACTGCGCTGTGCGCATGCATTTTTTTTTTAATATTTAATGAGCTTAATGGTATTTTTTATAAAATTAAACCCAATTTCCCGACACAATATCAGTTATATCTCTAATATTCAGATTTATCATATCAATTTTGAAGTACACTCTGGTAGCCATATAGCTTAGGCTTGGCTAACTTTTAAATTGTGGTAACACCACAACCTTGCCAATTGCGTCGGTGTGAGTGCGTAAGGAATTGATAACCAACATTTTCTCACTTTTATAAAGTTTTATAAACAGACAACATTTTTTCTAGTCACTTTCCAATTTCTAATATTCCGTATTTACTCAAATTGTAAGTATTTAAATTCGACTCGCGTAAATACTCTGAAATGAATTTCTACATCAGTGTATACGTAAATAAATATATTTTTTAACTGGCAACACATTGACTTTTAAAGGTCTACAATGCCTATTTTGCAATAGTTTTAATGTCTCACACCGACAGGAAATACCTTTACATATGATGTTTCTATGTTGGTTGGATATGACGTTAATTAGTCTAAGCATTAAGTGGTTGTCTTGTCGCTGTTCTAAGGAGTTCTAAAGAACAAAATAAGTATACGTAAAAGTGGCTAATTTTATTTTTTCATATGGTAATACAGCGCTTATATTGTTCTTTAGTCTTGGGATTTTCGGTCTTCGTCAATTTTTAGTTTTAGTCGCATTGACATTTCACAGACTATATTTGTCTGTTACGTTTCTGACATCTGACATACGTCAGAGTATATTGTCTGTGACATTTTCGATTGCAGCTTATACGCTTTAATACTTGGGGAATGTCCCGTTTGATTAGTGCATAATGTGTTGCACAAATGTTTTCACTGCCTCAATGGGCCGTATTAACCAAAATAATTAGTTCAATTTAAGTTTTTAGTCATAAGTGAAAATGGTTTATCCTCGATGCTTTTAGAATCAATTTGACAAAGACTAAATGAATTTATGAATGGCTATAACTTATTTTTTTTTAACTTAGTGCCTTTAATCGAGCATTTTCCTATGTGTACAAAAATTTCAATAGGTTTTATTTTGTTTCAAATGAATGGCGGGGTTGGTAACGTGGCGTTGTCCAAATTAGGTAAACGTGTAGTTAATTTTAATCCTACCACAGGCCTAAAATGTTGACTTAGAGTCAAGTGGGTCGCTCAATTAGCTAAGGGCGATTTAATATACTTATGATAGAGGTTTATTTATAAAGAAATTAGTGAATTTAGCTTTCAAAGTACATTAATCCAAATAAGTATACGTATTTTCATGTGATTTTCGTTTACCGTGTAACCGATGTAATGCCCTTGAATCTTTGAAGTTTAACAAAGGTTGGTTTTAATGTGAAAGCAATAATTGCCATACTTCATGGGCGTTGATGTAGATTTTAGGGTGCGACATCGTTGGCTAAGGTAATAGTATTAAGAGGTTACCGCGAAAATACATACCAACCCCATTTTACTTCCAAAACGCTATTTAGTACAATGAATTTGCACTTAGTATATTTTAGGTTAGTCAAAGATTTATTCGACTTTAAGCACAATGAAGTTTAGTTTCTTAGCAAATTTTAGTAGTTAGATGTTTTATCCTTAAATCAAATTGGATCGCTGTTCCCGTTGTTGCCATATCTAAACTATTACCTCAAACTGCATCTGCTCTTGCGCAGTTTCGTTTTTATACGCTAGATGGCAGTTTTAGCAGCGATTTCGGGAGCCTATGTTGAAATTTACGATTTTCTAAAGATAATTGGCTCCTAATTAGTAGAATTTCGGATGTTATATTTATTTGATATATTTTATCTTCAGCCTAAAGTGCAATAGTGGCAGCCCTTAGTGCTAAGAACATGAAATGTTTATACCCTTGTTGTTGCTTTATCTCAGAATTTATTTACTTAGTTTTATTACGTTTGCTGGCTAATGCATGTCTAGTTTTATTTAGTTCCACAACTAGCTTCATTTAAAATTGCACTCTATTAGCGTCGTACCCGAATTTGTTTCGCTCAAAAGTTCCTTCCGTCCAGAGAAATTGGAATTTGCATAAGCTTCCATAATTAAACCATGAGTTTTGCGCAAATTTTTAAACCGAAATATCTGCGCAGGATTCGAAGTTTTGCTGTCGCTTTTCTATGTATTTTTAATCTTGATTTGAATCAGATGATCCGAACTTTCTACTTGACCAACGCTTAACAGCATATCTTTTAAGAATCGTGTGATATAGCCTAAATGAAATGTCCTCTAAGTCCTATTTTAAATACTAAACCAAATCTACTGTACTTAATTTAATGCTACGCTACGCGGTTAAATTGTTAGGGTTAACTTATAAAGGATAACTTGAAAAGTTAAGTGATTCGTCCTTTATCACAATTTGTCCATTTCCTGATCCATAGAAAAGTGGGAAATAGTTTATATAATTGACTTTTGCCAAAAGAGATAGTTGAAGTCAGTACCGTGTTTCGATTTGTGGAAAGCCTTCGACGACGTATCATATTCCAAGCGTAATCTAGGTGTATCCGTTCGTTATTGTCGGGAAACGCGGTTTCCCTCATATCTCTTATATTAATAGGTGTACTTAGCTAATTACAAATATAATCTTCAATGTTAGATTTTCATGGTACTGATTTGTGACTCGACAAATATTATAGTAAAACATTAGAGTTTCTATTCGATGCTAGATGTTAGTAGATAGTGAATTTCCTATATTGTTGTCTTTTCATTTGAGACTTGTTCAGAGCCCACCACAGGGACACGTATTGGGGCCCTAATTGTTCATAGTGTATGTTGTTGCTGTCTCACGTTGTTTGCTCCAAATCCTGAATGTACAAAATAAGTGACACCGCTAGTGAATTCTGCTAGGTTTTTGTTAGAAATCGCTTATGTACCCTTAGCGTCACTGGAATTGTTCTCTCATTTGAAAATATATCGTAAGCAGAGCACTTAATGTTGGTAATGTATAATTAATCTAAATGTTAATCGTGACGAAGGTATCCCTAATATTTAGTTTGATAAACCGTCGCTTCGATGTCAGATGACGCCTGAGAACTTATTTATGTGAATGTGGAACAATCTTAGAGCTTTATCGAATTTGATAATAATTTACGGAAAAATATTTATTATAAAAATAATAACAATAAAAAAAAATGTGGTAGAGTTTCACTGTTAGAATATTCCCGCAACTAATCGTAATTCTATTTTAAACGTCGCTAGTTGTGTAGTAAGCCTGCCGATTCTAGGTAGACTATCCGATGCTTATGACCGTACACGGTTCAAGAATCCTCTTATAGATGTATGACTATTTATAATTAAAGCATATTCGATGTGAATTTCGGTGTTATGGTGACGGTTAGGTGTTATTCGATGTCTTATGAGCTATTTAGTGGCCATGGGCGCCTTTTGCATCGTGCACAAATACTCTATTGATAAATGTTTAATCTCTGATACGGGCGGAGGGAGTTATTATAAGTTGCCGGTAGGAGTCGGGAGTAGTCGGACAATAAGTAGTCCTGAGCTATTGTGATAGGTTGCAGACGGTTGTACCGCCACGGTTACTTTAAGTTTGACGCTTCTACGCGGTTTTGCCGTAAAATAGGTTTTTCTAATGGGTATTTAGTGGATTTGATATTTTTTCAGCGGTTGTTTAGCGTGCATATAATAATATAGTCTAACTAATATTTTTGCTACTCGCCGATTTGCGTAAGTTCTGTCCAATTTTATAGGAATGGCATCATGAATTTTTGATACGTGAGGACCAAATTGGTTATTTTCTATTCGTGTTGTGTTTAACGGATGAAACAGGATTTATTTTGCCAGTTCCTCTTAATGTAAGTGAGAATTTCTAAGATATTTTTATAGTTGTAAGCGATGAATTAAGTTTTTTTACTATGTAGCTTCTGTAAGACGGTTGGCGGCCGTTCGGCGTTTCTGTTTGACGTCTTAACTAAATCTCGTAACGATAAACATATTTTTAAACTATCCGAAGTTGAATGCGAGTTTTGTTTTTGTTTGAACAGAGTCGTCGAACGGTCAAGAGTGCACAAGTATTATAACGCATGTGCTTTTAGTTTGTCTTCGCAAATGCCGATATCGAATATTTCATTGCGGTGCTATACATTTCTCGGTATATTTTTTAAGTTTAAGTGATAATTGTTTCCAATTATTTGGGTTATTTAAGATACAAACAAATGTTTTGCATTAAGATTGTTACTGTTTATGTTTATTGTGATGGAATACTCATTGAGGAGATTGAAATTTAACTATCAAATGACAATTCACTGTAGAAGCTTCATATAATTACGATAGTTTAAACAACTAGTCGATTCAGCGACATATCCGATTTTTCATATCGGTACAACTATCCGATTTTACAGTTAAATTTCAATTTCCTTGTGCACAGCACAAAGGTGTATGGAAACGTTCCTCAAATGTTTGTATTTCACTAATACGCTAAATTTACTAAATCGTTGGCTTTACATCTATTTTTTATCGTCCCTGCATTTTGTTAGCCGCCAATTCGTCATGTCAAAACGTTTGAGAACTGTCAAAAACGTCAAAAGTCGTAAATGTCATTTGACTTGGTTTTGACATTACGAATCTGCTGCGCGTCACACTGCCAATTTCCAAATGCCCATTATTGTATAATTTTATCTGTTTTTGTTTTTCGCTTCTTATGCTAACCGTACAGATACACGCTTTAGGTGGGATATTACGCCCAAGGTGGATTTGGAATAATCCATTTATTATCTATGTGCGGTGGGCCGTTAAGTTAGGTGTGAAGTTCGCTAGTCCTCAAAGTTTCGATCTGTCCGTATAGATGTTTTAGATAAATACAAATTACTGTCTGTGGTGAATATCGAATTTTATGAGCTTATTATCACTCGGGCCCGTATTTCAAAACGTAACTCAATCTGAGTCCCGTCAAAAATGAGGAAATTGTTTGCTCATACTCGATTCGGATCCACGTTTTGTAATACGAGCCCTATTCCCTCGGGATTGCGTAGTTGTAAAGTTGATTAATATTGCACGTTTCATATTATTATTCTACTGTTTTATTCTATAATAATTACTATTATTATATTATATTTAACAATATATATTCTTAATATATGAAAAAGAAACAATATTTGATTTATAAGAAATTTTTACCATCTACCTTTCCCTACCAATTGTAAGAAACTACCGTCATTTTTAGTTTAACAAGGTGAAACGTGTAATATCGATGAGTGCGAAAAATAAAGACGGCAAAATCGTATTACTGCACACTTAGAAATCTCAAAAACTAAGGCATAATTTTAAATACAGTGCGGTAATTAATTAAATTATTATTTCCAATGCGTCATTACGTTTATTCACAAAATTATATATTTTTAAAGGTGACTTTCGAACTATAATGACGTAACAATGTAGTCAAGAACAACTTTGATGCGTGGCAGTTTTAACATTCGCGAGCCCTCTGGCATTGAGACTGGCCTGCCCGATTGCCCTTGTTCAAAAAAAAAATTGCATACGGCCTCTAATCCCATGACGGTTCGATATACAGATAATATTCGTACGATTTTGCCGTAATGATAAATTTTTCAAAGGAAGAATATTTCATAAGATGCCAAGTAATCTGTCGCATGGACCAAGGTACAAGTGTTGCTCACTTCACTTGCTGGCAGTTAGCATTTTAAATGTTTAATATTTTTAACTCTACATGTTAGATCGGTGTATACAATATCTTTGTAATTTTAGACTTTCACATTGATTTTAATGTTGAATTCGCCAAATGCATTTCTTATACTCAAAGGAATAAAACGTTTTTAGAATTCAACATTGTGGGTATAATGAATTAGATGGCGTAGACGAGTGACAGACTGATTTAGGGCAGGTATTTAAAGGATTGTGTTCAGGACAAAAGGTAGACTCTGCTGGTTCGCAGTATTAATGAGGGTAGTTGTAATATTGTATGTCGAAACATAGCAATGGTATTGTGCAATATTGTTTAAATCAACTGATACCAACTGGTATTACGAAGTTCATTGTTATTTCTTGAAAATTTTATTTGTTGTTATTCTTGCATGACTCTGTTGAACTAAATAAAATTTAGCTGAATTTTATGTATTAAGCGATAGAAAATGTATTTAATTTGTTTCTGAAATAATATTAGTCTTTAAACCAGCGTTCAGTGTTCCAGAACCTTTTTTTGTGTCCACCTTAGCCATTTTAATTAATTATTTCACAATTTTAGTAATTTTTAGCGAAAAACTGAAATTTAAATTAAAAATAATTTTAATAAATTTTCAAATAGCTCCTCTTAACAATCATATTGCCCCCTGTGGGGCGTGGGTTCCACGTTGAGATGGTTTAAATTAGTATTGTTTCAGAAGCTCTAATGACAGCGGAAAATCTGTTTTTGTATCTTAATTAAATATGTACCTAGGTGTTATTTTAGATATTTAATTAAACCTTTATGACAATATTTGGATGACTTTTCCAAAAATTAGGGCATCGCCCAACATATAGAAAATATTTAGTTTTTATGTGACCAATTGTTGTTCTCAATTCAGATCTTTTATTTATAAAATGTGGTGTAAAGTAAATTGTCACCTAATCAATTTTATGTTTAAATATACAACTACCCTCATGTAGAACGTTTTAGTCGTATCGGTGTTATAGTTGACGATTTATTAGTGTTTACGCCAGTGTTAAAGGTGTTGTCCTCATAAGCAGTCATAGATATTGGTTATCTCTATTCAGTAGTTATGCTAGTTGCAGTCATGATTTTTTTTACTAATAATTTGTTACTGTTTTGGCACGATATTAATTACCTTCTGACAAAATATATAATGATATAAAATTTTGTGTTTTATTTTACCCTTTTCGTCATCTTTTTTATTGTCTATTTCAGTATTTCTCCTCTACTAAAAGAAAATTGTATTGACATCTTAAACGACCCGTGGGCGAATTGACATTGTCGTTCTCTTGAATCTATCTATGGTAAAGATAAAATAAAGCTTCTGATCTCAATGTGATGTCTATGTCAAATGATTTCAGTATGTGTGGGAGTATAGTATAACGATTAATAATATAAGTCGACGCTTAGTTCGACGGACTTTAATCAATTCGTGTCCCACGATCACATTGTATTTGGTATAAGTTTTAATATATGCCATCATACATGTTAAAATGAGGACACAAATGTGAAGTATGTAAGAAATAAGATATACACCTGTGAACATGATATAAGAGGTTACGAATCAGTTGCAAACGGGCATTAGGCTCACGTGATGTTAAGTGATGCCGCCGCCCATGGACACTCAATGCCAGAGGGCTCGCGAGTGCGTTTCCGGCCGGGATCGGTTCCACATAGTGGTGGTGTGTGGCAAAACTGCCTTAAAACGCTCAGTTTTGGAACGACGAACGTCGAGGTGGTACGGGTGGAATTTCGTAATATTCTTAACTTCAATTGTCCTAACCTTGAATGTCACGGAGGCAATTTCGGCAGTTTACAGTCAAGTTAGCGATATAAGATAGGTGCTCCATATTAATACTGAAAATAAGCAGCAAATACGTGGGTAACACTGAAAATGTTTACACCTGGCCAGTTAGAAACATTGCTAATGTAAACTTTTTAGAATATTAATTTTAGAACTCTTTTTTTGTTAATTGGCGGCAAATCTAAAACTCTTGCTCTTGTCACACGTGAAAATGAACCTAACGCGAGAAAATTTTCGGTCACTTATTTATTATGACTCGTGGGCTTATTCAACAACAAAGCTATGATAAAAATACGAGAGTGACCTATCAGCAGATACGGGCAAGCCTAGGCATTGGTATGAGTAAAGTTCAAAAAATATTACACGAACATTTAGGCGTCAGGAAGCTTTATACCAGATGGTTCCCCATAGTTTAACCGACGACCAGAAATACTTTCGCATGGACTGGTGTCGCCAAATGTTAGAATAGTCAACGGCAGTAACTCAAATTCTGTATTTGACATCGTCACAGGTAATGAAAGCTAAGAATCCGAAACCAAAAGACAATCAACTGAGTGGGTGTTTCCTTTCGAGGATCGGCCAACTAAGGTAAAGAAAGGAAGAAGTCAAGGAAAAAAGATGATTGCCTCATTCTTTGGTCGGAAAGGTCATTTCGCGACAGTTGTGCTAGAAGATGGAAGGACAGTTACTGCAGACTGGTATGTCAATAGCTGTTTGCCTGTTGTCTTGGAAAAATTTCGAGAGCAAGGCCCTCGCAGCAGGATCCTCCGTCACCACGACAATGCTTCAGCGCACTCCGCAAAACGGACTGTTGAATACTTTACTATGGCAGGTATCGATATGAGTCATCCAGTGTTACCTAGGTATCTGGGACACCTACTCTATTTGTGCCAACGACATATATATAAACCCTGAGGTCGTAGGTTCGATCTCCGGCTAGGCTGTGTGTGTCTTTCTGGCTATGTGCGCATTAGACACAACCCTCGTACGGTAAAGGTATACATAATGAGGAGAATAAAATCATACAAATCGACGTTGTGTGTCAGGCACAGAAGGCTATTTAGATAAAACAAATGATTACGTAATCGTTACCAAAATGGGTAGGCTAGACTAGTTTAGGCTAATCTAGAACCTAAAAGGTAGTAGCGCCTTTTTTTATATTTATCTAATATCGGTACATTTTATATTAATTTTTATCGATAGTAAAAAGACAAAAATATTTATAATAATTTATTAGATATCTACAAAATATTATTTACATCTAAAGTATTTTACATTACAAGCTCACTTAAGTTCACGCTCAATTCAAAGAGTTGCTTTGAACAGATAGTGCCTCCATGCTTCGCTTCAGAAGAGGCGTTTCAAACATATTCACTAGACACTATAGACACTTCACTTTTCTTCACTAAGCGCGAGTTGAACTTTGCCCAGCTTGCCACTTGGTACGTCAACGCTATTTAATGTCTGTGTAATAATCCCTGTGGCGACAGTCACATTGTTCTCTCTGACCGTGAATGGTTGCCCAGTAACCATGACCATGCCTTCTAGAAGGGTAAGATACACCTCTGCATGGTCACCAGGCATAAGCATTTGCATTGTTGGCTCTGAAAATAAAGTGCTATAATAATAAAAGTTAAGTCTAAGAATTATTTTAAATATTTAATAAAATGAGGATTTTGATGTTCTACAGCTATTGATAACTATATTTTTAAAACTACCAAACAAAAGACAACATTTATTTTTAAGAAAACATAAGATAAAGTCTTGGTTAATATTAAACTCAATAATAATAACGGACACACACACACAAATTACTGGTGTAATAAAAAAAAATGGTTTTACAACTTTAGACATAACATAAGTAGGTGACAAAATTTAAAAAAAAATCGGTTGTCTGTAAAGTCGGTTTACTGACGATAGTTGAACGTGACAACGTCATAAAAAAATATTGATGGGATGGTTGCATTTTTCAAAAAAAAAATTAAATTTTATTTGTTTGATAGGTATTTTGTATGGATATAGAGAAGGAGGTAAATGGAAATCACAATTGAATTGATCAAGTTACATTTATTTGTACGCATAAATACAATTATGTCAATTTTAAATGTAACGCCTCAGAGCGAGGTAACGCCTCAGAGCGAGGTAACGCCGCATGAGTCATGTTTTTTCGTGCGTGCAGCCGGCTCCATCGAATTATAAGACGTTGTCACGTCAAAAAAAGTTTCTTAATACCTCTTGTTAAATATAAATTTAATTAAAAAGATTTTTAACAAAGCACTTTTCAATTCTATTCAAACCATGTAAAACTGTTAGGGTTTTTTTAGAACGGCTTGCCAGTGTAATGCTGACCTTTTAAGATTTTATTTCCTTTGTTTCACTCACTGTCAGATATCAATAAACTTTTTAAACCAGGTAGATGTAAAACTGTTAAAGTATTTTCACAACGGCATGCGGGTGCGTTGCCGACCAAAGATTATTAAATAAACTTGGTGAAACACAAAATAATTACCTAAATCAATCCGACAAGCAATGTTCCAAGTGCCACTAAACATTTGCTGCGAATATTTGGAAAAGACCGGTTTCTTCCTTCCGCCTTCACTTCGGGAGAGGAAATAAATTTTCGCTTTGAAATGATTACTCATAGAAGCACTATCCAGGGCACATAACAACATCCCAGTCTCGACGGCACGGAGTTTTAAACCACGTAATAATACACCCACATTGTCACCTGCTAACGCCTGGAAATAAATATCTATTAAAACCCTTCTTTAGTGAAACTAATGCGTGATCATACTTTAGACTTCATAATATGTTAAAATAAAAGTGGCAACTCCTGAAGATTGATTATTAGGAATTGTGAGGGTGGACCACAAACAAAAAATCTAATCTATCGTATATAGAATATTGATTGGTAAGCAAGGTGAAGTCCTAATACTAAGGTAGCGTTCAAGTATTACGTCACAATTTGGGGGGGTCCTTTTGTAAAACGTTACGATGCGGGGCGGGGATTGAATTACGCGTTATTGTTAATATTATTTTCGACTTTACACCACATAATGGTAACTTTTAGGTATAGAGAGTCACTTGGTGGTCACGAAACGTTTTACAATACTTGGGTACAGAAAAACGTTACGGCGCGTTACATGGGGGAGGTGTATAATAATCACCAAAAATTGCGTGACGTAATACTTGAACGCTACCTAATCCATACTAAATTTTATTTTGCCGGGTGTCAAATCCGTTATGACATCAACTAAGCCATGTCAGTTAATGGAAGAAAGAAAATATACTAACCTCTGTAACAGAGTTTTTAAAAATCTGAATATCAGAGAGAGATGTTTTTACACTCATTCCAAATCCCATCAAATGCGCTTGATCATTTTTCCTCATGATACCCCTTTTAATTGTACCAACTACTACAGTCCCTCTACCAGGGACTGTAAAAGCCTTGTCTATGGGCATTAGGAATGGCGACTTTAGATCTCTCACTATGGTTGGCACATAGTTATCTATGGTATCAAGAAGTTTGTGAATAGAGGGTACTCCTAAAAAATTATAAAACTTAGATTAAAAGTTGATCAAGTTAAGAAGACAGAGCTGTTCCATATTCCATATTATCAGTGAAATAAACATACAATAGTGACTTTACTATTGTTGGCGACTCATAGATTTAAGTAGTATTAAGCATGAGCTATATGTTAAATATGAATATTGTTTGCAGCTCGTAAGTGGTAATTAAGTATGAGCTATAAGTAAAATAAGAATATTGTTGATAGCTCATAAGTAGAAATTAAGTATAAATAAGTTAGGTAAAATATGTAAAGAAAAATATAGTTAAATAAATTATAAAATGCTTCGCCGAATAAAAGGGTCGCGTAGCTCTCGTCGCGGTATACGCGCGCAGATGGCTGTAAGCGCAGCTCTCGTCGCGGTATACTGTCGAAGTACTTAAGCTCGGCGAGATCTACGCAAAACTCTCTTTTTCCTCCGCAACGAACTGGGACCCAAGAATAATCGGCGAAGCAAGAAACAAGAACAAGGCGCAGTTTCATTTCAAGACAACATCCTACAATTACGCACTAGCAGGGGTGCGTGGGTCGAGGCGGTGCCAGCGATACGTCGAACCGTCTTGACAAAACGTACGTAGTCAAACCCCACCGGTATTCAAAGCCGCGCCGAGGTTACTTTGGTTACTGCACGGGTGTTCTCAAACGAACATCTAAACGTCTAATCCCGTGCAGGCCCGAGTCTCTGAGGCGACGTCGGGATTGGCTACAATAGTAGTACGTACGAAGTCAAACCCCACCGGTATTCAAAGCCGCGCCGAGGTTACTTTGGTTACTGCACGGGTGTTCTCAAACGAACAACTAAACGTCTAATCCCGTGCAGGCCCGAGTCTCTGAGGCGACGTCGGGATTGGCTAGAACAGTAGTACGTACGAAGTCAAACCCCACCGGTATTCAAAGCCGCACCGAGGTACTTTGGTTACTGCACGGGTGTTCTCAAACGAACATCTAAACGTATAATCCTGTGCAGGCCTGAGTCTCTGAGGTGTCGTGGGGGTTGGCATCAACAGTGGTCCTTCGAGCGCCGGATCCTGCAACGGTTGTCATCAAGAAGTGAATACTGTGAAAAGAAAATGCCAGTCACAAGGTCACAGAACGGGATGCAGCGAGGGGAATCGACGACGACTGTTACCTCCGCCACAAGGTCCGAAGTCCGGACCACAGGCGAAGAGATAACGATAGAGCAGTCCACGTCGACGAGCGCAGCCAGCCAGCCAGATCAAGCATTGACTCTGGCACCAGCGGGTTCCACCCGGCGGGCAGCATCGAGAGCCGTATCCAGAGCCAGCTCAAGAAGACAAGCCGAGGCCAGAGAAGAGCTGGCTCGCTGCGAGCTGCGGGAAGCGCAGGCAGCAGCACGTCTGGCCAGATTACGATTAGAAGCAGAAACGGAAGAGGAAGACTCCTTTATAGAAGATGTCAACGATAACCATGAAGAAAAGGTAGCAAATTGGATGCGCTCTTCGGCACAAAGGCCAGAAGAAATAGAAACAAAGAGCGACATTCGAGCAATAGCTGACGCAATAAAGGAAGCCATGACGACACATGTAGCGCCGCAACCGAAGTACATTCAAGAGCTGCCAATATTTGAAGGCGACAGCTCCGAATGGACGGCGTTCCGAGTCGTATATGAAGACACATCTCCGATGTTCTCTGGCATACAGAATATGGCGCGGCTACGTAAAGCGATTAAAGGCACGGCAAGAGAAAGTATTAAGAGCCTCTTATACTCAGAGGCAATGCCAGAAGAAGTTATTAACGCTTTACGCCGAAGATTTGGTAGACCCGACGCGCTGGTGCTAGCTGAACTGGAGAAATTAAAGGCGCTTCCCAGAACGACGGAAAATCCCAGGGACATATGCGTCTTCGCTAGCCAAATAAATAACAGCGTGGCCGCCATAAAGGGATTGAAGAGGCCGCAATACCTCTACTCACCTGAAATCGTGAAACTTATAATAGAGAAGATGCCTTCAATTCTCAGATTCAGATGGTATGACTTCACGGCTGCGAGGGAAGAGGAATCGTTCAGTGATATCCAATCGATAAGCAACTTCCTCAATTTAGAAGCGGACAAATGCGGCGCATTCGCGGTACTTGAAGACAGCAAAAGCGTACGACCGAGCGCAGCGATAAGAAAGCCAGTGAAGCAAGCTACGTATAATATCGGTGAAAGGAGTAGACCTGAAGAAATCAAGTGCCCAGACTGTGAAGGCACCCATAAACTCAAAGACTGCCAAAGATTCCTAAAAGCGGCAGTCAACGAGAGATGGGAAACAGTTAAGAGGCTTAAGGTCTGCTTCAAGTGCCTCGCTGGGAAGCACCGGAAAGAAACATGCCGAAGACCACCGTGCAAGTTGTGTCGAAGATGGCACCATAGCCTACTACATGTGACGTCGGAGAGCGAACAATGTCACGAAGTTGCAGCGACCGAGACAGCGACGGTCAATACAATAAGCACACCGAAAGCTATTCTTAAGATGCTCAAGGTGGAGATATACGGACCGGCTGGGAGCAAACAAGTACTGGCGCTGCTAGATGAAGGCTCAACGGTGACACTGCTTGATGAAAACGTGGCTTCGAGCATCGGCATCCAGGGTCCCCGCGAAACCCTGAATATAGAAACTATCGGCGGAGGGCAAATGAAAAATCACGACTCCATGATTTTAGATATCGAAGTGAAAGGGATCAAGCAAAGCGAGAAGAGCACACTCAAGCGGGCAAGAACTATCAAGGAGCTCAAATTGACCCCACAACACGTTGATAAAACCCGACTAAAGAAGTGTAATCACTTGCGGGGTTTACTACAAGACGTGTGCTACGAAGCTGAGGCGCCGAAGCTGCTCATTGGACAAGACAATTGGGAATACATTGTCTCGTTACAAATACGACGTGGAAAGCCAGGGCAGCCGGTGGCGTCACGAACAAGGTTAGGGTGGGTTCTCCATGGCTCCGACAGCAGCGGCGTGTCTCCGATCAGTTATGTGAACACATGTGCACACGCAAGCGTCGTCGAAGATAGAATAGATCATCTGGCGAGGGAACACTCTACTATTGAGTCTTTGGGGGTTCAGCCGAAGAAGCCTTCAACGGATATCGAACAGCGAGCACTGGACATATTGGAAAGAACCAGCCGACAGTTGGAAGATGGCAAATACGAGGTCGGACTGTTGTGGAAAAAGGAAGACATACAACTTCCAAACAATTACGCAGCAGCTTTCAACAGATCTCAAAGAATAGAAGAAAAACTACGTAAGGACGCTAAATTAAAAAATGAACATAGCGCGCAGATAGGTCTGTTGAAAAGCAACTACGCTGAAGAAGCACTAGCCGACCGCACATCTAACGAAAAGTGGTATCCGCCTAACTTCCCAGTGGTTCACCCTCTGAATGAGAAGCTAAGAATTGTCTTCGACGTTGTGGCCAAATACAATGGAGTCAGCCTCAAAGAAGTTATGCTGTCCAGCCCGGACTTACTGCAATTAATATTTGGAGTGGTACTGCGATTCCGTCAAGGTCCCGTATTAATAGCGGGCGATACAAAACAAATGTTTCTGCAGGGAAAAATATGTGAAGAAGATCGAAACAGTCTCAGATACCTTTGGCGAAAAGACAAGGAAGCGCTAGTGAAGGATTACAGTATGTTATCAGTGGTTTTTGAAGCTGCGTCGTCGCCGTGCACTACGATTTATATAAAAATTAAGAACGCAAAGGCCTTCTTACATAAATATGAAGAAGCGGCGCAAGCAATAGAACGGAAGCACTATATGCATAATCATTTGCATAGCTTCCACAGGCACAGCGACGATTACCAACGAGTAATACAGCAAGTCGACTTGATCCATAAGAAGGCACACTTCAAGTTACGAGGATGGGCGCCGAACAAAATAGAGATCGTTAAGGACGACACCGAAGCGCGGAAGAGCTACCTAGAACAAATCGGAAGAAAACAAGACATCGAGCTGCCGCGATACATGACAACATTCTGCACTGAGGGGAGCTGCATACTTTCACTGATGCAAAGGAGACGTCGTATGCAGCCGCAGTATATATGCCGAGTCTTGAACTGCAGGCAGCCTTGTTGGAAGCAGAACACATAGTCAATTCTAGACTAATAAAAAACCTAGCTTATAATTCGGAAGAGGAGGCGCTAACCCCAAATCACTTTCTCATTGGGCGATCCAGAGGAGCTGCACGCGTTGGGTATTTTCCTGATGCAAAGCTGGTGGGCAGAGAAGATTGGAAGACCGTCCAACGACTTTCTGATCACTTTTGGAGGAGATGGCTACGGGAGTACTTGCCCACGCTACTGCCCAGGAAAACGACAGGACGACGGGAAGGCGAGCAGCTGCAGCCAGGCGACGTGGTTTTTATCGTAGATCGCACGCTACCACTATGCACTTGGCCGAGGGGAACAATCGAAACCACGTACCCCGGGCCCGACGGAAGAACCAGGATCGTGGACGTCGCAACCTAAGGTGGAGTGTTACGAAGACCATCGTCGAGGATCGTCATCTTGGTGCCTGCGAAGTCGCCGTGCAGGAATGACGGTGCTACGCACGAGGGGGAGAATGTTGGCGACTCATAGATTTAAGTAGTATTAAGCATGAGCTATATGTTAAATATGAATATTGTTTGCAGCTCGTAAGTGGTAATTAAGTATGAGCTATAAGTAAAATAAGAATATTGTTGATAGCTCATAAGTAGAAATTAAGTATAAATAAGTTAGGTAAAATATGTAAAGAAAAATATAGTTAAATAAATTATAAAATGCTTCGCCGAATAAAAGGGTCGCGTAGCTCTCGTCGCGGTATACGCGCGCAGATGGCTGTAAGCGCAGCTCTCGTCGCGGTATACTGTCGAAGTACTTAAGCTCGGCGAGATCTACGCAAAACTCTCTTTTTCCTCCGCAACGAACTGGGACCCAAGAATAATCGGCGAAGCAAGAAACAAGAACAAGGCGCAGTTTCATTTCAAGACAACATCCTACAATTACGCACTAGCAGGGGTGCGTGGGTCGAGGCGGTGCCAGCGATACGTCGAACCGTCTTGACAAAACGTACGTAGTCAAACCCCACCGGTATTCAAAGCCGCGCCGAGGTTACTTTGGTTACTGCACGGGTGTTCTCAAACGAACATCTAAACGTCTAATCCCGTGCAGGCCCGAGTCTCTGAGGCGACGTCGGGATTGGCTACAATAGTAGTACGTACGAAGTCAAACCCCACCGGTATTCAAAGCCGCGCCGAGGTTACTTTGGTTACTGCACGGGTGTTCTCAAACGAACAACTAAACGTCTAATCCCGTGCAGGCCCGAGTCTCTGAGGCGACGTCGGGATTGGCTAGAACAGTAGTACGTACGAAGTCAAACCCCACCGGTATTCAAAGCCGCACCGAGGTACTTTGGTTACTGCACGGGTGTTCTCAAACGAACATCTAAACGTATAATCCTGTGCAGGCCTGAGTCTCTGAGGTGTCGTGGGGGTTGGCATCAACAACTATTATATTTTACAACATTTTTTATAGAAGTACAACAGTACTCTGTAACATTTAATAAGATTGCAACTACATTAAAAAAATGTTGTTTGGCAACTGCCTTTGAAAGTACAGGGGTTGGTGCATGTTTAAAAATCCCATATCAGTGAAACATACACAACTGCACAATTCCAGCACATGCTTACATATATTCAAAGGAAGCTAATTATCGGAAATCAGCATATTACATTTAAAACCATACCAATTTCAGACATGTCATCATTTAGTGCTTTCAGGGCTGACCCTTTGACAACAGGTACATTACTTCCATCATAACCAAAGTCAGTTATCATATCTCTCATCTCCAATTCTACTAGCTCTAATACCTGAAAATATATATATATGAATATCTTAGTGCCCTTATTCAAGGTGTTAGGGGGATCACACAAACATTAAATATTTATGAACCTTATATGTACATGTTGTGTGATTTTATAACAGTACCAAAAAAAGTAATTGTTATAATGTAAAACACCAATGGTTTATGATGCAATGACTTCCCTGGATTACCCTTACCCTAACCTAACCTTGAACTACTCTTTCTTGCCTTGCACCTCAGTGTACACTGTACAATAACTTTTTGTTAACAAAAACTGTAATATAAATGTACACATTTAATTAGCTTACATATATGTGTACTTGTGACTTGGTGTAGACAAAGAATACTTCAGTATGCAAGTTATTTTAGCATATTGTTAAACATTTCCTTAAAACTAAACGGCATGTGTGAATTCTTTTTTTAAAAAGCTAATAGGAATTGTAAAATAATTTAAAGTTGAAGTAATACTTGCCTCATCGTCTACCAAATCAACTTTGTTAATGAACACTATAATATATTGAACACCGACTTGTTTAGCAAGTAATAAATGTTCGCGTGTCTGTGGCATCGGACCATCATTGGCAGCCACAACTAATATGGCTGCATCCATTTGTGAAGTTCCTGAAAATTTTAAATGTTACAGTATAGATAGTGAAGTTTATTACTGATTTTATCATTGCATTTGAGCTACCTATTCATTTGCTTATTTACACAAGCATTAAATAAATATATAAAAAATGATGTCTCATCACACCTATATGTATACAAACCTGATATCATGTTCCTAATGTAATCTGCATGTCCAGGGCAATCAGTGTGAGCATAGTGACGTTTTTTAGTACTATAACCCACATGTGCTGCATTAATAGTAATACCTGGAAACCATTGTTATTATGTTAGGACCAGGGTATGATTTAGAAACAAGACATAGTGTAGTGTCCAATTAATGTAACTCCAGTACATTAAAAAATTTAATAGTTTGACATATGAATATCACCCTTAATGTTGTAAATAAAACTTAACTGGGTCTTCAGATTTATTAGACTACATAAATTAGGTCTTCTATATATATTAATATGTTTTGGAAAATAAATATTTTTCAATAGGTAAGTAGCAGTTTCGCTAACTAAAAAATTAAACTTATATCGAGTACATCATTAGTACACTAAATACTTTGCCTCTCTATAGATAGTTCAGTGGTTAGGTTAGCTAGGAAAATAAATGATATAATAATATGTACTACAATTAATACATTTTGAATCCTTTAAAATATCTCAGTTAATACATTTTGAATCCTTTAAATAATATGGCTCTATATTAGAGTATATCTTGGCTATCTTGGCAAGTAAATATATTAGGTGCATACCCCTTGCTCTTTCCTCTGGGGCCTTATCAATTTCATCGTAAGAAATATACTTTGCGGTGCCTTCTTTTGACAAAACCTTTGTTATTGCTGCAGTCAATGAAGTTTTTCCATGGTCGACATGTCCTATTGTTCCAACATTACAATGTTTTTTTTCGACAATATCAGGAATTGTTTTAGTAGAAAAATTTCGTAAATCTTTACTGATTAAACTAACACATACTCTATAACCTGGTGAAAAAGAGCGTCCTACATATTGTTTCTGTGTAAACATACAATACACGGAACGCAATATGAATCGTCCATTCATTTTTAATTATATTAAACCAATATTAGAAAAATAGATTCATTTTAGGTTATCTAAACTTTTCATAACAAATCTTAGATAACAATTTTACAATTTACACACAGATCAAGTTGAGGTATAGAGGTGGCTCAGAGGAGTCAAAGAATATCTGTCAAATGTGTTTTTTTAATCAACAGACGTAAAAGTAGTCAAACGCTTTCCATTCTCAGCTAAAAAATTAAATAAACAAATCATTACTTCGAGGCGATAGGTGTCGTTGGGGAGCTGGAGGCTATGAAATTAACAAAATAACATATTGTAGAACAACACCTATCCCATAGAAGAAAGTATGAAAGGCTAAATCATGTATGGAAACCAGAGGTGGAAACTAATTTTCAAGTAAACAGATTTATGGACAGGTCGATTTATAGATTCAAATCAACTTTCAGCTAGATTGCGAGAGAAATACCAAAGTTCCACTTGTATGGCGGTCTTTTTATGTTCATTTTGAATTTTATTCATTATGCCCAAAGTCCTGTACAAATTTTTGTTATACTCCGAATACCCTAATGCGATCTCTTACGGTTACCTCAGGCAGTTGGCGTTAGTTTTTTTATAGAACAGGGGGCAAACAGGGGGAGCAGGAGGTTTACCTGATTTTAAGTGATACCCACTCAATGGCAGAGGCTCGCGACTGCATTTCCGGCAATTTAACAATGGGTTCAGAAATGCTTTAGAGGTTCCACATAATAGTGGTGCGCGGCAAAAACTGCCGCTCAGTTGTAGAACGACGAGCGTCGAGATGATACGGAATTTCGTATTCTGCCTCGACGTACGATGATAAAACTCATTTGCAGGTATTAATCCGAACAACTCCTCTGAACACTGTCCATGGTAATGCGGTAGAAAATACAGAGACCTTCTCTACGCAACGTTAAGGGATCAAGCCGGAAAGTAGCTGAATGTCGACGATTCGAATTGCTCTTGACCTTGAATTCGGTCAAGTGGACATGGACCTGGTACTAGGGCCCCGGCCTAGAGGCGAGAACAGTACTCTATGTGGGGCCGAAATTGTGCTTTATACAGTTGCAAGCGATGGCCCATGGTGAAGTAACGATAAGGCGAGAGCCTTGCTGAGCATCCCAAGCTTCTTTTCTTCCAAATGACGGTGAAAATGCTAACTGAGGCTTTAAGAGTACTTTAGAAGAGAGGAGGACAAAAGATGTCTTTTTAACGGTAAACGCGCAAACTTGTGTCTTCTTGGGTTTAATTGGACTAGATTTAGTCGACCTCAGTCCGAGGCTCCACGTAGCAGTTTCGACTTTAGACACCCGTTTGTTTCGGTACTGATTGACAACTGCCCGAGGCTTTCGCTATATCCAAACTATCTGCTAGCGCCTCTCCCTGGAAATTAATTGCCTCTGCCCATCTGTGTAAGGTAAACGAGAAGGTCAGTAGTTAAGCGACCACGATGATATACTGACAATATCTCAGCTGGTGACCCTCTAGATGGTCATCCAAAGTTGAGTTGGGCGCGATTTCATATTTTTAAAGTGGGCTCTTTAGGCGCATGAGGGTAAAATGTTTGTTAATAACATTAACGTCACGAAGATGTGCAGCGTTTTTGACAAAGAAAAGGGAGAGAGCGATTGAGAGTGTGAGAAGGGAGAATTACCTCCTATTTTTAAAATTATTTCGTAAAGAGAATTTATGAAATATTAGTATGTATTTTAAATTTTATGCAAAATAATTTATTGAAATCTCAAATTACGAATTGTAAAATTTCACGTGTTTTTATTATCAAAGAAATAAATTTAAAAAAATATATATAATTTGTTGTAATTTTCTACACTTTTAATATTTTAATTTACGTATGTTACATTTTCCCTCCCTTAAGTCTCGGAAATCTTAAGTTTAAGATTTGTATAAAAATGAACAAGACTTAAAAATTAGTTTGCCAAAGAAGTTTCACTTCTGACATGTACCTACTTTGTACGCACGCACTTTTTTTCCTATATCCCCGATAGAAGTTAAAATCCATGCTCACATATTTCAGCACAGCGCCGGTTACTCCAAGAAATTTAGTTTATGTTCTAGGTAAAATTCGTAAAAGGAACACGACACTATATAACGAAACCCGAAGTAGCTGATAGCATAGATTTATATCGTTAGATAGGCCCCGACACCAAAAACTGTGGCATTGTTTTTGAATGTGTGCGTTAACAAAATGCCGACACACGCACACTAACGAGTAGTTAAAAAATCGTGTTTCCGCCATTGTACTTATCTGTTGTTATTACCTATGTACTGAGAAAATAGTGTCATCTCTTTTTCTCCTACATTAGTTGCAAACACTACTTTCTCTTTCATGCACTCGCCATTTAAATTTGTTATTTTAGACAGTGCGGAAGGAAAAATAAAAGTTTTTAAATCAAATCGCAATACTTACGAGTGAAATGTTACACCTCTGGCTTTATTTGTGTTTCTAGAATTGTTGTTGCACTTTAGAAAGGCACACGATGGCATTTTGTGACACTAAACTGCTCGCAAACGTCCTTTACAACACGTCCGGCTAACACTGTGTTTAGGGGTGCACTGATCCCAGGTTACTGGTTAGTGAGCTCACTCACTTCGACTGTGGAACAACACGGCGCGGTCTCACTGCGGTAAGGGCCTATCTAACGATATAAATCTATGGATAGCTGATAGCTTCTTCGTGGTATGACAGTTAAAAACGGTGACGAGTTTTGAGCCCGACCAAATAGAAGACCTTTGCAAGATGCCAGTGATTCGAGACAAGGCGACTTGTTTTTGAGTTTTTTTGCCTAAAACTTCCACCACACCAATTTGTCGCCAATTCTTGACCCACGACCGTAAACCCGATCCCCCTAGGTATCACCGTTAAGGCAGGCTGTTTTTTTAATCTCGAGATTCTGTACTTATCTTTACCCCTATTCGTATTTGAATTCTCTTTACGAAACTACTAAGTTAATGTATACATAGTATAATATATATAGACTTTTCTTCAGAAAACTCACTGCTCCATAGAAGTATTTGAAAATAGACGGGAGCATAAACATCATTAGTCATTAGTTGTTCAGTGGACATAGCCTTTAGCCAACGCTCGTGTAGGTATAATCTCCGTCAATATGTTTTTAAGAGGGCCAATAGACAATAGTACCATAATACTTCATCTTAAAAATTTGCGTGTATAAAATAATTTAACAAGTATTTACAGAATCAGTTTATTGAATACATAACCAATACTATTTATAATAATTTAACTGCATTTTGTTAAGTATTGACAATAAACATTTAGTAACTGGTCTATACACATTTAAAGAGAATATTCACTGAAAAAGACATGTGATTTTTTTTAATAAACACAAAATCATAAACAAAAATTCACGGCCAATTTTCGATCGTCAATAGTTTAAAGAAAGAGAAGAAAAGAAGAAATACACTCAAAAAAGCATTTGACACTTCTGTATCATAAACCTGAAATCTAAAATATAACTTTGTAATCTTGTAATTTTGTTGTAATAATTTACACAAAACACTGTAATTTTAATTGTATATTAATTCCTATGTTATATTCTTAACCGCTGAGTACACAACATCTTGATTTTCTTCACTGGGGTCTTCAGGCTCGTTCGACAAGTTGAGGTCCTTTATATTAAAACTTTTAATGAAAGTACAAGGTCAATTACTATAATATTCTTTTATGATACAAATAACAAGTACAGTACAGAAATTTGTGAATAGGCCACATAACAAAAAAACAATTCTCATTATTCTTAAAGAATAAACAACTAGTGTTTTATTAATTTCTAAATAATTCAAATCACATAATTTTTGACAAATAAATTATATTTAGATACCAAATTAGATAAATGTAAATTGCGACTAAACAAAATATTTGAAAGTTCAAATTGCTTTTCAACAAAAAAACAATACTTTTGTGGCAGTTTTTCTAAGATGTAAAACCTTTCCTAGCAGAAAGCCTATTCTTTCTACTCTTTAGATTACGCAAAGGGTGAGGCAAGAATGTTTACCCTTACTAATGAATTAATACACATCTATAGTCGTATTTTTAATTGGACGAAGCCAACTGACAGTAGATAATGTCACTTTGTAAAATAATGTTGCCATATTTAAAGTAATAGTGATACGTTCAGTTCTTGTTCAATCAGATGAATGCACAATGAGTGTCAATAGTTAATCATTTCAAACTATTAAATAATATTGTTTCTATTTTAAAATTGTATAAAAGTGCTCTGATATAAGTTAGGTACACAGTTTTACTCGGCGAATGTCATTTAGCACTTTTCACTATTGCATTTATCAGTGTGAGACAGCTTTGAAAGTTAGTAATTCACACCACTTCAAGGCATTAGATTGATAAGATTAAAAAAACTGGAATATTTATGAATATTGTCAGGATTTAAATGGACTATAAATAGCCAGCGTTAAATTATTTTAGACTTTATGATAGAACATATTATGGTCGATTGCTCTCAAACCACAAATTCAAGTGCTAAGATGTCTTAGAGGAAACTATTTAGCATAATTTGTAAGTGAAAAATTAAATATGCTGTGTGTCGAGCAACAAATCTTAAATCCTGTATAAAGTGTTACTGAATTTCATTGTTTTATTATTCGGTAGTGTAGTGTGAACTCTACGTTTGATTTCCATATAAAGTGACGTACTGTACGTAGGTCCATGTTGGGATCCAAAACCTGAAAAAGTAATACTCTATTATTATAACGTCAAAAGAAAAATATGTATGTTGTCTATTAGCTAGAGCAGAGTTGGACCAGTGCTCTTCTTAAGATCGTAGCTCCAAGCATCAGCTGTGCTACAATAGACTTTTTTAAGTGAAAACTTCTGTAGCATCGTTTATTTGAAAGTCGATGAAATAAAAGCGGCGGTAAAAAGAGACATACACATAGATTTATAAGATTTAACGTGGGAGAAAATGAGATAGCATTATACAGTGTATAAACTTTAAATTTCAAATCAAATAAACACTGTATTTGATGATTTACTGAAAATAAAAAAACATAGTTGTGCTTTTTCTTTTCATCGACTTTAAAACTTTAATTATTTAGTTTTTATCAAAATTAACATTAATTTTAAAAAATTTAAAATTAAAATTGAATTAAAAAAATAATTCAAAGAAACGTCGTGAGAAAAAGTCTAATTTAAATATTATTAATTATAAAAACTTTTTAAAATTAATAATTAATATAAAACTTAAAAATTAAAATTACATTTGTCTCATTATCTTTGCACACATGTTTTTTTTCTATGTGCCCAGTTTGCACTCGATTGTCCGGTGAGAGAAAACATAGTGAGAAAACTGGCATGCCTTAACCCAAAACCCATGTTTTGGATTCTGTGTTGTGTTTACAAAAAATATCACAAAACAGATTTCTAACTGAGGCCATGACCAAGGGTAGTAGCACCACAGTATTTTTGTGTTTCAATACAGCATAAGTTCTGCAAATGTTCTGTTGTTTCCATCCAACGTTTGTTCAGAGAACATTTTTTAAATTAGTTTAGGAGCTTACAGTGTAAAATTATAGCGTCGCTGAAGAGACTGCTTTTAATGGGTTTACATTGTATGGAGGCAAACCAACCATAGTAAACAACCTTTTATCGTGATGTTACATGATAATCGATATAAAATACTAGTCAACTGACCTGATCACAGCAAAGCAGTTCAACTTTTTCTTCAGGTGCGTCAGAGTTCTCCTCAGTCTTGGCTGTACCAGACCCGTTCACGTCTCCACCACCAATGATTTTTTCCACAACATGTTCGGCAACTTTACGGCATTGGATGAAATCATTGGCTACAAGACGATCCTGTAAAAAAGATTTAAACGTTAAATATTTAAACTTATAAACCATATGATTTTTACTACACCAAAACATCTCTTATACACGAGCTGTTCTATTAGTTGTATTTGATTTGTGGAGCTATTCTTTATACTTCCTAAGATTGAAATTGAAATCAAATGATACCAAGAAAAAAAAAAAAAAATTATTAAATTAATATTATTAATAATTATTATTATTAATTAATAATTATTATTATTAAATTAATTTAGCTGTTTGTTGTTCGATGATGTGGTAGTAGTTCCTACTTCCTGGTAAGGCGCGTTCAACAAACTTTTCAACTTTAGCATATTAACATTCGTAATTTTTAATATTAAAAAATGTAATTGTTCACTTAAGGAACCTAAATGATAGGTTGTATGTAGAAATAACTAGGAATTTGTTAACGAAACACAGTAAGTAAATTTTGAAAAACTGAAATCAAAATCCAAATGATTTGAATAAATTTTCGTATCAACTTGTGCCCTTGTGGGGCGTTGGCCGCAAGGTGGGAAACAATGGTATAAATAGAATTACGTTGACACTGGTATATATCATATTATCTTTATTTAAAAAATATAAGTCAGAGTTTAAAGAGATAAATAGGACAATGCTAATCTCTCGCATTCTCAACCTTCACAATGTCTACTTAATGATGAAACACTCGGTAAAGTTTGAATATAAGAATGGGAAACTATTAGCTAATTAAACTGTATGATCTCATTCTGCACATACTTTAAATTGGATATAAATAAAATACACTTTTGCTAGAGTAAACATAGTTTTAACATTATTTTTTTTTATTTCATTTTTTATTTATTTATAAAAACACACCTGCCCTAACAGGCGACCCTAAATTGACAAGAATGCACAATAAGTGACTAAAATTTACAGACGAAACAAAAAAAAGCAAACATACGACATTAATTAGGAAAATCAAAATTACATAATTATAAAATACAAGAAATTAACTAACTACTATATGCACTAACAAATAACATAATGTTGAATTTAAATGTATAAAACTTTATATTGAGAAGAGTCGAGAGTCAAGATGTTTGAACGCATCTGGTTAAAGTTTTAAAGTTTTGGTAAAGTAGTGAAAAGGAAAAAAGATATTTACAAATGCTTACTTTTTTCTGTCTATCCTGTTTGCTTTGACAACTGGAATGTGGTAGCAAGTAAAATGGTAGTTTGTTTAGTTTGGGTGCAGCCATCTCTATTGCTACATCTACAACCCATGAGGGCACTGTCTCTAACAAAATGTTGCCTTCTGTTTCGCCACCAGCGTCACCAACCTGAAATATTTAGGCAAATTCTATCATATACTATACTATACTTCGCGGAGTAGACAAATTTCTTTTAGTCTGTATGGGAAGAGAAGCAGTATGGAATGCA
Organism: Pieris macdunnoughi; assembly: GCA_905332375.1. Taxonomy (NCBI): domain Eukaryota; kingdom Metazoa; phylum Arthropoda; class Insecta; order Lepidoptera; family Pieridae; genus Pieris; species Pieris macdunnoughi. The sequence goes on along the minus strand of CAJOBZ010000067.1, from coordinate 1,721,048 downwards.
AACTAATATTCATCTTTGCTGTGTCAGTTTTTCATATTGTATAAAGATATTTTGATTTAATAAACAAATGTATGAAATCCTGTGAACCAATAGTATAGACACATTTCTGCATCTGTTTCATTGCTAATTCTTTATGGGAAAGTAGATTATCATCAGCTTTCTATACCTAACACACATACATAGAAGTCAATTTATAGGTCCAAGACATGATAGTTTCTTAGAATGTATTAATTAACCCTAAAAGTAGGTATCAAAGACAATACACACATAGCAATAAGTATTAAGTGTGTATTGTCTATCTGTGTGTTTTATATTAGTTATACTACTGTTATAAAAACAATAATTACCTGAAGCCTATACAATGTTCTTCCACCAACCTCGCTAAAAATAAGTGGTGTATGTAGTGGTACTGAAAAGAAATTATTCCCAAATACTTTTTGACCACCCTCATTTACTCTATTTGGATGATTCCAATACTCCAATAATGCTTGTAACAGTAAAGCTCCAAAATTAACCTTTTGATCATTCTCTGTTGTCAACCCAGCTTCTTTTGCGCTCACCCAAGCACTAAAACAATCAGTCTCATCTTGTCCTAAGTGTATTGTAAGCATTCCAGTTTTCAAATCAACATTAAACCAATTTGGAACATATACCATCTTAAAATGTTTCTTAACTTCTTCGTCATAGTCAATTTCACCTAAATCCTCAATTTTAGAAGCTTTTAAGACATCATATAATACAACATTGTTTGATGTGTCCTTAGTCAAAATGTGTCTCTTATCATTTAGTACTGTATAGTTTTTTATGGCACGTCCACCTGGTATGTGATGCAAGGGTTGTGTTTGATACACATTATTTGTATTGTAATTGTTTTGGTTATACATTTCTGAATTTAATGTGTTAACTGGAGGAAGTTTCCAACATCTTATGTCTGAATCTGATGTAGAAACCCAAACACCTTGTTGATCTGCTGTAAAACATAATTTGAGTACTGGTGCTGATTCTTCACAGACAATCATAAAGTTGTCAGGGTTTCTTAACTCTGTTATAATAACAAGCCTGTCTCGACCTCCAGATATGATATGACTAAATGTTTCAGTCGCTAACAGGGCCCAAACTGCTTCGGAATGTACACGGATGGTGGACACACACCGCTGTTGTGATAATGACCACAACTTAATGGTACCATCAGAGCTACCTGACACACATTGTGTGCCATCTCTGCTGACCACCAAAGCTTTAACATTATCTGCATGTCCTTTTAATTTCATAAGACGTGAACAATTTCTAGGATCCCAAACCCTGAGGACTTTTTCGGTGGAACCACTAACCAGGATAGTCCCAGGTGGATTCATAGCAAGACTGTAAATGGATTCCTTATTACCAACAAGACTAGATGTAGTTACTGTATTGTTGCTAGCAGTTAATGCAGTTAACGTATTAACATCCCATAAAAAAATAGCTCGGTCTAATCCAGCACTAGCAACTTGTTCTTTATCTTTTGCGTATGCCAACGTGCGTACATAATCTTTATGAGTCCTTAACGTGGACATACAAAATCCTTTAGGGGCGTTCCATACTTTTACTGTGGTATCCGAAGAAGCACTAATTAGGTTTTTTCCACCGCAACAGAGCACGATATCATTAACCCAGTCCGTGTGGTGCTCCATGCTTTGAATGTAGCGGTCCTGGGAACCGTTCCCAGCATGCCATACGCGAATGATGCCATCTCGACCGGCGGTATAAAGCCTTCCTTGTACAGGATCCAATTGAAGTGAGCTTACACCGTTTTTATGCCTCTTCTCCTCCTCGTCCCGAATAACGAATGAGACTTGGGTTTTCTTACGCATCATCGAGCTCATTTTCCGACATTTTAAACTTTAATCCAATTAAAAACTTAAATTAAAGCTAAACCCAACTAAAATATAAATGAAATCACATCAACATAACCATTCCAATAACTTAGCTGACACCGACAAATAACAATTGACACTTGACACTTGACAGTGTCTAAAAGGAACTGGTTACTGACAACTGAAAGCTGACATCTTTCAACACTCATCACTCATGTCAAATCTTTTAGACTATCATGATGGCAGAGAAAGAAAAGATTATCAGGCGACCAACTACCAAGCGAAAATCTCTATACTACTTAATAGTCAAGTCGTACTTTTTTAAATACAGGCACAGCAGAAATTTAATTATCAATACTATTGCCATGCCGATTTTGGAATCGGCCTGGCCTGGATTATTAGTAATTGCCCTAGTAAATTACTATTACTATAATAGTTAATTTACTAGGGCATTCAAAATTAAGCTTATTCTTGCCGGATCTTATGAAATATTTTGTGTTATAGGTCTGTATGTCTGTGTTCATATAATCTGACATTGAACTTGACAGACGTATTCGCTTTTAACTTTAAAAAAAAAGACGGCTTTTGAATTTTCAAATCAGTAACAAATTTTTATAAAAGTTTTCCAAAAATATACATAGCTCTGCAATAAAACAATGGTCAAGTATGACGAGCAAGTCAAGACGAGCATGAATATATTTTTAAGTTATTTATTTATTAACACGACAGCGCTCATAAAACATTTTTATAAAATACTGGCTGACCCGGCAAATGTTGTTTTGCCATGTATATTATTTCTAGGAAACATTTTTTTAGTAAAATAAAAATAACTGTCTACAATAATAAAAAATAGGGGTTGATCGTAGAGAGGTGAAAGTTAGGGGTTGTATGTATTTTTGTATGCTGTATTATAAAAAGCTCGTTTGGGATGGACACTCCTTATCACTTAAGGGTTTGAAAGATAGACTAACCGATTCTCAGACTTACTGAATATGAATAAAATTTCATAAGAATCGGTCGAGCCGTTTCGGAGGAGAATGGGAACGCATTGTGACACGAGAATTTTATATAAGTATTAGATAATATTTTTTTAATATTATTTTTATTAATTTTCAATTATTTTGATTATTACTTTGTAGGTTAAGAAAGCTGTATACTTGATTGTTATGTTTACTATTGAAATAAATGAAATTAATCAATAGAAGAAATAGAAGTTACTATATAGAATTCAAAAAATTGTAATCCCTTATTGCTATATACGCGAAGTTGAGAAACCACAAGGAATCTTTTATCTAGTAGTAAATATTATTTTTAATCTATACCACTGTTGGTATAAATAAAATAACAAGTAAACTTAGATCATCTCAGAAGTGAAATAAACAATGCCCCCAGCTCCGCAAAGCTACAGAAGATATTCAATCAACCCCTTTGTTGGCTATCTATTAGGAGTTTTCTCGAACAAGTAACAATTTAGTGGGACAGGAAAGGACATAAAACTTCGTGTACTGGGATTTGTCGATACACCTGAATACGCTGAATTGAGTGTTCTTGGGTTTTATTACAGTATTAGGTACACTTTATTTTGTTGTAAGTTTAATGCGTGTAGTATAAATAACACTAAGAATAGTCAAAAGTCAAAAATCATTTATTCATGTAGTGTTACCTATGAATGCACACTTATGAATGACAAAAAAAGAAATGTACATTAATTGCTTCTAATTTTACATTCACTGCCAGTTCTCAAAGCAAGGGCGTATAACGGAACAGAAGAACTCTCCGCCACTCTTTTTAATCGCCATGTTTTTGTTTTACACAACGTTTGTAAGGAGCTGCAACCATTACACCATGTTCCACGTGACAACTTTAGTAATAAATAATTTAAAAAAATGGTGCGTGTACTTATGTACGTGCGTAAGAAGTTATACTTCTTTGGCTTTCTTTATTTTTTTTTAAATATTAAATAATTAATAATAAATATTTAGCGTTAATAATTTAACAATATTTAATATTTAGTATATTATTCAATTATTAATTAATATTAATTATTATTTTATTATATTATTAATTCAATTTAATAACTAGGTAGGTTTCATAACCTTTTAACTAAGTAACAATAGGTCTTTGTGAAAAAGCATTGCTAAATTTCTTTGAAAAAATAATTAAAACTCCTTTATTTGTTTAAAAGGTACTACAAATGTCATTATGGTCATTCAAAATTCTTGGCATAGCTGCTAACGTCACGCATATTCTATTTCTTTTTACTTGTAGATTGTCTTATTCCCATCTCGCTCGCGCACGCTCGGCGCCCATACTGATAATTTTGTGTCACGGTGCGCGCGCATCGTAAAATTTCACTCTCATAAATTTTTCATAACGCGCCTAAAGAAGTATAACTTCAATAAAATAAATTAAAAACAAAGATTTGTCCTCTATCAGCAGGAGGCATGGTGAAATAGGAGCACGCACTTAGTTGCATCATTTAAAAGTTTATTTTTTTCAGCATAATAACAAAAATGTATTACAAAAAGTGTTACTATATAATTAAAAAGAGTTTTCTACAGGTAGCAGAAGACTTCTTGCTGTAGATAAATCTTCATTATGCACGTTTTTAACTTACAGTACACGCCTCCACAAGGTATATGGGCATACGCTTCACTAAGTCCCCCCATACGGTCTCCGGCGAAGAGTCGAGGAAACTATTAAGCTACAGGAGCCAGCACGTTTTGCTGACGCTGGACTGTATGAGTAGAATATATACCACAAATGTTATATTTCCGACAGTAAATATAACAAATATAAATATAAATATAATAAATGTCAATTGTCATAATATCTCCTATCAAGTAGGCGCTTTCCGTCCCTAATTCATTATCTTTTAACGATCTTATTATAGCTCCTTATCAGAAGCCTTTTTTTATATAAGGTTTTAAGGAACTTCTGTTTCGATCACTACCCTGTTCACCTCATGTTATGTATAGTACATATAACGCAACTGGTTTCAAAAGTGATCAATGAAGAATTAAGCACCCTAATGGCAATGTTCATGATACGAACTGAATTTCACAGGATGAAGCCTAACCTTTTTATTGCAGCATCTAAAATAGTCCGAATATGCTGCGCAAACGAGAGATCCCGCACAAACAAAACACCACAGCATACACGGGGTACACTTCTGTTGGCGTTCATATAAATCTAAAAATGCGATTTATTACGTTTATTGAAGTTTAATTACCTACTTTCCTAAATCCTTTCCTTAGGTGACTAGACGTCTTTGATAATTGAATCTAAAAAAAATCATGTCATCACGTTTCTCACGTCTTCGTTGGTAGTAGTTATTTTCGTATACAGGACAGATAAATGTAATGGGATTTCACAGTTGGGATACGAATGCATGGCCCCAAGTTAACTATCGTACGGTTAGCTGATTGGCTCGAATATTTAACACTTATTGGTTTTCTGTATTATTAATAAACAAAAGTCCGTGCGTACAAAATACCCGTCATGTCAGAAGTGAAACTTCTTTGGCAAAGTAATTTTTAAGTCTTGTTCATATTTATACAAATCTAACACTTTAGATTTCCGAGACTTAGGGTGGGTTGCATCAACAAATTTTGACGGACACGTCACCTTTAAATATGGCGCTAACGAACGTTAGACAAAAAAAGTGTTGATTCACCATCTATGACAGCTTACGTTCGTTAAAAAGTTACGCTTACGTTAACCAGTGCTTGAAGCATTGGTAATTGTCAAATTTTGGTTTGTAACTTCGTAGTTCGTACTTCCTAAACACTGTTTCCTCTGAATTTAATATTAGAGATGGTTTGATTCATTATTATTTTGCAAGGTATGTTAATAACACGATTATTTTTGACTTTAATATTAAAGATGTCTTGTCTTATATTTCAGATTATAACTTTTTTATGGCATGGGTGTCAAATATGGTGAAGGACTTACATATTCTATACTGTTTATATTACTTGGAGAAATAAAATGTTTGACAAAAATAATATGCCTTTTTAATACCGAATTACAACATTACATAGTAATGCATGCCTATGCACATAAGAAATAATTCATCTTAAAAATCTATTTATAATTTTTTTCACTAATTTTATTACATTGATACACACAACTGTTTAATTATTTTGAAGAGCATTTACACTAAGTTTCAAGTAATCATATCTGATCTGATCATAAACAAGTTATAGTAAGTTTATTTTTTATTGTAAAGGTAAATACCACTTTCCATGCATTTTACATTAGAAATGGCAGTTTCATACGATCTTACATCCCTTTAGTATAATTAATAGTAAGTAATTTTTTTCCTAGTAGTTTAAAAATGATTTCATCGTTCTTCCTCTTCTCATTTAGATGTTGAACACGCAACTCAAAAATTTCTTTTTCATATTTATTATCTGAAAGGGCAATAAATTCTGCATGAAACGCACTCCATGCCCTCTTTTTTGCAAATTGTTTGTACTGTCTGTCTTTTTATTAAATAAAATGTGTTTATGTTTTTCTATAAAATTTGTAAATCTGTCCTTCTCTTCTTTTCCAAAATTTACCGAACGTTCTCTGAAAGTCAATGAGTCACGTAAATAAATACACTTCTAACTATATCTCTCAATATAATTTTACTAAAATACTTTGCGCATATACAATTCATGCAATATAATAATAAAATAATAGCTTTATACTTACTTTGGCGAAAAGGTTTCCATTATTTATATTAAAATTAAACACTTTTTAAAATTAGCCTTTCGTACAAAATAATAAACATCCGATGTCAAAGTTGACAGAATGTTTCAAATGACATTGTTATAATGTGACAATTGACGTTACGCAAACGGGCAACCCCAATAACAATGACGAACTCATTTTTTAACAATAAAGCAACGCTAACAAGTTAACAGACGTTAAAGTTCATACGTGTCTGTCAAATTTTAACGAACGTCAGTTACGATAGCAAATGGTTTGAAACAACCCAATTAATTGTCATTAAATATTTTTTATTTAAGTCAGTTGTTTAGTTCAGTTTAAGAATTTAATTTTTTAAATTTATTTCTTCGATATTAAAAACACGTGACATTTCAATTTACAGTTCGTCATTTGAGACTTCAATAAATTATTTTGCATTAAATATAATTATATCATCATACTTCATCCGTTAAAATTTTACCCTCATGCGCCTAAGATGTTTCACTTCAATAAACAAATAAAATGTAATGTGCTAAGTGCAATGAACTACTATAACCAGGGGTTTAGTTTTATACAGTTAAGAGAGTTTATTTAGAGTCAGGCGTGAGTCGTGATCAACAAATTTAGTACAGACTAAATTTGTTGATCACGACTCACGCCTGAAGGTACAGACCTTACCTGATAATTAACTGAAACGCCTGTCTAACTAGATGAATAAAAAATAACTATTTTTTAAAGAAAAATAGATGTTAAAACTGAGACATTTATGAAAGACTGCGATTTTTCATGCATTCAAATTGAAAATACTTTTGATACTTTTTATTCAAGAACTCATATTTGAACTCTCTGGAGCTCTGTGTACAATGCGCTAACTAAATGACGCGTTTATCCTGTTTGCATTATGTCCTAATTAAATTAATTCCATTTATTGTGCGTGTAGATATAATTAGTTCCCATACGAGATTGTACTACGGTCATTAAGTGTGTAGTCAATCATTTTTTTTAAAATCAAAAGTCAAAAATCATTTATTCATATAGGTAACACAATGTATACTTATGACGTGTCAGTAAAGAAATACATATGAATGTTTCTAATTTTACATTTACTGCCAATTTTCAAATCAAGGGCGTCGAATGGAAGAGAAGAAGCAATAAACTCTTGCCTACAACTTATAAAAAGGCATAAAGTTATTATATTAAATAAAAATTTGAGTCGTAATAATTTCGCGGCACACGTTTGTTCGTGTTTAATTTTATTTTTAAATAATAAAAATTTCCGCTCTATGATTTGAATTATAAAATGCGTGAGAACTACGTGATAATGCTTAATATAAATCTTCACCAACAAGTACATTTTAATATTAAACCTCCTCAAATCACTCATTCCCAAGAGTAAGCACTAAAAAGTCCTGAAGCCACAATAAAGTTTCCTACAATATATTTTGCGGGATTTTTACCTTAAAGTCCCTCATAAACCTTAAGGCGAAAGTTTACGGCTGCCCTTTATTTGGGCAATTGTTCCTAAACAACTTTAAAGAAGATTGCCTCTTATTTTTGTGTTGCCAAAGTGGATTTTAAATAATCAAATTGCAATATATTTCTAAATCTATTTTACATAAAACAATATTCGTTTGTGTTGGCAATTGTAAAATAAGATAATATTTTGAATTAAATATATAATAATTCTTACTTATCCAAATAAAGCCTCGTAATTAGCTTCTACTTATATATATTAATTGTGGCTCAGTTAACCTTTGGATTAGCTTTTACATTTTTGTTTATACATATTATTATTTATATTTTTTTTTTAGATTTTACTTTATTTAATTTTAGTTATAGTTACATGTTATTTTTAGGTTTTGTTGTTAATAATTTTTGCACTTCTTGTACTTTACCCTCTGTAGGTGTTTCTTTTTTATTGTTTCATATTAGGGTTGCCTGGAAGAAATCGCTTGTTAGCGGTAAGGCCGCCCGTTGCTAATAACTTTTGTAACATGCTTTTTTTGTTTTTTATATGTATGATTTTGTATATTATGGTAATGAAGTGTAAATAAATAAATAAAAAAAAACCTGCATTTATGTCGACTCTAATTAACTGTCCCGATCCCCCAATTAATTGCTCCAAATAAAGTATAATGAAACGTTGAAACAAACACGAAATTCATTACGTTTTTGGTAAAATGTTTATTTAATTAAAATACTAAAGTTAGGAATAATACTTTTGGCTTAAACTTAGAAATAATTTTATAATTAAATTATTTATATTTATAGACATATTACCAAGGAGGAAGTAATCATACTTTTTAAAATAAAAAGAGGAGGTTCTAATCAGCGCGTTAACTTTACTATCAGAAATTCATGTATATAGCTACCTTGTGTGAATGCACAGTACGCCGAGATCTTGAATATCTCTGGTAACTCTATACAGATGTGTTTAAGAAGGTCCGATAGGGGGCGTCACGTTACCGCTACGCACAGTCGTAGATGCTCTACGGACGTAGCACGACGTAGCGTCGCCGCAACGAAAATTACGATTATTCGAAGTGAAAAGTGAAAATTACTGGAAGGTTTTAAACCGAGTGCAACTTGAAAACTAAAGTGTAACTTGAATGTGAAGGTTTGGTGAAGTGGTTTTGTTTCGAGTTTGTTTCTCTACGAAATAATGTGAGTAGAATTTATTTTTAAACTGTCGCTCTTTTCAAGTGGTTGAATTTTTACTGTGAAATTTTCTGAAATAAAATAATAGGCGATTTTTGATTATCGGTGAGATATTATATATATGATAGGCTTATGGAAGTGAATTATAAATTTTAAGTTATATAAAAAAGTTAATAACGAGCACACCACACCACCAAAGGCGCATATTTATAATGCTATAAAATAGTTACAAAATTTATAAAAATATCTAATATATAAAATTCTCGTGTCCCGGTGTTTGTAGTTAAACTCCTCCGTAACGGCTTGACCGATACTCATGAAATTTTGTGTGCATATTGGGTATGTCTGAGAATCGGACAATATCTATTTTTCATCCCCCTAAATGTTAAGGATAGTCCACCCCTAAATTATTTTGTTTTACTTTTTAGATATTTTTTGTTTTTATTTTTTTATGATACAGCATTAAAAAATACATACAACCCCCAATTTTCACCCCTCTACGATCAACCCCTATTTTTTATTATAAATGATATACATGGCAAAACGACGTTTGCCGGATCAGCTAGTTTTATATATATATATTTACCTCTCTGAAATTTTCATAAATATAATCTTGTTTATAAATTGTAAACTTAAGTTCAAGGCCAAATTTTAAGTTTTTAGTTTTATAGAAATAACAAAATTTTTAATATAAGCGGAATTATTTAAATAGTATTTCTTCATATAAAATAATTGTTCTTGTATCCATAAATCACATTTTGATATCATTACTAAACGGTACGCAATCTATCTTAATCACGAAAGCGACACAGCTCAAAAGCGATATTAGATTATTCTAATTTCATAAGATCTTACGCAGATAATTAAAATCAATTAGTAACCCACCAAGAAGAATTACTTCCGTACTCAGAGTGGTTGATTAAAATTACACGGTTACTTAAGCGCTTTAGTAATGAAACTGAGCGAAATGAACTCATTTTAATAACTAATAATAAATCAGAGCCTAAAAGAATTAGGAGACTTACGCTGTCTCAGTTGTTAAGTAATTGTGCGTTTCTTAGTAAGTTATTACGTATATTATGATGTAATTAGTGATCTACCGTTGAAGATAATTTAATGGCCGTCTCTGATTATTGTGTTTACGTTAAATATTAAATATCACTATCATTTAAATATTCCGTTACGTGAATATCTAATCTAATATATAAAATTCTCGTGTCGCGGTGTTTGTAGTTAAACTACTCCGAAATGGCTTGGCCGATTCTCATGAAATTTTGTGTGCATATTGGGTATGTCTGAGAATCGGACAACATCTATTTTTCAGCCCCCTAAATGTTAAGGGTAGTCTATCCCTAATTTTTTTTTTTAATTTTTAGATTATTTTTTTTTTTTTTTATGACACACCATTAAAAAATACATACAACCCCTAATTTTTACCCCTCTACGATCAACCCCTATTTTTTATTATAAATGATAAACATGGCAAAACGACGTTTGCCATGACATTTCATTGTATGACACATGTTTGACAAACGTTAAATATAATCGTTACATTATTAAAATATCTAAAGGTGCGCTTACACGAGGGCAATAATTGCACGGCGACACGAATGGACCGATCTGGAGCAATTAATGGAGCAATTTCAATAAATTCAATAAATTATTTCGGCGATATTGCTCCAGATATTTCATATCGCTCAATGTCGCAGATACGTATTGACGAATATCCAATGGACTTGAAAATTCCTAGCAATTTTTGTATATGTCTCATTCGCACTTGTTTGTTTTGCGGCTTGCCGTCTTGCTTCCGCGGGGAGAGCGAGAGGTCTAAATAATAATCATTTCTAATTACTTTATTCAAAAGTAATTCAAAGTCTGTTTGTGACATTCTAGTAAAGTTTTTGAATAATATATTATCTAATTCTTGAAAAAAAAAAACAATTAAATTAAAGAATTAAAGAAAAATTAAAAAAATAATAAATTAAAAATTTAATTAATTAATTATTTTTTTCTTTAAATGTTTAATTTTATTTTCACAATGAAAATTGCGGCCTCTTTGCCAAAAACGATCGCACCCAGATTTGACGCACCAGACGCCTTTTCCTTTTCTTTCTTTTTTGTTTTTGATTAATAATAAAAAAAGCGCTACAAGCCGCCGCAGCAAGAAGAATGTCGTCCATAGCGAGCGAATACTGAAATGCTCGTGTAGGACAGTATTGCCTAGTTGATGAAGTTGCGCCATATCGCTCAATATTGTATTGCGCAGTATTGATGCTTGTTGCCGTTGCCGTAAATTGCTTGATGTAGTCGTGACGTCATAATTGACGAGTATTGGAATTGAGCAATTTTAGTTGCCCGTGTAAGCGCACCTTTACTAAAGTATATCAACATGGAAAGTTTCCATAGAAATCCCTGCTTATTCAGGCAGATTTTTTAGTGATATAGTTAATTACAAAAATCAAAGTTAATTATCACAGATAAAATATTTTTAATAGTACACAAACTAAAGTGCTTATTTCTAAACTTATTTCATATCACTATGTCGATTATTACAGCTGAAAACTGTTCCACTAAAATATTGTTTATTATATCATAGTTAAGTTTCAGTTTAGTTTATAGTTAAGGTTCTATGCTCTATGGTTCGATTTCTGTTGAGAATATAAACACTGATCCCGTTAGAACTACAATGCAGATACATACATTGATAGAACAGAGTCAACCAGATCCAACTACCGTCTATTATAATCACAGGGTTTATTAGTTCACTTTTAATAATGACATTGATGGAATCGCTATTACTATCGACTATTAACTTAATTAATTTATAGGTATAATAAAAACAAACTGGACTTTAATGTTTTCAATTAATAATGTCTTCAGTCATTGCTTCGACATATGATAAACTTAATCTCCATGATAACAACGTATAATTTATTTAATTATAATTATTATCTAAATATATGATTGTTTCTTTATATTTTATTTAATGTTTTGATTATCCCATAGGACATAAGCTGAAAGTTGTATAGAATTTGAATTTGAATTTAATAAATTACTTGAAGATTGCTTTACGTGAAACTTGGTCTTGACTCTTTAACTTGATATTTGTATTTAGTATTTGGTGCAAAATTTAATTGAAAGGAGTTTTATTAATTTATGCATAACGGAGTGGGTTAAAACAAAATATTAACCAGTACTTTCGTAAGTATTAATAAGATGATATTGTGTCTAAGTCTTATATTATATGTGGTTTCCTTAAATATTGTAATGTATTGTATTGTATAAGATCTTCTGTCGATCCGTAGTGGTGGAGGCCTGATGACCTGTAACACAGGTACTCTTACCTTTAGCAGGCATCAGTCTCACACAGACTAGCTTTTTCCATTAACAGAAGTAAGAATATAACTGTCACTTGCTTATGTTTAAGTTTTTGTGAGAAAATAAATAAATAAATAAAAAATATATTATGTGTAGTGTATTCTTGTGACAGGCATTGCTTATATATATTTTTTGGAAGATATACTGTTTTTGCAGTATTATATTAATCAGACGGTTTAAAACGGTTTATTAAATTTATGATGAATATGAGGCATTAGAGGAAGTTGTTTAAAATAATACAATCTTTTAAAGTTTGGTGTGGTCTCTGAGGATTGTATGAATTAACTCTGGAACCATAAACCCATAACCGACAAACATGGTGAATGACATCAAGTGAGAAACGTATTTTTTTAATTGAATAGGGGGCAAACGGGCAGGAGGCTCACACTATGTTAAGTGATACCGCCGCCCATGGACACTCTCAATGCCAGAGGGCTCGCGAGTGCGTTGCCGGCCTTTTAAGAATTGGTACGCTCTTTTCTTGAAGGACCTTAAGTCTAAGTTTTGGTTAAATCAGGACCGTTGATATCCGTTGTTTTTGCCTACCCCTTCGGGACTATGCCGCGAGTTTTTAAATAAATAAAACAAAACTATTCTTGGTACTTTGGAACAATATTAAAAAAACCTTATACTTTATAATAATCATTAAAATAGAGAGCGATAGTCGTCTCCTAGGCTAGATTACAATGCTATTAGGAAAAAATGAATGCAGCCTTGTCATAAAAAGTATTAACATTGTTATTCAGCGAAGAAATGTCGGCTTTGAGTACGATGCCAAGGAAGATTTTATTTTCGATTTGTAAACTAGTTTTAATGTAAGAATTCTATTTATAAATCCCAATACGAAATATAGGTTGCTCCCGAAAACAGATCGGTTGTATCACTCAAATTATCTTATAATAATAATAATATAAATATATATTAAGATATATTGTATTTATATTATTATTATCATTGTATAGCCTAATAAGAAACTACGAATGTTAGTCATGTTTTTTTCAAATATAAAATAAAATAAAATATGTTTATTATGGAACATAAGATACATGTATCACTTATTCCACGTCATTAAATTTGAACTTTTAGGCATCCCTACTCATCGGCAAAGAAGACAGAGGGTGTAGGCCGAGAGAAAAAAGCCGGCGTAAAAACTCTCGGTACTCTTTTAAAACAGCAAATCATCAAACAACACTTATTTAAAACAAATATCGCAAATTAATTAGAAGTAGCCTGTCTAGCACTAGTCCCAGGCACTTTTATCAACTAGATAATCGTTGACTTTTTAGTAAGCCTTTTTACACAGCTTTTCTTTAATACATATGTAATGTGTAATATGTATTTTTTATGTAATGTAATTATAATTTTTGGTTCCGATATATATTGCGGCAGGTGTATTTTTACAATTTTTACACAATAATAATTCACAGTGACTAAAGGGAATAGGTGCCTTAAGCATATCACACAGATTTTATAATAATTTTAACAAGTTTTAATCCATCTGCAGTTTCGCGTGGATTTTGTATTGTGACGGGATGATTTGCGACCGATTCAACAATAATTATTATATTGCAGTCAGGTTAGTTTATTGCATTCATACAGATAGCCAAACACAGAGAATTCTTTCATATGATGAAATGCAGTCCACATTTCATCTCATGAAAGAACTCCTTTGCCTTACGATTTTATTACTAACTCTGTATGCACTGAATGTAATATATTATGTTTAGTTTAAAATCTGCTTTCTAAGCCCTGCTTCGGTTCCTTTTTAATAAAATAATTGTTTTTATTCTATTACGTGTTTTGAACGACTTATTAATAATAATAATAATAATTTTTATTAATCAGACAAATACAGTCCATTGATTATTAAAGGGACATTAGTAGGGACATAGGATTTTAATTAATTAGGATAATAATTAAAAAAACGCTTACTGATAAATTGGAGTATTAGCCTAGCGGTTTCAACGTGCAAATCTCATCCCTAGGGTCATACGTTCGATCCCCGACTATGCATCAATGGACTTTCTTTCTTTGTGCGCATTTAACACTCGCTTGTACAGTGAAGGAAAATATCATGAGGAAACGGGCCTGCCTTAGACATAAAAAACCGATGATAGGTACAGAAGGTTGAAATCTGAGGCCCAGAGCTAAAAGGCTATAGCACCATTGGTACTATAATAAAGTACCTTTGCTTATTCGGAAGGTTTATTTTTAGAATGTAGATTACGAATACGAAATAAATATCATTTGACAGTTGAACAATAAGGGAAATGTATTAATATGATGTTCATTTATTATTCCAAAATTTAAAGCGAACGAAAGACAATCCGGATTAAAATGACCCTCCACATGTCAGTTTTCTTCTGTCCTATAATAATAGATTAACGATATTGTATGAGATTATTAATACTTATGGCTTCTTCGGAAAGTTAATCATGTTAAATATCATACTTAATCGATATGATAGCGTTCCAGCTCTGTGTTACAATTCTACTTCAATTAAGCGTATTGTTCTCTCTCTATCTATCTCGTTTAACGTTAATTAATCTATAAAGATTTTTATAAATTTGATGATTATTTAAATGATCCTAATCCTTGGGATTGATTTGCTCCAGTTCAATTAATTTGTATGACTCAAAACTTGGCGATTAAAAATAGTGGCGGAGGGTTTCTTGCCCGCTCTAGGCCCTTGACTTGCGAACTGGTAGTAAATGTAAATTTAGAATCTATTTAACATCTTTTCTGTTGACGTTCATAAGTGTACTTGGTTACCTATATGAATAAAGTTATTTTGTGTTTGAGTTTGAAATGCTAGAAGAAAAAGAACTAGAAGTTACACAAGCTATAAGCTAAAAAATAAAAAAAAAGGAAAAGCCTCAAAGGCCGGCAACGCACCCACTAGAATGGTGGTGTTCATGGACACCTGCGACTGCCCTTTTCGGGTGTCCCGTAGGCTCGTTTGCACCTAATATCAGCTGTGTCTGGCATACGCCGATGACTTTTTGGAATCAAAGCATGCCGGTGTCCTCACCATGTATTTCTCCAACGTAAGAGTGAGAATTGTGCAATAATAAGTTAATTTGCCGAAGTTCGAACCCACGGGGGTTTCGCACGATAAAAGCCACTAGCAACACTGCTCCCTATTCACTCACCGCTGTTGCAAGACTTACGAATTTAACCAATTTAATACAGTGATACATCTTCATTTAAACTGTAAATTATGTCTTATGTAAGTGTTAGTTGCCTCTTTAGTGGTTTCCTCTAAAAAACCTTAGTATACTAAGATAAGTAGAATTGAATTTAGTGCAGCGAGGAAATAATAATAATATTTTTTATTAATCAGACAAATACAGTCCATTGATTGATTAGTAAGTTAGTAACAATAGTTTCTTAAGATCTATGTTAGTAGAATTAGTAAAAATAAGGAAAAAGTAATTAAATAAAAACTATCAGGTACAAAGCCCTGCGGAGATGTCGGAGCAGTGTCGTAAATAGGGGCACTCCATTCTCTCGACTATCATCCGTAAGATGTTGCTGGAGCTGCCCCGCACCCGGCGCACCAAAGACGCGCACCGCTTTCGCATAGTGGCGAAAAAGCAATCCACTCGCGCCTCTGCAAACATTCCTGATGCGCTGCAGAAGCGAGGCAACCCTAGCAAAAATATAATATTAATTATAATAATATAATATTATCCTACGAAATTTCTTTTGTAGGATAATACTTTTAGCGCATTAAATGCTGTTTTAATTTTCTTTAAATTATTTTTATTATTACTTTGTACGTTAAGCAAATTGTAAGTACAAATTATATGTATGTATTAATAAATCAGAATATGATTTAGGTAGTACAGTAACATTAATGTTTGTGGTTACAATTAAGTCAATCTTGTTAGCAATATATTAAATTAACGATATTTGTGTTAGCGCCATAATTCTAGCTGGAGTAAGAAATTGTACTATTTGTCTTGTATGAGGTTAATTTATAGTACGCATTGCGTATTATGTGCGTCATGGAACAATATACTCCGAAATTATGTGGTTCTCAATTAACTTATTTAGTAATTGTACAGGGTTTTATAGATAACTAGCAGACTCGGCCAAGCTTTGCTGTGGCTAAAGATTTTGTTATATTACATAGTAGTAAACTATACAAGGGAAACGGTAGGAGAACGCCAATCATGGGGACCCTGGGGACTATGCTTTTTTGGTGGTTATGCCATTAAATTGTAGCTTATGTGAAATGTTGGTACTTTCAACACAGCGCCATCTGTTAGAATTGTGACTATCAAATAATAAACAAATATTTTGCAATAAAATAATATTGCGGGTATAAATTGATATGTAAGCTATCCTATCTTTTAAGTTGGATCAAACTACACACGGTGTATGATTGATATCAGTTCGGTAGTTTAGGAGTCCATAGCGGACAAACAACGTGACACGTAATTTATATATATTAAGATAAGAATGTTGGCCTAGTGGCTTCAGCGAGTGACTCTCATCCCCGAGGTCGTATCTTCGATCCCCGGCTGTGCACCAATGGACTTTCTGTCTATATGCGCATTTAACATTCGCTCGATCGGTGAAGGGAAACATCGTGAGGAAACCGGCTTGCCTTAGACCCAAAAAGTCGACGTGTGTCAAGCACAGGAGTTTGATCACCTACTTGCCTATTAGATTGACAAATGATCATAAAACAGATATAGAAATCTGAGGCTTAGACCTCAAAAGGTTGTAGCATTTATTAAATCTACTTCAAATCCCATAACAAAAATTTACATTTGTTTAATTAATTTTAAAGGTAAGGTTAACATACAAAGCCGAAGTTATACATCTGTAATTGAACCCAGCACTGTGGTTTCTTCTAAGTAGATTTAGCCGCAGAGTATTCCTGCAGTGTAGCTGCTGTTCCAGGCCAGCCCTTACTTACCTTGGATACAAAAACGGAGAGTAAGTCATAAGTGTTTCGTAACAGTTGCGTAATAAAACCTTATTTTTATATTTTCTTACAAAGCTAATATAGAACGAAATTTCTTTTGTAGGATAATACTTTTTGGGCATTATTGTAATGGTGATTAGGGAAAACCGTATGCTTCTACAGTTTATATAATCTCGTACGTGTTTAGACAACAAAGAAAATAAGGAAAAAGGAAATTCTGATAGATTTTCATTATGTAATATTTTATGTGACTGAATTTGTAAATAGCTAATTTACACGCTGAACATATTAAAGATAACAAATATGTTCGCTGTTTATGGTAGGGATTTCTGATACGAACATTATAGCCAACTTTGTGTTTTTAAGTTTTTGGTGTTCTAATTGAATCCTTTAGAATCTGTGGTAGAAAATGTTCAAGTTTGTGCGCCATCCTATTGATACTAATATTATAAAGAGGAAAGATTTGATTGTTTGTTTGCATTGAAAACTCCGAAACTACTGGACTGATTTATAAATTTATTTTACCTTTATATCTGGAAGTCTACATACACTATATATCCCCGGGTGATATAGCTTATTATATATTTTCCTTACATCGCGTGCGCGAAAACCAATGATAATAGAACATAGTAATGTACTACAACTTTGTAGAACACATAATTAACTACAAAAATAGTCGCGACAGTATGTCTATTACAGTTCTGTCAAAAACACAAGAAATTATTAAAATAATAACATCCAAACTTTACCCGTGCGAAGCCGATAGTATCTTAAAAATTCAAAATGTAATATAACCAATTCACCAATGTCAAGCATAAAAGACTAGAAGACAGTCTAGAAACGTATTTGATGCATTTATGATATTTTTTTTTATGGCTCTGGCACGGTTTGTGCATTAGCCAGCGTCAAGTATAGGATTTTTTATAATTCGTGCTTATCTTTAGAAATTCGACCGTGTCCTCCATGTACGGTTTAAGGCACTCGCCCGGTACCGCACAACCCTCCCAAAGGCCGAGAACAAATGTAAATTAAATTAAAACTTGCCTTCGAACCGGGAATCAAACCCGGTACCCCTCACCTAGCTGCCACTTAATAAGACCGCTAGGCTATGAGGCATAAATGGATTTTTGTGATACTATTACCACCCCAAAATAAAATACAGGTGTTATGAAATGTCATAAAGAATTATTAATAATTGTAACCCCATATAGGTCTTAAGGAAAATTTTAAAGACAAGTAAGTGATCAGGCTATTGTGACACAAGTCATGTATTGTGTCTTAATACAATTGTACGATGTACACTTTCTCTGTACAAGTTTAAATTCACATAGAAAGAAAATACTAGCTAACAATGTAGCCCTTGAGAAAACTCTATATCTGAATGGATATCTGACGAAATAAAATTGGAAGATTACCCAAACAACATTTAGTAGAAATATAAATATCGCATAATACTCACGAGGCTTTACGACACTTAAATATAACTGAGTGTTCTATCGAAAGTTTATTGTCGAAGGAAATAAGCAATGGTTGATTGTCAGATTCAGTAAAACTTTGAGGGAATTGTTGTTGAAAAATACTAGCACTTTATTCGGTTGTCGAAGACAGATTGCTTGGAGAAAGTGTGGGCGAAGAGAAATTTGTCTTACGCATAAAATTGGAATACTAAGCAATGAAAGTGGAACTTTATTTGTTGTAAACATAACTGTGCAGATTAATTTAAGCTTGGGTTATTTAAAAATACTAATCGTTAATGCTACGAGCGGGTAACTAATAGTCCATTTTATTTTTATTATATTATATTTTTAATTTTATATAATAGGAGGCAAACGGCCCACCGCCAATACCGCCGCCCATGGATCTAAATTGCGTTGCCGGCCTTTTAAGAATTGGTTCACTCTTTTCTTGTAGGACCCTAAGTCGAATTGGTTCGGAAATACTTCAGTGGGCAGCTGGTTCCACATAGTGGTGTTGCGCGGCAAAAACTGCCTTAAAAATGCGATTATTGATTGCGGCGAGTTTATTGCCAGTTCGTTTGTTATACATTTATAGAAATAAATTATATTTCACGCTATGTATGTAGTTTGGACTCAGTTTCCATACTTACGTTGTGCGAAAAGTTCTGGCTCAGAAGTTTCCTGGGCACTTCGCATGCGACCTCACTGCTCCAAGGCTTTCTGTTCGTTGGGAAGCCACAGCCATGCATTCAAGGACTACGTGGGTGACTGATTCCTCTGCGTTGAAACAGTCTCTGTAGAAGTGACTGTCTGTCGCGCAAAAGGCAAAAACATGTTTATTTAGGAGACAGTGGCCCGTAATTGTCCCTATCATTGTTTTGAGATGAATTCTGGTGGCTTAGAAGTCGCTTTGTCAGCGGGTTTACTGCTGGCAGTGCCATATTGGACGGTCTGCATCAGCGTTTTGCGACCGTTCAAAAAATGTTTGTGCTTTTCACCTGCGTATCGCGACAGAAGGTGTTTTGATCGATCCACTCTCTTTAATTGTAAAGATAGATTTAGGGTATGTTCTGTTTATCGAGGATAAGTACCGAGCTTCAGGTCTTGTTTTATAATATGCGACAGAGTCCTAGCCTTCATTTCTCGCGATAAGATTTTTTGGATCCTAATAGGGTTTCGCCGAATTCTGGCTTTAACAGCATTGACAGCTTTTGTAGTTCTAACAGGAAGTGGCCGCCCCGATATTTTCTGGTCTTGACAGATGAAGCGATTTGTATCTGTTGATAGTACGATATACGAACATGATCGCCGCGACGGCTATAATACTATTTTCTTTAACACCCCATTCCATATTGTTATTTTATAATGAACATGAAAAAATATGTGAAATAGCGCAAAATCGAAAGAAGTTTTTAAAATAATAAACGTGTTCCAAATTCAAAATAATTAAAAAGCTGAAAAAAGAAAGAGTTTTTATGCAACAGTATTTATGGCCCGACTAGTTATTTACTATTAGCCACATGCATGTACACAACCTTATTTCCAATATCCCTTTGGTTAGACTGCTGAACAAAATGTTCTGAAAGTTATTTCTAAATTAGACCTATTAAATATTTACCTCGATTAATTTCTCGGCCCAAATCAAGTAATCGGAATCCTTAAGTCTTTGATCAAATTACGGGAATTATTAAATTAATATTGGCATACTTTCGCGTCTTAAAGCAGTATTGTAGACATTCTGGATTAATGCTAAGAATTTATCACTTTGTAAGTTGAGAGTTATAGTTTGCGATAGACATTTCAAAGTTATTCGAAAGATGATAAGAACGCTATTTAAACGCGAAAGCTGCTTAGAACCATAAAACTCAGATCCTACTCTGTTTTACTAGTCGAATTATTTTTATTTTATTTATTATTTACTCATGGTTGACCACAATTATTGAAATCGTCGATTTATGGAAATAAAATACCAGTAGCACTGCAAATACCTATTTTAGGTCTGGCTATAAAATTTCTGCTGTGATCATTAATTGTTTCCAACTAACTAATAGGCCTGATACACGCCGTCGACTTTTTGGGTCTAAAACATGCCGGTTTCATCACCACATTAAAAAAAATGTTTCTATTATGAAACATACGATACAGGTATCTTATGTTTCAACATAACTTGTTCCACGTCATTAAATTTGAATCGGTAGGAAAAATATATTAAAAGCCGACATTAAATGCGCACAAAGACAGAAAGTCCATTGGTTTTGGATTCAACTAAAAATAATAATGCGATTCTTGTGAATTCAATGTGAAACTAAATATATCCGTCTCACATGCAATAATATTCAAGGTGCGCAAGACGCGTGAATGGCGCTAGATGCAAACCAAGCAATGTAACACAAAAGAACGCAAGAAAACCAAAAATATTAAAATAAAGGCATGCCAAGTTTAATGAAATAGGAATAATGTTGGTATATTTTAACTATTGACTCATTAGGTAATACAATTAAAATCACTATTATCCTTCATAATAAGCCGCAATTTTGGCTAAAATGAGCACTTTCTAACACAATTTTTATAATTGGACTTCACCGTCATTTTAATCCAAAAGCATAAAGTATCAGCTCTTATATAATTAAGAGATAAGATACAATACTTCATAAAGTATAATGCGATTTTTCATAATTAAAATCCAACTCGATAGTATAATTACAGATTAAAGCTAATTAGGTTAGGTAAGGTACAAAGCTATTGAAGCTGTTGGCTCGGAGCCCTGTTTCCTAATTAACGGGAATAAATTTTTATGCCATCTTTAGTGTAAGAATTTTATCCGTACTAGCTTATTTTAAATTACAGTTTAAGTCCTAAGTTTAATTGTACCAGCCCTCATTTGGTTCCTTAGCATGTTTAGATATATAAGTTCTCTAGATTTCTGTGATACAAATAAATATTTTTATGGCACAAAAAATGGTTCAAAATTTGGTCTTATCGCTATTAAAAATATAATAATAAAATATGTATGAAATAAATATTATAAAGAGAAAAGATGATTTTTTTAATTTTTTTAATATCTTTAAAAATTACTGAAATTATTTTTTGAAAACTTTCACGTTACAGGCTTTTATTTTCAAAATAAAAATCATATCCGCATTTGCTAAGCCAGGATCTGGCGCTCTTAAAAAAAACTGGTAAAATTTAACACTTTTAGAAAAAAGTGTTTTTGTTTTTTTTCGGAGAAAATATATTTATTTTTGGTTTGTTGTTTTATGTGTGAAAAGAATGAGAACGTGAAACAAGTGAAATAGACAATCTGCTCAATGCCATGTTAAAGAGTGTTTTCATACGATTGCTACTGTTCAGATATAGGAATCACATTTGCTAAGTTTTTAGTTAATCGCTCCTAATGTGTAATACATTTCATATTTACATTTTCATATGTGTACCTAAACTATGCTCTATGCTCAAATAGAGATGGGCAGGGCATGTAGCAAGACTATCCGACAAGCGATGGACCATAAGGGTGACCCGGTGGGGAGGCCCTATTGGGAAACGATATAGAGAAATACCGTTGGCGGATGACATTATCAAAACGGCGGGCTTGAGCTAAATGCAGTTCACCCATGACAGAAATAAGTCATCTCCTTAGAGAAGAGAGAGAGATATATATATAGACATATAGATCCTTCGAGGCCATCAGGTGGAGGGGTTCTTGCAAACTAATTAGCTATTATTTAGTACAGATTAGTGATATTTATTTGCTCTTAAAAATTATACGTTTACTTTGATTTTGGAAGAAATAATTGTGTTATGTTTCGGCACGAGTGTCATTGATGATTTTTCTTTAAGGTTTAAGCATTGTGCGCCAGACATACCCGGGTTTTGGAGTCTTATACCGGATACCGTACAAGTAAGTACGAAACATATAGAAAGAAAAATCTATTGGACGAAGATAGAACGCACGACCGCATAATGATATACAATGCATATATGAGACAATAATGCCCGCCTTATCTTTTCATCACCATGGTAACTCTAGACCAGATCTAGGTTAGATTTTCAATAGGTTGACCCCTCTTACGAACTATATTGTTAAGATGCTTAAGAATCATTTTCTCTTGATATCTTTCTACGAAAATCGAATAAGGGATAATAATGTTAAAGAATATTTTCTTAAGTATTAGCAACTTTCGTTTACAATAATAATCTAATATATATTATATAATCTAAGGATATTTATAAAAAAACGTAATAATAAATACAACTAGACTATATCTTAGCATTAAATAATGTAATATTTTATATCCTATTTATTCTAGTGTTTATTTTAGGGGTTTTAAAAATAATCACTAAATTAATAATTACACAAATTCAATATCATTTTTCCTAACCATTTTTTACAAACTAACTTTCGCACTAACTTATCTGAAACCGATCTAAAATTATTGTGATTCATGTGTACTTTTTGCCAGTTGCCCTCCTTTTTATTAAATTATGTTAATTGTAATATATTTCTTTACATGCAACAATGTGTTATGTATAAATAAATATATAATTTCAGAATGAAAACATTTATAACCCAGATCGTCAAATACTCGGCAGTCACCATCCGTCCCAATTGTTTATTAACTATCATCAACATATATTATATGCAAACAATATTTTATACTAAAGACTGTCAAATGTTTTGGTTATATTTTTTACTATCAAATAATACAATCAAAGTATATGTTATTATATTTCTCTACATGCAACAATGTGTTATGTATAAATAAATATATAATTTCAGAAAGATATCAATTTATAACCCAGAACGTCAAATACTCGGCAATCACCATCCGTTCCAATTGTTTATTAACTATCATCAACATAATATATTATATGCAAACAATATTTTATACTAAAGACTGTCAAATGTTTTGGTTATATTTTTTACTATCAAATAATACAATCAAAGTATATGTTATTATATTTCTCTACATGCAACAATGTGTTATGTATAAATAAATATATAATTTCAGAAAGATATCAATTTATAACCCAGAACGTCAAATACTCGGCAATCACCATCCGTTCCAATTGTTTATTAACTATCATCAACATAATATATTATATGCAAACAATATTTTATACTAAAGACTGTCAAATGTTTTGGTTATATTTTTTACTATCAAATAATACAATCAAAGTATATGTTATTATATTTCTCTACATGCAACAATGTGTTATGTATAAATAAATATATAATTTCAGAAAGATATCAATTTATAACCCAGAACGTCAAATACTCGGCAATCACCATCCGTTCCAATTGTTTATTAACTATCATCAACATAATATATTATATGCAAACAATATTTTATACTAAAGACTGTCAAATGTTTTGGTTATATTTTTTACTATCAAATAATACAATCAAAGTATATGTTATTATATTTCTCTACATGCAACAATGTGTTATGTATAAATAAATATATAATTTCAGAAAGATATCAATTTATAACCCAGAACGTCAAATACTCGGCAATCACCATCCGTTCCAATTGTTTATTAACTATCATCAACATAATATATTATATGCAAACAATATTTTATACTAAAGACTGTCAAATGTTTTGGTTATATTTTTTACTATCAAATAATACAATCAAAGTATATGTTATTATATTTCTCTACATGCAACAATGTGTTATGTATAAATAAATATATAATTTCAGAAAGATATCAATTTATAACCCAGAACGTCAAATACTCGGCAATCACCATCCGTTCCAATTGTTTATTAACTATCATCAACATAATATATTATATGCAAACAATATTTTATACTAAAGACTGTCAAATGTTTTGGTTATATTTTTTACTATCAAATAATACAATCAAAGTATATGTTATTATATTTCTCTACATGCAACAATGTGTTATGTATAAATAAATATATAATTTCAGAAAGATATCAATTTATAACCCAGAACGTCAAATACTCGGCAATCACCATTCGTTCCAATTGTTTATTAACTATCATCAACATAATATATTATATGCAAACAATATTTTATACTAAAGACTGTCAAATGTTTTGGTTATATTTTTTACTATCAAATAATACAATCAAAGTATATGTTATTATATTTCTCTACATGCAACAATGTGTTATGTATAAATAAATATATAATTTCAGAAAGATATCAATTTATAACCCAGAACGTCAAATACTCGGCAATCACCATCCGTTCCAATTGTTTATTAACTATCATCAACATAATATATTATATGCAAACAATATTTTATACTAAAGACTGTCAAATGTTTTGGTTATATTTTTTACTATCAAATAATACAATCAAAGTATATGTTATTATATTTCTCTACATGCAACAATGTGTTATGTATAAATAAATATATAATTTCAGAAAGATATCAATTTATAACCCAGAACGTCAAATACTCGGCAATCACCATCCGTTCCAATTGTTTATTAACTATCATCAACATAATATATTATATGCAAACAATATTTTATACTAAAGACTGTCAAATGTTTTGGTTATATTTTTTACTATCAAATAATACAATCAAAGTATATGTTATTATATTTCTCTACATGCAACAATGTGTTATGTATAAATAAATATATAATTTCAGAAAGATATCAATTTATAACCCAGAACGTCAAATACTCGGCAATCACCATCCGTTCCAATTGTTTATTAACTATCATCAACATAATATATTATATGCAAACAATATTTTATACTAAAGACTGTTACATGTTTTGGTTATATTTTTTGCTTTCAAACAATACAATCAAAGTATATGTAATTGTATTTACGAAAATATATTACGAATTATAATCCCATCCAATTTTCCCAAATCTTAATCTAATAATACGTTTTATGTTAAAGAGAATTTTCTTCTAAGTATTATCGAAATGAGATTCAAACAATATTTGTTATTAGCTTATATGGAAAGTGGAATGCGAGATGCGATTTTTAGATTTTGCGATCTTATTACAAGTCATGGTTTTTAATACATCACACCAGACAACTTAACACTTTGTTTTTTTAATAGTAATATTTTTGTTTAATACTATAAGTTGAAATAATTCAAATTCGAACTCAAAATAACTTTATTCATATAGGTAACCAAGTACACTTATGAACGTCAACAGAAAATACGTTAAATTGATTTTAAATTTACGTTTACTACCAGTTCGCAAGTCAAGGGCATAGAGCGGGCAAGAAGAACTGGCAAGAAACTCTCCGCTACTCTTTTTAATCGCCAAGTTTTGCGTCATACAAATTGTTAGAAGTGGAGCATATCAATCCTAATGCTTAGGATCATTTAAACAATCGTCAAATTTATAAAAAGCTTTATTGATTCATTTACGTTTAACGAGAGTTTGTATTCAGTGATAATTCTCTAATTTTGCTTGGGAGTTTGTTGTAACCTCCTATTAATTATATCTTCTTAGTAAACCAATGATTATGATGTTTAACCTTCAAAAAACCTAAAACTAGATTTTTTTTCGAGACGATATTGTCTAGTAATTGTTGAATTGGATAATATTTGAGTAAGTGTTTGTATTTATTCATCGGTAAAAAAACCAGTGGCATTACAACCCTTGATTTTGACTTCAGATCTGTCTTTGTGTGACAAAAAAAAATGCTACGTAGAAACACGCCGTTTTTGGCCTAACGAACGCCGGTTTCTTCAAGCTGATTGCCTTTACCTTACGAGTGAGTGTTGAATGCGCATTGTAAAACTCCAATCCGAGGTTCGAAGCTACGACCGTAGGGATGAGGGTCGCACGCTTAAAGTTTTAAGCCACTAGACCATAGACATATATATAACACTAGCTGATCCGGCAAACGTCATTTTGCCATGTATATCATTTATAATAAAAAATAGGGGTTGATCGTAGAGGGGTGAAAGTTAGGGGTTGTATGTATTTTTTTATGCTGTATCATAAAAAAATAAGTAATTTATCTAAAAATTAAAAAATAATAATTTAGGGGTGGACTACCCTTAACATTTAGGGGGATGAAAAATAGATGTTGTCCGATTCTCAGACATACACAATAAGCACACAAAATTTTATAAGAATCGGTCAAGCCGTTTCGGAGGAGTATGGCAACGAAAACTGTGACACGAGAATTTTATATATTAGATTTATTACTAACAAAACACACACACAGAAACACACAAAGTAACAAAAAGAAAAATAAAAATGAGAGATAACAATTTTTTTCTTTTAAAGAACAAGGTACGTTTTAAGTGTGTATTGCGTGCTGTGGCTGTAATTGGCCCTGGCTCAGCATGCCCTGCCCAGCAGCCCACAGTAGCAGACTGTTCCACAGCGCTGGTCATTCTGCCAGAGATCACAGTAACTAGATTGCGCCTCAATCGCAAAAAAATAAAAATAATGTAATAATACTAATACTGGCTCCTTAAAAAACTTAAAAGGGAGTATGAGGAGAAAGAGTTGAAAGCAGCGGCGAACACAAAGAATAAAGCACTCTGGGACACCATTAGAAAATTGACGCATATATCAAAACTCAATAGACCTGCTGAGCAACTTATTTCCCCTGATAACCCCTCTAAATCGATCAATTATATTAATAAATTCTTTGTTTCTGTTGGTAAGGATCTTGCTGAAAAGGCATATTCCTATGGTAGGGGTTGTAAATCCTCAATGGCCAAGCCACTAGCATCCTTAGTTTTGGATAGTACCGATGAAAGTGAAGTTCGCAACTGTATTCTCAACCTAAAAAAAGACAAATGTACTGGACGGCATAATATTTCAGGTGCTATATTAAAACGGTATCATCAAATAATAGTCCCACCATTGAAATACGTTGTAAACTTGATTTTTTCCACAGGCGTTTTTCCGGATCAGCTTAAGCTGGCTGACATTGTTCCAATTTTCAAGAGTAGTGACAGAGAATGTGTCAATAACTATAGGCCTATATCTAAACTACCCACGATTGCAAAAGTAATAGAGAAACTCATAAACAAACGCCTTGTTCACTATCTTGAGACCAAGAATCTCATTTCTAGCTCGCAATTTGGTTTTCGTTCCGGTAGTTCTACAAATGACGCCGTTCACGAACTTACTGATCACATTGTAGCCAAACTTGACCGAAAGCAAAAAGTTACAGCAATATTTTTGGACCTTGCTAAGGCATTTGACACAGTCTCTGTCCCTCTTCTCTTAAACAAACTTGAATCTCTGGGTATCCGTGGTTCTCAATTGAGTCTTTTCCAAAGTTACCTTAAAAATAGATTTCAAAGGGTGAAGGTCGGTGACCTTGTAAGTAGTGACTTGCCAATGACTTACGGTGTCCCTCAGGGAAGCGTACTTGGCCCAACGTTGTTTCTGGCATTCATTAATGAGTTATGTAACCTCCAGTTGCCAAATGGTAAGATAATATCTTTTGCAGATGACACTGCCCTTGTATTCTCTGGCAACAATTGGAATGAGGTCTATAATTCTGCTCAGTCTGGTTTTGGCCTTGTTAATGAATGGTTGAGAGAGAACGGCCTTATGCTTAATGTTGATAAAACAAAATTTATGCCCTTCTCTATTAAAAACATTCCCTCACACATTCATGATAATTTTTCTATCATAGCCCATACTTGCTCTTCAAATCAACTCTTCCATTGCAAAAGCATTTCCATTGCCTATAGTATTAAGTATTTGGATGTAGTTATCGATAGTAACTTGAGTTTTAATTCTCACGTGGATCTTCTCTCTTGCAGAACTCGTAAACTCATTTATATCTTTAAAACTTTAAGACTTATAGCAGACAAAAAAATTATTAACGTTTATCAGTCTTTATGTCAATAAATTTTAGGCTATTGTATCACTGTTTGGGGAGGTACTTTCAAAACCAATCTCCTAAAACTTGAAAGAGCCCAACGAGCAGTATTAAAAGTAAGTCACTCCTTGCCGCTTCTTTTTCCCACCAAAGAGCTTTATGCCCTAGCCGATGTATTAACAATTCGTCAATTATTTATTCTCAACACAGTTCTAAAACAACATCATAAAACTAGTTACGACCCCGATTTAAATATAAACAAGCGGATTAAACATAAAGTTTGCTGTTGTATTACAAAATGGACAACTTCTTTCTCGCAAAGATTCTTTGGTTTCCTAGGCTGTTACTTGTATAATAAATTAAATGGAAAAATTAACATTTACCCACTACCCAAATGTGAATGTAAAAAAAAGGTTACTACTTGGCTGAAGACGTTGAGTTATGATGAAACAGAAGATCTAATAACTGTTATTCTGTAACACACCCACGCACACCACACACACTTAGACAGAGAGAGACACACACACATACACACACACACAAACACACACCAAATTTATTTTTAAGACTACGTTTGCAATGTTTTCTTTTAGCACTTAATACTTATTTTCTTCTATTGTATCTTATGACAATGACATGATTGTACGTGTTCCGGTCCGGTGTGGAGAGGCTGGCTATCTGTCACTCAGGTCCCCTGTTACAGAGACCAGTCTCTCACATACACTTCCTAATGTTATCATCTTAGTTTAATCATAAAAACCTTGTATGTATATGTGAGAGAAGAAAATAAAGATTATTATTATTATTATTATTATTATTATTATTATTATTATTATTATTATTATTATTATTATTATTATTATTATTATTATTATTATTATTATTATTATTATTACTTAGTAGAAAAAAGTTAGCAGTATACGTAATGAAGTCTTGTGTAAAAGTATATAGTAAATAAAATAAAATTAAAAATAAGAATAATTGTTAAGAAATAGATAAATATTTTTGGGCGGACCAAAGCTCATCAATTTAAATAGACAGTCTAATAAGGTGGTGTATATCTCTTGGAATTTAGTATACATTACAGAAATAATCCTTGCTCATAATGACGAGGATATTTATATAATAGCGATTATAAACTGGAGAACAATGGTAGCTTAGTGGATAAGCGTGATTTTCAAGCTTGAAGTCGTTTTATTAATAGGCTGATGATGGATTTTATATATTTTCGTAGGGTATATAAGGAAGGTGAGTAATTGGATTTAGACTCGTCCAACACAATATTACAGTAAAAATTATTAATGAAACAGATGTATTGCGAGTCCTTACAGTATAATTTTGAAAGTGTATTTTCCGTTTATACTAGATCAAAGATAAACAATGTGTAATTTACACAATGGAACACGTTCACCATTGTCTAGAGGCACCATGTAGGTCGTTTTATTTTTATGCCCGCGTTATAACTATTTTTTAACTCCCGCGTAGACATGTTATTCCACTGCTCTTTTATATTTTATCCAGTATTCGATGCTATGAGCAGTGTTGGCCTAGTGGCTTCGGCGTGCGACTCATCCCTGAGATCGTAGGTTCGATCCCCGGCTGTGCACCAATGAACTTTCTTTCTATGTGCGCATTATACATTCGGTCAAAAGGTGAAGGAAAACTTTGTGAGGAAACCGACATGTCTGAGACCCAAAAAGTCAACGGCGTGTGTGAGGCACAGGATCACCTACTTGCCTATAAGATGATCATGAAACAGATTCAGAAATCTGAGGCCCTTACCTAAAGAGGTTGTAGCGCCACTGATTATTATTATTATTATACGATGCTATCAATTTAAAACCTATGGAACAAATACAATTTATTTTTATAATTTCGGGCGCTTTTTCGGCTATTGAATAAAAGCTATAACTTCTGTTTTGTGGGCTAAAGTGTTAAATAATAAATAAATAGTGGTAGCAGACCGACGTAGCTTTGTGTTTTACGCTCTATTGTTTCTAGTTAAACTAAAAATGTCTTAAAAAGATAAATGCGCGGAAATATCTGTCCCATTGGGTTACGGGACACTATAATAATACGAAAGTCAATTCATGTTCCAGGAAACGATTGACCATTTTTACTCTGTGATTAATGGATTTCAAATCCCTGGAAATCGTAAAAAGAACAAAACATGTATCTTTTTACGATTTTATGTGAAGCTTCCTTAGTTTCACGGATTTTGAAATCAGAAATTTATCGTACCTATTTATTTACGTACTAATTCGTTTTATAGCACTGTCGCTCAAGAACTTATTTAGTTACAGTATAAAAGTACTATCATTTATGTGGTAGAATACAATATTTATTTATTGCGCTATCGTACACAAACATGACAATTTATATTACATTAAATACGCCGCGCCAGCTGTCTACTCTCCATCCGTCTTACGAATTTTCAATCAGGTCACGGTCCTGACGCGAGTTTAACATTTTTTACCCATTCCAAAAAAACTGTACAACGCCGCTAAAGAAGTTTTCACTTCAAAAATTAAATGACTTAATATCCATGGCGCGTTATGTCACCTAAGTGGTATAAGAACACAATTTAGAGTTAGTAGAACTAAAAGTCTTCTATACGTACCTACGGCTCGCTTATCTGCTACTTTAAATGGTCCAGTGAATAGGCTATCTCGCTCTTAAAACTATATTACTAACATTGATGAATATATTGATATATTTTACAACAATATTCCAACTTACCGTAACTTTGTTTATCATGCTCTTAATGACGTTTAAGTTTATATTTAAAAAAATTGGCTTTAACAAATTAATAAAGTTTTGCCCTCAGATTTCTGAATCTATTTCATGATCCTTTTTTAATCTAATAGGCAAGTAGGTGAACAACCTCCAGTGCCTGACACACGCCGTCGACTTTTTGGGTCTAAGACATGTCGTTTTCCATCACCGTTCGAGCAAATGTTAAATGCGCACATAGAAAGAAATTCCATTGGTGCACAGCTGGGGATCGAACCTACGACCTCAGGTATGAGAGTCGCACGCTGAAGCCACTAGGCCAACACTGATGGGAAATTAAACGGGCTTTTATTATTATTAATTAATTGAAGTGAAACTTCTTTATTGGGGTTGGAAAAAAATTTAGTGTACCATTTTTGCGTTACGCGTCACATTTTTCCGTTACGCGCCATGTTGCTTTTTGAAGTCAAACTTCTTTATCGGCGTTAAAATATGACATATAGTATGTTTTTGAAATTTGCTAATCGCAATATGCAGCAATTAATTTGTAAATTGTATGCTAGGCAGTGTATCAAAATTTACTGTGTTGAAAGAAATAGTTTCTAATAAGCTCATAAAGAAGTTTCACTTCTTACGTGTGTACACCTAGTACACGCACACATTTTTTTTATGGCCAATTATTTCAAATGGTTGTATTTCTTAATACCTAATCTAGCGAGTAATCAATAAATAATCAGTGTTAGTTATAAATGTCGGTGCGTAATCGTAGCATTATTCTTTTGGTTTTAATTTTTTTTGTTATTTATTTTGTGGTTGCTTGTTTAATTTGTTCCCTTGCTTGCTTACGTTCTAATATAATTAATGTGTATGTGTATAGGTGTGAAATTTGTGATGTCGCATTTTCTTGTAATTTTATTGAATACACGTTGTTTTAAAACTTATAAATAAACTAGCTGATCCGGCAAACGTCATTTTGCCATGTATATCATTTATAATAAAAAAATAGGGGTTGATCGTAGAGGAGTGAAAGTTAGGGGTTGTATGTATTTTTTTACGTTGTATCATAAAAAAATAAAAAATAAGTAATTTATCTAAAAATTAAAAAAAATTATTTAGGGGTGGACTACCCTTAACATTTAGGGGGATGAAAAAGTAAAGTAGATGTTGTCCGATTCTCAGACATACACAATAAGCACACAAAATTTCATGAGAATCGGTCAAGCCGTTTCGGAGGAGTACGGCAACGAAAACTGTGACACGAGAATTTTATATATTAGATAAACTGTATTGAAGTCTTAGAAGCCATCGCTATTACGAGATCCACAGTGGTGGAAGTCCTGGACGTTAGTCCAATATCAGGACCTCCAAGATATTTTCTTTTAATTACCATTTTATTAGGTCCGCCTATATTATGAAAATTAACGTCTGAATACGACGTAATAAGGAACGAAGTGATATCAACACGGAATGTTAATAATCCTCGCATCCCGCAGTGCGTCAAACTGACCCATATTAGATTGCTGTCGGGCAATTTTGATATTATTAAAAATATTCTTCAATAAAACATGTATGTACCTAAGACAAAGAAGGAATGTTTGATACGCAGATTCAAACGTAATATTATGCGTTTTTTACGAGCCCCAGCGAACTTCGTTTCGCCTTAATAGGATTTTTTACCTGTTTAGTACATACAAACATACGGTGCTTTTCCAAAATAAACTTAGTACCAAATAGAATTAATATTATTTTTTATTTGTCTCCATGAAACCTTTCTCGGGGTACAAGGAATAAATAAAATAAACTACTCGAATTAGTCTTCCAGTTTTGCGCTTAGCATCATATTTTGCGATGCAATTTTATTCATATAGATAACGTATTTGTGGATATCCTGAATTTAACAAGTGATGGATTATCCGTTAATTTGATTGTTAATAATAATTAGCTTCAAATCTAATTTGTTATATGTTTGTTAGTAATATTAATATTAATCTATTAATTATTCGTATTATTAAGATATTTCTTTCTTCTTTATGGAACCAGCTGCTATGCCTATCCGTTACGACTTAGGGGCTCTTCAAGAGAAGAGCGTACCTGAAAGGTCGGCAACGCACTTGCAAACCTCCTGGTGCAGCAGTTGTCCATGGGTTTAAGTGTTCCAACTTCTCGTTTGCCTTCTGTCCCATACAAAAATTGTAGCAGTTTTAATATAATAAGGATGTACTTAGTAGCCGTTTTCTGTGTTTTGCATTAAAAGGAATAAATACAGAACATGAAACTGATACCCATAATATATTTTAATTAATTAATTTTGTGTACAATAGGCTAAAAATTTGTTTGGGTAAGTGCTTTACAAAATATTTATAATTGGAAATAAAGCTTTCACGTTAGTGTCTATAATTAATGAAATGAATTGATATAATTGAATTATTTTATGAAGCTTGTTCAAAATAATCTTAATTTGAACAGCTTATAGTTTCAATACTAGTTTCACTCAATTTCATTATAATACAATAGAAACTGAATTCTATGAATAATAAACTTAAAATACATACTTTGAAGCTTAATGGTTCGCGGTTTTGAATAACGTTTCGCTATGTTTTGAAATGCTACATAAAGCGGGTATTATATTATTTTAATAAAACTATTTGTTCTGATTGATACGTCAATGGTAAAAATCACGACAATCAACAAAACGATTATATAAATTGTGTATTATAAACTTATTATAATCAAATTATGTACTTTATCTAGAGATAATATAATGTAAAGTATAAAAAATGTCTAAATTCGATTTTTCTTATTCTCAATTAAAATGCATACGGACGACAAATTTCCCTCCCCTAAAGGTTTTGTTTTACATGACATATTGAAGCAATGAATCAAAAAGAGAAAATCAAACATAATATTAAATTGATTTAAAATTAAATTGCATTGTTTGGTAATACATAAATTATTCCACAATCAATTGCCAAATAGAATTATGATAATATTGTATTATTTAGAAATTATTAATGGATAAAATGGATGATGTTATGTATTAGTTTTGATATAATGGATTGATTCACTTAGTAAATGCACTTAACTTTACAAATATAATAGCAAAGCAATATTTGACTTTTTTAATCAACGAATATTATATTTATTTTTATATAGTTATAGATATGAGTTCAAATTATTACTATATACTATATATACTGCTCTTTTATTATAATAAAGGAGCTTAATATTATAATAAAATATTACTAAAAAAATACACAAATTTTGAGTATTTACAATTGTCTTAACCTACACAGTAATAGTAATAACAATTGAAAGTTAATAATTAGATAATAAAGTCTGATTTTAAAAGTAAATGATTTCATATCTTTCAACGGTCAATCTCTCGCTCGGCTGCTTTAAAGCACTCAAAACTTCGAGTTACGTAAATAATGTAATAAATTCGTATCTATGCAAATTCACGAAATGTATAAATTGAGGAATTGCAGTGTCAATGTGTGTCGAAAGTGTCAATTTTCACATACAATAAACAACTTTGTATGACAGTATGTTCTCGGCAACTGATACATATTCTGTGATGGAATTAATAAAACCAAACAGACTCAAAACAAATGACTTGAAAATTTGAATTTAGATTTATTTTCAATGAACTTGGACCGGGCGAATTCAAAACGTGCCAATGAATATTCAAATTTAATTATGCGTAAATAGTTTCTCATTTTATTCAAATTATATATCTTTTGGGTTTAACAGTTTTCTATGAAAAGTTTTTGTATACGTAAATAGTGATGCTATTTTTATTCGAACGTGTCGATTTATCATACAATTTGTACGATGCACGTATTTCATTTTAGTAAAAACTCCATAGAAAAGTATTTGATGATAACTTAATTTTGCAGGATTGAATTTTTGTGTTGGTTACGTGCTTTAGATCCAGGCTTACTTATTGCAACAAAAATCTATAAGACGCGAGTTAAGTAACCTTACATTAGCTATGTTACATATATATCATCTTGATGGTTGGAGGTGTTCCACAGTCCGTTTCACAAGGCACATTCTTTTGCGAACTAGCGAACTGTGGAATCGACTCCCGGTGGGGGTCTTCCCTCAGAGATACGACTTCCAAATGTTTAAAAAGCGAGTCTACTCCTCCCTCAAAAGCCGGCAACGCACCCACTAAAAATGGGTGTCTATGGGCTGCGTAGACTGCCCTTTTTGGTCGTGCCGCAAGCTCGTTTGCCCCCCTATTATATATATATTAGTTAATAATTAGAAGCGTCAACAAAATTTAAACAATCATCGCACAATTAAAGCTAAAATGATCCCTTTAGTTTTTTCCCTACTCATAAATTGTAATACAACATTCTTGTTTCCAATAATGTCCAAAAAGGTCGACTGTACTTTTATTAAAGTGACACTTAGATTTGTTAACCCTTAAATAGTTTAGTTTTTGTTAGCGTCGCAATCCCACTACCCCTTATTTTATGTTAGTTATAAGCTCATATTTTAAACGATTAAAGTCAGTTGTTACCCAGATTCAAACAAAGCGCACATAGTGAACATATCTACAACAACTGCCACCGAACTTAACTCGCGTGTGAACGCTTTAAAATACTTTAAACTCGCCGAAAACAATACAGCCGAACTAGGTATTACCAGGCCCGTCTTAAACTAGGCTGGGGCCATTGGGCACACAAGAATTGGGGGCTCTTTTGGAAAGTAAAATTTTTTACTAAGTATGACCATTTATTATAGGTCATCAAATACATCATATATCATATATATTATGACATTAATTATATTAGAATGCTGCTGCTTTTTTGGTTACGATTACGATAACGGTTTCTTTCGAGATTTCTGTTGAGTCTTCTATTATATCCTTATTAATTAGTACAGTAAGAATAGGCGCAGTGATCGATATAATGGCGTAGTATATGCCTTGATAAGATTACTGATTTGTGAAAAAAGTGTAATGTGCCCGTCAAAAATGTATTGAGAATAAATGTGTGAGAGAAATGGTCGGTCCTTCGGGGCCCCAAGAGAATGGGGGCCCTGAGCACGGGCCCCGTGTGCCCTTATGGTGAAGACGGTATTACGTTAAATGTATTTAATATTTTTTACTAAGTATTTTATCTTTGGCTATATATTTAGTTTCCTATTATATTTATGTTATGAAATAAATAAAAAATAAAACAGTCCAAAACCAATGGTTTCAGCGTGAACAAACCGTCTAAAGCTGTACTATGTTTCCTAGTTGGATTGGTTTGTAATCAATTTAACTTTCAATCTGTGAAGTCTACATTTGTTTCGGTTTGGAAGCCTGACAAATGTGTTGGTATACAAGGGTGACTTATACACTTGACACTTTTAAAGGACCATCCTGATTTAAGGAGGATGTATAAAGGATGTATTATGTACTGAGCTTGGACCTTCGCGAACCTTAAATGAGATGGTTGCCTAGCAACTCAACAGATAATTAATAATTTATCCATTTTTGTTTTTTTTGGTCATTTTTCATTCATGTAAATTTGTTTATTATATCATTAGCATCATGTTTGAGTACACCCACACCACAGCCACAAATTGGTTGTAGTTCGTGTAACTTGTTTCTTTGGTAAATAAATATTTCATAGACATTTAATCTATTTAAATAAAAATCATTGTGTTTTAAATTTTATTTTATTTTTGCTCTCAAACATAACGTTAAATTGAAGACAGTAAGATACTTAAAAAATGTTTTAGAAAGGATATACGTGTCAAAATGATATTATGAGAACTTAATAAAGCCCAGCGCTAACCAGATCCAAGCAACTTCCTCACAATCGCAGCACACAACTCTCGAGGGGACTTTTTGTATCAAAGATCTCGCACTTACACAAAAAATATTTTTTTAAGTTTAACATAGAATTTTTTAATCGCATTGAGAAGTGTTGACCTAGTTCAGCGGGCGACTCTAAAGGTCAGTACTCACATACGGTATTACTCGATCGAGCTAAACTGTCGAGTAAAACCCATGGCATGGGCTTTCATCCACATATTGAGCATTGATCTATCGAGTGAGGCGCGCCGTTCAGTATTCACCGAACCGTTCGAGCCAAAGGATGTCTGTGCAACAAATCGAAAAAGTTGAAAATATAAATGAAAGATAAATGAAAAGAAATTTATCATACCATTCATTTCTCTTATTTTTGTGGGAGTAATCTTTGGACTTGACATTCCATAAACACTCACATTGTCTATATGTGTTAATAAAGTCTTCTATAGCGCTTTTGGAATAAGCTCGCAAATCCATTTCTCTTAAAAACACGTGTTTCAATTACGATAAACAGTACCAGACTGACGCTCGCCTCGCGCCACTCGCAGTCACGTACACACGTTCGAGTCAAGATTGACGGCTCGCTTCGAGTAGGTTCGAAGGAAATTACTTTCATTTAATTCCATCGAGCCGGCTCGGTGCGAGCCTTCGAGCTGTGAGTTTTGCGGTCCACACATTGATTTTTACTCGGCTTCGAGTAAAACTATCGAGTAATACCGTATGTGAGTACTGACCTTTATACCTGAGATCGATCTCGATCCTCGGCTGTGCACCAATGGGCTTTCTTTCTATGTGCGCATTTAACATTTGCTCGAACGGTGAAGGAAAACACCGTGAGGAAACCGACATGTCTTAGACCCAAAAAGTCGACGGTGTGTGTCAGGCTACTTGCCTATTAGATTTAAAAATGATCATGAACAGATTCAGAAATCTAAGGCCAAGACCTCAAGAGGTTGTAGCGCCACTGATTTTTATTAATCGCAGAATACTGTGAGTGATCTCCAGTATATTGTCAAGACATTTATAGGTGGAAATACGGATTACAATTTCACACAGTGAAATTATACCCACGAAGTATTTCTGTTAGCACACAAAGACTTTAAAAATCAAGTATTAGTATTTTATTAAATATTTTTTTGTGTAATTTAATTCAAAATGTATCTTTGTTAATATAAAACTTGATTTTTATGTATTAACAAAACACTACGTTATGATATATCATTGATATCAGTGATACACTTTCTTTGTTTATCAATAACGAAGTATTAAGATACACAGTTTTCGGCTTAACAAAACAATAGCCTCAATTTGCACTCAGATTATAAGGGCTTACAACTGAATAGATTTAATTTAGATTAAGATCTTTGGATATATGAGAACCATTTCGGGAATTTATGCCTTGACAAGATGGTTTTGATATTATCTAAGTAAACAAAAGATTGCTTGCTTAGTACGTTATAGAAGTAAGATTCCAAAAGGCCTGTGTAGTTTAAAGTAGTGTCAATCATTTGTCATTATACAAATCGATATTGACAATTTTGATGACAACTGTGTTCGGAGGAGTTATTCGGATTAATATCTGCAGCTGAGTTTCATCATCGGACGTCGAGGCAGAATACGAAATTCGACCCGTATGGTGATACGGGTAGACAACTAAGCGTTATTTAAACCAGTTTTTGCCGCGCACCACAACTATGTGGAACCAGCTACCCTCTGAAGTAATTTTAAACGGCCGGCAACGCACTCGCGAGCCCTCATAAGAGTGTATATGGGCAGCGGTACTTAACATCAGGTGAGCCTACCCGCTTGCTCCCTGTTACATAACAAAATTGTGCGGGCAAAAGAGTTGGTTAATGTAATGCGATTATAAGGGCTCAAATAGAAATGAGTAGACTAATGCAAAAAAAAAGGGCGCGTGTACTTATGTACGCGCGTAAGAAGTTATACTTCTTTGGCATTATTAAAAATAGTTTTTGATTGCATGGAAATAATTAATTACAATTAAATAATCAAAGACTGGAAAAGGAGTCATTATAGTCAATAAAGTTCAGTTGACATTTGAAAAATTAAATAAATAACTATTTATTATTATTCTCTTACATTAAGTGTAACATAAATTCTATTATTATTCGAATGTTGTTTTTAAATTATGTCCATTCCGAGCATCTTCCGTGGGCAACTTCATTCTGTTAATTCTGTGTCACGGTGCGCGCGCATCGTAAAATTTCACTCTCATCAATTTTTCATAACGCGCCTAAAGAAGAATAACTTCAAAAATGAATTAAAGATTTTCTTTACAGTATCAGTTACTCAAGACAACTTTACATACAATAGAAGTCACACTTCTACGCAACAGTACATAGGAGTCACTTATGCGGAAGTGATTTTTTATCTATGAACATAAATCGCTTCGACGATTAATCGCGCTGTTTAATCGGCCTAGATTTGAAATATGAGTGGTTCAATTATGATGCTAATCTGTGTCAACAGCTGGGTCTAATTAATCCCAAACAGCATATTAATCTTGAACATAGTTTAAACAAAGAACTTGCATCAAAACAGTGTTACCATAATAAGCAGGTACCTTACTCCCTTGATGTGCACTATCACTTGAATTTATCGGTTTTCGTCCTTTAAACAAAGATAATTAAAACGTCTACTTTGTCGTAAAGTAAAAAAAAAACAAATATGCAAATAAGCCAGTTCTGTTGGCGTTAAAAATATTATTATTATAACCTCTTTATTTCTATAATGAATAATATATTAAACAAGTATATCATATGATTAATTATTACATAATATTATGTGCATGCTTTAATTAATAAAATATTACTATTAATAATACTTTAATTTAAAATGTAATGTATATAAATTTTAAATGATAAATAAATTAAAAATAATCAAAATCAATCATTTTTATAAATCATTATGGACCTCTT
Organism: Pieris macdunnoughi; assembly: GCA_905332375.1. Lineage (NCBI taxonomy): Eukaryota > Metazoa > Arthropoda > Insecta > Lepidoptera > Pieridae > Pieris > Pieris macdunnoughi. Next base: position 1,680,772 of record CAJOBZ010000067.1, on the reverse strand, counting down.
TTCGGGTAAAGGCCTCTTCCATTGTGCTCCACATCTGTCTGTCTTTTGCTTTGGTGATCCAGTTTGCACCAGCTCCATCAGGATATGATTTCAAAGTTTGAGTTGTTTTGTTTTTCTATTTGTTAGTATATAATCGATTTGACTTTTTCTGGTTTTAAAAATATATAACGAGTAAAGTATTGTTGTATGTCTGTAACGAGAACAAATTCAATTTCTACAATATGACTTACAACAACTTTTAATGCTCAAATATTTTTTAAATTATATGTCCAACCGGCACTAGTAGCCTGACAATAATATATATTCTCACAAGTTAGTATACATATATATGATGGTAATTATAAACTTAAATATAACAAAATTCGACTCATGGACTTGTCAGATTCTTATTAAAATATGATTCACTATTTATATAGTGTATCATAATCATAAGCTGTTAACAGCTTTTTGTGGGTATCTAACCGTTCACAACGCAAACATAAAAAATACGTGAACAATTACAACATACTTCTAAATTCAATTTAAATAATTCCAAAATTGTGATTACTAAACGAATTTTACGAAAAAATCATATATAGAAGATAGTAAGACCACAGACAATTACACGAGTCTGTAGTTTGGGGATGATGGACGGGTACTTTTATGAAAAGTGTCATAAGTTTGGGACGTGCTCGTAAGTCTCTGACCTCAAATCCTTCAAAATGCCCGAATGACATTCACACATCAAAACTTTTTGACAAAATGTACGTAGGTATTCACGTGGGACATACATAATTAAACTTAATTTTTTTATCTTAATATAAGAACTACTACTGGGTTGAGTGTACTCTCGACTCTCTTCTAACCACGGTTGTGCACCACATTTCTGTTTGTGTGTTTAATTATAGATTGTGTTATGTAGAAATTATTGTCAAGTATAGTTAACATGTAAAAAGAGAGTGGCTGCCAACAACACAGGGAATCCTAGTGCGGGGGGGTGTTATTGCGCTTCATTTTACCAAAATATCCTTTTATTGTGTATAATAAAGTTGTTTCTTTCTTTTCAGTTTGGTTATTGTATTGTGGTAGATGACTTGTTTGTTCCTTTTATTAATATCCTGCCCTGCGATTCTGTAACTCACTTTTCGAACTCACACAGCGGTTTTCGCATCGGCGGTCGCTCTCAAATCAGTCGTGAAGCAGTCATTTTATGATTTGGCCTTCTGAAAAGGTGGGAGCTTGTAGTTTATTGTTTATTATTGAAAAGTGAGTTACAGAATCGCAGGGCTGTACTCATGTTTTATATCATAGGCTTTATAAATCAACCACAAAGCAGATACAAAAATCTAAGACCAAAAGCAAGGGTTGCACCGCCACTGGTTTTGATTTTCTTATCTAATTAAAAATTGTATATCTTCAGTAAAACTAGTGGAACATTATTAGTCCGAGAACTGGTTTAGTCACGTGAAAAAGACTATTACGCGATCAATAAAGCTGTTCCTAATACCCTAAGACATATGTAACGAACCTGTTTTTAGATGTGGTTTACAGGAACCAATCTAAAATGTTCAGGTCACATTTGAAAGGTAGTTTATATAATAATGAAAACCACGGAAAGTTGCGTACCTGGGCCACGTGTTTCGCTATGACCGCTACCTTGACTTCACTAAATTATAATCTTGAAAAAAAGAAATAAAAAATCTTTGAAAAAAGGCTTCGCAACGTGGTGTTGCGACTGCTCTCTTGTTCTTCTTCCGAGTTGCTGCATCTGGCTCAGGACAAGACACGCTTAATGAGACTGACGGTCAACAAAAAAGAAGAAGAATGAAAAAACGCAAAATTAACTTACTGTTTTACCGATCTACTTAGATTATGAACCAATATATTTCTATGTGCGCCATCAATATTTTCTCTTTCTACTTCACGCAAGGCTACATAACCATGTAAATGAGGCCAAATCCTTGATACAACAAGAGAAGCCTAAAGAGAACTACAACTCGTGTACTGAATATAAGTGCAATTGCGGTATCTCGGACGCACGGACGGAGTGTCAAAATGTTATAGAACACTAAAGGTGCGTACAGACTATATAACATAACATATTATACAACATGTTTCAGATAATGTGGACACTGAATGTTATAAAACATGTTATAATAACATGTTATTGATATGTATGCTAGGACGAACCCAGCATCTAGGTTTTTTTGTTTTTCTTTTGTTATTTAAAATGGTTATATAACATTGTTATATTGCATTGTTATTCTAATGTGTACAGTATTGTTTTATGTTATAATGTTGAATAACAAGGTTACATAATGTGGACGTGTTATAAAACACAAGTTATATAATATGTTACATAGTCTGTACGCACCTTAAGACTTGTAATGAACATTACCTTAGTTTAAGCTATTCACTAGTAGTATTGTAGAAAATAAACAATACAAACAAATATTAATTATTAGCCATTATTATTGCCTCCTGCCCGTTTGCCCCCTGTTCTATAAAAAAGTAAATACATACTTTTTTGTCTATAAAAATGTCAATTCTCAAAAATCTTGTTATACTCTCATGTTCGCTGTTATATTGGAACAGTAGAAAATAATTGTTAAATTGACATACATTAATGCATACATTTACTGTCTCACTTCGAAACGTGTCTTCTCTCGAGCAGTTATAGGGAACCCAGTCGTAATACCATATCATTATTTTAAGTTTACACGCATACATTGTAATTAAGAATATATCTTCTTTAATATATATATATTACGCGTCACGTTGTTTGTCCGCTTTGGATTTCTAGACTACTACTAATCAAATTTGCACACCATGTGCAGTTTGATCCAACTTAAAAGATAGGATAGCTTACATCTCAATTTATACCAGCAATATTATTTGATTATTTGTCACAATTCTAACTGATGGCGCTGTGTTGAAAGTACAAACGTTTCACATAAGCTACGATTTAATGGCATAACCACCTTTAGGTGGTTTTTTAAATCATGGTGGTCTCCATGACTGGTGTTCTTCTACCGTTTCCTTTGAATAGTTTACTACGATGTAATATAACAAAAATCTTAGCCTCAGCAACGCGTGGCCGGGCCTGCTAGTAAAGAATCAAAAGCCTGTATTTGAGTACTACATAATTAGGATTACATTAAGTTCATACATTATGTTTTACCAGTACACGAACTACGACGGAGTGAAGGTCTCCAAATTATCCCACTTGTCTCTCATCCTTACCACCAATACATACAATAGATAACCAAACATTATGCTACGATTCTTTTACCATACGCATACACAATTCAATAATAATCTAGTTTCTATTGTGTAAAAGCGTCCTCAGATACTTGAATGTACAATGAAGTGCACAATCAATAGTACATCACTGTGCGAGTCACGTACGTCTGTATCTATTGACTTCTGTCTGTTTCGATCATTATTTCACCTGTATTAGATTTTGGCTGAAGTATAAAAAAATGTTTTTATTAATTTGAAACAACTCATTATAAAGTGTAATATTTGGGAAACCTTTTAATTAAAACAATACCTGAGTCCCATCTCTTCCATAACAAACTTAATAGTAAATTCAATTTTTTAACTGTTTACAACACGCGAGAGTCCACGAGTGTGTGGGTGCATGTGAGTGAGTGTATGGGTGCATGTGAGTGAGTGTTTGGGTGCATGTGAGGGAGTGAGTGTGTGGGTGCATGTGAGTGACTCAGTGAGTGTAATGTGTAACATATTAGGTCTCTGGAGCATATCCAACTGCGTAAGGTGTGTTCATAAGCCAGGCCGTTTTATAGATTGCGAACGGTGAGCAGGTAGATATTATGCGTTTTGAAGTTATACTTCTTTAGGCGCGTTATGAAAAATTTATGAGAGTGAATTTTTACGATGCGCGCGCACCGTGACACAAAATTAACAGAATGAAGTTGCCCTCGGAAGATGCTACGGCATTGGACATAATTTAAAAACAACATTCGAATAATAATAGAATTTATGTTACACTTAATGTAAGAGAATAATAATAAATATTTATTTATTTAATTTTTCAAATTGTCAACTGAACTTTATTGACTATAATGACTCCTTTTCCAGTCTTTGATTATTTAATTGTAATTAATTATTTCCATGCAATCAAAAACTATTTTTAATAATGCCAAAGAAGTATAACTTCTTACGCGCGTACATAAGTACACGCACCCTTTTTTTATTATAATGAGTTTAAAATATCTTCAAAAACAACATTTTTAGTCCACGCGTAAGCACTAGTGTTTGACGTAGTATTCAACGCTATCGAAACCTGCCCTTCTCTATCCCTTGGTTTTTCATATAACAAACAATATAGTAAATCAAGCAAAACTTTGTCCTTACAAATAACCAATAAATATATACATATAAAACTTTACTGTCAGCCGTTTGCAGCCGTTTTTATTAGTTTCTATATTGCGCGCTAAAAGTAGCTTTGTTTTTCGGAGTTATCTATAAAAAATATATACTAAGCGAAATCAAAGTGGTTCGAGTCAGGCTATTTATCTAGTTAGAATTAAATTTCTTTCAACATTTCATTCTGAATTTATCACAAAAAATGATTGCTAATTTTAATTGATGCACGCAAGTTACAATACAATAAATTAGAAACAAGACTTACAGTGGGCATACTATCTACTTAAAGTCTTGCGGGGGACCACCCCCAAGTGTTCTCCAAGAACACGGGTTATTTGTAGTTAAGTGTCTACTACTACTATCGACATCTTTATATGTTTGTACAGTGAGTTCACAGCGATACTGAGTATCTTATTTTTTATTTCGACATTATTGTATTGGTTTAGTACTGTTACGATAGTGTACGGATGTGTGAATAAATAAATGGAATTTTCGAATTGTCATCATCATCACATGCCATCATTTGATCACCACTGAATTATCATTGAATAGTCTTTAATCACTTAATAGACAAAAAGTTATCCTTGTTTATCTACTGGATACAAGCAACAGTGGTTCTACTACCAAGTTTTGGCTTAAGATTTTTGTATGCTATCAAAAACATAACTCGTTTAAAAAAAATAGTCTCGCGACTCCGTTATTCTACCGTAAAAAGTTGTACGATTCATGTAATACCAAGTCGGTTATTTTATCATGTAGCATAAATAGCTAGTAATTCATTTTATAATAATGTCAGACGTAATGCCATACAAATTTCTGACTTACCTAACTTAGCAATTTCATTTTTCATTTTGAATTCTCTCACAAAAAATTTAAATACACATTTTTCACATTGTCAGTACAAATGTACCAGGGGACGATAAAATAATAAGAGTTCGCGTTTATGAGAGATAATGGTGCCTGAAACAATTGCACTAAAATGTGTACGTGGCAGGTGTTTTGTAAAAAGTCCCGTATATTTGCGGTTAAAAATACATTGTAATGACACATCAGATAAGCGATATGTTTTCTACACAATAACTAAGTATATACGCAATTAAATGATTAATAATATATAAAATAATAAGGTGTGGGTGTTGGGTGTGGCAGAGAACGGATGAGAGTCGAATAAATGCCGTGGAAATGAGAGCGTTAAGTAGTATTTGTGGTGTAATTGCGTGATAGGATAAGTAATTGTATACGTGCGCAGTGTGGGTAAATGGCACGTAATTACAAGGATACGAAAGGAAATGCTTAGGTGGTTTGGTCATGAAGAACGGATGAATGAAAAGCAGTTAACAAGTAGGATATACAAGGCAATTGTGGATGGTGAAGTCGGGTGTGGTAGGCCTTTTCGTACCTGGACTAAATCTTGAAGGTACTAGAGAAGGAACAAGTTAAATGTACCCATAACGGACGAGCGTGAATGGTGAATTTCATGAAATTGAATGAAGCGCGATAAGTATGTCGGGACTGTAGCATGTGGAGATCCGTGGTCTTTGTCTACCCCTTTAGGAAAAAGGCGTGAAATGAAAAATAAATATAGAAATACTAAAAAAAAATAAAAAAAAAGCCTTTGCTGCTGTAATTACTTATACCAGTACATAAAAATGTGAAGTACTAATAAATTACCACTAAAAAATAAAAAAATAACACTAATAATTAATCGGCAAGCCGCGTAATTTCTGTTATACAGCTTGTCCTTGGACATAGGCCTCCTCTAAGAGCTTCCACTCTTCCCTGTTTCTAGCTTTACGTAGCCACATAGGGCCAGCTGCTTTTCGCACATCATCTTCCCATCTTTTTAGTTGTCTTCCTCGTATTCTTTTGTCATAGTGAGGAAATAAATACGTTAAAATACGTTTAATATGCAATATATGTTAAGAGCGATAGGCAACTTTCCTTCCTTCCTCAAAGGCTGGCAACTATCGCTGTCCCTAGTAGGGGTATCTTGTAACAAAATTAAAATATTGAGTATTTAGCAAACACAACAGAGAAAACCACGGGAAGAATATAGTCTTAATGTTTACACTTGGCGTCGGATTCTTATTTTTTCGAGACAGCTGTTTTCATGTTCTTTAGAAACTTTCTTTTATGACTGTAGCAAGCCAGAAATATCAAATAACAAGTTGTAATAAAAAGTATGAAAACAAGCTGCAAACTACATGAACTTTCGTATTAGTTATTGGCGTCTTGTAATGCAATATCTATTATTATTTGCAAAAGGTCGAAGTATTTTAGTTTCCCATGTGATATTTCAGTTAAAACTTACTCTTTTTGAAGTGAAACTTCTTTATCGAGGTTGGAAAAAAATTTAGTGTAACATTTTTTCGTTACGCGTAAATATTTTCGGTTACGCGCCATGTTGCTTTTTGAAGTCAAACTTCTTTATCGGCGTTGGAATGAAACTTCTTTATCGACGTATGGGGGAAATTTTGTAGCAAATCGTCACGTTTTTCAATGATAGTAATAATTCTATTACAATTAATGAAATTCTATAATAATCTTCGTAGTAATAAGGTAAAATGAAATATTTGTATTCATGTCTATGATAATAAAGGCCTTTTGTTAAACTTTATCTAATTTAACGAATTTCTGTAAAGTTGCATATAGTAGATCATTTTTCGAAAAATAAGATCATAAAGAAGTTTCACTTCTTGCGTGTGTACACCTAGTACACGCACAATTTTTTTAATTCAGTAGCTTCCGGCTGCAGGTCCGCCCGCGTAGATGTCATGTAGTGCTTTCTCTCAAGACCGGTAACAAATCTGTTTAGTAGTCTTTGACTTTATCGCACAGATTTTATTAATACATGTAATTTTAAAACATGCGATCTTTTTATCAAAATATATATAATTAAATCCATTCGACTAAATTTCATAAATAGTGCTGTGACAGTAGGATAGTAGGGCAGGATGCTTGGGTAAAAACATTTTGTTTATTGATATAACTCCTTTTCCATTAATTAATTATAATAATTTAAATTCGGTTTCTCGTCTTCCGGAAACCTATTATAACTTAATTATACGAAGTTTATTCTTTGACGTGAAGTAATAGCTTTGAAACAAATTATTCAATTTACACCACTGAAACAAAAGCTGTCTGTCTTTATTCATTTTAGTGTAAATACAATTAGTCAGAAAGAGACAAAAGAGTACTATAGTTAAAACAGTGCAATTAAGAGAGGGTTTTTAAAAGATCATATGTTTAAATAATACTATGATACCAGCTTCAATAATATTGTTTTTTTATTATAACTATTATTTATTTTTGTTTAAAGAATTCAGTTTTCTTTCAGAATCGTAAGTATCTTCGGAATTGTAGTATTTGACACTTGCCATATCGGTACAATTTTATTTATTTATTTCGTAAGCTAAAATTACATATAATAACAATAATACTAGGAAATATAACCAATATTGGACGCATTATATACATACATTGGAACATAAAAGCTTATGAAAAAAGAAAAAGTGAAGGTGGTTTGCAACTGAAGGTATGCTTTTTATTAAATCTATTGTGTGTAAGAAAATTTGTCCGAAATAAAACCGAATCATATAGGTAGACTAGACTAGCACTATCGTTAAGATTCCTGAGCTTATAATAAATAAATAATAGTTTGCGTACAAGAAAGTCTTCTATGACAAGGACTTGCGAAAATTTGGATCTCTTTTCGAATCCAGTTCCTACGACTATCACCGAAAATGTGATCGCAAAAAAGTTTAATACTTCAAATTTTTTTTTATTCATAAAAAGCTTTCCAGCGCTTGGCACACTGATACTGTTGATGCCAACCCCCACGACACCTCAGAGACTCAGGCCTGCACAGGATTATACGTTTAGATGTTCGTTTGAGAACACCCGTGCAGTAACCAAAGTACCTCGGTGCGGCTTTGAATACCGGTGGGGTTTGACTTCGTACGTACTACTGTTCTAGCCAATCCCGACGTCGCCTCAGAGACTCGGGCCTGCACGGGATTAGACGTTTAGTTGTTCGTTTGAGAACTCCCGTGCAGTAACCAAAGTAACCTCGGCGCGGCTTTGAATACCGGTGGGGTTTGACTACGTACGTTTTGTCAAGACGGTTCGACGTATCGCTGGCACCGCCTCGACCCACGCACCCCTGCTAGTGCGTAATTGTAGGATGTTGTCTTGAAATGAAACTGCGCCTTGTTCTTGTTTCTTGCTTCGCCGATTATTCTTGGGTCCCAGTTCGTTGCGGAGGAAAAAGAGGATTTTGCGTAAATCTCGCCGAGCTTAAGTACTCCAACAGTATACCGCGACGAGAGCTGCGCTTTCAGACATCTGCGCGCGTATACCGCGACGAGAGCTACGCGACCCTTTTATTCGGCGAAGCATTTTATTTATTTATTTCCCTTAAATTATTTACATATTCTCATCTAACTTATTTATACTTAATTTCTACTTATGAGCTATCAACAATATTCATATTTAACATATAGCTCATACTTAATACTACTTAAATCTATGAGTCGCCAACTGATACATTGGTAAAACAACCACAAAATACGATATTTGATCTGACAAGCACTTAAAGGCAAACATGACATACATGATCATACAAATATTCATCAAAACAATTATTAAACAAAACAAACATTAAAAAAAAACCAATTACTAATAAAACGAAACAAAATTCTTAATTTAATATGAACTGTTTCTATATATTAAATACATAAGTCTTCGTCTTATCATTGAATAATAAATTAATAATTATGATTTAAATGCATAGGCACTCTAAAAAAGCGCTTAAATGCTCCTGTGCAGAATTTTGGGTTTAAGGCATGCCGCTTCTCTCATTATGTTGGTCTTTTCATACATTATACATTTTAAATGCGTACAAAGTCCATTTCTGCAATATTTCGAATGCAAAGAGCCACGAGGACAACATCGTTCTTAATAGGTTAGTAAAACCAAAGACAAATTGCCTTTGCCAAATCGTACATACGTAAGTTCATTGACGTGCATGCAGTGGCTCTCCATTGTTCCAATTTCGAAAGATCAAAGCTATTGGAAAATCGGACCGTTTCTATTGCACTCGTCTCAATAATGTTCTGTTTTTCCTGCCTTTTATATCGTATAAACAACTATTTGCGAGAATAACAGTTTAATTTTACAAGAAATACGTTCTTGTTTATTTATTTATTTGCACAACAGTATTCCTACAGCTACTCACTAAACAATATCCAAACAATTACATGGCTGTACACAAAAGTCAAAAACGGAATTCACATTCAAACCTAAACAAAGCACAGTTTCACCCTTATATACAAAAAATATAACAAAGTATATATGTATTTATAATAAATTCTAAGTTCTAAGATTCATTGATCATTATAATATATATCTTTATATATATAATTCTTCTGTGAGTGTGTATGTCACTGAACTTCTCTCAAACGACTGGACCGATTTTGATGAAATTTTTTGTGTGTGTTCAAGGGGATCTGGGAATGGTTTATTCACAAATCAGCCCGGCAGATGGCACTGCAGTCGGTACTTTCATACTTTGCTTAATATCCTAATCGCTTTAAATATCATGCAGGACAACGTCTGTGGGGTCCACTAGTTTAATATAAAGGGAGAATAACAAAGCCATTATTAATAAAAGATACCAGAGTTTTTTAAATTATTTTTTAAACATTTTTTAGTTACATTAAATATATCTATTTGCTGGTAATTTGTGTTATAATCTGAAGGTATACGATACATGACTGAGTTACGTAAATAGGTTGTATTAGACCGAGGAATTTTAAATAGTTGGGTTTGCCTTGTATTCTATGAAGAAGGGGTGTGAAATAGTAAAAGCGACAATAAGTCAGGACAGTCAATTAAACCGTTGCAATAGCGTGTAAAAACATAAGGTCGTATTGGTTACGTCTACATTCTAATGATTCAATACCAAAGTACTTGCAGGAATCTATATAGCTACTAGACTTTCGGAAATCCTTAAAACTTAAGAAACTTTATTTGAATGTTCTCTATTGCTTCAATGTATTTCTTGTAGATTGGGGACCAAACATGAAACAGTGCATGCATATTCTAGTGTGCTCCTAACAAAAGCAGATTGTTACCTATCTACTACTGTTATTCTTAAAACCCTCTATTTCTTTTTAAAATTTTAACAGATGTGTACGTCGCAGCCAACTAGCTTAATAAGCCGTTCAATTAACAGCCTAGCCTTTTTACTAAACGGCGCCGTTTAACTAGTGAGCTCAATATTTTTTAATGTAGGTATCATACTGACAAAAGTCTGCTGTTCGCATAAACATGAAAAAACATGTAAAATCTAATATATAAAATTCCCGTGACACAATGTTCGTTCCCATACTCCTCCGAAACGGCTCGACCGATTCTTATGAAATTTTATATTCATATTCAGTAAGTCTGACAATCGGCTACTATCTATCTTTCAAACCATTTGTTTTTATGATACAACATACAAAAATACATACAACCCTTAATTTTCACCCCTTTACGATCAACCCCTATTTTTTATTTGTTAATTAAAATCTTATGACATAAACTCAGAGGTTTATATAGAGAAAAATCACAGAAAAACCTAAAAAGTTTTCATTCCGGAAAACCGAACAGTCTCTGGGGTAGTATAGCAAAATGTTCCACGTTGGTATGTACTAAAAAGGTTGGCTAAGTAAAATCACATTAAGGAGAAACAAAGTTCGCGGGAGCAGAGCCTAGTAAACTTATATAAACTGGTCGGATAGCGGTGGACCGTTAGCTGACGTAGTTAAAATGTTTAAATATTGGAGCGTTTTTACTGCTCAATTGCCTATTAAATACATATTTGGAGATTCTGAAAATGATTGAGTTCATAATACCTGAGGGCTATCTTAACCTATCTACTTAAACACAATAACAGCTGCTACCTAAGTTAATATTAACAGCCTTTTCTGAAATAACATAGCAAAATAAATGATATTTGCAAATCAATTTAAAAACTATTACACGCTTTGCTTCTAAGAGTTCCACAGTTTTGATAATAAAATTTGGACGCACTCATTCTATAGAATATAATATACCTGCCTCAATTAACTTAATTTTTTGTGTTTTATTTAACCGTTTAAATATTTTTAATTGCAAGTCTTTTGCTTGTAATATTGTTATCCTATTTTGAGGGGTTTTTTACTTACTGTTCCACGCGGGTAAACCACGTCAATTTACAGCCATTAATTAGTAATGGAATTCGAAAGTCTATATGATATCTCTTAAGATATTTTTTATTGAAATGGAGTGATATCAGTGCTATTTTATGAAAATGAATAACTTTTGATGATGATGTTTTTTTGGACTATTATTATGTTTGTAGAGTAAATTCGCGAATTATGCAGTATTTCAAAAAAATACTATCTTTAAAATATCCGCTGCTGTCGTAGTTTAAGTTTTTCGGGTGTACGTTCTAATTGGTATCTCAAGTCACAATCTCGTCTTTAGCACAGTCAATATTCATACGGAAAAATACGGTTTCAAAGTTCCTAAAACTATACGTAAGTTACGAACTGGAATACGCCTAAGTGCCTAAACAGGCAGAGAAATCTTTTCCTTTTGGTCACATTTATCAATCATTCTGTTAATCGACTATGGAAATTAATAACAATTCGAACAAACAAACTCTTAATGGTCTAATATATTTGAATCGTAAAATGACATTTTAATTATGTTATATCTTGGTTATGGGTTGGCAACACTGGTCGTAAACGTAAACACGTACAAAATTGAGCTCCGTAATTAAATAGTGAAAAGTGACAAAATACTGAACATACAACTACAATTCACCAATAAAGTTATAAGAAAAGTGCAAAGATAAGAAATACAGTTATAAAAACAGTGCGATTAAAAACTATATCGTAAAACAATCCCGAAACAACTTCTGATATCCCAGTAAAAAGTGAAAGTTCATAGTCCGCCATTACACAATTCAATCGTAATTCGCGTCTGACAACTGACATCTCATCTAGTACCAACCTACGCAGCAGTGCCGGGCAGTGTTGCAAGATTTAAAAAAATTATTAAAAGGTGTTACAATTTATTAATTCCACTTTTCCCTAAAATGGATAAAAATATCGAAATGCTTTGGGAAAATTAGAGGAAAAATTAAACCAACAAACTCTAACTATAACATCAGCTGTAACCACAAACGTTATGGAAGCGATAAATGATAAGATGGATTCAATTATTCAAGAAAACAAAAAATTAAAAACTCAGATTGCAAAACTTGAACAAAAACTAGATCAAATGGAAATAGATAAAAGAAAAAAGAATTTGGTATTTTTTGGAGTTGAAGAAAAGGGAAAAAGGGAATCTGAACTGGTAGACTATATCAAAGAAATTATAACAGATACAGGTTTACATCTAGACAGCCAAGAAATAAGCAATGTTTACAGAATTGGAGCACAAACTAACAAGAATCGGCCAGTTGTCGTTTCCTTGTCGACAAATTGGAAAAAACATTTGATACTTAAAAATAAATCCAGCCTTCCATCTGGGATCTATGTAAAAGAAGACTACCCGAAACACATATTAGAAACCCGAAAGCAACTGCAACCAAAAGTAGAGGAAGAAAGAAACAAGGGTAACTTTGCATATATCAAATATGATAAGCTAATCGTTAAGAAACCAAATGATCCAGGCCGTGAAAAAAGGAAGCGGGAACAGAGTGGCTCGCCGATATCACCTACACAAAAGAGGTCAAACCCTAACAAAGCAACGATGCCAACTGCAACGAATACAAAGGATGTAATAAAACCTAATTTATTAAATTATATAGCAAGGGGAAGGTCTAGCTCACTTTCAGAGGTATCAAAAAACAACTAACTGCCCCCGACAACCGGAACAAAAACAATGCTAACTGTAGATCAACACCAACAAAGGACAACGAAAGAAAACATGCACCAACCACCCCAAGCCGGCTGGTCACCGTGGGGCTCAGCGACTACTACCCTCCATCCAACAAGATACATATAGCAACACATATAACAACACTTAACAGCAACACACAGTATGACCAAAACCCTCCAATGACCACACCAACGGAGCAGGGAAACACCTTGCATAAAAACAAATTAATGATCGCAACATACAACGTCCGAACCCTCTCATCGTATGACCGTTTGCTCGAGTTTGAAGAGGCTATAAGAAATATTAAATACGATATCATCGGAATATCTGAAATGAGAAGACATGGAAATAAAATAGAAGAGTACGAAAATTTTATACTGTGCTACATAGGGCAAACCCCTGGCAAACATGGAGTTGGCTTCATTATAAATAAGTCTCTCAAAAAACACATAATAAGCTTCAATGGCATAACAGAGCGAGTGGCAACACTAAACATAAATATACAGGGACATAAAATATCCATTATACAAGTTTATGCACCAACAGAAGCGGCAAGCGACCTTGATATAGAAGAATTTTACACTACAGTTGAGAAAGCCTTGGGCACAGCGCAAAAAACCATAATATTAATGGGTGACTTCAACGCCAAGCTTGGAACCCCCAAAGCTGACGAATATTTAGTTACTAAAAAACATGGATACGGCGAGAGAAACGAAAGAGGACAAAGACTAGTAAAGTTTGCGCTCCAACACAAATTAATGATAATAAACACATGTTTTAAAAAAGACAGAGCAAAAGATGGACCTGGCGATCTCCTAACGGACAATACAGAAACGAAATCGATTTTATCTTGTCTAACCAACATAGAATATTCCAAAACATCGAGACGCTCAATCTGAACTACAATTCCGATCATAGAATAGTCAGATCAACAATAACACTAAACAAACAAAAAATATCAAGAGCCAAGTTTACAAACAGCCAAAATAGCAAATTAAAGAGCGAAGAGGAAATAAGTAAGTTCAACGAAAACCTAATATCACAGCTATCTACAACTAGCTGCGAAAACACCACGGTACAATACTGCTACGACATGATAGAAAAGGCTATCACTTTTAGCTTGAAACAAGCTCGCCCAAAGAGAGAAGAAAATAAACAACATAAAATACTATCGGCAAGTACAGTAAGGCTACTAAAAAGAAGGAAGGAACTACAGAAAACTAAAAACAAATCACGAAGTCAGAAAAATGAATTGTCCGCAATATACAAAGTAGTCAATAAGTATATAAAAGCAGACTACAAAAGATATAGGAAAGACACAATAAAAGAACATCTACAAAGAAATGGAAGTACAAAGAAGGCCTATAAGAAGCTCAAAACTAATACATCATGGATAGAAGGACTGAGGAAAAAAGATACAGAAATGTACACTAGAGGCGACATCATATCTACCGCAACAGAATTTTATAGACATCTTTACAGAAACAGAGACACGAAATCATTTAATCTTGTCACAGAAACAGATGCTACACCTAGAAATAACGTTAAACTCATAGACGCAACAGAAATAATTGAAGCAATAAAGAAACTGAAACTAGATAAAAGCCCTGGTTCAGATAATATTACGAACGAAACACTAAAAATTGGACACAAAACTCTAGCACTGCCGCTAGCGGAACTGTTTTACAAGATCTTGCAAGACCAATCAGCTTGCTGCCGAGTCTATATAAACTTTTCTCCACAATTATAAACATAAGGATTAGAGACACATTGGAAAAAAAACAGCCAGTGGAGCAAGCAGGCTTCAGAAGGGGCTTTTCAACAGTCGACCACATCCATACCCTTGAGTTGATAATGGAAAAGTATCAGGAAAAACAAAGAACACTCTATATATCATTCATAGACTACCAAAAAGCCTTTGATACAGTAAGACATAACAGCATCTGGGAAAGCTTGAAAGAACAGGGAGTAGAGGAAATATATATAAAAATCATCAAATCCATATACAAAAACAATAAAGGTAAAATTAAGCTTGAAACATTAGGCCCTAGTTTTCCAATAGAACGAGGAGTAAGACAAGGGGACCCGCTGTCTCCAACAATATTCATAGCTGTTCTTGAGTCGATCATTAGCAAGCTAGATTGGAGTAAACAAGGTCTATACATAGACGGTACTTACTTGAGTCACCTGAGATTCGCGGATGACCTAGTACTGTTATCCGAGTCATCTTCCCAACTACAGAGCATGGTAGAAACCCTGAACCAAGCTAGTGGAAAAGTAGGCCTAGAGATGAACATTACAAAAACTAAGACAATGACAAACAGCTCTCAAAGACCAATAACAATCAATAACAAACCATTGGAATACGTTGAAGATTATGTCTATCTGGGAAAAACCATAAGTTTTCACAGAAAGAATAAAAATACAGAAATAGAGAAAAGAATAAAATTAACATGGAACAAATTTTGCCACAAGACATTAAAACCAAAGTCATGAATTCAAGCCTCTTGCCTTGTTTGACATATGGTTGCCAAACGTGGAAATTCACTGCTGAAACAAGAAAAAAGATAATCGTCTGTCAGAGAGGACTCGAAAGAATTATGCTAAAGATCAGAAAATCAGATAAAATACGTCATACTAAAATAAGAAAAATAACCAAAGCAACAAATGCTTTAAGCTACGCAAAAAAACTGAAATGGAAGTGGGCAGGACATGTTGCCCGGCTAACTGACCATAGATGGACTAAAAAAGTAACTTTCTGGAAGGGCCCACTAGGCAAAAGAACAAAAGGTAGACCTATTACGCGATGGGAAGACGACATTAAAGCGATAGCTGGTCGAAATTGGAGTGAAGTGGCCGAGGACAGAGATAAATGGGCGTCACTGGAGGAGGCCTACACCCAACTTGGGGTTCCAGTAGATTAAATATTTAAAAGGAATATATATGTATATATTATTTTTTTTTTAACTAATATAGATTAATAACATGAACTAACACTAAAAATAAATTGTAAGAAGTGTAAACTTATATAATACTGGAAATAAAAGGCTTTTTTATTTTTATTTTATTTTATTTTATTTATATCTTGGTTAACTGTTTATTTGTTCGACGTACCAGGGCAGATCTATCTGTGGTTTACGTTTTCACTAAACCATTATATCTTTATAACAGCTATGTATAAAATAAAAACGTCACCGCGGTTGATATCGATACCTTTGCCAAAATTGGATTTAACTGATGGCAACATATGCGATTGAACGCTTGCTAAAAGTAATTTAATTGTGACGGATTTTCCGCTATATTATCCACGAAATACCCATTGTTAAGTTACGGTCAAATTCGTAAGTTAGAACTTAATGTATAACGAATAGAATAATAAATAACCTCAAAAAGTATACGTTTGAAATGAAAATGTATTTATTATATTACACAAGACTTTGTATATTTGTATTTTGGCTATGGTCATAAAACAGGTAACTATGGTGAGGACAGGCACAGGTTGATCACCTACTTGCCTATTAGATTGACAAATGATTGTTGAAGCGCCACTGATTTATTTTTATCTTTCATAAAACATACGACCGGTGTGGATCCGCGTTGCAATTTCCAATTGTAAACTCCTAAATCGGGGTTTATAAAGACTATTTATTAACTCTTAATTAACTAGTATGGTAAATACCTCTGGCAATATACAGGACTAAACATTTATTCCACAGAACACAATACCTAGTTATATAACCCCGTGTGTCACCACCATAATTATATTTTATATAAACAAAACCATTGCAACATAGTAGTACAAAGATCCTTTATATTTCAATAGCCGAAATGCTGTTACATGATTTACGAACCACTCTTAGTTCTTACTAAGTAACGTTTCCTTGTAGAGCGTGAGAACAATGTGTCAGCACAACGGTCACGTAGGCCTGTAAAAAATGGGATATAAATATGATAGAACGCTTGTAATATACAGTATTAAACGGACCTCAAATCGGACCGGTTGTATTCATTTTAACTTTAAGTTTTTAAAAACCCTTTTTTCGCGGACCCACTACTTGACTGGCGCTGAGGACAGGATAGTCGCTCTAGCTGCACGTACTTCTCAATTATCGGTTCGAGCATCAAATTCTGCTTACCTAAAAAGGGGAAACTACGTCGCGATTGCTAAAAACGGCTATTCAAAAGAACAAATAAATTTGTCAAGAACAAAAATCCAAAAGCGTTAAGGGTGTTTTGTGCGAGTGTTGAGGCAGCGATGTACTGGTAAGTCACCTTTTCACCTTTCAAATCCAGCCCTCTCCACTTTTCTTTTGTTATTTTGAGATCGACATCTCTCATCTTAACGATAGTTTTAAGACTTTGTTAGAGTTAAATTCATATAAACGTAAATTGTAATAAGTAAATTAAAGAAACATAGAAGTAAGTAGGTTAGTGCATGAAATTCTGCAACCCCTAAAGTAAGTATAAGTTTAGATTCACATCAAATTCTGTGAGCTAAAATTATTGAGTAATTGTGTAATTATTTAATCAAACAATTCCTGAAAGAATACGTAAAACCCAAAAAGAAATATTTTATTTATTTCGGAAATACGGAACATCGCAAACAATTCAGCAACATGGTAATTAGGCTTTTTAAAGGTGGATCAATTCAATTTCATGAGTGTACGGAAAGAATAGTTTTTATTGACGATGAAAATGAACAGAAAGCCGTTATTCTGAAATTTCATCTCGGGAAAACCTGTCACAGAGGTATTCAAGAAACTTTTACACGCATCAGGCGACACTTCTTTTGGAATAACATGAAAGAAACTATATCAGCAGTAATTAATTCTTGTGAAGCCTGTAAACAAATGAAATATGACCGAAAGCCTTTGAAACCATATTTACAGTTAACTCTAACGCAAGATGCCCCATTCCAGGAATTATTTATAGATATATTTAGTATCGAAGGAAAAACATACCTCACCTTAGTTGACGCTTTTAGCAAACTAGGACAGGCAATTGAAATTCCTAGTAAAGGCACACCTGACGTTATCCGCGCACTAATAAAATACTTTTCATTTTACGGCATACCTAAGAAAATAAGCTGCGACCCTGGTCCTGAATTCAACAACGATTTATTGAAAGAAATGATGTCACTCTATAAAATCCAAATACATATCGGCACGAACCCTAATTCAATGGGAATAGTTGAACGTTTTCATTCCACCTTAATTGAAATTTACAGACTGACAAAATACGAACAACAATGTACCGACGCCGCATCTATTATATCACTCATCATGGCATATAATAATGCGATTCATACTGTAACAACTTTAACACCGTTTGAAGTAGTGTTTGGCCATGTAGATTCTGAAAACGCATTCAATATATACTTCGAGAAACGATACTTGCAAAAATTAATTAAAGATCACGCCAAAAGAATAAAAGTTTTATACAAAATCATATCTGATAAAATGTTAACGTTTAAGGAAAACTCTAGAGAAAAACGCGGTGGCGAATCCGACGTCCCGTTGCCAGAAGGGAAAACAATTTTCACAATATTAATAAACACTCGCAGAAGTAAGGACAAACTTTGTTTTGAAAAGGCCATAGTTACAGGAAAACCTGAAAGAAACACCATCCCTATTACAATTAGAGGTAAACACAAAAAGGTAAAAATTAAAAACATAAAACGACCTTCAAAGGTGGTGCTTAGTGATCATGATGACACTCACGAGCCCCAGCTTGGGCCTTCAACTTCAAAAGGTTGAAAACAATCCAGGGATCCGTAAGACAGGGAACAGCCTTCATCCAACAGGATAACTGGCTTATTTTTAAGGTATTAGATTTAAATGGCCTACTGATGGAATTAGAATAAAACAATAGGAAATATAGTAATTATAGTAAGATAGTAAGTGATGATAAGCCTTAGTTTAAAGATTTTTTAGGAATAAGGGAACAAGTAGAGTATTTGGAAAGAATAACTACTGAAAAGATTAGGCAAATAATCCCTTCACGCCGAGTACGAAGAGGAATATTGAACCCTCTAGGCTCTATTATTAAAATGATAACTGGAAACTTAGATCAGGAAGATGCTCAACGATATGAACAGTAAATTAATCAATTAGGTAATCAACAAAATTTCAACAAACAAGCGTTTAACAGTTGTTTCCAAAATGTTAGATGGACTCATTAATTCATCAGAAATATTACACAATAACTCAAAAATTATGGACGAAAGACTAAAACGTGTAGAAAAAAATGTTAAGACATAAGTACTAAAGAAAATAATGCAGTATACTCTACATATGTTTTAAGTTTATATAATCTTTTTGTAAGTAATTTTAGAACGCTTTATATAAAAATAAGCGAATTAGAAACTGCTTTGGCTTTCACCAAAACCAATGTTTTACACATTTATAACAGGTTTTAATTAATATATCACAGTCAGAAATTCTTATGTATCCACCCACTTGGGATAATTTAGTTAAATTAGAAGATACGATTAATGTTAAATCATACATGATAGACAGGAAAAATAACTTTTGTATTAGAGGTAGCTTTAATAACCAATTCAACTTATAGTTATAATAAAATGTATCCCTTACCTATCTTTCATGACCCTAAAAACCTAACCTTAATAATCATTCCTAAATATCCCTATATCCTGGTGAAAGGTGTAACATACTTACCGCTTATACAGCCTTGCCAACAAGTCTCTGAGGAAAATTATCTCTGCACACAAGAAAACAGGGGCACCGTATCCTGAAACGACATGCATTGAGGAGCTGATGACCTTCAAGGAAAACCCATCCAACTGTGACCAGAATACAGTAATTATAGAAGAGGTAAAGGTACAAAAATATCAACTAATAGATGAATATTATACAGCCGTAATCTAATCATTATTCAAAATAATTGCAAAAATGAGATAAGCCGAAACTCTATAAAGGGAACATAATTAATCATTACTATAGATTAACCCTGCGATCTCAACATCAATAACATCCAATTACATCATCAGCGTTCATATACAGAAAATATGTCATCAGAACGTATCCCATCCATTAAGCTGCTGGAATTACAGTCAACAGTGAACTCTAAGGAAAATCAGAATCCAGTAAACTTACAAGGAATGGAGCTCAGTGACCTGCAACACATGTCTTACATGCTGTAACAACTTAACAGAGAAAGTGATAGTGAAATGGGCAATTCAGTGAAAGTGAAAAGCATTAGTTTAGGCACTCTTTTATTGTATTTTGCTAATTGTTGTGTTTTTATAAAAAATAAGATTATTAATATGTTGCAGTGGCGAAATAATCAGAATTTGCATGTGCAATCCCCTGATAATTTCGCTCTTCAGGAGGGAGGAGTTATATAACCCCGTGTGTCACCACCATAATTATATTTTATATAAACAAAACCATTGCAACATAGTAGTACAAAGATCCTTTATATTTCAATAGCCGAAATGCTGTTACATGATTTACGAACCACTCTTAGTTCTTACTAAGTAACGTTTCCTTGTAGAGCGTGAGAACAATGTGTCAGCACAACGGTCACGTAGGCCTGTAAAAATGGGATATAAATATGATAGAACGCTTGTAATATACAGTATTAAACGGACCTCAAATCGGACCGGTTGTATTCATTTTAACTTTAAGTTTTTAAAAACCCTTTTTTCGCGGACCCACTACTTGACTACCTACACAACAGTTACAATGTTAGAGAAACTGTTGCAGAGAAACTAGCTGACCCGGCAATCGTTGTTTTGCCAAGTATATTATTTGTAGGAAACATTTTTTTTAGTTAAATAAAAAGAAGTATCTACTATAATAAAAAATTGGGGTTGATCGTAGAGGGGTGAAAATGAGGGGTTGTATGTATTTTTGTATGCTGTATCATAAAAGATAAAACCAAATAAATTGTCTAAAAAATAAAAACAAAATATTGGGGGTGGACACCCCTTATCACTTAGGGGTTTGATAGATAGATAGTAACCGATTCTCAGACTAGCTGAATATGCATTAAAAAATCATAAGAATCGGTCGAGCCGTTTCGGAGGAGTATGGGAACCAGCATTGTGACACAAGAATTTTATATATTAGACTTGCTGACCGGGCAAACGTCGTTTTGCCATATATATCATTTATAATAAAAAAATAGGGGTGGACTACCCTTAACATTTAGGGGGATGAAAAATAGATGTTGTCCGGTTCTCAGACATACACAATAAGCACACAAAATTTCATGAGAATCGGTCAAGCCGTTTCGGAGGAGTATGGCAACGAAAACTGTGACACGAGAATTTTATATATTAGATATTAAAGAGCAAACATTTACTTAAATGTCTTCTGGAAGAAATTTCATAGCATAAGTTAGACAAGCACATTGAATAACACAACACTTAATAGAATTATTAATACAAAAGTTCCATAAAGCCTTTTGACGATATGTCAATTGTATAATAGAACATTGCAACGTGTATACGAAAAGCAATCTTCGCATCCTTTATTTCCATTTCCTTACCAACGTCCTCTTGTTTTCAAAGATAGATAATCGACCTCATTATAAAGGCATATTGTGCTTCACCGGTATATTTTTTTATTTATGATAAAAAATCTATAGCCTTTAATACAAATGTTCACCTTAGTAGAGAGATTTTTTTTAATGTTATTTGTTATGACGTGTTTTTAAAGATACTGTGTTGGCGATTAAAAAGGGTGGCGGAGAGTTTCTTGCCAGTTCTTCTTGCCCATGAATTGCGAACTGGTAGTAAATGTAAATTTTGAATAAATTTAACATCTTTTGTGAAGATCATAAGTCTACTTGGTTACCTATATGAATAAAGTTATTTTGAGTTAAAGTTTACATAAGTAGAATATGATTAGCAACTGTATGTACCTATTTATGTTATTTTTGATTTTATATCCAGATTCTGATAAACGAGGATATCCATAGATTGCTTCACTCACACTATGAAATATTTTTTTTTAATGTAATAGGACTCAAACGGGCAGGAGGCTCACCTGATGTTAAGTGATACCGCCGCCCATGGACACTCACAATGAAAGAAGGCTCGCAAGTGCGTTGCCGGCCTTTCAAGAATTGGTACGCTCTTTTCTTGAAGGAGGTGATACGGATGGTATTTTGTATTTTGCCTTGACGTCCGATGATGAAACTCAAAAGCTTGCTTTAAGTTTTTATAATTTATGAATCGATGTATTTTTTTTCTTCGTGTTTGTTATATTTGCCTAGTGAATGTCACAATAAATCTTGTGTTTTATTTTTCGTATGTACCAATGTTGGCAAGCTTTTGTCAATAAATAAATATTCATGTTTATACTATAATTTAGAAAGCGAATAAAATAATACATGATGATACAGATCTTTGAAATTCTAGACTTTATTATTATATACATATTAATTTGTCTCGAATTAATCTTTCAATTAATAAAAACTGCATTGCTTAACTTTCTTACCCTTATCGGTCTGAGCGTTTATTATTACCTAAGTAGTTATACAATTCTAATAGACATTCTTAACCCATATTTGACCTGAATAATTATATTTAAACTAGGCTATTAATATTAACACCAGCAAACTTTAAACGACACAAAGAGAAAAATTAATGGAAATTTATTACTGAGGAAAAGTTTGATTAAAGCTTCTTTTGAACTTTAAGTATGCTATCAAGGCACATTACTGGGACAAACTAAGTTACACTTATGTATTGATCTTTTGAAGACGGAAAGCGAAGTTTGCGTTGGGTTCGAATCTTCAGAAATAAAATTTAGTAAAGTAAGCAAAATGCACAGATAACTTTATGAAAAGGACCAAGGTAATGAAGAAGACGGCGCCAAGAAATAGAAGCGGAAGCAGGAAGCGAATGAAGGAAGAAAGCCATGGAGAGATGTTTGGAAAAAGCTGGAGGAGGCTTTTATTCGTGAAGGGGTTCCGATCAACGTTACTGTAGGGAGCTAGGATATTAGGATAACAAGAAAAAAATGTATACAACAAAGCTGTATATTCTACTTTTGTAATGATTGGAAATTAAAACAAAAAATCAGTGGCGCTACAACCTCTTTAGATCTGGGCCTTAGATTTCTGAATCAGTTTCAGGATCATTTTTTTTAATTTAATAGGCAAGTAGATGATCAGCCCCCTGTGCCTGACACACGCCGGCAAATGGTTGTATTTATTAATAACTAATATGGCCAGTAATAAATAAATAATCAGAGTTAGTTATAAAAGTAGGTACATACTCGAAGCATTACACACTTACAGATTACTTAACAAAAGGCCATAAATTATGTTTGGCCACACCCTGAAATGGCCAATTCAACAATTGACACATCGCTCATATGCTAATAGTTAAATTGGCCACACCCTGAAATGGCCAATTCAACAATTGACACATCGCTCATATGCTAATAGTTAAATTGGCCACACCCTGAAATGGCCAATTCAACAATTGACACATCGCTCATATGCTAATAGTTAAATTGGCCACACCCTGAAATGGCCAATTCAACAATTGACACATCGCTCATATGCTAATAGTTAAATTGGCCACACCCTGAAATGGCCAATTCAACAATTGACACATCGCTCATATGCTAATAGTTAAATTGGCCACACCCTGAAATGGCCAATTCAACAATTGACACATCGCTCATATATGCTAATAGTTAAAATTAAACCTTAAACTTTCACGAAAATTTTGAAATTCACGAAGCTCGTATAAAGACTAAATTATATGAATAAAGTTCATTTCAGTAACTTTATTTCCTATATTATTGTTGGAAAAATAAGTTCTAATGAGTTTTAAGAAATGTGGGAGCATTAATTAAAAATTTCAAGTAAATTTTATTATTTATTTATATTTGTATATTTATATTTGTATATTTATATTTGGGTCTAAGACATGTCGGTTTCCACACGATGTTTTCCTTCACCGTTTTAGCTACTGTTAAATGCGCACATAGAAGAAAGTCCAAAGTAGCACAGCTGGGGATCAAACCTTCAACCTCAGGGATGAGAGTCGCACGCTGAAGCCACTAGGCCAACTCTGGTCCCTTGATAGGTAAAAGAATATTTAAAATTTTCTTAATAAACAAAAATGTCTCCTATAGAATTAAAACAAAGAATTCGGCTGCATTCTTAAATAAAAGAGATAAGTAATGAGTCTTTGGATTATGAAATTGGGTCAGAAAGTACGGAGCTATCTCATTAAGAATTTGGACAACTGTTGTAATAAAAACTTTTAGACGCTTGTTTAAGATCGAAGTTTCGAGTGCATTACAGTGGAAATGGTCACGTACGTGAGGAAATTTTTCTTAACAGTTTTAAAGTGATAATAACGAAACTAATACTTCCTTTTACTATTCAAACATTTCATACAATAAACACATATACATAGTTCTTCTCCAGTCGCGCTTTCATTTCTAAAGGTTGTGCTAGGGGCGCCGCACAAATTCTCCTCTCTCCCGTGTTATCGGGAAGCCTCTTATCCTGGGTGATGGTAGGACCTGAAGGGGCCGTGACTTGATCGGTCCAGCGACTAATTGGGCACGAGGTTTGGTGACCTCCACTCTGCCAGTTATAATATCTAACGAACTCGGCTAGCTCTGCGACCCAAAAAGTGGCTTGGCTACTAATCTTCCAGCGCTCCCTGTCCTGTGCAACCAATTGCTGGCTTTCAGCTGGAGGTCCCCCTACACACTGTCGATCCAGCAGTATCTACAGTTACAATAGCTATTTAAATTTTGTAGACCTCTATGTATAATGTCCAAAATAACTCAGTTGGTAACAAAGTGTCGATATAAAAGTTGTTGCGTAAGCGTCTTAGTATGGATACATAATTACTATAGTAATTAATAAAGTACAAGTTGGGTGATTCGTCCGGCTCACGCTATTTCGTGACTGATTCAGCCAAATGCTGAAACAATGGTTGGAGGCAGGCGCAATATACATATTATATTCAGTCATATTATAACTTCGCAACATACCAGTTTTTGCTATTTTATTACGATGACTGATGTCACATTTTATATAAAAAAGTGCGATATATTTTAGTGAAAAAATAACAATGATTTACGATAATACTAAAGTACAATCCTATACAGAAGTGATTAAGCCACGATCGTTGCCTTAGATGTGAAGCTAATCGACCTAGTTTAGTTAAGTTCGAACTTTCAACGCAATACCTAATTGAGCTTGACTGACGTAAACTATGCTAAAGTACAGTCAAAAGCACTAGTCATTTGAAAAACAATATAGTGACCTTGACTTGCTTCATCTAAAGCTAACTGAAGCACAAGATGGCATTGCTGTCCAGTTTAAATTATTCGAAAAAGGTATATAGTAAGAATATCATACAATACAAAAAGCTTTTCTTTAAAACTGTACGTATATTTTTAGATACACAGTTCGAAATAGAAACATAATTTAAACGTTTTGTCTCACGAGTGTACATAAAAACTGGCTTCCGGCCATTTCACTGTATCCCAAACTATTACTTTATTTAGTTGGATTGACGGAGGCCGACTTTTGCGGTGGATCCAATGTTTTTCAACGTTTTTATTCCCAAGCGGCTTGATTGATACACTTCATGGCTGCATGAGAGTGATTTAATTGGAAAAGGAATTTTCTATTTGATAGTACATGTGGATTAGGATAAAGTGCCGTAATTTCTCAGATTTTGGGGCCTTTTGTGTTATACTGAAAGTTTATTTTATTTATTTATTTATTAATATTTATTGCATTAACATAATAAAAATCGAACGTGATGAAAATGCAACTGACGGCCTTATCGCTTTCGAGTGATCTCTTCCAGGCAATCACTATGAAAAAAATAATTATGTATTAAATTAGATAAGGTAAGCAAGAAGTGCAAAAATACATATCACATATAGTTATATTATAGTTTTTAATACAAAACTTAAACAGCAACAAAAAACTAAACTAAAAAAGTATACATAAAAAATAAAAAGTGCACATTAATCACGATAATTTTAGAACATAATTTATTGGTTATGCATTCTTGTTAATTTAGTCATTTGTTAGGATAGGATTGTATTTTTATAAATAAATAATATCGAAGAATACATAAAAGGTATAAAATGCGTTCTAGAATATGTATCACATATGTTACTTACAAATTTATTTTTAATTTTTAAAAGACCATTCACACCAATTGACCTAGCCCCATGCTAAGCTGGTGAAGCTTGTGTTATGGGTACTAGGCAACGGATATACATACATATTATATATAGATAGACATATATATACATTTTAAAACACCCAAGACCTAAGCACATCACCAAATGTTCATCACATCGATGTTCGTCTCAGCCGGGGATCGAACCCGGGACCCATGGTTTCGCAGTCAGAGGTACTAACCACTAGACCAATGAGTCGTCTTATTATTCCAAATTCCTTGAAACTTTGAATAAATAATTTAACCCCTAAAATCTGCGTATAAAACGGTATAATAAGTTCAGGAATTCATTATACGTCAGTATAAGTCGCAAATACTAGGTGGACGCTTGAGGCATCTTCAATGCAATTCTCTGGCGCATTCTGAGTGCATTTAAGACCCTTTTCAGTATTGCATTTCACGAGCGATATCATTTCAATTTCTTGACCTACATTTCGCTTGAACTCTTTTACTTTTTATTTAATTATTTTTTTAATTGTCGATTGTGTAGTGTATTTTTAGTTTTTAGTATCATTAAATGGATCTTTAAACTTGTTCACATCAGTTTTTTAGATGTTAATTTTTTTATGTATCTCCATCTTAATATATATAAATTACGTGTCACGTTGTTTGTCCGCTGTGGACTCCTTAACTACCGAACTGATATCAATCAAATTTGAACACCGTGTGTAGTTTAATCCAACTTAAAAGATAGGATAGCTTTCATCTCAATTTATACGTGCAATATTATTTTATTGCAAAATATTTGTTTATTATTTGATACTCACAATTCTAACAAATGGTGGTCCCCATGACTGGTGTTCTCCTACCGATTCCCTTGAATAGTAGTATACTATGTAATATAAACCTAAGCCACAACAACGCTTGGCCGAATCTGCTAGTCTTAATATATATAAATTACGCGACACGTTGTTTGTCCGCTATTGACTCATAAACTACTAAACCGATTTCCATCAAATTTGCACAACGTGTGCAGCTTGATCTAACTTAAAAGATAGGATAGCTTCTACTGTACGTGTGTATGTCACTGAACTCCTCTTAAACGGCTGGACCGATATGAATGATTTTTTGTATGCGTTTGGGTGGAGCCCTGGATGGTTTAGATTCACAAATCAGCCCGGAAGATGGCGCTGCAGTCGGTACTTTCATGCTTTGTTTAATATCCTAATCGCTTCAAATATCATGCAGGACAACGTCTGTCGTGTCAGCTAGTTGTATTATACGATTGACGCAATAATTTGGAGCAGGCTAGTCTAGAATAGAACAGCCTTGCGATTCTATAACTCACTTTTCGAACTCACACAGCGGGTTTCGCAACGGCGGTCGCGCTCAAATTAGTCGTGAAGCAGTCAATTTACGATTTGGCGTTCTGATAAACAATAAACTACAAGCTCCCTCCTTATTCGAAAAGTGAGTTACAGAATCGCAAGGCAGAATGGAAATAGGAAGAAATATGTCAGAGGACAAATTGATTACTTACAAAATAAATGTTAATTGTTTTGTTAATAACGGTCAGTAAGTAATGGCTATATTTGCAGAATTTTACGGCAAAGCTTCTAATCTTACATATTATATATAAAACCAAAATGCTATTTGTACGCTGTAATTTAATATTAAAAACACCTGCTTTTAGAGTAAAAGTTTTTATGAAGCCTACGCGTAAATAAATTATGGTCTAAGCCCGAAACTTGAGGTTGACTTTGACAAGAGTAAATTAATTAAAAAGTTTCTCTTGGCAAGGTTTTATAGTTGTCTGTGATCTCAGTAATAGTTTTTTGTAACAGAAAGTTACTTCACATTTTTTTATTTACTGCCTGCGAAATGAGAATCTTCCAGCGGCCCCTGTCCTTTGCTACCCACCAATTGTTGCCCTACAGCTGCAGCAGGTCCTCAGGTATCGATGGATTAACAGAGTGGATCTGTTGATCCAGCGGTACCAAGGCCAAGCTTCACTAAAATCGGTATTTATTTCCAAATCATGAATTACAATTTTTTTACATTTTATACATTAATTTTAATTTTGTTATCCTACATATATCATATATTCTAGCTTCAGTACCGTCGATCGGAACCCCTTCACGGGTAAAGGCCTCCTCCAACTTTTACCAACTGTTGGTAAAATCGGTATTAAGAAGTATATATTAGAATGACATGAAAGAGAACGATCCGGTACGTTGAACTTGTCATCATCAAGATCAGAGTATTAAAAAAGCGTATCGCGGTATACCAACCGGCCACCGACCCGTAAGTGGGCCTAGATATAGCTGGAAATAGAGAGAAGACGGGGAAAAGGACTTGGCGAGCTCCAATTGACCTTTTAGCAAGCAGTAGCTCGCGATCGCGTTTTCTAGTTTCGGAGGTAAAGACTCAATTTGGATCGCTGCACCAGAGAAGTAATGGTTTCTCTTATGTTCTAAGTATCTATAAAATGCAAAATGAACAGGTTTTTAAAATAATTATACCATTTACTGCGTATGTAGTTCCTTTCACTCACATTGCGAACTTTATTACGAAATCTTTAACCACAAGATAATGTAGTTCTGAAAATTATATAAAATACTAGATGACCCGGCAAACGTTGTTTTGCCATGTATATTATTTCTAGGAAACATTTTTTTAGTTCAATAAAAATAACTATCTACAATAATAAAAAATAGGGGTTGATCGTAGAGGGGTGAATATTAGGGGTTGTATTTTTTTTGTATCATAAAAAAACAAAAAAAAATTGTCTAAAAAATAAAAATATTTTTTTTGGGGTGGACATCCCCTATCACTTAGGGGTTTGAAAGGTAGATAGTAGCCGATTCTCAGACTTACTGAATGTGCATAAAAATTTCATAAGAATCGGTCGAGCCGTTTCCGAGGAGTATGGGAACGAACATTGTAAAACTTGAATTTTATATATTAGATTAACAAGGATTTTTCATAACATTATTTTCACATAATTATGCTTCCAAATATTATGAAAACGTAAAACAATATCATATTTCTACAACGTTTTTAGCAATGATGTCATTATCCACGCGACAAGATTTATTTTTTATAGAACAAGCAGCAATGTTACTAGTTTTGAAATATTGTAAATCATCATATGATGAGAGAAAAGAAGCCAAAATGTAAAGCTACGGTTTCCTAGAAAAGCGGTGCCGTTAACAAACGGCCGTCATTTTACGGTTGTTAATAACGTCTTTACGGTGGCCAAGCTGTGGTTTTCTAGAAAATAAAAATAAAATATGATACATAATGAAATAAAATGAAAAACATAAGATACATGTATTACTTATTCCACGTCATTAAATTTGAATTTGTAGGCATCGGCAAAGAAGACAGAGGGTGTAGGCCGAGAGAAAAAGCCGGCGTAAAAAAACTCTTAAACAACACTTATTTTAAAACAAATATCGCAAATTAATTAGAAGTAGCCTGTCTAGCCTGTCTAGAAAGAAGTGCGACCGTATTTTTGAAGTGTTATTCCAATTTCGTTCCACAAATTTTGTTTCATCTGAGATTGTCTGCACTCTTTTGATTTGATATTGTACAAAGCTTCATGATTTTTAACAAAATTGTTTGTTCATCATTTTCGCTCGTCCAAGTCATTGTATTAATTAAATATGCGCACCGCTAGACGTCACCCAACGTTACATTACGGCCGTTATTTAACGGCACCGCTTTTCTAGGAAACCGTAGCTTAACAGAAAGAGAGTTAGGCTAATAAGACGTAGGGAGGATGTGGATTCGAACCGCTAGAGAACACTAAGAAAAATTTATAGAAGGCTTTTGTCAAAGGACAAGTTGTAAATTAAATAAATAACCGTTTTCCGATAGATAATAAGTATAATAAATATTATATTACTATAGGCACTTTAAATTTAGAATGTAATCTAAACAGCAATATTGTTTTTTTTATTATTTATATAAATACTCTTTTGATTATTAAAATAGAAATAACGAACACCTTACTCGAGTTTTATAAAATAGGTCGTAGTTTTAAAGGTTTTATATATATAGAATATTTTCTCTTTTTTTAATATGTTGCGCACACAATTAATGATTTATTTTCGCGAAATCATTGAAGTGTTTTGGGGAAAATTGTTTTTATCTAATGTGGCCTTGGATCGCCTTTATAAAGTGTATTGCATCGATTCTATTCGATTATACCATAAAACCATCTTCTGTCTCTGTTATTGTGGTTTTCGCTATTCATATATTTTATAAGTGCATGCTCTATATTTAATTACGTTAATGTATTTTATATTAATTAGTTTAAAATTCACTTTCTGCATTTCTTTGTTTTCATAAAAAGACTTCAAATTTTCGTCTGGTATTAAAATCTATCTGTTGAGTCAGCGACTTTTATATTTTGTTCATATTTTTGTTTTTTTTTCTAATATTACTTACTTATTATTTTCTATTAATACCTGCAGCTGAGTTTCATCATCGGACGTCGAGGCAAATTCCACCCGTATCACCTTGACGTCCGTCGTTCCACAACTGAGCATTTTTAAAGGCAGTTTTAATTACAAAAACAACTTTTGTAATCATAAAAGCCTGTCTATATTGCTAAAAGCAAATATTTGTTTATCATTCACGTAATTCAACACATATTTACATTTCATAAATTAAAACATTAATTGGATTGCTCCGAAAAACATTTTATCTGAACAATACGAAAATGTTAATAAAAACTCTATCAACCAATTTTACACCAACTTTTGATGCCAATTAGCGTGATAACAAGTGCATTGCATCCAACTTTTCAATGTTCTTTTACATCAAAATTAAGAAAATAGGGCAAACGAGTAGGAGGCTCATCTGATGTTAAGTAATACCGCCGCCCATGGACACTCAATGCCAGAGGGCTCACGAGGGTTGCCGGTCTTTTAAGAATTGGCACGCTCTTTTCTTGAAGGATCCTAAGTCGAATTGGTCTGGAAATACTTCAGTGGGCAGCTGATTCCACATAGTGATGGTGCGCGGCAAGAACTGTTTTAAAAATGCTCAGTTGTGGAACGACGGACGTCAAGGTGATACGGGTGGAATTTGCCTCGACGTCCGATGATGAAACTCAGCTGCAGGTATTAATCCAATTAACTCCTCTGAATAGTGATTATTATTACGTCACTCGACACCTTCGATAGCCTACTAATTGACACTTTGACAATTACTTGATTGACACTTCAAATAAAAAAGTCCTTAATATCGAACGCTAAGATGCTTACAGAATAAATGAAAATCAAATCTCGCCGATCCTGACAAAAGCGTTCTCCTTACTCTCCCATTCTACCCTTCCCTCTCCCCTTGGCGAAACCTTGCCTGCACTTTCATATTTACTTCCCGTAAATAGGTCTAAAGCAAACTTAGTTACACTGAAAATGTCATAGTAATTCGTCACACTTATTCACAGCGTCGAGTGTTGCCATTTTATAAATTCGACTTCCGAGACTTCGTGTTTCAATTTAATCAAAATCTCCTTTCATCTTTTTGAAATGTCAAGAGTGGAATGCCTTTTACTCAGTAATTTGAATGTTAAAGAGATTGTGGTGTTTGTTATCTCATAATGAAGTAGCTCGTTTTGCGGCTTTTTAATTAATTTTATGTGTGTAGCCAATTTATTATTTAAATATTTTTTTTTGTATTTGACATTGACATACAATTCAGATTTTTCTTCCTCCATTTAACGACAACTCTTTATAACGTTGTAATATGCACAGTCCTTTCAGTGTCGTTATGTGGAGTTTACACTGTATATAGTACCTATTGCACAATTTCTTTTAGGTTAAATGCACCTACTATTGTATGTTAAATATTAAAGACTACTTTTTTTTTAAATGGCTCTGGCACGATTTGTGCATTAGCCAGCGTCAAGTATAGGATTTTTTATAATTCGTGCTTGTCTTTTAGAAATTCGACCGTGTCCTCCATGTACCGCACAACCCTCCCAAAGGCCGAGAACAAATTTAAATTAAATTAAAACTTGCCCTCGAACCGGGAATCGAACCCAGTACCCCTCACCTAGCTGCCACTTAATAAGACCGCTAGGCTATGAGGCCCCCCTAAAGACTACTTTAACAGCTTTTGTTCTTGTAATTGGCATGTTTAACTTCAGACGAGGGCCGAAATTATTACTTCCATTTTGATATTTCCAAAAAAAATTAAGGAAGTTTGAAAGTTGTCGCTGTTCCCTCCGAGTCACAGTAGAGTGACAATGATGCCCAATTACATTGAAGAGAGAAGCATTGTTATGGCTACTGAAATTATTAATACTTTTGCTCCGGGATCTACTGTGCCAATGATGAACCACACTGGGACACAGTTTTCTCCAGATGCAGTTCCTTTCCAGTCTCGAAACATTTCTGGATACATGAATAAAATGGAACCTCAGATAGCTGATCAAGATGCAATTCCATCAACTTCCGGTGGTTTTAATGGGTTTACTAATGATTTTTCAAAAATAAATGTAAACGAGCAACCAGAAAATCAAATTAAAACCGACTTGGATGACAAGAGTGGTGCCGAATCAACCGCGGGTTTGAATGGAATGTCTGACGATTCTGATATCTTCTCTTTTCTCAACACAGACAATTTGGATCTGGTTGAACAATGTTTGTCAACAGCTAACTACTACGTATCAATGCTGACACGCGATCAGCGAAATGTCTTAAGATCCATTCGCCCTAATATATTGTACGCATTCCTGGTGGAGGTGGCTAAGATAAGAAATGAGAGACAACGACTACAACGCCAGGTAATAGATGAATGTGCTTTTTGCAAGAACAATGGTGAAAATGAAGAGTTCTACCTGTCTCATGTATTGAAGGACAGCCTCGGTCGTGTGCTGTGCCCAGTCCTTCGTGCTTTCCGCTGCCCACGCTGTGGCGCCACTGGGGATAGGGCGCACACCATCAAATATTGCCATCAAAGATCAACTGATGGTTTCGATCGCAATGGATACATTCCTCGCCGCCGTGGACATTCGCCGCCACCGAGTGTGACACTGGGCTTCAGCAGAATAGCTGAAGCACGCAGAATGGTCGGAGTGAACACTGAAGAGCCTCTCTATTCCCAAGAAAACTTTGATAACTAAAGGAATTTATGGATAATCATAAGCATTTAATACAAATAGTGGTTCCAGAGCAAATAAAATCGTTTCCGTATTTTGAAGAAGACATTTGTGATTCGTTCCAAGAAATATATACTGAATATATGACAGATTTAAAAGAAAAGTTAGAACAGTTTGAGAGTTCAATATGTAGGGAAAATCAAGCAAAGGCTCATTCTGTAGATGTTATAAAATTACCACGGATACAACTACCCTCATTTTCTGGAAAATATAGTGAATGGCAGACATTTTATGATTTGTTCTGTTCTGTTATTCATAATAATGAAAAGTTGTCGCCTGCGCAGAAATTGCATTATTTAAAAAGTAGTATAGTAGGAGAACCCTTAAACTTAATAGGAAATTATTCGACTACAGATCTCAACTATGAAGAAGCGTGGAATCAATTAGTAAAAAGATATAACAACAAAAGATATAATAGTAATGCAATCCTAAAGACTTTATTTTCACAGAAAACAATTAGTGAATCATCATCAGCAATTAAACAATTATTAGATACAACAACTTCTTGTTTAAAGGCTTTGGATAATATGGGCATATCTACGGCTTCTTGGGATTCTATTGTAATTTATTTGACAGTCTCGAAAATAGATTTAGAAACACATAAACAGTGGGAAAATCACATAAATAATTTGTCAGATGATATGCCAACATGGTCGCAATTTGTTGAGTTTCTTGAGGGAAGATTTAGGAGTCTAGAGATGGTTGAGACTGGTAAACAATTACCTAAAACTAGTTTTCAAATGAAAAAACAAGTTCCTAAAACTTTTCACGCGGCAGTTCAAGAGAATAATAAAAAAACTGAATTTAGTTGTCTTTTATGCGGAGAAAGTCATTATATTAATTTATGTAAGCAATTTAGACTTCTTACTGTTCAACAAAGAAGAGATTTTGCTCAGTCGAAAGGACTTTGTTACAATTGCTTACAAAAGACTCACGTAGTAAATAAATGTCGACAATCGACATGTTGTAAAAAATGTGGCAGAAGACATAATACTTTGCTGCATATTGAGAGGGAAGGAAGTGACACACACATTAATAATGTATTGGAGGAAGTTCAAAACGGAGAAGAGAATCCGGTGCCAAGTACATCGATTGTAGCAAATTTTGCAAAACATCAAAGGCACAATCAACAAGTGCTTCTGGCAACAGCTGTCGTCAAGGCGAGGTCGAGGAGTGGAAATAGGAGTATATTGCGGGTTTTGTTAGATCAAGGCTCGCAAGCTTCGTTTATCACAGAAGCGGCTGCTCAATTATTAAATTTAAAAAAATTATCTGTTAATTGTAATGTTTCAGGTCTGGGAGATGGTCAAATGCATGTAAAATATTTAGTTATATTGTATTTAGAATCTCGCCATAATCCAGAATGTTTAATTCGAGTTAATGCTTACGTGTTACGGTCACTCACTGATATGCTGCCTTGTGACAGAATTGATTTACCTGATTGGAAGGAACTTTCTACGTTAGAATTAGCTGATCCAGGTTATACTGTACCAGGTAAAATAGATTTATTGGTAGGAGCTGAGGTATACTCAGATATATTGTTAGATGACCTAGTAAAACAACCCAAAGGAAAACTTATCGCACAAAAATACGGCCTTTGGTTGGGTTTTATCGGGAAAAATGTCTGATACTTATTCCACAGCTAACATTACGAGTTTACATTTGCAAGTCGAACAGGAAGATGATTATCTAAAACGTTTTTGGGAGATAGAGGCTGAACCAGATAGGATTCAGAAGAGACTTTCTGTGGAAGAGCAAATGTGTGAAACACTTTATGAGGCTACGACTACTAGAAATGAGAATGGAAGGTTCATTGTTACATTACCATTTAAAAATAAGGATCCAGAATGTCAGTATGGACAATCTATGGATATTGCAATGAAAAGATTGGTGTCGTTAGAAAGAAGATTATCTAATAATTTTTGGTTACGTGAAGAGTATACAAAAGTGATTGAAGAATATTTGACACTTGGCCACATGTCTCGAGTTGCAGAAGATGATGTGGATAACAGTACTGCAGTGTATCTTCCTCACCATGCAGTGGTGAGAGAAGATAAGGAAACCACTAAAGTGCGCGTGGTTTTCAATGCATCTAGTAAGGGTATGAATGATGTTTCGCTAAATGACGATCTTATGGTTGGACCGAAAATCCAGCAAGATTTAAGACATATTTTAATGAGGTGGCGAACTCATCGAATTAGCATTGTTGCTGATTTAGTTAAGATGTATAGACAAGTATTAATTGATTCTGCGCAAACTAATTTTCAGCGGATTTTATGGAGGCCACATCCAGACATGCCTGTGGAACATTATAAGTTACTTACGCTAACTTTTGGAACAGCTTGTGCTCCGTACCTAGCTGTAAAGACTTTACAACGACTGGCATATGAAGAGAAGAGGAAGTTTCCAGTGGCAGCGTCTATTACAAATACTGATTTTTACGTTGATGATTTGATGACAGGAACTGAGACTATTGATGAAGCTAAAGAAGTATACGATGAAATGAATGCTTTAATGACATCTGGTGGCTTTCAATTGCAAAAATGGACAAGCAATAGTAAGGAGTTATTGGATTACATTGGAAAGCAAAACAATAAAGAGGAGACATCTTTGCCAATTAAAACAGATAATATGATAAAGGTTCTGGGCGTCCAATGGAATCGAGAAACTGATAGTTTTGAATACGTTGTTGCTTTACCAGAAATAACATATCCTGTTACAAAAAGACAAGTTTTGTCTAATATTGCCCGTTTGTATGACCCTCTGGGTTGGATTTCACCAGTCGTAGTATTAGCAAAGCTTTTGATCCAGCAGATTTGGAAGCAACATCTTGATTGGGACGATCCTTTGTCAAGTGAATTTTGTGAATTATGGTTTAATTTTAGAAATGATCTTATTCATATTCAGCAATTACAAATTCCCAGATGGTTAGGTTACACCCGCAAAAGTCGAGTTGAATTACATGCATTTTCAGATGCATCTTGTTCAGCTTACTCAGCCGCAGTATACATTCGTGTAATCAGTTCAGATGATAAAATAGAAGTTCGATTAGTATCCGCGAAAACAAAGGTAGCTCCAATCGAGAAGAAAGTTTCTATTCCTCGACTAGAACTATGCGGTGCTGTACTAGCATCAAAATTAATTAACGAAATATCTCAAATTATGAAAATACCTAAAGATGATCTGTATGGATGGACGGATTCAACAATAGTTTTGGCGTGGCTTAAAGGTGGACCAAGTAAATGGATGACTTTCGTTAGTAATCGTGTCTCAGAAATACTTTCTATTATGGAATACTCTCAGTGGGGTCATGTTTCATCTGAAGCAAACCCAGCTGATTGCGCGTCAAGAGGTCTGAGTCCGCTTGAGTTACTGTCTCACACTCTATGGTGGGAAGGTCCACAATGGTTAAGAAACACGAATATTCAAATTGAAGATTTAGAAATTGGTGGTACAAATGAAGAAGGAAAAATAGTTTCAATGAATATCATAGAAAGGAATGAAAATTTTGAATGGATTAAATTTTCTAATTTAGTAAAAATGTTGAGAGTAATGTCATATTGTCGAAGATTTGTAATGAGAAAAGAAGATCGAAAAACCTTACCTAAATTTATAACAGTCACAGAAATCAATAAAACACTAGAAGTTTGCATAAAGCAAGTGCAACAATTTGCATTTGGCGAAGAAATAACAGTTATAGCAAATGGAAAAGAAGTACCTAAAAAAGAGCGTGTTACGCACTCTTTGTCCCATTTTAGACAATAATGGGATTTTAAGGGTAGGCGGACGAATAAGCATGGCCAATGAAAGTTATGATGCAAGACATCCCATTATTATACCTGCTAAGTCTCACCTTACTAATTTATTAATTTCGGATGCACACGAAAAGACTTTGCATGGCGGTCCTCAAATCATGCTAAACTTTCTTCGTTCAAAGTATTGGATTGTACGAGTTCGAGATCAGGTTAAAAAGTATTATCGGAAATGTATTACCTGTTTAAGGTATTCTAAAGCAGCGAGAGTACAGCTTATGGGCCAACTTCCTGATGCACGACTTAAGCCGAGTAAACCATTTTTAGCAACCGGCGTTGATTATGCAGGTCCATATCATATAAAATTTTCTCCAGGACGAGGAGCTAAGACCTACAAGAGTTATATTTGTCTCTTCGTATGTATGGTAACACGAGCTATACATATTGAATTAGTCACCGATTTGACTTCTAAGGCTTTTATTGCAGCTTTTCGAAGATTTATCGCTAGGCGTGGTTATTGTCGAGATCTGTATAGCGACAATGGCACAAATTTTGTTGGTGCCAATAAACAATTGAGAGACATGTTTGATCGGTCTAAATCAAACATACCTGATGAGATTGCAAAATTACTCACATCTGAATTAACAACGTGGCATTTTATTCCACCTCAAGCACCAAATTTTGGAGGCATTTGGGAAGCCGGAGTGCGGTCTGTTAAAACACATTTGAACAAGGCAATAGGTGATAATTTAATGACATATGAAGAACTGGTTACTGTTCTATCACAGGTTGAGGCTTGCTTAAATTCAAGACCGATTGCATTGCTTAGTGACGTAGCAGATGACCCTCTCCCATTAACCCCAGGTCATTTTTTGATTGGTGAACCTCTTGTAAATATTGTTGATGACACATCAGTTATTAATTTTAATGTAAATCTTAAAGAAAGATGGAATGTCATGCAGAATATTGTTGTAAAATTTTGGAAAAAATGGTCTAAAGAATATTTGTTAACTTTAAGTCAAAGATATAAGTGGAATTCGAAACTTGAAGACCCTTGTATAAATGATATTTGTATTGTTAGGGAAGAAAACTTGCCACCGTGTAAATGGTTATTAGGTAAAATTGTAGAAAAACATACTGGTCCTGATAATATCACTAGAGTGATAACCATAAAATGTAAGAATGGCCTTATAAAGAGACCTTTAAGTAAAATAAGTATACTTCAGAAATAGATTTTTGTTTTTTTTTTTTTTTTTTGTTACATCATGGTGGGCGGCAAGTTTGATTCAATTACGAATGTTATAATAATTCTTTCTTTTCATTGTTGTAGATTTTAGATTTATTATTAACGTATTTACCTAGTATAATATTCGAATTCTTTAACTTGTTTTTTCTTGATGAACTTTATGTTATGTTTAACTGAACATGTTATTTTTTTGTTTGTTATGAAAGTAATTCTATCAAAATTTTGTGCAACTCTAATGTTGAAAGGACTCGTCCTTGGTGGGCGGAATGTCTAAATTAATTATTTGTTTAAGTAATAGATGGCGCTAGGCGTGTGTTAAAACGCGATGGCGTAACAACGTCTTGGTATTATATAGGATTTAAGGTTTATTTAATATAATGAAGTTTTCGAAGTTTTTATAGTATAAATCAAGTGTCCCTCTCTTTAAGTAATAAATAAACAGTGAAATTGTGTTGTGTGTGTCATTCCGTGATAGGTTTGTGTTCAATATATATATATTTTTTACCATAGGAAAGTAGAGATTTCAACGAACTGAAAGCACACCAACTTTTTGAAAAAAGCTGAAATTTTGACGTCAGAATTTTCGATTGAAAATTAGGGTGTTTTTTCGATATTAATTCAAAATAAGGTGAAAACATAAATATTTTTAATCAAATAAATTACAGTATATTTGGGACATAATAAGGTAAGTTTTCACCAAATTTCGTCCCTTCCCGACCTCAGATCGACCGTAATTTATTTTTCCTATTATTTTGATCATATTCCCCTGCTTTTCTAATGGGTTTCATCCTACTGTAATTTTTTTTTGGTTTCAAAAATTATCGGCACTGGTCTATACCAATGAAATTAATTTTTAAGGGTGTTGGGATTTTGGGTTCAATAAAAAATTTTCAAGCATTATAACCGGCTCTCGGATGAGTGCAGCTGCGGTCGCGCTCTTACAGAGTTATGGAAAGAAATGCCCTGTATAACCTGGTTCACTGCATTCATGGCACCACAGTAGATAGAAGTAAGCTTACGTAGGCAATCATGTTTAAATCTTGTCGAATATACGAAAAATATAACTTAATGGTTTGATTTCTCTTGAAGCCAGATTTAAGTTCTAGGATTGTAGACTTTTCATCACAGCACAAACAAAATTTTATAGAAGAGAAGAGTACTTTAGCTTAGAGCGTGCCAAACATGTTTACTTTTTAGTGGACTGTTGATGGTAATACAAAATATATTTTTCTTTTATGTTTATGAAATGGTAACGTTTTTAAAGTATCGGGATTGCATTCTTGTCACGTGTACCAACTCTCTGCTCGAAATAACAACAATATCAGTCTAAGGGAATGAAGGGGGTTTCGTTTAAAATAATTCAGATTAAATTGGTATGAAAATATAGTACAAAATATATTATTTGTAAACTATAGATATGAGCGTACCAATTGGGTTTTTGAAAAAAAAATATCGATTTTTTAAAATGTATTTTATAACTTTATTATTAATAATATTGATGTTTAATGCAAAAAACTGAAAAATTTGAAATTTAAATAAAAATCACGTGACTATAAACGCGCCATGAATGATCGATCACCATGTTGTGACGTCATAATGTTAAAGCAATTTAACAGTACAGCGTTTACGGCTATTAATATATATATATATATATATATATTTAATATATTAATATTATCAAAATTAAGTAGATCAAAACACTGTATTTATTATTTTTCTATCAACTGCAATGAGTAAGAAGTAACATTCTGACGTCACACGCGCTCGGGTTTGTTCGGCGTGTTTTTTCAAAAACCCAATTGCTAAAAGGCCTGCAACGAATGCGAGCCTTCTGGCAGTGTGTTTGTCCATGGGCGGTGGTATAATAGCAGGTTATCGTATGATATGAACCAACGTTGTTATCGTTTATTCAAGAACATGTTAATAATCTCTTCTCAAGCAAAAAGGTTTTTAATATATTTATAAAGGATGAAAGTGTGCTTAGTGAATAAATGTCGCCAATTTTATTTTTATACGTTAAGTAAATACGAAAGGGATTTGTGGGCTTATCTATTATTCAAACTACGATTTATTTAGTGTTATCTCTACTAATATTATAAAGAGAGAAATGTTGGTAAATAATATAATCAAAAACTGATTCGATTTCCATATTGTTATCATAAGTAAGATAAGATAAGCCGGCAGGGTAATCCGATAATAGATAAACAATTTGAGGATCTAATTACGAAGATACGGTTTTTTTTTAATTTGGAAACTTTAAAGTCTATATTCGATATTACTTACTACCTATCGTAGCTTTTTTGCTGTCAATCTCAATTTATATTATATAAACCATAAGAACTATGCTTAAATAAAATTTGTTCAAAATCCAAATTTTTATTTACTTACTATATTTATATATTCTAATACAATTCATTAAATATTACTATCGAAATAAAGACTAATGAGTAGTTTACTCAATCGGGCCCATCTGCCCACTGAAGTATTTCCGAACCAATTCGACCTCGGGTCCTTCAAAAAATGAGCGTACCAATTCATAACATCAGGTATCACTTAACATCTGACCCCCTCCCCTCCCGTCCCTCTTGCTAGTTTTCCTCCTGTGCTCTTTCAAAAAAGCCTTAAATTTGAATTCAATTAAAATTGTCTCAACTTTCGTCAATAAGTCGAATGGCTTTAAAATCAATAATAGTTTGAACATTCTTTGTGACTCACAAGTCACATTTGCATGCATTTTACAATCGGAAATTGTAATTGTTCTTTTCGATTTAACGAAAACTCATCAATATCCAAACAAGCAATTTCTATGTCCAGTTAAAAACTTTTTACAATTCACTAGTGCCTCGCGGCCAAATTGTTTTGATAAAAATATTTTCTACTAAAACGCAAGTTTAATTACAAAGCTAGATCCTGCAAGGGCGATAAATTGACATTTTTGTCATTTAATTGTCGAAATTACTTGTCACTTATGGTATTGTCGTAGAAGTGACGAAGTCGGGTAGTGCCCCTTAGGATAATCTAGTATCTATGTCGCAGCCAACTAGCTTAATTAGCCGTTCAATTAATAGCATAGTCTTTTAACTAAACGGCGCCGTTTAACTAACGGCCTGAAAGATATTCAGCCGTAGCGTTTGTTACAACATTTAATAAACTGGCTGGATAATGCTTAGGCCATTCGTTCGAGAGAGTCATTATTTGGCAGAAATAAATAAATATAGTTAAAAAAAACTAAAAAACACGCTTTTAAAGCACATCAAACTAAAAAGTGAAAAATAATTCATAATTTAGGCTGAAAATGGTAATGAACAAAAAATACTGGTATTATTGTGAAAAAGCGTGGGGCGCTCTGTGCCATATTTTTCGTCTTTCGAGCAACACTTTTTAAACTATATTTATTTTCCACTTTTTAGTCCTAGCAGCAATACGTGTTGTCTCAATTTAATCGTATTGCTTTGTGGACTTAAAAAAAATTTCATTGTTTTTTCGAGATAAACCTATGAAATTATTATATTGTCGCTGATTCTTTATAAGTGTACAAAGTTTGAATTAAATCTGTCCGTTTAATGTGGGTCAAAATCGAGTCCGAAGGAGACGGTTACATACATACATACATACATACATACATACATACATACATACATACATACATACATACATACAGGTGAAGCTAATATAAAGCGTGTAAAAAAGATAAACATATGACATGAAAAATATTTATTTTAAAATTAAATTGCTTACGTCAAATTCACATTATTATTGTCACTA
Source organism: Pieris macdunnoughi (assembly GCA_905332375.1). Lineage (NCBI taxonomy): Eukaryota > Metazoa > Arthropoda > Insecta > Lepidoptera > Pieridae > Pieris > Pieris macdunnoughi. Next base: position 1,638,398 of record CAJOBZ010000067.1, on the reverse strand, counting down.
CACTCTTCCATTGTATTTGTTGTTTTTCATGAAAATTTCGAAAACACCATCAAACTTGTGGTTTGCCGACGCCATATTGACAGTTTGAAGAGTTTGGTTTCGAGTTTGAGAATGGCAGAAAGTGGAATTTAAATTAACAGTCAACAGGCTAGGGAAGTAATGGAACGTCATCGATCCAAGTCATTTGCCTAGCTGTTTAATGAACTGGCTGAACATCTTTCAGGTCGCTAGTTAAACGTTTAGTTAAACGGTTAGGCTGTTAATTGAACGACTAATTAAGCTAGTTGGCTGCGACATCTATTTAAAAATTCGAAATTAAAGAATGAACTTATAAGAAAATACAGACCCGACACCTCCCTGTTAAATAACCTTAGATACGCCATTGAGAACTGGGAAATCTGGCACTCCAGCACGGGTTCTTAGTCCTTAAAATTGTTCTTGTTTTATTCTATAAATCCTTTTCCGTATTGGGAACACTACAATTCCTAGGATCGCGATGCACCCGTGCAGCGAAGTGTAATAAGCCTGAAGAAAATACAGTGAGAATGTCGATTGCATCACAATCCTTGATAAGACATATATGGATCTAATAATTTGTTTGTCTAATAGAAATTAGAAAATATAAAGCAAATAATTATAGTGTTTATTATATTTTTTTATTTACAATCAAGTATACAGTATTTATAATTTTCTTAACCTACAAAGTAATAATAAAAATAATTAAAAAGAAAATCAAAAAAAATTTAAAAAGTTTGGTCCCTGTGGCAGTGTACCTTAACGCTGGCAGCATTTCCTCGCTGTATTGCGATCGTTGAGCCAGGAAAGTGCCAACTCTGGAGTCTTTAATAAGCGCCTGTGCACTTGAACCCCACGGCCTAAGACTCTCTACTCCAAAAACCAAAATCGAAGTTGGAGGGAAGACTCTTATATTTGTGCTGTTTATTATTTTCTGCCTGCTTTGCGGCCGCCCCAACTTTTTTGCTTGTACGCAGGTGAGACGGGGCAAACGTGTCCACACAAGTAGCATCCCATACTAAAGACTGTCCCATTTTCCAAGGGATCAACGACATACCATCCGGCCGCTTGCCATCGTCTCTTGCGATGAAAGCAAATAATAAAATGCATCTTTCCGTATTAGCAGTGAAAACTAAAGTATTCTATAAAGACAAAGAGAGATCATACCGCAAGCTGACCTTACAATAGTTAATTTATTTTACATAGGGCATCCATTGGCTCCGTTTGAAAAAATTGGGAATTTTACCTGGCAAACGTCGTTTTGCCATGTATATCATTTTTATAATAAAAATAGGGGTTAATCGTAGAGGGGAGAAAATTAGGGGTTGTATATATTTTTTAATGTATGTATCATAAAAAAATTTTTTTTCTAAAAATTAAAAAAAATGTAAGGGTGGACTTCCCTTAACATTTAGGGGGATGAAAAATAGATGTTGTCCGATTCTCAGACATACCCAATATGCACACAAAATTTCATGAGGATCGGTCAAGCCGTTTCGGAGGAGTTTAACTACAAACACCGCGACACGAGAATTTTATATATTAGATTTCAAATTAAAATTATATAAAACCTCTGCCATTTAACCTTCTCGAGGAGGTCGAGCAAGACCTGAGTCTAGAGTTTAAGAAAAAGTCCAAATAATGAGATTCTTGAAACTTTTTAATGGTCGAGTTTTATTTGATTTTATAGATGGTGATTATGTTGATCGTTAAATTAACGACCCATAAATCGAATCTTGATTTGGAAAACTACAGTAATAGTATTCCTCTTAGTTTTGGATACATTACATGTGACGTCATACGTATGAGCCTTAATATCTCTTCGTATTCCTACGGTGCACAAGAATAACAGATTCTCGTATGGTTAAGAAAAATATTGTGCATGTGTGCATGTCTTACATCCAAGTATAGTGTCAGTCACAAAGGGCAATTCTAGGTGAACTTGACTATAAATTATTATCAATGAAATATACACAAAAATTGCCTCTTTGGATTAAGAGTTTTCGTTAGTTCCATATTCATTTATAGACTATATACGATCTTTATATAAATTATATAATAGTAAAATAAAAAATCATATAGGTAACATAATGTACACTTATGACTCGTCAGTAAAGAAATACATATTAATGCTTCTAATTTTACATTTACTGCCAGTTCTCAAATCAAGGGCGCGGCGGGAGAGAAGAACTGGCAATAAACTCTCCGCCACTTTTTTTAATCGCCGTTTTTTTACACAACGTTTGTAAGCTGCAGCCATTACACCATGTTCCACATGACATATCAAGCAATTAATAATAATAACATGAATATAAAAAAAACAATGACTCATTTTAGCTCTACGCCTCAGACTTCTACATCTATTTCGTGACTTTTTTTCTAATGGACAAGACTTACGTCTTATATATGCAATGAGTTTCCAGGAATTACACTTCGCAAACACATGCGAGTACAACAAATAATATCAATAAATATGCTTGACATGGTAATTCAAGAATTTTGAAATGAAATTAATTTATAACAATAAAATCGGTGAGAAATACTTAAATTGTTGTATAATAAAAAATGCTTTTGATGATACCAAGAAAATTTACAATACTCATAAAAAAATCAGTAGTAGGTAGTGCATAGTAAATCATGCCTGCAATTATTAAAAATTCTTTAAAAATACTTGTTTTAATTTATTTTACACTTCGTTTCCAGCTAGCCAGTACAATAAGAATAGTTAAATTACTAAAAGAGACAGAGAGGGCCGTATGTGAAGCGAATTATAAAGTAAAAACAAAGAAAAAGTTAAAAAAGGGAAACTATTGACAAATGACAATCTAACAAGACTCGCAGTGAATTGTTTTCTAAAGAGAAAGTTCGAAGGTCAGCAGTGAATTGTCTCTGACGAGCACCTTTGTGTCTGTTCGAAATTACCTAAAGGAATATAATAACTTTAAGCTGTTAAAATTCTCCAAAGTACGCACCGTAATAAACTTTATGACTTATAATAATTCTTAATTGGGGCAGGTCGGAGGAGATAATTTTAACTAATCCTTTTATTAACGACTTTTCTCCTAATACAGGTTAATTTTTATTCTAATTAAGTTATTACAAAGAGTATTAAGTAAATATATTTTATTTGTGTAAACCAAATTTTTAATGAATTTTTTTTTCACTTATATAAATTTACTCGATCCGTTACGGCTTAAGAGCCAGAAAGAGAAGACCGTACCACTTCCTTAAAGGTTGGCAGGTGTTGCAGGTGTAGTGTGTGGGTGTGGGTGCGTGGCAGCTAACCCTTGTTCCATAAAGAACTTCCCTGGCCTTACATTGAAAGAGATTTATCGAAGAAACAGGAACATCATCAAATAAGTGACCAGCCTTCTTTTTCTGCCACATGTCTGCGATTTGGGTCATGCCAGATTCGTCACGATGTTTACCTTCACCGAAGGATTGTTCATTTTTTTTTTAAATGTAATCCTCCTGCCCGTTTGCAGGAGGCACACCTGATGTTAAGTGATACCGCCGCCCATGGACACTCACAATGCCAGAAGGCTCGCCAGTGCGTTGCCGGCCTTTCACGAATTGGTACACTCTCTTCTTGAAGGACCCTAAGTCGTATTGGTTCTGAAATACTTCAGTGGGCAGCTGGTTCTACATAGTGGTGGTGCGCTGCAAAAACTGCCTTAGAAAACGCTCAGTTGTGGAACGACGGACGTCGAGGTGATACGGATGGTATGTTGTAAATCATAGCGCGTGAACAGCTTGCTAGTTAGTGGACTGTGAATTATGTGTTTAAAATTTATATGTATTGAATGTTAGGAATATCTGTGTAGTATATGTAATGTATGTATGAGCAAGCTGCACTAGATGACTAAATATATGAGAGGGTGAGACGTAAGAACCTAACAACCCCACGGATCCCTAAGCCCTACAGACGTACCCTAACACATAAATAGTGAATATATAACTACATACGGGATATCTGCACCAAGAGACCTAAGGTAATAGACGGAGCCCTACGGGTAGGATCAAAGGTTCGAGGTGGTGGGATTATCTCAAAGCTACCAGGCAGGCTCACCACGATAATTAAGGGCTTGAAGTAGTCTTCGCCACTTTGAGAGGAAGCGAGAAATCAATAAGACAGAGCAATATTCAAATCTTATTTATTATTCAAAGACATTATCTTAAATACTAATTACACCTATTTACACATACATGATATTATTCTCGTTAGCTGTTGGTGTATTGCGCATCTTCAGCTGTTAAGATTTGTAACACACGTCAGCCGTGTCAGCGGTTGGTCAATGTTCAAATGAAATCTGAACAGCGCGAATAGAAAAATAATACATTGGTAAAGTCAAGGTCTGAACTAATAACTGCTAAGTAACATAGGCTTTATTTTTAAATAATCCGGGAATTCTACAAAAATTAAATTGATTTTCAAGACGCCGAACTTTTCTAATCCAATTAAACTTAATGTGTTACAGAGAAATTTAATAAAGCCATTTAACACAACACAAAGTATAATTATTTTTTATAATCCTTCACATGTTGTGAACAACAGTGATATCATAAAACTTTTCTCATATGTGCCTTTTAAACTAATAATTAGACATTTCTCTTTGTACACTATGAAATTAAAGCTTTAGAATTAAAAGTGTGATTAGGTTTCTAATAGTCAGGGATTCTAAGTATTTTGCACTTTTTGCTTATAGAACACATTTAACTAATATAGAAGAGAATATGTTGTTTTATCAACATCCTGTCCCCTCCACGTTCTCTTCTATCCTTTCATTTTTCCTACTATCCTTCCCCATTCCTACCCCCTCCCCCATAAAATATCAAGGAGCAAAACGAAAAAAAAACTACTACTAGCTATGGTAGTGGAGAATCCCCCTCTGGGTATTTACCACCGAGTCACATTTTAATACATACCTTAAATCTTGTCACAGCCTTTTTAATACATACCTTAAATCTAAACAGATAGAAATAAAAAAAAATTACATTATATATTTTACACCCGCTGGGTACCTAATTTTTTTATCTCTTATATAACCAGTGGCGCTACAATGTTGTTAGGTCTTCAGATTGCTTGTGCCTGTTTTGTGGTTATTTGTCAATCTAATAGGCAAGTAGTTGGTCAGCTTTCTGTGCCTGACACACGCCATTTTCGCTCTAAGGTTAGTCGTTTTCCTCACGATGTTTTCCTTCACCGTTCCAGTGTGTACTCTGTCCATAGGTGCCGGGGATCGAAACAACGACCTCAGGGATGAGCTGCACGCTGTAGTTATCTCTTATATAAGAATTGTTCAAATGTATAGTACTTGCGTACATATTAGGTGAGCTGAAAAGTTCTTAGGCTAATACAGCATACAATTTTTCGATACCATTTTTATAGTATGATTTGTCTTTAGCCACAAAATAGGCTTTGTTTTCGGCAATTAATTCTTCATCAGCGCAAAATTTCTGTCCAGCGAGCATTCTCTTGTAGTCTGAGAAAAAGAAGCCGGGGGCCAAATCTGGAGAATACGGTGGATGCAATTCGAAGCCCAATTCATGGAATTTTGAAATCGCTTTCATAAATCGTATATGGCTCGTAAATAATAAGATCTTGTTCTTTTGAAAAATCTGTCGTTGCAGTCTAACCAACATTTTAGGTATTTCATATTGAAAAAAACATTGCGTTAGATAGAAAGTTTATCTAGCATAATAATAACAAAATACTTGCAGATGTGCCAAGACCCCTAAAGGGTCTAAAATTGTAGCTTTGAAATTGACAATTTAGTCAACTTAGTATTGTCTTTTATTGACATAACTTTCACACATTTAATAATAAAACAATTTTTGAAGTTATACTTCTTTAGGCGCGTTATGAAAAATTTATGAGAGTGAAATTTTACGATGCGCGCGCACCGTGACACAAAATTAGGAGTGTGATTATAGCGTGCGCGAGCGAGATAGGAATAAGACAATCTACAAGTAAAAAGAAATAGAATATGCGTGAAGTTCGTATGCCAAGAATTTTGAATGACCATAATGACATTTGTCATTTACCTTTTAAACAAATAAAGGAGTTTTAATTATTTTTTCAAAGAAATTTAGCAATGCTTTTTGAATTATATATAATATATATATAATTATATATAATAAAGAAGTGATTTAAATTGAATATTTAAACCAATACTAATTAATATTTGTGAAAAAACTGTGCTCATCAACCTTCCTAAGTGCTTCATTACAATTGAGGTTAACTATCAGTTTGTATTATTATCGAGTAATGTTTTGATTTAAAAAATTACCACATTGTTTAATCAAAACATGTAATTTTTCTGATTTAATCTAGCAAATATAAGGACAAGAGACAAAAAACAATTTATGAATCAGTGTAAGTGCACTAAATTGAATACAAAAAAGAGTTGTCATCTTATCGCTGTGAAACATCAAAAACTGGAGGTGGAACAAAGCCAAACTATTTTTAATAATGCTAAATAAGTATAACTTCTTACGCGCGTACATAAGTACACGCACCCTTTTTTTACCTAAAAAAAATTTAAAATTATGAAAAATAAAATCCGGTAAAAAATGATTTATTATTAAATTTAGTCAACATTAAAATATGATTGCAATTTAATAAATCTCTTTAAGTATAACTGTTTTATTAAAATTAATGGAAGTTCAATCATATGAGTGTTGTTTATGGACGAATATACGAATCGTCAAAGTGATTATAATATTTCAAATTCATTAATCGTTAAAATTGCCATCAAATGATTAGATAAATATTATAGCTAATGACAGGTTTATGTAACTCTATTTGTAGTATGCGTTCGATGTCCAATAAGGGACATTGAAATCACGGCTAAGTCTAATTATAAATAATACACAGTATCGAAATTGCTAAAAATATCTGTTTAAGGTAGGGTAGATTAAAATGTATCCACAAAAGTACCCTCATTCTTGTCATGGAATGAATACGGAGGCATGAACCGCTGTTCGCCCCGGGATAATTAGACGTATGTAAGACCTTCTTAACACTCTAACTAGCCTTTGCCGGTCACGTATGTAGTCCGGGGCAGTTAAGAAATAAATCTGTGAAAACCAGAGCAGAGAAAGTTCAAGGTTCAAAGAGATTGTATTCTCAATAGAAATACCTAATTTCTGTTTTTAGAACTACCTAGTTATATATTAAGAAAACTAGCGTTGAACTTATAATAACATATCTTAGTATATTTCCAGCTCAATATGTAATATTAACATTTATTTTATTTAAATAAAAATAAAATATTTTACCAATTTAAAAAGGATTTAATTGTTATATTTGAGATACTAATTATATTCCAAAATTAATAAAAAAAACACTAAAGTACCTTTATTGCTGGCAAATTTCAACAAAGCACCAGCTCTGGGTTCACCAGAACTGTCTTCCAGGCATCAACTTAAATCTTTAATTAGCGCCAGGGTTCTTGAACCCAACAGGCCAAGAATCTCTACTCCAAATTGAACAAAAGTTGGGGGAAAGACTCTTGTATTTGTTCTTATTAATGACAATATAGTGATATTCGTAAAGGAAAATCCAAGACATTTTTGAAGCTGTGCTGAACGAAATTCAGTTATAAGCAATGTCGGGTCGTTACAGATAACTTAATATGGAGTTTTCAAACCCGACCCTTTTCAAACAGCAGTTTGGAATACGGTTATATGCATACAGAGATGGATTCTTTATAATTTTTTCATGTTTGATATAAAATATATAATGTATTAAAAACTAACTATATGTACGATATGAACATATGGTTTAACATTATATATATTGATATAAATTTAATAAAGTATGATATGATACGTACGATACATATAATATAAGAATTGACCAATTCATATGATATAATGTAAAATTCCTTTAAAGACAAATTTACGCGCCATTGTGTGTGGCAAAATATGCGAACTTACTATTGTACCACCTTACACATTTTTTAAATTATTATCATCAGTATTAATTATAAGACTATATTTTTAAACTCATGCCAATTATCAGAAGACAAATCTTCATGATTGGTAAATGTAAAGATTGTTCGATGACCAGATATAGGGATTTCAAATCGTGTTTAAATATGAAAGGTAATCAATAACATAATTTTATTTATTTTAATTGAGTATGTGTCATCTAAACATACTCGTAGATATATGTATAGTCAATAATCACGGAAAAAGTTTACAATGAACAGTGTTCTGTAGAGTTGTTTGATTAGATCCGATTAATTCAAAATTTCAACAGCATCGTGAATTGTTGAATCGACTCCCGGTGGAAGATACGACCTTCAATTTAAAGAAAGAGTATATTCCTCCCTCAAAGGTCGGCAACGCACCCACTAAATGGGTGTCCATGGGCTGCGATGATTGCCCTATAAAAAAAAGAATTATGTATTTTGTAGTGACTATCCGACTCAATAAAAAATTTCATATATCCTCCGGTTGGTGACATCAGCGCAAAATGTAAATAAATGTCAAAGGGTTTCGCCGTTTGGTGACGTTATTGGATGTCTGTATGACCAGCCATATATTTATGAACTCAGGTTTCGAAATCAGTTTTTGTAGCTAAACAAATTGACTTACTTGTGTGATATTTTGATAAATTTTGTAGCAGTGTTGGCCTAGTGGCTTCGGCGTGCGACTCTCATCCCACGGGTCGTAGGTTCGATCCCCGGCTGTGCATTGGCTCGACCACCGAAAACACCGTGAGGAAACCGGTCTTAGAAAAATAGTCGACGGCGTGTGTCAGGCACAGGAGGCTCATTACACAAATGATCATGAAACAGATACAGAAATCTGAGGCACATACCTAAAAAGGTTGTAGCGCCCTTTTTATTTTTATATCCCTCCGGAATTCGTCCCTGTCTCGGTATAATCATAACACAAATATTCGTATAATCCTTCCCACCTTTTGTTCAGAAGTTTTTTCGAAGCGAGGGTATAAAATACCTTTTTATCTCACACAGTTTAGTTTAAGAGGGTTGAGAGAAGTTTTTATTCCGCGCTTTTCTCGCGTTACGATATGCCGTGTATACACTACGCGGTTAACATGATTTTTTTTTTGGAAAAGGGGGCAAACGGGGAGGAGATTCATCTGATGTTAAGTGATACCGACGCCCATGGACACTCTCAATGCCAGAGGGCTCGCGAGTGAGTTGCCGGCTTTTTAAGAATTGGTACGCTCTATTAGAATTGGTAAAGTATAAACTTGCATTTGAGTGATTTATATTTTTACTATTCGAATAGTAAAAATATAATCCCTCAAAGGCCGGCAACGTATCCACCAAAATGGGAGTCCATGCGATGACTGCCCTTTTCGGGCGTTCAAAAACTTTTAACGTAAATGTTGTCGGCTTATTAAAACGCCTATATGTTTCGTTAAAGTTTGTTAAAAAGGTATACGAACATTTTGTACTTACTACGAAACGGCTCTGATCGTACCTATAAACAAAAGTATACATATTAATTATACTTCGTAAAGATGTTTTTAAGTTTTCAAACCTACGCTAACATTATACTATATGTATGCCTTTGATACAGTGAAAAAACATTTCGCTTACTAGCTTTTTAAATCTACGTAAAGTGTAATATTACTACTAGAATAACTTCTGATACCTCCGGTTAAAGCCTTAAAACCGCATACAGTGTAAAACTCCTTTATGCCAGCTAATTCTCTACTGCAGCGATGAATTTTGCTTTTAGCTCCTGAAAGTTGTTATGTAATAATAATTTAACAATACTCGGTTAACCGTAAATGAATGGAGTTCGTAGTTTTCTTTTAACTTTGATGTTGGCTTTTGTTTAACAAAACTTGCGTTAAAACTGGTACAAGTTTTATTGTATGTAGAAGAATGGGAATATTTTGTTTTTACTTGTAATTTAATCTATATTTATATACACATGCACATGTGGGACGAGCTAAAAAGACGTGTTAGGGCTCGTCAGCCAGTTGCCCAGACGATGCAGGAATTGAAAACTGCCATAAAAGAGGAATGGAGATGATCCCTCAAAATTTCATAGAGCGGTTGATAAACTTTATGCCTAATCGTATGAGAGCTGTCGTAGATGCCAATGGATGCCTCCATGTTATTAAATGAGTTATTAAATTAAAGCTTTATTTAATAAAACACGTTTTTTATTCAAAAATCAACTGACTTCATCAAGGCGCATACCCGACTTGTTAGGCGTATCTCCATGTGGTGTGGTATTCTAAATTCAAATTTAAAACAATACGATCGAAAAGATGGTAAAATGTATCAGGTTCAAAACTGCATAAAAACTTTTTACTCGACCTAATATAAATTTTTAGGTAGGACCAAAAGAAACTGAAAGTGCAAGGTGGGCCAATAGATGTGTCCAGAAGTGTATATATAAGAAAAATGGTCTTCGTTTGAGGCTCCTTCACGCCTAAATCACTGATCGTATCGACATGAAACTACTGCCATCCATTGAAACATAAAATTTTATTTATTTCCTATTTTAATTCGCCCAGCAAAGCGGGCGGGAAACGGCTAGTATATGTATAATTGTATTTTTTAATATTTTTTTTGTCCATATTTACTTAAATTCTAATTCTATTTCTAGATAAAAGAGTTTGTAACATTTGCCGTAGATTTAGTACTATGTATGATGTGGTAAACATTAATAAGTAAATAAATATATTCCCTACCTACCTTTAAATCTGTATTGTACAAGAATTACCTCTCTACTTCGTATCCTTAAGTTTCTTACTAACTGATGTGAAACTGATCTGAAATTATCGTTATTATGTGCACTTTTACTTTTTCATGCGTCTTTTTATATCATTGTCCTGTTCACTGTTCTGTTGTTCTTAATAACTTTATTTCGTTCCATTAGTTTTGCCTAAATAACTTATCCTTATCTAATTTTAATTTCTCACAGTGGTTGCATGGAAGAGATCGCTCGAAAGCTGCCAGTTGCCAACATTTTTATATAATTAGGTCAATGCAACGAATTATTATATAAAATAAATAAATATTTAACAGAAAATTGTGTTTGACTACGTACTTTTAAAACAAGTTTTTTATTTGGTCGTACATACTGATACATCTTCGTTACATAATATTTATTAACATTTTATCAAAGAAGCACTGTACTTTTCTTAAAGCCAAGAAGACAGTCGTGGAACTATTTTACCGGATAACTACCGAGTTTCTGACTACGATACAGTGAATTCACAGCAACTATAAAGATTGACGCGTGATTTATTTGTTATTTATTTCGCGCACAAAATTATATATAACACGGATGAATAATTATTTCTTTATTATAAAAAACCAGACAGGCTAGAATCTTTTGGATTTTTATAATCTCTAGTTCCATCACTGTAGTACACGGGTGCACGACAGAAAAACTATCAAACAGACTCCTTATGTGTCATTACATTGCTTCACAGATAAGAAAAAAAATGTAAGAGTAATAAACGTAACTAAAATATACCAACACATGAAAATGTAAACACAACAATTAAAAGACTGCATGACAAGAACAAAACAATTTCAACAATTATTATTTTAAATATTCTACAGCAAAACAGGAATGGTTCTAGTACGAAGTACGACCAAAGTAATTCAATGTTATCTAACTACTGTAGTCCGTCCCGGTGTCCACACACATTACACACAAACGCATACGAGTATAATACACAGTGAAAGCTCAGTAGTGAATATAGTCACAAGAATATAGACTCAATGATCCAGTTTTATTCCTTATATAATAATAAATAATCCCTTTTATATAATTATAGATTTTATGGTACTTAATTTAAAATCAAAAGTTGAATAAAATATTTCTATAAAGTCACCGCTTTGACCGCTGTAATATAATATGATTGTTCGGGATAATATAAAGTATAAAGGTGATATCAGACGGTTCACTCGAATGATTGTTCACTCGAGTGAATGCTTCATTTTTTTTCATTCTATGTTCACACGGCTTAGACGAAATGATACAGAAATGAACAATCATTGTTCTTTCTTTTAAATATGTCATCGAATGAAGTCGTACGTCTTGGAATTAGTTTATATTAATTTGTGATCATTTAATCAAAGAGTTAACAAAAAAGAAGCAAAGAAAACGTCGAAGGTGGTGGGTGCGCCGTGCGACCATGGATTGAAAGAAGAAATTTATTAAAAAAAAAAGTAATGTATTTTGATCGTTCCACTTGAACACCATTTTGCCGCATGAAAACAATATAATAACACACAGAAAAAAAAAGTTATAACTTCGTCGACAATGTGATGTCCGTCGGCTACAGGACTCGAAACAAAATGCCCGATTCCGAATGAACGTTCTCTCAGTGTTCAGACCGTTCATTTCTCGTTCATTCGGAGTGGGAATGAAAGATACCGGATGCCAATATCCAACACTGTTGGATCGGTTCACTAATGAATTCATTCGGCACTCGTGTTTCATTTTTTGTTCAGACATTTCATTTCGAGTGAAATGTACCGAATGAAAGGTGAAAATGAACAAAAAATGAACCGTCTGATATCACCTTAAGCAGTAGAAGAAAATGATATTGTCAAGCCGTCGTGTCATACACGATATATTTTTTATGTGGGGTGACGGTGATAAAATTGACAGGTGCCAGGCTGTGTATGACAGACGCGTCGAATTAGACCTTTCTTGAGATTAGAACACTGCTTTTGTATTTATGAGACTAAGGGTCTGTTTCACAATGTACGGATAAGTTCTAGATAAGTTCCAAATTAGCTATTTATTACTTATTGGTAGGATAAACACTATTGTTGCGTTTCACGACTATGATAGCGCTATTCGTCACATAAAGTCCATCATAAGTTATGAGTCCGATGAAGTCTCAAATACCACAATTTATCTTCCAAATAATTTATGTGTTGCATAGCTATTTGGTACTTTATCCATACATTGTGAAACAGACCCTGAGAATTGTTTGAAATATTTACCCAACCCAACCAAAGATCCAAAGTTAGTTTTGCTCTCCTTGACAAAAGAATATCACTTTCAATGTCACTTGCGCTGGTGGTCCTTGTCGGTCCAAGTCTTCGGGGTTTTTTGAAAAATGTCTTGGCACTCCAACCCTCGTTTCAAAATTCAACATTCAAAAATCATTTAATCATATAGGTAACACATTGTACACTTATGACTTGTCAGTATAAGAGTATAGAAATATAGTAATAGTTCTCAAAGTTTACGTCTTCTAATTAGAAAAAATACACATTTTTAGGATACTCTTAAACCATACTATTTCGATTGACTGACGGGAATTTAACATTTAGTTAAAGTTTTTAATCATTGGTCTATCTTAATATAAAGAGAAGATTAATTTGATTTCTAAACGATTTTACTCGTAACGATAAAGTATTTTTATCTCATAATAACTAGCATTTTATCAATTCAATGAAATTAACGCAATAAAAATTAATGATTCTTATTTTTCCGTCAGTTATCAAACCAAGGACGTGGAAAGGACGCACTGGCAAGAAACTCTTCACCTCTAAGTAAGTTGTAAATAATAAACTATTAGAAATCTGTCACCTTGTCTGAAATTGTGTTATAGAATCTCTCTAACAATTATTCACTGTTATTTGATTTATATTTGTGTCTAGCGTTCACGACGTGTGATAAAAGTCATCAATTCTTTCCATATTATTCAAAAATATTTTTGTTGAAAACATGATTTATTTCTTTTATATTGAGGTAATTATGTTGAATACATACACGAACCTTTGAACAACGATAATGATGTCATTTGATATCTTTTACCAAAACAAGGTTTAATATGAAATGTTTTTGAGTTTTTAATTTATTTGTATATTTTTTGAAAAGGCAAGGATTTGCTTTTATATTAAAGCGTCAACACAATTTAACAAAAACAAATGAGTGTTTAAGCATGACTGATTTGGTGTTTGCCTAGTGGATTAAGGGTATGTCCCCGTGTGGCTGTGTACTAACGGACTTATGTTACTGTGTACTAACGAAAAGGGAGTGAGCGATTAAGACCGACAGAGAGAGTAAGAAGGGCGAATTACCTTATAGAAATTCTTTTTTTTTAAATAAAAATTTCGTAAAGAGAATTTATGAAATATTAGTATTTTATATTATTAATATAATATATAAAATATTATTATTTTTATGCAAAATAATTCATTGAAATCTCAAATGACGAATTGTAAATTAAAATGCCACGTAATTTTATTATCGAAGAAATATATTAAAAAAATTAAATTTATAATTTGTATTAATTTTCGACACTTAATATTTCAATGACAATTAAATTCCCAACATATCTTCCTTTTTCCCTCCCTCTAAGTCTCGGAAATCTAAAGTTTTAGATTTGTATAAATATGAATAAGAGTTAAAAATTAGTTTGCTAAAGAAGTTTCACTTCTGACATGTGTACTTTGTACGCACGCACTTTTTTATATTTTTTTAGTTTTATGTTCTATGTTGGAAGTTGTATACTATTATATTGATACCTACATTACAATCTGCGCTTACAAATCAATGCGATGACGTCAGACTCTGAAACGCGCTAACGAAGTTATTCCGGTTGCTAAGAATGTATATGTCACCGTAAAATTGTAAACACCGTTAGATTGTAATCTATTTCGCGAGATTGTGAACCGTCGAAAGATTGTGAACCTCAATGTACTGCTTACAATTTAACGTATTATTATTCGGTAGATTGTAATCTATCGAAGTGAAACCGTCAAATTGTGAAACGGATGGCACCTTGCGCGCCGATTGGTTGAACGGAATATGCCCCGCGCCACCAAATTTGTTTGTTGTCCAATGTAAATTGATTGTTTTGATGAATGTAAATTGATGTCGTGTTGAAAGTAACTCACAGTTTTAGAATTAGTTATATGAAATTGTTGGGAAGTAAAATTAATCTGTCATTGACCAAAGAAGTGTAGTTTGAATGATAACTAAGTTAGTGTTGGAAATGAAATGAAGGAAAATTAATAACTTTTTCAATTTTAATTTATCTTTGAAGAGAAAATATTGTTACGTTTCTGATTTTTTATTTTGATAAAAAAAAAATTTACCATGTGATGTCAGAATTATATAGATTATTCTTGAAGTGCATTCAGTTTATTTGACTGATGGCCTTTTTTTTTTTTTGTATGGAATCTCGCTGTTGGCCTTAATAGACCACAAGCCCATGAACAAAAAATACCTGTGAAATGACCCAACCTGAATTACGCTTAGAAGGCTGTTACTATATCTGAAAATAGCTCTGAGCACTATGCCGTCATTTCTGAGCGGTACATGTGAGTACGTGAGTGAATGGACTTTCTCATGTACAATGGGGGAATTTCGACTAATTATTAATGTACGGCTTTGTTATAAGTGTATAGATGATTAAAAATAAATGTCGAAAAACCTAGTGCCGTACAAAAGTGATGGTGCCGGAAGTCGGTGCAAATTTTTAATTCGACGACAGTTGCAGGAGCAATATAGGTCATTTATTACTGTACGGCATTTGTGTCATTCCTTTTGGACACATATACAGATACTTTACCCGTAAACGCCGTACATATTTCCAGCGGAGCGGTCGAAAGCCAAGGGTCGGAACCCTACCCCTACACCCATATACCCTAAGGTCATTGTAAAATGTACGGCAACATGTTCAAAATATTATTTAACACGGACAATAATGTTTTATAATTATGCCGTCCAAATATTATAGTTAATATTTGTGTAATTAAATATTTATCGAAATTTCAGGATTTACCAAGTTCTTACTGCTGTAAGATCAGAGAATAATGTACGGCAACTTGTTTTTTTACATAATGTTACTAAATATTACCGTTGTACATTATAGCCGTTCATTATAAATGGTAACAAATAAAAATATTATGATAAAGAATAATATTGTATGAAATTTCCGAAATTTAGATGACTTTTCAAATGCTCCTAGAGTAATATGGGGAGTAATATTTTCAAAGATTATTGTTATTTTATATGTAACAAATATAAATAAACAAAAAAAACCAGATGCCGTCGTGTTTTACTCCAGATTATTCTTTACAGCTGATAAAAACTTCGACGACGTTTGAGGTGTCCCTTAAGGTCATTAATAACTGTACATATCTGAGTATACTACCATAAGTTTTTGGCCATTCTTTCGATTGGCATCATAAAAGTAGGGGTGTTTTTTTTACATTTAAGTCAGTTCGATTCCCAGACGAGGCAAGTAATTTTAAAAAAATCTTTGAATGCAGAATTAATAACTTTTAAAAATAACATAAAGTCTTCTTTTAGTAAAATACCCTATCTACGATATTTAAGGTACTTTCCCTTCATTTCCCATAACTTTGGGACGCCCTGTATTGGTAGGCGGTGGTAGCGGACTATCGAAAGTGTACGGCATTTATCTTTTATTGAAGATTGTCTAAAGTATTAATAACCTGTGTTATTGCCGTACAGATAAAAGTCACCGGAAAATGACTCTTTTCTGAGAAAAGTAATTTGCCCCATACACCTATGTGTTCCACAAAAAATGTACGGCATGCTGGAAAATGTTATCTATTTGTGAAGTACTCTCAAGATCATTTAATTTTATGTTGATTCATATCATCATCACCTATATGCTAATCAGACATATGTTGCGACCCTTGGCTTTCGACCGCTCCGCTGGGAATATGTACGGCGTTTACGGGTAAAGTATCTGTATATGTGTCCAAAAGGAATGACACAAATGCCGTACAGTAATAAATGACCTATATTGCTCCTGCAACTGTCGTCGAATTAAAAATTTGCACCGACTTCCGGCACCATCACTTTTGTACGGCACTAGGTTTTTCGACATTTATTTTTAATCATCTATACACTTATAACAAAGCCGTACATTAATAATTAGTCGAAATTCCCCCATTGTACATGAGAAAGTCCATTCACTCACGTACTCACATGTACCGCTCAGAAATGACGGCATAGTGCTCAGAGCTATTTTCAGATATAGTAACAGTCTTCTAAGCGTAATTCACGTTGGGTCATTTCACAGGTATTTTTTGTTCATGGGCTTGTGGTCTATAAGGGCCTTCACAGCTCAGCTCGGGCTGTTTTGGCGAGCGTAACTCAGCCAGAATGGGTGTTTTTCCCGCGACTAGCGCAAGGGCGTCTCCTGTGAGACTCCCTTGCGCTAGTCGCGGGTCATCCGGATCCGTTAGTGTGTGTCGGGGCCTCCTACGAGCCTTTTTTGTCGGGAAGGGATAATAGTTGATGCTTTGACGCACCAACGGGTTGGGATGGTGTTTAGCCTTGTCGAAGTGGCGTGCGGACGCCAACTTCATCCATTGGGCTATGGTAGGGAGCTCCAGTTCGTGGTGGAGATGGTCGTTTCTCACATAGTGGGCACCGGTCGCGACTCTCATGAATCGCATCTGAAGCGCCTGTAGCCGGTGGATATGGGAGGGGGCACAATGCGCAAAGACTACGCTAGCGTATGTCATGGTCGGATGCAGGCCTTGTACAATGTCACCTTGTGTCTAAGGGACATGTTACTCCTTTTATTTAGGAGGAAATGGAGGCGAGAGAGGACAAAAGAGGCCTTCTTGCGAGCGGCGGCTATATGCTTACGGAAAGACATGCCGCTATCGAGCGTTACTCCTAGATATTTGACGGATTTTTGCCACGGGATGGCTTGCCCGTATAGGGTTACCTCTTTTTTGAGGCGGAATTTTTCCCGAGAACGAGCGTTCGCACTTGGGTTACCCCTGGCAAAGAGAACTGCGACGCTTTTCTCGGGATTTATTTGGAGGCCCCATTTCCGAAAC
The DNA here is from genome assembly GCA_905332375.1 of Pieris macdunnoughi. NCBI lineage: Eukaryota > Metazoa > Arthropoda > Insecta > Lepidoptera > Pieridae > Pieris > Pieris macdunnoughi. The sequence goes on along the minus strand of CAJOBZ010000067.1, from coordinate 1,620,576 downwards.
CATTCGCCTAGCGACGTAGTAGCGGTCTGGAGTCTGTCCACGATGACACCTCTATCTTTGTGAGTGGTATAGAGAGCGGTGTCATCGGCATAGAGGGCTAGCTCCACGTTAGGAGCCCTAGGAATGTCGCCGGTAAACAGCGTGAAAAGAAGGGGCGAGAGGACCGAGCCTTGAGGGACTCCGGCCATGATGGGTCGAGGGGACGATAACGTCCCTTCTACACGGTCCGACAAGAAGTCGTGTGCAATACGCACGAGTCTTAATGGCACTTGAAGGTGGTAGAGCTTGTAAACCAAGCCGTTGTGCCAGACCTTGTCGAAAGCCTTCGCTATGTCGAAGAAGAGCGCACCCGTGGCTCTCGGTCTCTTGGAGCTGCTATTCATCCCGGAAAGGATGTGCTCCGTGATTCGATGGACTTGGTGGACGCACGAGTGGGCTGGTCTGAAGCCAAACTGCTCATCGGGAATGAGCCCCTTTTCTAGGGCAAAGTCTAGGAGGCGCTTTTTGACTACCTTCTCGAATAGCTTGCTTAGCGTGTTGAGAAGGCTGATAGGGCGGAAACAGGTGGGATTGTTACGGGGCTTGCCTGGTTTGTGAATACCAATTACAATGGCCTCTTTCCACTGCGCCGGGAAGGTGCAGTTTTCGAGAAGGCAATTGAATATGGCCACTAGTAAGCATATCAGATGGGGCGGGAGGCATCGTAAGACCTTGTTTGAGATGGCGTCGAGACCTGGTGATTTGCGAGGCAGTGAACGAAATGAATGGAAAGAAACCAATGGTTTTCGCCCTAGTACTCAATACAGGTTTATTATGTAATTTAGTAAGTAAAAACTACCTGACTTGATTTATATACACACCAACACTGTATTAAACATTCTTTCATAAGCTAGGCTCCCCTAACGTCTAGACTAAAAGGCGTCGAAGTGGCTTATTGACTAAAATTGGCTATAAACTAAAATAATCTGAATGTTATAGGAATAAAGATGAATTTCCTGTGAACATCTCCCTAGGGGTACATATCGCTCTTAGCATATGCGTTAGATTTGCATGTGTAGACAAATATTGATAAGTATACTTTCACTTTAAATAATATAACAACATTTATAAACCAGCTTGGTGCAGTTATGGAATCCCTAGCTATGATGCCGGGAACGGTAATTATATTTGTAAGCCATAGAAGATTAGAAAAATGTAACTAATAAAATTGATGTCGAAGATTTGGCTATATTTGTAAAGCCTTACGGGCATCCGTCCTACTGTCATGTTTGTTTATAGTTAGTTTGTTTCCGTGGAATTGTTTTAGGGTACGTTCAATATTCAAACTGTATATTTTATTTAACTGTTACTGCTGTAGTATTGTTTCTGTCTGCTTCCTGATATTTTTTTGTATAGAACGGAGGGCAAATGGGCAGGAGGCTCACCTGATGTTGAGTAATACCGCCCCGCCCATGGACACTCTCAATGCCAGAGGGTTCGCGAGTGCGTTACCAGCCTTTTAAGAATTGGTACGCTCTTTTTTTGAAGTCGAATTGGTTCGGAAATACTTCGGTGGGTTCCACATACGCCCGAACCCAATAATCAATCCACGATTGTTTTCAATCTGAGATCAGGCCGTGACAATCGATCGATCACCTATCTGCATCCCAATAACCAAACCCTACGAAGACAATCCATTTTTGGCGACGGATAAAATGCTCTTTGTCGTTCCATTTTACCGAGTTTTCACTCATATTTGATAATCAATGTAAACCAAATAAAGTAAATAAAACCGTACAAATAACATTAAACATACATGTGTATGTTTTAAACAAAACAAACCGTTTTTTTAATTACTAAAATTACTGGTGAAAGTTAAAATCTGTTAAAATAATTAACTGTTGAAATCGAGCTTTCGTCAACTGTCATTTTCATACAAAGCTCTATCCACAGACACCGATACGACCTCCGATGGATAGCTTGTATCGACAGATGGCTATTACAATCCGTCGATAGGTTATTGGCACACTTGTTACAACATTTACATTAAGATTACTATCTCAGATGACGGATTATGGATTGAGATAGGTTATTGGGTTCGGGAGATAGTGGTGATGCGCGGCAAAAACTGAGATGCTAGCTTTATGTTCTGTATTCTGTGTTCATGATAGATAGGATATAAGTTAAGTGAAAATACTAGAGTCTCATGTACTTAGTCAAGAAAAATGCAAAGTAGCTTAAATAGACTAACATAAACATTGACGGCTCATTGGTGTAGTGGTTAGTACTCCTGACTGCGAATCCATGGGTCCCGGGTTCGATCACCAGCTGAGATAAACATCAATGTGATGAGCATTTGGTGTTGTGCTTTGGTCTTGGGTGTTTAAATATGTATTTATATGTCTATTAATCTATAATATGTATGTATATCCGTTGCCTAGTACCCATAACACAAGCTTCACCAGCTTAGCATGGGACTAGGTCAATTGGTTGTGAATTGTCCAATCAAAAAAAAAAAAAACAATGAATTGGTAATAAGCTAAAGAATATTTTTAAAGAAAAAATTACTGTAAGCGCTGGCAAATAAATATAATATTTGTCAGTACACTCAAAGAACCATGAAAAGTTTTCGTTAATCTATGTAGTATAAATATCCCTTTAAAAATCTGAATAAAATCGCCATTGTAACCCCGATGTTTTTGCAGTGTTTAGTATAAAATTTCAATTCTGTATAAATAAAAAGTCGTCTTTGAAATTTGCACCAAAGGAAGCCCTTGAAACGGTTGTATAGCAAGAAACATTTGAACTTACTTTTTATTAAATTTGCGTTTGCTTAAAAAAACTAGAAGATTTCTGCGGTTTATTTGAAAAAGGTTTTGGTTTGTTTAGTTTACACTAGTACTTAAATCATTTATATCTGTTAAAAAATATAGTGACGTCACATTAAGAGCCTATATAGTACTGTTGGGACTGGGAATTTGGGACTCTTTCAAAATCAAAATATAATTTTTTCTGTACACTTATATTACACATTCACATTTAATGCCAACTCACGGACGTAGAGCGGAAGAAGAAGTGGCAATAACTCTTTTTTAATCGTCAATTTTTTTACAAAACGACGTAAGCTGCAATTTTTACTTACTTCGCTGGCTCTGCAACAAAAAGTGAACCTCTGAAACGAGATACTTCCAGCGCTCCGTCCTGTGTCACCTCCCACTAATTGCTGACTTTCAGTTGCAGCTGATGGTCCTTGACTCTGTCGATCCAGCGATACCTAGGCTGACATGCTGGTCTACCACTAGGCCAAAAAGAGTTGCTTAGATCCGTAATTTTCACAACATACCATTACATCATGGTTCTCATCACCTTAAATTTGTTAATTATAATATTGAATAATAAAAGAAAATTGGCGCCTGGTAGATAGTACTGGTGACCCCAGAGCTGGTGCTTACCTCGCTCAACTGGCTCAACTGCCAGCGTTAAAGATACACTGCCACAGGGACCAAAGTTTTAAATTTGTGTTAATTTTCTTTTTAATTATTTTTATTTTTACTATCTAGGTTAAGAAAATTGTAAATATCTGTATATTTGATGGTAATTATTACTAATAAACAATGCTAGATGTCCTATACTAAAATTAAACGTTGAAGCTCTATCAGGAAATGGGGAAATAGGAGCATGCACGGTAGTGAACAACACGCAATATCCACTAGGATTAGTTGATACTAATCAAGGTCAAATCTTTGGGCTTATAATACGAGTAGTAAAAACATTGGCGCTCCCGTTCATTACAAATGGTTATCTTGCATTACCTAAAGTACGTTCGAACTACGGCAAAAAATGTTTACATACGAAGGCGCACAGCTGTATAATAAACTACCCTCAGATATAAAAAATATTACTTCTATCAATTCATTCAAATCGAAGCTAAGTGAATATGTTAAACAAAATTACTTTTAAATTCATTTCTTTAGTTACTTTTATTTCTAAGTTTATTGCATGTACGGCTATCTTTTATTGTGATTATTTTAAGAACGACTACAATTTTATGTTAATCTAGAGTATTATTCTCATATAATGACATTTTTTGTTTTTTTTGAGAAATAAAGTCTTTAAACCTAAATGGTAAAAAAATAGCTAACCTAATAGTTATTGACTAACTGTAGTTAGTTTATTTGAATTACTATTATTCATATATTTTCTCCTCATAAAATTTCTTTCTCGCTTAATAAATTATACGTCGTATACATGATCTCCAAATATATTACCTAAACCTCCATGTCTGCTCAATTTCCGCCAAATTTTCATCTAACGAAAATATTCCGTAAACTTCAATAGATTAATTAATTTCTTATACCAACCACAGGACTGTCTTGAGGGTAAAACCTTAAAGTTAGGGAAATTGCGTTATAAGTTGAAAACATGTTGTTTTCGAAGGGTTGGGAAACTTAGGAAGCAAAGATAGCTTTATACAGTATACAATGGGTTACCGATAGTAAAGCTTTTGCGTATTTTCCCATACTTGTGTACTCATATAAGTATGTGGTCAGAGGAATTGTTCGGATGCAGGAGGCAGTCGTTCCACAACTTAGTTTTTTTAAGGCAGTTTTTGCAGTGCACCACCACTATGTGAAACCAGCTGCCCACTGAAGTATTACCGAGCCAATTCGACTTAGGTTCCTGCAAGAAAAGAGCGTACCAATTATTAAAAGGCCGGCAACGCACTTGCGAGTCCTCTGGCATTGAGAATGTCCATGGACATCACTTAACATTAGGTCAGCCTCTTGCCCGTTTGCCCCCTGTTTTAGAAAAAAAAGCAAACAGGCAAAATAGTTATGTGTGAGAATGGCGCCCACGTTTATTAAACGTCATGTTCGTTTGTATGGGATGTGTTATATATATTTAGTTGTGGTCCGATCGCAGAATTGATAACTTCCTGAAGATTAACAATTACGAAATAACCAAGATTTTTTTGAAGTTATACTTCTTTAGGCGCGTATGAAAAATTGATGAGAGTTAAATTTTACGATGCGCGTGCACCGTGGCACAAAATTAACAGAATGAAGTTGCCCACGGAAGATGCTACGGCATTGGACATAATTTCAAAACAACATTCGAATAATGATAGAATTTATGTTACACTTAATGTAAGAGAATAATAATAAATATTTATTTATTTAATTTTTCAAATGTAAACTGAACTTTATTGACTATAATGACTCCTTTTCCAGTCTTTGATTATTTAATTGTAATTAATTATTTGCATGCAATCAAAAACTATTTTTAATAATGCCAAGGAAGTATAACTTTTTACGCGCGTTCATAAGAACACGCACCCTTTTTTGAGTTATAGGCCGCAACTACACTTTCCTACAATAATATAAGCTTTCGGAAAATTAAGAGTAATTATAAATTGAGACTAGTTTGGTGGCGACTCGTCGGTCCGATGTTACGGTTTTTAGCGTCCTGATGATGTGTCTTTGAATGCACACAATACACGTGAATACATATAGACCTAATTCGCAAAATCAAGAAGGAAAAGGATACCAATAATACTGGCTATGTTTACTGAAAATCATCTTTGGCCGTACCGGCTTGTTCATTTTGAAAAGGTGAAAAAAAAAACTTCCCCATAAAACCAAGTATAAATACGAGTATACCCCAACCGAGAATATAACCACAATGGAAGAAGTGTTGGAATGATATCCCTCCTCCGCTGAAGAGTCTTCAATTAAAGTCAAATTTTAGTCGCAGCTAGTTATTAAGCCACCCAAAAAAAATTATATTTATCTACTTCTCACTTCATTACTTATACTGCTAACTTTTACTAATTTTTTTTTTCTACTAAGTATTATTTCATTCCTTTTCTTTCTTTTTTTGCGACTGAGGCGCAAACTAGCTATTGTGGTCTCTGGCAGAATGACCAGCGCTGTGGAACAGTCTGCTCCTCATAATGCTGAGCCAGGGCCAATTACAACCACAGCACACACGCATTACACACTTGAAACGAAACGGGAAAAGGGAAATTGGTTTTTGATATCTCTCATTATATATTTTTTTTCTTTTTTTTACTTTGTGTGTGTGCTTTTGTTAGCAATAAATATTATGTCTATGTCAATGCCTTTATTAACACGAACTATAATCAAAAAGTGTTCTATGAACGGATGAACATTGTGGAAATAAGAAAATAATATTAAAATTATCATGCTTTTATGCGCAATGTGTTTCACGGATTTAAAATTAACATCTTTTATAATACGGATTAAGTTTGCGGTGTTAAGTTGAATAACATTTAATTATTCATACGTTATATTATGAATGCGAACGCCTTAACACTTGACTTGAATGTGTGAATATCGTAAAGGAATTTTAATTGCAAGCAAATAATATATACATACTAGATGAACTCGTGAACTTTTACATACATATATTTGTGTCAAAGCGTAATACCACAACCTCAAACTAGAGCCTTGAAACAAACATTTCTGAAGGCACCTATAAATATGTGACAATCAAGTCTTATTTTAAAACGACAGTGACAGCGAATGCTTGAACATAGTATTGTCTTTGATTTACATAACCTTTACACATTTAAAGAAACTTTACAGCGTGCGTGGTCACCGTGACCACGCACGCTGTAAAGCACGCGAAACGTCGGATAAATTTAAAATTACGTTAAATAGTTGTAAATTTATAATAATACATAACTTCAATCCGGTTAAACAGTTTTTTCTTTAAATGCTTGAACATATTATTTTCTCTCAGATCAGGGTCGGTTACCGCGAATTAAAGCGTTTGCAATCCCGACTTTGATGTTAAGTTTTTATACCATGTGATCGGCTTTTCTATTGGAGGTCATGTGGTGCCTGAGTGAGTAAAAAGTTTAACCATGGCATGGTACAGTAACACGGTAGATTGGTTCCGCGTTATAGGAAACGCGTTGTATGACGTCATATAACGCGTTATGTACAAATGCTTAAATCTTCTCGTTAAAGGGGATTTAAATATAAAGAAAAAACTATGTTACGGACGAAATAAGTGCGTACAATATTGTATGTCACAGTGCGTACATTATGAATGTCACCATACAGTAATATAACGTGTGAAATCCCCGCGGTATATGGGGAATACCCGTGTTATACGCGAGACTGAAATATGAAGATGCGTTATAAGAGTACCGTGTTATAAGGGGGTTTACAATATGTATGATGTAAAGTATTGTAAAATAATTTTTTACCTTGCATATTTCTCTAATTGGACTTGTGACCACTTGAGTGCTGTATCTTATTTATTTGGGTATAGTAAGCCCATTGATATAAGTGCTTTTGACCTTAATATATCAAAGCTCCGTTTTCACACTTGAGATATTCATTAGCGAGGGAATTTAATAAAATAAAAAATACTAACCCAGTTCTTTAAAAATCTGAATTTAGATCATGGAAATGTCGTTTCATTGAAAGCAGGTGAAAACGTTAGCGGAGCAAAAAATCTTTTCTTTCGTATGTATAATTTCGTTTTTCGCGGTTTCGAGTAGCTAGTTTTCGTGGAAATTCCGTGTTTTCGTTCCACACGCACTGTTTTGTATTACTGTCATGTTTTTATTTTGACTTCTTGAAAAAAAATCGTTAGTTTATTACAATTATATAAGGAGACGATTCAAGTGCCTTGCACTGCCCTGAAGTATAATGTATTTACCACTGACCAAGAATTTTCATTTTTTTGCCTTTGGAGTCGATTCCTACAGAACCGAATGTCCATTGGTGGGAGTGATGTGAAATATATATAATCGTTTTAGTTGTTAAAGTTTATTTCTTTCAAAATTATTGATTTATTTTCAGACAGAAAAGTCTTGACATTTTTCTTGTGACTCATCTGAAGATAGTATTTTTCATTAACATTCTGAATTGATTACAATGTACTTCAAGCGCGCGCTATAAACTACGTAGTATCCAATATTATAAGCCAAGCTGCATTTTATCTTATCTCGGCCATACAATGCGCAGGGGCGATGAGAAGTTGGAGAAACTGATCGTGGTTGGTAACAGAAGGCAAAATATCACGTGGCCGTTCACCAACCAGATGGACCGATTAAGGAAGAGACTCACCGTCCTCAAAACTGTACACTGTCTTAAAAGACGTGCTGGACCGAAACCGGTGGAAACAGATAGGCCGCTCCAGATGCTTTCTTGCTGACTGTGACGCTCAGCTGAGCTGAGATGAGCTGCCGAGAAAGAAGCCAAGCTGCAAGTCTGCTTACTTCCATGTCAAATACAGAAGCGTTAGCGTAAATTTGATAAATCACGGTCTCAATTCCGATTTCAATTATAATATTTCACAAAAGTTTCCGGAAATTAAAAAAAAATTATACGTCTACATGAAAGGATTCTAAAAGAAATCTATTGCAAGCTGGTAGAATTAAGGACTATCCACCACCTATGGACACCTGCAAGGACTTGCAAAAAATTAATAAACAGGTACATCCCTTATAGGGTTACAGGATATAAATATACATACCTACCAAACATATACACCTAGCAGTTGACTCAATATTTTTAACATATTCCAACTAAAAACTGACAAAAGAACAATTAACATTTTTGATAACCACTTAGAATTTTTTACTTGTACTTTTATTGACGAAAAAGCAATTTTCAAGCACCATTTAAAAATGGAACTAATAATGCTGTGTTGGAATCATTGAACGATCCAATAGCTCTCAGTTTGAAGAGTTTAAATATACGAAATTTTTGTACGGATAAACCTTCCAATTAAAATAAGTGGTGATTGCCACCATTAGATATCTCTCTATTTATTTTGATTTAAAGTATTTAATGAGTATAAATACTTAGTAAATTACAGTATTAAAAGTGAAGAATACTTGAAAAAGATTAAAAAAACATACTAGAAATACATACAATTTTAGTATCACTAAACATATAATAAGCTAACATATAGTATAAAACGCGTCAATGCAACGTCAAGAACTGGTTTTTATTGTACCCTATCACCTTAACAATATACCAATTATTGTAATGAAGGTCGACGCTTCAGTGGAAGGAGAAATTGTGCCCAATTAATTTTCCACCATTACTTTTGAATTTTAATTTCTTCAATAAACAAAAAAGTTTTATTTAAAGTATAATTTTGTTGCATAAAAAAAATTAACGAGGAAGCCGTCACTATCAAAGTCGTTAATAATTAAATGTTGTTAATCCTATTTAATTTAAAGATAATAAGTGTTACCTTTGTTTACATATATACTCTTAGAGAACATTTGGGTAGTGACTGTATATCGCTGATGTCATTTTGACGGGACGGGATTGCGCACTACCTCATCAGGTTTTTTTTCATTTACGTGCTTGGACGCGACGGAAGTGTGGTATCTTCTATTGATTTGTTTTTCTGAATGAAATATACAATCGTCAAGAATATAAGTGACTTTATGCATATCATTTTGCTTGTATTATACCTAAACTTAGGTACTTATATTAATATTTTCGAAATAATATATTATAACGGCTCTAATCACTGATGTTCGATGAGCTGGTCATTAGGCTGCTGCCTCGAATTTTGCGGGCAGCGGGGCGGCGGCGGCTGCGGCGCGGGAGCGGGCGATTGCACCTCTCGTTACCCGTCTTCGCGCCGCTGCCACGCCGCTGTTTTCGAGAACCGGTCCATTTGATTTTACGCATAAGATCCTGCCGCTCCCGCGCCGCCGCCGCCGCCGCCCCGCTGCCCGCAAAATTCGAGGCAGCAGCCTTATAGCTGTTTACGTACTCGCGTATTATATACTGGCTTTATTATAATTTTCATTTAGAAATCCAAATGAACAGTATTGTATCTAGGGGTTAAAGTTGTATAGAATATCGTAATGTATAGATTTATTGTTGTTATTTAAAGTATGTATAAAAGAATATTTTCCGCTACACCCTTTGCTCTTGGCATTTCTGTATCTGTCTCGTTATATTTATTTTTAATAGACACCACTGTTTTGACACACACCGTAGATTTTTCGAGTCCATGGCATACCGGTTTCCTCACGTATTCCTTCATCTCGGAGATTTCACACGTTGGCCAACACTGCTCTATATAAATAAATATATAGTATTTTTAAATATAAACAACTTTATTTCTCATTACGAAAATGTATTTTATTTACACGAGAAACTTAATATATACGTATGCAATACACGTCGCCATCAGCCGTGTTGTTACTTATTTAATGCATATAAATGCGAGTTTATCACATGAAATTATCTAGTGCATTTTAGGAATCGTGGCCAGTCTGACTACTATTTCTGAAAAGCACTCAAAGTGGATTCTTATATAACAGGAGGCAAATGGGTATGAGGCTCATCTGATGTTAAGCGATGCCCATGGACTCTGTTATATAACTATTATATTATATTATATTATATTATATTATATTATATTATATTATATTATATTATATTATATTATATTATATTATATTATATTATATTATATTATATTATATTATATTATATATAGTGTAATGGTAACAATATTAATAAAATTAAACTTATAAACATAAACTAATAATAATAAAATAATATACATTGAAATAAATAACGAAACTTAACATAAACTAAAATATATCATTAAAAGGAGTCCCTTTAGGCAAGGTTCCGAAGATACTGGCAGCGTTCCCCCTTTGAATTGCTAGACTAATTCTTTGTCCGAGGTAGCTGCCAGATCTTCGGTCTCCTGTGATGTCGACTAACCTTTTTGAAATTTCTTTAAAAAGCCTTAAAGCGCTAGGACCCCACGGACCAAGGGTCTCGACACCGAATGGGACAAAATCATATTCAGAGCCCAGACCCCTGTATTTGCCTGCTTTATTTTTTTCAGCCGCTTCACAAGCCGCACCAGCTCTGTAGTTGGTTCCATGTAGATGGGAAGGGGCCAGCGTGTCTGAACAGGTTGCATCCCATACCAGTACCCGACCCATCTTCCATGGAATCAAACTCATACCGTCCGGTCTCTTGCCATCGTCTCTTGCAATACCACTTGGCTCAAGAAGACTTGGCACGTTGACGGTGGCAAGGGAACGGCGTATGATATCGTTAAGTGCGGCATGTCTCGAGAAGCGGCCTGCACTTTTTGGCATGACAGGCCGTGATGTCCTAACTTGTCGACATCACTGCCACAGGGACATATATGAGGAGCGCAGACCGGAACCCCAAGCCGTAGACAGGTTGCGATTCGAAGCGTGTCAGGCTCAAGAAAAGTTCCTGTATTTGACGATGGGTAAGCGTGAAGCCAGTAGCCGGCCTCACGCGTGCCCACGGCCAAAAGCCTAGCACGCGCCGAACCCGTACTACGACTCAAAAGATCGTCAAAAGTCAACTTGCAGTGTATGTCATCCCAGCTCCTCTGTGAATTTAGAGATAATGGAAAATTTTGACCTGGGCATGCAATCAAGAAAGCGTTTCTAGCTTCTTCCAAGCCAGCAATCTCAAAGTTTGAAGGGGATGCCCTTAAAATTTTACTTATGAGATTTGCTGAACTATGGACAGAAGATAGAAAGGCTGGTAAAGCGACACTGGAAATTTTGCGAATCCCTAAACCACCATAACGGATGGGTAGGGAAGCTTGGGTCCAAGATTTCTCGTTCAGCTGCATATTAAGAAGTGATTCTAAGCTAATTTTGATTAAGTCGTCTAATGGTGTTAAAATATCTGGGTGATTCCAAAAGGAGCAGCAACGGAGCACATACGTAAATTTTGGGAGGAAAAGACAGAATTTTTAAGATGCAAAGTGCATAATGTGGACTAATTTCAAGGAGACGGTCAGCAGAATTTTGAAATTTAGTAATTGAAGTATGAATATAATCAGAAATAGATTCATTAAAAATTGGAGAACCTAAAAGGTAAAGGGAATTCCTGTTAACTATTTTAATATTTGGAGCCAAAATTTGAAATTTTTTTTTTACATCATTTAAATTTAAGTCGCAGTTATTTATGAAAAGTTCGCATTTGTTAAAATTAAGCTCCAAACCAATGGCTTCAAATTTATTTTTGATTAAAAGAAGGTCCGAAAACACAGTATCCACATCACCTCCTAGGGTTCCGTCGTCCAAATACCAAACATTGAAATTAGAATTTAAATTTTTGATTATGGGATTTATAGCCAAACTAAAAATTGCAGGCCCAAGGGGATCACCCTGTTGACAACCTACTTCCGAGGAAAGTTCATTAGAACGATATAACAATTTAGTTGGATCAGCGTAACTGAGAAGAAGATAATTGTATATTTCCGGTATATGTTGTTTTATTTCAGTCAGCAGGGTATCCCTATTTACCGAATTAAATGCATTTTTCACATCAATTTTGAGCAACACGTCTGGCTGTCCGTGACTTAGGAAAGAGCGTAGGGCATGGACGGCTGCCTCACACCCTCCTTTCACACCGAAGCCTAACTGTACAGGTTCAAATTCTGAATTTAATTTTGGTAAAATATGTCGAACAGCAATTTTGGAAGCCAGACGTCTTAGTGTTGAACCAACAGCAATTGGTCTCACCCCTCCGTCCTTTTTAGTGAGGGCAATGAGGTTCGCGCCGAAAAGAATGGGAACAATTTCTGTATTGACATCCCCGGAATACATAAAATTTATTAATTTTGTGATCGAGTTAATAAGTTGCTCGCCTGCATCACCCACAGAATGCGATGTTAAATCTTTCAAATGTTGGGGTGAGATTCCATCCAATCCTGCTGCCGAACCTGGTTTAAAAGATAAAATTGCATCAGTTACATCTTTGTTTCGAATTTTAAGGCATGCTTGCCCTGCTGTTGGTGGGTCGAGAAAATATGGGTTTACTGGAGCTGGGGATGTTTAGTCCGTAATGCCTCAAGGGTGTCAGGCGTATCTGGCGATAGCACGTCATTGGAGAACAAAAGACGAGCGGCACCTTTAAGATCTCCGTCACAAATTTTGTTCTCGATGAGTTTTTTGCGATTAAAAGGGGCATCATGTTTAATTAGAGGTGCGGGAGAAGGTGAGGAACTTACAGCACAGTTATTCTTTATCTTTTGTGTCAGGGATAAATTCGGTTCATCAGTTTTTATTATGTGTAGTGTACTGTATGAAAATAAAAATAAGTTCTGCCAGTCTTGAGTACAATTGCTTATATAACATTTCTGGATTAATTTTGACAAATGTGTAGCAACAGTTATTCGTGCTCCGCGAGGGATTCTTTTAACAATGGGTATACTATTTTTCAAATGGCTAAGTAATGTATGAAAAGGAGTTGGAGCGTTGGCTGCAAAAGTAGGCGCACTCGGAATAATGGGATGGATTTCTAAAAGTGAACTGGTTTGGCTAATACAGTTCCTGTGTGTTTTAGAAATGTGTATTTTGAGGCCTTTCAAAGATTTGAAAGACTTGTTGCAAAATGTACATGTATGGGACGCGATCGACGTGCCATCACAAGATAGGGACACGGCCTGCATTCACAACAGTTAATAAACTAACATAAAAAAAACAATAACTTAAAACAAATTTAAAAACACAAAAAAGTAACTTAAAAAGGACACATAACAAAACATAGGACAAGATCAAAAATAAAAATGAAGGCTGCTGGTTTTGGTAACTCTTCGTTTCGTCACAGGATGAAAATAAAATAAACACACAGGCATCAGCAGCAGCACAACACAAGCAAAAGCAGGAGCACAACACAAGAAGAAGCAGGAGCACAAACAAAAGTATAAAGAGCACAAGCAAGAGCACTGAGAAAAAAGGGTTCAGGTTTAGGCATAAGCAAATTTTGTCTGACCACTATTAAATTGTCCGTTTCTTAGACTTTACGTAATTTTATTTTATTTTGTTTTTGTTTATTTCCATTTTTTACGCATTCAATATCATCATTTTGCATCATATTCCATTTAATTTAATCAATTTTATTTCTAAATTCTCATAAATATTTTTTTCATGTTGTCACTTTGACAACTTTTACTCTTTTATTATATTATATTATATTATATTATATTATATTATATTATATTATATTATATTATATTATATTATATTATATTATATTATATTATATTATATTATATTATATTATATTATATTATATTATATTATATTATATTATATTATATTATATTATATTATATTATATTATATCCAGACCTGAAAAGGTTGTAGCTGTTAACGTAAAATTGTAAATACCGTTAGATTGTAATCTATCTCGCGAGATTATAAACTGTCGAAAGATTGTGAACCTCAGCGTACTGCTTACAATTTAACGTATTATTATTCGGTAGATTGTAATCTATCGAAGTGAAACCGTCAAATTGTGAAACGGCCATTTTCTACTTTTCTATTGGTTATAAGAGATGTGACATTCTCGTTTTCTATTGGTTATAAGTGATGTGACATTCTCGGTAAATTAATAGAATCGATTATTTCCTCATTTGTTAATTTAAAAAAAAAATCAAAATTCAAAAATCATTTATTCACGTAGGTAACACAATGTACACTTGTGATTCGTCATTAAAGAAATACATATTAATGCTTCTAATTTTACATTTACTGCCAGTTCACAAATCAAGGGCGTAGAACGGAAGAGAAGAACTGGCAATAAACTCTCCGCCACTCTTTTTAATCGCCATGTTTTTTTTTTACACAACGTTTGTAAGGAGCTGCAACCATTTCACCATGTTGCACATGACATCTTAAGTAATTAATAATAATAACATAAAGTTAAAAGTAAAGTTGATCCTAATCGAATCGATTATTTCCTCATTTGTTAATTTTAAAGTTAAACATAATTTAACCATTACTTGTCAAATGTACATACATTACATTAACTTCATGTTTAAATTAGTGTAGGGTTCCGAAAATTTTGAAATTATTCAAAAATAATCTATTTTTTAAAAGTGAAAATCGATTTCAGTATTCGATTTCGAGTTTCAGTTGAATAGTTATTTAAAAAAAAATATTAATATACTAACCTAACATAACCTAACCGAATAATAATACATTTTTTGGACAGCTCCGGCGCTACGGGAAATGCAGACCCTCCACCCTTGCGTACCAAAGCACAGGCAATTTATTCAAGCCTCCGCAGCTTCGGCTTGCATAATGCCTGTGCTTTGTCACAGCGGGTGGGAGCTGCTCTTCCTCCCCGCCTCCGATTTTTTAAATACATTCTAGGGGTAGGGCAGACAAGACAGGATAGTGGGGTGCTCTGATTCGGTTTTGGGTACATTTTGAATAATTTCAAAATTTTCGGAACCCTACACTAATTGAAACATGAAGTTAATGTAATGTATGTACATTTGACAAGTAATGGTTAAATTATGTTTAACTTTAAAATTTACAAATGAGAAAATAATCGATTCGATTAATTTATCGAGAATGTCACATCACTTATGACCAATAGAAGACGAGAATGTCACATCTCTTATAACCAATAGAAAAGTAGAAAATGGCCGTTTCACAATTTGACGGTTTCACTTCGATAGATTACAATCTACCGAATAATAATAGGTTAAATTGTAAGCAGTACGCTGAGGTTCACAATCTTTCGACAGTTTACAATCTCGCGAGATAGATAACAATCTAACGGTGTTTACAATTTTACGGTGACATAGCTACTGGATTTTTACCTCCGTTAAGTATTTATTATTACAAAAAATCAAATACAACACCAACTTAAATTTATAATTTCACATTAGCTTAATTTGTATTTATCTTCACCCCACAGATATATCAGAGTACTGATGGCTGAGTAATGTATGCAGGCTCAAGAAGGAAATAGCTTTTGTTGAATCATTTTAATGACAATATTTGAGCTGGCCGTCGTTAGAGACCGTTGTTTACTCCAATTTGTACCTAACTTTATATTAATTCAGTGGAGAGTATTAATTATTTCTGGTTGCCCGGTGAGTTAGGGTTGTCGATTTACGAATTATTTAGTACGTATGGTGATTATTGGGTAGTGGAATTAGATGGATTAATTAATCATGCTTATGTTTTATTAAATACGTCTTACCTGAGGCTTCGCATATGCTATTAACTGTATATGACTATATTATGTTGTAACGGGAGAAAAGAGCATTGCATGTTGATAAAGAATTCTTGACGGATGAAAGAATTGAATAATCAAAGATTTAATTTTGCAAAATATTATAACAAGGACGAACAATTGTTATGATGTTAAATCAAATCAAACTTTTTGTAAATATTTTCGATTGCCAAGACTTAGTGAGTGAAATACATTTATTTTAAAGCACCAAACCAATAGATTTTTCCGTCTATGTGAGCGTTTAACACTCGCTTGTACAAGAAAAGACAATACCAAATTATTAAAAGACAATATAAAATTCTCGATACAATTTATTACATTATTTACATAACTTGTCGAAAAATTAGATAAATCTTTTTTTGTTTTGTCATCCCTACGCTAAATTCAGTTGGCTAATTACAATGCAAATGTTGTTTGGCACATGCTGCGCTGACGAAAGATCGCTGTCAACATTAACACAAAATTTTTAATTATATTCATGAGAATTTGGGCCTTCATTTGCGAAATTAAAATACCTTTTGATAGTAAAATATTTTGTAAAATATTTGCATGTTCAATAGTATTGACAAGTGCGAGTTGTTAATTATTGTAATTATCTGAACATAGGCGGTGTAATGATTTGTATTTGCATAATGATGCTTGATAAAAATAATCTGTTGATACAAATAATCTTTTACAAATAATACCTATGTCGTATACACAAACTTGCGTGTTGCGGTGTTTGGAGTAATCTCTGTGATTTTTGAAACATACAAGAATAATGGTAGGCCAAAAATGAGTAGAAGTTTAAAATGCTGAAGATTGAGGAGGATGTATACGGCTGTTCATAGACAGTTCTCACCTATGGGCGGGAGCTCCCAGTACCATCTTCTTCCAACTGACCGTATTCAATGAAGAGCAGTTCGAATCGTCAGACCAGTCATTTTCCGAGGGGTTTGATCCCTTGGCGATGCCACATTTATCATGGAGAGTGTGAGTAGTCCGGATTAATACCTCCATCCATATCACCTCGACGTCTGTCGTTCCACAACGAGCGTTATTAAAGTTTTTGCCATGCCCCACAAGCTGCCCACTGCACCAATTCAAATAAGGGTCCTTCAAAAAAAGAGCATATCAATTCTTAAAAAGCCAACAACGGACTTGCGAGCCTTTAATGTGAATGGCTATGTTATTCTACATGGGCAGGCGTATAACACCAGATGAGCCTTCAGCCCGATTGCCCCTGGTTTTACAAAAAATAAATTTTACTTAATTTGAACCAAGTTAAATAGCTAAAACAGTTAAAGTTAAACTAACTTAATTAGCATAATTAGTATTGCATTACAATGTGTGTTAATTCTCTAATCCCGTTATAGTAATAAGCCAAACGTATTTGTTACTTACTAATTACAAATAACAGAAAAACAAAATTTCAACTAAAGCGCCTTGACAACTTGAGACAACGCCAAAATGTATTTTATTTACACGAGAAACATCTCTTCTTCTGTGCAAACTTCTGACAGAGACTGATTATTGACTGACTGATATTACTATAACATAATTAATCAGTCTCCTAATCAGTCTGTTTAGATGTTCTAAGTCATTCCAGAATGTTTCTAAACCCAACTGTTCTTTGAGTGTAGACAAATGTAAACTTTAGCAATAATTCGCTCGAGTGCGCAATTAAACTTAAACACTGTCTTAATTAAGTACTTAAATAATTTGAATATTAACGACTCCCTAAAGTACTGAAATGGGCAATTACTAATTTCTATTGCTGCGAAAATTTGAAATACAGCTCGTAAATTTTTAGATGAAAAGGTTTCTCCATATTACAAAGTATTTATTTGATGAATTGCAGATAATTGCCCAGTTCCATTTTCAAATATGATTCCTATTTTAGTCTGTACGAATATCTTTGGACGCCATGTTGTCGCTGTTTTAAAAATAGTTATGACATGCAATCCTTTTACATTGAACATTTTATTTTGAACAGCGTAATGGAACGCGAAAATACACACTTTCCGTTATACGTTAAACAGGGGGTTTAGAATATAAAACAATTGACGAAAAGATGGCGAGTTTTGTTCGATTATGATTGGTCAAATAGAATGACAACGTTTCCCGTCTTATGTCTGTTATTAGACCGGAAACGCTATTAACCAATAACAAACAAATAAGTCGTGTCGTCTTTTGTTTAACATTCTCACTCCGTAACATAGCATTTGTTTTTCCTGTGTCCACTAACATAAATTGATAAACGGTTCATTAAATTATTAGAACACTAATAAACATAGATTATTAGTTACCAAAATATGTCCTACACTTAGTCTATGGGCAATAAAGCAGGGGTCAGTCGACAATTTATGAGGGTGCCAGAATGTTTGTTCAGGTCAAGTTATTGGGTAAGTTTGAGCATGTGCACGTAATTACCCTTGTTTTGGGTTAATTTATAGCTTAGATTTCGCTGTGATAATTCCGATTTCGATAAAAAATACAATAAAACTTTTCATTGTGTTCGTAGCTTTGAATACAATGATAGTTCATTATTACCTTTTGTCAGTAGTTACGCCTTGACGTGTCAATTATTCTACTCTAATTATAAAAAAACAATTCTGAATCGGAATACTAAATATAAATATAATATTACAGTAGCTTATCGGCTCAGTATTTCAAATACTTGAACAGGATTCCATTTCAATAATTGTTTCCGGTTGCCACAGATGGCTAAGTAAGTAGTGGGTCAAGTT
The DNA here is from genome assembly GCA_905332375.1 of Pieris macdunnoughi. NCBI lineage: Eukaryota > Metazoa > Arthropoda > Insecta > Lepidoptera > Pieridae > Pieris > Pieris macdunnoughi. The sequence continues at coordinate 1,601,813 of CAJOBZ010000067.1, read as the reverse complement.
TGATATTTTACAAGTTCAAAAAAAAAAGCCTTTATTCGAGTACACTATAACAACAGTGGGTCCATGTCTTTTAAGTTGAACACTAGTACTCGACCTCCGACGGAGTGAAGGCCTCCTCCAGATTCTTCCATTTGTCCCTATTTGTTGCGACAATTTTCCAGTTTTTTCCCGCTATCTCTTTTATTTCATCTTCCCATGTCTTTGGTGGGCATCCTCTCTTTCTTTTTCCCGCTGGGCCCTTCCAAGTAAGGGTCTTTTTGACCCATCTGCCATCACAAATGCGGCCAATGTGACCGGCCCAATTAAATTTTAGCCTTTTTGTATATGTTGTTACAACGCCTTTTATTTTTGAAAAAGAAATGTGCTTAGGGGTTTACTAAAATAATGAATAAAAATAGAATGAAGAAAAATTTGAATGATTCGATTTAATTTTTAAATAAAAAAATATTGTAGTTTTCTCAACAGTCATTATAAACGAGAAAGACAAACTTTTTCTACATTTAGCGACATCTATATAACATCAAAGCTTTTACTATAAGAAATCGTAAAAATGGCTAGGCATGTGAAATATCCCATTATTCCTAACCACGCGAGGGAATGTGCTTTTTTCAATGGAAGCGTTTTTCTCGTAATTTGTTTTGGGTTCACGCCTGTTAATTCTGAAAGCTTGGGGAATTTAAAAAATTGCTACCGGTTTTGCTGAAGAAAATTTTATTGTTCTATCGTTAACGTGTATGTATATTATACGCGTAGTATCATTAAAAAAATATATAAAAAGGGAAAAACTCTTTGTATTAGTAATTGAAGAAATTATGAAGTTGAGCTTTTACGAAATGATTTTTTATTTAAGAAATACTCCTTTTGACACGCTTTATATTAGCTTCACCTGTATGTATGTATGTATGTATGTAACCGACTTCTTCGGACTCGATTTTGACCCACATTAAACGGACAGATTTAATTCAAACATTGTACACTTATAAAGAATCAGCGACAATATAATAATTTCATAGGTTTATCTCGAAAAAACAATGAACAAAAATTTTTTTTAAGTCCACAAAGCAATACGATTAAATTGAGACAACACGTATTGCTGCTAGGACTAAAAAGTGGAAAATAAATATAGTTAAAAAAAACTAAAAAACACGCTTTTAAAGCACATTTTTTTAGTTTTTTTAAACTATATTTATTTTATTCTGAGGTCGAATTTTGCGTCCTGTCCCCCGAAATATTGTCTCGTCCCACATACCCCTGGGTAGAGCCGCACCAGAATCTCTGCTGAATAGACACTAGGCTAGACGAGAAGTTCCTACAAGGCCGCGTTACACGACGCTCTCGCAATCTACTGGGGCCTCAACGGCATAACTGTTAAGCTTGGAACCTCCGGTACAGAGATCACTACATACAGGAGATGAGCATATCTTCTTCTATTTACTCTGCGTCTTCTAACCCTAGGATTCGTCCTAGAACTAGAGCAGAACGTGAGAGGGAGCGCCCCTTTTACGTTCTGCTGTCTACTTTTGTAGCATTACTTGCTAATAAGAATGATACCACTGCATTCAAAAACTCGTCACTGCCGACCGTTTTTTGGATAAATATAATGTGATGATTTAAAATTGATATATTGTTTTTTAGATGATAATTCATTTAGCAATAAATTAACTATTTAATACAATAATATTTTTTTTCAATTCAACCAGGCGTTTCTAAGATAAACGTTTAATCAAAAAATCTCTTTGCATTTTGTCTGACCTAAGTTAGCCTTTAGTTTCTTTCTTCTTCGTTTATTTTACCAATAAAATTATCTTGTATGTGATGCCAACCAAGACATGAAATGAAAAATCAACAAAATAATTTAAGCAGAGAAGAGAATTGGACCGTTTTTATTGAATTGCTTGAGAAATAAAATATAGAAGTTTCATAAAAGTTAAATATACCCTGCGTGAACGTGAGTATAATATTGCTCCAAATATATATTATGCTGACATATTCTCAAATGAAATCCTTTTCAATAGTTAAAACGATATGATTTATAAACATGATCTATATTTTTTTTAATTTAAAAATGGCACATATATATAAGACCATAGCTTTTAGACGCTAAGACTTATTATATGGCGAAGTATCCTAATTTTGTTCGAGTTATAGAGATATTAGATGCACATTGATCATGGCATTTATTTTATAATTATTTTTTAATTTAAAATATTACTTTGAAGAACGAAAGGTATATTAATATAAGTAGTAATATTTCCTAAGAAAAGTTGTTCTACGTCGGGTTGCACACTTTATTTATTTTTTACACAATTAACTTTAAAAAACTTTTGATATCGCAATCATACAATCAAATCTCACTTTTCATACTAATCTATTGATCGAAATAAACATTTAGTCAGATTAAATCAAGCTTTAAGAAGTTAGGGCTAAAGCTTGTTTGTTATTAATTCAACATTGCCTTAAGGTTTTTGCGAAAAAGGAACATGTTTCCTGTCAGTAGCTGACATAAGAAACATCAAAGTAAATGTGGAAAGGATTATGATACACAAATAAATTAACCAGAAGGCTCGAAAAGAGAAATTTTTTGTTTTGAATTGATAAATAACGAACTATAATCATAGTTTTTACACAATCTTCCGTTTCCTTTTTTTATATGTTTTGTCTGATTTGATTAATTGTTTCCCCCATTACTTTACTATTTATCAAGCAATTGAAGTGTTGGTTCTAATTTATTTATGTTCTTTGCTTACTTTTTTTCTTATGAGTGGTCTGTTGGTACGGCCATAAATAAATATATAGAAAAATAATTCCTAATTAAAAAATACTGGTATTATTGTGAAAAAGCGTGGGTTGCTCGATAGACGAAAAATATGGCACAGAGCGCCCCACGCTTTTTCACAATTATACCAGTATTTTTTGTTCATTACCATTTTCAGCCTAAATTAGGAATTATTTTCCACTTTTTAGTCCTAGCAGCAATACGTGTTGTCTCAATTTAATCGTATTGCTTTGTGGACTTTAAAAAAATATCATTGTTTTTTCGAGATAAACCTATGAAATTATTATATTGTCGCTGATTCTTTATAAGTGTACAAAGTTTGAATTAAATCTGTCCGTTTAAAGTGGGTCAAAATCGAGTCCGAAGGAGTCGGTTACATACATACATACATACATACATACATGCATACATACATACATACATACATACATACAGGTGAAGCTAATATAAAGCGTGTAAAAAGGAATTGTTTTATGAAACTTAGACCCTGGTGTGTATGCCTTCAGTTTACTTACTTTTGTTTTGATTAATGTAAGTAAATAAACGTTTGTGTCCTTTGAGAGTCATTCGTACAGATAACTGAGAACCAATTATTTTTTTGTAGTTCAAAGATATTGTGTCTATGAATTGAAAAATATATTGTGGCTTGTTTGGAACTAAAACACCGCCTTCGTTTTTGTGTATTCAAAATCTGTATGTAATATAATTTGTTATATAATTTTGGAAATTTGATTTAATTGTTTTTTTTTACGGAATTTTAAGATTTTGTATGGGGAAAGCTTGCGCGTTGTAGGAAATATTTTAAAATCCAACTTTGCACATACTGTAAAAAAGTGATTTAGGAGGGGTGTTTAATAAATAGTATAACAAAACGTTTACATTAGATATAATAATAACGAAAACAGCAAACAATTGTCTTTTGTTTTTCAGATATAGAAGTAATTTGTTTGCGTCGTGTCGAAACGTATTCTTTGAAATGGATCAAATTGTTTGCGCGTAATATAATGTGTTTGCTTAAAAAAAAATACTACTTGAAAACGTTTATAACATTGTCTTGGTGGATCGACGTTCCGTCGTGTTCAGAAGAAATAAAGATTAATATAGGAACTGACCAAAATATTGTACCCAACTATTTAAGTATGAAAGAAGTGTAGGCGCGCGTGTACAGAATGCGTTCTGAAAAGTATATATTTGACAATGCTGCTTGGGCTCGATTCACAACCCGAGACTCAATACCCGGGAACGAAAAAACAGTCTATGACTTGGAGTAAGAGAGAAACCGTCATCCCCAAACTCCGAAGAAATTTAAGGCGATTCCATCCGCCGGTAAGATCGTGGGCATTTTTGAGACAGCCAAGGGGTAATAATGGTAGAATACCTTGATCATGGAGTCAGTTATACGGGAACTTTGTATGCGGGACAAATAACGAGGTTGCGTGAGGAAATACGCAAGCAACGTCGTAAACTTGAAAAATTTGTGTTCACCAAGGTAACGGTCCAATGAGTTGTGATGGCTGTCATTCAAGAACCTGGTTTTGAATTGATGGAATATTTATTGGACCTTGCTCCTAGTTATTTCTACTTCTTTTGAAAAAGGGCCATAAATCTGAAGATAATGACGCAGTAGTCGCCGTGGGAACAATTTTAAAGGATCAGGAAGAAGATTTTTCTAAACAGTGAATTTTAGCTTTAGATCAAAATATACAAAGTGTGAACCTGAAGGGTGACTGCGACGAATTTTTTTTTTCTTCTGCGGGTATTTGCAGAACAGTCTGAACAGAATCTATGGTGATGTCATGTGGCTTTCTATTTGACTATATCTGGCATCTACTAGTTATTTTTGTTGTAGTTTGTCATTTCTTCTCTTCCATTCTACGCCCTTGATTTGAGAACTGGGAGTAAATGTAAAATTAGAAGCATTTAATGTATATTTCTTTTTTGACGTTCATAAGTGTACCTATATGAATAAATGATTTTGACTTTTTGACTCATCTGCTGCCTAGAGCCACTGCTGGTCTTCTAGCTTTAGAATGTGTCGACGTTTTAGTCGTCTCACATACTGTTCTATGGCGAGTTCTAGAGCCAGTTCGTTCGGGTGACAGATTAACTGCTCTTTGTATTTAGCTGCCAGTCTCCGGATTTCCTCTGGCGATTCTTCTCATTTCATGGTGTTCGTGAACTTCGTCGTTGGTTATGTCCCATGGTACTTTTGCGATTGCTCTTAGGATCATGTTTTGTTGTCGCTGGTTATATAGGTATTACGTGCGCTGCCACGTAAATATAATAACATTTAATAAATAATAATTGCATCATACTCAAATTAAGTAACCTCACATTAGTGAAGTTACATATCTATATATATTTTATATATATATTATGTTGGTTTGTGTACGCTTCAAAAACTCAAATAGCTCTGCACCGATCGAGCTGAAATTTTAGCATGATATATAATCCGCATCAAGGATTGTTTTTATCTATATTTTTATTTTTTTCCCACAAGTATTGCAAAATTAAACGTATATGAAACGTATTCTTTGTTTTGTTCCGCATTTCTCAACCATTAATTCACAATGTGCCACAGCGAAGCGTGCCAGGGTACAGATAGTTAGCTATCGGAGGCTCATTAATTCTAAATACATTTCTTGTTTCCGATAATGTCCAAAAACGTCGACTTCACGTGTATTGAAGTGTCACTTAGATTTATTACCATTACATGAGCCAAATTAGTTTTTGTAAGCGTCGCAACCTCACTACCCTTAATTTTATGTTTGATATAAGCTCATGTTTTAAACAATTACAGCCAGTTGTTACCCAGCTTCAAACAAAGAGTTTTATTTAAACAAATCTATACAAAACCGCTACCAAACCTAATTCTCATTATAACTTTTTATTGAAAAACCTATACAACAAGAATTTATTCATTTGTGCTAGGAGCTTGCTATCAAGTCTCGATTTACCAGCTCCGTAGTAAAAATTTTCAAGCAGAGATATTTTATTACCGCGCGAACTTTATCTATTTTTAAGACACGATGCAAACAAATGACTTCTATTTTAAAAACAAAAGAGAATTGATTCCTTTTTTTATACCTAATGTTTGGTCTATGCCTGGCATTATTATTTTTATTCCTTTTTTTATATAATAGGGGGGCAAACGAGCCTGCGGGACTGTCGACTTTTTGGGTCTTAGACATGTCGGTTTCCTCACGATGTTTTCCTTCACCATTCGATCTTAAATCTGCACATAGAAAGAAAGTCCATTGGTGCACAGCCGGGGAACGAACCTACGACCTCAGGGATGAGAGTCGCTCGCTGAAACCACTAGGCCAACACTGCTCAATTTTTAATACCATAACCTAAAATGCAGTTCATACTTTACCGCACACATTAAAAGAGATTTAAATTTTCCTAAGTGAAAACTCATGTATGTTTTACCGCATGCACCAAATTAGGACGCAGTTTCCTTATTCACTGATCCGTATCGACTTTTAAAGTTCGCCGAGAACTTGCACGAGTAAGTTTATATTGAAAATGAGAAACCTACTTTTAAGAATCTATTCTATTTAATTATTATTTTAATTGTGCCCCATATAATGTAGAATCTAAAAGCCTTACATTCGTTATTTAGAAAATTATATTAATACTACAAACATACGTAAACAAAAACTCTCTCACTTTTTAAATCATATATTTATCTAATATATAAAAGTCTCGTGTCACGATGTTCGTTCCCATACTCCTCCGAAACGGCTCGACCGATTCTTACTAAATTTTTTATGCATATTCAGTAAGTCTGAGAATCGGCTACTATCTATCTTTCAAACCCTTAAGTGAAAAGGGGTGTCCACCCCAAACAATTTTTTTGACAAAATTTTTGTTTGTATTTTTTTATGATACATCATACAAAATACATATAACCCTTAAATTTCACTCCTCTACTTTTATTGAACTAAAAAAATGTTTCCTAGAAATAATATACATGGCAAAACAACGTTTGCCGGGTCAGCTAGTAGTTTATACATTTCTGTTAGTTATTAAGTACAAACCATGTTGTTAAACGGTGTGCAATTAGTTTTAATTGTTATTTTGTTTGTTTCGAGATGTAACATTTTATTGTAATACCATATAATTTATATAATAATCTTTGCGCATAGATAGATAGCTAGTCTGTTTTAAACCAAACATATTTTTAAATAAATAAATAAATTAGTAGATAGATAAAGTATAAAAAGTATTTCCGAACCAATTCGACTTAGGGTCCTTCAAGAAAACAGCGTACCAATGTTTTCGACTTTTTTTTAAAGTTATTCCTTAAACTCAGAGGAAGTGAGTTATGGAAAAGAAATTGAAAAATGTAGTACTTAAGTATTTATTCCGGAAAAGCGAACAGTCTCTATGGGGTAGCCTAGCAAAATGTACCATATGTTGATATGTAGCAGGTAGCTACTAAAAAGAAGAGTCGAAGTTCGCGGGGGCTAGTATGTAAACAAAACAATGTTGCATATAATGTATAACGAAATTCTGATAGAAATGTGTCAGAATTTATTAAAAATTCAAAAGTTTTGAAACACATCTATCCTATTACCTATCGATTGAATTTGTAATTCTAAAATTATGCTCGTGATAACGCCCAAAGCGTTCGTAGATAGTAATAATTCGCATGCGTGCAGTAGCGGTTGTGGGAACACGAAATTTCACTTAAGCTTTCCGACGTCTCATATATTCCTTGGTTTGAGGTTTGAAAATGAATATATTGATCCATATAGACAATAATATTATACAGAAAATATTTTCCTATTGAGTAATGAAAACTATCCTGTCCTTAGTAATCAAACGCAGCCTTTAAGAAAGGTCTCCTTAAAGGCTGTAAGTAGTGTTAATAGCCTGTAAGTAGTGTTATTGGACACATGTTAAAAATCCTTATTAGTAAATTAGGTCTGTTTACTGTCAATCTTGATATTAAATTTATTTTGAGAATATTATACATTTATTAGTATCAATCACAACAATATATAAACATCATAACAATCAAATATACAGTGTTTACAATTTTCTCAACCTACATAGTAATAATAAAAATAAATCAAAATTAATTAAAATAAAATTAAAACAAATGTAAAAACTTTTATCCCTGAGGCAGTGTACCTCTAACGCTGGCAGCATTTTCTCTCTGTATTGCGATACTTATTCGTTGAGCGAGGAAAGCACCATCTCTGGGGTCACCTGTAATATCTAATAGGCGCCAACTTAAATGCTTAATCAGCGCCTTAGCACTTGAGAATTGAAATATATTTATGATTTGCAGTAACCAATACAAACTCTTCAATTTAACGTCTAATAGTCTAAGGAATTGTTCATGCATTCGGAGATTTCGGGATTTCACGAGTTTCATAATCACGACCTAAACGATTGCATGATCCCATCCCCAACAATGATGAGAGTAAATTTTTACGATGCGCGCGCACAACGTCACAAAAAAACGACACTTAAGTTAGCTATAGTCAACATAATATTGTCTTTGATTGACATAACCTCTACATATTTAAAGAAAAAACTTTTTTTACCGGATTAAAGTTATGTATTATTATAAATTTACAATTATTTGGTCACGGTGACCACGCACGCTGTAAAGCAAGCGAAACGTCGGATAAATTTAAAATTATGTTAAATAATTGTAAATTTATAATAATAATACAAAGGTAACTTAAATCCGGTAAAAAAGTTTTTTTTTCTTTATAGTCAACATTTCATTTTGTGATATTTAAATAAACTTTATTTAAGTCGATAAAGCGTTATAATAAAACTTTCAATGTATTAAATACCTTTTTTCTATTGTTAGTGACGCTATTTCTATAAACGTACTCGTATAATGAAATTTTGGAAAATATTTTTATCTTGTGCGCCAAAGAAGTATAACTTCTAACGCGTGTACAAAAGTACACACAGTTTTCCTTCCTCAGCATTGACTTCAGTATATCATGCATGACACAATTCCGCGTGGTTTGTGAATAATTTCTCTTAGCAGTTAAGAATGTGACCTTTTATGATGAATTGTTTTATTACTGTACATCAAAGAGGTAGTCGTAAATATCCTTAACTATATACTCGATCAACATTGGTTATTTATAACACCAACACAGCGTTTTACACGATATATGAATATTATACGAAAATGACCATTTTGCGTGGTTTCTTTATTTCTAAATACCCCAGACTATTCAAGCATACATAGTTTATTACTAACATATACTACGGAATCATCTGCCCCTTAAAGTATTTCCGAACCAATACGAGTACTTCAAGCAAAGAGCGTATCAAATATTAAAAGGTCGGAATGCACTTGCGATCCTTCTGTTCTAAACAACAACTATTAAATTAGGTTAATACCGTCCGAGCGGATGTTAAATGCGCACATATACAGAAAGTCCATTGGTGATTGGTGCAAAGTCGGGATCGAAGCTACGACCTCGGGGGTGAAATTTGGACGCTGGAGCCACTAGGCCAACATTGCTAGTAATAGACAACTCGTCTTTATTTTGTACTAATTTCAATGTAGTTTTTTTTGTAACAGAGGGCAAACGGACAGGAGGCTTAAGTGTTATGGGCACTCACATTGCCAGAAGGCCCGCAAGTGCGTTGTCGGTCTTTTAAGAAATGGTACGCTGTTTTCTTGAAGGACCCCAAGTCGAATTGGTTTGGAAGTACGTCATGTGTTTCACACAGTGGTGTTGCGCGGAAAAAACTGCCTGTTCACGCTATCCAGATACCTTTAATCCTCTCTGGTCACATTTTCTGTCCTTACCGCATCCATTCCCTTAACACCAGTCTGTCTCTTTTGCTGTATTCAAGTGTAGGAGGAGGGGACCATTCAACATGTTCCCGCGCTTCAGAGAAGACTTAACCGCTGACGCAAGATCACGCGTGTGCTTACGTTTGCGCTTCTTATGCTTACAGTTTTATTTGTGGTCTTCTCCCACGGAGACAAGTGAAGAGACGGAGGACTATAGGTGAGTGGTGTTTCCATATTTTTACGCCGCATTCCGGTTGCCCCTCGGCCTACTTTTCTTTGTCTTCGCCGCTACACTGCCATAAGAAAAGCAATAGTGATGAATGGACGTCAAGGTGATACGGATGGTGTTTTGTATTCAGCCTTGACGTTCGATGATGAAAGTCAGCTTAAATAAATATAAATCCGAACCACTCCTCTGAACACTCTCCATGATAACTGTAGAACTATTATCGTTAGCCGGATAGTTTAAAAACTTAGAAGTTACAGGGGACTAGCGTAGGTCCTTAGCCGAAGCCGTTATATGTATATGCCTGAATCTGCTTGCCAAAGTTATACATAGTTACGTGCCAATACCAGTTTTTAAAGATTTATGATTGGTGATTCCATAAATTTCATTATTCATTCATTCGGAAAAAGCAGCTGTCATACATACAAAGTTTTACAAAGCAATAATTAATGATAATAAAAGTTTCTAGCTTATTTTATAAATGTCAGAATTTGTAGACATGATAATTCGGAGCAATGGTGTTATCAGCTGCCATTGTCATTATAATTTAATAATATCAAAGTAAATTAGTTAAAAACCGTTAAGTGGTTAATTTGATTTGTCAATGTTGCTAGATCTATAAATTAACGACTAATCAATGGTGGGTAATAATAATGACATCAGTCATTATTATTATTAAAAGTAATTTATCAAAACTTTAAACCTTTTAATTTGCTCTGACATTAATAATAATTACTGAAGTTACTACAGACTATCAAATAGTCTGTTAAATTGTAAAGCCAAGCAATGATTAAACAAACAATTAGTGTGTGTTATCTGTTTGTCAAACACTTCAACAAAGTCAAATGCCAATCCAAAATTTGACAGTTCGTTTGACAGATCTACCGAATTAAGTAATTTGAATCTGCCGAGAATGAATTCCTTACATTGTTGCCTTAATGTATACTTTAGAGCTGTATATTTAGGATCATATTTTTTGAATATTTTATAGCATCTATATTTCAATGCAGTATTTACATTACATTTAATAAAATTAAACATGAAATAAGTGAATTTAAAACATATTATTTACCTGCATGCCTACAACCAGGTACATATATTCCGTACTTGCAATGAAAATAATCATTGGCACACGGTGGAGGTAAATGTATGTAATGATCTAGTAGATGTCAACAGCAAGCGGCTGTACCAAACCAAAAATAGACAACATTAGAAGGAAATTGATGGGGCACTTACCCAAGATGGGATTTGAATTACATTTCAGGTTATATAAAAAGCTTATTAGAAGATATTATCTTTCCTAACTTATTAGTTACCTAAACTATTAGTTTTCGAGACATTTGTGGACTTGGATGTCTAAATATATCATATTCAAACATTGTCCAATTCCAGCAATATACAAATCAAAATAATAACTTCTTTTGAAAACGTTTAATGAGCGTGTTTCACACCATGGTCTGTTATAAATGAAATTTAGCGTACTGAATTCTTGTTATCGAAAACCAATAGCGCAATTTCAAAACGTTCTATAAAACTTAACACCTGATAAATGTACTGGCGAAGCTTGCAATATTATTTTGAAATGATTTCTAGAAACGGTTTTCTGAACGATTTAATATTATGTTGTGTTAGCGTCGCGTAATAAATGGTTGAAAAATTTAACGCTTAAGTTTGAAGGAAGCTGAAAAATGTAAGGTTCGATCCCCGGCTGTGCACCAATGGACTTTCTTTCTATATGCGCATTTAATATTCGCTCGACCGGTGAAAGAAAATATCGTGAGGAAAACGGCATGTCTTGGGTCTAAGAGTAGTCCAAAAATCTAAAGATTACAATTTCTAACAAGTGTTTTTTTTTTTAAGACAGTTCACACCAATTGACCTAGTCCCATGCTAAGCTGGTGAAGCTTGTGTCAACGGATATAAATACATATTATAGATAGATAGACATATAAATACATATTTAAACACCCAAGACCTAAGCACAACACCAAATGCTCATCACATCGATGTTCGTCTCAGCCGGGGATCGAACCCGGGACCCATGGATTCGCAGTCAGGGGTACTAACCACAAGACCAATGAGTCGTCAAATTGTAGACATTTATACTTTAAATCTATTTATGTTACTATGTTCTTTAAGTTATGTGAATATTTGTATATAAGACATACGTATCTATTGACATTTGAACAAGTAATGGAAGTGTTCCACGCTTCACTAGACATTTAATTAGCGAACTGTGGAAACGAGTCCCGGTGATACGACTTCCTATTATTTAAAAAAAGAGCCTACTCGTCCCTTAAAGCCTGGCATCCACTAAAATGGATTTCCATAGGCTCTTTTGGCTATATATTTGTTTAATAAAACACTTTTTGAACTGATTATAGTTATGTAATTTAAACTTATAATTATTTTACATAATTTTACATTTTTCCGACGTTTCGCGCGCTTTACAGCGTGCGTGGTCACGGTGACAGTAAGTGTTTTATAAAATGTGTAAAAGTTATGTCAATAAAATACAATACTATATATATTTGTTTTTACAGAAAATGCCGTAATTATACCAAAGGTAAAAGAGGTGACTTAAATAGGCTGCACTAATGAAAAAAAAATCATTTTTCATTGATTTAAGCTAGTTAGTAAACAAAACAAAGTGCACGTGTTATGAACTCGATTGCGCAATAAATTTGTATGAAGTACAGCTTCAATAACGAAATTCGCGTAAATCTATTGTTCATCTAACAATATAGTCTATTGTGGATCTAAATTGTTGCCTACACAGTAGAAGAGTTACCGACACTTGTATGATAGGCTTTCGATATTTGAATTCAAATCAAATTCGATTTTTTTATTTGTAAGAAATAAAAAATGTTTGCCGTGTGCGACACCAGGTGGTTCGATATTCCATGAAATATATTCCCAGCAAATTAAAATACATACATGTCTATAATAAGCCTGTGAAGTAAATTGATAAAAAAAGCATCTAATGTCCAAAACCAAAAGAATATGTTTATTATGGAATATAAGATACAGGTATTACTTATTCCACGTCATTAAATTTGAATCGGTAGACATCCGTACTCATCGGCAAAGAAGACAGAGAAGAGAGAGAAACAACTATCGGTACTCTTATAAAACCTACCAGACGTGTGCCAGTTAAGACTTTCGTTTAGAGAGTTTCGGGGTATGACGTTATCGCAGTGATTGTAAAATGTAGGTATCGGTATAGTTCACTGAATATGTTAATTTTTTAAAAGGCTGGCGACGCATTTGCTAGCCTTCTGGTTATGTACACTATACATACATATACACATACACTTGTAAAGGTCTAGCACGGTGTTTTCCTACCTTTTTAAACATACATAATTTTTAACGTAAAACATTGAATTGTTTACTTAAGAAACTTAAATGACAGGTTTTATGAAGAAATTACTAGGAAATTCCAATTACAAAAAAAGCCCCTCCAGCGGGGCGTGGTACGTTGGTAAACACTGGTTTAGCATCATACATTTGCACGCGCAACAGCTTGAACTAGAAAATGTAAGAAAATTGGTTTCCACTGCACCCGTCTCCACGTCAGACATATTTATGTCTACGTGGGCAGAAAAATATTACTCTATCGTATTAACGCTTGTTGACATCTGATTTATGATACTAGCTGAATTATATTTACGCTGCATTAAAATGAATGATTCATGTTTGCCTGTCTGGCGCATGGAATTGCTTCTGTCGCCCTGAGATGAAAAAAATGTATATAAGTCGCATCAACTCACATTCAACATATAAAGTCGATTTTTATTACTTGAAAATGAATAACTTAACTACCTTGGGTCATTTAAAAGTGTTCATTTCAAATTTACCAAGTTTATTTAGTTCAGATTTCATTTGAACATTAGACAGGCAATGACACGGCTGACGGTGTAATTTATATATAATTAGTGGAGCCGAGACTCAAGAAAAAGAATGTATAATGTAAATCATTCTCGACTCCACTTGAAAACACAAAAACGGGAGTTTAGTTTTGTTCAGGAGTTTAATTACGAACACATGCTCAGAATATTTATATATATAGTAGCTGTTTATTTGCTGTATAAATTAACCTAGATACCAACTGCAGCGCCATCTGCCGGGCTGAATTTGAAACCATCCAGCCACCCAAACGCATACAAAAAAAGTCATTCAAATCGGTCCAGCCGTTTAAGAAGAGTTCAGAGACATACACACGTACAGTAGAATTATGTATATGGATAAATCAGATTTGAATAATGCCCTGTTTAATTCATTTCTCCCTTTCCCTCAAAGTGGCAAAGTCTCCTTCAAGCCATTAAATACGAGTAGGTGTGCCCGATAGCATTGAGAAAATCCCACCACCTTGAGACTTCGATCCTACCTGTGGAGTCTGTTACCTTAGGTCTCATGATGCAAATATACGTATTTATTTATACATTCATTACGCGTGTGTTATGGTACATTTGTATGTCTAAGGACCTCTGGTTTGTTAGCTTATTACTATGATACATGACTTCATTTTAAATTGAATTAATAACCGAAGGGGAATGAATAATTTTTCATAATTCAACGATTGATGTAGTGTAAAGTACATTGGTTAATTGATTTGTGATTTCAATATTATATATTTTTTTTTAATATTACAAAATTAAACTTAGCTATCATGTATTATCTATTGATGAAACAGCTTTTGAAATCCATTTAGTAGTTTTTGAGATTATTCATAACAAATAAATGAATAAATCAGTGGCGCTACAGCCTCTTTAGGTTTGGGATTATAGATTTCTGAATCTGTTTCTTGATCATTTTTGAATCTAATAGGCAAGTAGTGATCAGTCTAAAGTGCCTGAAACACGCCGTCGACTTTTTGGGTCTAAGACATGTCGGTTTCCTCACGATGTTTTCCTTTACCGTTCGAGCGAATGTTAAATGCGCACATAGAAAAAAAAGTCCATTGGTGCACAGCCGGGGATCGAACCTACGACCTCAGGGATGAGAGTCGCACATTGAAGCCTCTAGGCCAACACTGCTCAATTCATAACAAATATTTTTCTTTAAAATATTAGTATAGATTACACGCACTTTACATACAACGATTTATTTATTCAATTTCTTAAAAAAGTCACTTATTATTTTACTCTTTTAACTAAAGTATTTTGTCTCGTTCTGTCGAATGGTGTTTACGCTGTGGTGAAGAGAGACATTTATTTTAATTGTAAGAGTGATTATTGTTTTATGAATAATATTAATATGTTAATTGTAAAGACGCAGTTTGCGGGATATTTTATAATATTTAGTCGACTTGGCGCCTCGAGGTATGGCGCTAAATCCTGTTGAGTATTCAGAAACCATTTCAGGAAGCAATAGCTTTCTTCACGGAAACATCATAATGGGACTACTGGGAATACTCGTAATAAAATTCTAAGAAACATTCCTATCAGAAAATTGATTTTATTGTATCAGAAACTGAAATCCAGTTATTAGTTTTAGTCACTATTGTTTTAGTTCGGAACCAACGAGATAGAATAAATTAGCAATACAGACCCGGCAAATGTTACTTTTAAAAAAGGAGGGTGATAGAAGGGTGAAACCTAAGGGTCGTATTAATCATATTAAAGAAATGATATGGGCCACGTATATATGTTTACGACCTATTATATACGACATATACACAAAAAATCATAGAATTACACTATGACACGAGAATTTCATATATTTATATAGGTAACGGAGCAATTTGCGTTTATAATCTATTATCAGGTTAGCCTATGATACTTATGGATATCGAAATAGGCTATTGAAAAATAATGTACTGGATATTAATATATTATTAGATAGAAACACATATGAAACGAAATAGTTTAAACGTGATTGAGATAGCAATGGACAGTGGATCGTCTTTGCTTCAGATTCCGTGTGTAAGTACGATCCCAAAAGTCGAAAAGAATCGAGAATTAGCGCTAACTACCTATGGCTAGTTCATGGCATAAACGTATTACAATCATGGTTCGCTGGTTTCGCCTTCTTTCAATTCTCTATATATATTACCTTTATATTTTTTACCTTTATTTATTTATCCATAAGTCCATGTGGTTAGTATTGTATTATGCCCAACTGAATTTTCTCACATAGCGGAAACTTGCAAGAAAGCGTTTACTAACATTAGGGCAATCACCGCCAAAAAACTCCCTTTGTCGCTACTCCTTCCTTTGAAGACACTCTCCTTAAAGCCTCAGCTACCATCGGAACACTGACATATTGAATGACGTTCAGTTTCGCTTGAAATAAAGGCTAAGTTAGCCTCTATGAAGCTTGGTGTGCTCGGCGAGACGGTACATCACTTCGAGCCACCGCTTGCAACTCTATAAAGCGCAAATTCGACCCTACATGGAGTATTCTAACGTCTGGGCGGGTGCTCCCCTGTAACAGCTCCTTTCGCTTGACCATATTAAACGAAGAGCGATTTGAATCGTGGAACCAGTGTCTTTTCGAGCGGCTCGATCCCATGGCGTTGCGTAGAGATGTGGGGTCTCTCTGCATTTTCTACAGCTTTTACAATGGAGAATGTTCAGAGGAATTGTTCGGTCTATTACCAGTTGTTTCATAATCGGACATCAAGGCAGAATACAAAATACCATCCGTATCACCGTCCGTTGTTTTTTTTTTATGTTACAGGAGGCAGACGGGTAGGATGCTCAACTGATGTAAAGTGATACCGCCACCCATGGACACTCGCACTGCTAGAAGGTTCGCAAGAGCCCTACCAGCCTTTTAAGAAATGGTAAGCTTTTTTCTTGAAGGAACCTAAGTCGAATTGGTTCGGAAATACTTCCGTGGGGAGCTGGTTCCACAAAGTGTAGATGCGTGGCAAAAACTGAAAAACGCTCAGATATGGAACGACAGTTCAGTTAGACAGGTAGACAGTACAGTTTTCAGTACGGCTTTCGCCGTGGTCGCTCAGCTGTTGACTTCCTTGTATACCTTACACATAGATGGGCAGTTATATATTGCTTAGACGTATGTTAGAGTGTAACTCGTCTGTTTGGGCTCCACATGAATACTGCTTTATATTGGAGCGATTACTCGTTTTCTTAATTACAGATTGTATGGCATCCATCCCTTACTATACCCAACATATAGTATTTGTCTTAGGGATGGTGGGCTACAATAAAGATCCCCGTTAACAAAGGTGTCACGCCTACTGAATGCTGTCTCCGACACAATGGACATCTTTACGAGTATATGTTCGCAGAGGGAGTTAATAGAAGCGACATTGTTTATCTTATCAATTTAATATTATATATTTTACTAGCTGATCCGGCAAACGTCGTTTTGCCATGCCATTTAAAATAAAAAATAGGGGTTGGACGTAGAGGGGTGAAAATTAGTGGTTGTATATATTTTTTAATGTTGTATCATAAAAAAATTAGAAAATAAAAATTTATCTAAAAATTAAAAGAAAAAATTAGGGGTGGACTACCCTTAAAATTTAGGGGGATGAAAAATAGATGTTGTCCGATTCTCAGACATACCCAATATGCACACAAAATTTCATGAGAATCGGCCTAGCCGTTTCGGAGGAGTTTAACTACAAACAACGAGAATTTTATATATTAGATTTAACATTGACGTTATCGTATTAGTACTGTAACGATAGTTATTGTGAAAAATAAATAATGTCCTAAATATACAGTTTTTTACCGTGTTTAGTCCATTGCAATAGAAGGGAATTCTCGCCTTCCTACTTTTAACGTTAAGTCGTGACAGAGATGCTAAAAGCTAGTATTTGAAAGTAGTACTAAAATATAAATAGATTTTTAGTTTAAAGCGACGACAGCCTTTTCTACCAAAAATTGGAGCGTCAAATGAAATAATACGATTTAAGTTATAACGACGACCTCTTTGCAGACTAGGACTGGCAAATCCACCATTTTAACCCGTGTTGGATTTAGTGAAATTTTATGAGTTTCACACATTTTTATTAACTCTTGGTGTAAAATATCTCTGATTTTATTTTAGTATGAACAATTTATGTGTTTTCGGTTCGATGTTTTTAGTGTTATAAAATTAATGAAGCTGCAAAATATATCATTGTTGTAGCTGTTAGTTTATCTGTAAAATAAGTTTTATATAAAATATGTTTTATATAAAATAAGTTTTATATAAAATAAGTTTTATATAAAATATGTTTTATATAAATTAAAGCTATTAACACCTCACATAATCTTAAAACTACAATATAAATAATTATAGGTAAAACAATGTATTTTACAGCCACAATTAAAAGAGAACCGCGCAGTTGTAGAAATTACTATGATGTTTTTATTTTTACACAAATACAATTCTAAAAACATTCATCTCCTGGTTTTTTGAAAACATATATATAAGATACAATTATATTTTGAATAGTTAGGTAAATTATCTTTATCAGTGATTTATTATATTTATAATATTGTTTATTATTATTATTAATTCAATAAGATATGGTCAATATTTAGTAACCAAATATGTTCGACGTGACAGAAAAGAACAGAGCTATCAAAAGGTTAACTAAGTTTTTTGGGTATTTGGATTTTTTGGGTATTTATTCAATTCTTTTATAATCCCGCATTTAGCTTAAATTAATGGTAAAATTTTTGCGGTGCAAGGGAAATTTAATTTTAATCACGTAAATTATTAATATGCAGTTCAATTCAAAATATTTTAAATACAGTAGAACAAATATTGAACGATGAAATTATCACATAAAAATCGCGTTAAAATAAAAAATTATATATCAAAATATGAAAACCTTTTCCCGCATTCAGTTTTAAGTGATTTTTGTTTGCAGTGGGATTTCATTTGATAGAACTTTCAAGTAGACAATCAAAATGCGAATGTTAGTGGAAAAAAATCCCGATGAAATTTTGTGTTTGTTTTTATTAGATAATTATAAAAGAAAAACGAGTGAGCGGTGTTGGCCGAGTGGCGTCATGGTGCGACTCTTATCCCTGTGGTCGTAGGTTCGATCCCCGGCTGTGCACCAATGGACTTTATTTCTATGTGCGCATTTAACATACGCTCGAACGGTCAAAGAAAACAACGTGAGGAAACCGGCTTGACTTGACCTAAAAAGTTGACGGCAAGTGTCATACACAGGAAGCTACTTGCCTATTAGATTTAAAAATGATTATGAAACAGATACATCAATCTGAGGCCCAGACCTTTAGAGGTTGTATCGCCACTGATTAATGTTTTTAATTATAAAAGAAAAAAACACCTTCAATTAAACAGTATTTTTTGGCCTGTAACCAAGTTTGATTTAGCTTTGTTGATCAATCATAGATGACATTTGAATGTATGTTAAATTTTAGTTATTATAAACCGTGCGTGGTTTTGGGGAGAGTAAATATTATTTTAGGTTTGTTCGGAAATCTTCCACAGTCCGTTTCACTAGGCATTTGCTTTTTCGAAGTAGGTAGTTGTTGGATCGGCTCCCAGTGGAGAAGATATATACCTCTTCTTAAAAAAAGAGCACTCTCCTTTCCAAAGAACTGCATATAGGCTGCGGTAACTGTCTTTTATTGCTGTCTCTTAGGCAAAAAAAGAAAATAATCTTAATTTTGTCTTCCTGAAAACAAAATAATTTTTCATCAAACTCGGTTCTCAGACGATGTTATGCGACCAAAAAACAAGAATTGTAAACCGTTCTTCAGACAGTTTTAAGGCCGGCAACACACTTCGGAGCCTTCTGGCTTAACATCAGGTGAGCCTTCTACATAAAAAAAGCTTTTTAAATCACTTAAAATCTATGAAAATTCGCTTATTTAAAAATAATTGTAAATCAAAATCTTCACACCTTTAACACTCATATAGAAACTTGAACTTTTAACGATTAAAAATATACTTTTGCAGCATTTTTCACGACACGAGTGTCACGCGGTGTAAAATAAACAGGCCGTTAAAATTATTTACGGTCGCAGATCATTCATTTTTATTTATGTTTATATGCTTTTTGCACGGATGTGATTTAAATTCTGATTTTAAATAATATCCACTAAAAACAATAACTAACCTTAAAATATAATAACTAAAATATATTATTATATTATATCGACTTAATTGTCTATTTTTTAATTAGTTTTGAGGGTAATTTGAGATACTTTTTCAAATTGTTGAGGGTATGAGTAATGCATAATTTGACACGGCCGCTACCTTTGATTTTATTCTCTTTGAATTTGTTGTTTTTGGTTAGACGTTGCGTAATGGTGGATTTGTAATTATGTTTATTTAATGTCTTATTACGTACAAAATATTCATTAATTCATGAGGGTTTTGTGTGTGTGAACTTTTTTGTGGTCGTACCAAGTGAATATATACAGGGTGGCCAAAAAGTCGTAGATCATACGCAAATAGATGAGGTCATCAGCTGCAAAAAATTGTTCTACGGGAGGTCTCTAAGCTCAACCCCTTCAGAGTTATAATTTATTTTGCGTTTTATAAGAAAATTGACTTTTTGACCACCCTGTATATCGGTCTAAACTTTCTCTTTGTTCCTGTATTAATTGGTCCCAGAGACTGCCGTAGGGATACTACGGCTGACTGTTTGCTTTGTCAAATCAAGGATATATCGAGGTATGTATTCAGGGATTCATATTTTCTGTTAATAGTTATTGTGTATCGCCTACTACGTACTATATAAAGTTCACATATTCTACCACAATGGCGTGCAAATTTGTCTTAAAACGAATTTAACATAAAATATTTATATTATTAAAACGTCATCAAATTCATATTATTTATAATATTTCACACGAATAATGATTAATGGAATAACAAAATTTTCCAAAAGTAGTACATTTAATCGATTTTAAAAACTCTAGTAAGAAGATCTTTTAAGAATATAAAAATCAATCAATCAACAATTTATAAAACATCATACAATGGTAAAAATGCATTTAAAAGTAAATATTTTTTGTTATGAATAGTTCTATTGTTTATCGGTTGAAGTGAGTTATAAAAATTTACTTTGTCACTGGATAACTTTTTGTTTAGTTGTAGCAAAATCAAAGTCGAATCGAATTTGACAATCATATTTGACTATCCACGAATCAAATTAGCAATGATGGCCTAGGCTTGAGCTTGTGACTCATCCCTGAGGTCATAGTATTGACTTTTCTGTTAATGAGCGCTCTTACACTCGCTCGAAATCTTTTGAGGAAACCTGCATGCCTAATGTAGGCCATACACACTACGGTCTACCGGAGAGGTAATCTGTGCAGGTATGCCTGCGCAGGTCAACCGAACAATATGGTAGGTTCAAAAACCTGCACAGGTCTATTCCCACACACATTCCGGTCTACCGTCGACTTGAGTCTAATGTAGGCCATTAGACTCAAGTCGACGGCGTGTGTCCGGCACAGAAGGCTGACCTTGCCTTAATAGGCCTTACTTCCTTGCCTTTTCTAATGAAACACAAACGATCACGACGCAGGTACTGATATCTCACCAAGGCTATAATCCTAGGTATTGACAGACGGGTACGGGTATGTTCTGGTTTTTTTTAATCCCACGTATGGTATGTACGGTTATAACATCGATCTTTATCTTTAATTGAAAAATGTTACACACAAAATACTCGTATAATGAATGAACGTTCAACACATTAGTGTCTATTATTACTAACATTGCATTTAACTCATTGCTTTAGTGTTTGTCTTAATATTACCCCCTCCCCTGATGGGGCAGAGGGCGTCCACAGTTAGACTCCATCGCTTTCAGTCTTGAGCCTCGTATTTCTCCTCGTAAGTTTTACCAGCTCTCTTAGCCTCATCTGCAACTGTACGGCGCCAGGTTTGCTTGGGACGGCCACGCTTCCCCTTTCCTTACGGGTTCCAATCAAGTCCCTGCTTGGGGATATTATTGGAATTTCTTCGGAGTGTATGACCTATCCATTTCCACTCGCGTCGCTTGTTCTGCTGGCTAAAGAGCTCGGCAGCGCTCCCAAAGTTGCTTGTTAGAAATCTTCTCTGTTACCCAGAATACGGCGAAGACAGTCGTTGATGAAGCCTTGACGGTTGACGGTGCTTGAACATACCTAGGGTATCTGGTTGCTGCACACATGTGTGGTCACACTTGTGTAGGCAAAATTTAGTGGCGTACTTAATCAGCGTTAATAGAGGCCTGGATATGTGGATAGCAATTACTTTTAAAATAATTTTGTTTTAAGTGAATGTAATAAGATTAGTTCCGTAAATGGGTTTTGGCAATGACTCTCGAAGGAATGGCCAAATTGTATGAATTTTGTTAAGACATTAGTCGGAGTTTTCATCCAATTATTACGCTTGGGTTGTCTCTTGAGACCATTGAGTTTTAAATATATTTAAATGTATTTCGTATAAACTAATTTAATTATTTATCGAATCAATTAAAGATGTAATTTGGTTAAGTACTCGTGTATCACAAAATGTTAATGAACTGCCAGATTAAAATGATTTTGCAATTCATTAATTTCCAACACACAAATATAAAGTCAAGGGCGGATCCAGCTTTGGCGCCAGGAGGGGGTCACATAGTCGTGGTCAAGTCAAGAACTTATAATTTAATTTTGATAACAATAGATACAAGTAAAAAGTAGGTATTTTATTAATGTACGTAAGTATTGCAATTAAAAATATTTATTCTTTATTGTACACTTGAAAAACTTAACACATAATATTGTGTAACTTAGTACATACAGGTTGGTCCAACTAGTGACGTCAATAATTTTTTTTTAGATTCCTCACACCTGGGGGCATACGAAAATACCCCATGTATGTTTCGCGATTTTTTGTAGTTTTCGATTTATAATTTTTTTTGTGTTTTTTGAATGTTTTCTGCCAGCGAGGTTTCAAAAATTCCTATCTTTTTTTGTTGTAGGTATTTTGCAGTTTTTTTTCTGTGAAATGATTGTCTTAAATGTTGTTCAAATAAAAAAATCTCAGCTTCCTATAATTAGTTAAAGCTACTCAAAAAAAAGTTTTAAAGTTAGAAGTTTAGTTTTTCGCTGGATTTGTCCAAACATTCGACTTCAATTTAAAAATACAAAAAGAAGTTTCCATAGGTTCTGGCTACATGATACAGCATTAAAAAATACATACAACCCCCAATTTTCACCCCTCTACGATCAACCCCTATTTTTTATTATAAATGATATACATGGAAAAACGACGTTTGCCGGATCAGCTAGTATTGTAATAAATTTTCAAAACTCCTTCCTCCAACTTGAATACATAACGATAACGATTGGGGATTTTTCAAAGAGCTGGTTTACCCGAAGGAAAGCTACTTTTTTTTAATGGGTATTAAAATCACACTATAAAGTTTAATTTACCATAAGAATAATAAAAATCGAAAAAAAAACATTATTAATGCTTCAATGATTTTTAGCCTATCCACCTTAAAGGCCGATTACATCAACAAAATACCAATTAAGTACCATTTGTTTTCTATGATTTTGGTAGCTTAGAACCCTGAGGAGTTTTTAAACTTAGCCAGAAGCTATGGAAACTTCTTTTTGTATTTTTAATTTGAAGTCGAATGTTTGGGTAAATCCAGCTAAAAACTAAACTTCTAACTATAAAACCTTTTTTGAGTAGCTTTAACTAATTTTAAGAAGCTAGGATTTTTTTTACTTGAACATCATTTAAGACAATCATTTAACAGAAAAAAAACTGCAAAATACCTACAACAAAAAAGATATGAATTTTTTAAACCTCGCTGGCAGAAAACATTCAAAAAACACAAAAACATGTATAACTCGAAACTATAAAAAATCGCGGAACATACATGGGGTATTTTCGTATCCCCCAGGTGCAGTGTGACGAATCTAAAAAAAAATTATTGACGTCGCTAGTTGGACCAACCTGTATACACGTACATATTACCATCTTCTCTTGAAGACAACCAGAGAAACACTATCACGTATTTTTTTTTTTTTGAAGTGGAATCTCGCTGATGGCCTTTAGGGCCTTTACAGCTCAGCTCGGGCTGTTTTGGCGAGCTTGGCTCGGCCTCACTATCACGTACGGAATGAGGCAGCCTATTTATATTACATAACCGTGGTGAATGATTTGTCATAACAGCTAGAGGTATGTCGAGGGGTATTACGCTAAACTTCGCAAAAGTGAAGAGATGGTACGACAAGGGATTCCATCAAACAAAATAGAAACAGACAAAATACATATATTTTAATAACTAAATCAATTTTTCTTTAACGTGGTTTCCCGAAACGCGTTATTACGTCATTTACGTCAACGGGTACGTTTTCATGAACGTGGAGAAGTGCCAGTCCGGTTAGGCGATCTTCAACCATTGAAGATCTTAGCCACGATTTAATTCTGCGCAATGTAGAGAAAGACCTTTCTGCTGTCGCTTCGCTGACAGGGTAGTGTATCCAATTTTCCTATATTAGTATACATATTGATGTCACAATTTAAAATATGACTATGTTATGATATGTTGAAGTTTAGTCGTTCCGATTCCGATTGAGGTAAGGTCTAGCTAGACGTTTCATAGCAACAAGCGCGCGCAAGTGTGGCGCGGAAAATTCAAATTTTCGATGCGTTCATTCCCAAACGTTTGCCATCATACAAAGTTATTATATTATATTAATTAAATATTGAAGGTATGTAGTTACATATAATCTGTATGGTGACAAATTTATATATAAAATCATTATGTTCAATTAGTGGTCCACCTAAGTCCTGCTCAGGGGGGGGTCATGACCCCCATGACCCCCCTGGATCCGCCGTTGTATAAAGTATTTACATTTTTTGTAATCTAAATAGTAATAATAATGATACTTATAAATTAATAAATAAAAAAATTTACACAAATTTAAAAGTTTGGTCCCTGTGGCGGTGTACCTTTAACGCTGGCAGGATTTACTCTCTGTATTGCGATACTTATTCGTTGAGCGAGGAAAGCACCAGGTCTAGGGTCACCGGTACTATCTACTAGCCGCTAACTTAAATCTTTAATCAGCAATTAGTTTTAAATTAAAAAAAAGTCAGTGGTGCTACCACCTTTTTAGGTCTGGGCCTCAGATTTCTGTATCTGTTTCATCATCATTTGTTTATCTAATAGCCAAGTAGGTGATCAGTCTCTTTTGATTTTCTTTTTTGGCTTATGGCAAGCCGGTTTCCTCACGATGTTTACCTTGACCGTCGAACGAATGTTAAATGTGCACAGACAAGTTCGTTGGTGCACAGCCTGAGAACGAAGCTACGACCTCAAGGTTGAGAGTGGCACGCTAAAGCCACTAAACCAACACTGCTCAGTTTTTATTATATATGTACAATTCAAGAGAATTTTAAGAAAAAGAAATCGTACCTGTGTTTTGTTATATAGTGGCTATTATAGATTCTATCCCGATTTGTATGACTTAAGACAAGTTGTACCCATCTTAGCTATATACGAGTATATGAACCTCTTTTTGTCTCTGCTTTTAATTTTTCCTTAACTTAGCTATTGTTGTATAAGCCATAGTAATTTATTGTCATCGTACCTATGAACAAACTATTGCTAATAGAATTTGTATAAATTTAATTATTTTAAATATTATATTTATTTACCCAGTTTAACATGACAATAGACAAGAACAGATTATACGTAATAACCCTGTTAATGTAAACAATACCCACAGATATAAAATATTCATACTAAATACATACAGAGCATTAATGTTTGTCAGTAACCATAATGTTTTAATGTTGACAATTTTGTTGTCTTTACTTAATACATTGTTAGTTTAGTATAACGATAATCTATCATTTTGCATCATGCATTACCATAAAGAAAAAAAAAATACTTCAAAACTTGTTCAAAAAACTTTATTAAATTTAATTAAATACCAAACTGAATTTATTTCAATTTTATATTTATCAAATTTTAATTATAACTAGGT
Source organism: Pieris macdunnoughi (assembly GCA_905332375.1). Lineage (NCBI taxonomy): Eukaryota > Metazoa > Arthropoda > Insecta > Lepidoptera > Pieridae > Pieris > Pieris macdunnoughi. Next base: position 1,576,093 of record CAJOBZ010000067.1, on the reverse strand, counting down.
TAAGAATATTGTCAATACTGTATATCTAAATATTATTGAGAAAAGATATTTAAGTTTATAATTTAGTAAAAAATATATGTGATTTAGTGAAAATAATAATTAAATTAAATTAGCAAAAAAAGGTACTGTTTATGTGGACCTTACATTGTTCGTTTTTATCTAAAGGTTCGTTTTTATCTGTACTAATAAATTGTTTATGTACATTTTGGATATCCATAGCAATAATGTTGGATTATTAGCTGTATTGACTTTTATATTTGTACTTAACCAGACTAAATTTCAATTGAAAAACAAAATTTGCAAAAAAAAGAGAAGCAAAATTCTCGAGACAATTTGTGAGCAGACAACGTTTAGTTTTTGTCGGAGGTCGTTACTTTAATTAACAATTAAAGTAACGTACTTTGTTAAATTAACCGTTTAGTAATATTTATCTTTGTCTCTGTTTAGAATCAATTAGTTCTACTGTCTTTTGTTTATGTGAGTACAGATTAAAAACTTCATTAATGCGAATTATATGACCACATTTCATATAAAGCAAATCGAAACGTCATGTTACGTAAATTTTGTGTCTGTCAAATGGTTGCTTCCGTATACGAATGTTTAGAAAAAAGCTAACTAAATTTTTAACTGCCGTTAAACTTTCAAAAGTCAAACAAACTGCCTTTTATAAAATAAAAAATACGATGTATTTTAAAAAGTACCAATAAAATACTGGATTTAAATAACAGTTCATTTGTTTCAGGCTTATTCACAATAAAATGGCGGGAAATGTTAGCAATTAAGCACAGATGATAAATCGCTTTGTCACAGATAAAATACAATTGAAATAAATCGCTCGTAAAATGATATTAATTGAAGTGGGTTCAGATTTAGACTTATATCTTAATGAGTTCAAATTATTATGATTTATTTAAGAGTTTCTTTGTCTGTCTGAAATGTCGTCTTGCCTGTGTATGTATGGGACAGAAACATTTCTGACTCTTTTTTTTTACATAATAGGGGGGCAAACGAGCTTGCGGGACGACCAAAAAGGGCAGTCTTCGCAGCCCATTGACACCCATTTTTAGTGGGTGCGTTGTCAGCCTTTAAATTAATTTATCATCATTTTAAGGCCTGCACGGTTTGTGCGTCAGCCATACAAAAAAGATATTCTGTGCCAACCAACTCCACACGTTGTTTCACACAGAATCGAATTCTAAACCAAAGAAAAGTAACCATTTCATCACGGTTGATTTATTATTAACATGTGATTTTTATTTAGAGGAGAACATTTTATTTAGTAAGTATTTACATTAACAGATGGAAAGGCGTAGAGGTGCTACGCCTTTCCATCTGTTTAATCGTGACTTTTGTAATTATACAATTGTTATTTTATTTATTCTTTTTTTATAAATGTATAATTATCATTTTATGGATTTTAGAACCCATCATTGTGATTCATGACTCTTAAGAATAGCTTTCGGTTTTTTTTTAAATTTCAGTTTGTAATTATATGACTACATTGTTATGTGTATTTTTTTAAAATTCCACCGTTGTTCTGTCAGTCTGTCTAAGTATGCCACCTTTTAAAGCATTTATTACACCGTCAGTCTATCTTGTCTTATTCCTAATATTTTTACTACTTATTTTGTCAACCTAAACACAAATATTGACTTTATATACATTTTGCAGACTTATAATTATGATATTAAACAGGAAATAACATGAACTTCAATTAAAATAATATATCGTAAGCGATTCACACAAATACCTTTTGTTAATGTCTTTTATACGAGTACTACGCAGTTGCTGAAATAATTGTAATAATTAAATGCCATTTAATCCGATAACGCTGCATTTCATTTAAATGCCGGACCATGGCTCTTTGTGGACAGTTTGGATATGCAGATTACGTGTACGGGCAAAATAGAAATGTCTCCTTAACACTGTTGCAATTGTTTTTTATTTAAATTGAGAAAAAGACGCTAGAAGCACGACGCCGTGTATTTAAAGGTACCTTGAAGAAATAATTATTGAGATTCAGGAACAACGGATGTCGAGGTGATACTGCGTTTAACAATTATAGGCTGTAATTTTTTGTCTGTAGTAAGTTTTCAGATATATCCTCATTATCGGACGTCGAGGCTGAATACGAAACTTCACCAGACCTCGACGTCCGTCGTTCCATAATTGAGCGTTTTAAGGCAGTCTTTGCTGCGTACTATCACTATGTGATACCAGCTGCCCACTGACATATTTCCGAACTAATTTGACTTAGGGTCAAGAAATTCAAATTTTTAAACGATGGCAACGCATTTGCGAGGCTCTGGCAATGTGAGTGTCCATGGGCACCAGTATCACTTTCTGAGCGTCTTGCCCGTTTGCATAAAAATCCCCGTATTTCACATAAATATCCTTATATGCAAAATATTTGAAAACTTGCGTTTCTATATATTATGTTATTTTAATTTATTATTATGAAAAATTTTCCTCGAGTAACTTTGATAGTATATGAGATAATCTTTTATAATTAAGATACATAATGGAAAAATAAGACGATAAAGAAAATTGGTAATGAAAATTAGGTCCCCATTGACGTATTTCCAATACATGTCAAAGCCTTAACGGTTATTTATTACTAAGTAATTTATTTTCAGATCGTAGTGAATAGAAAAATGGCTTTTTTAAATTACCTTTTTGATTTGTGTAAGTCGTTGTTAACCAAAATAATGTGATTTTTGACACTAAACAGTTTATGTTTTCGGCAAGCATTTCGCTTCGAAATACGAGGTTTTAAGATCTTTTGATCTAAAGACTAACTGAAGTAGGAATAATAATAAAAAAAAATGCCTCTTCACAATATTGCATTTTACGGGTTTAAATGCTGCAGGTACTGACCATCTTTGAGAGAGGAGTCTATATAGGACTATAGAAGTCCTGTGGTAACTAGCCTTTCATCGCGGGCAGAAAATTTACAAAGGGATGACTACATACTATGACTAAACTAAAGTAATAAACAAATGAAAATAAAACTGAAGCATGATTTGTTGTATTTAATTAATTAATTGAATATCAAATGGATATGGATAGCAAATTTTCTGTTGCATTGATATCAAGGCTTTTTAGAAATTTAGTAACAGCTATTTGTATGTATCGGAAAGTTGCGTACCTGGGCCACGTGTTGCACCACGCTAATACCTCCTTCAATTAATTATAATGGGTAAAATCCAGGGTAAACGTGTTGGGTAGAAGGAAGAAATTATGTTTTTTTTTAAATATAATAGGGGGCAAACGAGCTTGCAGGACGACCAAAAAGGGCAGTCTTCGCAGCCCATAGACACCAATTTTTAGTGGGTGCGTTGCCGGCCTTTGAGGGAGGATTACACTCGATTTTTAAACATTTGGAGCTCGTATCTCTGAGGGAAGACCCCCACCGGGAGTCGATTCCACAGTTCGCTAGTTTTGGATTTGCAACGTTAGGGAGTGGACGGGTATTGCAACTGCGGAAGAGTTTCTGCATCTGGCACAGGACAAGACACGCTTTAAGAGACTGACGGTCAACCTCTAGATATGGTGAGGCACTAAAGGAAGATTTGTATGAGTACTATATTATATATTTGTTACTATATATATAAAACAGAATAAAGACATTTTGTAAGATTCGTTTCCTTAGTTCTATTCCTACAAGACAAACCATAGACATATTGTAAGGTACGTAAAATTTGCCGTTTAAAATGACCTTGGGAATGTAGCATCAATTTTTCTTTAAAACAAATTTAATATAAATCTGAATTTAGGTTAATATAATGCAAATTCCATCGCTAATTGGTACTATTTTTAACCAAATCAGAAGGTCAAGAGCTTTTTTAATAACTCCGTGAATGCCACCCAAATTAAAATATATCTTTTCACAGATTTGAATAGTCTGTTTTCGCAGAAAATTATTATGAAATTAATCATGGAAATACTTATATAACTTTTTACTTTTTTAAAGATACCTCAAAAGAGGTGTTATATTTTAAGATTAATATCTTTGGCACCATTGATTTAAAAATTTAAGATACAATTAAGAAATGTTTAAGCCAAATGAGTTATAAAGAATTAGGACCAAATATTTAAATTAAGAGTCTACAAGTCTGTGGCATTGGCGCTTAAATAGAATTTAAATAAGGAATACTTATGTTCAAAAATCGATTCCATAAATTATTTCAGAACTAATTTAAATACTTCGCGCTTTGTATTTGTTAGATTTGGTTTTATGCTCTGACATTTTTTATGTTAAGAATAATTAAGTGCCTATTTCATTTTTAAATTAGGTCTAAAATTTGCTCAGATCCGCTGTAATAAGTAATTATTTCGCCCGTTATATCAATTAAATAAACGAGCATTTCTACTGGTATGTATAGACGCTGCAATTATTTGAAATTCAGCTACCGCTAGTGCCAAATGCTTTAACTGAACCAATTCTAAGCTAAACATTATAATTATTGTGTATGGAACATGCGGTGGTTTGTAGCTGCATTTTCGCTGAAGTTAAAGTGAAATATCATTGATATGCAGAGGAGACAATATGACATCATAAGAGAATTTCAAAACGATGTACCGCGCCCGAGGGACAGATAAGGAATAATATATTTCGCGGGCTTTTCACAGTTGCCCACAAACGCAATGCGGCATTATGCAGAATGGAACGTCCCTGCTCTTCTATTTTTAAATTAAATACGTTCCTTTCCTCTGAATGTATGCGGTTTTTTAGCCTATACACAGTGGATACAAGGCTTTTTGCACTGTTACATTTCAAGACATAGGCTTGGAATATTAAAGCTTTAATATCTGTGGTGATTTCAAGCGCAAAGCTATTGAGATTGCTTTTCCGTAATTAATCTGCCAAATGCATCTCGGGTTTCAGTACTTTAATGGATATGACAATAATGGAACCTATCATAACAACTATATGATATTAGGAATTGTAGCGCACTGAACAATTTAACATTAAGTTCTCCCAGCGGTTTTACCCACATTAATTTAATACGAGTATATTAAATATCTGTGCGAGTTAAATTTAAATGTTTTACCGAATTTTATGAAAATTAAAACTTATTTAAATTATTGGCGGTTGTTTTAACACAAATGATTAAAGGATACTTTTTAAAAGTACAACAAAAAAGTAATCTAACTATAATAATATCTATATGTTACCATTTGAACCCAGAACGGCTATGACCATCCATATTTTTATCTATAATACCCTTAAACTATTATTATTAAATACAAAACGATATATGTATATATCACATTATTTAAGTAAACAAACGCTTTCAGCTTTGTTGCGCCGATTATAAGAAGAATATGAAACTTTTTTATTCTCTAAATAATTACATAGATATTGGCATCGTTTAATGGGCATGAGTAATTAGCTTACATTCCCTGTACGCACTGTCAAATGTCATAGGCGTGTCGAGTCATTTGCTTTGCTCTGTTTGTTCATAACAATATTTGTACTTTGGTTCGTTAAGCAACGATTTCAAACTAAGAGACAATTAAATCAAATCAATTTAAATTTGTTAAAGTAATAGAAGAAATCTCAATGATTAACCAAAGCAACAATAAAAACCAACGGCCAATCAACTCGATCATAATATTTCCTGTGTTAAACTCATTAACAGAAAACACACACAGAAAAGTAAGTTCGTTTAATATATTACGTATTAAACAAATTTTCTATCGACAATTTGGTAACTTTAAGATTTATTAGCAACGGGCGACATATTGTTTCAAAGGCGATATCGAAAACAAACGATTTGTATGGTTATAACTTATAAAGTAATAAATAACTTTATCTTGACAACCTCTGTGTGGTCTTGGAAGAAAGAAAATAATTTAACTTGTCTCAGATATATGGCGAGTATAATTTATAATTTTTAGTAAGATTTAGAAATCGGCATAGTCAAAGTCAAAATAATTTTATTCATGTAGATAAACAAGTTAGGCCGGGAGATAGTGACCAAAATACATAGTTAGTCATTTGTACCAGTATGGCGGTTTTACAGGGGTCTTATTACGAAATTAAAAAAAAAAAATTGATGATCATAGCGCTGGCCCGGCAGTGTCATGCCATACTACTCTGGTGTGACTTACAGCCCGCCATACCGACGCGAATGCAATGATTAAAAAAATCAAAATTCAACCATTTGTACCAGGCTAATTTTTTCACAGTTAATCATCGTCGTGCAGCCATTTACGAAAATCCCATGCTTTTCTGACAGTTCCAAATGGCCGCCATACCGCCGTAAAATCAGCAATTTTTTTTGCCAAGCGATTTGTACCAGCCTAAAATTTTGTTCAACAGTCCCTGTATCATAAATAGAAGTCTGATAATGCCATACCTGTGGGAGGCGGCGAAAAAAAAAATTGCAGATTATCTATTACATTTACTTCCAGTTCACAATTTAAGGGCCTAGAACGGAAGAGAAGAACTGGCAATAAACTCTCTGCCACTCTTTTTAATCGCCAAGTTTTTTGTTTTACACAACGTTTGTAAGGAATTGCAACCATTACACCATGTTCCACATGACATCTTAAGTAATAAATAATAATAAAATAAATTAAAAACAAAGATTTATCCTCTATCAATCAACAGGAGGCATGGCGAAACAGGAGCACGCAATTACAGTCTCGTGTTGTTTATTTAATCGTGTTTTCTTCACGGACAACGTCAGCGATCAGCTTTCTGTGCCACGCCGATTTTCGGGTCTAAGATGTGACGATCTCCTCACGATGTTTTTCTTCACCGTACGTGGCGGTACAAATATCTTTATCACCAACAAGCAGAAAGTTTAATATGCAATGAAGTGTACTGATTGGAAACTTGTAGATCAAACTTTACCTAGCCTTTGATCGTAATCTTTGGGTTTCAGTGTTCAAAGGAAATTATATGTGACGTAGAATTCACGAGTTAAAATGTTATGTTGGATACTAGACATTTAACATAGTATTTTTAAAACAATATCAAAATAGTTGATTCAATACTAATTTACAGGCTATTTAAAATAATAGTTTGTCTTGTTGAAAAATTTTTTTTTTGTATGAATTATAGTTATCTTTTTCTTGTGTGTCTATACCAAAGAGACTGGGTTCGTTTATGGAATATAGTGAGTAAAAGTTATGTTAAACATATTACGTAATAAATACATAATAAAAATAATTAAAAATTAAAACAAATTTTAAAAGTTTGTTCCCTATGGCAGCGACCTTTAACGCTGGCAGCATTTCCTCGCTGTATTGCGATTACTTATTCGTTTTTCTAGATTAGTTTTAGACTATACAAATAATTTACAATGATCGCAAGTTTTGATACTGTATTTAAATTCTAGGTACATATTAATACAGCTTATTGTTTATATCTCAAATTATGTTTGACTTTTGGCTGTGGTGAAGTGGGATAAACGTGGGTTGACTTTGTGAATAATAATACATATATGTATAATGTATATTGTATTACCTGGGGCTATGGAGCACTCGATTCTTCAATTGAAACTAAAAGACAAAGTAAAAAACAAGGTGATACGAAGCCGTACAAAAATAAAAGACGTTGTAACATATACAAAAACGCTAAAATTAAAATGGGCCGGTCACATTAGCTGCATTTGTGATGGCAGATGGGTCAAAAAGACCCTTACTTGGAAGGGCCCAGTGGGAAAAAGAAAGAGTATGCCCACCAAAAAATTGGGAAGATGAAATAAAAGCTATCCCTTTGGGAAAAAACTGGAAAATTGTCGCAACAAATAGGGACAAATGGAAGAATCTGGAGGAGGCCTTCACTCCGTCGGAGTTCGAGTACTAGTGTAAAACTCAAAAGACATGGACTTACTGTAGTTATAGTGTACTCGAATAAAGGCTATTTTTATTTTATTTATATTGTATTACCTACAGTAATATAGTCTCTATGTTTGAACAAGTAAATATTCCATCTCAAAACTCGACTAAAAATCTTATGTTTAAAACAAGGTAAATGTGAATTGTTTAAATAAAATACGAAAATAACCGTCAAACACAGACGTACCTTGTTAAGATGCAATCTGTAATGTAATATAGCCTTCCTTGGATATCTTCCAAGACATTTTTTGTCGAAAAATATAATATTCGTACGAGCTTCGGGTTAACCATTAGGGTTGATAAAATATTCTTTTTATATTTTCCTCGATCTAACAAGGAATTAATTTTAATGAATGTTGAGTTTCCGCTTTATTTTCACCTGAAAATGTGAATTGAAAGTGTTTAAAATTAACATGTTGTAGACTTTGTGGGAGATTATCATTTCGTTGTTACGATAAAACAGATTTAAAAATGCCATTTATTTAGTTATAAAGAATTTAATACCAAATGGTATATTGGGGCAAAATTTGCGTTGCAATTGCTTGATTTTTTGCATTGACACCACAAGATCGGTCCACAGAATGATAGAGTAGCAATACTTGAAATAAAAAATCGGTTGTCTGTAAAGTCGGTCTACTGACGATAGTTGGACGTGACAACGTCATAAGAAAATATCGATGGAATGGTTTCATTTTTCAAAAGAAAATTTTAATTTTATTTGTTTGATAGATATTTTGAATGGATATATAGAGACAGATGTCAAACGCTGCCGATAGCGGAGGCCGATTGTGCCTCTTTGTCGCTCCTTCCGTGCTCTCGCTTGCACTTTAAGCCTTAAATGGAACGCCTCATGCGTCATGTTTTTTCGTGCGTGCAGCCGGCTCCATCGAATTATAAGACGTTGTCACGTCAAAAAGACACTCCTTATTGTGATTTAAAATATTCGTCTTCTTCAGTCGCACTCTACATTTCTGAAGGTCGTGTTAGTGGTGCCGCACTCCTCTCCCCTGTCATCAGGAAGCCTCTGCGCCTGGATGATGGTAAGACCTGTAAGACCTTTACTTGATCGGTCCAGGTCCACGTCTGGAGCCCTCCATTCTGCCAGTCACGATGAGTTTTTCTAAACGTTTCTATTAATTATTGTATTTATTTGGGATCAAATGAAATTGAGCTTTTCTGTTGTACTGCTTGCACAATACAACACATTATTTTTCACAGAGTAACAAAACGAGTAGCATGAATACCGATAACACAAAGTTTACATTATTGTAAGTACTACCCTCTGACAGATCATCAACAGAATATTATTTAAATACATATATGTTATATAAAATTATATATTTAACAATTTAAAACATACAAAAACTATTAATGTTGGCTACCGTTAGGCTACAGGCTACAACTGGCTGGACTGGTTGGAGATATAATTGAATTTGTTTGGTGCTCTTTTGAATCGGTTGGTTTCAATAGACCAACTATTCATCGAAACCGATTAACTTTTAGAACACAGATTTATTTGATTGTACGCCCAAATAGCTTTATTGCTAATTCTATGCCACAAAACAAAGTCCAATTATTTTTTTACTTTTATTAGTGCGATGATATAATTTGTAATTGATAAATAATTGTAATGTTATATAAAACAGAGTTTTAAATTTATACATTTTATACATCGTAAATACCATCAAAATCTAGCTTTGAGGAAATTCCTGTTTCCTGAAGCACTGATATTCAAGTAACAAGTAATATGATAGCATATACATTCCATATTTATATACAACCAATGTTGTGGCTACAAGTGTAGGGCATATAGGCATTATTCACCTCTTATAATATAAATTATTCATTGGATAATTTAGCTCACAATACCTCGGGTAGTAAGTAAATACGCATTCTTACCAATTGTTTCAAACATTTGCATTGATATAAAGATAAAGATAAATAAAAAAAAAATAAAAAAAATTCTTACGAATTGTTTCTTCTTTAGTTAGCTATATTTTGAGCAAAGTTATTAAAAGGAAAAATATTTATTCTGAGTGGGGTGGGGTTCATTTAAAAAATCGATTCAAAGCTATAAATATAATAATACTAGCTGCCCCCGCGAACTTCGTTTTCCTTTATACCTGGCCTACCTGTTTAGTACATATCAACATGAAAACTTTTTAGGTATTTCTGTGATTTTTCTCTATATAAACCCCAGAGTTCAAGTTATAAGTTCTTAACTAACAAATAAAAAATAGGAGTTGATCGTAGAGGGTAGATGAAAATTAAGGGTTGTATGTATTTTTGTATGCTGTATCATAAAAAATAAAAACAAATATTTTGTCTAAAAGATAAAAAATAAAATTTTGGGGTGGACACCCCTTATCATTAAGGGTTTGAAAGATAGATAGTAGCCGATCCTCATATTTAAAAACTTCATAAGAATCGGTCGAGCCGTTTCGGAGGAGTATGGGAACGAACATTGTGAGACGAGAATTTTATATATTAGATACTCTTGTAATAAGAACAACAAATTTAATATTTTTAAAACATGACAGGTTTGTAAAAATAAATATGTTTCATCCCTAGTGATATAAACAAATGTGTGTTGAGCGTTGTTTAGCAAATAGCTTTCCCGAGTTGGGTGCGGTTAGGGCAATATGTGGCCTTAGGGAAACTATCTACTGTAATAAACCGTATTCTTGGTTATTCACCAGAAATCTCTGAAAATGTTCCCCGCACGTAATACATCACTGTTATACTTTATTTGCGAAAGGCGAGTATGAACTCAACTTTGAATTTTGAATTTCGAACGTATATTTTGACAAGTATGTCAGTTTTGCGGTACACGGGTAAAATATAATAAATGGTTGTGTAGTGTATACTATGTTTTAAAGTTTATGAATATAATATCTCCATTTTATTAGTAACGAAGGTTTAATCCATTATAATAATAACCAAAAAAGATATAAGATTTCATTGAATTTTTTTGGTTTTATAAATTATGTTATGTTTCCCACTGTTGCACTCGTAATTCTTATTATTCTTAATACAGCTTAGTAGTGATAAGGACGTCCATTGCACTATTTTTAAGTATATTGTTTATATTATTTCCAAAAAAAAGTGTTAACAAAATATATAATTTTATTTTAGCATATATCTAGATTTTGATGTGAAACATCTATAGCCGCACGTAAAACCGATTTCTGGCTTTTTCACGTCTATATGATATATCTTATATATATATACCATATATATATATACAGTCTATATGCAGTAGTGTGTACGGTGTGTGTATTTCGAAGTCACTGATTAAACGAATTAAGTAGTCACGATTTGAAATAAATTCGTATTTTTTTGTATTTAATGAAAATAAATGTTTATTCAATAAAAAGTCATCGTTATCTGGAAAAAAAAATCGTGATATTTTATTTTATCACTATGACATATTTAGTTCCTATCACAATCTGTTCTTTTCTGCATATTACTTTTACAAATAATGTCGATGTTTTACATCTGCCAGGCGTCACTTGACGGCTCACATTTTTTTTACTATGGTTTAAATAAGTATACAACTAATTAATACGTCGGGGTTCTACTACAACTTCTAGACGCAAGCTTCCGCTCGTAAAGTTAGCTTTTTGTAAGTTTCGGCGATTAATTATTTATGAACAAAATTCCTATTTTATTCTGTAAATAGTAAGACTATAAGAATCATCAACAAACTTCTTCATGTTTAAATATAATTAATATTATTCATTAATTTTTTGTAAAGATATAATTTGTTGAGTATGGTAATTATTTGGGCGGGGGGGGAATCAATATTTATTAGTTATACGTTAAACCAAAAAGAATATTAAATTACTTTGTAAACGTTTCAACCAATAAATATTTCAACTAAATATACATAAAACTATCATGCATATCACAAAAATGCATGGAATAAAAAGTTGATTTAATAAATCCTCGTTATGCAATGGATTCTAGTAGGCTGCTCTTATGAAATTTTATTCGTTGAATATATGAAATTGCCATTTTATGACAGTTCGTTGAACGAACAAATTTACCAAAATGATAATTTTTATGCTTCACGCATTCATAATATGAAAATTCTGAACGCTTAATATTTATTTAAATAATCAAGTATTTCACTATTATCTTTATCTGCTGTTAAACTGTGTTTTTCTGCTGATCGGGTTCCATAACTGGAAGTCTAAAATAAAAACGAGCCGTTTCTTCTAAGAAAAAATGCAATTTTCAATCTATGGCGTTCCGTTTCTCCTGCGTAATATTTAGTCCTAGCATCCGAAGTATGATATTTATAGAAAAGGGAGTGCACTTGCCCCAGCACAAGCTTACACAAGCACACAAAACTATAAGACGTAAAAGGCTGCAGCGCCAGTACAGGTAGGTTTTTTTTTAATAATATGTTAGCCAAAATGTATAATTTAAAGATGTCTAAATTAATAGGACGTATAAAAATACTATTAATATAAATTCAACTCTTGGAAAGGACGGGGAAAAGTTGTCACTTTAGCTTATATTTGAAATATTATATAGATTCGAAGAAGTGTGCAGTGTGAGTACGACATATTATTGAAGTTGTTTGTTCCTGCTATACTTGGCGATATAGAAAGCTGGTGCGGCCGCGGAACAGGCGAAAATAATAAACGGCAAAAATATAGGAGTCTTTCCTCTAAATTTATTTTTTTTCTCTTTGGAGAAGACTCCGATGGGACGGGGGGTTAAAATTCTCATGCTGTTCTCAGGTCTTCTTGACTTGGCCCTAAAATTAACAAAAAAACCTTGTTCAACGTTTTGAAAACTTTTTCATTCCGATTACGATCTAAAAAGCCTAGTTTTCATGTAAATTTAAAGTGCTTCACGTTCTGGGTCTTTCACTGAGATAAAAGTTTTTATTGAATTGAAAAACTTCTGGCGAAATTCCCGCCCATAAAATAAAAATGACGGCATCGTTTTAAATGTCACGTGCGGATAGCTGACAGCGAGAGTTTTTTCGTAAAAATCCAGATCTACAATGCCCCAAGGACATCATAAAATCATTTTCAAGCACAGGTCAATAAATTCGTTCGATTGTAACATAATTTACGTTATAATTCAGAATTTTAATTTCAAAAAAACTTTATATTTAATTAATTAAATTCAAATTCATTTAGGTAACCCAATGTATACGTATGGACGTCAATAAAGGAATACATACTAAATGCTTCTAACTTTTACATCTACTGCCAGTTCTCAAATCAAGGGCGTAGAACGGGTGAGAAGAACTGGCAATAGACTCTCCGCCATTATTTTTAATCGCCAATTTTTTTGTTTTAAAAAAGTTTGTAAGGAGCATAGTGAAATAGGAGCACGCACTTATATTCTCGTGGGAACAACACGCAAATACGTAGTCGAAATAACTAATTTTAATATAACAATTAAATTAAATTAAACCTACGGTAATTCCCATCGAGTGTAGGCAGGCTCATGAGCTCTGCTAATTATTTATTCGTTTTAGAATAAAGAGGAAAGTAAATATTGGAAAAAAAAGTCTTAGCTGTCTACCATAACATACAATTTAGCTTATTTATAGGAGGTTGTTAGATAACTCTTTCTTCTTAGATAAATATGTTAAAAAACCTAACGTTCTATTATTTAAACTTAAGATAATTAAGTCATTATTATAGTTAGAGAGTGTTTTGCTGGTTATTTTCTTTTGTAAAATTTGTACTAGCTGATCCGGCAAACGTCATTTTGCCATGTATATCATTTATAATAAAAAATAGGGGTTGATCGTAGAGGGGTGAAAGTTAGGGGTTGTATGTATTTTTTTATGCTGTATCATAAAACAATAAAAAATAAGTAATTTATCTAAAAATAAAAAAAAAAATTTAGGGGTGGACTACCCTTAACATTTAGGGGGATGAAAAATAGATGTTGTCCGATTCTCAGACATACACAATAAGCACACAAAATTTCATGAGAATCGGTCAAGCCGTTTCGGAGGAGTATGGCAACGAAAACTGTGACACGAGAATTTTATATATAGTACATATTATGTATGATGTGGTAAACTTGAATAAATAAGGCAATAAAATAAGAGTTGACTTTGTCAGAAGTCGAATTGAATGTGTGTCAACTACTATTAAGATACTATAAAAATATTATTGGGAAATAAATTACCCGTTTGGAATTTTTGGTAATCGGGTAATTTTACCTATCATTAAATTCACATTTTACATATATATGGTTCTGCATTCAATTCTTGGCAAAACAATCATAAATGTTTTTGATATACCAATGATAAGCTACTTGCGTGATTAAAATGTCAGCCCTATCAGGAAGTCTTCTCTAAATATGTATATATCATATATATGTTTTATGGATACAATAATTAATTACTTACAATATCATATTAACCTAAGCTGAAAATAAAATTGAAAGTTTGGTCCATGTTGCAGAGTCTATCTACCTTCATACATTTTATGTATCTTATACAAAAAGTATGGTACATTGGGAATCAATTATTTATATATATTCTTTGTACCAGGTCACCAAGAAGCTAGCCAGATGAAGTCTATGGCGCCTAAGTCTCGAGGTTAAGAAGATGACGCCAGCTGGTCTGCTGATATTCAGCTCGTTGCTTACACGAACACTATGTGTCATAGCACCTCAAGTAAAAGGTAAGTCATCGGTCATTTGAAATTTTCAAATAACAATTTGATATTAATTATCATAGGTAATTTGTCCCAGTGCAATAGCCACAGCGATCGCGACTCTTTGACTCGGGTTGGACATTACCGAATAGTAATTCTTGCCTGGAGTGAATTGAGTCCCATAACTTTTGGTGCTGGATGCGTATAGTCCCACCAACTTATCTGTGAACTGAGTGGTAGCGCCACCGTCGCTTTAGTGTTGCAAATTAATAAAAGTTACCCATGATTGGGTATGTCAGATAAGAAACTAGGTAAATATATAAACATAATTTTATTTTTTTAAACAATACCTAACATTGTTTTATAATAATAAAATGGTAATATAAGTACTAAATAGTCTTCAAAAATAAGAAAATTAATATAGGTAGATAGATACAACAGCTTTTTCTCTGGCATTCAATTGATATAATGTAGGTACCCCACTTACAAACTAAATGTTTAGCAAAGTAGGCAAATGAAATTTAATAACTTGCAAATAAACTTCTTCTTCTTGCCCTTTTCCCACTCTAGGACGTTATATTAGAAAAAAAGTGGAGTGGAGGGAATTTACGCTAAGCCAAACGTACCTATGCGGGAGAGCCCCTCAGATTTATTCCAGCGTTATTTTTACGTGACGAGAACTACAGGTAGTTGAATCACTCAGCTTTATATTTTTTAAGTTACAATTACGTTAAAAAGTAATCAGTGAAAAAAATATAGGGTAATTTACAAAAAGAAAGTAGACAACACTCACCTGTAGCTGCCGAAATTCAACATGGCGGCCGTAGTTCCCATTTTCTCCATTTCACAGATAAGTTGGTGGGTCTGTACCAAAAAAAAGTTATAATATTAATCCATGCATGTTTTAGAAAGTGTTATGTTCATGATAACAGTTGCTTACGTGATCTATGTATATAAAGTTACACCGATTTTTTTGTTATGTTCGGTGGGTCCGAGGATAGGTTGTCAACTCTTTTTTACACCCCTATGTGATAAGAGTGGTGCACTCCAATGTTTTTTTTGGTATTACATAGAACCCTGAATTTTTACCCTTCGATCATGAACCCTTTTTTATATTTTGTAGTTTTCGTTTTTTTTATTGTTATATCATGTGTTGGTCCTAATTTTGTGGCCCAAATACAAAAATAAGTACCGTCGATATTAGTACTGTCGTAATCTTTATATTGTAAAACAATGTTAGCCGGGTCAGCTAGTGTACGAGTCAAGGCTGTTCATTTTGCTCACTCTTTCTAAGGCTTTCTTAGTTTTATAAGCGTGGCGATTTCCTAAATCGTCGGAGTTACGCCCCGAGAGTATAGCCAGACGTAGGAACTCTCTTCAACTGTTACTTTGCATTCATTCGTTTCATAGCAATTAATATTTAATTATTTCGCTTATATTCTATTGCTATATGCGGGTGAGTAGAATTAAAATCCTCTATTATTTAAAGCACCGGACCCAGGAACCGTACAGCTAGTATCGTATGTAATCTCATCTATTGTTACTTGAGTCTATTCAAATGTTCCCGTGCTTTAGCTACCGAATCTGATATAACCATAATGTTTCTTTATCTTACATCATGTTTCCTCATAAGAGTTAACAAGAGTTTTAGTAAGCTAAACTCATAAACAAATTGTAATAAACAAATTTAATACTTTTACTTAACAACTTCTGTCATAACCGTTTCATTAAAACTTATTACTAAATTTCTAACAATACAAAAGAAGCAATAACAGTTGAAAATTGCCATGCCTGATATGAACTGAAATCTTCAAATATTAAAACATTAAAGTATTTACGAGACAGGGTAATTAAAGGTGCGTACAGACTATATAACATAACATGTTATACAACATGTTTCAGATAATGTGGACACTGAATGTTATAAAACATGTTATAATAACATGTTATTGATATGTATGCTAGGACGAACCCAGCATCTACGTTTTTTTGTTTTTCTTTTGTTATTTAAAATGGTTCTATAACATTATTATATTGCATTGTTATTCTAATGTGTACAGTATTGTTTTATGTTATAATGTTGAATAACAGGGTTACATAATGTGGACGTGTTATAAAACACAAGTTATATAATATGTTACATAGTCTGTACGCACCCTTAAACAATCTTAAGATGATTTTAAACGGACGATTTTAATTCGGTTCCTACAAAAAGTATTATCAAGAGTATAAAACAAGTTACCCAAAAGGTAAACTGTAGAACACGAAGTAATAGAAATAATAATGACCGAGGAAAATGCTCTTTTCCATCAAGAGCTTACCTTTAAAAGGTATTTCTTAAAAAGGCCGTCAACGGACTCGCGAGCCATGGGAGGCGGTATCACATAATATCAGATGAGCCTCCTGCCCTTTTATTTATTGCCTGCATATATAATAACTACTTAGTTCTTTAAACAAGACTAAAAAGGGAATAAACATTAACAATCATATATTATATTTTATCGACTAATCTATTTTAAAGCGTGGTAAGTAGGCAGTAAGTAGCTGGCGTAGACGCTTGAGCGCTTCTCAACCTTGAGGTCCAGCGAAGGAATCACATAGATGTAACAATTTACAGCGTGTGTGGGACACAGGTGGCTGATCACTTGCCTATATAGAAAAAAGGGTGCGTGTACTTATGTACGCGCGTAAGAAGTTATACTTCTTTGGCATTATTAAAAATAGTTTTTGATTGCATGCAAATAATTAATTACAATTAAATAATCAAAGACTGGAAAAGGAGTCATTAAAGTCAATAAAGTTCAGTTTACATTTGAAAAATTAACTAAATAAATATTTATTATTATTCTCTTACATTAAACAAATAAAAACACTATTTATCTTTAAAACATTTTTATTTCATTATACTATTTATTTTTAAGTGACTCTAATGTCTTCATCAGAATTTCGGTTTGTAATTTTAAATTAATCATTACTTGGTTGTGCATCTACAAGGCTTCTCCAAAACTACTTGCTTTCTGCAACAAATAAGAGAATATTAATTTAAGCTCTGTCCATGCAAAACTTAAATTTTTTTATAATTCATATTATAAATTTTTAACACATTTATATTAATATAATTATATAAATGTGTTAATAATATAATTTTAGCACATGCTACAGACCTGGATAGCAACTTTCTTTTATTCTATTTAGAGATAGAGATAATTTAAATATAATACCGGTGTCTTCCTTGTAGGTTTCTTTGGAGTTGTTTGGGGATTCTTGTTGTTCAGTTCGACATGATTTTCTTTAACCTTTCTTTAATCCTACAAAATAATGAAATTGTTAAGTTATGTTGTCACTGTTGTGCACACCTTTGTTTGGCTTTTTTAGTATTCAAGTTATGTCAAAATTATTATTACCTTGTCATTGTTGGCTTTATTTGCTTTTGGGATATCAATTGTTTCCAAAATGATTTTATTTGTAATAACCTGAAATATATAAATACCATCTATTAATTTAAGTATCATGGTGAGTGGTTCGCACTCAGGTATTAAGGTGTATTATACCCACTGTCCATTATAAGTGGGAATGGGCTCACTTCTGGCAGGACAGAGTTTCGGTACTACAAGTGCAACATGGATGTTTTGAGGTATTACAATATCTCTAACTACCCTGTAGGGGAATAAAGTAATGTTGTAAGCATATGCCTATGCTTGAAAGGTTGAACCTTGAACATCACCATACATCATATTTATAATTAACATTCCTACCTCGACACCATCACAATCAAATTCATTGAAATCTACTTCAAACCATTGTGTCTCGAGAAGGTGATGGTGGCTTTGTTCCACCTCCAGTTTTTGATGTTTCACGGCGATAAGATGACAACTCTTTTTTTGTATTCAATTTAGTGCACTTCCACTGATTCATCAATTGTTTTTTGTCTCTTGTCCTTATATTTGCTAGATTAAATCTGATGTTTTGATTAAATAATGTGGTCATTTTTTTGAGATGCAGGTACTTATTAAAATGTTTACTTCTCTGTTATATCGCTCCAAGCCTTCATTTTCTCCTTATTAGTATTCGTGCTTAAATCTTTGTTCTCAATTATTGATATATAGGGTCGTAGAATATTTCTAAAAAGTTGCTGTAACAAACGCAATAAACAAAAGCAATGAATAATGGTTCATGTTTCAGTTTTAATCAACAATAATACTCGATAATACATACGGATAGTTAACCTCAATTGTATTGAAGCACTCAGGAAGGTTAGCACAGTTTTTTCACAAATATTTTATATTATTTCACAAATATTTTGTATAATGAAAATAACTAGGTATATAATTATTAATTTTAAACAATAATTAAAACTCCTATATTTGTTTAAAAGGTAAATGTCATTGTCAGATGTCAATTGTCATGGTCATTCAAAATTCTTGTTAAGCTGCTAAGCTAGGAATATGCGTGAAGTTAGCTTCACGCATATTCTATTTCTTTTACTTGTAGTTTGTCTTATTCCCATCTCGCTCGCGCACGCTATATCACACTGCCAATTTTGTGTCATAGGTGCGCGCGCAATCGTAAAATTTCACTCTCATCAATTTTTCATAACGCGCCTAAAGAAGTACAACTTCAAAAAATACATAATATGAGGCATAATACGTTTCAACATCGCGACTACAGCCGTCCTAAATGTGAGGAAATTCTAAAATGCTCTTTTCACTTCAATATCAGTTCATTGTCTTTCCCTCGATTTTCTTGAGAGTATCATTTGCTAAAATTCAGTTTGAAACTCCGCAATTCGTATAAAGTTCTTATTGTATTCAGAAGCCACTAAGGTCTGATATTGTTATTGTACTTAGGGATCATTGTTTGGAGCTTTGGTATATCTCAAAGGGAGCTCGAGTCTTCGCGGAGTAGTTAATAGAAATCGTTATACAAATATAACAATTGTGATTGAAATATTATTTGTGTCCATTTTCCTGAATTATATGTTTTGTATGAATGTAAGGAAGTTATAACGGATTGGCTAAAAACTTTATCGTATGAGGAAACTGAGCACATTTTAGTACGAGTTCGGTAGTTTGACACACACATACATAATTATATACTTAAAAACAAAAAAAGTATACACTCACTCACACACACACACACATATGCGCACATACACACACAACCACGCATGCATAAAATAAGTTCATAGAATCGTTAGAGAAACTATGAGAATTAAATTTCATTTTATTTAATTTTTTACCGGCTTTGCTTCTTAGCTGGGTTTTGTTTTGTTTTGTATTCTTTTCTAACAAATGTCTCAATATTGTATAAATAAGGGCAGTAGCGAGCCAACCCCAACACAAGTGTCTCTGACTACTTACGGGGGCTGTCTCAACTCATGTATTTAATGTAAAATTGAGATACAAATAAACATTTTCATTTTTAATTTTTTTTCATATTATGTTTCTCGGCGAAATAATTATTGGTCCTATAACCCATTGGGGGATACGGAACTTCAAACAACAACTTTCTGAAAGTTTAGTAAAATCAATAATTATAAATAGTAAACTTTCCATTTACCGATTTCCGGATAAAACTAATCAAGCAACAATTTCTTGGGATTTTAATGTTTGCTTGCGAAACCCTTAACTATATTTTTCTCTTTTCTACAACTTTATTAGTTTTCAAAAGTCGACCACTGCTTTAAAAATTCAAGCATTAATTAGTTTGCGTACATAATTCCGGCTTTGCTGTCCAAGTTTATAATTATACGCCTAACTTTTCTTAAAGTATTCATTACACTTCTCTTCAACATTAATTATTGGTAAATTTTATTATTATATTCCTCGCTGGCGACCCAAATTAACCCTTGGCCTCTGGAACTAGAGATCGGTACATTTGCTCGCGTCATTATGTAATAGAATTGACGGTCTCATCATGCGTTAGGACTTCTACTATATTAAATACTCAATTTTATTCTACATTAAGTGGTTAAACGTACGATTGTTGAAGTTATTTGTTCGTACCTCAGCTGTACACGAACAAGTATTTTTATTTAAATTTACATTCGACAACAAACGAATTAACAAACATATATGGTGGCGCGGGGCATATTCCGTTCAACCAAGCAACGCGCGAGGTGCGATCCATTTCACAATTCGACTGTTTCACTTCGATAGGTTACAATCTAACGGTGTTTACAATTTTACGGTGACATATAGAAATACACGGTCACGAAGCGGCATGTTTTAGACCCCAATATTGACGAAGTGTCCGGCCCAGAAGGCTGATCATAAGAAAATTTAATCATTCATGAATAATAAAATTTATACAATCTACATTTAAATGTAAATTCAATGAACTAAGATCAAATAAAGCGAAAGATAAATATCGTACTTTGATTAACTGTAAACTAAAACATATTCCAATGTTTTTTCGCAGACTTCAAACCCGGTGACAATAAGATTATAACCGGTCCATTTTGGCACGAGGTCTTCACGGAATCATACGAGTATCCAGAGGAAGACATCTCCACTACCACGTCAGAGCCCCTGCCCTTCTTCGAAGATGATGCTTCGACTAATAATGTTACCGCCCAGCTGGGTAGCCGCGTTCACTTGCACTGTAGAGTTCACGATCTTGGTGAAAAAACTGTAAGTATCGATTTAAGTTATATGTAACCATGTAAAGTAACAATAGCAGTATTGGCTTCAGCGTGCACCACTCATACCTGAGATCGTAGGTTCGACCCCGGCTGTGCACCAATGGAATTTCTTTCTAGGTGCGCATTTAACATTTGCTCGAACGGTGAAGAAAAACATCGTGAGGAAACCGACATGTCTTAGACCCAAAAAGTCGACGGCGTACGTCAGGCACAGGAGGCTGATCACCTACTTGCCTATTAGATTTAAAAGTGATCATGATCATGAAACAGATTCAGAAATCTGAGGACAAGACCTAAAGAGGTTGTAGCGCCACTGATTTTTTTTTAATAACAATAAAGTCGGCTGATTTACAATTAACGGTAGGTGAGCTTCCTGCCTGTTTGCCTCCTATTACATATAACTTATTGCTAGATAAAAAATTCAACAGTCGAAACCAATGGATCAATGAACTATGTACCTATAAGATGGTAAAAGTGCATAGATAGCAATGGTACATACTTTGATAAGTGAAATATCTATATATAAATAAATATTATGTTGGTTTGTGTACGCTTCAAAAACTCAAAAATTTCTGCACCGATTAAGCTGAAATTTTAGCATGACATATAATCCGCATCAAGGATTGTTTTTTCGTTTTTCATTTTTTTTCACAAGTATTCCAAATTAAACTTATATGAAATGTTTCCTTTGTTTCTCATTTCTCAATCACAATGTGCCACAGCGAAGCGTGGCAGGGAACAGCTAGTATTATAGAATACTAGCTGTTCCCTGCTGATATAACTAGCTGGCCTGGCGAACATCGTACCGCCTAACAGTCGATTCTTTATTTTTTTTAAATACTTATTCTGCTATTCGGGACACCGGTCTAGCTAGTAAGATAAAAAAAAATTGATAAGACAACAAATACATTATGTCAAAAAATAAAAAAATTGCTTC
Organism: Pieris macdunnoughi; assembly: GCA_905332375.1. Lineage (NCBI taxonomy): Eukaryota > Metazoa > Arthropoda > Insecta > Lepidoptera > Pieridae > Pieris > Pieris macdunnoughi. Next base: position 1,554,018 of record CAJOBZ010000067.1, on the reverse strand, counting down.
CCGGAACCCCTCCACTAACACTTGAACTTTATGATATGGTATTAAAGTTCAAATTGACTTTTAAGTATTATTACGAATATTTTGTATGGGAATATAGAAAAGTGCTGTTTTTAGACTTTTTTACTTAATTTTTTTTAATTTTTCTCTCCGTAAGAACTATCCTCGTACTTCAAGGAATATTATTTAAAAAAATCAGACAAATCGGTCAAGCCGTTTTCATGTTATATCGTGACAACGGAAAACGGGTTTCATTTTTATATATATAGATAAAATCTACTTTTTGTTCCTCCCATACAACACGCTAATTTCATTACATATGACCTAATATAATAAGTCATCTAAATTTCTTTCTAAATACTAGAGTATTTGGGCCTCCATATTCCATCAGGATTCTAGAAATGCGTAGATGTATTCTCTGTGTCTTATTCTGGGTACTGCTGTTAATCCTACTTATGGTTGGATTACATATACATAACTCACCCAATGTAACATTCCACCTTGACACAGACAGGTTAGAAACCTGTGATTGAGGGATTATAATTGGAAGGAGGTTCTAAATTTGACAAGCAATTTGGTATACAGATTGGTGTTCTAGTTCAAAGTTGTCTTCAATTATTCAACATATGAATAAACCATTTAACCGATGATTAAATAAATTATATGAGTTTTAAATAAATAATCTTAAATCTTGATACAAATAAAAAAAACAATGTGTGCGTACATTATGTACATGCGTTAGAAGTTATACTTCTTTGGCGTAATAATTTTCTTCCAGCATTTTAGAGGGACGGTTCCCTCCTCAAATTGCATTTTTCTTGTCCGTTTTTTTGTCACTTCCAATCGAAACGATATATGTACCAATCATGATATTTTACAAGAAACACTATGTTTTTCTACATTGGAACGGTTTTCTCGTATAGAAATCATTATTTTGGTTTAAATAAACACAACTGCACCTTGTCGATAAAACAGAGCAAGCGCCAACTAGCAGCCCAGACTGTTTTACCGACATTTGAACAGATATTCAGGATGTCGGATTTTTGTGACGGTATGCGCGCATCGTAAAAATTTACTCTCATCATTTTTCCCTAACGCGCCAAACTTCAAAAGAAATATTTTACTTAATCGTGAAAAAATTTATAAATTAGTTTCCTACCTTTCCAAAATGGTTCGTGCATTCATAATTTAGAATAAATTATCACGGTTGAGTCATGTAAACATCATAGTAGAATAATTACGTACAATGTTGGAGTTCAGCCAAGTTCTGGACCATTGAACAGCACAGCTCTAAAGATATTTATTGTGTGAAATATTTTGGTATGTGTCCCGTACAATGAACATTTAAGAAAAATAACTTTAAAAATGGTTATAAAATAAAAAAATTAACGGTAAAGACGGAATCATTGCAATCCTCTCCTATGCTAACTATTATCTGAGAATTAAGAGGAGAATAAATAAATTTTAAAATGCTTCACATTACAAATGGAAGAATTTGGTTGAAGCCTTCACTCTGTCCAAGGTCATGTTCTAATTTTTATATGTATGATTCTACTGTACGTGTGTATCTCACTGAACTCCTCTTAAACGGCTTACCCGATTTGAATGAATTTTGGCGCTCTGGATGGTTTAGATTCACAAATCCGCCCGACAGATGGCGCTGCAGTCGGTACTTTCATAATTTGTTTAATATCCTAATCGCTAAAACAAAAAAAATCATAACTTCAAAAATACATGACTTATTTTTTTTTTAATTTTTCTGATAACTGGTGTGGCATTACCTATGAGAAAATTTCGACTTGACGTCAACTTTTGGGACACCCTGTATAATATATAATTTTAATAATAATAAACTTATGCATAGCCAGCAGTATGGTTTTACAAGAGGTCGCTCCACAGCAGATGCTGGCATTCCATTAATTTCCGAGATTTTAAATGCTTGGGAAAATTCTCATGATGCCATTGGAGTTTTTTGCGACTTATCAAAGGCTTTTCACTGTGTCCATCACGAAATCCTAATCAAAAAAATTCAACACTATGGCATTGGCGAAAAAGCGCTAAATCTTGTGGGATCATACCTGAGCGATAGAATTCAAAAGGTAAATGTAAATGGAGCTATATCACAGGGATCCTCTGTTACTATGGGAGTACCGCAAGGCTCCATACTTGGTCCCTTCTTATTCCTCGTCTATATAAATGACCTACCATTTCTTGTAAAGGAGCTTCACGAGATAGTACTGTTTGCTGATGACACTTCGCTTTTATTTAAAGTGAAACGACAAAATCCATCACTTGATACGTAAACAGTGCCTTCTCCAGTGTAGTTCACTGGTTAATACAAATAATCTTAAGCTAAACGAAAAGAAGACAAAATGTGTTAAATTTGTAACTACAAATGTAAAAAGTAGTCATTCTCAAATAATAATTAAAGACGAGGAAATAGACTTTGTTGATAATGCGGTGTTCTTGGGAATTACTTAAGATAGTAAACTCCAGTGGGGCCGACACATAGAAGGTCTTTCGAATAGGCTAAGTTCCGCAGCGTTCGCAGTAAAAAAGATACGCGATCTTACGGATGAGAACACAGCAAAGCTTGTTTATTTCAGCTATTTTCATAGTATTTCAGGTATTATGTCATATGGTGTTATTTTGTGGGGTAATGCAGCTGACATTAAATCGGTATTTGTAGTGCAAAAGCGGGCTATAAGAGCGATCTGTGGGTTGTCCCCACGGGAGTCGGTCCGAAAGAAGTTTAAGGAATTACATATTTTGACTCTGGCAAGTCAATACATTTATGAGAATATTTTGTATGTGCGGAAAAATATAGATATTTTTGAAAAGAATAGTAGCTTCCATAATTATAGTACTCGTAATAAAGACAAAATTAGCGCACCAACCAGAAGGCTGCATAAAACGAGTAATTCTTTCCAAGGCAATTGTATACGTTTTTTCAATAAAATCCCTAGTGAGATACAAGTGTTGTCAATAAATAAATTTAAGTCGTACATTAAAGTAAAACTGCTTGCTAAGGCCTATTATAATATAAATGAATATTTAAACGATCCTAGTGCTTGGATATAAGTTGCTCCAGTATAAATAGGTAACGCGAGGTCTGGAAATGCAGCCGAGAGGCATTTCCAGACTCCGGGGCGATCGTCAACATCCACGACTGTATTAATGTAAAGTGGGAACAAACCGTGATCCATGCGGTATTAAATTATTTCAGTATTATTATTATTTTCTTATGTAGCCAAGTCCACATTTCAAGGATCGTCATGCTCGCTTAAATGTCATTGCTTGTGGCGGCGTCCATGCGACGGGTTGTCTCTCTCCCTAAAATATGGCGAGGGGGCCGATGGCTGGCCATGCGTCATACTTGTGAACGGGTGCTACTTGTGGTGACTGGTCGTACTTGAATTCGTGTATGCGGTGATGTTAATTATTTCGACTATGTGTTTGCGTGTTGTTCCCACGAGAATGTAAGTGCGTGCTCCTATTTCACCATGCCTCCTGCTGATAGAGGACAAGTCTTTGCTTTTAATTTATGTTATTATTATTAATTACTTAAGATGTCATGTGGAACATGGTGTAATGGTTGCAGCTCCTTACAAACGTTGTGTAAAAAAAACATGGCGATTAAAAAGAGTGGCGGAGAGTTTTTTGCCAGTTCTTCTCTTCCGTTCTACGCCCTTTATTTGAGAACTGGCAGTAAATGTAAAATTAGAAGCATTAATATGTATTTCTTTAATGACGAATCACAAGTGTACATTGTGTTACCTACGTGAATAAATGATTTTTGAATTTTTTTGAATTTTATAACATAAACTTAATGCAAACGTCATTATCTTAGTACTCGAACATAGGCTATTTTTTATTATATGTTTTTCCATATTTCAATTAAATTATTCATTAAAAATTCAAACACACATTTATATTCAAGCAATAAAGGGTGGGAAAAATATAAAACACTGTCAAGTTTTTAAGAGTAAATTTTTTTCAGATTTCCTGGGTCCGAAGAAAAGGCGAAGAACTACATCTCCTGTCTGTTGGAAGACACACATATTCAGCCGACTCACGCTACTCCCTTGCATTTGAACACCCGAACGACTGGCGCCTGCTCATTCAGTACGTGAGTGAAAGGGACGAAGGATACTATGAATGCCAGATTTCGACACATCCACCACTTGTAAGGAGAGTGCATCTGAGTGTTGTTGGTAAGAGAAATATTTTATTTATGCCAGTATCATATATTAAAATAATTTCAATCTTATAGCAGTTTTTTATGTAAACACACACATTCCCAGAAGACTCACAACTGTGTTTCCGGCCTTTTAGGAATTGGTACACTCTTTTATTGAAGGACCCTATGGCAAATTGGTTCGGAAACAATTTAGTGGGCAGCTGGTTCCACATAGTGAAGGTGCGCGGCAAAAACTGCCTTAAAACGCTCAGTTGTGTAATGACGGACGTCGAGGTGATATAAAATGTTCAAAATTGGTACTGCTATACCAACAGCATTTTCTCTCTTTTCTACTATGCTAGGACTGATCTTTCTCGCTGGTCCCTCTTACTATCGACCAGGCTTAGGATTATATCTAATAACTGTAGCTCCTTATAAAAACTTATTTGTTCTAATCTGATCAAAATCCTCTTTCGCCTCTTTCTGACAAATTGTGTTTACGCTGTAAAGAAAAGAGAATATTAAGTTAAACGGTGTTTAGTATTTTCATCTTTGAATTATTAAAATAACCTGGCATAGATTGTTCAAAAATGTTTACGTACGATAAATGAAGGAACTTAGTGAAGGTCTGGATTTTCCTATTAAAGGTATTGTATGTGTAATTTTCAACTTTTGTATCAGTCGCTTATAAAAATCATAGAAAGTAATGGGCAGGTAAGATGGACCAGGAGGTCCATCTTATCTATCTTAAATGATACCACCGCCCATAGACACTCACATTCCCCGAGGGCTCGCAAGTCCGCTACCGACCTGTGGATAAAAGTCATAACGCCAGTAGATTATTCCGTTCCGTTATTCTCTTCCGTTCTACGCCCTTGATTTGAGAACTGGCAGTAAATGTAAAATTAGAATTTATTTTTTGTCGTTCATAAATGTACATTTTGTTATCTAAAATAAATGATTTTTGAAATTTAAGATGTAATATGTACAATATAATAGACAGGGGTCAAACTTTTAAATTTGTTTTGAGTTTCTTTTTAATAATTTTTATTATTCCTTTGTAGGTTACTAAGATTGTAAATACTATTTACCTGATTGTAATCATGACTTTAATAAACTACATTTTTATATTGCAAAAAAATATATAAAATATAAAAAATAAAAATGAGTCAGTGGCGCTATAACCTCTTTTAGGTCTAGGCCTCAGATTTCTGAATCTGTTTCATGACCATTTTCCATTCTAATAGGCAAGTAGGTGATCAGCCTCCTGACAAGTGCCTGACACACGCCGTCGAATTTTTGGGTCTAAGACATGTCGGTTTCCTCACGATGTTTTACCGTCCGAGCGAATGTTAGATGCGCACATAGAAAGAAATTCCATTGGTGTGCGCCAGGGATCGAACCTACGACCTCAGGGATGAGAGTCGCACGCTGAAGCCACTAGACCAACGCTGCTCTGTATATAAAAGATAAGACACATTAAAACAATGCCATAGAGAAATGTGAATTACGCCTGTAGAGTAAAATTAACTTACTTTAACACAAATGGGTACGGTCATTATGCCCGAGTACGCATAATTAAAATAATAACCGTACTTAGCACGTCATATAATTTTATTAAATAAAGATGTCACACGTTAGAAGTGCTTACTTTGTGAAGAATCAGTTCATTATGTTGTCTTTTGTCTGTTCAAAGTGTTCTTTAAAGTTCTTTAAGCTTTTAATCGTAATAAAGAATTAGTTTAAGTTAGTTTGACACTTTTATAACTTTTTTTTTATAACTTTAGTTTTTTTCCATTAAATATATATTATAATACTACTAGCCGACCCGGAAAAGTTTTTCCATGTATATTATTTCTAGGAAATTTTTTTTTAGTTCAATAAAAATAACTATTTACAATAATAAAAAATAGGGATTGGTAATAGAGGGGTGAAAATTACGGGTTGTAAGTATTTTTTATGCTGTGTCATAAAAAAAAATAAAAACAAAAAAAATGCCTAAAAATAGATAGTAGCCGATTCTCAGATTTACTGAATATGCATAAAAAAATTCATAAGAATCGGTCGAGCCGTTTCGGAGGTGTTTGGGAACGAACATTGTGACACGAGAATTTTATATGTATAGATATGACTGATTTAAATTATATTTTTGTAGTTTTACGAACTACAAAAAAAAATGTCATTTCGCCTCCATTTGTGGCGACACAAACAAGTAACTTTGTTAACGGATATAAAACCAAATTTACATTGTTTACTCGACATTTTGAATGCTTTTAGCCAGTCGTGGTCAACGAGACTGCAACAATGTATGCGTTTCGTAAATTATATCGTAAATCGTTAATACGTTTATTTACTAGCCACGTAAACTATAATTTATGGGGGGAGTGTTACTTAAAGGGGGGTCGATGGCCTGAAATGCTTCGAGAATAGGATGTTACGTTCAGTTAGTTAGTATTACGCTTAGTTAGGCGACAAACAATATATAGTTTACTAGCGACCCGCCCCGGCTTCGCACGGATGCAATGCTTAAACTAAATTCAAAGTGCTATAAAGTATAGGCAGAACCGCGGCCTCCGACGCGCTGGGTCCCGCAATTTTTAAATTTGTAATATCTTCGAAAATATTCATTTAAATCATATGCTGTAAAGGGCCATATAGATCTATATTAAATCTGTACCTATTGGTTAAAATCGCTTCGAAAATTAGCCATTATTTGTCGTTAATGACAAAAAAATGTTAATGTGAGATATCCATGAGAGATAGACATATACCATCCCGGAGTTTTCTGTAGACCTTTTCAATGTGTACAATACTAAGTACATTATTTTGATAAATCTCATAGGGTTCGCAATGTAAGCGGAAAAAATTTAATTACATATTTACGATTTTCGACATCACAATAGAAATCTCAAAAATAACAGTATTTCTCCATCTATATTTAATGGATGTTATTATACATATAAACCTTCCTCTTCTATCACTCTATCTATTAAAAAACCGCATCAAAATCCGTTGCGTAGTTTTAAAGATTAAGGCATACATAGGGACAGAGAAAGCGACTTTGTTTTATACTATGTAGTGAAGTAAGCAAATACACTACTTAGTATTGTTTTTTATTAACATAACTTTTACACATTTAAAGAAAACACTTTTTTAACGGATAATATTTAATTATTTTACATAATTTTAAATTTTTTCCGACGTTTCGCGTGCTTTGCAGCGTGCGTGGTCACGGTGACTGAAGACAAAAGGTGTTGAATGTCAAAAAGTATCACAGCTGTAGAAAAAGTTGTATTATCTGTATTTATTTCCCCGGAGTTGATATCGACTAAAAGATGAAGGGTTTTTGCAGAAATGACTCACGGTGTCCTCTGTTTGTCGATATCAACTCCGGCGTTTTCTTTAAATACACTACTTACGTTTAACTACCGAAACACTTTGTGATAAGAAAGAGATATCTTAACGGAGATTAAACAGTCGTAAATGAAACCCCATGATCGAACGTGAACGCTGCCTTATCATTATGAGAAGCAATTATATGCAGTATGGCATGTGAGGATCGTAAATGCGTTCTAACGGCCCACACGAGCCTTTTACTGCCCAGACACCCTGTATAAGCCGTTAAGCCTCAGGAATGCCAAGTAGGGACGCAATAAACATTGATTTTCGTTTAGCAACCCCAAAATTGAAAATTAAGTTGTCTATTGGGTAGGGGAATCCTTTTTATAGTTATCGTTTAATACTATTTAAGTATCTATAAGGTTTTAAGAGCATTCAAAAATATTCGAAAAATTTCAATAGAAATAAAAACGAATCCAGCTCCGTAAATATACGTAATGGCTATGAATAATTAACAGAAAATGAGGGTAGGAACGAAAATATTATCGTGGAAAACAATTTGATACTATCAACACCTGAGCAAATAACAATTTGGATAAAAACGGTCGTCGGACTTAACTTAACCGTGTTCGAACTGGCCCGGATTACACGGGACCAGCCCACAGAATAAATATAGATTGGAAATAATATTGCTGGAGTATTTGACATTTAAAGAAAACATACATATGGCCTAAGACTAAGAAAATCTTTTATAATGGAATAGTATATATATATATTTATGAACTTTTTTTTATATCTAAAAACTAGCTTCCCCGCGAACGTACTTTTTAGTACATACCTACATAGTACATGAAACATTTTGCTATGCTACCCAGACGCTGTTCTGTTTTCCGGAATAAAAACTTTTTAGGTTGTTCTGTGAATTTTTCTCTATATAAACCTCAGAGTTCATGTCATAAGTTTTCAATTAACAAATAAAAATAGGGGTTAATCGTAGAGGGGTGAATGCTCAGGGTTGTATGTATTTTTGTATGCTGTATCATAAAAAAATAAAAACAAAATAATTGTCTAAAATATAAAAATTTTGGGACAGACAACCCTTATCACTTAGACGTTTGAAAGATAGATAGAAGCCGATTCTTAAACTTACTGAATATGCATAAAAATTTTATAAGAATCGGTCGAGCCGTTTCGGAGGAGTATAATGAACATTGTGACACGAGAATTTTATATATGAGATGGGATAAAAATGTTCATAATATTATCAGACGTTTTACTTGTCAAAGTCAATTTATATTTGTGATGAACGGTTCTCACATTCATATTTGCATAATTTTTTTTATTCCCATATATAATGCTTACAATTTTCACGTGGATATGAAATAAAAGAATTTTAATGTCGGTTTTATTATTATTTTAATATTACGAGTAATGTTGGCCTTGAGCGAGCAACTTTGATCCCTGATCGCAGTTTCGAACCCCGGCAATGCACTTATTGACTTTTGTTTATATGCTCTCACTTGGGAGGTGAAGGTAAACATTGTGAGATAACTGGCTTGCTTTAGATTCGAAAAGTTCATGGCGCGTGTCAGGCACAGAAGGCTGATCACCTATTTATATAAAACTAGTTGATCCGGCAAACATTTGTTTTGCCATGTATATTATTTCTAGGACACATTTTTTAGTTCAATAAAAATATCTACTATAATAAAAATAGGAGTTGATTGTAGAAGTGTGAAAATTAAGGGTTGTATGTATTTTTGTATGCTGTATCATAAAATAATAAAAACATTTTTTTTTTATAAAATAAAAATAAAAAACATTTTGGGTTGGACACCTCTTATCACTTTGGTTTGAAAGATAGATAGTAACGGAATCTCAGACTTACTAAATATGCATAAATAATTTCATAAGAATCAGTCGAGCCGTTTCGGAGGAGTATGGGAACGAACATTGTACACGAATATTTTTATTATATTTTAATTTTTTGTAACACTTATGTTCATCAAAATTGTGATGTATTTTAGAATAGATATAAAACATATACTGTGTATATATATGTGGTGAACTTTAATAAATAAATAAAGCTTAATTGACTACGCTTCGCTTAGCCACTAAGCGTCCATTTCCGGGTAACCACAAGTTAAATTAAGAAACAGGAAACAACTGTTCTATGTGCTCTGTGGTTGTTCTTAATCCGCCCTTATGTCGTCTTCAATTACACGTTTATGTCTCTCAGTTAAGCTCAGGATAAACTCACTTCTAGGTCTTAATATTACAGTTAACTACGACAAAAGTGTTTTTATTTTTTTATGATACAGCATACAAAAATACATCATACAACCCTTAATTTTCACCCTTCTACAATCAACCCCTATTTTTTATTATAGTAGATAGTTATTTTTATAGACAAAATGGATTACTTGGCTTGCGATAAAATATATCGTGTAAATTTCAAAATCATGTTCTATATACATTTTCATCATAAAATGAATTCAAAGTGTCAAAAATTGGCTATCTTTGGATTTTTTTTCTATCGAGCGTTATTTAAATCGTGTATCGATATTTAATCATAAACTACTCAACTCCACCATATTTTTTTCCATTCGCTCTACATCAAGAAACGGTGACGAAAAATGGAAAGAAACAATGTACTTTTTTGGAGTTAGGTGACCGGATATGTCCTTAAGCTAGGCCAATATTGCTGGTAACATTTAATTCATGTAAATATTAACAAAATCGACATTAAAATTCTTCCTAATCTCATATTCACGTGAGACTTTAAATTGTAAACATTACTTAGTTTTAGAGAGTCGCGTGCTGAAGCTAACCCAACATACTACACTAATTAACAGACTTGAATTAAAAGTATCCACATTTACGAGAAGACCTCACAGCGTCACAAGATAGTCTATATGTTAGTATGCAACGCTGTACGATGAAATAAAAAAATAATAACAGCGAAATATAATAATAATTTATTGCAAGAATATGGTACAAAAATGTGTAAGGTGGTACAATCGTAAGATCGCATATTCTGCCACATACAATGGCGCGCAAATTGGCAATTAAGTTCTTTAAAGAAATTTTACATTTTAGTCATATGAATTGGTCAGTTCTTATATTATTTGTATCGTACATATCATCATTAAATTTATAGCAACTACAGTGTCTCATGCAAATAACCATTTATTGAATAATAAATTTTTTCTAAAAAAAATTCTAATAAAAAAATAGGGGTTGATCGTAGAGGGGTAAAAGTTAGGGGTTTGAATGTATGTTTTAATGCTGTATCATAAAAAATAAAAACAGAAAAAATATCTAAAAAAAAAATATTTAGGGGTGGACTACCCTTAACATTTAGGGGGATGAAAAATAGATGTTGTCCGATTCTCAGACATACACAATAAGGACACAAAATTTCATGAGAATCGGTCAAGCCGTTTCGGAGGAGTATGGCAACGAAAACTGTGACACGAGAATTTTATATATTGGATAAATCTTTCTTCTTATGTATGAATTGTTTATGTAATAAATAGGCATAAATGAGCAAATATTTATCACTTACATTGTAACTTTCTTTTCAGTTCCGAAAGTGGAAATTATCGATGAACGCGGTCAACCACTGCAGGACAAGTTTTACAAAGAAGGTTCTATAATAGAACTCAGATGTATTGTCAGTGAGGTTCCTCAACCCGCGAAGCAAGTGAACTGGAAGCATGGGGGCCGCTTGCTGAACTACGACACAAAAAGAGGTGGTGTCAGGTATGTCAGGTTTCGCGCACCACCACTACGTGGAACCAGCTGCCCACAGAAGTATTTCCGAACCAATTCGACTTAGGCTTAAGGCTGGCAACGCACTCGTGAGCCCTCTGGCATTGTGAGTGTCCATGGCCGCCGGTATCACTTAACATCAGGTGAGCTTCCTGCCCGTTTGCCTTCTATTACATAAAAAAAAATGTGTATAGTTTTAATTTAAAGAAATTTTAACATTTTAGTAAAGTATTTACAGAATTTCTTTAGACGTGTCGAGAATTTCAATTCAATTGAAGTTTAACCGACTACAATGACAATTTATTTTCAACACAAAAAATAATAATAATAGATTTATAATAATAATAGGTTCTAGTGGTGCCAGTGATTACTGGCACCACTAGAACCCTTTTAGGTCTGGGCCTCAGATTTCTGTATCTGTTTCATGATCATTTATCTAATAGGTGATCAGCCATCTGTGCCTGACGCACGCCCTCGACTTTTTGGTTCTAAGTCTAGCCGGTTTCTTCGCGATGTTTTCCTTTACCGTTCGAGCGAATGTTTAATGCGCACATAGAAGTTCATTGGTGCACAGCCGGGATCGAACCTATGACAGGGATGAGAGTAGCACGCTGAAGCCACTAGGCCACCATTTCTCAAACATACAGAATTTACAATATTCTATCATTTTTTATTCAGTACTAGCTGGCCTGGCGAACATCGTACCGGCTAACAGTCGATTCTTTATTTTTTTTAAATACTTATTCTGCTATTCGGGACACCGATCTAGCTAGTAAGAAAAAAAAAAGAAAGTTCAAATGAGTGTCAAAAAAAAATTACCTTCCCGGAACCCCTCCACTTACACTTGAACTTTATGTTATGGTATTAAAGTTCAAACTGACTTTTAAGTATTATTACGAATATTTTGTATGGGAATATAGAAAACTGTTGTTTTTAGACTTTTTCACTCATTTTTTTTAATTTTTTTTCTTCGTAAGAACCATCCTCGTACTTCAAGGAATATTATAAAAAAAGAATTGGCCAAATTGGTCCAGGCGTTGTTGAGTTATGCGCTTACCAACACATTTTGCGATTTATTTTTATATATTATTTTATATTTATTTTTTACCTTCGAAAAACTTAACAATACTATATATATATTTATTTATATGATTGTATAGCACCAACTAATTTACTTAACTAAATTATGAATGTTATATCACGAACAGTGTTGGGAATTAGAGCGGTGTCTAGTAAGTGTTGGTTAGTGGCCTGAGGTCGCGCGGTCGAATCACAGTTGTGCATAAATGGAAGTATCTTTCTGTGTGTGAGATTAGCACTTGCTCCTACGATGACGGCAAACATCATGAGGAAACCGGCATGTCTCGACTCAAAAATCGATGTCAGACAGAGAAGGCAAAAAAAAAAAAAAAAATATCGAACAAACCTAGAAAACCAAGACCGGTATGAGGGTTGCTCCGCGCCACTGGGTTATTTATTATCTAGAACATGATATACTTTGTGGCCGATTCTTTTCGGCGAGCGAACTATAAGTTGATTTTAACACTGGAGAAAGGCATCTCGAAAAAAAAGTTGCCAATATACGAAACCAGGAACCACTTTAAGATGTTGTTCTGTTCTTGTTAACAATCAGGTTGATGCCAAACTTTTATCAAAATTTAAATTTCCTGTACCCTCTATACACCCCAGGCATCCCATCATTTGATTTGTCCCTGCTTTCCGAAGAACGTGTTTTGGTCAAAGTTCAGCGATGTCCAGATTGAGCATACTGATAAACGGGCTAGGTCTGGATAACCATAGTTGCTCCCCTTACATTTTAAAATCGATTTTCGTTTAGTTTTTGTAATTTCAATTGTATTGTTTAATATTTGTTTTATCTCATCGTGTATGTTATGTTTGCCTATAAGTGCTTGTCACAATATTTTTTTTTTTTTTTTTTGACAATTCACACTAATTGACCTAGTCCCAAGCTAAGCTGGTGAAGCTTGTGTTATGGATACTAGGCAACGGATATACATACATATTAAAGATAGATAGACATATAAATACATATTTTAAACACCCAAGACCTAAGTACAACACCAAATGCTCATCACATCGATGTTTGTCTCAGCCGGGGATCGAACCCGGGACCTATGGATTCGCAGTCAGGGGTACTAACCACTAGACCAATGAGCCGTCAAATTTTATATTGTATATTGTGGTTCTTTTACCAATGAGTCAGTGTGTCAAGCTTTTATCAATAAAGAAAATAAATTCCGAAAACTATTCTTTATGAAGTAAATTAATACATAATAATACACTTATTTAACCTTACCTTACCCTGCAAATGTTCTTACATTACATTTCAAGCTATTGCTAAGCACTGCTATTCAAACAATGAATATTAAAGTTTCTATTAAACAATTTCATCAAAATGATATAATATTAAAACAGACTTCTAAACGTTAAGAACGTTTTCGTAAATTAACATTCGCAAATTATTTTCCTTCAGCGTTTTCAGTCATTCATTATTCATACTTTTTCTTTGAATTTAACCTTTCCTAAGTTAATGGCTTGTAATAGCGTGTAGTTGTTTATTTTCTCTTTGACACTGAATGTTTTAGCTTTGTATTTCTTAATCGACTCTCGAGAAAGAGGCTCAATTTGGTATCTCTGTCTGTAATCTTAAATTCTCGAATGGATCGATTTTAACAATTATATACGTAGATACATTCTTTGAAATTATTTCAAGGTTCAGAAGTTGTTTGCTACAAGAGATATTAAGGGATCTCAAATTATTATGACCTACAAAGTTGCATTATAATTAGTGCATTTTGAAAATAGCATTAAGTTTTTTTAATCTGAAAAAAAAAAACTAATAATTAATCCTAAAGAGCTGCTGAAACAGATAAAGTACTGTTATAAGCGATGTTGGCCATTGGAATACAGCGTTGGCTCTTATCTTAGAAGTAGTATCGGTTCGATCCCCGGCTGTGCACCAGACGTTCTTTCTACGTGGGCATCTAACACTTGCTCGGCGACACATGTCATGCCATCACCTTAGAGAAGACTCATCACCTACTTGACTGTGCAATAAATGATCATAGAAACGGATGCAATCAGCAGCCAATATCTATATATTGTTGCGCCATCAGATATATCATATCATATAACATCGCCTATAGTGTCTAACATCTTCAGAATCATTTATTTTTAATTTTATTTATCTCTAACGATAGCATAATATATCTCATAAACGGTGCAATTCAATGCTTTGTTATTTAAGGGCTGATTCAAGAATGCATAGGGCAGTGAAGCTTCCGATTGGATGTAAACTTATTTCATCTTCTAAATTGCTTAAATACATAGAAAATGGAGCCAAAAGGTTTCGACCTGATATCCCAGAGACCATTGACACGTAGGACCACAATCCACGATGGAATGACAGTTGATTAACTGCCTATTAATGGAGAAGAGCATTGCGTGACAGTACTCATTGGAAAAAGTCCTGACAGCTCTGGCAGGTCAAAATTGAACAATGTTTAATAACATTATGAACAGTTTCTAACTCAATGTATTCTTTACGTGCGCCTTGTAATAAAAGTACGAAGTAAGTGAAACAAAAGAAATATTTTAAAGATGGCGACAAAATAGAATTTAAATTTCCAAAACAATAAAGACGTTCTAAGTAAACATCTGTGCACGGTTTATTCTGTTAAAATAAGCTTCTTGCAGACGTTTTAAACGTGGACTTTTAAAGCGATGACTTCGTAAAATTCTGTCTAGTCAAGCAATTTAGAAATTCCTTAAAATTCACGCTTAGAAACAGCGAAACGTGAGAGATTGAAGAATTACGGTTTTAATTCCAGAGCGAATTTCTCTGTTCTATTATCGCATATCTGCATACGTTTAGGTTTTAGTGAGAGGAAATCGTTAATTATTTGGCTTACATGCATTTCATCCGTTTTTTCTCTCTTTTCTAAACGATAATCTCACGGGATTCGTGAAATCCTTTTGGCAGGCCATTTAAGAAGAAGAGACTAAAACGTCACTTATGAAATTCCTCCACCCTTGCGTAACAAAGCACAGGCATGAATAAATTGCCTGCAGCCCGCATTTCCCGTTGCGCCGGAGCTGTCCAAAAATGTATTATTATTATTGTTCGGTTAGGTTAGGTTAGTATATTAATATATTTTTTTAAATAACTGTTCTCCTGAAACTGATCAACTATGATCGATTTTCAATTATTTTTAATATTAAAATCGAATACGAAAATCGATTTTCACTTTTAAAGAAATCGATTATTTTTCACATACCAATTCAATTTCCGTTAGAAATCCGTTACTTTTTTCGTTTTTTTATTTTCACGTGAATGTGCGTTATTTTATTTGCATTTTTTTGAAACTTGGCTTTACATACTAGACACTGATTTCTCGCAATCATTTTCAGATTTATTGTGATGATGATGATTACTACAACCCTCCTCCACCCCCTCACCCCCCAAAACCCCCAATTCGTGCGATGAAATTCGCAAATTTCAATACATTACACAAAGCCTTTTTTTTTTAATACTTAAACGCGTTTCCGGCAGCAAAAATCACTTGGAGGTGTTCCAATGAAGGTCCCCCGAGACTCCTGCATAATTAGTATCATCAAATTCGTACGACGACATTTAAAACTATTACCTGTACTGGACTTGTACTATTAAGTTGATATGTTGGTAATATTGCCAAGTCCAACTTCTTGCTCTTACATCTGGAGTGAATATATAACTGGCACATATGTGAAAACTCTATAACATTTTAGATGTGGGCTTCAGATTTCTGTATCTATTTCGTAATTATTTATAGGCAAGTGATCGGCCCGTTTCTGACACAAGCCGTCGGCTTTTGTGGTCTTAGAAGTGACTCACGATGTTTTCCTTCAAGTTTTAAATGCGCATATAGAAAATCGATTATGGCACAGCTGGGGATATAATTCACAGCTTCAGATATGGAGTCGCTCGTTGGAGTTACTCGGCCAACACCTTGGCTTACCCTGTTTTACGTAAATACCCAATAAAAACTAAATATCCATTTAAGCTAGTTTCTAAGATTAACGAATCCAAACAGTAGAGTTAGTATTTTTAAAACTATCTAATAAACAGTATTGTAATATACAAGCAATGCCCCGCGGTTTCACTCGCGTTGATACCGATCTCGTCGTAGTGGAAAGTCTACTAAGTTGGACTATAGATATATTTTTGTTAAGATAAAAGTTAAATTTTACTTAGTTATCTTAGTTTTTAATATATTCCTTTCAGTTTATTAGATACTCACTTACATTCATAATAAAATCAATATACAGATTTTACAACGAATATATATTCTTAGAAATCACAAACGATAAATAATAAAAGTAACAAAACACTCAACCTAGGAAGTTTTATTCCTTACCAAACAATTTTTAATTAACTAAAATACCACAATGAAAATTATATTCAACCAGAAAATAATATTTTACACAACTCAATAAAAAATAAAACACTAAAGCGTCCGTCACGTCCGAGAGCCAATCGCAGAATACCCCCGGTGTTCCCAGTTCTACTCCTCTCTGTTACCCCTCACTCGGTCCGACTTGCTCTGTGGAGATTGTTTTCTAAGAATATCTAATATATTTTTTAGACGTAACATCATTTACTAGAGAAAAAAATTCTTGATTTCAAGTAGGTAATGAAATAATTTTTTCAATCACTCCAGGAACTTGTATCTTAGAACTACCATATATTCAACATTTGACGTAGTTTTGTTTTGTGGCAGCAAAACAATTTCATGTTTTGAAGTTCCGACTAGGGATAGGCCAACATACAGTTGCCAGTGGTAAAACATTATTTTTGTAGATGTTGGTACTTACACTATACAAAATTTTTTGTTCTATCATCAATAGTTTCCACAGCGCACGCGATGACAGATTTTTATGGATAACTTTTTCACACCTTGGGTTATATTATTGCATTTTCATTAGGGATTCCTATTTTTTTTGAAAATATAAATAGGGTTCGTCAGTTAGTGAATGATGCAGCTTTCTAATGGTGAAAGAAATTGAAATCGGTCCAGTAGTTTTTGTGTGAAAATATTACATACAAAAACACAAATTTTTCCTCTTTATAATATTATACTCAAAATAATCGCAAACAAATTCATGGTTAAATAAATAAAATATCTAACTTTAATTAAACCAAATATATTCAATGTTTATTATTAATCTTAAAGTTAATTAGAACCACCCCCATTCATCTTTGCAAATTTCAAATAAGGGTTGTTAGCACGTCGTTAATTAATTGGCATCATTTGCCGTAAAGGGTTAAATGTTTTTAGCGTATTGGACACACTGACTAGGAAACTAATTAAAAACCAAACCGTAACGGTCCATCGTAAAACGTTACAATAGTTTGATAGCATTGTTCCCAATTTTCCAAACGGTGACCATGACGATACGTGCGATATTTAGTTCACGATTTTTAAGGTTGAACCTATGGCTCGATTATGCTAGTCTCAATCCTAAGGTTCTGCGTTCGAATCAAGTGACCAATTTTGTTATATATGCGTAAACTCGCTCGCGTGGTGGAACCGAAAGAACATCTGGAAGAAATATAAAATCGCGCGACAGACACAAAAGGATCACCTACTTGCATAAGAAAAAAAGGGATTTCTAAACAAACACAGAAATCACAGGCTAGGACTAAATGTTGAAGTGCGTCGTGCGTCAGCATACACAGAGTTTGGAAATATTCTGGCAGGTACAATTAGGTTTGTTATAGACGTATGTACTCACAGCCACTAGGCTAACACTGCTGTTGGTCTAGTGGCTTCAGTGTGCGATTCTCATCAGAGGTTGTAGGTTCGATCCCCGGCTGTAAACCAATGGACTTTCTTTCTATGTGCGCATTTAACACTCGCTCGTATGGTGATGGAAAACATCGCGACCAAACCGGCTTGCCTTAGAGTCGACGGCGTATGTCAAGGACAGGCTGATCACCTAGTTGCCTATTAGATTGATAAATAATCATGAAACAGATACAGAAATCTGAGGCCCAGATGAAAAGGTTGTATCGCCACTGATTTATTTTTATGTACTCACACATTCTGGTTTTCTTTACAAATAAACTCTTAAAGCATCTTAAAGCTCGATTATTATTTATTAGCAATACGTCCCGATACACTTCTTTTTGTAGTTAATGTGAATAACAAAATTTTTAGTAAAACTTAAACGTGTTTATTACACGCGCTGTCTTTATAAATACGCATATAAAGAGGAATAATAAACATTTTTAGTTGATACACACATGCACTCCGTAGCCGGTATTCAAATATGCAAGGAATTAAAATGGAAGGTTTTTAGTTGTATAGAGGGAATTTTTCCGTTGTTGGAATATGAAACGAATGCGACAAATTAAATTTACCTGAGTCTGTGACATAATGTTAACAGATAAATTTCTGTTTGACAAAATTGTCGGAAAAATTGATATATGTCTAGTTTTTTAAAATTAGTTTTCCAAAAAATGTTGTATCTCATACAAGCGACGTTATAATTTTGTATATTGATTTTGTAGATTCATATTGCTTATGTATTAATGGCCCGCGATATTTTCATCCTGCAGAAGAGGGCTATTCGTGCAATCTATAATTTAAAATGTAGGGAATCTCTTAGAGATAAATTCAAGGAAATTAATATACTTACCTTTCCCTCGCAATATATTTATGAAAATACTAGCCGTGTCGCGCCCGCTTTGCTGGACGAATTAAAATAAATTTTATGTTTCATTATTTTATTTTTTTTCATATTTTTATTATTCTTCGTTTTAACTTCCCGCTAAGAAAATTGAAATATTTCGAAAATCGAGTTTTTAACAGATGTTGACGTTTAGAGGTTCTAGGAAGCCTCCCCGAATGTTTCCGCGGTGAAGTCCGTATGGATAAATTTTCATAAAAGTAAAACAGCAATAAAAAATGAAGGAACGTTGGAATTTAATAAATAAATAGAATGGTGGTAGTTTCATGTCGATACGATCAGTGGTTTAGGCGTGAAGGAGCCTCAAACGAAGACCATTTTTCTTTTATATTTATGAAAATATTATGTATGAATACAAAAATAGTGATAAGTTTACTAGAATAGAACATACGCACCATGTTAATACTCGGAACAAACGCAGGCTGCAATTTCCCCGTAATAGACTATCTAAAGTTAGTAATTCTTTTTTGGGAAAAGGGATACTCTTCTTTAATAAAATCCCAGAGGCTCTTTTATCCATGCCGTTTAATTAATTTAAGAAATGTATTAAAGAAAAGCTGTGTAATAAAAATACTTACTATAAAGTTAACGATTGTCTAGTTGATAAAAGGGCCTGGGACTAGTGCTAGACAGGCTACTTCTAATTAATTTGCGATATTTGTTTTAAAATAAGTGTTGTTTAATGATTTGCTATTTTAAAGAGTACCGAGAGTTTTTTACGCCGGCTTTTTCTCTCGGCCTACACCCTCTGTCTTCTTTGCCGATGAGTAGGGATGCCTACAAATTCAAATTTAATGACGTGGAATAAGTGATACCTGTATCTTATGTTCCATAATAAACATATTTTATTTTATTTTACCTTGAATCCTCAGTGCCGGGAAACAAAAGCCGACATTTTAACTGTCATTTTGTTTCATGAACAAAATAAAAGGTCAGTGCAACGATCACGTGGCCTGAACTACTATAGCCGTATTTCTAATAATAATAATAATTTATTGCAAAATTATGGTACAAAAATGTGTAAGGTGGTACAATCGTGAGTTCGCATACTCTGCCACACACAATAGCGCGCAAATTTGTCTTTAAAGGAATTTTACATTGTACATTATTAGTCATATGAATTGGTCAGTTCTTATACTATTTGTATCGTACATATCATATCATACGTTATTAAGTTACAGTGTCTCACGCAAATAATCATTAATTATTGTATAATACATTTTTTCCAACACCAAGTCGATTTTTAAAGACTTTAGTCGTATGATCTTTCAATTCTTTAAATTATTGTAAATCTTAATTGCCATACAAAAGTCCATTATTAATTATTGTGTCCGGTATTAAGATAAAACACACTCGCTATTTTCTCATTAAAAATGTTTCTCTGAACCCCGAATGTGCTGTTTTGGGTTCATAAAAAAAAAACTAAAAAAAAAAAAAAAAAAACATGGCGATTAAAAAGAGTGGCGGAGAGTTTATTGCCAGTTCTTCTCTTCCGTTCTACGCCCTTGATTTGAGAACTGGCAGTAAATGTAAAATTAGAAGCATTAATATTTATTTCTTTAATGACGAATCACAAGTGTACATTGTGTTACCTACGTGAATAAATGATTTTTGAATTTTGAATTTTGAATTTTATACATGCCCATGTACCTGGTGCCTTGATTCAACGTAGGTTTATGAATTAAATGTTTTCTTAAATTGTTTTTCTTCTGTGTTTTTAATAACTTTGCTAATTTTAATTTCACAAACATAGTTATAAGCATTACTCTACTAACAATATATGGACTTTTAAGGGTCTGAATTAAATGTTTTTTTTTTACTGAAACGAGAAACTTTCACTGCTCCCTAAAAAGTACGGTACTGTCCTTTTATAAGAATGAAACAATTCTTATATTATTTTATCACTAAATTATTAAAATATATTACTACGTTATCAAGTTAATATTAATTATATTGTTTCACGCAAAGTAAACTTCACAAAAACAGTGTCGGAGAGTTTATTGCCAGTTCTTCTCTTCCGTTCTACGCCCTTGATTTGAGAGCTGGCAGTAAATGTAAAATTAGAAGCATTTAATGTATATTTCTTTATTGACGTTCATAAGTGTATATTGTGTTACCTAAATGAATAAATGATTTATGACTTCTGACTTTTTTAACAGTAGCAAAGCATACATTGTAACAAAATTGTTTCAGTCCCCGACGAAAATTAATTTAATAAATTTAAGTACAGTTTTTGTAAACAATTTACACCCTAATTTAAATGTACCTATAAACATTTCAGTGTAAAGACGGAGGCGACATCTAATGGTGCATTATCAAGACTGTATATAGCCAATGCGAATAGAAATGACTCTGGTAATTACACTTGCGCTTTAGCTGATGTCACCGCTTCTGCTGTAGCGGTTCATGTACTGAGAGGTAAGGTAGTATGGGAAAAGGTTCCTAATTTGGAATTTGTTAAAATGATATTTGTACCTATTAGCCACCAGAACACCAGGTAGGAAGGAATGTAGTTTTGTTTATAACGGATGAAACAAGAAATTAGAACGGGACCGTCAATAGAATTTAAATACCAAACCCCTTTTTCATACAGTTTTGAGCAATATAAAACATCATATATAAAAAAGGATTTCTTGAAATTCAATTCAAGTTTGGTAAAAGGTTAAAGATGCTGTATTTGCATATATGTACATAAGATGTACTAGACGCATTTCTTTTATAGTAGACGTGTTTGGTGTGTAAGAGATTGTTATTTAAAAATTTAATTTCTATCTTTGACTTGCTTAGATCTGCTGTGAAACGTTATATGTAATATTGATAGATTACGAAACTATGACAGTATTATAACACTTTTGAGTTAGTCATAATATTATGTATCAGTAAATACCAAATCAATTCATTGAATATAACTCGCTTAAAATCAAGTCAAAAACTGTTCTAAATTCTGTGCTAGATATCAAATGATCGACATCCATTGAGCAATGATCAAAGCATCGCTCTAGCTTTACCATTCTAAACCGATTTCCATATTCAAATCATTGCAGGCGAAAATCCTCTGGCGATGCAAAGAGGGAACTCCTCAGGAGTGCATCCATCAATGGTTCTCATCCTAGCGTTAATCAGCTGACACATATGGAGCGCGTAATGAACGCGCAAGTTTTATTGTAAATATTGGACCGTTGTGATATATGTATTTGTAATGTTTGAATTGTATCTTATATTTAATAAGGCGATAGTTTTAAATCATATATAACACTATGATCAGATATGTATTCATACCATTGTCATACTACGTCAAATATGAAAGAATTTTTGATTTAACGATTATTATTAAATTCGTATCGAGATTTTATCTTGCGTAAAGTTGATTACTATATATTTAAACATAAAAATTATATTATTTTTTGGGGGTAAATGCGTTACGCAAGCACGGCTGCCTCGTGGTGAAGGGTTATGTGGGACTCGATGCAGTGCATACACACTAAACCCCACGGCCATCAGCAATCACTCAAAGCAAGACACGGTAACAGTTTAGCCTTGTCCGCATCCCGCCAGGCTATCGGCCATTGAAATCACGGCCAAGCATGCTTTTTGCGCCATGCTGCTTGACTTGTATTAAAGCTAAAAACTCACCTGCGAATATTCCATGTTTTATTCAACATAGTTATGTCACTGACTGCTGTCTATGGCATTAACTATTATTATTATTTAATTTAATTAATTAATTAAACAGAGTGGATAAAATTTATTGAAGCTACTGCTTAAAAATAATTTAAATAATATAACTTAAAATAATAATTTCGGCGAAAGGACTTGTATTCAGTTCGTCTAATTTAAAAAAAAAACATGATTAGACTTTAACAGCGCAATTAATTTAACAGAACATAAAATATAACTTTGCGTATCTTTAACTAGTAAGAGATAAACAACAAAGACAAACTTCCTCTGTTTACACACTCTAAGTGGATAAATTTCAAGTTACCAACGCCAGCTGTAGTCTGTTTGCCGACCTGTTCATCGTCCACCATTTCAACTTTTAGTTTTGTGATTAAAATTCAGTTTGGTCTACAGAAACTAAAATGTGTTTTTCTAGATTACCAAAACAAGTATATATTTATTTATTTACACTTTGTGGCATTTATAATAAAGGAAAGGCAACTGGCGGCCTTATCGCTTTCGAGCGATCTCTTTCAGGCAACCACTGTGAGAAAAGAAAAAAAATGTATTTTACAGTTACAGTTAACCTTTTGATTGGCTTTTTTTTATTTTTATTTTTTCTTTAGATTTTATTTTATTTTATTTTAATTATAACCGTCTATGAAACGACTTTTGAGTATTGACTTTAAATACATCTCAATTGGTATAGGTTATTGCGATAGGAAATAATAACTATTTATAATAAATTCTTAAATTACATAGCATAATATTTTATTTACTCCAATATCACACCGAAGTATATACAATAAAAGTAAAAACAAAGCGATCAATAATTATAATTGAGTTTAAAATAATCCCGATGTTCAGAGCATTTTGCTATGATATAAAATTATGATGATTGGTCGTTTAAAAAAAATTGTCATGTATGTAAAATTATTGTTGAAAACTTGTAAATATAGATTTTGGTATTGTGTATAACCCTAGATATGTATTAGTTTTATTCTTTACACTGTAATAATCATTAAAGCTGTGTTTTGATTCGTGTGGTTTAATTATACACGAAAATACGTTATATTCAACTTATGTCCGCCGAGAGCTCCGGCACCGACGACGACACGACCCGGCAGCCTAGAAGAGAATAATCGTGCTGGGAACTTGCGCCTGCGCGTGATGCCAGTAGGCAGACGGGTTAGTACCCGTCATCAAAAAGTAGGCTGGTCCCCCAACGTAGGGCTGGTCGAGAAGTCGGTGGCTTTGATGTACTTATGTTTTATACGGCGAGATGAGTACCTTCACTTCTTTTTAAAGCCCCAAAACCGTACACATTTGACATTTAAAGATGACAAGAATTGTTTTCATCGATATTTTAATAATTCCGTAGAATTAAACAAAAATTTAATGAGACATTGGAAGACGTTAACATTTGAATGCCCGTGAATTATTATGATTCGATGCGAAAATTCTTGTAACTTACGTAGGTATTAGAAAGGACAAATGTTGGACCATGACACTTTTGAATTTTGGAAACGCAATATCGTCTCTACTTGTCAGCTGTGTGCAAAGATAGATTCCCTTATAAGTCCTATAAATATATATACCTTTAAAAGTCGAGAATCAGGCAACTTTATGTTGAATTGTACAATCCACATGAAATTTGTACATCAATTGCTAATATCCGCATAGGAAAGTTAGTTCCGATCCGAAGAAAAAATTTAAATGAAAGTACAGTAATTACTTAGTCTGATATTTCATTAGAAGTTATAACGTAAAGCCGACTTTGTGAAAAAAATCCACGGAATCAATTTGTCAGCAATGTAAAATGCGAATGAAGTTTGTCTTTTTAACATATTTAATGATTGTAAATGAATATTGTTTAAATAAAAATAAACGTTTTCATTAAGTTGTTTTATTGTTTGCCTCCTATGAACTCATTGACACGCACTTAGCGCCAAGCTTAGGAACTAAATAAAAATCCAGTATATTTTACAGTCAGAATTTTTATTTCATATACATGTCTCAGATCAGCCTTTTGTCTGACACAAGTCGGCAATTTTGGAATTTCAGACATCGGTTTCCTCATAATGTTTTCTGCACCGAACGAGCAAGTACATGAAACAGAAATTCCATTGGTGCACAGCCGGGCATTGAACCTACAACCTCAGAGTGAGAGAACATGCTTAAGCCACTAGGCCATCACTGTTTTTAAGCTTAGAAAGAAGGCAAAGGGCTTCCAGCGTAGAAAACCAGCACTGACACGCGCAAATGTTGTTCTGACTTTTGTGATTGGTGATTTCACTCAACGTGATGTCATTACTGGTTCCTCCAGTTACGGTAAGCACCCAAGTTGGTAAATACGGGTGTTCGTCCTCTGCTCGATTTAAAGTGGTTGTGCTGGTGGCTTGCACCGCATCTCCCTGTCTTTTGCGAGTTAAGTTTATGGCCCAATTTTGCTGCCCCCTAACGTAGATAATCCAATTTCGTCTGCATATCAGGACGCCTATGATTCAACAACCACAGGTCATCCAATCTTTAACGTGATTTTAGTGCATTGAGCATAACTTCATCTAGGACGACAAGGAACAAAAGCGGTGGAGAAAGCACTGTCTTACGCCAGAGCTCGTGAAAGAAAGATACAAGACCATTGTGGGTAACTTTTTAAGTTTAACTCTCGTAAATGGAAGATATCTAGAGAAATATAAGATATATTTAAGATTCATTAAATACGGAAACCTATCACTGACACCTCGGTGCAAAACTAAACGGGTCAGTGCAGAGTGATAATCGCTATTCGAGAATATAACATCATTAAATTTTCACTTATGATACCAATAACTTCTAAATTACCAATTAATGCCAGGTCCCAAATTAAGGGCTAAAAAGTAAGTGAGGATTTCACCAGTAACTCTCCACTACGTTCTTTAATCGCTTTTTATATCGCATATAAGGCGTATGTCATATATTAAATATATACATAATATAAGAAAAAAATATTCTTGTTTGTAAAGAATTAACCCTAAAAAAACTGGTTTTCAGGGTCATGAACTGTCTGCAAAAATATAGGTAGGTAGGTATAGGTATATCCACTGTATATTGAGGACACGCGCATGTCTTGTTTGCTAGTAAACCGCATATGAAAAACATAAAATCCAAGAGGGTAAATTTACTGTTAGGTTTATCGAGGTTGTGTCAATAAATCAGTTTTAAAATATAAATGATTAAGTAGGCATTCAATTCCGAATATTCTTCGTTTAATATTCTTTTTAGTTATACGAATTATTATAGTTGACTAAAAATCCAGAGAGCAGAAATATAAATATATAAGGCAATAAAACTCTGATGTTGACAACCCTATTTCAAGGATTTTACACACAGTTTAATTTAACGCTCAATTTAATGACAAAATGTTTTACCTCTTCTGTGCTGTTCTCTTAACAATTCATTCGGTTAATTAACGTATTTGTTTTATTCAGGGTTTATTTAAACAGACATTGACAAGTTTAAATCTTTTAGTACTAATGGTAAGCACAGTCAAGACTTAGTACTTATTGCATACAGTATTGACGTATGTATTGTAGTATTGCGTCACAGCGCTAAGTCTCCACTGAATACAGGTTAGTGCTAAGTATAACTTACGGATGTCAGTTCGATGTGCGTTATAAATCATGTTTTTATTTGTTCTTAAATTAATAAATAATATTAAGTAGCCCTATAATTTATTATTTATTTTCAAGATTTTCTTGGCGGTCTGCTAACGTTTTTTCTCAAACAGGGCCCGAACCTCTCCTTTATAGTTGAAGTTGATATGAGGTCGTTTAACATCATTCATACATGTGTATGATTTTATTATTTAATTTATTTGGCCAACAATGTGACCTAAATATACATATTTAAATAAACGTCTTATAAATCGATAAACACCGGTTGAATTAAAAAAAAAAATACATGACTCATTGTCACGTTCCGTCTGAGCCGAGCATTATTACAACTACAATTGCAGCAAAAAAGGTAAATAATTCTTGCATTTTAAGAATTTGATTAGCGATATAATCTCATGTATTTTTTCTTTGATTATTATTATTTGATATTCAATCATTAAAGTATGCAATTTTTCATAACCTTTTTTTATGACGTTATCACGTAAAATTATGGTCCGTAAACCAACTTTACAGACAATCAAATTTTTGTAATCAATTAAATTACGTTATAGCGAATTTTTAAATTAACATTTACAATAAATGATGTTTTATTTATTATAAGTAGGTGATGATTGTTATAACAACTTGATCATGCTATTATTCCTCTTGCCGACGAAGCTTGCTACAGGACAACCTGAGTCAAAAATGCCTTTTTCATATAATTTTATTTATTTATAAGTAATCTTATAATGCTATACATATCCATATAAAAGAACTAAAACTAAAACAGATTACATTGAGAAACAAATAATATAAAACAGAAAACATTAATAGATGAAAACTGAAATTAAACATTAAAGAAACGACAACTCAATATTTTAAAGAAAAGGCTAAATTATTACTGACAAAATGTTTCCACTTCTTAAAATATTTCCTCACATCCTCTTTGGTAAGGTAAGCGAAAACCCGAAACATTGGCGAATTACGCAGATAATTCGTATTCGTAGGCACATGGAATTGTAAATATATTATCGCATAATTTAGTCATAAGAAAAATAATCAACAATAAATAGCTAAGAAGTTTATTATCCATAGTTACATCAGGAATGTGCTAATGACTTCCTAAGGAAATTCGCTTGGGGCAGCCATTTTGAAATTATTATTTCTAACGTAAATTGCTGTCATTTCATTTAAGTAAAATTTTATACGGTAAGACTCATTTCTCTGCGTAAACAAGTTATGATACATAATTTATTAGGAACATTATTTATGTAATCCTTCACACATTAAGCATTTCACAACTCCGCATCTGCTTAAAGGAATGAGAATTGTTCATCTTTCTGTGACGCGTCGTCTAAAGTGCTTTGAAACTGCGAATCTGAACCCTGAGGTCGTAGGATTGATGTTCTGTGCACACACATTCTGTCTACGTGCGCAACTAACACTCGCTAATGTGGTAGTGGAAAAGATCGAGAGGAAACCAGCATGACTTACACCGAAAAAGTTATTTACCTACTTTCTCACGACGACGACTCATTGGTCTAGTGGTTAGTATCCCTGACTGCGAATCCATGGGTCCCGGGTTCGATCCCCGGCTGAGACGAACATCGATGTGATGAGCATTTGGTGTTGTGCTTAGGTCTTGGGTGTTTAAATATGTATTTATATGTCTATCTATCTATAATATGTATGTATATCCGTTGCCTAGTACCCATAACACAAGCTTCACCAGCTTAGCATGGGACTCGAGCAATTGGTGTGAATTGTCTTTAAAAAAAAGAAAAAAGAAAAAATACTATACTGAAATATAAGACCAAGACCAAGGGTTGTAGTGTAATTGTTTTTGAAGTTGTACTTCTTTAGGCGCGTTATGAAAAATTGATGAGAGTGAAATTTTACGATTGCGCGCGCACCTATGACACAAAATTGGCAGTGTGATATAGCGTGCGCGAGCGAGATGGGAATAAGACAAACTACAAGTAAAGAAATAGAATATGCGTGAAGCTAACTTCACGCATATTCTAGCTTAGCAGCTTAACAAGAATTTTGAATGACCATGACAATTGACATCTGACAATGACATTTACCTTTTAAACAAATATAGGAGTTTTAATTATTGTTTAAAATTAATAATTATATACCTAGTTATTTTCATTATACAAAATATTTGTGAAATAATATAAAATATTTGTGAAAAACTGTGCTAACCTTCCAGTGCTTCAATACAATTGAGGTTAACTATCCGTATGTATTATCGAGTATTATTGTTGATTAAAACTGAAACATGAACCATTATTCATTGCTTTTGTTTATTGCGTTTGTTACAGCAACTTTTTAGAAATATTCTACGACCCTATATATCAATAATTGAGAACAAAGATTTAAGCACGAATACTAATAAGGAGAAAATGAAGGCTTGGAGCGATATAACAGAGAAGTAAACATTTTAATAAGTACCTGCATCTCAAAAAAATGACCGCATTATTTAATCAAAACATCAGATTTAATCTAGCAAATATAAGGACAAGAGACAAAAAACAATTGATGAATCAGTGGAAGTGCACTAAATTGAATACAAAAAAAGAGTTGTCATCTTATCGCCGTGAAACATCAAAAACTGGAGGTGGAACAAAGCCACCATCACCTTCTCGAGACACAATGGTTTGAAGTAGATTTCAATGAATTTGATTGTGATGGTGTCGAGGTAGGAATGTTAATTATAAATATGATGTATGGTGATGTTCAAGGTTCAACCTTTCAAGCATAGGCATATGCTTACAACATTACTTTATTCCCCTACAGGGTAGTTAGAGATATTGTAATACCTCAAAACATCCATGTTGCACTTGTAGTACCGAAACTCTGTCCTGCCAGAAGTGAGCCCATTCCCACTTATAATGGACAGTGGGTATAATACACCTTAATACCTGAGTGCGAACCACTCACCATGATACTTAAATTAATAGATGTTATTTATATATTTCAGGTTATTACAAATAAAATCATTTTGGAAACAATTGATATCCCAAAAGCAAATAAAGCCAACAATGACAAGGTAATAAATCAGTTTTGACATAACTTGAATACTAAAAAGCCAAACAAAGGTGTGCACAACAGTGACAACATAACTTAACAATTTCATTATTTTGTAGGATTAAAGAAAGGTTAAAGAAAATCATGTCGAACTGAACAACAAGAATCCCCAAACAACTCCAAAGAAACCTACAAGGAAAACACCGGTATTATATTTAAATTATCTCTATCTCTAAATAGAATAAAAGAATTGCTATCCAGGTCTGTAGCATGTGCTACAAATTATATTATTAACACATTTATATAATTATATTAATATAAATGTGTTAAAAAATTTATAATATGAATTATAAAAAATTTTAAGTTTTGCATGGACAGAGCTTAAATTAATATTCTCTTATTTGTTGCAGAAAGCAAGTAGTTTTGGAGAAGCCTCGTAGATGCACAACCAAGTAATGATTAATTTAAAATTACAAACCGAAATTCTGATGAAGACATTAGAGTCACTTAAAAATAAATAGTATAATGAAATAAAAATGTTTTAAAGATAAATAGTGTTTTATTTGTTTAATGTAAGAGAATAATAATAAATATTTATTTAATTAATTTTTCAAATGTAAACTGAACTTTATTGACTTTAATGACTCCTTTTCCAGTCTTTGATTATTTAATTGTAATTAATTATTTGCATGCAATCAAAAACTATTTTTAATAATGCCAAAGAAGTATACCTTCTTACGCGCGTACATAAGTACACGCACCCTTTTTTTTATGATAACATCGGTTAAATAACAAATAAAACGTCAAAAAACATTAAGCACAGTAGTATTTTACAGGTGTTTTTCTAAAAAAATATACGCCTTTAAATTACGAGTATCATTTTGAATTTAGAATCCCGACGTGAAAGAGGACTAGTCTCTAAGCTGTGCAGACATAAAGCACTTAGAAGTTAAGTTGAATATAGTAAGCGTAGAACTTAAGCTAGCTATAAAGCCTAGCTTAGTTCCAGTGTAACTTCATAATAGGAATATATAAATGTATTCTATTGTGTCTTTAAGCAGGCGTTAAGTCTAGTATTATAAATGCATTGTGGGTACGATAAGTCTGCGTTATTTATTTATAATTCAATTAGTTGTTTGACTAACAAAGTTGTCAAGTCAAGTCAAGTAAAATCATTTATTTTAATTAGACCACCTAAAATGGCACTTTTGAAGGTCAAATAAAATATAAAGATGATTCTAGTTGCCCCTTCCAAAAGGTAGTTGCGTGTGAGAAGAATGGCCAAAAAACTCCACACTTACTCTTTTAAAATAGGTTCACAATATTTTGTTTACATTAGTTAAATAATTATTTATGTGACGACAATGTACTCCTAGAATAAAACTACTATACTAAAAAAAGTATTAATGAAGTAAGTTAGTATACATGTTCCTCACATATTTACAAATATCGAAACCGTAGAATATTATACATTAAAGAGTAATAAAAAAAACACAATAAAACAGTGTGTGAGATAAAAATAAAATAATTACATTTTGTTGTATTATAAAATATAATAAAGTTGTAATGTTTATAAAAATTAGTAATATAAGCATTGACCCCCGGTCTTAAGTTCAATTCGAGGTCGGAAATAATCTGAAGATTTTTTTCAGTTAGGTATTTTGTGCCTATTTAGCAATTAATTACTTCATACAGTTTCATTAATTCTTAACAAAATTTTGTAATAAAACATAAATCCTTTTTAGTTAAAATATGTTTATTTAGAAAAATATAACAATTAAATGACTTTGAAGTTTTGAACTATATATTCAAGGGCAGAGCAAAAAATAATTTTAATAATTTTGTGATAAAAATGGGCTGTGATCCTCCATATGAGGTTCCAAAGTGTGATAAATTTTGCAGCATAAAAGGCATACCACAATTAGAGGAGCTCGAAAAGGCATTGGCTAAGAAAGGCCTGAAGGATCCGTGGATAAGGTAAGCAATCCAAAAAAGGTTTTGGCCACTGCGTTATGTTAACTTGCCTCAAATGTTAACAAGAAAACGGATTGACACGTCTTCTCCCTGTACCACAGAACTTCAAACAGTGAGAAGAGAGTTTGCTTTGATTTTAAATCTACGGAAGTGATATAAAAAGCTACTAGCATTAAGAGGTGTTTAAAATATAAAACGATTTATACGGTTATATATCGGTTCAAAGTTACTTTATTTCTCAAAGACTTACATTCGTTAGTGAGAAAATTTGGAGTAGGTTAGTTATGTACATCGTGTTATGAAATTATTTGATACTGATATAGTTTATTAATTTTTTTTTTAATGATTGGACAATTCACACCAATTGACCTAGTCCCATGCTAAGCTGGTGAAGCTTGTGTTATGCGTACTAGGCAACGGATATACATACATATTATAGATAGATAGACATAGAAATACATATTTAAACACCCAAGACCTAACTAAGCACAACACCAAATGCTCATCACATCGATGTTTGTCTCAGCCGGGGATCGAACCCGGGACCCATGGATTCGCAGTCAGGGATACTAACCACTAGACCAATGAGCCGTTGCTAACAATATGTACAACATTTTTTACAAAAGTGAAGGTAGATCGTTAGTAATAATTTCTTAGACGCTCGTTCACACATAAATAAATGCTAGAAGTGACTTTTTGTGATGTTTTGTAAATACATATATTAATTTATATTGAACTTTTACGATTTTTATAGACGTGTTTTTCTTGTTATTTTATAGGTATATTGTTAGTTATAATAATATGTTCTGTTAAATGTTTTTATTAATTATACTAAATTTAAAAAAAACATATATTTCTAACACATTTTATTATTTCTATTGTTAATAGGAATGAGATATGGAGATATCAACCCGCCTTCGGTACTAAAATGCAAAAAGTCTGGAATTTGTTTTTCCGAGGCCTTCCGCTAGGATTAGCACTGACTATAGCCACAGTGGCTCTTGAGAAGACTCTCGGTGGTGATGGACATGGAGGACACGGAGAGCATAAGAAAGAACATTAGTTTTAATCAAATTTCTCAATTTAAGAGTTTTGTTACTACAATGTATGTCCTCTCCTTGATCTTTAAATGTTGGTTCTAGCTATATATTTATATAGCTAGCTTATATATACCTTCAACGTTAACCTGCTGTGTTTTTTTTGACGCGTGAGTAATTTCTAGAAAGCAAACCAATGTTCTTCATCATATTTTTTTTTTGCTTTCCGCACGATTCTTCATACAAAAAATTGCTTATTCAAGCCAAGTAAAAGTCAATCATTTGTTCATATAGGTAACACAATGTAAACTTATGAACGTCAAAAAAGAAATATACATTAAATGCTTCTAATGTTACATTTACTGCCACTTCTCAAATCAAGGGCGTAGAACGAAAGAGTAAACAATTTGATGACAATACTTGGCGATTAAAAAGAGTGGCGGAAAGTTTCTTGCCAGTTCTTCTTACCCGCTCTACGCCCTTGACTTGCGAACTGGTAGTAAATGTAAATTTACAATTAATTTAACTTCTTTCTGACAATTCATAAGTGTACTTGTTTACCTACATGAATAAAGATATTTTGATTTTGAGTTTTGTGATGAACTGGCAATAAACTCTCCGCCACATTTTGTTTTACAATTGATGATGATGATTATGATGATAATTGATAATAAAATCAATTAGACACAACGTTAACGTTGAGAATTCCACGTTTAACCTCTAGGCTAAACTAGACAAACGTTTGGCCGCAATCCAACCGAAAATTGAGATGAGGAATATTGGAGAGCACGCCTGTCCAAGAGGTGCCTAAATTTATATTGACGTAATAATAGATAAACATTGGGGGTTGCAGAGTCCCGACCTAAAACGTCACGCAAATTATTACTTTTGATAATAGCCATTCATTCGTAACCAGAAATATGTAATGAAACCAGCAAATTTTATTCAAATTGATACAATCGCGAAATTTCATCAATCACGAACAAAGCGATGTAGATGTGCCGTCTCAAACTCAATCGTATTCTTTGAAGCGTAGAATTGACAATTGAGTATTGACTTAATAAAGACTGACTCCATTCAAGCAGACCTCACAATCCAATGTAAGGTTCGCTTAAATCACAGCGTACTTAAGCGGTACTTCAGAACTGGCGCTAGTACTGGAATTGTAGACGGTGTTAAATCTTATGTAGTATGTATTTAGCGAACAATCAAAACTATTGACAAGTTTGTGGTAAGTTAAAACAAAAAAAAACTTAGTAATACTAACAGTAACAAGCCCTAAAGTCTATCACATCATTTTTTAAGGGCTTGCTCGATCTACAGGCTTACTGCAGGCTTGTATTTGTTTAAGGTTAGTAAAATATTTATACCAGTGTCGCTACAATCGAGGTCTGGCCTCGGAAGACCTCTTAAAAGACCTCTGAATCTGTTTCATGATCACATGTCAATCTAATAGACTAATTGGTTTTCAACCTCCTGTGTCTAGACTTTTGGGTCTAAGGCAAGCCGGAACAGTGGACAGAAAATCCATTATTGCTACAGCTGGGGTTTGAACCTACTACCTCAAGGATGAGAGTCGCATGAAGAAGCCTAGTGGACAACACTGCTCTTAAAAAATGGTAAAGATAGGTAGATATATATTATATATATATCGTGGAGGTTTATATGAAATGGATTTCTTTGCACTTGTATCTATAATTACGAAGCAAAGCAACACGATTTAATTACACGAAGGAAAGTAATCTGTACATAACTTAGAATTATTCTATACTTTATGCATTTTTTATTACGTATAAAACGCATTTGTTTAAATGAAAGAATTCGGGTTTTGTTAAATATGTATAAATGTATTTTTATATTCGTTTAGCTATTAAATCAAAACATTTGAGCGGACTTGTCCTAGACACTGGCGTATTGTAAAGAGCACTTTAAAGACAGCCATCACACAAAAACACAATTGAACGCTTTGTTTCTCTCCGCTTTCTCAGTTAAACAGAAGCTTATTATAATTTCATTGGATTTTGCTTCTGAAAGGTTTGTATTGTCTGTATAATTCATATGTCAATTGTCATAACCTCAATAGAATAATATTAACTTATATTCTGATTTACTTTTTTGATTCCGTCGTTGCGGGTATAAGTGTTTACACGTGTTTCGGATATCATTATTTAGTATTTTCTATTTTTTCTCGTAGTTTAATGAATATAAGTCGACTTATCCTATTGGTGGTGGTTAATTAATAACATCAACTAATTACGTAAGTTATTTTTATTTATTTGTTATATTTCTCCCTTTACCTTGTTATATTTTTGGTAGTCTATAATGGAGAAACGCCCTCCAGACCCCCCTGATCCTCCGGATAGGGTCTCTTCTCCGGTGGAATCAATGGATTTATCCACCCCACTGTTTCCCCAACCTGGTGTCAAGCGCAGACTCGATACTGTCAATGAATCTTTAGTGGAACCTTCCAAAAAACCAATGACTGATGCCCGGTCATCTGCTGATGACGTCAACCCGGGATTTTACTCCCATCCGTCTCTCACTGGCTCTCCCAAGTCATACCTTGTCAATGACAAGGGCCCTTTTTTAGTCCATGTTTCTTGCCCTGAATCTGACCCATCCGCCGGTACATCAATCCGCCCAATTAAATTTGGTCACTTCTTGGTAAAAAATAAAGTAAGTAACATTGTTCGTGATGGTGTTAAAAGAGTGGGACGTAACAGAATATCTGTTGAGTTTAAGTCGGGTTTAGATGCTAATAATTTTGTGTCTAATCCCATTATACCTTCCAGCAATTATTCTGTTACGATTCCTAATTACAATGTTTCCCGTATGGGTCTTGTGAGAGGTGTCCCAGCTGATTGGTCGATGCAAGAATTTGTCGAAACATTGGAAATTCCTGAAGGTATTGGTATAGTCCTCAAGGCCAGACGCCTTAACCGCAAGACAAACTCCGATGGTCAAATTAATTGGATCCCAACACAAACCGTTGTTCTAACTTTTCAAGGTCAAACCCTTCCGGAGAGAATATTCTCTTGTCATAGTTCCCTCCGCGTTGAAACGTACCAACTCCCTACAATTCAGTGCCTTAACTGTTGTAGGTTTGGTCACGTAAAGTCACAATGCCGATCGAAGCCTAGGTGTTTTCGTTGTAGTCTAGCCCATTCTGGTGATGAGTGTAATATCCCTGAAACAGAGTCATTATGTTTATTTTGTACTGCCTCACACTTTGCGACCAACAAAGCTTGCCCTGAACATAATCGACAAAAAAATATAAAGAGTTGTATGTCTCAAGAGAGCATTTCTTATCTCGAAGCATCGGCTCGGTTTAGACCTATCAGTGGCAAAACTTTTGCAGATTCTGTAAAAACAACCCCCTCCTCTTTATCCCAGCCCATTACTTTACCTTCCCAAGTTTCCCGTCAGACTACATCTTACAGGAAAACTGTATTTCTCCCTCCTCGCTCTAGACCAACATCAGGAAAATCCTTTGATAAGGCGGCCCATGAGGCCATTACTTCCAATTTACCCTCCTCTTTACCCAATGGTTGTGCCGTAAGCTCCTCTTCCCTTATCAACAATGAAGTCTCCCCAAATGAAAATCTTCTTGACTGCTTATGGGCAGTCATTTGTAATATGCTATCCAAGTATGATGACATCCCCATACCGTCCCACGTTGCCCAAAAAATTAATTTGCTCCACTCATTCGTCACCAAAAATGGCGAATCTGGTAATTCAGTGGAACTGTAACAGTATCCGCAGTAAAAAATCAGAATTAACCTTTCTTATCAATAAATTCGCTCCATCTATTCTAGCCATTTCGGAGACTTGGTTATTGCCGGGTTCCCGCTTTAGGGTTTCTGGGTACCGGTGTCTCCGAGATGACAGGGATGATGGCTATGCTGGCTGTGCCTTTTTGGTCAGCCGATCCCTCACCTTCCACGCATTATCTCTTCCTCATTGTGATGGTATTAATGCTGTTGCTATGAGAGCTTTTAATATCTCGTTTATTTCTGTTTATATTCCCCACCCCCATTTCGACCTCATTTCTGATATACGTTCTATTATCCTTTCGGTTCCTCCTCCTGTTGTCATGTTGGGTGATTTCAATGCCCACCATGTTTCTTGGGGTTGTCATTCCTCAGAATCTTTTGGGTCCCTTCTACTAGATTTACTCGATGATATAAACATAAGTGTCTTGAATAATGGTTGTCCTACGAGAAGGAGTCTTCCATCTCAGAATCCCGCTAACGCAGTGGATTTATCACTTTGTTCTCCTGATCTTTTCCCTTTTCTATCCTGGCGTGTTTTTAAGAGCACTTGTGGGAGTGACCACTTCCCCATTTTAATTGATCTCCCAACCAATTTAAGGAGCGTTACTCGCCCTTCCCCTCTTTTAAAATTTAAACTGAATCAGGCCAATTGGTCAGACTTTTCATCTTCTATTGACTCTAAGATAGCTGCGCTCCCCGCAGTCTCTGCTGAAAACTGCCTATCTTCATACAATGATTTTGTCAACTCCCTCACCTCATCTGCCAGTTTACATATTCCACTCAAATCTTCTACACAAAGGAAAATTTCTCCTCCTTGGTGGGATTCCGAATGTACTGAGATGATTCGAAAAAGAAAAACGACAGAAAGGTCATACAGTCTTTGCATGACCTTGGAAAATTTTTTAGTCTACCAACAAGCTTCTGCAGCTGCTCGCAGACTTCTAAATAATAAGAAACGTCTTGGTTGGCATAAGTTCTGTGAGAGCATGTGCCCTGGTACCCCTTCGTCTGTTGTTTGGAGGCAGATCAGAAGATTCCGTTGTTCCCTCAATTCTTATGATGTCCCATTTAATGATCCGTCTAGCTGGATTACCTCCTTTGCCGACAAATTGGCTCCTCCATCAGTCCCTTTTATGATTGTCTTCCTTATAAGTATAATTCTTACATCCCCTCTTCAAACAGTCTAGATTGTCAATTCTCCTTGGAAGAACTTAACAAAGCATTAAATGGTCTCTCTGACTC
Source organism: Pieris macdunnoughi (assembly GCA_905332375.1). Lineage (NCBI taxonomy): Eukaryota > Metazoa > Arthropoda > Insecta > Lepidoptera > Pieridae > Pieris > Pieris macdunnoughi. Next base: position 1,516,625 of record CAJOBZ010000067.1, on the reverse strand, counting down.
TTCCCCTGGAGAAGATGGAATCCCGTACTCATTCCTCATAAATTCTTCATTAGGCACTAAGAAATACTTTCTAGATTTAGTAAACTGTTTTTTCGATCTTGGAATTATTCCTGAATCGTGGAACAGACAAATCGTCATTCCGCTTCTAAAACCTGGCAAAGATCCATCAGATTTCTCTTCATACAGACCTATTGCTTTGTCTTCTACCCTTTTAAAAATTATGGAACATTTGATTAAAATTCGTTTAGAATGGTTTTGTGAAAGTAACAATATCTTTGCAAAATCCCAGTTTGGTTTCAGGAAAGGCTTAAGTACGATGGATAGCCTAAGTATAATAACGACCGACATTCGCATTGCTTTTAAAAAGAAACAGTTCCTGGTGGGTGTTTTCTTGGATATCGCATCTGCGTATGACCACGTGCTGGTTCCGGTGCTCAGGCAAAAAATGCTTCAGCTGAGTATTCCTGAGAAGTTGGTACGTTTTGTTTGCAATGCAGTTTCGAATCGATGATCTCAAAATACGGAGCTGTCTCCTAGATCTATTTGGAGGGGCTTACCTCAAGGTTCTGTTTTGAGTCCTCTTCTGTACAACATTTACACCTATGACCTGGAGCTTGTTGTGAATTCCTTCTGTCAGATTCTTCAATACGCGGACGATGTAGCCTTATACTTTTCATCAAATTCTATTGAAGAGGCATCATCTCGCCTAAATTCGGCTTTGGATTATTTGGGTGATTGGTTAAATGATCATGGTCTCTCTATTTCTGTGCCCAAATGTTCGGCAGTCACGTTTACTACAAAATACAAGGTTCCACGGTGTAACATTTCATATAAAGGGTCCTTGGTATCGTGTTGTAAGCAAGTAAAATTTTTAGGCCTTATTTTAGACTCAAAGTTAAACGGTGTTCCTCATTTTAACCATGTGATTAAAAAAAGTGAAAAGGGTGTTAATGTTCTCCGTTCATTATCTGGTGTGAGGTGGGGAGCACACCCCTTCTCGCAAAAGCTTTTATACAATGCTGTGGTACGAAGTCATTTTGATTATGGCACCTTCCTTTTAGATCCTGGCAACAAGCAAGCCCTTGATAAAATTTCCAAAATTCAATCGAAATCTTTACGCATCATCCTTGGTGCTATGAAATCCTCTCCCATCAATGCTCTCCAAATAGAATGTGTTGACCCCCCCCTGTATTTACGTAGACAATTTTTAAGTGACCGCTTCTTCATCAAAGTCCTTCAATTCTCTTCACATTCCATCTTGTCCAAATTACGTCGCTTATCTAATCTCACGATGCCATCTAGTACAGATAATGTTCCATGCCTGTTACACAGTTTTAATAAACTTTCTCGTCTTCCTAATCCTATTGAAAGTTTCCCTAGTAATCCCTTGTTTTTAAATAGTTATGAATCCCTCATTTTTGATCCTAAAATAATTTTAAACTTTAGAATTGAAAAAAAAACTACCCAAGCTTCCACTTGTTTTCTGGAAAAAATGTCAAAAGACTGGCAGGGTTGGCTACCGATGTATACTGATGCTTCCAAGATTCCCAATAATGAGTGCATCGGTGCGGCTGTATGGGTCCCTTCATTTAAAACAGTATTGAGCTTTAAACTTCCTCCATTGACCTCCGTTTTTTCAGGTGAAGCTTTTGCAATCCTAGAAGCGGTTTTGTATGCTGAGTCCCACAACCTAAATAAAGTTACAATTTTTTCCGATTCTCGCAGCTGTTTACAGGCAATTCTTTCCAATCCATTCAGGTCTAAAAAAAAACATAATACGATTCTAAAAATAAGAGAAGCTTTATTTAGGTGTAGTAAAAAAGATATTCATATTGTACTTTTGTGGATACCTAGTCATTGTGGTATAGCGGGTAATGAAACTGCTGACTTTTGTGCAAAAGGTGCTATTTTCTGCGGATCTTGTCAGCATCCCAACATCTCGGCCCACGACCTATCAGCTCTTGCGTACTCCCACCTTTTAAAATCCTGGACTATTGATTGGCAATCTTCTAAAGTAAAAACTGGCAGGCACTATGCTAATATTCAGTTTTCAATCCCTTCTTCGCCGTGGTTTTTTAAATATAAGTTTTTAAACAAAAAGGTCACGTCTATAATCTGCCGTCTTCGTATAGGGCACGCTTGTACTCCCGTTCATCTAGCCAAAATTAAAATTAAAGACAGTTCTCTCTGTGAGTGTGGTATGGACGAGGGCTCGACAGACCATATATTTTTTAACTGTTCTTTAATTAATGACTCGTTATTTGACCATCTTTCTTCAGATTTCCCTCGTCCATGTAACCTTAACTCCCTACTTTCCCTCCCATCCAGCTCGATCGTCAAAATTTTAGGGAAATTTATTTCTGTTAATAAATTAAAGTTATAAATAAGATTCTCCCCTCCATACCTTGTAGTAAAATGTTAACCTCTTGTATATATTATTAGATGTCTGTGTGTGTTGTATTTATTGTGATGTCATTTTTGTTTTGGGTAACTCTGCTTAGATAAAATTCAATCTATCAAAATTATCAAATCTATCCTCACTGTGTGAAGACTTAGAACGTGACATTGGCGGAATTGTGATTTACACAGATGTCGCCATTATAAATAAAGTGAAGTGAAGTGAAGTATATTCTGATTTTTAATACCGTAGAATTCTGACAGCTATCATTTTTTGACATGTCAGTGATGAAACCTTTTTGGCCTGCCCGGCCATTTGCCCGGGCATTTTCCAATTTCAATACGAGTCTGAACATCTGAGTCTATACATACGAGTATATACATTTTATTGTTAGTTAATGTACCCATTTTATTAAGTGCGGTGCTCCACATCAAAAGTGGTTTAACGGCGAGTGGTAATAAATAAAATATATTTTTTTATTAAATGTTTACTAAACCTGGAATTAGTAGGCAGTGATGCCAGCTAAAGAATAAAATAAAGTAATTAAGGTTAATTCGATATATTGGTCGTGATATTGAAATATTTGTTATTTTTGTATTAGGTCACTTGAGTAAGTAAATATTTAGATTTAGCTTTTTGTAGGTAAACCAAAAAATTCGTATCATTTTTTTTATTGCCCTCAAATAAGTCAATTTTGTCCCTTTTTCGGTGGAGAACTGTTTTAGTAGCAACACTTATGAAATGTCAGAATTCTTCGGAATTCAAAATCAGAGTTTAAGCAATATATTTATGCATGCGTTTCGTTGTGTTTGGTGATATCCCTATCTGCGTTCGCCTATCTGAACGATAAACTCAAAAACTATTGTACGAATATTTTTACGGTTTTTCCTAATAGATTGTGTGATTCTTATGTGATGTGAAGGGCGCTTTAATTCGCGTGGCGCGTGTATAATTTATAATCCGTAATAAGTTGTGAGATCCACGTAATACCAAGTCGGTTAATTTATTCAGTCCCTATTTATGGGGCCTTGTCTTAAGTTATTAGGTAATTAGCAAGCTTAACGTCTTGTTTTTTACTTTTTTATAGAACAAGGGCATAACGTTCACCTGATGTTAAATTTTACCGCGCCTATGAACACTCTCAATGCTAGAGGTCTCGCGAGTGCGTTGCCAGCGCATTAGGAATTGGTACGCTCTTTTCTTGAAGGACCCTAAGTTGAATTGGTTCGGAAATACTTCAGTGGGCAGCTGGTTTTATATAGTAGTGGTGCGCGGAAAAAAAGGTGCGGTGAAACTGCCTTAAAAAACGCTCAGTTGTGGAAATCATACTGACCATATCAATATTATAAATATTTTATGTTTTAAATAAACATTGACTACACTAAACTACATCGTTTTCCTTGATTTATACACAGTACACAATACTTGTATTCTAAAATTGAAGCTGTGTCTGGTAGAAGTGCCTAAGTTTTGATGATCAGTGGGAAAATTAAGTAATCCGCACGTTTTCATATTTTCTATAGTAAAAGTAACATTCTGCATCGTTTGAAGTTCTGAGCGGCGTTTAAAGTTATTTCGCGCGCCTCACATAATCTAAAAGACCGCTCACATCCGCAAGCTTATCCATGGTTGATTTTCACTTTACATTTGCCTTTTGGTACGATAAAAAACATCCTTAAATCTGATGAACAATGGAAAATATTCCATTCACATGTAGAGTGAGGCGCTATTGTGATATGTGGAATTAGCTACCAAGCTTTGTGCGCCGTTTCAAGTTTACAGCTTTCAAAGACTCGCATTGTTATTAAATGAGCTGAAACTGGAACAGTTGTTTCAGGAAAGTTGCATATTTTCTTATAGCCTTGATAACAGTTCATGCAAGTATCTCGCCAGTGATGTTACCTACTTTGAAATGAATGTTCTTTTTCGAATTTTTAAATTTTATACTGTCGGTTTTTGAATAATTTTCGAACAGCTTTGCGATTCTGTAACTCACTTTTCGAACTCACACAGCAGTTTTCACAGCGGCGGTCACGCTCAAATCAGCCATTTTTTGATTTGGCATTCTGATAAACAATAAACTACAAGCTCCTTCCTTATCATAATGCCAAATCGTAAAATGACTGCTTCACGCTGATTTGAGCGCGACTGCCGCTGCGAAAACCACTGTGAGAGTTCGAAAAGTGAGTTACAGAATCGCAAGGCAGAAATCGGTTCTGTAACATTGAACACAATTATCTTTTGAATTAACTGACTAGACCCGTTAAGTACTGTAGGTGTCAGAGCAATAACTAGCACCAAGCTGAGCCATCAAATGTTTCACAAAACAAATCTGGAGCTGTTCCTATACCGTATTGTGTGATAAAGATTATTATATTATTTATTAAAACAATATTCTTAAGAACTACTATGACCTGTAACTTCTAGTTTTATACGCTCGTTGACCATTGTTGCTGTAAAGTTTTATTACTGTGCAAATAATAAAATAAAAAATAAAAATGTGTTTATTCATTTGACAACAATGTGTAGTAAGATTTGGTAACCCTTTTAAGTAAAAAAATACCCATGTCAGGGTTCTCAGCTCTTCCATAATAAACATAATAGTAAATTCCATAAAAATATTTAATTTAATTACATATTTTTTTAATTATTTTTGTTTTTGCAACTGTTTTCAACTTAGTGCATGTTATCGAATAAGTAAGTGTGTGTGCACTGTACATGTGAGTGAAAGTGAACTGTAAATTTAATTATTGTAATAAATTCGCGTTTGAAGTTAAAGAAGTTGAAACTAATTTAATTTAAAAATAAAAAATAAAAAAATACAGTGGCGCTACAACCTCTTTTGGTTTTGGCCTCAGATTTCTGAATCTGTTTCATGATCAATTTTTAATCTAATAGGCAAGTAGGTGATCAGCCTCCAGTGCCTGACACACGCCGTCGACTTTTTGGGTCTATGACACACCGTTCGCGCAAATGTTAAATGCGCACATAGAAAGAAAGTCCATTGGTGCACAGCCGAGGATCGAACCTACGACCTCAGGTATGAGAGTCGCACGTTGAAGCCACTAGGCCAACACTGCTAAAAAATAATAAATAATCATTTCTTATTCCGTGATTTTCCAACCGCACTATTAAAAATCTATTAATGAAAGAAATTTACTGGATTAATATATTCGTTCGTACCTCTAGCATATCAATATGCCTTCAACAACTTTTCATTATCAGTAAGAGTATCAACAATCGTGTAAGTTGAGTACCATTATGTAAATTACACCTAAGCCACGACCTAATCTTTTATATATCACACTCATTTTGGTTTGATATTATAGAGTGATTGTAACACGTGTATTAATTAATGACGCGTAACTTGAATCAAATGTGTCAAGATCAAATAATCGATATTACTTAATTTATCATTTATCTATTGGTTCACGGTTAATTACGATGGCATGATAGAAAATGATTTCAATAGATAGTGATTGGTTGCTGTTCAAAATTTGTATACAAATTTTTGAATATATACGACCTCCAAGTATTTAAAAAGGGCGTAGTACTCCCGCGCTCCTTGAGCTAAGTCCTAAGAGGTAGGCCGAAATAGATGTCCATGGGCAGCAATTACTGCATGTCATGCCCGTCGGGTGTGCTCCTTTGCACTTTTTTGAAGTGAAACTTCTTTGCGCATGAGGGTAAAAAAATTTACGGATGAAACGCAATAATAATAATATTAGCGTCACGAAAAAGAAGAGAGCGATTGAGACTAATTTTATTTTTTTAAATTAAAAATTTTTTTTAGAATTCTATTTTTAAAATTAAAATTTCGTATAGAGAATTTATAAAAATATTAGTATTTTATATTTTATACAAAATAATTTATTGAAATCTCGAATGACGAATTGTAAATTGAAATGTCTCGTGTTTTTATTATCGAAGAAATAAATTTAAAAATTAAATTTATAATTTGTATTAATTTTCGACACTTTTAATATTTTCATGACACTTAAATTCATTAAATTCCTAACATATCTTCCTTTTCCCCTGCCACTAAGTCTTGAAAATCGAAAGTTTTAGGTTTGTATAAATGTGAACAAGACTTAAAAATTAGCTACCCAACGAAATTTCACTTCTGACATGTGTACTTTGTACGCACGCACTTTTTTTTAGGTTACAGGAGGCTCATCTGATGTTAAGTAATACTGCCGCCTATGGACACTCTCATTGCCAGAAGGCTCTGAAGTGCGTTGCCAGTCCTTTAAGAATTGGTACGCTCTTTTCTTGAAGGACCCTAAGTCGAATTCGTTCGGAAATACTTCAGTGGGCAGCTGGTTTTACATAGTAGTGGAGCGCGGAAAAAACTGCCTTAAAAAACGCTCAGTTGTGGAAATCATTTTTTTTTTTATAGAACAGGGGGCAAACGGGTAGGAGGCTCACCTGATGTTAAATGATACCGCCGCCCATGGACACTCTCAATGCCAGAGGGCTCGCGAGTGCGTTGCCGGCCTTTCAAGGATTGAACGGACGTTGAACGGACGGACGTCGAGGTTGCTATTTTGTATTCTGCCTTGACGTTTGATGATGAAACATTTTCTATCTTAAATGGATTATGAAATTATGTATCATAAGATAGGTCCCACGTGCTTGAACGATAATTGAACTATGACCTGACCGGCTATTTCATACACGCGTATCTATACAAATATTATAGAGGATAGAGGAGAGGAGAGATACGGTTGGCCTAATGGCTTTGACTCTCATCCCGCAGGTTGTAGGTTTGATGCCGGGCTAAGCACTTTTTCTGCCTATGTGCGCATTTTAACAGTGACTCGTTAGGTGAAGACAGCAGTGAAAACATTGAGAGGAAACTGACTTAGACTCAAAATGCCGTCGGTGTGTGTCTGGCACTGATGACTGATCACCTATGTCCCTATTAGAAAAACAAATCACGAAACAGAACCTAGAAGGTAGTGCCACTGGTGTTTTTTAAAATATTAGAAAGAAATGAAGTTTGTAAAGTTGTAAGGGATAGTCTCTGGATCTACAAAAGCGATTTGAAAGTTCTTTTACCAATATAAAGCTACGTTATTTTTTTTATACAATACGGGGACAAATTAACCTCCGGGACGCCCATCGGCAGTCATCGCAGTCCATGGACACCCATTTTTAGTGGGTGCGTTGCCGACCTTTTAGGAGGGAGTACACTCTAACGAAGACCCCCACCGGGAGTCGATTCCACAGTTCGCTAGTTCGCAAAAGAAAGTGCTTTGTGATACGGCACGTACGGTGTTGAAAGGAGGCAGGAGAGATCAACCCAAACAAGTCTTCAGAACACTCACCATAGTACACATTGGTGTGTCAAAGTCTATATTTAAATTAATTCGAAAATTTAAAAGACTTTGTGATGGTAGTCAGATTTGCATAGTAAGTCGGAAAAAAAACAAGTTCAACAAAATCTATTATCTATTTCTAATCTAGGAACTTCATAATGACTAGAAAAAAGTCAAGTTTTATATTATAATTTTCATTGGCTGTTAGGCGGTACGAAGTAGTGTTACACAAACAAATATGAAGTTCACTACTTTTTAAAGTAATTACAACAAGAAATAAGCTTCTGAACGCACGCATAAATATTTGACAACCAATATATATGTCAATCCTTTTCCATTACTGACATTATTCTACATGATTAAATACCACAGTGCAGTGCACCGAGTATTGCTGATATATCTTGTCGATTTAAAAACCTATATTTAAATACGTTCTTTAATTTAAGGGAAAGGTTTCCATATCGGCGGGATGAACATTACATGTTTGACAATTATGAAACCAATGAACATTTTTTATTGATATTTTTATAATTATTATCAACGTTTTTAATAGTTATTCTGCTATTCGAGACGGAGAAAAAAAAATCATGAAAGTCGGTCCAGCCGTTCTCAAGTTATATGGTTCAAATAAACCCAAACCAAAAAACAATTGTTTTAGATATTAAGAAATATCAAAATAAGTAGTTTGCCGCATCTGTCTGTTCCCGATAAACTCAAAAACTACTGCATGATTGATTGTTATGATTACTAATAAATATTATTTATGCATGGAATTCCTTGCATTATTTATACAAAACTCGGCATATCAAGTTCTTTTTGGCCACTATTACTGATTCTACTTTTGCTCAGTATTATCTGAATAGTACAAAAAATTATCCCCAGAATCCTTGATGGACCTAATTCTTATAATATACTTATAGAAAGTCCGCAGATATCTCCTTCACTTAAAACCAAATCAGCTATTTTATATAAGGCCCTTATACTAGTATTTTCTTGGAATATCTTAGACATTGATTCATATACATATACACAGAAACATATGCAATATAAATATATGGGTGCAGCATATCTTAATATATATAAATTACGTGTCACGTTGTTTGTCCGCTATGGACTCCTAAACTAAAGAACCGATATCAATCAAATTTGCACACCGTGTGTAGTTTGATCCAACTTAAAAGATAGGATAGCTTACATCTCAATTTATATCCGCAATGTAATTTTATTGCAAATTATTTGTTTATTATTTGACAGAATTCTAACAGATGGCGCTGTGTTGAAAGTACCAACGTTTCACATAGGCTACAATTTAATGGCATAGCCACCAAAAAAGCATGGTGATCCCCATGACTGTTGTTCTCCTACCGTTTCTCTTGAAAAGTTTACTACTATGTAATATAACAAAAACCTTAGCCACAGCAACGCTTGGCCGAGTCTGCTAGTATTAAAATAGATTTTGTTTTACTTAATTGCTGTCAAACTGTGTCTAACTGGATGCCCTAAGAATACATTTTGTTTAAATCCCTTTAATAACGGTCTCAATAAATGGCTACACTTAATTTGTACGTTCTTTTGTTTAAACCATAAAGAGCAGTGTTGGCCTAGTGGCTTCAGCGTGCGACTCTCATCCCTGAGGTCGTAGGTTTGATCACGTCGTACACCAATGGACTTGCTTTCTATGCGCATTAAACATCTGCTCGAACGGTGAAGGAAAACATCGTGAGGAAACCGACATGTCTTAGACCCAAAAAGTCGACGGCGTGTGTCAGGCACTGGAGGCTGATCACCTACTTTGCTATTAGATTTAAAAAATGATCATGAAACAGATTCATAAATCTGAGGCCAAGACCTGAAGAGGTTGGAGCGCCACTGATTTTTTTTTTGTTTACCCCATACATTATTGTATTGAATACTTTGTGAAACTTTAGTTTTTGGCATTTCTAAGATAATTGAAGAGCTCTCGATTAGTTTATTTACAAACACTGCAATTAAACCTAGATAATATAACTGATAAGAGATGAGAAATGGTGTGAAGGTGAGCCCTATCGGGCAGATAAACCTTTTGTAATAATTTGCTATATAAGTTGGTTAGTTTTAACTACTGTGTATTGTAATTAGTAAAATGTTCTTGTTAATTGGAGTTGTACTCTTGGCGGGATACTCTGGTAAGAATTTTGTCCTTTAATATAATTTAAGGTTAAGTTTCGTGTTCAATAAAAAGGCAAATTAGTTTTTTTATTGATTTCTTTATTTCTTTCATATTTTGTTAAATATGTATTTTAGTAGTAGCAAGAGTCCCAAGACGAATTTATAAAACACTAGCTGACCCGGCAAACGTCGTTTTGCCTTGTATATTATGTCTAGGAAACATTTTTTAGTGCAATAAAAATATCTATCTACTGTAATAAAAAATAGGGGTTGATCGTAGAGAGGTGAAAATTAAGGGTTATATGTATTTTTTAATGCCACATAATAAAAAAACAAAAGATTATCCAAAAAAAAAAATGGTGTGGACACCCCTTATCATTAAGGGGTTTGAAAGATAGATAGTAGCCGATTCTCAGACTTACTGAATATGCATAAAAAATTCATAAGAATCGGTCGAGCCGTTTCGGAGGAGTATAGGAACAAACATTGTGACATTACATTTAGTCTCGCAGGCGTTTAGTTGAAATATATAATATTATGATATAATACTTTTAATTTAATTAGTATTAATGCATTGCTTAATTAAATTATTTTCCGAACTATGGCTTTATGCGTTTTGTGTATAGAATGCTGGTATTTCATTTGAAATCTACGATTATTTGTTTGCTGTTAATATATGATTTCAATTGGAAATTCCCAGAAAGCAAATTAAAATAAAGACTGAAAATTCCTGTTTAATAACAAGAGGATTCAAAGCATTGTGTAAAAAAATATCTTTAAATCTTAATACAAATACTGCTATTATTTTGTAAACACTACGTTGCAAACATTAATACAAGTTATAATAATTAAATAATTAGAGGGTAAGGTTTCAAGGATAATTAAAATAAATCTTATATATGAGAGATGTACAATGTACATTTGGTTCTTAACCATCTACAACATATATTGTGGGAAGTGAAGACAAAAACAACTGCAGCTATACAGCTAATTAGGGATCGTTCAAGTATTACGTCACGCAATTTTTGGAGATTATTGACCCCCCATGTAACGCACCGTAACGTTTTTCTGTACCCAATAGTAAAACGTTTCGTGACCACCCAGTGACTCTTTATATCTAAAAGTTACCATTATGTGGTGTAAAGTACTGGAAAGTCAAAAATAATATTAATAACAATAACGCGTAATTCAATCCCCGCCCCGCATTGTAATGTTTTATGATAAATGATTTATTTTTTACAAACACTTTTACACGTCAAGCATATTTTTTTTTTAAACACGACGAGTTCGACGTTTCTTATCTGACTACTCTGAGAAGAAACACCGAAACAAACTCACAGGTCACAGTCTCTTTTAAAGTCCAGACATAATCTTGGTCAGATCATGTGAAGACCATGTAGATTGCAGTCTGAAATGGTCTTTTGAGGAAAGAACCACACAGATTGGGTGGACCTGTCAAGTCAGTGCACGCATTTGTCAGTAATCGTGCAGTCATCCATGTCACCCTGAAGTGCGTGCGATTATTATTTTGTGGAACCAGCTGCCAGCCAAGGTGTCCGAAGCGTTGGTATTACAATAACTATTGCTTGTATTTCAGTATCAACCCCAGTAAAAGACACACGTATCGTGGGTGGTGAGGATATAGACATAACAGCTGTTCCCTACCAGGTGTCTTTGACGTTTCGTGGCAGACACAGCTGTGGTGGTGCAATTGTTGCCAATGACTTGGTAGTAACAGCTGCCCACTGTCTGATTGGGTATGTATATTACTTTATTGTGCTAGGTATCTTCGAATTCACAGAATGAGATCTTGGGTACGATGCCCAGGTGGGTCTGAAAATTCGAGATACTTTTTTAATGTTTTTTTCGAATTTGGTGGTTAAACAAAGCGAAAACTCGGAGTTTTTTAAGAAATCTATATCTTAATTAAAATCTATAAAAAAAAATATATAAAAAGCGAATACTGGTGACAGTTCGTATGGGGTTTAATTTTTGGTAAAACAATTCTTTAGGAAAGCCTAGCCACCACGTTAAAGCTAACAAAATCAGTAGATTCTACTATATTGAAAGAACAACATCGTTATAATTATTTGAAACATGTTGACAGTGCCCAACATCAGTTATTGATTCAATTATTAAAGTCTTGTTCATCAGTACAATACCACAGCATGTTTGATGGAGTTATATACCTATTTAATTTAAAATTCTTTATACAATTTAATTTTTACTTAAAAGAACAAAGAAGTTAATACAAAGGTTCCCAAACCGTTTTAGCGAGAATTTAAGATCTCAAACTATTAATTAAAAAAGGAGATTAAAGACTTCACTAGGTTTTAATTAAATTGTTATTTAATCTGGAAAAATTATCAGGAATTATGAAAATGAGTATTTTTAATTAAAGAGTTAAGATAATTAAGTCTTCAAGGTCTAAATTAAATATCGCAACTCTTCAATTTATTTGATAGATTATGTTACGAACGGGCCAAGCATAAAACCTTTTTATCAACGTCGTGAATTCTAAAAAGAATATTATTTTCAAATTCAAAATTTCAATTTCGAAAAGTACATCGAATCAATTATTTGTAAGTAGTCATTATTAATAGTAGTAATAAGAAATACCAAAACTTGAACGCCATCTATACTATTTTTGTTAAGCGTTTAAAATATTAATGCTAATCAATTTTCTTTAAATGTGTAACATTTGCTCCTATAGTGAAAATATATCTTAGATCAGAGGTGTATCAGATACAGAGGTCTTAACACGAACTTTTCGTTAGAATCTTTGCGGATAGAGATTCAGTAACTTAATACTGTAACTTGTTGATACTAAATTAAAAAAGAAATGAAATGACGAAGGAAGAATCATACAGTCCAGGCGCTAGTTCGCATAAACTCGGTTTTTTTTCAGCAAGTCGAGTTCAATTCATACACATTATATTATGTGAATTTTAGTTTGTGAAATCGCGACGTTCTACACATTTACGTATATTATGAATGTATTGTATATGAATAATGCATTTTCGGGCTTCCGTTTAATTAAAAATTCGCACACCGAGCTCTTCTATTGTTTTCAATATCAATATATTGTTACTACGAGTATTCAAATATAAGCTAAATATTATATATTTTTATATAAAAACTTTTCCATAGCTCACTACCAAGAGACCTCCAAATACGAGCTGGTTCATCATCGAGTAGAACAGGGGGTGAATTATACCAAGTTGGAGATTATGTGTACCACTCAAACTTCACCTATAGCCAAATGGACTGTGATTTAGGCCTCGTATGGTTAACGAACCCTATAGAGTTCAGTGAAAGAGCAAAACCCATAGACTTGTATGAGCAGGGAGAGGAAGTTGATGATGGTGAAGAAACTATAATCACCGGGTGGGGAGCTTTACGGGTAAATATTATAATTTAGGTTAGGTATTGTTGGCTAGAGTCATTAATTGCACAGGTTTAGGTTTTTTTTAATTAATACATTCGTGATTTTTACCCCACCACGGAAATTGAGTCAAAATTAATTAGAATACATTTTGAATACATACAAATGCAATGAAATACATACAAACTTCATTTAAATGTGTTGCATAGTTTAAAAGTTTTAGACTGTAGCACCAAATTAATCAAATAGCTACTCCATGACGATCAAACTATTTGATCAGCAGCAAGTCACAGATCACCTATAATACGATTAAGGGTTGGCGATTAGATTTTTATATGCGCACTGCGCATTTTATAGTAAGAAGGTAGTTCTTAAGTTAAAGGTTTATAAATTGCATACACCAGTTTATACCAATATAATCAATGGTCGATAATAATAATGCCCATGAAATCACTATTACTATAGACTATTAAAATAGCCCTTAATTTGTAGAACTAGTAATAATGGCAAATCGAATAAACTACAAGTATTAACGGGTTTAGTCAGACTTTGACATTGTTAATTTTTGAGAGTGAAAAATAATAACAACGGCAGTTCACAGAAACGCCATTACTCCGTCATATATTATTAATTATATGTATTTTGACAAATTGCAAGCCAATTTCACAGTAATTTCATGACAAATAAAGACTTCAGATCAGAGAGAGATGATTATTATTATGAACATGTTTTCCAGGAGGGTGGAGGTGCTCCAAAAACATTGCAAGTTGTGGCAGTACCGAAAGTGAGCGACGCTGTATGCAGCTCTGCCTACTTACCTCTCTATAAGATAACTAAATCTATGCTCTGTGCAGGCATTCCCGATGGAGGAAAGGACGCATGCCAGGTTAGTAAGAGTATATATAATTATTGGATCTGTCTGTTCCTTAAAATTTAAACCAAATTCCGGCCCATACGCTCAGGCATAGACTACGTGAACATTAAAATATGTTTATAATGGAATATAAGATACAGGTATCACTTATTGCACGTCATTAAGTTTGTATCGGTACATCCCTACTCATCGGCAAAGAAGAGAGAGGGTGTAGGCGGAGTGATAAAGCCGGCGTAAAAAACTCTCGGTACTCTTTTAAAATAGCAAATCATCATACAAAATGACTTTGGCAAACAACACTTATTATAAAACAAATATCGCTTATTAATTAGAACGTGAAAACAAACCATAGGGATGTCTAAGTTGGCCTAAGTTTTAAATAACTTAGCTAAAAGTTAGTTTATTTTTACCTTTACATATACATACATATATTACTTTAAAGCGGCGTCATGAATTTAATTCATTCTATTATATTACTAGCTGCAAATTTGCTATTTGCAGCATAATAAAATAAATACATATATTATAAGATAAATTCAAAAGAAGATTTTTTTTTGTCTTATTTTGTTCTAAATTTAATGAATTCTTAGAGATTCAATATTTCTTACACCTAACAAATATTTAATTAAAACTTAATTGGGTTTAAAGGCGACTAGGAGTCTCTCGTTCTGTATCGTTAAAAACTTCGTCTTAAATATGTTGATTCACATAATATGTAGTGATTAAAAATGGAGACATTTTAAAATTTCAGGGTGATAGCGGTGGCCCCTTAGTCCATAACGCAAAGTTGGCTGGAGTTGTGTCTTGGGGCCTTGGATGCGCAAGACCCAAGTACCCTGGAGTATACGCCAAGGTATCAGCTCTAAGAACCTGGCTGGATGATCAAGCAAACTATTTAAGACTGAAACATATTTTTAGAACGTGATAAATTAGGAATTTTCTTACTGTTTTTATAAAATAAACGATACATGCTGATATTATTTTTTATTAAAGAAAAATCTATATAATATTAGTACAAAGAAATGTATGTGTGTACTAGTGTACACACGTAAGAAGTGAAACTTCTTTATGACCTTATTTTACGAAAAATGATCTACTATGTATATGCAACTTTATAGAAATTGGTTAAATAAAGTTAACTTAGATAAAGTTCAAAAAGGCTTTAATCATCATAGACATAGATATAATAGAATAAATAAATATCTAATACAATTATTTCATTCTACCTTATTACTAAGATTATTACAGAATTTCATTATTATTGTAATATAATTATTTCTATCATTGTTATCGTTATTATATTTTTGTTTTTAATATAAATTTTCTACATTTTATGAACGCACTACACGGTTTTTGACATAAATAATAATGATTTAAAAGCATAATTTCTATTTATAACTAAACATAATACTGCAATATTAATTAAATATAACGTGAAAAAAATTATCCAATATAAATAAATTGTAAATAAACAGTACGTTGCGGTAAGCCTGAAGTTAGTTTTCAGAGGTAGGCAAACTTCACAAACAACAAATCTTGCAACTAATTAATAAACTGGATCCGAAATCACGGCGGAAAAATGTGACGGCGTCACGTGACGTAAATATTTTTCCAACGATGATAAAGAAGTTTCACATCAAAAATCTGTTATACTAATTCTTGAAAATGTATGTTCACCTGCCTTATCCCTTTATATAAATTTAGATTTTTTTTTATTTTAGGTCGACTTGAAGAAAATTTAGTTACCCTAGATTATAATTAGGTTTTAATTAGATTATAATTTATTTATTGATAGACAATCATAAGTTCATTGAGTTGGTAGTATGCTTTATACAATATTGTCGTAAATATTCTATTAGTATGTTAATTTCAAAGCATATTCAGTAAGTAGTACACACACATGCCGTCCATTTCAATGCCCATACAGACTAGCCTAAATCTTTTACGCCAGATTATAAATGTGATTTAATTATTTTTAAAATTACACGTATAGCGGTGTATTTTCCATTAGTTGAATATGATACGGCCACGTCGGCTAATTTCTATTGGGACTGGCAATGTACAAGAACTGTAATCTCTATTTCATAACTCGTATACTCCGATGAAATGATGAATCATTGATTGATGAATTTTCTGCATCATCCAGGTATCGAATTTGAGACTTAATGATATTCAGTCATGCATGTTAAGCCAATGAAAATTGCAATATATCGTACAATGTATCGCAAAAGAGCAAATGAAGGAATAGAAAATGTATTTTCGGACACGCACACCAACAATGTAGGATATTTATTCTCTCATTAAGCTTCAACTGACCATTGATAACAAAAGGGTATGTAATGTTTAAGGTAAGGGAAGAAGCGGTTTGAAAAATATTTTATAAATATATTCTCTTATATATACTGCTCAAAACAATTAGCGGAACAAGATTTTTCTCCTTTCTATTGCTTAAACTAAAATTAGATTTAAATTAACTTGTACGCTATTTTTTACCTTGATAATTTGTTAATTACTACAATTAATAAAAAAATTCAATTTGTATTTTTTTTATTAAAAAAAATATTAAAATGTGCATTGTAGACGAAAAACAAAGTGACGTCTTTGAATTTTCATTACTTTCTTATCACAGAAAACACATTTTAAGTAGTTTTTTTCAATCTTTTGAGTATTAATAGAAATTGAAGTGAGCCTTTTGAGTATTGTTATTCATTGAAGCGAGTGAGTTTAGGTCATAATGCCAGATCTGACTGAATTGCATGTCTCCCGAGCTATCGCTTTGCTTGAAGAGGGTCGAACTATGCGTTATGTAGGAAATGATCTAGGAGTAGCCCCTTCTGTTATCTACAGACTTTGGAAGCGATACCGTGAGACGGGAGAATACTCACGAAGGCGTGGTCAAGGTCGAAAGAGAAAAACTACACGTTTGCAAGATCGCTACATCGTCAACTGTGCTTTACGTAACCGCACCACAACTGCAAGAGATCTACAAAATACACTAAGGACGGCTACTGGTGTAGAAATTTCCGACCAGACGGTAAGAAATACGTTGTTGGAAGCCAATTTGAGATCACGCCGACCAGTTCGGGCTGTGCGTCTAACAATTCAACATAGACAAGCTCGCCGACAGTTCGCGCAAAATCACGCTAATTGGCAACTTCGACATTGGAGGCCAGTGCTTTTTACTGACGAATCACGATTCCGTCTAACACGTTGAGATGGTCGTCTCCGTGTTTACAGATGCCCAGGCGAGCGATACAGTGCAGCAGCAGTCCAGGAATATGACAAATTTGGATGTGGCTCTGTGATGGTTTGGGGCGGAGTTAGTTTGGACGAGCGCACAGATCTCGTCGTTGTTCCCGGGCGCTTGTGTGCTCAAACTTACATTGAAAATGTGCTCGAAGATCTTGTTTGGCCCGCAGCATATGGTATGGGCCCTGATTTTCTTTTAATGCAAGATAATGCCAGGCCTCATACTGCAGCCATCACGTCAGATTACTTACGACAGCAGGAAATCCGTGTAATGGAGTGGCCTTCCATGAGCCCTGACCTAAATCCAATTGAACACATTTGGGACTTGCTTGACAGGCGCATCCGGAAGCGTCCGATTGCACCTCAAACACTGCAGCAGCTCACTGAAGCGTTGATTGAAGAATGGGAGCGAATTCCACAAGAAGATATTCGGAGGATCATACGAAGCATGCCGCGTCGTTGTCAAGCCGTGATTAGGGCTCATGGAGCCCACACACGTTACTGAAAGTCACTAAAGACGAATATTCAAACGATATAAGAATATTTCTTTGATGGACCTTTTTTATCACCAATTAGTTTTTCGTCTACAATGCACATTTTAATTTTTTTTAATAAAAAAAATACAAATGGATTTTTTTTATTAATTGTAGTAATTAACAAATTAACAAGGTTAAAAATAGCGTACAAGTTAATTTAAATCTAATTTTAGTTTAAGCAATAGAAAGGAGAAAAATCTTGTTCCGCTAATTGTTTTGAGCAGTATATATTGGGTATGACTTTGGTACGTCGAAACCTATCGGATTTGACTTCAGGAGTCACAGTTTGTGTTGAATCGACGCTGAATACCCAAACCTTCATAGGGGTAAAGAGTCTTTTGTCGTTTTTATATATTAGTATATGTAAAGTGTCACGGGTAGAACTTTAATTAATGTCTTATAGTATTACGTTTATAACGGGTGGCGCAAAAGTAATGGCACTAAAGAAAATTTGTTTATTTTTTTTATATGACGATAGTTTTCATTCTGTTGTTGAAAATTGTGTAGTGAAAAAATGTAAAATACACTGAAATTAAACATGGACCGTTTTACTCCCCAAGAACGTGCAATAATCGTGTCAATGTTCTTACGGAATAATTCATCAGTGATAAAAACACAACGTGAATTTCGTCGACAATTTCCTGCAAGATCACCCAATCTGACGAGTCCAGACTTCTTTCTTTAGGGTTTTTTGAAATCTCGGGTGTATGTGAACAAGCCACAGACTCTCGCAGCTCTAAAAGAAAACATTCATCAAGAAATAAGGAACATATCGCAGAAAGTATTAGAGAAGTTCAAATGTGCATCAACTCTGGAGGTCACCATTTAAAAGACATCATCTTTAAATCCTAAAGCAGGGTCCACACTATGCCGCGGTAGGCCGGGAGGGTTGACCCGGGTGGACTAAGCCGGGCGGCTACGTTCGGGCCGGCACGACGTCCACACTGAAAACGAAGCCAACCGGGCTATTTCTACCTACATTATTTAGTTTCAACACCAAGACTGGTGATTTAGTTGAAGAGTACTTAAAATGAACAATAAAAAACCCTACTTAAACAAACTGAATCGAAAATAAAATAATTCGTCTACTTCGGTCGGAGGTTTAATTGTAACTGAAGCCGCTCGGGGCGCCCGGCACGTCCCCATTCTATATTTTTGTTCGGCTCGGCTCGGCTTCCTTTAATTTGTACCTACTTTATGCGGGTTGGGATCGGCACGTCCCGGGCCGGCATTTTCTAACCCGGCAAAGCCGCCCGGGGCGTCTACATCAACGCGGCTTAGGCCGCCCGGGTCAGCCCGCCCGGCCTACCCCGGCATAGTGTGGACCCTGCTTAATGGTACGAAATTTAATGGCACAAATATACATTTAAAAAAACCTAAATCTAGTTTTCTAATTTAGAAAAAATGTTATAGCTGAACCAAATAGGGTCTTTACTTTTGCGCCACCCAGTATATAAAATGCAATAGTCGGAAAAAATTAAAACTTTACGGAGACCGACCAGGGAATGTGTGTGAGGCTGATGGTAAGTGAACTAAGACCTAGTAATCGTGAAAGGTGTACAATAAAAACTAAATTTACAGAGTAAATGACGGCGCATGTCTTTTGATCAAATGGAAAGACGGTTTGTGTTACTTGTCTATGATTGGATTAGAAAAACTGTAGACCTTATGCTCTGGTAACATAGGAGGATAGGTAATTTATCCCAAAACGTAGAAGATTTTTAACGGAAATAACAATTGATATCGCTTCGTTCCTAGCCACACACAGGATATATTTTGGCGAAGCGAACAGACGGTAATCTTTATTTATTGTTTAGTTTACGATTGTTCGTTCTATCACAAAACGACTGTCAAGTTGAATTGAACTACCTTTGAATGTTTACAGATCTTATCTGTCATCGGAATTTGTCTTTTGAATTGAATAGCCATTTTAAACAAATAAAGGATTATTTTAAGATACTAAGAAGATTTCACCAGACTTACTTGACTTATTACACTGAGCAGTGTTGGCTTAGTGGCTTCAGCGTGTACCAATGAACTTTCTTTCTATGTGCGCACTTAACATTCGCTCGAACGGTGAAGGAAAACATCGTGAGGAAACCGACATGTCTTAGACCCAAAGAGTCGACGGCGTGTGTAAGGCACTGGAGGCTGATCACCTACTTGCCTATTAGATTTTAAAAAGATCATGAAACAGACTCAGAAATCTGAGCCCCAGACCTAAAGAGGTTGTAGCACCACTGATTTTTGAAGTGAAAATTTCTTTAGCGGCGTTGTACACTTTTCGAAAATTCGTAAGACGGATGGAGAGTAGACAGCTGGCGCGGCGTATTTAATGTAATATAAATTGTCATGTTTGTGTACGATAGCGCAATAAATAAATATTGTATTCTACCACATAAATGATAGTACATTTATACTGATAATTAAAGCAATTCGTGCAAAATTATTCCCTAACCATTACAAAATATCAAAAATGCACAACGTTAATATTCAAGTTTTCAGCGCTTCTGCTTTTTATTCAGTGCTTCTACCGGCACTCCCGGAGTGCAACCCGTCGTTTTTTTTACTTGACTTATAGTCCCCCAGAAAACAAAGGGCATCCAGCCTAGAACACCACCCTATCTGTCTTTTCTGTAATTATACTTCGTTGCAGGTCTGTTTTGGATAGCCACGTTACCTTGGGGATTCCTGTCAAGAGCCTGCTAGACAAACTGTAGCCCACTATAGGTCTGTCAATTGACACCTTATTGCATAATTAGCACGTCGCGTGGTGCCCTTGTTAAGTTTTCAAAAAGCCAATCTTCGTCGAGGCTGCAAGAAACCTTTCTTAACAAGACCGTCCTATTACATCTTTTGCCCTCTACACCCTTTTGTTATAATGTTTCTGATATAAATAAAGTGCTAGAAAAATTATCTTTAATATATTGGTGTTTTTAAATTGCTATAAACTGTCAAAAGACATAAATGAAGCTATTTGCAAATTCTAACACAGTTCACAAAATTTCCAGTGGCTGGGTGCTTGATGAAAGGGTAGGTACAGACAAAATCTTTGAGCGTTAAAGGTAACAATGTCTGACACTACTGACAATTATGATAGACATTCCTGGCGGCTGTCGAGTGGGGAAAATTTAGTTCCTTTTGAATCGTAAATCCTAATTCCAATTCCAATTTTCTTGGGAGAAGTACACATTTAAAATAAACTTCTTTAACACATGCAAATTATGTTATTTAAATCAGTCTTATTTCCTCGTTTTGACTAAAGTACTGTCTTAATTATAGCATAAACACCATTTGACAGACTCAGACGAAAGAGTGTAATTTGACTTAACATAATATAATCGTGACTTGTGTAATTCTTGTATTTCATTTTCATCGCCATTCATGAATCCGTGAGATTAGCTTTTTAGTTTTCTTTTGTTTTTCTTTAGATTAAGGTTCTATTTTTTTTTCTTTTTTTATATAACATTTGGTTATGCACTTCTTGCACTTTACTCATCATATTTATTTTATTAGTTTTTCCCTTACTAGGGTTGCCTGGAAGAGATCACTTGTTGCCGATAAGGCCGCCCGTTGCATCCCTTATAATTTTTTGTGTATTGTGTTATTTGTATTTTTTTAATGCAACGAAGTGTGAATAAATAAATAAAAATAATCTGTACATCTATGGACCTAGAATTAGCCTCAGGATTAATCTCAGGACTAAACATAAACAATTATTGGTAAATTGCAGCAAGTACCGGAAGCTAGTCGTGTTTTATTTAAATAACGAAACGGAAATACCGTCAGATCTTCACGCAATTTTCTCGTGTCTAATGGAAACAATTTGCCAAACAATTTCGGTTTCACCCCGTCTCACGTCCCGGCTTTCCTGTAAAATGGTAGTGATTTACAATTTACTTTCACTTTGGGCCACGAAAAGAAAATGTTACCTATTAGTACATGCACCAATTTGTTAAAATTTATATTATTTATACTACGCTTGTGATATATCACAAATAAATAAGGATTTTGGAAGACATCAGTGGCTGTACTGTGTACGAACGAAACCATTAATAAATTGCAAATATGAAACTTTCATGGGTTACAATAAATTAACTAATTGTAACTTTTTCAATAAAATTAAATTTCCTAATGCAAATTGCACCATCTATGCTAAGTAATAGGGCGAGGCCCCACTGCGTCGTCGCATAGCATCGAATCATTGTATGCCACATCTGCGTTGCGTCGACGCACGACGTCGCGACGCAAGAGGGTGTATAGTGTATACACGCCGTCGCATCTGCGTTTCAGCCTTCGCAATCGACATACACAAACGTGATCTTTTGTTGATTTTATTACGCCACCGCCGAATTAAACTTAGAAACCATAGAAGATTCTGGATATCTCCTCTGATAGCATTAAGAAATAGTGATCACCCTCCCCCTGCTTCGTCTCTTGTCCGTCGATCCGTTGAAACGTCGCGCGCGACGACGAAACGGTGTAATGGGGCATGTATAAAAAATAATATGGGAAAAGTCGCAATGAGGACGCAACATAACAGTGGGGCCTTAGCTAATGAAAATAATAGAACATGTCGGTGTCATCTCTGTCAATTTTTTGACAATTATTTAGTTCATTGTTGGATTCATCATTTGCTATTGAGAATGAAATTACTCAAACACGTTCGTTCCACAACTGACACTTTTTGCCGCGCACCACCACTATGCGGAGCCAGATGCAACGCCAATTCTCTTGCAAGCCTTTGGCGTTCTGTTGATGAATTAGCTTTTTTAGTAGAACCCAAAGCAATAACAATCGTTAGCTGATAGATTTTAAGCATAGATTAACTGCAGGTTAATCTGATTTAGATAAAGAGAATGTGCTTTTTATGTTTGAACATATAACATACAGTTCCGCATATTTCATAGCTCACAAACTGCGTTTTTGAGTTGACATTCTCTTCAGGCGCTGACAGAAATTGCCCTCGACAAAATGCGAGTGATAATTTCGTTAGGCCGTGACTCGACTACCACATTTTTAATATTGTTTGAGTATTCGTAGATTTGATTGTATAAAGAATTTTATTTCGGTTTGTTTTGAAAATTGATATTCTTCAGGAGTAAATAGTAAAACAGGAAAATAATTTAAAGATTGTCGCCCTTTTCTTTATAAGTTTTTTTTTTATATAATAGGAGGCAAACGGGCAGGAGGCTCACCTGATGTTAAGTGATACCGCCGCCCATGGACACTCTCAATGCCAGAGGGCTCGCGAGTGCGTTGCCGGCCTTTTAAGAATTGGTACGCTCTTTTCTTGAAGGACCCTAAGTCGTATTAGTTCGGAAATACTTCAGTGGGCAGCTGGTTCCACATAGTGGTGGTGCGCGGCAAAAACTGCCTTAGAAAACGCTCAGTTGTGGAACGACGGACGTCGAGGTGATACGGATGGTATTTTGTATTTTGCCTTGACGTCCGATGATGAAACTTAGCTGCAGGTTAAAAAGGATATTTTCCTATTTTGCATACTTGATAACTAATATAAGCAATTTTGATGAAACTTGTCTATAAATACAATTAAATATTGCAAAGAAATTATTTTGATACAAACAAAATCTTTAGTATTATTAAATGTGATAGATTTGGTTATCGTTAATAATTTTAGCGAAATCCTGCAGTTGTTCTGTTTTCTCGACAAGTATTACGTATTTAGGAAAACATATTTTACAGGTACAGTCACTCGGAACAACTTTTTTATCCTACCGTATGGTTTATTTTCTAATCCCTAATTTAATTGTACGAAGTTGTTATATAAGCGTGGCGTATTCCTAAATCGTCGGTTGTACGCCCCGAGAGTACAGCCAGACGTAGGCACTCTCTTCAACTGTTACTTTGCATTCATTCGTTTCATAGCAATTAACATTCCATCATTTCGCTTATATTCTATTATTGTACGCGAGTGGTTCTAGAGTGAACATAAAATCCTCTATTATTTAAAGCACCTCAATGATCCGATATTTTTTTCGATGATAATTTTACGCGATAACGTCATAAGATAACATTCATGAAAAATTGCATAATTCATTAATTGAATTGAATTATGATCACTTAATTATCATTATTTTGTATGATACAAAGGAGTTAATTCAATTTTTTTTCGGATATGTTAACATATTTTTTTTAATATTCAAAGAGGTAATATGAGATTATATTAAACCTAATAAAATGCAAGAATTCTTTATCTTTTTGCTGCAATTGTTGTTGCAATAAACAATGGAATTCCGTTCTATCTCTATCGCTTGTTCCGCGCTCTTGCTCTTGCTCGGTTCAGGCGGAACGTGACAATGAGTCATGTTTTTTCGTGCTAAGACGCTATCACGTGAAAAGTTATTTCCTAGAATATTTAACATGGAATTTAATTCATATTACAAACTTCATTAAGAGTAATAGTAATAAAACTTTATTAAAAGCATTATGGTTATACATATTGAATTACTCTTACATTACATTATGAACAAAGACTATAGGAGCGATGACGTCACGCTTGAGTGGGTTGATCAAAAAAGGTTGTACGACAAAGAAAATATAATGAAGTATCAATTCAACTTTCTTTTATCCCCCTGTCTATGAAAAAAATTCATATATAAATCTTTAATGTTCGAAAACTAATTTATAGATTTACTATTTAGTGGAGAGACAAAAACTACAAGTTTTTTTATTGTTGTATTATATTAATGTTTATAAAATTATTTACACCTAAAATATAAAATTCGTCAAAATAATCATTTTGCGTGACTCGTGACGGAAGTTTCTGTTTTGAACTAAGAATAGGAAATAGCATAGATGACGTGCTAAAATAGCAAAGTTATATTCCGTTGTATTCATGTTAAACATACGAGTATTTTGATTTTGGTTTCCAAAGTCCAGTTGTCGAGTTAGACGTGACAGCTTCTCCCCGTGACCGGGTGGAATGGAGGGCTGACAGAAATTCCCTTGGACAGCTTTGGCGTGAGATCAGAAGGCTCGAGTTCCTGAAGAGTGGGCCAATCTCTCGCCAAATCTGACAATGTGCTCAGAATTCGCCCTAGCCTTTCCTGTTTGAAAGACCTGGAGGCAGAGTTACATGCTGTTTTAAGTTTGCTGGTATTGGCATAACGCGATGTCGCTGCTTCCACCCATGTTTTAACAACAACGCGAGGTCACCTTGCAAGAACTTTTAAACTGTGGAACCGGGACTGTGACTTGCCACCGGTCGGCACCGTACGTCGATGTCGGCGACAGAGTCAGCAACGGCATCTGGTGCAT
The DNA here is from genome assembly GCA_905332375.1 of Pieris macdunnoughi. Taxonomy (NCBI): domain Eukaryota; kingdom Metazoa; phylum Arthropoda; class Insecta; order Lepidoptera; family Pieridae; genus Pieris; species Pieris macdunnoughi. The sequence continues at coordinate 1,491,433 of CAJOBZ010000067.1, read as the reverse complement.
CCGACTAAATGCATATAGACCCTCAAAGGCAGGACGCTAAGAAGGGCCGCATCCAGTCCCAATCTACTGACCTGTAGTGCCAAATACGGCAACCCACAAAGCGGGGCCTTGGAGGGGCGCATAGTAGGCACAGTACTCCACGCAAAGATCCGTCGAACTCAAAGTAATGTTTTCTAATGCAATAAATTCGATGTATAAATTGTATTGTAAAATAAACAATAGACAACTATTTAACGTCTATGAAAATAATAAGTATTTTCCCATAACTTGAGCTATTGTTATTTTAATAGTTCATTAGTACGTTAAATGAACTATCAAGTATTGGATACTGAACACAGATACAATCAATTGAAACACATAAACATTGCAAGCTTTAATTAGTTAAGGCTCCATTTTCTTGTATGTATTTAATTAGCTATTGCTAAAATATTTTTTTTTATTGGACAATTCACACCAATTGACCTAGTCCCATGCTAAGCTGCTGAAGCTTGTGTTATGGGTACTAGGCAACGGATATTCATACATATTATAGATAGATAGACATATAAATACATATTTAAACACCCAAGACCTAAGCACAACACCATATGCTCATCACATCGATGTTTGTCTCAGCCGCGGATCAAACCCGGGACCCATGGATTCGCAGTCAAGGGTACTAACCACTAGACCAATGAGCCGTCGAATGTCAATGTCAAGTATTAACAAGAATTCGTAGTAAAATATATAGGCCGTGATATTTTATACACAGAACATAGAGTAACGTTCCTCTACGTATATAAAAAAAAATAAGAAATGAAATTCGGGGAAAAATATTTTACATCTGTTTCAACAATCATCTTTATAAACAAACTAGCTGGCCTGGCGAACATCGTGCCGCGTAACAGTCGATTTTTTAAAAAAATACTTATTCTGCTATTCGGGACACCGGTCTAGCTAAGATAAAACAAAGAAAGTTGATAAGACAACAAATACATTATGTAAAAAAACAATTAACCTTCCCGGAACCTCTTCACTAACACTTGAAGTTTATGATATAGTATTAAAGTTCAAATTGACTTTTAAGTATTATTACGAATATTTTGTATGGGAACATAGAAAAGTGTTGTTTTTAGACTTTTTCACTCAATTTTTTTTATTTTTCTCCGTAGAAACCATCCTCGAACTTCAAGGAATATTAAATAAAGAATTGGCCAAATTGGTCCAGGCGTTGTTGAGTTATGCGCTTACCAACACATTTTGCGATTTATTTTCATATTCATAGATAAGTGTTGTCTTCGTTTCTTTATACATTCCGTCAATTTCGTCGGTTTTTAATTTAAAATATACCAGTTCTACTAAGAAAATTCAATAGCTGACTTTAAAGCACCACCTCAAGGTTGAGAAGCTCTTAGCCTAACAGCTTGATACATTTATAATGGCGAGTTAAAAATAAAATTAAAAGTCAGTAACTAAAGTGCTCGCTAAAGACACCTTTGAATTTGAACAACTATGTCAAACAATTAAAGAATAACAAAGAAACATCTGCCCCTTAACAAGTGATTACACAAACAAGCATCGTTTTTCCATTCAGGAATTGGAAATAGAGTTTGTTTTGTTTTTCATTGTCGTTTTCAGTCTTTTGTTTTGTTTGAAGTTGAATTAGCTTTGTTTAAAAAACAGTTAAATAAAGATAAATGGGTTGTATAATATATCATCTTTTTTCTAGACCATTTATCCCGTTATTAATTAGACCGGTGTTGGCCTAGTGGCTTCAGCGTGCGACTCTCAACCCTGAGGTCGTAGGTTCGATCCCCGGCTGTGCACGAATGGACTTTCTTTATATTTACGCATTTAACATTCGCTCGAACTGTGAAGGAAAACATCGTGAGGAAACCGACTTATCTTAGACCCTAAAAACCGACAGCCCAGACCTAAAAAAGTTGTAGTGCCACTGATTTTTCTTTTTTATCCCGGTATAGGAAAAGTCCATATTATCAAAGATAGTTTTTGTCTAATTTTTGTTGGTAGCTATTGAAGTTGAAAGAAGTAGTTGTAGTATATTTATGACATGATAGATGTTACAACGGCACTTCCATTTCACAATCTCCTAACTATCAATTTTGTAATTTTGTTTGTCATAACAGTTTTTAAACGTGATTTTCAACACCCTCTGGTTCGGTCGTTGATTCCCGGCTGTGCACTATAATTCCTATGTGTAATAACATTTGTTTAACTTTTTAGACCAAACTCACGAGGGAGCACAATTTTTCTATTACAACTGTTAAAAGTGTGGAGTCACGGAACATCTTCAATACCTCCTGAAGCAATACAAATTATATAAACACAGGGTATTTGGTGAATGCACACAGGTACAGGCATACAAAGTAATATAAATATTATCATAATTAATAATAATTATCATTTAATCTGTCATAAGTGATTATTGTTATCTTTTTTGAGATTAAATATCTATAAACTTATACCTATTATTACAAAATGTTACTCTTAACCATTATTGTTTAACATATATTTGTTTATTGTGGTTTCTTGAAGCGTGTGATAGTCCTTTTGTTTATGTTTATTATCCGTTAATATTTGTATAATTTAGTACACAAATACTTGAGGTTTATAATGGAAATACTGGTGTATTTGAAGATTAATTTATGTTTTATTTACGTAAATTATTTATCGTCTCAGCCTGTGAGACTCAGTGAGCTCAACTCTTTGTACAGTTTTCATCATTCTAGGTAATTTATTTCTTTGCTTACAGCATAATTTTCAGACAAATTTAAACTCAAATTGAAAAATAAATGTACCAAATTTAATAAAGACAAATGATATAATGTATGAACAGTACAATGACTTATATAGACCACCTCTCAACAACTTACACCTTAACAACTACTTAAGTAGTCATTTTGAATTCAGGTCGGCAAAATTATTTTTTGGAGAACTATTGTTGTATTTTTGAAGGTACTTTTTTGATATCTATAACATTTATAAATCATTATTCTTCCTGATTAGTGAATGAAACATTGTGATTTATAGTAATTTGAGAACGTAATAAATGTAGTTTAATAATATGATGACGTAGTTATAAGATGATGTAATAATTATTTTGATTGATGATTAACTCAAATATTACCAAATTATCTAAGACAAGACTGGCAGAATATTCGAACAAAGTATTGTACGATCTATTTGTTATTGTACCAATACCATATTAGTTCCTAAAAGCGTTATTATTATAGAAAAACGTATTGTTACAATTCTAAGTAGTAATTTCACGACAAGCAATTCCATAGACAATGTCTAAACATGATTCCATTTTGATAGCCTATCATCGCCACTATAGTGTGTTTTGGAGTCATAATATTAACATACCCGTTTTGTATGTTATACAATTTAATCGAAAATTTATTTATGCGTTTAAGATCCTATTAACCATCTAAAATGGCGGTTTAGTTTCGATTCAGCAGCTAAATTTACCGATAATCCAATGAAATCGGTGTTTTAGGTGATAGTTTATATGATTTACCTATTGACATATTACCTTTATACATTTACTCTTGTATTAACACGATACGCAAATAATTATACTCTGATTTTTCATTCCAAATTAAAAAGGCATATTTTAAGATTATATAATGTGCATATATTATTTTCGAGCGGAAGATTGTTCGAAGAATCTATGGTCCTGTTTGGAACGACGGTGTCTGGCGTATCCGCTACAATGAAGAACTTTATAACATCCTAGACGACGCCAACATCGTCCAATTCATAAAGTGCAACAGGCTCAAGTGGCTGGGACATGTGCACCGAATGGCGAACGACAGAACCCCAAGGTCCTTACTAAACTCACAACCCGGTGGCAAAAGAAAACCCGGCAGACCGAGGCTGCGTTGGTGGGGTGGAGTTGTCAAGGACCTCGAAACAATAGGGGTTCGCAATTGGACGCGGGAAGCACTAGATAGATTGCGATGGCGAAGTGTAATTGAGGAGGCTAAGGCTCACAAGTGGCTGTATAACCATCGATGATGATGAATGTGTGTATTGTATTTTTTTTAACAATTCTAAAATATCTGATTGAAGTCGCTAAGAGCTAAAGTTGGATTCTTTGAAGGACGAGTTCGTGTTACATAACTTAATAACGAAGATTCTAACTCTTGAACGAATACTTGCCGATAAGTTGTGAGGTGAACTTCCAGAAGGCATTTCAGAGAATCATAGTTTCTTACCACGAATTTTCAGTCATGGGGTTATGATGGAGATCTTGAGCGGAATAAGTTTTTGGTTTAAGGATATAATAAAATACTTATTTTTATTAAATTAATTTTAATTCTAAATTATAATTTTTAAAAGCACAAAATCAGCCAGAACCTTTATTCAATTTTTTGCCAAAAAGCTAAGTTGTGAATAAAAATATTGTTACTGAACGTTCTTATTCGTACTGCTAAGAGATTTGTAATCATTCACTTCAATTTTCCTCAAAGAAGCTTTTTAATCTTTGAAGTTTTCTAATAAATATAATAAGTTTCAGATGCAAGCTTCAGACCAAAGTCAAAGTAGACCTTATTAAGTGAACTTTTAATGCATTTATTTAATTGCAATTACATCTCAAATATTTGATTTGAGTCATCTTATAAAAGCATACTTTAGACTTCAGACTATAACCATTTATATTACAAAGTCAAGTAATATTAGGAAACGGAAAAAAACTAATATGTTAGAGCTACTAAACTATTGGGGTAATAGTTTAATTTAATCCTTTTAATTGATGGGAATTTCCTGTAAGTGCATATTACAATTGAGTATATTTTCACACATCCACGATTAGACGACTCATTGGTCTAGTGGTTAGTACCCCTGACTGCGAATCCATGGGTCCCGGGTTCGATCCCTGGCTGAGACGGACATCGATGTGATGAGCATTTGGTGTTGTGCTTAGGTCTTGGGTGTTTAAATATGTATTTATATGTCTATCTATCTATAATATGTATGTATATCCGTTGCCTAGTACCCATAACACAAGCTTCACTAGCTTAGCATGGGACTAGGTCAATTGGTGTGAATTGTTTCAAAAATAAAAAAAAATAAAAAAAATAAATAAAATCCACAAATTAATTTTTTGTTCAATTTACATAGCACTTTTTCACTTCTTTTTCCTAATCTTCGCCCGCGTGGATTTCGTATAATTCGGCAAATTTGTTTGCTTCCTATACCTTTTAAACCAACAATAATATTTACATTTCAGTGATTTTTACTACAGTAGAACTTAAACTAACGGACTGAAATCGTTAAGCTTTTGGCTTTTTGAGTTTATTGAAATCAAATTAGGTGGGCTGATGAACTTTTCAGTAACGTTTTTGTAGTACTATTTTTTATTTAGCCTAATTTTTTTCAGTTTCGATACATTTTATCGTGGGCTTTGACCGAATCAAGAAATTCCGTAACGAAAATAAACCTAAAACACAATGACGTAATATAGGTGCAGCCATTACGCGTTAGAGCGGGACAGAATGCATACTGCGTATTCACATCTCTCTGACGAGATCGGTGACGTAGTAGCGTACGCGTTAGAGTGAGACAGACTATATAGGCGTGTTAGTCTGAGTCTGGTAGAGTGGTAGATTGAAATTGAAGGAAAAAACTTGAATTAATATCAAAGTAAAAAAATACTGCATAAATAAATAATTATTATAATTGCATAAGTTGATAAAAAAATGCTATTTAAATATGCTTTACCGAGGCAGTCCCCGAGTGCCACACTTTTTTTAAATAATTATGGCATTATGTTACACTAAATATTGTAGATCTATTATAGACTAGCTGACCCGGCTAACTTCGTTCCGCCTTTCAGTTTAATAATATCGTTGTTACTTTAGTTAAATTTATTTTAGGATTTCATTAATGTAATAACATCAATACAATTTTTTTTGCAAATACATAAATGTTTTAGTTCTTGCCATTGCGAAAGAAGATTGGCAGTTTTACACATTGGGCCTCTTCTCTCTAGCGCCAAAATTGCGATTCTGCATGTTAAATTACTTTCTGATATACAAAATTTTTTGATGAGATTAACAATCGTTATAACCAATAAAAAAGTAGAAAATGGCGGATTGTTTACAAATTTCAATATATAACACAATTTTTTTTTTTAAATACTTAGACCCGTTTCCAGCAGCAAAAATCACGTGGATGTCCCCCGAGACTCCTGCATAATCAGTATCATCAAATTCGTGCGACGACATTTAAAACCCAACTCAAGATCAAAGCCATGTTATGCATCTCCTCATTCATCAAGATTGGAATTTCTTGAACTGACACGAATTCGACGTAAAATGATGCGTAGTTTTGTCAACGGATGGCACCACATGCTGTTTGCATGCGTAAAATTAATTTACTTATTTATTGTTATTCGATAACTTATCCGATATTTTATTACTTATTCTGCTATTCGGAGCTGAGAAGAATCCACCTAAAAAGAGATAATTAACATCGGTCCAGCCGTTCTCGAGTTATAACTGTTGTAACAAACACGACTTTGTTTTATATATATAGATATGAGAAGTTTAGCAACGGGTCTGTCAGCTGGTGCCTAGCTAGCATTTGGTGAACAATTTGTCCTCGACTACAAGCTGTCATACTGTAATCAATCGTAAGAAATGTTTGTGCATATATATTTAGGTAAAGTTGGCAATAAGCCTTAGATTATTAGAACCCAGTTTAAAAAAAAGTGATATGACTGGCCGATATTTACATGATTAGGTTTTATCAAATGTTTACTAAATAATTTGTTTAATGATCTGGGATTTAAACCCCAGTTATCTAATATATAAAATTCTCGTGTCGCGATGTTTGTAGTTAAACTCCTCCGAAACGGCTTGACCGATTCTCATGAAATTTTGTGCGCATATTGGGTATATCTGAGAATCGGACAACATCTATTTTTCATCCCCCTAAATGTTGAGGGTAGTCCACCCCTAAATTATTTTGTTTTAATGTTTAGATATTTTTTTTGTTTTTATTTTTTTATGATACAACATTAAAAAATACATACAACCCCTAATTTTCACCCCTCTACGATCAACCCCTATTTTTTATTATAAATCATATACATGGCAATACGACGTTTACCCGGTCAGCTAGTAATTCTATAACAATATTGTACTAAACGTTTACTAAGTTACCAAGGCGGTCAATAAGTTTTATATTACAAGGATATCTATTTGAAATATATAATTCACTTTATAACTAGTAGTAGCAAAACTTACATTCAACGGCCACAGGAATCCTGCCAATACCTGCACACTTTAAAACTTAAATTAATAAAAAAAATTAATCAATAAAGCTTTTAATAAAATTGACGATTATTTAAATGTTCCTAATTCTTGGGATTGATTTACTCCAGTTCAAACAATTTGTATGACTCAAAACTTGGCGATTAAAAGGAGTGGAATAATATAGCGGTACTTACATACGGCTACTATCACTGATATATCCTGATGGAGTTATTCCGGACGCTTAGGATATATACATTCTTAATACGGCTTTGGCCAACAAACTCCATCCAAAAAAAAAAACGAGAATCCTGGCTGGAGGACCTGTTCACCATCCTTCCTATTCAAAGTAGTTACGTAATAGTGTTATAAACTACTTAAGAATTTTTTGCTCTAAATTGGAAATTCTATATGAAAATTAATATGGCCGAATGACATGTATAAAACTTTGTATATAATCTACTTACCTACGAACCGAAAAACTTACATGGAATGTCACATTTAAATAGGAAATAATTAAAATAAATTTAAATAGTTTGGTACCTGTGGTACACGTTTAACGCTGGCAGTATTTCCTCGCTGTACTGCGATACTTATTCGTTGAGCGAGGAATAAACCAACTCTGGGTACCGGTCTGGTCTGGTCACCGCTACTTTCTACCAGGCGCCAACTTAAATCTTTAATTAGCGCCTATGCACTTGAACCTCACGTCCCAAGAGACTCTACTCCAAAGGGAACAATATCGAAATTGAAGAACAGACTATTAATAATGAATTAAATAATACAAATCCGTTGAAATTGAAATAAACTTAAAGACATTATACTAAGAATGACAAATTCAATGTTTATTTAATTGTTTCCATCCATAATAATTATTAATGTTACGCATATTCCAATCCTCTTTACTGTTTTGATACATATTTTTCTACCACTCTTTACGTGGAAGAAATCATCTCAAAAGGACGTCTTACGTTAAATTGTTTTCAACTGTGGGGCAGTGCAAGTGATACCAACATAAATATCCAGCGACAACAGAACAACAATCTAAGAGCAGTTGCAAAAGTACCATTGTACATAACCAACAACGTCACCAAATTCTACAGGAAGACCGACAGTGGCTCTTGGCAGAAGATGAGTAGATGCTTCCAATGGGAAGTCACCACATGATAGCACCACAGAACAAATTCACTCATAGCCTTAGGGCTGATTGCAAATACCCGCAGAAAAAAAAATGTTTTAACTATATATCTCTATATGTTTTCCGATATGTTAAATGTATAATTAACAAACTATATTACTTATTTAAGAAATGAGCGTACTAAGTATACATATATAAAATAAATTTAATATAACGTCCAAGTGTGACTATGTCTCAATTCTGTAATCTCCTTCATCGCTTTATTATTATTTAGTTAAGTAGTGCAGTCCTTTAGAGTCCTATTTCTTTGAGGTTATAAACTGCTCTCAAGAAAACGCCTTTGAACCAAGATTGCAATTTAGATATGCATTTTTCAAAGTATGCACCGTATTTTAGTTGAATTTATTACGTTTACGGTCAGATATTAGTGTAAACAAGATTTTACAAATATTTGAAACGAATTTTATAAATTTGGTTCAACGGGATTCATACAAGTTTCCAAATGTGTATTATCTTTCTATTTCTACACATTATTTATCATGAAAACTAACTTTTCAGTCAATTATTATATTATATATTCATTAATGGGTCTGTTTTACTGAAATGTTTCTAGCATGTTAGGTAGTTCAGAGACTGCTTTAAAAAAAGTTGCTTGTGGAAGCGCAGACGTCGAGGTGATACGGGTGAAATCTGTCTTGACGTCCGATGATGAAACTCAGCTGCAGATATTAATCTGAACAACTCCTACTACACTAAATGCGGTAGAAGATGCAGAGTGACCGCAGATATCTACGCAAGGCCAAGGGATCAAGCTACTCGGAAAGAGGTTGTTTATTATAATTACGAACCGCTCTTCATTGAATACGGTCAGGTGTAAGGAGCTGTTACTGGACTGAGCTCCCCCCTCAGATGTGGGATCAGCATGGCATTTTCACTAAGAACGGACTTTTTGCACTATTAAAATAACCTCTGTCACAAGTTATTTCAACATTTATAGTTCGTTACTTTCTTGAAGTACGTACGCAACTATTAACAAGCATTTCAATAGTGAAAACTTGGCGATAAAAGTTAAAGCGTCAAAAGTCAAAAATCATTTATTCATGTAGGTAACCCAATGTACACTTATGAACGTCAAAAAAGAAATATACATTAAATACTTCTAATTTTACATTTACTGCTAGTTCTCAAATCAAGGGCGTAGAACGGAAGAGAAGAACTGGCAATAAACTCTCCGCCACTCTTTTTTTTGCCCGTTCCCTCACGATGTTTAACTTCAATGTAGAAGTGAGTGTTAAATGCGCACATCGATAGAAATATCCTTAGGTGCATAGCCGGGATTTGGACCTACGACCACAGGAATGAGAGTCACAGGCTGAAGCTACTAGACCAACTCTGCCAATACATTTCTTTACACTATGGTAACAGTTATATAAGCAATTTTTACACACAAAATTGTCGAGATAAGAGATAGTGAAGGGCGCTCATTAGAGGGCATATGAACACAGCGAGGTGAAAGTAATACACGAGTACGTCTGGCTTGACGCCAAAAGAATCGTCATCTTCTGCTCATTTAGGCTTTTGGGTTATACAAAAGGGTGACAAAAAGTTGATATAATAATTAATTTGTTACTGTTATATTATATACTACCCAAATATGAATGTCACTTTATGAATCAGACAAGTTATTTATTTTACTCCTTTTTTTATGAGGCAAACGGGTAGGAGGATCAGCTGATGTTAAGTGATACCGCCGCTCATGGACACTTAATGCCAGAGTCCTCACGAGTGCGTTTCCGGCCTTTTAATAATTGGTACGCTCTTTTCTTGAAGGACCCTAAGTCCAATTGGTTCGTAAATATTTCTGCGGGCAGCTGGTTCCACATAGTGCCACACAAAAACTGCCTTAAAACGCTCAGTTGTGGAATGACGGTTGGTTACGAATGGTTGCAGCTCCTTACAAACATTGTGTAAACAAAATAATTTGTCGATTAATAAGAGTGGCGGAGAGTTTATTGCCCGTTCTTCTCTTCCGTTCTACACCCTTGATTTGAGAACTGGCAGTAAATGTAAAATTAGAAGCATTTCATATATATTTTCATATATCTTTGACGTTCATAAGTGTACATTAGTACATAAATGATTTTTGAATTTTGAATTGACGGACATCGTGGTGATACGGGTGGAATTTCGTATTCTGCCTCCACGTCCGATGTCCGATGTACATTTATTCCTCCAAAAATATTCCTACTATATTTCTATTCTATATAACTATCATAAATATGTCACCACTGTTGTAGAATTAAGGAAAGTCCTGACTTACTCACGCATTGTTATCATATGCAGAACTGCTGTACCAGTTCTCTGCAAAACCATGAATAGCGATAGCAAACCTGACTTCAATGTTGAGATTTATGCCGCGCGATGTCAAGGGTAACTCGAGACGGAATATTGGGATTTTTATGTATGGGAGCATATTAAAACGTTTTTTTGAATTCTATTGATGGGTGATATACCATCAGTAAAAGGCATCATCCGAAAAAGAAAAATTTTGGGAAATCGCGTTTAAAGATTTTGTTTTTTTTTCACTCCGGCTTGTTTTTTTAATAAAATGCTTTTTATTAAAGACATGATTTGTTCTTTGATAATTTCACTACAGGAAGCTTTAAAAACTATTTAAATTCTATAATACAATTGATTAAAAAAAACAAATTTAATTTGGGCCCATATAGTACAAATATTATGTAATATAATTATTAATTAGTTAGGAATAATAGAAATAATTCCTTGTAACGACTGCCCGACTGAAGTTTTTGGCAATATCAATTTACACAATTTACATATAGGAAACAAAACAACAACATTTTGTAAAATATATCAAATCAAACGGTTGGAACGAAACTCATCTGTTTTGTTACAACCGCTAGGGTAGACGGTAGAAAAGTACCCCTGAATTGCGCAACGTTTGAACAAGCTAACTTCTTTAAATATAGACAATACTAATTAGTTTCGCGTTCTTGGGATCGAAATACTGCGCATACCAAGAACGCGAAACACCTGCAGTGTTACACACCTGAAATATTCAAAGTAGAAATTTAAATATGGAACAAATTCTTGCTACACTCTTGTATGGATCGCAATATGAAATGGGCGGGAAAACAATAGTTTGCGCACAGTATGGAAAATCAGGCATGCTCTTACTAGACTAGCAGGCGACCTCAATAGAGTACCGTTAGAGTAATGCCCAGTTATATTTTTGGTTTCTACTTGTATCACATTTTTGTAAATAAACTGACACAGTTTTCAAAAATCGAATGACTATTTGTACCAAAAGTTTGAATACGTTTTAAGTTTCTATAAACTATTCATTTGAATTACAAAAATTCAGAATGAGAAGAAATTTTTCAATTATGAGAATACATTGAGGCTTTCAAAGTATGAAATTATTAGAATTTTTTCTTTGCATTAATAATTGGTTAAAGAAATTTTAACAGCTCTAAAACCGATATCCAAAATATCGTTGTAATAAATGCTTATTAATTATGCAATCATTATTTGTATTGAAGATGTTATGTGTTACATTTAAGGTTATCTTAGTTTTCCATGTGCCCTTTTTTATTATTGTCCCTTTTTTTTTTGGTTTAAGAATAACTTTATTTCTCATAAGAATTGAAAATTCACTTACTGAGAAACACATATTTAAAACTAAGATTAAAAATTAGAGCGCACAGATGTAGGTACATATATAAAATAAGAAAACAGAACAGCACCAAAAATGTGGGTAGACATAAAAAACTTGGTCAGTCAACCAAGCGAAACTCGGATGTAAGAATTTAATTTTTTCTAGAATTTAATTTTTTTCTAGATGTGGCATTGATGGCATAGTCTGATATAACAAGTTTATATTGATTATTTTATTATTTTTCATAAGACTATTTTATTTTCAGTTTATTCCTATATTTATATATTTAGGGTATGTACAAGGTTTATAAAACATTTTTACAAATTAAAATCACCTATAGGCAGATTTTGGTCAATATCAAATACAATTCTTTAACACCGTGAGTGGTGTTAGTTTAAAGTTCTTAAACATTATACATTTCAAGTGTTATCGCATTCTTGTCGATATATATATATATATATAAATATACATATTATATTTTGATCACTTATTTGTATGTAATTAATGTGTAAGTTTTTAGAAGCTTTTTAAATCGGGCATAATTTTGTTCTGCTTTTATAACTGATGGTAACTTATTATAAATTGTACCACCCTCATACTCCAAACTTCTTTTGCCATAGTTAGTTCTAGGAGGGCGGGTCACCAAGTAACTAGCACGTCTTAAGTTAGCATTTCGTGTTTGTTGTTTGGTTAAAAATTTTATATTAGAATTAATTTCCCTATTTAATATTTTGCGTACTAGAATACAAGTGTAGTATGTGTACGTTTGTTTAATATTCATTAATTTTGTTTCCTCGTATATCCTTTCCGTAGGCGTCCGAAGTTTATAGTTAAATAAGTTTTTAATCAATCTATTCAGAGTTCTCTGGATAGGATCCAAATTACTCTTTGCTGCAGTACCCCAGACCTCAATGAGGTAGTCGACATGAGGCTTAACCAGAGAATTATAGATCAGATACCGCACTTTTTGTGGGAGACAATTTGTTATGTTTCGCAGTGCCCCTGTGAGCGGAGTTAGTTTAAGTTTAATTTTTTCTAGATGTGGCTTCCAAGTTAGGTTACTATCCAAAATAAGTCCGAGATATTTTTCTTTATGTTTTCGTTCAAGTATTTTTCCGTCTATTTTAAGTTCGAAATTATTATTTATTTATTTTTTTTGCTGCGAAAATAACATAATTTGTTTTTGTAATATTAATAGTTAAAAGATTTGATTGAAACCACTCATTTAACAGATTAAGATCATTTTGAGCGTCAGCTATTAGAGCTCCGATCGAGTTTCCAAAGTAAAAGAGACTTGTGTCGTCTGCATAAAGGGAGATGTCACCTTTGAGACCCAAATCACTGATACTGTTAATATAAATGAGGAACATGAGGGGGCCTAATATTGATCCCTGGGGAACGCCAAAATTCAGGATACAGGAATTGCTTTCATATTCACCTATTTTTACTATTTGTTTTCGGTTCTCCATATATGATTTAAAAATTTCAAGTGCTTTGCCTGTAACACCGGTAAGTTTTAGTTTTTGTAATAATTTTTCATGACTAATGGTGTCAAAGGCTTTTTTTAGATCGATAAATATACCTAAGGCAACTTGTTTTTGATCAATTTTATTTTTAATTTTGGTTACGAGGTCAATTGTGGCAGCGAGAGTATTTGATTGAGCCCTAAAGCCATATTGTTTTCGGTAAAAGAAACCTTTTGAATTAAGGAATGACTCTAATTGGTTATAAAGAATCTTCTCAAAGACCTTAGAAAGCACTGGGAGAACTGATATAGGGCGATAATTGCACGGGTCAAGCTTACTTCCGGCTTTATGAATTGGTACAACTTTTGCAACCTTTAACTCGTTGGGAAAAATACCTCGTGCCAAATGATAGTTAATGCAGACTGTTAGTTCCGTGGCAATAATGTCTTTTACGCATTTAATTGATTTTGTACTAATACCATCAATGCCAGATGCAGTGTTACAGTCCAAATTTTTAATTATGGTAATAACTTCTTTCGTGGTTACTGGTTTCAGAAATCGCAATTCTGTTCTATCAGTTAGACTACACTCTTCTAAAATCTGAGGTACTTTTGATTTTTTAGAAATCATATTTGCTAGGGTTGAGCCAATAGTCGAAAAATATGAGTTAAAACTTTCACATATTTCTTTTTTGTCCGTAATAGTACCAGCTGCCGTTTCAAGTTTGTCTGGTCCAGGTCTGTCATGCACTTTGTTTTTAGCTAAGTCATTTATAAGTCTCCACATTTTTCGTGGTTTACTAGAATTTTCTTCAAACCTCTTCAGATAATATTCACTTTTCGCTTTTCTTATATTGTGTGATACTCTTGCTTTAATATGTTCGTACTCTGCTTTTAATTTCGTGTCCACCGCATTTGTTTTATATTTTTGCCATAATATGTTCTTGCTATTTATCTCTTCTAATAGTTCTTTTTTAATCCAGTCTTGCCGCGGAGGATTCAATGTTTTAAATTTGGTGATTCTGCACTTATTTAAACAGGATTTCAGTTTCCCTGCCAATTCATCATACTCAACGTCTTCATGATTTTTAGGATATTCATCCAGGCATCGATAAAGTTTGCTGAAGTCAACTGCGTTGTATTGCTGTTTTATGATAGTTGGTGGTTGGTATTGCTTTATCTCTAAAAGTATTTGTTTGTGGTCAGACATTGAAGATTCCGTAGTGATAAAATGAAAATTATTTTCACTTAAATTACAAGATACATGGTCTAACATTGTCCTGGTTGAGGTTGTTTCGCGGGTACAGTGTTTTGGGCTTATTTTGTTCAGGATTTTGTAGTTGTTCTCTTTTAAGGTGTTCTTATATTTGCGTGTCGCTGAGTCCGGGTTGAGTAAGTCCAGGTTGTAATCGCCAAAGACTATTGTTCGTTTCAGTTTGTGTAATTGTTGTGAATATATCTCGAGAAAGTTATCCATTTTTATTTTATTAGGCTTATAAATGGCACCGATATTTAGAGAGAATTTTTTCACGTATACCCAGAGATAATGAGTATCATCGACGCATTTTTCTTCAACAAGGTGATGTTTGAGATTGTTGTACACAAATATTGACACTCCACCGCCCCTTTTATTTTCTCTATAATTAAAGTAATGGGTATAGGAGGGTATCTGGAGCATTTTTGCCTCATCTTCACTCTTAATCCAAGTTTCCGTTAGTATAATGATATGTATGGTTACTTGTAAAGAAGCGATAATACATCTAAGCTCATCTAATTTTCCAGGTTTGACAATACTGCGAGAGTTGGCATAGAAAAATTTCAGAGATTTTTTTGTAAAAATAATATCTGTGTAATTGTTGGTTATTTGGTAAGTTATTTTCTCTTTGGACGTCATCAGTTTTTTGGAGTTTCCTTTATTGTTGTTTCTTGCGTTTATAAGTTCGGTTATATGAGGTAAAGCTAGTTTTTTGTAATTGTTGTAATTTTTGGTATGTTGTTTACATATTTTATAGTGAGATCTTTTTCACCCTTTTCGATCCTTAGGGCAAGTTCGTCTCGCAGACCTTTTAGCTGATCTCTTTGGTACGGGGTCATATCTGAATAAACTCTAACGGGTTTACCAATTTTACTCTTGTTTTTTAAAATATCGGTAGCGGCGCGTTTATTCTCGAAGACGACTTTTGTCGGACGTGGCTGTGAGGGGTTAACGACTGCCGGTTTACCTAGGCGAAACATCCCTGACCCCAACTATCTTGGGGTCAGGGATTGGTATTGGATTGAAGGCGTCAGCTATCTTAGCTTTGTCGTAATCCTTTCTTTCCTCTGAAGAACATGATTTTAATTCCGGTATACCAAACACAATAACATTGCAACTACGCTTCCTTCTCTCCTCTATTTCATTTATAACAGTATCCAAGTTGACAATGGACGGTTGAGTGGTCTTCAGAACCTCGACCTCTTGTTGGAGCTCAGTAACCAATCTACGCAACTCTGGAACTTGTCTTAAACCGGTCTCACAGTCATTACAAAGATACGATAGTTTGTGCGTCTGAAGTCCAAAGACACGCAGTTCGGTCGCAGAAAGACCGTTGCATTTGTTACAAATGAGTCGGCAACGCCCTTTGCAAGTTACTTTGACATTTTTCTCGTCCATTTTAGCAAGACACTTAAAACATTGAGACATGATGGGACTCTTTAATGTCAATATATTTATTTTATTTTTTTCTTTGTTTTTTGAGGGTAGGTCTTTTATAGCACTTTTAAATTACTAATTTTTAGAGTGTTACACAACAATAGCTATGTTTCCAATAGTTCTAGCACAAGTTAAAAGTTTTCTCCAAATCACATACACTTTTCACTACAATCGCGCGTATACAACCATATAATTAAAATAAACAAACACAGGAGCTGCGTAATACGATGTTGACAGGTTGACGACGCACGGCGAATCTTTTTGCATATCTTAATTGCTTAGCTTTGTTCTGTCTTATTGAGTTTTTCATTTCTTGCGCTTACATTATTGCATAGCTTCTATCGCGGGCCTCGAGCGTGGAGACCGAATCCAGAAATTCCGTAACAAAAAAAACCTTACGCGCTAGAGCGGGACAGAACGCATACTGCGTATTCACATCTCTCTGACGAGATCGGTGCAGCCGGTGCGCGTTAGAGTGAGACAGACTATATAGGCGAGTTAGTCTGAGTCTGGTAGAGTGGTAGATTGAATTAATTTATCAAAGAAAAAACTTGACTTAATGTCAAAGAAAAAAATACTGCATAAATAAATAATTATAGTTGCATAAGTTGAAAAAAAACGCAATACATAGTTTTACCGCGGCAGTCCCCGAGTGCCACACGTTTTTTTCCTTACAATGGTTGCCTGGAATAGATCGCTCTAAAGCGATAAGGCCGCCAGTTGCTCTCCTTTTTATTTAATTATTTGAATTGCTTATTATTACTATATTTGTGTATACTTACAAGGAAGTAAATAAATAATTAAATAATTAATAATAAAATAAATAAATAATTTCAAGGAAACACTGTTTGTATTTTGTCAACGCTCCTTTGAATTAGATTTCCACAAGTCGCAGATGTCCTTAGACGTTCATAGAATATTTGATGTCAAATTTCCAATTTAGCCAACTCTATACAAAATTGGCAACGAGTTTCTAATAAACACTGAATTACTATTTACACAATAAACATTATGAAAAATGCTATTACTATTACAGTAGTACGAGTAATAACCTAGTCATGGCTTCTCGGGGTCCCAGGAAGCTTTACATTTTCTATATTTAAAGAACTGTATTTCTCATTACAAAAATGTATTTTTATTAACATGAGAAACTTACTATGAATATACGAACGAGATACACGTCGCTATCAGCCGTCCCAATTTTAGTCTAGGCTCATTCTGATATTATGTATCTTTCGAATTGGTTAAACGCGCTAATATTACGAATTTTAGACGGCAATTTACTTAATAATTGCACACCCACATACTTAATAGACTTCTACAAATAATTTCTAACAATCATTGGGATATTTACTACCACTTATTTTGATCATCCGGTTCCGGCGGTCAAACTGTCAACACGTACGTCAACGTCGTCCGCGGATTTTAATCGTAAAATTGTGTTTTAAAGTGACATTTTCGTGCTGTGAAACGTAAAAACATTAAAACGAAGTTCATTAAACACAACTAATAAAAGAACACAGTGAGAGTGCTTAAATATCGTGCGATAATTGTTGAAAAACTTCTTCAGAATTATAACCTCAAATTAATAACGGTCATAGACAATAGACTTGTCTCAGCTTAGCTTAATACCAATACCAACATTACGCCATTGTGACAGTGTCATTGACAATAGTAGTGTTGCCATTAAAACAATAATTAATAAGAAACGAAATTTCCCTAGTCATGGACAAGAACATGGAACTACTTCTAAACAAACTCGATGAGAAATTTAAAAATCAAACCGAACTTATTACATACTCCGTAACTAAGAGCGTCATGGAGGCTTTAGACGAGAAAATGAAAACTATCTCTGAGGAAAATACTAAACTCAAGAACAAAATTTCAGAACTGGAATTTAAACTCCAGAGAGCAGAGATAGAAAAGAGAAAAAACAACCTCGTCTTTTTTTGGAATCAATGAAAATATTAAATTAGAAACGGAGTTAGTGGATTATATCAAAGAAATAATTGTGGATATGGGAGTTCATATGGATAGCCAAGAAATTAGCAAAGTATATAGAATTGGGCAGAAAACTGATAATAAAAACCGTCCAGTGATAGTCACCATCACAACTCAATGGAAAAAACATCTTATACTCAAAAAATAAGCCTGACCTCCCACAAGGCGTCAACATAAAAGAGGACTACCCCAAAGAAATCCTAGACAAACGCAAACAACTGCAACCGCAAGTAGAAGAAGAAATAAAGAAAGGAAATATCGCCTATATAAAATACGACAAGCTCATTGTAAAGAAGCCGAAAGAAAATAGAGAGAAGAGGAAGAGAGAAACTTCCGACTCACCAAAGGCACCATTAGAAAAGAAAACTAACAAGAAAGCAATATTGAACAATCCATCATCCACACTACCCAAAACACATACCAAAGATATCTTAAGACCCAACATACTAAACTATGTAGAAAGAGCAAGCTCTGATCCACAAATAAATCTCTCAAAAACTGAATATGCCCCAGGACCACCGGAACCATCATACACCAACAATTAATTATTTACACAAACAATTAAAAAATATCTTCCACCACGGCTGGTCCCCGCGGAAGACTTAGACCATCACCCTCTAACAAGAACAAAAAACAAAAGGAATGAGAACAAATTATACATAGCAACTCTAAATACCAGAACTTTACGAACACCAGAATCTTTATCGGAACTTGAAGAAGCATTGAAGGACCTAAAATGGGACATTTTGGGAATCAGTGAAATGAGAAGAACAGGAGAATGTATTGAAGAGCACCAGGACTTCGTGCTATTTAACAAAGGAGACACCGAAGGACAAGGAGGGGTCGGATTCATAGTTAAAAAGCACCTAAAAGAATACATAATAGAATTCATTGGAATTAATGACCGAACTGCTATACTCAACATCAAATTACCTAGCTTCAAAAAAAACATGGACAATTATCCAAGCCTATGCTCCCACGGAACAAGCAAAAGAACTTGAACATGAATCTTTTACAATGAACTATTCCAAGCTATTATAAGTAATTACTCAAAAAACATAATTGTACTAATGGGAGATTTTAATGCTCAAGTGGGAATAAAACAATGTAAAGAAGAATATGTGTTAGGAAACTTTGGCTACGGCAAAAGAAGCAAAAATGGACAAAGGCTGGTTGAACTCTTATTAGAACACAATCTAACCCTCCTAAATAGCATTTTTAAGAAAAACAAAAACAACAAGTGGACTTGGATCTCTCCAGGCGGGAATCATAGAAACGAAATAGACTATATTATAAGCAGCCACCCAAATCTATTTACGGACACAGCAGTTATATCAAAATTAAACTTTAATACCGACCACCGCATGGTAAGGGCGTCACTCAAGACTATACCACCCAAACAATCCAGAAAGTTTGCTATACATGACACACTCCCGACATGCAGCACAGAACCCAACAAAAGAATGGAGAATTCCTTGTCATCACTCAGCAGAGAACTATTAGAAACAGATGCAATAGATGTAAAAACAAGTTACAACAAATTACAAAACAACATTACATGTCAAAAAGAACAAAAACGACCACAACATAAATATAATTTAAGTAACTCAACACTACAACTTATAAATGATAGAAAAAGTTTACTTGACTGTAAAGTAAGGAAACAGAACATCCAAAAAATAACTGACTTAAGCAAAAAAATCAAAGAAGGTATAAAAAAGGACAGGAAAGTTAAAAGGTTGCAAACTCTAGAAAAACATATAGCAAGGACAGGAGGAACTAGGAAAGCTTTAAAGGAACTCCGAGAATCAAACCAATGGATCCCGAAATTGAAAAACAACCAAAAAAATGTAACAGACCGAAAGAACATAAATAGAATAGCTACAAAATTCTACCGCAATCTATATTCTAACCAAGAACCCAATACACATGTAAGTCAAGAAACCCTAAATTATAATCTGCTCTTAGTGAACCCAGAACCTGACATATTACCCAGAGAAACTAGGAAAGCCATACTAAGCCAAAAGTTAGACAAAGCACCAGGTCCTGATAAAATCACAAACGAACTACTGAGAGGAACCATAGAAGAACTGGTCCCCATTCTAACTAAAATCTTCAACGGCATCCTGAGGTCGGGACAGGTTCCAGAACAATGGGAGACATCCCACATCATTCTCATACATAAGAAAGGAGAAAGAGATAACATAGGGAACTACAGACCGATAAGTCTGATGTCTAACATATATAAAATCTTTTCCAAAATAATTTTGAACCGAATAAGCAACACACTTGATGAAAACCAACCGAAGGAACAAGCTGGCTTTAGAAAAAACTTCTCCACAATAGATCACATCCACACAGTCAAGCAAATTATGGAAAAATATAATGAGCACAACAAACCGCTATATATGGCTTTTATCGATTATTCTAAGGCATTTGACAGCATTAGCCACACAGCCATATGGGAAAGCTTACAGAACCAAGGAATTCCGACAGTGTACATAAACACCATTAAAAACATTTACTCTAACAGTAAGGCAAGAGTACAAATGGAAACCTTGGGTGAAACATTCCAAGTAAAAAGAGGCGTCAGACAGGGCGACCCGATGTCTCCAAAGCTGTTCTCCGCGGTGCTGGAAAGTATATTTCGGAAGCTAATATGGGACCAACATGGATTAAATATAGACGGTAAAAAACTAAACCATCTTAGATTCGCTGACGATATTGTTTTATTTGAAGAACAACCAGGGAGCCTAGAAAAAATGATACAAGAACTAAATACAGAGAGCAAAAAAGTGGGCTTATCTATGAATATAAACAAAACGAAGCTATTAACGAATTCAAACAAATATGAAATAAAAATTAACAACCAACCCGTTGAATATGTAGATGAATATATCTATTTAGGACAAATCATCTCACATACAGACACAACTACAAAAGAAATAAAAAAGACGAATAGCTAACGGATGGAAGAGATATTGGTCACTGAAAGAGATCATGAAATCCACAGACTTGAGTACTGGTATCAAAAGGAAGGTCTTCAATACCTGCATTCTCCCATGTATTACATATGGGTCTGAAACTTGGGCTCTCACAAAACATCACAGAAACATGCTGGAACACTGCCAAAGAGCTATGGAACGAAGTATGATAGGTATTAAGAAACAAGATAAGATACGAAACACTGTCATAAGAAGTAAGACAAAAGTCACAGACATACTCACTAGAATAGATAGCTTGAAGTGGAGATGGACTGGGCACATGATACGTGATAAACAAGAAAAGTGGAGCAACATCATAACTGACTGGTACCCTAGAGATGGGAAAAGGAACAGAGGAAGACAAAGCAAGAGATGGGAAGACGAATTAAAATTAACAGCAGGCTCAAAATGGAGAAGGGTTGCAAGAGACAGAGTACAATGGAAATTGTTAGAGGAGGCCTTTGCCAAGAGGCACACTGAACTTAGAGATATTATATAACTTAAAGATAAGAGTCAACTAAAAGTCCAAGAAACAGTTCAGGATAAGAGGCTTATTATTATTATTATTATTATTATTTTGATTTAAATAATGTTTACTGTCATTTATTATTCATATTCTAAGAGAAACAGTATTTTAAAAACTAATTCTTAATGTTTGATTAATGTTTAGGTATAGTATAATAGGAATGTTTATACGTTAGGTTATGATAATAAATATTAAAGTTAGTTCCTGTTACGGAATGGGCAGTCGAATAAAGCGATGTCGTTACACACATGTGCGCAACCTTATCATCATCAAATGTCAAGTTTGGGTTGTGCTCAAGGTATGGGAGCTAGCGTGATAATTGTATAATCTTTAGCAATTGCAATTTCTCTATCTGTATCTGTATGTAGACTTGGCATATTTTATATTTGATAATCATGTTAGTATTTCTAAAAAACAGCAGGATAGTATTGTCTTTGATTGACATAACCTTTACACATTTAAAGAAAAAACTTTTTAACCGGACTAAAGTTATGTATTATTATAAATCTACAATTATTTAACAAAATTTTAAATTTATCCGACGTTGCCCGTGAAAGTCACCGAGACCACGCACGCTGTAAAGCACGCGAAACGTCGGATAAATTTAAAATTTTGTTAAATAATTGTAAATTTATAATAATACATAACTTTAGTCCGGTTAAAAAGTTTTTTCTTTAAACAGCAGGATCCCTATGATAATATTTTAACATAACTAGAGTGCTAAATGTAATTAACCAATATATTAATGTCCTATCTTGTTTGATTATTAAAAAGCCAAGTAATTCACAAATATTTTAAATTAGGATTGCCTGGTACATCTCAAACTGTCACAAATATTTGACATTCCAGTCCAGAGTTAAGGAAATTGTTTACAAGCGTCGTAATGCTTGTTGCATATCGCGAAGTTTGCGAGCGCACCACAGCAACTAAATTCTTATGCTAGAAATATTTGTAGAAATTGTTTAAGGTACAGTGATAAAGGCGCAAGTCTGTCAACCTTACGGGTGTCAATTTCCACTCCGGCTGTCAGTTATTTTTATGAGAAATTAAGATTTGCTTGTACTATAAGGTAACGAACACACATAAACAAAAAAAAATCTGTGGCGCTACAACCTCTTTAGATATTGGCCTCAGATTTCTGAATCTGTTTCATAATCATTTTTAAATCTAATTGGCAAGTAGGTGATCAGCCTCCAGTGCCTGACACACGCCGTTGACTTTTCGGTTCTAAGGCGAATGCTACACGCTCGATAATTATCGTGATATTTATCGTGATATTTATCTTGTATTTTTTTAGTATACTACACACTCGATACGGATCGCGTCAGTACGACGGTAAATTTCATTGAGTACACTCGTACATTTCGTGTTACAATATGAGTAACAATATTAAGAAAGCTTGCGTTGCCATTATTATTATTATTATTATTATCAGTATATGCTGATATACATCAATATCCAAGACTTTGAATTGTAAACATTTTCCGCTGCAGCACCAGATCGTTTCAAATCTGTTATTTTTTAAATTATTTTCTGTAGTTTGCCTAGTTTGCATTTGAGGTGTCCCATATGGCCGATTTACACGTATTAAGTTGACTAAAAATTTACTAAATATTAACTTAATTTTAAGTAACTTAACCCGTGTAAACAGTGAATTTAGTAAGAAGTTGCAAGTTAAAATTTAGTTGCAAGTAAACAAGGTAGAATAGAATTTTGTCTATTTTTCGGTTAAGTTGGTGGGCGTGGCTAATCACTTGACACGTTTGGACAGGCAAAATTTAGTTAAATTTAAGTGAAAAGCATAAGCTGGCGGAGTCATTGCAAAGCTATGCTTTTGCTTTCGGCGCTGGAAGCTCAAAAACATATCCAAAACTATTTGTCCGATATGCGTATACAACAATTAATGAACAGTAGTAGAACCCCTTCCCCAATGAATAATAGTAGCCGTTTTACTCCTTCGCCTTCTTCAAATACGTATTACGTTGAGTCCCCAGAACCTTCACAATCATGTATTGGAGCATACAATACAGTAAATCCCCAATCAGGAAGAGAAAATCCTATAATATTTTGTTCTGTGGTCGTCCATCTTGAGCGAATAAATGAGTTTAACTAATTATTTAGTATTTTTACGTGTAAACGGTTACTTAAAATTTAGTTAAGACTTGGCAACTTAATACGTGTAAATCAGCCTATACTTATAGGTAATGTTTCTAATACAAGTATGAATTCTCTATATTATTCCGCCTCCATATATGCGCGTCCTCTTCCATCGCTGGCAGAATAAATACTGACGCGATAAATATCGAGCAGAGACTAGACGCTCGATATTTATCGACGATAATTGATACGGATCGTGGATTTTTAGATTTCTAGAAATCCAGCGATCCGTATCACGGATCGTGATACGCATGTACTACACATCGTAATTTTGGATCACGATCCAAATATCACGATAAATATCGAGCGTGTAGCATTCGCCTAAGACATGTCGGTTTCCTCACGATGTTTTCCTTCACCGTTCGAGCTAATGTTAAATGCGCACATAGAAAGAAAGTCCATTGGTGCTCAGCCGGGGAACGAACCTACGGCGTCAGGGATGAGAGTCGCACGCTGAAGCCACTAGGTCAATACTGCTCTACACACATAAACATCGACTGGTAAATCTGGTACAGGCTGAACACTAAGTGAAAAATGGTAACAAAAACTGCTCACTTTTTTTTATCCAATGTCTTGCTTTTAAAAAAATTTAGTCAGGCCGGTAGTCAAAATAAAATGACGATAAACGAATTTTGAGGTCCTCATTTAATATAGGAAGCTTTGTAAACACCTATTGGACCGACAATTTGAGCATAAAATCACAAACAAACATTAATTATTATTGGCCAAAACCGACTATTGTCGTTTCATAAGGACCACAGTCTTTTGCACAGATTGAAAGGCGACGTCAGGGTACTGTGGTTATGACCCTTTGTCACCTCAGGCATTGTGCCACTATTTTGTTTATTGAATTGTTTTCCAAGTTAAAGGAAACAGCGAGTATTAAAATAATAATATCATGTGGATATGTCAATAATTCATTTCACCCATAATTAATATTTTAACTTAATAATTGTATTTAAGTTTTAATAACATAGCATCTAAAGTTGAGGCTTTTAATATAAGTTATATAAAAAGTAATTCGTTGGATAAATGACGGATTTAAACTCATTTAGATAGCATAACCTCCATCAGTGACGCACGCACTTATTTATAGAAACCCTTATTACATTGAAATTAATTTTATTGCGTCTGTATCAAACAAGCCATTTAAGTAACTAAATTAAACTTAATAATAATTGTCTTTGATTCTACTTAAAGCTTCATTAACTTTGTTTTGATTATTATATAAGTGACATATAAAACTAGTTTTAATTTAGCGCAAATTCGGCCCCACATGGAGTACTGTTCTCACCTCTAGGCGGGAGCTCCCCAGTACCAGCTCCTTCCGCTTGACCGTTCGAATCGTCAACGACCAGTCACTTTCCGTCCGGCTTGATCTCTCCCTCCCTTGGCGTTCCGTAGAGATGTGGGGTCCCTCTGCATCTTTTACCGCATTTACCGTGGAGAGTGTTCAGAGGAGTAGTTCGGACTAATACCTGCATCTGAGTTTCATTATCGGACATCAAGGTAGAATACAAAATACCATCCGTATCACCTGGACGTCCGTCGTTCCACAACTGAGCGTTTCTTAAGGCAGTTTGGCCGCACACCACCACTATGTGGAACCAGCTGCCCACTGAAGTATTTCCGAACCAATTCGATTTAGGGTCCTTCAAGAAAAGAGCGTACCAATTCTTAAAAGGCCGTCAACGCACTTGCGAGCCTTCTGGCAATGTGATTGTCCATGGGCGGCGAGAGATGTCTCACTTTACATCAGATGATGCCCGTTTGCTTCTTATTAAAATTGTATATCATTTTTTGAAACAAAACTCAATAAAGTACGAAACCGTTATGTGAACATACATAAAGAGGGAAAATTATGCGCCGGACCGCTGTTTTCCTCTGTATATTACATATGTTTTGGGAAATTCATTGTTATTGAAGGGTGAAAATATTGGATATTTCTTGGTCCACTACAGAAAAACAAAAATAACATGTTACATCATATAGACCGCGCTCTAAACTTATTCAGTTCAGTACCAGAGCGGTCTTACATAACCGGCACATAATCGTGAGCCGACAATATAACAAAAGAACAACAATATTTTATTCCCTGATTTATTAATAATTTACGTTCTGATATTATATTTTCATTTTTTAACGCAAAAATGTAAAATAAAATTAAAATACTACCTTCTGAGAGAGGTTGAGATTACGTCATAAAACCGTATAGAAATGGGTGGTTTAGTTGATATGTAATACAATAAATGGATTAAGAAAAGGTATGGTTGGAACATGGATAGCATACACATTTTGAATGAAGTCTGTAATTTTGTCTAACACTGGAAATATCGGAACCATTAAACAAAATTATTCATACTCCGAACACCGAATACCATCCAAAAAACGTTATATTAAAAATAACCCGAAAATGCAAAATAGAAATGAAAAAATTACTGTTTTCACTTGGACTGAGTAACACCGAGGCCACCGAAATAAAATTAATAATATTATTAATATGTTTGAGAATAACTTCATTATGAAAATGCATTGTTTGAAACGATTTTTTTTAAAAACTCAAACAATTTTCTAAATCCCAACGAATCCATTTAAAAATTAGATTGGTTCTCTTTTACAATCTAAATCGCGGAATGATTGATGGACAGATTTTCGCGAATCTCTTTGAACTTTAACGAATTAGGGCTGAATAATCCATCACGTCCATTTTGTTGTTCCATGACAAAACCTTAAATTTTTATTAAACCTTATCAACTGTTCATGGGTTTACGAGTATTATCTTACGTAATATATATAAATTACGTGTCACGTTGTTTGTCCGCTATGGACTCCGAAACTACCCAACCGATATCAATTAAATTTGCACAACGTGTGTAGTTTGATCCAACTTAAAAGATAGGATAGTTTATCTCAATTCATACCCACTATATTATTTTATTGCAGAATATTTGTTTATTATTTGTTAGTCACAATTCTAACAGATGGCGCTGTGTTGAAACTACCAACGTTTCACATAAGCTACAATTTAATGGCATAACCACCAAATAAGCATGGTGCTCATCCCCATGACTGGCGTTCTCCTACCGTTTCCCTTGAATAGTTTGCTACTATGTAATATAACAAAAACCTTAGCCACAGCAACGCTTGACCGGTCTGCTAGTATACATAATATAGCTTGGGGTCTAAAATTAAAAGCGTAGTACTTTAGTAAAGGTTGGTACTTCTAAATCAAATTATTAGCCAACTACAATAAAAAAATAAAATATGTTTATTTTATTTTTAGGATAACTTTATTTTACTCAAAAAAAGAAAGGAAGTAAATACTTTAATTGAATTGTAAAATTATTTGTATATTTAAAATATTGTGTTCGTTCTTCCTTCGTAACTACTAGTTCAAAAACTTGTGGCACGTTAGAAATTCCCCGCGGACGTTACATACAACTATTTTAAGAAGTAAATAAATATTATGACAAATAAAAATAAAATAAAATAATTATCTGTGTATATATACAAACCTATGTGGATATAAAAATAATTTTCGGCCTCGTTACATTCTAAGCTAAACTCCAGGATTTTCATTAGAGCTTCAAGAGAAAGTGCTTTTTGAATAAATATGTCTATTGGATAAATATGTTATTTAATCGATTGAAAATAAAAATATAAAATGATTATTTCATCATATTGAATTATATAAAAATCAAAAGAAATAGTAATAATGCATCGATGAAACTTATGAGATAGACACTTGGCATTTACTTACATTTACACCATACACATACAGTGAGTAATCAATAATTTATTAATAAGAATTAACTTCGTTCATATACGATGCATAAAAGATATAATTTTTGTTCTAGTGTTCGTGAGTTGTTACTTCTTGATCTTTTCACTCCTTGGTAACAATATATTTATTAAAATATCGGCTCAGGACCTATGTTAGGGTATTTTCGTTGTTAATACACAACATTAAAGTATTATAAAATGATTTTACAGACTTCAATAGCTGTTTAAAACAATGGGACATACTTTAATTAACTTAAAATTTATTTTGTTGTTTTTATGTACAAATGCATAAAATATTATTCAATGGTGATTTATTAAATCAAATCACTTATCGGAGTTCTCGCTTCAACGACACTTATTGTTATCAATAATGATTTATATCTCAAATCCGGAGTGTACAATATCAGTCTACTTATTGCATACTACTTGAAACACATGGCCTGGGTCAACTCGTAGATATATATATATGTTAAATTATATTTTTCATTTTAGTAATGACATGTAGAAAAAGATAATAATAGGTGATGCCATTTACAGTCTACCCTGTGGTTTGTAAATGTTATATATCAAATTCACTTACAAACTTACAAAAAACCCTGCCCTGGTCGATTCGGCGTCTTCGGCCTGTGACAGAGTTAGGTGTAGTGTGGTCGAACCTAAATCCATTCGAGTTTAGTTACAAACATGCAGTGTATACTGTGAATACTTTTCTACTAATTTAAGTAGCGGAAAACAACAAAAAGTTTATGTTTATTAATAATTAATTTAAATATGTAGTTCTATATATGTCCTACTTACTTACTATTATATATTTTTTTATCAATGCGATATCTGTGCTATCTTTATACAAAACGTAGTTTTAATTTATCCTGTAATTAGGTTAGATATGTCGAAACGAGTGGCTGTGTTTGCTTTACTAATATCCCTCGCGGGGATAGAATCCGCGAGGATATTAGCATGGTTTCCAACTCCATCTATAAGCCACCAAATAGTTTTTCGTCCCATCATCCACGAACTTGCAAGACGAGGCCATGATATTGTGTTCATAACACCTGATCCTGCTAAGGTTAATATTACAGGCTTGAAGCAAATTGACGTACACAATGTCTCCTATTCAAATTGGCAAGAATTACTCATAGATAATAGAGTGGATAAACAACAATTATTGACTCAAATCAAGGAATTTATTGAAAGATTTACAATAGTGTTTGATAAACAAAATGAAGATCCAGAAGTGAAAAGGGTTGTGACGGAAGATCGGGATAAATTTGATCTAATAATAACGGAAGCATGTGTGCGTGTAGCATATGGTCTGGGCCATGCATTTAATAAACCAGTTGTTTTAATAAGTTCTTTCGGTCTAGTACCAGCACACTATGGCATTTTTGGTGCACCGACTCATCCATTTCTCTATCCGTCACCCGGTCGTCAAAGACTGTACAATTTGACAGCTCTTGAGAAGATTAATGAAATAATAAGTTTTGTGGTGTTAGATATTATAGTTAGAACGACTGAAGATAATGATTATAAAATAATGAGAAAACATCTTGGTGAAGATGTACCTAGCTTTGATGATCTTTTTAAGAATATTAAACTAGCTTTGGTCAATGAACATCCACTTTGGGCGGACAATCGGCCGGTTGGCCCTAATGTTAAATTCATCGGTGGAGTCCACCAAACACCGCCAAAAGAACTTCCAAAGGTATGATGATGATGATGCTATAACTGTTAACAATAAAACAGCACATAGTGTATAACAACAGTTTTAATAAATTAATAACCAATTTTTTAATTACATAACATAACCTTTATATTTTAGGATCTCAAGCAATATCTGGATGCTTCCAAAAACGGTGCGATATATTTAAGTTTTGGAACAAATGTAAAAACTTCGATTATACCTCCAGAAGTAATTGAAACAATTATAAAGGTTTTATCTAAATTACCTTATAACATTTTATGGAAATGGGACATGGATGAATTACCAGGAAAACCGAAGAATATCAAAATTTCTAAGTGGTTTCCACAAGCAGATATTTTAAGTAAGTTGGGTTTATTCACAGTTTTAGGTAATCCATTAGAAATTCTTCTCTCTTGTAGATAATTTCGATAAAGTAATTTCTAGGATTTACGTACTATATTGTTATGGCATACTTAAAGAGATCTACAACTCGTTGGTCAAGCCACATCTACTTTATTTAATTGAAGTATGGGGCAGTGCAGCGCCGCTAAAACTAAATTAATAAATATTCAAGTATTACAAAATAAAATTATAAAAATACTGTTCCAGTATAATTATCTTGCACCTACCATAAATATATATCGAGACACAAACATAATGAATCTAAAACAACTTTATATTTATCACACATGTATTCTTGTAAAAAAATTTATAACAAGTTCTCTCCACACTAGTTTAGCTTTCTCTAAACCGCCACGTGTACGAAGCATGCGTCGAACGAGTTATCTTGCACTACCTAAAGTACGTACGAACTACGGCAAAATATGTTTACCTACGAAGGCGCACAGCTGTATAATAAACTACCCACAGATATAAAAAATATTACTTCCATAAATTCATTCAAATCGAAGCTAAGTGAATATGTTAAACAAAATTACTTTTAAATTCATTTCTTATAATTACTTTTAATTCATATTTCTTTGTTTACTTTTATTTTAAATTTATTGCATGTACGGCTATATTTTATTGTGATTATTTTAAGAACGACTACAATGTTATGTTATCTAGAGTATTATTCTCATGTAAGTGACATTTTGTCTTTTTTGAGAAATAAAGTATTTAAACCTAAACCTAAAGAGACAATAGTTGTTTTTTTATGTTTGATTTGTATATGACAGCTTGAATGTAAA
The DNA here is from genome assembly GCA_905332375.1 of Pieris macdunnoughi. Lineage (NCBI taxonomy): Eukaryota > Metazoa > Arthropoda > Insecta > Lepidoptera > Pieridae > Pieris > Pieris macdunnoughi. The sequence continues at coordinate 1,460,875 of CAJOBZ010000067.1, read as the reverse complement.
ATCTACATTTTGTTATTAAATTTCATTGAATAACTTTACCATTAATTATTAGTCTTTAATGAGATAGTTTTGCTTACTGAAACCACGCGTTATATTACATGTGAGGAACATGTAAAAATCACGTGGTTTAAATACTAGCAGCAGTGTTGGCCTAGTCCTAGTGGCTTCAGCATGCTCTTATCCTTTAGGTCGTAGATTCGATTCCCGGCTGTGCGTCTATGTGCGCATTTAACATTTTCTCGAACGGTGAAGGAAAACATCGTGAGGAAGCCGGCTTGCCTTAGAAACAAAAAGTCGACGGCGTGTGTCAGGCACGAGACTGAGGTGATCACATGCCTATTAGATTGACAAATGATCAGGAAATGGATACAGAAATCTGAGGGTCTGACACAAAAAATTGTAGCGCCACTGATTTTTTTTTAATACTAAGGTATGAGATACACAGAGATTTTTTCTATCTGTTCACCATAAAGTTATCGTTTTAGGACATCCCAACGTCAAACTGTTCATAACACAAGGAGGTCTACAATCCACTGACGAGGCAATAACGGCTGGAGTACCTGTCTTGGGTATGCCAGTCATTGGTGACCAATGGTACAATGTAGAAAAGTATCTGCATCACAAAATTGGCTTACAACTTGATTTATTCACTTTGAAAGAAGAGCCTTTTAGAAATGCAATTGAAACTATTATTGGAGATCCAAGGTAAGTTATTACAACCTATATTATAGTACCATACTCGTATGAGTATGTATCGCAGTCGCCCTTATAGAAAGTAGAAAACACATTTTCTTATTTAAGGTTGATAGTGTTAAAGAGATTATTAACATAGCGGCCGCCAGATAAAAATAAGCAAGTATTAAAAACTTCATGGCCGTGACCTCAAGGTTAAAAGTCCCACGCTTAAACCATAAATTATTTGCTTATCAAAGTGCTTAAAATAAAAAAAACAATACATTTTTAATATAGTCTACCTATTATTGGGTTCGCTTTCAACAATACCTAACATCTATAAAACAGGAAACCATATTTTTTCGTGACAGGGATCACCTGTTTGACAGGGATACGATGTCATTTTTTTGACAAAACAAACTTCTTATTCGCCACCAATTCGGTCACCGTTGGTTACCACTTTAATTAGGCTTTACTAACAAATATTAAAAGTCAATTTCTTGATATAAAAGTAAACTGCTGCTAGAACAATAATAAATATAGCCCCAAAAGATCAAAGTTAATTTTCTAGAATAATTTCTACTTAACATCTACGTTAAATCACGTATTAATAAAATGATAATTCATTCAAAAGGATTTCACAATTAATGTTAATTTTATCATTAATTTGGCAATAATCTTATCTTTGACTTAATTAGAACAGTTATGAGTAATCGACCTTGGGACTTTTGATAAGACATTTCCATTGTCTATAGATAAAAAAGCTGGAATTAACATAGTACGAAAAAATTGCGTAATACATATGTACTTCTTTAGTGCTCTTTTTGAGAGTTTTATTGAGATATGGATTCATTTGAAGAATTTTATAAATAGATTTTATTTTTTGTAGTCAAGTAGGTAATCAGAATTCTATTCCTGACACATGCCCTCGAATTTTACCTCACGATGTATGTCTTTACGGTAGGAGCAAGTGCCTAGTAACACAACACAATAAAGAAACATCCAACGCAATAAACGAACGCCTTTATTTTACTTTATAAATTTTTAAACCACTTTTTATTTCAGTTTCAAGAAGAATATTTTAAAGTTAAGAGATGTTATGCGAGATACCCCCCTAAAACCTTTGGACAATGCTGTGTGGTGGATCGAACATGTGATAAAACATGGAGGGGACCATTTACAGCCTCCATCTGCCGGCATGTCCTGGACAGAATACTATGAACTAAACTTACTTAGTGTAGTTGCAGCAATTCTATTTATTACGATAATTGTATTGTTAATTATTCTTAAAATTGTTTTTAGTTTTCTAGGATCTTTATTTGTGTCGAAGGTTAAATTAAAGAAAAAGTAATTGAACTGTTATAGAAATAAATGAATTTTAGTACATATATGAGTATTTATATAATCCTATAATAGAGTAGACTGTCACTCTGCAGAATCACGCAAGGGCAGACAAAGTCTGAAAGATTACAAACGTGAAAGTTTTACAGAGAATAAGATGGCTGAAATGGCGATGGACGATCACATGCCAAGATCAAGTCTCGAGAAATGGAAAAGATTCACTACTGAATGGCAGCCCCGAGATGGGAAAAGAAAAACAGGTAGGCTGATCAGGCCATGGTGGGATGATGCAACCACAGTGAGGCTGGGTGGACTAGAGATGCCAAGGATAGAAATAAATGGAGAGGGCTAGAAGAGGCCTACGTGACCCAGGATACACTGTAGACCAAATATTTGGTCACTAAAATAAAAAAGGCTTTAATGCTAGAGTCATTTCATAGACAATATTTAAATGTTATACGTCTATAATTGCTCAAGTTAAGACACTTTGGTATTGGCCCTTTTTAACTAATAATTTATTTCATCGATCAATTGACTGTTTCATTACCGGACGTTGAGGCAGAATACGAAATTCCACCCGTATAACCTTGACGTCCGTCGTTCCACAACTGAGCGGTTTTTAAGGCAGTTGTTGCCGCGCACCACCACTAAGTGGAACTAGCTGCCCATTGCAGTATTACCGATCCAATTGGACTTAGGGTCTTTCAAGAAAAGAGCGTACCAATTCTCAAAAGGCCGGCAACGCACTCGCGAGCCCTCTGGCATTGAGAGTGTCCATGAGCGGCGGAAACTTAACATGATCAAATGATATACATGGCAAAACGACGTTTGCCGGATCAGCTAGTTTTATTTATAAGATTCTTTTGCTTTCATAGATAGCATTAATCTCACTGCGTAACATTTTTGTAACATTTTCATTTTAATGAAGGTTTACGGTCGCGCATTATCCTTTATCCAAAAATTATTCTATTAGAAAAGAGTAATGGTAAAATGACTACTTTTTCTGTTTGGATACTGCCATTATTCAAAAATTCATGTGTAAGAACTATGACTAAACTGATTTATCATATATATCATATCATACTTTTTACAAATAGGCATTACTTGGAGCGAGTTTTTTGAAGTGAACTTCTTTAGGCGCATGATGGTAAAATTTTTACGGATGAAACGCAATAATAATAATATAAGCGTCACAAACATGTTGAGCGTTTTTGTCGAAGAAAAGGGAGAGAGCGATTCAGACCGATCGAGAGAGAGTGAGAAGGGCGAATTACCTTATAGAAATTCTATTTTTAAAATTAAAGCGTAATAATTTATTGAAATCTCAAATAACGAATTGTAAATTAAAATGCCACGAGTTTTTTAATTTATAATTTGTATTAATTTTCGACACTTTTAATATTTAATGGCAATTAAATTCATTAAATCCCGGACATATCTTCCCTTTTCCCTCTTTCTAAGTTTCGAAAATCTTAAGGTTTTTTTTCTTTTATGCTAAGCTGGTGAAGCTTGTGTTATGGGTACTAGGCAACGGATATACATACATATTATAGATAGATAGACATATAAATTCATATTTAAACACCCAAGACCTAAGCACAACACCAAATGCTCATCATATCGATGTTTGTCTCAGCCGGGGATCGAACCCGGGACTCATGGATTCGCAGTCAGGGGTACTAACCTCAGACCAATGAGCCGCCGTTTTATATTTGTATAAATATGAACAAGACTTAAAAATTAGTTTGCCAAAGAAGTTTCACTTCTGACATGTTTAAAGTACACACGCACTTTTTTTTAATTGCCTGTATTTAGTATGACAATAGACCCTCGGAATATCGGGATATGGTGAATGAAAATACTTATGCCTTCATAAATATTTATATTATGTATCTGAATCTGAAAATATTAAATGTGTTAATTGTAAAAAGTTTACTTGGCTCCATGAATATCGTTTAAATAAAATGATATTTAAGTAGTCACTTAGAAGTATGTTGTGTAATGTAAAATTATAGTTTATGGTGCGGTTTGTGAAGCGGTCCGTGGGGTTCTAGCGCTTTAAGGCTTTTTAAAGAAATATCAAAAAGGTTAGTCGACATCACAGGAGACCGAAGATCCGGCAGCTACCTCGGACAAAGAATTTATCTAGCTATTCAAAGGGGAACGCTGCCAGTATCTTCGGAACCTTGCCTAAAGGGACTCCTTTTAATAATATATTTTAGTTATTATATGTTAGTTACTTATTTCATTTCATTTATAATTACTATTTCATATATTATTGTTTATTTTAATGTTTGCTTGTGGTATTATATATTCCCAATTAGACTATATACTATGTTTATTGTATGTTTTATATTCATAATATATGGACAATATATTTATTTTTTATGTATTGAAGTGTTGTTTACATAACCGATATAGTGACAGCAGACCTATTATTATTATTACAGATACCTATTATTTTATAAATTATTTATTTGAGCCACTCAAAGTTAGCTTAGAACAAATTCACAATCTATTTTTGAAAAGAGAAAAACGTTTTAAAATATTTTATAGAATTAACACTAAAAGATTTAATCAGTTTGTAGATATTTTTCACAAACCTATTCAATATACTTATAAGTACTAAAATAAAGACAAATAAAGGTGTAATAACTAACAAAACCAATGTCGATTCGTAATATTCGCTAATAGACGTTCTTCCCACAGCAAATGATTGCAAATGGGAGCTGCCGTGTCGAAGAATATGTTCCACCCACCAGACTGCTGAATCTAGTGGTTTGACTGGACAATCCCTCATTCGCTGTTTTAATTTCAAAATATTCTCTTTGTAACTGCAAATAAAAATTACCGAAAATTACTTCTATGGAGATGGGGGAACTAAATTAATCTACGACTTGTCACAGCACAGCTTCAAAAGGTTTTTACGACAATAGACTTACAATTAGACTGATTTAGTATTTATAAATAAAGGGGTAAGTGTTTAAATATCCATCAAATAATAAGACAAATTCGCAAAAGTTTTAAAATGGAGTAGAAGTCATGTGAATTTTTAAAAGTGAAAAAAAAATTGTGGTCTGTATTTGAGGCCCCTCAATTTACTGATATCACAACAATTATTTTGGCTAGTATAATTTAAGGTAACACTAAGATTATCTAAAATATAATCTGTAGAAATCCCACCTTTTGTCACTTATAACTGTTTCGACGCTGTGTCTAAAAGCTTCCTCTGTAAGTGTCATAATATTCAATTGAAGACCAATTTTATGTACCAAATAATTCTGCGCGTTGTACCATTGATCTCCCAATATCGGAAAACCAACGAGTGGTACTCCTGCGTTGATAGCTTCCTCTGTTGATTGTAAACCACCCTGAGTGATGAAAAGCTTAACGTTGGGATGTTCTATAACAAAAAACAAAACATTGTAAGCTGCTGCGTCATACTCGTAAACGGGTGCTACTTGTGGTGACTGGTCGTACTTGAATTCGTGTATGCGGTGATGTTAGTAATTTCGACCGCGTTTGCGTGTTGTTCCCACGAGAATGTGAGTGCGTGCTCCTATTTCACCATGCCTCTTGCTGATAGAGGACAATTAGTCTTTGTTTTTAATTTATGCTATTTTTATTAATTACTTATGTCCTGTGGAACATCATGTTCCAATGGTAGCAGCTCCTTACAAACGTTGTGTAAAAAAAGGCGATTAAAAAGAGTGGCGGAGAAATTATTGCCAGTTCTTCTGCTCCCTTCTACACCCTTGAACTGGCACTAAATGTAAAGTTAGAAGCATTTCATATACATTTCTTTTTTAACGTTCATAAGTGTACATTGTGTTACCTATATGATTAAATGATTTTTGACTTTTGTAAAATTAGTATTAGTCACTAGCCTGCATCTATTTACTGGCGAAACAAAAGATGTTCAAAGTGGGATGGCTGACTGCCTGCTTGCTTGCTCTTGCAGGCACGTTAATTAAAAGAGTTCTTACATCTTTATTTAAATGTATGGATAAAAAACTTGTATCGATATGTGTCTTTAAATACCCTTAGTTGAGTTGTACATTAATATCGATACGTTACCTAACGCTCGTTGCTTACAAAATCTTTATAACATAAGGGCCTGGGTAAAACTTACTCAGAAGATCTGGCTGTGGAAACCATTTACTGAACTTGATATTTTTCGATTGGATCGGTACAGTATCTTCAGTAAAACGCCACAAAACGTTGTATGGTAATTTAGATAGAACATTTGCCATTATTTGCACTTTTTCTGACGGCAATGCTGATGTTTTGATGCTAGTACCAAAACTAACATATATTACTCCATTCGAAGAAGAGTTTAAGAAAGTTTTCAGTTCCTGTAAAGAAAGACAGTAGGTTAAGAAACAAATATAGTTCATGTGGTATAGAAGGTGCAGTGTTGACTTAGTGGCTTCAGCGTAGGACTCTCATCCCTGACTTTCTGTCTATGTGCGCGTTTAACATTCGCTCGAACGGTGAAGGAAAACATCGTTAGGAAACCAGATTGCCTTAGACCCAAAAATTCGACGGCGTGTGTTAGACTTGTCTATTAGATTACAAATGGTCATGAAACAGATACAGAAATCTGAGGCCCTGACCCAAAAAGGTTGTAGCGCCACTGATTTATTTTTTATTTTATAAAAGCTATGCATGCTATGCTAATGCTATAAATTTACCTTGCTAATTTCTTTTTCAGGCCTTTGATGAATTCCTCCAATGTAGACAAGATTTCGAGGGATTGGCCTATTATGGCCCCATATAGGATGCTCATTCAGAAACAAAAGCTGTACACGCTTTACTAATTCTTCATAGGGTGGTAAATCATTACCAAAATATCTTCTCAAAGCGTGTATCTCATTATATTGACTTGTAATAAAGATATCATATAGTTTTATATATCTATCGTATTCCATAAGTTGGTCATAAATACTGGTGTTGTGTATTTTAAAACTTAAGCAGCTTGGGTATAATAACGGATGGACAGGACCACTCATATCGCGAAACTGATAAGGGACAGATCCTAATGAACTTATTTGTATAATTGGGACATTTAGAATATGCCCTAAAGCTAGTGCTTGAGTAACAACTGCTTCCACGATTAACAGGTCAAATTTTTCCTTTAAAAGTCTTTTGACTTCTGGAACTTGCAGTTGGGCTTTTAAGACATCTGTCAAAAGTTCCATCATCAGTTTGATATAAAATAATGATTTGTTTTCCTCACCCGTATGTGAATTGATAATTTTTTGGAAAATATTATAAGATATTTCATGGACGTCAATTTCTGTGAAGTTTTCCGGTGACGTTCCTGGTGCAAAACGTGGATCTGTTGTGACTACAGTTACGTCGTGGCCTCGTCTGGACAGTTCCAGAGTTAGTGGACGAAACACGTATTGATGACTAATTGATGGAAAAGGAAAAAATGCTAATATCCGCGCGGCTTTTGTTGCCATTGAAAAGAATAACAATGTAATGACCACTTTTGGGAGAAACATTATTATTATCTATTTTTCTTAAAATTTCTATTAAGAAATAAAACTGTGTCACGATTCACTCAACATTATTAAATAATCCACTGGTAACGAAGTATAATACCGAAAATTGTATCACTTGAATAAATAGATTACGTAAAAGCAAACGTTTGATTTTCGTGTTCTCGTATAATGTAGGTTAATTTAAATGGGTACAAAATCATCTTGACATAGTTACCAAATTAATCTTATATAATTTAGCCTGTTACTTCGTAAGCTGTGTAGCTTTTAAAAACAAGACCACGAATGCGTCTGATTGTATTAAACGCCCACGTAACAAAGGAAAATGAAGGAGGTATCGTTTTGTAAACGGACCTATTAATATAACGAATGATCAGCGCGCCAAGATCTAAAACGAATTGCAAAACGTTTATTTATTTATACTTTATTACCTTAATCAAAAACATACACATAACAAGAATAAAAAAAAAGCAGATTACAAAAGTTATAAGGCAACGGGTGGCCTTATCGCTAACAAGCGAAAAAGTTATCAATTACCATCAAAGATTGTTGCAATATTATAATCAGGTACTTATAATATACTAGCTGACCGGGCAAACGTCGTTTTGCCATATATATCATTTATAATAAAAAAATAGGGGTTGATCGTAGAGGGGTGAAAGTTAGGGGTTTGTATGTATTTTTAATGCTGTATCATAAAAAAATAAAAACAGAAAAAAATATCTAAAAATAAAAAAAAATATTTAGGGGTGGACTACCCTTAACATTTAGGGGGATGAAAAATAGATGTTTTCCGATTCTCAGACATACCCAATATGCACACAAAATTTCATGAGAATCGGTCGAGCCGTTTTGGAGGAGTATGGCAACGAAAACTGTGACACGAGAATTTTATATATTAGATACAGCGTATTTATGTACTGTTTTAAATGTAAAATAGAAGATAAAAAAATTACGCTATTGTTTTACGTGTTTATCTAAGGTATGGATTCAAAGACAGACCTCATACCATTGAAATTTTCCAATAAAATTATAAGTTTATAATGCCCGGTCTCAATACTCTATCTACAGCAGTGTTTCCAAACCTTTTTTGTACCATGCCCCACCATAGCCTTTTAAATTTTTTATGAATAGTCAACATACAACTTTTATTTTAAAATATTCTATCGGTTAATTAAATAATCATAAATGATACCTATCATTTAGGAAGAAATTACTAGGAAATTGTTAATAATACAAAGTAAATAAAACATATAAAAACTTAAATTCAAATTCCAAATAATTTTGATAAATTTTCGAATAGCCCCCGTTAACAATCAAATTGCCACCCTTTGGAGCGTGGCCCCGTACAGTCAATTATACCAACTACTAGCGTTGGCATCTCTAAAAAATAAACATCACAATTTCAAGACATTTATTTCAAGGCAGATTAAATTAAAACTATTTTATTATTTTTGTAATAACGATAAATAATTATCGTTAACAGATAACGCCATCAAATCTTATGAACAATGTACATATGTTACAAAAGATTTATGATAATACTATGCATAAAATAAATATTAATTATAGGTTAAATATTAAAAGACATTTTTGGTTTTAGCATAATTTCCAAGAATTGAAAATTCTAACGATTGTATTTTTTTAATTATATCAAAGTTTTTGATGGAAAATATTGAAAAACATAATTAAATTAACAAATATTTAGTCATATACGGGTATTATGAAAAAATAAATGAGCAAGCACGAAAATATTTGTAGAATATATTTAATATGTGTTTCTTTTTTTATATTTAGTTGATTGAGGATTATTTTGTTCTTAGCATTTTAATAATATAAAGAAGAGCGGATTATAAATCATAACAACCTAACTCGTCTTTACTTTACCGAATGTTAGTTTTCTTAAAAACCTCAATAAGATAACTAAAATCCAAACAAATAAACCTACAACAATAAATAAACAAAAGAAAATAGTTAAAACTAATGGAACTTCGTAATATTCATAAATTCCATAGACACCAAAGTTGGGTGGCTGAAGATGGTCACCGCCGTGTTTCAAAATGTGCTCTGTCCAGTAAATAGCTTGATCCAACGGCTTCATGGGTTGATCACGCATCATTGACCGAAGGCGAATTATATTTTCCTTGTAACTGAAATAATGCTTTTTACATAAGAGTGTGGTTTTGTTTCAAAGGACAAGTAGGATTATTTATTTATACTTTATTACCTTAATCAAAAACATACACATAACAAAAAAAAAAAAACAGGTTACAAAAGTTATAAGGCAACGGGCGGCCTTATCGCTAACAAGCGATTTCTTCCAGGCAACCCTAAAGTGAAACAATGAAAAAGAAACACCTACAGAGGGTAGAGTACAAGTAATGCAAAAATTATTACCAAAAAAAATAAAACAATCTCAAAATAACACGTTACTATAACTAAAATAAAATAAAGTAAAATCTAAAGATAAAATAACAATAAAAATATATAGTAACAAAAATTTAAGATACAATCAAAAGGTTAACAGAATCACAATAATTAATACAAATCAGCAGAGCTAATTACGAGGCAGATAGAAAATGATCAAAAAGGAGCTTCTTAAATAAATTTCAAGACTGAGCTCGTCTAATATCAATTGGCAGGGAATTCCATAGCAGGATACTTTGCGCAGTAAAGGTGGAGTGATAGAATTCAGTTTTATGAATAGGAGTTTCAAGAACTAGATTGTCTAAGGAACGCAAGTCAACTACCGCCAGAGAGGAACATACAATTTTTATTTAAGTAACTAGGAGTTTTTTGATTAAAAAGAACATTCGATTAGATTAGTATGCGCGTACTGACTCGGGCATACTTTAAAAGAAACAACCTAAGCAAGTGGAACAAAATAAAACAACTGATAATGTTGTTACAAAATAGTATAAAAAAGTTCGTTGGGGAACTCAATTTGAAGTTCGGGACAACAATTTCGAACTTTGAAATCCTACTTGTCGTTAGTTGTATTTAAGATTCTAAATTCAAATTATAATTGTTGAATAATATGTAAATTAAGATTTTGTTTAAATAGTTAAAAGTACACTTTGTAAACAAGCATATTACAAATTAGATGATTATATTCAAGATAAGAATGCTTGGAAACATGCTGGTCCTGCTCCATAGGACAATCCTATGATTGGCTCTATAGCCTGGACAAAATCAAATTGGTTGCTGAATTTTTGCTAAAAAAAAATATGTTAATTTTTGTTATTATTATTTTATTTTTTTAAATTTATATAATGCTACAAATGTAATTATTTTTTTTTGTATCTCACACACTGTTTTGTTGTGTTTTTTTAATATTTTTATTACTCTTTAATGTTAATATTCTAAGGTTTCGATATTTGTAAATATGTGAGGAACATGTATACTAACTTTTTTAGTATAGTAGTTTATTCTAAGAGTACATTGTCTTCACATATAATTATTTAACAAATGTAACAAAATATTGTAAACCTATTTTAAAAGAGTAAGTGTGGAGTTTCTTGCCCATTCTTCTCCACACGAAACTACCTTTTGGAAGGGGCAACTAGAATCATCTTTATATTTTTTTTTTTGACGTTCAAAAGTGCCATTTTAGATGGTCTAATTGAAATAAACGATTTGACTTTGACTTTGACTTTGACTTTGACTATGATAACCTTTCTCTGCTTTCCACAATAATATTTATTTCGCAGCAAATTCATGGTTATGTTTGATTATGCCAAAAATATGATCTAGGATTATTAGGAAAAAATACGTTAAGATCGCCCTAGCCTATAGAATTTGACCAAATCTTTTAGTTATGGAATAAACATATTCTGTTAATAAACCATTTTGATTTAATACAAAGCAATCTTTAATATAAATTATCTACGCATCTATTTTGAGCAAGTCACCATCTGAGTAAATAAGAACTTACCTTGAATCATTTATTACAGTAACTATGGCATTTTTGAATTCGTCATGCGTGAGAGTCTCAAAGTCTATTTGGACTCCTATTCTGTGACGAACATACTTTTCCACATTGTACCATTGGTCAGCTAACATTGGCACACCTAGGAGTGGTACGGCAGCATTTATGGCTTCATCGGTTGATTGCAAACCTCCTTGGGTGATGAATAATTTCACTTTAGGATGTCCTGAAATAGAAAAACAGTAGGCTAGGTGATTGATAATGAATTGTACTAATATTAAATGCTTCAAAATATTAAGTAAAATAAATATATATAGATATGTAAATTATGTGTTGCTCATAGTATTGTCTTTGATTAACATAACTTTTATTCATTTAATAAAACACTATTTTGACCGGATTGAAGTTATGTATTATTATAAATTTACAACTATTTAACATAATTTTAAATTTATCCGACGTTTCGCGTGCTTTACAGCGTGCGTGGTCACGGTGACCAATGATAAATTTAAAATTATGTTAAATAGTTGTAAATTTATAATAATACATAACTTCAATCCGGTCAAAATAGTGTTTTATTATGTGTTGCTACTAAGATTTGAAAAGGATATATACAGGGTGTCCCAAAAGTCGACGTCAAGTCGAAATTTTCTCATAGGTAATGCCACATCAGTTATCAGAAAAATTAAAAAAAAAAAAATAAGTCATGTATTTTTGAAGTTATGGATATTTTTTTGTTATTCCAGAAAATGCACACCATGTGACAGTTTTTTCATTCCTGTTGTTACAAATATTTACTTTTTGCCAATTTTTTTTCTCTTACGTCATCCCGAATAGTGTTTTATGTAACCTATGATCCTAAACTCTGTGCTGATCACTCCAAGTTTTAGGAAAATGTCATTTTCAAGATCAAGATCGTGAAATGAAGCGGGCAAATCGTCCATTATTCACAAATTCTACTGCTTCCGCTTATTTTTTGTAGTATTCGGTGAGCTGTACTTTTGGGCACACCTGTGCTGGCCTCAATTCCACGTACCGAACAACTTGGCTCCTCATCAACTGCTTGAAGGACAACTGCCTCGTAGGGTAGTGAAATTCTACCTTCACCGTGCACTTGGTTTGGCAGTCGGCCCTCAGAGAACAGTAGACGGTGCACATTGGTAAAAACTCTGTGATCCGCATAGCGATCTGCATTAGGGTATCTCTCGCGATACCGTCTAGCGGCTTCACTGGCATTACATAAACATTCCCCATAAATGAGGTGCATGTTAGCATATTCCTGTGTAGTGTACGTAGCCATGGTATGGTACAAATACACAATAACACGTCAGTCCAGGGAAAAGTAAAGGTCGTCGTAACGAAGCCAAAGTAGTTAGAACACAAAATAACACCAGCGAATTCGAAAAGATGCGTAGTAAACGAAGGAGCGTTGCGTACTGACCTGTAGTGCGTGTATCAATAGCAATAAGTAGCGTCACTATCTGTCTCGCTCACACTTTACGCCATCTTATTTAAACCACGCTGTGGTTATTAGGAACGCTTTGGGTACACTAGAATCGTTTTTTGTAATTCCAGAGAAATTTTTAAAAAACAGACTTTGTGTAACAAAAAATTTTTTTATGGCCGATCTAAGAAATAATGAAATAAGTATTATACCACGTTAGAATCCTTATTAAATGCGCAAACTTTTAAACCTGCTTGCCAAACTGGAGTAATACATTTTTTTTTCAGGAAGATCAGTTGAACTAGTGCTAAAAATTAATTTTGAAAACTTGGTACGGTATAAAATGACATTTTCCTACAAGTTGGAGTGATCGGCACAGAGTTTAGGATCATAGGTTATATAAAGCACTATTCGGGATGACGTAAGAGAAAAAAAATTGGCAAAAAGTAAATATTTGTAACAACAGGAATGAAAAAACTGTCACATGGTGTACATTTTCTGGAATAACAAAAAAATATCCATAACTTCAAAAATACACGACTTAATTTTTTTTAAATTTTTCTGATAACTGGTGTGGCATTACCTATGAGAAAATTTCGACTTGACGTCGACTTTTGGGACACCCTGTATAATTACCTTTGATAATTGCAATAATTACAAAAAATTACTATTATCTATATAATTTTTTTTTTTATATAGATAATAGGAGGCCAACGGGCAGGAGGCTCACCTAATATTAAGTGATACAGCCGCCCATGGACATTCACATTAGCCGAAAGCTAGTAATTGCGTTGCCGGCCTTTTAAGAATTGGTAGGCTCTTAAATTGATAATTGGTAAACATAAATTAACTACGTACTCAGAAGGTCCGATTGGGGAAACCATTTGGATATTACTATATTTTCAGATTTGTTTATTAAAGTCTCATTATCCCATTTCCAGAGAACGTCGTATTGTAATTTCGATAACACATTTACCATGACCTTGATTTTTTCAGGACACAGCATATTCGCCCTCACGTTAGTTCCAAAACTTATAAAAATGACCCCATTCTTCGATGAATCTAAATATGTTTTTAGAGGCTATAAGAAAAATAACTTATTACATTATTACTGTTGTAATATCATTAAAAAAGCCATAAAGTTTAAATAAAGTGTATGTGTATATGTTACTGTAAAAGCTCGAACTGCAGTAAATCCTAAGATATTCCAGTAAAACCTAAGATCTACCAATTCCTAATGGTAAATGTCCCAAAAGGTTTGCGATTCGAACTCTTACCACCATTCCGTTGGTAAATCTTAGGATTTACATTAATGGCACGGTAAATGTTGAAAAACAAAAATAATTATTAAGTTAGACTAGCTTATGTAAGAATTATGTTTGTATTTCGTTGTTAAATTCCAAATAGAGAACTACTGATTCAGTTAGATAGGTATGATAGAGATTGAGATATTCAGAGATACACGTTATGTGTTTTTTCAAAATAATTTAAATAAGTTGGTATTAGTATTTACTTATTACTATCATATGATACCTTTATAATACTATGTACCTGTTTTGTCTAATAGTTCATTAAAGTAAATAATTAAGAATTACTCATTGTTTTATTTCTAAAACCAACATCAACCAGCTGACATTGGTAAAACCTAGCATATACTGAATTCGAATGGTAAAAGCTCGAAAAAATCGTCGTATTTTCAGAAATACTTACATTTACCAACTCGTGTCGGTAAATCCTAAGACTTACACGTAAATCTTAAGATTAACCGTAGTTCGAGCTTTTACAGTAACATATATATAGGTGGACTTTTAAAATATTTAACTGGACAGACATTTCTGGAATAAGCGTGCTTCTAGACAAGCGATTTGCGCGAATCGCGAATTTGAAATGTAAATTATTTACCATTTATAAGAAATAATTTATATTTAAACAACTTATATTCAGATAAACAAGAAACAAAGATTTTGGTATATTCTAAACTAAAACTATAAAAACTAAATTTAATTTAATAGCAATCATGAATAGGTTACCACTGCACTGTAAGCCTAAGAAACTAGTAAGGCGAGTATATCAAATATTACCATACATTAGGCAGAGGTTTTTCCGGTACTTCATGTACTCCTCCAATGTACAGAATATTTGGTGGCACCGGTCGATTGTCAGCCCATAGAGGATGTTCATTAATAAATAACATTTTCGTGTTCGTAAACAGCTCTTCAAACTGTGGAATATCTCCAAAATATTTTTTCGCCAAGTTATAGTCCAAATGATCAGTCGCATAAATATGTCTAATTATCTTTTGAAACGACAGAAGTTCCTTAAGTTTTTCAAGTAACGATAAGTTATAAATGCGTTGTTGAATTGGTGATGGATATACAAAAGGCTGTATTGGAGCACCAGCTAAAGCATACTGCGGTGTTGAAATTCCTAATGAGCTTATTTGAATGACGGGTGCTTTAATCACGTGACTTATTGCTAACGCCGCTCTTACACAGGATTCTATGAACACTAAATCAAAAGAGTCTCTTTCATCTTTTAATATCTTTTGCACTTCTGGTACTTGTAACTGACTTTCAAATATAATTGGCATACCTTCTAGGATTTTTGTAAATTGTGTTATAAAATCATTCTTCCTCCCTCTGTTCACTGAGAGCAGTTTGTCTATATGAATATATGATTCGTTGCGTACGTCAATTTCAGTAAGATTTGGCGGAGCTTTACCTTTTGGGAAAGCAGGGTCTGGGGTTATTACTACTACGTCATGTCCCCGCTTTGCAAGAGCGTGCATAATTGGACGAAATACAACCTGATGGCTTATTGAAGGTGTTGGAAAAACACCTAAAATCCTTGCAGATTCTGTGAAGTTCCATGCTGATATCACTACAAAAAATAAAATTAGATTCGCCATTGTAATTTCACGCACTACTGATAAAAAATCTTGAAACATCAATTTATAAACTGTAATCAATTACCGTATCGATATGATAAAGTATTACGAAAAAAAATTCTAAAGATAAGTTTATTTTATGAATATTTTTTTACTATTGTAATAATAAAGTATTGTATAAATAAAGATTTATTAGAATTAATCTTTTATACGTGTTACGTAAAATTTAATTAAAATTTATGTAAATCTTCTTGTATCATTGAAATGTTGTTAAGAGCCAACAAGTAAAGATGATTATGATATCTCATTGAAATGAAGGAAAAGAAAGTTTGAATTATATCCTATGTAGGATAGAAATGGTCGCTAGTTATTTAATATTATTTACTTAGATAGATTACCGAACCTTGAAAAGAAAATATATTCTATTCTGAAGACCAATTTGGAGTAAAATAAATTACTATAATTGACAATGTGGGACGTATTATTTAATATTTTTTTGTATATGTAATGGATTGATTGGATTATTACGTAGTGTTTTAAATTGCTTTCCTTTACCAAGTGCTCTAATGAGTATCTTTTAGGGTAAAAATCAGTAGAGACTTTATCAAAGTCATTATTCTACTACTTTCCTCGACTTGAATTTATGCGATTTTTACTATTTCAATGGTTTTCTATTAAAATTATAACTTAAATAATGAAAAGGATAATTTTTTGCTCACTAGCTGGCACCCTGTCTTTGTATTCGGGCCCTTGCCCATGTGCGTTGGAACGTAGTGGCACTAGGTACATTACAAGCTACGCCAAGAATAATATGGTATCAGAAATTTATATTCTAAAGTCAACTTTGAATATTAGGTCCTTACATATGAAATTGGCGTTTTGTATGAGAGGAACAAAAAGTCGAATATTTTTAAATATAATATATTTAATTAATCAAATTATGAACCATTGTCTTCTATGCACTTTTGCCATCTCATAGGTAGTTCATTGATCCCTTTACTAAAAAAACTAGTCGGACGGGAATCAATAAAATCTGTGAAGGCGATTTGGACTGCCCCATCAGAGTTAAATTTTTTCCCTTGCAAGAAGTTGTCCAAATTTCGAAAAAAATGGTAATCTGGTGGAGCAAGGTCCGGGGAGTACGGAGGATGTCTTAGACATTTCAATTGAAGCTCTTCTAATTTGGTAGCCGTCTGTTGTGCAGTGTGTGGTCTAGCGTTGTCGTGAAGTAGCAGTGGCGTGGAGCGATTGACCAGCCTAGGTTGTTTAGCCGCTAGCTTTTCCATCATGGTTTGCAATTGCTGACAATAGACATCAGCCGTAATAGTCTGGCCAGATTTGAGAAAACTGCAATGAACAATACCGGCACTAGTCCACCAAACGCTTACAAGTAACTTTTTTGGGGTTAATTTTCGCTTGGGGCAGGATTTGGCTGGCTGGCCAGGATCCAACCATTGCGATGAGCGCTTCCGAATATCGTAAAGAATCCATTTTTCATCACAGATAATGATTCGGTTTAAAATACCTTCATTATTGTGCCGGTTCAGTAATGTAACGCAGCAGTCGACGCGCGTTTGCCGGTTTGCTTCAGTCAATTCGTGAGGTACCGATCTTTTATCACTAACACCGCAGCCTGCAGCTAACTCGGACGTGGTTTGCGATGGTTCCGCTTCCACAATAGCTTTCAATACTTCATTATCAACTTGGGTCTCAGGCCGTCCACGGGGCTTGTTCTGCAGGTCGAAATTTCCAGAACGAAAACGTTGGAACCAAAAACGAACTGTGTTTTCTTTTGCAAAATGACCGCCATATACATCATTCACCCTTCGAGTCGTTTCCGCAACACTAGTGCCACGGCGGAACTCGTACTCGTAAATAATGCGATACTTTAAGTTTTCCATTTTGTAAAATGAGTGACGCAAACAGAAAAAAACAAATGAATGACGGTCATCGAAGCACAAATACATGAGTAAATAGCTGTACAAATTTGAATTTGGAATTCCTTACCAAACAGGAGAACATCGTGATTAAAGTGGCCAGTACGAAATACGCCAATTTCATATGTAAGGACTTATATTTTGTTTCAATATGTGAGGTTCATAAATGTAATATAATATATCTCTTGCCTATCATGTATGAAATTAATAGGACCACAATATTCTCTACGTTGTAACCAATTTTGTATTAGAATGTACAATGGTGTAGAATGGTGTGTTAGGTGTTCAAAATTACACAACTATCAACCAACCAAAGCCAACAAAGTTCTCTAATTTACCTGTCAAAAACTAGTGTCAACTAGTGTTTTACAACATTATATAGAGCGTCTAATTAGGGAATGATGCTAAAGTGTGTATATTAATAAAGCAGCTGATTAAAAACAATAAAAATACTCGAAGGGAAAAATAAAAATCTCAAAACAAAACAAAAGTGAGTCGCGCTTAAAAAAAATCTTGTCTAAAAATATAGTACTCACTGGTGTGAGTTACATTGCTTTAAAGCTTTTTCGTAAGTTAGAGCGTTATAAAGCCTTCGAAACATTTAGTAGGTATTGTGTTCGATTTACCTATTATTTATTTAAATAAAATTTATCTTAATTTTATTTTTTGAATTTTTAAATAAAAAATAAAATAAATATTAAGCTATGTTCTATTGAAATGGGATTTTGGTACATAACCACAGTAAGCCGTGACTTCTATATTTTTTTATATAAACCGGTATATATATATCGCGTATTGCGCGCTCGTCATTTCTTTATAGAATAAATTTAATAGTTGATATAATTTTGTTAGTTTTATAGGTTCTCGTACACATCCCGACTTTTCTCTGCTAGACATTACTTATTGTTCTGAAAATAATATGAACCTAAGTATTGGTGTAGCATGAAGAAAGAATTTTCACTATCGGTCCAGGAGTTTAAGTTTATTCGTTTCAAACAAACAATATATTCATTTAGGCAACGTAGCCAACGGAACAGCCTTTAAAGACAGCTACCGCAGCCCATGGAATAATATGTTAGAAGGTATGTTGCCGGCCTTTAACTCTATGCTTATAGAGTAGAGGATGGAGGTCGTATCTCTCAGGGATGACTTTCAATGGAAGACGATCACAGCTCGCTAGTTCGCACAAGGAAATGCCTAGTGAAGTGAACTGAGGATAATTTCCAACTATCGAGGTAAATCTAAGTAATTGAACCTTTAGTATAGTAGGTAATAATTTATAAATAGTATCTCGTACAATCATATCAATTATTTAATTAAAAGAACATGGATATTAAGATTACTTTGGAGATTTTTATATATTTCCAGGAATTGAATCCGATATCCACCTTTCGAAACTGATTATAGTATTTTCGTGCTTTTATGACCAGCATCGAAACATCGCAGCTATTTTTTTTTAAATAAACTGGCCAAAAGTCTGTTGGAAAATAGCTATCAATTTATTAAAGCATCCCTACACGTTATTACAGTCAACGTGTCAGGATTTATGTGAGAAGATAAAAATGCTTGGGAAAGCTTTGACAGTGATTAATCTGTAGACCCAGCTTTTGGACGTAGCAGCCCATTGGTTATATCAGGAGAGTTAACGATTGCATCTTCGAAAAAAAAATCAATGGCGCTACAACCTCTTTAGGTCTTGGCTTCAGACTTCTGAATCTGTTTCATGATCATTTTTAAATCTAATAGGCAAGTAGGGGATCAGCCTCCAGTGCCTGACACACGCCGTCGACTTTTTTGGTCTAAGACATGTCGGTTTCCTCACGATTTCCTTCACCGTTCAAGCAAATGTTAAATGCGCACATAGAAAGAAAGTCCATTGATGCACAGCCGGGGATCGAACCTACGACCTCAGGTATGAGAGTCGCACGCTGAAGCCACTAAGCCAACACTGCATTTTAGAAAAAAAAAATACCGTATTCAAAATAAGTTCCAGGCGAATTTTACACGATGTTTTATATATATAAAAATGAAACCCGTTTTCCGTTGTCACGACATAATATGAAAACGGCTTGACCGATTTGTCTGATTTTTTTTTTTATAATATACCTTGAAGTACGAGGATTACGGATTTCTTACGGAGAAAAATTAAAAAAATTGATTGAAAAAGTTTAACGCCTTTAGTACACCTACGCGTTCGTATACGGCTGCGAGTCTTTGCGAAATAATTGCGGTAGCGAAATATCTGCGGAACGTTAGTAGGTACACTGCAGTTTTTTCGCAAGGAAATGTCATTGTAGCTTTCGTGGGCTGTAGGTGCAGACGTCGTTTCAGAATGTTGTTGTTGGCGTCGGTATTAAAGAGAAAGCGTAGAATCTGGGTGCATGAAATAAATCAGAAACGAAGAAAACTCGGAGAAAATAAGCTATGCTTAGAACTTCAATCACATGAAGATCGTTTCCATACATATTTCAGAATGAAGCCGGAAACTTTTGAATATTTACACAATCTTCTTGAACCTCATATTAAAAAGAAAAATACAAACTACAGGATGGCTATTTCAACAAAAGAAGGACTTGCACTTTGTTTAAGGTAAGTATTTATTAAATGTTAATGTTTTCATTTTTCCACATTCCAATTACAAATATATTCGTGTATATTTTTAAGTTGTCGTGTTCTTTGTCTTTTTGGTACTTGGGTGTTTGTATTGCTAACAGTCGAGACCGAATGGGTTTGTATATTGGGTGAGTGTATTTGTGCAATGGTTGAGTTTGTATTTATGAAAGTCGGAACCGAATGTGTTGGTGTTAAGTATGTGTATTTGTGCACTTGTTGAAATATTTTGGGAGTCTGTATTGTCAATAGTGGGGATTGTATGTATTTGTGTAATGGGTGAGTGTGTTTGTGTATTGGGTGAGTGCATTTGTGTAATATCTGTATGATATGATGGCTGTTCTGCAGATTGCATTGGGGTTGACATGACCAAGTCTTAATTAATGTAGTAAAGATTGCTAGTACTGCAGGATGAAGAATTACTTAAATTAGAATTTGGCTGGCCATTATCAAGTTCTTGCAGTTGAGCCTGAGTTATAATATTTGTTATTTGAAGTTTAATAACAGCTTGTTTATGTAAAGAAAACTTCTTGACTGTATTGGCATAACCTAAAAACTCCATGTCGATTCTGTCACATGCTATTTTGACAAGATTTTCTGCAGTGTTTGTGCCTGAAGTTCCCGTTTTTCTAGTATTCAAATAATTTATAATTTTGTCAGCAGGATCGTTGTTGCTTACACGTCGTCGTCTTCGGGATATTTCTTCATGTCTTGGATTACTCTCAGTTGGCTCGGGTTTAACAATTTGTTCAGCTTCAGTAACATCTTCATTGTCATTCTCTGTTGATATAATACTGGTATCCGGTATTATCCTGCTAATTTCCAGTGTACTTTCGGTTTGCCTTAAATTTATGGAAGAATCTATGAACGACATTTGATCAGCCCATTGCCAATTAGCAAGTTTCTTCGCTGCTCGTCCACTGTTTGTTTGCTGGCCCGTTTTATATTTTTTATAAGTGTCCCTTAGATTTCTCCATTTAGCCTTCAGAGTTTTAACTGTAACAATATTTTCAGGTTTTTAGGAACTGGTGACACATACACAACAATTGCTTTCTCTTATCGTTAGGGTGAATGTACTGTTTCAAAGATAGTAACACAAGTACGAGTATGTGAACAAATTTGGAAGATACTATAACCAGAGTACATCCCAGTTCCATCTACTAAATCAAGGTTGGAAAAAGCAGATGCATTTCAAACAATATGGGGTTTCCCTAACTGCCTTGGAAGCGTTGACGGCAAGCATATTGTTATAAAATCTCCACCTCATAGCGGCTCACTATTCTATTGCTATAAAAAACGATTTTCTACTGTGTTGTTGGCTGTAGTTGATCCACATTACAAATTTACATACGTAGATGTCGGATCATATGGTAAGGATTCCGACAGTACAATATTTGAGAATTCATCATTTTATCAACTTTTAAAAAATGGACGCGATCTGAGTTTGCCAGCTCCTAAGCCTTTGCCAGGTTTTCAACAGCCTACTCCACATGTATTCATTGGAGATGGAGGATTTAAATTAGAGACCTTTATGATGAGACCTTTCACTTGAGATGCAGCAATGACTGACAACGATAAAAACATTTTAATAAATCATTAAGTAGGGCACGAGTTTTAGTAGAATGTGCGTTTGGCATATTAACACAAAAATTTAGAATATTCTTGAGGCCTTAAGAAACATATTTAAATAATACTATTAAAATTGTTAAGGCTGCATTGTGCTTGCATAACTTACTGCAGATTCACGAAGGTGCACACACATTCGAAAACAATCAATTTTCGGAATCTATAGGAGCATTCGTACCGATGCATCTGAATAGACATAGGGCGGACTTAGCAGCATTTAATGTTAGATCTCAATTTGTTTACTATTTTAAAAGAAATTAAAAATTAAAAACGAAAATGTAAACAATAAATTTCTTACCATCTATTCCCGTCTTTTCTTGAATTTTCCTCCATGCCACCTCTTTTTTGTATGCATTTTTGTAATCAACATGCCCAACTAAATATAGTTCGGGATAATTTCGAATCAAATTCATTAATAATTCAATATTTTCGGCTTTCATTGTGCGAAATTCTGTCCTCACTGACAGAACGCGTGGTGACGCCTTGCGATGCGAAACTCCACTAGCGAAACGTCTGCGTCTGTATAATAGCCACTTGCAGTTACTTGCGAAACAATACCGACAAGGACGCAACTATTTCATCTAGCTATATATTATAGCGAGACAAAACACATGCGAAACGTTGTCATACAACTTACAGTTTTTTCGTCGTTTCGCTGCCGCATGCGATTGCGTAGGTGTACTAAAGGCGTAAAAACAACACTTTTCTATATTATCATACAAAATATTCGTAATAATACTTAAAAGTCAATTTGAACTTTAATACCATAGCATAAAGTTCAAGTGTTAGTGGAGGAGTTCCGGGAAGGTAAATTTTTATTTTTTGACATAATGTATTTGTTGTCTTACTAACTTTCTTTTTTTATCTTACTAGCTAGACCGGTGTCCCGAATAGCAGAATAAGTATTTTAAACAAATAAAGAATCGACTGTTAGGCGGTACGATGTTCGCCAGGCCAGCTAGTATATAAATATATTTAAAGGAAAATTTTAATTAAATTTGTTATGAAAGAGCTGGAACCTCTGACACAGGTATTTTTTACTTAATAGGGTTCCCAAATCTTACACATTGAAATTCATATGTATCTATTATACTTGTAATGAATAAACACATTTAACAAAAAAAATCACACTTACTCGTTCTTTGAAGGAAAATATCGTGAGGCAAGTGGCATAACTTAGTCCCAAAAAGTCCGACAGCGTGAGTTAAGTACAAGAGGCTAACTTGCTTATTAGAAAGAACAAGTGATTACGAAACAGCAACAGAAATCTGACGCCAGACTTTAAAAGGTTTCGCCACTATTTAACCTTACGTTATCATATTGCATTTTTATCACAAAAATATACTGCGAATACTTAATTAAAATCTTCATCATTAGTTTGTACCATCTATCAATCATATACTTTTAAATATTTGACGACTCATTGGTCTAGTGGTTAGTACTCCTGACTGCGAATCCATGGTTCCCGGGTTCGATCCCCGGCTCAGACGAACATCGATGTGATGAGCATTTGGTGTTGTGCTTAGGTCTTGGTTGTTTAAATATGTATTTATATCTATCTATCTATAATAATATGTATGTATATCCGTTGCCTAGTACCCATAACACAAGCTTCACCAGCTTAGCATGGGACTAGGTCAATAGGTGTGAATTGTCTTTAAAAAAAAAAAATTATATATAATTTACTTAGTATATTTCTGTTCATTTTATCTTTATACAACATTCTACAATTCACACGACGTCAATTTGTTGATACATTACAGACGAAATTCTTACTTTCTCGTAGAAGCTATAAAGAATGTGTGAATTTGCAACCACAGAGTTGAGAGCTGCAGTCTTAACCTGTTAACACTGTTTGTTAATGTATGTTTATTTAAAATGTATAAAAATAAATAAGAATATAACTTATTATGTGATAATAAAGGAAACTGAAATATACCAAATTACTAGCTGACCAGGCAAACGTTTTTATGCCATATAATATATTATTTCTAGGAATCATTTTTTTAGTTCAATAAAAATTACTATAATAAAAAATAGGGGTTGATCGTAGAAGGGTGAAAATTAAGGGTTGTATGTATTTTTGTATTTATCATACAAAAATAAAAACAAAAAAATTTGTCTAAAGAATTTTTTTTTCGGGTGGACACCCATTATCATTTAGAGGTTTGAAAGATAGATAGTAGCCGATTTTTAGACTTACTGAATATGCATAAAAAATTTCATAAGAATCGGTCGTGATATTTCGGAGGAGTATGGGAACGAACATTGTGACATGAGAATTTTATATATTAGATCTTCATCGATGGTATGTACCTACCATCCATCCAACAACCTACAAAGAAAAGTTAAAGTTGAGAGCGGCAGACTTAATTGGGATTAACCTAGAGAGGTTAACACTGTTTTTAAACAAATGTTTATTTAAAATACATAAAAAGAAATAACAATATTATAACTTATAGTATATGATACTAAAGGAAACCGAAATATACTAAAATAACTTATAGTACATATATTACATACAAAAATATTCCTTTATTTGTGATATATTAAATCAGTTTAAAATTGTCTTTAAAAGGAACACGAGTTTTAAAATACAAACCATAAAAATAAAATAGGCAAATAATAAACAAAATTGGTCTCAATAGAATTAATGTTATTAAATTGCACAATTTTCGTTCCATTCAACTTTTACTTGTTTTAGGTGAAAGCTTAAATTATTTAAGACCGTTGGAAATATTTTATACGAATGTGTACTCAGTTTATAGGTCAGTATTTTTCATCGTGAGGATACCAAATTGCCCTAGACCCCAAAAAGACGACTTGTTCATAAGGAAATAAATAATAGTTTAAAAAAACTAAAAAACACGCTTTTAAAGCACTTTAAACTAAAAAGTGAAAAATAATTCCTAATTTAGGCTGAAAATGGTAATGAACAAAAAATACTGGTATTATTGTGAAAAAGCGTGGGTTGCTCGATAGACGAAAAACATGGCACAGAGCGCCCCACGCTACCTATGTTTTTTTTAAAATATTATTTATTTTTTAATTTTTAGTTAATTTTTTTTTTTTTTTTCATTTTTTTTCGGATTATTGCATTGTCATCGATCTTTGACAGGTGCGCAAAGTTTGAATTAAATCTGTCCGTTAAAAGTGGGTCAAAATCGAATCCGAAGGTGTCGGTTACATACATACAGGTGAAGCTAATATAAAGCGTGTAAAAATAAAAAAATCCTTACAATAAATAGGTATCATGAATCCGGGAATCCATTATTTTTACTTTTCTTTCACAATGCAAAAAATACTGGTAAAATAATAATAATAATTGTTTGTATATTAAAATTATTAAATAATGGTTCACAGTGTTAGCCTAGTGGTTTCAGCGTGTGACTCTCATCCCTGAGGTCGTAGGTTCGATCAAGGACTGTGACTTTCTTTCTATGTGCGCATTTAACATTCGCTCGAACGATGAAGGAAAACATGGTGAGAAAACCTGGCTGGGCAAGAAATATAAATCTGAGACCCGGGCCTAAATGGGTTGCAGTAACTATTGATTTATTTTTTAATAATGTTTCGAACTATAGTCTGTATTTGATGTATTTGACTACCGCACGGGCTCACGGTGGAGAATCCCCGTCTGTGCGTCCACCGAGTGCAGAGCGCCCCGGTCGCATGTTGTATTCTGGGGGCAATTCTGAGCAAAATATCCAAGGCACCCTCTTCAGTCACCGTTGGCTTCAATTTATGTTCGGGGGTTTAATTCCACATCCACTGCGAAGCCGTCTTTCTTACTAAGGCTCAAATATCTTCCCTACCCGGGGTACAAATTGGAACATTCCCGTGGTACGCGGGTGGGAGGTAGGTCCTATAGCGGAAATGATGAAAGTGATTGATCATCAAGCACATACAAACAGCTATAGGTTCGAGGTAAGAGTTTCGACGGCTGAAAGCATGATACTCGGCGATTTTAACACCCAGCACGCCGATTGACTCGGCTTTGCATTAGCATACGACTAGACACAAATAGTCCCTGCGATTACGCGAATACCACATGTGGATGATACTTCGATCCCTGAAATTATATTCCAGCACCTTGCTATACGCAAAGCTATCTATATCTTTCTTCGACATTTTTACGACATTTTTAAGTTTAAAGAAATAAATATTATGACACTATCTGGTCAATACATTATTGAAGCCTTGTTGTACGTACAAAAAAATATAAACGATTTTAAAACAAATGGTGACTTTCCCCAGTATAATACACGAAATAGAACTAATTTGAGTGTACAACCAACCAGGCTCCACAAGATAAACCACTCCTTATATGGAAATTGTATTCGTTATACAACATGGAATTGATTTGCTTTAGTTCAAACAATTTGTATGACAATACTTAGCAATTAAAAAGAGTGGCGGAAAGTTTCTTGCCAGTTCTTCTGACCCGCTCTACGCCCTTGACTTGCGAACTGGTAGTAAATGTAAATTTACAATTAATTTAACTTCTTTTTGACGATTCATAAGTGTACTTGTTTACCTATATGAATGAAGATATTTTGAGTTTGAGTTTGACGAGCTGACCTGATGGCATCCCCCCAATTGTGCAGCGTACCTACTACTCCTGAGTTGGCTCCGGTCACGCGATTTATCCGGTCCTATACTAGCTCGGCATTATCCCAAAGTGCTGGAAAACCACTTCAATATATCCGAACCCTTAAAAGGCGTGATCCGTCCAGCTATAGCCCAATAGCTAAAACCTCCTTGTTCTAAAACAATGGAAAACATTATTAACGGCCAGCTTCTGAAATATCCAAAGCCACCAGCTAATTAGCGATGTTTAGTACGGCTTTCGCCGTGGTCGCTCGGTGTTTTTACTTTAGTTACATATAAATACGTTTTTAAATTTAGTCCTTGTATAGAAAAACACTTTTTTAACGGATTTGAAGTTATGTTTTATTATAAATTTACAATTATTTTACATAATTTATTACCCCGGAGTTGGTATCGACTAATAAATACAGATAACACAAATTTTTCTACAGCTGTGATACTTTTTGCTATTCAACACCTTTTGTCTTCAGTCACCGTGACCATGCACGCTGTAAAGCACGTGAAACGTCGGTTAAATTTAAAATTATGTAAAATAATTGTAAATTTATAATAAAACATAACTTCAAATGCGTTAAAAAAGTGTTTTTCTATGTCAAAAAGTTATGTCAATAAAAGACAATACTAGTCCTTGTATTTAAAAAGCCGTCAAAAATAAACATATAAATTTATAAATTTTAATCTTTTTGAAATATAATATGTTCAAAATGTCATATAAGGATATGAAGAATGCGTTGTACCTATTTTGTATGCTTTTAGTTTATTGTCAGATAGTCGTGAAGCGAAGCGTATTCTTAAAATAGTAGATAAAATTTTATCACCGAACAGCTATTTGGGGACGTTTTAAAATTGGATACCCTCGTAACAACCTATTTCATATATCTAACGGGAAACGTGTCGTCTTAAGTACTAAGAGAGTTGAGAATGTAAAATAAATAATAGTTTAAAAAAACTAAAAAATACGCTTTTAAAGCACATCAAACTAAAAAGTGAAAAATAATTCCTAATTTAGGCTGAAAATGGTAATGAACAAAAAAATATACTGGTATTATTGTGAAAAAGCGTGGGTTGCTCGATAGACGAAAAATATGGCACAGACTATTATTTATTTTTTAGTTAAATTTTTTTTATTTTTTTTTCGGATTATTGCATTGTCATCGATCTTTGACAGGTGCGCAAAGTTTGAATTAAATCTGTCCGTTAAAAGTGGGTCAAAATCGAGTCCGAAGGAGTCGGTTACATACATACATACATATATACATACCTACATACATACATACAGGTGAAGCTAATATAAAGCGTGTAATGAAACTTGTTTCTTACCAAAAATCTATTATGGGATACCGTATGGACCGTCATCCATACAATGGGGGCTGAATTATGAGAGAATGAAGGTAGGGTATACAATTTTCAGGTTTAGATGCTAATTGCGCGATCTATGTTTTACAGTATCTAACTAGATATATCTGTTTTGAATAATTATTATTAAAGTAAGATTTGGCCTAGTGGCTTCAGCGTGCGACTCTCATACCTTAGGTCGTAGGTTCGATCCCTGGCTGTGCACCAATGGACTTCCTTTCTATGTGCGCATTAAACATTTGCTCAAACGGTGAAGGAAAATCATCGTGAGGAAACCGTCATGTCTTAGAGCCAAAAAGTCGACGGCGTGCGTCAGGCGTGAGGCAGTTCACCTACTTGCCTATTAGATTTAAAAATGATCATGAAACAGATTCAGAAATCTAAGGCCAAGACCTAAAGAGGTTGTAGGGCCACTGATTAAATTTTTATTTTATTAAATAATTATATAAGTGTTGTGGTTGCTTTATGTGCAATCTTGTAAATATAGTCTACTGGTATTACCGTTCTGCTGTCTATACATAATTAAAATTATTATTTTTATTTTTATGAAACTGTTTTATGATACATACAATATACTTTATATTTTATTTTGTAAACAGAGCATTTTTTTTATGTTACAAGAGGAAAATGGGCAGGAGGCTCACCTGATGTTCAGTGATACCGCCGCCCTTGGGCACTCCCAATGCCAGAAGGCTCGCGAGTGCGTTGCCGGCCTTTTAAGAATTGGTACGCTCTTTTCTTGATGGACCCTAAGTCGAATTGGTTCGGAAATACTTCAGTGGGCAGCTGGTTCCACATAGATGTGGTGCGTAGCAGAAATTGCCTTAAGAATCGCTCAGTTGTGTAACGACGGACGTCAAGGTGATACGTATAGTATTTTGTATATGATTTTATTTGATGATGAAACTCAGGGTGTTAGTCCGAACAACTCTTGTTTTAAATTTCTGTGAAAACCATGAAAATCGGATATTACAAAGTATTAGAATAGATAATAAATTAGCACAATGTAAAAATTTAAAACAAAACAAAACAAGACTTCAAAAAATTATTTGGGCTGTTACCGCCATCTACCGAAACAGAAACTCACAAAAATCCGATTTTATCGATCACTAGAGCTTGACTTGATAGTTGCGGGACTACCCGCTAGATGGTGCTTTACTTCAATTGGGATTAAAATTTCCTTGAAGTTTACTTATAACTGAATATGGATTAAGAAGTTTCAAAAATGCTAAAATCCTTATGTGAGAACATGCAAGCCCAGAAAAAATATGGGAACAATGCAGGATAAACATAATGAACAGAAACTAAAAAGGAAAAATATATTATTTTTCGGCTTAAAATTATTATGACCTAGAGGAAATACTTGGCAGTTTATCATTGAAGAGATATTAAGTTAGTTATATAAAAAGGCAAAGGTAACATAAGACCAGTAGTCTAGACAACACTTTGAGTTTTATGTTTAAAATTTGAAAGAATAAGAAATACCTTAGCCAAATTTATATTTATTTTTCTATTCTAATATAACTTTAATTTAAAAAAGTTAATAATAATCATTTGGAATGATAATATGTTTCTAATAAAAAAATACAATACCTATTTGTTTTTATATTTCATAAAAAAATTGTGTTGTAGATTTTTGCCACCTATCTCTTAATATTGAAAATACGATGAAATGATTATTAATTAGTGATGAATTATAGTTTTGTGATTATTTTTATAAGAACTCTACTGCCTAGGATTACATTTGTGTAGACAGAACCTACTTATTAAGTCACTAAGAAATGTACTGGAAAGGTATATAAATCTTGCCAACTAGCTTTTACAACGTCTAATGTAACCATTACAGTTCTATGAAATTTGCGCATTGTAATTAATTAATAAGAACACACATTGTTGATGTTGAGTAAGTACTTTGGGGAATTCTGGGAATTAACTGGCTCTTCTGTGATTCCGCCTTGTGTTACTTGTAAATTGCCAAGTTTAGCTTAGTACAACATTCCATGACAAATATTTCCTTCAAATTTGCCTTATAATCCTATTTAGTGAAAAGTATGTCTTTAAATATCGTCCGAAATCTTATAATAATTAATAATTTTTACAATAAACTGTTACGTCAGAAACGTTCTTAAGTATGGATGATAACTGGTATCGAGCTGTGAAGTCTTCAAACTGTTTTTCTTGTAACCCACGATGTTTTCCATCACTTTATGAGTTTTTATCACTGGGCAATTTGAATGCAAAATCCAGTTAAACCCACCATCGCTGCGTCTCAAATATGACGCTTAGCTGTATTTAATACACTTATAATAGTTCGGTCAATCTAGATCAATATGTGAGAGTGAAGGTACATAACGTCCCAACAAACTGAAAATCAGTAAAATTGTTCAAAACATAATTATAAATAATATTTAATAGTTCCCCATCATTCCCATGTATGGATTTTTTTTATTCAATGTCAAAGGTCAAAAAATGAGTTTTTCGCGATTTTCAGCAAAACGGTAAATCATAGAAGTACCTGAGATTAAAAATGTAGATCATAAAATTATCTATAAAAAATTTATTAATACTTTTTTCCTACGAGCCACCGTTTCTGAGATATAACGATTAAAAAAGTTATGAAAATTATCGTCATAATATGCATGAGTACGCCACGTATATACATCTTTAGAGTTGTTATATATTATATGTTGAAATATTTAAGAATACTAAAAATAAAAAACAAGATCAATTAGCTTTTCTTCCTCCAACCTCAGTTGCTGCATCAAGTTCAAGTGTGGCTTGGCTATCAGCTAGACCCTACAGACTGGTGTTGGAAGTTGGTCAACAATAACGTCTATAACAAATTTAAAATTGTAACTACACGATTAACAACACACAACCTTGTCTATCATCTGTCAAATCTAATGTAAATTAAATTAAAATCTTGAAGAGCTGTCTAGACATTTTACATAGAGTCACAAAATTATGTTGGTAACAAAGTTGTTTGATGTTAGAACACCAATTGCACATTCTGAGAATACTTTATGTACCTATTCGGGTTTTGTTACAAGTAGAGAACTCCTAACCACAGTTCTGTCTATATTAATTTTAATACAAATGTTACCTAAAACAGTTCGATGGTGCGTAAAATACTTTTAGGAAGACTATTACAACTCCCCATGGAAAACAAAAGGCAAACGGTAATTTAAGATATTATGTATCAATGGTCTCCGTCCGTCTGGGAAAAGGACCTGGAGATCCCACGGAACTAAAACTCAATTGACGTCGAGGTGACAACCGCTATCGCTAATAAGAGTTATGCCCTGGATACACGAGGCTAGTTTTTCAAGCTAGGACAGCATGCTAGTACTGTCCTGGCTTGGAACATGCTAGTTCTGTTTACATGAGGGTAGGTTTAGTGAACAACAACACCATTCGACTGAATGAGTTACTACGAAAACTGTGCCAATTCGCACTTGACGAACTAGAAGAAGAGTAACAAAAACGGGTTCTTTTTTTTTACTACTGGAAGAATTTCGCAATGAAGATTTAGAAGAGTATAAGAGTATTTTGCGTTAGTATTTGTTTGATATTCTGTTGAGTAAACTAATATCCATACTTAGTTTGGGCATCTTAAAATCTCAAAAACATGTCGCGGTGACAAAAATAAACAAAACGCGTGGTTCCTGCTTACTAGCCAACTGAAAACTAGCTTCATGTGGCCGGCGAAGCCAGGATAGTAAAATCGATGATGGGGGGCGCTACTATCCAAAAAAAATTGAACCCTAGAAGAAATAGGATGTATTAAAAACTATCCTGGCTTGTAAACTAGCTTACTAGCTCAGAAATGAAGCTAGTTTTGTCTACAAGAAGGCAGAAGTACTAGCTTGCTATCTTACTGACACTAGCTTCCTCGTGTAACTCGGGCATTACAGTGTACTAGCACTAGCGTTTGCAGTCTATAATATTTCACAACATTTTTTGCCATATAATCCTTGGAATTCTATTCTTCATGTGACAATCTGATGTCGGAGCGACGCAATTACTCAGATACATTTAAAAGCAGTGCACTAAGGAGCTTACAAATGAAATTGGAAGAAAAATTTCAAATGTGCGAGAGCTCGTAATTCACAGCGACATTTTAAATAACGTCTCGAGTGCTAAGAATAGTTTTAAGTGTCAAGCTGTTTTACACTAGGTGTCTGAGTAATGTCCACAATATAGTTCATGTTCTAGTAAAGTTAAATCTAAGTAATAAATTAAAAGTTATTCTACAATTTGTACTGCTTTAATAATGTAACGTTTATAATAATAATAATTTCTTTATTTTCTCCCAAACAATGGTATTGGGAGACTGGTTTCCAAACTGGGTAAGAACCTATGATATGGATAACCATGCTTCCATTCCACAGCAAAGTCATATTGAGTGGTAAGAAAAAGTACATACTGTATATATGGGTACAGCTATCTCTCAGAAAACCGGAGTGAAGTGATTCAATAGGTTCGCCTTGTTGTACTCGCGTCTCGTGCGGTGAGAGAGGTTAACGCCGTGGACTTCACAAATGTTTTATCTGTTCTCTTCGGATGGACCTATAAAACCTCTGGTTGTGCGTAAATTGCGATGACCATCCGCGACCCTACGCGTACCTGTATAGGTCCTATAGCGGAAATGACGAAACTGACTGACTCACCGAGCACATCCCAACAGCTATGGAATCCCTGCTCGAAAGGAATTCGACCGCTGAAGTTGTGTTAATTGGTAATTTTAACGCCCACCATGCCGATTGGCTCGGCTCAAAAGCCGATCATGCAGGAAGATCCTTTCATGACTATAGCATACGACTTGACGAAGATGGTCCTTGCCATTACGCGAATATGTGGATGATCATAATCCCTCTTTGATGGACCTTCTGCTGACTTCGTATCCGGAGAACTACAAATCTGTTGACATGCGGTCTTTATTTGAGTCCTACCCTTGGGCTCCCCAGATAAGCACTCGAATACTGCTTATCTCTAAATACAAATCGATTGTTGAGTATAATGTTTCTATCCCCCAAAATTGGCTTGAGCCTTTTTAATAGAAATCTTTCGTTATCCTACATAATAGGGAGTAGGGAGATCGGTTCTTGCGGTTTAGGAATCATTAAATAATACAACTATGTATGAATATATATATATATATATATATATATGAAAATGTTCTTACAACAACCATATGATATTCGTGTTAGTAAAATAATCAATGTAATTTATTATGTCGAGTAAGTCTACTCCAAAAATATATCTTTAAATTAACATTACTGTATTTCCTCGAATTTTTATTAAAAAACTTCGTACTTAAATTCTTCCTCAAATACATATATATGAATTCACAAAAGTTCAACTCAACTACATATAATCCAGCTTTAACTTTCATTTGAAACCATAAATGTATAGTCCAACGGCTAAACGCAGAATATGTAATAACAAAATATGGCGGGTCTGATCATTTTGTTAGGCAAATATCAGATGTAAATTTGAATTGGGTTTTATTTACAGTGAATAAATAATATTTTGCATTAAAAGGCATAGAAGACTCGGCTTGCCTATACAAAAAATAAATATGTTTATAAACGTAAATGTATATGGGTTAATTTTTTGTAATTTAATTTATTATTATTAAAATAGGCAAGTAGAGAACAGGCCTCAACTTGCTAAGCTTCCTGCACTCTATTTGTAAGACGCCTTCGTGACGCTTCTTTGTCTTAAGATACAAAGTGACCACGCACCTTATTTCGCCTTAAACAGGACAGAACGCCATCTGCCATTCGCGGTGTTAGATGCACACGCACACTTTTTGTAATAATAATATAGACCCTTTTTATTTAATTGTTATTTATTTAATGGCTGATTATGGGTTGGTGATCTGTTTTAGATGGTAACAATATTTTTAGTTTAAGAAAAATGTTATAAAAAGTACTTACTTAACAGTTTTTGTAACATTAATTTTCATTGTAACGCACCAGTGAATAAAAGCTTACGATCTGATTGCAATAAAAGTCTTAAGTCGGCAAAACTCAGAACTGAGAATTCTACGCCTAATCTCTAGTAGTCGCGTAGACTCTAACTCTGTTTTGCTTCACTCCTCTTAAGTAAAAACAAAGTCTCGTATAGATACCGGCAAACATCTTGAACAAAAGTCCTTGCCTGCGCAGAAGCGATTTTTAGGTATCACTGGGAGGGAGGGCGGCGGGCAGTGGTGCGCGGCGGCGGAGTGGCGTGTCAATCGCGTGATTGGTAAATCAGCTGACGTTTGTGTCTCGCCCTGCGTAAACTTTCCCCCACTCCCTTGTTTAATGCTCAAGAAGTTTGCCGGTATCTGTAACAACATTCACAATACTTTTAAAGAGAGGAATTAATTGATTCTACGCAAACAAAAGCTTTTAGAGACATTCATATTTTTCTTAATTTCATACGAGTATTACAATGGAAACAGCAACACAATATGTGAAATTATTACAACTCGTGTAAAGAAAAAATGTTCGGTCGTTGATCGAAACTGTTTCGACAATTTAGGTAATTGCTTCACAAAATGTCTCGGGAATCCAGTCATAACGAAAAGTTTAATCAGGCATATTCACCTTAGGAACTTGCTTCGTTTAATAGAAATGTATAAAGGAGTTTCTAAGATTATTATTAACACATTACTGAGAGGGATATGAATATACGGTGTCACCTTCAGAAAAGCGTGGGTAACAAATGTTTGACGTCAATTTTGTTATATTTAGGACAGTATTTTCTTTATTATTGAAAAACAAACATCTAATGGCTATTAATAAATGACGGTGAGTTCCTATAAAAACGGTATAAAATTTAATCAATACTTTTTGTTGAAATTTAAAGCTCACCTGAATGCAAACTTGTAAGCTCCGTCGGTCATTGTCGACTTAGAGCTTGCCACAATACGCCCACACGACTAACAAAACCACCAAACCCGACGACCCTTTTAGTTTGTGGAAAACTTTGGGAATTAATTTTGATTAGTTATCTAGTTAACAGCTGTATATTTTAAAACTTTTAAGTAATCAATGGTGACTGGTAGTTTGAGTATATAAAACGGACACAAAAATAGTCGAAAAAAAAACAAACACAAAACTCTTCAGATTTATTACTAGTCTGGCCATAACTACTGTTACATAAAAACTTTTCTTTTTTTAAACTTTTTAATTATTTTGAATTTCGAATATGTCTATTATTTAAAAAAAATCTTGCTATTTTGCGCTGTTTCACATATTTTTTCGTGTTCATAATTAAATTAAAATATGGAATGGGGTGTTAAAGAAAATAGGCCTGCCGTGCGATTCTGTTAATCCGTGAGTTCACCTCGCACTAACAACGCTCCCGTCCATTTTTGGAATCTCATGGTATTTTTTTAAGCAATTTCACATTACGTCTTGACAAGCTGCGGGGGCTTGTAGTTTATTGTTTATCAGAATGCCAAATCGTAAAATGACTACTTCACGACTCATTTAAGCGCGACCACCGCTGCGAAAACCGCTGTGAGAGTTTGAAAAGTGAGTTACAGAATCGCAAGGTTGCAGTGATCGCCTTGCACAAGGTATGGAGTCGTTGCGAGTGGCGAAATTTCCCTTGAAAACAGTGCGTAAATCCATAGATTTGTGGCCAAACAGATTAAAGGCCTGTATGAATGTCAAAGGTGGCCATTTCGATTTTCGAATAGAATATTTATTTTTTATTTTTTGCTGAGACTAATAAATTTGTACGTATAAATTTTATTAATATTGCATTACTTTAAAAAAAAATGCATTTTCATTCGTTACAGAACTTATGGCTGGACTTAAAAGGCTGGAAAATAAATTTATAATTTGTATGAATTTTGAACACTTACTATTTTAATGACAATTAAATTCATTAAATTCCATATCTTCCTTTTTCCCTCCCTCTTAGTCTCGGAAATCTAAAGTTTTAGATTTGTATAAATATGAACAAGAGTTAAAAATTAGTTTGCCAAAGTTTCACTTCTGACATGTGTACTTTGTACGCACGCATTTTATTTTTTAGTAAGCTAAAATCCATACAAGTTAAATACATTTGAAAATAGACAATACACAGCTGTACATAATTTGCTTTAATGCGGGGCCTGTAATGGAAAAAGTAATTGGGATTATTTTTAGGAGGCTTATAGTACCCCTCGGAGTCAAATAAACAGTCGATTAGACATCATTAGACATTTCCTTGTTCCTTAATTGGAAATTTGCCAAAGAAAACCAGACGATAACGTTTTAACCTTACGTTGCCGATGTGGGCCTATTTATCCATTCCAAATATGGAAAGATAAAATGCAAGAGACTTAAGTGGTTAGCTCGCGTAGACGAATGAGACCCAATCTTATGGAGATTGGGTCTGAGGTCTCAACCTGGTGTCAAGAGAAAATCCGGTAGACCGAAGCTGCGTTGGAGGCATGGATTTGTCAAAGACCTCGAAACCACCTAAGATGTACAATTTCGGTAAAAAGTCAAAAATCATTTAATCATATAGGTAACACAATGTACACTGATGAACGTCGGTAGCAAGACGATATCAGTATTTTTATATATTATATAATATGTACAGGCCCATAATAGGCATTATATTTAAAATTGTTTTTTAACCTATTTGAGACAGACAAACTTAGAAATTGTATTAGTAAAATTATTAATTTATAATGTGTCTTTTAGAATATCGTATAAATTAACATAGAAAATGAATCAGGGGAAGTCAATGTGACGATTCTGATAAAAGCGGACATTTGTCCTTATTTAATTAATTCGTGATTTTGTATGTCAATTTTGTCAATGATGCATATGTCCAAATTATTATTATTAATGAAAGTGATTTCATTATTTTATGTAAAAATTTGGTTGTCAGTAAAATCGGCTTGGCTCAGGCGGAACGTGACAATGAGTCATGTTAAGCTTGGCTCAGGCGGAACGTGACAATGAGTCATGTTACGCTTGGCTCAGGCGGAACGTGACAACGATCATGTTAAGCTTGGCTCAGGCGGAACGTGACAATGAGTCATGTTACGTTCTATTTATGCAGAACGTGACAAGGAGTCAAGTTCTCGGCGTTTGTCGATTTATACGATATTATCACGTCAAAAATATTATTATTATTTATGATTTTACAAGCTGTTTTTTGTTGCTGCTGCTGTCAGCTGTTGTTTCCGTGTATTTTGACAAGATTTTTTTAGGACCTCTTAAACGTATTTTTCATTTAAAAACCATAATTTGTACACTTAAATCTCCGAATCTGTAATAACCGCACATACATTCGGTAGTTTTTCACAAATGACTTCAATTTGTAACATATAAGGGTTGTGATTTGAAGCAAGCGTAACTTTTATATGTACTCGATAATGGAGTATATAATATTCGAATATATATTTTAATTGATTCTTTGAGTCCCACGTAACTAAATAACTGGACAACGCATGCTTCTTAAATAGAACTGAACTTATTTTTCTAAGAAACGAAAATACATTTCGCAGTTACAAGGTTAACTATCATTTGAGTAAGGTCAAGTACTGGTGATTATCGCGATTTATTGTAATTGTGTAAGTTTTTATCACTGAGGAAAAATATACTTCGGTTCTTAGCATGCGGCATCTTCTTTGAAAAGAATATTACTTTTTAAATGAATAGCCATTATCTAAAGACTAACAAGGACTTTCATTTAAGTGTAGGATACTGTATCAATGTTAATTGTTATTTATGATTACTTAAAATGGTACTTAACTGTGTATTGAGATTAAAGGTTTACAAAAAAATATATTTAACTCAAATATTTATCACATTTTTGAATTAGGACAGTCCACATATTTTACATTCATTTAAAAACAAAACTACTTGCTACCGTTTTCCTATAAAAATGTAATAGTTCAATTTCATAGTTTCATTGCAATATTTAACAAAAATACTCCTTTATCTCTTTTTATCACAGCGTGAACACCATTTAACAGGAAGAGATGAATGATTACTTAAGCTAAAATCTGCAATAATGATCTTATTTTATTTAAATGTTATTTATTTTGCTAATTGTCACTGAACCGAATATTCAACAAACAAACTGTATATTTACCTTTCCGTAGTCTTTAATTACTCTTAAGGCTGCTGCCTCGAATTTTGCGGGCGGCGGGGCGGCAGCGGCGGCGGCGCGGGAGCGGCAGGATCTTATGCGTAAAATCAAATGGACCGGTTCTCGAAAACAGCGGCGTGGCAGCGGCGCGAGGGCGGGTAACGAGAGGTGCAATCGCCCGCTCCCTGCAATTTGACAGTGTTTTTTGTCCGATCTACTCCCTGCCATAGTGTCCAGGGACTTCTTCTATCTCTTATATGTTCTATTGATTTTTTTTATCTGAAAAGATACATAAAATAATATTATAAAATAGTATACAAATAAAATTCTTGGTGCGGTTATCGCAAGATACATCGGCGCAATTGCTTGCGAGACCCGTTATTTTATTTTTATTTGCCTCCTTTACAAATTTAATAATTTTGTCACAGAACTGGTCCAGGCACAGTCTTTGTTAACATGTACTGTAGGCCGTTACGGTCTACTGTCACCTGTGTGTGTTGCTGCAGGTCGTGCCTAGAATGGTTTGAATATAGGGCAATGTATAACCACATGTTCCACGGTTTGTTTGTCATTATTGCAGGTACATGTTGGACTTGTATTTTTTAATTATATGCAGGTAATAAGCGAAGGCCGTGCCCTGTAAGAATTTGCGCCATCTGGGGTGTGAAACCCTTTTCTTTTATTAACATATACGCAGCTCTAAAATCTCCGATGAACATTTTTGTAGTTCCAGCTGTTTCAACCCCCAGGTAGCGCTCATTCCATACTTCTAACGGCCTTTGCCTTATCTGGCGTTTAATATATGACAGGGGCGTTCTTGGTTTGCTCTTTCATTTCCCGGCGTACCAACGTGCGCCTTTACCCTGTAGAGGCTTACATAAGTTCCGCTTTTGCGATGCTCTTCTAGGATCTGGGCAGTTTACAACATACCGAGAGTCAGAGCTAACGAGTTAACAATTACGCCTGGATTGAATGACTGAATTCCTGAACAAAACAGCCAGAGGCACCAACAATTACAAATCAAATATTTTTTAACATATAAGTTTGCGAGTATTTGTGTTTCATGCATAATTTTAAGCTGGTAATGCGAAAAGATAATTTTTAAACTTCTTTCCTTGCTGTGAGTGAAATTTTCTATAAAATATAACTGGCAATATTTTTTGCGACTTTTTTTTAATAATAGTTATATCTCAGCCTGTTAACACACAAAATTGGTGAAAAATAGTAGAAAATTCCGTTCGGTGTCCACACTATTCCCTCGACAGGGCTTAGACCCAATACAGTCGATGGCGTTGTTTGGATAAAATTACTAGAATTTTTGTGGAACAAATCGTTTGACACTCGTGATTAATCCGACGAGTTCGAATAACGCCCACGCGATTGGGCCGCCGGTACCAGTATCATTTTTATTTTTTCATTGCGTAATAAGACCAGGGCCGCGCCCGCCCATGTGTGCGAAGTGTGCGGTGCACACAGGCGCTAAGACAATGAGGGCGCCGCCACCGAAATTATTTATGTTACACTACAATATTCTTACGTACGTTTGAAGTGTCATTTTACGCTTTGGGTTTTAGTTTACGTTAATTACTCAAGAGCTTAGCGAATCAAAAGAAAGGCCGCGTGTCTGTCTTATGATTTCTTTTATATGCCGACATACCTTAATAAAATCCAAAATGAAGTAATTTTTATACTCGGTAACCAAATTCAACATTTTATTTTAAATTTATGTCGAATTAATAAATATTTTTCAATAATACTGGATTGTACTCCTGACGTTTCATACGAAGAGCAAATTAGTAAAATAGGTTTGTCAATTTAAACATGGAAACTATAAAGTTGGAAATAAGAGAGCATTTCCTTGCTTTCTGTCCAATTATAGATTGACAACTGGCGCTGGAGTAACGTCATTTATAATAGAAAAATTAAACGAAATTAATTTGGACATAAACAATTTAAGGGGACAAGGCTATGATAATGGCTCAAATATGCGCGGTAAGAATATTGCTGGATTTAAATCCCAGCGCTTTTTATGTACTGTGCGCTAGCAATAGTTTAAAGTTAATAGTAAACGACGCTGCCAACCTCAATTATCACATGACTGGGTTTTTTTAATATTGTGCAAGAATTATATAAATATTTTTCGTCCTCTACTAAAAGATGGGACTTATTTTAAAAATATGTCATAAATCTGACCTTAAAAACAGTTAGATATAATAACATAATAAATAAAGTATGTAACAATTTAATTCACGTTTTTGGTATTTTTCACGGCAATTAGCAAGCGGACGGACCTACTTAAGAAAATATTATTTAAGTAATTATATTAAACTAAAGAACATTTTTTTTTCGGTCAAAATTGACAAATAATAGAAAATACATTGAAACTTGAAGAAAAAAATAGGTCGAAAACCTCAAATAAGGCTCAAAGGCCGGCAATACACACACTAAAAATGTCTATGGGCTGCGATGACTGCCCTTTTTGGTCGTCCCGCAGGCTCGTTTGCCCCCCTATAAAAAAATAGGAGGCGCTTCATGGGTTTCGCACACAGGCGCTGCCGGGGGTCGGCGCGGCCCTGAATAAGACCCCTGAAGAACCGCCATACTGGTACAAATGACCCAATATTTTGTGTCACTATCTCCCGGTCTATAAATGATTTTCACTATTTTTTACATAAATTGACGTAATATATGACTATACCTTCAAAGTATCTATACTTCTGATGAGTTTTTAAAGTTAATATCTGTCACCGTGCGATAATAGGTTGTAAATGATAAGGCTCTTCTAATATGTCTAAAAAAGTAAAATGAAGTTCTAAACTCAAACTCAAAGTCAAACTCAAAATATCTTTATTCATATAGGTAAACAAGTACACTTATGAATCGTCAGGAAGAAGTTAAATTAATTGTAAATTTACAATTACTACCAGTTCGCAAGTTAAGGGCGTAGAGCGGGTTAGAAGAACTGGCAAGAAACTTCCCGCCACTCTTTTTAATCGCTTAGTATTGAGTCATACAAATTGTTTGAACTGGAGCAAATCAATCCCAAGGATCAGGATCATTTAAGCATTCCTTAATTAGTTCATTTTCGTTTAACGAGGGCTAGTCCTCCCATCTGTCTGTATTTATATATGCGATGAATTTTAATTTGACGATAAAATAATGTATAGATCACCCATCTAATTACTCACCATGAGAACGTAGCTTACCTTTGGAGATCCGAAGCACCTCATTAACGTGATATATAACAAAAAGGTCGGAATAAAAAGTTGGAACCCACACATTAATTTTTTAAAATGTCCACACGTTTGATAACCTCTTTTTTACCGCAAATTACACGTTATCTGTTGCCCGCCGGGGTTTAAACCACGGGAAAATCTATTTTAGAATCCATTTTTCATTTTGATATGATTTGTTATTGTTTGCGAGAATTGGTGTTTTTTTAAGCTCCAAATAACCCGAATGAGGTATTACGATACGTATGTGTTCGAAATACATAATTTTAGTTTAATAAAATTTGTTTAGGGTGATTATTTTATTTTTACTCAGCAGATCGTCACATTTATTTTGATAGTCACTGCTTAGTTTTACTCGGTTTATTTTAGACGCATTTTTGTTTTTATTTATACCTTTTTATTAATTATATTTGTTAATAGTTACGTCCTCAATTTATAATTTTACTAGCAGAGCGGCCAAGCGTTGCTGTGGCTAAGGTTTTTGTTATATTACATAGTAACAAACTATTCAAGGGTAGGAGAACACCAGTCATGGGGAACACCATGCTTTTTTGGTGGTAATGCCATTAAATTGTAGCTTATTTGAAACGATGGTACTTTCAACACAGCGCCATCTATTAGAATTGTGACTATCAAATAATTAACAAATAATTTGCAATAAAATGATATTGCGGGTATAAATTGAGATGAAAGCTATTCTTCCTTTTAAGTTAGATCAAACCGCACACGGTGTGCAAATTTGATTGAAATCGGTTCAGTAGTTTAGGAGTACATAGCGGACAAACAACGTGACACGTATTTTATATATATTAAGATAGTGAGTGTTTTGTGCGTTTTTGTGAACTATTGTGAGGCAAGGTTTCAGTCTAACCTTTCTTTGTTCCCAAACTAATACAATTTCTCAAAATCCATACGACTGACAATTGTGTGCCTTTCTTCTTGGATACATCGTAACGAGGTATGTACTCAGGACTTATTATTTAGTGTAAATTTGTATAGACGGCCACCGAACCGATCTTTGTGGTACAGTATGTTTTGTCGTAGCCTATCTATCCTTAGATGGATCTGAATGATTGAGGAGTCCAATAATTTAGAACTGGAAATGGTGATCCAGAACCAGATCTTCAAAATATTGTAATAGTAGGAAAACGGGCAGGAGGCTCATCTGATTTTAAGTGATACCGCCCATGGACATTTCCAGAAGGCTCGCAAGTGCGTTGCCGGCCTTTTAATTTATTTAATTGTCTTATTAATATAATGCCAATTGAAAGTAGATGAATTATTTATTCTATTTTCATTGCATTGTAAAGAAATTTATTTTGTGTAATACTGACGCTGTTTTGTGACGACTGCCAATTAAGGATCTGAAATAAAAGGGCTGTATTATAAAAACAAATAAAGTGTTCGGTTCAAAGATACTTTATTTCTCAAAGAATAACATTCAATTAGTGAGAAATTTTAAAGAAGGTTAGTAATGTACATCGTGTTATGAAATTATTTGAAAATATTAGTTGCTAACAATATGTACAATATTTTTTACATAAGTGAAGGTAGGTCGCATCGATGCAATGTTACAATAGGCATTGTGTGACTAAGTAATAGTAATCATTTCTTTTACGCTCGTTCACAATTATAAATAATGTTATACATATTTGTTCTATTAATTTATATTGAACTTACGATTTTTATAGACATATAATATAGAGTGTGTTGGCCTAGTGGCTTCAACGTGCGACTCTCATACCTGAGGTTCGATCCCCGGCTGTGCACCAATGGACTTTCTATGTGCGCATTTAACATTTGCTCGAACGGTGAAGGAAAACATCGTGAGGAAACCGACATGTCTTAGACCCAAAAAGTCGACGGCGTGTGTCAGGCACTGGAGGCTGATCACCTACTTGCCTATTAGATTTAAAAATGATCATGAAACAGATTCAGAAATCTGAGGCCAAGACCTAAAGAGGTTGTAGCACCACTGATTTTAAATAATATATGAGTGTTTTCTTTTCGTTATTTGTATGCTGCTGATCAATAATGCTGGATTCGCGTATAATATCTGTTAAAATCAAAGAAATTAAAATAATTTAATTCATACTTATTTCAAATTATGAAGAATCAGCAGTGCTGGGTTGGGACAAAGAAACCCCTCACAATAGAGACTTCGAAAAAAATATGTTTTTAATCCCGACTAGTAAATATATAAAACAACAATTCATTTGATATATTTTTATGTTTGGTAAATACTAAAAGAATCTTATGGATTTCACAAAATGATTCGTTTTAATTGAAAAACAATTTGTTGCCCCGAGGCCTGCTCTAAATCTTCCGCCCACGTGGCATCCGTTTCGTGTATTTTGGCAATTTTTGCAATCTATTAAACAAAATTCGTTATATTAATATACATAATCCATAAGTATCCATTACTAAATCATAATATACTGCTCAAAACAATTAGCGGAACAAGATTTTTCTCCTTTCTATTGCTTAAACTAAAATTAGATTTAAAT
Organism: Pieris macdunnoughi; assembly: GCA_905332375.1. Classification (NCBI taxonomy): domain Eukaryota; kingdom Metazoa; phylum Arthropoda; class Insecta; order Lepidoptera; family Pieridae; genus Pieris; species Pieris macdunnoughi. The sequence goes on along the minus strand of CAJOBZ010000067.1, from coordinate 1,417,121 downwards.
TAACTTGTACGCAATTTTTTACCTTGTTAATTTGTTAATTACTACAATTAATAAAAAAATTCAATTTGTATTTTTTTTATTAAAAAAAAATTAAAATGTGCTGTGTAGACGAAAAACAAAGTGACGTCTTTGAATTTTCATTACTTTCTAATCACAGAAAACACATTTTAAGTAGTTTTTTTCAATCTTTTGAGTATTAATAGAAATTGAAGTGAGCCTTTTGGGTATTGTTATTCATTGAAGCGAGTGAGTTTAGGTCATAATGCCAGATCTGACTGAATTGCATGTCTCCCGAGCTATCGCTTTGCTTGAAGAGGGTCGAACTATGCGTTATGTAGGAAATGATCTAGGAGTAGCCCCTTCTGTTATCTACAGACTTTGGAAGCGATACCGTGAGACGGGAGAATACTCACGAAGGCGTGGTCAAGGTCGAAAGAGAAAAACTACACGTTTGCAAGATCGCTACATCGTCAACTGTGCTTTACGTAACCGCACCACAACTGCAAGAGATCTATAAAATACACTAAGGACGGCTACTGGTGTAGAAATTTCCGACCAGACGGTTGAAATAGGTTGTTGGAAGCCAATTTGAGATCACGCCGACCAGTTCGGGCTGTGCGTCTAACAATTCAACATAGACAAGCTCGCCGACAGTTCGCGCAAAATCACGCTAATTGGCAACTTCGACATTGGAGGCCAGTGCTTTTTACTGACGAATCACGATTCCGTCTAACACGTTGCGATGGTTGGCTCCGTGTTTACAGACGCCCAGGCGAGCGATACAGTGCAGCAGCAGTCCAGGAATATGACAAATTTGGATGTGGCTCTGTGATGGTTTGGGGTGGAGTTAGTTTGGACGAGCGCACAGATCTCGTCGTTGTTCCCGGGCGCTTGTGTGCTCAAACTTACATTGAAAATGTGCTCGAAGATCATGTTTGGCCCGCAGCATATGGTATGGGCCCAGATTTTCTTTTAATGCAAGATAATGCCAGGCCGCATACTGCAGCCATCACGTCAGATTACTTACGACAGCAGGAAATCCGTGTAATGGAGTGGCCTTCCATGAGCCCTGACCTAAATCCAATTGAACACATTTGGGACTTGCTTGACAGGCGCATCCGGAAGCGTCCGATTGCACCTCAAACACTGCAGCAGCTCACTGAAGCGTCTATTGAAGAATGGGAGCGAATTCCACAAGAAGATATTCAGAGGATCATACGAAGCATGCCGCGTCGTTGTCAAGCCGTGATTAGGGCTCATGGAGGCCACACACGTTACTGAAAGTCACTAAAGACGAATATTCAAACGATATAAGAATATTTCTTTGATGGACCTTTTTTATCACCAATTAGTTTTTCGTCTACAATGCACATTTTAATTTTTTTTTTAATAAAAAAAATACAAATTGAATTTTTTTATTAATTGTAGTAATTAACAAATTAACAAGGTAAAAATAGCGTACAAGTTAATTTAAATCTAATTTTTGTTTAAGCAATAGAAAGGAGAAAAATCTTGTTCCGCTAATTGTTTTGAGCAGTATATAAAGGTGGGAACTGACCAAAGTTACGAGGTGTAATGTAACACGTTACACAGCGAGCATTCGTGCAGTCAGTACGTCGTGTTACGGAGAAACCAGCGAGCAACGAGCCGCTCGTTGCTCGCTTTGAGTGCTCCACCAGGCTGTCGGTTTTTTGGCGAATCCTTTGACTGTTACGCGGTTCAGTCAGCACGCGTCGCACGTCGCGAGTGATCATGATTATGATTTTCTATAAATTGTGTTTTTTTAAGTACTTTTGGTCCAATTAAATTCAACAGTTCTTCAAAATCGAGACATGCGTACAAAGTTTTTATACTGTCCAGTAATCATTTGGTTTTTTAATATTGCAATCATACGCCTGTGTTTTTAAATAAGTTTGATGTCCAAGTAAAATTTTTTCTTCTTCTTAATTTGGATGAAAAAATAATTAAATAGAATGAAAGATATCAACACCTCTTGCTGTCGGCCATCTCGTGAACACTGGCGGCGAAAGTGGAGCACAGAGTTTTGACGAGCATGTTACGCCGATTTTAGAACACAGCGTAACATGCTCGATGCGTAACACGGTCGATGCTAATGCTACATTACACCTCGTAACTTTGGTCAGTTCCCACCTTAATCAATATAAATGTGTTCGGAAATCCAAGTTTTTGAGTTTGTCGCGTTAATATGGTATCAATTTACGGATAATGCAAAACAAATGAATTGAATAGAAATTCAAATGTAAGTAATACAAAATATAGAACATTGCGTTACAGAGCTTAGCTTGACAATTCTGTGGTAAAAGTTATTTTGGTATTGTTGCTTTCATATCTCGGACGTCTCCACGGAAATTAAACTTCGGCCAGAAACTTTGGGGTCCAACATTAGGCCCTTGGTGAATCCAAGAATACATTCGAGGTAAAAGGTTATCTTGCGCAAAAACTTTAATTAATAAACGTACAATGTTGTGTTGTTTCAATTTGTTTATTATAACAATATAAATACAGAAACATTATTACATAGATTCCGGGCTAAAGTTTTAATAAGAATTTTCTTTTGCACGTCGCTCCGTCTACGGACGAAGTTTGGAAGTCAAATCATTCGAAACTTAGCTGATTTTCAAGCTTTTTAAAGTCTTTGAAAAGATTTTGAAAACTTTTAAAGTAATTTATCAGCGACAAGAGACTAGGCCTTTTTTAGATATTACCATTGCAAAATCTCCATACAACGTACACACTTTCATATTAAAGAAAATATTCTTGCAACACTATAACATACCTACCCGTTAGATTCAGCACTGTGAAGAAAATAATTCTTTATTATAATTTTTTTATCAGGAACTAGTTTATAATCCCCCAAAAAAAAATATTTTTATCTACTTCTTAACAATTATTCTTATTTTTAACTTTATTTTATTTACATTTTTAAACATTTTACAATACAAGGTGTATTGTAAAAACAAAACACTTAATTACGTACACTGGTAACTTTATGATTATTTTTTCTTTTAAGTATTTATTACATTCCTCTTCTTTATATTTTTTGCGACTGAGACGCAAACTAGCTGCTGTGGTCTCTGGCAGAATGACCAGCGCTGTGGAACATTCTGCTCCTCAGCATAATGCTGAGACAGGGCCAACTACAACCACAGCACACACGCATTACACACTTGAAACGAACCGAATGGGAAAAGGGATTTTTTAATTTTTTTTTATTGTTTTTGATATCTCTCTTTTTATTTGTTCTTTGATTATTGTTATTTTGTGTGTTTTTGTTAGTAATAAATGTTATGTCCAAGTTAAGATATTTCCTACTAATTATTTAAGAAATTCCTTCAAACTTGTTAACTCAACCCTTTACAATCAAACATTATTGGAAGTGAATTTTCATAAATATTTAGATTTTCCCATCTCAATTTCGGGTCATTCCAAGTTAAATTGGAAACAGGGCAACCGGACGTTTCTTTGTAATTAATTAAGTTAGTTTTAGAATCTTGGAATACACTGAACTTTCGGTATTGTAATACGATTATAAAGTTTGGAATAATACCATCAAAAACTTTTTCAATTCTCCTAATACATCTGTAATATAATTGTTATATAGGTAACGTAAATATTGAACATATAAAGGGAATATATCGATTAGACTCAATAATGCAAAACATATATATTATATAATATGTTTACCTTCTTATATTGTGATTGTATTTTCAGAGGAGTTTTGCGTGATGACTACATCACCTGATGTAATTTTTGTTGAGTCAGGATATTGTTGTGCAGAATACATCGCATTATGTGATTATGACGGGATGAGGGTATTGCATGCAGACTACCTCTATATAAATTAACTATTCATTACTTATGATGTCATGTGGAACATGGTGTAATTGTTGCAGCTCCTTACAAATATTGTGTAAAACAAAAAACTTGGCGATTAAAAAGAGTTGCGGGGTTTATTGTCAGTTCGTCTCATCCGTTCTAAGCCCTTGATTTGAGAACTGATTTATTTTTTAACGTTCATAAGTGATTGTGTTACCTATATGATTAAGTGATTTTCGTTGCTGTAGAATGATAACCTCGTATGTCCAGAGAACCAAACATTACAGGAAACGAAAAAAATTTTCATTTCGTCAATGTTCGTTAAAATATTATTATGTGTTTTTGTCCATAGTTTTAGATGGGAAAAAGGACTTATTTATTAATGACATAAATAAGTCCTTATTTCATGATTAAACCAGTTAAATGACATAAGAGTCTAAGAATAAAAAATAAATGGTTTACGAGGTTATTATTCTACAGTGACGTTTTAATTTTTTTGTTTATTTTATTTTCTACATTCAAAATTCAAAATATACTCTTCTGATCGTCAAGTGTATAGTAATGTAATAGGCATCTACAGACATGCCCTCCAATAGGCCACACCTCACTTAATATTAGGTGTGATCGTTGTCAAATGTCAATGTAGTTTTATATGAAAGCATCAGAGGGTTGTTTGGTAAATTTGTCAAATCACGACTCCACCTTAAAACAGCTCCAATTTCTTTCAACATATTTTCATCAGACGGCAATGGTGTGCAATAATGTGGTGGAGCATGCTCTTTAACCCCACAGAAATTAGTTAAAACATCATGATTTGTAAAATAATGAATGAAGATACAAATTTTTGGCTATAAAAAAAAAAACTTTTTTTTTATTGTTGGGAAATCAATTTACTGACGCACGCCGGGGCACCAATTTAAAAGTGACGCGGGGAGTGTGGAGGTCAGTCCGTATGGTGCAATAAAAAAAAAACTAACCTAACCTAAAGTAATTCACTGGGAACTGAGACAATACACTTTATTTACATTATGCATGTAATATCAGTTTTTTTTATTATTTTAAGGGGTCCAAAGCCATGTGCCCCCTTAATATTACTTGGGGTACTACACACAAGCCGTAAAGAACGATATAAAAGAGATTGTAACTGTTTTAAGGGGGAGCCGTGATTCGACAAATTTACCGCTGGTTTATAAAAAAAAGTATTATTTAAAAATCCATATCACCTTGATGTTTATATAAAACCATAGCACAATTTAAGTGTTCTTATATGTGGGCCTTGTTATTTAAGAATACGAGTAACGTCAAATTAAATATGACATAGGTTGACAGTCAGTTATAATAGGCATAAAATGTATTTTCTTGAAACCTTTTTGTCCATCGGAATACACCATATTTATTTTTAAATAAATATGGTGTATTCAATTAACATATTTTTAGCAAATAATAATAATCTTCTAATCTAAAGAATCTTCACAATTTAGCTTCCACTAATCTTCGCTGTATCAGTCTTGACGAGATATTTCTCGGGTCATCAGGCGAAAAAACTTTATTTTTAATCTGGTTGCAGCCTTTGAGTCTTTTTTAGCAACTCGAACGATTATCGTATCTTCTCTGGAGGAGGTTTATCTTGTAGAGCCTTTCCAAAAACATTTTCAATAGTTCCATGTGTTTTATAATGATCAATTGAATTAAAAACTTTCCTAACAGAACTATTTAATTGCTCAGCTATTCTTCTGTACGCCCACTTATGATATATATGTAAATTAACAATTATTTGACGCGTTACAATTTTTATTTTCGCCCATTTTGAAAAAAATAAAAGATAAAATTTTGAGTTTCCGTTAAAATAATAAAAAAAGTCAAGGAAGAAATGTTATTCTCCAATTTCAAAAAAAGAACGAGATACTTTTTTTAAATGCTTCTAATTAGGAGTCCAAGCGGCAAGTAACAGAAAATAAGCTCCTACATGTGTAAGACTCATATTGTAATTACAAGTATGATATGTTTTATATTTTATGTAATTAATTAGTTATTTATTTGAGTGGCTATATTATTGCATGATTATTAATTATTGAATGTATACATTTTTTACGAACATTTTTACGTTCAAGTTATACTTTCTTTATTCATAAGAAGTCTTTCTAATTATATGAACATCTACAGTGGTGGTTATGGTGTTATTATATTGGTGTTATCTATTCTCTTAGTGCGGAGGCTTAAAGGCTAATACCTAAGAGTGGAGCTAATTGGCTTTGATTTGAGTTACAAACTAAATCGAATACAAACGACGCTAGCACAAAGGCATAGAAGGCAAGTATGTGTATGTTGAATAATACTTGACAAACACAGCTACAGCTACTGACAAGGTGTCATCCTAAGTCCTATGTAATTGTACTCCATGCGATGACTTTGTATCTGTGGAAATTCATATATAATAGTTCTTATAATTTTATTGATTTATCTAATGATATAAATATACAGTAAAAAACTATACTGGATACAAATTCAACATTTCCATGTGAACTAAATTTACAGTATTAAACACTTACTTTAGAAGTTATAATTCTTTCGGCGCGTTATGAAAAATTGATGAGAGTGAAATTTTACGATGCGCGCGCTCCGTGACATAAAATTAACAGAATTAAGTTGCCCACTAATTGAAGTTAAACTTCTTAAGGCGCGTTACGAAAAATTGATGAGAGTGAAATTTTACGATGCGCGCGCACCGTGACACAAAATTAACAGAATGAAGAATAGAGTTATAACCACACCTACGGCTTTAATCACTACGATGACGTCATACCTTGAAACGCGCTAACGAAGTTATTCCAACTAAGGATAAGTACAACAAAGAAATATAATATATTATATGCTTCTAATTTTACATTTACTGCCAGTTTTCAAATCAAGGGCGTAGAACGGAAGAGAAGAACTGGCAATAAACTCTCCGCCACTCTTTTTAATCGCCAAGTTTTTTGTTTTACACAATGTTTGTAAGGAGCTGTAACCGTTACACCATGTTCCACATGACATCTTAAGTAATTAATAGTTAATTAATAATAATAAAATAAACTAAAAACAATGATTTGTCCTCTATCGACCGCCGTGCAAGTCAGTGATTAAACTGGAGGATCCTCCCTTTATATCATTTGAGAATCATCAATAAATACACTCAAAGCCCTCGTTAAACGTAAATTAATCAAAAAAGCCTTTTATAAATTTGACGAATACTTAAATGATCCTAATCCTTGGGATACATTTGCTCCAGTTCAAACAAATTGTATGACTCAATACTTGGCGATTAAAAAGAGTGGCGGAAAGTTTTTTACCAGTTCTTCTTACCCGCTCTACGCCCTTGACTTGCGAACTGGTAGTAAATGTAAATTTACAATTAATTTAACTTCTTTTTGACGTTCATAAGTGTACCTATATTAATAAAGATATTTTGAGTTTAGATTGGAAGAACAATACACCATCCTTCTTCCACAGAGTGAAGAAAAATGTAAATAAAAATACTCATAAAACTAATCCTGGATATTTAGTTTCAAAGTTACCTTTGTATTGCGGCAACGCACTACTTGCCAAGTTCGAGCCTATTGGGATTGCTGGTAAGGTAAGGTAAGGTAAGTAAGGTAAGTCTCCCGGCCGTCTGCGCCCTGTTCTATTAAACAAACATTATGGTTTCAAAGTTACACTACGCAAACTTTTTTAATCTATTTAAAATCCATTTCAATAATTAGTTTTCCCTACGTAGTCGCCAAATAACGAAAATAACTACTATAAAATGTCTATGTCGAGCCGTCTGTTACGGCTTCAAACCGCTGGACATTATTTTTACACGCTTTATATTAGCTTCACCTGTATGTATGTATGTAAGCCCTTTGAGCTCGATTTTGTCCTACTTTGAACGATCATATTTAATTCAAACTTTGCGCACCTGTCAAAGATCGATGACAATGCAATACTCCGAAAAAAAAAACGCGTGCATGGTGTCAATAGTTATGAATATTTAATTGACAGATATGAGAAGGATTATAATTTCGATAATATCCTGAAAAGCACCCCCGCTTTTTTTACAATAAAATATTTTTTTTCTTATTCAAACTATTAATAACTTATATTTATTAAAAAAAATTACATTATTCTTAATTAATATTTATTAAAATTTATTTTCTGTTTTCTGTTTAGCTTTCTATATAAAGCGTGTGTTTTCTAACGATTCTTTTTTAGAAATAATTATAGCGTATCTGCACACAGATACCGTAGCATTTTAATGGTGACACATATTTTATCGGTCGGTCAATTACATCGGTAATTATTTATTTTTATTACAAATATAATACTAAAATAAATAAACAAAATACTAATCTTACTTCTTAATAGTATATTTATGTTTTATTACTATAAATTATTAATTATACTAATGGTGAACTTACGAAAAATAAGTATAATTTAACATACTTAATTTGTCAAATAACTAACTTGTCAATTGTCAGAACTTGACATATGACATAACGACGAAAAAACCCTAAGTCACAAGAAATATGTCAGAAGTAAATTAAATTTTGTTTCTTTAACCGAATTGTGAATGCATGTTGAAATGTTAATTCTTAAAATGTTAATTCTTTAAAAGTAAGAATCTGTTTGAGTTTTACACTTTCCGAACAGAAATAACATATTTGTTTAATGTATCACCATTGTTGGTGACGGTTATTTAAACAAGTTTGTAGACATGTTCAAGAATATAACGTATGTATGTGTGTACATATAGCTTTGTTAGTTCTGTTAAAGTACACATATGCGAACCCTTACTTACTATTTCATTGATACCAAAATATTAAATAGCTGATATAAAAATATAATTGAAAACGTCTGTCACGATAAACATTTCTTTGGGTATTTTCTTGAATTTAATTAAAGTTTTATTTAAACGGCTACCTTTGATTTATTACGAAACCTGATACCAAATTGCTTTCAATCAATGTCACCGTCGAATGAAAGAAAAAAAAAAACAACTATAATTCACTTTCGTTTCTCTAGTAAGTGAAGTATTGTCACTTTAGGATTTCTGCATTTGCAATGTTACTATATACTTTAAATATATGTTTTTCAATCGTGAATTTATGAGACAACTCGTTGTTTGTGTTGCTGTATATCATTCGTGGTCAGTGGCATTAATTCGAAACATTCAGATAAGAAAAAAAAATTATGTGTATTATCGTTTGAGCGGTTCTCATTTTTGATTATTTTAAAAATATCTGATAATAGGGAATTTCATTCAATATTTTACAGATTAGACTCTGTAATATAATCAGTCTTTTGTGCCTGATACTGCCTGAATATCATGCCGTAATATCATGTATTTTTATGATCAAACATATCTGATAACAGTAGAGTTAAGACACTCGATATTTTAGAGCCGGCGTCGAAAAAAAATTGTAATTTATCACGGCAAAGCTTTTAGCTTCCATTATAAATTATTCGATTACAGTATACTTATAATAATTATTTGGGATGAACTTACTAGACACGCGAATAATAATAATGATTTAAATAAAATTAACTTTTAAATAAAACAAATGTATAGTTATACTTTTAAAATTTTTATTGAAATAAATGTCTAAAAGAACTCACAATTATGGGAAATAAATTCCAAAATCATGTTTTACGTATATTATACGTTCAATTACTGTAATAAAGTCTTCATTCTCCTTTCGTAATATATTTTAGGTTAGTATTTCTAGTATTGCCATATTGAAATAAAATCATATTTTTCGTACAACTGAAAAATAATTCGACTATTATTAATATATATTAATATTGTTAAATACTTAACATAAAATTTAAAACTACAATTTCGTTATTATTTATAGTTATTTGTTGCTAGTCTAACGATTGTACGATAATACTTGGTGATTCAATATTATCATTCATATAATGATGACTATGCGTAGGTAATAATTATTTGTATTAGATAATATGTAATCTTTAGACTTTAACACTTTATTGCTAGATGGTTATTTAATTTAAACATTTATTTATTAATTTCTACAATTCGATGTATAGATAAATTATTTTCATGTTTTACGCATCTAATTACTAGTCAATTACAGTTTAAAGTAGTTTTCTGGGGACACCTAGCGTCCGAAATGTCGTGTAAATTTTACCCAAGTGAAAAGAACGTAAAAGTAAGTGACAATTGACAGCTGATGTGAAATGAAATTAAATGTTTTCCGGTAGATACGATGTTGCCTTATATTAAACAAGTACCAATCGATAGCCTACCAGGTAGTGGTGTTTTATAATGCAAAATTCTTTTGTAAATTGTAAAATTAAATATCATCGGTGATTTGTTAAATGTCGGTTAAATAGTAATTCAAAAGTTATTTGTATTTGTAACGAGTGTTTCTTAAATATTGTATCTAGTGAACGTATTCAAAGGTTAAAAGCGATTGCAATTCCGGTATAATGTGAATTCTAGGTTTGCGAAATCATTTATTTTATGATTTAAAGTCAAGAATTGGATATAATTAGTAATTTATTAAACCAGGACACGCACGATATCAATCTTCTTAAACAATTTATTTGCAGTACATAAATTAACTTTTGGTGCTTACGTTGTATTATAAAAAAAACTAAAAGGTAAAGATAGCTCTAAAAACTCAAGTTGCGTACTAACGCATAGTACTTCACCCCCATAATTTGAAATTTTTAAATATTGTCATGAAATAACTTAAGTTATTACATTTTAAAACAATCTGGGGTACTTTATTTTATGACATAATTTTCTGTACAAAATAATTCTTAGTAGCATAATATGAAGGTTAATACGCGTATAATATTTTTGTCATAACTAAATATGATTTCCATTTATACGCAAGCTAGTTGCTCGCAAACATGTACCTGTCTAAAACTTTATTAATATTCCTTATTGGCATAACATTTAATGATGCTGCAAGAATTCTGGGTATATTTCCTACTCCGGCCATCAGTCATCAAGGTGCATTTCGACCCATCATACATGAACTTGCAAGACGTGGACACCAAGTTACAGTTCTTACTACGGATCCAGCGTTTCCTAAAGACAAACCACTCCCAAACTTAACAGAAATCGACGTCCATGAACTGTCGTATGCTAATAAAGATGAATGGCTTGAGAAATCTGAAAACTCAAAAGAAGGTTTCTTCAAAGAGCTTAAGAACATATTTGAAAGAATAACTGTTTTGGTAGAAATGCAGATTCAAGTACCCGAATTCAAGGAGTTGTATAAGCAGAAGTTTGATTTGTTGTTGGTTGAATCATTCGTTCGTCCACTGTTGGGATTTAGTCACGTGTTTAAAGTACCAGTTATCCAAGTCAGCTCTTTGGGAGCTGGACCTTCTGTTTATAGTTCCTTTGGAGCACCATCTCATCCACTTTTATACCATTCAATGGTTTCTCAGAAGCTCTATAACCTTACGCTCTTCGAAAAAGCACAAGAGCTGTTAAAGAATTATTTTGTGGAATACATAGTTGCACAAACCGAGGAGCTTGATTATGAAATGATGAGACGAAATTTTGGTGAAGATGTGCCAAATTTCGAGGAGCTACAGAAAAATGTACAGCTATTAATGTTGAATGAACATCCCATTTGGGCGAATAATCGTCCAGTACCACCAAACATAATATTTGTTGGAGGTATTCATCAACCAAAGGATCAGGAGTTTTCAAAGGTAATTTATACTGCCAATATATCATATATTTTAAGGACATATTTGGTTTTATAGAACGAGGGATTGCATGTAGAAGGCTCATATACGTTTAAGTGAAACCTCTGTCTATGCCCCATCAACAATATCGATTCTAGAAAGATCTCAACTGCGTTGCAGCCTTTTAAAATCGCTATACCTATAGACGTAATATTATCAGGATGAAATACTTCAGCATAACAGAATTACAAAGAAGGCCTACCTATGTAACGTTTAAAAGCAAGAAGAGGCTTAAAAACTACGCAACGCCTACACTTGTTTAATATGCTTGAAATATATTATTATTACAGGAGCTAAAACAAATCTTGGATTCGTCAATAAATGGTGTTATCTATGTCAGTTTTGGTACAAGTGTAAAGGCCTCCGTGCTTCCGCCAGAAAGAATTGAGGCCATGACAAAAGTGCTGTCTCACTTACCTTATGATGTTCTATGGAAGTGGGACAAGGATGACATACCTGGAAAAGGAAAAAATATTAAACTTTACAAATGGTTCCCACAGCCTTCTCTTCTTAGTAAGTAAAGTCCTATTTATTGTCATAAATTTATGTTATGCGTTTTTGGTTAAACAAAATTACTTCCAACCTCCAATAAACAAAACAATTTATCACTTCAAATGTTTTTTACAGTCTTATTTTATCCACTTTTCAGAACATCCAAAAATCAAGCTTTTTATCACCCAAGGAGGTTTACAATCGACCGACGAAGCGATTAATGCAGCTGTACCTGTTCTGGGGATACCGATGCTTGGTGATCAGTGGTACAACGTGGAGAAATATGTACATCACAAAATTGGCCTTCAGCTTGACATTTATCAGCTGACAGAGGACAATTTTAGGAATGCAGTCGAAAGACTTATTGGGGATAAGAGGTAAACCATTTTTATTTCTATAAAATTTATTTTCCTTATTTCCTATTTTTACAGTAACTTAATACTAATACAACAAACTAAACTAAAAACATAATATGGACATAACAAGTAAAAACTTAAAACCTAGTCTTTTTTATAACTAATTATAAATCCAGCCAGTGTGCAACTAAATATATCCGTCTCACAAGCAATAATATTTATGGTGCGCAAGACACGCGTAAATAGTGCTTCTCTGAGTAAATTCGTACGCGCCCGAGGCACTGCCAGCAATTGCGACCGCTTACCACGCCGAGTGTGGTTTTGGCACACGCAGCCCCAGTCTCCAACATTTCCGTACCTTCCGTACCTCTAAGAATCTTAAAAAATATAATGTGATGGTAAGGTCCTTCCCTACCTCCAACAACCATATCCCAAACAAACAAAGTTGGATACATTACTGAGTAAAATGGGTACACTATAATAACTATATTCCTCGAAAAAAATAAAATGATTGTTCCAGTAAAAAAAGGTAGCTCTAATTGATCTCAGCTCACGTCATTAAGTAAAATGAAAACAAATTACACCATTTCAACATACTGCTGTGTCTTTTCATTACAACATAAGGTGATAGAAAGAGACAAAAATGTACTTTATAAAACAGCGAGGTTTTTTTTAATTAGGGCTTGATTTTTAGACATGATTATTTTTATTTCTCCATTAAAGTGTTATATAAGACTAATTACACTTTCAATTACTAATTAGTTAATTATTTCGACTATGTGTTTGCGTGTTGTTCCCACGAGAATGTAAGTGCGTGCTCCTATTTCACCATGCCTCCTGCTGATAGGGGACAAGTCTTTGTTTTTATTTATGTTATTATTATTAATTACTAAAAATGTCATGAGGAACATGGTGTAATGGTTGCAGCTCCTTACAAACGTTGTGTAAAAAAAAACATGGCGATTAAAAAGAGTGGCGGAGAGTTTATTGCCAGTTCTTCTCTTCCGTTCTACGCCCTTGATTTGAGAACTGGCAGTAAATGTAAAATTAGAAGCATTAATATTTATTTTTTTAATGACGAATCACAAGTGTACATTGTGTTACCTACGTGAATAAATGATTTTTGAATTTGAATTTGAATTTAATTATATATAATTTAAAACGCCTCATATTTTTTTTAATGACACAAACTAGATTCTTATTAATATAATAATAATTAATTAGGCGTCAATTATTCCAAATTTATACAAAACTAAGAATATTTTTCTCATGAACGTCTTAAAGAGTAAATGGGTCCTTCGACCGGCTCCACCTCCCTCCCTTGAGCATTTTTCTGCTCTTTCTGGCTTCACTAACTTCTTTAAGCTCATCAGCTCTCCGTGCAAGAGGGTGACCTTTCTTCATTTTCCCTGGTGGGTCTTTTCACCTTATTACCCTTTTTGTCCCTCTGTCCTTCTTCATACAAGCAATGTGGTCGTCCATTTCCATTAAGGTATATGCAATGGGATAGTACATCATTAGCTTTTCAATGCTTGCTTCTTTCAGTTCCTTATATTTATAACAAACAATACAAGAACAATAATTAGTTGCGGTCCCTCCACCCCTCCACCTCACCCGTCACGGCTAATTCCAGCAGGAGAGTCAGACAAATGCCTTCCATTCTTATTAAATTATTAAACTAAAATTAACAGATATAACCTGATCGTGAATATAGACATAACATAACATTAACATATATATCCGATTAGTAATCGACTTGAAAATGACAAAATTTACTCTCTTATTCATAAAAAGTATTTCATCACTTTTTCTCTTCTTCTATGTTTAATGTCACACATTCTTTTATATATTTCCAGTGATTTAAGAAAACCTCATGTAAGCAAGACAATATATTTAAAAACTATACTATGTATATGATTTTTATTAAAATTAATTGTTACGCTTATTGTGTCCCTTATTACGTTACCCAGAACACCGTTTAGTATTGAACTAAAGTTCAATACGAACAAAAAGAAAAAAGAAGTTGTAGTTAGAAAATTTAATACATTTAACTAGTTTCAAAGTGACAGCATTGTTACTCTTTTTAATGATTTAACGGATTTAGTTATTACTATTCTATCGGAATTATGATTACGTCTAACAATATTTTAATAAATTAATATTTATATTTCAGTTACAAAGAGAACATATTAAAATTACGTTCTCTTATGAGAGAGCATCCCGTAGGACCCTTGGAACTCGCCATGTGGTGGATTGAGCATATACTTAAGTATGGTGGAAGTCATTTAAAATCACCAGCCACTGGCATGTCACTAATGGAATACTACGAAGTACCACTGCTATTAGCCGTAACTGCTATTTTAATCGCTGCTATAACTGTGATACTATTAATTTCTACTTTCATTTGGAGGATGGTTAAATGTTTTTTTAAATCTAGAGTAACGAAGAAAAAAATTAAAGTAAACTGATCTATTGTAAAGTTTTTATCCATAAAACTATTTTAGCAAATAATGAACTCGCTGTTTTTATTCTGTTATTCTCAATCTTTATATCAAAGCCTGGATTAAGAAAAGGATTGGATAGATAGCGAATCAAGTAAATTTATTTATTTCCTTGAACTAAAACTGATATGATTGAAAATCATTGATTTGCCAAATTCTTCGTATACATTAAAAGGAAGGTGGCATCATTGCAGATGCTTTATATAAACATAAAATTTCGTTGTAAGCCCAGAATTATCAAACTAAGTATTTTTAGTATTCAGTATATTCAAATGAAAATTATAGTTTTCGTATCTAAGTATCTGAAAAGTTATTCGACTATTAATAGATAATATTAGATATTTACTTGACATAACATTTAAAACTACAATGACGTAATTGTTTATTATTATTTCTTGCTCGTCTAGGGATTGTACGATAATACTTGGTGATTCAATATTATCATTCAAATAATGATGACTATGCGTAGGTAGATAATAATTATTTGTATTAGATAAATAATATGTAATCTTTGGACTTTAACACTTTATTGCTAGATGGTTATTTAATTTAGTTTTATTTATTAATTTCTACAATTCGATGAATAGATTAGTTTCAAAATAACGACTTGATTTGTAGATTTAAAATGTAAGTCAATAGAGGACGCAACAAATTCACGACAACATAGGGTCCGCGTATTTAGATGTTTTAAACATCTGTTTACTAGTTAATTACAGTTTAAAGTAGTTTTATGGGAACATCTTGCGTCCGAGTAGTTGTGCTAGTGTTACCCAAGTGAAAAGAACGTAAAAGTAAGTGAGATTTGACAGCTGATGTGAAATGTGTCAAACAAGAAACTTTGTGTTTTCCGCAATATACGTGGTTGCCAAATATTTTACAAATTCCGAGTGATAACCTATGGTAGGTCTGATAATGCAGAATTTCTTAGTAAAATGTATAATTAAATGACATTGATGATTTGTTAAATGTCGGTAAAATAGTAATTTAATTTTTTTTTTTTGAAGACAATTCACACCAATTGACCTAGTCCCATGCTAAGCTGGTGAAGCTTGTGTTATGGGTACTAGGCAACGGATATACATACATAATTTAGATAGATAGACATATAAATACATATTTAAACACCCAAGACCTAAGCACAGCACCAAATGCTCATAACATCGATGTTCGTCTCAGCCGGGGATCGAACCCGGGACCCATGGCTTCGCAGTCAGGGGTACTAACCACTAGACCAATGAGTCGTCAATGTTGTTTGTTTAATTTATTTGCAAAACATGAATAAAGTTTTTGTGCTTAAAGGTAAAGGTGTAAAATTTTAATTTGTCTACAACGTAAAGTACTTACAAACCACTTTAAATTGAAGTTTTTAAATATTGTCTTGAAATAACTTATTACATACTATAACAATCTGGGTTACTACTGATTAGTTTATGACATAATTTTTATTACAAAGTTATTATTGGTAGCACTTGAAGGTTTATTAACCTTAGGCCTTATTTAGTTATGATAAAAATATTATACGCGGTTTCGCCTTTAATATTTTTATCATAATTAAATATGATTACGATGCATACGCCAGCTAGTAGCACGCAAACATGTGTCCGTTTAATACATTATTAATATTCCTCATTGGCATAACATTTAATGATTCTGCAAGAATTCTGGGTATATTTCCTACTCCTGCTACCAGTCATCAAGGTGCATTTCGACCCATCATACATGAACTTGCAAGACGTGGACACCAAGTAACAGTTCTTACTACGGACCCAGCGTTTCCTAAAGATAAACCACTCCCAAACTTAAGAGAAATTGACGTCCATGAACTGTTGTATGCTGATAAAGATAAATGGCTTGAAAAATCTAAAAATTCAAAAGATGGTTTCCTCAAAGAGCTTAAGGACAGATTTGAAAGAATAACTGTTTTGGCGGAAATGCAGATTCAAGTACCCGAATTCAAGAAGTTGTATAAGCAGAAGTTTGATTTGTTGTTGGTGGAATCTTACGTTCGTCCACTGTTGGGATTAAGTCACGTGTTTAAAGTACCGGTTATCCAAATCAGCTCTTTGGGAGTTGGCCATTCTGTTTATAATTCCTTTGGAGCACCATATCATCCACTTTTATACCATTCATTGGTTTCTCAGAAGCTCTACAACCTTACGCTCTTCGAAAAAGAGCACACAAGAGCTGTTCAAAAATTATTTTGTTGAATACATAGTTGCAGAAACCGAGGAGTTTGATTATGAAATGATGAGACGAAATTTCGGTGAAGATGTGCCAAATTTCAAGGAACTACAGAAAAATGTACAGTTATTACTGTTGAATGAACATCCCATTTGGGCGAATAATCGTCCAGTACCACCAAACATAATATTTGTTGGAGGTATTCATCAACCAAAGGAGCAGGAGTTTTCAAAGGTAATTTATACTGCCAATGTATCATATATTTTAAGAAGGACATATTTGGTTTTATAGAACGAGGGATTACATGTAGATGGCTCATATACTTGTAAGTCAAACCTTTGTCCATGCCCTATCAACAATATCGATTCTAGAAAGATCTCAAGTGCGTTGCAGCCTTTTAAAATCGCTATACCTATAGACGTAAAATTATCAGGATGAAATATTTCAGCATAAAATAATTACAAAGAAGGCCTACCTAAGAATGTTTTAAAGCAAGAAGAGTTTTAAAAACTACTAACTACATGACTTGCGCCTACATTTATTATGCTTAAAATATATTATCATTCCAGGAGCTTAAACAAATCTTGGATTCGTCAATAAATGGTGTTATCTATGTCAGTTTTGGTACAAGTGTAAAGGCCTCCGTGCTTCCGCCAGAAAGAATTGAGGCCATGACAAAAGTGCTGTCTCACTTACCTTATGATGTTCTGTGGAAGTGGGACAAGGATGACATACCTGGAAAAGGCAAAAATATTAATCTTTACAAATGGTTCCCACAGCCTTCTCTTCTTAGTAAGTAAAAAGTCCTATTTATTGTCATAAATTTATGTTATGCGTTTTTGGTTAAACAAAATTACTTCCAACCTCCAATAAACAAAACAATTTTTCACTTCAAATGTTTTTTATAGTCTTATTTCATCCACTTTTCAGAACATCCAAGCTTTTTATCACCCAAGGAGGTTTACAATCGACCGACGAAGCGATTAATGCAGCTGTACCCCTCCTGGGAATACCGATGCTTGGTGATCAGTGGTACAATGTGGAGAAATATGTACATCACAAAATTGGCCTTCAGCTCGATATTTATCAGCTGACAGAGGACAACTTTAGGAATGCAATTGAAAGACTTCTTGGGGATAAGAGGTATACGATTCATATAAAATGATGTATTTGTTCCAGGGCGAAAAAAGTAGTTCCAATTGATCTCGGCTCGTACGTTAACAAATTACACCATTTTAACAAAGACTCTGTTGTCTCTTTTCATAACAGCATAAATATAATGTGATAGAAAGAGACAAAAATGTACTTTATAAAACAGCGAGGTTTTATGAATTAGGACCTGTGTTTATAGACAAAAATGTTGTATTCAGTGACTTTCAATAAATAAGTACCTATATATAACGCCTTACAAATTTCTTAATAACATTTTTTTTAACAATAATAATTAACTAGGCGTCATTTATTCCACATTTATACTAAGTATATTTTTTTTATAAACGTTTTAAAGAGTAAATGCCCCCTTCGATTGGCTCCACCTCCTCTTCCTTGAGCATTTATTTGCTCTATCTGTCTTCCCCAACCTCTTTAAGCTCAGCTCTCCGTGCAAGAGGGTGACCTCTCTTTATTTTCCCTGGTGGGTATTTTTACCTTATCATCCTTTTTGTCCCTCTGTCCATCTTGCAAGCGGTATGCCCCGCCCATTTCCATTAAGATGTATGCAATGGGATAGTACATCATTAGCTTTCGATTTATTGCTTCTTTCAGTTCCTTTCATTTAACAAATAGTACAATAACAATAACCAGCAGCCTCTCCACCCTTCCACCTCAACCATCACGGCTTGTCCCAATAGGAGAGTCAGACCAAAATTCCACTCGTTAACGACTTGAAAATAACAAAATTTACTCTTATTCATTAAATGTCTCATCTCTTTCTCTTTAATTGTATTTACACTGTAAAATAAAACGAGATAGATATGTACTGTTTTTAAGGGAGTGACTAGACTGATTACTACACAAGGGTTTTAAGCTATTGCATAGCTTCTATCGCGGGCCTCGAGCGTGCCTCGAAAGTTTCAAAGTGACAGCATTGTGACTTTTTTAACGATTTAACGGTTTTAGGTATTACTATTCTATCGCTATTATGATAACGTCTTACAATATTTTAATAAATTAATATTTCTAATTCAGTTACAAAGAGAACATAGTAAAATTACGTTCTCTTATGAGAGAGCATCCCGTAGCACCCTTGGAACTGGCCATGTGGTGGATTGAGCATATACTTAAGTATGGTGGAAGTCATTTAAAATCACCAGCCACTGGCATGTCACTAATGGAATACTACGAAAACCACTGCTATTAGCCGTAACTGCTATTTTAATCGCTGCTATCACTGTGATGTTACTAAATGCTATTTTTATTTGGAGAATGGTTAAGTGTTTTTTTTAATCTACAGTAACGAAGAAAAAATTAAAGTAAACTGATCTACTGTAAAGTTTTTATTCATAAAACTATTTAAGTTAATAAATAACTCGCTGGTTATATTCTGTTATTCTCAATCATTCTATCAAAGCCTGGATTAAGGAAATGATTGGATAGCAAATCCAGTAAATTTATTTATTTCCATGAACTAAAGCTGATATGATTGAATATCATTTATTTGCCAAATTCTTCGTATGCAATTATTGCAGATGCTTCATATAAAGATAAAGTTTTTTTCTAAGCCCAGTATTATCAAACTGTTTGCTGATGATTTAAATATCTTCCTAAAATGTAGAAATGTATCGAACCGTGAGCACTTTTAAGCAATTTCTTGTTTAAAGGACTAGACACGATTTCGCTTAAGCGAGTTGAACAAGGTTTTAATGTTTGTTCTACTCAGAATTGACATTTGGGGATTTATTTATTTTATTAATTAACACTGCATAACATGTACCTACGGAAATATAATACAATTGACATAATTAAATAAAAAGGAGGGCAACTGGCGGCCTCATCGCTTTCGAGCGATCTCTTCCATGCAACCACTGTGAGGAAAAAATGTTTAGATAAGAATGTGCAAAAATACTTGAGACATACTTATTTAGACAAAAGTAATGGAACAAAAAGAATCACATTAAGAAGATCAAATATTTAAGAAAGTACTGAGAAATTTTGGATTTTTAATAAGGCAGGCCAGAGACTTCACAAATTCCTATCATTCGAATCTTTTACAATTCATTAGTGAGAAGTCTCCAGGAGTATAATGGCGCAATCTTGGATCCTCATGAAAGAAAGTATAGGGTGATGCTGGAGCGGGTACAAAAAAATCATCAGACATCTGTATTGTAGAATGTGTGCTATGTATGAACCCATTTTACCCGCTCAGGAGTCCAACTTTATTCAAAGTTCTATGCGCTACAACGAACTCAGAGTTTGCTGAGAATTTGCGCTTAGCATGTATCTTATCCACCAGAAACCATCATGCAGTGCTCCTGTGCCTAGGCCTCAGGGTCTGATGGTTACGTTAAAAGGCGACATTGACCACCTTTACTATTCGC
Source organism: Pieris macdunnoughi (assembly GCA_905332375.1). Taxonomy (NCBI): domain Eukaryota; kingdom Metazoa; phylum Arthropoda; class Insecta; order Lepidoptera; family Pieridae; genus Pieris; species Pieris macdunnoughi. The sequence goes on along the minus strand of CAJOBZ010000067.1, from coordinate 1,396,469 downwards.
ATCCTCAGCAAAAGCTCTCGACGAGGGCACACATGACACAATGTATAGAAATAATTTATGAACTGCATTCACTATCAGACGTTTTTAATTATCCCTTGAGTGAACTGACAAAAGGTCTGCTTTATGTTAGTTCCTTTGGTGTAAGAAATATTTTTTTTTTTAATATTTTTCTGTGTATGTATTGTTTTATATGTGATATAAATGTAAATAGTTGCCGCATTGGAGTAATCTGTAATAGTAGCATATTTTGTTAAAATTAAATTAATTAAGACTACAAGTCTGAATTATCAAACTATTTAAAAAAATCAGTGTTTTTGGGTATTAAACAGGTCCGAATTATTCATCTATTTAAAAGAACGTCAAATGTATAGATTTTTCTTTTCTTTTTTGGTGGGGAAATGCGTTACGCATACCCTTCCGCGGCACGGTTGACTTGGTGGGGAAGGGTTATGTGGGACTCGCTGTTGTGCATAACCACTAAAACCCCACGGCGCCACCAGCAATCTCAAGCACCGCCAACCTCAAGGGACGATAACTAACCTTTCCTCACAGAAATACTGATAGCGCGATTCAAACGTCATTTCATGACGTCATCGGACTGCCGCCGTAGATTATAGATGTCACTACAGAGTTCGTACTTCCAATTAGTTTCTTAATACGCCCACGGTGCGCTGCTCAAGTTTTCTTTTTGATAAGGAGCTTGTAGTTTATTGTTTATCAGAATGCCAAATCATAAAATGACTGCTTCACGACTGATTTGAGCGCGACCGCCGCTGCGAAAACCGCTGTGAGAGTTCGAAAAGTGAGTTACAGAATCGCAAGGCTGCTTTTAAATAATGACAGTTGAACGGACGAGAACTGGCAACAAACTCGTCATTCTTTAAAATCCAAGTTTCTTGTTTACAAAATGTTTGTGAGAAGAAGCATCCAATAATAGCAGCAAATTAAGTGAGGGCCAGCGGTGAATCCCAAAGAAACCAAAATGTATTTAAATTACTTTAATTAATTAATAGTACAATAATTGAGACTTATGTAAATATGATTATTTAATCGGCCCGATATGAGGTGCTAGACAAATAATCTACAATATGGACTTATTACTAATTGAGAATTGACCGGTCCGATGTGAGGTATCCGATCAAAAGCTATTGGTATCTGTTGTCCATTTCCTACTTTTTCGGTGTTGCGTCAGAGGGGTACAGGTATTGGTTATACCTGTACCCCGGGCGGGCAAAGGGAGTGCAATGGATATGTAACAAGCATTTAAAGGAAACAGGAGATTATCTCCTGGGTTTACTCATATTTTGTATACAATTACAAAATAACACAAGATGGTAAAAAGATGTTATTAATTTTGACATAATTAATAAATAATGTACGAGCCAAGGCTGTACATTTTGCTCACTCAGGCTTTCTTAGCGTGGAAAATTACTAAATCGTTGGAGTTACGCCCCGAGGGCCGAGAGTATAGCCAGACGTAGCCACTCTCTTCGACTGTTACATTGCATTCATTCGTTACATCGCAATTAACATTTCTATATTTTGCATATTCTATTGCTGTACGCAGGTGGCTAATTTAGAGTAAAACTAAAATCCTCTAATATTTAAAGCACCCCGATGACCCAGGAACAGTACACAACAGGAAAGCAACACAATTGTTTATTTGAATTTCATCCATTCCAAATAAAATAAGATATATAATCTAACATATATTATATTAATAATAAGCTTAGTATGTTTAAAAATCCAAGATTGTTACAATCTATAAAAAGCTTTTCGACGAAAATGTCTTAGCTTGACGAGGGTCACCTTAAATTACATCTATTGAATTCCTATTCACTTCGATTAATTACTGACAATTGGATTTTGTTGCAGGATCGTTAATTTTAGCTTTCTTAACGCTAATAAAAGTATTTATATTGATGCATTACATTATACATACTGATACTTGGAGTACTGTTCTCACCTCTGGGTGGGAGCTCCCAACTACCAGCTCCTTCCACTTCCACAGTAATCAACGAAAAGCGATTCAATCGTCGACGGCCAGTCACTTTCCGAACGGCTTGACGATGCGTAATGATGTACGGTCTCTCTGCACCTTCTACCGTATTTACCGACAGAATACGAAATTCCACCCGTATCACCTCGACGTCTGTCGTTCCACCTCTGACAGCCACCACCACTATGTAGAACCAGCTGCCCACTAAAGTATTTCCGAACCAATTCAACTTAGGGTCCTTCAAGAAAAGACCTTACCAGTTCTTAAAAGACCGGCAACGTACTTGCGAGCCCTTTGGCTATGTGAGTGTCTATTGGCGGCGGTATCACTTGACATCAGATGGGCCTCCTGCACGTTTGCCTCCTGTTATAATAAAAAAATCCTATGTTTTGACGGTCCGAAACATTATCTATTATGCCTATTGATACCAAGTTTTTCACGTCCAAAGATTATTCAGAACAATTAAACTATTAACTACTGTGACCTAGAGTCGTTGAAAATGTCACATAATTTAAATAAATTTATCGGCACTTTTTTATACGAGCTTTAAGCTAGGAAATAGCAATATCTACAAAGCCATAGCTCAAGCACTATTGGTCCAGCTTCTAATGTCATGAAATTTAGTCAAAAGTAAATTTATTTAAGTGATAATTTTATAAACTATTTCGCTTGCCAATTACAAATGCCAAAACAGTTGAGAAGAGACGTTAGGACTGACACAAAATTATAGAATTTGCTATACTTCTATTTATCATTAGTTTTTGTTGTTGCTTTGTATTCTTTTATCTTGTTATATTTTTTAGTGTAGTGTTTAAAGGCGGTTCAAACATATTAGTTATATATCGCTTTCCCTGTGGAACAAACTCGTAAAAGCAAAATCTATTTTTAAGAAAAATAAAAGAAGGTGAATAACAATTATAACTAGGATACTATTTACATTACATATACAAATATATATATATATATATCAAATGAAAGCTATTTTTTTCCTACTATACTATTATTGTTATTTATTTAGTGTAAATAGTAAAAAAATAACTAAATGTAAATTACGTTATTTTATCTAAATAGACGGAAGAGCAAATTTATTTATTTACGATTGTTTCCATTATTAAATATATTATGGACAACACTGTACCGCAATTTGCGACGGCACATTTTGTCGAATATCTAGAACGTAATAACTTAGCATCAATCTTTTCACGGAAATATTATGACCTTGATGAAACAAAGATATTATATTATCACCGTTCTTTATTTTTATTAAATTGTCGCATTAATTTTTATGATTATTTGGTAGAATTACAATTATCTATCTTTATGGATGTTGCGATCTATTTCAGGAAAGCAAAATTAGGTAATGGAGTATTACTAACATTTTGCACAAAATAATTTCCATAGAATAAAGACATCCTCGTGTTTTTTGAAGTGAAACATCTATAGGCTCACTTGTAAACGGAATTGTTGGCGTGGCGACGCTTGCCGTGGCGACGGAACGCCACGCTATACTAAGGTATATATATTAGGTTGGGGAAAAAGTCTTTTCGCATTATACTATGTATGAACTTGTAATAAAATCTATTTGGCTATACTATAGTTGATATTTTAAAGAAGATAATTCCAAATTCAAATTGGGATAATGTGTAATTTTTATTTATTTTTCGTACCGTCAAGATAAGTGAATCTAATGAAGAAATTCGATACATTTTAAAATTTTACTACAAAAAAGGTAAAAATGCAACGCAAGCCGCGAAAAAAATTGGCGATGTTTGTGGACCTAGTGCAGTGTCTGTGAGAGTAGCACAAATTTGGTTTAAGCTTATTCAAGTTTTGATGTGAAACATCTATAGGCTCACTTGTAAACCGAATTGTTGGCGTGGCGCCACGCTATACTAAGGTATACATATTAGGTTGGGAAAAAAGTCTTTTTGCATTATACTATGTATGAACTTGTAATAAAATCTCTTTGGCTATACTATATGTATTTGCCTGTTTTGATGTGAAACATCTATAGCCATACGTAAAACCGATTTCTGGCGTGGCGACGCATACCGTGGCGACGCCACGCTATATGATGGTATATATACAGTCTATATGCAGTAGTGTGTACGGTGTGTGCATTTCGAAGTCACTGATTAAACGAATTAAGTAGTCACGATTTGAAATAAATTCGTAAATTTTTGTATTTAATGAAAATAAATTTTTATTCAATAAATAGTCATCGTTATCTGGAAAAAAATCGTAATATTTTATTTTATCATTATGACATATTTAGTTCCTATCACAATCTGTTCTTTTCTGCATATTACTTTTACAAAATAATGTCGATGTTTCACATCTGCCAGGCGTCCCGTGACGGCTCACATTTTTTTATGTAAAATGAATATGCAAACATTCAGAAAAAACAGTTACACACTAAAGGAAGTCAAAAATGACCAAACGAAATGTTTCTGTGTAATTTTTTTTAAGTTGTCTTATGTCGGATTCTTTAACCATAATTATGAAGTAGAGAGCATCTGTGCTATCTATGTTAGCTATCTTATATAAAGCCGAATTTACATTACGAAACTAGTGTTATGCATGTTGGAATGAGTTTCATGAAAATAGTTGCAGCACGTGTGAAACTACTTTAACAAAAAATAATAGTATCGTGAAATCAACAGTATCACCAACGACATGGCTCTGTCAACATCAAAGCTTCATTTTGCGATGCAGAACGTCGTGGTACAGATGTTTTCGCGACACTAGTTTCGTGTCGCGTTTTCATCGTGAAAGTAGTTGCGTGACATTAGTTTTACAAAAAATATGCGCATGGCACGAAATTTATCCAGTGTCGCGAAACCGATGCATGCATTATGAAACTGTAAATTTACACGTGAAATTGTTGATGAAATTTATGTCATAAAACTAATTCCGAGCCACTAGTTTCGTAATGTAAATTCGGCTTAATATTATGTAAGCTAGCCATTGATATAAAGATCAAATTTGCCTTCCGTCCGATGACTGTGTAGCATTAATAATCATATTTCTATAACTGATTCTATAAACACGAAATAAATAACACAAACTTTGAATTTAACAGCGTTAAAATCAAGCGTCAAATGCTAGCAAACAACTAATATTCAAGTAGTTGGTAATCAGTTCACACGACTTTGACCGCTACGTAATTTTAAATTAGATTCAAAACAGCTTCGGAATGTTTTGACGAACAATTAAACTTGTTGGGTACGGAAATTTAGCAACTCGTCACTTACGTAGGTACATCTTAGGGTAAGATTTAGAGTCCAGACTTAATGATATCGAAAATGTTTCTGATTTAATATACGGGGGACATATATGTATATAACGTTATCCATCCATACCAGAATCCAGACGTATTACGTCCTAGTTTCTTAATTAAAATAATAAAATGTTCTTCAACACATATATCATATACGTATAATATGTTAATATTAATAATGAAAACACTCATAAATTATAATATTTAGTAATAAATTATGACAAATAAGATTGGTCTATAATATCATCGTTATATTTTTATATATACTAAGAAATATAATTAATTACAATTATGAATTACATTCATTTAGCTTAAAATATAAAGAAAGTATTTAAATATAAAATTACAGTCAAAACCGTTTACGACGACATCGTTTAGAACAACATACCGGTTATATTATTGACCATAATCAAAGGTCCCGGCTGAATTATATTGTATTACAGTGTAAATTCTTTATAACGGCATTCGTTATAACGGGAAACTCTCTATAACGAAATTAAAAGCTCTGTATGCTCTTATTAAGGTCATCGGCTGTTACGACTATCGGTTTTTACGATCAAATAAGAGTAGTCCATTGAAGGGATAATGTCGATATAACAGATTATGATTGTTATATCGAGCTTATCCCTTCGACTTTTAAACAATAAATTGAGCCAGGTACAGTTAGCCGATTCGTAAAAATTTAAAGAAAAATGTATTCGATATTAACGAAAATAAATGTAAACAACCAATATTGTGTTAATCTTAATATATATATTTCTTCTGTGCGTGTGTATGTGACTGAACTCCTCTCAAACGACTGGACCGATTTTGATGAAATTTTTTGTGTGTGTTCAAGGGGATCTGGGAATGGTTTAGATTCACAAATCAGCCCGGCAGATGGCACTGCAGTCGGTACTTTCATACTTTGCTTAATATCCTAATCGCTTTAAATATCATGCAGGACAACGTCTGTGGGGTCCACTAGTTTAAGTATATATTCTTTTATGTTAGTTTTAAAGTGTTTAGTTTTAAATGGGTAAAATAACGCGTATGGCGTTGATAATGCAAGCAATTATTGCCTCTAAATAATTACTCAGCAATATTTATTTATGTAATCAAATATTACTAGTGACCTTGCTCGTACGAGTGTAATAATGTGACGAAAATAGCTTTTCTTAAATAAATCGATGACGTGTATCATATACGGATGTTCTGGTGATGGATGATCACTCAAAATTGATATTTTTTTTTAAGAAAAATATCAATTTTGCACCGTACCAAATTATGAAGCTTAAAATACAGCTAAATGTTAATTAACTTTTCACGTACGTTTAATCTTCGCTTAACGCATCAGAAAAAGTGTATTGATAATATTAAGTTATTAGATAGTTATATCTACCTTAAAATGCCGATTAATGCAAAGTAATTATTTTTAATGTATTGAGCTAAGAAACGGTCATTGATAAGAAATAATGACGACGTGAATATCACGATTAAAAAGTGATAAAATGACAATTACAATAATGACGATGAATAAACGATTTCAAAAGCTATAGACTTATCTCATCGTGATTGTGCTGTTTACTGTTTAGTATTTATATACATTATATTTTTATTGTTACGAATCTAAATATAATTTAGTACTGTCTTTTATTGACATAACTTTTACACATTTAATAAAACAATTTTTAACCGGATTGAGGTTATGTATTTACAATTATTTTTCATAATTTTAAATTTAACCGACGTTTGCGTGCTTTACAGCGTGCGTGGTCACGGTGACTGAAGACAAAAGGTGTTGAATGTCAAAAAGTATCACAGCTGTAGAAAAAGTGGTATTATCTGTATTTATTTCCCCGGAGTTGGTATCGACTAAAAGATGGAGGGTTGGCAGAAATTTTAGGCCGTCTTCTCTATGGAAATTGGCCTAAAATTGTCAAACACCTCGGATCAATCTTTTAATAATATATACAATAATTTATTAATGTAGGTAGAAAAATGTAAATTTATAACAAAAACACCAGCCTACAACCATTTTAGATCTGAGCTTCAGATTTGTGTATTTCGTGATCGTTTATTTTTCATAATAGACGAGGAGTTAGCCTTCACATGATATTTTTCTTTACCGTACGAAAGAGGATTAAATGAGCAATTTGAGAGAAAATTCGAAAAAAATAATGCTTATAAATTAATATTTATTGCCAGTTCTCAATTCAAGGGTGCAGATGGAGGGACCATCCGACGCTTGGACTGTTCGTTGTTCATAAAGATTTTGTATAATGTCCGCGATGATCCGCGGAATTAGCTAAAATTTTAGTTATGATTTGTAATAAATGAGGAAATAATCAATAAAAAAAATATAACGGCGTTTGTTATCTCAGGTGGAGATTACGGCCATATAAAATACATCTCTTGACCACGTGATCTTGTGCAGATAAAAGGGCAGTCTAACCCGTTGCTATCGTAGTATAAAAAGTGAAGCTAGCCAGTGACAACAGATTTAGTAATTTTACAATGTATATACTAACAGTTTTGGTATTATCATATGTATTGACGGTAGCAAATACAGCGAGGATTCTCGGGGTATTTCCAACTCCATCTGTAAGCCATCAAGTTGTGTTTAGACCATTAATGCAAGAATTAGCAAGACGAGGACATGATGTAACAGTCATAACAACAGATCCGATATTCTCTGAAAACAACTCTCCAAAAAACTTTACAGAAATAAGTGTTCATGATGTATCATACAAAATCTGGAAGAATAATTTTACACACGATGTTAAATTTGGGAAGAAAGGTGATATGTACACACAGGTTGAGAGTTTTACAGTTTTGAATACTATGTTGGCATCTGCTCAATTTAGACATCAGCAAGTCCAAGATTTAATCAAGAAACGAGAAAAATTTGATTTGTTATTCATTGAAGCCTGGCAAACCCAAGCTTATTATTATTCTCACATATTTAAAGCTCCAGTAATATTATTAAGTTCATACGGTATGTTTGGAAATGAAGATATTGCTGTTGGTGCTGCAACGCACCCGTTTTTGTTTCCAAAACTAGTGCAACAAAGAACATTTAATCTTACATTTTGGGAGAAAGCTCAAGAGTTATACAGACATTACTGGTTTCGAAACTTGTGGTCAACAATGGAAAAAAATGATTGTCATCTATGGGGACAGCTTTTGGGAAAAAAAGTTCCTGATTTCAAGGAAATAAATAATAATATTGATATGATGTTTTTGAACGTTCATCCAATGTGGATTAGTAACCAACCTCTGCCACCTAACATCATTCCAATTTGGGGTATTTATAAAAACCAAAGAAAAGCTTTACCTACGGTAAGTACTGAAATACGCCGTAAAAAACATAAAGAATAATATAAAGCTAGCTAGGGTTTGTTGTTTATAGTGTATCTTAAATTTAAAATAATTTTTAATAGCAATAATCGATATAATTAACAATAAATTGCTAAGCGCAAAACTCGAAGACGGCTTGGCCAATTCTAATTTTTTTAATTTGAAACAGGGAGGTTTTTACGGAGGGAAAAAATTACTCAGCAAAACCTAAAAACCAGGTTGCTGCTTCTTAAATTGTGAACGCAAAATTTTAAGTATATAATTTTTCAAGGTTTACGGGTTACGCTTTGCCATGCTAATCCGGGGCGAGTCATTGGTAAACAATATTAACAACTAAATATTTTTTAACAAATAACTATATTTTTCAGGATCTTCAAAATTATCTCGACTCATCCAAAAATGGTGTGATTTACATAAGTTTTGGTTCCAACGTTCTCTCATCAGCTCTGTCTCCTGATTGGATACAATTATTTGTTCGGGTGTTTGCTAGATTAAAGTACGATGTATTATGGAAATGGGAACAAACAGAACTACCTGGTAAATCGGAAAACATCAAGATATCAAAATGGCTGCCACAATCAGATTTATTAAGTAAGTAATGAAGTTCCCGCCATCTGGACAATATTAAGTTTTAAACATTGAAGGAAAATCTTTCAGGCAGCGAATAAAACGGCGCTGTTTAGTTAATTGGCCAGGCTATTAATTGAACGGCTTATTAAGCTAGTTGGTTGCGACATAAATATACTATTAGATCGCATGAATAATGAATGAATTTCTTTATTTAAGTAATTTTTTATCTTTTAGGACATCCAAATGTAAAACTATTCATCACGCAAGGTGGTTTGCAGTCCACTGACGAGGCTATAACTGCTGGAGTACCAACAGTAGGAGTGCCGATGCTTGGAGACCAGTGGTTTAATTTAGAAAGACATGTTTATTTCAAAATTGGTAAAAATCTTCACATGGAGACCCTCACTGAAGAAGATTTAGAAACAGCTATTCATATTGTTATAAATGATACCAGGTATGTCTATTAATAAGTCAATTTTAAAGGATAGAATTAGATTTAGATCTGTTATTTTTTGTCTTGAGATAATTTGGGACTCATATTACAGAGTATCTTATTATTTATTGAAATCTTTAAGTAATAGTGCTTTAACGAATCTTCTGTATCTGATAATGAAAATAAAGAAATTATGTTTCTTAGATACAATCAAGTATACAGAATTTACAACTTTCTAAACCTATAAAGTAATAATAGAAATAATTAAAAATAATTAAAATGAAAATCAAAACAAATTTAAAAAGTTTGGTCCCTGTGGCAGTGTACCATTAACACTGGCAGCATTTCCTCGCTGTATTGCTATACTTATTCGTTGAGCCAGGAAAGTGCCAGCTCTGGGGTCACCGGTACTATCTACTAGATTATCTATATAACTGATTTCCTATTGAGTAATAAACAGTAAATTGGAACCACCGTATATATATCCTTGTAATTTTCCTTTTGTGTTTCGGCAAGTTAAATAAATCGATTAAAGTTCTAATAACATTTCGAATAACAATATAGAATTCCTTAGTAAAATTAATTATTTTTGATAACCGTTTTAACTAGTAAACTTAAACAACTTCATCCTCTTTTTTATCCTAATCTTACTTCCACTAAAAAATTTACATTGACACTAAACTAATGAACATTAAGCAGCTGTATAAATAAACAACTTTCATTTTAGTTAAAAAAATTGTACATAACCAATCTTTAACATCAATCCCACTTGTACCCAGCATAACACTAATAATTTCTTCCTAAAATCAGAAACAAATACTGTCGCAAAAATATAACCTACTAGCAATAGCTCCTCATAAAAGGTTTATTTTATTAGTTTTCTTAGATTTTAATTACTTCCTTTTAGATTATTAGATACACACTTACGTTCATAATCTAATCAATATACTGATTTTACTTTACAACGAATATATGTATCTAATACATTTATAAATTCGTAACATCATTTACGTAGAATGGCCGACATTAGTAAATTTAAAAATACTCTACAGGTATTGAAAAAGTCTTGATTTTCTTTATCAGTCCAGGTATTTCTAGCTTGATTATTATAATATAAAATAAAAACAAAAATTCAAAATGCTAGACTTTCTTCTATATTAATAGAGAAGATATTTAATTGTAGAACTTCAGTGTCTTAGAACTTACACATAATTTGACGTAGTTTTGTTTTGTGGCAAGAAAATATTTTGATGTTCTGAAGTTAGGCCTGACAGGATAGGCCAACATACAATTGCCCATTGGTAAAACATTATTTTTGTGATATTGATACGTTCTATAATACTTTACAATTTTTTTTGTTCTATCATCATATTATTGCATTTTTATGAAGGATCCCTTTATTTTTTGAAAATGATATATAGCCTATGTCAGTCAGTACAGATCCAACTTTCTAATGATAAAATAATTTTTGAAATCCGTCCCGTAGTTTATGAAAACATTACATACAAAAACACGAATATTTCCTCTTCATAATATGTATTAGTATAAATTTCGGAGCGAGTCTTTACAACCCCTTGCCTCCTGAGATACGGGAAATAGTAGAGATCCGTTTCGAATACGCCTGCAAAGGTTTTTTGGTAGATGAACTCTAATGCAATAATTGCATACAACGGTGGTGTGACATATTTTTCTTTTCGCGTTTTAATGAGAATAAACTTTTATAAATCTAAAGTAGAATACTTTTACAGTTACAGGGATAACGTGGTTAAACTCCGGACACTCATGGAGGATCAGCCACAGAGTGCGTTAGATCGTGCAGTGTGGTGGACAGAGTATGTGCTGCGCCATGGAGGCGCGAAACACCTTCGATCTGCGAATGCTAATATGTCCTGGATTGAGTACTATGAAGTAGAATTTGTACTAAAATTAGCATCTCTCATTCTGCTTTCGTTGGCGCTAGTCGTAGCTGTTTTGTACTTCATGTATATCAGTTTTGTAACGAAGCCAAAACTTAAAAAACATTAAAGGGATATTAAACATTTCGTGTAAAAAAATCTCAGATAAATTTAAGCCAATGAAATATATTTTTAAAATTCATATGTTCAGAATAATTGTAAAAGATGACAATGTAATAGATAATTATATGTTTCTGTAATGTTTTCAAAAGTGTTTGTAAACACGAATAATGAGTATTTTCTACGTAGTCACCAAATAAAGAAAATAACTACAATAAAAACTCCATGACAAGCGGTCTGTTACGGCTTCAAACGGCTGGTCATTATTTTTTAGAAATAAATAGCGTATATTCTCAGAGATAACATAGCATTTTAATGGTGACACACATCGGTCGGTATTAAATAAAAAAATACTAATCTTACTTCTTAATAGTATTTGTATGTATTATTACTATAAATTATTAATTATACTAAAGGTGAACTTACGAACTTACTTAATTTAGAAAAACACTTTTTTAACGGATTTGAAGTTATATTTTATAATAAATTTACAATTATTTTACATAATTTTAAATTTAGCCGACGTTTCGCGTGCTTTACCGTGACCACGCACGCTGATAATTGTAAATTTATAATAAAACATAACTTCAAATCCGTTCAAAAAGTGTTTTTCTAAATTAAGTATGTTTAATTATAATTTTTCGAAAGTTAAAAATCCGTTAAAAAAGTGTTTTTCGATGTCTAAAAGTTATATCAATAAAAGACTACATATAGTCCTTTTCACGAAAGAAGTCCCCCAGACGCGGCGCTGCAATCGCATGACGTAATGTTGCCATTTATGAGTAAAAAATTTACCTATTTTATTTACATTTAGCAGATGTAATTTATCAAATAATACTATTTTCTGCGTACTTCGATGAAACAATATATCTGTTATGTAAAAAGTATATTTTTATTTACTTATATTGCGGTGTTCTACCTACTTACAGGGAAAAGATAAGAAAATAGGGTAAAGAAAAGCAATACAATTGTTTATTCAGAGTTTTATTGCATAATTGTGATCAACGGCCATAGGGACATCACTGTCCGAAGAGTGTATTGAAACAGAATCAGATTCTGTTTCAGTATCACTAGCAGTTGATATAATTATTCGGTCCATCACTTCATCCATAAGGCCGTCATTTTTTAAATATTCCTCCTCTAAATGTTCGACATGCGAGCACTGAGCTGTCCAATCTTCAGCCGTAATAGACTCAAAGGCCTCTTTAGTTAATTTTAATATTTCTTTTGGATCTTGTGCCACGTTCTTATCCGCCACCTTTCTTTTTACAAGGCTCCAGATATTCTCAATCGGGTTGAGGTCACAATGGTAAGGCGGCAACCTTAATACTTCGTGTCCGTGAGCTGTTAATAATTCATCCACTGCAAATATCGGTGGACCTTTATTTTGTTTGATTAGCTCATACAGCACAACTTTTGTCCAGGTGTCTTCAAAATATATACCCTTTTGCCGGAGCCACTCTTGCATACTACTTTTTATATTTGACATAGAAGGGGCTTTGTTTAATTGAGTGCAATGGTAAGGAGCGTTATCCATTACCACAAGCGACCTTTCAGGTAGATTAGGTATTAGTTTTTCCGTCACCCATTTTAAGAAATTTGCTGAGTTCATGTCATCGTGGTAATCTGAGGACTTTGATTGGGATTTGAACATTAATAATGCACCATTTATGAATCCATCTTTTGTTCCCGCATGAGCGATTATCCAGCGACTCCCTGATGATTCTGAGACGAACATTCCTGGCTCCTCCTCACTCTGCCAACAACGTTTTGTATGATAAGTATTGTGTATATAGGTCTCATCTAAGTATACAACTGGTCGTTTTTCCACAGTGCGATTTATTCGTATTTTATTCAAATATCTTGCACGCCATGCGGTAATGTCGTGGCGTTCCATAAGTAGTTTTCGTCTGGATTGACATCGCTTGTACTTGAAACCAATTCTATTTAATATCCTGTGCAATGTTGTGATGCTTCCCTGATAATTGATGTCCTCTCGCAGAGCTGCCCGTAATTTAACCAATGTTGGTAATTCTTTATGTACGACGTAAAAACTGTAAATTTTTTTGCCGGATAGCGCACAAATCGAACCCGTCTAAGTCGAACTTTTTCGGATGCGGGCGACTCTTCCCCGGGGTTACAATTTTTTTTGAAGTACACGCCGCTGTTACACCTTCGTTTGTAATTCTTGATACAGTTTTCTCTGACACACCTGCAATTAAATTATGAACAATTAAAAATAATAGTAACTTTAAGTTTATAATGCTTATGTAATATATGTTTTAATTTCAGTTACCTAGTTTCATCACGTTATGTATTTGTTCAATTTTGTCGTAAAAACGAATTTATATTATCATAAAACTCCCATCAATACAGCAAAAAATTATTAAATGGCAACTCTAAAAAGTACCTGTTATGGCGGCAACTCTCTTCCGAACATTGTTTAGTGGTATTAAAACACCTTTATTCTTTTGTTCCGCTTCACAGAACTCTTTCACCTTTAATATCAATTCTCGAGCCGAACTTTTTACAACTTTTGGCATTGTAATCAATATTTAAAATGCACTAAGATAGTTAAAAATTCACAAAAATCTACCACAACAAACGAACTTGATAACATCGACGAATGACAACATTGCCGACCTGTCAAATTTAGTTCCAAAAATATCCGCGGGACTTCTTTCATGAAAAGCACCTACTTATATCAATAAAAGACTACATACCTACTTAATTTGTCAAATAACGAACTTGTCAATTGTCAGAACTTGACATTTGACATAACGACGTGAAAGGTGCCCTAAGTCCTAAGAAATATGTCAGAGGTAAACTAAATTTTGTTTCCTCAACCAAAATGTGAATGTAGTAGCTGAAATGTTAATTCTTTAAAAGTAAGAATATGTTATATTTACGTTGCTTAGTTAGTGTAGTGTTCCGATAATATTAAGTGAATTAATCTACATTTAATAAAAATTAACATAATAATAACCATATGGGTTTTAATTTATTTAAAATAAATATGTATCTACAAAATACCATATTGTGAAAAATAAATTCAAAAATCAGGTTTTACTAATATACGTTCAACTAGTGTAATAAAGGCATCATTCTTCAAAAATAATTCGAATTAAAATTCAGTATTTTTTACTTATAATAGAAAAATTATTACCTTATTACACGATTTTGCTAAGGAAATCTTATAAGGTTACAAAATAAACAAACTAACGTAAATAAAAGTTAAACTATTAAAAACTCGAGATCTCCTGGAGAGATTGAAATTGGATTGATTTATTGGAATCCTACGTAGCGAATAGCAATCCATATATGTCCAAATTTACGATCAAAAGAATATCGGTTTTTCATATATTTTGTACGGAAGTTCGCGGAATCACCTTGCTGAATTTATAGATAACCTTAGTGGCATTAAAATAATATATTCTTGACGGTCAGAAGGTTATTTAATTTACAAAATTAATCAATCGTAGATGATCTATGATATGTCCAAGCGGGTACGTCCAAGCACCCTAATGGAAAAAAAATCAGTTGAGGTAGTCAGCACGCAATGTCGCATCCCGTCAAAATCACATCAACTCATGTAGTCAGTGCACCAAGAGCCTTTAAGAATAAAGAATTTATTATTACAGTTATATTTGCTAACTGCAGTTCTCAGTTTTATAATATCCGCTTACTTTTTCGAATATAACTACAAACGATTTTTCTAATATTGTTTATGCAGTTTCTATTGGCTCAAGTAAACTCTTAGAAATAATAAAGGAGTGTGTATTCCATACTCGTATATAAAAAGCGTATATCCAAGAACTGAAAAAGATTAAATCGTCTTTAATTCCGAAGAAATCTATCTCTAAAAATACGGAACTTATAAATCAGTTTCTCAATTTTAACAAACACTTAGACTAGTTTTCAGTAGAGTTAAATATAAAAAATAGTTCTCTAAAACTCCCATTTCGGCGTCAAATTGAATCTGTATCTGGCAGCCTTGTGATTCTGTAACTCACTCTTCAAATTCTCACAGCGGATTCCGCTCTCAAATCACTCGTGAAGGTGTCATATTACACCGTATTGCTTCACGTTAATATCGGCTGTTAAATAGTATATGGAGGGACAAATGCATTGGTACACATTAGTGATCAATATAATTTATTCAAATAATCTCTTTTTGCTGGTTCTTGTTAGAACGATGAACGATTAAATGGCCACCTTTCAAGTACGAACAAAACGGAAAAAAATTAAAATGTAATTCTTTATGCTCAATTCAATCTTGTATGAACAAGATTGAAGTATAAAAACATACCACGAGTGTGTGATGCGGTGTCCAATCATCAAAAATAAACCTATAATCAAAGATTAACACTTAGGACGTTATAATGTTCCAGAATCGGCCAGGTAATTCATCTCTATCTCATTTCCATAAGATGTCCGGAAATCGTGAGAAAGTTCTCGTAAAAATCTTAATCTTCTCTTCCGGTAACGTTGATAGATCGACATTGCTGCCGAAACTCATGTAAATAAGACGTATTAAGTCTTTTTGGCAATTTCCTTAAAAATCCTGAAATTTTCATTTCATGGATGACTAGATGTAATAACTTGGGTTTTCATATAATAATCATATATTCAGGTTTTGATTTCTTTTTTTCTATATGTATGAACTAATTTGGTTGGTCTTTGAATTGGCTTTGGTTTATTATATTCAAGTAATGAAATACGATTCAATTTACGTTTTTTTAAAGATTATGAACAATATCAAAGAAACGTGGAAATGTTTATGCCATAGCAAATATAATACACAAGTAAAACTAGGTACATCGATCCTTTGACTCCAGAGGACACAGAACTAACTATAAAAATACCTATATAGTAAAAAGGAATATTAATTATCTACTATAGAGTATAGAGTCGCGTATGTATTTATTTATTAAGGAAACTAAACAGATACATCTCTATACAGTAAATAAAATAAAGTAAAACATAAAATAAACACATTGGACATATCCACAAAAAGTTCCACTGATAAAAAATACAATACATCATAGTCATCCTGCGGGTCGAGCAGAAACTGCCACAGCCCATGGACACCTATTCAGTCATGTCATGCGTAGAGCCGGCCTTTGAGAGAGAAGTACACTTTTTTTTAACTTCACAAATTTGCAACAATTCATGATGTTTTCTTTCATCGTACGAATGAGTGTTAAATGCGCACATAGACATTGGTGCAACGCAGGTGTTTTAACCTACGAGCTCAGGGATGAGAAACGCACGCTAAAGCCACAAGGCCCACAGTGCTCAAACAGTATATAATTTCTATATGTCTCTTTGCAGCGCAGCTTTCATCAGCGCTTCCGATTTCAATGTTGAGTTTTCATTTCAAGTGATTTCGGGCTTACGATAAGCATGTCTCACTCGAATGTGTGTTCATCGTTAAATAACTTCATTCGTTTTCTTTATAAATGAAAAAATAAAGGGAATCTGATAATAAATTATATAATTTAACAAATAATTCTACCTATTTTTATACCACCATTATTTAGTACCTGAACATAGGTTTTCTTAACAATTTTAATAACAATTTATGTACACAAAATTATATAAAAATAAACACTAATTGAAAACAATTAGCGTATTTAAAGCATTATTTTATTTCTTCTACATCTCAACCAATACAAACATTTGTAAAACGTAAGATACAGATCAATAGAATTCAAAATGGCCGATCAAAGTCCTTCAAAATGGTTGTCCACTCTGTTGGCAATGGCACAAACTCTAATGCAATTCTAAGCTTTACTTACAGAAGCTAACGAGATTTCTCTGCGACTCGGTAAGTGGGCCAAGGTAACTTAGTAAATGTGTTTCGGGAGCTAGACTTAGATAAAGGGACATTCAGATGACGACGTTGTTTGTCTAATGTTCGTAACTTGCTCTAACGAAAAATTGCTTTAGCATTATAGGAGCACTAGCGGACCCGACAGACTTTGTCCTGTCTTATCTATGAATATTGATTTCGAATTAGTATAATTAATAAAAAAATATTTCAGAAACAAAGTGTTTCTACAACATTATTTGTTTGTTTTTCTGGCGCGTATATAAATAGTTTTAGCGCAATAGAGCAGTGTTGGCCTAGTGGCTTCAGCGTGCGACTCTCATACCTGAGTTGTGGGTTCGATCCCCGGCTGTGCACCAATGGACCCAAAAAGACGACGTCGTGTGGCACTAGAGGTCCATCACCTACTTGCCTATTAGATTGTAAAATGATCATGAAACAGATTCAGAAATCTGAGGCCTAGACCTAAAGAGGTTGTAGTGCCACTGATTTATTTATTTATATATAAATAGTTTTGTTGGGATTCCTACAGATGTATTGTATCAATATAATTTATTTATTTATTTCGTAATATAATTATTTTATATTATGTATTTTATCAATATAATAACTCCGATCGAAGCATTTGTTTTAAACGATTTTAATTTTTCTTACATTCTCTTTGACGATATTTGCAGCACGCATTTTGTCAATGTTATGTCAAAGGCCATAAGGTTACATCAAAAATGTTTGAATTGTAAAAGCGTTATGCACTGAAAAAATATTTGCTATGGCATAGATTTATATCGTTAGATAGGCCCCGACACCAAAAACTGTGGCATTGTTTTTGAATGTGTGCGTTAACAAAATAAAAAATCGTGTTTCTGCCATTGTACTTATCTGTTGTTATTACCTATGTACTGAGAAAATAGTGTCATCTCTTTTCCTCCTACATTAGTTGCAAACACTACTTTCTCTTTCGTGCACTCGCCATTTAAATTTGTTATTTTAGACAGTGCGAAAGGAAAAATAAAAGTTTTTAAATCAAATCGCAATACTTACGAGTGAAATGTTACACCTCTGGCTTTATTTGTGTTTCTAGAATTGTTATTGCACTTTAGAAAGGCACACGATGGCAATTTGTGACACTAAACTGCTCGCAAACGACCTTACAGCAAGTCCGGCTAACACTGTGTGTAGGGGTGCACTGATCCCAGGTTAGTGAGCTCACTCACTTCGACTGTGGAACAACACGGCGCGGTCTCACTGCGGTAAGGGCCTATCTAACGATATAAATCTATGTGCTATGGTAACAAAAGTCAGAATTACTCAATATGGTGGTTAAGTATTCTAATTTTCCGCCCAAATCTCTTAATTTTTCTTTCATAAGGACCTTTTCCTGACAAAAACAAACACAACAAGAAATAATTAGCGAAATCGGTCCAGCCGTTTACGCGTGATGCCGTGACCAAGGGAAATATGGATTCATTTTTATATATAGATTATAATATTATACAATGATGGTCGTTTGTGTATGCGTTTTAATTGAATATTTAATAGCTAAAGATACAGTTCATTTGATATTAAAGAAATATATTTATATTATAAAAAATTGTGAAAATAACGCCCACGCGACTGGGCCGCCGATACCAGCGCTAAGACCATCGTTTTTCTTTTTTTCATTGCGTAATAAGACCCCTGAAGAACCGCCATACTGGTACAAATGACCCACTATTTTGTGTCACTATCTCCCGGACTATGTACATGGGCGGCGGTATCACTTACATTAGATGAGCCTCCTGTCCGTTTGCGCTCTGTTCTATATAAAATAAAAAAAGTATTTAGTTAACTTCACTATGGTCATGGCAAAGGAATAACTTTTGCATCCTTTTTACGCATCTTCCTATAAATATTCAGGTATGTAAATTTCTCTTTGAACTCCTGTAAGAGCTTGGTACTATGCGTGGATATGAATTGTAAACATATCTTAATATACGTATATTATATATAAATTACATGTCACGTTGTTTGTCCGCTATGGACTCCTAAACTACCGAACCGATGTCAATCAAATTTGCACACCGTGTGTAGTTTGATTCAACTTAAAAGATAGGATAGCTAACATCTCAATTTATACCCGCAATGTTATTTTATTGCGAATTATTTGTTGATTATTTGACAGAATTCTAACAGATGGCGCTGTGTTGAAAGTACCAACGTTTCACATAAGCTACAATTTAATGGCATAGCCACCAAAAAAGCATGGTGATCCCCGTGACTGTAGTTCTCCTGCCGTTTCCTTTGAATAGTTTACTACTATGTAATATTATAACAAAAACCTTAGCCACAACAACGCTTGGCCGAGTCTGCTAGTTTACATATATAAAATTATGGTCAAACTTTATTAAATGTACCTCGTATTTTGTACCTTAGCTATGATAATATTCTTAGGTTTATTTAAACATTTAAGTTATAATACTGTTTATTTTACTCTTCAAAAGAACCCTCGCCCACAAGCAAAACTAAAAGCGTCAATATATATGAAAAGCATATTCCCTACGTAAGGAAAAAACTATTCATAAAACTCTCAATTTCCATTCAAATAACCATGGCGAAAGTATTAGGGAATATCTTGTATGAAAAATCGAGAAGATAAGATGAAATTTGTTCCACGAAAGATATGAGTTCTCTAAGCGGCGATCAATGTTATATGCATCTGTTATTTTGTTCCCTCGTATAGGGGATTTATTGGTAGGTCTTAGGGTAGCTGTAGACAGAGATTTTCTCGCTTCTAGAAGTTAATTTGAGCAAGAAAACATCACACTTCAATCAGCAAAAAATATTTTTGTTAGGTATATATTTTGATGGGGTTTCATTTATCGAGAATCGGCGTTTATATATTATGTTCTATACTGGATATAAATGGGAAGTTAGTAGAAAGAAACATTACCAAAATGCAAATTGTAATAAAATCTGTATGTTAAAAGTTACCACATTATTGCGAAATCTTTTTTAAATGATTAATTAAATTGAAACATTAATTAAATTACGCAAAACGGTACAATTGTAATTCTAGCAAGTCATGATCATTAAAAAATTTTTATATGAATCCTTAGTAAAATTCGAATGTTAGTATTGTTTTAAACATCCTTGACAGAAAATGACTGTGACAGTTTTATTGTGTGTGCGGTGAACGTAAACGGTAAAGTCCAGCAAGATGATTTCATATGAATATTCTAGAAATAGGGTTCGTGATTTATTCTTAGGTTTTTGTGCAGGGATACTCTTCATAACTTCATATTAAAATATTGGATGACATGCTTTCATAATACCTTAGTAAATAAATAAAATACTCAAGAAAGTCAAACAGAACTATCTGCTGCAATTAAGAACTATGATACCGGATAGAAATTGACGTACTAATATTATTTGTTACTACCACTATTTCGCTTATAACCACTTCCAGACAAATTGATCAAAGAGAAAAATAACAAATTCAGTCTTAAGTTCATTGTGTCATATGCCGATTGAGACATTTCAATCAATATTATCAACGAAAATGTATTTTTTGTCTAAGATGAGCTGGTTTTTTTGACTGGGTCAAGACTGCGTGGTTCCAGGATAGCAAATGTAATTTTTTACATCTAAATAAGAATTTCAACGTCGAAATTCACATTCTCTAGCCACAAAATCGACGATTTCTTGTTAAAGCTAAAATCACGGAACAACCGCTGGAATGTTGGCAATATTTTTCAATTACACTCATTAGGTAAAGAAACTTTCCTCCCCATTAATCAGCCGGGTCGTCGAAAATTAACAAGGAAATTGCCTACGTAATATCTGGGAAATCTTCTTGGAAAACTCTTTAAGGCTTTAATACTATTTCTTATGTAGCGCTCGTTATTACTAAGTTTCTTGGCTATGGTGTATTTAAATTTGGAACGTTTTATTACTTAAGGCGGTCTTAGGGGCCTCATAGCCTAGCGGTCTTATTTAGTGGCAGCTGGGTGAGGGGTACCGGGTTCGATTCCCGGTTCAAGGGCAAGTTTTAATTTAATTTAAATTTGTTCTCGGCCTTTGGGAGGGTTGTGCGGTACCGGGCGAGAGCTTAAACAGTAGGTACATGGAGGACACGGTCGAATTTCTAAAGACAAGCACGAATTATAAAAAATCCTATACTTGACGCTGGCTAATGCACAAATCGTGCCAGAGCCATTAAAAAAAAAAAGGCAGTCTTAATTTTAAACGTATTTTTTTTAATTGCTTAGACCTGACTTAACTCCAATTAGACAAAAGGTATGTAAAAAGTTTAATTTTATTTTGAACAGTCCTTACTTATAACCTACACTGTGTACTGAATATAATGATAGAAAATTAACATTTATATCTCTAGTTAATAATGTAGACATCATGTAGGAATTCAGATTGTTTTGGCTCTAAAACTTTGTATAACGCTTTAGTGTGCAGTCTATTGAATACGGTAGCTTTATATGGGATTCCTAATATGCGATCACCGACACCTTGCATTCATTAGTACAAGATTTTCAATTGCAAATTCAGCGACTTAGGAAATTTAATGATGTCACTGTATCGATCGGATGTCTAGGCAGTGATACATTCTTATAAGTAGTTAAATGGTCAAATACAGAACAATAACCTCTTACAGAATATTAAGATTGTCCTCTCTTTCCCAAGGTTCAGAATCTCCCAAATTCCGTCTGAAAAACACACCTAGGGATTTCAGGCAATTGATATATGAAATCCTTCGCGATTAAAACATGAACGCTACTTCAGAGCTTAATATATTCGGTAGTGGGCAGATCATGAAAAAAAACACAAGTGCCAATAAGGTACCTAATTCGCGTTGTTAAGCGAATAAGTATGTTTCAAAGTCAAATCATTTATTTCAATTAGACCACCTAAAGTGGCACTTTTGGACGTCAAACAAAATACAAAGGAGATTCTAGTTGCCCCTTCCAAAAGGTAGTTTCGTGTTGAGAAGAACGGGCAAGAAACTGCACACTTACTCTTTTAAAATATTTACAATATTTTGTTTACATTTGTTAAATAATTATATGTGAAGACAATGTACTCTTAGAACAAACTACTATACTAAAAAAGGTAGTATACATGTTGCTCATATATTTACAAATATCGAAACCGTAGAATATTTACATTAAAGATTAATAAAAATAATAAAAAAACACAATAAAACAGTGTGTGAGATAAAATAAAATAAAAAACATTTGTAGCATTATAAATTAAAAAAAAAATAAGAAAAATATGTTAAAGCAAAAAATCATCAACCAATTTGATTTTGTCCAGGCTCTGTGATTGTCCTATGGAGCAGGACCAGCATGTTTCCAAGCATTTTTATCTTGAATATAATCATCTAATTTGTTTACATAGGAAATTACTAGTAAAAACTAAAATTTGTAGTTGGAAATATAATTGTTGTATATTCACCGTAATTGTCATGTTTTTTAGTATAGATAGAATGTAACTTATACTATAGAAAATGTATTATATCTATATGTGGTGTACTTTAATAAATAAATAATAACTTTACATCAACGTTATACTTTAAAATACTATATAATATATAAACATTAAACAAACACGATGAATACGTATAATTTACAATATTTGCAAATGTTTTTACATCCATAAAATGTATAAAAACATTGTAAAATTATACAATCACAGTGTATAAAAGTTAAAAGTTTGGACCAAAATGTTTGAAACAACACTCGACACGGCACTACTACTATAAAAGACAAAAGTTTTATAACTCATGCAAAATTCATACATTTTCTGCCCCTTCCAACAATTCATTGTAGCAACACTGATAATGATATATTAAATCTGATGATTTTATTTGTTTAAACCAGAGTTCCCCAAACTTAGAACTTACTGAAGTTTAGTGTTAAAAACTTAAAGTAACAAATTGGGGAACTGAGAAAATTCGCCCCGTCCAATATTTTGCTTCATTAGTTTAACTCTGGCAAGAAACGCTGATAAGATGGACTTTCTTTTAATCAAATTTAAACTGTCGCCTTGTAATTGCAAATTAACCATATTAAATTTTGTAAACAAATCTGTTAAATAGGCGATGTCTGTTTTCCTCTATCAGTGTATGTGTTGAGATCCACTATCGTGGCCCCCCATTTTCATTTCATGGAACCCCAAATTTTTTTTCGCTGACGTAGGCCCCTTGCAGGTTGTCATAGACCCCTAGGGGTCGATATAGACCACTTTGGGAATCACTGGTTTAAACGCACAAACTTACCAACTGGTTCTGTTCGACATACATAATATTTTTTATTTCATAAATTTTGATTTATAATAATTTAACTCGGCCGATAGTCACATTTGAGGCAGGTACTTATATGTATCACTTCAGTTATGCTATCTCATTTTAGATTTGATTACCTTTATCCAATTATATTTATTAGTTACGCCCTCAATTTTATAATTTCTTTGTAAGTGTTAGTGCGTATGGTGAACTATTTTAAGGCAAATTAATAGTTATTAGTTAGTCTAATCTCTCATACTAATTGTATCCTTATTCTTACGACGTTAGGAAGATATCGAAACGAGCTATGTACTCAGGGCTTATTATCAACGGCCACCAAACCGTTGTTTGTGGTATATAAATTGAAATAAAGTCGATTTGTATAGTGAATTTATTGAGAATGTGTCCACCAGTGTCCAGCCAAGTTTAAAAAGGTACTGTGTATATTAGCTGCTATTGACTTTTACTAATCGTAAGATTTAAACTACATGAAATTTGGCACGTAAATTAAACTTTAGTGAGAACAATGATTTAGATTGTTGGTCGATGAGGTCGAGAATGACGCGTTATTAAATATTATTACGAGATAAAGATGTTACAACAAACGTGATTAGCCTTGCGGACGTTTTGGGTCCGAGCCTCAATGTAATCTTCACTTATTGCCACCCTTGAATTGCACATTCATTACCGAAGTTTCACTTCAGCGGTGACTGAACTGGCGCAGGGTTGTCAAATTTACTGAAATAATCCCACACTTAAACCGTACTGTACATCAAAGAAAGTGCTGACAAAATCTCAACAGATATATGAATTGTTAAGCTATTCGTAGGATACGACGTGACTTGGTTACAACGTCTGTCACGTAGATAGGGATTTGGTTAAAATTAGGGTTGCTACCTGTTGCTTTATTAAAAGATTCAGCATAACCGAGACAATAGAAGTTTTAATTTAATATGGTTTAAGTATATTTATATTGTGTTCAATAAGCTTCAAATACAATTTAAATCAAATATTTCTTGGTCAATTTAGGGTAAGACTGAGGTAAAAATAGCTTTGAGACTGTTAAGAACTACTTTCAATTAGGAGAAATAGTGAACCACTAAATCGTCAGATAGCACAAAAAAATAATACATAATTATTAAAATGTTGCTGAATAAAGTATAAGAAGAAAACTCATAAAGAATTTTAGTATCATAATCTAATATATAAAATTCTCGTGTCGCGGTGTTTGTAGTAAAACTCTTCTGAAACGGCTTGACCGGTTCTCATGAAATTTTGTGTGCATATTGGGTATGTCTGAGAATCGGACAACACTCCACTCCTAAATTTTTTTTTTATCTTTAAGATATATTTTTTTATGATACAGCATTAAAAAACACATACAACCCCTAATGTTCACCCCTCTACGATCAACCCCTATTTTTTTATTATATGATATAGGGGAAGGTCGGGACCCTTCGTACGGTTTTCACATTTTATTTTTTTATTATTTTATTTTTCCATGAATCAATCATCTGCAAGCTTAAATTTATAGTCTAACTATCTGTGATTCATATAAGAAAATGACAAATGATTTCATCTGATGGTTCAACCATAATTATGATTTAAACTAAATCTGGAAAACGTACGAATCTACCCCATCAACGGGGCACCTTCGTACAGTGTTGAGGGTACCTTCGTACGCTGTGGGGTAGTTCCGTACGTGCGATTAAAACGACACATATAAATCAAAATTCATTTATTAGCAATGAAATTAAACACAAAAATAAAGATTTAACTTCTAATAAACAAAAATAAAATACTTTAATTATAGTGAACAAAAATTACATAGCTTTTCTTAAGAAAACCAAAATTTAATTAGTTAGGTATCTTAAATTTAGAATCACATTCTTTAATCTTTGGTGCGGATTAGCACTTCTTATTTTCGGGTGTGGCAGTATAAATTCGTGGTTTTCCTGGCCGTCGTCATTTTGTTTGTTTTATTACTTCTTACAACATGCGTATAGAGTCGAAACCCTTAAGGTGTCAAAACTGACTTCGAAGGAACTACTATTTGATGGATTGGTAAATTATTCAAAGCATCTGGTTCACATGCATCAAAATCAACCTTAATAAAGATAATAAAAATAGGTAATAAAAATACATCGACGATAGCAATGATAGCAACACAGGACAAAGTTAATGGAAATATTAGAGCAATTAGCACACTAACACAATCTTTCCTACCTACCAGAGGGTTTAGTCAAGATGCCTTATTATTATTTGTATGTAGCAAGTCGAAAACTTAATTTGTATGAAAATTACAGTTCGTGTCGACAAAATATTTTCATACAAATTTAGTTGTACAATTCGTTCAAATGTGCCCCATCTAGTGCTGTCCGAAAGTACCCCACTAACTGAATAACAACAAAATATAACTTATTTTAATATTAATAGGAAAACGTCATAAATTAAGTATTGGAGACGTATCTAAGTATATTTTGCTAGTTACTGATAGAATACTCTACACGAAAACTTATTTTATCTACGGTAACAAGAGACAAAAACATTGATCAAAAAATTACTTACCGAGCGCGAAAACACGTCCATGCCTGTAACTTCATTCTCATCGGTGCGAATTTCGCGAAACTTCGATTATGTATAGTTCGTACCTCGACTCATGCACACATACAAAAACAAGACTGTACTTTGTTTCGTTCAAGTTTTATTTCGACTGTATGAATGTGCCCCGCGTACGAAGGGTAACAATCTTCCCCTACATGGCAAAACGACGTTTGCTGGATCAGCTAGTAGTAAAAATATATTTATTATAATAGATATACTTTATTTATCTTGGTAAGATACAACTAAACCTAAAGGGGAAACGCTGCCAGTATCTTCGGAACCTTGCCTAAAGAGACTCCTTTTAATAATATATTTTAGTTATTATATTATGTTAAGGTTAGTTATTTATTTCAATGTATTAAACATAGATGTTATCACAATCAACGGTTTTACTAAACCTATAGCTGATTGAAATGTAGTAATACTAATAACTATTAATTCGCTCGAATATAGTATAGGTATATATTATGATGATACAATATTAGTTTGTTCATATATTGTGTGTCACAATGGCGAGCGTAATTAAACGAAAATAAAAAGAAACTATTTGATATCAATATATCAGAGAATCTGGTAGGTAAATTTTTTGTGAGTAAAGTAAATTATATATTATTGCATCATATAATTATTTACATTACGGCATGATTTAAGAAATCTATATATATAGTCTTGAGCGTTTTCAGATTTTGTGTTATAGATAAATAAATAATATTTCAACTTAGTATCAACCCTGTAATAAATCAAATGACTGAGAGCCGTATTGTGCAGCTTTCATGAGTTTCTTTGAATGGTGCGCGAATTCCATTTTTGAATTGAGACGTCAGTTTGACGTTATGTCAATACGTCTGCTAGTAAATGTCAGTGAATACGTGAAGCGAAAAATCGACGTGAATTGTTGTGTTCTGTGGTATTACACGTACTGATTTAAATTAAATTAATAAAATCTTTATTCATATCTGTGTCCTATTATATGATTATGTATCTATCTTAGCAATTAAAAATAAATAAATAAATCAGTGGCGGCAACCTCTTTTAGGACTGGGCCTTAGATTTCTGAATCTGTTTCATGATCATTTTTCAATCTAATAGGTAAGTTGGTGATCAGCCTCCTGTACCTGACACACGCCGTCGACTTTTTGGGTCTAAGACATTTCGGTTTCCTCACGATGTTTTCCTTCACCGTTCAAGCAAATGTTAAATGCGCACATAGAAAGAAAGTCCATTGGTGCACAGCCGGGGATCGAACCTACGATTTCAGGGACGAGAGTCGCACGCTGAAGCCACTAGGCCAACATTGCTCTTATGAATTATTGAGTCATATTTTGAGCCCCATATTTCTTTGCAACAACATGAAGACATACAAAACTTTTTTGCGTATTAAGTTTGGTTTATTGTTAATAACAACAATAATTATAATCCAACGTAGGTACTTCCTTTCGGTCCCGATATGAGATTGCATTAGCTGTTCCTTTGACCTTTTTTTAAGGACAAGTAAGTGACATGCTTTAAAACATCCCAAATTACACACGGTTTTACATTTAGTGTACAAACAAGTGCTCATTGCGCACTTGTTGCGAAAAATTCATCGTTGCACATTGATGTTGAAGAGAAATCCTTAGGGTTAGTCACACAATCAAAGCATTAGGTTTGCTAGCTGCTTATTAATAAAAAAATCGTTGTATGTAAAGTCGGTTTACGGACGATAGTTTAATGAGACAACGTCATAACAAAACATTGATGAAATTATTGCATACTTTTATGAATAAAATTGAATCATTTTTATTGAATTAACACTATTTTGTATGTAAACAAACAAGAAGTGAATCCTCGGACGCATAGGCCAATCGAGTGTAAGAGAGATAGATGCGGTGCAAGCGTACAATGAGCGTAACGGGACAATGAGTCATGCATTTTCGTGCGTGCAGCCGGCGTTCATCGATTTATTAGACGCTGTTACGTCAAAAATGCATTGTACAATGCATTGCAATAATTGTAACGTCGACAAGGAGAGTTATGCTTCTGATAATATCTTAATCTAATAATATCTTAATTACTAATGCAAATCACACTAATTATATACAGAGCAAAAAAAATAGGTAATGAAAATGTCAGCAATTATCATATTTTTAATTTGTTGGATTAGGTAAATAAATTTTCCGAATTGGGCAACTCAGAAGTTGGGCTCGCAGAGCAGACGCTCATGACGCAGACACGGATTAAGGGAAACTGCTACCGCGCCTCCCGTTCATATCGAACAGATGGGGCTGTAGGGTTTTAGTGGGTCCATTACACCACACGGATCGACCCCCACACTCCCCGGGTCACTTTTATATCGTTTCCCCGGCGCGGGGGTAAATTGATTTCCCAACAACAACAAAAAAGTAAATAAATTGTAAATCTTTCTTAAATTTTTAACTTTTCGTATCTTTTACTCTGTTTACTTTTCGTTCTTAATATTAAGAACGAATTTAACAGACCTCGTGGTACAAAGTCTACACGCTTAAACAAACCCAACTAAGTAGAAAACCGAGCTCGAAGGGTACACGAACTCTTACATTTAGAATGAATAATGCTTTATATTTTAAAGTCATTTACTTTAATATTATACCAGCCACGCGGCCCTTCTTCGGATTGCGAACCGTAAACCTTAACAAATATACCAAAACGTCGTGAATCACTCCTATTTATCCACTTTATAATATGTAGTGATACGAGTATACTATGACTAAACGTTTCTAATGTATAGTCTGACTTGCGCCCGTACTCTGTAACTACCAGCGACAGCGATACGAGGCATGCCTGTTAAGTTTTGTCGTTTGCAGAAAAAAACACAACTCGAACCTTATAGTACTTTTTATTGTTTTTCAAAGTATTCACCACGTAGTTTAATACACTTTTCCATTCGCTCAAACCAGTTATTATAATTTTTTTTCCACTCTTAAGTGGAGGTGTTCAAAATGGCTGACTTGAAAGCGTCGACTGCTTCTTCACCGGACTGGAACCTTTGACCACGAAGACTTTTCTTAATTTTTGGAAATGTAAAGAAATCGTAAGGGCTTAGGTAAGGACTGTATGGAGGATGGTCAAGAATTTTTTTCCAGCTTCAAATACTGAATTGTTTGACGAGCGCTGTGAGAGCTTGCGTTGTTGTGGTGCAGGGTGATGCGTCGATTTAAGTTAGATTTTCGAAGTTTGGAGATGACTTGTGGTAAACAAAAAGTGGTATACCACTCTGCGTTAACCGTTCTACGATCTTATAGTGCAATAGTCGCAACATGGCCGGTTTTTCCAACGAACGTGGCCACCATCTTCTTTGAAGTGCTTCGAGAACGAACGACTTTAGTCGGCTTTGGCTCGTCTTGAAAGACCCAGATTGTAGATTCTTGTTTGAAATCAGGATCGTAGGCATAGATCCAAGATTCGTCACCGCTAATGATGTCGTAGACGTGATTTGACTCTCCTCGGTTGAACCTTTGCAGAGTTTTCTTACACCATCTGACGCGGGCCGCCTTGTGATCGTCGGAAAGCAGATGCGGTATCCAACTGCAAACTAGCTTTCTCACACCAAGCGCTTTATGCAAGATCTTCTGAATGGTTGTCCCTGAGATGCCTAATAGACCCTCTATCTCTCGATACGTCACATGATGATCTTTGAGAATTATTTGTCTCACAGCAATGATGTTTTCTTCAGTGAAGGCGGATTTTAGGCGTCCTTCGCTAGATTGGTCACTAACACTAGTATGTCCACGCTGGAATTCTAAATACCAGCGTTCGACAGTCTGCAGACATGGGGCTTCATCACTGAACTCAGATATTAGCTCTTCAAAACACTGAAGCCGTGTCAGGCCTCTTCTAAAGTTGTAGAAAATTATTGCACGAACATTTTCCTTAGAAAGATTCATTTTCGTACGTAACCTGACAGATTCAAATCGACGCTGTGACTAAACAATAGCATTAATCCTAATACTTTCAACTGTTTTGAGATTCAAAATTTAAACACATTCGAATATAGAACAGGTCCAAATTCAAAATTGCCGGGAAATATGGAAACGACAGAACTTAAAAGGCATGCCTCGTACCGACTCGAATATAAACGAGGATTCGTAAGTAATTTATTAATTTATTTAGTTATGAAGCTTACGACATTACACACACAGTACTAAATCTACTAATTATTTTACAAAATCTTACATCTAAAATGTGTGACAATTAATGTAAACATAAGTTTCACAAAAAGAAATATTAAATTAAAAATTAAAAATAATTAAAACATATACGATAGTACAAGCACACAATAAAATAAAATTACAGAAATTTATTGGCACTTAGAGCAGAAAAAAAAAATTATCAGGAAAACAGCGAAATTAGGTTCGAGAAAGGCACCCCACAATGCTTTTTCCAAAACCGATCAACTCTCTACCGAATATATCCAGCTCCGGATAAGCTGTGTCCAATTTGTTAAAATCGCGAAGAATTCGAACGAGAGGTGCCTGAAGTCCTAGGTTGGTTTTGGCAGAAGGAATTTGAAAGATATTGTTGATTTTAAACCTAGCGAATAAGTAAGGGACGACAATTTTGATATCCTGTAAGAGGTCACTGCTCTGTATATCGTTATTGAGCAATTTATGCAAGAAGGTAACACCAGCTAGAGTTCTCCGATTGTACAGAGATAACATATTAAATTTTTTAAGTCGTTGATGGTACGGGTGTCTATGTGAAAAATTTCTGCTTATGAAAGCAAGGTGTCGCGTAAAAGATCTTTGAATGCTTTCAACGCGTTGCGAATCGATTTCATATAGTGGATTCCATATAATACTGACATATTCAACATGACTGCGCACCAGAGCGTTGTACAAAATTGTTTTAGTCGATAATTAATAGTTAATTAATACTTCTCTGACTGTCATGCCTAAAAGTGCAGGCCGTTTCTCGAGACATGCCACACTTAACGATATCAAACGTCGTTCATCCTCCATCGTGCCAAGTCTTCTTGAGCCGACTGGTATTGCAAGAGACCGGACGCTACGAGTTTGATTACATGGCCCATCAGACCGGGTGCTGGTATGGGATGCAACCTGTCAGACACGCTGGCCCCTTCCCATTTACATGGCACCAACATCACAGCTGGGGCGACTTGTGAAGCGGCTGAAAAGGCTAAAGCATGCAAATACAGGGGTCTAGGCTCCGAATATGATTTTTTTCCATTCGGTGTCGAGACCCTCGGTCCGTGGGGTCCAAGCGCTATAAGGCTTTTTAAGGAAATAGCACAAAGGTTTGTCGACATCACAGGAGACCGAAGATCTGGCAGCTACCTCGGACAAAGATTTAGTCTAGCTATTCAAAGGGGAAACGCTACCAGTATCTTCGGAACCTTTCCTAAAGGGTATAAATAGGATGAGAATAGGGTCTTGTGTGATATAAAATTTTGGATTATTTCGGTTATAAGTCTGTGTTGAGTAATGTTTTCTTTAATAATATTTTAAGGTTTTGTTTTATTTTGTTGTGAAGCTATCTGAAATGCTTTCTTTTTTAGCTTTGGGAAATGCCCTCAAATTAGTTGTTCATTTATTGAAATACAAAATTAACAATTTTATTTGTTTATGTGGTAAACATGACCACATATAATATGAGGTAGGATAAACCAAAATCCTCCTGGCACCCACATTTATATATTTACTAGCTGACCGGCCAAACGTCGTTTTGCCATATATATCATTTATAATAAAAAATAGGGGTTGATTGTAGAGGGATGAAAGTTAGGGGTTTGTATGTATTTTTTAATGTTGTATCATAAAAAAATAAAAACAGAAAAGAATATCTTTAAATAAAAAAAAAATATTTAGGGGTGGACTACCCTTAACATTTAGGGGGATGAAAAATAGATGTTGTCCGATTCTCAGACATACCCAATATGCACACAAAATTTCATGAGAATTGGTCGAGCCGTTTTGTGTCATTCTGTGACACGAGAATTTTATATATTAGAAGTTAATTATAAGATTTAGTTTTATATATTTTAATTATTGTAATTTGCTAGCCTACTTGTTTGTGGTCCTTTTTATAAATAAGTTTCCTAATATGTGCTAATTTGTATTATTTAATATTAAAAACCCATAACAAGGGACTCCTTTTAATAATATATTTTAGTTATTTTTTAAGATTAGTTATTGTTTTTCTGTTATAAATTATATGCATATTAATTTTTAGTAAGAAGATTATATCCAATATCATAAAATGTACAAGGAGAATTTATACGTATAAGAAAAAAATGATATTTGTGAAAATTTACGTCAAAAATGCATTTAACTCAATTAGCAGGGCCACCATGTTTACAAAGGGACTTGAAAACACCAAAAAAACATTCTAGAAATATAATATTATCTTTAACAGTGTCATATTTTACTATTAATCTAAACAAATCAATTTTAAAAATATATTACATTGGCTTAAAGTAAGGGTAAAGTCTTTATTTGAGATTTTTATTTACATGGAATTTTTAATATCCTATTAATATGTTTTTAGTTTTTGCTTCGTTACAAATCTGATATACGTGAAGTATAAAACAGCTACGACTAACACCAATAAAAGCAGTAAGAGAGATACTAATTTTAGTACAAATTCTACTTCATAGTACTCAATCCAGGACATATTAGCATTCGCAGATCGAAGGTGCTTCGCGCCTCCATGGCGCAGCACATACTCTGTCCACCATACTGCGCGATCTAACGCACTCTGTGGGTGATCCTCCATGAGTATCCGGAGTTTTACCATGTTATCCCTGTAACTGTAAAAATATTCTACTTTAGATTTAAGGAAGTTTATTCTTATTAAAACATAAAAGTAAAATATATCACACCACCGTTGTATGCAATTATTGCATTAGAGTCCATCTACCAAAAAACCTTTGCAGGCGTATTCGAAACTGGTTTTCTGCTACTATTTCCTGTAAAGACTAGCTCCGAAATAGGTTATATTTTTGCGGTTATAGTACTTCATTAAACTTCAATGCGTGTTGTATATTAATACAGCTGCTTAATGTTCAAGAAGAAAGAAGTAAGAATAGGATAAAAAAGAGGTTGTTTATTAATTTATATTGTAGAACCCGAACATGTTAATTTTACTATTTGAAGCGATACCTGACACTTCTATCAAATATAATAAATGTGATTTTACTAAAGAATGGTATATTGTTATTCGAACTGTTTTTGGAAGTTTAATCGATTTATTTAACTCGCCGAAACTTGAAGGGAATTACGAGGATACGTAAAATTACGTTATTAATTACTAAATACGATGGTTCCAATTTACTATCCATTAATCAATATGATATCAGAAAGATTGATTATAAGAGCACTGTTACTTAAAGATTTTAATTAATAACAAAATACTCATTACTGTGAGGGTCCAAAATTTCCCTCAAGACCTTATGGACAAAAAATTACAGATCTTTAATCTAATTCTATCCTTTAAAATTTACTAATACATACCTCGAATCATTTATAACAGTATGAATAGCTGTTTCTAACTCTTCTTCAGTGAGGGTCTCCATTTCCAGTTTTTTACCAATTTTGAAATAAACATGTTTTTCTAAATTATACCACTGGTCTCCAAGCATCGGCAGCCCTATTGTTGGTACTCCAGCAGTAATAGCCTCGTCAGTGGACTGCAAACCACCTTGCGTGATGAATAGTTTTACATTTGGATGGCCTAAAAGATGTACAAAATTACTTTAATATGAATAAAAAAAAACATTACTACAATAATTATTATACTTGCTATCTAAAGCGATATATATACTTGAACTACTAAAGCAAAATAAAACCAGTTAATATTGATTTTGTTAAAACAATAAGCTGAACTTTATTTTATTTAAAAGTAATTTTATGGAACAAATTTAGACTTCTGCTACATTGAGTTTAAAAAAAACTTATTAACGTATTTAAATTCCTGAGAATGATTTTATTTAATGTTTAAAAGGTTATATTTACTAGACGGAGGGAACTTCATTACTTACTTAATAAATCTGATTGTGGCAGCCATTTTGATATCTTGATGTTTTCCGATTTACCAGGTAGTTCTGTTTTTTCCCATTTCCATAATACGTCGTACTTTAATCTAGCAAACACCCGAACAAATAATTGTATCCAATCAGGAGGTAGTACTGAAGAGTGAGCGTTGGAACCAAAACTTAAGTAAATCACACCGTTTTTAGATGAGTCGAGATAATTTTGAAGATCCTGAAAAATATAGTTATTTGTTAGAAGACATTTAGTAGTTAAAATTGTAAAGAAGTGACACGCCCTGGATTTGCATAGGCAACCG
The DNA here is from genome assembly GCA_905332375.1 of Pieris macdunnoughi. NCBI lineage: Eukaryota > Metazoa > Arthropoda > Insecta > Lepidoptera > Pieridae > Pieris > Pieris macdunnoughi. The sequence continues at coordinate 1,361,800 of CAJOBZ010000067.1, read as the reverse complement.
TAACCCGTAAACCTTGAAAAATTATTTACATAAAGTGTTGCTTTCACAATTCAAGAAACAGAAACCTAGGTTTTCTTCTTTTCTTCTATATCTTCTACGGGGAAGTTCAAAGAATAAAAAAAATATTTGAATTGGCCAAGCCGTTTTCGAGTTATGCGTCTAGCAATTCATTTTTAATTATATTGAATAATTGCTTTTATTAATTATTTTGAATTTAAAATACACTTTAAACAACAAACAGGTTTTTATTATTCTCTAGGTTTATTACGGCGTATTTCAGTACTTACCGTAGGTAAGGCTTTCCTTTGGTTTTTATAAATACCCCAAATTGGAATGATGTTAGGTGGCAGAGGTTGGTTACTAATCCACATTGGATGAACGTTCAAAAACATCATATCAATATTCTTATTTAGTTCATTAAAATCAGGAACTTTTTTCCCCAAAAGCTGTCTCCATAGATCACGATCATCTTTTTCCATTGTTGACCACAATGTTCGAAACCAATAGTTTCTGTATAACTCTTTAGCTTTCTCCCAAAATGTAAGATTATATGTTCTTTGTTGCACTAGTTTTGGAAACAAAAACGGGTGCGTTGCAGCACCTACAGCAATATCTTCATTTCCAAACATACCGAATGAACTTATTAATATTACCGGAGCTTTAAATATGTGAGAATAATAATAAGCTTGTGTTTGCCAGGCTTCGATGAATATCAAATCAAATTTTTCTTGTCTGTTGTATAAATCTTGGACTTGCTGATGCCTAAATTGAGCAGCTGCAACGTTAGGATTAATAACTGTAAAACTTTTCATCTGTGCGAACATATCATCTTTCCTTCCAAATTTGACACCGTGTGTAAAAGCATCCATCCAGATTTTGTATGATATATCATGAACATCTATCTCTGTAAAATTCTCCGGAGACTTGGTGGTAGAGTATATCGGATCTGCTGTTATGATTGTTAGATCATGTCCTCGTCTTGCTAATTCTTGCATTAATGGTCTAAACACAACTTGATGGCTTACAGATGGAGTTGGTAATACCGCGAGAATCCTCGCTGTATTTGCTATCGTCAATACATATGATAATACCAAAACTGTTAGTGTATACATTTTTAAATGACTAAATCTGTTGTCACTGACTACTGCTTCACTTTTTATACTACGATACCATTGCGTTAGACTGCCCTTTTATATGGACAAGATCACGTCGTTAAGAGGTGTTTTATTTTTGGCATTATCTTTACCGCAGATAGCAAACGGCGTTATATTTTATTTTGGATTAATTATTTCCTCATTCATTATGAATGATAACAAAATTTTAGCTTATGTTGCGGATCATCGCGGAAATTCTACGACATCTACATCTTTATTAATAACACAAAGTCCATGCGTCGGATTGTCTGTCTAACGTCTTGATTTGAGGACTGACAGTAAATATAAGTATTAAAGTAATATTTTTGTAGAATTTCCTTAGTAAGTGCGCATTTAATTCTCGCCACTCGTACGATAAAGAACAACATCGATCACGAAATACACAAAAATGTGAAGCCCAGATCGAAAACGGTTGTAGGCTGGTGTTCTTGTTATAAATCTACCTTCATTTATAAATGATATTTTGATTCGTAACAATATTATTATGCACTATGCAAGAAGTAAAATTTTTATAAAAATACTAAACAGTAAACAGCAGAATCAAGGTGAGATAGGTCTGTAGTTATTGAAATCGTTTATTTACGTAGACGGACTATGGTATAGACCAGGCATCAGCGTACAGCTTGTGAGATAGCGAATGATTGACATAACTTCATAATGTATAGTATGCCACTAATATTGTCGTATTTACAGTTTTAATTCATTGAATATTGCTTATTATTGACCAAAATACACATTCGAATGAATAATTCTTGAACAAAGTTACTGAGTCGTGACAAAATAAGCTACTTACCGATGAAAGGTTATATTTGGTTCTTTACGTTCACTATAGCTTTTACAGCCAATTATGCAACAATTCACCATGACTGACACTTTAAATACACCTCTTATAATATAATATATATATTCCCATCTTTAAGGGTTTGACTTGGGTTTCACAGATTTATCAGTAAGCGGAAAAACCTTGTTTACCACCAAGGGCTCGGTGATAAACAAATAAAACCCGATACGCAAATAGAGACAGAAAACTGGTACTCTGTTTCGCTCGCACTTAAGTATTTCACGTTAATGCCTTCTCTCTTTAGTTATTATTGTTATTTTAGAAGCTCATCTAGTTCTATACTCTATCTACGTTTATTTAGGATAAACATATGACATAGTGTCATTATTGTAATTGTAATTTTGTCACTTCTGTCATCGTGATACCTATTCATGTCGTCATTATCTGAATTCGTTCTTATCTATGACCGTTCCTTAGGTCAAAACATACTTTGCATTAGTCAGCATTTTATGTTAATATGCTCTATACAAGAATGCAATATGAGAAGTATAAAAAGATTAAGCAGTAAACAGCACAATCACGGTGAGATAAATCTGTAGCTTCTGAAATTGTTTATCCTATCTCATTGTTGTAATTGTAATTTTGTCATCGTGATATTCATGTCGTCATTATTTCTTATCTATGAACGTTCATTCGCTCAATATATTTAAATTATTACTTTGCATTAATCAGCATTTAATGGCAAGATATTAGTTTTTATATTTCATAGAGTGGAATAGTTATTAACTTAATATAACAAAATACACATTTTCTGATGCGTAAGAAAATAACGTAGATAAGACGTGTTTTATTAACATTTGGCTGTATATTAATGTTTGTAATTTGGCTTGGTGCAAACTCATTTCTACGTCAGAAAAAAATATATTTTACTAGTAGACTCGGCCAAGCGTTGCTGTGGCTAAGGTTTTTGTTACATTACATAGTAGTAAACTATCCAAGGGAAACAGTAAGAGTCATGGGCACGAAAATGCTTCTTTGGTGGTTATGCCATTAAATAGTAGCTTATGTGAAACGTTGGTTGAACAACACAGCGCCATCTGTTAAAATTGTGACTGTCAAATAATCAACAGATAATTTGCAATAAAATAATATTGCGGCTATAAATTAGGATGTAAGCTATCCTATCTTTTAAGTTGGATCAAACTGCACACGGTGTGCAAATTTAATTTAAAATCGGTTAAGTAGTAAGTCCATCGCGGGCAAACAACATGACACGTGATTTATATATATTAAGATTAAGCACAAAAGGTGATCAACCAGCCGTGTCTGATACACGTCATTGATTTCTTTAAGACAAGCAAGTTTCCATACATTGTTACACTACGTACGAACAAGGTCACTAGTAATATTAAATTCCATTAATTAGAGGCAATAATCGCTTGTACCTAGTTACCTACCTACCTGAAAGTTGCCAATACTTTATTGCTTTTCGAAGTAATTTCCGTTCCTCTCTACGTATACACATTGTCGCATTCGATGGAACCACTGAGAAAAGCAGTGGGCCCATTCTTCCTTAGGGTCTCTTCTATGGCATTTTCGTACGCTTTCACCGCATCTTTAGGGCACGTAAAGCGAATACCTCGAATTTTATCTTTAGTTCTTGGGAATAAATGAAAGTCGCAGGGCGCCAGGTGAGGACTGTATGGCGGATGACTCATTATCTCGACACCTGCCATAGTCAAATATTCAACAGTTCAAAGAGTTCTAAAATTGAAATTCATAAAAGTTTTCATTAGCAATGTTTCAACTGGCCAGTTCTAAACATATTCAGTGTTACCCACGTTTTATCAACGCCATACGCGTTATTTTACCCATTTTAAACTAAAGACTTAACTAACATAAAATAATACAGTATATTTAAATTCAACACAACATTGGTTGGTGATATTTATTTTCGTTATTGTCTTTAAATTTTTACGAAGCGGCCAACTGTACCTGGCTCGACTTACTGGTTACAAGAACATATTTTTAAATTTTAATACTTTATTTATATTTTATGATAAATGAATGTAATAATTTTAATTTTTTTAAATTATTTCTATTATTATTTTGTAGGTTAAGAAAATTGTGTAGACTGTAGTATGTGTAATGTAGGTATATAATAATTTAACGATGATATTATAGACCAATGTTCTTTATCATAATTTATTACTAAATATCACAATTTATTTTTTCATTATTTATATTTTATATTTGTTGATGAACATTTTACTCTTTTAATTAAGAAACTAGGAAGGTAGTAATACGTCTCGATTCTGATGGTAAACGTTATATATAAATGTCCCCCGTATATTTATAGCAAAACATTATATCACGCTGTCTGTAGTCTGGACTCTAAATCTTATCCTAAGGGCGTTATCACACTGGCGATTAGCAAGCTATTTGAAAGCGACGCGATTGCGCAGCGTGACGCCACGACGACGCTTCCTCTCATATTCGTCGTTGCATCTGCTTTCGCTTTCGCTTCCTGCGTCTTCGAAGTAACAAATCCAGCAGTAGTGTTTCCTCGTCAGAATTCATTTTGCTACTGAGTGTACAAAACGCGGTCGGTACGCCGCGAGTTCGCGTCCTCGTCGCGGCTTGCACGCTTCGCAATCGCGTCGCTTACAAGTCGCTCGCTAATCGCCAGTGTGTTATGGCCCTAAGATATAAGTGCGAGATGCAAAATTTCCGCACCTAACAAGTTTAATTGTTCGTCAAAACATTCCCAAGCTGTTTTGAATCTAATCTAAAATTGTGTAGCGGTCAAAGTCGTGTGAACTGAATACCAAGTACTTGAAAATTAGTTGTTTGCCAGCATTTGACGCTTGATTTTAACACCGTTAAATACAAAGTTTGTGTGATGTATTTCGTGTTTATCAATGGCTAGCTGGAGATAGCACAGATGCTCTCTACTCCATAACTTTGTTTATAGAATCCAACATAAAACAACTTAAAAAAAAACACCAAAACATTTCGCTTGCCGTAAAGCACTATGACGACTGTTTTAAAGTTTTTAACTTCCTCGGGCGATGTAATTTTTTTCAAAATAAAAAAAACACAGGATGTCTTTATTCTACGGAAATATTAATTAAACACGTTTACCTTACCTTAATTTGGTCTTCAGTTTAATTAGATAAATTACTGTAATCTATATTTTTTTACTATTTATTCAATTTTGCTAGTTTTCTACGTATATTAATGAATGATACTAAGGCTAATTAAAACCAGAACTAAAATTAGTTGTTGTTATGTATATAGAAATACCTCCATAAATATGGAAATAATATCGTTACCAAATAATATAACAAATTCATTATTATCATATTTGCTTACTACTATATTATTTTATTTACAATCAAGTATACAGTATTTACAATTTTCTTAACCTAAATAATAATATTAAAAATTATTAAAAAGAAAGTAAAAAATTTTTTAAAAAGTTTGGCCCCTGTGGCAGTGTACCTTTATCTCTAGCAGCATTTCCTCGCTGTATTGCTTACTTATGTCCACATTCACAAAAAGGTCTTGGTTCTGTGTTACTTAATAAAATAAAAATGATATTGATATGTATTAAAAACACCATCGGTGTTCAAGTATGAATAATTGCACAAACATATTATACTAGCACATCTTTATTAAAGAAAAAGAATTCGAAAAATCGCTGCACATCTCCGTGACTTTCCGTAAAAGTTTTACCCTCAAGCGCCGAAAGAAGTTTCACTTCAAAAATACCTTTCATTTAATATATATTTGTATATGTTATGTATCTAGTATCCTAGTAATAATAGAATTACAGCACATTTTAATTTTCCAGAAAAAAAAATAGATTTCGCTATTATGACTTTCTTCCCCGGCGCAAGCGATATATAATTATTTCGTTTGCACCCACTTTGAACAGTTACACAACACAAATTTTAAAAAAAATGGTGCGTGTTCTTATGTACGCGCGTAAGAAGTTATACTTCTTTGGCTTTCTTTATTTTTTTAAATATTAAATAATTAATAATAAATATTTAGCGTTAATAATTTAACAATATTTAATATTTAGTATATTATTCAATTATTAATTAATATTAATAATAATAATTATTCATTATTTTATTATATTATTAATTGAATTAAATACCTAGGTATGTTTCATAACTTTTTAACTAAGTAACAATAGATCTTTATGAAAAAGCATTGCTAAATTTCTTTGAAAAAATAATTAAAACTCCTTTATTTGTTTAAAAGGTACTACAAATGTCATTATAGTCATTCAAAATTCTCAGCATAGCTGCTAACGTCACGCATATTCTATTTCTTTTTACTTGTAGATTGTCTTATTCCCATCTCGCTCGCGCATGCTCGGCGCCTATACTGATAATTTTGTGTCACGGTGCGCGCGCATCGTAAAATTTCACTCTCATGAATTTTTCATAACGCGCCTAAAGAAGTATAACTTCAAAAGACAACAAAAATTAATGATAAAAAGAAGTATAGCAATATAACAAATAACACCGCAATCTATAAGGAATTTAGTGTCAGTCATGAGTTCTAACGTCTCTTCTTAACTGTGTTGGCATTTGTAATTGACGCACGTTAAATAGTTGATAAAATTATCACATGCATATAAAAAAAAATATCAGTGGCGCTACAACCCCTTTAGGTCTTGGCCTCAGATTTCTGAATCTGTTTCATGATCATTTTATATCTAGTAGGTGATCAGCCTTCAGTGTCTGACACACGCCGTCGACTTTTTGGGTCTAAGACTTTTCGAGCAAATGTTAAATTCGCACATAGAAAGAAAGTCCATTGGTGCACAGCCGGGGATCGAACCTACGACCTCAGGTATGAGAGTCAAACGCTGAAGCCACTAGGCCAACACTGCTCTTTCACTTCCATATCCAACACGACCAAATTTCATGATATCAAAAGCTGGACCATTAGTTTCTCGAGCTATGACTCTAAAAAATCTAAAGCTCCTATAAAAGTGCGAAAAATAGATTTAAATTATGTGACACAATTTCAACGCCTCTAGGCGAGTAGTCAATAAAAAAGCCTGTGGCGCTACATTTTAGGTATGGGCCTCAGATCTGTCTGTTTAGTGGTTAATTGTTGTTTCAAATAAGCATGTAGGTGATCAGCTATTATACACAAAAGCAAAACCGGAATACACATTTAAACATAAAACACAACAACAATTATCACCTACTTATGCCTGATACATCCTGTCTACTTTTTGTGTCGGTTTCCTCACGATATTTTTCATCGTACTACCAAGTGTTAATGTCAATGAATATAGTAAAAGTATTATTTGTTGTAAAGTTTGAATAGTATTGTAATAAATATTTTAATGAATGTGTTAGTTTCGTATATAAACAACATAAATTATACCAATTTTTAAATAATGTATGAATTATTATGTATGTATTTTTATTGTGTGATCGACGTTGTATATTTTATTTTCCCCGCAATCTCCAATCGCGCTGTTAGGTGAATTTGCTTCAGAAGCCCAACATCTCATAGCAATGGTGTTTATGGCACAATTAGTAATTGTTAGAAGTTTGGACAATGTGAGATATACAAGTGTCTGAATGGTTGCATGCGTAAAGAAAATGATTGTATATCTATAAACACGAATTTATTAATTGCTTTCCAGCTATAAACTCAAATTTATTAATTACTTTCCAGCTATAAACTCAAATTTATTAATTGCTTTCCAGCTATAAACTCAAATTTATTAATTACTTTCCAGCTATAAACTCAAATTTATTAATTACTTTCCAGCTATAAACTCAAATTTATTAATTACTTTCCAGCTATAAACTCAAATTTATTAATTGCATTCCAGCAATCGTGATCATAGCATTTAAACTTAGCGCTTATCTGTTATATAATTTTAATTTACATATGTAGTACATAAAGAAAAATTATGGGAATATTGTTATTATTCAACGGAAAAACGTTTACCCCGAGGTCCCCGAAACCTATACAGTTAAAATGTTTTCCTGTTGTGCACAAGACGGATGTGGTATTTCCTTGCGAATTTTCTATTGAGGAACCCCAGTGAATATTACATAAGCATTTGCTTAGCTGTTTGTCGTATTTATTATCGCAGTTTGTCATTGCAATCTGTTTTTCCGTTGTTTAATTTTCTTGTTTTCCGGTATTCGTAAAATATGAGTTTGGATTAAGATACAAATTTTAGAGCGCGTTTAATTGTATTCTTTATTTAAAAAAGGGGCGCTATAGCTGTTGGCCTGAGATTTCTTTATCTGTGTCATTATGTGCTTCTTCTAATTAAGCCAGTGAGTGAGCAGTCTTCTGGGCCTGACACGCCGTAGTGGTTTTGGGTCAAAGGCATAGTACGGACGAGTATTGAAGCAGACACAGACAGAAAAAGAATACTGGACAGTCAGGGCTTGAAACTGGCTTGGCACTGGTCCAAAACTATGAAAGTTATAGAAAAATGTTTATTAGCACTTAGCCAGCGTAAATTATCAATAATATTTTATGGACATTTTTAAAACGTCAAAGATATTGCACAAAACTTCAAGCTGAGCACCTTAGAACATTTCTGTAAAATTATATCGTAAAATACGTCCGCATACGCTACTCGGTTTATGCGAGTACTCGATATAAATCCGTCAAAACAATAAGTGAATGTCGTAAAAAATCCATCGGAATTGTGCTATACTAATGACAATAGATGGCGCAACGTCATTTCAGTTTCTTAATACCACAATTGCTGAAAAAACAAGATATGTAAATAAATTCGTTTTTAACTTAAGTTTACATTTATTAAATAAAAAAAATTGCACGTAACAATCGGTTTTGTTATGCTCTGTTAGGGTGCGTCCACATCTGGCGAATGCGCCGCGAATGTGCAGCTCGCAAGCCGTTTGCGAGCTGCACGCGTGCAGTCATGGCAATGGTTTGGTTTGCCTCTTTAGCGCAACTCATGCAAGGCTCATAAAAGGTGTGCGCACTCAATTCTCGCGCTTACAGTTCTGTTTACCGGCGTGGGCGGAAGGAAGACTAACAAAAATGCACGCGCGCAGTTCGCAAACGGCTCGCGAGCTGCACGTTCGCGGTGCATTCGCCAGATGTGGACGCATCCTAATTTATTTCATATGCTTGACGCAGATATACGAGTATTAGGTTATGCTACGGTCACACGCGCGCCGTGCAGCCCGTCCCGGGCCGGCGGACATTCAAGCTGTTCACGCGCACGCCGACACTAAACCGACACTTGCCCGATTCGCGGCATTCACGTTCACAAGCGCGTTCACGGGCTCGGGCGTACCGTTTACATGCTCGTGAATGTGAATGTGCACGTTGAATGTAGAGTTGAACGCGCGCGTGTGAACCTAGCATTAAACTTATGATTTAAATGGTAACAGTTTCTACTGTCATGATTATTATTTAGTTTAATAATAATCAGTGGCGCTACAACCTCTTTACATCTGGGGCTCAGATTTCTGAATCTGTTTCATAATCACTTTTCAATCTAATACGCAAGTAGATGCTCAGCCTTCAGTGACTGACACACGCCGTTGACTTTTTGTGTCTAAGACATGTCGGTTTATTCACGATGTTTTCGTTCACCGTTCGAGAATGTTAAATGCGCACATAGCAAGAAAGTCCATTGGTGCACAGCCGGGGATCGAACCTACGACCTCAGGGATGAGAGTCGCACGCTGAAGCCACTAGGCCAGCACTGCAATTGGTTAGTTTACATTCTTTAATATTAGTATAAGTTGTGTTAGCATAAGTTAGATTTCTTTTTTAGTGGTCTATTTTTGATATGAAACATCTATAGCCGCACGTAAAACCGATTTCTGGCGTGGCGACGCATGCCGTGGCGACGCTATATGATGGTATATATATAAAGTCTATAAAAATTTGAGGTCGGTCAAGCTCTATTATATATATATTGAACTTTTATACTTAGGTGCGAAGGTAATAAGTTTCTTTCGTATCTCGATTCAAGGAAAAAATGTTCGTAACACGCAGATATTATGGGCTATTTTAACACGTGGATTTTAACGAATATAACTATTACCGAAGTCACTGATTAAACGAATTAAGTAGTCACGATTTGAAATAAATTCGTAAATTTTTGTATTTAATGAAAATAAATGTTTATTCAATAAATAGTCATCGTTATCTGGAAAAAATCTTAATATTTTATTTTATCATTATGACATATTTAGTTTCTATCACAATCGGTTCTTTTCTGCATATTACTTTTACAAAACACACATCTGCCAGGCGTCCCATGACGGCTCACATTTTTGGATGGTAAAAACCACCTCCATGTTTTTTCCATTTCTCTTTGTCTTGAGCAACATTCATCCAGTTTTCCTCGTTAGTTTTGTAATGTCATCTGTCCATCTTTTCTTTTGTCGTCCTATACATCTCTTTCCAGTAGGTACGTTCAGTCTGACATTATTATTTAAGCAGTACTCTATTACAAAAAACATCAGTCATCATACAACCGTCGTATCATATGGTATGGTCGAAGTCTAATTTATATGTAAAAAAATTGTCAAACAAACAACAAGAACAATTTATATTACACGAGCATGAAGCCTACATAAATCATAATTACGAAGTTCATTGACTCCGCAAACATGTACAAACTCATCCATGACATCCCTTATAAATATTTCAGGGCAATTTCCTCCCAAACTTCCAGTAAATAAGCCTTGTATTCGCTCGGGGATTTTAAGGAACTAATTTGGACAGTATTATAAGCTCCTTTTTGATCAAATCAAGGATGTAAAAGTTTGCGAAGACCTTGAAACAAGAATAATTACCATACTAAATAACTACGTGATTTTATATTAATACTTTACATTGCTTGCTCATCTCAGTAAATTATTTGAATTTATTTTGTATTGAATAGACCATTCATCGATGAAAACTATATTTGTGCGATATAACGTGCGTGATAATAATATAGTAATAATAGATTTCGGGAATATAGGAGAATCCTTGAACCCTTTAAAGCAGTGGCGTAACTATACGGTCTGGGGCCCGTGGCAAATCTTTCTATGCAATTATTTTGATGGGGACCTATCAGTAAAAATCGTCACGTTGTACTCAGTTTTATTTTAATAAACTTCGAGATTTTCAGCGTACCTACTCAATGGCCATAGACTCTCTTAGGCGAGAGGGAATGGTCTGTAGTCCTCACGTTAGCCCAATTGGAGACTTCATATTCATCCATAGAACATAATATCTCTTGGGCAGGGGCCCTCTTGGGTCGGGGGCCCGTGGCATTTTGCCAGCCCTGCCACCCTATTGTTACGCCACTACTGTAAAGTATAAACTATACTAATATTATAAAGAATTAAGTTTGTGATGTTCGCGGTGGTCTCTAGACCAACGAACCTCAAAGTCAAATTCAAATTAATTATTTCAATTAGGCCTATTAAAAAGGCACTTTTGAAAGTCAAAATTACAGGATGAAAATATAAAAAATTGACGCTAGTTGCCCCTACCAAAAGGTAGTTTAATATGGAGAAGAATGGGCAAAAATTTTTTAAAATAGTTTTTACAATATTTTGCTTACATTTATTTGATAATTATATGTGAAGAACAAAAAAAAGTAGTATACTTAATAGTTATTTTATGTAGATACATGGTACATAATGATACAGTAGAAAATTATATTTTTTACAACTAATTTAGTAATAAAACAAGTATTTGAAATCATGACACCATAACCTCACAGACGATTTTCACACCTCATCAGATCGTTATTAGAGAGACGCAAGCATTCAGGCGTAACTCAACCATTTATTGCTAAACAGTCATCAACGGATGGCTTTATGCAAACATGCAATATTTATTCTAGATACAACCTTATACTAAACTGAAACAAAAGTTTAATATAAATATTTTCCTGTCTTATATTTACTTGGGTAATATTCCGACATTATCTGCCTGAAAACGTGTTGCAACATTTCGTTTCAAACAACAACACAAGAAGTTGTACCATTCGTTGTGACAGTCCTTAATTTATGTATATTTTGCATAGCCTTACGCATTTATGCTGATAGCTGTGAAACCATGCAAGAATCCATTGCATTCTTGATTGAGAAATTTGTCAACATCCACTGAAAAACGTCAAAAAAATCTACACTACCTATTATAAAGGGGAAAGATTTCACTGTTGATAGGATTAAGTAGGCTGCAAAACTAATGGACCGATTTGAAAAATCCTTTCACCACAATCCCTTATAAACATGATCATTTCAAAGTTAGGGGATCCGTGTGAAAATTTTGATAAGCGATAAAAATCACGTACGCTACGAAAACTCTTGACAATAGAGCATGTGCTACAGTTTTATATATAGATATAGATGTCTTGTACATTTATATCTATAAAGTCTGCAATATAATTATGTCTAACTAAATAAAATAAATATCCATGACTGTATCCATGTTAAGCCGTTTATTTTATTTTATAACGACCGGTTCTATATTCTGCTGAAAAATTTCATTGAATTTAAAATCATCAGCCTTCTTTCCAAATCGAAACAATTTCTCCAGAAAATAAAAGTAAGTCCTCCGATCTACAGGCGGTACCTATATCACGGAACCTGTTAATTCTTATACTAGATTTTACTTCTTATACTAGATTAAACTTCTTATACTAGATTAAACTTCTTATACTAGATTAAACTTCTTATACTAGATTAAACTTCTTATACTAGATTAAACTTCTTATACTAGATTATACTTCTTGGGCTAGATAACATTTTGTTAGTCTTCTGCATAATACCGTCTTAAATAACGGAAGCGCATAAAGCCACAACGGCGCGTGATAGCTAACGTGTCAGGGAATACATTATGTAGCTTGTAGCCGAGTCTGATGGAGTTCTAGAGGGTGGTTAAGAATTAATGTAAAAGTACATTAAAGGCACTTCATTATTTGATTCTTATTAGTATTGTAAGATTTCTAAGTAATATAGTAGTATATAGAACCTGAGTAAAGGTCGGCAACACACCCACTAAAAGTGGATGTCTATGGGCTGCGATGACTGCCCTTTTTGGGCGACCCGCAAGTTCGTCTGCACCCCTATTATATAAAAAAAGTAAATAAAAAATAATAATAAACGTTTAATCGACTCAAAAATATATCAAAGTATACTAAATAATAACTTAAAATACAGAGAATACTCAAAAATTCATTGAAGATAAAGTGCCGTTAGGTACTGAATGGGAATTTACTCAGTATATATATTTTTTCTTTATATTACAAAATGATATAATATAATCTATGATATGATATATATGAATTTCAATATTACATTAGAAAACGGCTGTGGTTTTTACACATGAATCCATAGCAGTCTTGTTTAGTAGCGCGACAAATTCATATTAAAGTAGTTTTTAATTTACTGTTTATGTTGGTTAGCGTCAGGCTATCTAATATCTGACTGGGTAGACCATTTATTATATGACAGACCATGGCAGACCCTGGGTGATAGGCAGACATTACTCGAAGATAGTATAAAAACATTCATAATGAACGATAAGATTGATAAATAAATTACAATAAATTACTTTCAAAATAACCTCAATAATTATAAATAATATACATAAAAACGCAAGAAGCCTGTGGCGCTACAACCTTTTAGGCCTGGGTCTGTCGTTTATGTATCTTAGGCAAGTTGCAGCCTTCTGTGCCTGATACACGAAGACTTTTTCATCTAAGTCATGCCTTGGTTTCCTCACGATGTTTCCATTCACTGTACAATCCAGTGTTAAATGCCCCAGCCGGGAATAAAACCCACGGCCTCCGGGATGAGAATCACACACTGAAGCCACTGGTAAATGAAATATAAAGCAGAACCAATAGAATCATTAACTGTAAATTTGACAAGCATATTATAACGTCTTCCACGGTTATAAATGCGAATTGATTACATTACAGAACAGTTGTGGTCAGGGAGTACACAGACAGATGTACTAATTTCAAACTAAGTTACTATGACTTCAATATATTCCGCACTGTTCAAATAAGAATATCATAGAGAATTATGACAACTCATTGGTCTAGTGGTTAGTACCCCTGACTGCGAATCCATGGGTCCCGGGTTCGATCCCCGGTTGAGACGAACATCGATGTGATGAGCATTTGGTGTTGTGCTTAGGTCTTGGGTGTTTAAATATGTATTTATATGTCTATCTATCTATAATATGTATCTATATCCGTTGCCTAGTACCCATAACACAAGCTTCACCAGCTTAGCATGGGACTAGGTAAATTGGTGTGAATTGTCTATAAAAAAAAAAATTGATAGATACAATGATATGACTAAATGTTTATATGACATACCGCTGTGCATGTAAAATAAAAGGAATATGTAAAGAAAAAACTTTTTTACCGGATTGAAGTTATGTATTATTATAAATTTACAATAATTTTAAATTTATCCGACGTTTCGCGTGCTTTACGTGCGGTAAAATCCAGTAAAAAAGTTTTTTTTTAAATGTGTAAAGGTAATGTCAAAAAAGAGAACACTAGGAATATGTAAATTACTAAAAATCCTGTTTCCCGATACGAACAAACTGAGGTAAAATTAAACGTTTGAGAATGTTGAACCCCAAGAGGAATGATTGTATATTCAGTGTACTTAAGCTCAAGGCTTCCTCATTACAATTAATTTAATCAAATAAATATACTATTTAATTATTGTATTTTTATTGAAGATTTTGAAATAGCGTACGGTGACAATACAGAAACAGTGTATTGTGCGACTATCTTCTCACATATATATTTGTATGTTAACAAATTTACCCCGATATAGCAACATGCCATGTATAATTAAAATCGCATAAGTTTGGCATACAAAATAATAATTGAATTACATATGCTTAACGAAGCTATGTGCACAAAACTGAGTTTAAAACTCGAGTCACCAATCTTCTACGAAACAGCTTTTCCTAAAAAACAGATTAAAGAGATTGAATTGAACTGGATTCTATGAAAAAACTATTTTGGGGCAGAGATACAAAACGCAATTCTAAATGGTATTCGACTTTCAGTTTGGAAGAGCAATGTTTTGTAATTGGATAAAGTAACAACAGCAAAATTATTATAAACTATTTATAAATTGTTTTTAGTTGACACGGAGCTAATTTTGGTAACTTCATAGAAATACTATACTATACTTCATATATATTATACTCAAGTAATACTTGAATCGTTTATTTTAGTTAAATCTGCTGAATACTAACATTTGTATATGTGATACAACGAAGAGCCTTCACTATTATCATCTACGAGAAAATCTATAGTAATATTATAAAAAGGAAACATATGTTTTTGTATGTATGTCTGTAATGTTTTCACACAAAAACTACTGGACCGAATTCAAAATATTCACTTACTGATATAGGCTATATTACATTTTCAAAAAAATTGGGATCCCTAACAAAAATCCAATAATATAACCCAAGGGGTGAAAAAAAATATCCATAAAAATCTGTCATCGCGTGCGCTTTGCAAACTATTGATGATAGAACAATAAAATTTGTACAGTATTATAGAACGTATCAATATCTACAAAAATAATGTTTTTCCATGGCCTATCCCGGGTCGGAACTCCAGAACATCAAACTATTTTGTTGGCACAAAACAAAACTACGTCAAATGTTGTGTATGCGGAAGTTCTAAGACACTGAAGTTCTACAATTAAATCTCTTATCTAATATTATAGAAGAAAGTTTTACATTTTTGTTTTTATTTTTAACAATTTATAATAATCAAGCTAAAATTTCCTGGACTGATTAAAAACTTCTTTCATTACCTACTGGAAATCAAGAAATTTTCAATAAAATAAAATAAAATAAAAATAAAATATGTTTATTAAGGAACAAAAGATACATGTATCACTTATTCCACGTTATTAAATTCGAATTTGTAGGCATCCCTACTCATCGGCAAAGAAGACAGAGGGTGTAGGCCGAGAGAAAAAGCCGGCGTAAAAAACTCTCGGTACTCTTTTAAAATATCAAATCATCAAACAACGCTTATTTTAAAACAAATATCGCAAATTAATTAGAAGTAGCCTGTCTAGCATTAGTCCCAGGCCCTTTTATCAACTAGATAATCGTTGACTTTATAGTAAGCCTTTTTACACAGCTTTTCTTTAATACATTTCTTAAATTTATTGAAAGGCAGAGATAAAAGAGCCTCTGGGATTTTATTAAAGAAGAGTATCCCTTTTCTCAAAAAGAATTACTAACTTTAGATAGTCTAGTACGGGGAAATTGCAGCCTGCGTTTGTTCCGTGTAAATACCTATAGAGTACTTTTAAATTTACTAATGTCGGACATTCTAGGTAAATGATGTTACGAATTTAAAAATGTATTATTTATATGTTCGTTGTATATGTATATAATCTGTATATTGATTAGATTATTAATGTAAGTTATTATATACATAATATGAAAGGAAGTCCTAATTAGAAACTAAGCAAAATTAAACTTTTATGATAACAAAAATATATCTATAGTCCGACTTAGTAGACTTTCCACTATCACGACATCGGTTTTTACGCGAGTAAAACCGCGAGACAGTGCTAGTAGTATAATAAAAACTTATTTCTGCTACAATTTAAAAAAAACGTTACAAGGAAACAATTATACATTAACAGTTATATCGATTGTTTATAGTTATATAAAACAAAATAGAAAACAAGATATAAGAGTAGGAAAGAAACATCAACAATAAATGATATATAGAAATATAACAATTTAATAAATAACACACAAATATATTCCTTCGTAACTTCGTTTGCCTTAATATGATTTTTACTTAGCCTACGAAAGAACAGAACTAATCTCAAAACAATGATAGGGACAATTACGGGCCACTGTCTCCTTAGTAAACATCTTTTTTTCTGAGGCGCGACAGACAGTTCCTTGTGCAGAGAGAGCGCAGAGGAATCAGCCAACCATGTAGGCCTGGCGTGGCTGTGGTTTTCCAACGTGCAGATGTTCGGAGCAGTGAGGTCGCTCCTTGAAGCCAGGAGGTTTCTCAAAGGAGCTAGGCTGGATACGATACGAGATATATATATCTTTTTGAATAGGTCCTGCCGTCTTCGAGTTCTGCGCTTAGATATTTTGCGATTCATTTCTGAAGTTATACTTCTATAGGCCCGTTAGGGAAGAATGATGAGGGTAAATTTTTACCATGCGCGCGCTAGCTATAGTCAACACTTTAGTTTTTTTTCTATTGTTAGTGTCGTTTTTTCTACAAACGTAAAATAAAATCGTTGGAAAGATTTTTATCTTGTTCGCCAAAGAAGTATAACTTCTGACGCGTGTACATAAGTACACACACGTTTTTTGAAGTGAAACTCCTTTATCGAGGTTGGAAAAAAATTTAGTGTAACATTTTTTCGTTACGCGTCACATTTTTCGGTTACGCGCCGTGTTGCTTTTTGAAGTCAAACTTCTTCATCGGCGTTGGAATGAAACTTCTTTATCGACGTATGGGAGAAATTTTGTAGCAAATCGTCACGTTTTTCAATGATAGTAATAATTATATTACAATTAATGAAATTCTATAATAATCTTCGTAGTAATAAGGTAAAATGAAATATTTGTATTCATGTCTATGATAATAAAAGCCTTTTGTTAAACTTTATCTAATTTAACGAATTTCTGTAAAGTTGCATATAGTAGATCATTTTTCGAAAAATAAGATCATAAAGAAGTTTCACTTCTGACGCGTGTACATAAGTACACACACGTTTTTTTTAATTATAGACATAGATTGTCAAACTTAAAGCACACACTTTCTTTTCGGTATGCTTAAATTAATAAAGCCATTCCATAATAAAATGGGCCGAGCTACGCTCGCCAAAACAGTCCGAGCTGAGCTGTAAAGGCCCTTTATTAAGGCCAACAGCGAGATTCCATAAAAAAACAATGCCAATTACTAATTTATGTTAGTCATTATGGTGGTTTAACATTAGGTTAAAAGGCATCTTTTTGGGATTTGCTGTTAAGGTCATACAGAAAGTTGTAGTGTTTAATCATACGGGTCACCAATACCATTTACGTAAGCTATTTAATACCTCCGACGGGGAATTATCTAAAAAACATTTATAATAAAAAAAAAAACAAAAAAAAAACAGACTATGGTAGCTGCCCATTCCATATTAGAATTTAGTGTTCACATTTATCCTACCTATTAAAAACTATTTAAAGCCAATCTAGATCCACCAATCTTCATTTCATTGCAGAGGAGATTTTAAGAAACTTTTAAGCTATTTTATTTAATGGTTTAACTTCTAAAACCTACAGCAGTACTACCGCCGTATTTTATTTAAAAAATGAAGTTTATAACTAGGAGATAAACAACTTCCTCGAGAATATAATTTTATTTATTTTCTTATATAGCCCTCCCTTGAGGGACTCTGAACACTGACTGTTATAATTTTATAGCATGATATTTACTATGAAGCCCATTTTTCCATACACACTTTGTCGTCTGATACCTTCATACATTTAATTTAAATTCTATTAAATATTTATTTTATATTAGGATTAGAGTCTAAATTCTTTTTGATAATTTATAAAAATAATAGCTAGCTGGTCCCTTGTACTGTTGGATTAATTTTTAATCCAGATACTAACAGTGATTTAAATTTGGAATGTGCATATTAATAGTAAATATAACGCACGCGAACTTTATTTCCACCACTCCAGGGCTCCACCATTCCTAAAACAACGTAAAATAATGCTTCCCTCCCGAGCAAATAATAAACTAATTATATTCGAAATTAGCGACGAAAAAATTTCATCGTTAAAATGAAATCCCCTTTATATAGAAGGTGCCTATACTAAAAACATGTGTTGTTCTGTATTTTATTAGATGCTACACGGTACGCAAATCGGGTCGGTACTAAGTGAAATATGGTAAGACGCTTTTATTGAAATTTGTAGCAACATCACGTTTTGTTACTTTTTGTGTTTACGACTTTAGGTTTTTATAACTTGTAGTTAAGAAATCTGTTTTACAAGATTATTTATTACCTTCTTGGTAATAACGGGAACCTGCTGCCCGTATTTCCGGCCCAATTTTACAACATATCCTAGGTAACTCTTTTACCAACTTCTTTTACTTTTTAAAAGGCCGGCAACGCACTCGCGAACCTTTTAGAATTGAGTGTCCATGGGCATACCATCGAGCCTCCTGCCCGTTTGCCTCAGTTATACCACTGAAAAAAAACAAAAGAAAAAATATTGGTAAATTAACTAATGTTTCGATTCAACCAGAAATATTCACTGCAAATCGAAACCCATTTCTAGGTTGGTTGGTATGTCAGAAATTTCAAAAAGTGTTACCACCTTACATAGAAGTAAGGCTACCTCCGTAGCTTATACTTTTAGCGTCCCCTCTACATACATTTTTACGTTTTAAATAAAACAGAAACTGGAATAGTACAGGCACAAAAGTCTCATGTCAGCAGTTTCAAAGAAAATTCAATACTTTTTGTTTACGTTTCACTATGCGCACGTAACAAACTGTCTATCCGAGAATATCCTGCAAGTTTCGTACAGTTTTTCAAAAAGTTAAATTTAAAACCACCGAATTTGGGTTTTCAATTTTTAAGAGACAATGGTGAAATAGCGTCAGTAACATGATATTCGTGTCTAAAGAAAACATCATAATATCGTATTGTCTTTTATTGACATAAAAACAGAGTAACATTATTTGACAGAAACAGCCAATAAAGTACTTCATTTAAAAGAGTGCAATTAGAATGACTTCGTTTTAATTATGTCTTTTACTGACATAACCTTTACACATTATCTTTACCTTATGTTAAATTTAAAATTATGTAAAATAATTGTAAATTTATAATAATACATAACTTCAATCCGGTTAAAAAGTGTTTTCTTTAAATCATAATATCGTCTTTGGGTTGCGGGAGTACAAATTTACGAGTTTTGATAATGATAATTCGTTACTAAAATTATTGAAGATGATCGTCAATCTCACTCCCTGACTACTGAAAAGCGCTAGGGCGCGCTTATGTACATATTTTAAAATATATTCTTTATAATAACAGCTAAAAATCCAGTGGTACAACCTTATATGGGTCATGGGCTCAGAACGTATCCAGTTCTTCGATCATTATTTGATAGCCTTCTGTATATGATCATAAATTTATAAGTAATACGACTCATTGGTCTAGTGGTTAGTACCCCTGACTGCGAATCCTGCATGGGTCCCGGGTTCGATCCCCGGCTGAGACGAACATCGATGTGATGAGCATTTGGTATTGTGCTTAGGTCTTGGGTGTTTAAATATGTATTTATATATCTATCTATCTATAATATGTATGTTTATCCGTTGCCTAGTACCCATAACACAAGCTTCACCAGCTTAGCATGGGACCAGGTCAATTGGTGTGAATTGTCTTTAAAAAAAAAAACATAAAAAAAAATTATGCTTATAAAAACGTATATCAAATATAACACTCATATATGAAAAAATAAATAAATCGTTGTGAATGAAATGTCGCTTCAGGCATTCTACCTCATAACGTACAATAGCCAAAGAATTTAACATCTGCATGAAAGAGCTTCTGAAATGATTTAATTATGTCTAATATAAGCTTACGTTTTACTATAAAAAATGCAGCATAGATTTCAACCGTTCGTTATTTTGCTGTAACGCCTACATAATAAAACTGTTGCGGCGACTTTGCATTAATTCTTGATCAGGATCAAAAAAGTCGTCGAAAGTCTCTCTTATTATTTTTATCAGCCTTCTGTGCCTGACGCCGTTTGACTTTTTGGGTAAGTCAAAGTAAGGCAAGCCGGTTTACTCACGATGTTTTCCTTCACCGTTCGAGCGAATGTTAAATTCGCACATAGCAAGAAAGTCCATTGGTGCATAGCCGGGGATCGAACCTACGACCTCAGGGATGAGAGTCGCACGCTGAAACGACCAACACTGCTCTCAAAAAAAAAATTAAAAATAAAAATATCGATTTACTATAGAATAAACTTACAGTTACAGGGAAAACGCAGTAAAACTCCGGTCACTCATGGATTATCAGCCACAGAGTTTGATCGCGCGGTGTGGTGGACAGAGTACCTAATCGTATCGTCGATTTTAGGGTTTCAGCAAGTGCTAAATGGATGCAAAGAAAGTTACATTTATATTAAAGAACTAGCTCCCGCAAACTTGTTTCGCCATACTATATTTTTTTTACTTACCCTACCTCTTTAGTAGCTACATACAAACATATGGAACATTTTGCTATGCTACCTCACAGATCGATTTTCCAGAATAAAAACCTAAGTCAATAAAACGAACTCATTTTGCATTTTTCCAAAAATAAAAGAATTCCTCTCCATAAAAACCTTCCGCAGCCGTCCTGCTGTCTTCGAGTCTTACCTTTACATATTAGGTCCTTACATATGAAATTGGCGTTTTGTATGGGAGGAACAAAAAGTCGAATATTTTTAAATATAATATATTTAATTAATCAAAGTATGAACCATTGTTTTCTATGCCCTTTTGCCATCTCATAGGTAGTTCATTGATCCCTTTACTAAAAAAACCAGTCGGACGGGAATCATAAAAAAACGGGAAGGCGATTTGGACTGCCCCATCAGAGTTAAATTTTTTCCCTTGCAAGAAGTTGTCCAAATTTCGAAAAAAATGGTAATCTGTTGGAGCAAGATTCGGGGAGTACGGAAGATGTCTTAGACATTCCAATTGAAGCTCTTCTAATTTGGTAGCCGTCTGTTGTGCAGTGTGTGGTCTAGCGTTGTCGTGAAGTAGCAGTGGCGTGGAGCGATTGACCAGCCTAGGTTGTTTAGCCGCTAGCTTTTCCATCATGGTTTGCAATTGCTGACAATAGACATCAGCCGTAATAGTCTGGCCAGATTTGAGAAAACTGCAATGAACAATACCGGCACTAGTCCACCAAACGCTTACAAGTAACTTTTTTGGGGTTAATTTTCGCTTGTGGCAGGATTTGGCTGGCTGGCCAGGATCCAACCATTGCGCTAAGCGCTTCCGATTATCGTAAAGAATCCATTTTTCATCACAGGTAATTAAGGTAGTAAAATTCGGTTTAAAATACCTTCATTATTGTGCCGGTTCAGTAATGTAACGCAGCAGTCGACGCGCGTTTGCCGGTTTGCTTCAGTCAATTCGTGAGGTACCCATCTTTCAAGCTTTTTAATCTTCCCAATTTGCTTCAAGTGAATTAAAACAGTTTTATCACTAACACCGCAGCCTGCAGCTAACTCGGACGTGGTTTGCGATGGATCCGCTTCCACAATAGCCTTCAATGCTTCATTATCAACTTGGGTCTCAGGCCGCCCACGGGGCTTGTTCTGCAGGTCGAAATTTCCAGAACTAAAACGTTGGAACCAAAAACGAACTGTGTTTTCTTTTGCAGCATGACCGCCATACACATCATTCACCCTTCGAGTCGTTTCCGCAGCACCAGTGCCACGGCGGAACTCGTACTCGTAAATAATGCGATACTTTAAGTTTTCTATTTTGTAAAATGAGTGACGCAAACAGAAAAAAAACAGAATAAAAAAACAAATGAATGACGGTCATCGAAGCACAAATACATGAGTAAATAGCTGTACAAATTTGAATTTGGAATTCCTTACCAAAGAGGAGAACATCGTGATTAAAGTGGCCAGTACGAAATACGCCAATTTCATATGTAAGGACCTAATATTTTGCGATTAATTTTTAAGATACTTTTTAATAGATAACGGTTAAGAAGACATATATTAGTGTATTCCTATGGCCTAACAATATCAAAAGCTCACTTAACACAGAAATTGTTCGCTCAAGGATCACATTATTATGCAAGAACTCAGATTAGCGACAATCTCTAGATATTTGAATTACGCTAATGTAAATTCAACTAAGAGGATATAACAGCTAGAATTTAATAAGGATTTACTGTTCAAGAAGATTTATTACGAATAACAAATTAAATTAACAATGCAATAAAATATATAGAATTTATCTGGACAATGACTGATTTAAAATGCATTAAGAACACAATTGAATAAAAAAAATAAAAAAATCACTTTATTTGACGAAAAATACAATTACATTTTGTACTAACATTCTAAAGGTTATAAACATACAATATTTTTTTTATTTTTTTTTATATAATAGGGGGGCAAACGAGCTTGCGGGACGACCAAAAAGGGCAGTCTACGCAGCCCATAGACACCCATTTTTAGTGGGTGCGTTGCCGGCCTTTGAGGGAGGAGACTCGCTTTTTAAACATTTGGAGGTCGTATCTCTGAGGAAAGACCCCCCTCCGGGAGCCGATTCCACAGTTCCTAGCGAACAAAAGTTTGCAAAAGAAAATGCCTTGTGAAACGGACTGTGGAAGACCTCCAACCATCAAGATGATGTTGGTGAAATTTAGAGCTCGTACGGCTCGTACGGTGTTATGTTACGTTATGTTATGTTCTCACTATTAATTTTGGTTAACCTCGTACATAAAATAATTATATGTGCACTAGCGTTTAAACTAGGCCTAGCCTGTATCTTAAACGCTAGTTCCTTCCAGTGTCTTTAACAAATTGGTTAAGTTGTTTGTCATTAGATGTTTATTCGGGTTATATTTTTATTTATTTATAAAACTAAATGAGGGTAGAATCTAAAAAAGTTGTTGCAATTGGTTAGACCGTAGTAAATGTGAACTTCGACAAAGATTTTTAAATCTTGTGGATGAGAAACTTGAATTTGAGATATGATTGAATTCTTGTGTGAATCAGAGAAAAATCAAACCATTATTGTGTGTCGCCTATTGAATCATTCTATATTATATTTTATGTAATACTTAAAAGCAGATTCATCACTTGTTTGTATGTCGGAATTGTATCACGGAAAAAAGAACTTTCGTATCAAATTGGGTATTTGTGGTAGAGTATATTTTACCCAAACAACGTTTTAGACTGTCGTGGTCGCTAGTCTGCGAGTTTGTGCCCTGCGCGGGCGCAATACCTAAATATCCCTTTACTCTATGGGATGTATAGATTCAACATTAAATGTGACATTGAGACAAGAGACCCAGGAGACGAACTGGGATCTTCGGTCGAAATCGTAAATATCTTTATAGACCCGAAGCATATTTATTTTATATTTAAAAAAGTATGATTGTTATTTAAAAAATACTGATGGTACAAGCATTGTATTTCTGCAGATGTTTACTTGTTCCGGTTCGTGATGCACCGTCAATTTTTATGTTCCATTATATGTAGGTATACATACTGTATATACTTACACATATTCACCATGTTTTCCATTGTATTATAAGCAAGTATTAACTATGCATAGAGAATTCCGGATTTCGACACAGGACCTTGGTATTGAGGGTTCATAGCTAAAGTACCTACTAATATTTTGATTACAAAGTAACACTATTTGACAGAAACAGCCAATAAAGTACTTTAATTAAAAGAGTGCAATTAGAGTGACTTAGTTTTATAAAATAGGGTAATTAGGTTGTGTTTCACTGACCCCTTTTTTTAAATTTAGCAAGACCACTTGTTACGAAAGGTCTAATTCAGCCTAATTTGTTATTGTGTTATTGTTATTTTGAATCATATATTACATAGCTTTAAGCTTTAAAGCATGTACACTCTAGGCTGGTCATACTTGCACATAGTATATTATTGTATCATTTTCGACGACATGATGCTTTGTATTGTTTGCTATATTCAACAATAGCGTCATCGCAATATTACTCTATTGTGGACTGTCATTAGATCAAAGCTTGCTTAGTAAGATTACAATCTTACAATTATGTTAATTGTACCAACACAAGCCTAAACGTCTTGCCTTACACTGTAAAGGCAAAGCCAGTCAATCTATTAGAAAACTGTAATATATTTGACGCTTGTTATTGTTTTCCGTTTATGATTCCAAGAAAACTTTTTTTTTTATAGAACAGGGGGCAAACGGGCAGTAGGCCCACTTGATGTTAAGTGATACCGCGATGGACACTCTCAATGCCAGAGGACTCGCGAGTGCGTTGCCGGCCAATAAAAAATAGGTACGCTCTTTTCTTGAAGGGCCCTAAGTCGAAATACTTCAGTGGGCAGTTGAGTGTCATAGTCAAGAGACTGAGTTACAATTTTAAATGTGAATTGAAATTGTTTCTAATAAATATTCTTAATCTCAATAAAAGGTTCATTTAAACTTGTGGAAATGGACTTTTTATGTTTGCATCCCAAAGAAACGGATGCAATCTGAGGCCAAAACCCGGATTGTATTGTAGCGCCATTGGTTTTTTTTATTATTACGTTCATTAATCTATAAAAAGGACCTTTATTGGTAATAAATGATATAAGGTGACCCTCACTTATAAAAACGAGTCGATTAAAGAAGTAAATTTCTAGACTACACACTCGTACGAGTATATACAAGCAGTTGTGAGGGTTAAAATAATAAAAAAAATTAAGGAAACCTGTCTGTTTCTATCAAGCGATCCAACATGGCTGCATGTTGCACCACGATGCATCAATCAATATCAATCGTGTATACTTTCAAGGGAAAAGTGATTTGACCTTTAAACGCAATGTGCCTTTATAATGTGGGAGAGTGTTCATATAACAATTGCAAAGAAACTATTTGTTATTAGTAACGATTTCTTCTATTTATCCTTTAATCGGGCATTGTAATGGACTAGCGAGTGAATACATCAATCAAAGTCGAACTAATTTATTGTTATTCGTACTTTTACTAATCCTATATAACTTAATTCGCACACTAGTGTTAAGTTCGTAATAAATCATGTTACTTGCACTGCCTACACTATAGCTACATACTATAAATAGTTCGTTGTTGTTTTATAGTTGCCAGTTGTATTTATTAATGATGCAATATCCTGTCATTCACATTCCCTCGATAAGTACTATTCAACAAAAAAAATCAGATCGAAACAGAAATTATGGAGGTGTTCATGATAATAAAACTATTATTCAGCTCATATAGAACAGCTTACACACGGCAGTGTTGGGCTTTACCGTGAGGTCATTCAAATCGCTGATCAGTGAATTTTCTATATTCTATCTATGCATTAAATACTCATGCGGCGAAAGAAAAAATCCTTCCGGAACGGTATGTTAAAGCCTATAATCTACAGAGTGTGTCAGGTACAAGCCTGATGACTTAGTATGGAAAATCATATAAAATTCTGAGGCCAAAGCCGGCCAACAAGGTTTGCACACAGTATACAATAGAAAGGATATATCTCTAAATATACTATATTCTAGAACTGTCATTACATGATATCTTAGTTGAAAATAAATTAAACAATATTTTCACTACTACCTCTGAAAATAATTTTATTTATTGCCGTAAATATGCAACAAAAATCAAGTTATGTGAAGCACCACTTTTATTATTAACCAACTAATGAATCGGAGAAAATAACAGTACTATGTTACAAAACTATATGAAGGTCCGCTACGTCACTGACCCGCCTTTATCAAAATATTCAATTTATCTCGTCAACATGATTTAGAGGGTCTTACCTTACTTCACTGGGTTCGTGATCAAAATAATTTCGTGGCGATCAATACCCTATCAACTATCTTACTTAGTAAAATGTAGCGAGAATTTAATTTCAGCATCTACCATATTCATAAGGTCAGATTGAAAACTAATTATATTTTAATTTATCAATATTTTCATTTATTGTTACTACGTTTAATGAATAATATTGTGAAGAAAAACGAAGGATTCATAACGCCCACTAAATATGAAGAACTTATTATACACATTAAATCACATCTGCTTCTTATTATATATCAATGTTTTGTTGTGCTTAGTGTACCGTCATAGTACGGACAGTTTAATTGTGTTGTTACATAATATATTACTGAAAATATCTAGTTTATGTTACCGTCACATCACGTACGGTCTTTTCTTGAAGGACCTATTCTAAGTCGAAATGCTTCAGAAATACTTCAGTGGGCAGCCGGTTCCACATTAGTAATTAATTGTTTACCTATACATATTTTTTACATATTCAAGAGGCTTTCTGCTAAGGTATACAGTGTTTGTAACAATCACACAGTTTGTCATTATTTTAGTTTTGTTCTCGTATATTTTAAGGTCTACTTTTTCACTTTCTTTGTGGAGGTCTCTTATAATAAGATTACTTATAATAGTCGCAGTTAATGATATCTTTTCTGGTTCTTGTTTCGATAGATCGATAGAAGTTTTGGATCAGATTTTTATTTGTGGACAATTTCTTGTAGGCTTTTTTATTTCTTCATTTCTTTAGTTTTTTGTTTCGTTTTCAGAAGCTCCGTTCGCCTTGTAAGGAGAGTTGTAGCAGGTTCACTAAATAGTTGATAGACTTTGGTTGTTTATTTTTGGATCTGCATGCAACACTGGTGGTAAAAATAGTAATTTGTGGTAAAAAGTATGAATATCTTCTTCTTATGTTTAGATAATGATTGTCGATCTCGAGGTTTTAAGTACGACGATAAGTTCTCGTCTGTCCTCAATGTCTAAGATTGCGCTTTAAACAATATTTCCAGAGTAGTTGACACTAGGGCCCGGCGGGAGACGCCAAGCCTACCATACCTAAGGCAAATAAAGTCCGTTTTTAGGAAAGGGAGGAGTTCTATGTATATGTTATAAAAAATATACATATGTTGCTGGTTATCAGAGGTTTTTCGGCTCGGCGAAAAACGAAAATCTCTAAATCCTAAAAGTGTAATCCATAATTTCTAATGAACTTTGTTTTTGTCCTGCGTTTCATCTTAATGGATTTTCACAATCCATTTTCACCAGTTTTCACAAATTCATATTCCCAGTGAACAATGCTTTGACGTTGCATAGATTATAATTCACTTTTCGCATTCAAAGTTTTTGAACAAAACTTGTACTTCATCTACACTCAAAGGGAAAAATATTTCATGCTATTTCGTATTTTTATGAAATACACGAATTTATTAATTTTAATTAAATAGTAGAAGAAAAATATTCATTCTATTGAAATAAAACAAACAAAAAACCACAATCTTTCTATATTTATATAAAAATGAATAATGTTCGTTTGTCTCGCTAAAATTCGAGAATGGCTGGACCGATTTGGCTAATCAAGAACTTGAAATATTTGTGAAAGTATTGAATTTCCCAATCAATCTGTTGCTTGCTGGGTAATATTTGTTGTCTTTTGTCTTATTAGAACTAAAAAAATTGTCACTTGGTTGCCATATAATATATAAACATATTATATTTATAGACGGCTTCAGAAATTTGCCTGTTTTAAAAAAATTGTATTAAGTTTTGATACAAGTTTATGTAGATGATATTATGAAGTTGGCTGGGTCATCGAGTCACTAATAAAAACTAGCCCAAATTGCTGCCCAGTAACACTGAATTTCAGTAGTAAGAATTTCTTGGAGTGACAGCTTTATGCAACATTACATACATTACAATATTATTCTTACAAAATATACAAAGATATGGTACGTTTGAACCCCGGCTGAGCCAGTGGACTTTTCTGGCTGTGTTAACACTCCCCTACTTGGAAAACATCATAAGGGGTTTCCTTAGACATAGACTCAATAGGCGACAGCTCGTTTTAGAACACTTACTGGTTATACTTACCTTGTTGTACTTACCTGAAAAAAAAAGGGTGTGTGTACTTATGTACGCGCGTAAGAAGCATACTTCTTTGGCATTATTAAAAATAGTTTTTGATTTCATGCAAATAATTAATTACAATTAAATAATCAAAGACTGGAAAAGGAGTCATTATAGTCTATAAAGTTCAGTTTACATTTGAAAAATTAAATTAATAAATATGTATTATTATTCTCTTACATTAAGTGTAACATAAATTCTATTATTATTCGAATGTTGTTTTTAAATAATGTCCAATGCCGTAGCATCTTCCGTGGGCAACTTTATTCTGTTAATTTTGTGTCACGGTGCGCGCGCATCGTAAAATTTCACACTCATCAATTTTTCATAACGCGCCTAAAGAAGTATAACTTCTTACGAGCGTACATAAGTACACGCACCATTTTTTTTTAAATACTGTTATTGGCTTTTTATAAAAAGCGTAAACCCTTCATTCCTTCATTTTTCACATTTCCTTCATTCATACCAGAGCATGCACGACCACGTTGCTAACATTTTAGCTTATTTCTATATAATACTAAATATTTACATATAGTGGCGCTAAGTAAAATTTTTATTGTAATTAACTAAAACTAATACCGACCTCTGATACATCGATATACAATACTAAATCTTACTAACAATACAGTTTACGGTATCATTAATTGCCTAAAGCGGGATAAATGTTATTTATACAACTTAATATTCTCGTTAGTACGATTTAGTATGGTATTACAATCAGTAATAGGAATATCGAAATATTATATTACCTAGGTTGTCTAGAATCTTCAACGTATTAATAAAAATATATGTAATTGATTAAAATGTGTAGACTGCAGAGCATATAACAAAAAATAAAAATATATCTTTGATTAAATATATTCATATATGCGGTTCCATTCGTAGCACGATGTTCTATAGCCTAGTGCTTTCTTCAATAAATCAACTTATTAATGCAAAAATAATTATTATAAATATTAAAAATAATAATAATTATTTTTTCTACTAAGTATTATTACATTCCTTTTCTTTATTTTTTTGCGACTGAGGCGCAAACTAGCTGCTGTGGTCTCTGGCAGAATGACCAGCGCTGTGGAACATTCTGCTCCTCAGCATAATGCTGAGTCAGGGCCAATTACAGCCACAGCACACACACAGAATGGGAAAAGGGTGTTTTTAATATCCCCCTCATTATATATTTTTTTTCTCTTTGATTACTGTTATTTTGTATACTTATGTGTGTTCGTTTTGTCGCACGCACTTGGGCCGCCGGTACCAGCGCTATGACCATCATTTTTCTTTTTTTTCATTTCGTAATAAGACCCCTGAAGAAGCGCCATACTGGTACAAATTACCCACTATTTTGTGTCACTATCTCCCGGCCTATTACTTAACAGAGCCACTGAACAATTGGACACTACTTGCACTACACACCTGCACTAATCAATGTCAATTACTAATCACTTGCACTCGCACTAATCAAAGTGAATACAGGCCTTTTTGTACATGTGTAATTTGTCATCTTAGTACATCATACTATATGTCAAATTGTTCTGCTCCTTTGCTGAATTTTTCAATACTACCTACGTTGCTTTATGTTAACGCACATAACACAGTAAACCTTGTATCGTTACTCGGCTAAACAATCATTGTTTTAAATTGGCTGGTGAAGCTGGGTGTCAACTAGCTTTAATCGTTTAAAATAAGAGCTTATAACTAACATAAGAGGTAGTGGGGATGCGACGCTAATACAAAACTAACTTGGCTTATTTAAGGGTTGTTACATCTAAGTGACACTTCAATATGTTAGTGTAGTCGACCTTTTTGGACATTATCGGAAACAAGAATGTTATATTTATGAGTGTGGGAAAACAGAAGACCTCATTTTGGCTTCAATCGTGCTTTGGTTTACGCTTCTAATTATTCACTAAGATTTATTTTATGTAACTTAGCTAAAGTTAGTTACATAACTCGTAAAATACTTTTTTTTCTAAATTTATCAAAGTACACTACATGATATATCTATCTATCTATATCTATATATCTATATTCTACTCTATTATTCTATATATATATAAATGAATTGCTGTTCGTTAGTCCCGCTAAAACTCGAGAACGGCTTGACCGATTTGGCTAATCATGATCTATATCTATATATCTATATTCTACTCTATTATTCTATATATATATAAATGAATTGCTGTTCGTTAGTCCCGCTAAAACTCGAGAACGGCTTGACCGATTTGGCTAATCATGATCTTGAAATATTTGTGGAAGATCAGGGAAGGTTTAAACGGTGGGAAACGTAAATAACAATTAAAGAAAAATACAAAAAACGACAATTGAATTTTCTAATCCAAACCGTTCTTAGTTGGTAAATTTGACGTCTTTTCAGAAATAAAAAATTGTCACTTGGTTGTCATGTATTTGTAGATTCTTTTAGAAATATGTTTCATAGTATTAGTATGTAGTCTGCGGTATGAGGTCCGATCTCTTTGGTCTGTTTTAAAAGTTTTGACACAAATATATGTTGGTGATACAAAGTTCACGGGGTCACCTAGTAAATAATACATTTCTACAGGATAAGTTACAATCTATCTATTCTTAAATTGTCATTACTGACAACACAAAATTTACAAAAATATAACACTTCTAAAATTTTTTTTTATATAATAGGGGGGCAAACGAGCTTGCGGGACGACCAAAAAGGGCAGTCTTCGCAGCCCATAGACACCCATTTTTAGTGGGTGCGTTGCCGGCCTTTGAGGGAGGAGTACACTCGATTTATAAACTTCTCTGAGAGAAGACCGCCACCGGGAGTCGATTCCACAGTTCGCTAGTTCGCAAAAGAAAATGCCTTGTGAAACGGACTGTGGAAGACCTCCAACCATCAAGATGATGTTGGTGAAATTTAGAGCTCGTACGGCTCGTACGGTGTTGAAAAGAGGCAGGAGGGATCAACCCAAACAATCCGAACACTCTCCGTAGTATACTTTATAGAAAACGCAAAGAGACGAAAAACAATGAAACCCCAAAATTTAGCTTTTACTTAATTTCTTATTTAATACATAGCGAAACAGATCCAAAATTCGACTCTAAAATCGATATAACATCAATAAAAAATAAATAAATAGTAATTACATTCACAAAACAATTTCTACAGCTGAAACTCCCCAGAAGACATTTGAGCCATCTCATTATCCCTCATATCAAAAGTGCAAAACTCATTACGAACAGCGAATCAGGTCAGTGCATTAGTACTACGGTATGAATAGACAGTTATCATCAAAAACCTATCAAGGACTACTTTCAATGGATAAGCCACGCTTTTGTTGTCTATTGACTTAGTCAGCGATTTTAGAATGTTTGATAACACTATATTGAATAGAACGCTTGAGAATAGCATCCGAGGATTTCATACCGGTTTAATAGTCAATACGTCTTTTCAAACTTAAAGACATTCTTCTATTTAGATAATCTTTCGCCAAGTAGGCCATCCTTATTCTCTGTTTGATTCATTTAAAAATTTAATTTGTTCATTAACTATTCTATAACTTAGGTATTGATTTTAAGTTTAAAAAATCATTTTAAGTGCTGCTTTTGGTGGATATAACTTAGTATTATTATTTTTTTATATAGAACAGGGGGCACACCATGTACACTATCAATGACAAAGGGTCTCGCGAGTGCGTTGCCGGCCTTTTAAGAATTGGTACGCTCTTTTCTAGAAGGACCCTAAGTGGAATTTAAAAAACCCTAAATTTAAATTAAATTAAAGGACCCTAAAGCGCTATCCACACATTTCCGGGAACTCGTCCCGGCCGTGTTCCGTCAGGGACGGGGAAAAAATCGGTTACGTACAAATTGTATGAACTTGTTCACACAGCTCCGTGTCAGGCGGCGGTGTCACCCGTGGTGACCCGTCCCTGACGGAACACGGCCGGGACGAGTTCCCGGAAATGTGTGGATAGCGCTTTAGTGTAGACGTGGGTGTAACTTTCAAACTAAGAATTATAAAAAACTCTCAAATGAATTTTGATTTATTATTATAATAGCTTGCTGATAAAGATGAAACGTTTGTTTTTTTTTCATTATCATAATTAACTGCTTTACGTCGCGATGAGGAGCACGGTGTAATGGATGCAGGTGCTTATAAACATTTAGCAAAAATCCCTTTGCGATTTAATAGTGATGGAGAGTTTATTGCTAGTTCTTATCTTCTATTCTACGCCCTTGGTTTGAGACCTTTTTAATTGATGTTCATTAGTGTACATGGAGTTGCCTAGGTACATGAATACATGATACTTTGATAATATTTAAGATCTTTGTACAAACATAAGGAAATAAAAAATATTTTATACATAGAATAATATAATTGCTTCATATGAAATAATATAATATAAAAACAAGTAACCACATATTATTGTTTGATATACTGGCATTGCCAGAGACCAGATGGCTCATTAATTTATGGGTGGGCCTTGGATCTCCTCCTGGACAATTAGGATACATCATATTCCTGTCGCAGTCCTGAAAAATAAACAACATATACGTAGTTGGTCCCAAAGTTCTGTCACTAGCACATTATTTCTACATTTCGAGCAGGATTTTATAAAAAAATGATTGCATTCTATTTTGGAATGTTTGATTATTGTTTTAAAACAAAAAACAATAACTTTCCGTAATTTTTCACGATGGAGTGGACATTGAAAGTAAACCGAATAGTTGTTATTGCGTTGCACCGCTGTGGACACTCGCCGAGTACCATTTTCAAGTTGCTCAAAAATTTGAATATAACGCTTAGGTTTGTGTACGGTACTATTGATAGGTACCTTGAAGTCTCCAGTGTTGAGGACAAGAAAAGAACTGGCTGGCCACGCTCCGCAAGAACACCAGCAGTAATCAAAGCTATCAAGGCGCGGATAGTAAGAAATCCTGTCCGAAAACAGAAGTTGATGGATTTGCAGATGGGTGTCAGTAGGAAAACAGTAAAAAAGGTTTTAAATGAAGATCTTGGTCTACGAGCATACAAAAAAGAGTGGGCACTTACTTAATGCTCGTCTAAAAGCAATAAGGCTTAAGAGATCGCGGGTGTTGTTTAAGCGGTACGCGAAAAACCGACACCGTGATATCCTCTTTACGGACGAAAATTTTTTCGATATTGAAGAGAAGTACAATAAACAGAATTATACAGTGTACGCTAGGAGTTCTGAAGAAGCTGAAAATAAAGTTCCAAGGGTGCAACATGGACATCATCCATCATCAGTAATGGTTTGGTTGGGAGTGTCCTATTACGGGCTAACTGAGGTTAATTTTTTCGAAAAGGGGGTCAAAACCAGTGCTACAGTGTACCAAGAGACGGTTTTGTATCGCCTTGTCAAAGACATGTCCAGCACCCTATTTGCGGGACATCACTTCGTGTTCCAGCAGGACTCTGCGTCTGCATACAAAGCCAAGACCACTAAAGCCTGGTTTGAGCGTCAAAACATCGTCTTAATTAGACATGAGGATTGGCCTTCCTCCAGTCCGGACCTTAATCCTTTGGACCAGAAATTATGACAGGGCTTAGAGAGGAAGGTCTGTGATAAACCTCATGAAAATTTGGAGAATCTGAAGTCATCTTTAAAAAAACCAGTGACTGAAATCGACACGAATATGGTGTGTGCTGCGATAGACGACTGGCCGCGACGCTTAAGGGCCTGTATTAAAAATGAGGGAGGTTATTTCGAATATTTTTATGCTTTTTTTATTCCTTAATTAATGTACTAAGAATTGATATATCACTCATTACAAACTGATCAGTACTTTTGTTTTTATCATTATTTCCATTTATGACAGAACTTTGGGACCGACTACGTATACACCTATTAGTAAGTCTAAAAATTAAAACAACATTTAAAGGGAAACAATGCAATGATAAAAGAGACAATATATATTGTACAATAAAAATAAAAGACAATAAACTATGCAATTTAAATTTAAAAATTTATTATATTTCTACTTTGGAATTGTTATTATTGGTGTCAGGGGCCGTTCAAATATTACGTAACTACTATAGGGGGAAGGGGGTCTTTGATTTTCTTATTTGGTGATTACGTCAACAGAAATTATTTACTTTTTTACACATATTACCCACAGATTGTCTATGCTTGAAAACGAAATACATTTTCGAGGATTCCTACAAAAAATTAATACGTTTATGTACTATTATTTTTTAGAGCTTTGCTTATTTCTGACAAGAGAAAGGGGGGATAAATAGCATTCAATCTGCTTAATTAATATTTGAACGGCCCCTGACGGATCAACAGTGGCTGCAGCATCTTACGCTTGAAGACATGGAGACTATCATAAAATGGATCTGCTTTTTGCAAAAGTGTCGTTTACTGCAGATAGCGATCTGTTTAGAGGAGCATTACAACCGACGTTGGTCTTCACTGCCCGAACGTAAAAACGGACTGATGTGTTTGTCTTTAAGAGGAAATGACTTGAATTAAAACATTTCGTAAATCTACCAAGTTATTTAAAATTTTGTAAACGATAATGTCAATCAAATTAAAATATTATAACATAGGAAACCAATTCTTATTTATTTATTTTTTTAAGACAATTCACACCAATTGACCTAGTCCCATGCTAAGCTGGTGAAGCTTGTGTTATGGGTACTAGGCAACGGATATACATACATATAAATACATATTCAAACATCCAAGACCTAAGCACAACACCAAATGCTCATCGCATCGATGTTTATCTCAGCCGGGGATCGAACCCGGGACCCATGAATAGTCAGGGGTACTAACCACTAGACCAATGAGTCGTCAACTTCATGTTTTAACATTATATTTATTTATAAGTAAATGCTGTATAATATAGACATTTCTATACCATTTATCTTTTAGATAGTCTTCTGTTCCCGACATTATTAGATTTTTTGGTCTAGGTATGTTATTAGTTTCATGAAAATATTTTCTATCATTTGAGAGTAAAATAAAGCGAGGGTTTTAATCCTAGGCCACCATTGCTCATTATAGATTATATATAAACAGTGTGGAAAATTAATAACATTTTGGCTTTGAATGAATTGTATTAATCCTTTTGAAATTAAGTTTTATGTCTGGATTATAACTATAATATTTTCAATTTACAGTAGTACGAATACTTTGATTGTTTATTTTATGGTAACTTTGAGTCATAAGAGTGTTTGTGTTTGTGTGAGTAGTGTCGGCCTAGTGGCTTCAGCGTGCGACTCTTATTCCTGAGGTCGTACGTTCGATTTCCGGTTGTGCACCAATGGAATATCTTTCTATGTGCACATTTAACATTCGCTCCGACGGTGATGGAAAACATCGTAAGGAAACCGGTTTGCCTTAGACCCAAAAAAAGTCAGCGTATGGCAGGCACAGGAGGCTGATCACCTACTTGCCTATTTTAGATTAGATGAAATGGATTCAGAAATCTGAGGTCCAGACTTAAAAAGGTTGAAGCGCCACTGATAAATTTAATAGGTGTATTTATTTCTCCCTATTGTTAGGTTATGGAAGGCACCAAAGACTGATCATAAATCTCTCTGGTGGAAAAATTCTAGAAATAGATACAGAAAGGTCTGCCCCAAGTCTGATTGAAGGGAGAGAGATGGGCCATATGTCATAATAAGAGCCTTAAAAAAATCCCTCAAATATCGGCAACAAACTAACAAACTCAGGTCCGACCCGCGGTTAGCACTTTATTCAAAGTCCCGCCTGCTCGTTTCCCTCTTATCCCATTTAAGATATTCCAAGGAATATTTGGCTGACCTGATACACTCCACCTTCCGAAACAATCACGGAGAACTTTTGCAACGTGATGGCTTCCAAATGTGAGCAAGCTGTTGCTTTTTCAAATAACGACTCGAGCGTACACCTACGAAATCTAGCCCTTGCACTGAAAAAAAAAACTGTGTAAGATTTAATTTATAGAGTTTTATATATACATTGAAGAGACCGATATACAATATAAAATCAACATATGTCAGCTACAGAAAGCCGAACCTACTTGTCTTTAAGAAAGAAACAAATTATTACAAAACGGATATCTGAATCCAAGGCTTGGACTTTGTGTCGCTACTTATTTTCTTATATTTTTCATTTCTAGCGCAAATATATAACATTTTTTTTTTTTTTTTTGACAATTCACACCAATTGACCTAGTCCCATGCTAAGCTGGTGAAGCTTGTGTTATGGGTACTAGGCAACGGATATACATACATATTATACATAGATAGACATATAAATACATATTTAAACACCCAAGACCTAAGCACAACATCAAATGCTCATCACATCGATGTTCGTCTCAGCCGGGGATCGAACCCGGGACCCATGGTTTCGCAGTCAGGGGTACTAACCACTAGACCATTGACTCGTCATAATTTATAGTTGCAAATTGTTAGTACAATAAACATTTTTTAAGGCTCATTTCGCTGCCCTTTTTATATAGCACTAGAACCTTAACACCTAACCAGTTCCCTTCTGGCGTTTGACAACCCCGCGACGGCCCAAGCCGAGGTTCTTGCAAGAGACCTCCTTGGCCTAGTCGCGGGAAAAAGCCAATCCCGCCAAAACAGCCCGAGATGAGCTGACAAGACCCTTAAGGCCAACAGCGAGATTACGAGCGAGGCTAAAGCACCTAATGTGCCACGTATGACCTTGTAATAAACGCGGCAATGTGCCTCGTATGAGTTTGTAATAAACGCGGCAATGTGCCACGTATGACCTTGTAATAAACGCGGCAATGTGCCACGTATAAGCTTGTAATAAACGCGGCAATGTGCCCCTTATAAGCTATCACATATACATAAATTATCCCAACCAGCATAAGTAAAAATGCACTTCATAATGTGTCCATTCGTGGGTTGTATTTTGTTGTTCCTCCACAGTGTGTTTAAAGCTTTTATAACACACCTCCCAAGAGTCCTGGGAACTTTCTATACAGGCTGATAACTCCATGTATCCTGTGGGAAATAAGGTTAGCTTGGGTAAGCGAAATTACGCATTACTATAGACAATATAGAGTGTTAACTTTTAGTGTCGGAGAATTGTTTATTCTAACACGCGTTAAACGCTGAACTAAAATATTTGTATTAATTTTTTTTTTATCATTAATTTCTTTTCTTATAATCTATATTTTCCATGAGTAACAAAACGTAAACGTTTCAATAATTTTGAACAGTACGATTTTGATAAACAAAGCTTATTTTTTTATTATTATTTCCTTGTTTAGAACATATTGAACGTATTACAAACAATACATATAAACAGATGACGGATGGCTGACGGGATATGATAACTAAACAAAAAAAAAATTCTCAAGAAAATACATACATACATCTCATACATACAGATGGCTCAAAAACAGGGCGTGGCTCCGGTGCTGGCATATTCTCTCAAGATCTCAAAATCAAAACACACCTACCTCTAGGCACACACAGCTCGATTTTTCAATGCGAGTGTGTTGCCCTAACCGAAGCAGCCAGAGCCGTAAAGCGGTTAGGAGTTAATAACTTTTGTATTAAGCTCGTATCCGATAGCGTGTCTGTGCTGATGGCGTTGGGGGGCAACACGACAAACAGTAAACTGGTACTGGAGTGTCACAATGCACTGGAGGCAATAGCCCTGACAAACAGAGTTACCCTACAGTGGATAAAGGGACACAGTGGATCTCTCGGCAATGATGCAGCCGATGAGCTTGCGAGGAGAGGCTCGGAAATGTTGCCCGCTGGCCCGTATCCGCTCCTACCCTTGCCCTTCTCGCAAGTGCGAACATGGATTCGCCAGAGATCTGAGGAACTCCAGCACCAACGTTGGTCATCAAGACAAGAATGACTAAGCAACTTTTAAACCTAACCAGAAATAACCTCAAAACAATGATAGCGACAATAACGGGCCATTGCCTCCTTAATAAACACCTTTATGTCCTAGACGCGACAGACAGCCCCATGTGCAGAGGCTGTTTCAACGCAGAGGAAACAATCACCCACGTAGTCCTGGAATGCGAGGCTGTGGCTAAACAACGTACAGAAATCCTCGGAACAGTGAGGTCGCTCCGTGAAGCCAGGGCTCACGTACAACGGACCTAGTGAGCGTCTAAGTACGGAAAACGAGTCCAAAAACCATACCATACCATACCATACATCTCATACACCGTAACCGTCCTGTTCCTTTTTGTTAATCAAGGCGTTTACTTGTAGCTTTGAATGTACAGTTGAAATACAAAACATCTAACAATGTTTTATCCGTAATATCTGAGATATTGCGATAGAAATGCGATTTCTGCAGGTCATAGTTTAAATGTATTATTACACACTGTCAAATGTGCATTATCTAGATGGCGAGCGTCACCCACAATCTGCGGCTACAATCAATACGAAGACATATTATCTAGGATTACGCTATCAAAGTCCCGCAACTTGAGTATAATATATGCAACATCTTGACAACCAGTGTCTCGGTAGAACTATCGCCAAATATTCCAAGCTTAAGGGCAGGCCAGTCAATCATCATTACAAACTTAAATAAATTCGGAGCAAAAGATAAATATAATCGAATACGCGGTAATTTACTAATAATAATAATAATCCTTTATTTGCCAAGATAGTGGTACAAAATAAAAAAATCGAACAACAAGAAAAATCCGCACAATCAGCCATATTTAAATAGGCATGCAAATGTCATAATAAGAAGTCAAGTCATTTATAAGTAATTGTTAAACTTATGTTCTAAATATCACGCTATAAAAGCACCTTGCTTTTAAAAACCTAATCACCTTCCCCTTGAAAACATTACATGGCAGCGATCTATAATTTCTAGGAAGGTGATTAAATAGCCATGGCATAACAATTTTTGGAATATAGCGCGGTGCAACATGCAGGCACCCGAAGCCGTGTTGGATCCCTCGGTATATACATTATACAAGCAAGTTTCTTTATATGTTTTAAATAATTCAATTTTGTGTATAATGTTTGACACGTTAATTTACATTACACTCACGTATTTGAAACAGCTCATCATCACAGATGTTGTTGGCAACGTGTATGTGACCCCGTATGCTGTCTTCATTGAAATGACTTTCACTCACTACATTGCATTCGACTTTCCAATCTAACGCGCAGTTAATAAGGTGCTTAATTGCTCTGTAAATGAATGATTATAAATAAATTAGATAGAGATAATCTTAAGTAAATAATAAAACTCTGGTATATTTTATTAATAATGGCTTTGTTATTCTTCCTTTATAATAAATATACATTAAAATGGTCAATGCATTTATTATAAATATATATTTTTTTGTATAACTGTGCTTTATAATTATGTTTCAATGTGTATTCCGTTTTTTGCTTTTGTGTATAATGTAATTGTTCGGATATTGTTTAATGAGTAGCTTAAGGAATACTTATGCGCAAATAAATAAATAATATGTTTGCAGAATATTAACATTGTCGTCCCTTATTCATTTCAACATCAGAAGAATCTTCCAAGTTATGTTCAATCGTATGTAAAAACCAACGAGTAGGAGTTCAGGCACCTCCGCAAAGCGTTGTAAAGCGCCTATCGGGTATCTACTAGTAGAAACTAAATTTTGTAGACGGAACTGTAATTTTTTTGTTGTATCTTTTTTATGTATACCGTAATTGTCATGTATTTTAGAATAGATAGATTGTAACATGTACTGTAGAAAATGCTATATATGATGTGGTGTACTTTAATAAATAAATAAATTGATTATCATTACTAAGAAGTCGAATTCTTTCTATCACCGCGCCAGCCAGCTAGATAGAGAAGAAAAGAAAATAATTAATTTTCTTGACCTATCGTCAAACGTTCAACTACAGAGATTGTAAACATTAATTTAAATAATATTTGTGACACATATAGATTTGTCCATGTTGTATTGTTTCATTTCGTGTGCTTGTAACGAAGTTCACTGCCAAAATGCCGAATTATTCCCAGAAAATTTGTATTTAGCAGCAATTTCAAGTATAACTGTAAACAAACGTTACGTCATAAAAATGTATATTACATACATCAATTAAAATCCATTTTAAAACTGTTACATGAAAATTGTTGAGTAGATAATATCACGGCTTATTTATTAAATTCAATACAAAGACTACAAATTGCCTTTTCAAGAAGCCTTTAGAAGTCGTGGAATCGTCGTTAATATACTAGCGACCCGCCCCGGCTTCGCACGGATGCAATGCTGATACTAAATTCAAAGTGCTATAGAGTATAGGGAGAACCGCGGCCTCCGACGCGCTGGGTCCGCAATTTTTGAATTTGTAATATCTTCGAAAATATTCATTTAAATCATATGCTGTAAAGGGCCATATAGATCTATATTAAATCAACTTGGACTGTGTACTTAAGGTATTAATTGGATAAGGATTAATGTTGTATTAATTAAAATCGCTCTGAAAATTAGCCATTATTTGTCGTAAAAAGTAAGTTAAAAAAAAAATGTTATTGTGGGATATCAATAAGAGATAGACATATACCATCGAGGAGTTTTCCGTAGACCTTTTTAATGTGTACAATACTTAGTACATTACTTTGATAATCTCGTAGGGTTCGCAATGTAAGCGGAAAAAATGTAATTTTTTACGATTTACGACATCACATGGTTTCTAACCTCAAAAATAACAGTATTTCTCCATCCATATTTAATGGATGTTTTTATACATATAAACCTTCCTCTTCAATCCCTCTATCTATTTAAAAAATACGCATCAAATTGCATGGGAACGTATATAATAACGTGTTATAGTTAAAGCTTATGTGTAGTGATGAACTAATAACGACATCAATCTATATACGATATTATAATTATTTGGTTTAGTCGTTGGTACATTTCTCTCTAATCAATGAATACTCACAGTCACAACGCTTTGAGTTTGCAACTTTGATTTGCTATCAAAGTTGCAAATTTAAATAGTAGTAATGTAAATCTACCTAATTGAAGAATAATAATTTTGCTAACGAGATTTTGGTGTAGTTTCATGGTTTTTAGAGCAGTGTTGGCTTAGTGGTTTCAGCTTGCGACTCTCATCCCCGAGGTCGTAGGTTCGATCCCCGGCTGTGCACTAATGGACTTTCTTTCTATGTGCGCATTTAACATTCGCTCGAACGGTGAAGGAATACATCGTGAGGAAACCGAGATGTCTTAGACCCAAAAAGTCGACGGCGTGTCTCAGGCACTGGAGGCTGATCACCTATTTGCCTATTAGATTTAAAAATGATCATGAAACAGATTCAGAAATCTGAGGCCCAGACTTTTATTTACTTTCTTGTGTATCTGTCTGTCGCCTAGTAAAAATACAAGCTTCATGGAATTCGCCATTAACACATTATGTCTAGTAATAATAATCTAATCTAATATATAAAATTCTCGTGTCGCGGTGTTTGTAGTTAAACTCCTCCGAAACGGCTTGACCGATTCTCATGAAATGTTGTGTGCATATTGGGTATGTCTGAGAATCGGACAACATCTATTTTTCATCTTACATCAATGTTAAGCGTAGTCCACCCCTAAGGTTTTATTATTTTATGATACAGCATTAAAAAATATATACAACCCCTAATTTTCACCCATCTACGATCAAACCCTATTTTTTATTATAAATGATATACATGGCAAAACGACGTTTGCCATGTCAGCTAGTATAAATATAATAAATCTAGTTAGTAATTCTTTTTTGGGAATCGGGATACTCTTCTTTAATAAAATCCCAGAGGCTCTTTCATCTCTGCCGTTTAATAAATTTAAGAAATGTATTAAAGAAAAGCTGTGTAAAAAGGCTTACTATAAAGTTAACGATTATCTAGTTGTTAAAAGGGCCTGGGACTAGTGCTAGACAGGCTTTACACGCTTACTTTTAATTAATTTGCGATATTTGTAACATAAGTGTTTTTTGATGATTTGCTATTTTACCGAGAGTTTTTTACGCCGGCTTTTTCTCTCGGCCTACACCCTCTGTCTTCTTTGCCGATGAGTAGGGATGCCTACAGATTCAAATTTAATGTAACTGTATCTTATGTTCCATAATATTTTATTTTTATTTTATTAAAATTCTTTCCTTCGAGCCACAATATTTTAGAGAAGAACCCTTAATCATTATACTGAATTATAATATGCATACAGGACAAACTGATTTAAATTTTTATATAAGGCACGAGACATAGTTTTGTTTTTCGTGATTCAAATATGAGATAGAAGAAAAATATACTACCATTTTAAGGAAAATCTCGGAGTCTAGGTGTCTGCTTTCGAGAAAGGTCTCTTAACCAGCTATTTACGAGCACTTGGAGTAACACTAGATTTTAGCTTTAAAGGAAGCTTAATATGTCCGTAAAATAGTTTAAAGTCCCTTTTAAAGGTACTTAAAGTGTTTATAGTAGGATTTGATTAGC
Source organism: Pieris macdunnoughi (assembly GCA_905332375.1). Taxonomy (NCBI): domain Eukaryota; kingdom Metazoa; phylum Arthropoda; class Insecta; order Lepidoptera; family Pieridae; genus Pieris; species Pieris macdunnoughi. The sequence continues at coordinate 1,318,714 of CAJOBZ010000067.1, read as the reverse complement.
TCTCGATAAAAACATACTTCTTCATAACATTAAAAAAAATGTGTTAAAGAAGTCATCAAAGGTAATCGTTAACTTTAAAGTAAGCCTTTTTACACAGCTTTTCTGTAATACATTTCTTAAATTTATTAAACGGCAGAGATGAAAGAGCCTCTGGGATTTTGTTAATAAAGAGTATCCCGTTTCCCAAAAAATAACGGTAAAATCTTAGTCATAAAGCGAGTAATTCTCAACCCTCTGAGCATTCATGTACTAATCGATTTTCTATACACTCAATTATCATTTGCTAGTAAATAGAAAATATCGACATGTATCTTGTTTGGAAGAATAATCTGTTCCTAAAGAGAAATGATCACGGTAACCAGGCATGTCGTCTACCCGGTTTAATCATGAATCAAATATCGATCCACATAAAGGCTGATGCTCGAAAACCTAGCTCAAGGTTCATTAATATATTTATTACAGAAAATAATAATTAAAACGTTAGTGTATACGTGCTTATAGATGAGACACCACAGTATTTTTTTTTAAATTAACAAATGAAGAACGCGTTTTAGGTACTATATCCAGGATGCTCCCTTCCCTCGGTATAATACTATGCGCTGGTTCGGCTGTCGCGTGTCAGTATAAAAAAAGGATTCCAATAATCGATGACTAAGACTACCATTTACCATCAACGCTGGTGTGTCCCACTCCAAGCACTGGATCCTTTAATAATGGTTAAGAAAATGCGGTATATAGTTAGCGCACGCGACAGCGGTTAAAATTTAACAAATCATCGTGGCGCCATTACGCCGGATCACCCCCTGCCATTTCCGTGCTCATGTCAAAGTCAAAACCGACAATTGTCATCCTTCTTTGACTGACACCGATTTAGCGCAAACAGGTACTCTTACTGTGAAATAAGTCAAATCCCTCATGAAAATTCCCGACACCGATGATATATCTTTACACTCACCTACACCAATCGGTTAGCTTCGATGGTACTGGTGGCGTCATCCGACTCGAATCATACACAAGCGCAGCCTCCGTCGTACAATTAAGTGCATATAACGAAAAATCATCGCAGTTTATGTTCTTGGATAGAGAGTTCTTGACTGACACTGTAACTGGTTCAAATTCCTCAGTGACCTGCTGTTTTTTCGCCTCTTCATAGTAGTTTGAGTCTGTGTAAGTTATCAAACATTTAGCATATCCTGAAGATGGATACATGAAAAATAAAATTACTTAATAACTAAAGCCATAGTAATGCTAATTATTTAAAACATACGTGTTTATGAGGAAGTGTGTGAAGTAACAAAATCATGAAACATTTCATATCTACCGTTGATTAACGAAGGTAACAAGACTAGAATGCCAGGAAAATAAAATACAAATATGTTAAATGATGTTTTTATTCGGGAACACAAGCCTTATTTCCGACAAAAAATATAATTGAAATAGGCGTTGGAATATTGAACTCGTAATTGCGGACATAACGTTTTGATTCCTAAAAAGTTATATAGACAGCGAACCTATTTTTATTAATCCTATCTTCCTTTAATAGCAGATTTATAATGAGTGGTGGCAGGTAACTTTATTAATAACATAAGGTCTTATTACACAGTTATCACTGCTACCATATAAAAATGACTATTAATGTCAAAATAGTTTAATTAAACTGATATAGTTGTAATGAATAAAGGCAAGTTTTATTAATGAAAATATCAAACACTAGTCTAAGTTTCGCACGATTGGAAATTTTTATTTCGGAAACAATATACCCTATGGTACTCAAGAATTTAAGAAATCGGCCCATTAAATTTTAAGTTCATTTGTCACAAACGTACAAAATATACAATTTTAAAATGTTTAGTACAGATATAGTTAATTAGAAGTTTCATTTCTGAACACGCAACAACAAAAATATGGGTAACAAAATCATATAAAAAAATAAAAATCAAACTTACAAATCACATCGAATAAACAAAAAATAATAGTAAATAATATGATTCTCATGTGGAATTTTCACATTTCAGGTTATTTGACATATACGTTGCTAATTGACAGCCGCTTGACATATGACATTACATTTCTATATCAAACTAATCTGTGTAACATAGGTAACGTCATTGAAAATAATAATTTTAGAATCATAATAGACCAGTCAGTCAAGACAATTAATTCATAATAATTCCAAAAGTTTTCAAATTTTGATGTAAGGTCGGGAGTGGTATTAAAACAAACTATAAAATTTTGCAACCTGCTCTGCGGTCCGGAACATTGTTAAAAATAAGTTTTGGTCGTGAAAAAAATTCCAAAAGTTCTGCAAACTTGGGGATGTTTTCGATATAATATTTCATATCACGTATAAAATTAGCAACCAACCTAAGTGTACGGAACATTTTTTGTTATTAAAAATTAATGTTTTTCTTTATTAAACTGAAGGAAAACGTTCCAAAAGTTCTGCAAATTTGACAGATATATCGAAAATAAAATAAATAACAAAAAATGTTCCGTACACTTAGGTTGGTTGCAAATTTTATACGTGATATGAAATATTATATCGATAACTTCCCCAAGTTTGCAGAACTTTTGGAATTTTTTTCACGACCATACAGCAAAAATTAATTTAATTGCAATTTTAACAATGTCCCGGACTGCGGACAAGGTTGCAAAATGAGATTTATTGTCGTCCCAATGTACCATTCACTTGACCGAAGTTTGAAAACTTTTGGAATTATTATCAAATTTTCGATTTCGAATGTCTATAATGACTGGCCTATAATTATTGGTTAATGTTTTATCTATATTAATAAATAATGTTTCAAATCATAATTAAAGTGATAATGGAACTACTGAAGTACTGAATTCATTTCACTGTAGTTCCATGGAGAACAGATGTAGACGTGTGTAGAAGATATAAAATAGTTTACATATTAAATAGTCTTCTTAACAATATTATAAAACATTGTAATATCGAGCCATTTAATTTTTACTAAAGTCTATAAAGGACGTTGATACCATGGAGTATTTATTCACTACGTATCGCGACTACAGGTAGTAAAAAACATACTATGTACCTACACATATATTTATTAACACAAAGATACCCGAATTTTTACAATTTGATGTGTATTTTCTTGTGTGTCGTATAAAAGTCAAAAATCATTTATTCATGTAGGTAACACAATGTACCCTTATGAACGTCAAAAACGAAATATTCATTAAATGCTTCTAATTTTACATTTACTGCCATTTCTCAAATCAAGGGCGTAGATCGGAAGAGAAGAACTGGCAATAAACTCTTCGCCACTCTTTTAATGGCCAAGTTTTTTTTTACACAACGTTTGTAAGGAGCTGCAAGATTTGTCCTCTATCAGCAGGAGGCATGGTGAAATAGGAGCACGTACTTACATTCTCGTGGGAACAATACGCAAATACATAGTTGAAACAACTAACATCACCGCATAGACGAATTCAAGTATATTTCAACGTTGACATATATTTAACAATAATTGGGCGGCAATTTGCGGAAACTTTAATAATGTATTGTGATTTGGTTTGAGCGACCCTCAAGCTTAAGATCGTGCGTTCGAATCATGACCGGGCACAACCCAAAAGTGGAAGTCGTTTCTTAGGCACAGAAGGCATATAACTTACTTGCCTATTAAGAAATAAAATGGTCACGAAACAAATACATAAATCTGAGACAAAGACAAAGGGTTGTGTCGCCACTGTTTTTTTCTTTTAAACAAGCTTAAATTGTTTATAACAAAAAAGTAATTGCCCGTTATCTCGCATTAGCTGGAATAAAATAAATATGTGTTCTGGTGTCGCCCTTAGTCTAGATAAAAAACTAATAACTAACTAATATGCTGAAGAAATCAAACCATTCAAAGCTCCCTTGCAAAATGCTTCGTTAAAATTTTAAAGTAGTAAACGGTAAAATAAAACTCTTTTTTGGCATAAAATCACGAAATTTAAATCGATGGCAGCAGCTATTCTTAGTATTACTCTTATAAATGAATCTGATTCCTAAATTATATTCCTGACACCTGGCTAATCATCAACCTATTTTAAAAGTGAGTCTTGGTGCAAAAACACAAAAGTGAATTCAATGTCAATGCGCTATAGTTCATAATTGTATGATGCAAGAAAAATTTAGAATTATATAACACATTTTGCTTGCTGACGGCAAGGCTCGTTAGCTCAGTAGGTTAGAGCGCCGATATAGTATAAACTTGATCATCGGAGGGCGGAGGTTCAAATCCTCTACGAGTCGGGAAATATTGTTTTTTTTAGTTATAGCCAGGATTTTTTTTTCACTATATTGTATTTACAACTATAGTATGTACTGCATTAGCTTAAGAGCTAAATTACAAGCGATGAATTAAATATATATATATTTAGTTCCTTATTATATATATGAAGTATATAAAAAATGATGAACGAAAATCTGCAGCTGGAGTGATATACATGATGTGTTGAGTCTTAACGTCGCCAAGGAAAACTACACTAAAAAAAATAACTTATTAAATCAGAATATAATACATGTTCTACGCTTTAAAACGTAGGCATCCCAACCTAAAAAAATCCCGTAGAGCAAATATAAAATGTATTTATAGTTTCAATCATAAAAAGCAAACAATTTAGACATTAATATATTCTTATTCAAAGTTAAGCCAATTAATAAATCCTTTGAAAGAATAAAATGTATGTCAATTTGGATTCAATATTGTATTCAATAAAAGTAATGAAAATTCCTTTAGATGGAAACAATACTGAATGGCTTCAACAGGAATTTAATATTGACGACAAGCCTTTGAAAGAAATCGTGTCAAGTGAGAATAAAATATACAAAGTTAGGTTTGTAATCTTTTACTGAGCAGAGTACTGGACTTTAATGATGGTTAGTTACTCCTAAACTCATTTATCAAATATTACATTGGTACAAAACGTACAATGAAAATAACGCGTAATTTTATAATATCGGATTTAAATTTCGACAAACTGTTGTAGACAATATAAACCATAAATAGTTAAATCAAATTAAATTTAAATGGATAGTAAGATACAATTGATTTTATTTGAATAAGCAATACATTATTATTACTATTGTTATTTATTCAGGTGATATTACAATACAATTTAATTTGACATGTGACGCAATTTGAGGCATCTGATTAATAATAAGTATTAATAATAAGTCTTTTCAAAATTGATTGTGGTGTATTTAGACAGATAGTGTGCAAGCATTTCCATCAACTACGCGGCAATTAATAATTAAGCCGTACAGTACTATCTAAAGTAAAGGTTATTAGATGTTTAATCACGAGACGATAAGGTTTTATCATACTGAATCACATTTGAAATAATCTGAATGTTTATAGAGTCTATCTTCGATTTCGTTCTCTTTGGAGACTCTTGGGCCGTGGTGTTCAAGTGCACAGGCGCTAATTAATTATTTAAGTTGCCGCCTGGTAGATAGTACTGGTGACCCCAATGCTTTCCTCGCTCAACGAATTAGTATTGCAATACACCGAGGAAATGTTAAAGGTACACTGCCACAGGGACCAAACTATTTAAATTTGTTTTAATCTATACTAATATTAAAAAGAGGAAAGGTTTGATTTTTTGTTTGTTTGAAATGCATAGGCTCCGAAACTACTGGACTGATTTAAAAAATTCTTTCACCGTTGGCAAGCTACACTATTCCCGAGTGACATAGGCTATGTTTCATTTTCCTTCAATCGCGTGCTCTGCGAAAACTATTAATGATAGAACAAAATGATTCATTAAAATTTTTCAGGACACATCACTATCTATAAAAAATGTCGCGACAGCATGTCTCTATCTTTTATAGTTACGTCACAATAAGCGTCCTTTTATTGTTATTGTTTTATTAAAATACCACCGCCAGAAAAGGCTCTTTATTCGTACCTAGGTATTGATCCTTATTAAAGTAAATACCAAGTGTTTGTTTACCAAGTTACAATTTAATGGCATAACCATCAAAAAAGCATGGTGGATTGGTGTTCTCCTGCCGTTTCTCTTGAATAGTTTACTACTATGTAATATAACAAAAATCTTAGCCACAGCAACGCTTGGCCGAGTCTACTAGTTATAAATAATTATATTTTTGATTATTATTATACTATGTAGATTAAGAATATTGTAAATACTATATATTTGTTTGTTGGAAATAAATATGATACAATGTTTCTATTATAATTTGACGTTTGAATACTTGTTTGCCATAACTGATTTTGATTCATCCATCATATGAAATACTTTCATAGCAAATACAAATTGATTTCTTTATTTCTTCAGCCAACAAATACATACAAAGATGTTTTCATTCATATTAAATGTGCCTAGCTGTAAAGTCGTCCCTATATACGTCCATATATAGTATTACTCGCTTAAGTCATATGTCACATGACTTGACTTAATTTCCTATAACATGGGGCAGAGGGCGTCCAAAGTGAGTATCCATCGCGTTCGCTCTTGAGCCTCATATTTCACCTCGCTCCAAGTCTTTCCGGCTCTCTTTGCCTCATCTGCAACTGTACGGCGCCAGGTTTGCCTGGGACAGCCACGCTTCCGCTTTCCTTGCGGGTTCCAATCAAGCGCCTGCTTGGGAATATGATTGGGATCCCTTCGGAGTGAATGGCCTATCCATTTCCACTTGCATCGCTTGATCTGCTGGATAATATGGGTTTGAATAATGTGAATAATTTGTTTATTAATATAAATCCTCATATAACTTTTGTATCATATACTATTAATGTATTTTGAGATGTTATATTATGTAAAGACTTCAGCCCATCACTGGTTTGGTGTTTGTTTATATTAATTTATTTTCTTAACGGTATTCCTACAGCTACTTACTAAACAATATGCAAAAAAATTACACTATACACAAAAGCCAAAAACGGAATACACATTTAAACATACACAAAGCACAGTTTCACCTATACAAATACAAAAATACAACAAAAAAAAATAAGAATATATGTATTTATAAAATTCTAAGTTCTAAGATTCATAGTTCATTATAACATATTTAATATAAAGGAGGAATAACAAAGCCATTCTATCTAATAAAGGTTACTAGAGTTTTTATATAATTTTTTAAGCATTTTTTAGATACATTAAATATATCTATTTGCTGGTAATTTCTGTTATAATCTGAAGGTATACGATACATGTACACGTTTTCTTTCCACGTTTCAGCAGTGAACAGAGAAAAAAAACTTTAGAGGTGTCAAGGGACACCCGGATGGAACGAAATTCCTTTCGATTAATTTATATGTTAATTGGTATCATAACAGTATGATATATTTTCTTGACACCAATCTTACGACGAAAAAAAAAAGCCAACATCACGAGGTGTTCCCAGGCGGTCACCCATCCAAGTACTGACCTCGCCCGACGTTGCTTAACTTCGGTGATCGGACGAGAACCGGTGTATTCAACGTGGTATGGACGTTGGCGATAGCTAAATCGAAAATGTAAAATATAACAACTATAGCAAAAAGTGTCGTTACAACTTTTGGTCTTAATTTATTTCGTCTAGCCCCCTTTCGCAACGCTCGATGACTTCGTTCCAACAAGACTAATTTAGTTAAGTGATTCCAAAAATAATTTTCATTTCTTATCCCTACAAAAAAAAGCCAACATCACGAGGTGTTCTCAGGCGGTCACCCATCCAAGTACTGATCTCGCCCGACGTTGCTTAACTTCGGTGATCGGACGAGAACCGGTGTATTACAATAGCAAATAGCAAAAAAGTGTCGTGACAACTTTTCGTAAGAATTTTTTCCGTCTAGCCCCCTTTCACAACGCGCGATAAGGAACTTCGTTCCAACAGAAAACAAAGAATAATGTCATCGTAGTTATTTTAACTTTACTCTAACCTCCAGGTTTCTTATAAATTTAAGTAATTATTAATCTTTCAACCCTGCTAGTCGTTACCTTATCTCAACTCTCAGCTTAAAGTACGTTTATTGGGCAGTACTGAGATAACACGAAATTTGCTGTTTCGAAACCTGAGACGTTTTCCCCATTAACGAAAATGAGGATTTTCAGTTTCATTACATAAAAATCTCGTAATTTTATAATTTAAATTAAAGTTAACTCACTTATTATAATAGAAAGTTCATTGAGGGGGGCCTCATAGCCTAGCGGTCTTATTAAGTGGCAGCTAGGTGAGGGGTACCGGGTTCGATTCCCGGTTCGAGGTTCTCGGCCTTTGGGAGGGTTGTGTGCGGTACCGGGCGAGTGCCTAAACCGTACATGGAGGACACGGTCGAATTTCTAAAAAAAAAGCACGAATTATAAAAAATCCTATACTTGACGCTGGCTAATGCACAAATCGTGCCAGAGCCATAAAAAAAGAGAAAGAAAAGTTCATTGAGTAATAGTGATTGAATCGGGTTAAAGCTAATATAATATATATAAAAGATTTTAATAAATAAAAAAATATATAAATCTTGATATGTATAATTATATTTTACGTGTGTTTCACTGAACTACTCTTAAAAGCTGTACCGATTTGAATGAATTTGTATGCGTTTGGTTGGTTTCGAATTTAGATTCACAAATCAGTCCGGCAAAGGCGCTGTACACGGTACTTTCATTCTTTGTTTAATATCCTAATCGCTTGAAATATCATGCAGGACAACGTCTGTCGGGTCCGCTAGTATAAAATAGAATTGGATAACTAAGAACATTAGTCTAAAGTTTTAGAATAAGAAAAAAAAATGTCATAGAAAAATATATGTAGATTGGTGTTGCCCAGTGTTACTCCAAAGATCTTAGATCTTAAATATTTTTATCAAAATAAAACACTTATTTGATTACTGTGAATGCGTTCCCTTAACAACTGTACATTTAATATCATTGTCAATATATAAATCTATTGGTCATGTATGGATACGTTAAAATAATAACATTCAATATGCTTTGAAGCAGCCAATACGTTATCAACTGTCTTGGTAGGTGAATAATTTATGAAAATCAAATTTCTGGTTTCATATATTGTATTTTGTTCGCAGTTGAGTAGTCAACGTAAAAGTCAGAAAATCGAATAGCTATTTCCCAGTAGAGCAAAAGAAAGTTTGCCTCGATTAAGAGATTTTTCTCAGGAAGTATAAGCTATTACATTCCCATTCACTTAGAAATAGCTAAGATTTTGTTATGGATTCAAGTGAAAATATTTCGGTTTAGCCCTGAAATATCGTCACTAAGGCACGCAAATTCGTAAATCCTATAATGGAATTCGGGCCAGTTTTTTGCCGATACGAGCCTCGATATATGTCTTTGAGGTTTATTATGTTTAGAAAAAATAAACCTGTCGCCAAATATGAAACTTTTATCTGAAACAAATTGTATACTAGTGGTTTATTTATCGCGGATTTTTATAATTTTTTGTGTACTATGGTCTGGTTGGCAGTGTTGGCCTAGTGGCTTCAGCGTTGTCTCATCCCTGAGGTCGTAGGTTCGATCCCTGGCTGTGCACCAATAGACTTTCTTTCGATGAGCGCATTTAACATTCGCTCGAACGGTGAAGGAAAACATCGTGAGGAAACCGGCTTGCCTTAGACCCAAAAAGTCAAACGGCGTCATGCACAGAAGGCTGATCACCTACTTGCCTATTAGATTACCAAATGATCATGAAACAGTTACATAAATTTGAGGCCCAGACCTAAAAAGGTTGTAGCGCCATTGATTTATTTATTTTTTATGGTCTCATTGGACTGAGGTTTATATCCATAAGTGATAAGGGCAGCCTATCCCATTTTTATGATTTGGATGAAATAATAAAACCCCCATTATTTAAAATAGATATTGCGTATTACTGTGATGAAAAATTAAAGTTTGCTGAGTCAGCTACCTTTTTTATGATTCTTAGTTTTCCGCATAACCAACTGCCCCGCGATTCTGTAACTCACTTTTCGAACTCACACAGCGGTTTTCGCATCGGCGGTCGCTCTCAAATCAGTCGTGAAGCAGTAATGTTATGATTTGGCATTCTGATAAACAATAAACTACAAGCTCCCACCTTTTCAGAATGCCAAATCATAAAATGACTGCTTCACGACTGATTTGAGAGCGACCACCGATGCGAAAACCGCTGTGTGAGTTCGAAAAGTGAGTTACAGGATCGCAGAGCTGTTGTTTGTGATTTAGAATAGTTTGTAAAACAAAGCTGTATATGTTGAATCCGTGAAATCGCGAAATCGGTTATTCAAACCGTAAACAATTCCGTAAAACACGGTGATTACGTAGATAGCAAATTACACGGAACGAGTAAACAAATGAAGCGAGAATACGATTATTTCGCTAGGAGTCTTACGACGATTTATACGAAATGTACGCTTTGACGTGGCTAGACTACAGCGGGAGCGGACGCGATGAACTGTGAATAATGTTCCATCAAACAAGATTATATACTAAAAGAGAGAAATAAAGATTTAAAATATTTTGTCAATTTTGATGTCGAGATTTAAAATAAACCTTGTTAGTAATAATATGGAATTATTCCTAGACGCATTATTAAATTATTATTAGAATTATCAATGTCCAATTTTAACTATACCTATTCAATAGAATTTACTTGTAACGCATTTATTTATTTATAAGACCTAAAAGAAAGCCACTCTTACAATCATAAGTAATAAAAGCCCGTTAAATTCCAATGATTACAAAAGTAGAGTAACTTTAATTTGTTATATAAATTTTTTTTCTTGTAATCCTAATACAGACCAGCCTTGCGATTCTGTAACTCACTTTTCGAACTCGCACAGCGGTTTTCGCAGCGGCGGTCGCGCTCAAATCAGTCGTGAAGCAGTCATTTTACGATTTGGCATTCTGATAAACAATAAACTACAAGCTCCCTCCTTATTGGAGGCTTCTTATTACAGAATCGCAAGGCTGGTCTGAGACGTTGCAAAAAAGCGGATACATTTTTTATCTCCACAATAACTTGGAGTTCTACGCAAAACAGAATGTGCGATCGGCTGCAGGGCTCGAACAATGTTGATATTTTTCCGGGCATTGTGTTATCACTTACTTAAGTTCTTTTGCTATGCTTTATTATTTATAGTCTTTTTGTAATATTTTTGTTGGTAAACCTATTGGTTAAATTTGTATAACTGCTTTCTTTTTCTTAAGTGTTGCCTTGCTGGCTATAAATAATTAGATGTGATTTATCGTACACTAAAATTAATAGTTAGTACGTCCATTAGGCATCAGTTACTATTTATCACTAATGGTTATTGTGCAATTTGATAATTAGACTTATTAATATTCCTTAATTATTAAATTAACTAAATCATTTAGTGTATATGAAACAATTTCATGCGCTTTAACTTTTCACTATAATATATTAATTCTGCGTATTATTTTATAAATAATTATTGAACTTTTTATTTTTTATCTTTAGTACGTAAAAAAAAAATTGTATGAAGCATTTTCGAGTTGATTTTGCTTTTATTATCCTAAAAAATATATTTATTTAACAATGCCTTGTGGTGCCATCCACTGACGTTAGAGAATTAAACTCTTTGTATGCACCTATGAACTTTTCTTTCTACTTAGGCATCAATGGCTAGTATGGTAAAAGATAAACATCGTGAGAAATCTGCATACCTTAAACCCATCGACGAGAACAATTTCCAAAATAAAAACCTACGGAAGTAATAAATAACCTACTAAATAAAACAAGATTTTTCAAGTTTTATTGTTTTTAATATTTGACAATTTTTCTTTCCATAAAAACCTTCCTCATACTTGAAGCAGTCTAATAAAAAAATAAATAAACGCTAAACGCTTCGCTTGTGACTAAATGTTATTATAAATTAAGTAAACGACGTTAATTTGCATATCTGTATTTCATGTCCGCGTTTGTTTATTTGTTGTAAATACAACACTTCGTTTGAAATATTTTAATAATTGGACTGTTTAATATCTTAATTTACAAAAGTTATTAAGAACTAAAACTAAATTATTACAGTGTTAGCAAACATTCTAACAAATAATTATTTTATTCGATCTGTACTGTTATTAATACTGTACGAAACATAAAACAAATATAATTTTATTAAATATCTAATTTAACAAGATTTAAGTTTTTGCTTACGTAAGCCTAAAGTTAATCCTAAATACATATAATACAAAGTTGCAATAATAACTACACAGGATAAAAGTACCAGCGCTGTTAATTTAAGTAAAAATTCTATTTCATAGAACTCGTACATGGGCATGTTAGCATTCGGTGCCCGTAGATGCTTCGCCCCACCATGCCTCAGGACGTATTCTATCCACCACACTGATCTCTCTAAAGGACTCTCTGGTTGATCATTCAATAATTCACGAAGTTTTATTATGTTTTCTTTGTAACTGAAAGAAAATTGAGAGTTTGAAAATAGAAAGTGTTGCGCTCATTAACCCACAGAACGTATTTTTGAACCGCAACAATTTGTGAATGAAAAAGGTCCAAAAATATGAGACGAATATGAGAGAGATTGAAACAGTTGCAGGAACCTAAAATAATGTAGCTTGCAAAACATTTGGATTGGTCAATTTCTATTATTATCAATATCCATTGTTCTATCAATATATCAATTTGGCTGTACCTAATTGTCTTATTGTGCAATCGTGATGAATAAAAGTCTTTTGAAAATTATTAGTGGCGTCATTTTTTGTTATGAAACCATTAAAGCAAAATCCTGATAGACCTTTTTTTATAGAGCAAACGGGCAGGAGTCTCATCTGATTGTAAGTGATACCGCCACCCATAGACAGTAGATACTTACTGTGCCAGAAGGCTTTCAAGAGAGTTTCCGGCTTATGTTTATTTTTCCTAAGTCCTTGCTTTCGGTAGTTAACCAGAAATTTAGTTTCAAATACCCACCTGCAACCAACCCAATACCCACCTTATATTATCAATGACAGTATGTATAGCTTGTAATAGTTTTTCTTCAGTTATTGTTTCCATATAAAGCGCCTGACCAATTTTATGATATTCGTACAATTCAACATTGTACCATTGATCACCAAGCATTGGTATGCCGACAAGTGGTACTCCGGCAGTGATTGCTTCATCTGTTGATTGTAATCCTCCTTGCGTTATAAATAATTTTATATTTGGATGCCCTGTAATTTATGTATTAGTGTTTTAATTGTTTACCCTTAAATTAATTAGTTACTAGCTATATGTTAAACGTGAGTTGGATTTTAGGAATTTATACTGTTTACTCACTTAAAAGATCCGATTGCGGTAGCCACTGAGCTGTTTTAACATTGTCTGTTTTTCCTGGAAGGTCATTTGTTTCCCATTTCCATAGGACTTCATAAGGTAATTTGGCAAACACATTTAGGAATATCTGTATTGTTTCTTTTGGCAACTGTGAGGAGCGAGCATTTGAACCGAAACTTAAATAAACTACACCATTTTTAGAAGAATCTAAATATGATTGTAGCTCCTGCAAAAAAATCGAAATCAGATTCATATAACACTAATTTAATTTAATTCTAATAACTACACTCTACATAATTTTATTAATTTGCATATTGGTTCTAAGGTCTAATTCAAAATTATTTCTAAATATTTTCCGGTGTTGTTGAAATATATTTAATTTGCCTTGTGAGCTTTGCCAAAAGGCAAATCAAACATTATTACAGTGATTTTCGTTCAAAGCAACCCTTTGCTCAAAACCAATATTTAAATAATTATAAACTCAAAATAACTTTATTCATATTAACATATTAGGTAACTAAGTACACTTATGAACTTCAACAGAAAATATGTTATAAATTGATTCTAAATTTACATTTACTCCTTTTTATTATTTTACGTTTAACGAGAGTTTTGAATTTATTCAGTACTCAATACTCGAAGATAGAAGTTTTATCCTCCGAAACTTCTTTATTATTAATAATAAATTTTATTAATAATTAATAATAAACTTGACAATAATCATAAAGCTATGTTTTATACTGAGAGACTGGTGCTTGAAAAAGGTTGGGAAAACCTGTTATTACAAGTTACCAGTCCCTCATGAACATAGTGGCAAAAAGTATTGCTAATACAAGTTTTAAAAACGAATGAACAATAAATAATTTATAAAAATATACTGCTCAAAACAATTAGCGGAACAAGATTTTTCTCCTTTCTATTGCTTAAACTAAAATTAGATTTAAATTAACTTGCACGCTATTTTTTACCTTGTTAATTTGTTAATTACTACAATTAATAAAAAAAATTCAATTTGTATTTTTTTTATTAAAAATAAAATAAAATGTGCATTGTAGACGATAACTAATTGGTGATAAAAAAAGGTCCATCAAAGAAATATTCTTATATCGTTTGAATATTCGTCTTTAGTGACTTTAAGTAACGTGTGTGGCCTCCATGAGCCCTAATCACGGCTTGACAACGACGCGGCATGCTTCGTATGATCCTCCGAATATCTTCTTGTGGAATTCGCTCCCATTCTTCAATCAACGCTTCAGTGAGCTGCTGCAGTGTTTGAGGTGCAATCGGACGCTTCCGGATGCGCCTGTCAAGCAAGTCCCAAATGTGTTCAATTGGATTTAGGTCAGGGCTCATGGAAGGCCACTCCATTACACGGATTTCCTGCTGTCGTAAGTAATCTGACGTGATGGCTGCAGTATGCGGCCTGGCATTATCTTGCATTAAAAGAAAATCTGGGCCCATACCATATGCTGCGGGCCAAACATGATCTTCGAGCACATTTTCAATGTAAGTTTGAGCACACAAGCGCCCGGGAACAACGACGAGATCTGTGCGCTCGTCCAAACTAACTCCGCCCCAAACCATCACAGAGCCACATCCAAATTTGTCATATTCCTGGACTGCTGCTGCACTGTATCGCTCGCCTGGGCGTCTGACACGGAGACGAACATCGCAACGTGTTAGACGGAATCGTGATTCGTCAGTAAAAAGCACTGGCCTCCAATGTCGAAGTTGCCAATTAGCGTGATTTTGCGCGAACTGTCGGCGAGCTTGTCTATGTTGAATTGTTAGACGCACAGCCCGAACTGGTCGGCGTGATCTCAAATTGGCTTCCAACAACCTATTTCTTACCGTCTGGTCGGAAATTTCTACACCAGTAGCCGTCCTTAGTGTATTTTGTAGATCTTTTGCAGTTGTGGTGCGGTTACGTAAAGCACAGTTGACGATGTAGCGATCTTGCAAACGTGTAGTTTTTCTCTTTCGACCTTGACCACGCCTTCGTGAGTATTCTCCCGTCTCACGATATCGCTTCCAAAGTCTGTAGATAACAGAAGGGGCTACTCCTAGATCATTTCCTACATAACGCATAGTTCGACCCTCTTCAAGCAAAGCGATAGCTCGGGAGACATGCAATTCAGTCAGATCTGGCATTATGACCTAAACTCACTCGCTTGAATGAATAACAATACTCAAAAGGCTCACTTCAATTTCTATTAATACTCAAAAGATTGAAAAAACCTACTTAAAATGTGTTTTCTGTGATTAGAAAGTAATGAAAATTCAAAGACGTCACTTTGTTTTTCGTCTACAATGCACATTTTAATTTTTTTTTAATAAAAAAAATACAAATTGTTTTTTTTTATTAATTGTAGTAATTAACAAATTAACAAGGTAAAAAATAGCGTACAAGTTAATTTAAATCTAATTTTAGTTTAAGCAATAGAAAGGAGAAAAATCTTGTTCCGCTAATTGTTTTGAGCAGTATATATATAAAAAAAAAATAGATAGAAAAAAGTTAAAGCATTTGTGAGTGTGTGTGTGTGTGTGTGTGTGAGTGTACGGGTCAGTGTGAGTGCGTGTGCGTGTGCGATTGAGCTAAATTGAGACTAGTGTGGGCGAGAAAAAACGTTCCATTTATTAAATTAAATTAGGGGTCGTAATAGATTTTCTGTGCTTTGGTAATCTAGCGATTTGAGATATTTAGTTACTACTTTTTTACAATTGTATTTTGTGAGATGATAAATTTGGAGGTCTTTGTTAAGTTTATTGTATAAATGGGTACCTAGAAAGCAATACGAACTATGGGAAAGAGCTGTTTTGAAAAGTTGAGGACGGCATACGGAATCCTTTCTACGCCTTCCATCTACAAGTTTATGATCGTATTCTATCTCAGAATGCTTTGTAAGAATAGTGTACAGGATGAAAGTTTGTCTAACGGATAATACATCCCAATCCTTATATAAGTCAGCTGTGGGAAAGCGAAAGGGGAGTCCTGCACCTACTTTCAAGATAGCACGATGAGCTCTCGCGACCTCAATGAGGTATGTTTTGGCAGCACCTCCCCACGAGGGTATACAATACACAACCAAAGAATGACATAAGGCATAGAATACCATCCTAAGGACGCTGCGATCAGCGATGTGCTTGAGATTCTTAAAGACAAAAATAAGTTTACGTAATTTTGATACCAGGGATTCGACGTGCCTGCTAAAATTTAATTTTTGATCGATGACGACACCAAGGTATTTGAAGTGGTCAGTCCTTTGAAGATTAGGACAAATGATCTGGGAGATATTGCAGTTACAGTTTGGTACATAAGCGTATAAGGCCAGCGAAGAGGTGAAGTTGATTTGATCTCCTGGCAAAAGTCATAAATTTAGTTTTAGATACATTTAGCGTTAAGATATTGTGATGAAGCCATTTGGATACTGTTTGAAAGCCAATCTGAGCTAGACGAAATACCTCATTCCAGTTGTCTCCACTGAAGAAAAGCGCGGTATCGTCAGCAAAGGTGAAGATTTTGCCCTGCTGTAAGTTAAGCTGGCAGAGGCCATTTATGTAGATTAAAATAGGGTAGGACCGAGGATGCTGCCTTGAGGCACGCCAAACTTAACCTCACACTCATCACTAACATGGTTTTCGACCTTGACTCTGTGTTTTCTATTACTAAGATAGTTTGTTAGCAGTTTTAAAGGTAAACCACGAATGCCAAGTATTTCTAGTTTAGATAATAGATGTGGGATGGAGACAGTATCAAATGCTTTGGCCATATCAATAAAAATAGCCAGACATTTCTCTTTGTCATCTAATAAAGAAACTGCAGAGTTTACTAGGTCTTGTACAGCACTGCTTGTGGGCTTTCCTCGACGAAAACCAAATTGGGAGGGTGAAAGGAGTTCATTATTTTCAAGGCACGTTGTCAGTCTGTTATTAATTAGACTTTCTAGAATTTCAGACATTACGGGCAGGATAGAGATAGCTCTGAAGTTATCAACGCGATTTTTTTCACCACCTTTGTGAAATTATAAAGAATTATTTTATAGCCTAGTTTGCAGCACTTGTATGTACTATTTATGCTTTTTAATATGTTCCAAGAAAAAGCAATCGAGCAATTTAGTTTCTAATAATTAAAGCATAATAATGACTGACCTTGGGAAGAGGTTTTTCCGGGTTCTTATGGATTCCCCACATTGAAACCACATTCGGCGGCAGTGGTTGTCTATTACTCCATAATGGATGAATGTTCAAAAAAAGCATGTCAACCTTATTATATAATTCGTCATATGTTGGTATATCTTCACCAAAATATTTAACATAAACTTCACGTTCCTTTGTCTCTTGGGAATACCAAAAATTCATTAGGCGATAATGGGTATACAATTCGGACACCTTGTCCCAAAATGTCAAATTCAATAATCGTTGACGCATAGAGGGTGGATATAAAAATGGATGATTTGGAGCACCGATAATCTCAGCATTACCTAACATCATACCAAACGAGCTTCCAAGAACAACAGGCGCGTTAAATAAATGTGAGAATGAAATATACTGCCTCCCACATGCTTCAATGAGTAATAGATCAAAATAATCCTTATCTGTATTATTGATTAGAGTCTGTACTGGCTCCGATTGAACTTGTATTTCCACAAATTTTCCCATCATCGTTGACAAACCTTCTATGACGTTAAATATTGTTTCTCTGCTTCCGAATCTTTCATTGAGTTTCTCTAAACTTGGTTTCAAATACGTATAAGTAACATCGTGCACATCTATTTCTGTCAAGTTTTCCGGACTGTCCTCTGTTGTGAACGCTGGATTTGGAGTGATAATGGTGACTTCATGACCCCTTCTAGCTAGCTCTTGGGTCAAAGGACGGAAAACTACTTGATGACTTATAGACGCTGTTGGAATCACGGCCAAAATTCTACCACCATAACTTTTAGATATTAGCACTGACAATAGAAACACTAAAATAGACTTGCGCATTCTGAACATTATTATCAACTAAACTAAACTAAACAAAACACGAGTCCACATTGCTAATTAGATAATAATTAAAGTACTTAATAGATATTATAATTATAAATGAAATAAAATAAAAAAGCCTTTTTATTTCTTGCAATAGAACAAATTAAACTTAATACTATTTATTGTATGTATATTTTTAAGAAAATAAATTATTTATAATAATTATATATTTAACTTATTATATTTCCTTAGTCACGTTTTTTTATGACTTTTACAATCTTATTTCCTTAATGTCAATTCTTACAACATATCAGAGCTTATACTAATGAATTACACAAATAGGACAGTTGTATATTAATAAGATATTTGAAACACGTGTTTATACGAATACTAGCCGTTTCGCGCCCGCTTTGCTGGACGAATTAAAATAAATTTTATGTTTCATTATTTTTTTTTTTTCATATTTTTATTATTCTTCTTTTTAACTTCCCGCTAAGAAAATTGAAATATTTCGAAAATCGAGTTTTTAACAGATGTTGACGTTTAGAGGTTCTAGGAAGCCTCCCCGAATGTTTCCGCGGTGAAGTCCGTATGGATAAATTTTCATAAAAGTAAAACAGCAATAAAAAAATGAAGGAACGTTGGAATTTAATAAATAAATAGCCATAAACCATCTAGGAAAAATTTCGCATCGAATGGCGGTAGTTTCATGTCGATACGATCAGTGGTTTAGGCGTGAAAGAGCCTCAAACGAAGACCATTTTTCTTTTATATATATAGATATATATAGATAATAGCGGTGATTTATTAAAGTCATAATAAGTACGACGCAATTATCTTCAGATACACTTTGTATATATTTTTTTCTATAGCTTAACATCTCTTAAATTTCATCAGATCTAAGGCCCCTGGGAAGTCCCTTTAACCGCGGAAGTAGGTAATAATCACAATGAATCAGTTAATAGATAGAAATCACATAGTTATAACTAGGTTCATTATAGCTATTATAGTTCGAAGCCAGTTTCTTGAATGACACCCATACAAACTCTGGACTTGTACGTGGGGCCATTTTCTTGGTGAAACACAACCGTCAACCACTTTAGAGAACTTCTCACGCCGTTGCTGTATATTTAACTTGCGCAGAGGGGGTTTGAACGCACGAATTTAAAGCTGAATTGAATATCCATTAAATAATATAAAATGTGAACCCAAATATTGTATGGAGTATGTGAAACAATTGTTGACATACTCCATACAATAATTACAATAATTGATAAGCGTCATTGAGCGCATCTCAATTGATAAGAATGATATAACTGGAGTAAACCTAATGTATAACAAATACAATTATTGTACTAAAAATTTAAAATAAATAAATAAACAAGCAAAAAATAAACAGGCGGAAAATAATAAACTTGGGCCGTGGGGTTTAAGTGCACAGGCGCTAATAAAAGATTTAAGTTGGCGCCAGGTAAATAGTACCTATCGTTGACCCCAGAGCTGGTGCTTTCCTCGCTCAACAAATAAGTATCGCAATACAGCGAGGAAATGCTGCCAGCGTTAAAGGTACCTACACTGCCACAGGGACCATTTTTTTTTAATTTTCTATTGATAAATATTTAATTATTATTATTATTATGTAGGTTAAGAAAATTGTAAATACTGTATACTTAATTGTTAAGAAATAAATTAGGCCAATATTATTTTTATAGGTACAAAACGAGTGGTGTGGTGAAGATTAAAAACCATTCAATAGAATGTTTCATAAGATAATTATGTGTCAAGATTTAAGAACATGTTTGTGTTGGGCAAAAACCCATGCTCCCATATTCTCCAATCATAATATTAAATCTTTCAAGTTGATGTGGCATGTATTTCTACATGGTCTGGTATAAAAGGAATCTATTATACCAATGTTGTATAATAAGCTGACTACTGTACGAAACATAAAACAAATATAATATTATTAAATATATATTTTAACAAGATTTAAGTTTAGGCTTACGTAAGCCTGAAGTTAATCCTAAATACATATAATACAAAGTTGCAATAATTACTACACAGGATAAAAGTACCAGCGCCGTTAATTTAAGTAAAAATTCTATTTCATAGAACTCGTACATGGGCATGTTAGCATTCGGTGCCCGTAGATGCTTCGCCCCACCATGCCTCAGGACGTATTCTATCCACCACACTGATCTCTCTAAAGGACTCTCTGGTTGATCATTCAATAATTCACGAAGTTTTATTACGTTTTCTTTGTAACTGAAAGAAAATTGAGAGTTTGAAAATAGAAAGTGTTGCGCTCCTTAACCCACAGAACATATTTTTGAACCGCAACAATTTGTGAATGAAAAATGTCCAAAAATATGAGACGAATATGAGAGAGATTGAAACAGTTGCAGGAACCTAAAACAATGTAGCTTACAATACATTTGGATTGGTAAATTTCTATTATTATCAATATCCATTGTTCTATCAATATATCAATTTGGCTGTACCTAATTGTCTAATTGTGCAATCGTGATGAATAAAAGTCTTTTGAAAATTATTAGTGGCGTTATTTTTTGTTATGGAACCATTGAAGCAAAATCCTGATAGACCTTTTTTTTTAGCAAACGGGCGGGAGTCTCATCTGATTGAAAGTGCTACCACCACCCATAGACAGTAGACACTCACTGTGTTAGAAGGCTCGCAAGAGAGTTTTCAGCTTTTGTTTATTTTTCTTAAGTCCTTACTTTCGGTAGTTAACCTGAAATTTAGTTTCAAATACCCACCACCAACCAATACCCACCTTTTATTATCAATGACAGTATGTATAGCATGTAATAGTTTTTCTTCAGTTATTGTTTCCATATAAAGCGCCTGACCAATTTTATGATATTCGTACAATCCAACATTGTACCATTGATCACCAAGCATTGGTATGCCGACAAGTGGTACTCCGGCACTGAGTGCTTCATCTGTTGATTGTAATCCTCCTTGCGTTATAAATAATTTTATATTTGGATGCCCTGTAATTTATGTATTAGTGTTTTAATTGTTTACCCTTACATTAATTCGTTACTAGCTATATGTTAAACGTGAGTTGGATTTTACCCATTTGTACTGTTTACTCACTTAAAAGATCCGATTGCGGTAGCCACTGAGCTGTTTTAACATTGTCCGTTTTTCCTGGAAGTTCATTTGTTTCCCATTTCCATAGGACTTCATAAGGTAATTTGGCAAACACATTTAGGAACATCTGTATTGTTTCTTTTGGCAACTGTGAGGAGCGAGCATTTGAACCGAAACTTAAATAAACTACACCATTTTTAGAAGAATCTAAATATGATTGTAGCTCCTGCAAAAAAATCGAAATCAGATTCATAATATAACACTAATTTAATTTAATTCTAATAACTACACTCTACATAATTTTATTAATTTGCATATTGGTTCTAAGGTCTAATTCAAAATTATTTCTAAATATTTTCCGGTGTTGTTGAAAGATGTTTAATTTGCCTTGTGAGCTTTGCCAAAAGGCAAATCAAACATTATTACAGTGATTTTCGTTCAAAGCAACCCTTTGTTCAAAACCAATATTTAAATAATTATAAAAAAATATTTTATAGCCTAGTTTGCAGCACTTGTATGTACTATTTATGCTTTTCAATATGTTCCAAGAAGAAGCAATCAAGCAATTTAGTTTCCAATAACTAAAGCATAATAATGACTGACCTTGGGAAGAGGCTTTTCCGGGTTCTTATGGATTCCCCACATTGAAACCACATTTGGCGGCAGTGGTTGTCTATTACTCCATAATGGATGAATGTTCAAAAAAAGCATGTCAACCTTATTATATAATTCGTCATATGTTGGCATATCTTCACCAAAATATTTAACATAAACTTCACGTTCCTTTGTTTCTTGGGAATACCAAAGATTCATTAGGCGATATTGGGTATACAGTTCGGACACCTTGTCCCAAAATGTCAAATTCAATAAACGTGGTAAAGTGGTAAGAAACGAAGGTGGATATAGAAATGGATGATTTGGAGCACCGATAATCTCAGCATTACCTAACATCATACCAAACGAGCTTCCAAGAATAACAGGCGCGTTAAATAAATGTGAGAACGAAATATACTGCCTCCCACATGCTTCAATGAGTAACAGATCAAAATAGTCCTTATCTGTATTATTGATCAGAGTCTGTACTGGTTCCGATTGAACTTGTATTTCCACAAAGTTTCTCATCATCGTTGTCATACCTTCTATGACGTTAAATATTGTTTCTCTGCTTCCGAATCTTTCATTGAGTTTCTCTAAACTTGGCTTCATATATGAATAAGTAACATCGTGCACATCTATTTCTGTCAAGTTTTCCGGACGGTCTTCTTTTGTGAACGCTGGATTTGGAGTGATGATGGTGACTTCATGACCCCTCCTAGCTAGCTCTTGGGTCAAAGGACGGAAAACTACTTGATGACTTATAGACGCAGTTGGAATCACGGCCAAAATTCTAGCACCATAACTTTTAGATATTAGCACTGACAATAGAAACACTACAATAAACCTGCGCATTCTGAACATTATTATCAACTAAACTAAACTAAACAAATCGCGAGTCCACATTGCTTATTAGATTTTATATTTATAAATGAAATAATATAAAAAAGCCTTTTTATTTCTTGCAATAGAACAAATAACACTGAATGCTATTGTATGTATATTTTTAAGAAAATAAATTATTTATAATTATATATAAAACTTTATAATTATATTTCCTTTGCCACGTTTTTTTATGTCTTTTATAATCGTATTTCCTTAATGTCAATTCTTACAACATATTATCAGAGCTTATACTAATTAATTACACAAATAGGACAGTTGTATATTAATAAGATATTTGAAACACGTGTTTATACGAATATAATAGCAGTGATTTATTAAAGTCATAATAAGTACGACGCAATTATCTTCAGATACACTTTGTATATATTTTTTCTATAGCTTAACATCTCTTAAATTTCATCAGATCTCAGGCCCCTGGGAAGTTGTAGCATGTATTTCTACATGGTCAAAGTAATTAATTATACCAATGTTATACAGGCCCCATGTTGTATAATAAGCTAAATAAAATCCTGAATATTTATTCCCTTAATATCTATGAATGTAAAATAAAACTGGTTGAATGGCTAAAAACTCAAAAATATAATGAAATAAAAAACTTGTTTGGTAATATAAAATAAAATGGGCACTTTTGAAATTTCTAATTTCAGTCCCTAAAATCGTTCAAAATTTAATTTAAATAGAAAATCTTAACACTAAATATAAGTTTCCATAATAACATAATCTCGTTTCAAGTTTCTCATTCACAATACTTAAAAATCTTTGTCCAATTTCACATTTACTATGGTGAAACCAAATGCAAACACTTGTATATAGATTCTATCTTCATTTAGTTTAATAAACAATAACCATCTAACCTGAATAAACCTCTAATGACAAACAACTTAACCAATTTGTTAATGACACTTTTAGACAAGGCTGGCCTAGTTTAAACACTAGTGCTCTAGAATTATATTATGTACAAGGTTAACCAAAACGAATGGTGTATCTCAACAATTCGTTGCCTATCTGTTCGTTGCTCATCGTCATTAATACGTAGAGTTAAATATATTAGATTCACCATGCCTCTTGCTGATAGAGGACGAATCTTTGTTTTTAATTTATTTTATTATTATTCATTACATAAGATGTCATGTGGAACATGGTTTAATGGTAGCAGCTCCTTACAAACGTTGTGTAAAACAAAAAACTTGCCGATTAAAAAGAGTGGCGGAGAGTTTATTGCCAATTCTTCTCTTCCGTTCTACGCCCTTGATTTGAGAACTGGCAGTAAATGTAAGATTAGAAGCATTTAATATATATTTCATTTTGACGTTCATAAGTGTACATTGTGTTAACTACATGAATAAATGATTTTTGACTTTGACTTCACTATTTACAATTTCCATGGGGATGTAAGTACTCCAAAACATTATTATAATGACATCAAATCAATCAGTGAGCCTTGTCTCTGTAATAGTAAAGTTTGAAACTTCTGTATACAACTTAGATCTCAACGGTAATAAATATTCATGTAATCAAAGTATTCCTTAATTCACAGGGACGGGCTCTGAATCTATGGGCCCTTTCTCAAAAATGTATATTATAATAACTATGGAAAATTTATTTTAAACATAATTTATGTGTAGAGTTCACAAGTTTAATTAAAAATTTGTTAGATTAGTTACGGTATAGAGTGTGATTTATTGGCAAAGCTTATCTCTCTCTTTAATCGGCAGCTAATGTCTGAGCGTCGTGGTCAGCAAGGAAGCATCTGGAGCGGACTATCTGTTTCTACCGATTTCTGACCAGCGCCTCTCTTATGTACAGTCTACAGTCTCAGTGTACAGACACTTAATCGGTCCATCTGGTTGGTGAACGGCAACGTGATCTTTTGCCTTCTGCGTTACCAACCACGATCAGTTTCTGCAAATTCTCATCGCATCTGCGCATTGTATGGCCGAAAAAAGATACAATTATCTGTAGGCATATAGACAGGCGAGTCCGTATGCGGAGTTGGGTCAGAATCGATGTATTGGTGCGCTTTGCACTCGGTATTCTAAGTATTCGCCGTCAGCACCACATCTCAAAGGCATCCATCCTTTGCTTTTCTTATAATGAAAAAAAGTGTGTGTGCACTTTAATATCTCCTGCGCACATACTGCGAATGGAACCGATGTTCGAACGGACAGTAATAGTCACTACTCCCTTCTCTCAATTTCTCCATTTCGATTATGTGCTTCAAATTGAATGCCCGATTAGTTAACGAATTAAAAATTGTGCCGATATTTAGCCATTTCTTATTAAATCTATGGTAAACCTAACTAATTCTTTACTTAAGATATAAGTAATGCGACGTACAATGCTGAGTTCGGCTGACATACTAAAATAAGCATTTCTTATTTCTAATATCAGAATTTCTGATAGGCCCCATTTCAAAATACTGCCAACGTTTAAATTGATGTTATGTAAATATGTAGTATATAGATCTCTGGTAATTGATATACCCCAAAGAGCTGTTTAAATTGCTTCAATTATATAGTAATTAATAACATAGCTTTCTTATTTTGAAAGTCAGAAGATGGTATTCAAAATACATTTGGGGTAATAAGGTCATGCTTCTGATTATGAATTGTATGTAACACAAAACGTACCATAAATTTATAAGTTAACATAAAGAATAAATTATGTTTATAAAAACGTATATAAGACTCAAATATGAAAAAAAAAACAAATCAATCGTTGTGAATGATGTCGCTTCAGGCATTCTACCTTCCTCACAACGTACAATAGCCAAAGAATTTACATAGTTTTAACAACTGCAAGAAAGAACTTCTGAAATGATTTCATTATGTCTATTGCATATGTTTTACTATAAAAAAGGCAGCATTGATAACAACCGTTCGTAATGTTGCTATAACGCCTACGAAAAAAAACCGTTGAGGCGACTTTGCGTTAACTCTGGATCAGGATCAAAAAAGTCTTCGAAAGTCTCTTAATTATTTTATGGAAAGTCATAGGAAATTTTGTTATAAATAATCCTTCAAATCTAGATATCAGCTGATGCTGCGTTTGATAACCGTTTTGGATTTCTACTGACCTCATAGGGTAGTGCCATAAAATTTCTACCCAGAATTGTCACTACTTTGACGTAGTGAAATTGAGCTATCAGCAATTATTCTCCTGAAACAGAGTCTAATGCTCAACGGTTATATTTTGTAGGCGTTATAGCAACATAACGAACGGTTGAAAGCTATCTATGCTGTGTTGTACGTTTAAGAAAATATTTTGTACGTTTATAAAAACATAAATACGTTTGGACGTTATGAGACATCATATTAGTTTATCACTTGCCAATAAATCATACCTACTAAGAAAATACTTTTTTATCGCTTCTTAATCCCACTACAATTTTTAAATGTAAAAAAAAAGTGTAAATCACGAGACTAACTCAGAACATATGACAAATACGGCGAGTACGCGCCGCTACTTCCGTGTAACTTGTGTTAGCTTTTAATGTTTATTTATTTATTTAATCAAAGAAATATGATAATGTTCTTTTAGTTTATTCATTCTGAGGCTTAACGGAACTGACGTCAAATTTTAGCACGGAGGGGGATCGTGTCGGAGTAGGGAAAAAGATATAAAGCAAGCTGTAGCATATGCGCACGAGTTACCCATCGTTGAAACTCTGAAGTTATATAGTTATATTGCAATCAGTGAAGTAGAGTAAATGCACAAAGGAAAATAAAGTGTAATAAGTGATCAACGGATTGTTTCCATTTTTAATTTTTTTTAGTTTACACATGTACTAATCCGATTTGATGCAAGTCGCCACGGGTTATCATTCTCCAAATAAGGTAAAAATGTGTGTGTGAGACTAGTGATTTATGAACAAAGTAAAAAAACAAAGAGTGTTATGCGTTACAAAATATAAACTTTCAAAAATAAGGTACAACTTATTATATTTAAATCTTTCTTAGTAATCATAACACACAAATATACACTATTTACAATTTTCTTAACCTACATAGCAATAATAAAAAAAAATTAAAACTAATTTATAAAGTTAGATCCCTGTGGCAGTGTACCTTTAACACTGGCAGCAATTCCTCGCTGTATTGCGATACTTATTCGTTGAGCGAGGAAAGCACCAGCCCTGTGATTCTGTAACTCACTTTTCGAACTCACTCAGCGGTTTTCGCATCGGCGGTCGCTCTCAAATCAGTCGTGAATCCGTCATTTTATGATTTGGCATTCTGAAAAGGTGGGAGCTTGTAGTTTATTGTTTAACAGAATGCCAAATCATAAAATGACTGCTTCACGACTGATTTGAGAGCGACCGCCAGCCGATGCGAAAACCGCTGTGTGAGTTACAGAATCGCAGGGCAGCTCTGGGGTCACGGGTACTATCTATCATAATATATAAATACAAAATATATAAAATTAAAAATTATACGAGGCTCGCTAGTAATTCTACGTTTTCTTTACAAATGTTACGTGAACATATTATGAACTTAATGATAAAATAAATTACGTTGACTTGAAGAACATACTTAAATCAATGCCTTAATCTAATTAAGATTTTGTATTTCACTGAATTTTTAATATCCTATTAATATGTTTTTAGTTTCTGTTTCGTTACAAAACTGATGTACGTGAAGTACAAAACAGCTACGACTAACACTAATGAAAGCAGTACAAGAAAAGCTAATTTTAGTACAAATTCTACTTCATAGTACTCAATCCAGGACATATTAGCATTCGCAGATCGAAGGTGCTTCGCTCCTCCATGCCGCAGCACATACTCTGTCCACCACACCGCACGATCTAATGCACTCTGCGGCTGATCCTCCATGAGTGACCGGAGTTTTACTGTGTTTTCCCTGTAACTGTAAGTTTATTCTACAGTAAATCGATATATATATTTTTTTGAGAGCAGTGTTTGCCTAGCTTCAGCGTGCGACTCTCATCCCTGAGGTCGTAGGTTCGATCCCCGGCTGTGCACCAATGGACTTTCTTTCTATGTGCGAATTTAACATTCGCTCGAACGGTGAAGGAAAACATCGTGAGGAAACCTTGCCTTAGACCCAAAAAGTCAAACGGCGTCAGACACAGACGGCCGATCACCTACTGGTCTATTACATTACCAAATGACCATGAAACAGATACAGAAATCTGAGGCCCAGACCTAAAAAAGTTGTAGCGCCATTGATTCAAATCGATATATTTAACTTGGCTAAACTAAAAGGAAATTATGAGGATGTAGATACGGTCGGTCCAATTTAATGTTTATTACTCAATATGATATCAGAAAGATTCGTTATAAGGGCACTGTTACAAGAAGATTTTAATAACACAAAATAATAAAATACTCATTGATGTGAAGACCCTATAAAAAGTACCAGATCTTTAAAAGCCGGTTGCAGGAAGCAAAACAATGCCGAATTCTATCCTTTGAATTGATTTATTAATGAACATACCTGGAATCATTTATAACAGTATGAATAGCTGTTTCTAATTCTTCTTCAGTGAGGGACTCCATGTCAAGTTTCATACCAATTTTGAAATAAACATATTTTTCTGAATTAAACCACTGGTCTCCAAGCATCGGCACTCCTATTGTTGGTACTCCAGCAGTTATAGCCTCGTCAGTGGACTGTAAACCACCTTGCGTGATGAATAGTTTTATATTTGGATGTCCTAAAACATATCGAAATAACTTAAAAACAGTTTTTTTTTTACCTGCGATCTAATGCTATGTTTATATTGTAACAGAATAGAATAGAAAATAAAATCAGCAAATATTGATTTTTTAATAAACTGAAGTATATTTTATCTATAAATAATTTTATTTTGACTTCTGCTACATTGAGTTTACAAATACCTAAAATTATGAACGAATTCGCATTTAAATTCCTGAGAAAGGTTTTATTTAATGTTTAAAAGTTAATATTGACCAGACGGCGAGAACTTTATTACCTACTTACTTAATAAATCTGATTGTGGCAGCCATTTTGATATCTTGATGTTTTCCGATTTACCAGGTAGTTCTGGTTTTTCCCATTTCCATAATACGTCGTACTTTAATCTAGCAAACACCCGAACAAATAATTGTATCCTATCAGGAGATAGAACTGATGAGAGAACGTTGGAACCAAAACTTAAGTAAATCACTCCGTTTTTGGATGAGTCGAGATAATTTTGAAGCTCCTGAAAATTATAGGTATTTATTAGAAGATATTTAGTTGTTTATGTTTTATATAAGTAACCGTAACCCGTAAACCTTGTAAAATAAGATATTTAAAATGTTGCGTTCACAACTCTAGAAACAGATTAATTTTTTCTCTCCATAAAAGCCTTCTTCGGAGTTCAAAGGATAAAAACAAAGTTTGAAATTAATTATATGAATTAATGCTTTTAACAACAAACCCATAATATAGCTTTTCATTATTCTTTATGTTTTTTTACGGCGTATTTCAGTACTTACCGTAGGTAAAGCTTTTCTTTGGTTTTTATAAATACCCCAAATTGTAATGATATTAGGTGGCAGAGGTTGGTTACTAATCCACATTGGATGAACGTTCAAAAACATCATATCGATATTATTATTGATTTCCTTGAAATCAGGCACATTTTTTCCCAAGATCTGTCGCCAAAGATTACAATCATCTATTTCCATTGATGACCACAGTCTTCGAAAAAAAAAGTTTTTGTATAACTCTTCAGCTTTCTCCCAAAATGTAAGATTATATGTTCTTTGTTGAACTAGTATTGGAAACAAAAACGGGTGCGTTGCAGCACCAACAGCAATATCTTCATTTCCAAACATACCGTATGAACTTAATAATATTACTGGAGCTTTAAATATGTGAGAATAATAATAAGCGTGTGTTTGCCAGGCTTCAACGAATATCAAATCAAATTTTTCTTGTCCGTTGATTAAATCTTGAATTCGTTGATGCCTTAATTGAACAGATGCCAACTTAGTATTCATAGCTATAAAACTCTCAATCTGTGCAAATATATCAGATTTCTTTCCCAATTTAACATTGTATGTAAAAATTTCCTTTATGACTCTGTATGATATATCATGAACGTCTATTTCTTTAAAGTTTTTTGGAGAGTTGGCGGTAGAGTATATCGGATCAGCTGTTATGATTGTTAGATCATGCCCTCGTCTTGCTAATTCTTGCATTAATGGTCTAAACACAATTTGATGGCTTACAGATGGAGTTGGAAATACCGCGAGGATCCTTGCTGTATTTGTTACTGTCAATACATACGATAATACAAAAAATGTTAGTGTATACATTTTGAAATTACTAAGTCTGTTGTCACTGACTTCACTTCACGTTTTATACTACGATAGCAAGGGGTTAGATTGGCCTTTTATCTGTTCAAGACCACGTGGTGTTTTAATTGGGCATAATCTCTGCCGCAGATAACAAACGTCGCTATATTTTATTTTTATGTATGATGCGGATAATCGCGGACCTTCTACAAAATCTAGTCCATGCGTCAAATGGTCCCTCTATCTGTACCCTTGATTTGAGAACTGGCAGTATATAAAATAGTAAATATAAATGTATAAGCACTATTTTTTCGAATTATCTTTCTAAGTGCGCAAAATCCTCCTTCGTACGAGAGGGAAAATATCGCCTGTCAGGCATAGAAGCCTAAAATGGTTAGTACTACTACTAAGTTCTATCTGTTAGGCACTGGTGTTTTATTATAAATCTACATTATTTTATTATTATAATGTATTATTTATATGAACACTTTGGTGCAATTATACAGAAATATAGAACAGTTAAAATAATTCAATAAATAGGAGGAGCAACTGGCGGCCTTATCGCTTTCGAGCGATCTCTTCCGACCGCGCCGGGGATAAAAAATAGATAAGATGAGCGCAAGAAGTGTAAAAATAGTTACTTAGATAAAACTAATGGAATAAGCAAAGAAATTCAAACATAATATGTAAAAAGTGAAAGGGACAATAATTAAAAAAGGACACATGATCTAGAAAAATTGCACATGAATTACGATAATTTCAGATCAATTAGGATTAGGACACAAACAGAAAGTGAATTCCATAGCTTTAGTCACTCAGAGAAAACCTTAAAAGATTCAACAAAAAAGAATTTTGAGATGGGGTTTGAAGGATATAGTTTTCTAAAGAGGCTCTGGCTATGGGCTCCCAAAATTTAAAATCGTTTTTGAAATAGGAAGGAGTTTTAGGTAACATAAGATGGAATATAAGAGATGATGAACAGACGATGCACACCGTCACAAAAAACCGACACCCTGAATATCTGTTCAAACGTTGGTAAAACAGTCTGGGCCGCTAGTTGGCGCTTGCTCTATTTTATCGACAAGTTGCTTTGTCTGTCATGGCATAATGTTTTTCAGAGTCGTGTTTATTTAAACCAAAATAATGATTTCTATACAACAAAACCCGTTCCAATGTGATAAAAAACATAGTGTTTATTGTAAAATATCATGACTAGTATATATTATATTGGAATTGGAAGTGACCATTAAAATGGACACAGCACAATCGCAGTCAGATAAGTAACATTTGATATTGTTTATCCTATATTATTGTAATAATTGTAACGTTATCACTTTTTCATGTCGTCGTTATTTATTATCTATGTATAATCGTTCCGTAACTCAATATATAATTTAAGATAATTAATTTGCATTAGTCAGCATGATATGGCATGATATTTTAGTTTTTACGATTACGATCCATCCACGTTCACACTATCGGTTCTTTACACATAACAGCTAATAAAAATAATTGATGCGAAAATGCTGAAGGTCTATTATGGTCATTATCACGATCTTAACAGAATCAATCAAAATCAACAGAATCAACACCTTGCTTAATTTCAACACACACTGGCGTCACCAAACGCCATGGCAATGTACCTCTATCGAGCACAAGCCACCCACCACATCGGGGCACGCCTCCCTCGAGCATCCCCACAAGAATGCCTCCATCAAGCATTACACCGGTGCCTCCATCGAGCACTATTAAGCATTGTATTGACTACCACTAGGCCCAGCAGCCTCAACATCTACTTCGTTACATCACAATCATCTATCACAACTTGACCTTCAGACATTCCTCGCAAATGATCATGGGCGTACTTGAACGTCCGTTTAGAGTCTAGAGCTTTAATAAGATAGCGATCACCATCTATGACTTCAGATACTTTGAACGGCCCTTTGTACTTAGAGTCAAGTTTTTTCTGATTAAGCTCTTCGTTTTTTTTTTATTTTAAAAACACTAAGTCCGACAGTAACCGAAAAGTTCGTCACCCTAACCTTGGTCGAGTCAACACGAGAATCTGCACAGTACTATTTACCCTAGGTTATCCTATACCAGTCAAAGTCACGGTCTCGTGTGACCGCCTGCCTCTAAATTTCCAAGAAATCGTTTCTTTCATTCTGAACCCTAATCGTAACAAAATGAAAACTGCTCACCCGAGTGACTCAACCTTCCTAGGGGTGCTGCAACTTCGCACAGATCCACCCTCACAGCAGGTGCGCCAGTGTGACCGGCGCTCGAAGCCGCGTTGCTCAGCTTTGGACAATTCTTCGCATAGTGTCCAACATCTCTGCAGTTGAAGCATGGGCACGGTATGGGTGGATGAGGTTGCTGGATTTCGCACATCCCTTGATGTACTAGGAATGCGTTTCAACTTGCATCGCATAGACTTGTGTCCCATCTTGCCACAGTTGAAGCACTGAATGGCAGTTGAAGTGCCAGCCGTGGAGCTCTTAAATTGTTTCGTGTCAGGTTCTTCAGCAACGTTAGGTTTTCTCTTCAAAAACGACACCGCCTGCAGCTCCTTTATCATATTGCCCCGTGACGCAATTTCAGTTGTAAACGCCAAAAGTTGAACACGCGTTCACATTGTGAAAGATATGCGAGAACACTCGACCCGGCTTTTTCCTCGGTAGTCATATTTTTTCATCTTGCCATTATTGATGTTAACATTGTGGCCGCGTACGATGCCAGATTCGCCATTTTTAGGTTTGGTATCCTGATAGTAGTACCTTGAGATAAAAAACGCCTTAAATTCGGTCTACGTCATTCCAGGAAAAGCCACTTGTGAAAGCCACGCCGATGCTTGACCTTTCAGAGCCTTGCTCAGGGCAATAACAAGAGAAACACCCTGCAATTTTTCGCTCCTCCATGCACATGCTCGCTGTAGTAATCCATGTGCGGATTAAAATCAAATAAATGCATCGCTTCGTTAAGTTGAGGGGTTTTCATGGTCTCCAATAACGCCATGAAATTCAGGTTCTGAGCTTCCAACAATCGCTGCCATTTTTCGTTGCTGTCACCGCCATGTGGGTCGTGTTGTTACATCCCACTTCTGACGTAGGATTTAGGTCTGACATATTAATAAATAAAATGCCAATTCCATATTATAACTCTATTTCAATCAATCTTTCTAATATACATAAAGTAATTAGAATAATTAGAGTCAAGGATAAGCTAGCAAGATACAACTAGTGCACCGAGCCTCGCTAGAGCCGAGACTGCCTCCGTTTTTTTTTTTTTTTTTTTTAAGAATGGAATCTCGCTGTTGGCCTTTAGGGCCTTTACAGCTCAGCACGGGCTGGTTGGCGAGCGTAGCTCGGCCAGAATGGGCGTTTTTCCCGCGACTAGCGCAAGGGCGTCTCCTGTGAGACTCGAACCTCGGCTTGGGCCGTCGCGGGGTGGTCAATCGCCTGAAGGGCAGGACGAAAGCTCACTGGAGTGAGCGAAGTGCGAAGTAAAGATCCGCGCCTTCCCCGGTGAAGGCGGTTTTTACCCTAATCTGTGTTTTGCTATTGGATTATTATTATTGGCCGCGCGGGCGGCTTTTAGTTTATTGTTAGCTACGGTAATTGGATCATCCGAATCCTTTAGTGTGTATGTGTACCTGGGCCTCCTAAGAGCCTTTTATGTCGGGAAGGGGTAATATGGTCGTAACTATTGCGGTGTGCCGGATTCTACAAATTGCCGCACGGACTTAAGGAGCAGGGCGTGCTCGGTTATTACCTCCACCTTGGTGGATGCAGTTTTAGCGGACTTAAAGGCCTCCGCGAATGCGACGAGTGCGTCTAAGTCTATAGCGTCTATTACGCTGAACGCAAGATTAAAAGCGTCGCGGACGCTGCCTGACTCCTCAGTTGCCTTCACGGAAGGGCTGAGAGCTTTAGTAGGAGGGCTCGCATTTAATGTGGGCCTCTCTTTTATCATAGGGGTTGGCGCAGGGACCTGGGAAGGCACTGCGGTTGCCGATTTTGATGGCAGAGGCGGGAAGGCTTCTGCCGTGAGTTGGGGAGGGCCCTCCGTAACGGGGGGCTTGGCCCAGGGACTAATTTCGGGAGGCGGGGCCGGCACGTAAGTGGGCTTTGCTCCCGTGCCACGACGGGCCGCATCGCGTCCCACCATGCGCCTAGACGGCGGCTTATGCGCCTTGGGGGCTCTAGGACAACCGCGATAATTCGCAGGGTGCCCATGTTGCCCGCAAAGCACACATGCCGGCGGCTCAGCGCACGGAAGAGTACGCTTGCAGTCCGATGTGCCATGGTCGCCTAAACACTTGACGCATCGCGCCCTTGCAAAACAGTTACGGGCAGCGTGCCCGTAGAGTTGGCAGCGATGACACTGCCGTGTGAAAGAATGTTTGAGGGGAGTTTTAACCCTCAACCCCGAGAGCTTACAACACTCCCGAAGGTTAAAAATCTTTTTCCCGCTCGGAGTAGGGTCTAAGACTACGAGTACCATATCGTACTCTTCTTTGGTGGTGCGGTTTAACATACGGAATACATCCCTTACGGGGTATCCCTGCTCGGTCAGATCTACTTGGACGACCCCGAAGTCTATTTCCTTCGGGATGCCCTTGATAACTACCCTAAGGACGCGCTCCTCGGGCAAGGGGAAAGTGTGACCACCGATACCTTCGGAACGAAGGTATGAGGTGAGAAAACGATGGTGCTCAGGTGTGGACACCTGTATGCAAATGTTATCCCTCAAAGTTCGGGCTTTGTAACTAATCGACTTAGTGTCGAGAAGCTTAGAAAGGGAGGGCCATACGCCCTTGTCCCTAACATAAACGGGCGGAGGGGTTTTGATGCGATCCGCGGGGGCGGAGGGCGCAGGTTTGTCCGATAACAACGAACTTAAATCCCTCTTCGGAGGGTTTATCGGCTGAGTAGGCCTTTTTGCGGGAGGACCGCCGTTTACCGAGCGCTTTTTCTTTCGTCCGACGGTTTGAAATCCGTCGGATTCAGAAGATGATGATAATACGGCTTCGTCAACCGTTTCCGCCGGAGCGGATTGGGCCGACATTGCCGACAATGGACGCGCTAGATTTTCCGCCTCCTCATCGCTTACGCTTTCCACTTCGGAGAGTGGTGAGCGCGAGCGCGAGCGAGGGCGGGTTTGGTCGGGTGAGGTTTTATTATTATTTCGCGGTGCCTTCGCGGAGGCATTTTTCATCGTCCTAAACGGCGACGGGGACGGCGAGCGTGGTGAGTCCGCACATTGCGACTCGTAAAATTCCGTAATGATATCCGGATATCTATCTCTTAAATAGTTTAAAAATAATTTTAAATCGTCGGGGAGTTGAGCCTCAGACGCCATCCTGTAGGCGGGAAGCCAGACAGTTTGGCGGTGAGTGTGTACCTACGTCTAACGTGTGAGTACCTAAGCTGTGGTTTGCCCTAATATGTATGTGTCTCCGCTGGTGATAGCGGAGGTGAGGTTTGTCACAGACCTAACCAGCCCGCAGGAGTTTGGGTAAATAGAGCCCCTGCGGATGTGACAGGACCCGTCCAACAGTGGACCCGATTGAAGCCGGTTTCAAGAAAGTAGTTGGCGTGCCTACTCCCTAATAAGTGCCTACTAAGAGGCCCGGCTGCGCACAGGACTTGGAGGAAGCGGAGGGGCTGATTCGCGCCTTGAAAAAGGCACGGTGTATGCACCCCGGACAAAACACCCGCACAAGGCGTTAACCGTTCGATAACCGTTTCGCACCGTTAGGTGGCTATCGGACGGCCGCAGGTAAACCCGCGCTCATAAATTGCAGCCTTCAAACGCGATGTCCAATCACCGAAGACGCGAAGCGACCAATACTGCCTCCGTTACTGCTATCTTCCGCGCAATCACCCTTAAGTGGCGCTGGGAACCCCGTTACGCCCATGGGCTTGCGGGGGGTTGCGGGATACGCATCCCGCTCAACGGCGGGATGGTCGTTGGGGCGGGCCTGGAGCGGCCCTGAACCTCGTTTGCGCTGCGGAGCGTCTTCGCTCGCGCAGCGCCTCTTGTCTCATGTCGGTGGGGCTGGTGGCGCCCCCCCGTGGCGGCAACGGGCGCGCGTGGGCGCGGTCGTACCACACCGGGTGAGACCCTCGGTTACCCGGGGGAAGCCCAGCGAGGCAGACCAGCGGACGAAACCTCAGCGCGCTCCGCGACGCCGACGGGAGGGGTCCAGCCCTTTTGTCTTGGATGTTGATGTTATAATAATTGTAATTGTGTCACTGAGATTCATCTGACTCCGCGCGAACCAGCTCGCGCGGGAAGGCTCGCCTGTGGTCTGGAGGTCGTGTATGATGCGGGGCGAGGCGCTGGAGGTGCTCGAAGCCGGAGGCGTCCGCACGCTCAAACATGCGCCTCGCCAGCTCGCCGATAAAGTCGTCCAGACCTTGCTGTCTTAGGTCTCTCGAAATAGTCGCGTTTCTCACGTAACGCGGCGCGTCGACGATACGTCGCAGGGTGGTGCTCTGCACGGCGCGTAACCGACGCCGGTGCGTCTCGGCCGCGAGAGCATACCACGCGGGCGCCGCGTACGTGAGGTGTGGTCTGATGTAGGTCTTGTATAGGGCCAGTTTACGTCGTAATGGGAGGCTCGACTGGAGCACCGGGCGCAGTCTGGCGGCGGCCGCCTTCGCGCGGCCTACGGCTGCGGCGACGTGCGGGCGCATCGTGAGGCCTCGGTCCAGCGTGATGCCCAAGTAGGTGACTTGGGGGCGCCACTGAACCTCGGCCCCTTGCAGGGTAAGCGGCGGCGGGAGCTTTCTCCCCTGCCCGAAGATGATAGCTTGTGTTTTGGCGGCGTTCGCCGTGAGGCGCCGCTCTGCCAGCCAGACTGGGAGGGCGTCCAGCGACCTCTGGAGCTTGGTTGCTGCGTGGCGCGCATTGAGTGAGGAGGCGGTGTAGGCGGTGTCGTCCGCATACAGCGCCACCGCACACCCCGCAGCGACTGGAACGTCATTGGTATAAATTGAATATAGGTCAGGAGAGAGGCAGCTTCCTTGAGGGACCCCCGCGGCGATCGGCCGGCAGCTCGACTTGACCCCCCTCGACGGAGACGTAGAAACGCCGGTCGGAGAGGAAGGAGCTGATGATCGCCACCACGCGCCGCGGGAAGTCAGAGCTGAGGAGCCTGTGCACCAGCCCCGCGTGCCAGACTCGGTCGAAAACTGCCTCCGTAATGCTCGCTCCGCCATTTATAACGACAGACTCAGTAGTGGGGAGAGTGGGGAGACTTGAAAAACCGGCTGTGACGTGCTCGATGCAGGTGTTGTTTACACAAATTATTGCTATAGGCGCGTACGGCGGTACAGGCGCCGTCATATACATAAAAATTTGGTTTTTAGCAAATAACAGATGAGTGCACTAATCCTGCAGCCGGATCTTAGACCAAATGTGCTATAGGTATAAATAGCTATGGGTATAATATATAGTAGTGTGCTATAAAATTCATCTACTAACTCAACAAAAATCACACGAAATCTAGTTTTTAAACCACCCAATAAAAAAATATATTTAACTACTTCTAAACAATTATTCTTATTTTTAACTTTTAATTTAATTTTTTTTTATTAATTTCATTATACACCTTTACACAAGTATTCATTTCGTACGCTGATAATTTTTTTCTACATTCCTTTTACAACTTACAAGTATTGATTAAATTCCTTTTCTTGCTTTTTTTGCGACTGAGGCACAAACTAGCCGCTGTGGTCTCTGGCAGAATGACCAGCGCTGTGGAACATTCTGCTCCTCAGCATAATGCTGAGCCAGGGCCAATTACAACCACAGCATACACGCATTACACACTTGAAACGAACCGAATGGGAAAAGGGATTTTTTTTTAATTGTTTTTGTTATCTCTCATTTTATTTTTTTCTTTGATTATTATTATTTTGTGTGTTTTTGTTAGTAATAAATGTTATGTCTATGTCTAATATTATTAAATTAATATAAGTGTTATATGAAGCTGGATTTGTTCTTTTTGTTGCAGGAGTTACAATCATTTTTAGATTCTTCTAAAAAGGGTGTGGTTTATTTAAGTTTCGGTTCAAACGTTCGCTCCTCAATGTTGCCAAATGAAACAATACGGATGTTCCTAAATGTATTTGCTAAATTACCTTATGAAGTCCTATGGAAGTGGGAAACAAATGAACTTCCAGGAAAAACAGACAATGTTAAAACAGCTCAGTGGCTACCGCAATCAGATCTTTTAAGTGAGTGAACAGTATAAATTCCTAAAATCCAACTCACGTTTAACATATAGCTAGTAACGATTTAAATTAAGTGTAAGCAATTAAAACACTAATACATAAATTACAGGGGGCCTACCATGAACTTTCTTAAAACAATCCAGTTGAGATGCAGCGGAGTTTAGGTACCTAAAGTCAATAGCATTTTTTCATACCATGACCGCCTATAAGCTGAAACGTATTAGCATCGCAAGACCGAATGAAAGAACGATAATTTTGTTTGTGGTTTCTATATGTAAGTTTAGAAATTTAACTGTCAAACTTACTTCGACAGATGTTTCTATAAAAATAAATAAAATAAAAAAATTATTTTAAATAATTCATCATTTTCAATAAGCTATTATGTCTTAATATATATATTTATTTAATGTAAAACTATTCTTTTGATGTATTTTAAACATAAAGTTTTCTGGTACTATGATAGTGACACTTATTATTTCTAAACGGTTCCGTCAAATTTTGATTGGAGCTTTCAATATTTTGGTGTTTACAAAATTTCGGTTTTATAAATTGTTTAACTTATAAAATAATAGAATGGGGTAAGTATTGTTCACAAATTTGTTAATTAAAATTAAAAACCTATATCGAAGTGAATTACTGATACGTATATATATACGTATTATATCATATAAAACCCTTTGCAAAAGATGTTACAAATCAACTTATATAACTACAATAAAAATTAATTCCTTCAAATTGTACAAATTCAATTTATACGTTAACTAATGCATATAATATAAATAATTTTATTTTCTTTACAGAAACCTCTTCATCTCCCAATACGGCTGGTCACCGCGGGGGATAATGAGTACAACCCTCCATCTCGACTACAAAACCTCGACATATGCACTTACAATGCAAAATCTTTTCTATCAAATGAAAGATTATTATTATAACGAACCACCAAACTATTCCAATAAAGGTTAATAACAGTACATTACAATATGTTTAAAGCTATGTTTACCTGGGTCAACAAGTATCTTTCTCAAAGACAAGATACAAAGATGAGGTTAAAAGACGAGTCAACATAACCTGGAATAAATCCTGGAGCAATAAAGAAACCCTTAAATCAGAATTTTAAAACTTAAAAAAAATATAATGGACTCATTTTTAATACCTCGTCTTACATATGGCTTCCAGGCATGGATTTACAATAACTACACCAAAAACAAAATACAAGTGTGCCAGAGAACGATGGAAAGGAGTCTACTAAACATACAAAGACAACATCAAACTCAAACTCAAACTCAAACTCAAAATATCTTTATTCAAGTAGGTAACCAAGTACACTTTTGAATCGTCAAGTTAAATTAATCGTAAATTTACATTTACTACCAGTTCGCAAGTCAAGGGCGTAGAGCGGGTAAGAAGAACTGGCAAGAAACTTTCCGCCACTCTTTTTAATCGCCAAGTATTGTCATACAAATTGTTTGAACTGGAGCAATTCAATCCCAAGGATTAGGATCATTTAAGTAGTCCTCAAATTTATAAAAAGCTTTGTTGATTAATTTTCGTTTAACGAGGGCTTTGAATTTATTTAGTGATAATTCTCTAATTTCGCTTGGGAGCTTGTTGTAAAAACGAATACAATTTCCATATAAGGAGTGGTTTATCTTTTGGAGCCTGGTTGGTCGTACACTCAAATTAGTTCTATTTCGCGTATTATACTGGTGAAAGTCACCATTTGTTTTAAAATCGTTTATATTTTTTTGGACATACAACAAGGCTTCAAGAATATATTGACCAGATAGTGTCATAATATTTAATTCCTTAAACTTATTCCGTACCGACTCCCTCGGAGAAACACAACAAATACCCCGAACAGCCCGCTTCTGCAGCACAAATATGGATTGAACCTCTGCAGCAGCACCCCACAGTAAAATGCCGTACGACATAACGCTATGAAAGTAGCTATGGTACACAATTTTAGCCGTGTCCTCATCAGTAAACTGTCGGATTTTCTTTACTGCATATGCTGCAGAGCTCAGCCTATTCGAAAGAGTCTCTATGTGTGGGCCCCATTGGAGTTTACTATCTATTGTTATGCCTAGAAAAACAGTTTTGTCAACAAAGTTTAGTTCACTGTCCTTAATTTTCAGGTTACCAATATCTCGCTTTACGCTAGTAGTTGTAAATCTAATACATTTTGTTTTATTCTCATTAAGCAATAAGTTATTTACATTAAACCAGTTAACTATACGAGAGATAGAATTGTTTACATCGTCCAATAATACGTTATTCCTATTCACTTTAAATAGAAG
Source organism: Pieris macdunnoughi (assembly GCA_905332375.1). Taxonomy (NCBI): domain Eukaryota; kingdom Metazoa; phylum Arthropoda; class Insecta; order Lepidoptera; family Pieridae; genus Pieris; species Pieris macdunnoughi. The sequence goes on along the minus strand of CAJOBZ010000067.1, from coordinate 1,278,073 downwards.
TGAAGTGTCATCAGCAAACAATACCATCTCATGAACTTCGTTGACAAAGAATGGGAGGTCATTTATGTAAATCAGAAATAAGAAAGGCCCGAGAATCGATCCTTGGGGGACGCCCATTGATACCTGCGAACCCGGAGAGGTGACTCCATTGACATGAACTCTTTGGATCCTTCCCTTTAAATATGAATTCATCAGGCTGGAAGCTTTGCCATCAACGCCATAGTGTTGAAGCTTTCCAACGAGTATATCAGGATGAACACAGTCAAAGGCCTTTGACAGGTCACAAAAGACGCCGACTCCATCATATGATTCTTCCCAGGCGTTAAATATGTCCGAAATCAACTTCACACCGGCATCGATTGTGGAGCGACCCTTAGTGAAACCATACTGTTTATTATGTAAGAGTTTATTTTTATTAAAATGTAAAGAAAGCTGGTCTAGCATTATCTTTTCAAAAACTTTGCTCAACGCAGGGAGCACGGAAACAGGTCTGAAGTTTGACGGATCAGACTCACTACCGGCCTTGAACAACGGTGTAATCTTACTTAATTTCATTTCGTCCGGAAAGACTCCACAATCGATACATCTGTTAAAAATTATAGACAATTCAGAGCTTATTACATTAATAACGGAATTTAAAATGACTGTTGACATACCCCATATATATCTTTACTTTTTTTTAATTAATAAGCTTAAAAGTTTTAACGATATCATTACAAGTTATATGTTTAAACTGAAATTTAATATTACATTCAGGTACACATTTTTCTAGCAATGAGATCGCAGCAGCAGGTGAAGAATCTAGGGACTTGGTCGTATTTAGTGGTACATTTGTAAAGAACTCTTCAAAAGAAGAAGCTACCTCTGGGTCAGATTTTATTAACTTCCCTTTAACTTTTAACATATAATCAGTTCGTTTGTCAGACGTTTTACCTGATTCTTCATTTATTATTTTCCAGGTAGCTTTTACTTTATCCATGCTATTTTTTATTTTTGAACTTAAATATTGAGACTTTGCAGTTTTGCAATCTTTTTTGAAATTATTTGAATACAACCTAACATATTCCCCAAATTCCACACTAGTGTTATATTGCATTTCGTCATAGATTTCATATAATTTTAACCTTTTCCTGTGTAACTCCTCATTTGCCCAGTCACAGAAACTTGTTTTCTCAGAGACCAATAAAGTCTTTTGAGTAAATACTTTCTTGAATTCATCAATAAATGATCCAAAAAAAGTATTGTATAAATTATTAGGGGATGAGTTGCCACACAGAAATGGCATTCTATAGACCAATGCTTCTCTAAATCTGTCCAAACGGTCATTTGTGATAGGAGTTATCACAATTTTCTTCTTTTACATGTTTTTTGTTTCCTTAATTGGAATTCAAACCATTGACCAGTGTGATCAGATTTAAATCTATTGAAAATACAAACATTCAAAGGGGCTATGTCACTATATATATTATCTATACAAGTTGCGGTGCTAGCTGTTATTCTTGTTGGTGAATGAAATTGATTTATTAAATTGTATGAACGAAAAAGACTAATTATGCGTACACTTGAATTAGAATGACAAAGTAAATTGACATTAAAGTCCCCACACACAATTAGCCCTTTATTACACTTTACTAATTTACACAATATCTCCTCTAATACATTTTCAACATTATTATAGACAGCTGATGGAGGACAATATAGACATACAACAATGAATTGCTCCAGTTCCACACAGGAGATTTCAATAGTTAGTTCTACAGAGAGGCTGATAATATCCTTTCTTTCTTTGCCTTTAAGTTTTTTACTTATTAGGATTAATGAGCCACCATGAATTGCATTTTCTCTGCAAAACACACTACCAACCCTGTGGTTACAAAAATTAAACAAAACTTCATATTTTTTTAACCAGTGCTCTGTTATGCACAAAACATCGGAAGAGAAATAAGGAAAATAACAAAAATAATAGATGCTTTAGACAAAAATGTACTTGGGTGGGTCTTACTGCTCGCATAGACAAGGAAAAATGGACACCAAGGGTAACCTGGCAAGAACCAACAAAAAGATTAAGAGGTAGACCAAAGTAAAACTGGATTGATGAAATAAAAAGAAAAGCTGGTGAAAACTGGACCACCAAAGCAAAAGACAGACAGATGTGGAGCAAAATGGCTCCTCCATTGGCCTTTACCTGTAGAGGGATTTATAATGATTTAATGATACTTTATAATGATTTATAAAAATGAATTTTGTTTTTGATTCTTATTAATTTATTTATCATTTCAAACTTATATACATTGAAATTATTAATTATGATTGGAATATAATTTAAAGATTATAAATAATAATATTGTATTTTTTAATGCATGCACATATTATGTAATAATTAATCATATGATATACTTGTTTAATATGTTATTCATTATGGAAATAAAGAGGCTATAATAATAATAATTTTTTTTACAGCTTAACCTGACAAAATCGCTAAATTGTGAGACTGAATAAATGTTTATATCCAATTGAACTTGATGGAGTCATCCTAACTAAATAAATACTGTTATTATAATATTTTTAAATGGCTTATTATTTACACATTATAAAGTTAAAAATACCTATGTTTTTTTAAACAACAAAAAGCAGAGGAGAATAATACAATTCATGAACATAGTGAGGAAAAATTTAATTATAATAAATATCTGCTAGTAATATGGCATTCTTATTTATTGTAAACTATGATATTATATTGGGGGATTATGTTTTTGTTAGACATGCATAAATAATTAATTGAATATTATTGAACAATGTGCAATTATTTGTAGGTACACTGAAATCTTCAATGAATCAAAGTCAATAATCTATAGTAAATTATAAACTCAATATCTACGAAGTCGGAAGGGCATTGCCATCTTGTTTCTCATCTCCGTCTATATTTTAATAATTTATTAATTATGTCATAAATTATGATCAAACTCTAAACTCAAAATATCGGAAATATAAAAATCATATTTTTTTTCCTATATTAGCCATAGTAGATAAATCTTATTATCTGTTCTATAAAAAAAAGGTCTATCAGGATTTTGCTTCAATGGTTTCATAACAAAAAATGACGACACTTATAAGTTTCAAAAGACTTTTATTCATCTCACGATCATCTCATAGACAATTAGGTACAGCCAAATTGATATAATGATAGAACAATGGATATTGATAATAATAGAAATTTACCAAGCCAAATGTTCTGCAACCTACATTGTTTTAGGTTCCTGCAACTGTTTCAAACTCTCTCATATTCGTCTCATACTTTATGGACCTTTTTCATTAACAATAGCCGCGGTTCGAAAATACGTTGTTCATTGAGAATCGCAACACTTTCTATTTTCAATCTCTCAATTTCCTTTCAGTTACAAAGAAAACGTAATAAAACTTCGTAAATGATTGAATGATCAACCAGAGAGTCCTTTAGAGAGATCAGTGTGGTGGATAGAATACGTCCTGAGGCATGGTGGGGCGAAGCATCTACGGGCACCGAATGCTAACATGTCCATGTACGAGTTCTATGAAGTAGAATTTTTACTTAAATTAACGGCGCTGGTACTTTTATCCTGTGTAGTAATTATTGCAACTTTGTATTATATGTATTTAGGATTAATTTTAGGCTTACGTAGGCCTAAAATTAAATCTTTTTAAAATATAGACAGTGGAATCTCTTATAACTCGAATGTCAAGGAAAATGCAAAAAAATGGAAATAACGTGCTTTCGACTTTTAATGAAGTAAACTACACTAAAAAAATCCGTTAAGTATCTTCTTTTGATTTAAACGATTTGCAGATTTTTTATCAATTACTTTTATTGATTGCCGCGAACAAGACAAAAACGATAGAAGCCCCGAACTTGATCATTCATTTTGGATTTTATTGCTGTTATTTCGGGGAGTTCCAAGTTAGACATCGATATAATTTACTAACTACGACTAACGGAGTCTCCTTTTTGAAATTTGAGTTATAGAGTATAAATACGTATTGTCAATACTTCTTACACGTACTGTTTGCTGTAAGTAATAATTTAGTTTTAGTTCTAAATAACTCGTTGTGTATTGAGATATTTAACAGTGCCATTATTAATTTCAAACGAAGAGTTGTATTTACAACAAATAAACGCGGACATGAAATACGGATATGCTAATTTACGTAGTTTACTTAATCTGTAATATAAAAATGAATCGCAAAATGTGTTGGTAAGCGCATAACTCAACAACGCCTGGACCAATTTGGCCAATTCGTTTTTTATAATATTCCTTGAAGTACGAAGATGGTACCGAGAGAAAAATTAAAAAAAAATTGAGTGAAAAAGTCTAAAAACTACACTTTTCTATATTGCCATACAAAATATGCGTAATAATACTTAAAAGTCAATTTGAACTTTAATACCATATCATAAAGTTCAAGTGTTAGTGGAGGAGTTCCGGGAAGGTAAATTTTTATTTTTTGACATAATGTATTTGTTGTCTTATCAACTTTCTTTTTTTTATCTTACTAGCTAGACCGGTGTCCCGAATAGCAGAATAAGTGTTTAAAAAAATAAAGAATCGACTGGTAGGCGGTACGATGTTCTACAGGCCAGCTAGTTTATAATAACATTTAGTCACAAGCGAAGCGTTTAGCGTTTAATTATATTATTAATCACAATGTTAATTGCAAAACTCGTGGACTGCTAGACTGCTTCAAGTATGAGGAAGGTTTTTATGAATTTTAAAATTTTAAAATATTAAAAACAATATAAGTTGAAAATTTTTGTTTTATTTAGTACTTTAGTAGGTGGTTATTTTGGAAATTGTTCTGGTCGTTCTCTAAAAAATCTAGATATCTCCTCATGCTGGGTTTGGTCACCGTTTTGGATTTCTTCAGTCCTCAAATAATATTAAAATTTCTACCCAGAATTGTCACTACTTTGATACATGTAGTGAAATTGAGCTATCGGCAATTATTCTCCTAAAAAGAGTCTAATGCTCTTTATATAATCTAGGTATTTTAGCTATAAAAGTTGAATATATGTTTAAAGTAAAACCTCAATTTGGTATTGTACAATCAACTTTTTACGATTTTTAATAGGAATAATCGCATCCACATGATCGTTCATGGTTGACGGAATTTTTAATTATAATTTAAACAAAAATTGCGACAAATTTGTTGTAAGATTTTTGCATTTCACGCCAACTTTTAGGCAATTTTTGGAGTAATTTTCGTAAGCTTAAGCTCTTGGGACCTACTGATTTCTGCACCGATGCTTTCAATGTCATGCTACTGAATGTTGTTACAACATAACCTAACACTTTTCTAAAATATAAGCCAGAGAGAGAGAGAGCCAGAGGCGCCACCCACCATATATGAGCCTTAAATTGCATCTGTTTCTTTGATAAATTTATTTTACAGGCAAGTAGGTAGGTGACCAAACTATTTTACTATTTTTATCATACTATCGAGAGTTAAGTTATTGCGTTTAAAAATAAATAAATCAGTGGAACTACAACTTTCTTAGGTCTGGGCCTCAGATTTGTATCTGTTTCATAATCATTTGTCAATCTAATAGGTAGGCCTGAAACAAGCAAGCCAGTTTCCTCGTGATTTTTTTCTTCACCGTTCGAGCGATTGTTAAATGCGCATATTATCAGATAAATCCATTGGTGCATTTGAACGCATCGGTAGAAAGTCACCCAAACCACTATTCTATATGCTTTGAGATAGTGTCATCATATTAATGGAAAATAGATTAATTATCTAATTACAACCCCGTCTTAATGATGAACATAATGACCGCCTTTGTCATCAGCTAATATGATTATCCTTATTCTGTCCGTTTAGTTAAGCTAATGATATTGAGGACATTACGGATAATGCAACATTAGTATAATCGAGTATTTTTGGCATAATACTCGTTACTTGTGAGCTTGTTGCGTAACATAAATTGCTGTATTTTTAGGCTGAATACTTGGAATTTTCTAAAAAATATGATATCTGTGTAGGACATAAAGTAATGCAAATTTAACTTAGCTGATAACTTGACACATCTGCGTTAGCTGTTTGCAATTCTTATGTATTAAATCTCTCGGCCTACACCCTCTGTCTTCTTTGCCGATGAGTAGGGATACCTACAAATTAAAATTTAATGACGTGGAATAAGTGATACCTGTTTCTAATGTTTCTTAATAAACATACTTTTTTTTTAATTATTGTAAAACAATATCAAAACTAATCCAAATTTTAATATTGAGTTCTGTCAATTATTAAGTTCTCTATGGTATTGTATAGTTAATAAGTACCTACTTGACGTATGACGTATGGTGACGTAATTCCCTGCATTACACAGTTGTCCTACAACTAAACAACTACTTCTTGACCTCAGCCACTAATTCTTTCGGGTTAGCCTGTCAGTGGTTACACGTCCAGGATCCTCCTTTTGGATCCAAAGACGTATATTATATTACATCCCTTCTCCACGTGATGTTTATTTGATAACTGTTTACCATTTGTCAGTTTTTTTCATTAACATTTAATATACTACAACTTTAGCGCACCAATACATCGATCCTGATCCAAGCAGGTGTACTGATCAAGTGATAGATTCATCGTCCTCAAAACTGTACACTGTCATTAGTGAGGCGCTGGACAGAAACCGGTGGAAACAGATTTTCCGCTCCAAATGTTACCTTGCTGACCACGACGCTTAGTAACCGACTGAAGAGAGAGAGAGATATGCTATAACTTTATTTTAAATAACAATATATCTACATAAATTCATTGTTATCAATTCATTGTTGGTCTTAAACCACCAATTAGAAGAGTTTATATAGGTATATATATATATATATACTTAACTAATATATAATATTATATGTATAATATATATATATATAATTTAAATTAAATGGTCAAAGAATATTTAGGGAAACAGCAAAAATACTCACAACAAACAAAATTAAAATACGAACTATTAAAAAGCCGGCAACGCACTCTGGCAATGAGAGTGTCCATGGGCACATATCACTTAATATCAGGCCAGCTGCCCGTTTTCCCCCTTATATATACAAAAAACGCCTAATAATATTTATCTTTAAATATAGCTAAATATAATAGAAAAATCTATAAGAGTAATGGGGCAGAAATCCACTAACTAAGCCTTATTTCATAATTAAATCTTCACAGATTACTTACAACAGTAAATACGACGACAATCGTACCTAATGAGTTACGAGTTTTAGGTATGCGATCTTTTATTTTAGAGCGTTTTAAATAAATCCACACGTTTTATATATTATATATATGGCGTTGCACATAGAAAAAAAAACACTACTTTTGGCATGTGACACCATGACGCCGAATACACTTGAAAAATACGTGATACTTACAACCGCTTTAAACACGGAACTTATATTATCTATTCATAGAACTAATATACGTATATCCTAATAGATACCAGAAATCATATATGAAACTTTTCACCACAAACCCCTAAGATACACCTCGAGTACGCCAGTAAGCTCATAATTTATTTGCGTTAGTTTGCATTTTTATATTTTATATTGTTCTATGTATATACATAAAGACAATAAACGCAAAACAACTTAAATTAACCCAGCAAGCAATGTTAAATTAACAAATAACATACAGCAACAACAGCACACATTTTGTGTATTTTTAATAAAATATCGCTAAAAGGTAATGGAAAATATTTAAAAATTGTGAGGAGGTGAGTGTAATCAACATAAAATAAGGAGTAGAAAATACTGCATGGGCCTGCTTTAACCACTGTTGCTTGTTGTTGTTGTTGTGTTTGACTATTTGTGCCTGAAAAGTATGTCATATCCCGTAGGCTGCTGTCTGAGTGGCGCTCACGAACAGTAACCAATTCCGAATATGATTTCGCAACTTAACCGTTTCCTTAGTATTGCACCAGAACTGGATATATTTATGATAGGTTTGAATTACTGGGAGAGCTATATGGTGATTATTTTATTGAGTAGACATTAAAACTATATTTTAGGTATGTATATAACTTACGTTAATGTATAATGTTATTTTTGGCATCTTTGTTGTAAATAAATAATTGTGCTATCTTTATTTAACTTCGTACTAGGTATTCGTATATCTTACTACATAATTTTAATCTGTATAAGTAATCATAACGATCAAATATACAGAATTTACAAAAATAATAAAAAGAAAATTAAAACAAATTAAAAAAGGTTGGTCCCTGTGGCAGTATACCTTTAACGCCGGTAGCATGACTTTGTTGTATTAATTTATCTGTACACTTTAACTCCAAGGCCCAAGAGTCTCTACTGCAAAGGGAACAAATAAAATAGTAATACTTAATTTTGAATAATCTAAGAATCTAGATAAAACGAAACAGCCAGTTTTATGGCAAACGTGAGGTGACGTTGTGGAGTGTTGGACACTCCCTTCTCATAGTGATCCGTGAATTACAAACCGATATATATGTAAGAATTAGCACCTATTTATCAGGATAAGACCAACTGCTTTATTTATTCTGTGATGCGAGACGGTTCGTTCATTAGCTATCTTAATCACTTACGCCACGTTACACTTCCCATAAACGTTTGGGGCAAGGGACTTATTACAGAAATTGTCATTAGATACAAGAATAGCGTAATAAGACATATATGAAAAGGGCAGCCGACAAATTAATAGTGTTTCAATAGAGTGATGAGAAGTGAACGAATGTTTCTTATCCGGGAATCAAACTCATATAGGTACTCTGCATTCAATAAAATACTAAATCGTGAATATTGTAGAAATAAAACTAATAAAAGAAAATGTAAATTTATGCAAAAATTAATCAAGCAGTCCGCAGTCATATGGAAATATGAATTAATAATTGAATGGCGAACGTTTAAATTTAAACAAATTATATTAACAATACTACACTTCCAAAATAGAAAAGAAAAAAGAAATAGTAAATACAAATTTTAGATAGCTAAAATGTCCCTTTAGGCAAGGTTCCGAAGATACTGGAAAAATCCATACTGGCTTCCAAAAAGGTGGGTGTTTTGGGTAAAGCTATGCTTAGCCTGATCACCGAGGTAGGTATACAACTCTGCAAGGCACAAGTACGACCCCATATGTACTCTCACATCTCTGGGCCGGTACCCCTTAATTATACCAGTTTCTTTATTATCATCAAATTCAGCGAAAGGCTGCTTACGCGAAGCCATTGAAATCAAAAAACACCCCAATTTCAATAGAGAAGACGGCCTAAAATTGTCAAACACCTGGGATCCAATAATATCCAAATTAAAATCTCAAAAAGAACAATCCGCGAAAATAGAGGACACCGTAAGCCATTTTTGCCAAAACCCTCCATCTTTTAGTCGATACCAACTCCGGGGAAATAAATACAGATAATGCAACTTTCTCTGCAGCTGTGATACTTTTTGACATTCAACATCTTTTGTCTTCAGTCACCGTGACCACGCACGCTGTAAAGCACGCGAAACGTCGGATAAATTTAAAATTATGTTAAATAGTTGTAAATTTATAATAATACATAACTTCAATCCGGTCAAAATAGTGTTTTATTAAATGAATAAAAGTTATGTTAATCAAAGACAATACAATATAGAATCAGATGATCAGATCCTATCCATTGCTTGACTTGATTCGTAACGTTATTATTGTTATTAACTGACTTGACTGACTGAAAAAAAAACTAATGAGGAGGTTGTGAACTCGACTTGTAATCTTAATATATATAATATACGTGTCACGTTGTTTGTCCGCTATGGACTCCTTAACTACCGAACCGATTTCAATAAAATTTGCACACCGTGTGTATTTTGATCCAACTTAAAAGATAGGATAGCTTAGATCTCAATTTATACCCGCAATATTATTTTATTGCAAAATATTTGTTTATTATTTGATAGTCGCAATTCTAACAGATGGCGCTGTGTTGAAAGTACCAACGTTTCACATAAGCTACAATTTAATGGCATAACCACCAAAAAAGCATGTTAGTCCCCATGACTGGTGTTCTCCTACCGCTTCCCTTGAATAGTTTACTACTATGTAATATAACAAAAACCTTAGCCACAGCAACGCTTGGCTAAATTATTTTTCCTTTAGTTTTTATATATATTCAAGCATTGATCCTCCATCTTTGTACCGATAGGGTATTACGTACGTATTAATTAATTCGTATTTATATTTAATATAATATTTATATACTTAATGATAGCTTAGTTGTCCATATTGAATTAAAAAAAATATCATTATCGTCACGGAATGGTGATATTATCTCACAGCAGAAAAACTGAAGGACACGACGTCCACATTACATCATAATTATGACTTTTTTGTGTAAATTAAAAAAAAATTTATCGGAGCCCTTGCTTCATCTCCAGTTGAGTCCAACTGAGTTTCACCTAATTAGCAAATTTTTTCAAACTTCGAACGTAGAATTATTCTTACGACGGGAACAAACTAGGCATCTCTAGTTTAAAGGACTATACTACCCGCTATAAACTACTGAGCTGGGAGGTATGACATGAATGTTTAGGATTTTTTTTTAGTATGCCGAAAATTCAGAAGTTAACTTAGATTATCAAATTATATATAAATTTCGTACTATACTGTGATAAAGATCGAAGTCCATACGTATGTACCTATTGCTAGTTAATAAATAATTTGTTTGCCGGAAGAATAATACAGTTCGCGATTGTTGTTCACAATGTTGAGACAAGTTGGGTTTGTGTTTTTAATATTTGTTATAACAAATGTATATTCAGCTAAAATATTAGCAGTATTCCCTACTCCATCTGTGAGTCACCAAGTAGTGTTTCGACCGCTAGCTCTAGAACTGGCCAGACGTGGTCACCATATAACAATCATAACAACAGATCCATTCACGCAAGCAAAAAACCCAAATATCACAGAAATTGACGTCCATGATATATCATACGAACTATGGAAAAAGTACGTCGTTTTGGATTTGGAATTTGGGAGAAAAGACAATATTTATCCACAGGTCGAAGTGGTACCGAAAGTAATGATGCATATTATTTGTTCGCAACTTGAACAAGATTCAGTTCAAAAACTGATTAACACTAAAGAACCCTTTGATCTTTTAATATTAGAAGGTTGGTTGAGGCAAAATTTGATATATTCTCATATTTTTAAAGCCCCCGTGATTTTGATGAGTTCCTTTGGAGCGATGTTTGCAAGAGATGAAGTCAACGTGGGAGCACCTACACATCCTTTTCTCTACCCAATGTTAATACAACAGAGACTTTACAATATGAGTTTTTGGGAGAAAATTCAAGAATTATACAAACGACAGTGGTTTGATACATTTTGGTATTCTAGTGACGCTAAGGAAGTTGCAATCTTCAGAGAGAAGATAGATAAAGATTTGCCAGATTATGAAGAGTTAAGCAAAAATATTAACATGTTGTTTATAAATACCCATCCTATGTGGATCAATAATCAACCTCTGCCCCCAAACGTAGTAACGCTTTGGGGAATACACAAACACCCGCAGAAACCATTGCCGAATGTAAGTAGTTAAGTTTTCACTAATTTATTGAAGTCGTATATTTCCAAAAATATTTGTACAAATTTATCTCACAGACCGAAGGAAGTAAAACTGCTAAGGCCCAGACCTTTTATGAATGAATCATAGATGTCATCGAAGACGCTAGGATATAGCAACACAAATCAACAACTAATTATTCATTCTCCTTTCGATAAAAGCGTCATAATACGAATTTGTTTCCATTTTTTAATCGTTTGATTTTTTTATGGAAGTTTGTGTAATAAGTTGTTATTACTTCAAAAAATATATCTGTGCCCGGCGTATTTAGACCAGGGTCGATAATTTTTGAAACCTAAAAAATTAATAGTAGGATGAAACCCATTGGAAAAGGAGGAGAACGTTATAAAAATTAAAGGAAAAATAATTTACGGGCGATCTGAGGTCGGTAAGGGTAGGGGGGAGTTTTAAGGGTAAAAAACGGTTTATCTCGATTTCCGGCAAAACTAAAAGTCCTATGGAAAAAACTCAAATGGCAAAGTTGTTTAAATTTTAAATAAAAGTAATATTTATGATAATCAAAAAATTAAAAAAAAAAATTCTATACTTTGTTATACATATATGGTTGTTTTTGTTAATTTTAGAAGTTTCAGAAAAAAAATAAAAAAAAGTTGAAAATTTGTTTATAACAAATTGGTAAGTTAATAAACAATAGAATTGTTGATAAAAACAATTTTTTTTGTAACTTTATAGAGGACGGTCAATTATGATTTTTAGAAAAAAAAATTTCTTAAGTAATTATTTAAACAATAGAAAAATAAAAAAACTATTATAAAGAATTAAAAATTGTTATTAAGGAAAATTTGTAATGTAATAAAGTTGTGATTTTTTTTTTTTTTAAATTGATTTAATCAATTTGTTTAAAAAAAATTATCAACAAATGGCGGGAAAATTATTTTTTGCAAATCAATAAATACCTTGTATTCATAAAAAAACGATAATATGATGATTTAGAAAAAAATTTTTTTTTAACAAGTTTACTTCGATTTTTAAGTTTTTGTTTAAGTAAAAAATTGTTATAAACAAAGTATAAATATATATAAATGTATAAATATATTTTTTTTTACTTTTATGGCACGATTTTGTTAAGTATGTACAACCCGTGCGCGATAAGTTGGGACCTGAGCGCGGTGACGTCACAGTGGCGTGTTTGTACCGTCCGCAAAAAAGCGAACACATCGAGCAGCCGCCGCGGCTTCGTCCTTGTTTTTTTTTAACCTAATTTACTATGTTACTCAGGCATGATGCTGCTTTTTATCTTATCTTTATTTTTTTTACACTATTTGAATACAATAGAATACTATTTAATTATGTATCACAGAAAGTGAAGGAAGGTAACGTTTTGTAATGAATAAAAATACAATGTTTAAGTTTATACATTTATTTTAATTTAAAAAAAAAATTGAACACCTGACACAAAGCAAGCAAACACGTGTTTCCATGAGTCATAAATTTATTATTGTATACTCCTAAAATGTTTTCTAAGAAACAATAGTGTACTCACATTTTCGGCAAGTTCTTAAAGTCGGTAACTTATTTTTGTTCGAACAATAGAGATAATAAATTCCAAATGATCAAGTTGTAAAGGTTATAAAATAAAACGTTCCTATGTTCGAGATACAGAGGTCAAATAATTTAACGAGGTTCTACTGTACAATATCTAATCTAAAGTCATCATTTTCCTTTAGACGTCGTAGGTACCTTGCCCGCCAAGCTCGAATATCTGGTTTTTGAGTAAGAAAATGTCTTTTATCTTTACATTTTTTGAATTTGTAGCCTAATTTGTCTACTAACACTTTTCTTAAATATGTTTTTTGCCCTTGAAAATTGAGGTCTCTTTTAGCCACAGATAATATTTTATTTAAAGTAGGTATTTCTTTCCTGACAGTGTAAAAGCTATTTACGATATTTCGCAAGGCACATAAATCAAAACTGTCCAATTGGATACGGTTACACTTTGGCTTCCGTTTTTTGCCCGGTGTTGACAATTTCACTTCACTTACTGGCGTAGAACTTGTAGAAGTACCTGGTGTCGGTGAAGTATTTTGTAAGCGCTTGGCTTCGTTTTTTATTCTCATCAACGTGGTTTTCGATATTCCCGTTGCCATGCATGTTCTTTTTACTACCTGGTCAATAGGTACACAAAACTGTTTGTTCCGTTTTTCGTTTTCAAAAAACTCTAACACTTTTTGCACGAGGTTTCTTTCTCCGCTATGTAAAGGTTTACCCTTCATAATGATAACAAAAAAAACTTAACAAGAACTATAACAACAAAAACTACAACAACAAAACAATAACACAAACGAAACTAAAAGGATTCCAGAGCGCGTCGTTACGTGACGTAAGCCAGAACGAGACTAAAAATTCTAGTAAAAAACTTGCGATGCGAACGGTACAATACGGGCGCCATCGGGGAAGTGCAGGGGAGCGGGCGGGAAGCCGCATTCCTAGGAGGTCCCAACTTATCGCGCACGTGTAATATGTAAGAAAAGCTCTACGAAGCGAAAAATTTTTACGACCATTATTTAAACAAATTTTTTCACTTACAATTAAGACGGTAGTTCGAGAAAATTTCGTTAGTTAACAATTGTTTAACTAGTTGAAAAATGAACTTTAAGTAAAATTTCCAACGGGAATAAATTAATTATAGTGTTAAGAACACACCATAATTTTTTCAAAATTAAAAAAAAATATTCAATACCTTAAATAAATTAATTAATGTGCCGTACTCGCTTTTGACGCCACGCGCGAATCCTAAAAATGTCACGCGCAGACCTATTTTCAGCGTTAAATTAAAATTATAAATAATGGAGATAGAGTTCCGGGAGTTTTTTATTGGAAAACGAAATGCCATTTCTTTTTCATCTTTAATTGTTTATAACTTTTGCAATTTATTATGTGCTAATACACGCTTTTGGCACATTTTTCTAGACGTAATTCCGGATCCAATGAGCTGTCGCACATAATTTTAAGAGCAGTATCTCTATTATGTACTATTTTCAACTTGTCGACTAGACTATAATACGCTGTAATTTATTTGATTTGAAATAATAATTTTTTCACCTTATTTTGAATCAATATCGAAAAAGCACCCTAATTTTCAATCGAAAATTCACCCGTCAAAATATCAGCTTTTTTCAAAAAGTTGGTGTGCTTTTAGTTCGTTGAATCTCTACTTTCCTATGGTAAACATTTACGACATTCGAGTTTAATTCGTTCCGTAACCTGTTCGCATGTCAAATCTCAAACGAATTTTCCCAATAGTAATTAATTGAAATACTTATAATCCGTTTCAGCACCCATAACGCCACCTCAGTTGCTTTTATTAAGTGTTTTTGAATAAGAAAATGATTTCACGATATAATTTAATAGACATCATCTTCTTAGGACTGGTTATAAAACAAATGTGATAATGTTTTGTAAATACTACAACTTATCAAAAATATTTAATTATTAATGAGGTGGGAGAAACCGTTAGTATAGTTAGTGATTCCTAGTACCTCAAATCTTGCCCTCATTTCAAATCAAAATATTGCTTACTCGGCTGCTCGTATCTCAAAACACTTGTATATCGAGGTACCAGTGTATTCGGAAAACAGTAAAAAACAGTAGTCTAAAAAGCGTTTACCCTCTTCACAATCACGATAACCGAATTAACTTTAAAAACATAGGTAAACTCTAATCTAACCAACTATGATTAGAAGATATCGCTAGTAAGGAATAAATATGCCCGTTGCCTTCATAATTTTTAATTATTGTACGGTATGGTTATTTTTTATTTATTTTATTCCATATCATTATTCTATCTTTACAGTAATTACTAATTCGATAGAACGACACAATATTTATACCCACACCAATTAACCTAGATAAAAAACATTAAAAAAATATATTTATATACCTAAATCTTATAACTAATAATATAGGAAGCAACTCTTGTGAACTCAGCCATTGTACAAACAAATAGGTCTACCTCAACAGAAATTCTATTTATTATATGTATTGCTCGCGTGAGTGGTGCTTTGCTAACCAAGTTGGAATGTGCGCGCGGTACATCCAAAAGTTGAGACTTCCGCCTCAGGTACTTAGTACTTACTTGGTACCCGTAGACTCAGTGTCTCCATTATATCCAGATTATGAACCCGACCCGTAAGTATATGCGTTGAAGGGTTCCACAGTGCACAGTAGGATTGTAACGACCACCGCTATAGTTATGAATTTTAGTAGTATAATATAATAATAGTAGTACTAGTAATTAAACCTATTGAAATTATATAAATTATTATTATATTTCAGGATCTTCAAATATACCTTGACTCATCTAAAAACGGAGTAATATATTTAAGTTTTGGTTCCAACGTACTCTCATCCATTTTATCTCCAGAGAAGATACAAATTTTTGTGCGCGCTTTTTCTCGGTTATCATACGACATTTTATGGAAATGGGAGACTGATGAACTGCCTGGAAAATCGGAGAATATAAAGATTTCCAAATGGTTACCGCAGTCGGATTTATTGAGTAAGTCATAGCATTTCTTTGGATATGAAATATATTGAGTGCATTGAAAGGCATTATAAATTATCTATATTTTCCAAAAACAATTAAGTATACAAAAAGTTTTATATTATATTTGAAAAAATATTACGATATTCACTGACTTTGCATCAGTTTTATTGACTTTTTAAAAGTATTAGTCTAATAATCCATTAGTCTTCTGAGCCTGACCACCCAAACAATTATTAATTTTAATGCCCCTTCCCTGTTATGTTATAATGTTAGACTCTTTAGACTTCTTGTATAAACTTGTTTAATTTCTTTATATGACCTCTTGCTAGTCTAGTACAAATAGAAGTGATGGCGCACGTCGCCCCACCATAGTGTTTTATTTTACCAATTATTATTTGAAAATGCGCCTGATATACAACTTGCGCAATGTCGCAACATAGTGAAGCTTTAAAAAAGCAAAAAATGTGCTTTATTCCAAAGAGATAATTCGCCGATAACGTAACTTTATTGGTAAAATAATTTATCCATTGCAAAAAAGAAACAACATCTCTTTCTCATCTTAGTGTAGATAAATTTGATTACTTATTTTTAAACCTGTGGAATTCAAAAGTCAAAAATTGAAAAACAATTACCTACTACACACAGGAAGGAAACAAATTTTTTACAATACATAATATGTTTATGTTTAAATGGTAACATACGTATACATAGGTATATTCCTTTTGATGAAGCACCATTAACAAGGTCACATTTTGAACCTGTATCACTCCAGGAATTTATTTTACAAAATCAGAATTAAGTATTTTTCATACTTTCGTATGTAACACACCTACACTTGAATTATATATACATAATATAAAGATAAGAATATTACCTATCAAATCTCTTGCTAATCCCAGACTCACTTTGCTATTTATGGTGATTTAATTAATAATTATCTAATTACAGGACACCCAAATATAAAACTCTTCATAACCCAAGGAGGTTTGCAGTCAACCGATGAGGCTATAACAGCTGAAGTACCTATGATAGCTGTTCCATTGCTCGGAGATCAGTGGTTTAATGCAGAGAAATATTTATATTATAAAATTGGAATGAAACTCGATTTGGAAACAATTACTGAAGACGAACTTGAAAACGCTATTAGGACTGTTATAAATGATACTAGGTATTTTTGTATATATATTAAAAAATATAGTCGTCTTATTAAATACGACTATGTAAGTCAGTCAATTTCTTTGGTAACATATATGCAGCTCAGTGAACTCCTTTGAATTGTGCATCAATTTAATGGTAAGAATCCAACTGTTTGGTGCTCATTTATTAATAGAATAGCTTTATAGACATTGCCACGATCCAGGAATCTTCTAATAGCATAATATTTTATGGACAGCTCTACAAAAATTCATTGGTCATTGAATAAACTCCTATAGTAAGCAACAGAAAATAAATTCTCAAAATAAACTTATCTTATTTCAGCTATAGGGATAACATCAGAAGATTTAATGATCTATTACACGATCAACCACAGAGTGGATTGGATCGAGCCGCTTGGTGGACAGAATATGTCATAAGACATGGTGGGGCGAAGCATCTTCGAGCAATTGCAGCTGATATGCCGTGGACGGAATATTATGAGATTTATTTTGTACTTAAGCTTACTTCACTTTTGCTTAGTATTATATTCGGCGTCTTAGTTGTAGTTTATCTGGTTTGGCGACGTTTATTTACGAAGGAAAAGCTTAAGTCTGCTTGAAAGTTTAACCATGTCATGGCAGCGGATGGAGTTACGGTGTCTCAGCTATTTGCTGATTATTTTGTCTATGATTATAGTGTGCTTATACCTGATATTTCCAACTAGCCAAAAATTGCTATGATGTGCTTACAACACCCATATGTACCTTGTTTAAAAAACTCTACTGGAACCTTTCCCGATTTTTTTTTAAATGCGGTGTTTACAAAATTAAGCTAGTATAAAATCCTAATCAGCACGAGTTTATGACTCACAAATAAACAACACCTACCTTGACGGCATACTCCGATTACTTGTCAGATCGATGATAGGGGCCGACGTTATTAATACTGATTATCAATAGGCGTTTGATAAAGTTCATCATCACCTTCTATTGAAAAAGATAAAAAAATATAATGGCATACATGGCAACTTGCTAAGCTCTTAAACAATCGCACCCAAACGCGGGAAAAACTTTGCAATTTCTGATGAATTCAGAAATTTTCCAAAAGCATTTCTGGATTTGGGATCAACGGAGCATAATGTGCGGGATTCTTTTAACATCATACAGTATTTTACTTGCTACTTGATCAAGTGAGGATCATCTTCTATTGAAGATCTTATTATTGTTGATCTTATTAGATCTACAAGGTGAAAGACAACCCTTTTTCCGGTTCAAAGATACTTTATTTCTCAAAGAAATCACACTCATCACTTAGTAAGAAATTAATTAGAGTAGGTTAGTACATCGTTTTTAAACTATTAAAATAATCTATACAAAATGGAAATATTACGAGTAAGAATATTTAATAATTTCATTAAAAAAATAATTTAATTTTGTGAATATTTTTTACAAAAGTGCAGGTAGGTCGCATCGATGTTACATCACGCATTGTGTGACTAATGAATAGTAATAATTTCTTAGACGCTCGTTCACAGATATAAATAATTGGTAAAAGTGATTTTTGTATGTTTTGTAAATAGGTACATATTTATTAATTTATATTGAACTTTTACGATTTTTATAGACATATGTGTGAATTTTTTTTTTTAAATACAAATTATGTTATACAGTTAATGGCTTTAATTATATTTTTATTTACCCAATCAGTTTTAGATGGATTTACAATTGTGATTTTTCGAATTTTGCTGTCGTTAATGTTTTTAAATATTAATACTATATACAATTAGAACTGGGAGTATTTAGTATTAACTATATAATACTATATAGATAAATAACATCGGAGTAGGTTTTCTAGAGAACGTTGAGTGTCACCGTAACGTCAAATAGCGGTTGTGTCATTTGCATGACGGTCGTCATAGTGGTGGTAAACATTAGTTCCACGTTTTTCGCGTGTAGCGGTGCCTATATTTAATTAATATAATGAGTGGAAACGTGACTTGGAACGCGAAAATGATAGTTTTTTTGCATTTAGTTAAAAAGTAATGACGGCCGTTATTAACAACCGTAAAATGACGGTCGTTAGTTAACGGCACCGATTTTCTAGGAACCTAAGCTTTATAATAATTAAAAAAGTTACTATACCTTTGATGTGATGATGTGTGATGTTTTAAAATAACACTTTACTTATTCAGGCTATCGGGATAACATCAAAAGGCTTAAAACTGGCATCTTCGAGTGTAGTGAGATATGTCCTGGAATGAATATTACGAAATGGATTTTGTACTTAAACTATCGTTATTTTCACTTAGGTTATTAGGTTTTATAAATGTAGTATATTTTTTTGGCGACAATTATTTACTTCTTCATTTATTATGAAGAAACTAGATATTGATGTAGATAATGTTTTATAGGAGATAAAACATTAGAAGGTTTATAAGTTTTCTCTATTTCGTAGACCTGTATTTTTAAATAATACAACATGTTTTTTTTAAGAATAAGACAACTGGGCACACAAAATTACAGCTAGACAAATACTTACATCAGCGACAGAACTATCGCAATGTTTTCTAATCGTCAAGGTACCACGGCCGTTACTTCTACAAAATTAATAAAACGTTTTACTTGAATATTTGTTTGATTTGTAAACTGATAAAGATGATTACTCTTGGCTGATTCGTCTGCGGTGGTTTGTCTTCTGTTAACACTGGCTTGCGCAGTCACAAGTGAACTCATAACACCCGACCTCCTCCTCCAGACCGAAACAGAGCGAACGGGCCGATATGTGTGTGATTAATAGCTGTGCCAAGGTCCATCCCACATCATTAAGTTCCGAGGGCCGTGGCTTAAATAAAATATTCGCGTGATCTGCTTGAATGATAGGACGCGAACACGGCGCACCGTAGCGTGTCTCATCTAACCCTCCACCACGAAGCAGTCGTGCAGTGAGAGGATATGCGTAATGCATTTCCTTAAGGTAACTCTCATAGCTCACGAGATACGAGATACGCTCATAGAGGCACGAGATGTTCAAACATTGCCAACTTGGAACTTACATATACGAGTAGTATATATTACAGTTGTAGTTGTAGTTGGCAAATATGACGTATGGAAATGATATACTTGCTGTGACTCGATAGAAGATATTACATATTAAATTTCATTTTAAATACAACTGTCGTAATGTTCAGTCCAGTCCTTGTTTTTTCTTTGTGTATATTAACTGTATGTGAATCGGCAAAAATATTAGCTATTTTCCCGACGCCATCTGTGAGCCACCAGGTTGTATTTCGGCCCCTTACACAGGAGCTAGCCAGGCGTGGCCATCAGGTTACGGTAGTGACGGCGGACCCAGTTTTTAAAAATGGAACACCTACAAATTTAACGGAAATAGATGTTCATGATATTTCGTATAAATTATGGAGAGACAACTTTGTGTATAAGGTAGAGTTTGGACAAAAAAAGACTCTATTTCCTCAGATTGAGGCAGCTGTGAATATAATACGTAAACTAACTGTGATTCACTTGAAACATGAAAAAATTCAAGAATTGATAAAGGATCCTTCGCAATTTGATATTCTTTTGGTAGAAGCGTGGACGAGGCAGACTTTAGTATACTCCTATATATTTAAGGTGCCAGTGATTTTAATAAGCTCCTTTGGAATGACGATGGGAAATGATGAGACTCTTGGAACTCAATCGCATCCGATTTTATATCCTTTAGTACTTCAGCAGAGATTATATAATCTAACGTTTTGGGAGAAACTAGACGAATTCTACAAACATTGGAGGTTTAAAATGATATGGTTCAAGAAAGAAAATGAAGAAATGAACAGTTTTCGAGAAATTTTGGGTCCGTATTTACCAAAATATTGTGAACTGAATAATAATGTTCATATGTTATTTCTGAATATTCACACTTTGTGGATTGAAAATCAACCTTTGCCACCAAATGTTATATCTATTTGGGGTATTCACAAAAAGCCTGAGAAACCATTGCCAAAAGTAAGTTTTTTTTATATGGTTCAATTACGCCTCACTTTTAATAGAAAAGGATATCTTCCGTCGCTGGATAGCGAAGTACGACTAATTTAAATTTAAAAAAATCCAATTAATTTTTTAAATCTAAAAAATATTTTTTTTAATATTTCCTAGAATTCAGGACTTCAATATTTTTGATACAAAAGTGATATCATTAAAAAAAAAGAATTGCGTAAAGGAAATGCCTAAAGAAAATAGTATTGAATTAAACATTTGCAACACTTATTCCATGATAAAACATGCCCATTTAGAGATAGGGTCATTGCACTCAATTAATTTTACTTTTCAATTTTAATAAATATTCATATAGAAATGTTTAAGGATCTTGAGACATATATGGACTCTTCGAAACACGGCGTGATTTATATTAGCTTTGGAAGTAATTCTCCTTCGATAGCTTTACCACAAGAATTTATACAAAAGTTAATCAGAGTGTTTTCCAAACTTCCCTATGATGTTCTGTGGAAGTGGGAAGCAGATGAAATGCCAGGAAAATCAACTAATATTAAAATATCTAAATGGCTTCCACAGTCAGACCTATTGAGTCAGTATATTTTCATGAAAGTCAGAGAGATCTCTTTTTCAATTGCAATTTTACAAGTTATTTTTTTATATTATATTCGAAGTTTTGTTTGCATGGTTTAGCAAGTGTTAACGATACAGAGTTTTTCGTAAATAAAATATTTTTTTAATATAGTTTAAATCTTTAAAATTAAAAGTAATATGACATATTTTGCATTTATTATTATACATTAGATTAGTTTGCATGTATTGTATAACATGTGTACATTGTATTAATCATTTACATTTTTAGGACATAAAAATGTTAAACTATTCATCACTCAAGGCGGTCTCCAATCAACAGATGAAGCAATAACTGCTGGAGTACCGCTCATAGGTATACCTATGCATAGTGATCAATGGTACAATGTTGAGAAATATGAGAAACATAGAATTGGTGTTCGACTTGATATGGAAACAATAACTGAAGGTGTTTTCAGTGCAGCAATTAAAACCGTAATAAATGATCCAAGGTAATTAATCTGAATATATTTACAATATTCTCTAGTTTTACAGAAGTATAAATAATAAGAATATACCTAAGAAGAATATAAATGTATGCCGGAAGTCCGGATTCAGTTAAAATATTTTGGTTTCTTTACCAGAAGTTTTAGACAGTTTTAACTGCAATCGATAAATGATATTTAAGCTTGAATAATTTATTTGCTGCCTTTTGGTGGAAGAAGCAATTATACATTTCTGGCCATATGCATACATCGCACACATGATCAACAGCTTTACTTGCTCATGTACCACGTTTTAAAATGGTTTTCTAATATTTGTAGTTGAAAAGTGGCCATAGCTGTAAATAAATATGTGGGTATATAAAAATTGTTCGCCCGACAGAAGTCATAACTGAAACTAATCTAAATTGAACTATTTAATGTTCCGAGGATCATCTTCTGCTTCATTCATAATTTTTTTATAATCACTTTCTTTTATGATCACTATCAAAATCGGTGATATTTTGAGGTTATATGCTCACTGTCAATAGTAAACGTCTAACGCACCCTAAACACTGAGTAGAGAGAGTAGTAAGCGTCTGTCCGAAATAACGCTAACGATGCGGGTTAGAGTGAGAGAGGAGGAACCTGCCTTCCACTGTCATATGCGTGAGAGAAAGAAAGCTAGACAGACTGACGCCGTTATGCGTTATGTAACGAAGTGGTTTACCCTCCCATAAAAAGTTATCACTTCAATAAAATACAAATATATTCAATGTTTAACTTTCATACTTTTGTTACAGTTTTAAAGAAAACATTATAAGACTTCGAAGTATAATGGCTGATCAGCCTGTGAGTGCCTTAGACCGAGCAGTTTGGTGGACGGAATACGTTTTAAGACATGGTGGGGCGAAACACCTCCGAGCGGCCGGTGCAAATATGTCCTGGGTCCAATATTATGAAATAGAATTTATACTTAAATTATTTATGACTATCTTTATTAGTTTTAGTATTATGATAGGATCGTTGTATCTGTGTATGCGAAAAGTTGTATTTTCCAAGAAGGTTAAAGTTGCATAGTATAAGTACCTATAATAATTAAAATATAGGTTTAAAGAACTTTATTACTCATAAGAACTTAATACTAGTTCGCTTACAATGAGATACAGTAGGTACTTAATTCTAAATTATATAATATTATTAGCCTCTAGGGCGTTGAAAACATTACTGATTGCAAATAATCTTTTAGACCTCCTTTGAAAACATTCATATTTTCGCACTGTTTCAATTCTTCTGGTAAGTTGTTGAACAACTGTGCTCCTTCGAATAATATTGTTGTTTTCCCGTAATTAGTCCGCGGTGTTATAAGTTGAAGTTTATTTTTTTTCCTCAAGTGGTTTGTATTTGTTTTTTTATGTAATTTTATATTCGATTGGATGGAATTTGTTATAATTTTCTTTACTAGGATGCATGTGTAGTATATACGTAAGTTGTCTAATATTTAGTATTTTTGTTTTTTCATATAATATTTTAGTTGGAGTTAGGTGATTATAATGGAATAAAACTTTTATAATTTTGTTTTGGGTCCTTTGTAATTTATTTAGATTAGTTTTCGCGGCTGATCCCCATATTTCAATTAAATATTCAAGATTTGATTTTACTAAAGAGTTGTATATAATAGTTCGTATTTTTTTTGGGATGCAGTGTGCAACTTTACGTAGTGCAACTAACAATGACATTAGTTTTGTTTTGACATGATCGATATGCGACTTCCAGGAGAGCTGGTCATCTAATATTAGTCCGAGATACTTTTCTTGAGTTGAGCGTTTTATTGCATCATTATTTATTATTAGTGGTGGGTAGTCTGAAATCTGTTTATTTCTTGCGGCGAAAATCATATGAGATGTTTTAGATGTGTTAATAGTTAATAAGTTATATTTTAACCATTCACTGAGTAGCTGTAAGTCTAATATAATTACGTTGTCTCTATATGTTTTAATGGAAATTAAATAATCACAATACTACTGAGATATTTTTATATTTTATTACATAATATCTTATATAAGCATAGTGTATACACAATATAGAGAATGATGGCATATAAGTCCTCATCTATATTAGTTAAATTTGGTTCAGCTGTCTTGAGAGCTTGGCATTTAGAATGTCAAAGTTATAACTAATAACAGAGCTGTTTGCTATGTGTAAGATCTAGGTATATAAATTGTCCTTTCTTTGTAATCCAAGAGAACTAGAATAAAAGTCTTTTATAAGTACCTACGGCTCGCTTATCTGCTACTTTAAATGCTACCGTGAAGAAGCCTCGCTCTTACATTTTGATATATTTGCAAACAATCTACTTACCGTAATTTTGTTTAAAAAGGTTTAAGTTTCTACTTATTGTTAGTTTTTAGTGTTTGCCTGTGTTTTTTATCCTTGCTCCGTTTAATTTCTATGTTCTAATTTAATAGATGTGTGTACAATTGCTGACCATATTTTCTTGTATTGTTTAAGCATGTTGTTGAGCTTATATATAAATGGAAATGTTATAACAAGTGTGTAATCGTCATACATAAAACACAATAGTATGCAAATTCTATACAATTTCCGTAACATTAATGGGTAAAATGGCGTAAAATAATATAAACACAAATTATACTTGTATGTATTAAATACACTTTCAATATTAAAACTGTTTTCTGAACATAAGCGATCCCTGCTTGTCCCTAATAATGTCCCTTGTAATGATTAACGGACGCACTTGCATCGTGTTTTTTCCTGAAAGAGATCAATGCTTATAGATAATAATGACAGTCTCTTAGCGCAGTCCGTTATTTTTATGTAAGTCCTGGGTTCACATCTTGGAGAATTGAGAAGCAGGAAAAAAATAAAATACGCGCAAAAGTGTTGCTGCTGATCATTCGGTGGCTTCGACGGGTAATTATGAAGGTGGTTCATTCAATAATTCATAAATTAATCATTATATAGTTATATATACCGCACTATCAGACATATTAAAAAAAAGGGTGCGTGTACTTATGTACGCGCGTAAGAAGTTATACTTCTTTGGCTTTCTTTATTTTTTTTTAAATATTAAATAATTAATAACAACTATTTAACGTTAATAATTTAATAATATTTAATATTTAGTATATTATTCAATTATTAATTAATATTAATAATAATAATTATTATTATTTATTATTTTATTATATTATTCATTCAATTTAATAACTACGTGACTACGGTCTTTGTGAAAATGCATTGCTAAATTTCTTTGAAAAAATAATTAAAACTCCTTTATTTGTTTAAAAGGGAAATGTCATTATGTTCATTCAAAATTCTTGGCATAGCTGCTAACTTCGCGCATATTCTATTTCTTTTTACTTGTAGATTGTCTTATTCCCATTTCGCTCGCGCACGCTATAATCACACTGACAACTTCGTGTCTCAGGTGCGCGCGCATCGTAAAATTTCACTCTCATCAATTTTTCATAACGCGCCTAAAGAAGTATAACTTCAATAGACAGGCATGTGTCATAATAATAAGAACAGTTAATACATATTATTGAAGTGAAACTTCTTTAGGCGCATGAGGGTAAATATTTAAGGAACGTCACGAAGATGTGCAGCGTTTTTGACGAAGAATAGGGAGTGATTGAGACCAATTGCGAGAGAGTGAGAAGGGCGAATTACAATACAGAAAAAAGAGAATTTATGAAATATTAGTATTTTATATTTTATGCAAAATAATTAATTGAAATCCCAAATGTTGGATTGTAAATTAAACCACCCACAAAGACATAGGTCTCATCTGTATTGCTGTATTGCTGAGAGGTTTCACAACATGATCCAAGACACTTTGGCTGAAGTTTTTACTTCCTTTTCACAAAAATGTAGTTTTGTGTCTTCTAGAAAAGACACGCCCCACGAATCCATTACATAGACATAGACATAACATTTTTTACAAACGAAAACACACACACATATACACACAAAATAACAATACTTAAAGAAAAAAATAAAATAAGACATCAAAAACAATAAAAATTAAAAATTAAAATTAAAAAATTCCCTTTTGCCATTCGGTTCGCTTCCAGTGTGCAATGTGTGTGTACTGTGGTTGTAATTGGCCCTGGCTCAGCATTATGCTGAGGAGCAAAAAGTTCCACAGCGCTGGTTATTCTGCCAGAGACCACAGCAGCTAGTTTGCGCCTCAGTAGCAAAGAAAAAAAATAATAATAATAATACCAAGTAGAAGATAATAATAATAATATTAAAGTTAGAAGTGTGCGTAATGAAAATCGTGTGTAACGGTGTATAATAAATAAAATTAAATTAAAAGTTAAAAATAAGTTGTATGTCAGGGCTGCGGGATACAAAACTTAATTTTTTCCGTAGTTAGTGTTGATGTGAGGAACATGAAACAAAGCACGATTACGAGTCTGGTAGGCTGGAGCAAGAAAGGGCAATAGAAGGGACCTGCAATTAATTTTATTTGAGATGATGTCATGCAATAAATCATATTTTTTTCGTCGAGTCTAATTATTAGTATTAATTTGAAAATGTTCACACCCGTCTTTATATGTATTAAACTTATTATAGGTCTTATAGGAGATACATTTTATAAAGTCTTTTTGGATCTTTTCAATTTTTGAAGTGAAAACTTATTTATTTTTAAGTATATCTTTTTATCATCAGCGAACATAAGGTAATTAGAATCTTTAATGCTACTATTAATGTCATAAAGATATGCATTGTATAACAGGGGACCGAATGTAGATCCCTGAGGAACTCCAGAACTTATATGAACAAACACACTTCTAGCATTGCCAACCGCAACTGCCTGTCTACGATTTGTTATATATGAATAAAACCACCGATGAAAGTCACCACGTATCCCTAGGAGTTGGAGCTTATGTAAGAGGATGGTGTGATCCACTTTAGAACTGTGAGCGTACACATTATCATTTTGCTTATTGTAGTGGTCTGCAATAGTGAAAATTTTTTCATCGGTAAAGAGGATATTTCTGTGCTTATCACCTGCGAATCGCGACAGAAGGCGTTTTGATCGATACACTCTGTTTAATTGTAAAGATTGATTTAGGGCATGTCCTGTATATTTATTGAGGATAAGCACTAGATCTTGTATTATAATACGCGACAGAGTCCTAGTGGGAATCTTCATTTCTCGCCAAAAGATTTTTTTGCTTCCTAATGGGGTTTCGACGAATTCTGGCTAAAGCATTACATCCTTTGTAGTTAAAACAGCACGCGACCGCCCCGATCTTTTCTTCGTCTTCGACAGACGAAGTGTTGTTGTCTGTTGTCTGTTGATAGTACGATATACGGCTGAATTCTGGAATATGACCGATGGCTTCATAATATATTTATATTATAGGTTTGTCTTCTGTTAAGACTGGCTTGCGCAGTCACAAGTGAACTCATACCACCCGACCTCCTCCTCCAGAACGAAGCAGAGCGATCGGGCCGATATGTGTGTGATAATAGCTGTGCCAAGGTCCATCCAACATCATTAAGTTCCGTGGCTTAAATAGAAAAAAGTACGTGCGTACAAAGTGCACATATGAGAAGTAAAACTTCTTTGGTAAACTAATTTTTAACTCTTGTTCATATTTATACAAATCTAAAACATTAGATTTCCGAGACTTAGAGAGAGGGATAAAGGAAGATATGTTAGGAATTTAATTAATTTAATTGTCATTAAAGTATTAAAAGTTAACACAAATAATAAATTTAATTTTTTAATTAATAATAAAAACACGTGGCATTTTAATTTACAATTCGTCATTTGTGATTTCAATAAATTATTTTGCATAAAATACTAATATTTCAAAAATTCTCTTTACGAAATTGTAATTTTAAAAATATAATTTCTATAAGGTAATTCACCCTTCTCACTCTCTTTCAATCGCTCTCTCCCTCTTCTTCGACAAAATAGCACATCTTTGTGAGGTTCCGTATTTTACCCTCATGCGCCTAAGAAGTTTCACTCCAAAAATATTCGCGTGATCTGCTCCAATCGGCTGATAGTACGCGAACAAGGCGCACCGTAAGGCCCTTTCTCCACTGCTCCGGTCCGACGTCGGATACCGGAATGAGTCATGAGAAAAATATCGGAAGGCCGGATTGCGCTTCTCCACTATTTCCGATCCGACAATAATCGATACTTGTGTATTTATCGTGCAACACTTATATTAACTAAAACCCATATACTTAATTTTATTAATAAAACGTTCTAAATTCTGAATATTTTATTGCCCTGGCTAGTTAATTACTTTTTTTTATATTGTCTATCTTGAAATATTATAATCTACTTAATAAATAGTTCACTAATACTATGGTATAAAAATATAAATAAATAGCAACATAGTTTGGTTTGGTCCAGGTTATCCAGATTCTTTCAAATTAAAGAAACTATAAATAAACCTATGAATAATAATTTATAACCTCTTGGATATACTTGGACCGATAAAACACCGCGTTCCGAACTAGCAAGTTATCGGATCGTTAAAAACCGGATGCCGGAGTAGTGGAGAAGCACGTAAGTACTGTTGTTAGTTTCTAAATCGGATCGGTAATTAACGTTTGCCGGACCGGAGCAGTAGAGAAACGGCCTAACGTACAAGGTAACTCTCATAGCTCACGAGATACGAGATACGCTCATACAGGCACGAGATGTTCAAACATTGCCAACTTGAGTTGTGACTTACATCTAATATATAAAATTCTCGTGTCGCGGTGTTTGTGGTTAAACTCCTCCGAAACGGCTTGACCAATTCTCATGAAATTTTGTGTGCATATTGGGAATAACTGAGAATCGGACAACATCTAATTTTCATTCCCCTAAATGTTAATGGTAGTCCACCCCTATTTTTTTTAAATTTTTAGTTTTTCTTTTTTTTATGATACAGCATTAAAAAATACATACAACCCCTAATTTTCACCCATCTACGATCAACCCCAATTTTTTATTATAAATCATAAACATGGCAAAACGACGTTTGCCGGATCAGCTAGTATTATATAAATATTCTCAGATCTTAATGATTTATACCTCATTTACATTTTTACTAATTACCCAATTTATATAATAAGGATGTGTGATATAATAAATAATGGTTTATATTTATTGCAATAATATTATGTTTTAATATCCAATCTATTTAAAGACTAGATAGACATAATTTGCAAATTAAATAGAAACTCAAACATCATCACTCACCAAAAGATAACATACATTACGAAGTATTATCTATTATAAGTAGGTCAACCAGGGTAAGCTACGAGTATTTAAGCAATCGAGAAATTCCACGAGTCATTAGCTATTTTCCGGTTTTAAAAGAGCTAGATATTAGATCTTCAACTTAATACGCAGATTTAAATTGTAATTGATTTTGTTTTTTAGGTTAAGTAGATTTTATATAATAATATAGTTCATAATATTGTTTTGTTATTAACATAACCCTACAAGTGGTTTTTGAGAGGAGGCCTTCCAAGCAGACCTTGTCCGCGAACTTAACCCCTTGAATTGGGAGATTCCCAATCTTTCGCCAAAAAATAAAAACTATACGTAGAACCTCTATAAGTCGAACATCAAGGGAGACGCCAAAAAATTCGAGTTATAGAGTTTTCAACTTATGGAGGATTTCGACTTAGGCGGATTTTGATTCGACATAAAGAGTTTGAGGTTTATTCTTATAAATTTTGAGTTAGAGAGGTAAAATAAATAAAAATTCAACTTGCAGAGGTGACAAACATATTTTTATTTATTATAAATCAACATTATTTCAAATCATTTTAAAATAAAAAAATATGGCATTAATAAAAGTCAGTAATTTTTTTTTGCTTTAGATAATTTGGTTGTTCTCTATCTATAGCATTGTCTTATCTATAAAGAGCAGAAAATTCTGATGTGTATTGCAGTAGAACTAAACTACTTCTGACAGTATTTAAGTAGAAAACAAATGACTGGCTTAGCTAAATTTCCAAGGGAATCAAAATTGAACACCTGACACAAAGCAAGCAAACACGTGTTTCCATGAGTCATAAATTTATTATTGTATACTCCTAAAATGTTTTCTAAGAAACAATAGTGTACTCACATTGGCGGCAAGTTCTTAAAGTCGGTAACTTATTTTTGTTCAAACAATAGAGATAATAAATTCCAAATGATCAAGTTGTAAAGGTTGTAAAATAAAACGTTCCTATGTTCGAGATACAGAGGTCAAATTTAATTTTTCGAGTTATAGAGTGAAAATATGTACCAAAATGGCTTGGAGGGACTCGGTGATTATTTCGATTAACAGAGGGTCAAGATTTCAAGTAATGGAGGTTTTGGTGTTTTAAGGGAAGGGAACAAAACATTTTTTCGAGATTTGGAGGTTTTTGACTTATCGAGGTTCGACTTAACGAGGTTCTACATATCCAGTGGTAGAACAACCGTTTTGGTAAATGCTTCAGATTTATTTGTCTGTTTGATAATAATAACTCGACATAGATACCAAGGTATTGTTTATCGATATTCTTATTTCAAAATAACAACAGTCGTATCTTTGACGCTTTCCTGTTTGATAACGACCGATTTTTATAGTTAAATCTACGTAACAATGACGAGATTTGCCTGCAACATAAACCTTATTTAAAGTAGTCTGTATGATAATATATACGGACATATATAACTTATATCTTAAGTACAATCCTATTTAAAGTGTACATTTATAATATCAGTCAGTATATTGTGCAATTTTCTAACTGATAGCTTTGTATACGATGATTAAGTCAACAGTTTTATTAAATATTATATTTTTATTCTCTCAAATAAATGCAGCAAGAATTTTGGCGGTTTTTCCCACGCCATCAATAAGTCATCAAGTAGTATTTCGACCTCTTACACAAGAATTAGCCCGAAGGGGTCACGAAGTTATAGTCATCACAGCAGACCCAGTATTTACTAAGGATAATAGACCAAAAAACTTAACTGAAATAGATGTACATGATATTTCATACCATGCTTGGAGAGATGGACTCGAAGAACGTGACACAGGATTTGGTAAAAGAACAGGTGTTTTTAAAATAGTCAAGAATATGGAAGAATTTCTAAAAGAAATCCTCGAATTACAAGTCAATACGGAAGAAATACACGCTTTGCTTAACGGTGATAGTAAATTTGATTTGCTAATAATCGAGGCATGTGTACGTCCAGCATTAATGTATTCTCACAAATTTAAAGTACCTGTTATCCAGATAAGTTCATTTGGCTTTATGTTAGGAAATGACGAAGTTATTGGTGCGCTTACACATCCAGTTTTATTCCCAATAATTATGCGCCAGAGGGTATTCAATCTGACGTTTTGGGAAAAGTTATACGAATTGTACGTGCATTATTGGATTATATTTCATTGGCATATGAGTGAAACTAGTGAGCATGAAGCACTAAGTAAATACTTTGGTAGTAACGTACCTTCATATAAAGAACTGAATAACAATATAGATATGCTTTTTTTAAATATTCATCCTATATGGACGAACAATCAACCACTTCCACCCAATGTTATTTCAATTTGGGGAATGCATAAGAATCAAGAAAAGCTTCTACCTCAGGTACTTACATTTTTTTATACTTGCTAATACTAATCTATCAAAATTTTGACAAAGTTTGACGAAGCCAAATTCTAGTTACTTCATATGCAATGCCCCAAAGGTGCCACCTAGAGCGTTCTTTATTCTGTTAGATATGTCAGAAATATGTTTTAGAGAACTTTTGATAGAAAAGGCAACAATAATTTTATGGAACAGACAATTTTAATTTCTAACATGTTTCACTGTGATAAGTTATGAAATAAATTGGACTAAACAAACTTAAGACAAAAATCAACTGTAAAAAAATTAATGGTGAGTTGCAAAGTGTACAATTGTTGTATGTACATGGTAAATAAAGTCATTCAATTCAATAAGAATATTCAAACATAGTTCTGAAATAAGTTTATTAATGAAAATTAAAAAACGACGGGTTGCACTGCGGGAGTGCCGGCGGAAGTGAAAACTTGAATGTTAACGTTGTGCATTTTTGATATTTTGGAATGGTTAGGGAATAATTTTGCACGAATTGCTTTAATTATCAGTATAAAAGTACGTTCATTATGTGGTGGAATACAATATTTATTTATTGCGCTATCGTACACAAACATGACAATTTATATTACATTAAATACGCCGCGCCAGCTGTCTACTCATTATCCGTCTTACGAATTTTCGAACAGGCCACGTGTCCTTCATCTTAATCCAAAAAAAATGTACAACGCCGTTTAAGAAGTTTTCACTTCAAAAAGCTCCTTAATTTTTACTTATAATTAAATAAATACGAATTGGAGCAAGAGATTTTATATGAATTATTAATTTGCATTCTCGACTAACTTTCAACTAACTAATGTTAATAATATTTCAAGGACAAACAGTAATGAAATGTCAAACTTTTTGTTTTGAATCTGTGGTTTTGTGCTGTAAATTTTGTTAAAATATTTTACTTTGAACGTTTTAATTTATATATTTGTTAAATTAAGTGCACAAGTGTTTGTATAAAAGTATAAAGTAATGTATGTGAATAGTAATTTAATTGTTTATTAAGTTAAGCTTTCTAAGATTTGTTTAGGTCATTTAAGTAAAAATGACGGTAGGAATTAATTTTTCCTACCCTAACAGAAATCATGATTAATGTTTTAAGCAGCATCTGTATTCTTTTTCAACCTTTATTTTTTTACCTTTGTGTGATATCTTGATTTGCAGGCCATCCAAGAGTATATGGACTCTTCCAAAAATGGTGTTATATACTTTAGTTTGGGCTCAAATGCACAGTCGACAATGTTGCATTCGGATACGATAAATATGTTAATCGACGTATTCTCCAAATTGCCATACAATGTTTTGTGGAAATGGGAAAAAGATGAACTACCTGGAATATCGAAAAATATTAAAATATCAAAATGGTTACCTCAAACCGATCTCTTACGTAAGTAGAACATTGATATTTTTTTTAAATTGTAAATGGTACCTGTCGCAGATAACTCTTGTCATGCGCAATGATTGAAAAGCGTATAGCTTATATTAAATAAATTGTTATTTATCTAGCTGTTGTATTAGTAACTTTGTAAGGTTTTATTAACTCCATAAAATAAATCGAATTTAATGTGATTATAGTAACCTTACTTTTGTGCGAGAATACTACATAAATTAAAATAAATTGCGGCATTTTCATTAATACATAGTTTATGTTAATCAATTGCATATAAAACGAACTTTAAACATTTCTTATCTTACATAAATTACGCATTTGATAAATTGAGTGCTTTGATAAGTAGTGCTTGAATTGGTGTAGTGTGGTAGATATTATTATCGCAATATCATTACTGAATAATGACTTTTATAACTGAGGGTTCTTTATATAAGTACTTAAACCATAAGTCCTCACCAGATGGTTTTCACATATATTTATCAAATCAATGTATACAAAATATTGTAAAAACTATTTTAAATGAGTAAGTATGGAGTTACTTGCCCGTTCTTCTCCATATGAAACTGCCTTTTGGAAGGCGCAATTAGTCATTTTTTTTTAATTATTTTGAACTTGTAATTTTGACTTTCGAAAGTGCCTTTTTAATAGGCTTAATTTAAATAAATAACTTTGACTACAGATCGAGTACCATGCTTTTCTTTAATTATTTAATTGGTTATAATATTAATACATCTATAGATATAGCGGCGTCTACACTTCCTTTCTATTTAAATATGTATATTTTTGTTGGAAATGGAAATGTTGGAAAGACTGGGGCTGCGTGTGCTAAATAACCACACTCGGCGTGGTAAGCGGTCGCAATTGCTGGCAGTGCCTCGGGTGCGGACAAACTTACTTAGAGAAACACCACTGATTGATTACGCGTGTTTTGCGCACCCTAAACACTATTGCTTGTGAGACGGATATATTTAGTTGCACACTGGCTGAATTCACAAGAATTGCATTATTTATAATCTTTATATATATAATTTTTCTGTGAATGTATGTCACTGAACTTCTCTCGTTTGAGAGAAGTTTTGATGAAATTTTTTGTGTGTGTTCAAGGGGATCTGGGAATGGTTTAGATTCACAAATCAGCCCGGCAGATGGCACTGCAGTCGGTACTTTCATACTTTGCTTAATATCCTAATCGCTTTAAATATCATGCAGGACAACGTCTGTGGGGTCCACTAGTTAGTTATAAAATGGTGTAGATTTTTAAGTTTTTACTTGTTATGTTTATATTATGTTTTACGTTAGTTTTCTATTCAATTAAGCTACTGTAAAAATAGGAAATAAGGAAAGTAAATAAATAAAAATAAAATAAAATTTTTAAAAAGGGAATTGTGAATCCATAATTGTGGATCTGACCATCGCCTGGTATCCATTATAGGCTAACTCTATGTATAGATTATTATGTATTTATTCACGCTGTCTCCGTAATGTAATATCACATTCAATTTATACTTTTTTGTTTGAGTTCCGAAGGCCGTAGATTTAAGATGAATGTAGGCGTCAACCTAGGTGATAATCATCTAGGTCTTAGAATAGCACAGTTATACAGTGAGTCAAGTTATATTGTGAATGTCCATAGTCAGTACAATTAATTTGGCAATTATTTTTGTTTATATTTCAGTTTTATTGACGAAACAATGCCGCCAAGAATGACTTTTATATTAAAATAATATTACATTATCGTACCATCATTTATATTAATAAAATAAAATTAACACATTATTATGGTTTCTGAGCGCTATTTGTTCTAAAAACTAACTCATGAGGATATTAACTAACTAATTAATGGTTATTATTAAATGCGCTAACACAATAATTCTATGTATAGCAGTAGAAATAAAACTCCATAGAAATATTAATTGTGGTAGAGGTCTCGTCTTGTCAAAATTTCCAATTGTGCGGAGTTCCTAAGGACCTCATGTCTTAATGGACTATTTCCGGAACTCGGCTTTTCTAAGGGTAATATTCTGAGTCGAAACAAAGCACTAAGTAAATCATATTAAAGCAGACCATTGATAATATTTTCGCCTTAAATAAATATAAAATTAGTTTAATATATTATTCAATTTTAATCTAAATATATAAAACAAAGTCGTGTTGGTTATACGACATGTAACTTAAGATTGGCTGGACCGATGTTAGTTATCTCTTTTTTGGTGGATTCTTCTCCGCTCCAAGTAGCAGAATAAGTTATAAAATATCGGATGAGTTATCGAGTCACAATAAATTAATTAATTTTACAAATGCAAACAGCATGTGGGACATCTGTTGACAAAATTACGCATATAAAAGAAACCTACCGCTTTGATCTTTCACCGAATTACATCCTTGTTTCGCAATTACAAGCAATAAAACATTTATGTATTTGAAAAAAAAAATGTATTAATGTAACCTTAATGAAATTCTCAAATAAGTTTAACTAAAGTTAACACGATATTATTAGACTGTTAGGCTGAACGAAGTTTGCCGGGTCCGCTAATATTAGAATAAATAGGAATCGTTTGGAACATAATTATTTTTAATTACAGGTCATCCAAATTTAAAGCTATTTA
The DNA here is from genome assembly GCA_905332375.1 of Pieris macdunnoughi. NCBI lineage: Eukaryota > Metazoa > Arthropoda > Insecta > Lepidoptera > Pieridae > Pieris > Pieris macdunnoughi. The sequence goes on along the minus strand of CAJOBZ010000067.1, from coordinate 1,242,154 downwards.
TCACACAAGGAGGTCTACAGTCTACCGATGAAGCTATCAACTCTGGGGTACCACTCATAGGGATACCGATGCTGGCTGATCAATGGTACAATGTGGAGTTTTACGAACATCTCAAAATTGGCATTGGTCTCGATATAGAAACAATAACGAGAGAAAAACTATTAAAGGCGATCGAAACAGTTATCAGTGATAAAAGGTATTTAAGTTATTTGTTAAACGTATGCCAGCGACACATTTAGTATTATTATCATAATTATGTAATGATTGATGGCAAGCTTAAATTTTAGGTTCCGTATTAATTTAATAATGACAAATGCGTTTTAGTGTCGCGTTTTCTAATTTTTTATCAACTTCTTTATCGTTTACATGATGCTATTTTTACATAAATATATTTGTTATTATTATATATTCTATATTTAAGTAGTCATAGCAAAGAATTTTATCTGAGCATGCTTTTAATTAACGCGTTTCAAATCTCGTCAAAGTTTTGTGTCACTTCGGCGAGGTTGAAATAATTTTCTCCTATTTTCAGCTATAAAGAAAACATACTAAAGCTTCGAAATATTTTAAATGATCAACCACAGACTGCATTAGATCGCGCGGTATGGTGGACCGAATACGTGCTGCGACACGGTGGTGCAAAGCACCTTCGAGCCGCGAGTGCTAATTTGACCTGGTTTGAGTTCTATGAAGTGGAATTTATACTTAAGCTTCTACTGCTTATCTTCGCGACTATAGTAGTATTAATAATAATAAGCCATCTTGTGTATAGACGTCTGCGATGTTTTATGTATTCACATAAAGTCAAGATTACAAAAGATAAAAAACAAATTTAGTTTTTTACCGTTTTATTGTCAATTAGATAAAAGTTTTTTATTTTGAGTTATTTTTAATGACATTATTAATGCCTACTAACAAATTGTTGCAATTTCTTTTTAGGTGTGAATATATTAGGTTGCTCGCCTGAGCACGTTTTAACATAATATTATGACCATCAGTATTATATATTAACCGAATGTACTATTAATGTTTTCTTATTGCGTATTTTCAATCAATGGCAAATATATCAGAAAGTATTAAAAAAATTAACGGTTTTTTAAATTTTTATTTTATTTTATTTTATTATTCTTAATCCGTAGTCATAAGCGCAATAAACTAGTTATTTTGCTTTATTATGTATCTGACTTTTATAATCATAACAAGGGAGTAATTTTGCCTCATTAATATTGCTGAATTTCATTGATCGATTAGGATAGTTTAGGAGATATAGCCAAAAACGTGTTTTCACCCCTTTTTCCAAGATGGCGGCCGGGGGACTAAGGCGCCAACCCCACAATTTTTTAAGCATGTAGTGTCCATCTCTACATGTTCCATAAATAAAATTGCGTCCTCTAACAACTGTTCAGTGCGGCCCTCAAATTGTAACATTTCAATCATCTATAATAGTTGTAGTTGTATTTGCCAAATATGACGTATATGACATGAAATATACTTGCTTTGACTATGCTGTACTGTGTCATAGAAGATATTATTTAAATTTCATTTTAAATACAACCGTCGCAATGTTCAGTCCGGCCCTTGTTTTTTCTTTGTGTATAATAACTGTAAGTGAATCGGCAAAAATATTGGCTATTTTCCCGACGCCATCTGTGAGCCACCAGGTTGTATTTCGGCCCCTAACCCAGGAGCTAGCCAGGCGTGGCCATCAGGTTACGGTATTGACAACGGACCCAGTATTTAAAAATGGAACACCTGCAAATTTAACGGAAATAGATGTTCATGATATTTCGTACAAATTATGGAGAGACAACTTTGTGTATAAGCTAGAGTTTGGACAAAAAAATACTATATTACCTCAGATGGACGCAGCTTGGAATATAATGCGTAAACTAACTGTGATTCACTTGAAACATGAAAAAATTCAAGAATTGATTAAGGATCCTTCGCAATTTGATATTCTTTTGATAGAAGCGTGGACGAGGCAGACTTTAGTATACTCCTATATATTTAAGGCGCCAGTGATTTTAGTGAGCTCCTTTGGATTGATGATGGGAAATGATGAGACTCTTGGAACTCAATCGCATCCGATTTTATATCCTTTAGGACTTCAGCAGAGATTATATAATCTAACGTTTTGGGAGAAACTAGACGAATTCTACAAACATTGGAGGCTTAAAATGCTATGGTTAAAGAAAGAAAATGAAGAAATGAATACTTTTCGAGAAATTTTGGGTCCGGATTTGCCAAAATATTGTGAACTGAGAAATAATGTTCATATGTTATTTCTGAATATTCACAATATGTGGATTGGTAATCAACCTTTGCCACCAAATGTTATATCTATTTGGGGTATTCACAAAAAGCTTGAGAAACCATTGCCAAAAGTAAGTTTTTTTTATATGATTCAATTACGCCTCACTTTAAATAGAAAAGGATATCGTCCGTCGCTGGATAACGAAGTACGACTAATATAAATAAACAAAATCTAATTAGTTTTATAAATCTAAAAAAATATTTTTTATAATATTTCCTAGAATTCAGGACTGATCTTAACGTAATTATTGTAAAATTTAAATTCAATATTTTTGATACAAAAGTGATATCATTAAAAAATAATTGCGTAAATGCCTTAAGAAAATAGTATTGAATTAAACATTTGTAACACTTATTCCATGATAAAACATGCCCATTTAGAGATAGGGTCATTGCACTCATGTAATTTTCTATTCTAATTTTAATAAATATACACATAGAAATGTTTTTTTTAAGGATCTTGAGACATATCTGGACTCTTCGAAACATGGCGTGATTTATATTAGCTTTGGAAGTAATGCTCCTTCGACAACTTTACCACAAGAATTTATACAAAAGTTAATCAGAGTGTTTTCCAAACTTCCCTATGATGTTCTGTGGAAGTGGGAAGCAGATGAAATGCCAGGAAAATCAACTAATATTAAAATATCTAAATGGCTTCCACAGTCAGACCTATTGAGTCAGTATATTTTCATGAAAGTCAGAGAGATCTCTTTTTCAATTGCAATTTTACAAGTTATTTTTTATATTATATTCGAAGTTTTGTTTGCATGGTTTAGCAAGTGTTAACGATATAGAGTTTTTCGTAAATAAAATAATTTTTTAATATAGTTTAAATCTTTAAAATTAAAAGTAATATGATATAATGTTGCATTTATTATTTTGCATTAGATTAGTTTGCTTGTATTAAATAACACGTGTACATTGTATGAATCATTTACATTTTTAGGGCATAAAAATGTTAAACTATTCGTCACTCAAGGCGGTCTCCAATCAACAGATGAAGCAATAACTGCGGGAGTACCGCTCATAGGTATACCAATGCTTACAGATCAATGGTACAACGTTGAGAAATATGAGAAACATAGAATTGGTGTTCGACTTGATATGGAAACAATAACTGAAAGTCTTTTTAGTGCAGCAATTAAAACATTAATAAATGATCCAAGGTAATTAATCTAAATAGATGCACAATATTCTCTAGTTTTACAGAAGCTGAATATAAATGTATCCCGGAAGTCCGGATTCAGTTTAAATATTTTGGTTTCTTTACCAGAAGTTATAGACAGTTTTAACTGCAATCGATTAATCATATTTATGCTTGAATAGAAAGAAGCAATTATACATTTCTGGCCATATGCATACATCGCAAACATGGTCAACAGCTTTACTTGCTCATGTAGGTACCACGTTTTAAAATGGTTTTCTAATATTTGTAGTTAAAATGTGGCGTAGCTGTTAATAAATATGTATATAAAAAATGTGCGCCCGACAGAAGTCATAACTGAAACTAATCTAAATTGAACTATTTAATGTTCCGAGGATCATCTTCTGCTTCATTCATAATTTTTTTATAATCACTTTCTTTTATGATCACTATCAAAATCGGTGATATTTTGAGGTTATAATATGCTTCCTGTCAACAGTAAACGTCTAACGTACCCTAAACACTGAGTAGAGAGAGTAGTAAGCGTCTGTCCGAAATAAAGCTAACGATGCGGGTTAGAGTGAGAGAGGAGGAACCTGCCTTCCACTGTCATATGCGTGAGAGAAAGAAAGCTAGACAGACTGGCGCCGTTATGCGTTATGTAACGAAGTGGTTTACCCTCCCATAAAAAGTTATCACTTCAATAAGATACAAATATATTCAATGTTTAACTTTCATACTTTTGTTACAGTTTTAAAGAGAACATTATAAGACTTCGAAGTATCATGGCTGATCAGCCTGTGAGTGCATTAGACCGAGCAGTTTGGTGGACGGAATACGTTTTAAGACATGGTGGGGCGAAACACATCCGAGCGGCCGGTGCAAATATGTCCTGGGTCCAATATTATGAAATAGAATTTATACTTAATTTATTTATGACTATCGTAATTAGTTTTAGTATTATGATAGGATCGTTGTATCTATGTTTGCGAAAATTTGTATTTTCCAAGAAGGTTAAAGTTGCATAGTATAATAATTACCTATAATTAAAATATGATTTCGTTGTTTCTATATGTTTTATTGGAAATTAAATAATCACAATACTACTGAGATATTTATATATTTTATTAGATATCGAATACTCGTATAAACATACGGTCTTACTAATAAAGAATTATGCACATCGTATAAGCCTGTTATAAGAAAAATGTTACTAATAATTCCTGAATTGACACGTTTGATGTATACGGCTGTTATAACAAGTGTCTGGTTTGTATGAAGACTTGTACAATGCTTATACAACGCCGAGGCCTAGTTTAACGGGTGTATAGGACATAAATTGCGTTATTTGATCTGATTTCGCGTTTGACAGCATTTTTTGACTGTTTAGTTCAAGGAAAGATTTAAGTTAGTAGGTATTTGTGTTTGTTGAAAATAGATTTTATAGATCAAATGGAAGATTTAGATAATATTGATATGCAGCTAATACATACGATTGAAGATTTGCCGCCTCCAAGGAAAGTCAAAACATACCAAACTCGGTGCAATCCGTTATTACTTTCGGATGGCGATTTCAAAACAAAATACCGCTTTATGGTAGGGGAGCCCACGATGCTAAATGGGGATTTACTCGAGCGTCGTAGAGACCTATTGGGATACAAAGCTTAGATAAAAAGAAGAAAAAAATGTTATATGATAAATTCCTTTTCATCGGTGGGGGAAGCGGCTATAGATAGTTAAATATGTAAAAAAAACTGTTGCATGGACATCCTCGAGCGCGTCAGATATTGATAGCATCTATGCCCTACGTATTTTTAATAATGTACGTATGTTAATCTGATCGTTTGCATGATGCGGGTGGTTGTATTTAAGGGTTGAAAATTAAAAAAAAAAAAAATTTATCGAGCGCGTCAGATTTTCTAAGGGAGTGTTAAGTGCACCAAAAAAAATCTCTCATTCACTAATCTGACGATTTCGATGGGACGCAAACCCACAGCCATTTTCTTAATTTGCAAAAAAAATCGCAATTTTGAAATACTCAAGCGCGTCAGATTAAGATATATGTGGTTCATCTTTATGTTCTAAACGTACTGTCTCATAATCTGACGATTATCTAGAGGGATTCGCCTGATCTGACAAAAAAAAAATAGAAAAACGGTTCACCTAAAGGGCCATCCCTGCAACTTCCCGCTAATTCCATTCCTGGGCGCTTAAAATTGATATTTTGAGCTCGCTGAGTTCAAAGAAATAACATTTCTATGCATTTGAGCTCTCCCAGCTCGAAAGTCTGATAGAAGTTTCATAGAACACTATTTTTGGAATTTTCAAACCGCAATAACTTTTGAATGGATCAAGCAATTTTCACGCGGTTGGCGGCATTCGACGCAGTTTTATCATTCTCATAAGTAATTTTGCAATTTTAATTGATCGAACCACAAATTTCGAGTAATCCCGAAAAAACACTTTTTCGGGTTTCTTTCATGTACGATATCTCTCGAACGAATCAACCGCTTTTGACCAGCTTGGTGGTTCGACGTGGTTTTTCAAGCTCAAAGGCGGATTAGTTTTTGAAGTTGATCGATAAAGAAACCACTTAAAAAAAAATATTTCTTATTTTTTTAAGATTTTTCAAAATTTCTCAAAATCTATCGGTCCGAATCGGTTCAAATTCACAGGAAATGTAATTTTGAGGGAAATATTTTGAACGCCGTTTAGTAGATTCCGATCGGTTTAAGGAAATGTAGGCATCACGCAGCTGCACGCATTTAACTTTATCGACGAATTTTTGTTATTTCGGCTTGCGGAAATCGTCAGATTATATATTTTTCATTATTCTGGAATTATTTCCTTCAAAATAAAAGAAAAATTAGCTACGCTCGAGAATGTCGAGATGACGTTTTTTTTACAACTTTGTTGCCCTCCCCTTTTTTCCGTCACTCTCAAATTGTCAGATTAGTGGAATATACACTTTTTAGGATGTAATTAACTCACCCTACCTTAATCTGACGCGCTCGGGAATTTCTGATGGTCAATTTTTTTTTACTAATCTGATCCTGTCTCCTTCACGCGCGGCCTTATATATGGGCCTCATATTTTGTGGAGGTACTTAACCGGGTACAAGGTATCCCCCTATATAGTAATCTGCCGCGCTTTAGTAAATCCCGAAATCCCCTCTTGGGCTCCCCTACCATTACAAAGCAGTATGTTATGAAGGTCTGTGACAGTGCGAGCTGATGTCGAAAAGAGTAATAGAGGTGGATGGTTTTCGATTTAGGTGTCTTCTTCATGGCTTCTCAGTGTCTTTAGAAAATGCCAAATTATATAAATATATAGTAGCACTGGCAATCCTCCACAATATTGCTATTGATATGAAAGAAGACCTGGATGTTACGTATGATGACACTGAGAATGCTCCAGAAGAACCAAGGCCAACCTAGACGCCCCCAAGCAATCAGGCTGGACAAGCTGCTTATATTGAAACATATTTTTAAAGCTGTTTTATTTACATAGGTGTGGATAGTTAGACGTGAAATAAATAAAAAGTTACACAAAGTTAGGTATTTCATTTAAAACAGGGGTTTTATTTTTTTTATATTGCTGCTGTAATTTAAGTTTGAGCCTTAGAAGATGCTCCTGTCTAGCCCATTTGTGAGCTTCGGCAAGTTGCTTCTGTTTGAGCTCATGTGTTTCAGCCATTTGCCTTAGTTTGGTTTCATGCTCTTCGTGCAAACACTGGAACACTGCCGTGTTGCGGAGTTTGGCACTTTCCACTATTTGAGATGCCTAAAAAATTTAAGTATGATCGTTGAGGGCTTTTGAATGAAATAGTCCTTTTCTCTATCACATTGATACTAACCTCTCCCAACTTTTGTACTGCAGAACGTGGCTTTTTATGTAAAATTCTAGTCCTCTTTGTCTGAATATAATTGTTTTGGTTGCTAAAATAAATACAACTTACATTTGAATTATGACTTCTATCAGAATTATTAAGTCAAACGTCAATCAAACACGGCGGGTTGCCAGGGTAACAATAAATAAGGGTCGTTTAGTTATTCAACCAATACACATCGATTATTGGTCAAAGAGGTGTTAATGCCCTGTACAAGCTCTATTCACTGAATAACTATCACCTTGTTATAACTCATGCATAGTGATTTTTTATTAGTAAGACCGATAGTGTATACACTATATAGAGAAGAATAATGGCATATAGGTCCTCATCTTTATGAGTTAAATTCGGTTCAGCTACTTGTCATTTAGAATGTCACAGGAGAAAATTAAAATTTAAAGAAAGAGAAAAAATCTAAATCTTGAATCTTACTGACAGAGTATATTGTCATATTCTAGTTTTCCAAATTTTTCAATTCAAAGTAGTAATTGTATAATTGCAATAAATAAAACCATTTAAGCCAACATTTTCATTAGGTATATTAACATAATAATATGCTAAAGTACTTTAAATGCTAAATAATTGCGTCTATATGTAATTGATAAGAGAACTTCAAGGCCCGCAAACCATTGTTGATTGTCACAAATTATAATAAGCCACTGTTAATGATATATATACATACATATTTTATTTACTTTATTTATTTATTTACAGCCTTATATCAGAATACAAGATATATTCATTATAACTGTATTTTTTCTTAATCTACGATAACTGATTCTGTATGCCTACGGGCAAAGGCCTCAAAGTTATCAAAGTTATTTACATACATATATTTTTTTATATATGTAAATAACGCTTTGAAATGGCTATGACATATATGTATATTAGGGTGGTCCTTATTCCTAAGAAAGAAATTCTTTCTTTTATTTCGTGGGGCATCACGTAATTTGGTTATATGTATTACATAACATAAGAAAGCATTTCGGTATTTTTTTTCTAAATTTTTTAAATGCCATTTAGAGGTCGCTACCAAGGTTTGAATTTTAAGTAAAAACTCAAAATCTGTATTGGTTAGAATTCTTTATTTTTAATTTCCTTAAGATTCTTCCAGACCCTAGGTAACTCATCATTATTTTTGAAAACTGTTTAGTGTTTTATTAAATATATATATGGATATAATGGAGACACTGTGTCTACGAGTTCCAAGCAAGAACCTGAGGCGGAGGTCACAACTTTTGGATGTACCGCGCGCTCACTCCAGCTTGGTTTACGAAGAGCCACTCACGCGAGCGATATATGATAATAAATTATATTTATATTGATGAAGTCCAAATTGTTTGTACACTGGCTGAGTTCACAAGAGCTGTTTGCTGTGTTATTAGTTATAAGATCTAGGTATATGAATTGTCCTTTCTTTGTATTCCAAGAAAACTTGAATAAAAGTATTTTATACATACCTACGGCTCGCTTATAAATTGCTACTTTTAATGCTGCCGTGAAGAAGCCTCGCATTTTGATATATTTGGCAACAATCTTCCTACTTACCGTAATTTTGTTTATTAGGTGTTGAGGTTTAAGTTTCTATTTATTGTTAGTTTTTACTGTTTGCCTGTGTTTTTTTTCCTTGCTCCGTTTAATTTCTATGTTCTAATTTAATCGATGTGTGTACAATTGCTGACCATATTTTCTGGTATTGTTTAAGCATGTTGTTGAGCTTATATATGAATGGAAATGTTATAACAAGTGTGTAATCGTCAAACATAAAACACAATATGCAAATTAATTACGTAGGGTACAGCCGAGGGAAAAAAAATTACTGTACCGAAAAGTCAGGGTCACTTTTCGGTGTTTGTAATTCTTCCAAGAAAGATATTAGAGCGACTCATGGCCATGTGTAATACCTGTTAAGAATCCCTTATTAATGCGCCAAAACTTGTAATACAGGGTCACTTTTCGGTAGAGTAATTTTTTTCACATTGGGGTCCGAAGTAAACAAAAAGTTATGATTTGAAAAAAAATTATTTCGTATTACTTAATATTATCTTCAATACACTCAATAAACAAGTATAAATAGTATGTCTAACGCAAGAACTCATCAGTACCAATCTAGGGAATATTATTAAAAAGATACAGGATGTAGATTTTTCAAATTTTAATAAGAATTAGTAAAAAGAGACAATTTTTTATAAAAAAACGCAAAATAAATTATAACTCTGCAGGGGTTGAGCTTAGAGACCTCCCGTATAACAATTTTTTGCAACTGATGACCTCATCTATCCTCTATTTGCGTTTGATCCACGACTTTTTGACCAGCCTGTATACCCCACTGTCAGACATATTAAAATAGACTTGTGTCATAATAATAAGAGCAGTTAATATTTATTATTGAAGTGAAACTTCTTTAGGCGCCTGAGGGTAAAATTTAACGGAACGTCACGAAGATGTGCAGCGTTTTTGTCGAAAAAAAGGGAGAGAGCGATTGAGATCAATTGGGAGGGAGTGAGAAGGGCGAATTACAATAATATAGAAATTCTATTTTTAAAATTATAATTTCGTAGAGAGAATTTATTAAATATTAGTATTTTATGCAAAATGTAAATTAAAATGCCACGTGCTTTTATTATAGAAGAAATAAATTTAAAATATTAAATTTATAATTTTAATGACAGTTAAATTCCTAACATATCTTCCTTTTTCCCTTCCCGTCTTAGTCTCGGAAATCTAAGTTTTAGATTTCTATAAATATGAGCAAGACTTAAAAATTAGTTTGCCAAAGAAGTTTCACTTCTTACGTGTACTTTGTACGCATTCATTTTTTTTTGATCGTGTGTAAATTTTATTAATTTGTAGTGCATTCTTGTCAATTTAAGGTCACCTGTTATGACAGGATTGTGTTTATTTGACCCTTACTTGACCCCTCTGTCCTTTTATTAATTATTTAGGGCCTTCTCTTCCCGAGAGCTCCAAACTTCCCTCTATGCCGATTATACCGTTCTCTATACCAGCCAGAAAGACAGAGGTCTCATCGTGCACAGACTCCAAACAGCTCTCCCCAAAATATCGTAATGTAACTTTATCTTTATCTTTTATAGAGAGAGACCATAGGACTTAGATCTTTCGACTAGTTCTAGCACATGATGTTGCGATTTATGCGGGCAGCCAGCCACGCCACTGACGTGTGATAACGGAGTGATAAGCGACACTATCGTAAATGGTAATTATGTGAATTTGCTTATAAAGAGTTTGCTTCAAAATATGATAAAATTATGATTGATAAAAGGTAAAAAAATGCAATTTCGAAGGATTATTTCAATTCGTACGTTCGTTAATTTTGATAAAAGATACTCTAGTGACACAACAATCTCTACATATTAAAATTGTAGCGTTGCTTAGCACAATAACATTTAAATAAAAATACAGTCGTAATAGACATAGAAAAAAATAGTAAAGCAGTGTTAGCACGTTGGCAGTGTTAGTACGCTGAAGCCACTACTTCAGCGTCCAACTCTCATCACTGAGGCTGTCGGTTTGATTCCCGGCTGTGCACCACTTTGTGCTCGGCACTGTCCCGAAGTGCTGGAAGACCGCTTCGATACATCCGATCCCTAAAAAAGGCGATCGCTCTGATCCGTCCAACTATCGCCCAATAGCTATAACCTCCTTGTTCTCCAAAATACAAGGAGACCATTATCTAGAGGGCCACCAGTTGATTAGCGATTCTCAGTACGGCTTTCGTCGTGGTCGCTCAGCTGGTGACCTCCTTGTATACCATTGAGTCGAAGGGGGAGGCGCTGGCGGTAAGTTTGGACATAGCGAAAGCCTTCGATCGGGTGTGGCACAGAGCACTGCTCTCGAAGCTTCCAGCCTATGGGCTTCCCGAGAAATTATGCGATTGGATCTCCAGCTTTCTGCCCGATCGGAGCATCAAGGTCGTCATCGACGGAGCATGTTCCGACCTTAAACCTGTGAACGCTGGGGTCCCACAAGGCTGTGTTCTATCCCCGACCCTATTTCTTTTGCATATCAATGATATGTTGCAACTTAGCAACATTCATTGCTATGCGGATGACAGCACTGGGGATACTTTTTACACTGGCCGGGCAGGTATTTCTCGGGCAGTTGTTGATGAGTACCGGAACAAACTTGTGTCTGAATTCGAAACTCTACTACGTGGAGTCTCAGACTGGGGCAGACTAAACCTAGTCCAATTTAACCCCAAGAAGACACAAGTTTGCGCGTTTTCCGCTAAAAAAACACCCTTTGTCGCTACTCCTCTTTTCGAAAACACTCTTCTTAAAGCCACAGCCAGCATTGGAATACTTGGCGTTGACATATCGAACGACGTTCAGTTTCGCGGTCACTTGGAGGGAAAGGCTAAATTAGCCTCCAAAAAGCTTGGTGTGCTCAGCAAGGCGAGGCGGTACTTCACTCCGGGCCACCGCATGCAACTATATAAAGCGCAAATTCGGCCCCACATGGAGTACTGCTCTCACCTCTGGGCGGGGGCTCCCCAGTACCAGCTCCTTCCACTTGACCGTATACAACGCAGAGCGGTTCGAATCGTCGACGACCAATCCCTCTCCGAGCGGCTTGATCCTTTGGCGTTGCGTAGAGATGTGGGGTCACTCTGCATCTTCTACCGCATTTACCATGGAGAGTGTTCAGAGGAGTTGTTCGGATTAATACCTGCAGCTGAGTTTCATCATCGGACGTCGAGACAGAATACGAAATTCCACCCGTATCACCTCGACGTCCGCCATTCCACAACTGAGCGTTTTTCAAGGCAGTTTTTGCCGCGCACCACCACTATGTGGAATCAGCTGCCCACTGAAGTATTTCCGAACCAATTCGACTTAGGGTCCTTCAAGAAAAGAGCGTACCAATTCTTAAAAGGCCGGCAACGCACTCGCGAGCCCTCTGGCATTGAGAGTGTCCATGGGCGGCGGTGTCACTTAACATCAGGTGAGCCTCCTGCCCGTTTGCCCCCCGTTCTATAAAAAAAAAAAAAAAACTTTCTTGCTATGTGCACATTTCAACATTCGCTCGAACGGTGAAGGAAAACATCTGAGGAAACCGACGTGTCTTACACCAAAAAGTCGACGGCGTGTGTCACAGGAGACTGATCACCTACTTGCCTATTAGATTGAAATATGATCATGAAACATATTCAGAGATATGAGACCTAAAGAGGCATGTGGCAGATTTCATTAATAGCGATAATTATACGATATGCCATGGTGGCAGATGTGGTCCTTTATATTCCTTACTATGGTGGTACCATTCAAATTAAAAAAAAACTGTATACTATTTCATTTTCTCGTGTATGCCTTAAATGATTTTTAGAAACCTTCTCAAAAACTTTTCAAGTTATTAATTTTTTAAGATGTTTTTTTTTTCTTTTAAATATATGAAATCCACGCTTGGCAAAATACTTTTCCTCAGGTTCGCGGACTTCAACGCACTGTAATGGTTGAAAAATGTAAGTAAGTAAAATGTCTGCCATTTTTTTTGTATTCAGGTAATAAATCGAATGGACCTAATTACAGCGACTAGCAAATAATTTAGAATCGTTTTTTTTTCAGATTTGAACCCCTTTAGCTTAAAGACATTTCATTAAGAAAATTTTGTCGTATTGATCCGAAACTTTATTCCTGTCAATAAGAATAGGAGCAAATCATATACTTAACTGTTATAACTTTTAATATTAGAATCCTTGTTTTATTTTCATCTTTGTTATTTTCTCTAAAATGTTCATTGTATTTTCTTGGTAGTTTTTATTATAAGGTTATCTGGGAGAAATCGCTTAGTAGGCGATAAGGCTGCCTGTTGCAATACTGTGGATAAATAAAAATGGACCAAAAAGAACCAAGAAACCGAAAAGGTCCTGTAGCGTCACTGGTAGTACCTAAGTATTATGTTTATGATTATCAGTCTTATAATTGAAACTATTTGTACTTCGGTCCCATAAAAATATATGTATAATATACAGTTGTAGTTTTACTTTAATCCAAAATTATCCTATTCTCAATATTATGTATACGGTAAAACTTACGTTTATTTCGCTGTCAAAGTATTTTCATAATATACGGACGTTTTCTATAATTTTGTTATACTTATGTTATTTATGATATAAATCGATAAGACTTGTTTTTAATTTTTTGTGATTATCCTTTTTAGTCGTACTTTAGATTCGCAATGCCTATACATAATATTATTGGCTTTTTTGATAACTGCCCAAAATTCAAATGGGGCAAGAATTCTCGGAGTGTTCCCCACAGCATCTATGAGTCATCAAGTAGTGTTTCGACCTTTGACTCAAGAATTGGCTCGAATTGGCCACGAAGTCACTGTCATTACAACAGACCCAGCATTTAATGACCACAATAGCCCAGAAAATTTGATGGAAATAGATGTGCTCGACCTTTCAAACAATCTGTGGCTACAAAGAATAAAAGACAAACTTATGGAATTTGGTGATAAAGCTGGCGTATTCAAAGTAACAGAAGTAGTGGCAACCTTTTTTGGTATACTCTTAGAAGAACAATTAAAGACTGACGGAGTACAAAAACTTATTAATGATAAAAGTAAAAAATATGATTTAATTATTATTGAAGCTTTTGCTCTTGCACAATTATTATGTTCTCGCATTTATACAAAGCACCGGTTATGTCGTGTCGTGCTCCTTCTCATCCTATTTTGTATCCGAACATGATGCATCAAAGATTACACAATTTGACGTTTTGGGAGAAATTTAATGAATTTTACAAGCATTATTGGATCGTTTATATGTGGAAATCGACTGAAAATAAGGAATTCAATTTGTTAAAGAAATACTTTGGTGGCGATAATGTACCCTCTTATAAAGAACTAAACAAAAATGTGGATATAATGTTTTTAAATATTCACCCGATGTGGAGTCATAACCAATCTTTTCCACCACAAATGTTATTTCAATTCGGGGAATTCATAAGAAGCCTCAGAAATCTCTACCACAAGTAAAATCAATGTTTATTTATTCACTAGTTAAAAAAAAAGGGTGCGTGTACTTATGTACGCGAGTAAGAAGTTATACTTCTTTGGCATTATTAAAAATAGTTTGGCTTTGTTCCACCTCCAGTTTTTGATGTTTCACAGCGATAAGATGACAACTCTTTGTTTGTATTCAATTTAGTGCACTTACACTGATGTACGTGATTTACGTAAATGACAAATGTCATTATGGTCATTCAAAATTCTTGGCATACGAACTTCACGCATATTCTATTTCTTTTTACTTGTAGATTGTCTTATTCCTATCTCGCTCGCGCACGCTAATATCACACTCCTAATTTTATGTCACAGGTGCGCGCGCATTGTAAAATTTCACTCTCATAAATTTTTCATAACGCGCCTAAAGAAGTATAACTTCAAAAAAAACATAAATTTGATGGTTTTAAAAAAGAATAGTATATTCACAAGTTGCTTTATTATCTAATTATTGAGCAATATCTAATATTTGTTTTGTATTTGAAATTATGTTTTTAATGCTTTGTTACTTTTTAGGATCTCCAGGCATACTTAGATTCTTCAAAGAATGGTGTAATATAATATATTAGGTCCTTACATATGAAATTGGCGTTTTTCGTACTGGCCACTTTAATCACGATGTTCTTCTCTTTGGTAAGGAATTCCAAATTCGAATTTGTACAGCTATTTACTCATGTATTTGTGCTTCGATGACCGTCATTCATTTGTTTTTTTCTGTTTGCGTCACTCATTTTACAAAATGGAAAACTTAAAGTATCGCATTATTTACGAGTACGAGTTCCACCGTGGCACTAGTGCTGCGGAAACGACTCGAAGGGTGAATGATGTGTATGGCGGTCATGTTGCAAAAGAAAACACAGTTCGTTTTTGGTTCCAACGTTTTCCTTCTGGAAATTTCGACCTGCAGAACAACCCCGTGGACGGCCTGAGACCCAAGTTGATAATGAAGTATTGAAGGCTATTGTGGAAGCGGATCCATCGCAAACCACGTCCGAGTTAGCTGCAGGCTGCGGTGTTAGTGATAAAACTGTTTTAATTCTCTTGAAGCTAATTGGGAAGATTAAAAAGCTTGAAAGATGGATAGCTCACGAATTGACTGAAGAAAACCGGCAAACGCGCGTCGACTGCTGCGTTACATTACTGAACCGGCACAATAATGAAGGTATTTTAAACCGAATCATTACCTGTGATGAAAAATGGATTCTTTACGATAATCGGAATTGTTTGCTCTATAAACAAACCTGGATTTGTGGAGGGTTGGAACCCCATCTTGAACTTTTTTTTCGATAAAATGGCAAGCGGCCGTTACATCCAGGAAATTCATTAAGCGTTATGCATTGTTTGAATATCCAAAGCCGTTTGTTTATTACTGTTGGAGTACAAGCGCGGTTTATCTTGTCTTAAAACTGGCTTACGCACAGGTGAACTTAGAAGGGTTGCAAGCATTAAACCCGACCTCCCCCAGATGTTCAAACCAGGGTGAAGAAACCGATGTTTGTATGATAAATGCTGTGCAAAGTCCATCCGACATAATTAACTGTGGAGAGCCGTGGCTTAAAATATCGACATGATTCGACTGAACGCGTGACAGGGTGTGGATAAGGCACCTACCTGTCCTTGCCTTGTTCCTGCCTTGAGCGGCAACAACGCCAGAGGGCAAACTGAGCGATGTGTCTGTGGTAATTGCTGCACTAAGGTTCATCATATTAAGCGTGTAGGCCGTGGCTTTCTCGTGGGATATTTTATAATGCTCGAAATTAATAATATTTGTTTTAAAATAACTCTTGTTATAGTATTTATCCTTAACTATTTGATTAAAATCAACTTACAAATTTTAACACCGTGTTTAAATGACAGCTACTTCATTAAGTTTATTTTTAATTTTTTTAACCTTTTTGGTAATTCATTGTGGTCATCTATTATTTTCTTTAAGTCTTCATAAAGTGAAAGAATATCCATAACTTACCACCAAAACGCGTAAAATAGAAACAATTATGTACCTGTAACACATATTAAATAAGAACTCGTACATAAAAAAAAATTAAACTATAATTAGGAAACACAAAAGATTAGAACGTGTAGGTACTTTAGACTTTTAAAATCTACCGAGGTTAGGTTAGTAACAAGCCCGTTCGCACGAAGTCTAGAAATAAAAGTGAGTCAACGCCGGTGTTGCCATGCTTTATATAGGTTTCTGCTACAAGATGGCGTTAGTCCGCTAACACGGCCTCTCCTGACACCCTGACGTCCTCGTCAGGATTTGATGTCCTAGCGTCTATACTGTCATGTCTGTGAGTAGAATAGAACGTTAGAAAATTACAGTTCTGGGAAGGTATTGCGTCGTCTATTTGGTCAGCAGCTGAACATATTTACTTGGTTTAATACAAACAATCAAAGTAATGAAAGATAGAAAGGAACTTTAAAGTATCAGACTCCAAGGAATGAGTGAAAGATTATTTATAACCCTTACAAGATTTGAAACTAACTATCACTTTCATGTGTAAAGGACTTGTGTAAACAATTACAAGTTTAGTGTCACCATAAGGTATAAAGGTGTACTTATTTCTCAAGAAGATCGTGAGTTTGGGGCTGGTTACCCTGTCCATTGATCTTTTTACCATTCATAAAGGAAGATCGTGACTTTGGGGCTGGTTACCCTGTCCATTGATCTTTTTACCATTCATACAGGAAGAACATGAGTTTGGGGCTAGTTACCCTGTCCATTGATCTTTTTACCATTAATACAGGAAGATCGTGAGTTTGGGGCTGGTTACCCTGTCCATTGATCTTGTTACCATTTATACAGGAAGATCGTGAGTTTGGGGCTGGTTACCCTGTCCATTGATCTTTTACAATTTATACAGGAAGATCGTGAGTTTGGGACTGGTTACCCTGTCCATTGATCTTTTACCATTTATACAGGAAGATCGTGAGTTTGGGGCTGGTTACCCTGTCCATTGATCTTTCAAAAAGCAAATATTACAGAATTAGATAGCTTCAGACTTAACACAAATAAAGATAAAACTCAGTATATTTGCAATACACCGTCGTATCGACAGGCTCCTAGTGCTCTCATAAGCGACAATTTTTGAAAACAGAGACTCATACATTTTGCATGTTCTCTAAGTGGTCTAAACACATTAGCACCAGAAAAACTTAAAACAGAGACCCATACACTTGTATGTTCTCAAAGTGGTCTAAACACATTAGCACCACAAAAATTTAAAACAGAAACCCATACCTTTGCATGTTCTTAATAACAAAGACCAGATCATCCTTCTGGAATTTACAAGGGGGGGTCTACGACCCACATTAACGACAGTGTCCTGATTGATTTGACTGTTCTTCAACCGTTCGGCCGTCCTCTGTCAAAGCATCTCTCGTCTACCTTGCCGACTAGACGATCCCGAATTTAATGCGACACTGTTGCACTCTCATGACAAACACAAACAACACTTTTACACAAAGAGCACTTTTAAAATGTTAATCACTCGTGACTTCGTACATTACGGACACAAAGAGAAGGAAAATTTAAACCACAAAGATTACTCAAAACAAAACAAAAGAGAAGTGAGCGAAAAGTTCAAATCCCACTTCTGATATTAGGAAACACAAAAGATTAGAACGTGTAGGTACTTTAGACTTTTAAAATCTACCGAGGTTAGGTTAGTAACAAGCCCGTTCGCACGAAGTCTAGAAATAAAAGTGAGTCAACGCCGGTGTTGCCATGCTTTATATAGGTTTCTGCTACAAGATGGCGTTAGTCCGCTAAACTATAATATATATTATCACTTTATAGTCTCTTTTAACTTTGTTTTTAACTTTCTCTTTTTGTAACACTTCCATAATTACCGTACCATATTTTATTTATTATAAAAACGTAACGCGCAAAATTATTTAACATCGTAGCTCTAACGTCGGGATAGATTTTAGAATTTTCGCCTGGTCTCAAAAAGGTAGTTGGTACTGACGACAAAAAATCGACCTTCTCATAGCAAAATGGTTTATTTCTTTACCGATCCATTTCATGTGGAACTTCCTGTTCAATTTGCAGACAAAACATGAAAAATCAGCAGCAGCAAGCAGAATTACCGCCAGTATTGTTGGTCGAGGACCTATGAAATCCGATTTCCTGCTTGCTGCACTGGTTATCTCCGGCAGCCGCGTTTTGCTTCCTTAGAACTTTTTCCTTCTATTCTCGGAAACCATTATCTTCACGCGTACTTCTACACCGTAGAAATAATAAAACTTGACGATCTCCATTGTAATATCGAACAACGTCTCAAATTCGCAAAGAAATTCCCTAAAGGCCAACAGCGAGATTCTATTAAAAAAAATGTATTAGAAGTGAAAGGAAAGTGTTCAAATAATACTCCGTTTATTCAAGATATAATTATTATTATATGTAGTATGCGATGAACGTCTCATACATCACATTATATTAATCGTAATAATATTGTTTTAATATACAATCTAAGTTACTACTAGATAGACATGATTTGCAAATTAAACAGGTAATGGTCAGTGAAATTAAAACTAAAAATATTGTTCATTCTTATTCTTCTCTTACTATAAAGGTAACTTTGGTCACAGAAAGAAAATCCTATTTGGGCAAAGATGATGTAGGTACGTTTTATTACTACTACAAACATTTATATTATAAAAACATATATTCTTAACACCTTAAGTATGAAAATATGGTCGACAGCCACAGAACATTATCGCCATTTTATCGTTCGTAAGGAGTAAACTCCAATCGTGCGTCGTAGCTTTTATTTTTCGTTTATTTTTTTATGATACAGCATATAAAAATACATAAACCCTTAATTTTTACCCCTCTACGATCAACCCCTATTTTGTATTATAGTAGATAGTTATTTTTATTGAACTAAACAAATGTTTCCTAGAAATAATATACATAGCAAGACAACGTTTGCCGGGTCAGCTAGTTATCTATAAAATACAAAACATATGTATTCCTTTCTTTCCAACACACAAATGCACAAAAAAGAAGAACAATAAAAACAATAACTAACTTTAAAATATAATAACTAAAATAATATTAAAAGGAGTCCCTTTAGGCTAGTTTCCGAAGATACTGGCAGCGTTCCCCTTTTAATCGCTAGACTAATTCTTTGTCCGAGGTAGATGCCAGCTCTTCGGTCTCCAGTGATGTCGACTAACCTTTTTGATATTTCCTTAAAAAGACTTATAGCGCTAGGACCCCACGGACCAAGGGTCTCGACACCGAATGGGACAAAATCATATTCAGAGCCTAGACCCCTGTATTTGCAGGCTTTAGCTTTTTCAGCCGCATCAAAAACTACAAAACTATGAATGGGAGTTGGCTTAGAAACATGATAACGTTATTAGTCACAAAAGGTAAAAAAATGCAAGTCATGAATTTTATATCATTTTGTATCACAGCGTAAAATCATGACAAATACTATGACTACACACGCCAATCTCTGTATATTAAAATTGAAACTCTGTTTAGAACAATAACATATAGATGAAAATAAATAATACAGACATAATCTTAATATATATTAGGTCCTTACATATGAAATTGGCGTATTTCGTACTGGCCACTTTAATCACGATGTTCTCCTCTTTGGTTAGGAATTCCAAATTCAAATTTGTACAGCTATTTACTCATGTATTTGTGCTTCAATGACCGTCATTCATTTGTTTTTTTCTTCTGTTTTTTTCTGTTTGCGTCACTCATTTTACAAAATGGAAAACTTAAAGTATCGCTTAAAAGATGGGTACCTCACGAATTGACTGAAGTAAACCGGCAAACGCGCGTCGACTGCTGCGTTACATTACTGAACCGCCACAATAATGAAGGTATTTTAAACCGAATCATTACCTGTGATGAAAAATGGATTCTTTACGATAATCGGAAGCGCTCAGCGCAATGGTTGGATCCTGGCCAGCCAGCCAAATCCTGCCCCAAGCGAAAATTAACCCCAAAAAAGTTACTTGTAAGCGTATGGTGGACTAGTGCCGGTATTGTTCATTGCAGTTTTCTCAAATCTCTGATGTCTATTATCAGCAATTGCAAACCATGATGGAAAAGCTAGCGGCTAAACAACCTAGGCTGGTCAATCGCTCCACGCCACTGCTACTTCACGACAACGCTAGACTACACACTGCACAACAGACGGCTACCAAATTAGAAGAGCTTCAATTGGAATGTCTAAGACATCCTCCGTACTCCCCGGACCTTGTTCCAACAGATTACCATTTTTTTCGAAAATTGGACAACTTCTTGCAAAGGAAAAAATTTAACTCTGATGGGGCAGTCCAAATCGCCTTCACAGATTTTATTGATTTCCGTCCGACTGGTTTTTTTAGTAAATGGGATCAATGAACTACCTATGAGATGCCAAAAGTACATAGAAAACAATGGTTCATACTTTGATTAATTGAATATATTATATTTAAAAATATTCGACTTTTTGTTCCTCCCATACAAAACGCCAATTTCATATGTAAGGACCTAATATAAATTACGTGTCACGTTGTTTGTCCGCTCTGGACTCTTAAACTACCGAACCGATTTCATTCAAATTTGCACACCGTGTGCAGTTTGATCTAACTTAAAAGATAGGACATCTTAATTTATTCCCGCAATATTATTTTATTGCAAAATATTTGTTTATTATTTGATAGTCACAATTCTAACAGATGGCGCTGTGTTGAAAGTACCAACGTTTCACATAAGCTACAATTTAATGGCATTACCACCAAAAAAGCATGGTGGTCCCCATGACTGGTGTTCTCCTACCGTTTCCCTTGAATAGGTTACTACTACGTAATATAACTAAAACCTTAGCCACAGCAACGCTTGGCCGGTCTGCTAGTAAACATATAAATCTGAGTATGTACAGTAAAAATTGAAGAAAAGAATTAACAACAACCTTTAAAAATCTCCTATGTAAACAGTCCTTTAAGTTTTGTATCCCTATGTATGATGTATCTAATTCGACGTAGTCGTTGTCATTTTTAATAAGCCTATTTTATTTTTAACCTTTGTTGTTTTAAAATTCTAATATGTAGTATGTTCTTCATTGTCTTCATTAATTTGAATTGTTTGGAAGAGAAGCAATCTCTTCCAAACAATTTGCGGTTGCGATAAGGTAAGTTGCAATAAGGTGAATAAATACAATTTTATAATGAACAAACACCATAAGGTCAGACCTAGGCCTGTTGCGCCACTGGTATAAGTAATATTTTATCTGTCATATTATGTTTAATTATATATGACGGAGTGAGATAGAGAATGATTAAAGATGAAATGAAATGAAATGAAATAGTTTATTCTTGCAAGTAGGACTATATAAATCACTTTTACAATGTCATCCTAAACTAGATGAAGTCGACATTTCCTAACTGACTGCCCTGAGAAGAAATGTCGAAACAAACTCGGGGGTCTTAGTCTCTTTTATAGTCCAGATAATACAATAATAAATTAATAAATTGGTGTAAACAAATGCAGAGTATTTACTGGACTGGTCTTTGGAAGAAAGAACCAGATCGATCTGAGCAAGCCTGTGCCAGCAGATGGCAAGCATGCCCCGAATAGCTCATGCAGCTCAACCCGGTACACAGCAATACCGCCAGTGGCACCATAAAAATATGTGGGGCAACAACTCACTCAGATCGCCAGCCCAAAATAACTATATACTAAAATGTATCAAATTATAAATCAAGCAAAAGAGTTTATGATATACCCGCATAATGTTTACACTTACAATGGATACAAAATGTATTTTTAAGGTGTACCTTAAAGCAAGGAAAAAATAATGAAATTGAAAAATATAATCGTAATATAAACATTATTCACTTGGCATGTCAAAGTGTAAAATATTGTATGCAAAAGCACAAAACATGTAAGTATTGTAGAAAAAGAAAAAATGAATATGCACTAAGCACAAAACATGTCAGTAATGTAAAGAAAAAAAAAATGTAAAAAAATGAATATGCACTAAGCACAAACATGTCAATAGAATAAAATAAAATGCATATGCAAAAGCACAAGACATGTCAGATTGTAAATATGTACAACATGCAAAAAAAAAAAAAGTGAAAGACAGCTTAAAAAAACACAAGCGATAGCTGTATAAGCGAGCAGCTCAATCCCAGGCGTTTCTATCATTTAAATAATCGGATATCCTGTAATATCCTTTAGTTAATAATTTTGATTTAATAAAAAATTTAAATTTCTTAAGGGGAAGTTTACGAACATCCATAGGAAGTTTATTGTAAAAGCGTATACATTGACCCATGAACGAGTTGCTTATTCTATGAAGGCGAGTAGCATGAACTGTTAAATTATTTTTGTTCCTAGTATTTCGGGAGTGAAGATCAGACAATTTGACAAAATCAGGTTCGTTTTTGTGAACATAAAGTAAATTTTCAAAAATATATTGTGAAGTTACAGTCAGAATGTTTATCTCTTTGAATTTCTCTCGGAGAGAAACTCTAGGACCCAGGTTATATATAGCGCGGACAGCTTTTTTTGTAATAAGAAGATTGTATTAATATCCGCACAGTTTCCCCAAAGGAGAATGCCGTACGTCATCAAGCTATGAAAATAACTGAAATAAACAATTCTGGCTGTATCCACATCAGTAATTTGTCTAATTTTCCTTACAGCATAAGCAGCTGAACTGAGCCTTCCAGACAATTTGTTAATGTGTGGGCCCCACTGTAGTTTGCAGTAATGCCAAGAAAAACAGTTGACTCAACAGGGTCCAACTCTACTCCATTCAGTTGTACATTGGTGCTTAACTGCCTCACATTAGGCGTAGAAAATTTTATTAATTTAGTTTTACTTGAGTTCAAAAGCAGATTATTAACATTAAACCAATGGACAACCTTAGATAGTGCCAAATTAACTTGGTCAAAATTTTCAAGTTGACGCTTAACTTTAAAAACAAGCGAAGTGTCATCCGCAAATAATAGGATTTTGTGATCATCCCTTACACAAAAAGGTAAATCATTGATATAGATAAGGAATAAGAAAGGACCTAGAATTGAACCCTGCGGAACACCCATAGTTACCACAGATCCTTTTGATTTTTTGCCATTAATATCTACACTTTGTATTCTATTGTCTAAATATGAACTGAGAAGTCTAAGAGCCTTATTTCTAATGCCATAGTGGTGTAGTTTCTTGATAAGTGTGTCATGGCAAACACAGTCAAAAGCTTTGGACAAGTCACAGAATATGCCTAAAGCATCCTGTGAATTCTCCCAAGCCTCGAATACAAGATGAGGAGTCACAGTAATAAAAAAAGGGTGCGTGTACTTATGTACGCGCGTAAGAAGTTATTACTTATTTGGCATTATTAAAAATAGTTTTTGATTGCATGCAAATAATTAATTACAATAAAATAATCAAAGACTAGAAAAGGAGTCATTATAGTCAATAAAGTTCAGTTTACATTTGAAAAATTTAATAAATAAATATTTATTATTATTCTCTTACATTAAGTGTAACATAAATTCTATTATTATTCGAATGTTGTTTTTAAATTATGTTCAATGCCGTAGCATCTTCCGTGGGCAACTTCATTCTGTTAATTTTGTGTCACGGTGCGCGCGCATCGTAAAATTTCACTCTCATCAATTTTTCATAACGCGCCTAAAGAAGTGTAACTTCAAAAACGAGGTATCCCCTAAACAATGGCGTAGGAAGGGTTACACCTGGAGTATGCAAGGTAGAGGTTAAAAGGCAGTAAATGACAATTAATGATTATTAATATTGTCGTCTTACAAAATGAAGGCCGAGACAGGAACTGATTGTTGGCAAAGCTGCTAACGTTCTCACGCCATTTCTCTCATACCTCACGTAGAAGGGCGCACCAGTCGCGATTCATAAGGGCCGTATGAACCAGTGCCTGTGTAGCAACCGGAATTATTAATAAAACAGTTACGAGACATTTCGTTGCTTTCCTCAATTCCTTACCAATTAAAATCAGACGAGCTCAGTCTTTAAATTTATTTAAAAATATTCAAAAGAGTAAAGGCAAATGATAATTTTTTTTCTACTTCGTTTTAATTGTGACTCAGTTAAAAAAGTGTAAACAAATAAATAAACATACTATTCTCATTATAACATATAAAATAAATAAAATATTATGTTTATTATGGAACATAAGATACATGTATCACTTATTCCACGTCATTAAATTTGAATTTGTAGACATCCCTACTCATCGGCAAAGAAGACAGAGGGTGTAGGCCGGGAGAAAAAGACGGCGTAAAAAACTCTCGGTACTCTTTTAAAATAGCAAATCAATATACGGTAAATTGTATTACTTCTTTTTATTTCGATGTGGAATTATTTATACACAATATACGGGCGTTTTATACAATTTTGTTATATGTGATTTATGATAAAAATCGATAAGACTTGTATAAAATATGTATATTATCTGTTTATCTGTTTTAGTCTTATTTTCGATTCGCAATGTATAGGATAATATTGACTTTTTTGATAACTGCCCAAAATTCAAATGGGGCAAGAATTCTCGGAGTGTTCCCCACAGCATCTATAAGTCATCAAGTAGTGTTTCGACCTTTGACTCAAGAATTGGCTCGAATTGGCCACCAAGTCACTGTCATTACAACAGACCCAGCATTTAATGACCACAATCGCCCAGAAAATTTGACGGAAATAGATGTGCATGATGTTTCATACAATCTGTGGATGCAAAGAATAAAAGACAAACGTATGGAATTTGGTGATAAAGCTGGCATATTCAAATTAGCAGAGGAAATGGCAACTTTTTTTGGTATGATCGTAGAAGCACAATTAAAAACTGATGGAGTACAAAAACTCATTAATGATAAAAGTAAAAAATACGATTTAATTATTATTGAAGCTTGTGCAAGACCAGCTATTCTATTCTCGCATTTATACAAAGCACCAGTTATCGCAATAAGTTCCTTCGGAATGGCTTTTGGAGGTGAAGATCTGGTTGGGGCTCCTTCTCATCCTATTTTGTATCCAAACATGATGCATCAAAGATTACACAATTTGACGTTTTGGGAGAAATTTAATGAATTCTATAAGCATTATTGGATGCTTAATATGTGGGAATCGTCTGAAAATAAGGAATTCAGTTTCTTAAAGAAATACTTTGGTGGCGATGATGTACCCTCCTATAAGGAATTAAATAAAAATGTGGATATGATGTTTTTAAATATTCACCCAATGTGGAGTCATAATCAACCTCTTCCACCAAATGTTATTTCAATTTGGGGAATTCATAAGAACCCTCAGAAATCTTTACCACAAGTAAAATAATGTTAATTTATTTAATTAATTTAAAATAATACATAAATTTGTTGGTATTTTTAATACCGAGACGATTATATTCACAAGTTGCTTTATTGTTCAACAATTAAACAAGATTTAATATTTGTTTTGCTAAGCGTATTTGAAATAACGTTTCTAACGCTTTGTTACTTTTTAGGATCTCAAAGAATACTTAGATTCTTCGAAGAATGGCGTGATATATATTAGTTTTGGATCAAATGCTCGCTCATCAATGCTGCCACCGGAGAAAATAAAGATTTTGATTAATGTATTTTCTAAACTGCCCTATAATGTTCTATGGAAATGGGAGACGGATGATCTTCCCGGAAAATCGAAGAACATTAAAATAGCAAAATGGTTACCACAATCAGATCTGCTACGTAAGTTTCCTTAATGATATAGGTTTTATTTCTATACCAATTTCTAGTTTCATTAGTTAGTTAAATAGTGGTTAAAAAAAATTTCTTATAAATTTTATTATCATGATTGTATGCCTGATTGGTATTGATATAATTGATTGATTAATATGTACAGCTTGCTAGTTAGTGGACTGTGAAATGTGTGTTTAAAATTTAAATGTATTCAATGTCAGGAGTATCTGAATAGTAAATGTATGTATGCAAGCTGCATTAGATGACTAAATATATGAGAGGGTGAGACGTAAGAACCTAACAACCCTACGGATCCCTAAGGCCTACAGACGTACCCTAACACAAATAGTGAATATATAAATAAGTACGGGATGTCTGCACCAAAAGACCTAAGGTAACAGACGGAGCCCTACGGGTAGGATCAAAGGTTCGAGGTAGTGGGATTATTTCAAAGCTATCAGGCAAGCTCACCACGATAATTAAGGGCTTGAAGTAGTCTACGCCACTTTGAGAAGAAGCGAGAAATGAACAAGACAGAGCAATATTCAAATCTGATTAATTGTTATAAAACAATATCTTAAATACTAATTATACCTATTCACACATACATGATAATATTATAGTGAGCTGTTGGTGTATCGCGCATCTTCAGCTGTTATGATTTGGAACACACGTGAGCCGTGTCAGCAGATGATCAATATTCAAATAAAAATATTATTAAAATTGCTTTTCAGCTGCTAATATTTAGAACACACGTGATCCATGTCAGCAGTTGGTTGATGTTCAAATGATGAAATCTGAACAATATATATATTTATTAAAATTTTATTTATGACGTTTCCAGGCCATCCAAATATTAAGTTATTTATAACACAAGGAGGTCTTCAGTCGATGGATGAAGCTATGAATGCTGGAATACCACTTATAGGGATTCCAATGTTTGGAGACCAGTGGTATAATGTTGAGTCATTTGAGTATCATAAAATTGGACTCGGAGTTGAGTTAAATACAATCACAGAAGAACAATTAACGACAGCTATTGGAACAGTTATAAATGATAAGAGGTAATTAAATTATAACAGTAAGTATAATATGTATAAAACAATGAAAGAGTCTGTTGCGTTATTAGGACAAAACATATGGTTCAGACAAACTTTGGATTTGTCTCAGTACATAATAGACATATCATGTGGATAGGTAATACCTTCTGAGACTAATAAACCGACAAATTGTGTATTGAACAATAGAGGTGCCACAAATATCCGATTAATACTCGTTAATAATATTTTCATATAGGTATGCAATTTTTTGTTATCTATATTAACAGATAAAATGTTTTTGACTTATAATTCAATTAGTCATATAATCGAATTAGGACAAACCAGGAAAATGATTAAATAAATAAAACTACTAGACTTATATAACTTATATAGATTAAATCTATATACGTATAGATTACATAGCTTTTCGTTAATGGACGATATTTTTCAGCTACAAAGAAAACATTATAAGACTTAATAGGCTTATGAATGATCAATCCGAGAGTGCATTAGAACGCGCGGTTTGGTGGACAGAGTACGTGTTGAGACATGGTGGAGCGAAACACCTTCGAGCAGCTGGAGCTAATATTTCCTATTTCGAATATTATGAGATAGAATTTTTACTTAAACTAGTATCATTGGTGTTTTTAATTGCTGCGATTATTTTGTATTCAATATATACAGTATATAGAATCATTGTACCAAGTAACACACGTGCAAACAAATCGAAAACATCATAGTTTCTAGAGTTGTCTGGCTGGTGACTGGCATTATTATGTTTGTTATGTACTCTATTCTAAGTGTAAATATTTATATTGCATAATATTATGTATAGATAGAATAATTAATATATATATATTAAAAATAAATTGTTTCTTGCAATGTCTGAAAGTAAATCTGATTATTAATTAATCTGATTATAAAATTATTGCCTTTCAAGGCAATTGACACCCCCTCCCACATGTAACGCGCCGTAACATTTTTCTGTACCCAAGTATAGTAAAACGTTTCGTGACCACCTAGTGACTCTTTATACCTAAAAGTTACCATTATGTGGTGTAAAGTACTGGAAAGTCGAAAATAATATTAACAATAACGCGTAATTCAATCCCCGCCCCGTATCGTAACGTTTTACAAAGGAAGCCCCCCCAATTCGTTACGTTATACTTGAACGCTCCCATATTTGTTTAATAAAAATAAAACTTTTATTGTCGCAATATACATTCTTATTTCATAATAACAACGTTTTCCTGTTTGTTACCCACCGATTTGTATAATTAAGTCTACGTAACAATGACGCGATTTGCCAGCAACATAAACCTTCCTTAAAGTAGTCTGTGTGATAATATATACGGGCATATATAATTTATATCTTAAGTACAATCCTATTTAAAGTGGTTATTCATTATATCAGTCAATATGCGCAATCTTCTAACTGGTATTTATATTATAGCTTTGTATACGATGATTACATCAACAGTTTTATTATATTTAATATTATTTACTTTCTCAAATAAATCATTCAATCGATCGATTCAACGCACTACTGACAAAATGACTTTGACACATTGACAATTACAACCTGTAAGATGTCTATGATATTGCGTGGTGTTGCCACTCTAATAAAGCAAGTGATATCGTATCCTCTTATTACATTATTTCTGACATACATATTATATGTATATATATATTTATCTTTAATATATTTGAAAATGAAAGAAAGTTGTCAAAAACATAAAAAATATTTATGAGAATTCAGAAATATAAATTAATGAAATTAAATGGAATGTGATGCGAAATGATGACATGCGTGGAAATAAACAAAATCATCGCATCATCATCGTCGCTATATTTTTTTTTATTCTGCCATATAATCCGCATTTAAAGTAACATCTGCTAAGCACCTAAGCACCATATACGGCGTGTTATGGAAAACTGTCCACTTACCTTTGAGGAAATATCAACTTGCGGAATTACAACAGCGCACTAAATGAAGAGAGAACTCTGCCAATCTTAATATCGGGCACCTAGTGTAGAGTGGCAGAGGTTAAAATCAGCAGCGGCTACATAATACTTTCATTGGTCCAGCTGTGCAAGTTCCCGGTACAAAGATAATAAGTGAAGAAAGTTAAAAGTGTTGTTGCGTCATTGCGCAAGTTTTGTACCAGGCGCAACTTTAAATTATTAAAGGACGCCATCATTTCTAATTGCACTTGACCAGCGAAAGGTCATATAAGGAATAATAAATTTTTTACAAGAAATCTAAAGAGTTTTATTTACCGGCCCAGTCATTCCCTAAAGAATCAACACCATCTCGAACAAGGTCCTCCGATGCCTCCCACCCCACCTGATATGCCTATTTTCACAGTGGAAAGAGGCCATTTTAATTCGTATCCACTAGCCGGACAAGCCCCGTAACAATCCCACCAGATACCAGTTATTAGCCTTCTTAATTAGCTGCGCAAGCTGTACAAGAAGGTACTCAAAAAGCACCTTCTAGATTTCACTCTAGAAAAGGGCGAACTGACAAAAGTTCTATTATTTTTGTTTCTTATGTAATTTTGTTTTTCTTGATAAACAAGAAAAATATTTATTGTTTGTTGTTTTTTGTTTTAAAAAAATTAAAAAATGTGTAGTGTATTCTTGTCAATTTAAGGTCACCTGTTGTTAGGACAAGATTGTGTTTTTTATATATATAATATAATATATTTTATATATATAATAAAATTATTATCGTCCCTTTGACCCTTTTATTAATTAATTAGGGCCTCCTCTTCACCGCTGCTGTTCACCGGCGATATCCCGAGAGCTCCAATCGTGGAACTAACCCACTATGCCGATAATACCGCTCTCTATTTCACCCATAAAGACAGAGGTATCATCGTGCACAGACTCCAAACCGCAACCGAACCCTAAAATATCGGAAATCCACCCGTGCGACCGTCCACGTAACCAGTTCGTCTTCCCCATGAACCCATATCTTTTCCCCATGGTTTGCGATAAAATACACATGATGATACCATTCACACTCCTCCAATGAGTGTGTGTGGTAATGTAACTTTATCTTTATCTCTTATAGAAAGAGAGACCATAGGGTTAGGTCTCTGGACTAGTTCTAGCACGTGATGTTGCGAGTTATGCGGGTCAGCCAGTCACGCCACTGACATGTGATAACGGCGTGATAAGCGACACTATCGTAAATAGTAACTATCTAAATTTGCTTAAAAAGAGTTTCCTAAAAAAAGCGATAAAATTATGATTCATAGAAGAAGTCAATTTTGATGAAAGATACTATAATGACACAGTAATCTCTACATATTAAAATCGTAGCGTTGCTTAGCACAATAACATTTAAACAAAAATACAGACGCAATAGCCATAGAAAACTCAGAATATATTGGGAAAATAAAAGCAAAAAATTGTACTTGTATATTTGTCATCAACTTTCAAAAATCTCCTTTATAAGTACTTCCTACGATACGCAAGTTCCCTATCCTATACTCTTAGCTAGAGAGCTGAATAGTAAAATATCTGTATGATTTGCTCATGTGGCAGACTTTTTTATTATATATAATATATATATTTAATATCGTACAAATATCTAATAGATTGTATTAGATATATTTTGTACGATAAGGAATATTAAGGACCACTTCTGCCATGACCATGGTGGCGCTGCGTTGACAAATCTGACTGCGTCGACAACCCCTTAAAAATGTAAAAAACAGGTTTACGTTTTCTCGTGTATGACTTTAATAATTAAAAAATAATTAAAATAAAAAAAATATATTTCATATAATTTTTTTTAACGCTTGCACGCTTGGAAAAATACTTTAAATCAGATTTGCGGACTTCAACGCACTGCTATGGTTGAAAAATGTAAGTAAGTAAAATGTCTGCCAATTTTTTTTTGTATTCAGGGGTGTCTAAGAAATCGAATAGACACAATAACAACTAGGAGCAGATTATTGAATAGAGGTTTTTTTTACATCTACCTCCTGTGATTTTCTTCATTATCTAAATGGTATTGACCCCAGAGGCAGAAACGAATTTTTTACAGATTTAAATAAAAAAAAAACATTTAATCACATAGGTAACATAATGTACACTTATGACTTACCTTGTCAGTAAATAAATACATATTAAACCCAAGTAACACATGTAAACGCATCAGCCTAAATTCATAACGAAAATTTTGTCGTATTGATCCGAATTTTGATTCCTATTAATACGAAATACGAGAAAATCATATACTTAACTGTTATAACTGATTATAATATAATAACCACGTTTTAGTTTTTAACTTTGTTATCTTCTGTAAAATGTTTATTGTATGTTCTTGATTGTTTTTATTAGATTTAATGAATTCTTATAATTTTAATAAATTTGTTATATGTGGTTGGTAAGTTTTTTTTAATTTTTTTTTATAGAACCGCCCTTGATACCGCCGCCCATGGACACTCTCAATGCCAGAGGGCTCGCGAGTGCGTTGCCTTTTAAGAATTGGTACGCTCTTTTCTTGAAGGACCCTAAGTCGAATTGGTTCGGAAATACTTCAGTGGGCAGCTGGTTCCACATAGTGGTGGTGCGCGGCAAAAACTAAGTATTATGTTTATTCTTGTATTTTAAACTATTTGTACGGTTTCGGTTCCACGAAAATATGTAATATACTTTTACCTTAATCCAAAAACATACTATTCTCAATATTATGTTTACGGTAAAACTTATGCATATTTCACTGTCAAAGTATTTTTGTAATATATACAGACGTTTTATATAATTTTGTTATATTTATGATAAAAATAGATAATACTTGTTTTAAATATTCGTAGTAATTTTTACGATTATCTTTGTAAGTCTTACTTAGATTCGCAATGTATACAATAATACTACTATTCACTTTTGTGATAACTGCCCAAAATTCAAATGGGGCAAGAATTCTTGGAGTGTTCCCCACGTCATCTTTAAGTCATCAAGTAGTGTTTCGACCTTTGACTCAAGAATTGGCAAGAATTGGCCACGAAGTCACCGTCATCACAACCGACCCTGCATTTAATGACCACAATCGCCCAGCAAATTTTACTGAAAAAGATGTCCACGATGTTTCATACAATCTGTGGATACAAAAAATGAAAGACAAACGTATGGAATTTGGTGATAAAGCTGGCGTATTTAAAACAGCAGAAGGAATGTCAAGTTTTTTTGCTAAAGTCATAGAAGAACAATTAAAGACTGATGGAGTACAAAAACTCATTAATGATAAAAGTAAAATATACGATTTAATAATTATGGAAGCTTGTGCCAGACCAGCTATTCTGTTCTCGCATTTATACAAAGCCCCGGTTATCGCAATAAGTTCTTTCGGAATGGCTTTTGGAGGTGAAGATCTGGTTGGGGCACCTTCTCATCCTATTCTGTATCCAAACATGTTGCATCAAAGATTACACAATTTGACGTTTTGGGAGAAATTAAATGAATTCTACAAGCATTATTGGATCGTTAACATGTGGAAATCGAGTGAATATAAGGATTTAAATATATTCAAAAAATACTTTGGTGGCGATGATGTACCCTCATATAAAGAATTAAATAAAAATGTGGATATGATGTTCTTAAATATTCACCCAATATGGAGTCATAATCAACCACTTCCGCCAAATGTTATTTCAATTTGGGGAATTTATAAGAAGCCTCAGAAATCTCTACCTCAAGTAAAATCAAAATTTATTTATTCACTTAGTTTAAAAAAAACATAAATTTTATGGTATTAAAAAGACCAAAGATATAGGGCAACTTGAATATTACACAAGTTGCCTTATTATTTAATAATTAAGAATATCTAATATTTGTTTTGCTTACCGTATTTGAAATTATGTTTTTATGCTTAGTTTATTTTTAGGATCTCAAAGAATACTTAGATTCTTCGAAGAATGGCGTGATATATATTAGTTTTGGATCAAATATTCGCTCATCGTTGCTGCCACCGGAGAAAATAAAGATTTTGATTAACGTATTTTCTAAACTGCCCTATAATATACTATGGAAATGGGAGACGGATGTTCTTCCCGGGAAATCGAAGAACATTAAAATAGCGAAATGGTTACTACAATCAGATCTACTACGTAAGTTTCCTTAATGATATGGCTTTTATTTCTATAGAAATATCTAGTTTCATTTGTTACTTAAATAGTGGGTAAAAATTTTTGCTTGTGAATATTATAATTATAAAATTATGCCTGATTGGTATTGATACCTTCTTGCGTATAAATATTTGTGTAATACGTGTTTAATATAATATATATTTATTAAAATTTTATTTATGACATTTCCAGGCCATCCAAATATTAAGTTATTTATAACACAAGGAGGTCTTCAGTCGATGGATGAAGCTGTGAATGCTGGAATACCACTCATAGGGATTCCAATGTTTGGAGACCAGTGGTATAATGTTGAGTCATTTGAGTATCATAAAATTGGACTCGGAGTTGAGTTAAATACAATCACAGAAGAACAATTAACGACAGCTATTGGAACAGTTATTAATGATAAGAGGTAATTAAATTATAACAGTAAGTATAATATGTATAAAACAATGAAAGAGTCTGTTGCGTTATAAGAGAAAACATATGGGACATACAAAGTTTGGATTTGCCTCAATAAATGATAGACATAGCATGGATAGGGAATTCCTACTGAGCGTAATAAACCGACAAGTTGTGTATTGGCTCGAACAATAGAGCTGCGAGAGCAGTCGCCACAAACAACCGATTACTACTCGTTAATAATATTTTCACATATGCAAATGTTCTGTTATCTATATGAACAGATAAAATGTTTTTTTACTTATAATTCAATTAGTCATATAATCGAATTAGGACAAAACAGGAAAAATATTAAATAAATAAAAAAACTAGACTTAGTTATATAGATAACATAGTTTTTCGTTTATGGACGATATTTTTCAGCTACAAAGAAAACATTATAAGACTTAATAGGCTTATGAATGATCAATCCGAGAGTGCATTAGAACGCGCGGTTTGGTGGACAGAGTACGTGTTGAGACATGGTGGAGCGAAACACCTTCGAGCAGCTGGAGCTAATATTTCCTATTTTGAATACTATGAGATAGAATTTTTAATTAAATTAGTTTCATTGGTGTTTTTAATTGCTGCGATTATTTTGTATTTAATATATAGACTATATAGAATCATTGTACCAAGTAACTTACGGTTAAACAAATCGAAAACATCATAGTTTCTATACTTTTATTTATTTTGTTATATGTATTAATGATTTGAAGTACTGTTTGGGTGACTGGCATAATTATGTTTGTTATGTACACTATTATAAGTGTTATATTGTGCAATATTACTGTCTGAAATAACTGGGTGTATAGAATAAATATATACATTAAAAACTAGTGGACCCCACAGACGTTGTCCTGCATGATATTTAAAGCGATTAGGATATTAAGCAAAGTATGAAAGTACCGACTGCAGTGCCATCTGCCGGGCTGATTTGTGAATCTAAACCATTCCCAGATCCCCTTGAACACACACAAAAAATTTCATCAAAATCGGTCCAGTCGTTTGAGAGAAGTTCAGTCACATACACACGCACACAAGAAATATATATATTAAGATAAATTGTTTCTATCAATGTCTGAAAGTAAATCTGTTTATAAAAATACTTGAAAGGCTTTTCCAATTATATACAAATGAAATAATATAAATTTAAATAAAACTTTTTTTTGTCAAAATATACTTTGGACTGTCAAATAAAAGGATACGTATATTATGTATATCCAATGGTAGTACAACCGTTTTGGTGAATGCTTCAGATTTCTTTATATATTTGATAATGATAACTCGATGTAGATACCAAGGTATTGTTATCGATATTCTTATTTCAAAATAACAACAGTCGTATCTTTGACGTGTTCCTGTTTGATAAGGACCGATTTTTATAGTTAAGTCTACGTAACAATGACGAGATTTGCCTGCAACATAAACCTTATTTAAAGTAGTCTGTATGATAATATATACGGACATATATCTGAATACAATCCTATTTGAAGTGCATATTTATTATATCAATCAGTATATTGTGCAATCTTATAACTGGTAGCTTTGTATACGATGATTACGTCAACAGTTTTATTAAATATTATATTTTTATTTTCTCAAATAAATGCAGCAAGAATATAGGCGATTTTTCCCTCGGCATCAATAAGTCATCAAGTAGTGTTTCGACCTCTTACTCAAGAATTAGTCCGAAGGGGTAACGAAGTTATAGTCATCACAGCAGACCCAGTATTTACTAAGGAAAATAGACCAAAAAACTTAACTGAAATTGATGTCCATGATATTTCATACAATGTTTGGAGAGATGGACTTGAAGAACGTGACACAGGTTTTGGTAAAAAATTCAGTGTTTTTAAAATAGTTAGGGATTTTGAAGAATTTATTAAAGAAATTTTCGAAAAACAAGTCAATATGGAAGAAATACACGCTTTGCTTAACGGTGATAGCAAATTTGATTTGCTAATTATCGAGGCATGTGTACGCCCAGCATTAATGTATTCTCATAAATTTAAAGTACCTGTTATCCAGATAAGTTCATTTGGCTTCATGTTAGGAAATGACGAAGTTATTGGTGCGCTTACACATCCAGTTTTATTCCCAATAATTATGCGCCAGAGGATATTCAATCTGACGTTTTGGGAAAAGTTATACGAATTGTACGTGCATTATTGGATTATATTTCATTGGCATATGAGAGAACTAGTGAGCATGAAGCACTTAGTAAATACTTTGGTAGTAACCGACCTTCGTATAAAGAACTGAATAACAATATAGATATGCTTTTTTTAAATATTCATCCTATATGGACGAACAATCAACCACTTCCACCCAATGTTATATCAATTTAGGGAATTCATAAGAATCAAGACAAGCCTCTACCACAGGTACTTACTTATATTGTTTTATACATGCTAATACTGATCCAACAAAATTTTGACAAAGTTTGACGCAGCCAAATTCTAACAACTTTATATGCAATTGCCTCTAAAAGAATAAAGTACGTTCTTTTTCTGTTAGATCTTATACAACTTTCATTTCTAAAATTTTTCACTTATCAAGTGGTAAAATAAATTGGACTTACTTAACATGAAAGTCTGTGACTAAATGAAATAAATGGTTAGTTCCAAAGTGTACATTGTTGTATG
Source organism: Pieris macdunnoughi (assembly GCA_905332375.1). Lineage (NCBI taxonomy): Eukaryota > Metazoa > Arthropoda > Insecta > Lepidoptera > Pieridae > Pieris > Pieris macdunnoughi. The sequence goes on along the minus strand of CAJOBZ010000067.1, from coordinate 1,205,801 downwards.
TACATTAACAGGCAAAATAAAGTCATGTAAGAAATAGTATTTTAATTATTAAAAGATTATTCACCATAGTTCTGCAATAAGTTTATTAAAATATACCAAACGAAAGTAAAATTAAAAAACTGCTTGATTTGAATTGAACTTTTCGACTAAATAATATTTCAAGACAAATAGCAGTGAAATGTCAAACTTTTCGTTTTGAATCTGTGGTTTTGTGCTGTCGATTTTGTTAAAATATTTAACTTTGAACGTTTAAATTTATCTATTGGTTAAATGAAGTGCACATGTTTGTATATCGAAGTAAATAGAAATGTATGTGATAAGTACTTAAATGGTTTGTATAAGATTACTAAGGTTTATTTAGGTGATTTAAGAACAAAACACGGTAGGAATTAATCTTTCCTACACTAAAAGAAATTATTATAAATACTTATGATGATTAATGTTTTTCGCAGCATTTCTATTATTTTTCTACTTTTATTTTTTACCTGTGATATTGTTGATTATTATCTTGATTTGCAGGCCCTCCAAGAGTACATGGATTCTTCCAAAAATGGTGTAATATACTTTAGTTTGGGTTCAAATGCACAGTCGTCGATGTTGCATTCGGATACAATAAATATGTTAATCGACGTATTCTCCAAATTGCCATACAACGTTTTGTGGAAATGGGAAAAAGATGAGCTTCCTGGAATATCGAAAAATATTAAAATATCAAAATGGTTACCTCAAACCGATCTCTTACGTAAGTAGAATATTGCTATTTTTTACAAAAACATAATTATAGTGGAAAATTTAAAAGACGTGGAATACGTATATGGGCTCTGTCGCAGAAAGCTATGTCAGGCGCATTTATTGAAAATTACGTAGCTTTTAGGTATTATTAAATTATCCTGGTACCTTTTATTAATCTTTTAATATCATAGAACAAAAACTAATCTTTAACAAATATATATTATTTATATAATTCGTTGTTTCGAACCTTACATCATAGTAAGTATATTTATTCTATTGCATGTTAGGAAGTTCTACTAATTTAAATTGCCAGGCGTTATGGCTAATTATAATAATTATGTGTAATATATTATGTACTAACATTATAGGCATAGATATTATATGGTATTTTATACATTATAGGGTGGCACATATTATGTTTGTTTTAAATTTATTAGAATAATATATGTTTAGAAAAAAAATATTATTTATCAAGCTGTTGCCCGCGACTTTTAATTGGGATTAATCGATCTATATTTATTTCTGAAGTTTTGAATATCAAATTTAATGTTATTTCCTTTACTTTACTTTTGTACGAGAAAACTACACAAAGAAAATAATTCGCGGTTTTTTCATAAATAGATAGTTTATGTTAATCAATCGCATATAAAACGAACTATTTACGTATCTTATCTTATATAAATTACGCATTTGATTAATTGAGTTCTTTGATAAGAAAACCTTGAATTAGTGTAGTGTGATAGATATTAATATCGCAATTTCATTTCTGAATAATGTCTTCTATAACTGAGGGTTCTTCATATAAGTACTTAAACCATAAGACCACCAGAAATCAATGTATACAAAATATGGTAAAAACTATTTTAAAAGAGTAATTATGGAGTTTGTTGCCAATTCTTCTCCACTACCTTTTGGAAGGGGCAACTTGTCATTTTTTTTAACTTGTAATTTTGACCTTCGAAAGTACCTTTTTAATAGGTCTAATTTAAATAAATGATTTGACTTTGACTATAGGTCCGTGCCTTTCTTTAATTAGTTATAACAATAATAAATATTAATATTAATATTATGATTTTAAATATTATGGATACTTTCAAAAGCTAATTTTGATTCATAATTGTGGATCTGACCATCGCCTGCTATCTATTACGGGCAATGTACTTGAAGTGGACATAGATCAAAAGTGTAGACTGTCTATATGAATAAATTATTATTTATTTATTCACGCTGTGTCCGTGATGTCATATAACATTCAATTTATACTTTTTGTATTATTGCCGATTTTTGATGAATGTAGGCATTGGCGACACCCAAGGTGATATTGTCTGGTTCTTACAGTAGCACAGTTACATATTACGTTAATACTATGTTTTTAAGTGAGAATCTGATTTATGAATTTATTATCCTTCTTAACATACAATAAAGTCAGAACTTGGCAATTATTTTTGTTTATTTTTCAGTTTTATTAACGAAACATTGCCACCAAAACTGAATAACTTTTATATTAAAATAATATTACATTATCGTACTTACCACAATTTATATTAATAAAATAAAATTAATACATTATTATGGTTTCTGAGCGCTATTTGTTCTAAAAACTAACTCATAAGGAAATTAATTCGTACATACTCATTAATGGTTATTAATAAATGCGTTAACACAATAATCCTATGTACACATTTCCTTACACCAAAGGTGCACCAAAGGAAAATAAAATTAGATATAAGTTAAACATGTTGTTGCACAATACGTTAACTACTAACAATATACAATTAAATTGTGGCTTAGGTACACTACCTAATTTAATGGACATAAATTGTATATTTAAAAATAAGTATGTATTGACAAAGGATAGGTTCCGCCTACCTAATTATTATTTACAACAGATAGCTACTATGCTATCTTACTTTTTATTTACAACTAAAGCTAAACATTTAGCTTTTCAGACAACTGCTTCTATTGAGCAGCTAGCTTTTCAGACAACTGCTTCTATTGAGCAGCTTAGCTTAAGTGAATGTAGTGATACTTGCAGTAGCACTTCATTAAGTATAAATAATTTAAATTAGATAGTGTGACAATAGAGGCAAACTCTAGCAATAATTTAGTACAACTCAGCTCAACACAAACATGTTATATTACTAACAACAACTGTTTAAACTTGATGCATCAAAACATGCAAGGTATGTTGGGCAAAGAATTAGAATTGGAGTTGTTTTTAAAATCAAGTAAAATTGATGTCCTATGCATTACCGAACATTGGCTTAGAGAATGCCAAATCATCTTTAACTTTGATCAGCACCAAGTTGCAAGTTCGTTTTGCAGATTGTCGGCGATTCATGGGGGCTCTTTGATTATTGTTAATAAAAATTTAAAGTATAAAGAGCGTAATGACATCGTGTGTCTGTCTGTAGAACACTCTTTGGAAGTAGCCTGTATAGAGATTGAGAATTGCATTATTTTAAGTGTTTACAGACCACCAAGTGCATCTTACGATTTTTTTTGAAGAAAAGTTGGAGGAAATTTTGTGTAAAGTTAGTTTTAAGAACAATAAGTATATTATTGTATGTGGTGACTTCAATATAAATTTATTAGAAAATACCTCCATTAGTAAAAAATTCAATCTGTTATTAAAATCTTACAATCTTGTTAACTTGTTTCTTGAGCCCACTAGAATTACAAGCTCCACTGCTACATGTATAGATAATGTATTTACAGATGCAGAGGCAATGCAAACCTCAATTACAACTGATCTTAGCTCAGATCATTGTGGACAGTTAGTGGCGCTAAAATGTAAAGTGGTGAAACAAGTAAATAAGAGCAGTGTGTTTGTTCCAGTGAATAAAAAGCGAATGGTGAGATTTAGACATAATATAGGGAAACGCCTACCTTTATTGCCGGTAGGTACTACCGTTGATACACAATACAACAATCTAAGTGATTGTATTAATAAAGAGTTCAACACCATCTTTACCCCAAAGAAAGTCTCTCATTCGCAGTGTAAATCGTTTAGTGATTGGGCGACAGCGGGAATTTATAAAAGTAGACAACGGTTGTATGACCTTTACGCTGAAAAGTCATACAATCATAATGAAGAATTTATTCTTTATGTTCGAAATTATTCGAAATTATTTAAGAAAGTTTGTTACGCGGCCAAGTCCTTAAATATCAAAAACAAGATTAAAAATAGTACCAATAAAACTAAAATGACTTGGAAGATAATTGATAGTGAAACTGGAAGAGTCAGGGATCGCAATCAAGACATCGAACTATGTGTCGATAACACTATAATCAAATCTAACGAAGAGATAGCGATTGTTTTTGATAAGTACTTTTCTGACATTCCAATTTCGACTACTAAGTCTCTTCAATCATCTCCCGCCCTCGCCGAATCGCTGCTCAAAGATAATGTAAACGAGTGCAAGGTCAGTTTTTCATTCCGACCCATTGGTGCCGACGATATAGTGAGGATATTTAGAACCATAGATATTAAGAACACTACCGATCTTTGGGGTATTTCTGTAAAAATAATTAGTAGCATAATTGATGTAATTGCTCCCCATCTAGCTATAATTTTCAACAATTGTATTAAAAGTGGCGAGTTTCCCGATCTAATGAAACATAGTAAAGTTATTCCTTTATTTAAAGCAGGTAGTATGTCCGACCCCAGTAACTTTAGACCAATTTCCGTACTACCTACTTGTAGTAAAATATTTGAAAAAATTATATTAAATCAACTGGTAAGTCATTTTAACGTAAACAAATTATTACATAATAATCAGTTCGGTTTTACCAAGGGTCGCTCGACAGCCGATGCCGGTGTTGAGTTATATAGATATATAGTTAAGGCTTGGGAGGAGTCGCATGACGCTTTAGGTGTTTTCTGCGACTTATCCAAAGCATTTGATTGTGTCCAACACGAGACCTTAATCGGGAAACTCCGCCACTATGGCATCAAGAATACCGCACTGAATCTTCTGACTTCCTATTTACACGGAAGAACTCAGAAGGTTGAAGTGAATGGTAAGAGGTCCTCTGGGTCGGCAGTAGATATGGGGGTACCACAGGGCTCAATTCTTGGCCCTTTCCTCTTTCTTGTTTATATAAATGATCTACCTTTCATGGTAGAGAGAAAACATCAGATAGTTTTGTTTGCTGATGACACGTCCTTGATTTTTAAAATCAAACGACAAATAACAAATTTTGACGATGTGAACAATGCTCTGTCTTCGATTGTCCATTGGTTTAGTATGAATAACCTTCTACTTAATGCAAAAAGACAAAATGCATTAAATTTTGTGCAAAAAATGCAAGGGTTATGGATACTAGACCAATTATAAACGGTGAGGAATTGAATCTGGATGATACAACTGTATTTCTCGGAATCACCATGGATTCAAAACTTCAGTGGTCCCCTCATATTAACGGATTGGCGAAGAGACTTAGTTCTGCAGCCTACGCGGTTAAAAAAATTCGCTCACTAACTGATGTCGATACAGCTAGACTTGTTTATTTTAGTTACTTTCATAGCTTAATGACTTATGGCTTATTATTATGGGGTCATGCTGCTGATGTCGAAACTATTTTCATCCTGCAGAAGAGGGCTATTCGTGCAATCTATAATTTAAAATGTAGGGAATCTCTTAGAGATAAATTCAAGGAAATTAATATACTTACCTTTCCCTCGCAATATATTTATGAAAATATTATGTATGTATACAAAAATAGTGATAAGTTTACTAGAATAGAACATACGCACAATGTTAATACACGGAACAAACGCAGGCTGCAATTTCCCCGTACTAGACTATCTAAAGTTAGTAATTCTTTTTTGGGGAAAGGGATACTCTTCTTTAATAAAATCCCAGAGGCTCTTTTATCACTGCCTTTCAATAAATTTAAGAAATGTATTAAAGAAAAGCTGTGTAAAAAGGCTTACTATAAAGTCAACGATTATCTAGTTGATAAAAGGGCCTGGGACTAGTGCTAGACAGGCTACTTCTAATCAATTTGCGATATTTGTTTTAAATAAGTGTTGTTTGATGATTTGCTGTTTTAAAAGAGTACCGAGAGTTTTTTACGCCGGCTTTTTCTCTCGGCCTACACCCTCTGTCTTCTTTGCCGATGAGTAGGGATGCCTTCAAATTTAATGACGTGGAATAAGTGATACATGTATCTTATGTTCCATAATAAACATATTTTATTTTTATTTTATTTTTTAACAGCAGAAATAAAACTCAATAGAAATATTTATTGTGGTAAAGGTTTCGTCTTGTCAAAATTTCCAAATGTGCGGAGTTCCTAAGGACCTGTCTTAATGGACTATTTGCGGAACTCGGCTTTTCTAAGATTCTGATTCGAGACAACGCACTAAGTAAACGATATTAAAACATACCTTCGATAATATTTTCGCCTCAAATATATATAACATTAGCTCGATATATTTTTTAATAGTAAATATTAAAATAAATAGAAATCGTTTGGAACATAATTATTTTTAATTACAGGTCATCCAAATTTAAAGCTATTTATCACTCAAGGAGGTCTACAGTCTACCGATGAAGCTATCAACTCTGGGGTACCACTCATAGGGATACCGATGATGGGTGATCAATGGTACAATGTGGAGTTTTACGAACATCTCAAAATTGGGATTGGTCTCGACATAGAAGCAATAACGAGAGAAAAACTATTAAAGGCGATCGAAACAGTTATCAGTGATGAAAGATATTACTATTTAAGTTATTTGTTAAACGTATGCCTGTGCGACATTAGGGTGCGTCCACATCTGGCGAATATGCCACGAATGAGCGGGTAAGTTAGGGGTGCGGGGATTGGAGGCGTGGGCGGAAGGAAGACGCGAGCCGCTAGCACACCGCCCGCGCGCTAATCGCTTACGGCGCTTAGGTTGCGAGCGAACTGCGCGCGGGCGGCACAGGAGCGCCGCACGAACAAAAATGCACTCGCGCAGCTCGCAAACGGCTCGTGATCTGCACATTTGCCAGATGTGGACGCACCCTTACATTTTTTTTTTCACTTTTAATTTTAGTATTATTGCTATCATAATCGTATGATGATTGCATGCTTTAATTTAAGGTTTGATAAAAATTTAATAGTTTACAAAATCTCACTTTTTATCGACTTCTTTATTTACGTGTTCTGTGAAACTTCTATAAAGCTATTTTTGCATATATATAATTGTTATTATTATATTTAATTAGTCGTAGCTAAGAATTCTATCTGAGCATGCTATCTCCACAATTAACGCGTTTTAAATCTTGACAAGGTTTTGTGCCTTTTGGGTGAGGTTTCAAACAGTTTTCTCCTATTTTCAGCTAAAAAGAAAACTTCGAAATATTTTGAATGATCAACCACAGACTGCATTAGATCGCGCGGTATGGTGGACCGAATACGTGCTGCGACACGGTGGTGCAAAGCACCTTCGAGCCGCGAGTGCTAATTTGACCTGGTTTGAGTTCTATGAAGTGGAATTTATCCTTAAGCTTCTTATGCTTATCTTCACGACTATAGTAGTATTAATAATAATAAGCCATCTTGTGTATAGACGTCTGCGATGTTTTATGTATTCACAAAAAGTCAAGATTACAAAAGATAAAAAACAAATTTAGTTTTGTAACGTTTTATTGTCTATTGGATAAATGTTTTTTTTATTTTGAGTTATTTTTAGGTTATATCTTTAAAATGTTTGATGACATTATTAATTTTTAGAAATCGTTGCAATTTCTTTATAGATGGGTATATTGGGTTGCTCGCCTGAGCACGTTTTAACGAAAATATATGTTATAACCACTAATAATAATTAACCGAATGTACAATTAATATTTTCTTAATGTATATTTTCAATCAAAGGCGAATATATGAGATAGTATAAAAAAAACGTTTTTGGAATTTTTATTTTAAATTCTTCATAATCCGGCGGAAAAACATCATAAGCGGAAAAACGAGTTATATTTTTGCTTTGTCATATATCTGACGTTTAAAATTATAACAAGGAAGTAATTTTGTGTCATTAATATCGCTGAATTTCATTGCTTGATCTCTGTTATTATTTATTATTAACTGAGAGTCATCATAAATTATAGTTGGCAAATACAAGTATACATATATAGGTACTTGTTGTGACTCGATAGAAGATATTATTTCAATTTCATTTTAAATAAAACTGTCATAATGTTCAGTCCACTCCTTGTTTTTTCTTTGTGTATATTAACAGTATGTGAATCGGCAAAAATATTAGCTATTTTCCCGACGCCATCTGTGAGCCACCAGGTTGTATTTCGGCCCCTTACACAGGAGCTAGCCAGGCGTGGCCATCAGGTTACGGTAGTGACGGCGGACCCAGTTTTTAAAAATGGAACACCTACAAATTTAACGGAAATAGATGTTCATGATATTTCGTATAAATTATGGAGAGACAACTTTGTGTATAAGGTAGAGTTTGGACAAAAAAAGACTCTATTTCCTCAGATTGAGGCAGCTGTGAATATAATACGTAAACTAACTGTGATTCACTTGAAACATGAAAAAATTCAAGAATTGATAAAGGTTCCTTCGCAATTTGATATTCTTTTGGTAGAAGCGTGGACGAGGCAGACTTTAGTATACTCCTATATATTTAAGGTGCCAGTGATATTAATAAGCTCCTTTGGAATGATGATGGGAAATGATGAGACTCTTGGAACTCAATCGCATCCGATTTTATATCCTTTAGCACTTCAGCAGAGATTATATAATCTAACGTTTTGGGAGAAACTAGACGAATTCTACAAACATTGGTGGTTTAAAATGTTATGGCTTGAGAAAGAAAATGAAGAAATTAATACTTTTAGAGAAGTTCTGGGTCCGGATTTGCCTAACTATTGTGAATTGAAAAATAATGTTGATATGTTATTTCTGAATATTCACACTATGTGGATTGAAAATCAACCTTTGCCACCAAATGTTATATCGATTTGGGGTATTCACAAAAAGCCTGAGAAACCATTGCCAAAAGTAAGTAAAGCAAGTTCTGATACTATTACCCCTCACTTAAAATAGATAAGGTTATTTTCCGTCACTGGATAACTAAGGTATATCCTAGAATTCAGGATTGATCTTAACGTTATCATTGTAGGAATCAAATTCAATATCAAAAGTGTTAAAAAAGTGATGTCATTAAAATATCACATAAATGATATACCTAAATTACCTATTGAATTTAACCTTTGTGACAATGATTACATGATAAAACATGCAAATTCAGAGATAAGATGTTATTGCACTGATGTTAACAATATTTTAAATTTTAATAAATATTAATATAGAAATCGTTTTTTTAAGGATCTTGAGACATATCTGGACTCTTCGAAACATGGCGTGATTTATATTAGCTTTGGAACTAATGCTCCTTCGACAACTTTACCACAAGAGTTTATACAAACATTAATCAGAGTGTTTTCCAGACTTCCCTATGATGTTCTGTGGAAGTGGGAAGCAGATGAAATGCCAGGAAAATCGACTAATATTAAAATATCTAAATGGCTTCCACAATCAGACCTACTGAGTCAGTATATTTTCGTGAAAGTCGGAGGGATCTCTTTTTCTATTGCAATTTTACACGTTATTTGTTTACATTATGTTCAAAGATGACATAGTTTAGCAAGTGTTAACGATAAAGGGATTTTCGTAAAAAAAAATATTTTTATATATAGAAGGTTTATTTATTAGTAATCATAACAATCAAATATATAGTATTTACAATTTTCTTAACCTACATAGTAATAATATAAATAATTAGAAATTAATAAAAATAAAATAAAAAAGTTTGGTCCCTGTGGCGGTGTACCTTCAACGCTGGCATTTTTATATTACCTAGTTTAAATCTTTAAAATTGCATTTACACACAGCATTAGATAAGTTTGCATGTATTGTATAACATGTGTACATTGTATTAATCATTTACATTTTTAGGGCATAAAAATGTTAAACTATTCGTCACTCAAGGCGGTCTCCAATCAACAGATGAAGCAATAACTGCTGGAGTACCGCTCATAGGTATACCTATGCTTGGAGATCAATGGTACAATGTTGAGAAATATGAGAAACACAGAATCGGTATTCGACTTGATATGGAAACAATAACTGAAGGTGTTTTTAGTGCAGCAATTAAAACCGTCATAAATGATCCAAGGTAATTTATTTGAATATATCCACAATATTCTCTAGTTTTATAGAAATTGATTATAAATGTATCCCGAAAGTCCCGACACAGTTTAAATATTTTGGTTTCTTTACCAAAAGTTTTAAACAGTTTTAACTGCAATCGATTAATGATATTTAAGCTTGAATGATTATTTGCTGCCTCTTTGTGGAAGAAGTAATTATATATTTCTGGCCAGATGGATACATCAGACTCCTGATCAACAGTGTTACTTCCTAATCTACCTCGTTATGATCGCATTGTATCACTGAATCCTCTACTATAGACTAGTATGGATTTAATCTTAGAAAAATCCTTATTATTATCTATCTATTAGCAAATGTTTTCTGGTAATTTTATTTCACTTAATTTTTTATCACTTAATTTTTCAATAGTGTTATAATATTTGTACCTAGTTGAAATTTGGCCATATGTGTGCATCTCGAGACGCCCGACAGAAGTAATAAACTAATCTAAATTGAGCTGTTTAATTATGTAATGTTCCGAGGCCATCATCTGCTTCATTCAACATATTTTTTATAATCACTGTCAAATACGGTGATATTTTGAGGTTATATGCTCACTGTCAACAGTAAATGTCTAACGCACACCTAACACTGAGTAGAGATAGGGGAAAGCATCGGTCCGAAGCTAGGCAGACTGGCGCCGTAACGCGTTACGTAACGAAACGGTTTACCCTCTTATAAGAAGTTATCACTTCAATAAAATACAAATATATTCAATGTTTAACTTTCATACTTTTGTTACAGTTTTAAAGAGAACATTATAAGACTTCGAAGTATCATGGCTGATCAGCCTGTGAGTGCATTAGACCGAGCAGTTTGGTGGACGGAATACGTTTTAAGACATGGTGGAGCGAAACACCTCCGAGCGGCCGGTGCAAATATGTCCTGGGTCCAATATTATGAAATAGAGTTCATACTTAAATTATTTATAATTATCGTAATAAGTTTTAGTATTATGATAGGATCGTTGTATCTGTGTATGCGAAAAGTTGTATTTTCCAAGAAGGTTAAAGTTGCTTAGTATAATTACGTTTAATAATTAAAATATATACATTTAAATATAATTTAGTTTTTTCGTATACTATATGTTTTATTGAATTAAATTACATAATCACAATACTACTGAGATCTTTTATATTTTATTAAATATCGTATATAAACATAGTGTATACACAATATAGAGAAAAATGATGGCATATAGGTTCTCATATTCTGTATTAGTTGTATTTGGTTCAGCGGTCTTGAGAGCTTTGCATTTAGTATGTCAAAGGACAAAATTAAAATTTAAAGAAACATAAAAATCTTAATCTTTACAAACTAATAGAGTATATTTTCAAATTATTCAATTCAAAGTAGTAATTGTATAATTGCAATAAATAAAACCTTTTAAGCCAAAATTTTCATTATATTAACATACGCTAAAGTAGTTTTAATACTAAATAATTGCTTCTATATCTATTTGCTCAACAGAAGTTTAAGGTCTGCAAACTAATTGTTGATTGTCATAAATTATAATAAGCTACTGTTAGATAAATAACGCTTTGAGATGACTATGACATATAGCGTCTATACTGTAGGTATAATAGGTACTGTTTGGTGTTTTATTAAATAATAATGTATGTCAGGCGGAACTCGGAAGTCACAACTTTTGAATGTACTGCGCGTACACCAACTTGTTTAGGTTATACCTACATGACGTAATCAAATAACATTTCTATCGATGTAGACCCTTGATTCCTATAGATCTAGATATTTGTTTTTACACTGGCTGAGTTCACAAGAGATTATTGTTATGTTATTAGTTATCTAGGCATATATGTATTTTTGAAGTGATAACTTCTTATCGGAGGGTAAAGGTAATGAAGCAGAAGAAGATCCTCGGAACGAGACGCATACATTTTTGAAGTTATACTTCTTTAGGCGCGTTATGAAAAATTGATGAGAGTGAAATTTTACGATGCGCGCGCACCGTGACACAAAATTAACAGAATGAAGTTGCCCACTAACGAATTCTTTTTAAGCCAGCCGGGCGCCGAGCGTGCGCGAGTGAGATGGGAATAAGACAATCTACAAGTAAAAAGAAATAGAATATGCGTGAAGTTAGCAGCTATGCCAAGAATTTTGAATGACCATAATGACCTTTGTAGTACCTTTTAAAAAATAAAGGAGTTTTAATTATTTTTGCAAAGAAATTTAGCAATGCTTTTTCACAAAGACCTATTGTTACTTAGTTAAAAGGTTATGGAAACATACCTAGTTATTAAATTGAATGAATAAAATAATATAAATAATTATTATTATTATTATTAATATTAATTAATAATTGAATAATATACTAAATATTAAATATTATTAAATTATTAACGTTAAATATTTATTATTAATTATTTAATATTTAAAAAAATAAAGAATGCCAAAGAAGTATAACTTACGCGCGTACATAAGTACCTACACGCACCCTTTTTTTTAAAATGTATTTTAGTTGTAAAATTATCGGTGTATTATGTATTAGTACTTTAGTAGTAACAATTAAGATATTATTATGTGGAAACAAAATAAAACATTGTTAATTAGTAATTAGTAGATAAGAAATACATTACAAATGAGTTTTTTGACCATCGTTTTATTGATAAGTATTGATGAAGAAGTTGCAAGTTATTTGCAATGGATACGGTCAATTATTATATCAAGTGTAGCACACATTGGTAAAATGTAGTGAAATAATTAATTCGTGATGAATGTTAAATAACAAAAGACAAAAAACTTTTACATCACACACAAATCGCGTTACATTTTTTGTTTTCAAGTTTAGCTCCTTCATCCGTTTCATATCAAGATGATCAAAAAAAAAAACATTCGCGAATGTTTTACAAAGTTTCGTAATCAAATGTTCAGGATATCAACTTAAATCATGAAGCATCTAAAACTCGCGCCGCTGCAGCTGTATCGTGTATAAAAGAAATTTAATATTATGACACTATCTGGTCAATATATTCTTGAAGCCATGTTGCATGTACAAAAAAATATACACAATTTTAAAACAAATGGTAAATTTCACCACTATAATACTCGAAACAGAACTAATCTAATCGTACGACCAGGCACCTGAAGATAAACCACTCCTTATATGGAAATTGTATTCGTTTTTACACCAAACCCCCAAGCTAAATTAGAGAATTATCGCTGATTAAATTCAAAACTCTTGTTAAACGAAAAATTAATCAATAAAGCTTTTTATAAATTTGACGATTATTTAAATGATTGGGATTGATCTGCTCCAGTTCAAACAATTTGTATGACTCAAAACTTGGCGATTACAAAGACGAGTTTCTTGCCAGTTCTTCTCGCCCGCTTTACGCCCTTGACTTGCGAACTGGTAGTTTATGTAAATTTAGAATCAATTTAACATCTTTTCTGTTGAAGTTTATGACTTTACTTGATTACCTATATGAATAAAGTTATTTTGAGTTTGAGTTTCTGTTATAGACGGTTTTTAGTACATGTTTTATACTGGGTGGCGCAAAAGTAAAGACCCTATTTGGTTTAGCTATAACATTTTTTCTAAATTAGAAAACTAGATTTAGGTTTTTTTAAATGTATATTTGTGCCATTTAATTTCGTACCATTAGGATTTAAAGATGATGTCTTTTAAATGGTGACCTCCAGAGTTGATGCATATTTGGGCCCTATTTATGACATTTTGCATAACTTGCTGTAATACTTCCTGCGTGTGTTCCTTATTTCTTGATGAATGTTTTCTTTTAAGGCTGCGAGAGTCTGTGGCTTGTTCACATACACCCGAGATTTCAAAAATCCCAAAGAAAGAAGTCAGATCGGGTGATCTTGCAGGAAATCGTCGACGAAATTGAAACACGTTGTGTTTTTATCACTGATTAATTATTCCGTAAAGGTCGATTTACATCAAACGAGCGAATGCTCATTCTATCCCCACTACATCAAATTCTTCTAACAAGTATAACTTCAAAAATAAACAAATTTTCTTTAGTGCCAGTACTTTTGCGCCACCCAGTATAATGATCGGTTTTATATTTAGAAGGAAATCAGAGGCGTTTTGTAGTTTTAAAAGTATATTATAATCGCCGACACGCTACTCTATAAGATCAAACACATTAGCACAAACACATGTTGGACACATGCAAAAAGGTCAAATGATTTGCATGCAAATAAATCATAAGTTCAATTTATATTTATTGCTATGTTCAATGTTCATATTACATACTGGGATCATGATGGGGATACGTAGGTGTAAGGTTTCTTAGTTGTTTGTATAGAATATATAACTTTAATACACGTTCTGACAAAATTGCTAAATCTTCCTTTCTTTGTAATCCTAGTTACTGGTAATAAGTTTTTTATCGATTACTCGGTTGTCTGCTACTTTTAATCCTCCTGTGAATAAGTCTCGCTCTTACATTTTATTTTTAATATATTTAGCAACACTCTGCCTAGGTACTTACTTTTGTTTATTACACTCTTAATGATATGAGGTTTAATTTTCCATTTAGTTTTAGGTTGTACAACAGTACAAGTTAGCAAGGACATGCACAGGCATGTTTGCCTGCGTTTTTGTATATAATTTAATTGTTGTGTGTAAAATTGGTCACCATATTTTCTTGTATATTATAAGCATTTTGTTTTAGAATTTATAAATAAAAAAAGTTATATATCAAGTGTGTAATCGTCATACATGAAACATAAAATTCTATACAATTTCTTCGTATAATTAATGGGTATAAATATAAGCACAAATTATACGTATACGTGTTAAATACACTTTTTATATTAAAACTGTTTTCTGAATATAAACGATCCCTGTTTGTCCCAATTACCGTTTGAAAAGGGAGATTTGCTCTTTGATGCCCCAACATTGAAATCTAGGGAAGAAGTAGGTGTTTGATGGAGGTTAAAGTGGGCTCCCACATTGTGATCTGTCTTGTTGAACATCGGGGTATGGGTCACAGACGCACTTGCACCGTGTTTGTTCCTGAAAGAGATCAAAGCATTATCTTTTTATGTAAGTCCTAGAGATTCACATCTTAGAGAATTTCAAAGCAGGAAAAAATACGCGCAAACGTTGCTGATAATTCGATCGGTTCGACGGGTAGTTATCAAAGTGGTTCATTCAGTTTGATTCATTATATTTAATGTGTCATAATAAAATAAGGACAGGTAATACTTATAATTTTTGTCAAAACTGATGAAGTTCTGGGAAGGTGATAAACTGTTTGATAGTCATGGCAATAGTATTGAAAAGAAAGTTGTGGGTGGTGTTAAAAAAAAGGCGTCATTAATTAAAAAATCACCACCCAATCATTACGCCAGAAGGATCGCGAGTGCGTTGCCGGCCTTTTAAGAATTGGTACGCTCTTTTCTTGTTAAGGACAACAGTTAGTCAAATTGGTTCAGAAATATTTTAGTGGGCAGCTAGTTCCTCATAAGAGTGAAAACGTTGTATGTGTTCAGTGCGCGTTTTCTGAACTAAACTGAGGCACGAACATGTCTCGTTCGATGTAATCTTTAATCATCCTTCTTTCTGAATCACCTTTTAACCTTCGCGCTCGATGACAGTAAGGCATATTATTACAAGTTTAATTAACTTACATATAAGTATAATCGACTCCTCCGCCATGGGTGGCGAAATTCGGATGAGCCTTTGGTATCGTTTGGGTGCTAAAAGCATGGGCATCCAATTTGTGTATCTCGGAATTAATAAGGTTTACATTTGCTGAACCAGTTACTCTATCACCAAAGTTTGGTATATGCTGAGCTGCTACACCTGCTGAATGACCACGTCTGGAAAAAATAGCGCCTGATAAATATTTTGAGCAATTGCGTTGGTTTTCGAAGTGGCTATGACTTCATTTACGATAACAGTTGTTTGTTACAGGACAGGAGTACTTCCCCTCCAGGTATTAAAAATCCCTTGGTATAATTTTAATTTAAAACTGATGATATAATTCGGGGCAATAATAAAATATATGGTAAGATGTACTTACGATTCAACAGTTAGGCTTCCTCCAGCAACAGAGTAATGAGGGGCACCCAATTTCGTGGGGTCTGGAGTATCTCTGTATCCATTCACAAATGCATTAGCTGTCATGGTATTATTACCATTTTCTTTTATACCTGTTATTGAATAATTTTTCGTGTTATCCGCGTTTTCTGAAGCATTTCCCGTAAGTGACATGTTTATTATATTTTTTTTTCTTTACAAGTTTCTTTGTAACAAAGCACTGGTTGTACAGAACTACTAGGGCACAATAAATATAACAGAGACAAATTTTCCTTTTTATAGGAGCTCGGGTGAATTCCCGGCAATGATTCATTCGACATTTAGTAATCAAGGGACTTAAACTGACTATCGTTATGCTTACTAACAGGATGCAGGATTTTATTGTTATCAAGCGTCAAAATTAGAATTTGTAATAAGATGTCTAATAAATATTTTTTTAAATGTGGCAAATACTTCAAAATCGGAACTAAGAACAATTCAAGGTTGATGAATCATTAATTACCGCTAACTTTTATCAATTTTTTGGAGATTATTGTTAATAAATCTCTATAATGCCCGATTATTTATTGAATGATCCAAAGAAGCATATGAGATCCATTGTTTAATCTCTGATTCCTGGGAAACTTTATAATATTTTCACTGAATAATCAGCATTTTTGACCTGGAAAGATGGCGCGCATAATAAAACATGCTAACGCTATTTGAAAGGCACGGCTTCAGCTTGGAGAATTTCTTGGCTATTTTACTCAAAATGTGATTAACAGCTTAGCGTTAAGACATTTACAAAAACAATATGTATGTATGAAAACGTACAGAAGAACAGCTGGAAAAATTCTGCCACAAAATAGACAAATATGTCTGTAAGATGAATAGCACAAGTGGTGACGCGGGTCCCGAAGGCCATCGGCGAAACTCGCATATAAATATCATAAGGATATCCGAAATAGCTGTCGACTGATAATACCGGTATATAAAGTCCCCTTTTAGGAACATTTTCCCCTGCGTACTTCTCGGCCACAGATTTACCTGAACGCATGGCTCTGTAAAAAAAATATACGCAAATCGTACGCGAGTTACTGCTTATTCATTTAAGTATTTATTCTGTCTATACTCACTAGACGTTATAACTCCTAACAAGAGAACACAATTTTTATGATAATAATTCAGAAAATTTATGGATGATCGAATTGAGTGAGACTTATGCCAGATAGAAAAGTTGAGATGAACCATTAAAAATTTTCTAAGTATTTTATTATTTTTAACTTAATTTTTCGCTTCTACGAAGTTAAAAACTTTGTGATAAAAAAATCTTATTTAATTTGGATGGAATAGCCAAGAATACATTATTTTTACATATTAATAATAATAATAATCTTTGGCGCTACAACCTCTTTAGGTCTGGGCCTCAGATTTCTGAATCTGTCTCATGATCATTTTTAAATCTAATAGGCAAGTAGGTGATCAGCCTCCAGTGCCCGACACACGCCGTCGACTTTTTTTTGGGTCTTACTGACATGTCGGTTTCCTCACGATGTTTACCTTCACCGTTCGAGCGAATGTTAAATGCGCACATAGAAAGAAAATCCATTGGTGCACAGCCGGGGATCGAACCTACGACCTCAGGTATGAGAGACGCACGCTGGAGCCACTAGGCCAACACTGCTCTCTCATTTTTTCATATTATCTATGCAAAAATAAAATTCAAATGTTGTGAGCATGTGAATTTATCATATAAAGTTGTTGTTACAGTTCGATAAATATAAAAAATAATATATTATAGATAATATTACAATACTTTACACGCGAATTGATTACATTTACGTTTGGAGACCTTTAGTCATAATAACAATGGTAATAAGTTCTCAATAATATAAGTTCTGCATACGGCTATGCGTTCTATTCTTAGATTGAAGGACCGAGTGATGAAAATAACCCGAGTTACAATAATAAAAAACGCATTGACACTACAAAGCAAAATGGTAATGGGCCGGTAACATTGCATAAATAGATATAAAAAACGTCGTTTTGCCATCTATATCATTTATAATAAAAAAATAGGGGTTGATCGTAGAGGGGTGAAAATTAGGGGTTGTATGTATTTTTAATGCATTTTTTAATGTACCACAAAAAATAATCTAAAAATTACAAAAAAATCATTTAGGGGTGGACTACCCTTAACATTTAGGGGGATGAAAAACAGATGTTGTCATTCTGTCATGATTCTCAGACATACCCAATATGCACACAAAATTTCATGAGAATCGGTCAAGCCGTTTCAGAGGAGTTTAACTACAAACACCGCGACACGAGAATTTTATATATTAGATTATATAGCTCAATGTGGCAATCGCTCCCTACAACTTTAAAGCACTCACACTAAAAAATAATAAAACTATAAATTCCTTAAAATTTTTTGGTAGGTAAACATATAAACCAAACAACATTAGTTAGAAATGAGATTATAAGAAAGAAATCGCTTTTTTTACTTACAAAATTGTAAAGTACAATAATTTACGCTCCTTCCTTTCTAATATATATGTATACAGTAAAAGCTCCCTATTCGCGCTTCCTTTATTCGCGTTTTCACTATTCGCGGATTAAAAAAATGCAACCCAATTTCTTTATTCGCGGCAAAAAATTCCTTATTCGCGGATCTAATATTTCATGCAAACTGGTGTTTAACGTAATATCATATAGATAATATGGAGTGTAATCCTGATATGAATGTTATGGAATGCTGGAAGAAATTTGACATAGCAAAATGCATCGTAAACATAAAAGAATCATTGAACGAACTGAAACCACACACATTGAAGTCATACTGGAAAAAAACTATGGCCTGCTCTGACTGCGGAAAATGACGAAGAATCCATGCAAGTTCAAACATTTACTCTGAATAATCATAGTGAAGGTTTAAGAATGGCAAATGAGCTTTACGATTTCTTTATGAACATTGATCCATCTATGGAACGAAGTCTTAATTTTATGAGGCAAATTTCTAATGCGACTGCTGAGTATCAGTCAGAATTGAAGGAGCTATTAAAAACTGCCAAGCAAGAGAAAATAACAAAATTCTTCAAACCATTGCCTAAGCATGAGGATCATGATTACATAATCAAAATGTTCAATAACATCAATAAAATTGATTTTCTTATATATTTGTGTTTTTCATTTTGGCACCTAGGAACGTATCCCCTATAAACCCATATAAATTACCATTCTGTATTCACGGTTTCTGTATTCGCGGCATATTTATGGAACGTATACCCCGCGAATAAAGAGATTTTACTGTACTTAACATTGCGTTGAGACTGCGGGGCTGTCCCTTTTTGCGATTGTCTTCAAGCAGCCATTGTTTCGAATCAAAAAAAAGATTTCAATAAAAAATGCAGTTTTATAAGCTTCGAATGGCTGATAATTTCGTTTTGAAAGCGAATATGGCCTATGTTACACTGGGGCAATGTAGATTCTAACGCTGAATATTTTTATAAATTGTGTAAATGTAATGTGTGATTTTCCTCTTATTCTTAGTTTTAGTGTAAATGTAATGAAAATTATAACTTATAGCTAATAATTGTTTTCTATTTTTAAAATGTTTCTTAGTAAAATTTAAAAAAACTTAATAACTCTCTCTACAGTAGCTTACCATTTAAACACATGAAATACACCACTACACGCAATACTCGTTCAACGAGGTAGCTTAACTTGGCGAAGCCGCGTACACATTATTTGAAGAAATCTATTAAGTATCAGGGTGTGCAATTATTAAATAAAATACCGTCTAACATCGTAATATTAGCGTGTTAATTAATTATTAATTTATTTTTATAATAAAAAATAAAGTTAATCATCATAATGTAATATATACGGTATGATACACAAGTTTCTACTTATTTACCTTAAGAAAAAATGGATCGTCTATTCCAAAGAGTTACTAGATTCCACACAATCCCTACATTCTTAAAAAAACGTTTAAGCATCACTAAAACCACAGGAACTGAAATTTCACAAGCCATTACATAAGTTACTGTGTCACAGAGTGGCCTGTACGTGGTAAATCAGGCTTCGAAGCCAGAATGCTGACACTCGAGGGATTATTCCGTAATTTGGCAGACTGGGAAACAGCCGATATGGCACAGCGGGTTGCCAATTCAAACTTCCTAATATCCTGTTAATATCAAATTATCAATTTACTCTGGAAGCTTTGTGGTTTTTTGTGCGACTCTTTCTTTATAATAATAATAAAAAAAATTTTTTTATTTTTTATTATTATTATAGGTTTTACTTTAGGTCTGGGCCTCAGATTTTTGAATCTGTTTTATGATCATTTTTAGAAGGCAGGTGATCAGCCTCCAGTTCCTGACACACGCCGTCGACTTTTTTTTGGGTCTAAGACATGTCGGATTCCTCACGATGTTTTCCTTCCCCGTTCGAGCGAATGTTAAATGCGCACATAGAAAGAAAGTCCATTGGTGCACAGCCGGGGATCGAACCTACGACCTCAGGGATGGGTCGCACGCTGAAGCCACTAGGCCAACACTGCTCTGCAACTCTGCTGCTTTCTTTATAATAATATGTGCGTAAATTTAATTTGCTTGAAATCGGCATCTAAAAGTAAAGTTCAAAGTAGTATAAGTCTCGTAATCCAGACATCGATTCAATTTGACATACTTAGCCTTAACCAATTCGACTTTGGGTCCTTCAAGAAAAGAGCGTACCAATTCTGAAAAGGCCGGCAACGCACTCGCGAGCCCTCTGGCATTGAGTGTCCATAGGCGGCGGTATCACTTAACATCAGATGAGCCTCCTGTTTGCCCCTTAACCTTAGACCCAAATTTCGTATGGCAAAGAAAGCTGGTCCTTTACTAACCTATGATGAACAAACATTTAACATTTAACAAAACAAATACAGTCATTTGATGAGAAATATGATAAAGGGGCGATTAAAAGGAGTGGCGGAGAGTTTATTGCCACTTCTTCTCTTCCGTCCTACGCCCTTGATTTGAGAACTGGCAGTAAATGAAAAATTAGAAGCATTTCTATTTTCAATCAATTCAATCAAGCATATTTATTTTTTGACGTCCATAAGTGTACATAGTGTTACCTGTATGAATAAATAATTTTGATTTTTTTGAGTAAGAGCACTTAATTCTTTAGTGCGTACTGAAACGACATTAATAATCATAATAACAGAACAAAACAAGAAGTTTTATTTAGCAATTATACCGTAATTCAAATCACCTACAATATTTTTTTACATTTAAATACTTAAAAAACCGAGATTTTAATAGACCTATGATTGAACTGACAATTTTTTAATAACATTAATAAACACACTTTTCTGTTTTTTTATTAGGGAACTGAACTAATCTAAATGTATCTTTGATTTAGTTCTGTGCGAATGGATAATTATTGCACAAACGGAAGGCTCCAGCGGGTAGCGTAACGCGTTGAAATTAGGCTCTGTGGGGAAAACCGCATCGCAAATTGCTTCTCGTCCAAATATAGGGCTGCATAAGATAGGTTTACTAAGACTGTCGTAATTCTAAACTGGCTGTTTTGATTTAATTCTGATAACTTTTTGTACAATTCTAAGTGAAATAGTTTTTTTAGACAAGTTGCTGTAAGTAAGTAGGCCTTATTATGTAAGAGGATAAGATTCAGGAACGAGACATAGCCATAAGTGTGACTTCCGAAAGTCAAAAACGTGTTGGATTTTGGCATATAGAACATGACCTCTATGTCAGACACTCTGTCGATTTTGGGGCCTCAGGGAAGACTATTTTTTTTTATTTGTAGCCGCAACATGGCCACACAAGAAAAACAAAACAAAAACAGGAAATGGACATAATTGGACTGGAGGACTTAAGTTTATAATAGTGCGTTTTACTAGGGAAACCCCCGTAAATGACGTTCGTACATGAATCCCGCTCGCGTCCTTTGGCGCGCTTTTAAAACCGTAGTACCAAGGTATATGTATAGTTGTTCGTATATACGACATCAATTCTTTGAAACCAATCTACTTGTTCTCTTATACGATGAGTTTATCTAGTGGCAAGTCCCAGCCTTGGTTTAGGCGTTCCTGCAAAGCGGCTTTGCCCCGTAAGCGTGAATGCTTTAAAGCCTGGGCAGAAGCGGTGACATCCTGTGATGTGACTATCGGCGAACGTAAAAAAGCATACAATTCAGCCTCCAGGTCCTTCAAGCGAGAAATCGCTAAAGCAAAGTCAGAGCACATTGCCAGATTTGGTGAGAAATTGGCCCACCTCCCTTCGGGAACTCGAGCCTTCTGGTCTCTTGCCAAAGCTGTCCAAGGGAATTTCTGTCAGCCCTCAATTCCACCACTGCATAGGGAGGATGACTCACTTGCCCATACCGCGAAAGAGAAGGCCGATCTTCTAGGCTGTCTCTTTGCGTCGAACTCCACTTTGGATGATCAAGGGAAGGAACCACCGACATTATTGCGGTGTGATACTACAATGCCCGAAATTATATTCCGGCAACGTGCTATCCGTAAAGCTTTGTCTTCCTTGGACATCCATAAGTCGAGCGGGCCTGATGGCATCCCTCCAATTGTGCTGCGTACTTGTGCTCCTGAGTTGGCTCCGGTCCTAACGCGCCTTTTCCGGTACCTTTACACGCTCGGCACTGTTCCGAAGTGCTGGAAGATCGCTTCGATACATCCGATCCCTAAAAAAGGCGATCGCTCTGATCCGTCCAACTATCGCCCAATAGCTATAACCTCCTTGTTCTCCAAAATAATGGAAACCATTATTAACAGCCAGCTCTTGAGGTATCTAGAGGGCCACCAGCTGATTAGCGATTCTCAGTACGGCTTCCGTCGTGGTCGCTCGGCTGGTGACCTCCTTGTATACCTTACACATAGGTGGGCAGAGGCAATTGAGTCCAAGGGGGAGGCGCTGGCGGTAAGTTTGGACATAGCGAAAGCCTTCGATCGGGTGTGGCACAGAGCACTGCTCTCGAAGCTTCCAGCCTATGGGCTCCCTGAGAAATTATGCAACTGGATTTCCAGCTTTCTCGCTGATCGGAGCATCAAAGTCGTCATCGACGGAGCATGCTCCGACCTGAAACCTGTGAATGCTGGTGTCCCACAAGGCTGTGTCCTATCCCCGACCCTGTTTATTCTGCATATCAATGATATGTTGCAGCTTAGCAACATTCATTGCTATGCGGACGACAGCACTGGGGATACTTTTTACACTGGCCGAGCAGGTATTTCTCGGGCTGTTGTCGATGAGTACCGGAACAAACTTATGTCTGAAGTCGAAACTCTTCTACGTGGAGTCTCGGACTGGGGTAGACTAAATCTAGTCCAATTTAACCCCAAGAAGACACAAGTATGCGCGTTTTCCGCTAAAAAAACTCCCTTTGTCGCTACTCCCCTCTTTGAAGACACTCTCCTTAAAGCCTCAGCTAGCATCGGAATACTGGGCGTTGACATATCGAATAACGTTCAGTTTCGCGGTCATCTGGAAGGAAAGGCTAAATTAGCCTCCAAAAAGCTTGGTGTGCTCAGCAAGGCGAGACGGTACTTCACTCCGGGCCACCGCTTGCAACTATATAAAGCGCAAATTCGGCCACATATGGAGTACTGCTCTCACCTCTGGGCGGGAGCTCCCCAGTACCAGCTCCTTCCACTTGACCGTATTCAACGAAGAGCGGTTCGAATCGTCGACGACCAGTCACTTTCCGTGCGGCTTGATCCCTTGGCGTTGCGTAGAGATGTGGGATCTCTCTGCATCTTCTACCGCATTTACCATGGAGAGTGTTCAGAGGAGTTGTTCGGTCTAATACCTGCAGCTGAGTTTCATCATCGGACGTCAAGGCAAAATACAAAATACCATCCGTATCACCTCGACGTCCGTCGTTCCACAACAGAGCGTTTTCTAAGGCAGTTTTTGCCACGCACCACCACTATGTGGAACCAGCTGCCCACAGAAGTATTTCCGAACCAATTCGACTTAGGGTCCTTCAAGAAAAGAGCGTACCAATTCCTGAAAGGCCGGCAACGCACTTGCGAGCCTTCTGGCATTGTGAGTGTCCATGGGCGGCGGTATCACTTAACATCAGGTGAGCCTCCTGCCCGTTTGCCTCCTATTACATAAAAAAAAAAAAAAAAAAAAAACCACAAAATATTTAAAAATACGTGTGGCACTCGAGGACAGCCGCGGTAAAGCATAGCATTTTTGATAAACTTATGCAATATAATTATTTATTTATTTTTGCAGTATTTTTTTTTCTTTGATATTAATTCAAGTTTTTTTGATTAAATCTACCACTCTACCAGACTCAGATTAACACGCCTATCCGATCACGCTAAACCGATGTGAGACGCAGTATGCGTTCTGTCCCGCTCTAACGCGTATTGGGCGCACCTATATTACGTCATCGTGTGTTAGGTTTATTTCGTTAATAAATTTATTGATTCGGTCGCCGCGCTCAAAGCCCGCGATAAAATCTATGCAATAGCTTAAAAATCTTACATACACATAAAAAAAAAAAATAATATGAGAGTTTTGACATGTTATATACGTAGGGGATAAAAGGATCATAAAAAAGATTTTGTTGAATTGCGCACTTATATCGATGCTCAGCTAGAATTGGAGCCCATGCGTCTAATTCCAAAGCTCTTCAGCTAACTCTTCAATCACCAGAACCGAGTGGTGCAGAAGCCATGTAGTATAGTGTCAGCATACCAAAAGTGCCTAAAGATACACAGCTCTCATATGCGAATTAATTTCTAAAAAATAGAATATGTATATTATATAATAAAATTTTAGTGTTAGGGAAGAAGAATATGTAACATTTTTTTATGTAATGGGAGGCAAGCGGGCAGGAGGCTCATCTGATGTTAAGGGATTCCACCGCCCATGGACAATCATAATGCCAGAAAGCTCGCAAGTGCGTTGCTTTTTGGTGCGCTTTTTCTTGAAAAACCCTAAGTCGAATTGGTTCGGAAATACTTCAGTGGGCCGCTATTGCTTAAATAGTATAAATATAATAAGTGCAATATTATTACATAATTACTAACCTCTAATATTTTTAGTAGATTTAACCCAGATCTAGTCTATGCATATTAAAATATTCGTCTCTATTGAATTTAAAGGTAATATTCATTTTTCTAATATTTAATGCCAGCGCTAATTTAGACTTTATGTCCATATCTTATAACTGAAAATAGCTTGGCTGCCATTAGTGTCTAACATCTGGCGAAAAGAGTCCTCCAATAGTCATGGCTTCGGCTCTTCTCAATTGTTAATATCTGAGATTTATGCCGGTTGAAGAGTCATTTTATTGGTAACTTGACATTTGGTCATCCATTTCTGGCTATGACGGTTTGAAAGTAGTGCTTTGGGTCAGAATTTTCTGGTGATAATAATGTTCGCAGCAGCTTTATATTCTAATTTCTCTCGCTCTGTATTCTTTGGGAATTCAAGTATCGAATTCAAATGTGGTCCCAGCTAATAAGAAAGAAAGAAAGAAAATACTTTATTAAACACAATATACAGGATATTTACATTAAGTAAAGTGCACTGGCCCCCACACTAGGATTCCCTGTGTTGTGGGCAGCCAGTCTCTCCTTTTGACACGTAAACAGTATTTTATAAATTATATTAATGATTTCTACACGTTTATATTTAAACTATTTTTGCACAATAAGAATATTTTCAGTATCAGCATATGACAGGTTAACAAGATATTGTTTGAGTTGTTTAGTAAATGTATATAAAGTGATTTTTGAAGTGTTAATATTTACGAAAATATATTATCACACATTATTTAATTACTTTGACCAAATGTATGGATAAATGCGGCCCTGCAGTTAGCTGTTCCAACAAGCTGTGCTATGATAGTTCGATGTAGTTATCTGAAGTTACATAGTAAGGTCTCTGATGTAGTCTACAAGAGCCGTTTTAGTTATAAAAATAAATGTAATAAGGTAATAGTTATAAATGATATTGCCTTTCATTGTTTGAGGTTATTTTAATTATGTTTAATATTACGTTACGTTAACACGTTAAAATAAACCAGTGGCGCTACAACCATTTTAGTTCTGGGCCTCAAATTTCTATATCTGTTTCATGATCATTTGTTAATCTAATTGGCAAGTAAGTGATCAGCCTCCTGTGCCAGACGCCGTCGACTTTTTGGGTCTAAGGCGAGCCGGTTTCCTCACGATTGTTTTCTTCACCGTTCGAGCGAATGGTAAAATGCGCACATGGAAATAACATTCATTGGTGCACAGCCTGGGATCGAACCTATAACCTCAGGGACGAGAGTCGCACGCTGAAACCACTAGGCCAACATTGCTCAACACGTTAACTGATTGCATTATTTTAATGCAAAATGTCGCTGTTCAGTATCGCGCACCGACCGTGCGGACATAAATCTATAAATTCCTTTTAAAAAACTATACTCCAAAATGGACTAAAAGTATTAAATAACAATATTCCTTATTTCTATTGATTATTCTTTCACTTATATTATTTAATGTATTAAGCGATGATTAATTTCTTCATATACTATCCTATAAAATAGGTCCTATCTTTGTTGTAATGTTTTTTAAGTCCGCAAATTTTAGTTACCTTCATGTATATATTTTCTCATACATCTTTTCTACCTATCAACAATATGGGTGAAACGTTTCATTACAAAAGCGGCCCAAAACGGACTAATCCCACCAGTGGCGATCACATAAATAGCTCTTATCGCTTTCCGCGCCACTTCACGTCACTCCGAGTGTTAGCGCCAATTTTATTGCTTAGTTACACTCGATTTAATCGCCTCTAATGCATCCAATTCACACGAGGAAGGCTCGGTCATTGGAATTTACGAATAAGTAAGCTTCTATACGTAATCCAGTTGAAATAATGTTAAACTGAAGAGCTGGAATCTATACGAGGTCTTTTCAAAACTACATTTTAACAGATATCAATTTTAGGTCCTGATTGAAATAAATTTGGAAAATTATTATACAGTCTAATTAGCTCTCATGTTATCATTTCTCGATTGTTTATTACATTAGTATAAACGTCTCAAATATAAGAGTCATTTATCCAATTTGATTTCGTTCCCTTTAGAGTAGAGACTCTTGGGCCGTGAGGTTCAATTGCACAGGCACCAATATTTAAGTTTGCGTCTGGTAGTACCGGTGAACCTACAATACAAGGTACACTGCCACGGGAACCAAACTTTTTAAATTTGTTTTATATTATGAATTATTTTCAAATATCGTAATTATGTAGAAAATATATAAATAGAAAATTTCTAGGTTTCTAGGTTGTACTTTGAATTTCTGAAAGAGAAATTATGATTCAAAATACAAAAGATTTCTCCGAATCACGCGTTTATGTTATTACCGCGAATTTTATATTAAACTGTCATCACGCTGATTGTATTTGAAGTCCACTTAATTCACAAAAGTATATACAGTTTGGAATTTTTAAAAACTATCTAATAAAGACAAATAGTTAAGCTCTTGAAGGTTGTTAAAATTATTGTTTGATTGTGAGGAAGTTGCATGGATCTGGTTAGCGCTGCGCCTTATTAAGTTCTCATGTCATTTTCACACGTGCGTATCCTTTCTATAATATATTTTCATATGTATCTGATTGTCCTTATTTTAAAATGTGTGATGTTTGAGAGCAAAAAGTGTTTTTGCCGCGCACCACCATGTATAACCAACTGCCCACTAAAGTATTTCCGAACCAATTCGACTTAGGGTCAATAAAAGAGCGTTCCATTTCTTGAAAGGCCGGAAACGCACTTGCTAGCTTTCTGGCAATGTGAGTGTCCATGGGCGGCTGTATCACTTAACATCAGGTGAGCCTTCCTGCCCGTTTGCCTCCTATTACATAAAAAAACTAACCAACATCAATTATCAACTGCATTATTATAATTTATCAACTGCATTATTAAAATTTTAAATTAAAAGTACAATTTCACACAAAAGTGTCGTAAACACAAAGTTTTCTTAAATTTTTGTTACATTATCCGGTACAAACTTTACCATTTAAAATGATAAGATATTTAAAGTAGAGAACTACGGTATAACAATCCCACGATTATGCTAATGCATTAGTTGCTAAGTATTCTCAGTTTCATTTGCATGTGTATATTAAAACGGGCAAACCGGACGGAATTAACGTGGACGAATTATATTTAAGCAAATGGAAAATGTAGGAAAATACTTGGTCTTTCTGAACCGATAAAACTAACTTCAATGCATTTCAACTACATTATTTGTGTAGCTAGCAAATCGCTTGAAACAACGACATCAGAACTTAAAGAAGAAAGATTTGGTTGTTTAGGTGTTTACATTTCGCTTCAAAACCATTGCAATTTCTACAGTAGAAGTCTTGTCAGGAGGTTGTGAATATGTACAATTTCCATTGGATTGTTAGAAGTTTCAGAGGAGAGTAGAGCAGTGTTGGCCTAGTGGCTTAAGGCCCTATCCCAGCACGAATTGCTGTGTCAGTGTCTCGGGGTGGACTGCGGTGCGCAGTGGAGAGCTGCAGCACCGAGGCGCGCCGGCCCGTAATAAGAATTAGTTATGTAAAACAATAAATTAATTTAATTTTATCATTTTTTTTTCTGAAATGGATAAGGTACTTGGCTTGCGATAAAATATATCGTGTGAATTTCAAAATCATGTTCTATATACATTTTTGTCATAAAATAAATTTGTCAAAAATTGGCTATATTTGGATTTTTTTTCTATCGAGTTATTTAAATCGTGTATCAATCTTTCAATATGGATACATAAACTACTCAACTCCACTATATATTTTTTCCGTTTGCCCTACAAGAAACGATGGTGAAAAATGGAAAGAAACAATGTACTTTTTTGGAGTTTGGCGACCAGATACGTCCTTAAGATGGCGACCCTCATCATGATGTCGTGCCTTCGAAGCACGGCTGTACCGAAATTTAATTTTCTTTCTATGTGAGCACTTGCTTCTACGGTGAAAATAAACATCGCGAGGAAACCGCATGTCTCACATCGAAACATCGATGACATGTGTCAGGCTCAGTCTGATCAGTAATATTAGTCAAAGAAACGGATGCAAAGACCCATATAGGGTTGTAGCACCACTGAAATATTATTATTTAGTTAAAGCGATATTTATGTTAAAATCGTTAAACACAGATTATTTTAGATGAAATTAATAGTTGTATCAAAAATAGAGTGAAGTTATTACGTTATGCAAATGGCAAGTGTTGAAAAGGCGAAATTTATTCATAGCACCGTCGGACGTTTAATTAAAATTATATAATGAGGTAGCTTAACGTAATGTATGTAAAATTTAAAGTTACCCAGATTGCTTCCGAACTATGACAGTGAATTAACAAATAAACGATCATTATTAAAATGTAATAAACCTTTATTTAAATACATATATATTATTATATTATTCCAATAACTAATAGGATTTTTTCTTCCAAGTGATCTACCAAGTTTGTTTATTCTGTCTAGCAACCGGTTCGCCGGTAATCGAACCCTGAACCTCCATGCCGTAATCACTAAACCACAGAGGATACGTGTCTAAGCAAGTAGACTACATAATAGTGTTTATTTTGTTGCATCAGTTACCTCAATACCTCAAAATATTTCAATGTGAAATATTTAATTCACTACTCTATTGGGTGGGTTTAAAGTCCTAGTTTAAAAATGTAAAAATGTAAGGGGCTTAAAAGCCCGGCGACGCACTCGCGATCGTCCTGACAGTGTGGCCATGGTTACTTAATATCAGGTAAGTCTCCTGCCCTTTTACCCTCTAAATTAAAAAAAATCAAATCAACAATAGCGTGATCAAAACAAACTAAAATGTGACCAATAATAATTCTATAAAACCTCTTCGGATAACCCTAAGTTAAACTACTTTACTATAATTTAAAATTTCAAAAAGAGAACATGGACAGGTAATAAATCTTTTAAATCCACCGACAATGCATTGCGCGTGTTGGTCAGTGGAATAAAGAATTATTGTCTGTGTATGCAATTATTTCAAATGATTTATTGCACCACGAGTTCTATTGGAAAAGGAATATGGCATTAATTTTATGACTGGCAAAAGATCAATTAAATATGTACTAAAGACGAATAATTAAAATCTATAGGTGAGTTATGTATTAATATCTATAGGTAATATATTAAGTAACTAATGCTAAGTTACATATAATATAATATAATTTGATGACTCATTGGTCTAGTGGTTAGTACCCCTGACTGCGAATCCATGGGTCCCGGGTTCGATCCCCGGCTGAGACGAACATCGATGTGATGAGCATTTGGTGTTGTGCTTAGGTCTTGGGTGTTTAAATATGTATTTATGTGTCTATCTATCTATAATATGTATGTATATCCGTTGCCTAGTACCCATAACACAAGCTTCACCAGCTTAGCATGGGACTCGGTCAATTGGTGTGAATTGTCTTTAAAAAAAAAAAAAAAACATAACTCACCTACAGATTTAAGTTTAATTGGCATTCTAGAATACGAGTCGAAAGGTAGGTATTAAAACATATATAACATATATAGTCATGGAAAACAAACAATGACCACAGATAAAAAATGTTACAGAATTCCAAATTAATAAGCTAAAAATATTTTTCCGAACTTATAAGAGAAAATCGAACTAAATTACCATAGTTTAGTTAGTTTCTCGTAAGTTTCCTATTGACAGTATGCCGGTCAGGTTAAAAACTTCGACAATTCTTACCTTAGAAAACTTATTTCAAAGGAACTCTGACTTCCACGTTTGCATAAAAACTTAGTAACCGCCAGTCACGAGACGTGAGAATATTTGGTGAGTTCAAATCGAACATAGTATAACATAAACAGTTGGTACAATAAAAATATTTAAACGGTCTAACTGTATAAGCAAGAGTATGATTGCTCTTACTTATCCAAAATAGTTCTGAGTACTTTCGTACTAACTGATGTGATACAGATCTTAAATTATTCATGATTCATGTAAACTTTTTTTAAGCTATTGCATAGATTTTATCGCGGGCTTTGAGCGCGGCAACCGAATCAAGAAATTCCGTATGCATTTTATTTTATTCTATTGACATGTTTGTGCTTAGTGCATATTCATTTTTTTACATTTTTTTTTTCTCTACATTACTGACATGTTTTGTGCTTAGTGCATATTCATTTTTTCTTTTTCTACAATACTGACATGTTTTGTGCTTTTGCATACAATATTTTACACTTTGACATGCCAAGTGAATAATGTTTATATTACGATTATATTTTTCAATTTCAATATTTTTTCCTTGCTTTAAGGTACACCTTAAAAATACATTTTGTATCCATTGTAAGTGTAAACATTATGCGGGTATATCATGAACTCTTTTGCTCATTTTAGTATATAGTTATTTTGGGCTGGCGATCTGAGTGAGTTGTTGCCCCACATATTTTTATGGTGCCACTGGCGGTATTGCTGTGTACCGGGTTGTGCAGCTCCCTCAAAAATGGTTGAGCTGCATGAGCTATTCGGGGCATGCTTGCCGTCTGCTGGCACAGGCTTGCTCAGATCGATCTGGTTCTTTCTTCCAAAGACCAGTCCAGTAAATACTCTGCATTTGTTTATGCCAATTTATTAATTTATTATTGTATTATCTGGACTATAAAAGAGACTAAGACCCCCGAGTTTGTTTCGACATTTCTTCTCAGGGCAGTCAGTTAGGAAATGTCGACTTCATCTAGTTTAGGATGACATTGTAAAAGTGATTTATATAGTCCTACTTGCAAGAATAAACTATTTCATTTCATTTCATTTCTGACGAGATCGGTGACGTAGCGTGAGCGGGGCCGGTGCAGCCGGTACGCGTTAGAGTGAGACAGACTATATTGGCATTAAATAAATAAATAATTATAACTGCATAAGTTGATATAAATTCTATGCAATAGCTTTACCGCGGCAGTCCCCGAGTGCCACACTTTTTTTTTTGTAGTAGTTTTTGGCATTAACGATTAGTTAAATCTATTTTTTGAATTTACGTTTTGTCAAAAAAATATATATTTTAAAACAAGAAGAACTTAATTCATTTATACGTTGTTAATAGATTTTTTCGTAAAACTGACAAACAAAAATCATTTAAATGTTTTTATAATAAAAAATATTAAAAGTCTACACTAACTTACATCATTTTCCAAACGTCAGGGCAATAATTCACAGTGTGTTTGTGTTTACTCCAATACTGGACTAATCTAGAGCTCGATTGTTCTAGGCCTATAAAAATGGTATTTTGAAGATAAGGTAATGCTTTTAGTAAAATTAATAAATGTTTACTGAATTGAATACACAACTTATATTCTTAGTCCTTAAGTTATCGATTACTAAAGCTAAATTATGATTTGTATAAGTTTCATTTCAGGAGAGTACGAATTGATGTTACCAATGATAAAAAGTTGCACCGTTCAGTACATACTTATATAATTACTAGTGGACCCCACAGACGTTGTCCTGCATGATATTTAAAGCGATTAGGATACTAAGCAAAGTATGAAAGTACCGACTGCAGTGCCATCTGCCGGGCTGATTTGTGAATCTAAACCATTCCCAGATCCCCTTGAACAAACACAAAAAATTTCATCAAAATCGGTCCAGTCGTTTGAGAGAAGTTCAGTGACTTACACACTCACAGAAGAATTATATATATAAAGATAACGAAGACAATACGTAATAGGTTAAGGGTGTAAATGACATTTATTCTTGAGGCAAAATAAAACACATTATGTCTTTATAAAGACAGAGAAAACGCAATAATTACAACGGAAAACCGTAAAAAAATAGTGAGCAAATATATGAAAATATTGTTTACAATATGTTCAGCTTAGATTAAGACATATTTTAATCTAATATATAAAATTCTCGTGTCGCAGTGTTTGTGGTTAAACTCCTCCGAAACGGCTCGACCGATTCTCATGAAATTTTGTGTGCATATTGGGTATGTCTGAGAATCGGACAACATCTGTTTTTCGTCCCTTAAATGTTAAGGGTAGTCCCTAAATATTTTTTTTTTATTTTTAGATATTTTTTTCTGTTTTTTTTTTGAATTGTTTTTATGAAACAGCATTAAAAAATACATACAACCCCTAACTTTCACCCCTCTACGATCAACCCCTATTTTTTTTATTATAAATGATATACATGGCAAAACGACGTTTGCCCGGTCTGCTAGTATATGACGTATAAAATCTTTGGTAAGTATTCTCCTCTACTCCTTCTATAGGTATGGTGAGTCATTTGTAAATGAGGTCTACGATAAAAGATTTATAGATAGTACTGGGTAGGTGAATATAGATAGGATTGCTAATAAACGTTCATTAATACGAAATTTTTCTGTTATCTATACTAAATTTAAAGAAGAAATATTTGATTGTTTGTTTACATTAAATAGGATTTAAAACTATGGGACTGCTTCAAATTTTTTCACCATTTTCTAAAGGTGAATTTCTAAATCGCGTACGCTGTGGAATCTATTGAGAATAGAGCAAAGTGATGTACTACAGTTTTATAGAAGATGTACAAAAAAGTCCGCAATACCTATTAGTTATGTCTGATATAAAAACTTTTTCGACTTATTTTGAATTAATTAAGTTCGGTGGCGGGGGCCTCATAACCTAGCGGTCTTATTAAGTGGCAGCTAGGTGAGGGGTACCGGGTTCGATTCCCGGTTCGAGGGCAAGTTTTAATTTAATTTAAATTTGTTCTCGGCCTTTGGCAGGGTTGTGCGGTACCGGGCGAGTGCCTAAACCGTACATGGAGGACACGGTCGAATTTCTTAAGACAAGCACGAATTATAAAAAATGCACAAATCGTGCCAGAGCCATAAAAAAAAAGTTCGGTGGCGGTTGTTGTAGGGATGTTTAAATATATGTTAAATTAAACTCTATGTTTGAAGCTGGGTGTCAAATGGCTTTAATAGTTTAAAACATAAGCTTATAAATGACATAAAATTAGGGGTAATGGGGTTTCTACGCTGGATTACAAAAAAATACCTTGACTTATTTAGGGAGCGTTCAAGTATTACGTTACGTATTTTGGGAGGGGGGGATGTCCTTTTATAAAACATTACGCTGCGGGGCGGGCAACATACACCACATAATAGTAACTAAAGAGTCACTAGGTGGTCACGAAACATTTTATTATACTTGGGTACAGTACTGAACTTGGGTACTGAAAAACGTTACGGCGATTTACATGGGGTGGGGGGTTCAATAATCTCCAAAAATTGCGTTACGTAATACTTGAACGCTCCCTTAGGGGTTCTTAAATCTAAGTGACACTTCTTTTACCTAGAAATAATATAAGTGTAGTCGAACTTATTGAACATTATCCGATACGACAATATCTTAAAATTTAATATAACTTAAATGTTAATTTACATAACTTTTAAAAGTCTATTTATCGAGAATTTTTTTTTAATTAGGCTATAGAACATCGTGCTGCGACCGAATGAATGTGGGTAGAACCGCAGAGCACAGCTAGTAAATAACAAAGTTCCTACTGTTTATTTTATTACAATGAACGCTTAAATCGCGGTCACAGAACTTCACAATCTTTATCGTAAACTTTAACGTTGCTTAACAGAGTTAAGCAGAAAGTTAACTAAGTTTAGAAGTATAAAATATGTAGAAATCAAATTAAAAGATCAGAAAAAAGGTTTCTAAATGTACATTTACAGCCAACCGACGTTTTCGTAATAATTAAATCAATGTATACAAGTTCCTCTTTACCTCAAGAAAATTGTCTTGGATACTTGTATCTTACCTACTCTCACATACGGCTGCCAAACGTGGACTTTGGTGGCCAGAAATCAATGGAAAGAAGCGTACTTAAAATAAGAAAAACACATAAAATTAAAAGCGAAAAAATAAGACGAAAACGTTATAGATGCCTTACATTATGCCCTAAAAGAGAAGTGGCAATGGGCGGGGCATATAGTAAGATACACAGATAATAGGTGGACCTTAAAGACAACTGTATGGAAAGGACCAAGAGGAAGAAGGAGTAGAGGTCGGCCAAAAACAAGGTGGATAGAAGAAATAGAAGCGGTAGCAGGAAACGAATGGAGAAAGAGAGCCATAAACAGAGTCAGTTGGAAAAAGCTGGAGGAGGCTTGAAGGGGAACCCGTGAAGGGGTTCCAATCGACGGTACTGAAGGTAGCTAGGATATAGGATGGCAAGCAAAAGAACAAAAAATGTAAAATAATCTAAGCTGTAATAATTTGTTTTGGTCATGATTGGAAATAAAACGGGCTTTATTATTATTATACAAGTTCCCCAACGAAAAACATACAATTTTCTACACTGAATATTTGTTTGAATAAGTAGAGTAAACAACAGAATAACATTTATATAATCATTAAAATTAACACGCCAACATCGTTTGAGATATTAGTCATTCAAAATCCGACAATTAATTGGGCAATTTAAAACTCCAACCTCAAGTATCAGTGGTCCTTCGTCTTGTTCTCAGATGGTATTAGCCAAAATGAGCTAAGTTTTTAGTTGGCTAATTAATTCTCGCGCACGCTATCTCTGCCTTCCTGGAATTTGGATGGTGCATACAAATGAGAGACAGTAGGAGATAATAGTAAATATTCAATTGGCTTAAAGTGGCTTACCTGTCAAGGAAGTTTTACAATTTTCATCCTGCAGAAGAGGGCTATTCGTGCAATCTATAATTTAAAATGTACGGAATCTCTGAGAGATAAATTCAAGGAAATTAATATACTTCTTACCTTTCCCTCGCAATATATTCATGAAAATATTATGTATGTATGCAAAAATAGTGATGAGTTTACTAGAATAGAACATACGCACAATGTTAATACTCGGAACAAACGCAGGCTGAAATTTCTCCGTAATTCTTTTTTGGGAAAAGGGATACTCTTCTTTAATAAAATCCCAGAGGCTCTTTTATCCTTGCCTTCTAATAAATTTAAGAAATGTATTAAAGAAAAGCTGTGTAAAAAGGCTTACTAGAAAGTTAACGATTATCTAGTTGATAAAAGGGCCTGGGACTAGTGCTAATAAATGCAATTTATTTGCGATATTTTTTAAAAAATAAGTGTTGTTTGATGATTTGCTATTTTAAAAGAGTACCGAGAGTTTTTTACGCCGGCTTTTTCTCTCGGCCTACAGCCTCTGTCTCAAAGAAAGTATACCGATTCAAATTTAATGACGTGGAATAAGTGATATCTGTATCTTATATTCCATAATAAACATATTTTATTTTGAAGGAAAGGAAAGAAGGAATCTTACCATATAGAAGAGTAGAGTTGCACCTAGTAGCTTCATGGCATCGGAACATAATAAGCTGCCGCGTAGGATTAGATTATAAAAATACAAGCCAAATTTTAAATATTTAAAATGCATAAGTAATTTAAAAAGTTTGACGCGCGTTAAATTAATACTCATATAATTTAATATTTATTATTAATTATATATTATTAATTTTCATATAATTTCAACAGAGGACACAGGCAGAGGATTAACCTGATACAGATACCGGCAAACATCTTGAACAAATGTCCTTGCCTGCGCAGAAGCGAAACGGGAAAGTGACGTGTCGATCGCGTGATTGGTAAAACAGTTGACGTCTGTGTCCCGCGCTGCGCAAGCTTTCCCCCCACTCCCTTGTTTAATGTTCAAGATGT
This sequence comes from Pieris macdunnoughi, assembly GCA_905332375.1. Lineage (NCBI taxonomy): Eukaryota > Metazoa > Arthropoda > Insecta > Lepidoptera > Pieridae > Pieris > Pieris macdunnoughi. The sequence continues at coordinate 1,169,112 of CAJOBZ010000067.1, read as the reverse complement.
TTGCCAGTATATGTATAAAGTTACATGGACACTTGCAAGTTGCAATGCTAGAAGGCTCGCGAGTGATTTACCAGACTTTAAGAATCGATTAACAGACGACTCATTGGTCTAGTGGTTAGTACCCCTGACTGCGAAACCATGGGTCCCGGGTTCGATCCCCGGCTGAGACGAACATCGATGTGATGAGCATTTGATGTTGTGCTTAGGTCTTGGGTGTTTAAATATGTATTTATATGTCTATCTATGTATAATATGTATGTATATCCGTTGCCTAGTACCAATAACACAAGCTTCACCAGCTTAGCATGGGACTAGGTCAATTGGTGTGAATTGTCAAAAAAAAAAAAAGTGCGCTAAACGCAGTTACATATAATGGGAACTAAGAACCATTTGTAAGTCTTACATACACGTTATAAATGTATTAGTATGTTATATTTGCATTTATTGATGGTTATAAATTGTCTTCTAAAGCCTATCAACTCATTGTATCACACATAAAGATAACGTAATTTTTCTACTCTCCTGTCTCAAATCTTTCTTAAAAATTTGCAGAATTCTTTTTTTACACTAAACCAATTGCCTTGTTCCGTATTGTATGAGGGCTAATTATATAGAAACATTGACTAAGTCAGTTTGAGCGTGCTGTATCGTGTGTAAGATGCGAACAATTACTGAAGGTAGCTGAGACTTTGAAATATTATTCTCTTTAGTCTACGGTTTCTTAGATATTAGTTTCCTGGGGTTAACTAAGTAATATTGTAATATCGAAGCCCCTGTTTATAGTTAGCAATTTATCATCAGTTACATTTGTGACGTGCAAATCTTCACAAATATTTAAATAGGTAATAAAATTAGTTTTAGTTTAAATACATACATGGGCGGATCGTAAATTTGTGGGGCTATGGGCTATTACGGGGAAGTCCTCCGTAATAGACGCGCGAAAAAATACACCGACCGAAAACAAGCGACGGGGAATTCCCCGTTCCTTTCGATAGACGCGCATCGCAAATGTGTTGATTTTAGGGATTCCAACATAAGGTTTAAGGTACCTATTGGATTTTTAAAATTTCAGTTATTTTTTTAATTCAAATTATCGCCTACTGTGTTCAGTGCAGACTGGGGGCCCATTGTATTCACGGGGCCCTGAGCTGGATTCCGGTCCTTAAGTAGATCCGCCCCTGAATACATAAAACATTATATTTGACAGTGTTTGTGCTCTGTGGTATTGAGCTGCCAATTGGTGCCATTAGTCCCTTTTCTATAAACCACGGCCAGAAGTAAGGGACAAAATTTACTTACTTGGAGAGCTATTATAAACAAGCAGCATTTCTTCGAAATTCGAAATTCGTGGTGATACCCCAAAATATAATCAATTACGCTCTTGTATTTTTATCATATAATAACAAACAAATGAAATCTCTCCTTTAAGTGACGGAAACAGATCAATTGCACTTCAAAATAATTCCTTCACCAACCAACAGGATCTTCATCGATTCGAGTTTTCGAAATTTAAATAGTCCACTGCATTTGCATACGTACAGCTGTCGCAGTATTACCATTTCAATTCCTTTATCTCGAAACGGTATTGCCAGCCAATAAAAATTTCACTTTAAAAATCGAATATGACTTAACCGTTAAAGACGAAACAACTCGCGCATTTTTATTAATTTTATATAGATGTTTAATGTTGAAAAACTATTCCAAAATAATAATTTGAATTTAAAACACGTCCGACAGTACCATTTTGTCGAACCAATTTTAATTAGTGTCTGGCCTTGGATTGCTTATAGCGGACAAAATCTTTTTGTCCTCACAAAAAAGCCTATGCGGTAGACCACAGACGAAATTGCTTGCACAGACTAGCGGTTATACGATCGCGTTTTGTATATACTTATATTCCTGGGCTTTAATTATAAATTCCTTTGTACAAAATGTATTAAATAATAATTAATTTCGTCTAAGAGGAATAAATATATAGTCAGTTAGTTTATTCATATAAAAGTGGTATGATAATTCTAGTAGGCTATTTCTGGGACGCCCGTCAAGTTATAATTCGTTAAACAATCCTTGTGCATCCGAAAAGTCAAAAAGCCTGATTAATAACTTCCTCCTTTTTTTGAGGCCGATTAAAAATTAACATCTTAAAGAATACCGAGTCCACGAAGAGAAGTGTGAGAAAGTAAGAGAAGAGAGAAACAGACAGAAGAAAAGACATGCACGCTTTTACACTTGGAGCTTAACTGTAGGACGGCGTAAGGACGTTTGTAGAAGGTCAGGTGTACGGACGTACCGTACACCTTTGTTTTATATATAAACACAATAATTACTACCTTAAAGAAAAACTTATGTACTTATGTCAGGCATGCATAGGAGACTGACGCGCAAACTAAAGTTTTAACAAATTTTTAAATATATTTTATTCTTTTTAAATATAAATGTATTCCAGAACTCCCAGTACCGATCTATACATAGCTTCAGCTAACTGGACACATACCAGCGTCTGTTTCCAATAATTATATAACTAATACACTTCGCCAATCATTAACTTCAAGAAAGTAAGTCTTGGAATTCTCGTTACCTCTTAGCTAACTGATGCAAAATTATCACCACAATTATTGAATCCCTGGCCAGACCTGTCTATAATAATAATAATATAACATTATTTTGTTCCATAAAAGAGTTTTATAAGACATTAATAATAAGTAGATTATAAAATACAATGTTGTATTTATGGTAAACGAGTAAAAGCTTGCTCCAAGGCATTCTAAAATTTTCTATTTTTTGCTATCTCCAGCCATCTTTCCCACGTTCTTATAAAACAAAGGAAAAACAATGTTTGTTTCTCATTGGGGTAGGTGAATTCAAAATGGTTTTATGTAAATTATAAATAAACGATTATTGTCCCAAACTTCTTAGTTCTTGCCAAAATATACGAAACCGTGATGGTGAGGGTTTCACTAGTAGAAGCAAAAAACATCGCACTAAAGCTGGGTTGAATGTTCATACAGTAAAACTCTAAACGTTGCTCATAGGGAAAACTCAGTCGGAAACTAAAACTAGAAGCTTATGACGATAGTTATTCAGCGTTTAAATAAAAGTAACTTAACGAAAAAGGTGTAAAAACTTAGCAAGTGTATTAGAACGTTACAAATAAAAATCTTTTTATATTTCCTTAATAGGTAATATATCCGTCTCACAATTATATTGTGAAGAATATATAACTATAATAGTATCCTAGTACACATATACCTATATGTTGAATGTTTTGTTATTTTCCTTATTAAACTATTCGTATTTAAACTGGCAATAAGGCAATTAAAGTTTTAGGATGTTAATAAGTGTACCTTGTGTTACTTATATGAACAACATTTTTAATTGATTTTGCGTTCATTTTTCTTTATACACAGTAGATGACGGTAAGACTATATAAGTATGTCATAGATCTATCAACGCTTCCTCGTGATGTTTTCCTCCTCAGTATGAACAACTATTAATTGCGATAAAAAATCTGTAGCGAGACTATAATGACGTCATATCCTGATGATGATCGCGTTATCAAAATGTTTGCAAGTACTGAGAATATACAAGATCTGTGCATTATCCAGGCCCTAGGCCTTAGACTAACTAGCCAGTGGTTCGACTGGTCGTGGAACGAACCCCAGGAAGAAGGTAACATACATCCAGACTTCCATTAGTGCACAGCCAGTTTACTACGCACGACCATAGGTCGAGAGTAGCATCCCAAGCAAGCGTGTGTTACCAGCTTGTTAATACATAGCTTATGCTTAATCTATATTACCATACAGTGTAGACATAAGATATTGAATATACAAAGGAGATACGCCGTGTATAATCGAAAGCAGAATATTTATGGTAGTTATTAAGGTTAGTTATCGTGCTTTCAACGTTATCTGTTAGGCTATTTCATATTAGTTGCGTTTTTTACCCATATACTTTAGATCTAATTAATTTGGGTAGTATTACTATTTTGTCACGTTTACTCATATGATGTGTTACACGAGGTTGACAAGGATAAAACATTAAATAGCAACTCGTATATACTAATATAGTATGTTTAAAAATTAGCTATTTACATTTGGCGATGTTTAAGCATCCCCGAATTCGGAAAAGCTGGTTAAGCGATCGGTCGTACTCTCGATACTCCAGACGGGTCCGTCAGCCGGGATATGGAGAATAGGAGTTATGGAATCGAGTTAATTTAAATCTCTGTACACCTATATATGTCCTGCGTAAAGAGCTAATAAAGCTTAACCAATGTCAAATGATTCCTTATTATTCTTACACTTTGTGTAATAATCAGAATATATAATAATTAAATAACGAAGAGGGCGACGTGTGGCTTTATCGCTATCTAGTGATGATACCGTGGTTACCTGGACTCTTCCATGTATAAAAAAAATACATTATAAAAGGCGAGCGCAAAAAGTGCAGAACTACCATAACTAATAGAAGGATACGACTAATAGAGAGGCATAAAGATTAGAACGAAACATACCAATTAAATATTATATAGACAATGAACAAAAATCAGTTAGTTAAGGGTACGATGTAGACAGATAATGGTTGTACAGTAGAGATTTAAAGGATGATAGAGAAGGATCTAAGCTGATAAGGACAGGAAGTGAATTGACAGGAATTAAATTCCATAGCCCCAGGATTCTATAGGATTCCCCAAGAAATTAAGATTAATGATCTCAAAGTAATACATTTCAAAAGAACACAGGCTATAACTACGTGTATGAGCTTCCGTGAATTTAACATCGTTCTTAGGTAAGAAGAAGTTTAGAAGAAGGGATGGAATATAAAAGATGAAGAGCGTGAGCTTCACGCTACTGACAACCAACCAGCCCAGCCACTTACAGAACGCAGTGATGTGGTCATACTTTCTTTTACCGAATATGAAACTCATTCGGATATTTTTTGAAAAATCAGAACGGCAAATTCAGCGTAGTCTAGTAATGACAGAAGGAGAAATTGTACCAATTAAGGTTTTAGTGGTATTAAGAAGAAAATTACTAAGGCGTCGAAGGGTACTAGAGGCACCAATAACAAATACAATTTGCGAATTACTTGTTTAACATGCCCAGTAAAAATATTGATAAACTAAGACCCCAAATTCTTTACTGTTCCGATAAAGTCACACGATATATATAGAATGTAATCTGACCCAATCAATTCTCGATGTGAAATATGGAGTGCCAATGATGATAACTGCTCTTGTTGGGATTGGTTCGGATCAAACGGGGACCAAAATTATTACTCCAGTCAACTATCTATGTTTATAGAATGAAAAGCTTGCGTAGGCCCATTAAGACTTGATTGAACGTAGATTTGAAGATTAATTATCGACGTATAAATAAAGATTAGATGGAACAAAATTGAGGAGATAATATCAAAGAGAAGCGGTGAGAGTACGCCGCCATGTGAAGCCCTAAATTCATTCAAACTCCATTGATATAATCCCTGCGTCTGTACAATTATAATTTATTTATAAATTACCATATTGTTTCGATCTTTGTAACCGGTCTTGCATATTATTTAGTACACTTTCTGGGATTTTTCTATTTGAATAGCCGTCTGGCTTACATTGCTCTAAACTAAAAAAAACAAGTAAGTCCTACGTGAAGAAAAACACTTGATATAATAAAAATACAGGGAAACAGATTTTTTTTGACAACAGATGCAGAAATCTAAGACAAAGGTACTGGATTTTAGCTACCTTGTTAGAATTCTACCCCGTCTCGTCTGAATATACCTTTATGTTATACCGCGAGCACGTTTGCTGCATGGCTTCATATTGTAACTTAAAGCTCGTACGAGCAATTTTGGCGGTTTTATGGCTCATACATGCAATGCTTTGAATTTCGCTTTGAAAAGAAAAAAGGCTATTTATGAATGAATCGATTCTTCATCATAAATCTAATATTTGTTGTTTGAATTATTATGTTGTTTTAATATGATGGCATAGGATTATTACTAAACCGAGATATAATAAGACGCTTTTGTCCAGTTCGCCCAGTGGTTATGCGATTATCAACCGTTAGTTTGTGCGTTAGAACGCTCAAACCTGATCCGACTTGGATGCTAAGTAGGTTAGGTATGAACTCAGGTCGATGCAAACTCTTGACTTAAGTAGGCGTTTATCTGCAACGCCACGACACTCTATGAGCATTAGAACGCTGGGCCAACAAATGTGTTAATATGTGCAAAATCAATTTAGACGGTGAAAAATAATTTTGCTAACTGGTTTTTTGTTTTCAGAAACGAGACGGAGAGCGAACTATGAATGTCAAATGTATTGATATTCGGAAGACATTTATGGCGTACGCAAGTTAGACTTAGTGATAAGTTTCAAATTTGAATTTTACTTGAATTTTTATAATCATAAGTTTTAGGTTTTAGTTGGTTTTAGTTTAAGGACGTGTAATGACACCAAACTTAGCTTAATAGCCATACAAAAACGCCATAACCTTGACTGATTTCTGGATCAACACATACACCAACATACAATAAAAATTACCAACAGATGTAGAAATATATCTGTCCAATTATACAAGTCAAACTCACTCCTAATTCCTTACGAATGTGTCATCGTTACGCAGTAGATAACGAAGAAAATCCCAAAATATTCCAAGTCAATATGATTTCGTTACGGCGTACCTATAAATACGCCAATAAACTGAACGGGAGGAATAAAATCGGCCTTAGCGCTATGCAGCTTAACTGTGCGAATCATGTACAAATAAGAATTATTATCTTCGTAGGGTGACCATTTTATCGAAGATGCTAAAAAATATGGATTTTCATAAGTGAATTATCGGTGTGTGTGTATCTGGCTTAGTTATTAAAACGTAAAATTGTTCTCTAGTAATAATCCAGTGGCGTTACAACCCCATATGATCTGAGCTCAGATTGAATACCTTTCTTTTTTTGATTTGAGACATGGCGGTTTCCTCACGATGTTTTCCTTCACCGTACGAGCGAGTGTTCCACCGTGCGAGCGAAAGTTCATTGGGATCTTCAGGGAAGATAGGCACACGCTGAAGACACTAGGCCAATACTGCTTTTTTAATCTGGCAATTACTTGTTTCGCTGATTAAGATATAAAGTACCTACTCAAAGTGTTAATAGAAATGTTATACGTTCTCCAGGTAGTAGCACTTTTGACGGTTAAGGACACGCGTGCGAATCACGGCTGGGCACCGAATGCTTTACGGTCTAGCTGACTTGCTCCTATGGGCTAGGCTAACATCGCGAGAAAACCAGCATATCATACATATATGTCGTTTATGATATTTTTTAAAATATACATAGCGGGGGGAAAATGGGCAGGAGGCTCACCTGACGTTAAGTGATACCACCGCCCATAGGCACGCTCGTTCGTAAACATCGGTAGAGTGGGCAGTATTACCTCGACATCCGATGATGAAACTCGTCTGCAGGTCAAGACAACTCCTCTGAACAGTTTCCGTGGTAAATAGAAGAATTATTATTAAAAAAAGCCCAGCTGAAATAAGTTTGAAGTCAATAAATGATTGGTTTAATAAACAATATTTTTCTGCTACAGATTCGTTTTGAGTAAAGACGATCTCATAATTTCACACTGATACTTAAAAGTAAATTATAAAATAAGAACTTAACCTTATTGTCACCGTATGCGAAACCTGATTACTGTCAGCTATCATTTTCCTACGTCACTGAACACGCGTGTTGTTGTGGAGTCATATTGAATTCAAACACGCACAATGCTAAACCGTTTATCCTGTCAATTTGGTAATAATCCGGCAATTTAATGATACCAGTAGATGTTTGATCTAGTCTGTATTTGGGAGTCATACAGCATATTAATGATAATTGAGCTATGAAGATGATGAGAGGCATCATTAACAAATCGGACTTGCTAAAAAGTCAAATGTAATGAGCGTCCGTTGGATGTGTGGTGAATTTGTTTAAATATTTGTAATATAATATAGGTAGTTTATAAATAATGTTAACTGCAAATTCTAAAAATTACACTGTTCTAAAAAAAAATTTTATTATAAAATGTTCAATTCTACTATAACTATTTTATGTACAAGTAAGTAAAGTACTAGGCTATTGTATATGTTTTAAGTAATTTATAAAGGATCAGTGTTAGACACAGAATGCTAAGGCCCTACTAGTTTATTAAGAAAAGAAATAATCACGAAACAGATACTGAAATCAGATCCTGGTAGCATAAGATGGTCACCCCACATATAAGGCAAAATAAATAACAATTTCCCTAATATGTTTTTCCAGATAATGGCTGGTTCACATCCTTGTTTATATTTTTGTTAACGCGTATTGAATATTCATTGCAAATAGGTTTCGCAACGTCAACTCCGAAATTAGGTGTATAAAGCAATTTTATAATATTGAATGATTTAAAAAAACGCCTGCTAAAAATTTCCAAGCAATTTAGCATTTCTTCACCGGTTGAAATTTAAACACAAAGTGAAAAACAGTGTAATACGAAGCCTTACAAAAATAATAGACGTGAACACTAAAATAAGTTTAAATCAAACATTTGTGATGACAAATGGGTTAAAAAGACTTTAAGAAAGTTTACCTGGAATGGACCAGTGGGAAGAAGAAATAGAGGACACTCACCAGAAAGCAGGGAAAAAGAAATAAAAGAGATAGCGGGGGAGATTTGAAACAATAGCGATGATGAGAGACAAGTGGAAGAATTTGGAAGAGGCCTTCACTCCGTCCGAGGTCGTGTACTTATATTAATATAATTCCATATAGGTACTCGAATATATTTTTATTTTATTTAGCCACCTTATCTGGGGCTACAGATCACTACCGCATCGTATTGTTAAATTGGTGATTAGATTTTTAAAGGCACAGTGTAATAAAAGAGGGTTCTTGGTTTTGACTTTGAATAGATAGACGCACGATATCACTAATCTAACCTCGGACATTAGCACTACGGATATCGAGATAAAGCGTTCGCTTTTTTGCTATTGGAAGTTACATAGTACCAGCGCTGATCCGTACCAACATTTTGTAAAAAAAATCTTTGCAATTTAAAAGAGTAGCGGAGAAAGCTGACTGTTCTTTTAGACCCTTGGTTTGATAACTGCCATTGAATTAATATCCCAGAGTTTATGAATAAATTATATTTTGTTAGTAGAGTTAATTAATGTTTAAAATATGATTTAGTAAAAAACATTGGCACTTCTTAAAAATTAATTAATAATTATCATTTATTTATTTACAGTTCATTACCTTATAAGAAGACAGACATATAAAAAAGCAGGCTACATAAGTTAGTAGGTAACGGGCGGCCTTATCGCTAACAAACGCTTTCTTCCAGGTAACCCTAGTATGGAAAAATAAAAAAGAAACACCTACAGAGGGTAAAATACAAGAAGTGCATAAATAATTGACAAATAAGAACATAATATTTTATGTTATTAAATAAAAATAATAATAATAATATAAACAGAAATGTAAATGTAAATATATATATATATAAGGAGTTAATTAAGAGACAGAAGATAATTTTTTTTTTATAGAACGGGGGGCAAACGGGCAGAAGGCTCACCTGATGTTAAGTGATACCGCCGCCCATGGACACTCCCAATGCCAGAAGGCTCGCGAGTGCGTTGCCGGCCTTTTAAGAATTGGTACGCTCTTTTCTTGAAGGACCCTAAGTCGAATTGGTTCGGGAATACTTCAGTGGGCAGCTGGTTCCACATAGTGGTGGTGCGCGGCAAAAACTGCCTTGAAAAACGCTCAGTTGTGGAACGTCGGACGTCGAGGTGATACGGGTGGAATTTCGTATTCTGCCTCGACGTCCGATGATGAAACTCAGCTGCAGGTATTAATCCGAACAACTCCTCTGAACACTCTCCATGGTAAATGCGGTAGAAGATGCAGAGTGACCCCACATCTCTACGCAACGCCAAAGGATCAAGCCGCTCGGAGAGGGATTGGTCGTCGACGATTCGAACCGCTCTGCGTTGTATACGGTCAAGTGGAAGGAGCTGGTACTGGGGAGCCCCCGCCCAGAGGTGAGAGCAGTACTCCATGTGGGGCCGAATTGTATTATAAATGATCAAAAGAAGATTTTAAATGCATACTTTAAATAAAAGTTATTAAAACTTATGATTTTTTTATACAATTTATGCATATTTTACACAGAATTCAAACCTTCGACCACCTACATAATCCACTACACGGCGGTGTTAAAATAAAACTTATTATGAATATGAGATATAAATTAACATATTTTAAAATAATGAGGACTTCATATGAATTATAAATTCAAATTACTTGTTCAGTTCGCTTCTTGAACGAAAATTAATGTTGAATAACTCTACTTAATTTACCGAAGTTTTGCGTGAACTTTTATTTTTACTCGAAATATAAAAGATTTCTCAAATAAATACGAGGATGACTTACAAATTACTTTCATTTCTCAACTTACATTCATTAAACATAATTTTGAACCTTTCACTTATTTTTGTTTTTATTTATTTGTGCAATGTTTTTTTTTGACTCTGGCACGGTTTGTGCATTAGCCAGCGTCAAGTATAAGATTTTTTATAATTCGTGCTTGCTTTAGAACTTCGACCGTGTCCTCGATGTATGGTTAAGCACTCGCCCGGTACCGCACAACCCTCCCAAAGGCCGAGAACATAATATTTAAATTAAATTAAAACTTGCCCTCAAACCGGGAATCGAACTTGGTACCCCTCACCTAGCTGCCACTTAATAAGACCGCTAGGCTATGAGGCCCCTTTGTGCAATGTTATGCAATTGGCCGTGTTCTTGCATTCGTAACCTATTAATAATTATAATACTAGCTTATATGGTGTATCAATGACAGCATGAGAAAACCTAAAGACAAGATTTAGATTCTCCCTTATGTCACAAATTATTGGATTTGACGTACGGAAGAGTCATACTTAGCGCTCTTTCTGAATCCGTAACTTTAATATGCTGATAATATAAGATTCTACTCGTTCCTATTTATAATTTAAGTGTAAATAATTTACACTTTGGATTCTGATCCTATCCTATAAGCTTTGGAATCAATTCTTTAGTGGAATTCATTATTTATTTTAGCTAAGTTTCATATTTTTAGAGGTATCGAATAGTGAACAAAAAAAATGCGAGAAAACCTGCATACCTTACACTCAAAAGCTCGATGGCACAAAAGCCCAAATACACAAAAGAACCTAATAGGCAATTACAAAATATAATTATAACGAAACAGGTAAAGAAATTTGAGGCCAAAATCCTTATTGGATATTATCGTGTAAATACAAATGCGCTTTTTACTCTTCAAATAGCGTACAATCACTTTACTTTGCGGTGATATACATGACGTGTACATTGCATAGATTAAAAAGCAGACTTTTATAATTACTATGACCAAAGAATGAGTCACGGCTTATTAAGATATATCTGATAAATCAAGTTTGTAATTTTTAATGATAAGTCTTCTGACGGTTCTCAGAAATGAAACACATGAAATAAGCAACAACATTTATACACAATAAAACAACAATAACAACATACAATCAACAACAAAATAAATAAATCAACTACAACATGAAGACAGTTGAAAATGACTTAAATTTAATATTTACAAGGCTCAATATTGACCAAAAAATTATTTAATGATGCCCTTTGTGGTGGTGGTGAATTGTTTTGTATACGGGAATCTTCACTGGGTAGGGTTGTGGTACGTGAACTGTGACTGTTTTCTCTATTCTGATTGGCACATGTTTTTCCACGGGATATGGGACGTGCTTTACAACTGGGTAAGGTACCGGCTTTTCAATGGGAATTGAAATTTCAGTCTCAACGGGTACCGCTACAGGTTTGTGTACTGGTACTTTAACTGGGTATGGCTGTGGTACTCCAATTAAGATGGGTTTGGGCACGTTGATATGTAATGGCTTGTGGATCGGTACAGTGACATGCTTGTACAGTGGCACTTCAACTGGGTGCTCCTCATCGGTGTGCTCACCAACTGGTATAGCTTCAACGTTACTCAAATCGTGGCCTCCGTGTCCAAAGTCATGGCCTCCATCTTCTAGGAGGAATCCCTGGCTGTGCCCATACCCTTGCTGGCCTCCATCAGAACCGCTGAAGTCTTGGTGGCCTCCAAGATCGTGAGCAGCTTGAAGATAGGTATCACCTCCAAAATTATTCAGTAAAGGTCCATGTCCGTGGCCTAATCCAAATTGATTTTGGCCCAAATTCTGACCATGGCCCGTTAGCGCAACAGTATAGTCGTTACCTTGTCCTCCAGAAAAATCGTGTCCTTGTCCACCCGAGAAGCCGTGACTTTGTCCTCCAGAAAAATCGTGTCCCTGTCCACCCGAGAAGCCGTGACCTTGCCCTCCTGAGAAGTCATGTCCCTGCCCACCTGAGAAGTCATGTCCCTGGCCTCCTGAGAAGTCATGTCCCTGCCCACCTGAGAAGTCGTGTCCCTGTCCACCTGAGAAGTCTTGTCCTTGTCCAGAAATATCATGGCCGAAACTTTGGCCTTGTGCGATGTCATGCCCCTGGCTGGAGAAGTCGTTTCCTACTAATGGAGCTGTATACTGGTTACCACCATCCTGGTTGTGTCCTCCATTGTCGAGGCTATCGTAACCAGCGTGACATGTGACTGCTAAAGCCACCAAACAAATCTGGAAAAACCAAACAATTATAAGTAGGTCGAATTGTTTTCCACTAAAATAATGTCACACAGATATAGTAATCCAATGTAACAAAACTGTATGATGTGCATCAAATTCATAAGTTGGTAGTCTATAAATTAGGTTTAAAGCGCGTAACTAAGATGGAATTTATTGCACTTAAAAACATCGGAGGCGGAATATGAAACAAGCTGTTGTTCGCTTCACCGAAAAAATATTATATTTAGCGAGAAAATTCCGAGATCCGCTTAACTTGTTAAAATGGATCGCATTAAAATGCCAGTAGAAGTAACAATTTTATAAAAGTTTTTAATTTACGGCATATGAGAGTGGTGAAAAATTGTGTGGAAAAATGTCCAGCTGCCGAAAGTGTTTTAAAATAACATTGTTAGTTTGAACATTAAAAAAGTTTGCTAAAAATTATTTGACCCTTAAATTATTTATAGTAAGTTTTCTATAAATTATTAATTGCTAAAAAGTCTACATCTAAAAATAATACGAATCTAAAATTATGAATTTAAACTTCCTATAAAATTTATTAACAATAAATTTTCTTTAATCTCTCTAAATTGGATTCCAAATTTAAACATGTTTGATTTTCAAACACCGACCTTGAAATTCATGATGCTTCATTTCCTGTTTCTTACCACAGAGTAGCCGCAATTATGTTATTACACTGACCAGAGATTATGTGAGCACTCCAGTCCAGTTTTATTTGCAAAAAAGTTCATACTTTCGCGTACATTCACTTGCATCTTTACCGCTTATGTAAGATACATTTCAAACTATAAATATCTTTGTTTTGCTTTAGTTTTAAATAATTGGCAGTGTGAATAAAAAAAACGTAACGATACTAGAGCAGAGATTATAGTTATATAATTTCATTCTATCAACTATTGTTACAAAGTCGGTCAACCGTGATCTGTCATTTCTCTATTTTTGGCCAATATTCATTTCCGTACATTGGACGTTGTGTGATTTTACAATACAGGCTGATTTAAAAAAATATTCGCGAAATATTTGAATTACGAACGTCTAGCCTATAGTTTGTTTTTTCATATTTGAATTCGATTATCAGAAGGATTTTTTACAAAAGTTTAAAATTAGAACAATAAAATTCCTAACAATATATTATTGACCAATTCTATGAAGGTTTCACCAGTTTCCAATACTTGTTGGCTTGGAGGCATGCAATTTCTGTACTCTATGGAATGCTCCAATACAGGCGCCAATTGTGGTATACATATGTTTCTTCAATCCCAATTTAAGATGTTTGATAAAGTAGTGTATAAAATTAATCATAATTATGTTTATTAATATATTTTAATTATTTATATAGACATTGAAAATACGTTGTTCTGATAACCCCGTTAAAACGGCCTAATATCAGATGATAGGTTACTGTTAACTTTCACGGATTTTTAAATAGTCAACATCTCTCATTTACGATTAAACGGTTCCACCATTGCTCATTAAACGAAGGTACTTTCACATAATAGTTAACTAGTTTATCTAGATAAAGTGAAAGCTGAAGGACATTCACTATCGGAAAGGCAAACCTTACAATGTCTAAATCGTTATACACTAAGTCAAATTATATACTGCTATAGCGACCCCGGATCTTTAGCCTCGTAGAATTGTTTCTACAAGGCTGCGGACCGAAAAGGTTTTAGAGGGTATTTGCCTCCCAGTCTCTTCAGAGACGAACACTGAACCCACAGAATCACTGCTATTCATAGCAGTGATTCTGTGGGTGGAGTCCCACATACTGCTTTCGGCTGCTTCCCACTTATCCCGGCTGTAAACCTATGGACTTTCTTTTTATGTGGTCATTTAACATTTGCTCGAACGGTAAAGGAAAACATCATGAGGAAACCGGCTTGCCTTACACCCAACACGTCGCGTGTGTCAGGCACAGGAGGCTGATGACCTACTTGCCTATTCCATTTACAGATCATGGAACAGATACTGAAATCTGAGGCCCAGACCTTAAAAGGATGTAGCGCTACTGATTTATTTATTTATTTATTATCTATATCCAACGACTCGTCATTACTAGTAAGTAGTTGTTGTTGTTGAATTTTTTGATAGAAAAACTGAAACCCCTATCTTTCTATTCGCAATTAACGCTGTAATGGAAATTTTTGAGAATAAATTGGCAATGCGGAAGTGTCGTACGTTAATCACAAAAGCTGATAGCTAATAATAAAATTAAAAGGTTCGAATGACTTTAATTTGAATATATCACAGCTACCGCTACCGTTGAATTAAAAGTTATGTTCGCAAATATAAAAAGTAGAAACAAAATTTTCATACAAAAAATTGTCTAATAAATTCGTTTTCATTTTCTCCATATATGCCTTTATATCATAATAACTGAAAACTTGCCAAATATTTGAATCCATCGCACAAACACGAGAAAGATTTGTAAATAAGCCGTTGAAACGAATCGATAGTGATGTTCTATACTTTCGATACTCTACTATGATTGTAAGCTCTGGACATGGATTATTAATAATACACAATATTTACACACATTATTAGAAATATAGTTAATATTAGATTAATTCGTCTTTAACAGCTTTAGGTCCTATGAAAAGGTCCTTCTAAGTAATTTTTAAATACATTTTTTTTTGATTTTAAATGAGCCTCTTGGAAAATTACTTTGACGCGTATGTTTTTATATTTAAATAAAACTTCTGTACATTATTAGAATGAAATTAAATTTGAAACGTTTCCTGTATATTACTATCCGTCTGCTTCCTGCTGTCTATAAACGTTTACTAGACAGAGTATTTTTTATTCCAAATTAAATTAAATATAAATAACATCATTTGCAAGCTACAGAGGAACACTAAGGCCAATAGGTATTCTAGAACATCAATCAAACTAGAATCTAGTTATAAGATCTACAATAAAGGGGGGAGATTCCCCGCGGAGAATTACCTAAAAACGCTACATTAAATAATTCATTTAGTTGGGAAAATAACAATATAAATAAAATATATGAAAACTTCCAGTCATAAATTTAACACTTTCATAACGCAGATGCTAAATTTCAAAGTCTAGAAAACCCAAAGCCACTGCAATTTTAAACTCGTTACCCGACACTCTATGGCTTTATCCCTGAGGAACTTTACAATTTTTCACAGTAGAATTATGTTGTACTAGGTAAAATTAATTTTGTCTGTATTTCAAGAAATCTGTCAGCATTTTTAGTTTTGAAATATTAATTTACATCTTTAGAATGATGCTCGAGGTTTGATAAGAAATAAAAATATGCTACTGCTCGATTTAGTTAAAGAAAACTTGAAAAATATTATTTTCTTAAGTATAGGTACATATTTCTGCTATATGTATTTTAAATCATGCCAGTTATTAACTTATGAACTCATAACTAATACTCTTTGAAATATTTATGTTTTTGTCATATAATTTATTTTCATAGATAATAATAAAGCACGTTTATTATTTATATTACATCCTTTGATCGCAACCTCTTCACGTATAAAGGCTTCTTCCAATGTTTTCCAAATATCTCTATCCAAGGTTTTCTTTCCCTATATACGACAAAAAATTTCACTACAGACCCATAATCAGCCTTAATAAAGTATTTTAAACGAAATCACTGATTTATGTAATTTCATGATATGTCAAAAAAACGAATGAGCCAAAAAACACAATTTTCGGAGCACTAGACAATGTAGATATAATTTAAATATATTTCGGTGAATATTATCTTTGCGAAGCTACGAAATCAGCTTAGCTACGCATAAGAAGATTCTTCGAAATCCGCTAAGCTCCAAAAATAAGTATTATTCTAACGTAAACGTGAAATTAATTCACAAATATTTTTACATACATTTTAGAAAAATATTAAGAACATTTATGCGAAGAAAGCTTTATGGAATATCATAACTTCATTACGCTTTTAAAGCATTAAAAATTCACTACGCTTTAGAAAACAATAATACAAATAACGTGTCATACTTGTCTCCATTATATATCATTTATTATTATAACATACGGTGATTTTCTAATAGATAAATCTAGATCTCAAAACAGAGATTATAAAAAAAATAGGATTAAATGAATCGATACCGACAGTTGTACACAACACTAAGACATGAGCAAATACGTAGAAATTGAATTTGTGGACCAATATTCAATCGACTACATCTAAACGGCGGAGTAATCGTTCAATCGACTTCCGACTATTCCGAAGGCTTTCGCTCTGTTGGTTTTTTTTTGATGGTAAAGACGTTTATACTCGTAGTTCGCTGGAGTATTCAAGAACGCTTAAATACATGTGAAGAGGAGTTTTTACCGGCTCGAGGGGTTTTGGAGTATTGGGAGTCGTGGAAAATTTATAACTGCTTAACTCGACTTGTCTGGAAAAATCCTAAAATGGTTTGTTTGACTGCTGAGATGCAATTACCATCTCCGTTGTACAGGGGTCTTTTGGAAGTGAAATTTCACCGTTACAAAGTAAGATTATTAACAGTCTGAGGTCCAGCTATAGATCAATTAAAGACAACCTAACTTTATGCATAAAAAATATGTCATTGTGATACCAGAGATATTTGTCAACACTAGTTGACAACTGTTAGTGATTACAACAACAATATCTAGTAAAATTAAATTTTTTCGAAGAGTGTAAAATGTTTTCTAAAAAAAATTTAATCTAGAACCTAGATACTTAAGTATGAATGTGTAAGTGTTTAATCATATGTGGTGCTTTATACTTGTTCATACATACATAATCTTCCTAATATATAGATACTAGCTGACCCGGCAAACGTTGTTTTACTATATATATTATTTCTAAGAAACATTGGTTTAGTTCAATAAAAATAACTATGTCAATAAAAAAATAGGGGTTCATCGTAGAGGTGTGGAAATTAAGGGTTGTATGTATTTTTGTTTGTATGTATCATGCAAAAATAAAAACGAAAAAAAATCTTAAAAATAAAAATATTTTTTTTGGGGTGGCCACCATTTCACTTAGGGTTTGAAATATAGATAGTAGCTGATTCTCAAACTTACTGAATATGCATAAAAAATTTCATAAGAATCGCTCGAGCTGTTTCGGAGGAGTATAAAAAAATAGTGTAGTCTCTATCCTTCCCGTTCATAGTTGATAAAACCGCAAATAGCGAAACTATCGTGCGGTTATAGACATAACCACCCTTCACTATTAATGAACTAGTTATCGAGCACGGAATTGCCTCCACATGAATACTAATACTGCTTCTCATCAGTACTAAGCTCCCGGCTAATGTGCCGACACAAATGTTCACTTACAACGACTGTTTTATACCAAACTATATTCACTCCTATTACTAAGGGGTGTGGGTGATTTTCGCATGTATAGTTTTGTAATTTATGTTGTGATACGACGGTTTACTAATGACTCATTAAGTCAATAAGTCTACAAAGTAGAATAAAACTGTTTCATTACATATGAAAAATATATGAATATTAGGCAGAACCGAACAGAATATTAGACTTTATGTTTTATGATTTTTTTCAGCGTGCGACTCTCATCCTTGAGGTCGTAGGTTCGTTCCCGGCTGTGCACCAATGTGTATGTGTGGAATTTATGTCTATGTGCGCATATAACTTTTGCTCGAACGGCGAAGGAAAACAAACGACGGCGTGTGTTAGGCACAGGCTGATCACCTACTTGCTCATTAGATTGACAAATGATCATGTAATATAAACAGAAATTTGAGGCCCAGACCTAAAAAGGTTGTAGTGCTACTGTTTTTTTTAGTTATTAACAATTTATTCGCATATCCTTTACGGTTTTACTTTAGTATTCCGTTTCATTGTCATCTATCCAGGGAAGGTCAAATTCAAATAAACTATCGCAAATTATTAAAAAATATCATCTGTAACCCAAAAGAATATGGGGCATAGGGAAAATTCCGGGTCTAATTATTAGACACTCAATAGTTTCTTTGATACAATTTGATACACTTATTACATAAATAATTGTTAAGACTAGATTGTAAGTGAAAGTACTAACAATGAGTCATAAAAGTGTCGGAAAGGATGACTTAATGACATGCTCAGAACATGAAACAGTATTTACAGAACATTAATGTTTCAATTAACTTTATTAATTACACATTTGAGAAATCACATGTTTTTTTTTTATGTAATAGGAGGCAAACGAGCAGGAGGCTCACCTGATGTTAAGTGATACCGCCGCCCATGGACACTCACAATGCCAGAAGGCTCGCAAGTGCGTTGCCGGCCTTTCAAGAATTGGTACGCTCTTTTCTTGAAGGACCCTAAGTCGAATTGGTTTGGAAATACTTCTGTGGGCAGCAGGTTCCACAAAGTGGTGGTGCGCGGCAAAAACTGCATTATAAAACGCTCAGTTGTGGAACGACGGACGTCGAGGTGATACGGATGGTATTTTGTATTTTGCCGATTATGATGATTACGTCCGATGATGAAACTCAGCTGCAGGTATTAGACCGAACAACTCCTCTGAACACTCTCCATGGTACATGCGGTAGAAGATGCAGAGAGATCCCACATCTCTATGCAACGCCAAGGGATCAAGCCGCACGGAAAGTGCTGACGACTGGTCGTCGACGATTCGAACCGCTCTTCGTTGAATACGGTCATGTGGAAGGAGCTGGTACTGGGGAGCTCCAGCCCAGAGGTGTGAACAGAATTCCATGTGGGGCCGAATTTGCGCTTTATAGAGTTGCAAGCGGTGGCCCGGAGTGAAGTACCGTCTCGCCTTTAAACGTATAACGTAATTTCAACTAGTAAACATAACATTCTACAAAATAAATTAATAAAAATCCTCTATTTTATCCTACTCTTACTTCCACTAACAAACTATACTTTGACACAAAATTAATGAACATTAAGCAGCTGTAAATACACAACATGCATTTTAGTTACAAAAAGTTACATAACCAAATACACAGCATTAAATTTAACTGCAATCATATACGTAGCCGCCATATCTACCTCAAATCAGAACCGATACGGTCGCAAAAATATAACCTAACTTAGCTGGTGCCCGCGCCTGCGCAGGATTAAAATAATATTTGTCTATATGATGTAGCGTGAAAGACATATACGTACTTTAAATACCAGAAGCGATAAAAGTATCTATTTTCATTTAGAAATGAATTTAATACTACCAAAATATGTCCATTTGTAATAAATTATCCATTTTTATTGTAGGTATGGCTCACTATTTTCGCTATAAGGGCTTACATAAGATATAGATATATACTGTGTCGGGCTTGTAGGACTATTAAAGATAAACATTTCCATCATACATTACATATTATGTAACTCTAGTGGTTTTGGCAGCGCACGCCAGATTAGTTCGCAGATGGTAGATTTTTCCTACCTACTTGATATTTTGGACAATTCACACAATATCTTTTTAAATTGTAGCCTATGTGTCATTCTGATGTATAAGCTATATTATTGTAAAGTTTCATTAAAATCTATTTACTATTTTCACGTGAAAGAGTAACGAACATCCATCCAAACTTTCGCGTTTATAATATTAGTAGGATTCGGTGCGAGTCTTACACCTTGCGTCGTGAGATACGGAAAATAACCGTTTCGAATAGGCCTATAAGTTTTTTGGTAGATGGAAAAATTGCGTCCGACCGCCACGGTGGCTTTTAATTTTTATGTTTTTAATATAATTTTTTCTTATGTATGTTTTGAAATGAGAATAAAGTTCTTTAAACTTAAGAAAAACGTAGTTATTTCTAGTAAATTAGACCATATTTAGCCATTGCGATGCCAACAATAATGCGTTTCCGTGTTTTTTAGTTTGCACCAGTGGATGATGAAATAATCTTTTTAAAATTAGCCAGGCAATTTAACTTTGAGTCGATCTTTGCTCAAGTTGCGTGGTAAGGTTTTCTGTAAGCTTAGACATCGTTTTAACAAGACAAGAACATAATAATGTTTACATACGAATAAGTTATTATAACTTATGCTATAGTTTTATATTGTTTTCCATTTTTACTTGATAATAATTAGTTTTTACTTTACTATTATGCCATATTTACATTCAGCCGTAGTGAGCAGGGAAGTGGGCAGGGAAGTGGGCAAGACGAGTGTGTAAACGCGATACTTTAATACATATTATATCGCGTTTACACACTCGTCCTGCCCATTTCCCTGCCCACTTCCCTGCTCACTACGGCTGAATGTAAAACTGGTATTAGTTGGTGTAAAATTAATTTCTTCCGCA
The DNA here is from genome assembly GCA_905332375.1 of Pieris macdunnoughi. Lineage (NCBI taxonomy): Eukaryota > Metazoa > Arthropoda > Insecta > Lepidoptera > Pieridae > Pieris > Pieris macdunnoughi. The sequence goes on along the minus strand of CAJOBZ010000067.1, from coordinate 1,148,154 downwards.
AAATATCGTACGCATTCCACGGGTTATGTAATATTATGTACTATACCTACCTACTATTACTATACAGTATACATATTGTAATGTCAATCTGATATAATAATTAAGATTTTAGACGATTTCTAATATAGAAACTATTTAACTAATGAAATTAAGACAAAAAGAGCTGTGCTGAGCTTTGGCTGTGAAATTATGTTATAGTGTAGGACCTTTGTTTAAATATACCTGTGCTAGCTAACCCGAAACTAATAGATTCGCTGGCAATTGAACTTTGTCAACACCCAACACTGTACGTAACTACACTAAGGTTTGTTACCATAGATTAATAGACCTAATAATAAATACATCAGTGGCGCTACAACCTCTTTAGGTCTGGGCCTCAGATTTCTGAATCTGTTTCATGATCATTTTTCAATCTAATAGGCAAGTAGGTGATCAGCCTCCAGTGCCTTTCACGCGGTCGACTTTTTGGGTCTAGACGTGTCGGTTTCCTCACGATGTTTTCCTTCACGGTTCAAGTGAATGTTAAATGCGCACATAGAAAGAAAGTACATTGGTGCATAGACGGGGATCGAACCTACGACCTCGGGGATGAGAGCCGCACGCTTAAGCCACTAGGCCAACACTGCTCAAGACCTAATATTACGCGGTTTCAGTGAGGAAAACTAGTGCAACTTACACGCGATCCACCACAAATCATAGAGGCTAACTAAGGCTGTTGAAACGAGACTGAGCGCTAAGAGTGACTTCCGTAAGTCAAAAATTACTTAAATTTTGACATATGAGAATATTAATTACTATTGTACGAAATTACAAATTAGCTAGTTTTAACATACCGTAATGTTTTTTCGCAATACACACACAAGAATTAAACAAAATATTACTATTATTATTCATCACTAACGACCTGTCCCGGATTTCTTCGTATTCTTCCCTTGCCTTCCCTTCCCTTCTTCCCGTAATTTTGGAAATAAATATAGCCTATTTTACTCAGACATAATATAACATTCTAATGGCAAAAGACAATTATTTTGAAAAAAAAAAAAAACTCTTCTGGAATATTTATATGATAATTATGAGAGTTTTTTTATAGTTTACAGATATAGGAAATTGTTTCCTTATGTTTAATACGTATAGGGAAGGACTCAAACCCTGCACTTTCACATAATATAAATAAAAATTACTTACAAAAGTCTTCATGTCGAAATGCTTAGTGGTCGCGTTCCTCAATCGTAATGTTGCCTACCAAGAGATGCATTTTGTTTTTATAGAGATCGGAAGTAAGTGGTAAAAGTCTTTTGAGTGGTTAATGAAGTTTTTTAGAAAGATCGATTCAAATTGTAAGTGTATAGATTCTGTGATACTTTGTTAATAAAGTTTTGAATGCCTTTTTTGGATTGTTTAATTAATTAGTTCCGCTAGGTGTGTTTAGATTTAAGGTGGCGGTTTTTGCGTGTTTAAAAATGCGACATTTATATTAAAAATATTATTTAAGAGTAATCAATACGAGGGTTGAAATGCGTAAATAATAAAATCCACTCCCTGTACGACCCAAAAATAAACATTATTATATTTCTAGTAAAAAGTTTTTACAATACTGCCATCTATACGACTTCTATTAAACTACGCTGTTTGCTCAATCCAAATATTCAATTGTAATTAGATTCAAGTAGAATTACTAGGTGGCGCTGTTCTACACAATAATAGTTTCAATTCCTTATAAAACTTGTACAACCTTTCTTTACAACTACGTCGCACTCGAAATACAGTTATACTAGTTACAAAAATAAATACAAGATGGCACTTTTCTTGAATACCTTATTAGCAAAGTATTTTTAGTACTAAAAGTTTAGATTTAATAAAAAACTTTAGAGGTGTCAAGGGACACCCGGATGGAACGAAATTCCTTTCGATTAATTTATATGTTAATTCGTATCATAACAGTATGATATATTTTCTTGACACCAATCTTACGACGAAATAAAAAGCCAACATCACGAGGTGTTCCCAGGCGGTCACCCATCCAAGTACTGACCTCGCCCGACGTTGCTTAACTTCGGTGATCGGACGAGAACCGGTGTACTATTCAACGTGGTATGGATGTTGGCGATAGCTAAATCGAAAATGTAAAATATAACAACTATAGCAAAAAGTGTCGTTACAACTTTTGGTCTTAATTTATTCCGTCTAGCCCCCTTTCGCAACGCTCGATGACTTCGTTCCAACAAGACTAATTTAGTTAAGTGATTCCAAAAATAATTTTCATTTCTTATCCCTACAAAAAAAGCCAACATCACGAGGTGTTCTCAGGCGGTCACCCATCCAAGTACTGACCTCGCTCGACATTGCTTAACTTCGGTGATCGGACGAGAACCGGTGTATTACAATAGCAAACAGCAAAAAAGTGTCGTGACAACTTTTCGTAAGAATTTTTTCCGTCTAGCCCCCTTTCACAACGCGCGATAAGGAACTTCGTTCCAAAAATTCAGCATATAGATTTATTTAGGTGTTTGACTTTAAGTAAGTATTTAAATAACATTCGTAAAGCAACATCGTTAACAAGACAAGATTTACAAGAGAGATTTATAATCTCTGATTTGAATTACTTGACTATCAAAAATTTCTAACTATCCAATGATAATATTATTCCAGTGCCGCAGACATAGCGTGACCTGTATCTTTCATCATTTTGTTTTTTATAGACGAGTAGGTGATCGGCCTTTTTGTCCCTGACAAAATATTATGTCGTCGTGTTACAGTTTAAGGACAGCCCATTTCTCACCATGTTTATATTCACTGTGCGAGCAAGTAATTTAAATATTTAATTGCGCTGAAAGTAAAATTGATTCACAACCGAGATATGAACCCACAACGCCAGGCGCACGCTTAAATCTTCCACTAGGACTAGACAAACACTGCTGTTAATCTTACCTTTTAGTAGAGATATTATGTTTGTTGATTTAATTCAGACGGACCGATGTTATATATTCATTATTAAGCTATAAAATTATTAATTAATCTGATATCAGTACTTACACGCGGAAAACAAATTTTGCATATTTTCCCAATTTAATTCAATTAATTCGGTACCAAGTATTTGAAAAGAGATTCATGTTGTCAATTAACGCTAATTAGATTTATATTATTTCATGTAAATTGAGAAAAACTGATAATGGAAAACAAAAAGAAACAAATGTGTTATTACTTTATTAACAATTAAAATTTAGTAAACCGTTGGCTTCGAATAGACTCCGCTTAAAACAATTGTATCTGTAGTCTTTTCAATGACAAAATACAAAAAGGGCCTATAAGCGTAGAACGCCACCGTCCTCTTACCCGGTTGTACCATATCTCTATGTAAACCAACTTCATTTACCTCCATAGACACATGTTGTACGATAGCCGGAACAAACAAACTATTCCTAGGAACACCATAGAACTCCGAAAACTTCTTCTCAAACAAATCAAACACACCCATTTTGTTAAGCGGTACATTTAGGGCGTAATTTGTGTTTATTTTGAATTTTGGTAGTTTTACGTAAACAACTGTAGGGGGCTGCATATTTAATATATTTAGTATTTGTCCATACGTGAATGTCGTCATCTTCTGAAAGACATCGTTCACCTTTGTCTTTGGCCATGGCTTTATCAACAGCATGGCATATTTACCGTCGGTTCCATACGGCAATTCTAATACTTGTGATTTCAGTGGTGTAATCTGTGCACACGCTGCATTAACTATTTGAAACATCATATTCACTTTACCGATTTGGCGGTTGTTCTCATCATAAAAGTTTTCAACTTTGACACTCGTGAATTTGTTTCTCCAAACATATTGCAATCTATTTATATTCGCTAACGTTATCCCATTGGGATGAATTTCATCTATTTTAAAAAGTTCTGGTAGATCTAATGATAATTCCTGTCCTTCATCAAACATAATTCTATTTGCAACTATTACAGCCGTGTCTCGCTCATTTAGATCGAGTGATATAATATTCATGCCAATAAATTTAGCTTTCTCTTCGAAATCCATATAATTAAATCTTACATTTTGGTCTATTACCATATAATTTCGGCTAAATACGGTAGTATTTCCGGTGTTTGATCCTAGAATAACGTCGCTCAAGTTTTTCAAGCCATAAATCAACTCTAGACAACTCTTTGGCAGAAAGAGCGCTCGCTGCAGTTGGATCTTCGTGTTTCCCGCGGTAAGAAATTTCACGAGACTCAATATATTCCAAATACCATAAGAAGACACCGCTGCGTGACCAGCGGTTTCACTTTGAGTAAAATATAAAAATTCAGTTGTAAAATTATTTTCCCTTTCACTAAAGCACTGACAAGTCACTAATGTTGCCAAAAATAAAATAAAATTTGCCAATTTCATTGTGGTTTAGACTGGTCTAAATTCAAAACTAAACTGACGCTAAATCAATTGGTATCGCAACAGGATGTTTATTAATAAGCAAAATGGAAAACCCCAGAGAATACTGGGATTGCTCCCAGGAAAGTTATCAATCTAATTACCGCGACGTTGTTTTCTTATAATAAGGTCAGTGAGCAAAGGGTGGTTATGTAAAAGAACTTAATAAAAGTTTCACTGAAAAGTTCTCATTATACTAGTTAAATTGTTTTTATTATATATTCCTAATTGAGGTTTTTGTGTGTATTAATATTTTAATGATATTTGTTCATCATTGTCATAAGTTGAATAGTATTAATCGGATATTCTGGTTTTATTTACGACGATACAATAATTGTTGTTGATGACGCGCTCCACACTTTAAAGGATTGCCTAGTTTGGGAGGGGGAAAGGCCTCTACTGGGCGTGCTACAGGGCGAGGACGCTACTCTCGCTAACATTGTGAAAGTAGTAGTTAGTAGCCGTCATGCGTCATATAGAAGAGGTGGAGAGGGCCGGGGAGGTCGATCCCGCAGCCCATCAAACAACAAGGCTACGCTGTTCGTCTAATGCGTATCAAAGAAGGGATGCTGACGCATCCCTGCAAGCATTGTACCCGGCCTCCCCCAGCTTTATAAACCAGGGCGAATTGGCCGATGTGAATGGCCCTTGCAGTGCCAAGGTCCAATCCACATCGTTTGTGGCCGTAGAGGACCGTGAGTTTGACGGCTGATCGCGTGGCTGGATGCGAACAAGGCTACGCTGTTACCGTGTCTTGCCTCGGGAGATTGCTGGTGGCATCATAGGGTTTTAGTGGGTATGCATAGCAGCGAGTGCCACATAACCCTTCACCATCAGGCAACCATGCCGTGGAAAGGTATGCGTATCGCATTTCCCCACGAAAAAAATAAGTTACATCCCTAAATATTCGATTAAAGTTATTCCTAATAAATTAAGCATTAATAGTTATATTGCAAAAAAACTGATTTATGTCCTGTTCAATAATTTTTATTGATTTACTGCTTATTATCCTGGAACATATAAAATAATATGCAATTTCATAATTCAATTCAAAGTTATAATTCTTGCTTTATATCCATACCAAAAAACCTCAAACCTTGCTAGCTAATATTTAATTTCCTTATGATAACATACATTTGATTTTTACAATATTGAATGCTATTTTGGCCTCTTGGGTGTGCATTTACCACATACAAACTCGTAGGCCTACCACATAATTTCTCATAGCGTTGTAAAATATACTGCTTACTACCTAAGCCAAACTTTGCGGCACTAGAAGAAGTCATTTATATTATCAATGAGTAATAGTATCTTTATTTATTTACACCACGTTGAAATGCTTAGTGTCCGCGTTCCTCAATCGTAATGTTGCCTACCAAGAGATGCATTTTGTTTTTATAGAGATCAGAAGTAAGTGGTAAAAGACGTTTTTTAGAAAGATCGATTCAATTTTTTTTATTGTTAATACTCTACTACCCTGCCATTGTGTCCAGGGACTTTTTCTATCTCTCAAATTTTTACAAAAAAAAACATGATACATTATATAAATTACAATAAGTTTATTGTTTGTTGTTATTACAAGTAGTTACTTCACAAATGCTGTGTTACGCGTCTCGCGAAATACGCCCTGGCTACATCGGTAATATTTATATTTACAATATTCATGGGCGAGCCGGGGCGCAATTGTATGTTTGCCGCCTTTATATATTTAACAATTTTTTTGCAGAAACGTTCCAGGCACGGTCTGTGCTTTACTAACATGACCTGTGATATGTTAATATCATTATGATAATGGAAAATAAAAATAAACAAATGTCTTATAACTTTATTAACAATTAAAATTTAGTAAACCGTTGGCTTCGAATAGACTCCACCTAAAACAATTGTATCTGTAGTCTTTTCAATGACAAAATACAAAAAGGGCCTAGTAGCGTTGAACATCACCGTCCTATTTGCCGGCTGTACCGTATCTCTACGTAAACCAACTTCATTTACCTCCATAGACACATGATGTACGATAGCCGGAACAAACAAACTATTCCAGGGAACGCCGTAGAACTTTGAAAACTCCTTCTCAAACAAATCAAACACACCCATTTTGTTAAGCGGTACGTTTAGGGCGTAATTTGTGTTTATTTCGAATCTTGGTAGTTTTACGTAAACAACTGTAGGGGGCTGTATATTTAATATATTTAGTATTTGTCCATACGTGAATGTCATCATCTTTTGAAAGACATCGTTCACCTTTGTCTTTGGCCATGGCTTTATCAATAGCATGGCATATTTACCGTCGATTCCATACGGCAATTCTAATACTTGTGATTTCAGTGGTGTAATCTGTGCACACGCTGCAGTAACCTTTTGAAACATCATGTTCACTTTACCGATATGGCGGTCGTTCTCATCATAAAAGTTTTCAACTTTGACACTCGTGAATTTGTTTCTCCAAACATATTGCAATCTATTTACATTCGCTAACGTTATCCCACTGGGATGAATTTCATCTGTTTTAATAAGTTCTGGTAGTTCTAATGATAATTCCTGTCCTTTATCAAACATAATTCTATTTGCAACCATTACAGCCGTGTCTCGCTCATTTAGATCGAGTGATATAATATTCATGCCAATCATTTTAGCTCCTTTTACGAAATCCATATAATTTAAACTAACGTTTTGATCTATAACCAAATAATTTCGGCTAAATACGGTAGATTTTTCGGAGTTTGATCCTAGAACAACGTCGCTCAAGTTTTTCAAACCATAAATCTACTCTATACTACTCTTTGGCAGAAAGAGCGCTCGCTGCAGTTGGGTTTTCGTGTTTCCCACGGTAAGTAATTGTACGAGACTCAACATATTCCAAATACCATAAGGAGACACCGCTGCGTGACCAGCGGTTTCCCTTTGAGTAAAGTATAAAAATTCAGTTGTAAAATTATTTTGCCTTTCACTAAAACACTGGCACGATACTAATGTTCCCAAAAATAAAATAAAATTAGCCAATTTCATTGTGGTTTCGACTGGACTAAATTCAACACTAAACTGACGCTAAATCATTTGGTATCGCAAAAGTTGGTTTATTAATAAGCAAAATGTAAAACCCCAGAGAGTACTGGAATTGCTCTCAGGAAAGTTATCAATTCAATGACCGCGGCGTTGTTTTCTTATGATAAGGTCAGTGAGCAAAGGGTGGTATGTAATAGAACTTAATAAAAGTTTTACTGAAAAATTATCATAATACTAGTTAAATTGTTTTATGTATTTTTAATTGAGTTTTTTTATGTATTAATATTCAAGTGATATTTGTTAATCATTGTTATTGAATAGTATTAATCGAACATTCTGGGTTCGATCTTTGGCGATACAATAATTGTTAAAGGAGGTGAATTTTACTTAAAATTATTAATGATAGTGAAAGTCTTTGCCCCGAGTTCCATTAAAGTTACGTCCCTAAATATTGGATTAAAGTTATAACAAATTAATCACTGATAATAATGCCAAAAATAATCTGATTTAAGTCCCGTTCATTATGTATTGATTTATTGCTTGTTATCCTGGAAAATTTATAATAATATTCAATATTATATGCACACGGTAAAAATACCGCACAGGTAATAGCAGACGACTAGCCTGTACCCGTTCCCTGAATCTCTCAATCGCAATTACAATGGTACCAATAATGAACTTAATAATTGGCATAATTAAATATGACCTTGTTGACCTTGGGTTTATACAATAATTGATAAAAGATGTCAAGTTGGCTGAGCAGAGTCCGAGGACAGATGGCTTAATTAAATAAAATAATAATAATTTTATGTCAAATGATTGTGGCAACCCTGTGTTAAGTACTAACTCTTAATTTTATAATGTCATTTGTTATTTTATGATATAAAATTATAACTTTTAAAAAAATACACGTTACGCGTATTTTGCAAGATGCATAACACGAATGAGTAAATAATTTATGTATCTTTTTAGTTAAAATGTAAGAGATAGAAAAAGTCCTTGGACACGTTGGCATTAGTATAGTAGTAGGATAGGAAGTAGAGTATTATTATTTAAAAAAAATACACCATTTATTTATAACAGTACCTAAGTGTAAGTTGACACCGCCAATGGACAGATACTGCAACGCTCTCACTATTTAGGAATCAGTTTGCTCGATTACCCTAGTTTAGGTTCGGATATAACAAAACCTATGATAACACGGAATTAACTTTATCAGCGACTGGTCAATTATATTTTTATTCGTAAACGCCAATTGATTATAGTTTGTTTACAAATTGATAGACGTTTAATAATGAGTTCCTCATTTTAATTTTAATTTAACCGACTTCAAAAAAGCCGAAGGCAATCATTTCGATATGTTCTTTTAGTTTGTTTTATTAACATAATATATCGATGAATGAAATAGTTTTAGCTTTAGCATACGTACTACTTTTTTTTAATGTGCCTAATACCTTGTTCCGTATATAAATAAATGAATTATCGTTTAATACATTTAATTCTTGGTATTCTACAAATGAATACAAGGAATAGATATTTTTATATAAAACTTCTGAGTGCTTTTTGAAGTCGTTTTTTTTAAAGAATTCATATCGAGACATTTCACATTTGTTTTTAGCAAAACTTCGACAGTCATTTTATTTAAACTAGTTCATAAAGTAAGATTAATAAGGCATACTACGTCTAATATTAGGTCCTTACATATGAAATTGGCGTATTTCGTACCTACTGGCCACTTTAATCACGATGTTCTCCTCTTTGGTAAGGAATTCCAAATTCAAATTTGTACAGCTATTTAGTCATGTATTTGTGCTTCGATGACAGTCATTCTTTTGTTTTTTTCTGTTTGCTTCACTCATTTTACGAAATGGAAAACTTAAAGTATCGCATTATTTACGAGTACGAGTTCCGCCGTGGCACTAGTGCTGCGGAAACGACTCGAAGGGTGAATGATGTGTATGGCGGTCATGTTGCAAAAGAAAACACAGTTCGTTTTTGGTTCCAACGTTTTCGTTCTGGAAATTTCGACCTGCAGAACAAGCCCCGTGGACGGCCTGAGACCCAAGTTGATAATGAAGTATTGAAGGCTATTGTGGAAGCGGATCCATCGCAAACCACGTCCGAGTTAGCTGCAGGCTGCGGTGTTAGTGATAAAACTGTTTTAATTCACTTAAAGCAAATTGGGAAGATTAAAAGCTTGAAAGATGGGTACCTCACGAATTGACTGAAGCAAACCGGCAAACGCGCGTCGACTGCTGCGTTACATTACTGAACCGGCACAATAATGAAGGTATTTTAAACCGAATCATTACCTGTGATGAAAAATGGATTCTTTACGATAATCGGAAGCGCTCAGCGCAATGGTTGGATCCTGGCCAGCCAGCCAAATCCTGCCCCAAGCGAAAATTAACCCCAAAAAATTTACTTGTAAGCGTTTGCATTGCAATTTTCTCAAATCTGGCCAGACTATTACGGCTGATGTCTATTGTCAGCAATTGCAAACCATGATGGAAAAGCTAGCGGCTAAACAACCTAGGCTGGTCAATCGCTCCACGCCACTGCTACTTCACGACAACGCTAGACCACACACTGCACAACAGCCGGCTACCAAATTAGAAGAGCTTCAATTGGAATGTCTAAGACATCCTCCGTACTCCCCGGACCTTGCTCCAACAGATTACCATTTTTTTCGAAATTTGGACAACTTTTTGCAAGGGAAAAAATTTAACTCTGATGGGGCAGTACAAATCGCCTTCACAGATTTTATTGATTCCCGTCCGCCGCATACCCCCTGTCATATGTAAAACATCAGATAAGGCAAAATACTCTAGATGTATGGAATGAACGCTACCTGGAGGGTGAAACAGCTGGAACTACAAAATTATTCATCGCAAATGTTATAACTGCGTACAAATTAATAAAAGAGAAGCGTTTCACACCCCAGATGGCGCAAATTCTTACAGGGCATGGAACCTTTGCACGTTACCTTCATAGGTTCAAAATTAGGACAAGCCCAACATGTGCCTGTAGTAATGAAGATCAAACAGTTGAACATGTGCTCCTTGCATTGCCCTATATTCGCATCGTCCAGGCACGACCTGGAGCAACAAATGCAGATGACTGAAGACCGTAACGACCTACAGGACATGTTAATAAAGCACAGATCTTGCCTGGAACGGTTCTGCGATAAAATTGTTAAATATATTAAGGCGGCAAACAAAACTCCAAGAACGGGTCTCGCGAGGAATTGCGTCCCGGCTCGCCCATGAATATTGTAAACAAAAATATTACAGATGTATCCGGGGCGTATTTCGCGAGACGTGTGATGTGAAGCTTAGATATAGAAAAAGTCCCTGGACCAAATGGCAGGGGAGTAGAAAAGGTATTATTTAAAATTAAAATAAATATAATTTTTATATTTCGGAGATTTAAGAGTTTTATTTTGGGTTATAATTTTGAGTGTTGGAAGAGAAATTGACAGAAATAAGAAACAAGACGACAATACCCTTCTATCGACTTCGAAGATGTCGCGTTTCTAATTTGATACAGTCAAAAATCATTTAATCATATAGGTATTACAATGTACACAATACACATATGAACGTCAAAAAAATAAATGTATATGAAATGCTTCTAACTTTACATTTAGTGCCAGTTCTCAAATCAAGGGCGTAGAACGGAAGAGAAGAACTGCAATAAACTCTCCGTCACTCTTTTTAATTGCCATGTTTTTTTTTTACACAACGTTTGTAAGGAGCTGCAACCAATACACCATGTTCCACATGACATCTTGAGTAATTAATAATAATAACATAAATTAAAAACACAGACTTGTCCTCTATCAGCAGGAGGCATGGTGAAATAGGAGCACGCACTTACATTCTCGTAGGAACCACACGCAAACACATACTTAGTCTAAATAACTAACATCACCGCAAACACAAATTCAAGAACGACGGTCACCACAAGTAGCACCCGTTCACGAGTATGACGCATGGCCATTGGCCAGCCATCGGCCCCCTACCCATATTTTAGGGAGACAACCCGACGCATGGACGCCGCCACAAGCAATGACATTTAAGCGAGCATGACGATCCTTGAAATGTGAAATTGGCTACATAAGATAATAATAATAATACTACTTATTCTGAAATAATTTGATACCACATGGATCACGGTTTGTTCCCACTTTACATTAAAACAGTCGTGGATGTTGACGATCGCCCCAGAGTCTGGAAATGCAGCCGAGAGATTCAGTCGCGTTACCTATTTATACTGGAACAATTCATATCCAAGCACTAGGATCGTTTAAATATTCATTTATATTGTAATAGGCCTTAGCAAGGAGTTTTACTTTAATGTACGATTTAAATTTATTTATTGACAACACTTGGAAAAAAATACTCGTTTTATGCAGCCTTCTGGTTGGTGCACTAATTTTGTTTTTATTACGAGTACTATACTTAATGGAAGCTACTTTTATTTTTAAATATATCTATATTTTTCCGCACATAAAAAATATTCTCATAAATGTATTGATTTCCCAAAGTCAATATATGTACAGATCAACGCCATTGATTCGTTGAAGATTTCAGTGTACCGTGTGTGTACACGGTAACACACAATCACACACAAACAAATGTTTAATAATACTCAATTAATTAATTAGGTACATAGATTGTATAACAAAGACAATAAGACATTATTTCTTATAATATCATATATTGTTTTATATCATAATATATTGTTTTAAACGCATTGATTTCGTTCATTTTACCAAAGTCTCTTGCGAATTCAATAATTCTGTGAATATGTCACCGTAAAAGCTCGAACTGCAGTAAATCCTAAGATATTCCAGTAAAACCTAAGATCTACCAATTCCTAATGGTAAATGTCCCAAAAGGTTTGCGATTCGAACTCTTACCACCATTCCGTTGGTAAATCTTAGGATTTACATTAATGGCACGGTAAATGTTGAAAAACAAATATAATTATTAAGTTAGACTACCTTATGTAAGCATTATGTTTGTATTTCGTTGTTAAATTCCAAATAGAGAACTACTGATTCAGTTAGATAGGTATGATAGAGATTGAGATATTCAGAGATACACGTTATGTGTTTTTTCAAAATAATTTAAATAAGTTGGTATTAGTATGTACTTATTACTATCATATGATACCTTTTGGTAAGGTCGTAAGTTCTAGTTTATATCGTGCCGGCGGATCGTTTAGAAAAACACGTCTTTAATTCACAAATGTATATTGGCAACTAACTTAATAAATTTCATCGTAACAATAATTGAGACTACATATTTTTAGGTTTAAATTGCAAAATAGAATCACCATAAGCCGCCCACCAAAGGACTACTGAAGTCCTTTCAAAATAAGTAAAATTAACAAACTTATAGGTGCATGCTTAAACTTACATGCTTTGAGTTTGCTTCTACAACAATTATTAAGTTATCGGTATATGGTGCGGTCAAAAGAATTTATACAAAGAAGAATAGTACAATAATAAATTTTAACAACTATATAGCACTAATCTATTTCGATGGGCAATGGACATAATTTGGTTACGCAACGCTTTGCTATATGATCACCACTCTTTACACTATAGACTCTGGTAAGACCGTCAGGGCCAGGATGCTTATCGATTATTCGTCCCATATGCCACTTTCCTGGTGGCAAATTGTCCTGTTTTATGAGGACAATATCTCCTATTTTGAATTCGTCTTCGCGTTTTAACCATTTCGGTCTTTGTTGCAGCCGCGTCAAGTATTCTTTTTGCCATCTTGACCAGAAGTCGTTTAGCAGTTTTTGCGTGTATTGCCAACGTGTTAGGTTGCTTATTTTAGCGTCTTTTAAGTTCACATCAGGCACGGTTACAGGAGCTTCAGTTATTAAAAAATGACCCGGAGTTAATGGTTCCAACGTGCTGTCTTCCTGCGGGCAAAGCGGTCGTGAGTTCAAGCACGCCTCAATTCCACAGAGAACCGTCGTAAGCTCTTCATAGGTAAGGTTAGTATTAAGGATTCTTCGTAGATGGTGCTTAATAGACTTCACACCCGTCTCCCATAAATTTCCAAAATTTGGGGAGTAGGCCGGGATGAAGTGCCATTGTGTTCCATCATTAGCAAGTAATTCACTAATTTCTCCATCAAACTGTAGGCGAGCTTCCTTCCAGGCTTCAACCAGATCTTTGTTAGCACCAATAAAGTTTCTTCCCTGATCACTCCACATATTTGTACATCTGCCTCTTCGTGCGCAAAATCGTTTAAAGGCACCAATGAATGCAGCTGAAGTCAGATCACCAACCAACTCCAAGTGGATCGCCTTCGTGGACATACATACAAAAATGGCTATGTATGCCTTGCCAGTTTGGGGAGCCTCTGCCCCTTTTTATTAAAATTTGAATTGGTCCCGCAAAGTCGACACCGGAGTTAAGGAAGGGCCGAGCTGGTTTTACCCGAAAACTCGGTAAGTCTCCCATCAATTGTGTTTTTACCCTCGCCCCATGTCTAGCACATATCAAGCATCGATGGATACACTGCTTTACTAAGGACTTCGCGCGGAGTATCCAGTATTTCGATCGTAGGTAAGTGAGCATCAATTGCACTCCTCCATGCAGCGTCTTCAAATGTGCTTCTGCGACCACTAAATAGGTAAGTCTACTTGCATGACCCAAAATGGTTGGGTGCTTAACTTCATTAGCCAGTTCAGAGTTCCTGAGCCGACCGCCCACCTTCAGGATACCATCTTCGTCAAGGTAAGGATCTAGTGCTTTTAGTTTGCTTGTTTTCTTAACTCTTTTTTTTGTTTTTAATGATTCTATATCTTCTGTAAATTCTTCTTCTTGTGCTCTTTTTATACAGGTTTGCATCGATGCGTGTAGTTCTTCAGTTGTGATTTTGCTATCTATTCTGTCTTTTAATGTTTTTTGTTTCAGGAATCTTCGGCAGTATGTGATCGTTCTAAGCAGATCTAATAGTGTATCAAATTCTTCAAATTGTGTATGTAGTCTCTTCTCTTGTTCATTTTTATTGTAAGTTATGTTTAAATTTAGTATTTTTTTATTCTTCCTTTCAATCTCTGTTTGCATAATGTTTGGTTTAGTGAACTGTATCTTCGATTGTTGTAACCAGTCTGGCCCATGCCACCATAATTCACACTTTTTTAGATTTTCGACTAACATCCCCCTGGAACCAACATCAGCTGGATTATCTTGAGTTTGGACGTGATGCCACTGACTGCAGGATACATTAGTTGTAATCTCAACAACTCTGTTTGCCACAAACACCTTCCAGTTGTTTGGATCTCCAAATAACCATGATAGGACAATGGACGAATCTGTCCAAGCATAAATTTGAGTTGCAGGTATTCTCATTGCTTTACCAACTTGCTTAAGCAATCTTGAGAGTATCAACGCGCCGCAAAGCTCTAAACGCGGTAAGGATATTGTTCTCAATGGAGCCACTCTTGTTCTTGCTGCGATAAGCGTCGTTTTGTTGGTACCGTCTGGGTAAGTCACTCTGCAATATACTACAGCACTATATGCTTGAATGGATGCATCGCTGAATCCATGGAGTTCTATTGACTCTCTGTTGGCGCACGTCGTACCTACCCATCTTTCTATGTAGATTCCATTCACATGTTCAAGGTCAGATCGCAATGTGACCCATTTGCTGGCTATTTTAGAATTCAATGCATCGTCCCAGGTAACCTTTTCAAGCCATAGTTCTTGCATTAATATCTTTGTCAGAACGATGCTAGGTGCAATCCAGCCGAGTGGGTCAAACAACTTTTGGATGTCAGACAGAATGCTTCGCTTCGTGATCACTTTATTGATTGGAGGTAAGTTTACATTGTACTCGAATCTGTCTTTTCCTAAATTCCATTGTACGCCAAGTGCCTTTATTGTTCCATCAGTCTTAAATTCCAGATTAGCATTAGACGATCTATCACTAGGATCGACTGTTTCCATGAACTCTCGGCTGTTGGATGACCATTTTTTTAGTTCGAATCCACCCAAATGAAGAAGCGCTCTAAGATCTTGACTCTTCTTTATTGCTTGTTGCAGACTGTCACTTCCAGAGATTGCGTCGTCTACATAAAAATCTTCACGTAATATCTTAGCAGCTTCTGGATACCGGTCGCCTTCATCTTCTGCCAATTTCATAAGGGTTCTTACGGCGAGATAGGGAGCAGAAGCTGTTCCAAATGTAACGGTCAACAATCTGTAGTCTTTGACTTCTTCAGATTGGTCATTTCTCCACAAAATTCTTTGATAATCTGTGTCTTCTCGGTCAACCCATATCATTCGGTACATTTTCTGGATATCAGCCACAAAACAAACGGCGTGAGTTCTCCATCTCATTATCAGGTTTCGCAAATCGTCCTGCAGTACAGGACCCGTCAACAATTCGTCATTGAGAGAGACACCGTTGGAGCCCTTGCACGAGGCGTCAAATACGACACGAGTTTTCGTGGTTTCTTTGTCATTACGGATCACGGCGTGGTGAGGTAAGTAGACTGATTTCTTATTTATTTCTTCTATATGTTTAAGGTCTATGTAGTCTTCGATTACATTCTTGTATTCTTGCTTTAATTCTTTATTTTGATTGAACCTTCTTTCTAATTGCATTAGTCTCTTCATTGCTATTTCTCTCGTATTTCCTTCTGTTGATTTAGGTTCTTCAATGTTGAATGGCAATTTGACAACATATCTTCCACATTCATCTCGCTTCTGTGTCTTAGTGTATATATCTTCGCATAACTGTTCCCTCTGTGTTAGGTTTCTTTTCGTATCTTCATCAACTTCCCATATTGTTTTCAGTAAATCTTCTATATCAACTTCTTGTTTCATGACCGTTAAGGGTTGTTCATGCTTGTTGACCTTGATGTCAATGCCACCCATAAGGATCCATCCCAGGTGTGTATCTTGTGCGCATGGTGTACCTGGTGGACCTTTGATCAATCCCTTCTTCATAATGTTTACATACTCATTGACACCCAACAGCAGATCGATGTTACAGGATGCGGAAAATGTTTCGTCTGCTAGTTGAATGCCAGCAAGGTGCGGCCAATCTCTTCTTATTATTGTGTCTGAATGTATGTTAGAAGTCAAGGGCTTCGTCATCACGTAGGCTTTAATAGGTAAAATGAAATTGTTCCATCGTGATAATACATTTACATTTACTTCATGCTTGACTCTAACCTTCGTGGACTCAAGTCCAGACACGATAAGATCCACTGCTGTCTTGTGTAGTTTCAGGATCTGAGTTGCCTTCTCACTTATAAAACATGCTTGAGATCCTGAGTCTATCAGCGCCTTCAATGTAGTAGTGTGTCCACATTCATTCTTTAAAATTACTACTGCAGTGGCTAATAGTGAAATTGTCTGTTTCTGCCCTGCGTGATAGTGTGACGCAACCATTGCTTGAACTTCCCTTCTTCTACATTTGCTTGATTGGATGACATCGGTTGATTAGCTACAACATGAGAAGCCGATGCCTCCCCGTAATTAGGTAGATGTAGAAGAGTGTGGTGACGTCTCTTACATACACGGCATGATGTTGGCAAACGGCACCTAAACACCGAATGTCCAACCCCGAGGCAGTTGAAACAGAGCTTGTTTGTTTTGACATGTTCTCTACGTTCGTTTGGTGACATCTTGGTGAATACTTTACAATGGCATAACGTGTGCGCATCTGTACATAAAGCACAACTTCTTTGCTTTGGTCTTTCCGTGGCAGTAACGTGAAAGACTCGTTCCTTGGCAAGCTTCGAAGTAACCCCCGCAGGTTGACTTATTCCAATGTTCTGAATTTTGCCTCTAAAAACTTGCGCAGATCCCTCCAAGTCGACAAGTCCTGGGAATTCTCTGAGTAGGACTTTTGTTCCCACTCCTTCTGGGACTCTGGGTCCAACTTCTGTGCAACCAGAAATATGATTACTGGATCCCAAGAATCCGTGGACACCTCCAGATTTTCTAGACTCTGTAATACTTGGTTGGTGGTGTCGAGAAGAGATTTCAGTTGGGTTGCGGCTTGGCTGGTACATTTCTTCTGAGCAAAAAGTCGCTTCAATAATGCGTTCACTATAAGACGCTTGTTGCCATATCGATGGTTAAGCGTTCCCCATGCTTGAATGTAATTAGCGCTTGTTATTGTAATGTTCTTCAATAAACTTGCTGGTTCACCTGTCACACTGGTTTTTAAATAGTGAAGTTTTTCGACGTCGTCTAGTGTTGTGGAATTGTGGACGAGTGATGTAAACAAATCTTTGAAACTAGGCCACAATTCATACTCGCCCGAAAACAGCGGTAAATGTATAGCCGGGAGATTAACTTTTTTATTTTGTTGGGGTTCTGGCGGCAATTGTTTATTTTTGCCAGACTCGACTGCCGCCAACATATCTTTTAAGTCTCCCAACATACACAAATACAAATCTTCTTGTATAAAAAATTCTTCATTCTCGAAATATGGCAGCAATCCACGCTGCTCACGAGTGGTGCAGGTCAATAATTGTTTATGAGCTTCTATGAATATCACCCAGTATTCCTCAATTGTTTTTATTCTAGATTGTAAGTAGCCCACTTTAGCCAGTCGTTCTTTGGGGCATTTTGATAGGTTGATCTGAGTTTTCTTCAATAATAGGGCTGTATTTTCGAGTATATTAATTGCTTGTTCAGTTTCCGTGGCCATATTTTACACGTCACAGTCGAAAATATTCACACAAAAACTTTTAAATATTGACGCGTCGGCGCGAATAAACCTAATTGTCTTTAAAAATTGCACAAAAACTTCAACCCGGCACTCGCTTATCGCTTTGGAATGCAGTTCTATTGTTCTCGCGGTAACCGGTCCTCGATGCAATGTTGTATTTCTATTCGGCTCGAAGTCGACCATATGGTAAGGTCGTAAGTTCTAGTTTATATCGTGCCGGCGGATCGTTTAGAAAAACACGTCTTTACTTCACAAATGTATATTGGCAACTAACTTAATAAATTTCATCGTAACAATAATTGAGACTACATATTTTTAGGTTTAAATTGCAAAATAGAATCACCACCTTTATATTAGTATGTACCTGTTTTGTCTAATAGTTCATTAAAGTAAACAATTAAGAATTACTCATTGTTTTATTCCTAAAACCAACATCTACCAGCTGACAGTGGTAAAACCTAGCATATACTGAATTCTAATGGTAAAAGCTCGAAAAAATCGTCATATTTTCAGAAATACTTACATTTACCAACTCATGTCGGTAAATCCTAAGACTTACACTTAAATCTTAAGATTAACCGTAGTTCGAACTTTTACAGTAACAAATATAGCATAATTATTACACACCTTCTAAGAATTAGTATAATATAGGTATAAACTACAAAAATCAATGCTACCTACATTTTGAAATAAATAAGAATGCTATATATATTTATTATTATTATACTTATCATAAAATTTTCTTTATTATTTTCATGAATTGTATTATTGTTGTTTTGTTTCTTGGAATAAACATAGGTATTTTTCAAATTGCTTGATGCTTTTACGAACCAATGTGTTGGGATGATGTTTACCCTTGTCGAAGTGGCGTGTAAATTTAGTATTATTTTAGGTTTAATAATTTTATTTATAGGGGTTTTAGTGGGAGTTGCTTTTTTAACATTATTAGAACGAAAAGTTTTAATAAAATTGGATTTATAGGGATTTTACAACCTTTTTCTGAGTATTAAATTATTTAGTAAGGAGCAAACTTATTTAAATTATTCTAATTATTTGTATTAATATTATTCTCCTGTTATTGGTTTTTTTTATCATTAATTATTTAAATATTAATTCCATATTCATTTAATATTATTATATTTAATTTTGGGGTTTTTTTTGTTGTACAAGAGTAAGAGTTTACATTTTATTAATTATTGCTGGTTGGTCTTCTAATTCTAATTATTCAATATGAGGGGCAGTAGCTCAAACTATTTCTTATGAAGTTAGATTATCTTAAATTTTTGGGTCTTCTTTAATTTTAATTATATTGTTTACGCCAACATCATCTATTGGGCTATGGTAGGAAGCTCCAGGTCGTAGTGGAGATCGACGTTTCTCACGTAGAAGGGCGCACCGGTGCCGGTGTAGCCGTAGGCGGTGTATATGGGCGGGGGCACAGTGCGCGAAGACTACGCCAGCGTAGGTCATGTACGACCTTGTACAACGCCACCTTGTGCCTAAGGGACATATGACTCCTTTTATCCGATTTTCGCACAATACTTTAATAATGCGATATTTATATTACAAATATTATTTAAGAGTCATGAACACGAGGGTTAAAATGCGTAAATGATAAACAGAGCTCCCTCAGCGAACCTAAAATACACATTATTATATTTCTCGTAAAAAGTTTGCTTAATACTGCCGTCTATATATATGTCTTCTAATAAACTACACTGTTTTCTCAATTCAAGTATTCATTTGTATTAGTTTTAAGTAGAATTACTTGGTGGCGCTGTTCTAAATAATAATAACTTTAATTCCGTATTAAAACTAGTACAACCTTTATACGCAACAACGGTGCACTCGAAATACTTTTATATTAGTTCCATAAATAAATACAAGATTGCACTATTCTAGAATTAAAATTAGATATTAAAACTCAGCGTATACCTAGATTTATTTAGGTGTTTGACTTTAAAAAAATATTTTGATAACATTCTAAAGCAACATCGGTAACAACACAAGAATTATTAGAGAGATTTTAACGTCTCTGATTAACTTGACTGTCAATAATGTCTAACTACCCAATAATAATATTATTCCAGTGACGCAGGCAGATAGCATCTGTATCTTTCATCATTTTGTTTTTTATAGACAAGTAGGTGATCGGCCTTTTGTGCCTGACAAAATATTACATACGTTTAATTAAGCCAGCCCATTTCTCACCATGTTTATTTTCACTGTTCAAGCAAATAATTTAAATACATTTGAACCCAAAACGTCAGGCTTAAACCATCCACTAGACAAACACTGCTGTTAATCTTACCTTTTAGTTGAGATATTATGTTTTTCTCGGTTAATTTAAGATTCTTGATTCCGACGGACCAATGTTATATATTAATTTTTAAGCTATTTAATTAATCAGTACTTACACGCGGAAAACAAATCTTGTATATTTTTCCCCAATTTTATTCCAATAATTCGGTACCGAGTATTTGATAAGAGATTCATGTTAATTAACGTTAATTATATTTATAATATTTCATGTATATTGAGGAAAACTGATAATGGAAAATAAAAAGAAACAAATGTGTTATTACTTTATTAACAATTAAAATTTAGTAAACCGTTGGCTTCGAATAGACTCCGCTTAAAACAATTGTATCTGTAGTCTTTTCAATGACAAAATACAAAAAGGGCCTATAAGCGTAGAACGCCACCGCCCTCTTACCCCGTTGTACCATATCTCTATGTAAACCAACTTCATTTACCTCCATAGACACATGTTGTACGATAGCCGGAACAAACAAACTATTCCTAGGAACACCGTAGAACTCTGAAAACTTCTTCTCAAACAAATCAAACACACCCATTTTGTTAAGCGGTACATTTAGGGCGTAATTTGTGTTTATTTCGAATTTCGGTAGTTTTACGTAAACAACTGTAGGTGGCTGCATATTTAATATATTTAGTATTTGTCCATACGTGAATGTCGTCATCTTCTGAAAGACATCGTTCACCTTTGTCTTTGGCCATGGCTTTATCAACAGCATGGCATATTTACCGTCGGTTCCATACGGCAATTCTAATACTTGTGATTTCAGTGGTGTAATCTGTGCACACGCTGCATTAACTTTTTGAAACATCATATTCACTTTACCAATTTGGCGGTTGTTCGCATCATAAAAGTTTTCAACTTTGACACTCGTGAATTTGTTTCTCCAAATGTGTTGGAACCTATTTACATTCGCTAACGTTATCCCATTGGGATGAATTTCATCTATTTGAATAACTTCTGGTACTTTAACTGAAAATTCCTGTCCTTCATCAAACATAATTCTATTTGCAACTATTACAGCCGTGTCTCGCTCATTTAGATCGAGTGATATAATATTCATGCCAATAATTTTAGCTTTCTCTTCGAAATCCATATAATTTAATCTTACATTTTGGTCTATTACCATATAATTTCGGCTAAATACGGTAGTATTTCCGGAGTTTGATCCTAGAATAACGTCGCTCAAGTTTTTCAAGCCATAAATCGACTCTATACAACTCTTTGGGAGAAAGAGCGCTCGCTGCAGTTGGGTCTTCGTGTTTCCCGCGGTAAGAAATTTCACGAGACTCAACATATTCCAAACACCATAAGGAGACACCGCTGCGTGACCAGCGGTTTCACTTTGAGTAAAATATAAAAATTCAGTTGAAAAATTATTTTCCCTTTCACTAAAGCACTGACAAGTCACAAATGTTGCCAATAATAAAATAAAATTTGCCAATTTCATTGTGGTTTCGACTGGTCTAAATTCAAAACTAAACTGACGCTAAATCAATTGGTATCGCAACAGGATGTTTATTAATAAGCAAAATGTAAAACCCCAGAGAATACTGGGATTGCTCCCAGAAATGTTATCTATCTAATGGCCGCGACTTTGTTTTCTTATGATAAGGTCAGTGAGCAAAGAGTGGTATGTAATAGAACTTAATAAAAGTTTTACTGAAAAGTTCCCATAATACTAGTTAAATTGTTTTTTTATGTATTTCTAATTGAGGTTTTTGTATGTATTAATATTTAAGTTATATTTGTTAATCATTGTCATTTTTAATTAAGAGTTATCGGACATTCTGGGTTCGATCTTCGGCGATACAATAATTGTTAAAGGGGGTGAATTTTACTTAAAATTATTAAAAATAGTCTTTTCCCGGAGTTCCATTAAAGTTACGTCCCTAAATATTTGATTAAAGTTATTCCTAATAAATTAAGCACTGATAGTTATGTCGTTAATAATCTGATTTCAGTTCCGTTCAAAATGTATTGACATATTGCTAATTATCCTGGAAACTTTAAAAATAATATGCAATTTCAAAGTTGTTATTCTTGGTTTATATCCATACAAAATACCAGAAACCCCGCTAGCTAAAATGAAATTTCCTTATTATAAGATACATTTGATTTATATAGTATTGAATGCTGTTTTGGCCTTTTGGGTGTGTATTTACCGCATACAAACCCGTAATATCTCCTCGACCTACCACGTAATATCTCATAGCGTTGTAAAATATATATCTTACTACCTAACTCAATCTTTGCGACACTAGACGTCTTTTAAATTGCCAAGAGTACGAGAGAGAGATCTTAATCTTAAAATAAATGAAATCGATACAATGAGAACAGGAACTAACTGATTAACTGAAATGTTATCTGAGTACACAATAATAACTTTATTAAAAAGGATTTTAAAAGATCTAAACTAAAATCTAATGTAGCTGTTTATTTGTTATTAAAAAAACAGGTAATTTCACAACTAGCAATAATCATTTCGAATAACATTTTGAAGTTTGAGTGGTAAGAACAAAATTATTGTAAGAATTACACGAGCTACTTTTTTACGGTTATTCAAATTAATTAAAACCACAATATAAAGTTTAATTTACCATAAGAATAATAAAAGTCGAAAAAAAAACATTTTTAATGCTTCAATGAATTTTAGCTTATCCACCTTAAAAGGCCGATCACAACAAAAAAAATACCAATTATGTACCATTTTTTTTCTATGATTTTGGTAGCTTAGAACCCTGTGGAGTTTCTAAACTTAGCCAGAAGCTATGAAAACTTCTTTTTGTATTTTTAAATCGAAGTCGAATGTTTGGACAAATCCAGCTAAAAACTTAACTTCTAACTTTAAAACCTTTTTTGAGTAGCTTTAACTAATTTTAGGAAGCTGAGATTTTTTTTATTTGAACAACATTAACACCATCATTTCACAGAAAAAAAAACTGCAAAATACCTACAACAAAAAAAGATATGTTTTTGAAACCTCGCTGGCAGAAAATATTAAAAAAACACAAAAAAAATATAACTCGAAAACTACAAAAAATCGCGGATGGGGTATTTTCGTATACCCCCAAGTGTGAGGAATCTAAAAAAAATATATTGACGTCACTAGTTGGACCAGCCTGTATATTGTTCATCTATGTAATCTGTTTTAGCTTTCTGTATTGTCTGTGTTTTGTTTTATAATATGTATGTTAGCTGTAAGATTACCTATAATTAAACAAATAATATTATAAACTAAACTTAAAAAAGGACAAGATAATCGTATTGCTAAGCGATGTCTTCCAGGCAACCATAATAGTATTTAACATAAAATATACATAATTTTACGCGCTTTTATCTTTTATATGCGCTTTAATTTGCTAATTTTCTTTACGCAAAAGTCAACAAGGGTCCCGTAGCTGATTCCACTGATTCCCTTGTTCTTGAGTAAATTTTTGAATTCCGCTGTCGACACCTTTCTCTGTATTGTGAAGTACATACATACAAAATATCTGAAGTAATATAATTTCTTTTTTTATTTCTATTGGACAATTCACACCAATTGACCTAGTCCCATGCTAAGCTGGTGAAGCTTGTGTTATGGGTACTAGGCAACGGATATACATACATATTATAGAAAGATAGACATATAATTACATATTTAAACACCCAAGACCTAAGTACAACACCAAATGTTCATCACATCGATGTTTATCTCAGCCGGGGATCGAACCCGGGACCCATGGATTCGCAGTCAGGGGTACTAACCACTAGACCAATGAGCCGTCATATAATTATAATATAATAAAAATATGCATACATTACACGGTGGACTTGATAATTGGCAGAATTAAATATGACCTTGCTGACTTTGGGAATTTACAATAATCGATAAAAGATGTAACGTTGGCTAAGCAGATGCAGAGCACAGATGGCTTATTTTTTTATGATATAGGAGGCAGACGGGCAGGAGGCTCACCTGATGTTAAGTGATACCGCCGCCCATGGACACTCGCACTGCCAGTAGGTTCGCAAGCGCGCTGCTGGCCTTTTAATAATTGGTACGCTCTTGTCTTGAATATTAAACAAAAAATAATAATTTTATGCCAAATGATTGTGGCAACTCTGTTAACTAAGTACTAACTCTTAATTTTATAATTCCTTAGTAATATTTTCACTTTAAAAAAAAAGATATCGCGTATTTTGCAAGACGCGTAACACGAATGAGCGATTAATTTATGTATCTTTTTATTAAAAATGTAAGAAATAGAAAATGTCTCTGGACAAGATGGCAGAGTATTATTATTAAAAAAAATACACCATTTTTTTAAAACAGTACATAAGTGTAAGTTGAAGCCGCCCAAGGACAGACACTGCGACGCTCTCACTATTTAGGAATCAGTTTGCTCTATTACCCTAGTTTAGGTTCGGATATAACAAAACCTGTGATAACACGGAACTAGCCTTATAATTTTCACGTTATCGGTCAAAATCCCAGTCATGAATAAAAATAGATAAAAAAACTGTTTACATAGCATAATATTTTTATTCGAAAACCCCGATCGATAATAGTTTGTTTACAAATTGATAAACGTTTAATAATGAGTATATCATTTTAATATTGTTAACTGACTTCAATAAATCCGAAGGCAATCTTTTGATTTTAATTATAAGTTTGGTTTGGTTTATTAGGTATAAGATTTATTAGCCTATATCGATGGTTTAGTTGCATACGATACGTACGACTTGACTTTCATATATGTGCCTAATATTATTATCCTGTATGTAAACAAATGAAGTATCGTTTAATACATTTAATTCTTTTGGTAATATACAAATGAATTGATACTTTTTAGTGAAAATATCGAGACATTTCACATTTGTTTTAGCAACAGCTTGACAATCGATGAACCACTAACAGTGCGGATATCTGAGAATTGAATAGTATTATGAGTACTTGTGTGCACAGGTGCTAATTAAAGATTTAAGTTGGCATCTGGTAGTTAGTACCAGTGTACAAGGATCCTATGATAACCAGAAAAACACGGTACGGATATAAATATCCTATATCATAGCTTTGAAGGTACCGTCTTTCGGAAGCCCTTCACGGGTAAAGGCCTCCTCCAGCTTTTGGGAGCGTTCAAGTATTACGTCACACAATTTTTGGAGATTATTGACCCCCCCATGTAACGCGCCGTAACTTTTATCTGTACCTAAGTACAGTACTGTACCCAAGTATAGTAAAACGTTTCGTGACCACCTAGTGACTCTTTATACCTAAAATTTACCATTATGTGGTGTAAAGTACTGGAAAGTCGAAAATAATATTAATTACGCGTAATCCAATACCCGCCCCGTATCGTAACGTTTTACTAATGGACCCCAAAATTCGTTACGTAATGCTTGAACGCTCCCTTTTCCAACTACTTGCTATCGCTTATATATTTTCATATTTTTTTTTGGTATAAGTCTATTTTTATTGCAATACCTAATGTATACAAAATAGACACAAAATTATGTCTATTTCAGATGTGTCGCAACAACAATTTAAAATCCCTTTGTCTGAAGCAAAGCTAACGTAGCTTTACGATCGATTCAACTACGCAAATACTCCGGAATTGTTTGTAGACTTGTATAAACATTGGCATACGGGATGCGAGACGCCCTAGATTTGGTAACGCTAGTCTTAGGGTTGTCACTGAAACTATTTTATAAATAAATCAAAGTGCAACTTTCTTCAGCTGTGATACTTTTTGACATTCAACATCTTTTGTCTTCCGTCACCGTGACCACGCACGCTGTAAAGCACGCGAAACATCGGAAAATTTTAAAATTATGCAAAATAGTTGTAAATATATATTTATACATAACTTCAACCAGTGTTTTCTTTAACATTACAAACATACATACAATAACACAAATATTTCGTCTTTATAATATTAGTATAGATTATTCAAGAAGTGGCTATGCCAGTCCTCTCGCGATTTTTCTTATCAAAATATTTTACTCAAACAGGTTGAAAAAATATAATCGAAATAGTATCGACACTTTCTCTGAGCTGTCCAGGGAATCCTGAACATCTGCAAATAAATAAAAATAGTACAGCATTAATGATTCCAAAGTTAAACAGATGGAATGCCCTTTATAAATACCGTGCATGTACCTCTCAACTCTTGACATGTCAAACATAAAACGACTTTCGCGGGTATAAAAATACCTAACCCTTGAAGATACTCGTTCCAATTAGTCACGGTTGACAACCCTACGAGTGCTTTCACATGAATTTGACGATACAAATTGGACCATCGTGCATCGCTGCACTTGAGGAAATATGATTTTATGATTATACTTATTACTTACCTTTGTGCTTTGAACTTTCATTTTGTTGTCGTTATTAAATTCTACCTAATTTTTTTTGTATTAAGATTATATTTACATCGGGATGTTTATGATAATTCCAAAATTTAAACCTAAATAATTTGCTAAACTACACAAAAGTTACTTTTTTTATAGAACAAATAACAAAAGGGGGCAAACGGGCAGGAGGCTCACCTGATGTTAAGTGATACCGCTGCCCATGGACACTCTCAATGCCAGAGGGCTCGCGAGTGCGTTGCCGGCCTATTTTAGAATTGGCACGCTCTTTTCTTGAAGGACCCTAAGTCGAATTGGTTCGGAAATACTTCAGTGGTCAGCTTTTTCCACACAGTATCATATAGACTTTGGTAAATAAAATAACTAACATTGCTACATTTTTTTAATAATAATACCAAGTTATTATTATTAAAAAAAACCTATGTGAAACAATACATTATTTAAATGATTTTTAGTAGTAGTTATCGTTAACATTGTTTACAAAAAATCTAATAATAATTAGGTTCTGTCTGTGATAAAGGGTGTCCAGCCCAAAATGAATTCTAATACAACGTACAAAAATACATACAACCCCTAATTTTCATCCCTCAACGATCAACCCTTACTTTTATATTATATAGTTATTTTATTGAAATAAAAAAATGTTTCCTAGAAATAATACACATGCCAAAACAAACGTTTGCCGGGTTAGGTAGTATAATAACTTTTCAACATTATTAACCTACGGTGCTAGGTGATACAATTCGTACTAATATTATCAGAAACGGATATTGCCCACGTTCTCGGATGCCTAAAAAGATCATCACTCTTTTCCAATTCCAACAATATCACATTCAGGTCAAACTGATAATCCCAATTTTTGATATCGCTTAAATAGTCATTCTATGACGTAGATAGCTTTGTGCTATACATATTTTACAACCAATTTATATGTAAATCCTTTCTCATTACTGACTAATTTTATATTTTTTATCTAAAATAATAATAATAATCGATTTTTATTATGTTGTCGATTCAAAACCCTTAATACGTCCTTTAATTTGAGGGAAGAAATTACCGTATCGACGGGATGAACATCAATGTTTGACAGTTACGAATCACTTTGTTTTGTATAATAACATAATATGTCAATTAGGTACTTAAACGTCTGTATAAAAAGAAGAAATTACTCCACTATATGTATATGTGCTATAAAATTGAAATGAACGATTTAAATTTAATTCAGTCCTTCAAGAAAAGAGGGTTGCGATTCTTAAAAAGCCGGCAACCCACTTATGAGCCTTCTGGCATATTGCGTGCGTCCACGGTAGCCGTTATCAACAACAGATGAGCCTCCTGCTAGCCTCTTTTTCTATAAAAAAGGATAAATTCGCTTTCATATACAAACTTGTTTGCAATACAAAATTGTCTTACTAAGTTAAATTCGATGGCGGTTGTTGTAGAGATATAAGTATGCATCATGAAAAACACAGAAATAAAAATAAATGTCAAATCAAAGCTGTATAACACTTGCATACTTCCAGTATTAACATACGGCTGCCAAACTTGGGCACTCACTAAAATGCAAACCAGGCAACTGAAGACATGCCAGACGGCGATGGAAAGAAGCATGCTAAATATCAGGAAGTCCGATAGAATCAATAATAAAATCATAAGAAGATTGAAGACGTCACAACGAGGATACGAAGATTGAAATGGAAATGGACTGGTCACATAATAAGAGGTATAGAAAAATGGAACAAAAATATCATATATTGGTACCCAAGAAATAAGAATCCGTAAATGGGAAAATTTGGACCAGGAAAGGTCAGAACAGAGCAGAGTGGAAAGAAATGGAGGAGGCCTTTGCCAAAGTTGGGCAAACAGATGGGTTGTCAGTATCACCGACTCACTAGTGATAATAGTTTAAGTTTAAAATTATGTAAAAGCCTTTATTCTATCTGAATAAAGGCTTTTATTAATTAGTATGCAGCAGGTAACAACTTGATTCCTTTAAAATAATGAGCTTATAACTAACATAAAATTATGGGTTGGGGGTTTTGTTGCGACGCTGGATTAACTAACTAACTTGGCTTATTTAAGGGTTCTTAAATCTAAGTAACACTTCAATGTAGTCGACCTATTGGACATTGTCGGAAACGAGTTGTTATATTACAATTTATGAGTGTTAAAAATTTTTTATGCCTATTTCACCATGCCTCCTGCTGTTTTTTTTTTAATTTATGTTATTATTATTATTAATAATATTACTTGATATGTCACGTGGAACATGAAATGACTGCAGCTCCTTAAAAAGAGTGGCGGATAGTTTATTGCCAGTTCTTCTCTCCCGTTCTACGCCCTTGAGAACTGGCAGTAAATGTAAAATTAGAAGCATTAATATGTATTTCTTTACTGACGAGTCATAAGTGTACATTATGTTACCTATAATATGATTTAATGATTTTTTCTTTACTTTGAGTGTGCGACGATTGCTTTTAAAATATATATGTAAGTTAATTAATGTTAGATTACTATAGCGTGCCTATTAAACACTCAATCTAAAACGTTTTAAACAAGATTACTAAGAATTCGTTGCACGAATTTCAGTTGCTTTTAATTATGAATTCCGTCAATATTGGTAGTGCACTCAACGTGCAACTCTTTCAGATGCATTTACATTTTAGTATTTTTCCGGGTTGTTTTCGTCCTAAAACTAGATTGCATATTTCGTGGTACTTGGGAAATGTAAGCTGGATTTATTTTAGCTTTAATTTACTTTTTTAGCTGTGGTAATTAAAATGGAACGTAATTTATAAATGTATTTAGTATATTGTTTATGTATGCAATTAATGGCTGTATTTATTCTCGTACTATTACATACTGAATTCAACGACAACCAGTCACTCTCCGAGCGGCTTGACCCTTGGCGTTGCGTAGAGATGTGGGGTCTCTCTGCATCTTCTACCGCTTTTACTATGGAGAGTGTTCAGAGGAGTTGTTCCGACTAATACCTGCAGCTGAGTTTCATCATCGGACGTCATACGAAATACCACCCGCATCATCTCGACGTCCTCCAAGAAAAGAGCGTCCCAATACCTAAAAGGCTGGAAACACACTTGCGAGTCTTCTGGCAATGTCCATAGGCGGCGGTATTACTTAACACCACGTTTGTCCTCTGTTATACAAAAAAAAAATGTCTCTAACTGTTGGCCTACTGTTTCTGTATCTATTTTTTAGTTATTTTTAAGCCAAGTTAGCGATCAGCCTTCTATGCCCAACACTCGTTTGGTTCAAATTATGCTGGTTTCTCACGAACAAACGTACAAAGAAAAACATTGATTTCAAATTGAATATTTCGGCTGTGGATTTCTGAGCGTGCATTTCTGTTAAAAAGGATGCTTCAAAATTAGACACTGTGCTGACACGTGGTCGGTTTGAGGCTTATTTATGAAAACTAAAACGTCCAATTGCACTCATAGTTCAAGTAAAATAGTGTTACGCTGCGATGAGAAGAGAGATTGTAGCGACAGATACAATCTGCGCGTACGATGACCTCATACCCTGAATCGCAAGTTAATTCCGACCGCTATTTATTTATACTTTACATAAACATACATATAAAAAAAAATCAGGTTACATTAGTTATAAGGCAACGGGCGGCCTTGTCGCTAAGCGATTTCTTCCAGGCAACCCTAATGTGGAACAATAAAAAAGAAACACCTACACTTCGATAGATTACAATCTACCGAATAATAATACGTTAATTGTAAGCAGTACGTTGAGGTTCACAATCTTTCGACAGTTCACAATCTCGCGAGATAGATTACAATCTAACGATGTTTACAATTTTTTTTAAATTTTTTACGGCAGAAAAAATATTAAACCTTAGCTACTGGGGCCGGCCAGTCACTCACGAAATTTATGACATTTTCCTATAATATTTTTTTTAAATTTATAATAATGAATATTTTTTAAAGGTATTGTATTGAAAAAAATTGCAAGGAAACAAGGGACCCCACAATTATTATCGTAAAGGGATTCTGGAGTACGTTTACTACGACTAATTTAGTTAAGTGATTCCAAAAATAATTTTCACTTATCGCTGCGAAAAGAAAACCAACATTACGAGGTGTTCCCAGGCGGTCACCCATCCAAGTACTGACCTCACCCGATGTTGCTTAACTTCGGTGATCGGACGAGAACCGATGTATTTCAATAGCAAATAGCAAAAAAGTGTCGTGACAACTTTTCGTAAGAATTTTTTCCGTCTAGCCCGTCACAACGCGCGATAAGGAACTTCGTTCCAAAAGAGAAAGTACAATACTTTTCGGTGTCAGAACTTTAACAAAGGCGTCTAAACACATTTACTCCTAGACTTATCGATAACTGATAGTAGATCTTAAGTCTCATCATATTCATTGAACCAATTTATGCCTACGCACAGATCACAAGGCGAGTGTAACCCAAATCCATGCATTTTGGGAAATGGACCCACCGGACATGTAACATGCTTCAATCACAGCACACTCCGGAGGGCTGTATTTACTTTGAACAGAGTGGGTATGGGTCCATTGAAGTACGAAGAATCGTGTCGTTTGCTATTTTGTGTAACGTAATTATCTGTCAGGCGAAAGTTGAAAGAATGATTTAGAGAAATGCCATCATAAATATAACTTGATACCAATTGATATCAGACGAGCTGTCTTTATTAATGTATTAAAAAGGCTTCTTTTTATTTTTAAGCTATTCCGAATTATATATATTTTTAAGACCGAATCCAGCGCGACAGAACCTTGCGCGTTAGAGCGGGACAGAACGCATACTGCGTATTCACATCTCGCTGACGAGATCGGTGCAGCCGGTGCGCGTTAGAGTGAGACAGACTATATAGGCGAGTTAGTCTGAGTCTGGTAGAGTGGTAGATTGAATTAATTTATTAAAGAAAAAAAAATACTGCATAAATAAATAATTATAATTGCATAAGTTGAAAAAAAATTATGCAATAGCTTTACCGCGGCAGTCCCCGAGTGCCACACGTTTTTTTTTCTGCCTCGTAATTAGCGACTCAGTTAACCTTTTGATTGGCATTCAGATTTTTGTTTATACATATTTTTAATTATTATTATTTTTATTTTTTCTTTACATTTTACATTATTTTACTTTAGTTATAGTTACGTGTTATTTTGAGTTTTTTTTAATTCTTTATGCACTTCTTGTACTTTAGTTTCTGTAGGGGTTTCTTTTTTATTGTTCCACATTAGGGTTGCCTGGAAGAATTCGCTTGTTAGCGATAAGGCCGCCCGTTGCCTTATAACCTGCTTTTTAATTTAAGTTTTATATGCATGTTTTTGTGTAAGGTAATAAAGTATAAATAATTAAATAACTTGTTAAAAATAAACAATTCTCCCAACGCAGTTCTTCTACCGTTTACGTTTGTTGATGACTTGGTATTACATGGATCCCACAACAGTCGGGTAATGTATTCAGTTCCTACTTAAGGACCTTCAATCCTACCCAATACTACTTAGGGTCCATCAAGAAAAGAGCATATTAATTATTAAAAGGCCAGCAACGCACTTGCAAGCCCTCTGGTATTGAAAGTGTCCATGGGCGGCACTTAACAGCAGGTGTGCCTCCTGCCTGTCTCCCCCTGTTCTATAAAAAAAACAGTTAACTATAATGTTTAAACTAAAAATATACAGAAGATAATTAATATACTTGACTTACATAACCAATAGTAGTTACACAGTTGAGTGAACATAAATAATGTTAATTACATTAGTAATTGCCGTGTGCCAATGGATCAACGCACTCCCCATACAGTGCTGAGTCAACATAATGGATGAGCGTTGCATTTGGCTAGCATCCAAATTTACTAGATCTAGGTATATAAAGCAGGTTACATAATAGGCATTGTGTTAGCTTCGTTTGAAATGCTAACATATTTGCTCTTGCGAACGGCGCGCTCGAGATTTTAACTATTTTAGCTGTAATAGGGTTTAGACTTTTAATTAGTCTATTAAAATTGCTAATTTAGGAATATTTCAATACCTTTTAAATGTCGTTGTTTGAACGCGGATTTGGTTTATTTTAGTAGACGTCGTGATATTTTTACACACGAAGTAGAAATATAGCTTTTAAATTTTTAGTAGTCTTGTCTGAAGTAACGAAAAAATTAATATCAAACCAATTTTTTTTTCAAATAGCGGTTACAAGAAATTGTCATGTGTTACACAATAGAAGAGAGAAGAGAAGAGAAAGAGAGAGAAGCCACGAGACAATCTGTGACTTCGAATCACTACGATGACGTGAACCGCACTATTGAAGTTATTCCACCCGCTAAGAATAGATGTATACAACCTTTCGACTATAGCTACCGCCGCCTTCGGGCCAGTTAGACGCGTCGAATATCCTCCCTGTAGGTTGGAGAAACAGTACACCATCCTTGCTCCAAATATTAAACTTCAGTTTTCGTGTGTCTATATTGGAAACAGCAGGAACAGTGTTGGCCCAGTGGCTTCAGCGTGCGACTCTCATCCCTGAGGTCGTAGGTTCGATCCCCGGCTGTGCACCAATGGACTTTCTTTCTATGTGCGCATTTAACATTCGGTTGAACGGTGAAGGAAAACATCGTGAGGAAACCGACATGTCTTAGACCCAAAAAGTCGACGGCGTGTGTCAGGCCCTGGAGACTGATTGCGTACTTGCCTCTTAGATTTAAAAATGATCATGAAACAGATTTAGAAATCTGAAGCCCAGACGTAAAGAGGTTGCGCCACTGATTTATTTTATGTTGGAAACAGAGGCAATTAGTTCGCTATTTTTCATATTTGATGTTTGTGTAGTTGACTAAATACTTTACAGTCAAAGTCTCTTATAATGTTCGCTAGAAAATTTAATATATAAATTTTACGATATTTATTACGAAGATAATTAGGATCGTGAACTCTATTTATCGCAATCGGCAACCCTAATAAAAGTCATTAATAGATAACTAGTACGTATGCTCGTAAATAATGCGAGCATTCAAACATCGATTAATCGACAATACCCTGAGTAATTGCGGTATTAATATTATCTAAACATTACCATATATGCTATTCATGAATTGGTTGACTTTTTGGTTTAATTCGTAATATTTCTATGGATGTACACATTTATTTATTGTTAAAAAGCTGCAGTCTTTGTTCTTAAAGCTTTTACGCATTTGTAATCATAATTAATTTTGGTCGTATTGTGTTTATGGTCAGAAAATTAACATGTCTATCCTTTTTAAATGCAGGTTGTGTAATTCAGCGTTTTTTCGCATGAAGATTCAACCGTCGTGCACCCATACTTAGCTGGTCTTCCGCTTTAGCCGGCACCCTTCTCAGCCCTGTGTTCCTTGTTTCAATTTATATGTTTCTAGTTGCTTAAATTAAATTAATTGTATAAATGTATAATAATTGTTTTAACTCATGTCATGTAATTAAAAATTTTTTTCTTCAACAAATTCCTTTTTAATGAAGGTTAAAAATCGTTCTTCCGAGTATTAGGGTAAAAGAGTCAAGATGCAATTCTTTTTCTCTCAAGTGTTCGATTAATATACCGAAGTGGTCAGCAAAGACTTGGGATGCTTCTATCTTAATCCATTTGACAGCCATCATTTTATTTATATACATATTTTTATATAACCTCAAAAAAGTTACCCCTTTTTGCAAGTAGGACAAAAAGCGAGGCCACGATTCGCAAGCCGGATCGTAACTTTGCAATAAATTCCAAAGTACCCTCGTTTTTCTCTCAACATTAAGTACAGACATTATCGTTTTGCTACAAATTCCACTGTTTTATTATTGTTGTAAAGTCGAAAATTTATATTTATGGATGTTTGTTATTTTAGCCAAGTTTATGAGTAGACATAATATGAACATTTTGTGTCAAATTTAAATTATTTCATTGGTCACATTGTATTATTATTACATTTTAATTTAGGTACAAAACAAAATGTATGTATTAACAAATAATTACCATGAACCCCTTGTAGAATATTTATGTTAATATTGGTGTGTCTATGCGTACGTATGTGTTTGTGGGTGTATGCGTGTTTTTGACAATTGACTTAATAAATTTATTTTGTATATCATAAAAAGCATTTGTTCCATTAAAAATGTCAAATTTAGAAATTAGAAGTGTAATTCCTCCTTGGCGTATTTTTGACGTTGATTGAAAAAATACTTTTTTTTCACCAGCAATTTCATTTCTACTATTTGAAATTCCGTAACTAAATTGTGTCCGAAGTAGACATATTTATGCGTTCTAACTCATCAGTTGCGTTTAATTAGGGGTTCACTCAATGGTCGATGTTTAGGTCAAATACTTGCAGATTTTTTGTGAGCAAAGATTTAAAGCTTAAGTAGCGGAAAGTTTCTTGACAGTTCCTTCGTTCTACGCCCTTGATTTGGGAACTGCTAGTAAATGTAAAATTAGACGTTCAATTTTTTTGCAGCATCTTGAAGTTCAATGACCAGCTTATCTCAACAAATCAGATCTTCTCACGTCTACTCAAGAGAACGCTCTGATTGCGTTGCGTTGTTCATATTACTTTTTTTCTTACCTTGAATTCGCCACTTTATATGGTTAAATATTAGACCTTTTTTCTATAAGGCATTTTCTATTATAACAAAACCCTTACTAATATGAATAATTATATAAAAACATTTTGATTTCATACTTCTTCTTGATGTGCTTTTTTATTATATAGAATAGACAGAAGAGAGTTGTTTTTTTAATTATTTGCATATACTATATCTAGTTTTCGTATAAGGGCCGTAATGCTAACTTCAGAAACTGATAGATTCGTTAATGTAATTTGTATATAGTTGTCCCAATATTATGAAATTTTGGATAGCGGGGTACAAAAACGAAGCCGAGTATTAGAGTGCGGGATCGAATTAATCCCGTAATTTTTATCACATATAATCTATTATATTAGACTTAAAACTAAGTAAAAAAATAAAGCTGGTGCTTTTATAAAACAAAATAGAAATTAAAATTAAAAATTAAAATTAAAAATTAAAAAAAATATATTTGATTGTTATGTTTAGGTTTATATAAATAAATTTGGCCTGTGCTATAATTTAATTCACAAAAAAGTATAAAATATACAATATAAACAATCGCTGTTATTTTAATCTCTTAGTTTTTTCATATTGCAATCATTTTCTTTCTTTCAAGCGTTATACAGTGTATTCGCGTAGAAAATTATGCGAGTTATCAATAGAAGGTTAAAATATATTATATTCTTTGAAAACAAATATTTAAAACACTTGGTTTGTAACAATAAATAAAACTATACAATAATTAAACTGTTTTAATATTAATCTGAAATCCAGTTCTTGCGTTGCCCTTGACAGATATTCTGGAATACAAAAAAATTATAGTTAATATTTTGTTAATTTTTGTTACTGGGTTATTCTTGTTTTAAGAATTGGTTCGGAAATACTTCAGTGGGCATATAAATAAATACATTTAGGTTGATATTATTTTCTACTTAGTATTATTATTATTTTTTTCTTTGCTACTGAGGCGCAAACTAGCTGCTGTGGTCTCTGGCAGAATGACCAGTGCTGTTGAACTTTTTGCTCCTCAGCATAATGCTGAGCCAGGGCCAATTACAACCACAGTACACACACATTGCACACTTGAAGCGAATGGCAAAGGGGAATTTTTAATTTTTATTGTTTTTGATATGTCTTATTTTATTTTTTCTTTGAGTATTGTTATTTTGTGTGTTTATGTGTGTGTGTTTTCGTATGTAATAAATGTTATGTCTATGTCTATCTATGTCCATGATATTGATGATGGTATAAATAATGCATTGTAGTAAATAGTGTATTGTGAAAACTTGCGTGAAGAGCTTACTATAGTAATGATCAAATTAAAGCCGGAATTACATTACGAAATTAGTGGCATTAAATTAATTTCGTGACATTATTTTTACAACTGGTTAAGTTTATAGAGAAGCCTCTCTTTAGCTACATTGCATATAGAAAAATAAAGCTTTGATGCTGATGGGTGCCATGGTTACAGCGATACTAAGGATTTACCGACACTAAAACACATATCGAAACTACTTTCGTGAAACTGATGTAATGTCACTAAGTTCGTAATGTTATTCCGGCTTAAAGACATCATGTACTGTATGTCTATGTGAAATTAATACACACTCGTGCAGTGAAGGAAAACATAGTTAGGAAACCTGCATGCCATAGACACAAAACGTTGACGGCGTGTGTGAACACAAAACTGACCCAGAAATCTGAGTACTAGACCATTAAATGTTGTAGCGCCACTGAACTTTTTATAAATAAAGTGAGCGACCGGTCAGCGACCCTCAAGTAGTGTTGCCCAAATGCAAGACCAAGACGAGACTTAGGCCAGTCTTGGTATTGGTCTCGCGTCAATACACCTGGTCTTGATCTTGGTATTGGTATTGCGCTCTCTGTCTTGGTCTTGGTCTTGATCTTGCAGCAAGAGTCTCGCAAGTCTCGCAAGACTTGCAAATACCTATTAGCCTATTGCTATTTATTGAACACGTTAGTTTAGATTTTAGATTATGATTCGCACTGTAAGAGGTACGAATAATATTTTAATCAACAATCTAGCACTAGCCTACAAATTGCAAAAAAAAAAATTGAGTTTGGCGGGCTATCCTATGCTACCTATGCGGCTAAAATAAGGAAGTGCGTGTGTGTTGAGATTAGCAGATTTCATTACAGTGTGCGTAGGTACATTTTTTAGGCAATTTGTCGTACTCGTGACTGGCGCGCTTTGCTACGTAGGTACAGTCATTGAAGTATGTGTAAGTAAGAAACGATGTAGGTACCTACTTCAACAAAATTGTATTCTTTAGAAAAATAACGACGATTATTTTTATTTATTTAGTAAATCATCGCTGAAGACAATAGTCGCTACTAGAGTAGGTACGATAGAAGTTGATAAATCGACACTGCAAATCTCGATTTTTGGAAGTGTGTGATTTTAAAACAAAATGCGTAAAGCAATATGACGTCGCTCATATTTGGAGCTTTTCCACGTTTCAAGTTTGTTTAAATCACCCACTTCCAATTTCGCAGTGCAATGTCCTTTAAAAAAAGGTATAATAGGTAATAATAATAATATAAACTAGGTATATTTTTATTACTTACAATTTTTTTTTATAATATCTACCTATCCAAGTTACGACTACAATCTTCCTTGCAAGGACAACATAATCTATTTGTGTCCGTTCTGAGCACCCGGAAACTTATTTTATTCTTTGGGACATGGGCAGTGGCGGCGACCTTTGACATGAAAGCGACGGCGGTTACACAAAGTCTAGGAGCGGACTAAATTTTTACCTATTT
This sequence comes from Pieris macdunnoughi, assembly GCA_905332375.1. Taxonomy (NCBI): domain Eukaryota; kingdom Metazoa; phylum Arthropoda; class Insecta; order Lepidoptera; family Pieridae; genus Pieris; species Pieris macdunnoughi. Next base: position 1,109,958 of record CAJOBZ010000067.1, on the reverse strand, counting down.
TGGTAGGGTTGTCAATGTTGGCATTAGCACAGAAAAATAAAATTAAGTAAACACAACGTTTATCAACTTTTTAATAACTAGGTAACCACGATAGAATATTTTTTCTACTAATTTACTAAGTATAATATATTTTCCTAAGTCTGAATATATTTTTCAATAATTTGTTGTGTAATTGAATGGTAAACTCTATATATTACTTAATAGCTTTTTTTTTAAAAAAACTTATGGAAAGCACTGACATGGCATAAACACGTCTTTTCAATTATGCTGCTCACATTTTAGTACCTAGGTATATCACTCACTATCTATCATTTACCGATATTAACAATGATTATTTCGAAATCAAAATATTCGCAATTCAATAGATGCAATACCTACTTAGTTATTAATTATCATCTCGCCCGACAGCTTTAAACGCTGTAGTTTTCGAATTCAAGCCAGTGTGAGAATGTATTTAAATACAAGAAACTCAGAGCATTCAATTTATACCTACCTACTGCTGAGACATCTTCAAGGTCATTTAATTTTATCCTCCTGTACCAACCCTACCAAAATAGGTAACAATTTTGTGTGCCTCTGTCCGGACTCTTTGTCGGCGAATGCGGCGCTCAAACAGTGTCAAATGCTGTGATACACTCGTTGCAAACCGCGGCCTCTTTGTCGGTAAATTATCAAATAAGTAGGTATAGAATACACCGACCGACCAACAGTTTATTCGCAGAACGTCACATTTTCCCAATCAACCTTGAACCTTAATTCTTTAGCGATAAAGTTGTAAATCTGTTAAAGAAATTTGACAGATTGTAGTAGCTTGATGTGCTGGCGTCTGTACCATAATATTGGCTGCCGTAGAAACTGTTACTAGACCTACTCGACTCGCAGTTAGTTTTAAATTTTGCTAAATAGAAGAATAATATAAACTTTGAAACATAAGTAGGTACCTACATAATGTTTATATAATTTTGTTGGCTATAATTTTAAGCACATACCAATCTACGAGTTCAAACGTTAGATGATAGATCTGCACATTAGACATAAACAAGCATAATACATTATTATAGGTTAGTTGATACCTACAAGGTATAATCTTTGCTAGAAAGTTATTCTGGGTAAATTTTATCACATGGGATGATGGTAACAGATTTGTGAGTATTAACACGCTACCTACTTAATAAATTGTTGAAATATAATAAGTACTTACCTACCTAATCAATACAATACCTTTCAGGGTTCTTTCAGACGAGCGGCACGTTTAGTGTTATGACGATACCAAGGGTTTTGATACTGGGGAACGTCTCTCAAAATCGGAAATGAAACCAAATACCTACTTAATAACGCCCAAATCTCAGTTTGTCTTAACTGCAAGACGCAAGAGTCTTGCAGGCTTAAGTATTGTCTTGCTCAAGTCTTGCAGGCTTCAGTCTTGGTCTTGGTATTGCTAAAATAAGGCGATCTTGGTATTGGTCTTGGTCTTGCGAAAATGCAAGAACAAGACCAAGACTGCAAGACCAAGACCGATTTTGGGCAACACTACCCTCAAGCAAAAAAGCAACCGCGTTATTATATACATGCATGATAATGCAAACAAAATATTTTATATTTGTTATATTTTTGCATATACATCACTCAAAATTAAATAGAAATCTTACCCCATTTCTTATTTTAATTAACGCTGATTATTTCTTGAAACTTTCTTTAAATAAACAGGCTTCACAGATTCAAAATTTTTCTCAAAATATATTTCTTCAAGATCGTGTGGCTGATAGTTTGTTCTGAGAAAACGACTGTGTGTACTTATTATCAGAATTGTAAAAAATAAACATGTAAAAAGCATTTTCGAATACATAGGTACGTTGTAGAGTATTGAACGATAATTGAAGTATTGAAGACATGCACCTGGGTTTTATACGTCTAAGTGTGGTTTAAGGGAATCCCCGACTAGAACAAGATATTTAAAAGTATTTTCCTTAATAACAGGTACGACATGTACACAATTAAATTGGAATAATCAATGGCGCAAATGTTTTTTTAGGCCTTAGCCTCAGATATGTATATATTTTATGATCATTTGTGAATTCCTGTGCTTGACACACGCCGTTGACTTTTTGGGGTCTAGTCGGTTTCCAGACAATCTTTTCCTCCACCATATGAGCGAATTTTAAATGCGCACATAGAAAAAAATCGGTACACAGCCGGGGATCGAACCTACGACATCATAAAATAAAATAAAATAAAATAAAATAAAATAAAATAAAATAAAATAAAATAAAATAAAATAAAATATGTTTATTATGGAACATAAGATACATGTATCACTTATTCCACGTCATTAAATTTGAAGGCATCCCTACTCATCGGCAAAGAAGACAGAGGGTGTAGGCCGAGAGAAAAAGCCGGCGTAAAAAACTCTCGGTACTCTTTTAAAACAGCAAATCATCAAACAACACTTATTTAAAACAAATATCGCAAATTGATTAGAAGTAGCCTGTCTAGCACTAGTCCCAGGCCCTTTTATCAACTAGATAATCGTTGACTTTATAGTAAGCCTTTTTACACAGCTTTTCTTTAATACATTTCTTAAATTTATTGAAAGGCAGTGATAAAAGAGCCTCTGGGATTTTATTAAAGAAGAGTATCCCTTTCCCCAAAAAAGAATTACTAACTTTAGATAGTCTAGTACGGGGAAATTGCAGCCTGCGTTTGTTCCGTGTATTAACATTGTGCGTATGTTCTATTCTAGTAAACTTATCACTATTTTTGTATACATACATAATATTTTCATAAATATATTGCGAGGGAAAGGTAAGTATATTAATTTCCTTGAATTTATCTCTAAGAGATTCCCTACATTTTAAATTATAGATTGCACGAATAGCCCTCTTCTGCAGGATGAAAATAGTTTCGACATCAGCAGCATGACCCCATAATAATAAGCCATAAGTCATTAAGCTATGAAAGTAACTAAAATAAACAAGTCTAGCTGTATCGACATCAGTTAGTGAGCGAATTTTTTTAACCGCGTAGGCTGCAGAACTAAGTCTCTTCGCCAATCCGTTAATATCAGGGGACCACTGAAGTTTTGAATCCATGGTGATTCCGAGAAATCCATCAGGGATGAGAGTCGCACGCTGAAGCCACTTGGGCAACACTGCTCAATGTAGACATGTACATAATACTCCGTTTTAAAATAAGTTGTAAATAGTATTTGGAATATTATATAGGTATATTTAATTATGTATGAAAAGTGTGAACAAACCTATACACATCTCCATTTTCGTTTTAATAGCGTTGCTAAGCAACGATACATTTTTGTTTTTATAATATTCTAAATTTAAATGAGTGAGTATTTTTGTATCTGTTACAACTATGGTATAATGTATTATACTGTTTTATACTTAAATTTTGTTCACACAAAAATATATTTGCAGAAATCAATTTATGCAAATATCTTTTATCATATATTATTTATATTGTCCGTTATGTTAATAAGAATTCTGTAACAAAAATATGTGAAGTCCTGAATGTGCAAATGCGTTGTACTTACTTTCACTGATTATATTATAAAACTCATCTGATAAATAATAGTAAACCTCAAAATACATAACCTCTAAATAAAAAAACGACGGGTTGCACTCCGGGAGTGCCGGCAGAATTGAAAACTTTATTTAACTAATATTATCGTTGTGCATTTTTGATATTTTTTCGAATGGTTAGGGAATAATTTTGCACGAATTGCTTCAATTATCAGTATAAAAGTACTATCATTTATATGGTAGAATACAATATTTACACAAACATGACAATTTATATCACATTAAATACGCCGCGCCAGCTGTCTACTCTCCATTCGTCTTACAAAACCTACACAAAATAATTGAAATTAGTATTATATAATTGAACTAGTGGACCCCACAGACGTTGTCCTGCATGACATTTAAAGCGATTAGGATATTAAGCAAGGTATGAAAGTACCGACTGCAGTGCCATCTGCCGGGCTGATTTGTGAATCTAAACCATTCCCAGATCCCCTTGAACACACACAAAAAATTTCATCAAAATCGGTCCAGTCGTTTGAGAGGAGTTCAGTCACATACACACGCACAGAAGAAATATATATATTAAGATTGGGAAAATTCACAATTTTTTAAGTTGCCATTTTTTATTTGCGTCAGTCTGACCAAATCGTTAATAATAAAGCTTTAGACGTTTCGCAAAATTAAACCTTGATGTATTGACTTAAGGTCCTATTCCACTTGCATCAATGTATCTGAGGAAAGAGACAACTAAATTAAAACCGTAACTATATAGCACGAAGATTCATAATCCTTTAAAATAACATCCGTCTTACGAATTTGTCCTGACGCGAGTTTAACATTTTTTACCCATTCCAAAAAGTGTACAACGCCACTAAAGAAGTTTTCACTTCAAAAATCAGTGGCGCTACAACTTTTTTGGGTCTGGGCCTCTGATTTCTGAATCTGTTTCATGATCATTTCTTATTCTAATAGGCAATCAGGTGATCAGCCTCCTGTGCGTGACACTTGCCGTCCACTTTTTGGGACTAAGGTAAGCCTGTTTCCTCACGATGTTTTCCTTCCCCATTCGAGCGAATGTTAAATGCGCACATAGAAAGAAAGTCTATTGGTGCACACCCGGGGATCGAACCTACGACCTCAGGGATGAGCGTCGCACGCTGAAGCCACTAGGCCAACACTGCTCTGTAATTAAACATATGTGACGATTAAATTCTAAACCTCTATCTATATTGTCTCCTATTCACAGGTGGACCAACATGTCTATATGAAGGTTTATAGTTACGGAAAATATTAATAGTCTATCAAAGTTGATTTTAATCACAATTTTGCCGCAGACCAAAGCGTACCGTATATACCTAGTCATACTAAGTAGCTTTAAGCTCTGACGGGAGATAAATTACTCTTCGGTGGCCGTACTACGTGTTTACGAATCATGCACCACTGGGTTACAAAATTATAAAAAAAGGTGTGTGTACTGTACACGCGTTAGAAGTTATACTTCTTTGGCGTAACAAGATAAAAATCTTTTCAAAAATTATATGTTTCGCCACGTAGTATTCTACGTGTGTAGAAAAAACGACACTAACAATAGAAAGAAATTATTCTCATCATTTTTCCCTAACGTGCCAAAAGAATTATAACTTCAAAAACACTAAAATATTGATTATAGCTAACTTCAGGATGTCGGTTTTTTGTGACGGTGTGCGCGCGTATCGTCAACATTTACTCTCATCATTTTTACCTATTAACGCGCCAAAAGAAGTATAACTTATTAGCTACCTCGGACAAAGAATTAGTCTAGCTATTCAAAGGGGGAACGCTGCCAGTATCTTCGGAACCTTGCCTAAAGGGACTCCTTTTAATAATATATTTTAAGGTTAGTTATTGTTTAATATAAAAAGCAGCTATTATTATTTTTATAATTCCGTCAAAAATAACGAATTCTATTAATGTTAACTTAATAAATGCAATCGACAGACGACACTGCAATCCTTTCCTGCAATAAAAATCCTAACGAAGCATCCGCAAAACTACAAAAATGCCTGGACAAAATAGGATTATGGTTAAAGAAGTGGAGGATACGGGCAAGCCCAGCGAAATCAGTTCATGTTACGTTCACACTAAGAAGAGAAGAGTGCTCACCGGTGACTCTGGAGGGAGCTGTTTTGCCAAAACGGACTACAGCGAAATATTTGGGCATGCACCTGGACAGACACCTGACTTGGCAAGACCATATAAAAGCCAAGAAGGAGCATGCTATTGGTAGGCTTCGTAGCATGAACTGGCTATTAGGTAGAAATGCGGCACTCAGTTTGGACAATAAACTCCTCATCTATAAAACTGTAATTAAACCAATATGGTTCTATGGGATACAGCTCTGGGGGTCAGCAAGCCGCTCTAATATCGAAATCCTGCAGCGGCTACAAAGCAAAACACTGCGAAATATGAGCGGTGCGCTGTGGTTAACACGAAATACTGAAGTCCATAAATATTTGGGAATTGCCACTGTCGAGGAAGACATTAAAAGATCAACCGTGCGATACAAAATGAGACTTCAGCAACACGTCAACCCCCTAGCTTCGGGCCTCTTGGAAACGATGGACAGTGTGTATCGGCTAAAAAGGGCGAAACTTGCCGCAGTCTGACAGTTTACAAATTACGGAGGGAATAAAAATTGTTGGATTTGCGTTCCCTAATTGCCATCATTTCCCATAAAATCTGATAAAAGCCAAGAGGCTGATTGCAGATAGATGAAGAGTTTAAAAAAAAAAAAAAAAAAAACTTAATAAATAAAAACTAATTAAAAACAATACAACACACAATACAGTCTTTACAATGTTCCTAACCTAAATAGTAATATTAATAATAATAAATATGTTTTTTTTTTTCTGTGGTTATTTGCAATCAGCCCCAAGGCTATGAGCGAATTTTTTCTGTGGTGTTGTCATGTGGAGTGACTTTCCATTGGAAGCATCTACTCATCTTCTGTCTAGAGCTACTGCCGGTCTTCTAGCTCTAGAATATTGTGACGTTTTAGTCGACTCACATACTGTCTAATGGTGAGTTGGCGTGCAAGTTCATTCGGGTGACAGCATAACCGCTCTTTGTATTTAGCTGCCAGTCTCCGGATTTCCTCTTTGATAGTTCTCATTTTAAGGTGTTCGTGAACTTCGTTGTTGGTTATGTACCATGGTACTTTTGCAACTGCTCTTAGGATCTTGTTCTGTTGTCGCTGGAGTATATTTATGTTGGTATCACTTGCGCTGCCCCACAGTTGAAGGCCATATGTCCAAATGGGCTTTAGGATGATTTTATATATAAGAAGTTTGTTATCTAGAGAAAGTCTTGAGTTTCTTCCTAGCATCCAGTAAAGGCTGTTGTACTTTAGCTGTAGCTCCTGCTTTTTACATTTGATGTGGTGCCTCCACGTTAACCCACGATCAATGTGTAAGCCAAGATATCTTACATGATCAAATATGAAAAATTGAAAATAAAAACAAATTTTAAAAGTTTGGTCCCTGTGGCACCTTTAATACTGGCAGTATTTCCTGTACTTTTAATCATGTTATTGTGTTGCGTACATTTTAAAAATCTCACTATTCCGTGACTAAACGTGTCGTACTGTGAATCTCATAGTAGCGGAGACTGCATGCTTCGTAAGGCAAGTTTTTCCGTCTGCCTGTGACCTGGTTTCGAAGAATTTAATCTCGAAATTGCTTGCTTAACAGATCCGATCGGCTGGGGAAAAACATTGACTAGTTTAGAGTCGTATAACTGCATTAAGTTTGATGAAGCAGACTGCTTAAAAAAAAAGGATATTAATAATGTTTGATATTAAATGTTTTAAAGAACTAAGTTAGGAGTAAGTATTAAGTGTGACTTCATTAGCTAGGAAACGGGCTTTATGTTAATAATAGTCAATTCTCAATATTTACATTGTCACTAAGGAATAAAACTATGTATTTCTATTGATGAAAACAATAGCAAAAATTAATTTAGTAGTTCTTAAGATTGCCTAAACAACTACCTAAACACTACATAGTATAAAACAAAGTCGTTTTCTCTGTCCCTATGTATGCTTAAATCTTTAAAACTACGCAACGGAGTTTGATGGGTTTTTTTTAAATAGATAGAGTGATTAAAGAGGAAGGTTTATATGTATAATAATATCCATTAAATATGGATGGAGAAATACTGTTATTTTTATGCAGCATATGATTTAAATGAATATTTTCGAAGACATTACAAATTTAAAAATTGCGGAACGCACCGCGTCGAAGGCCGCGGTTCTCCCTATACTCTATAGCACTTTGAATTTAGTATCAGCATTGCATCCGTGCGAAGCCGGGGCGGGTCACTAGTATTATAATATAATAAATTCCTAAAATATAAAGGAAAATATATTTAAATTGACAAAATTCATTAATCTGCTTCAAAAACTTCTCTTAAAAACTCTTTACTCCAAACGAAAAAATGTTTTGACTTTAACGAAACAATCTGAAAGACCAAACCTTAACAAAAAAGTTCCATAGACAATAAAACTATCACATACCCTGTGGTCACACCACAGATTAAAAAACAGCAAACTTTAGCACATCGTAAATTACACAATGCCAGCAAATTGCCGCGCTTTTAAACTATGAACAAAATATTCAACAAATGCACAGCGTTTTATGATTACACTGAATATGAATTGCTACAGTCTACAGGATTTTAAATATTAGTATTCGCGAGTATATTCGCTCTTAAAAGTCACGTAGTGATATTGGAATCCTGATAATTAAATTTTTGCTAGGAACTTTTCAGTTAAGAATTGATTTCTAAGTTCCATAAAATAGATAGTTTATGTATGAACGTGTTTTCGTATTCTTCTAGTGTTAAATAAAGCAATAAATAGGCTGATTAATATGTCAATATTTAAACTGTGTAAGGTTTTCATATATTTTTTATAATAGCAACATTGTACGCCATGTTCGGACAGTTGCCCCTAGTAGAACCGTTTGGAACAACATTCCAGCGTCATTGTCATATTAGGGAAACTGTTTAAATATATTTTTGAAGTTGTACTTCTTTAGGCGCGTTATGAAAAATTGATGAGAGTGAAATTTTAAGATTGCGCGCGCACCTATGACACAAAATTGGCAGTGTGATATAGCGTGCGCGAGCGAGATGGGAATAAGACAAACTACAAGTAAAAAGAAATAGAATATGCGTGAAGTTAGCAGCTATGCCAAGAATTTTGAATGACCATAATGACCTTTGTTATTTTGGTATATTCTAGCTTAGCAGCTTAACAAGAATTTTGAATGACCATGACAATTGACATCTGACAATGACATTTACCTTTTAAACAAATATAGGAGTTTTAATTATTGTTTAAAATTAATAATTATATACAAGCCGTCGGAAATATCTGCGAACCTCGCTGGAATGCGCTTCCCCTGGCGCCCCCGCACCCCGCCCCGTTTTCGCCTATCCAGTACCGTTGCCAACGCAATCGCCGACGCCGCACGTGTATTATTCTTGCTTTCGTAATCGCATTTTAGTGTTTATTGTTTCTCTGTTTGGTGAAATATTACATAAACTACCTATTTAGTGCTGTATGTAAGATGGGTAGGTACGAGTATCAATAAAAATAAGTACACAAATAAAATATTTTTATTTTTACATCTTCAATTTTTTTGCTATCTCTCCAGTTTGTATGACGTCATTAAGCCAGGTTCGCAGATATTTCCGACGACTTGTACCTAGTTATTTTCATTATACAAAATATTTGTGAAATAATATAAAATATTTGTGAAAAAACTGTGCTAACCTTCCTGAGTGCTTCAATACAATTGAGGTTAACTATCCGTATGTATTATCGAGTATTATTGTTGATTAAAACTGAAACATGAACCATTATTCATTGCTTTTGTTTATTGCGTTTGTTACAGCAACTTTTTAGAAATATTCTACGACCCTATATATCAATAATTGAGAACAAAGATTTAAGCACGAATACTAATAAGGAGAAAATGAAGGCTTGGAGCGATATAACAGAGAAGTAAACATTTTAATAAGTACCTGCATCTCAAAAAAAATGACCACATTATTTAATCAAAACATCAGATTTAATCTAGCAAATATAAGGACAAGAGACAAAAAACAATTGATGAATCAGTGGAAGTGCACTAAATTGAATACAAAAAAAGAGTTGTCATCTTATCGCCGTGAAACATCAAAAACTGGAGGTGGAACAAAGCCACCATCACCTTCTCGAGACACAATGGTTTGAAGTAGATTTCAATGAATTTGATTGTGATGGTGTCGAGGTAGGAATGTTAATTATAAATATGATGTATGGTGATGTTCAAGGTTCAACCTTTCAAGCATAGGCATATGCTTACAACATTACTTTATTCCCCTACAGGGTAGTTAGAGATATTGTAATACCTCAAAACATCCATGTTGCACTTGTAGTACCGAAACTCTGTCCTGCCAGAAGTGAGCCCATTCCCACTTATAATGGACAGTGGGTATAATACACCTTAATACCTGAGTGCGAACCACTCACCATGATACTTAAATTAATAGATCTTATTTATATATTTCAGGTTATTACAAATAAAATCATTTTGGAAACAATTGATATCCCAAAAGCAAATAAAGCCAACAATGACAAGGTAATAAATCAGTTTTGACATAACTTGAATACTAGAAAATCCAGACAAAGGTGTGCACAACAGTGACAACATAACTTAACAATTTCATTATTTTGTAGGATTATAATCCAAAGGTTAAAGAAAATCATGTCGAACTGAACAACAAGAATCCCCAAACAACTCCAAAGAAACCTACAAGGAAGACACCGGTATTATATTTAAATTATCTCTATCTCTAAATAGAATAAAAGAAAGTTGCTATCCAGGTCTGTAGCATGTGCTACAAATTATATTATTAACACATTTATATAATTATATTAATATAAATGTGTTAAAAAATTTATAATATGAATTATAAAAATTTTAAGTTTTGCATGGACAGAGCTTAAATTAATATTCTCTTATTTGTTGCAGAAAGCAAGTAGTTTTGGAGAAGCCTCGTAGATGCACAACCAAGTAATGATTAATTTAAAATTACAAACCGAAATTCTGATGAAGACATTAGAGTCACTTAAAAATAAATAGTATAATGAAATAAAAATGTTTTAAAGATAAATAGTGTTTTATTTGTTTAATGTAAGAGAATAATAATAAATATTTATTTAATTAATTTTTCAAATGTAAACTGAACTTTATTGACTTTAATGACTCCTTTTCCAGTCTTTGATTATTTAATTGTAATTAATTATTTGCATGCAATCAAAAACTATTTTTAATAATGCCAAAGAAGTATAACTTCTTACGCGCGTACATAAGTACACGCACCCTTTTTTTTTTTTTATATGTTTGTTTTTTTATTTTATTTTGAGGTTTTGGTGTTTAAACGTTTCGGTGTTACAACACTTAATTTTAATTGGCTATAATGTTTCGTATCTTAAACTAAACTTGAATATAAATATAGATTGCCTTCTTTTAAGTTTCAGAAGCAAAGAGTGAGGAAGACTATCCCGTAAGTTCACTTGGGGAAGACTTTGTGAAGTATGATGATATCCAAGCAACAAGGAAATGAAATGAAATGAAATGAAATGAAATAGTTTATTCTTGCAAGTAGGACTATATAAATCACTTTTACAATGTCTTCCTAAACTAGATGAAGTCGACATTTCCTAACTGACTGCCCTGAGAAGAAATGTCGAAACAAACTCGGGGGGTCTTAGTCTCTTTTATAGTCCAGATAATACAATAATAAATTAATAAGTTGGTGTAAACAAATGCAGAGTAATTTACTGGACTGGTCTTTGGATGAAAGAACCAGATCGATCTGAGCAAGCCTGCGCCAGCAGACGGCTAGCATGCCCCGAATAGCTCATGCAGCTCAACCATTTTTGAGGGAGCTGCACAACCCGGTACACAACAATACCGCCAGAGGCACCATAAAGATATGTGGGGCAACAACTCACTCAGATCGCCAGCACAAAATAACTATAGACTAAAATGTATCAAATTATAAATCAAGCAAAAGAGTTTATGATATACCCGCATAATGTTTACACTTACAATGGATACAAAATGTATATTTAAGGTGTACCTTAAAGCAAGGAAAAATAATTAAATTGAAAAATATAATCGTAATATAAACATTATTCACTTGGCATGTCAAAGTGTAAAATATTGTATGCAAAAGCACAAAACATGTCAGTATTGTAGAAAAAGAAAATGAATATGCACTAAGCACAAAACATGTCAGTAATGTAGAGAAAAAAAATGTAAAAAAATGAATATGCACTAAGCACAAACATGTCAATAGAATAAAATAAAATGCATATGCAAAAGCACAAGACATGTCAGATTGTAAATATGTACAACATGCAAAAAAAAAGAAAAAAGAAGTGAAAGACAGCTTAAAAAAAAACACAAGCGATAGCTGTATAAGCGAGCAGCTCAATCCCAGGCGTTTCTATCATTTAAATAATCGGATATCCTGTAATATCCTTTAGTTAATAATTTTGATTTAATAAAAAAATTAAATTTCTTAAGGGGAAGTTTACGAACATCCATAGGAAGTTTATTGTAAAAGCGTATACATTGACCCATGAACGAGTTGCTTATTCTATGAAGGCGAGTAGCATGAACTGTTAAATTATTTTTGTTCCTAGTATTTCGGGAGTGAAGATCAGACAATTTGACAAAATCCGGTTCGTTTTTGTGAACATAAAGTAAATTTTCAAAAATATATTGTGAAGTTACAGTCAGAATGTTTATCTCTTTGAATTTCTCTCGGAGAGAAACTCTAGGACCTAAGTTATATATAGCGCGGACAGCTCTTTTTTGTAATAAGAAGATTGTATTAATATCCGCACAGTTTCCCCAAAGGAGAATGCCGTACGTCATCAAGCTATGAAAATAACTGAAATAAACAATTCTGGCTGTATCCACATCAGTAATTTGTCTAATTTTCCTTACAGCATAAGCAGCTGAACTGAGCCTTCCAGACAATTTGTTAATGTGTGGGCCCCACTGTAGTTTAGCGTCAACAGTAATGCCAAGAAAAACAGTTGACTCAACAGGTTCCAACTCTACTCCATTCAGTTGTACATTGGTGCTTAACTGTCTCACATTAGGCGTAGAAAATTTTATTAATTTAGTTTTACTTGAGTTCAAAAGCAGATTATTAACATTAAACCAATGGACAACCTTAGATAGTGCCAAATTAACTTGGTCAAAATTTTCAAGTTGACGCTTAACTTTAAAAACAAGCGAAGTGTCATCCGCAAATAATAGGATTTTGTGATCATCCCTTACACAAAAAGGTAAATCATTGATATAGATAAGGAATAAGAAAGGACCTAGAATTGAACCCTGCGGAACACCCATAGTTACCACAGATCCTTTTGATTTTTTGCCATTAATATCTACACTTTGTATTCTATTGTCTAAATATGAACTGAGAAGTCTAAGAGCCTTATTTCTAATGCCATAGTGGTGTAGTTTCTTGATAAGTGTGTCATGGCAAACACAGTCAAAAGCTTTGGACAAGTCACAGAATATGCCTAAAGCATCCTGTGAATTCTCCCAAGCCTCGAATACATTTTTGAGTAGTTCCACACCTGCATCTGCAGTAGACCGACCCTTAGTAAATCCAAATTGTTTGGAGTGAAAAAGATTCTGTCTGTTAAAATGCTTTAGCATTTGCTTTAAAATTATTTTCTCAAAAATTTTGCTCAGTGTAGGCAAAATTGAGATAGGGCGAAAATTCGTAGGATCGGTTGTACTACCAGATTTGAAGAGTGGAATCACCTTGCTTAACTTCATTAAGTCCGGAAACACACCAGATGCGACACAAGAGTTGAACACAATTGCCAGAAATGGGGAAATACATTCAATTATTGAGGATATTATTTGAACTGACAACCCCCAAAGATCGGTGGACTTTTTTACTTCCAAATCTTTAAATGCATCTAGAATGTCCTTAGCACTAACAACTGTAAATTCAAAACTTGTCCCACATTCTGCGACACAGTCTTTAAGTATGTTGTATGCGGAGCCGGAAGACGACAACAAAGTTTGAGTTGTTAATACAGGAATATTAGTGAAAAAAGATTCAAACTCGGTTGCCACCTCCAAATCCGCCCTAACATCTATATCATTAATTTTAAGATGAAAATCATTATTCTTAACTGTGGTTCTTCCTATTTCAGAATTAATAATATTCCAAGTAGTTTTAATTTTGTTTGCAGATGATCGTATTTTGTTTTTAATGTGTAAAGATTTTGCGGCAGCGCAGGCTCTCTTAAAAGTCTTAGAGTAATTTTTAACATACTCCCTAAACCTTTCACTATGATCATGGTTCCTTTCATTATATAATTCAAATAATCTTATTCTGCTTTTAAAAATACCTGGTGTTGCCCAGTCACTAAACATTATTATTTAGGCGTCGGGACGTGACGACCCCATCGCCCACTGGTGAAATAACCTGTGACAGAGGTTATTTCATCAGCGCAATCAGTCAACCCCTTCCTAGTGGGAGTGCCATGCTGTTGCCTTCGGGCTTCAGCCAAATGGGCAGGCACGACCGGGGCAGTACCACTGTCTCTCAGAAAACCGGCGTGAAGTGATGCAAAAGGTTCGCCTTCTTGTACTCGCGTTTCGTGCGGTGAGAGAGATTCCCGGAGCCCATCCCCCCACACACAAGAAATATGAAGGTGCAGAAAAAACAGAATCTACCCCAGGGGGTACCACACGCGCTCGCGGTGGAGAATCCCCCTCTGGGCGTCCACCACCGGGACACTCAGCACCCGGTGGTGGACGCACAGGCTGCCCTTCGTATTCTGGGGGGGCAATTCTGCGCTCTACAAAAATAGTAATCGTCCTCGGGGCAAACGGAGCAATTATACAAAGGCACCCCCGTCCACACTCGCCGTGGACTTCACAAATGTTAGGGGGCTTAATTCTAACATCAACGCTGTCCACTATCATCTAGAGACTGCGAAGCCGGCCTTGCTCTTTCTTACCGAGACTCAGATATCCTCCCCGGCTGATACTTCCCACCTATCCTACCCGGGGTACAAATTGGAACATTCATTTGTGCCGCGGGCTGGAGTTTGCGTGTACGTCAGAGAGGATATCTGTTCTCGTCGCCTCGGGACGCTTGAAGGAAGGGACCTATCTAACCTCTGGCTGCGCGTAGACTGCGATGACCATCCGCGATTCTACGCATGCCTGTATAGGTCCCATAGCGGAAATACCGAAACTGACCGACTCATTGAGCACATCCAAATGGCTACAGATTCCCTGCTCGAAAGGGTTCCTACCGCTGAAATCGTGATACTTGGCGATTTTAACGCCCACCATGCCGATTGGCTCGGCTCTGAAACCACCGATCACGCGGGAAGATCCTTTCACGACTTTGCTTTAGCCTACGACCTGACACAAATGGTCCCTGCGATTACGCGAATACCAGATGTGGATGGTCATAAACCCTCTTTGTTGGACCTTCTGCTGACTTCTCATCCGGAGAACTATCAAGTCTCTGTTGACCCGCCATTGGGTTCATCAGATCATTGTGTGGTCCGGAGTACTGTGCCATCTACGCGCCCTTCACGGCCCCGCTTCATGGGTTGTCGCCGTATTTGGCACTATAAGTCAGCAGATTGGGACGGGATGCGGTCTTTCTTTGCGTCCTACCCTTGGGGGCCTATGTGCTTTTCGCCGGAAGCTCCAGATTCCGTCGCCGCCTCTGTCGCCGAAGTGGTTCTGCAGGGCATGGAACTCTTTATTCCATTTTCTGCGGTGCCGATCGGTGGCAAGTCTCAGCCCTGGTTTAAACGTTCTTGCAAGGCGGCCTCGCGTCGAAAGCGAGAATGCTTTAAGGCATGGGCGGAAGCGGCGAAATCTCGTGATGCCAATACCAGCGAACTTAAAAAGCATATAACTCAGCCTCCAGGTCCTTCAAACGGGAAATCACTAAGGCAAAGTCAGAGCACATTGCCAGATTTGGCGAGAGATTGGCCCAACTCCCATCAGGGACTCGAGCCTTCTGGTCTCTCGCCAAAGCTGTCCAAGGGAATTTTTGTCAGCCCGCCATTCCGCCACTGCACAGGGAGGATGACTCTCTGGCCCACACTGCGAAGGAGAAGGCTGACCTTTTGGGCTGTCTCTTCGCGTCTAACTCGACTTTGGATGACCGAGGGAGATCACCACCGACCATTTCGCGGTGTGATTCTTCGATGCCGGAAATCACATTCCGGCAACGTGCTGTCCGCAAAGCACTATCTTCCTTGGACATTCATAAGTCGAGCGGGCCGGATGGTATCCCCCCAATTGTGCTGCGTACTTGTGCTCCTGAGTTGGCTCCGGTCTTAACGCGCCTTTTCCGGTACCTGTACTCGCTCGGCACTGTCCCGAAGTGCTGGAAGACCGCTTTGATACATCCGATCCCTAAAAAAGGCGATCGCTCTGATCCGTCCAACTATCGCCCAATAGCTATAACCTCCTTGTTCTCCAAAATAATGGAATCCATTGTTAATTGCCAGCTCTTGAGGTATCTAGAGGGCCACCAGCTGATTAGCGATTATCAGTACGGCTTTCGTCGTGGTCGTTCGGCTGGTGACCTTCTTGTATACCTTACACATAGATGGGCAGAGGCAATTGAGTCCAAGGGGAGGCGCTAGCGGTTAGTTTGGACATAGCGAAAGCCTTCGATCGGGTGTGGCACAGAGCACTGCTCTCGAAGCTTCCAGCCTATGGGCTTCCCAAAAAATTACGCAATTGGATCTCCAGCTTTCTGGCCGATCGGAGCATCAAGGTCGTCATCGACGGAGCATGTTCCGACCTAAAACCCGTAAACGCTGGGGTCCCACAAGGCTGTGTTCTATCCCCGACCCTATTTCTTCTGCATATCAATGATATGTTGAAACTTAGCAACATTCATTGCTATGCGGATGACAGTACTGGGGATACTTTTTACACTGGCTGGGCAGGTATTTCTCGGGCAGTTGTTGATGAGTACCGGAACAAACTTGTGTCTGAAGTTGAAACTCTACTTCGTGGAGTCTCAGATTGGGGCAGACAAAACCTAGTCCAATTTAACCCCAAGAAGACACAAGTTTGCGCGTTTTCCGCTAAAAAAACACCCTTTGTCGCTACTCCTCTTTTCGAAAACACTCTTCTTAAAGCCACAGCCAGCATTGGAATACTTGGCGTTGACATATCGAGTGACGTTCAGTTTCGCGGTCACTTGGAGGGAAAGGCTAAATTAGCCTCCAAAAAGCTTGGTGTGCTCAGTAAGGCGAGACGGTACTTCACTCCGGGCCACCGCATGCAACTATATAAAGCGCAAATTCGGCCCCACATGGAGTACTGCTCTCACCTCTGGGCGGGGCTCCCCAGTACCAGCTCCTTCCACTTGACCGTATACAACGCAGAGCGGTTCGAATCGTTGACGACCAATCCCTCTCCGAGCGGCTTGATCCTTTGGCGTTGCGTAGAGATGTGGGGTCACTCTGCATCTTCTACCGCATTTACCATGGAGAGTGTTCAGAGGAGTTGTTCGGATTAATACCTGCAGCTGAGTTTCATCATCGGACGTCGAGGCAGAATACGAAATTCCACCCGTATCACCTCGACGTCCGACGTTCCACAACTGAGCGTTTCTCAAGGCAGTTTTTGCCGCGCACCACCACTATGTGGAACCAGCTGCCCACTGAAGTATTCCCGAACCAATTCGACTTAGGGTCCTTCAAGAAAAGAGCGTACCAATTTTTAAAAGGCCGGCAACGCACTCGCGAGCCCTCTGGCATTGAGAGTGTCCATGGGCGGCGGTATCACTTAACATCAGGTGAGCCTCCTGCCCGTTTGCCCCCCGTTCTATAAAAAAAAAAAAAAAAAAAAAAAAAACAAAACTCGATCACTAACAGAAACTGATCTAGATGTAAAAACCTTCTTAAACTGAGAATTAATCATGTTAAATAATGAAGAGTAAGCTTGGTCAGGGTTATTGTGATAAGGCAAACCAGGCAGTTTTTCATTTAAATTATTTTTAAAAAGTTCTAAACGATAACTGGTTACTGGAACAAAATTAACATTTTTTCGATTTGCTTTAACAATGTCTTTAGTAAATGAAACCAACTGGCCACAGTGATCTGAATCTAACAGATTAATAATTGAATAGAAAGTTGGCTTCACATTTGTAAAAACATTGTCAATACAAGTGGCACTGGTGGCAGTTATTCTAGTTGGCTCAAGGAAAATATTATATAAATTATATGATTTCAATAAGATTAAAAATCTATTAACAATACTAGATTTATCTAATAAGTTAATATTAAAGTCTCCACAGACGGCAACTGTTTTATTAGTATTAGATATTTTTATTAATACATCTTCTAGGATTTTTTCAAAAGTATCGTATAAAGTACTAGGGGGCCTGTATACACTCAATACAATGAACTGCTCAAGCTCAATACATGCTATCTCAGCAACTCGCTCAACAGACAGGCTCACTATGTCGGTACGTTCTTTAAATTTAAGATTATTCCGAGCAATAATTAAAGAGCCTCCACGTATTAAATTAACTCTGCTGAACGAGCTGGCTACCAGATGATTGTTGAAGCTAAACATGAACTGGTGGTCCTTTAACCAATGTTCAGTAATACATAAGATATCAATGTTATTACAGTTCATGAACAACTCCAACTCCAATTCTTTACCCATCAAACCCTGAATATTCTGATGTACTAAATTTAAAATATGCTTATTATTGATTTTATTATTGACATTTAAGGAGTTTGATGGATCTCCTAATAAACAACTATCGACTAGAACTATTGCCAGAGATCACCTCTTTTGTCTTAAAATCTAATTTAAATAATTACTTGGAACAAATTCCAAGGTATCTTGAGAAAAGGTACTATTATCTATCTGCTCAATAGGAGCAGATTGGTTAGCCAAACATTTGGCTTCGTTCAAAATACAATATGATAGCGAATTTGCTACTTGTCCAATATAATGATTACAAAGATAATAGTTATCTTTTGTCAAAAAGTAATTATATCTAATGATGACATTAGTGTCAATAAATTCAAATTGTTTATTATACAGTGTCATTGTATGAATTTTATTATTGCATCTGTACCTAGCATTGTTTTCGGTCTGTGACATACCTTTTCCATAAGGAAAAGCAAATAAGACAACTTTATTTACATTAAGTTTTGATAACTTTTCAAAATAACTGATTAACATATTTACTGTTACATTACCTCTTCTCCCAATTAAAAGTACAATAGTTGTGGATGGGCAATAATTATTACTTACTATTTTATCTAATATTTGTTTATAGGCAGCAGTTCTAGGCAGCCGCGTTATCTAGTGATTCAGGCAGGTCTAATTATTGCTCATTCCCAGTGGTATCGAATAATTCTCATTTTAAACCGTTAAATCGAATGAATGCGCCACAGCTGAGATGCCAAAACAATATTCACTTTCACACTCTATGGTCTAAGATCCCGCTATACAACGACCTTCACCGAGATGCTTATTTATTGAAACTTAATTTATATATAATTTAATATGTCAATAAATATAATCCATATGGGTTGCCTAGCAAATTTCAGTCCAGAGTATGTTTAATTAATTAAAAAAAAATATTTTTTTAAACATTTCACCGGTATGATTATTAGATAAATTCTATACCAATCGAACGTATGAAGCCCATAGAATATGCAAACGTTAGGTTGTTTTTAATCAATTAATTATTTATGTGTATATTTTTTATGTGACACTAAAGTATATATACATCTTTAGTATAAAATAAGGTTATAGTGATACATATATAATACTATCAAAAAGTTCAAAAAATTCACTACATGCAAATTATAAAAAAAATTTTTTTTTAAATATTAATTAAACATACTCTGGACTGAAATTTGCTAGGCAACCCATATGGGTTATATTTATTGACATATTAAATTAAATATAAAATAAGTTTCATTAAATAAGCATCTCGGTGAAGGTCGTTGTATAGCGGGATCTTATACTACTAGGATTTGGCTAAGATTAGGTATGAAAATTACCTGTAAATTATTTTCAAAATAAAAAATAAAAATGTGAATTATAAGCATATATGCACAATGTGTAAGATTTGAAAAACTTTTGAGTAAAAAGTACCTATGTCGGATTTCCCACCTCTTCCATTACGAACTTATTACTTAATTCCATAATATTTATTTTTAAATTAAATCTTCCTGTTGATGTGTTAAAAGTTTGATTCTACGCCTGGATAAACTAATTTCCCTTTTGCAAGTAATGGTATTTAATATTTGTGTATACGATACATGTGTGATTTTTCTATTAAAGAGTGGGACTTTTATTTGTAAACAAAATAAAGTAAATTTGTTATTTAGTTCAGGTTTCTTGAAACGGTTACTATTACAAACTAAATATTACAGTTCAAGTATGAGAACGTTGTAAGTTGTATAATGTGGCGGTAATACTAAGTTAAATAATAAAATAAATCAGTGGCGCTACAACCTCTTTAGGGCCTCAGATTTCTGAATCTGTTTCATGATCATTTTTCAATTTAATAGACAAGTAGGTGATCACCCTCCTGTGCCTGACACACGCCGTCGACTTTTTGGGTCTAGGAAATGTCGGTTTCCTCACGATGTTTTCCTTCACCTTTCGAGCGAATGTTAAATGCGCATATAGAAAGAAAGTCCATTGGTGCACAGCCGGGGATTGAACCACGCTGAATCCACTAGGCCAACACTGCCACTTAATTAAACATATTCGTAAATATTTCATCATTTTTGTATATAATATGTGTTCTATCCTTAAAATAACTGATTTTGTTAAGTATATATAAATTTACTTAGCATAGTACGAAATTAATAATTAAAATATTTAAACTTTATATTTTATTTGACCTTTTCCTGTTTTTGCTAGTGATTTATCTATTTGTTTCCTAATTAACAATTATGTGTTTATACCCTGTGGCTTCCTCATACGGTGAAGCCCTCAATTCGACGTGACATAAAAAATAGACGTTCAAAAAACGAATGCAATTTAAAGTCTATGTATTAGTATATTCAAGACAAGATTTAATGCTATATACTTTGAAAATAAATTTTCTAAAAGGCAGCTGGTGTAAGTTCCGAATCTGAATCAATTGATCTCGGCGAGTTCACAAGTGACTCAATAGACCTACAAGTGAATATTAAAGCATTGATTAATGTTTATTATCAAATCTAATTTAAGGTTAGAATCTTGGGGTTGAAGTGCACAGGCGCAAATTTAAGATTTAAGTTGGCGCCTGGTAGATAGAGATCGGTAACCCCAGAGCTGGTGCTTTCCTCGCTCAACGAATAAGTATCGAAATACAGCGAGGATATGCTGCCAGCATTAAAACACTGACAGGAACAAAATTTTTAAATTTGTTTTAATTTTCTATTTATCAATTTTAAATTATTTGTTACTATGCAGCTTAAAAATATTGTAAATACTGTATATTTGTGTTTTGTAAATAAATATCATATCAACAATTTATTTAAGGTAAATTATCGGATGTCAAGACAGAAAACAAACTACCGTTCCACGACTGAGCGATTTTTAAGGCAGTTTTTGCCGAGCACCACCTCTATGTGGAACCAGCTGTCTATTGAAGTATTTCCGAACCAATTCGACTGAGGGTCCTTCAAGAAAAGTGCGTACCAATTCTTGAATGGCCGGCAACGTACTTGCGAGCCTTCTGGCAATGTGACGGTGGGCGGGCGGTATCACTTAACATCAGGTGAGCCTGCCCGTTTCTCTCCAATTACATAAAAAATTGTTTTAATAATTACGTATATTGTATTAATGGTCGTATAAATATATATTAAACCTAGTTATTACGTAATAATTAAAAACAGTATTAAAAAACCAATTATGTTTTAAAAATTTAAAATTCGAATTGAGTTAAATTTGAAAATGGAATCAACGAAGTTGGGATCAATTGATACAAATAAAAAAACTGCAACAGTTGAAAACGGTCTAATAATCTAGTTTTATGCTGAGGCGTATTCATGAATATGCAACGTGTGTCCGCTAGAAGATATTAATTATGCACGGTTTGCCTCCTCTCCGGTTAAAGGGAAGCTGTTGCCGCGTTGACACTCTGATAAACATGTTAACTATGTGGTTCTTGTTCATGCAAACATCTTGAATCACGTTTTCTTACTTTTAGTAATTCAATTATGACTTTAATGAAGACTTCGTTATGATTAGAACTACAGTGAATTTAATATTGTCTGTGGTGTTCTCGTTTTACTTTGATAAATCTTCCTTAATGGATATATGCGAGCTTATTGTATGTAGTAACTTGGTAGCAAAAAGGAACATAGCAATCGTTTTATTATATTGATGTGGTAGCTTTTCGTTAACTTAAATAATATCAGTGTGGTACTTTTCGCTAACTAAGAATAATAAAAGTGGCCTTTAATTTTTTGGTTCTGGGCCTCAGATTTTTGTATCTGTTTCATAGGTGATCAGCCTCCTGTACCTGACACATCTCAACTTTTAGTGTCTAAGGCAAGCCGGTTTTCTCACAGTGTTTTCCTTCACCGTTAGAGCGAATGTTAAATGCGCACATAGAAAGAAAGTCCATTGGTGTACAGCCGGGGATCGAACCCTACGACCTGAGGGAGTGTCACACGCTGAAGCCACTAGGCCAACACTGCTCAAATAAACCATTTATTTTTTTGTATTGTTTTTTATTTTTTGTCACTTATATTGTATATAAGTGACAAATAATTAAAAAGTGTACAATTTTATTTACATATTACAATTTATTAAATCTAAAAGGTACAAGTATTAAGAAATCTTAATATATATATAATATATAAATTACGTGTCACGTTGTTTGTCCGCTATGGACTCCTAAACTACCGAACCGATATCAAATTTGCACACCGTGTGCAGTTTGATCTAACTTAAAAGATAGGATACGTAACATCTCAATTTATACCCGCAATATTATTTTATTGCAAATATTTGTTTATTATTTGATACTATTCTAACGATGGCGCTGTGTTAAAAGTACCAACGTTTCACATAAGCTATCTACCTTTCACATAAGTTCTCCTACCGTTTCCCTTGAATAGTTTACTACTATGTAATATAACAAAAATCTTAGCCAGAGCAACGCTTGGCCGAGTCTACTAGTTTACTGTATTTTAAATAAATAATAGCATACATTCCCCTTAACACTGTGTACTCACGGTTTTAAGCTCAGATTTTAAGCGTTGCAAAACTCCAGCAAAGTGCTCGACGGACGAAAAAAATTGTCGCGTCGTGGCTTATAAAATTTTAGCGGTTGTGAAAACACTCAGGTATATAATTATATACCTTCATGCTGTTTATATAAGAGGTTTAACGCGTCGGATATTATATAATAACAGCAAACAGTCTGATGTTCAGAATTTATGTTATTAAGGAGAAAACTAGATAAGCAGAAAATTACAAGAGATAATTTTTTTGTACATTAACGGGCAAATGAGCAGGTGATACCTCCACCCATAGACGCTTAGGCACTTAGTAACATACATTTCCAGAAGGCTTGCAAAGTATTGCCGGTCTTTTAAGAATTGGTACGGAAATACTTCAATATGCTGGTTCAGCATATTATTGGTGGCCGGCAAAAACTTCCTTTAGAAACGCTCAGTTATGGAACGACGGACGTCGAGGTAATACAGATAGTATTTCGTAATCTGCCTTAACGTCCGATGATCAAACTCAGCTGCTGGTATTAAAACTTCTCTGAACACTTTCTTAGTTTACTTTTTACCTTCTTACAACGCCGCGGCCGATCTAATCTACTACTGATATTGAATTTAATTCAACTTATCACACGTGGCCGGCTTTAGACTAATCATATACATTTACCTAAAATCGGCACCGAATAAAAACCGTTTAAAGAACTATATTTCTAATTATAAATGAATTTTTTTTAGATGACACATTATAGCGATGACACATTATAGCGATGACACATTATAGCGATGACACATGATAGCGATGACACATCGCTATCAGCCGTCCTAATTTTAGTCTACTAGGCTCATACTGATCTATTTCTTTAATTGCCCTTTTACATTTCAAACACGCTAATATTACGAATTTTAGACGGTAATTGATTAAATAATTGCACACCCTCATACTTAATAGACTTCTTCAAATAATTTGTACGCGGCTTCGGTAAGATAAGCAAAATCGCTCGACAAGTATTGCGTGTAGTGGTGTTTGATTTTTTTAAATGATAAGCTACTATGGAGAGAATTATTTAAAATACGGTCGTAATAATATAACTTATTATAGAGCGAGTCTTTACAACAGGTTTCCTACTGATACGGGAAATTTCGTATACGCCTCCGAAGTTTTTTGGTAGATGGATTTTGATGCGTTCAGCGTACGTACGTACGTACAGCGTACTTGTGTGATATATTTTGTGTTTTTTTATCACGTAAGTGATATGTAAGTTTTTAATGTGAATAAACTTCTTTAAACCTATATTATTGCGTATTAAATCCTACGCAAAGATATTTTTGAACTGAAACTTCTTTAGGCGCATGAGGGTAAAATTTTAAAAAAACCTCACGAAGATGTGCAGCGTTTTTGTCTAAGAAAAGGGAGAGAGCGATTGAAACCGATGGAGAGAGAGTGAGAAGGGTGAATTACCTTATAGAAATTCTATTTTTAAAATTAAAATTTCGTACAGAGAATCAATGAAATATTAGTATTTTATATTTTATGAAAAAAAATTATTGAAATCTCAAATGACGAATTGTAAATTAAAATACCACATGTTTTTATTATCAAAGAAATAAATTAAAAATATTCATTACATTCCTAACATATCTCCCTTTTTCCCTCCCTCTAAGTCTCGGAAATCTAAAGTTTTAGATTTGTTTAAATATGAACAAGAGTTAAAAAAATAGTTTGCTAAAGAAGTTTCACTTCTGACATGTGTACTTTGTACGCACGCACTTTTTTACGTTTATCGTAAGCGTATTTACACCATACACAGTACTCTTTATCTGCTGTCTAATATTAGGTGACCCTGAGGGCTTTTGTTAGTGCAAGTATTGGAAACACCCAAACTGGTCAAGGAACCCAAGCCTTACCGATCGAAAGCATTATTGTAAGAAAACAATAATGCTTTCGATAGAAAATGGTGTAAGCTAAATTAAAAGTTCACCTTGAGAGTGAATAATTTATGGATTCAATTTTAAAGTCATCATTCATTACCACCTTCTTGAAGTGCTTATGCCTATAACTTTCGCCAAGTATGTAATCCCTACCTAATCTAAATATTCACGCGTTATAAAGTTTTCGCTGTCATAAATCAGCTTTATGTTCTGTAAAAATGTAGACCTAATCAAGCAAGTATTGTGAAATGATATGCAAAAAAATGGGTGCGTGTACTTATGTACGCGCGTAAGAAGTTATACTTCTTTGGCTTTCTTTATTTTTTTTTAAGTATTATATTAATAATAAATATTTAACGTCAATAATTTAATAATATTTAGTATATTATGCAATTACATATTAATTAATATTAATAATAATAATTATTATTATTTATTATTTTATTATATTATTCATTCAATTTAATAACTATGTATGTTTCATAACCTTTTAACTAAGTAACAATAGGTCTTTGTGAAAAAGCATTGCTAAATTTTTTTGAAAAAATAATTAAAACTCCTTTATTTGTTTAAAAGGTACTACAAAGGTCATTATGGTCATTCAAAATTCTTGGCATAGCTGCTAACTTCACGCATATTCTATTTCTTTTTACTTGTAGATTGTCTTATTCCCATCTCGCTCGCGCACGCTCGGCGCCCGGCTGGTTTAAAAACTTCATACTGACAATTTTGTGTCACGGTGCGCGCGCAATCGTAAAATTTCACTATGGTAGGGGAGCCCAAGAGGGGATTTCGGGATTTACTAAAGCGCGGCAGATTACTATATAGGGGGATACCTTGTACCCGGTTAAGTACCTCCACAAAATATGAGGCCCATATATAAGGCCGCGCGTGAAGGAGACAGGATCAGATTAGTAAAAAAAAATTGACCATCAGAAATTCCCGAGCGCGTCAGATTAAGGTAGGGTGAGTTAATTACATCCTAAAAAGTGTATATTCCACTAATCTGACAATTTGAGAGTGACGGAAAAAAGGGGAGGGCAACAAAGTTGTAAAAAAAACGTCATCTCGACATTCTCGAGCGTAGCTAATTTTTCTTTTATTTTGAAGGAAATAATTCCAGAATAATGAAAAATATATAATCTGACGATTTCCGCAAGCCGAAATAACAAAAATTCGTCGATAAAGTTAAATGCGTGCAGCTGCGTGATGCCTACATTTCCTTAAACCGATCGGAATCTACTAAACGGCGTTCAAAATATTTCCCTCAAAATTACATTTCCTGTGAATTAGAACCGATTCGGACCGATAGATTTTGAGAAATTTTGAAAAATCTTAAAAAATAAGAAATATTTTTTTTTAAGTGGTTTCTTTATCGATCAACTTCAAAAACTAATCCGCCTTTGAGCTTGAAAAACCACGTCGATCGCCACCAAGCTGGTCAAAAGCGGTTGATTCGTTCGAGAGATATCGTACATGAAAGAAACCCGAAAAAGTGTTTTTTCGGGATTACTCCGAAATTTGTGGTTCGATCAATTAAAATTGCAAAATTACTTATGAGAATGATAAAACTGCGTCGAATGCCGCCAACCGCGTGAAAATTGCTTGATCCATTCAAAAGTTATTGCGGTTTGAAAATTCCAAAAATAGTGTTCTATGAAACTTCTATCAGACTTTCGAGCTGGGAGAGCTCAAATGCATAGAAATGTTATTTCTTTGAACTCAGCGAGCTCAAAATATCAATTTTAAGCGCCCAGGAATGGAATTAGCGGGAAGTTGCAGGGATGGCCCTTTAGGTGAACCGTTTTTCTATTTTTTTTTTGTCAGATCAGGCGAATCCCTCTAGATAATCGTCAGATTATGAGACAGTACGTTTAGAACATAAAGATGAACCACATATATCTTAATCTGACGCGCTTGAGTATTTCAAAATTGCGATTTTTTTTTGCAAATTAAGAAAATGGCTGTGGGTTTGCGTCCCATCGAAATCGTCAGATTAGTGAATGAGAGATTTTTTTTGGTGCACTTAACACTCCCTTAGAAAATCTGACGCGCTCGATAATTTTTTTTTTTTTTAATTTTCAACCCTTAAATACAACCACCCGCATCATGCAAACGATCAGATTAACATACGTACATTATTAAAAATACGTAGGGCATAGATGCTATCAATATCTGACGCGCTCGAGGATGTCCATGCAACAGTTTTTTTTACATATTTAACTATCTATAGCCGCTTCCCCCACCGATGAAAAGGAATTTATCATATAACATTTTTTTCTTCTTTTTATCTAAGCTTTGTATCCCAATAGGTCTCTACGACGCTCGAGTAAATCCCCATTTAGCATCGTGGGCTCCCCTACCACTATCATCAATTTTTCATAACGCGCCTAAAGAAGTATAACTTCAAAAATATTTTATCCGATTGAAAATATTTCTTTCAAAGAGTTAGATAAACGATTCACGAAATTTGTTAGATTATTATGTTTTACACTGAATTATCATGAACTTTTTCCTTTATAACTATTAATATTGAACAACGCAATTTACTCAATTAAGGTGGTAAAGCGGGGCTTTCCAGATTCTGGTTTCGATTTAAGGCTGGTTGGTATTAAAGCCTAGAAAAAAATAGAAACAGAAACTAGTGTTTTGATCCCCGACTTCGACAATTCGCTTAACTTTAAATGTTATTCAAACTGCAAGTGAGAATGTTTTGCTGGCTGTGAAGGACAAAATGTAAAGTTTATTGCACTATCTCATTGTAGCGTTTATTTCCGCCTTGTGACTTGCGAGACAGCGACAGTTTGAATTTGAAAGAACGCTTTGAAAGCTCGATGTTTTAGTGTAAAGCTTAACTTTCAAATATATTTTGAACTATCAATTTGGAGTAAAATATTAGTTTATGAGTTATTAATTTCGTATTATATCTTTTTATTCAATACAGGCAAATCCGTTTACGACGACATCGTTTAGAACAACATACCGGTTATATCGATCAAAATCAAAGGTCCCGGCTGAATTCTATTGTATTAGGTTCTTAATATCAACGTCATCGGCTGTTACGACTATCGGATTTTACGACCAAATAGTCGTTATAACAGATTTTGACTGATTTACGAGTCTAAGGTATTGCGGATATGTTACATAATGAGAACACATTCTTAATGAATCTGATACGCGTGATGATGACATAAATATTATAAAAATCACAATCACGAAAATTACTTATTTAAATGTATTGAATATTTTTTTGTAAATGTTTGAACCTTTTTGTTAATATTATGTATTCCAACTTTGGCTATATTTTAGTTTGGCTGTTATTAGATATATTTTTTGTTAGCTGTAGAATTACGAAATAAATAAAGTTTAACTATCATAATATTTATCACTAGAGTCTTTGAATAATGTCTATATATATACTAGCAGACCGGCCAAGAGTTGCTGTGGCTAAGGTTTTTGTTATATTACATAGTAGTAAACTATTCAAGGGAAACGGTAGGAGAACACCTATCATGGGGACCACCATGCTTTATTGAAACGTTAGTAGGTACTTTTAACACAGCGCCATCTGTTAGAATTGTGACTATTAAATAATAAACAAATATTTTGCAATAAAATAATAATAAATTGAGATGTAAGCTATCCTATCTTTTAAGTTAGATCAAACTGCACACGGTGTGCAAATTTGATTGATATCTGTTTGGTAGTTAAGGAGTCCATAGCGGACAAACAACGTGACACGTAATTTATATATATTAAGATATATATAATAATATGTCTTTTAATCGCCATGTTTTTTTTTACACATCATTTGTAGGGAGCTGTAACCATTACACCATGTTCCGCATGACATAACAAGTAATTAAAAATAATAACGTGAATTAAATTAACTGTTCCATCTGCAATTTAAATGTCAGTGTTTTTTGGACGAAAAAAAACGAAGCTTGCAAATGACAAAACCAGATCTAGACTCTAAAACCAGGTAACGTACGATAAGTCGTTTGAACAATGAATGCGAAATACAATAACGAGCCTGCTCTTGACATCTGTTGACTGTTGTTCTAGAAAAAGTATTGTCAGAGCTGCGTAGCGGGAGTCTCTACTTGTTACCTTTTTTGTATTGGAAATATGGTTTCTATTTGACAATATTTTAATTGTATACGACCAATATTCTAAGGGGCATTGAAACTTTCTTTAAAAGGAACTATGAGAGCCTTCGCTGACGCCCCGGTAGAATGTGAATTAGAACCAGGGCCTTGTAGAAATTTGAGCCGGTGTTAGTGAGACCACCCCAGTCTCTAAACAACAGAGATTCGGGCGTGGGAGGATTCCCACTACTTCTTTCTTAATATGAAAAATATCAGTCTTCGGTACACGTCGTAGATTTTTGGGTCTAAGACATGAGTCTATTGTCGGCGGTATCTCTTAACGTTGTGCAGTGTTGGCCTGGTGGCTTCAGCGTGCGACTCTCATCCCTGAGGTCGTAGGTTCGATACCCTGCTGTGCACCAATAGACTTTCTTTCTATGTGCGCATTTAACATTCGCTCGAACGGTGAAGGAAAACATGGTGAGGAAACCGGCCTGCCTTAGACCCAAAAAAGTCGAGGGCAAGCGTTAGGCACTGGAGGCTGATCACCTACTTGCCTATTAGATAAACAAATTATCATAAAACAGATACAGCAATCTGAGGCCCAGACCTAAAAAGGTTGTAACGCCATTAATTTATTTTATTTTATTTCTTAACGTTGGGTGAGCCCCTGCTATATAAAAAATATATATATTTTTTTATTAATTATGATATCATTTAAATATTATTGATACTATACATATGTTCATATATCAACTGATCGTTATGTGTAGCAGCCTGTTTGCATTGTAAATACAATATACATTTTCAACTTGAGACTGAACGGCTTATAAAAAAAAACTAATGAAGTTCTTGTTTTTTGGTGGAAGGAACTCTAAAGGAAGGAAGTGCTACTCTTGCTTCAACCAGCTTATCCACTGGGGATTTTGGGCCAGTCTTATCTCTGACTGGCAAAGGGTCGGAATAACTGTTTTAAGCGCATTTATGAGTTTGACGTCATCGTACTGGTTGTAGCTACAGGTATATATTGGACTACACTATTTAGAAATATAAGTGTATCATTATGTATCTGTTCCGAATTAAAACGTGCTTCATTATAATGATTCTAGGTGAAATCTATATTAATTTATAAAACTGTTTTCTCTTACTTATTACTGTTACTATAAACCTGTATCAATTTCTGACCTAAAGGCCGTCAACGCACTTGCGAGCCTCCTGGCAATGTGGGTATCCATGGGGGTCTATATCACTTAACATAACATATATATCAATATATCAGGTAAACTTCCTTTTCCATAAAAAACAAAGTATTGAAAAAGAATATTTCAGTCCGTGCGAAGGCAGGACAGCTCGCTTGAATTATTATTTTTTAATTAAGATGTCTTAGCGTTTAAAAATATAATTGAAAGTTCAAAGACGAGACCTACACAAAGATCTTGAAAATAAAATTATTAAAACTCCAACTAAACTCTCCTCAAATGGAATAAAAATATTTTCTCACCGTTAGTTTAATTGCTCGGAAACGTTCAGCGATGATATTTTCTACAGTTATTTTTACGAATGAATTTAAATATTGCTTTTAAATTATTGAGATCTCCATTATAATACAAAAGCATTTTAGCATGACATCTTTATAGCTGATTCTGTGAAGTATAGGGCTTGAAAAACGTTTGTGTTCGCTTTGCTTTACACAATACTAATTTTATAAGTCCTACAGCTGGTTCATAATACTAATAGTTTATACAACATTTGACAGTAATAAAAACAAAACAATATTGACTATTCTTTCTATTAAAACACTCTTCGGTTTTTCTGTCATCCCTTACTAATTATAATTAATTATCACATGAAAAGGCATATCAGAGTCCTATACAAACGGTATTAGTCCGTACATAGAAAATATATCCAAGTATCGAATATATAATTGTTAAATGTTGATGCCATCAAAAACATATCTTGTAAAAAAAGTTGTTGTTCGTTGTGTTTGTTTGCAGTGTTCGTTCGCAGTGTATCGTAAAAAGTCGTGTTTATACAATCCCTGCTTGGTAACTGAATTTAATGAACTATATTGACGTTAAAGTTAATAATATTTTTTATTTAAGTAGTTAAAAGTAATAAGTATGTTCAAATGAAGTATTAGTAAAAACTTGAGACTTTTTCTTTTAATTAATAGAATTTCCATAAAATATCTAAAACAACAAAACTATCAAACAAAAACGATGATTAAGTACATGTTTTATATTTACCGCGTTTCCTCGTATCAAAATGTTTAGGAATGATGTCTAACTTTTACTAACAAAACCAGAGACGAAATTCGTCTTCTATTGAACAATTGATGCGACCGAGTGTTCGATAAATAACCTTTGGCTAACAATATGATATCGATTACACTACAGCGTGCAACAATTAACTAATTAGAATAGATATGGGGCATTTGCCACTTTACTAGATTAAGGAGTAGAGGAGATGCACTGCCAGCGTCTAGAACTAAATCGAACTTAGATACAAAATCTTCGGAATCAGTATCGCTGTCGATATTGAAAGTTAGTTAGTCCTCTATTTAGCTCACGAAATAGATGTAACACAGATGGAAGTGGAAACTATACCGCTTATTGAGAGAAGGCTTCATTAAATAATTACAAAAAAATGTTTTTCTTATTACAAAATGATAATTTTTTTACATTTTTGGTTAAACAAGCATTGTTTGACCAAATAATACAACAATACGTCCTTAAATATATCCTTAACGAGGAATAGACAAAAGAGAGCTTTAAATTGCTCGTTTGATAAATCATTAGCTATCGGCCCGAGGCGAAGACGGGACAAAGACAACAGACTACATTGTTTAGTAGTGTTCTAACGTATGCTTTGCTTACAAAGGTAGAATTCACACAGCTGTCTGTGAAAATTGTAGGGCCTATTTTTTTATAAATACCTACTCCTGTTGGCTTTTACCAACAATATTGTATCTATAAATAATA
Organism: Pieris macdunnoughi; assembly: GCA_905332375.1. Taxonomy (NCBI): domain Eukaryota; kingdom Metazoa; phylum Arthropoda; class Insecta; order Lepidoptera; family Pieridae; genus Pieris; species Pieris macdunnoughi. The sequence goes on along the minus strand of CAJOBZ010000067.1, from coordinate 1,078,094 downwards.
CTTGCCTTTTAGTGCATAGAACTTTATCAACATAATTATATAAACAGTGTAACCTCTTTATAACGTCATTCGTTATAACGAAAATCTATATAACGTAAAAAATAGTTAAATGTATTTGGTATAACCCAATACGCATACATTAATTCTTTTCTCCCTATACCGAAACCTTTCTATAACGAATAAAAATTGACTTGACTTGGAGAGGGACTTGCGAGGGGACTAACTGGCTGATTGGTTACCAGCAACGTCACAATCGTAGGTGGCGTTCTCTGAGGTCAAAGGCGAAGACTCGATTTGGATCTTTGCAGCAGTGGAGTAACTTATATTTTGTATAGGTACGTATACAGATATAAAAGTAAAAATAAGCTACGGTACAGTGGCAATGTAATTCTTAATTCAAATAATCTCAATTAATACAATTATTTTACGATTTGTGTTTTTCTTTTGTGAAACCTTTTTTGTACTATTATTTAATTTAACTGGTCGTGTCCAGACGTTGTAGGGACGTCTATATATTGTAATAAGATGCGTGTATCCTTTGTGTTATACTTTTGTAATTCAAATAATTAAAAAAAGATAATAATCACGGTGTGCATGAGTGTGGTCATTACATGGTTACATTGAACCACAAAAAGTATTAAACTATATGTATATAAATTCTATCTTAGACGGGACTTAAGCGATTTATAGTTTGAATGCTCACTAATTGTTACTTACAATATTGTTAAACGAATTGAAATGAATTCGTTAAAAAGAATATTCGTTAAAATAATCTTTGACATTGTTAAAATAACTATTATTTATCTATAAAAGTTTTATTAAAACCATGTAACATGTTATAAACCGAACAGGCCCAAATAAATGTAATGACCGGAGTGACCACAAATACAATAGCTGTTATCAAATGTCTGATGTCACCTGATATATGAAATGTCAAAGATACACAGGACTACCACGTAAAAATTGTTTGACTGATAGTTAAATGATGATAAAAGAAAACATTTTCTTACTATTAATTAAGAGTCACTTAATTTAGAACATGCCAAAGAGGAATGGAAAGAAGCATGGTGGGTGTAACACTGAGACATCGAAAAGAGCGGAAGAGATCAGATCAGCGACCAAAGTCGAAGACATTATAAAGAAAATAAGGCAATTGAAATGGCGCTGGACCGGGCACATGACGAGAGATAGCAGGTTGAAATGGACAAAAATAATTACAGAATGGCAACCACGCGATGGAAAAAGGAAAAGAGGAAGACAGAGCAAGAGATGGGCAGACGATATAAAGATAATGGGAGGCACGACTTGGACAAGAAGAGCTAATATCAGAAAATAATGGAAACAGCTGGAAGAGGCCTACGTGTCACAGGACACGCTGACTACCTAAAACGGGTCAAGTGACGTATTAGATTAAGTTTTATTTATGTATTAGAATTAAGTGTTTTTTTTTATGTAACTTAAATAATTGTTATTATATTGTACTGGGTGTCAGCAATAAAGGCTTAATAATAATTAGCGCATTCGAGTGCGTTATAGCAGTCATGGTAGCAATAGACTAAATTATTAATAACTTAATTTAAAAATTACTTACAAATTTTATATTAATTCAACTTAATTTTGTAAAATTAAGCGATCATTTCCTAATTGAAGAGAACATTTAGCACCTCTATCTCTCTAAGTCTTAATCATCGTAATAAAGACAAAATTAGCGCACCAACCAGAAGGCTGCATAAAACGTGTAATTCTTTCCAAGGCAATTGTATACGTTTTTTCAACAAAATCCCTAGTGAGATACAAGTGTTGTCAATAAATAAATTTAAATCGTACATTAAAGTATAACTGCTTGCTAAGGCTTATTATAATGTAAATGAATATTTAAACGATCCTAGTGCTTGGATATGAGTTGTTCCAGTATAAATAGGTAACGCGACTGAATCTCTCGGCTGCATTTCCAGACTCTGGGGCGATCGTCAACATCCACGACTGTTTTAATGTAAAGTGGGAACAAACCGTGATCCATGTGGTATCCAATTATTTCAGTATTATTATTAATTTCTTATGTAGCCAAGTCCACATTTCAAGGATCGTCATGCTCGTTTAAATGTCATTGCTTGTGGCGGCGTCCATGCGTCGGGTTGTCTCTCTCCCCTAAAATATGTCGAGTGGGCCGATGGCTGGCCATGCGTCATACTCGTGAACGGGTGCTACTTGTGGTGACTGGTCGTACTTGAATTCGTGTATGCGGTGATGTTTATTATTTCGACTATGTGTTTGCGTGTTGTTCCCACGAGAATGTAAGTGCGTGCTCCTATTTCACCATGCCTCCTGCTGATAGAGAACAACTCTTTGTTTTTAATTTATGTTATTATTATAAATTACTTAAGATGTCATGTGGAACATGGTTTAATGGTTGCAGCTCCTTACAAACGTTGTGTAAAAAAAATGGCGATTAAAAAGAGTGGCGGAGAGTTTATTGCCAGTTCTTCTCTTCCGTTCTACGCCCTTGATTTGAGAACTGGCACTAAATGTAAAATTAGAAGCATTAATATGTATTTCTTTACTGATAAGTCATAAGTGTACAATGTGTTACCTACATGATTAAATGATTTTTGAATTTGAATCTATTTTCGCGCAAATAACTTAGGTGTTAGATAGTATGATTTAAACTCCAAATTTCATTCAAACTTTATTAACCTCTTTAGAAAGTTAAAGTGACAAGTAAAGTATATTAAAGAGCCATTATATAAAGTATCCAAGGCGCTGACTCGATAAAAAGGTTATATTTAAGGATAAAATTAAAATTGGAGTGGAGTGGAGTGGTCGATCTAAAGATAATCTGTTAAGATGGGGTAGATAAGGCGGAGGACACGTTGACAAATAATAAGTACAAAGATGTAGGTTGGAGCTGCTACATTTATTATTTATTCACTGAGCGTTTATAACGCAGTTTTTGCCGAGCACCATCACTATGTGGAACCAGCTTCCCACTGAAATATTTCCGAACGCACTCGCGAGTCCTCTGGCATGAGAGTGTCCATGGGCGGCGGTATAACTTAACATCAGGTGCGCCTCCTGCCCGTTTGCCCGTTTGCCGTTTGCCGCGTTTAATCAATTTGTGACGACCAACACAACCACCATCGGGGGTTTTGTAGGAGATACAGTCCATGTGAAACTATTGTTTTAAATTACATGATAAATGGATGTATAAATAACTTCTTGCCCCTTCAACCTTTCCTAATAAACACATGTTTATTTCAGCGGTGGCTAACGCCCGAACCCAATAACCTATCTCAATCCATCTGAGATAGAAATCTTAACCGAAATGTTGTAACAAGTGTGAGAATAACCAATCGACGGACTGTAATAGTCATCTGTCGATACAAGCTATCCATGGGAGGTCGGGTCGGTGTCTTTGGTCCTTTGTATGAAAATGACAGTTGACGGAAGCTCGTTTCCAACAGTTAATTATTTAACAGATTTTAACTTACACCAGTTTTTTAAATAACTAAAAAATCTGTTTGTTATGTTTTAAACATACACATGTATATTTTAATGTTATTTGTACGGTTTTATTTACTTTATTTGGTTTACATTGATTATCAAATATGAGTGTAAGCTCGGTAAAATGGAAGGACAAAGAGCATTTTATCAGTCGCCAAAAATGGATTGTCTTCGTAGGGTTTGGTTATTGGGATAGGATAGGAGATAGGAGATCGATCGACTGTCACGGTCTGATCTGAGATTGAAAAAAAAATTTGGATTAATTATTGGGTTCGGGCGTAAGAAGGTATCTTCTGTACAGCCAGAATGTGTTTTATGCCTCCCGAAATACCGTTTCTCATTTAACACCAGGTAGAGTAGCGGTCAAAAGTCTATCCAGCTCCGTATAAGAATGGTTTTATACCCTTACCAACCAACATTTCATTTTTCAAAGAAATATTACGTATATATAGGTTTTATTTTAAGATATCAGTACAATTTCAGGCAAACAATATAACGTTTAAATAAAATCGCTTTCCGCTATCTTAATTACCGCATAACCGCCTCTTCTGCTCAACGGTCGGTAAAACAAAAGGTGCTATTGTCATGTTCCGTATCTAGTGACACAATTATACAAAAATAACATAAATGTACACTTAGGAAAAACCAACCTTACTAGCAGGAGATAAGAGCGAAAATTATCGCAGAAGATAAGATTGTTATTGATATGACAGGCAACTTAAAATTTACGTTGATTCTTCTGAAATGAACTTTATTACATTGTAATAAAGTTCATTCTGTTGTACGTACTAAAATTGTTCTCCTCAGATGGGATGGTTAAGCACTCAATGTACCCTTTATCTAAGATTAAAAAGGGGGGTTCTGCTTCAATAACTAAGGCCTGTACAGGTGTTGAAAACACTTGTGAAAAGTTTATCGACCCCAACGTCAGCGTAAGACAATGGATAGGGGGTTCGATTTCAATCGAGTAAAAGCATCTGTAGATAATACTCTATGGCATTGTTATTTGAAGAATGGACGTCTATCGCGAGACAGGGGTCCATTAAGGTAAGGATTTAGTAAGAATAGAGAGATAGAGAGCTACCGACAAAACAGAGTTGGAACATAATATAGAGTTATATGTATTGTATGACGACTCATTGGTCTTGTGGTTAGTACCCCTGACTGTGAATCCATGGGTCCCGGTTTGATCCCCGGCTGAGACGAACATCGATGTGATGAGCATTTGGTGTTGTGCTTAGGTCTTGGGTGTTTAAATATGTATTTATATGTCTATCTATCTATAATATGTATGTATATCCGTTGCCTAGTACCCATAACACAAGCTTCACCTGCTTAGCATGGGACTAGGTAAATTGGTGTGAATTGTCTTTAAAAAAAAAAAGCAAGAGTTGGCATAGTGGTTAAGAGTGCAACCCTGAGTTCGTGCGTTTAAATCATGGCATGTAAACCAATATTATTCTATGTTCTGTAGGTTCTATAACGTGTTTGAACACTGAAGGTGAAAGATTGTGAGTAAACCTGAAAATCTCAACCCCAAAAATCGAAGAAGTGTGAAACATAAGACTGATTGCTTATAACGAAACATGATCAAGAAACAAATATACAGATGAGCCCAAGAGCGCCGTTGTGGCGCCACAGGTTTGTTTGAGAAGTTCGTTAATTTGATTTATATAGAATTTAATTAGATTCATGTTGGTTACTAGCTTTTATTTTTCAATCAACTTCATTGTAAAATATATGATATTGAAAGCAGAGTATAATAATTATATAATGGTGCTATATTTAATTATTAATACTCAGTAAAGGTTGTTAAATGTTAAATGTTATTAAATTACACACACAACAAACACAATGAAAAAGCGTGGGGCGCTCTGTGCCATATTTTTCGTCTATCGAGCAACCCACGCTTTTTCACAATAATACCAGTATTTTTTGTTCATTACCATTTTCAGCCTAAATAGGAATTATTTCTCACTTTTTGGTTTGATGTGCTTTAAAAGCGTGTTTTTTAGTTTTTTTAAAATATTATTTATTTTTTATTTTTTAGTTAATTTTTTTTTTATTTTTTTTATTTTTTTTCGGATTATTGCATTGTCATCGATCTTTGACAGGTGCGCAAAGTTTGAATTAAATTTGTCCGTTAAAAGTGGGTCAAAATCGAGTCCGAAGGAGTCGGTTACATACATACATACATACATACAGGTGAAGCTAATATAAAGCGTGTAAAAAGGCGTTAAAGATAAGAGTCGTGGTGTGGTGATGCTATAAAAATAGAGCTGACTCATCATAATATATTTTATTGGTTCAAGCTACGACGCTTTTATGTGCAATCGTGCTAAGCCAGCTACAGTGCTACGCTTATATAGACGTGCTACGGCGAAGGTTACATTGTTTAGCTTTGGAGGCAAAGCAAACACTCATTATAATTAAAATTAATATACGATTAATTAACGTAATATATTACAAAACTAATTCATAAAAGTATTTCTTAAAACATTAATGTGTAAGTAATATTTTTTTAAACTATAAATGTATTCTTCTGGGTTTCGACCTAGTATTGGAAAAACATAATTTATGGTACACAGTGTAGTTAGAATCTATCTATTTCTGTTTCGTAATGCACATACATACGAGTATACACAGAGATTCAGGATTCGATTAGTTGGAAAAAAGTTTTTTTTAACACGAAGAATATATCTAATATTATATATAAAATTCTCGTGTCGCGGTGTTTGTGGTTAAATTCCTCCGAAACGGCTTGACCGATTCTCATGAAATTTTGTGTGCATATTGGGTATGACTGAGAATCGTACATCTATTTTTCATCCCCCTTAATGTTAAGGGTAGTCCACCCCTAATTTAATTTTTTAATTTTTAGATAATTTTTTTTATGATACAGCATTGAAAAATACATACAACCCCTAATTTTCACCCCTCTACGATCAACCCCTATTTCTTATTATAAATGATAAACATGGCAAAACGACGTTTGCCGGATCAGCCAGTATTTCTAGAAAAAATATGATGCCGTTTAAAACATCCCTAATGATGAAACACTTACACTAAATAGCAGTGGAAATTCTAACTGCAGCAATAATTGAATAATCTCGGGAGCAACTTTGCCGCTTGCTGCAATGTCTTGAACTTCAGTTTAAGTTAGGAGAGACGTCGTTATTCCATTATTATGTTTAGGAAGCTTTGTCTGAAGTCTTTAGTAGGGTAAAGACTTAAAAACAGCAAACATATATTTCTGTTTAATTAATCATCTTATGGCGAAAAGTGGAGCTCTCTGCAAAAAAACATATTAAGGGTCTGTTTCACAATGTACGGATAAGTTCTACATAAGTTCCAAATTAGCTATTTATTACTTATTGGTAGGATAAACACTATTGTTGCGTTTCACGACTGTCAAATAGCGCTATTTGTCACATAAAGTGCATCATAAGCTATGAGTCCGATGAAGTGACAGATAGCAAAATCTTCCAAATAATGTATGCAACACATAGCTATTTCTTACTTTATCCATACATTGTGAAACAGCAAATCTCATACAACCTCCATTTTACGCATTTGCGGAAGCCTCTGAACAATAAGGCTTTTTAGGAGACTTTAGATTTACGTCATACTAATAATTCATTTGGCAATTTGGCTCATTATTCATTTATGATGAGAGAAAATCTAAATAATGATCATACCTCAAATTCAATCATTAATATGATATCGATTTGTTGGTTTAAAAATGTTATACCAAACTTTGAAATTTCGTTCCCTTAACACGATAGGTATGAACAATCTTAGTTTGCTATATCAAAAACTATAGGACCTTATATATTAGGGACATAGTCGAAACAGCCGTTTTTGTTTGATCAATGAACTGCCTATATGATGGCAAAAGTGCATAGATAGCAAAGATACATACTTTGATTAATTAAATATCATATTCTATTTTTAAAAAATCTACTTTTTGTTCCTCCCATACAAAACACCAATTTCATATGTAAGGACGTAATATATACTAATTGGCTATTATTATTATATAATAATAATATAGCTCTTATAACTTGTACTATACCTTAAACCATTGAAAACAATCTGCTACTTCGACTCAGATTTATGCAGCTTTCAGACTTCCTGGCCGAAAGTTCGCTTTTTATTTTTAAAACCATTAAGAGATTTTACTTTGAATTAACTCTGTGAAAATCTCTAAAGATCATTTTAATGGGTTAATTATGTTAAGAGGAAGCGTTTATTTCATTAGAAAAATATGTTTTTGTGTAATACATGCTTCAAAAGGCATACAGTTTGGACATTCAAGTATGGACAGACGGAAATTCAAAAACTGTTTTTATACTATAGAAAATTCTGTGTATGGCCTTTTTGAAATCGGACACAACATAGCGACATTCAAGTGTAGTATAAAGTTATCTTTTGAATAAGCATACTGAGTCTTGGATAGATCTTGTGTAGAAACCAAAATAATATTAACGTAATTTTTATTTCTATAATTATTTCTTAGATCGCACATCTAAATTAATTGCTGAATTTTTTTTAAGACTGACTTTATAATATTTTGTGCTATATTTATGTGAGCCTAGTGGATCGGTATGATACTCTTAACCTTAAGGTCCTGAGTTTGAATCCCGAATGTGAACTAATTGGTTTTTCTATATCAGATCAGGAAACGCTCGTCTCAGACCCTAACGGCGGCGGCATGTGTCAGTGTGTTGTGTTTTATTCTATGAAACAGGGTGCAAACGGGCAGAATGATAAGCAATACAGCCGCCCATGGACAATATCGTGCCTGAGAGGACGTTGATGGTCTTTAAATAATTGGTACGGTTTTTCTTAAAGGACTTTATGTCGTGTCAGTTCGAAAATACTTCAGCGGGCTGCTGATTCGACCTAGCAGTGGTGCGCGGCAAAAAAAACATAAAAAGCTCAGTTATTGAACCATAGACGTCGAAGAGATATGGGTGGAATTTTGTATTGTGTCTTAACGTCCGATGATTTCTCTTCTTCTTTGGAGTGGCCATTACTGGATTTTGGTCATCAGTCTCATGAAGCGTGTCTTGTTCTGTGACTGAGTTTCAAGGTATTAATCCGAAAAACTCCCCTGAACACTCTCATGGTAGATGCGGTATTGTATAATTATCAATAAAGAAAACTTATACACCGAGTTAAGTGAGTCTTTATCTGAGTACAAATCAATACATAAGTCAAAATTTTAATTACTATAGCGTAAATATTAATCCCTGGAAATGAGTCGAAGCTTTCATAGTAATTATCTGACGTTATCAAAGATCACTTAGCGATCGACATACGCTACACAACACTAATGCTGCGAAGGTAAGTAATCTCTCTAGGAAATGACAGTAGCAGGTGTGCTCCGTTGGCAACTGCTAATAGCTTTTAGACAGCGGCTAGTGATGTCCTCTTCTATCGATGAAAAGGTTTACGTATAAGCTTTTGTAACAACTTTCGATAGTCTTCTAAACTAAAACCTAACATCAACAGTTTTAAAATGATTGGCAATGTCTAAAAATAGACATAAAAACTAACCGAACGTAACCATTTTTTGTTCTTCTAATTATAGCGATGCCTTGTTCTGAATTGAAAATCAATTCTGATTTTATTCATAAACTTTTTTATTCACTAAGAATGCCATCAATACTAAGATATTTTTATTGTTATTAAAGTCTATTTCTGTGACCAAGACCAGTTTTGCCTAGTGGTTTCAGCATGCGACTCTCATCCCTGAGGTCGTAAGTTCGATCCCACCGGCTGTGTGCACAAATGGACTTACATTTGTGCGCATTTAACATCGGTTTGAACGGTGAAAGAAAACATCGTGAGGAAACCGACATGTCTTAGACTTAAAAAGTCGACGGTGTGATAGGCACAGGAGGCTGATCACCTCCTTGCCAATAAGATTGACAAATGATCGTGAAACGGATACAGAAATCTGAGGCCCACACCTAAATAGGCTGTAGCGCCGTTGATTTATTTAATTTATTATTTGTGACCACACAATAATTATAATATAACATAACATTACAACCCAAAACAAAATATTTGGTCTACACTATGTTCTGGGACATATATAGATAGTTCTGTCCACCAATTTCTATCCTGGGTAACTCTAGTCTAAACATCATCCCTTCATCACCTGACCTGCCTCTTTTGCCATCTCGGGACTGCCTTTCAGTAGTGAACAGTCCATTTCTCAAAACAAGCTCTTGTTGTGTACCTCGACTATTGCAAAATGCTATATCTACGTACTCCATAGAAGAATGGAAAGGAGCATGTTGGGGGTCACTCTAAAAGAAAGGCAGACAAAGAAAGAAAGTTTACAAAAGTGGAAGATGTTTTACTATATTAATACCATTTCACACCCTTATATACACATTTTACACACTATTATATACACATTACACACACAAATGTATCAATTTGAAATATTGAGTATTATTTGTTGTTTTATATGTTAAATTTCAGTTTTCTTTATATAGTTTTGTCTATGTCTATTTCGTATACATTGTTTATCTATGAAATCTGTTTTGGCTTTCTGTATTGTCTCAGTGTTTTGTTTTATAATATGTATGTTAGCTGTAAGATTACTTATAATTAAATAAATAAACGTTTGTACGTTCACAATTTTGCTTTAGCCTAATTAATATTTAATGTAACTTTAAATAAACACTCACGGATGAATTAAAGTCACATCAAAGGTTAATTCAATCGTTTATTAAAATGAAACATTCGTGCAGCGAGCCTGTTTTAATTATTCATCAAAGCTTCAATTACTATCAGATTTGTTTGTTCAAGGATATTTGATTAATTATTTGTATAAATTTATCATAGGTTATTTTATATTATTAGACGTACTAGAGTATAATTATGCATAAAAACTCTGTTGGTATCCGAGGGTTGGGGGCCAGGACTACATATGTATAGTTTCTTACACTAATATGTTTAATTTCATAATTGTATTCAGTATTAAATATAATGAAAGGATGAGTTGTAAAAAAATTGTTGTCCAGCAACAACTAAAAATGGAAACTCTTTCGGAGAATTGATCGTACAATGAATATTATATTCTTGGAGGAATGACATTATATTTTATTTTTATTTTAGATTATACATTTCCGTGAATTAAATAATCGAAATGTTATGCATTTGTTATTTTGTTATATTCATTAACAAAGAAAAGGTTTTGTATGAGATATTATTATGGTACAAAGAAACGAAGAGACAGATAAAAAGATTTAACTATTGACAAATGGAGAATAGAGATATTGAGAAACGGAGGCAGGTGCGTTGCCGGCCTTTAGATGTACGCAATTGAAATTTCCCGTGACACTAACCAGAAATGCACCAGCAGGTTGTCTGTCACTATTAAATTATTATATTCTCATAAGTATTTTATAAACATCGATAAAATCCCGTCCCTAGCCGTTCGGAGATGACATACAGTAATGGGCGACTTGGTGCGCCATCTGGTACACAAAATTAGCCACTGCGGTCCAGAACACACTGTCCCGACATATTGCAGTACTCAGCTTAATTACACGGCATTTGAACTGGGAACAGATTTGATAATTGATGTATTTATCGCTTAAAATTGTATGTCTAATGTTTTAACCTTAATGAACTTGTTCCCGTTGCTTTATAAACACATTGAAATTTAATCAACTAAGTTTATTTTCAACAATATTAGTAAAGCTTTTGCCAAGCTTATCGGCATGGCTGTGAGGAAATGCTGCCAGCGTTCAGAGCATGCAGCTGGCACAGGAATAGTCCCCATGATTTTAAAATTGTCTTTAGTTTCTCTTTATTCAGAACTTCAACTATTTGTATATTCGACTCGATATCGACTCGTAACTTGTCAATGACTCAATGAGTCTAAAAATCTATTAAAAATACATACACATGACTCTTTTATTATACAAAGGCTTTTAAACCGCGGAATAGTATCTCATTTAAAAAGGTCTCAATAGGCTAATATTTTTCTTTATTCATTAGAAGGTAATAGAACTTCAACCATCCTAAGCAAGCAACTTTTATATTCACAACATCTCAAAGAAAATTTTATTATGAATCAAAAGCCTTTTCTTATTCAAACGTAACAAAAATCCTCAACACACTTAAACCAAGGTACGCTTAACGAAATTATAAAAACTCGAAATGTCTGCCTCTAAGAGATTTGCATAAATTTTCCTAAACAAGTAAATTGTAGCATAAAGGAAGCGACGTTACTCTAAATATTTAGACAAGACGTCTAAAACGGGAACTCGAAATATTTCGAGCGGGGCTATAAAGATGATCTCCTAAAATGCTTGAAGCTCTTGCGTATTAAGGGGCGAGTGAAATCTGTACGAATAAATTACTGTTGAAACTCGATACAAACTCACTTTTTCTACTATGATTACCGTAGATGTGTATTTTCCTAAGAAGGGTTGGCCTACAGATTTAGCTTGTGACTCTCATCTCTGAGGTCGTAGGTTTGAGGCCCAGCTGTCTACTAATAAACGATATAAAGACTTATCATCTATTTGCCAAAATCTGCCAAAACCTGTTTCTTTAACTCGTAGGTTGAAAAAAATCATTTGAAAACATTGTATGAACTTATTTCTAGATAACAATTATAAAATTTATTGTAAATAGAAGAAACTCCTTTTGAATTACGTTATATTTATTTAAATCGCATATATAAGTTACAAACACGGGTTGATTTATTCATTTTTTCTTGTGACAGCACGCGTCGTGGTATACCGTAGCACTCGTGACGACATTCGTAGCACTTGCGTAGCGATGCGATCATTTGCGGTCGTGCAATATAATGATAACAATTACATTTTTAAGACTCAGTATCTAAATAAAATTTAACATACGACTATATTGATTAAACTAACATCGTACGAACCAACTCAGGGTTATATCAGTATTTAGAATCTTAGCTCTTCTCGACGAGGTACGAGTTAATCTATCGATGTAGGTAGTAGGGGATTATTACATCCCCTTTCTCAGTATGAACCGCGACGTCATAGGGCCCGCACGCGATGTGCATCTTAAAGAGCGGGAAATCGGGATGAATTTTACGCAACTTTCGAATTTGAAAATGGAACCTTGGAAATTTTAATTCCTTTTTCGAAATAATAATTCGTGTGTTGTTTTTGGTGTACGGTTCGTTGTATGGTTTCAAAATGGATGGAACTATATGGACGTTATTGTTTTTATTAGTGAAAATAAGCGGTAAGTAATTGTTTAAATTAAGTTCAAGATATACATGTTATGATGTGCTCGTACTTCATTTTGTATTCAATTAAAAACAAATTATAGTAGGTAGTGCGATAAAGAGATTGTTTTTAGCTTTAAAGTCACTAAGTATACAAGCCTATGAAGCAATTAGTGAAACTGTAGACACCAGTCACCGTTTCTATAATATTAATAACTAATTTTAATTTTGATTTTAATAAATCAAGCTTACGAAACTTTTATTTAAATATTATAACTATTACATACAAATTTTATGTAAACATATTCTATAGATGCCTTTTATTTTTCACCTTATGATAAAACTTTTAAAAAACAATGGTATTAGAAGCAGGCACGTTCAGAGAAGTTTTATTGAAAATTCTTCTGTACAGGGAAAATAAAATACCTACAACGTGAATAAATAACACATCCTATGCATAAGATAACATTTTTGGGATTTTCTTGTTTAGGCTTTTTAATAAATTTCCTAACATAGCTTTTAAGTAAATTAAATTTTTATGCCCTAACATTTTTATTTTTAATAATTTATGAAAATAAGAACGTCTTTAACGAATATCTTAGCAGATAGGATTACCCTCTTTTATATTATCACCATAATAGAAACAGGGCTGTAAATTAATTGACAAATTGTATGAAAATCGATACATTGTAAGCCCCTTAAAAATATCAGTTTTATTCTTGATAATCTTAATCTAACCTGTACATAATAATTAAAAATAAAATGACGGAACACTAAAATAAATCTAAAAAGTAAGGTATCTGTGGGTCCTCTAATGCTGGCAGCATTGCAAAAAATTGGCTTTTGCAAGATAAAAAAGCGATATACATTTTCTTTCATAATCAATCATAATATTAAGATGTAATATGTTTATGTACATATTTTGTTTTTACCCTTATCCCTTTGTTTCCTTTTTTCTCGGGCGTAGTTTCCCAACCTTTTACTTGAAACTGGCACAAAGTTAAAACTATTGCCATAATATAAAAAAAGCGATATACAAAAATCCACAATAGTATGTTAATCCCGTGAGTACGGTAGCTCATTTCTCAAGAGCCCAGCTATCTGGGTTGCATCTTACCTATTGAAGATTTTAAACCGAAAACTTAAGATGAAAAGCGATGTTAAGAAAACCGTCTTGAAAGGCTTAAATGTATTATTATGTCTTTGTTAACGTAATGGATTTGTATTATCCATGTTGAATATCATGTTTTCAGCTTTCTTTATAAAAACTAAATAAGTCAAATATGACTTCTACTTTATCGTAAATAACGTCTCTAAGAGTCTGTCGTCAAAAACAAATGTTTACTAGCTGCCCCCGCGAACTTCGTTTCTTCTTAATGTGATATTACTTAGCCTACCGTTTTAGTACATACCAGCATGGAACATTATGCTATGCTTCCCTAGAGACTGTTCGGTTTTCTGGAATGAAAACTTTTGAGGGTTTTCTGTGAATTTTTCTCTTATACCTCAGCCACGCCAGCCAGCCAGTTCAAGCCATAAGATTTTAATTAACAAATGAAAAATAGGTGTTGATTGTAGAGGGTGAAAATTTAGGGTTTTATGTATTTTTATATTATACATTATAAAAAAATTAAAACATAAAATTGTATCTAAATAGAAATAAAAATTTAGGGGTGGACCACTCTTAACATTTAGGGGTTTGAATGATAGATAGTAGCCGATTCTCAGACTTACTGAATATGCACAAAAAACTTTCATAAGAATCGGTCTAGCGGTTTCAGAGGAGTATGGGAACGAACTTTATGGGAACACGAGAATTTTATATATAAGATGTAGTGTCCATTAAGTCTGATTTATTCCAGATCTTTTTATGTTTTAATAGCGTTGAAAATACTGTTACATAAGTTATTTTATGGTAAACAATTTAAAACATAGATAATTATTTATAAATAAATTTTTGTATACACAAATTCGAAATCTTTTAACAGTCAGACTACTATACTTAATAGCAATATGCAGACTTTTTTGGACGCAAGCACCACCGGATTGAAGTTATGTATTATTATAAATTTACAATTATTTTGCATAATTTTTAATTTTTCCGACGTTTCGCGTTTACAGCGTGCGTGGTCACCGTGAAGTGTTTTCTTTAAATGTGTAAAAGTTATATCAATAAAAGACAATAACATCTTCACCTGTCCTATGCTACACCGGAAAATATTTTTATCGTGTAATAGTTTAAGTATAAGTATTATGTAGAAATTATGACATCAAGTAGTGGACTTGTCGTTATAATTTCGTTTAACATGTCAAATGGAAGAAACTTGCTGCCCTTGACACAGATAATCCTGTTGAGGGGGCTTGTTCACTTTTTTTGTAACTAACGTCCTTTTTGTTATATATAATAAAGTTTTTTCAAACTTCAGTATACTACGGTTTAAATCTACATATTGTTGTAAAATATAAATTACCGAAGTCGCAAGCAAAACATGTCGTAATCCATTTTCACTGTACGCACAAGTGTTACAAAGAGCACTAGAGTTGTGCAAAACAGACGACAATATAACTCTAGGAGGGCGCTAGGTGTAACTTTGCGTAATTGTCAAAGTTTTAACGACCCGTACACTTTGTGCGACTTTTGTCGAGGTTCTTCGGTGAATTGAATTGCATATAGTTGTCTAGATACATGAGTTTGTTATTAAATTTTTACTTATAAGTTTACTTCAAATTTAATTTTAAATAAAATTCAAAGAAAGTGTAAGTAAATGCACATGTGCCTGTGCCTGTGTGTGCGTATGTGTGAGTGTCTGTGACTACATATTTATAATTATATTATGTTTATAGAAGGCCTTTGTTTAAATGATACCTAATCAGATATTAGATAGCCTAGTGCAAATAAAAAAAAACTTAAAAACTCATAAAAAGACTGCTATTTTATCTTATTTTATTTTAAAACATATTATAATATTATTCTGTAAAAAAAGTATTTAGTAAAAAAATAAATTATGTCTTTGTATTGCTTTAAATTCTGGACAAAAAAAACTTGACGATAACCAAAGAAAGCAGCCTTGATTTTCGTCTAAGAGTTTTGGGTACATCAACAAACCTTCCTGCCGTAACATAGTTTTTTTAAACCAGTAGGGAGGGAGAATCATCATCTTATTAATACTTATAATGTGGGTTATTGTATTGTAATGTAAAGTATTATTTAACTAAGCAACAAAACAAATTAAATAAATAAACACAGAAAGCTTAATGTGACTAAGAAGTTCTGGGCAATCTATGCCTCCATCCGTTCGTGTGGTCATGGTCCAGCTGAATTTTGTAAAGATTCTTTATATTTTACACCTTTTGTGGTGGTCACCTGCTCACTTAAAAGCAGTTGCTAAATACATTTAAGAATTATGATAAACCGGCTGAGTTTAATAAGTAATAATTATGTGATTTAAATAAATAATAATCAAGTAAGTTTAATAAATAGTAATTAAGTAAGTTTAATAAACAATAATTAAGTAAGTTTAATAAATAAAAATTAAGTAAGTTTAATAAATAAAAATTAAGTAAGTTTGATAAATGATAATTATGTAAGTTTAATAAATAATATTTATTTCAGGTATAACATCACATTATAGGTACGATGAAGCGATGAATCCGGTCTCTGTGAGGTAAGAATATTTTCTACTTCGCTTATTTTTTATAAGTCATACGCAAATACATATTTACATCAACTCCATAGTACTGAAAAAAATGTTAAGTGGAATGTATTACAGTTAAATAGGACTTCTCCTGTATCGAAGAGGAGAGTTACTCGACAGTGAGGCCATTAAAAAAAATATTACTTCTCTGTGTGTTAAATCTTAGTTTCCGCCAATCAAGCGTAGGTATGTGACTAATTACGTTATAATGTACGTGGTAATCATTAATATTTTTTGATAATCGGTGTCTTAAAAATATGTCTGACATTTGCTGTCTAGATATTAATTACAGTTATTATTAAAGTTCTAAACTTGTTTGATAGTTCAAAAAAAGTAAAAGTAATATAAGAAACTCATCTACAAACCTACATCAGTCTACTCACAAAGCACAACAAAAGCATAAAAAACTAGCTATTATAAAAGATTAAAAAAAAGTTATACTAAAGTTAAGGAAGCGTTAAAAACCCAGTTTAATGATTGCTAAAAGTATTTTTTATAGAACAAGGGGCAGGAGGCTCACCTAATATTAAGTGATACTGCCGCCCATGGTTACTTTCAATGCCAGATGGCTCGCGAGTGCGTTGCCGGCCTTTTAAGAATTGGTTCTAAACTGTTAGTAGTAGCTTTGTTTATTGTCTAAGTGCTTTCGTTTATATATGTATGTAAATAAATCATTAATTCCTAATAAAACTATTTCATAAAGTTATTCAAATGGATATAAAATGTTCGTTAATCGCATTAAGTAATAAAATAATGCCTACGTGAAATAAATTAAGCACCCAAAAGGTTAACCTCATGTAATTAAGCTTAAATAATTATAACGAGGGAAAGGTAATAAAGCAGTTCTCTTATATCTTGTTAAATTCGGTGTAGATTAGGACCCTTTTCAAAATTTAACAAAGTAAAACTGTTTTACTTATAAACAATCCTATCAGTAATATTGTGAATGTATAAAATCGATCTTACATAAAATAAGTGATGTTAAAAAGATTATATCCAGCCCTGCGATTCTGTAACTCACTTTTCGAACTCACATCTCGCACTCGCATCGGCGGTCGCTCTCAAATCAGTCGTGAAGCAGTCATTTTATCATTTGGCATTCTGAAAAGGTGGGAGCTTGTAGTTTATTGTTTATCAGAATGCAAAATGATAAAATGACTGCTTCACGACTGATTTGAGAGCGACCGCCGATGCGAAAACCGCTGTGTAAGTTTGAAAAGTGAGTTACAGAATCGCAGGGCTGGAATTCATGGCGATTTCGTATTATTCTTAAATTTATGTTTGATAAACCTGTATCAGTCCTTTTGTGTGTGGTGTATGATGTGGAGGAAGTTATTCCAATGTAAGGCAGCCTATACTACTCTAAGCATTACTCAGATTGTATGCTCCGGTCAGGTATAGGTTATGGAAGCACCCCATATCATCTAAATGGAGCCCTCGAACTCCGTCAAGAATTGGGAAAGCCGTGAATACTTTCACTTATAAAAAACCCAACCAGAAAATGGTGTAATCATCAGGCTTGGTAAGACAGAGTGAGAAATTCGTGAATGGAGGTTTTATTTTGAAGATTAACTTAAAGTAGTTAAAATATTGATTCTGGTATTGTGCTGTTATTAAATAAATGTGATTTTTCTGGTAACAAACACTATTTTACCCAATGACAAGTAATACTTATAGTTAGACACCGACCATCTTGATCAGTCCACAGAGGGAAAAATAAATTAAAAAGAGATTTTGAAGGATAACAATACTATTCTTTATTATTTAAATTGGATAAACGGTAATAAAATTACTTTGACTAACTCTCGAGAGAGACAGCATAATTAACATCCTACGCAAACGTCCATTCAAGTGAGTAAAATGTATCTAACTTTGTTGCGAAGTTCTTTGTTTAATTTCAGCAACTTAGCGCAAAGTTTTGCTTACTTTGTAGCATTTTGAAGACGCGGTGACAATATATTGACGAAGGTAGTAATGAGGTTTTGTAGGAAAGGTTTCATTGTGTCCCATATAGTAGCAGATATATTCCACGAACCACTAATCTTTTTGGGAAAATTTTTTCTGAAAATCCAAACCGAGAATTTTAAGATATAATTTGGTATTATCAAACACGATCTAACTGTACTATTCAATATTGTGTTAAAACTCCTCCTTATTATGGAAATGAGGACTAGGTTTCGTTGTGTCCATCCAGTAGCATGTTTCAGAAACCACTACTCTTTATGGGCAAGTTTTTTCTGAAATTCCAACACGATCTAATTTATTAAAACTGTACTATTACAATTAAGGTGAATGGGAATCGTTCTGTTCCATTCCCCATTTCTTTTTTTTAGTTCTGTTTAATTGATTTTATTCAGCTTTTTATGCCACGTTATTTGATCGCTAAAGTTTAAACTGCGGTTAGCAATACTCGTAAACATTAGGTGAATCGTTCGCCAGAAAATCGCCATATTTGGCCGATTTTCCGCAGGCCACGTAACAAGCAATAAATAGGCTACAGCATTGATTCAATAAATTACACTCGAACGGAATCGAATCTACACCAGTTGGCAGCCGTGCCAAGAACACTGCCAAATGACGTCAGTGGTACAATATGCTTATCGGTAGTTTTTATAGAGATTTTGATAAGGGCTATAGATCCATTCAGTAGTTTTAACTGATAAAATTTATCTTGAGTATGATAAATGATAGATGACGCCAGACCTCTAAGAGCAATATTAGTGCAAACGTTGATTTCGTGCATTCCACCATATCTTTTTTCTATTTTCGTTCTGAAAAGAAAAATTCGAAGACTTAAACAGCCGGATTACCAAGGAATGTACCAGACCCCAGTTACTATGTGAGAGTGGACTTAATTTGATTTGTTTACCTAAAACTTATATAATTATACAGGTTGGCCAAAAATTCGTGGATCGAACGCAAATCGTTGTTTTGTTTTTTCGTTCTTTTCGAAATCCCTAATGGCGCCAAATTTTGTAATATAGGGTCACTTTTCGGTAGAGAAATTTTTTCACAGTGGGGTCCGAAGTAAGTAAAAAGTTCTGATTTGAGTAAAAATTTTTTCGTAAAACTTAATATCATCTTCAAGACACCTAATAAACAACCATAAATAGCATGTCTAACGCAAGGACTCATCTAGTGAAATTAGTGAAAATTATGAAAAAGATACAGGTGTAAATTTTATCGAATTTTAATAAGAATTGTAAAAATAGCGATATTCTTATAACAACGCAAACTAAATTATAACTCTGCAGGGGTTGAGTTTAAAGCCTCCCGTAGAATACGTATATATACTTTCATCTATAGATAATAGTTATGAATATATAACGATCAGTATACTTCAAGATCAAGTCCCACGCACAGACGCATGCATATTCATATTTGAACAACGTTATAGTCTAAATCACCTGTATTGATCAATTAAGTAAAATTATTTTAAGATGATGTTTTGTTTGAAACTTGTTTTTGTATTAGACAAGACAGTGTTTGATAAAAGTGGTAATATTAAGAATATAAGTGTTTTTACTTTTTAAGAGCCGTTGTTCCGTAAGTACAACACCAATACTTATTAAATTAATTATCTGTAAACAATTTCAACTTTAAAAACAATAACTGTTTGCTAGCGTATCATGCTAATAATAAAATTCAAAATGCACTTACACATTATTTCATTATCAAGATATTAAATTTATTAAACGATAATTAATTTGTGATTAACGGGGAGTAAAGATCATATTTGGCTTTTGTTTCGAAGTCGATGTCGAGTCTATTATTGTTAGTTGTGCTTCCAAAGGCAAATCAATTATTTTGTACATAGTTTGAAGATGATTACATTACCAATTCACTGCAAATCCGAATAATTTGACACCTTCATAATCCAGGTTGGTCCACTAACGGCAGAGCTATCTTAACATACACAAAAACACAATAAATTGAAGTCTACTCAAATTAAATAAATTATTTTCAAGTACCTACTGAAACCGATAATTATGTTTGCAATTTAGTGTTACGATGAAACTTTAGAATGTTTTGAGAATTTAAGAATTACTGTATATAAATTGTATTTAAGATTCTAAATTTAAAATGTTTAATGGATTTTTTGATTGTAAAAACTTAGTTGAAATAGCTGGAATACGAAACCAGGGTTCTTATAAGTTTAGTATACGTGAAACAGGTGTAACAGTACATTTATCTTCTGCATGAGTGTATGAGGATTGTTTATTGTAGCCATAAACTCTTAGGCAACTATCGTACCCCTACTATTTGCTGTATTCAAATTTGATTCCTTAAAACATAAGACGTTTTCAACGATGTTATTCCTATATCACACGAACGGGTAAAAGTTTGTTTTACAGTTATACCCGGCTTCAGGGTCATGCATACGTGCCCCTTCTGAGATCCGCTTTTAGACATATTGTGTGAATTGCGTCATAGAACATAGATACTATATTTTTCGTTTATTTCCTATAATCGCTTTTAATATATATTTTACTGATATATATTTTAATATAAGTTATCAGTGATTTTACTGTTAGCATCATTTAGTATTTTTGATAAATTTTTTGATTTATTGGGCCCATGTTTGTACTTTAAGTTCTAAATAAATTAATTTATTTTAATAAGTTTTTAGACACCTTTTTAAACCCTTTATTTACGATATAGACAATTGTTAATAAGTTTTTCTACCTTTTATTTATGATTTAGACATTTATTTTAATAAGTATTTAACACATTTTTGAATCTTTTATTATGAATTAAACATTTGTTTTAATAAGTTTTTTAGATACATATTTGAATCTATTGCACTTTCTTTTGGGGTACTCATTTGAACGCGTTTAGCTGTAGTATTTAAAAATAATTAAATTGGCCGAAAATGGGGAAAATTCACGTATACAGAGAACAAACACTGAAATCAGTACGTTTATCTAGAAGGGTATGTGAAGTTTGTTTATCGGTCCCATAAAATCGCATGAGGTGTTCGAGGTAGGGTTACCAAAAATATTAGTTTTCGGTTTTGAACTTGTTGATCCAATAACTTTATCAGATAAACTTTGTACTAACAAATTGAGGTATTATGAACTAGTATTAGCAAATTGAACTTTACAGCAGAACTTTGCAAGAGACAAATTAAACCTGTTAACCTACTATTATCTTACAATCTACTTAAACATATGTAATATATATTTGGTATAGTATATTGGAGTACATATAAAGTACTAAGAAAAAATACGCTTTATTATTTTTAATGTATTATTAGTAACACAAAAGATTAGAACGTGTAGGTAGGTACTTTACACTTTTAAAATTTACTGAGGGTAGTAACAGTTAGTAACACGTCCGTTCCGCACGAAGTCTCGAAATAAAAGTGAGTCAACGCCGGTATTGCTTCGCGTTATATAGGTTTCTGCTACAAGATGGCGTTAGTCCGCTAACACGGCCTCTTCTGACACCCTGACGTCCTCGTCAGGATTTGATGTCCCAGCGTCTATACTGTCATCTCTTTGGGTAGAATAGAACGATAGAACATTACAGTTCTGGGAAGGTATTGCGTCGTCTATTTGGTCAGCAGCTGAACATATTTACTTGGTTTAATACAAACAATCAAAGTAATGAAAGATAGAAAGGAACTTTAAGGTATTGGACACCAAGGAAAGAGTGAAAGATTATTTATAACCCTTACAAGATTTCAAACAAACTGTCACTGGCAGGTGTAAAAGGACTAAACAATTACAAGTTTAGTGTCACCTTAATGTATAAAGGTCTACTATTTTTTTAAGAAGATCGTGAGTTTGGGGCTGGTTACCCTGTCCATTGATCTTTTTACCATTCATAAAGGAAGATCGTGAGTTTGGGGCTGGTTACCCTGTCCATTGATCTTTTTACCATTTATACAGAAAGATCGTGAGTTTTGGGCTTTATGGCCTTTCCTGCTCCCTCCCTCTCTGAATCGCATCTCAAGTACTCGTCATCGCTGTCAATGGTTTCTACAATAAAGGCCATGTACTCCTCCAGTGGCATTTCGCAAAGCGAAAAGCATTCCACGTCGGGGAGTACACACTCACAATGTGTACTGCCCCAACGGCTCGCCGATAAGCGGAAAGGCTTCACAAGGTACCTCTATCTTTGAAAGCGAGCACACACAGGGTGCCCTCTTCTCCGAAAGCAGGCACATACAGGGTACTGCCTTCTCCAGAAGCAGGCACACACAGAGTACCTCTTCCTTCAAAGGCAAGCACATTCCAGAGTTCCCCTTATTTCAAAAGTGGGCACATACAGCGTACCTCCTTCCCCAAAAGCAGGTACATAAGGGTAAACACCATCCCCCAATCCGCTGTTCCACTCCTTTTTTTATAACCTCTCACTTGGTCCGGCTTGCTGGGTGGGGATTTTTTTCTAAGACGGCCGTTTCTGACAGTGCGGCGTCCGGACCGCAGCATCACTTGCAACCTGCTCATCATTGTCTAGCGCAGTCTCTGTAAGGGAACTTGTAGTAATCTACCTAGCCTCGTGCCATAGCCTGAAGCGTATATCTTGGATTGTAGGGACGAATAATGACATTTATCTCTATTTCTCCATTACCAGTACCATGTGCGCAAGCGTGCACTCAAGCGCACATAGGTAAGGTGTATCAAAAAGGAAATATTACAGAATTAGATAGCTTCAGACTTAACACGAATACAGATAAAACTCAGTATATTTGCAATACACCGTCGTAACGACAGTGGCTCCTAGTGCTCTCATAAGCGACAATTTTTTTAAAACCGAGACCCATACATTTTGCATGTTCTCTAAGTGGTCTAAACACATTAGCACCACAAAAATTTAAAACAGAGACCAATACCTTTGCTTGCTCTCTAAGTGGTCTAAACACATTCGCAAACACAAACACAAACGCGCGAATAACCTTGTAAGGCCCACGCATGCCGGAGTCCAGTTCACCCTTTAATTGCACGTACTTAATAACAAAGACCAGATCATCCTTCTGGAATTTTCTCATTAACAACAGTGTCCTGATTGATTTGACTATCCTTCAACCGTTCGGCCGTCCTCTATCGAAGCATCTCTCGTCTACCTTGCTGACTAGAAGATCCTAAATTTAATGCGACATCTCGCACCAAGGTTCGAATCACCGGCGTTGCACTGTCATGACCAATCAAATGATTCAGGGCAGAAGTCTGTGTGGTCTTCTGTTTCGTCAGGTTCAGAATAAATTGCAATTGCCACAGTTCTTTAGCCCATTCGCTCTTCCGATGATTGACGGCAGTGCGAAGCATGTTTAGTAGAGTACGGGTATAGCGCTCCACTTGTCCATTTTCGCGATGCATTTCAGGAGTGATATAATAAAGCTGTGCGTACTCCTAGCAGCTGCATCCAAGAAGTGAAGCCCGTCAACTCGAACATACGTCCCCTATGCGTGACCTTGGCCGAGATAAGCGATCCATTTTGCTCTTATCACTGAACACCAAAAGCGGTAACACAAAAGCACAATAACAGAAAACACAAAGAGCACTTTTAAAATGTTAATCACTCGTGACTTCGTACATTACGGACACAAAGAGAAGGAAAATTTAAACTACAAAGATTACTCAAAACAAAACAAAAGAGAAGTGAGCGAAAAGTTCAAATACCACTTCTGATATTAGTAACACAAAAGATTAGAACGTGTAGGTAGGTACTTTACACTTTTAAAATTTACTGAGGGTAGTAACAGTTAGTAACACGTCCGTTCCGCACGAAGTCTCGAAATAAAAGTGAGTCAACGCCGGTATTGCTTCGCGTTATACAGGTTTCTGCTACAAGATGGCGTTAGTCCGCTAACAGTATTGACAACCCTGACTCAACCCTTACCATGTGCTACTTCAAGCCTTTTGACAAAACTAATTTGGTCTTCGTATAGGTACGATAATGAGGTAAATTATAACAATGTTGCCGCATCGTTATATATTAGTAAAGAGAAAGAAAAATTCTCAAGAAAAGGTTCAGGCTTTGTTACTTTCGATAATGTTTATGTAAAGGTTTGATTTTCATCAAATTTAGTAAAAAAAAAATATCTATTTAAGGTAAAGTTCAGGATGTTGGTCTTGAAACTTGTTAGTTTTGAAACACCCGGAAACTATTAACTAAAAAACAGTCCTGTTGTTCATTATATTTGTATTGTAGTATATGATGGACTCATTTTCCTCACTGAGACGCGCATAAGGTCCGTTGTGAGTAAAGACCTGGCTAACTAAGCCAGCCAAGCTCCTAGAAGCACAGAAATCTCCTGGCCACTCCGCAGGCTTCTGGAGCGACGAGCTTCGAGGATTTTTGTTCATTGGGAAGCCACAGCCACGGTGTCTGATTCCCCTGCGCTGAAACAAGCTGCACAAGGGACTGTCTGTCGCAAATAGGACAAAGAGATGTTTATTAAGGAGGCACTGGCTCGTAATTGTAACTATCATTGTTTTGAGATTTGTTCTGTTGAGGCTTAGAAGTCGCTTTGTGTCTAAGCAGGCTAACTGCTGGCAGTGCAATTTTGGAGTCCGCGTTTCGCGACCATCGGTGATGTTGGAGTTCTGTAGATGTTTCACGAATCCAGGTTCGCTGTTATAATTGTTTTAAAATTAATATTCAGATTGACTTCTGTTCGTACAAAAAAAGATTATACAAATTCACGGGTAAATTATTTGTCGAGGCGAATACGAATTCAGAGAGCACCTAATAAATTCTTACATTTATATTTATAAGTTTCTCTCCATTCAACTTCAAAGGCGCCTTTAACTTCAATCAACTCGAGATAAACACATGCTTCATTGAATATTTGATAGACTCTCGAAATTATTAGATCTATTGATGTTTCATTTTGTATATAATATGTTTTTTATATATTCTGTGAATTTTTCCTGATCTTGGAAAATTATGCCATATAACTTTCCGGCCTTTTTCCTGATTGTAATATACAATAAAGCTGATGTTTTCAATTACTGCTAAATTCTATTAGTCTCTGTTAGCAATAAATTATTTTATTACTAAGAATTGATAATACTTGTGGTGTATTACCAAGGATTAGGTTGATATATACCGAAATAAATAATTTAAAAAAAATATGGGTCTATTGTCGTGTAGTACACAGAACACACACCACCTCAAACGTTTTAATTCATTACATTGACTTTTTTAAAGTCGATTTAAAATATATAACATCAAAATGAGTCGTCCAATAATGGTAAAACTTGTTTTTAAGCAAATCTACAAGCAACCCCGTCAGACATATTTTTAATTAGTTCGATTTGACCTCTTCAGTCAAATCAAGAGTCAAATCTCCTGTTGACGACTTGATCTGAAATTTGGTACACACCTTTAGTTATGATGACAAAGTAACTTAATAAAATCAGTGTTATTGTAAATCCAAGATGGCCGCCGCAACAAAATGGCGGATTTCATATTTCATCACTACTTCCTCGATATAGGTATCAAATGACCCATTCATTGATTAGCAAAATATAAGTCTCTATGAACATAAAATGAAAATCCAATATGTCCGCCAACTAATTTTTTTTTTCACTTCCCCAATATTGGTATCAAAGAAGGAGCTTGAGTAATAGAATAGTGTTATTAAACCTGCTTTGATAAATTTAAAATCTAAGTAACTTTAGGAGTTATTTTGTAGTTTCAGAAAAAACTTGTAATAATGAGACACTGAAGAAATTAAAACACACACACAGTCAGTCCATGAAATCGTTTAGGTAATTAAGAAAAATTTACTCGTGGAAAATCATCAGGCTATGGAGACTTACAACGCCTAAAGGTTCCCGGTCTTTAGGGAAATAGAACTGGTATATATATATATTGGTTCAGAAATGCTCTCTTGGCAGCTGCTTCCCAAGAGGTGGTGCGCGGAAGAAAGTGCCTTAAAAAGCTGTTTTGCGCCTTTTAGTCTAATTTAAGTAAATCTTTTTAAATATAAAAGCTTAAAATAAATACACAAAGCGAGTGTCGATTACGTTTTCATTAAAAATAATTGACGCTCGCGGGTTTGTTGCAGATCAATAAGTTTTCCAGCGAAGTACGAGAGAAATCTGCCACCGGATAGTATGGACGGTGAGTTTTTTACTTTTTCTATACACTTTATACTATACATATTTAATAAAAGGATATCATGGAAAACTAACCATCATTGAATAAACGTAAATTAAATGTTGAGCAGTAATAAAAGAACGATAAAAACAGTATTTCGTATAGTCTACAATATCACGTTTGCTCTGTTAAGTTTTTATATAACCTAAAATTGTTAGTGTACCTAGTCAAGTTTGTACATTTACTCACTCAGGCTTTCTAAGTTTTATAAACGTGGCGATTTCCTAAATCGTCGGTGTTACGCCCCGAGAGTATAGCCAGACGTAGGCACTCTCTTCAACTGTTACATTGCATTCATTCGTTACATAGCAATTAACATTTAACTATTTCGCTTATAATATATTGTTGTACGCGAGTTGTTAATATAGAGTAAAACTAAAATCCTCTATTATTTAAAGCACCCCGATGACCCAGGAACCATGCAGTTAGCAAGCTAATTTTCTAAGCAAAAATTTAACAATTTAGCGAGAAAAGCATACACAGAAGAAATAGTACAACATGACAGTTGAAGTTGAGGTTTAAACCCATTAAAATAAGTAAAAGATATTCAAAGACAAATTGTATTAATAAAATATTTATTAACCAACGGTTTTTAACAAAGAAATTTTTTTTATAGCACAGGGGGCAATCGGGCAGGAGGATCACCTGATGTTAAGTGATATCGTCGCCCATCGACACTCTCAATGCCATAGGGCTTTTAAGAATTGGTACGCTTTTTTTCTTAAAGGACCGTAAGTTAAATTGGTTCAGAAATACTTCAGTGGGCAGCTGGTTCCTCATAGTGGTGCGGAAAAATCTGTCTAAAAAAACGCTCCGTTGTGGAACGACGCTCAGTTAATACCTCTCGCCCTTTGTAAGTGATTCGTGGCGCCACATAGACAATATAAAATAACGAGTCTTTGATTATATGATTATATTAAAGGAAGGAAGAATATTAAGACGATATCAACACAAACAAACGCAAAACTAAAATCGTTCATATTAATCCAATTCCCAAAATACACCGTTTCTCCTCCCCGCCCCCGTCGCCCATGGAAGTCTCATTCCCGCTTCCGCCAAAACGTAATCACGATACACCATAGAGTATCGCATATCCATAGATTATCTTCGATCTTAATAAATACTGTCAAAAGATGTTCTATTATACGTATATAACTAAACTATTTGTTCCAGGCTCATTTAATGTCTTCAGATTTAGAAGAAGCTTAGCAATGATGTCACAACATTTTAGCGAAACAACTGTCATGCCGGGTGTTGATGTAAGAATTATTATTTAAGACACTCAGCTTATTTCTATGGAAAACCCACATTTCCTCCATTTATTGAAAACACCTATCTTTTGGCTTAATTTATGAATAGATGTTTTATTTGTGGTGTTGGGCCTATTGTATGAGAAGCTTGGTGAGTGTATGAACTTAACAAAAGAACGTTTGAATTATAGAGATTTTATGTACAGTGTAAACTCTTTATAACGTCATTCGTTATTACGAAAAACTATCTATAACGCGACATTGAGTTAAATTTGTTTGGTTTAACACAAAACCACTCAAATGCACTAATGCACTCTTTATAACGCAACAGCCATTCATTAAGATTTTATAATGAGCTTACAAGACTAACCTATTCAGGTGCCTAAATTTCTAAGAAAGACACCTGAGGTCATTAACAACTGTCTTGCCTTTGTTATTGTTAATTGCATTAACACGTGTGCCATTATTCTTAGATTACATTGCCTGTCATAGCAAAACACGTCAGCCAAAGTTAACAGAATATGTGTTTAGAATAATTAACCTATTGATAGTTATAATAATATTTGCGATATTTGTTTTAAAATAAGTGTTGTTTGATGATTTGCTATTTTAAAAGAGTTTTTTACGCCGGCTTTTTCTCTCGGCCTACACCCTCTGTCTTCTTTGCCGATGAGTAGGGATGCCTACAAATTCAAATTTAATGACGTGGAATAAGTGATACATGTATCTTATGTTCCATAATAAACTTTATTTATTTTTTTATTTTATTTTATAAAATAAGAAATTATTGTTATTGGTTAAATTTGGTCTTTTTTCTCTTTGTTCCGTATAACGAAGGGAAATGAAAGAGTTTACACTGTATATGCATACATGCCGAAACTATTGTAGGGTCGGCTAAAGTCTCTGTTAGGAACCGTTACTCCGATTCATACAGTTAGTATACATTAATATATGCGGAATTTGACAAATATCTTTAAACTTTTACTTATACTCCAAGTTGTGTCCACTTTCGTTTTACCGTTATCATATTTATATGCAATATGCGATTTATAAAGAGAAAAATATATATTCCTAAATTGTTATAGGTAAATTTGCAATGTGTTGTAAGTGGCACTCATCCAGGAAGATTTGTATGGGAGAGGGACGGTATTGTTATATCTTCGAATACAGATTCAAGGTTAGTTTTAAATTGTAAGATAATAATAATAATTTATTTTATATAACATTTGCATTGTTGAGGAAGGTATTGGAAGACTGGTTTCCAAACTAGGTAACAACCTGTGAGGCTTCCATTCCTCAGCAAAGTCATATTGATAAGAAAGATCGATTTAGAGTTCTAGTTGGCTTCAAATGGTATCTTAAATGTTTATTTTATTTTTTTATAAATATCCAATTATTATTGTTTAATATTTTAATACTTTAGAATATCAATGTCGTTTAAATGAAATATGACTCACCTAGTCAATGAAGAGGCGACTACAGATTAGGTCTCTTATGTATTGGTATCTAATAATAGCTTAACTATCATGATATATATCGAAGTAATTTATAATACTTGTATTATTAGATACGTCATCGGTCAGACATTAGCACCAGACGGTGGAGTGGTAACACAACTGAACATATCCCATATAAGGGTTGATGATGGAGGAAGATATGCCTGTGTAGCTCATCATGGTGACAGCATCATCAGCCACGAAGACAGGGTCAATGTTTATGGTATGATTATCACACTTATTGAATTAATAAAGTAATTAAATTAATTAAAAAATATATTTTATTCAAGTTATACTTCTTTGGGCGCGTTATGAAAAATTGATGAGAGTGAAATTTTACGATGCGCGCGCACCGTGACACAAAATTAACAGAATGAAGTTGCCCACTAAATCGCTCATTAAGTTGAGGAAAAAATGCTACCAACAAAACAGAACCTCTGTTAGTGGCGCATGTTGGCACGCACGCCGCCTCTGTTCACTGTGTATTTATATTTATAGTATTTATCCACATGCTTTGAGTTTCTACATTTAAAACACGTGTTTTCATTTTGTTTTCATTATACATGTGCGAATTTAATATGTGCGTCTGAATTATAATCAGAAGTGATTTAAATAGAATATTTAAATCAATACTAATTAATATTAGAAAATATTTGTGAAAAAACTGTGCTCATCAACCTTCCTAAGTGCTTCAATACAATTGAGGTTAACTATCCGCATGTATTATTAATAAAGCCAAAGAAGTATAACTTCTTGCGCGCGTACATAAGTACAAGCACCCTTTTTTTTAATTTACTATATAATATGTGTCAAAATCTAAAAAAATAACTACTCACTTTCACACTATTGTTATTTATTTTTCGGAATAAACAGTACAATTTTTTGTTGGTTTTTGTAAAGTAAAAGGATAATATAGGAATGTATATCGCAAATATATAGGATAAAGACATCGTCTATTAAAAACTTTACATTTTTTTTAATCAATTAATTTTCTATTTCAAGGTATCTCAACTCCATTTGCTAAATCAAAGACTTCCAATTAATTGAAGCGTTAATGACAGAAAAACAAAGAAAATAATTTTTCGTCTCTTGTGAATCGTGCTGTAAAAATAGACTTATTTCTACTTGATTGTTGTTTGTGGATTTATTATATCTGGTTATATTGATAACATGGTATTTAATACCCGAGTTAATATCAGTTGCATGAAAGCTAATATTTCTGTATAATATACCTCGGTAGTATAATATTTAATTATTCCCATATACTCTACATTATGTACACACTACTTATTGACTGGTGATACTTATTGACTTGCGCTCCAATGTGCATAAAATAAAAGTGTTTCTTTTTTAATTTCTTGCAACGTTATAACACGCAGCTAGCCATAACTGCATGCGGAGACAATGTTAGACGGACTTTAGAATATTTCATGCTTCGAAGGTATTGAAATACCTACCATTACCGTTACAATAACTACGTGTTTAAATGTTACTTATCACCCGAGGTACTCAAAAAACAGGAGAGACTGAAAAAACAAAACCCATGAGGTATAATAGTCTTTCGATCGAGCACAAAGATAATAGATACCTACATCATTATAAATAAGCAACGCTTTATAAAGGCAGTTGTGTTTGCCTACCAAAGGGTTAACTGAATATTTAATTTTAGATATATATACGTATATATGCATAAGGAGTATATTTTCTTCCATATTTTAGGACCTCCGTACATTCGCAGTCTGCCCCCGATTAAGGCTCAAAGTGGACAAAGTGTAACCTTAAAATGCCCATACTATGGATATCCTATCAGGTATGTGTTTGATATTTCTCTAATTTGGCTGACAGACTTAGCGGAGATCATATGAACTTGAGCTTGATAACATGTAATCTAACGTTATAAAGTATATACAGTAGTACTGTGACCCAAGCAGTTGGGTTTTCAAAAATATTTTATTTTATTTTACCAGTAAGTATTTTTACCTTGGCTGATAACTGATAAGGATTTAGTTCTCCTTGAGCCCAAACCGTACCCAACCCAAGTTGTGGTTACTACCAAGTTGTCGTTATGCCATGTAAAATATTTCTAGGTAACATTTTTTTTGGTTCAATAAAAATAACTATCTACTATATTAAAAAACAGGGGTTGATTGAAGAGGGGTGACAATTAAGTGCTGTATATATTTTTGGATGTTGTATCATAAAAAAATAAAAACTAAAACATTTGTCTAAAAATGAAAATAAAAATTTAGGGGTGGGACCACCCTTAACATTTACGGGGATGAAAAATGGATGTTTTCCGATTCTCAGACTTACTGAATATGCATAAAAAATATCATAAGAATCGGTCGAGCCGTTTCGGAGGAGAATGGGAACGATCATTGTGACACGAGATTTTTATATATTAGAAGATGTAAAATAAATATGTATAATTTTCACACATTTTAGGGAAATCACATGGGAGTACAGAGGTAAGGAAATAACGCCCGAACCAACGAACCGTTACAAACGAAATGTAAACAAAACAGAACTTTCTATTGAGATCTACGGTCGCAAACCAAAGTTAAGAAAACGTGACGTCTCAGTCAACAATGATGGTATCCTAAATTTAAGTAAGGTCTCGAAAGCCGAGAATGGTGCGTCCTATGCCTGTATAGTGAGAAGTCCTTCTGGTGAAATGGCTAAACGCTCCTTTGACTTGCAAGTCGTAGAAGCCCCTCAGCTTGAGGAGATAATGCTGGCGCCCGATTTGCAAGAAGGACAAATTGTCCAAATTCACTGTAATCTGAAGAGTGGTGATTCACCGGTTTATTACTCTTGGTTGAAGGACGGGAAGAAAATACCACCACATTTAAAGGTATGTGTTTATTTTTAAAACGGGGCACACGGGCAGTCGGGTCACCTGATGTTAAGTCACCGCCCATGGACACTCACATTGCCAGAAGGCTCCCAAGTGCCATACCAGCCTTTTAAACTGTCAAATTTCATTTATTTTTAAATATTGATGTCTTAAATATATTTAATGTATGGACGTGACTGTTCTTCTATTCTTCTTTATAGGTTCAATTAAACCTCTTTTTAATATTTTAAAAAAGAGGTGCGTATTCGCACATATCTGTGTTTTATAAATAAATACAGCCTTTATTACTCATGTTTTGTACATTGTGATGTAAAGAAAGTGTTATTTTGTTTGTGAAAGTGTATCTGTTTACATTAGGTAAGGATGGATTCATGATCAAAGATAAGCCGAGTGAGCACAGGTTTTTTTATCACCTTGAAGGATATTTTTCGTGTATTATCATGAAAATTTATTAACACTATTTAGATACAATTTTAGACTAATAAAGTGTAACCGACCAACCAACCAAATTTATAACGATTAAGCAACCATATGTTGCACCTGAATCTTAATCAAATCAATTTTAAATAACCCTCCATAGTAGCTTATCGTTTAAAAAAAACACACCACTACACGCAATACTCGTTGAGCGAGTTTGCTTATTTTGCCGAAGGCGCGTACCAATTATTTGAAGAAGTTTATTAAGTATGAGGGTGTGCAATTATTTAATCAATTACCGTCTGAAGTTCGTAATATTAGCGCGTTAAACCAATTCAAAAGGGTTTAATGCCCTTTTGAATTATACACATCAGAATGAGCCTGGTAGACTAAAATTAGGACGGCTGATGGCGACGTGTATCTCGTTCGTAAATATTAAGTTTCTCATGTAAATAAAAATACACTTTTGTAATGAGAAATAAAGTGATTTAAATGAATTCAATATTACTACTTTCTGGAGTATTTACATCACGTAAATGGTTTTCGGTAGGGCTAACATTTTGATAGATGTGTGTTCTGGATTATTACAGTGGTGAACAAAAGTATTTCATTCAGTAATTCTCGGGTCATTACCGAAGGCAGTGCCCAGTCTTTTAGAAGTCTTACGTGGGGACACAGGTCCGACACGCAGAGACTCACAATGTTACTGTATAATGGAGCACCAGCCGCAGCCCAACTATGAATGGCACAGTCCACGGCGGATTTAGTAATTATTGCAATAATAGTAAACATATTAATGTTGACCTAATATAATTATTAGATCTAATGGAAAAGGGTTTGGTGAACTGGGATTAGGGACTATTTGAAACTATGGCGTCAATTTTTTACTATGGTATTAGTAAAAATAAAAATTTGGTAGACGGCGACGTGAATTCGGTAGATGGGCCGTCGAAACGGTTGCCAGATATGGCAAAATGGGGCATCATAAGCTAAATCGGCTCGGGGGGCAGAGAGGGGAGGGGCACTAGTTTAAACGTTGCAGCCTTAGAGAAGATCAAAAGGGTTTCTCCGCCATTAGAAACTTCTACCCCCTTGCGTATAGCTATAGACAGCCAATTCAGGCAAGCCAGAGGGGGGCTTATTTCTCGTCAGATTTCACTCCAGCTGGCCAAATAAAGCTAATCTGATGTGAGAAAAGACCCTTCTCCCTCTGGAGTAGCCCGATGCCCTGCGGGCTAATTATTATAACGTGTAATGTGTTGTCAATACCATAGATACTTATATTTTTATTATCTGTTTTAAAAACTAAAATTATAAATTTGTATTTTTTATTAATAAATTCATCATACAGATTGTCGAAAGGAGTTTGGAAGTGTTCAGCGTATTGATAATCAAGAATGTGTCACTGGATCACTGTGGGACCTACACCTGTGTTGCTGCCAATCATGTAGCTAAAGTCGACCGTACTGTTAATTTATATATAAAAGGTATGTATAGCAATGTTGGCCTAGTGGCTCAAGCGTGCGACTGTCATCCTATCGGTTCGAACCTCAGCTATGCACCAACGGCATCAGGCGTCACAAGGCAGGAATCAGTACGTTCTCAGCAGATTTCCTTGAGAAATCCTTGAATTTCTCTTGAGAGGTGA
Organism: Pieris macdunnoughi; assembly: GCA_905332375.1. Lineage (NCBI taxonomy): Eukaryota > Metazoa > Arthropoda > Insecta > Lepidoptera > Pieridae > Pieris > Pieris macdunnoughi. The sequence continues at coordinate 1,043,876 of CAJOBZ010000067.1, read as the reverse complement.
TCACTGTTAAGCTCTCTATGCCTGACACGCTAGCAATTATTAATTGAACCCATATTGTCACACGGTTAGCTACAGGATAATTGTTAAACTATTGCCAGTTATATTATTATGATATAATAATAATACTTAAACCTGTAATACATATTAGATATGCATTACAGGGAATTGGTTTACTTTTTAAAATGGAAACCATATAATAGCAATAGACGCGGTAATATTTGGGCAATACTTTATAAAAAACAGACATTTATAAATTAATCAGTAAATTAATATTAAATCGAAATTATTTAAAATATTTTAGTACCTTTTGTGACATAAACATTAAACACATTTCAATATTTATAAAAATCTGCGCTATAGTAATAAATAAAAAGTAATACTTTAAATTTTGGGAATTCAACAACTTAATTTAAATTTTACTTAATTGTAACGGATTTTGAGTATTTAATTTTTTTACGATCATTTACATTGATAAATTAATTGGACTAAGCAAGGACCTTTTATGTACAGGAAAAAACAAGTACTTCTCCGTGTGAAAAATATCAAATATTAACAAAATACAAAACTTAAAGTGCCTTTAAAACGTTTAATCTAAAAAGCAAATCAGAATAAAAATGATCGCGGTTTTTAATCTGTGAAACCATTCGATTCATAAAACGCGGGAAACGACGCTTTCTGTCATTTAAAATTCCAAGTTAATACACAAATATACAAGTTATTTTTAAAATAGAATACCAATATAATGAAAAGATTTTCGGATAATTGGTGGATATTTTGAACCTTTAGAAATGGTTTCAAATGACACTTTACAGTTCATTAACCCCGAATAGTAATCAATTAAAATTTTCGTCAATTTGAACGGGCGCTGGCTTTTAAAATATAATTTATTGTCTTTTTACGCAAACATTACACGTTTTATAGGAACTCTATAGACCTCAGGGATTTTTAAATGGTTTTACATTGATAAACGATATCAACGGTGTTTCTCGTACTAATTTTGTTAATAATAAAAATTATCAAAATTCACGAAAAGTTATCATTTAAATAACAATAACTTTTAATATGTGTGGGATTAGTTTTTTCTAATAGCCAAGTAGGTGATCAGCCTTCTCTGCCTGACACACCCCGCTGATGAGCTTGCCGGTTTTTTCACAATGTTTTCCTACACCACACGGGCGAGTGTTAATGCGCACATAGACATAAAGTCCATTGGTGCACAGACATCAAACCTACGACCTTAAGCTACGGTTTCCTAGAAAAGCGGTGCCGTTATCTAACGGCCGTAATGTAACGTTGGGTGACGTCACCAATACGTTGTCTTTAAATAACATCGGAGTAGGTTTTCTAGAGAACGTTGAGTGTCACCGTAACGTCAAATAGCGGTGCTGTCATTTGAATGACGGCCGCCATAGCGGTGATAAACAGTAGTTCAACGTTTTTCGCGTGTAGCGGTGCGCATATTTAATTAATACAATGACTTGGACGAGCGACAATGATGAACAATTATTGAGTTTGTTAAAAATCATGAAGCTTTGTACAATACAAATCCAATGAGTACAGACAAGCTCAGATGAAGCAAAATTTGTGCACAAAATTGGAATAACACTTCAAAAATTCGTATGCACTACTTTCTAGAAAACCACAGCTTGGCCACCGTAAATACGGCCGTTATTAACAACCGTAAAATGACGGCCGTTCGTTAACGGCACCGCTTTTCTAGGAAACCGTAGCTTTAGAGAAGTGTGTTGCACGCTGATGCGACTAGACTAACACTGCTTTTATTGATTGGTGATAATGTAACAATACTTAAATCAGCCTAGCTACTTTACACGAAGCCGCTTTCACATTAGTTTCTTTTTTTACTTGGACACTATTAATTGTCATATACAGTTGCACCGAAATGGAGCGAGGAACCGCAGAATACGTCGCTACTGCTCGGTCGGAACGGGCACGTGTCGTGCAAGGCGAATGGCTACCCGCAACCTCAGACACATTGGTTGAAGAAAGATGGTAAATTTAATACTAAAATAGCTTCAGCATAATGTGTACATACATAAGTCTGCATAACTTAAGACGTAATACATGCAACGACTTGCAAACCTAATATTAGGTATGCCATTACAGTGTTTTGTTTAAAAACAATAACTATTATTCTACTACATGATTTCGTCTTAAATTATACAGTGAATTGTATATTTACTTTCCTCGCTCACTGTGGACTTCATCAATACCTTTTCAGAATCCCTATGAAATGCGCCAAAACTTGTAATACAGGGTCACTTTTCGGTAGAGTAATTTTTTTTCACAGTGGGGTCCGAAGTAAACAAAAAGTTATGATTTGAAAAAAAAATATATCGTATAACTTAATATTATCTTCAATACACTCAATTAACAACTATAAATAGTATGTCTAACGCAAGAACTCATCAGTACCAAAGTAGTGGATATTATGAAAAAGATACAGGATGTAGATTTTTTCGAATTTTAATAAGAATTAGTAAAAAAAAGTCAATTTTATTATAAAATGCAAAATAAATTATAACTCTGCAGGGGTTGAGCTTAGAGACCTCCCGTAGAACAATTTTTTGCAGCTGATGACCTCATCTATCCCCTATTTGCGTTTGATCCACGACTTTTTGGCCACCTTGTATATGGAATAAAAATAAATATAATTCAAAACTTGCGAGAAAAACTTACAATAATATTCTTTAGCTCGCAAATGTGGTTCATCAGTTTTCCTTCCACAGTGGTGTCTGAAGCCTGGAGACCAGTACTGGAAGTAGCTGGTGGAGGAGTCCTAAGTCTTTCGAATGGCTCTCTCATTTTTGATTCTGTGTCATTATCTGATGCGGGTCTATACACGTGTCATGTTGAAAACGGTGTGGGTGAAGCGCTTAGCAAAACTGTATGGATTTCAGTCAATAGTAAGTATAGTTAATTGAAAATTGTATTCGTTTTTACAACAAACTCCCAAGCGAAATTAGAGAATTATCACTAAATAAATTCAAAGCTCTCATTATACGTAAATTAATCAATAAAGCTTTTTTGTAAAATTAACGAATATTTAAATGATCCTAATCCTTTGGATTGATTTGCTCCACTTCAACTTAGCGATTAAAAAGAGTGGCGGAAGGTTTCTTGCCAGTTTTTCTTGCTCGCTCTACGCCCTTGACTTGCGAACTGGTACTAAATGTAAATTTACAATTAATTTAACTTCTTTTCTGGCGTTCATAAGTGTACTTGTTTACCTATATGAATAAAGTTATTTTGAGTTTATATTTGAGTTAATATTCATTAAAAGGTGCTAATTCTAATGAACAGGAATATAAAAAAATCAAGTGGCGCTAGAAACTTTTTAGGTCCTTGATTTCTGAATCAGTTTCATGGTAATTTGTCAATCTAATAGGCAAGTAGGTGATCAGCCTCCTGTGCCTGAAACACGCCGTCGACTTTTTGTCGACGATGGTTTCCTCACGATGTTTTCCTTTACCTAACGAGTGTGTGCACATAGACAGAAAGACCAGCCGGGATTCAAACTTCGACCTTAGTGATTAGAATAGCCCTCTGAAGGTATTAAACGGTTACACTCATCTATTTATTACATGAATACGTGTGTTAGTTATTTCGACTACTTCGACTATGATTTGCGTGTTGTTTCCACGAGAATGTAAGTGCGTGCTCCTATTTCACCATGCCTCCTGCTGATAGAGAACAAATCTTTGTTTCCATTTATTTTATTATTATTAATTGACTATTAATTACTTAAGATGTCATGTGGAACATGGTGTAATGGTTGCAGCTCCTTACAAAGATTGTGTAAAACAAAAAACTTGGCGATTAAAAAGAGTGGCGGAGAGTTTATTGCCAGTTCGTCTCTTCCTCTTTCCTTGATTTGAGAACTGGCAGTAAATGTAAATTAGAAGCATTTTATATGTAGTTCTTTTTTTGACGTTCATAAGTGTACATTGTGTTACCTATATGAATAAATGATTTTGACTTTGAAAATACAATGTAATTTATTGAATTTATTTGTTCACAGAACCGGTAACATTTGACGTAACATCCAGAAACCTAACAGCAAAATTAGGCCAACAAGTGACCATAGAGTGTATAGCAAAGGGCGATGACCCGATAAGAATGCTGTGGACAAGAAATGGAAAACCTATTAACCCGCTGACACAACGGTAAGTGTTACGATAAAAAAAGTTCTAGAATTAAACTCTCATTCAAAAATACACACACTGTTACAAGTAGATATCTCTTTTCATTACATCACAAAAATGATTTGTCAGAAAGAGACGAATGCGTATTTAAATGAAATATTCGTTTCTTATGTATTCTCTGATAAGTACATCCATAGTAGTCACGCAGTTGTTTTATTCACTGATCGTAGATTCGATTTGTGTTATCAAACGTCAAGTAAGTTAGCTACTTAATTTATTAATCAGAGCCCTTACTCTGTCACTTCCAATAGTAATGCAATCAATAACGTTTTTGTTTCCAAGTTTCCAACATCTGCCCTGCGATTCTGTAACTCACTTTTCGAACGCACACAGCGGTTTTCGCATCTTCGGTCGCTATCAAATCCGCTGCGAAAACCGCTGTGAGAGTTATATTAGAATAGCAAGGCTGCGCTGGACTTGAGTAGGTACATCGACCTTGTACACAAAAACGTCATGTTGGTATTGGAAGATACAGAATACGACCGCTGTTGTTTTTATTTGCTAATTTATTTACTTTTCTTAATCTTTCCACTTCTTAGGGTGAAAATATCTGAAATGAAATCCGAGGATGGTATGACAAGCATTTTAGAGTTGATACAGACTGAAACGAGCGATGGTGCTCTGTACCAGTGTAAAGCTGGAAATCCCTATGGTGCGGATGTCTATTCTGTGTTTCTAACAATATTGGGTGAGTTTTTTTAATTTATTTTTTTACATGTCCAATTTTAATTAACACTATTATAAAATATATAAAATTGAAAGTGATTCTTCTTAATCTTAACTAGCTGACCCGGCAAACGTCGTGGAATTTTTTTTTTAGTTCAATAAAAATAACTATCTACTATTATAAAGGTTGATCGTAGAGGGGTGAAAATTAGGGGTTGTATATATTATGTATGCTGTATCATAAAAAAATAAAAACAAAAAATTGTCTAAATAATAAATAATAAAATTTGGGGTGGATCGGCTACTATCTATATTTGAAATATTAGATAGTAGCCGATTCTCACATTTACTAAATATGCATAAAAATTTCATAAGAATCGGTCGAGCCGTTTCGGAGGAGTATGGGAACGAACGAGAATTTAAATATTAGATATAATATTTATAGATATATTATTTATAGACAAATTTGCACGCCAATATATGTTGCAGATTATGAGAAGTTTAGATTGTACCATGTTCTTGAAAAAAACTTATTATTATTATTATAAAATTACCTTTGCTATACATTAATCTTTATATAGGTCCAGCATTTCGTGCCTACAACTACATACTAAAGATAATATTCAACCGTTTAATAATGCCTCAATAACCGTAAAGCACAGTATTGTCTAACGAATTATGACTTGACACCAATTGCCATGGACAAAATCATTCTAAAAGGGTCATCAATCATCATACCCCCTGATATAGATAAACTAATTAACACTTTATACATTTCCCTTAATACAAATCAAAATATAGTTTTTAATTATTTTTTATTGATAAAAGCTTGCCAACGCTCGGCACACTGATACGTTGGTAAAAGAACCACAATCTAAATTTTTTAATGTGACAAGGACTTCGGCAAACATGACATACCAAGACTGACATACCAAGACTGACATACCAAGACTGACATACCAAGACTGACATACCAAGACTGACACCAAGAGATGATACAAATATTAAACAACACAATTAAAATTACGAAATCTATAATTATTATATGTTTAGTTATTTTAATTGTTTATATATTTAATTCACTCATATATTTTAATTGTCTATATTCACTTAGAAATTCAGTTGTATGTGAATGTAATAACAGTAATAATTATTGTACTTTAATAAGTATTTCAGTGTCTTTGCCTCATTATCTATGGTCTAACGCCAGTTGAAAGTATATTTTAATCTAAAGTACATCTAAGTCGTGTTAGTTACCCCTTTTTTGGTCGATTCTTCCCCGCTCCGAATAGCAGAATAAGTAATAAAATATCGGATAAGTTATCGAAAAACAATAAATTGATTAATTAATTTTACGAATTCAAACAGCATGTGGTGCCATCTGTTGACGAAATAAGAAAGTCAAATTCCATCAAATCATCAAATATCTGCTAATATGTCACGAAAGTGAGCGATATGGCAATTTTTGGCATCCAAACCTCTAATACCAACGAAATAAAACATTTCTGTACTTGCAAAAAAAGTTATATTACTGTATAATAACATGTATGAAATCCTAAAGTAAGTTTAACTGAAGTTAACACGATATTATTAGACTGTTAGGTGGAACGAAGTTCGCCGGGTCAGCTAGTATATTATAATCTCACGCTTGAATATGCTAACACCGTAAAACAAGCTTGTTAAATATTTAATTTTCATCAGAACCTCCATTACCTCCAAGTGACTTATCAGTGGACTCAGTCAAAAGCCGGTCAGTACGGCTTTCCTGGATAGACACAACGCGTTCACTGGCTCAATACTACACTATACAGATAACGAACACGCAGCGATTATCGTGGAACAATGCCCGGGCTATTAATGTTACCAGGTGAGAGTCTAACAAGCAAGATATCCCTTAGCATTATAGTAGATACCTCATTTCTATTAAGGCACTAGAAATGTTTTCGAGTTATTGACCGCATAAAAATCAGGGATGCCTTCTATGTCTGGATCTGTGACTCTGAGTTCTGAATCTGTGTCGTGATCATTTATTTTTCTAAATAGACAAGTACGTGATTAGCCTTCTGGGCCTAACACCCGCCGTCGTCTTTTTTGGGTCTAAGGCTACCCGGTTTCCTTCACCGTACGAGCTAGTGTTGAATGCACGGATAGACCGAGTGACAAGTCCATCGGTGTACAGCCGGGTTAGACCTACGATCTCAGTACAGTACGTTCAACAGTACGAGAGTTGTACGCTGAAACCACTACGCCAACTTCTTCTAGCCTACAGAAGACAATAAGGTGTCGGTTTATTACAAGAACAAGAAGCCTTTACTTTAGTTTAAAGTTTGAGTACAGTTCTGTATGTAGCGTATAGTCAGCAGTTTCAGCGCTAGATGTCTGACAATAATATGTTTCGCTTTGGAAAACTTAGAAGGCTGGCGTACTTATTTAAAAAATAAAACCGAGGGGTAGGGGACTTTAAACATAGTTAAAAAAAATCCCGATATTAATTTAGAATAACTGATACTGTTAACAAAAATTTTATAACTCATAAATAAGAAATAATTGTATTTCTCATTTTTTTTTTTTTTTAGGTTTTTTTATTTTTTTTTGTTGTATTATTTTAGATTAAGGTGTTATAATTTTTTTATAATATTTGGTTATGCACTTCTTGCACTTAACCCATCATATTACTTTTTTATCCATACTGGTGTTGCCTTGCCTTGTTGTTACATCTCTTATAATTTTTATGTATTATGTTATTAGGTTAAATAAATATGCTCAATATCTGATTCGAAAGAAACTTTTATAAAGATTTTAGTATTGCATATGTCTTTAAAACCTGAAAAATACAATTATACAATTATTGAAACTGAACAGATCTGATGAAATACGTCACACAGTCGACATAGAACAATTGCAAGCGGCAACAGGATATTCAGCTAGAGTAGCTGGGGGAAACCAAGCTGACCTGAGCCCTTATAGTGTGCCTGTTAGGTTCACCACAGCTGAAGAAGGTAAGAAGAGATGATATAAAGTGTAAACTTACGAAACAATAAATATATATGTAAGATTTGGCTAATGCTTGTAAATTCTAATCTTAAAAAAAAATGTACGCGCGTAAGAAGTTATTAAATCTTCTTTGGCATTATAAAAAAATAGTTTTTGATTGCATGCAAATAATTAATTACAATTAAATAATCAAAGACTGGAAAAGGAGTCATTATAGTCAATAAAGTTCAGTTTACATTTGAAAAATTAAATAAATAAATATTTATTATTATTCTCTTACATTAAGTGTAACATAAATTCTATTATTATTCGAATGTTGTTTTTAAATTATGTCCAATGCCGTAGCATCTTCCGTGGGCAACTGCATTCTGTTAATTTTGTGTCACGGTGCGCGCGCATCGTAAAATTTCACTCTCATCAATTTTTCATAACGCGCCTAAAGAAGTATAACTTCAAAAATATTCAAATACTGTAAGCACATGGAGTGACTCTATGACGTAAGCAATGAAATGTAAGTTTTTGTCTTAGAGCTCAATATTAATGATAAAAATATCACAAACTAAGAATATAAATGGAATCATATTTTACAGATTTCGCATAATATGTTGAAAGTAGGAAACGAAGGCGATACTAGTTTTATTTAAATCCGAAAAAAGGTTCTCTCAACCTTATTTATCTTAGCATCAGACAGAAAACTTTTTTAACCGTCAATATATTTACTGTTGAAATACTACTTATCTTTACTTCACTTGTCTCTTCACTCTCTTATCGCAAGTGCTAATCTGGATTCACCAAAGATCGATAGAATTCCAAAATCACCTTTTACTTTTAATTTTCAACAGAATTAATCTCAAAATAATGATAGGTATCCTGCATAACCATCTTTTGATCCTTGGCGCGATAGTCCCTTGTGTGGAGGATGTTTGAGCGCAGAAGAAACAGTCACCGACGTAATCCTAAAATGCTTGAGGGTAGGTTCCCAGTAGAAATCCTCGGAACAACGAGGTCGCTCCGTGAGGCCTGCGAAGTGCTCAGGACACTTCTAAACGGAGCTAGGCTGGCTTAATTAGCCAGGACATAACGTACAATGGACAAAATGTGAAATTACTACTGATGAAATATTTTGTTTAGAAAGGTCTTTCTTCAAAAGTAATTAATGCATATTAAAACACCTATAAATATCCAAAATTAGTTACACGTGTACTCAAACAATTGAAAAACTAAATTTATGTATTAAAAATCTATTTAATTTAATTGTATATATATATTGCCGTGTAACGAAACGTATATCCGCTTTCCAATATCATTTTTCATTTATAGTAACAGCAGTGAATCTCTTGGAACTAAATATTTCAAGGAGTCTCAGGCGGCGAGATTTCGCCTTCCGCCGTATCTTAATTTATCAATGTCAGTAGTTCGCTTCGGGATAGCAATATATCAAATAAATCCTATTGTTGCCGCACAATGTTCTAACGATAAGACGAGCCCTTTTAATTTGTCCCTTGGCGTCTATGAACAAGATTTAAAGGTCTAATTGGAGCAAATAAATGTTATATATTCTGTTGCCCTATAGTTATTTGGTTTATTAATAATTCGGAGAAGTGTTGTTTTATTGCTCACAAGCTTCCGAATTCCCCACGTTGAATATGTGCATTTTAGTTTTTATGCTATAACTCTTTAACAATAATAATTATATGCAATTAACAAAAAATTCTAATGATAATATAATAAACCTTTCTTAGGAATCACTGTTTATTGGTAAAAACCGTACAAAAATCCGTTCTGTAGTTTTTGAGTTTATGCGTTCATAAAGATACACGCAGTCGGGGAGATTTCATTTTATAATATGTTAGGATATTCTTCATTGTCTGTAAATGTATTGGCTGATACAACGAAAGTCTAATCCAAAAGTCCGCGAGACTGTCTCGATAAGGCATTATGTGCCTCAATAAATAAATGAATATAATCACGTTTATTTATTTACCAAAACATAAGAAAATCGTGTTTGACACTCAAATAGTAAAAGATTTTACCCACAGACAATGACCTCATTGAAAATGATATCTTCTTAAGTAGAAAATAACATATTTTATGCCACTACATGCCTGGTATAAATTTTATTATCAATAAACGGCGCTGTACACAGCTTTAAGTAACAACACTATTTTGTATGAATACTTTGATTTTAAAATATTAGCATTTAAACGAAATTTGTATTATCTTTGTTATGATTGTGTTGAACTTTTCTCTATGATTATAAGCATGTATTATTAATTTTGTCTATTGAAGAAAACACTCCATCATTCGTAGGCAACGCACGAAAGTTTTCAAACGCAAATGGAAAGCGACTTCTTTCTATACTAAGGTTTACATTAATTAATAAGAGTGTAAAATAACGTGTAACTTTTTATCATTACTCTTCATCCTTCAGCTCCATCTTCATCGCCCCTCAGTGTGCAACTGGAGCAGACGTCGTCGCCCGGAGAGTTACTTGCAAGATGGCTGCCTCCACCCAGCGATACTCATAATGGAATGATTCTCGGTTATCGAGTACGAGCTGTGCCACAACTTACTGGTTTTAAAGGTATGGACAAAGTATTAATACAAGTGGGCCTAGTGGTCGGGAAATTACTATAGTCCACAAAATTTATATGCTTGAACTTTTTTAGAGTTTTAAGGCGATTAAAATATTAATCTTTTTTTGAAAAGAGCGTACCAATTCTTAAAAGGCTGGCAACGCACTCGCGAGCCCTCTGGCATTAAGAGTGTCCAAGAGCGATGGTATCACTTAACATCAGATAAGCCTCCTGCCCGTTTGCCCCCCGCAAAAAAAATACTTGTTTAACACATTACAATGTGATATTTGAGTAGTTTTGTAATATTTATTTTATTAATGCATTGTATATTATAAACAAGACTTCTTCATATATACTTTAACGTGTAAAATTTCACGCAATTCTCTTTAAGTTGTGTAAATAGTTTTGGCTTACACGTATAGATAATAAACATTTTAATGATCAGGAAAACCTTATTGGTGTTTTCTTATCTGTAATTTATAATAGTAAAAGTCTGATTAGAAATTATTCCAAGTTTAAATTTGTTTCGTTATCATGTAGCATGTTAAGGCTCACATATTATCATATAAATCCGAAGGCTTTGATACTTTTCTAAGATTTTCAAATACATGGGAATGGGAGCCTATGCTATTCTGATTCGTATATAAAGCTACAAGTACCCTGGAGCATTGTATAGTGTTAAATTACAAAGTAAAACTGTTTACCTATAAATAAATATTGTTGTGTTAAACCGCTTAAGTTACTTAATCAAATATATAAAATTCTCGTGTCACAATGTTCGTTCCCATACTTCTCCAAAACGGCACGACCGATTCTTATGAATTTTTTTACTCATATTCAGTAAAAAAAAATATTTTTTAATTTTTTTTTTATGATACAACATACAAAAATACATACAACACCTAATTTTCACCTCTCTACGATCAACCCTTTTTGATTTGTTGATAGTTATTTTTATTGAACTAAAAAAATGTACCTAGAAATAATATACATGGCAAAACAAACGATTGTCGGGTCAGCTAGTATTTTTATAAACTTAAAATTTGTTAATGTTCAAAAAACACCTGGTTTACATAACAATATTAATAGGATACATCGCAACTTAAACAATGACGTTATCTCAGTTAAGTGGCAGTTAAGTAACGTTTAAACCTTTATCGCAGAATCCCCAGAGAGCAGCGACAAGATAATAAAGACAACTTCTGTTTATTCTAAACAAGAGACCATTATTACGGGACTTCTAAAAGGAGTGAGGTTTGTTACTTTCTTAGTTTATCGCTTTAAACGTCTTTTATATGTAATTGTATTGAATGTCTTGGGATATTTTAGTTCAAATGAATTTTTGTAATGTACAAAAATTCGCCAACTAAAACAATTGACGATTTGGCTCAGCAGGAGCCAACAAGATTGACTCTTTGACATCAAAATTTATAAATCTAAAAACTATTACTAATTTCTGTTGTAATTACTTAATGTAGATATTTTATAGTATTTATAATTTTCTTAACCTAGATAATAATAATTAAAAATTAGTAAAAAAAAATAAAAAGAAATTTAAAAAGTTTGTTCTCTGTGGCACCTTTAACGCTGGCAGCATTTCCTCACTGTATTGCGATACTTATTCGTTGAGCGAGGAAAGAATTAAGATTCTATACTCGTATCTTTTTAGTTGTTGAAATACATATATATATAATATATATACATACATTCAGGAGTCAGGCTTGTTACATTTGCAATAGAAAAATATATGATTGCTATTCTGTTACGACTAAAAGCAAGTTTAATGTTGGAATAATGAACTCTAGAATTGATTGAAGAGACACGAAAGAGATAATAACTCAGGTTAACAGTATTATTTGCGATTCAATTTAAATCTGTTGCACATAAAATATTAATACAATAAATTTTTCCATCTGTCTGAATAATTTTAATTGAATATCCGTATTTGCTGACTTTCCAAGTGTAAGTTGAAATGCTATTTATTTTATCGCTTGTTTAAAAACATGAAATTTAACTGTATGCGTTCTCGGGAATATGTTGAGTATTTATTTGTAAACACTAGCCAGATTGAAAAGGGATATTATAACCCGGAACTAATGAGTTCCCGAACTTATAAGCTCCAGGATATAAAATTCACCACTTAGCCACGATAGTCTATTACTATATCTAAGATATTTTTACATTAAAATCTGATCAATTATAAAAACCGAAAATTAACTTTTATTTAGCAATGACTTATAAACGTGTTCTAACAGGTACGCGGTGTCCGTAGCAGCCTTTAACAGTGCCGGAAATGGGCCATTCTCTATAGCCTTATTTGAGGACACAAGGGAAGGAGGTATGTTACGCTAGCAAGCATCATATATGTTTATATTTCATGATTGTAACCACCTCTATTCTATCTTTTTATTAAATCCGTTAATAGCCAAACAAAGTACTATATTTCAAAGCCTTGGTACATTTTATATTAAACCCATTACGTAAAGCTCGTGCATACTCGTATAAGCAAATTTTACTTAACTCGAAGCTTGTAGCATCGTTGAAATCACAGAGTAGAAAAATTCAGCTTGTCTATGAATTTTCAGTTCCTTTTTGTAACAATTTTTTATGCTAAACATTTATATATTAGGTCCTTACATATGAAATTGGCGTACTCAAACTCATACTCAAACTCAAAATATCTTTATTCAAGTAGGTAACCAAGTACACTTTTGAATCGTCAAGTTAAATTAATCGTAAATTTACATTTACTACCAGTTCGCAAGTCCAGGGCGTAGAGCGGGTAAGAAGAACTGGCAAGAAACTTTCCGCCACTCTTTTTAATCGCCAAGTATTGTCATACAAATTGTTTGAACTGGAGCAATTCAATCCCAAGGATTAGGATCATTTAAGTAGTCCTCAAATTTATAAAAAGCTTTGTTGATTAATTTTCGTTTAACGAGGGCTTTGAATTTATTTAGTGATAATTCTCTAATTTCGCTTGGGAGCTTGTTGTAAAAACGAATACAATTTCCATATAAGGAGTGGTTTATCTTTTTGGAGCCTGGTTGGTCGTACACTCAAATTAGTTCTATTTCGCGTATTATACTGGTGAAAGTCACCATTTGTTTTAAAATCGTTTATATTTTTTTGGACATACAACAAGGCTTCAAGAATATATTGACCAGATAGTGTCATAATATTTAATTCCTTAAACTTATTCCGTACCGACTCCCTCGGAGAAACACAACAAATACCCCGAACAGCCCGCTTCTGCAGCACAAATATGGATTGAATATGTATTTCGTACTGGCCACTTTAATTACGATGTTCTCCTCTTTGGTAAGGAATTCCAAATTCAAATTTGTACAGCTATTTACTCATGTATTTGTGCTTCGATGACCGTCATTCATTTGTTTTTTTCTTCTGTTTTTTTCTTTTTGCGTCACTCATTTTACAAAATGGAAAACTTAAAGTATCGCATTATTTACGAGTACGAGTTCCGCCGTGGCACTAGTGCTGCGGAAACGACTCGAAGGGTGAATGATGTGTATGGTGGTCATGTTGCAAAAGAAAACACAGTTCGTTTTTGGTTCCAACGTTTTCGTTCTGGAAATTTCAACCTGCAGAACAAGCCCCGTGGACGGCCTGAGACCCAAGTTGATAATTAAGTATTAAAGGCTATTGTGGAAGCAGATCCATCGCAAACCACGTCCGAGTTAGCTGCAGGCTGCGGTGTTAGTGATAAAACTGTTTTAATTCACTTGAAGCAAATTGGGAAGATTAAAAAGTTTGAAAGATGGGTACCTCACGAATTGACTGAAGCAAACCGGCTAACGCGCGTCGACTGCTTCGTTACATTACTGAACCGGCACAATAATGAAGGTATTTTAAACCGAATCATTACCTGTGATGAAAAATGGATTGTTTACGATAATCGGAAGCGCTCAGCGCAATGGTTGGATCCTGGCCAGCCAGCCAAATCCTGCCCCAAGCGAAAATTAACCCCAAAAAAGTTACTTGTGAGTGTTTGGTGGACTAGTGCCGGTATTGTTCATTGCAGTTTTCTCAAATCTGGCCAGACTATTACGGCTGATGTCTATTGTCAGCAATTGCAAACCATGATGGAAAAGCTAGCGGCTAAACAACCTAGGCTGGTCAATCGCTCCAGGCCACTGCTACTTCACGACAACGCTAGACCACACACTGCACAACAGACGGCTACCAAATTAGAAGAGCTTCAATTGGAATGTCTAAGACATCCTCCGTACTCCCCGGACCTTGCTCCAACAGATTACCATATTTTTCGAAATTTGGACAACTTCTTGCAAGGGAAAAAATATAACTGTGATGGGGCAGTCCAAATCGCCTTCACAGATTTTATTGATTCCCGTCCGACTGTTTTTTTTTAGTAAAGGGATCAATGAACTATCTATGAGATGGCAAAAGTGCATAGAAAACAATGGTTCATACTTTGATTAATTAAATATATTATATTTAAAAATATTCGACTTTTTGTTCCTCCCATACAAAACGCCAATTTCATATGTAAGGACCTCATATAAATTTGTGAAGTTTATAAAAATGATGGGATGTTGATATAAGTAGAGCAGCTGGTCATACGTGGCTACGTACGTGGCCGAGAAGAGTGGAAGCTTTTAGAGGAGGCTTATGTCCGAGGACAAGCTGTAAAATAGAATTTAACTGGCTTACCTATTAATTATTAGTGTTTATAGTACTTCACGTTTTTATTTACTAGGATAAGTGTTTTACAGCAATAAAGGCTATCATTAGTATTATTATAAATAAAGTTTATTATAAGAATTTGCCAAGCACTGTTAAGATACACACTATATATATCTTAAACATTAAGTAAAAATATGCAATCAAAAATTATTATGAAAGTATAAAATATATATCTGCAAACTTTTTAGCTAAAATTTTTATACTGTACAGGGAACTGTGCCAAACACTTGTAAATTTAGGCCAATAATTCGTATGAGGGAGAGCTAATGAGTGCAAAATAGCCCCTTTCGAAACTGTAAGCACATTTCCACTTCCAAACAATATTTGTTCTATTAACGTTAAATTAATAAATTTCCCCTTAATGGTAGACCAATTTTTGTACCAACACATTTTTTTTTGGCTGACTTGTATGGCTAGAATAAAAGCTTTGCTTATTGTATATTATTAAAATAATAATGAAGTGTATTTGCCTCTTCACAGTATTGAATTTAGTATGCAGGTTCACTTGCATGCAGTAACAATCTTTGTGAGAGGCTGGTGCCTATAATAGGTCTACAGAAGTCCTGTGGTAACTGATCACTAGCGTTCCATCACAGACAGAAAATTTACAAAAAATATGATTACGTCTATGACTTAACTAAAGTAACAAACAAAAACTAAGGCATGTGTGGTTGTCGGTGTGTGAATATGTGTAAAGTTGTGTGAGTAAATTTAATTTAAAGTCTACCTCAAGAAATTTTCTGTTGCATCGTTATCAAGGCTGTTTAGATATTTAAAAAAAAGCTCTTTACATTTTTTTTATTTTGACTGTAAACACTTAAGGAATAATTAATATTTTTTTACAAAAACGGGTTAAATTATAAATTTCCAAATTCAGTAGTTTCTAATAAATTCTATTTCATTGATGAAAAATAATTTATTTTAAATCAGGATAAACGCATTCCTTCCAATGAATTTAAACTGCAATTTAAAAAGTGGTAACTTTTGTTTTTCCGCGTAAGCAAGAGACACTATTTATTAATAAATGATATATATTTGTAAATAACAATATATATCAAGAATGTAATTTAAACTATTAAAATTGTTGTTTAAAAACTAAAAGTCAATACAAAATTAATAATAGAAGCTGCCACAGCCACTCGCGTAACTATTCCGTCATTGTCAGAAATCACGAAGTTTGTTTTGTAGGCGATGAAAAAATATATATGTTGTTAATATATGTAGATATATTCAAAACGCGGTTGACAAGTAGGATATACAAGGCAACCGAGGATGGTGAAGTCGGGTTAGTTAGGGCTTGTCGTACATACCTGGACCAAATCCAGGTACTAGAGAAGGAACTAGTTAAAAGTACCCAAAACCAACGAGCATGAAAGTGGAAGCGAGAGGGGTATATCGTGACCGTACCAATCCGATAATTTTACATCGGCCGAAAATAAATATCGAATTACACTTTTACACCAGTAGAATTGTAAGAAGATACCTTTCGAGACTCATTGAAAATCAAAGGACGAAGCTAAACCCACCAGGCCTACTCTGTAGAATGTGTCTAACCATTTCGTAGATTACTTAGGAATTGCCATTGGTAGGTCTTATTTAAAAATAATAATGTAAAATCTATAGTTGCAATATTTGTGAATATGTGAGCACCATGTATGTATGTATGTAGTTTCTTTCCCATTCTCCTCCATATGAAACTACTTTTTGAAACGGGCAACTATTAATTTTTTAATATTTTAAACTTGTACTTTCGACTATCAAAATGCCTTTTTATAGGCCTAATTGTAATAAATGATTTGACTTGACTTTATCTAACAAAACACAAATTATCTTACCGCACTGATTTTGAACAGTTTGACTCACCGTGGAAAACTTAATCTATGAAATCAGTATCAATCACCCAGTTCCCAATCACCTGTTTCGTTGTGAAAATAATTTATTGAGAATTTAAAAAAATTATAGGCGAATTATTCCAAATTCAAATAAAAATTATAACAGTTTTAGTATGTTAAGAGAACAGACTTAAAACGCCAACAAGTAATGGAGAAAAGTTCACAAGTCTAAATTATCTTTTGAGAATTCAAATTCCCTCTACCTTAACAAAAGGTATATTATTTTTCCCTATCGAGAGTCTTAATTGCTTCTCACCTTTTTAATTTTAATTATTCCGTTCAGTTGAAACATAATTAATGTTCGCTTTTTCAAGTTTTCGCTTTCAGTCTTTGAAATTATCTTCATAATGAGTTTCATTTTTTTGATAATAAACTTTTATCTTGCTTAATTTAATTAGTGGATTGTTTTGCCTAGACTTGATTATAATTGACGTTTTGTATATGTATGTTCGTCAATTATTAGAAGACTCTACGGCCATTATCAGGATTTGATTATAGGGTATATATGCAACTGGATGTCCTATCTGAGTGAGCTATCCTTTAAAGAAAAAACTTTTTAACTTTAATTCGGTTAAAAAGTTTTTTCTTTTAAAGTGTTGTAAAGGTTATGTCAATCAAAGACAATACTATGAGCTATCCTTCCTCAAACAGTGAAGGGAAATAGCGTAAGGAAACAGTTAAGATCAATAATTAATCGAAAAGTGTTAGGCATAGATGACTAATACTCGTCTCTAAAGATAAATGAGTACGAAAAAAAAGTATAATCTAATGCCAAGACAAGACTAGCAAAGGCTCGTTGTTTAGATATTTAACTATTCATTTTTTTTTAAATAATATTCCAAATTAATTTTTAAGCTATTGCATAGATTTTATGGCTTTGGGCGCGGCGACCGAATCAAGAAATTCCGTAACAAAAATAAAAACCTAACACACGATAACGTAATATAGGTGCGGCCAATATGCGTTAGAGCGGGACAGAACGCATACTGCGTCTCACATCTCTCTGACGAGATCGGTGACGTAGCGTAAGCGCGGCCGGTTGCATGTTAATCTGAGTCTGGTAGAGTGGTAGATTGAATTAAATACAAAGACACAACTTAAATTAATATCAAAGAAAAAAATACTCCATAAAAAAAATTATAATTGCATAAGTTGATAAAAAATGCTATGCAATAGCTTTATCGCGGCAATCCCCGAATACCACACGTTTTTTTTATATCTGTATAACAGCTCCCGAGGAAGGCCCAACATCAGTCGAATGCGGTGGTGTGACATCAACAGCGCTGCGCGTGAGTTGGCAACCAATACCGCACCACAAACAGGCTGGCTCATTGATTGGTTATACTGTTCTGTATGCTGCACAAGGTAAGGGAACAATATACAATATAATAAGTGAAGTAATAATAAAGCACATGAGTTTATAAAAATACGATGAATTATAATGATTCTTACTTAAATAAAATACTCTTCTCAATACTGTCTTGAGCTTTTTTATCTAGAAGTATTCAATTCTCGGCGAAACAAAGACTATTATCACATCATTATTCTTAGCCCAAATTAAAGAAAAAGTAAAAAACATTGTAATACGATAATAACATGGGTCAAAAAGACCCGTACTTGGTATGGCCCAGTGTGAAAAAAAAAGAGAAGACGCTCACCAAAATCCTGCGGAGAAGAGAGAGCGGGAAAAGATTGGTAAAGTAGCGAAGATAAGAGACAAATAGAATAATTTGGAAGAAGCCTTCACTCCGTCGGAGATCGTGT
The DNA here is from genome assembly GCA_905332375.1 of Pieris macdunnoughi. NCBI lineage: Eukaryota > Metazoa > Arthropoda > Insecta > Lepidoptera > Pieridae > Pieris > Pieris macdunnoughi. The sequence continues at coordinate 1,025,036 of CAJOBZ010000067.1, read as the reverse complement.
ACTATTAAATACAATAACATAAACTAAATGTTATATTTATAGTAAACGAATGTATTTTCATTATCAACCCTCTCAGAATTATAAACAACTAGCAGACCGGCCAAGCGTTGCTGTGGCTAAGGTTTTTGTTATATTACATAGTAGTAAACTATTCAAGGGAAACAGTAGGAGAACACCAGTCATGGGGACCACCATGCTTTTTTGGTGGTAATGCCATTAAATTGTAGCTTTTGTGAAACGTTGGTAATTTCAACACAGCGCCATCTGTTAGAATTGTGACTATCAAATAATTAACAAATAATTTGCTATATAATAATATTGCGGGTATAAACTGAGATGTAAGCTATCCTATCTTTTAAGTTAGATCAAACCGCACACGGTGTGCAAATTTGATTGAAATCAGTTCAGTAGTTTAGGAGTCCATAGCGGACAAACAACGTGACTCGTAATTTATATATATTAAGATAACTGATTCACTGAAAATAAAACTCAGGACCACAAGGTGGTTGATTCTCTACAAGTTAAACTATATTTCGTTTAAACACCAGGTCGTCAGTGGCAGAATGCAACCGCACCAGTAACAGAAGTTCGTTTACAAGGCCTGAATAAGTACACCAACTACACAGTTAAAGTCGCCGGATTCTCCAACTATGGGATCGGACCTTTCTCATACCCTATCGTTTGCTCTACTTTGCAGGATGGTATGTACTATGTATATTCATTTTTAGTTTTTTTGTGTAACCCTTATTATGTTCTCACCTCCGGGATGGCATAAAAATTTTAAAGGTTGGTGAGAGGCACCATAGTAGCTCTTAAATTACAGAACCAAAATTACCGTCATTCTCTACACATTTTTAATATTATATCTATTAAAACTATTTAAAATAATGTAATTTTTCCTTTCATGTTACGTGTGAATTGGAAAATCAAATACGTTTTATTGGAAACCTTTTCGTTTCGATAGTTCCGGAAGCTCCGGCGGAAATAAAGCTTTTATCGCAGTCGTCAAACACGCTGCTTGTTAGCTGGAAGAAACCTCGACAACCGAACGGAAAGTTGCTCCATTACACCGTCTACTGCAAATCTACTGCTAGGTATCTATTAGGTTTAGTTTTCTTGTGTATTTATTGTAAGTTGATAAGTTAGTATTTTCTGAATAGGGATTTGTAACGTATTATAATAATAATGTAGTGGTTTCTTCGATTTTTTTTGTAGACAAACTACGAGACGAACTTCGTTTCTCCTTAAAGTGATTTTACTCTTTCTTTTTAGTGCATACCAACATGGCACATTTTGCTATGCTACCCCAGAAAATGTTCAATTTTCCGGACTGAAAACTTTTTGGGTTTTTCTGTGAATTTTTCTCTATATAAACCTCACAAACATAACATAACAAATAAAAAATAGGGGTTGATCGTAGAGGGATGAAAATGTAGGGTTGTGTGTATTTTTTAATGCTACATAATAATAAAAAAAATATTCAAAAAAAATAATATTTGTTTTGGGGTGGACATCCCTTATCACATAAGGGTTTGAAAGATAATAGCCGATTCTCAGACTTGCTGAATATGCATAAAAAATTTCATAAGAATCGGTCGAGCCGTTTTGGAGGAGTATGGGAACGAACATTGTGACACGAGAATTTTATATAGACAAAGAGATTTGAGAGATGTCACTATAGAATGAGGGTCGCACGCTTCAGCCACTTAACTAACACTGACTGCTTTGTAACGTGTATATATACGTACAATAAAACAATATAGTGTTTAAGATATTAAGCACTAAGGTCCATAGTATATAGTATCATACAAAAATGATACTATATACTACCAAGTCGTAACTTAACATAGGAACTATGTGAGCCTAAAATAACTCTTTACAGAAACCAAACAAAGCAATAAAAAAATCACATCTGAAATATAAATCAAGGAACCATCTGTAATTTTCTTTATGTATAAAATTTTACTTATTCCTACACATTTTATAATTACAGGTCCGAAGTCAAACAAGTTAAAACCTTTTATTTTCAAATCTAGTAAAAGAAAATGTCCTTGATAATTAAAATATAATGAATTTATTGTAAAAATCATAAAAAGACTGAATAAAAATAACAAAACTAACCTGGTGATTGAAGTTTTAATCCAGAAGTTACGTAAATAGAAGTGCAAAAATTTAAACAAAAAATTATTTCTCTAGCAATGACAGCCCAGAGTCCCACAGAATAGATGTGCAAGAAACTCAACACGAGACACATAGCCACGAGCTAAAGGGTCTACAGGAAGGCAAGCAATATGATGTATGGGTGACAGCAAGCACTGCCATTGGAGAGGGTCCTCCAAGCAGAAGAGTTACTGATGCGCCCCAACAAAGAGGTAATTAGTGGTTATACTGATAGTTTGAAGTCTATTATAATGTAGACCTCTGCATTAGTTTATTATATCACTAGCTGACCCGGCAAACGTTAATTTGCCATGTATATTATTTCTAGGAAAAAAAATTCTAGTTAAAAAAAATAACTATAAATTATAAAAATAAGGGGTGAAAATTAGGGGTTGTATGTATTTTTGTATATTGTATCATAAAAAAATAAAAACAAAAAAATTGTCTAAAAATAAAAACAATCTTTTTGGGATCGACACTCCTACACTTAGAGTTTTGAAAGATAGATAGTAGCCGATTCTCAGACTGAATAATGAATATGCATAAAAATTTCTTAAGAATCGGTCGAGCCGTTTCGGAGGAGTATGAGAACGAAGATTGTGACACGAGAAATTTTATATATTAGATATAATCAGCGAAAGATACAATAAAAGTTTAAGTTTTAACTGTGATAAATCTAACCTAGGATTATGCAATAACGTTAACGTAAAATTATTAGCGTGATTAAAATCAAATTCCTGTGGAAAAGAAGATATCGAAAGGAAACGTACTTTTTGTTTAAAAGTTATATATGAAATTGATTACTTTATTATGAATTATTATTTTTATTACGAAGATGTCCTTGTTTCAACAGTACAGCTCTTCGAAAAATATATTTTTATTTTATAATTTTTTTTCTGGTTGATCAGTAATTTTTGACACGGCCGATCGGCACATTTGATTCATTTCCCTGTGATTTTGTTTAAATGTCAGTTTAGATGCACTTGATTTTTTTTGATGTACAATGGCTAGTGGGCAGAAGGCTGACCTCGTGTTAAGTAATATATAATACAGTGTCTCATGCAAATAATCATTTATTGAATAATACATTTTTTCCAAAAGTAATACACCAAGTCGATTTTAAAGAACTCTAGTCGGAAGATCTTATAATTTTTTTGGTCGGTACACAATTGACTTGATTCAAGTCAAGGATATATTATGTCTGTACTCAAGGGTTACATTATTCATTGTAGAAGAATTGTTTATGAAGGGCCACCGAACCGTTCTTTGGGAACAACTTTGTAAAATATGATATATTTCACCCGCTGAATATTCTTAAAATCGTTTAAACAGATTTTATATTGTTAAAATCCAATATATATTGAATTTAAAAATGCAAAGTAAAGACATATGAATAACCAGGACGATGACTCGTTTTTTAACACACAACATACTAGAGATATATGGTTTATTATTTTCTAAGATATATAAAAAACTGTATCTTAATTGGTTTATTGGCTTAGCATAGACGGAAATACGAATTCAGTTTAACATGAGATAAATGTGTTATTATCAACAGTGGTGGCCGGGGTTTCATCCCTTGGTGGCGAAGTAGTAGTACCAGTGCGTGGCTCTCTGGTCCTCGCATGCAAGAGCGTGGGTGTACCACCACCACGCACTGTATGGTATCACAATCATTACATCATTACTCACCACCCACGCTACACAAGGAATAAGGATGACAGTTTACTTATTAAAAGTAAGTTTTAGATTAGGCATTAGTTTAAGGCTTAGAGTGTATCTAGAGAAATGTAATAGGTGTAGCAATATTTAATTAAAAAACATATTTATTATTAACTTTGTTAAGTTTTAAATTTGACATTGGACAAATTCAGCCGTTCGCAATTTGATTAAAAATCGCTTTTAAAAACTGATGTTCTGAACAGATCGCTTAGAAACAACTTTTATGTTCTATATTCTCCAGTATCGCGATTTCTATGTGCAAATAAGTTTTAAAGAGATGGTTAGAAGAACAGGGTTTATAATATAAAAAAATTCTCCAGCATATTTAATATTATATTTCTCCTTTTACCTTATATATCTTGTTTTAAATTATAATAGGCATTAAATTCGAAAAATTCTCTCGAGTTTTTTATTTAAAAATGTCGTAATATTTTTACATTTATTTATATTTCCTCGGAGCTCTCATCAAAGTTAATTGCATGTGTATTGTGTCCTTTATTTTTCAACTTCCACCTTTGCTTACATCCCGGGTTTTTTAATTTAAGTTTTTTAGGTTTCATATTAAAAGATCAGTCTGAATAATGACTTGATGTAAAATAAAAATCGAAAGTACCAATTTATATGAACTAGATAGCCGAATGATTTCGCAATTATTGTTTATGTATAACCGTATTTTATCAACCCTGCTGAGAGTCAAAGCAATCAATCAATAGCTTCCCTGGATCCAAGAACTATATAATAAACAAATAAAATTTCTATGTTATGGCAAAATACAAAATACCATCCGTATCACCTCGACGTCCGTCGTTCCACAACTGAGCGTTTCCTAAAGCAGTTATTGCCGCGCATCACCACTATGTGGAACCAGCTGCCCACTGAAGTATTTCCGAACCAATTCGACTTAGGGTCCTTCAAGAAAAGAGCGTACCAATTCTTGAAAGGCCGGCAACGCACTTGCGAGCCTTCTGGCATAGTGAGTGTCCATGGGCGGCGGTATCACTTAACATCAGGTGAGCATCCTGCCCGTTTGCCTCCTATATTTTTACTTACAATAGTGATTCCTTTTTTCTAAACTGTTTATAACAAATTCTTCTCCTAATTAACAGCATACGCGACGTGTAACACACGTGAGTGCATGAGTGAGTGTGTGGGTGCATGTGAGTAAATGAGCGAGTAATGTGTATGAATCATCAACATGATAGGTTGAGCTCAGTAGCTTCTCCGACTCTGCGTAAGGTGTGTTATACTTCTTTAGGTGCGGTATGAATAATTGATGAGAGTGAAATTTTACGATGCGCGCGCACCGTGACACAAAATTATCAGTATGAAGTTGCCCACTAACGAATTCTTTTTAAACCACCCGGGCGCCGAGCGTGCGCGAGCGAGATGGGAATAAGACAATCTACAAGTAAAAAGAAATAGAATATGCGTGAAGTTAGCAGCTATGCCAAAAATTTTGAATGACCGTAATGACCTTTGAAGTACATTAAACAAATAAAGGAGTTTTAATAATTTTTTCAAAGAAATTTAGCAATGCTTTTTCACAAAGACCTATTGTTACTTAGTTAAAAGGTTATGAAACATACCTAGTTATTAAATTGAATGAATAATATCATAAAATAATAAATAATAATAATTATTATTATTAATATTAATTTATAATTGAATAATATAAGAAATATTAAATTTTATTAAATTATTAACGTTAAATATTTATTATTAATTATTTAATATTTAAAAAAAAATAAAGAAAGCCAAAGAAGTATAACTTCTTACGCGCGTACATAAGTACACGCACCCTTTTTTTTTAATTGTGGACGGTGAGCGGGAAGATATTAGGCAGCCTATTTAACTTAATGTTGATATATAATTACGTGAGTACTACTTGTAATTATCTTTTTAGATATAGATCAATCCCTCAGTGGAAACTACACCTGCCTAGCGAAAAACCTATATGGATCGGATTCAGTCGTGTACTCAGTCAAGGTACTGCCTCTCCCGGATCCACCCACATTGAGAGCCACCCCATTTAAAGACTCAATTGTCATTGAATGGGATGAGTTGAAGACTAATAATGATACGCTTACATATGGGATTAGTGAGTATTTTTAATAACCAGTAACAATTTATATTATCTCACACAATATATCTATAATGAAAGTAACACGAATTCATTATTTTTATTATTACTAGCAGACCGGCCAAGCGTTGCTGTGGCTAAGATTTTCGTTATATTACATAGTATCCATAGTATACCATAGTACCAGTCCTGGGGACCACCATGCTTTATTAGTGGTTATGCCATTAAATTGTAGCTTATGTGAAACGTTGGTACTTTCAACACAGCGCAATCTGTTAGAATTGAGACTATCAAATAATAAACAAATATTTTGCAATAAAATAATATTGCGGGTATAAATTGAGATGTAAGCTATCCTATCTTTTAAGTTGGATCAAACTACACACGGTGTGCAAATTTGATTGATATCGGTTCGGTAATTTAGGAGTCCATAGCGGACATACAACGTGACACGTGAATTATATATATTAAGATTATTACTATAAGAAAATTAGAAATACTTTACATTTGTTTCTTATGATTACTTATAAAAAATGATTTTATGAAAAATTAATACAAAAAAAATATTAAGTTCATTACTATCACCGAATTGCAATACTCGTTAAAATGTGCCTTGATTTGTTGTAAGAAGCAGTTTCCAAATGCACGCATAAATATTTGACAACCAATATATGTGTCAACCCTTTTCCATTACTGAGATAATATTGCGGGTATAAATTGAGATGTAAGCTATTCTATCTTTTAAGTTGGATCAAACTACACACGGTGTGCAAATTTGATTGAAATCGGTTCGGTAGTTTAGGAGTCCATAGCGGACAAACAACGTGACACGTAATTTATATATATTAAGATTAATAATCTTAATATATTATATAGCATGTATATACTACTATTGTATTACTAAAATACTCCATTATCCGAATGTGGATAATCTTGTTGATTAGAAACATTTATTTATATACGTTCTTAAAATAAATGTTTCTAATCGATCCAGGAACATTTTATAACGGATTTTGCTTTGTCCATTTTTTACGGACGGAGACAAACACAACAAATTGAAAGCCATTATAATCAGTCCAGCACTTTTCGAGTTATAAGTGTTCCAGCAAAACCGACTTTGTTTTATAATATATTAAGACTAGCTGATCCGGCAAACGTCGTTTTGCCATGTTTATCATTTATAATAAAAAATAGGGGTTGATCGTAGAGGGGTGAAAATAAGGGGTTGTATGTATTTTTTAATGCTGTATAAAAATTAGGGGTGGACTACCCTTAACATTTAGGGGGATAAAAAATAGATGTTCTCCGATTCTCAGTTATACCCAATATGCACACAAATTTCATGAGAATCGGTCAAGCCGTTTCTGAGGAGTTTAACCACAAACACCGCGACACGAGAATTTTATATATTACATTTACCATTGTTACCTTAAGCTTGTTTCTCACACTTTGCTCTCCAAATGTTGCCATGTTGATCTGTCCTTCTATATACTCTATACCTTTCTACCCCGGCTAATCTTCTTATGTCTTCCGCCCAACGTCTCATCTGCCCTTAATTATATTTCCATCCCTAAGTACCACTACCTTATATGTTCTTTTTCCCTTATCTTCTCTTGTTAAACAAATAATTAATTTATCTAAAATCCAAGATTAAATATCACTCACTGAATCTAATCTGTCTTGGAATCTAATTTCATCGAAGATTGTATTTGATTAATCAAAATATAATAAAAGGGTATTAAAGTTTAAGAACCATAATCTAAAACGTCAATCACGCTTATATCTCATGGGCAGTCTGTCATTGCTGTATGAATTCTGTCGTATATGACAGCGTTCAAGACGAAATTTTGACTTGGGCTACGAATAAGAATATGGACTCATATTTGTGTTGTCTATGCTGTCTTAAAACTAACGATCGAATTTCAACTTTTTTAAATTATTATTTTCACCGATCAATCTCCTTCGTGCCTTCTCCATCTACACGACACTGGCGAAGTACCTTGTGCCCAGTTGGCACAAATAAAAGCAATAAAAAAAAAGAATACGGACTTAAGACTACACGTCATAAACTTGACGTTTGTATACGTATTTACCAGCATGGTACGTCGTAGTGCAGTCCAGTCACTTTGGACGTGTTCTTGCCAAGAGAATCGTTTTATCGGGTACATACTATATATATAAATACTAGGAACCCCCGCGAACTTCGTTTCTCCTTATTGATTATGCTCAGCCTACCTTTTTAGTACATACATGGAACATTTTGCTATGCTACCCCAGAGACTGTTCGTTTTTCCGGAATAAACCTCTAAGATCAAGTCATAAGATAAGTTAACAAATAAAACATAGGGGTTAATCGTAGAGAGATGAAAATTAAGGGTTGTATGTATTTTTTAATGCCACATAATAAAAAAATAATCCAAAAAATTAAAATTGTGATGAACACCCCTTATTACTTAGGGGTTTGAAATATAGATAGTAGCCGATTCTCAGATTGACTAAATATGCATAAAAAAATCATAACAATCAGTCGAGCCGTTTCGGACGAGTATGGGAACGAACATTGTGACACGAGAATTTTATAGATATAGAGATTATATATTAAGGGCAGTATAATCAATGTTTAATAAAAAAATTAAAGCCAATAACGGAATCAAAATAATTTTGTACAATGTATAGTCACTTGATCTGAAATGGTTTCTAAAATCTTGTCAAATAGCTTAAATTGATAGTGAAATACCTAAAATTATTCCTCTATTTATTATGTTCGTAAATTAACCATAAAAATAGTATAAGGATATATTATATATACTTTTTAGGTTACAATCTAACATGGCGTGAGGGTGATGGGCCGTGGCAGGAAGCGTGGCCAGTGGTCCAAGAAACTCGTCTTGAAGGAATACAACAACACACGCTATCGGGTCTTAAGTGCGGCACCAAGTACTCTGTTAGAGTGACTGCTACAGATAACGTTGGGACATCTGCGCCTGCTCATGTCGATATTACGACCTTAGGTGGAGGTGTGTACTTCGAAAACTTTTTACACGACATTTTTTAAAACACACGTGACTATTTTGATCGTGTCTTTTTACGAATGAGCACTGTTTACTGAGCAGTTTTAGCCTAGTAGCTTCAGCGTGCGACTCTCATACCTGAGGTCGTAGGTTCGATTTCAGACTGTGCACCAATGGACTTTCTTTCTATGTGCGCATTTAATGATCATGAAACAGATTCAGAAATCTGAGGCCTAAAGAGGTTGTAGCGCCACTGATTTTTTTTTACGAATGATTTTTACCAATGAGAGCTGCCAAGAAACTAAGTAGTAATTCAAATGACTGAAAAGTAATGAATTATAATGTTTATAAATAAATATCCACAGATAATTTTTATGATGAAAATTTAAATTAAAAAATATCACCTCTGTAGCTCCAATATCACCGCCTACCACTGATTGGCTTTGGAGTAACGCCACTCACATCTATATACAACTGAGTGGATGGGATGACGGTGGATGTGACATTACCAAGTGGGATGTTGACTACAGACCTCTGGGGTCTAATGTATGGCACCGGGCTGATAATAGAGCGGTGAGTTAGTTGTGATATCACTCTTGCAGTCATCGTCTTTATAATTTATATTTATTAACATACTTATGGTAAGGGATTTCAGGGGAGCAGTGTTGGCCTAGTTGCTTTAGGGTGCGACTCTCATACCTGAGGTCGTAGGTTCGATCCCCGGCTGTTTCTTTGCGCATTTAACATTTGCTCGAACGGTGAAGGAAAACATCGTGAGGAAACCCACATGTCTTAGACTCAAAAAGTCGACGGCGTGTGTTCGGCATTGGAGGCTGATCACCTACTTGCCTATTAGATTTAAAAATGATCATGTAACAGATTCAGAAATCTGAGGCCAAGACCTAAAGAGGTTGTAGCGCAACTCATTTTTTTATGGAAAAGGATTGTAATAATACCACTTGAGTGATAAATACAGGCTTTAATAGTAATGTGGTATGTATTTTATATGCACAGCAATATATTAAATTACTTTGTGATAAATACGTAGAAATCTTTATTAAATAAAACCTAACATAAAAATAATATTAGACATACTTCTCATGTGAAACGTCTATACTATTAAAAACATAACTTGTAAGACACCAAGTCTCGCAACGCAGTTCTCATTTTAACGACATCTTACATATAATACAAATAGTTTATGTTTTGAAATAAACACATTCAACACAAATAAACACTTGGCCCTCGCATCGAAACACAATGTATCTCACAAGTAATACATGATGTATTAAATTAAATTTTTTATTGCGTAAAAGTATTGTATGATCAGTAGATGTCGCTATCTCAACACAGATGCGACTCATTTTATCGACAACGAATTTATAAGGGGTCAAAAATGGCCCAAACTGCTTGAGATAGGCTTTTTTGCTCGACTGTCGCAGCCGTGCCCCCAAACAGCTGCCATAAATAACCGATTGTTGACGTGGCTACGCATGCCGTAGCGAAGCGTTGCCACTATACGATGATACTAGCCCCCGCGAACTTCGTTTAATTTTCGTCCTTAATATGATTTTACTTCGCCTGCTACCCCGGAGAGTGTTCGATTTTCTGGAATAAAAACTTTTTAGATTTTTGTATGAACTTTTCTCTATATAAACCTCATAGTTTAAGTCATAAGATTTTAATTAATAAATAAAAATAGGGTTTCATCGTAAAGGGGTGAAAGTTAAGGGTTGTATATATTTTTGTAAAATAAAATAAAATTAAGGGGTGCACCACCCTTAACATTTAGGGGTTTAAAAGATAGACAGTAGCTGATTCTCAGACTTACTGAATATGCATGAACATTTCATAAGAATCGGTCGAGCCGTTTCGGAGGAGTATGGGAACGAACATTGTGACAAGGGAATTTTATATATTAGATATACAGTAGTAGCGTGTACTACATTTTGTATTGAATAAAAATAAATAGTCATCTTATTCAATGAAAATAATCGTGATATGTTTTTCATTATTCTATATTAATTTTCAGTCGTGATTCGTTCTCTTATGCATAATATTTGTACAAAATAATTTCGATGTTTCACATCTGCCAGGCGTATTATATATATAAGACTCGAATTGAATTTAATTCTCTCGTTTGCTTATAAAAACTGATGATGTAGTGTAGACCTAGACTATTGGAGGTACGTTAGATAAGGGTAATAAATTTGAAGCTAAAAAAATTGGTTGAAATAATTATTTATGTTTTATTTCCGAGAACGTCAAAATGCTAAACGGGGTACTACAGAAATAAATTTGTACTATTAATTAAATATTAACAAGTTCCGTTATTTTCCTACTAACATACTATATTTCTGTAGAAGCATCAACAACGTTCGCGATGCATGCAACCTATTTCCGGGAACATAAATAGCGCTCGAAGTATAACTTCACTATTTGCGTTATAGTGATGCATTTCCGACATAGATATAAAATTTTACTGTTAGGGAAGAGTTAATTTAAGTAAATCCGAATGTGTAACTTTAAGATTAAAATATGGGACTTCACACTACATAATATTTTGTTCTTAACTGTTTTATTTGTCTGTCACTGTCAAATTATATCGTCTCCCAAAAATACAGATATACCGTATTTATCTAGTGTATCATTCAACTTATAAGGCTCTATTTTTTGAACATAAGAATGAATCCTATTACTATTTAGAATATACATTTACAGCTTGAGATTGAATTGTGTACTCGAATTTAATCATTATCACCCATCGCCTGGGTCTATTTCTAGACGAAGGCCTCCTCTAACATTTATTTTTGAAGTTATACTTCTTTAGGCGCGTTATAAAAAATTGATGAGAGTGAAATTTTACGATGCGCGCGCACCGTGACACAAAATTAACAGAATGAAGTTGCCCACGGAAGATGCTACTGCATTGGATATAATATAAAAACAACATTCGAATAATAATATAATTTATGTTACACTTAATGTAAGAGAATAATAATAAATATTTATTTATTTAATTTTTCAAATGTAAACTGAACTTTATTGAGTATAATGACTCCTTTTCCAGTCTTTGATTATTTCATTGTAATTAATTATTTGCATGCAATCAAAAACTATTTTTAATAATGCCAAAGAAGTATAACTTCTTACGCGCGTACATAAGTACACGCATCCTTTTTTAATATCAAGAACATTGTATTAATTAATATAATATATAGGCAATGAAAATTGCCCTTCATTGGGGCTACGACTATCGTTCAACACTCGGTGCACCATCTCACTACGCTGTAGCCGTTCAACCCGCTACATGGTATCAATTACGAGTCACCGCGCTTAACGACGCTGGGAAAGCTACGACACTCTACACATATGCTACTAAAACCGTAGATGGAGGTGAGATATTATGCAAAGTAGTTTGATTTTGACTAACTGTATATTAATGCGAAATACGGGTAACTATTAAATTTTATTTGATTAATTTAACTGCTTTTCCAAGTCCATGTGATATTTGCTTTTGGTTCAAATAGTATGTCTCGGTAAAACATAAAAACTACCTCCAAAAGGTACTGCCACAGGGAACAAACTTTTTAAATTTGTTTCAATTTTCTATTTATCGATTTTTAATTTTTATTATTATTACTATGTAGTAAGAACATTGTAAAAACTTTATATTTTTGTGTTAGAAATAACTATTTTTTTAATATAACTACATTGTTTATTAAAATTTAATGTAAAAAAATCATAATATATTTATTTTGTAATTTAAAAGATAAGTTATCATAAAAATTTAAACTTAAAACTACTGTTTTCTTCTTTCACTGTTGTATATGTCAAATTTATGTTGTAGAGGAAATCGGCCCTCCATCGGATTTGTTTGACCTTAACATGTTGGTGATTATATGCAGCTCCATTTTACTCGTAATATGTTCACTTGCTTTCATCTGTATTCTGGTTAAACGGCATAGGTAAGTACATAATAATCTAGTTTACTTACTTTAAATATAAAGCAAGTCACTATGTAACATTTGATTTATGTGTCACCTTAATATATATACGTATGTACCTATGTAACATTTTTTATATGTATCTTTAACTAAATGAGTACTTTATTTGTTTATTGTGATCAAAGTCAAGTCAAGTCAAAAATCATTTATTCATATAGGCAACAGAATGTACACTTATGAACGTCAAAAAAGAAATATACATTAATTGCTTCTAATTTTACATTTACTGCCAGTTCTCAAATCAAGGGCGTAGAACGGAAGAGAAGACTGGCAATAAACTCTCCGTCACTCTTTTTAATCGCCAAGTTTTTTGTTTATACTTTACACGACGTTTGTAAGGAGCTGCAACCATTACACCGTGTTCCACATGACATCTTAAGTAATACTTAATAATAAAATAAATTAAAAACAAAGATTTGTCCTCTATCAGCAGGAGGCGTGGTGAAATAGGAGCACGCACTTACATTCTCGTGGGAACAACACGCAAATACATAGTCGAAATAACTAACATATGATAACATATAATGTGGTACAATCTAAAGAAAATCTTATAATGTAAATGGAAACTCATGTATTTCATACAGAAATTTATCAACGAAAAAACCTTATAATAATATTCCAACAGACAAAGCTTCTCATCTCAGTACCGTCACTCCATTGCTGAAGAAGTGAAATCCCGGAACGAAAGCGTCGCCTCGCACTCCGAGAACAAAGACAGATATGCGCATACGCCGCGGATATACACATCTCCCATACATCCACGGAAACCTAAAAATGGTAGGTATATCGAAAAAGAAGAACCTTTATAACTAGGTCAGTGAGATTGTGTGTTAATTCGCCTGAACTCCAATATAATTTTTCTGTGTCATTACATTTTTGTATATTATTCTGTTTCATAATTAACCTTTAAATTATATTGTGTACAAAATATTAAACAGTAAAACGTCCATTTTGTCTCTATCTCTCAAATGTTCTGCGGTGTCATAAAAGGAGAGCGTTTTAGCTTAAACATTGTAAAAAGACTGATTAGTTTTTTTATGTTGCGTTTTAGATGTAACATTATTATTTTTGCGACAGAAATGTTCGAGATAAGCCCGTACGCGGAATTCGCCCTCGGTTTCCGTACATTTGACCACGTGGAAAATCAAGATCTACCCAGCAGACTACCTGGAAGACCAAGATTCGATACTGGCAAGTGAATTTTCTGTATAAAATAATATCATTATTGAACAAAGATTTGAAATACTTAAATTATATATTTATATACTATGTGTGCATTACGTTTTACTCTCAAATACAATATATCAATAATTATACTTTAATAATTCAAAACATATAAACAAAATAATAAGTTAAAGAAAATTTGGGTCCTATTACCACCAATATTGTATTTCTACATATAATATATATGTCAGAGATTATGTAATAAGAGTAATTTGTTTTATTAAAATGGCAACACCACGCAATATCATTGACATATTACAGGGTTTTTTTTGTATGGCTCTGGCGCGGTTTGTGCATTAGCCAGCGTCATGTATAAGATTTTTATAATTCGTGCTTTTTGCCTCAGAAATTCGACCAAGTCCTCCATGTACGGTTTAGGCACTCGTCCGGTACCGCACAACCCTCCCAAAGGCCGAGAACAAATTTAAATTAAATTAAAACTTGCCCTCGAACCGGGAATCGAACCCGGTACCCCTCAACTAGCTGCCACTTAATAAGACCGCTAGGCTATGAGGCCCCCAAATCTTACAGGATGTAATGTTGTAATTGTGCGGACGATAGTGATAACATGACATAGCAACATATATATATATATATATATATATATATATATATATATATATATATATGTAGATTTAGTAGTCGAAACTTCCAAATCGCTTATATTCTCTGTTATATCTTGACCTATTTCACACACAAACTGACACCAGTGGAAAATATAAAATGATTTTCATAGATTTATTCTCTATTGGAAATTCAATATTCTAGATTGTGCCAATGCAGTTCCAAGTCGGAGTTGGGACAATAAAAGCGCAGCGAGCGATCGGATACATTGTCACTCTAGTCCTACATTGAATTATGTTAACTGAACATGACCTATTTTAAATGAATTTTGTACTTACGACTTATATTTTATTAAGACATTCTTACTACTACTATATATTTTAGTTATCTCGGTCATATATATGTTATGCGTGTTATTATGCCTAGTATACTGAGGTGTTAATAATATTTAATTTAAATTATAGCCATAGCTTAAGCTCTTCCGAAAACTATATCCTTGAAATCTCCTAACTCTTCCTTGAAGGTCTCTGCAGTTAGGCTGTGGAATTTACTTCCTGTCTCTATTCGCTTAGCTCCTTCTCCATCTTCCTTATAACCTTTGCTATACAAACATAACCGGTCCACGTCGTATCGCTAACTTCTGTACTAACTGATGTGAAACTGATCTGACCTTTTCTTTTTCATGTGTTATTTTATTTAATATTGTCCAGTTCACTGTTTACATATGTTTCAATTGCTTTCTTTTGTTCCATTATTGTTGTCTTATGTATATTTGCACTTCTTGCGCTTGCTTTATCAAAATCTTTTCTCACATTGGTTGCCTGGAAGAAATCGCTCAAAACGATAAAGCCGCCTCCTTTTCTTAGAATTATGTCAACTATATTATATCTGTATACAACGTGTTTATATACGTGCGACTCGTACGCACAACGGACCAATTAGGAGACTAATTGCGGAGAAAGGAGTCCTACTACCCCTAGCGTGCGACTCTCATCGCTGAGTTCGTAGGTTCAATCCCCGTGCACCAATGTTCTTTCTATGTGCGCATTTAGCATTCGCTCGTACGCTGAAGGAAAACATCGCGAGGAAACCGGCTTTACCCAAAAAGTCGACGGCGTGTGTGACATTAGATCAACTGCCAATTAGATTGACAAATGATCATGAAACAGATACACAATATAGATACAATTAAATGGCTTCCTTTTTCTGAGTAAAACGTAAATAAAAGTCTTTATAAGTAATGGAGTTTATATAAAGTTATAGCTACTATTACCGAATAAATTTTAGCGATCACCTCTCCACTGGCTCAGAGAGAAAATATAATTTCTCTTACTAACATTTCTAACGCGTTTAAATTTAACTTATCCCCGGCTAAGTTTGACTTCTAAAATAGGTCAGTTCCGCATCCAGTAACTCTACATCTAGCTGAATCAGCATTCACTAACGGGATCACGTCTGCTTTGAAATATAACCTTCTCCGTTCGATTTATCCGCACACCATTCAAAACGAAACTAACGTGTCAGCCATTTGTTACTATTGTAGTCACTTAATTGAATTGATTTTATGAGTTTCTCATAACATTTTTGCTTTGAAAACGTTTTCGAATTGCTAATTGTTAAATACAATATGATCGGTATTAATGTAATCCAAATTATAAATTCATACCACACTGTCAATATGAGCAATGGTTGTTCCTGAAACAAAACAATTTAACATGGGAAAACGATAGTGCCAGCTCCTTCCATTTGACCGTATACAACGAAGAGCGGTTGGAATCGTCGACGACCAATCCCTTTCCGCTTGAGCTCTTGGCTGGGAGAGATGTGGGGTCACTCTGCATCTTCTACTGCATTGGAGAGTGTTCAGAGTTGTTCGTATTAATACCTGCAGCTGAGTTTCATCATCAGATGTCGAGGAAATTCCAGCCGTATCACCTCGACGTCCGTCGTTCGTTTTTTAAGGCAGTTTTTTCCACGCACCACCACTATGTGGAACGTGCCTACTGAAGTATTTCCGAAACAATTCGACCTAGGGTCCTTCAAGAAAAGAGCGTACCATTTCTCAAAAGGCCGGCAACGCACAAAAAAATTAACAATATCCTTAGTCCTTTTTTGAAGTTATACTTCTTTAGGCGCTTTATGAAAAATTTATGAGAGTGAAATTTTACGATGCGCGCACCGTGACTCAAAATTAACAGAATGAAGTTGCCCACGGATGATGCTACGGCATTGGACATAATTTAAAAACAACATTCGAATAATAATAGAATTTATGTTACACTTAATGTAAGAGAATAATAATAAATATTAATTTATTTAATTTTTCAAATGTAAACTGAACTTTACAGTCTTTGATTATTTAATTGTAATTAATTATTTGCATGCAATCAAAAACTATTTTTTATTATGCCAAAGAAGTATAAGGACTCCCACACAAAACTGCGATGCGATGCGATGCGAATTCGCATCGCAGGAATTTGCGATGCGAATTTCTGCGATACGATTTAGTGCGTCAAACCGTTTGGTAGGGCGACCATTCCTTCGAAGCCAGCCGTACTGAACGTGTTTTTAAGAAGCGTAAGATGGATCGCAAAAAGATTATTGCACTGCTGTTGCTGTTATTGTTAAATAGATATAAAAGAAAAAGAAGATTCTGGGTTCATCCATTCATTACGATTATGAACTCTGATGGGAAATATTTTATTCAAAAGTACTATGCGTTGAGAACTGAAGATAAATTTTTTGATTATTTTTGAATGAGCATATTTTCATTTGAAGAGCTTTTGAGTATATTATCACCATGCCTTCAAAAACGATCGTACAAGGGAAGAATTCCTGTTATGCCTTTGGAAATGCTGGGACTGACTATCAGGTAAAGTAAAACAAAATTTATTTATTGACATTTTAATTGTTTGTCTCAGAGCGGACTAAAATGGTGTCACCAAGGATGACGTAAAATCGCAGGAATGTGCGATGCGAAGCAGATCGGAAATTCTTGCGTTGCGTTCGTGCGAATTCGCAGATATTTGCGATGCGATGCGAATTCGCAGTTTTGTGTGGGAGCCCTAACTTCTTACGCGCGTACATAAGTACACGCACCCTTTTTTATCTATGAATTTTTCAAGGCAAGGGTGTATTTCATAACATTATTACTCTATCACCATCCATACTTGAAGTTGTAGTTTTTTATTTAACAACAAATCAACTAGGAAAATCTATTTACGGAATTTCTATTTTGTGAAATAAATTGCGAATATATCCCGAGGGCGGGAATCGTATCGAGTCTATAAAATTAGTTTATTTGACGAATGTTGAAACGAATACGCCTATACATTTTAAACGACGTTTCAGAATTTGCTGCACTTGTAATTTATTGTTAGTCTACGTAGTAATAATAAAAATAAAATTAAAACAAATTTAAAAAGTTTTGTCCCTGTGGCAGTGTACCTTTAACGCTGGCAGCATTTCCTCGCTGTATTGCGATACCTATTCGTTGAAAGAGGAAAGCACCAGCTCTGGGGTCACCGGTACTATCTACCAGGCGCCAACTTAAATATTTAATTAGCGCCTGTGCACTTGAACCCCACGGCCCAAAAGTCTCTACTCCAAAGAGAACAAAATTGAAGTTGAAGGAAAGGCTTATATTTGAGCCGTTTTTTATTTAAAAAAAGTGAATTAATTTTATAATTATAAATAATATATTTTTAATATAATTAATAACATTTGTAAGAAAACTATTAAGATATTTATTAAACATATTTACACAAATATACAATATTTTATTATGGCTTTTACTATGTACACAATCAACATTAGCTCGTACGGTGAAGGAAAAAAAGTCAACAATGTGTATTAGGCAGAGAAGCCTGATCACCTAAGTAGGTGATCAGGATAGGTAAGTACCTATTTGCATACGTTCTGTTTATTTATAAATTCTCAATATATTAAATCTATGTTATGAATACTTAATCAAACATTGCTTTAATTTCAACTGCTTTCTCCCTTTCTATCAAAGTGAATATTTTATTTGACTGAAAGAGCTGAATAAGATTTACGTGGATTTGGAATACTATCTTAATTCCGTTACGCATGGTTTGTTTTTTTTTTTACAAGATTGTTACCATAGTAACAAAAGAAGTACCGACAACTCTAAGGAGATATAGTTTTATGTATTTTTTGAAGATCGCCAAAATATTCAGAATATACGCAATCTGTACGTTATAGACGAAGCCACGGGTCCTTACAACATAATTAAATGTCTCAAATGCCTACCAAAAGTTTTGATTGCTACCACTTAAAGTTTGAACTACGCAATTATCAAACCCACATAGCCTGCATGTGTTTGAACTTTAGCTCATTTGACAAGACTTCTCTGATGAACAAAGTTATATTGACGTTGTTATTAATTGTACTTGCTGACAAAGTTTTAGGATAATTGTAGGCTTTACTCGCTGCGTTAATTGTCATACTTTGTAGTCGTATTTCGTCTAAATTTTAATATAATTACATCACTATTAATCACGAGACGTCCAAATAATGGAGTGTTATAGTTTTTTTATAGACGATGTGGCAAAAGGAAAGAAGGCTGTTAAGTGATATCACCTCCCATAGACATTCTCAATGCCTGTGTTCGCGAGTGCACCATTGGCCTTTTTGGAATTGGTACGCCCTTTTCTTGAAGGACCCTTTGTCCAGTTGGTTCGGAAATACTTCAATGGGTAGCTGGTACCACATAGTGGTGCACGGCAACTGCCTTAAGAAACTCTCAGTTGTGGAACGACGGACGTCGAGATGATACGGGTGGATTTCGTATTCTGCCTCAACGTCAGATGATGAAAATCAGCTGCAGGAATTAATCATGTGGTGGAAGTTGCAGAGAGAGCCCACACCTAATGAATACATCCCCACAACTTATAATTAAACATCTAAAGAATGTATACATAATTTAATGCTCGATTATACTTATTGACTGATTAATTATTTATTGACCGTTAAAAGTCAGAAAATATCTATCAAGTTATTTAATTTTTCACATAACATTAAGTAACCATTATGTTAACGAATGACTATGAACGTTTATATTAACAAACACTTGCAAGACAAAGAATTTTTTGAGACTAAATGAAAGGCTTTTTCCGATTTGCTGTTGGGCCATTTATTTATTTTTTTATTTATTTATATATATATAACACTCTTGCCCTAACAGGCGAACCTAAATTGACAAGAGTCAAATTCAAAAATCATTTATTCACATAGGTAACACAATGTATACTTATGAACGTCAAAAAAGAAATATACATTAAATGCCTCTAATTTTACATTTACTGCCAGTTCTTAAATCAAGGGCGTAGAACGGAAGAGAAGAACTGGCAATAAACTCTCCGCCACTCTTTTTTTTTAAGTGTACTATAAGTGAATAAAATTTACGGACGAAACAAAAAAAAACATACATACGAAATTAATTAGGAAAAACAAAATTGCTAAATAAAAAATACAAGAAATTAACTTTCTACTATAGGCACTAACATATAATATAAATTTTGACAGTACACTCAACGAACAATGAAAAAGGTCCGTTAACCTACGTAATTCGTTAACTAAATTAATACACCGAATCATTTGTGCCCATTTCAGAAGGTTAGTCCTAGTGGGCATGTCACCGTAAAATTGTAAACACCGTTAGATTGTAATCTATCTCGCGAGATTGTAAACTGTCGAAAGATTGTGAACCTCAAAGAACTCCTTACAATTTAACGTATTATTATTAGGTAGATTGTAATCTATCGAAGTGAAACCGTCAAATTGTGAAACGGATCGCATCTCGCGCGCTGATTGGTTGAACGGAATATGCCCCGCGCCACCATATTTGTTTGTTAATTCGTTTGTTGTCGAATGTAACTTGATTGTTTTGATGAATGTAAATTGATGTCGTGTTGAAAGTAACTCACAGCTTTAGAATTAGTTAAATACATTTTTCTTTCATTTTAATTCCAACACTAACTTAGTTATCATTCAAACTTCTTTGGTAAATCACAGATTAATTTTACTTCCCAATAATTTCAACTAATTCTAAAGCGGTGAGTTACTTTTACGTTCAACCACTCAGCGCGTGATCTGCGATCCGTTTCACAATTTGACGGTTTCACTTCGATAGATTACAATCTACCGAAAAATAATACGTTAAATTGTAAGCAGTACGCTGAGGTTCACAATCTTTCGACAGTTTATAATCTCGCGAGATAGATTACAATCTAACGGTGTTTACAATTTTACGTTAACAGGCACAAGAAGTAACGACGAACGATATCACTTTCTGAAGTACCCAAAAGGTACATAGAAGCTAAGGTACTGAAGTACTGTCGAATTACTGTCCTATAATTTTATGAAGTAGATTTGAATTCCCCCTTAAAAAGGGAAAACTCAAATTTCTTTGTTTTATTTGGGAAAGGTTTTTAGGAACCTAGGCTTTTGTTTCGCGAATCGAAGCGACAACTCTGCATTCATCATGTAGGTGAATCAGGTCACAACAAATTTCTTAATATATTTAAGAGATTTTTCGAATCAATGAATAGAAACGTTCTCCATCAGTCTTGTTGTAATTTAGTGAAATTAATGACTTCAGTTACCCGGCTACTTCTATCTAACAGCTGATCGATTACACTATTCACTGAGATTAATGTGTTAGATACTTTTTTAAATCGATTCTCTCAACTTTCAGCAAATATATTGTAACTCTGTATTGCCTTATATTGAATATTTTAGTTAAGGGTTAAAAGTGAGTGATTTATGATGGTTTATTAAAACCTAAACATAACAATCAAATATACAGTATTATTACATAGTAATAATAAAAAGAAAATTTAAACGAATTTATAAAGTTTGGTCCCTGTGGCAGTGTACCTTTAACGCTGGCCGCATTTCCTCGCTGTATTGCGATACTTATTCATTGAGCGAGGAAAGCACCAGCTCTGGGGTCACCGGTACTATCTACCAGGCACCAACTTAAGTCGTTAATTAGCGCCTGTGCACTTGAACTCGTCTCTACTTCAAAGGGAACAAAATCGAAGTTGGAGGAAAGACCTATTTTGCCGTTTAGTATCTGCGGTCAAGCTTTAGCTTGCATAGACCGGGTGTCTTTCATTTCTGAGGTCATAGGTTCGAAACCCGCCTGTGCCCAAGACTTATTTTATTTACGCAATTAGCATTCGTTAAAGGAAAACACCGTGAGTTAACTGGGCACTTAAACACAAAAAGTCAACAGTGTGTGTCAGGCACAGATCACCTACTTGCCTATGAAGCGGGCCATAGACAGCGCCGCACGGCGATCTGCAGTTTCCATACTAAATTCATATTCGCAATACACGGACCGCTCGTGCAGTTCCTGAGCAAACCGCATGTTGCAGTCGGTCTTGACTTGTTCCGTCTATGGCCCGCTTTAAAACAGATAACGATATCTTAGGCCGTTAAGAGTTGTAGCGCTTTTAACTTACTAATTTGTAAATAATTGTAGGAATTGTAGGAAAGCGTTCTGATTATATAAGAATGAATTTGATTTCAATTTGCATAATGCATATAGGTTTCATCAATTGTATAAATATCTGGGCTTATAGACTCGTAAAAATATTAAAATATATATGTGTTTTATCATATCTAAACCTTCAAATAGTAATAAACCGTTATACTTAATATAATTCTTTTACAGAGACAAGTTTCGCTAACCGATCAGAATCTGATGATAGCGATAGCACATCAAAAGCCACGGTATCAGCTATGCCAAGACGTGAGTATGCTTATTATTGATTTATATTAATTTAAAGGTTAATAAATAAATAATATTTACATTACTCACGTTTAAACCAAATGGTACTTTGGTGATCTTATTTTTGGTGATTTACGTAACTGTTTCACTATCTTGACACAGTAATAAATGTATTTGATTGTTTCACTATTATAACAAGTTAACACGCAACGTTTCAATATATGTATTATTAATACGATGAAAAGAGAAATGTTTTTAATTACATAACTAACTAAATAGTATTGATATTTCACGTACCTAAGGAACAGTAATTACGTTCATAACAAATGAATATACAAAATATTAACTTACATTCCATTACATTTTATTGAATAGTTGTACAACTGTTATTAACAAGCAAAATTTTATAATTAATCTCTAAAAGGAAATTGATTTTATATGAAAAATTTACGTAATAATCACTTATAATACCACAAGAGCTTCAAAATTATCGGGAAATGCCAGATAATTTTGAAGCTCGTGTGGTATTCGGGGGATTATTTTTCCGACCCAAATGTCGGCCAATAGAATTGCACCATGAGACGAAATGTACAGTTAACAAATAAGAATTTCATAATGAATAAAACAACTACTTAATACTTTTCTTGAAGCAACTACCAGAGAAAATTTTCAAAAAATTATCAGTATAATACCATGTAGGTTGTACCACGTGACGTCGAATGGTGCAATTCTATTGGTCGATATTTGGGTCGGAAAAATAATCAAGTTAAATTTTTTAAATTTTTTAATTAGTCAAAAATATTTTTGGAGGTCTTACAAGTGTCGTTCAGTGTTCAGTTTATGAAACACAATCTTATAAAATCGATTTAAAAGAACTTGGCATTAGTATTTTCTTCTAGGAAGTTTTTGATGAAATAATTACTGGTAGAATAGAATGTAAAGTTATTCTTGATAGCCTGTATATTGATATTAATTTCATGAAATACTTCACAGACCACGGCACGTTCAAAATATGTGATTAAACGAATTTTAAATTAATCTCCTGTATCCTTTCAGGTCACTGCCGAACTCCGCACCACAGATAATAAATTTATAAGTTTTATATTCGAACTAAACCATATCATAAGTAACGCTGTTAATGTATAAGAATCTGTGTAAAAATATTTCCATACGAGATAAGTGTCTAGCTACTCAAATCTGTTCTTTCTGATACTATTATGAAACTTTGTGTGTGTGTACATTAAGAAATTGTCTATAGTTTAACAACTGACATGTCAATGCAGCCATGCAGTTTGACAATTTACATAAAGATGACAAAAAAGGTTAAAAAGGGCGCAGCAATTTATATCTCTTAAAGTTTCTGGATGATTTTTTATATTCTAAGGTTAGTGTGGATGATGTACCTACGCCTTGCAAAGGCTCTATTACTGCCATTAATATTTTGGTAAAAAATTTAGAATAAAGTACCACGAACTTGTTTTACAGCCTCTGATTATTTGAACTGTGTAAATAATAAAAGGTAGGCGTAGCCATTGTTCAATGTTATTTTTAAAAGACTGATGTTTTTAGTATCCAACTGACGAATCAATTGACCGTGGATGTATTTCGTGTAACAAAAATACATTTTATCCATAGTTGATTGAAATACGTCTATTTTTGTTGATAAACTTTGAATTTTTCTTTACAAATTTAAATTCATAACTTTAAGGCCCTTTAAGAACTTAATTCTAGTTCCAACAGCTGTCACTCAGTTCTCTATGGAGTCAGGCGTTAGTGCTCAAAACTGATGTCTTCACGTATGAAAAAAGGGCCGTAGTATGTACAATATTACTTAATTATCAGATAAATGTTAGGATGAACATTTTGTTGTTACTCAATTGTCGTATCGTATTGAAATAAAATATTGAAAAATTTCTTGCTTTTCATTACACCATGTGTTCATAATAAAGGAAATCACTGGTAATTAAAAAAAAATGACATTAAAGCATCATTTCGCAAGCGCAAGCCTTGTGGTCGCAGTCTGTTGAAAAATAATAAATACAAACTACATAAAAAAGATTCGTTTATTAAAGGAATTAATAATTATAGTGTAGTGTGACAATGTCTCAAGACTTTTTGGCTTTTTCGTGGGTCGTGACATAAAAATGGTTTAGAAACGATGCTTTAAAGTGTTTACTATCCAGAGCTTTACGGCCCAATGGCCCTTGGCCTGGGAGAGCAAAAATTGGTTCTTGTTTCATGGAGGTTTATCTTGCATGGTTCAGGTTATCAGCTACTTACTTGGATACATCAAGACCACTTATAACTTAGTAGAAAATAAAAAGAATGTGTACATATACTGCAAATATTAAATCAATAACATTAATCTTTCTATAATGAAAGCACTACACTACTTTCGTCTGTTCTCGACAATTTGTACAAATAACATTGTATTTTACAGTTGTAGTCGTTTCTGAATTATGAAGGAACTCTCTGGGGCTAATTCACAGAGTATAAATCATACCCAGGGTCTGAAATTAATGCAACTGACTTTTTATGGCTGTAACTTTAGTTAAGGGTACCTTCATACTGGTAACGATATTTATAATATAGATTTTCCTTAGATTTTTGCTCAGCCTGGTTGTCCACCACTAGGTACAATGAGTTGCCTTATTGATGTAAGACTGTATACTTATTATTCTGTTAAACCATCTTTGTTCCTCTAATTAATATACGTAAATTTTCTTTTTCTTAGTAATTTTCTAATACTTTAATTAAATTTATAATCCAGTAAACTGATTTCGATAGCTATTCACTGATACCTTGGATTCAATATATAACTATGTAGACAGCTCGAGAATTGCCAAAACAATTTAAGATGGATGGAGAAAGATAAAATGAAGAGATGGATGGATGAAGAATTTAGGATGAACTAGTAACTAGTACTAACTAGATCTCGAATATCACGTGGATGATTTGTACAATTACATTTTATTATTATTATTTTATTTCATTATTGCATACATATTAGCTGCTGACATTCTCCTTCCCACTTCCGTTTCCCAGTCTCACGTTGCGCCCGCGCAATACACTAAAGCCAGACACAAGCGTGAGCCTGGCATCAAATTTTTTGTGCTGTGTTCACGTGTAGTGTGTGTTTTTGTTAATAGTTAAACCCAAGTCATCCCCGCTAAAATCTACTTCGTCGCTCGAACTTTAATTTTTAGCATAACACCGATATTTTTTCTCTTATTTAAAGGATAATTACTCTACAACAATTGTGTATTCAAGCTGTTAGCACATCGTTAAACGTGTACTAATTACGTAATACGCGCAACATGTGTGAGAGTGCCTTAAGCTAAAACACAATTCAAGCAGACGGCTTCACCTAAATCAGCCTCCAACCGTAAATAAATAAGTTGAGACGCCCGTAAATTTCAGTTAAAACTACGATTTTATTCCCCAATGAACTGCGGAATAGGTTTCAATTTATTATGTACAAAGTTAGCTCAAATATTAGGCACTGTATTGATTTTATAACTGAACGTTATATAAAGTACACTAGCTGACCCGGCAAACGTTGATTTGCTATGTATATTATTTCTAGAAAACATTTTTTTAGTTCAATAAAAATAACTATTCTACAATAATAAAAAATAGTGGTTGATCGTAAAGGGGTAAAAATTAAGGGATGTATGTAATTTTGTACGATGTATCATAAAAAAATAAAAATTTAGGAGTACCACCCTTAACATTTAGGGGTTTGAAAGATAGATAGTAGCCGATTCTCAGACTTACTGAATATGCATAAAAAAATCATAAGAATCGGTCGAGCCGTTTCGGAGGATTATGGGAATGAACATTGTGACACGAGAATTTTATATATAGAGATATTTTTTAATATATCGATATAACGGGACGTGTGCATGATTCTCATCGTGGCTGTTATATTCATAACTATATAAAGGTATTTATCATAATAATTGTTTAATTCTACATAGTGTTAATTATTATTATTACCTGATAACGTATTTGGAAGTTTTTCATCCAGTTGAAACGATAGTGCAGTAAACAACAGTAATTATAATACCCTGGATCTTAAAAGCCTTTTAAATAGGTACCAAACTAAGCCTTAAAGATTGGTGTTAATGGTCTGGAACTTGGAAGAAGCAAAGGAGTAGAATATAGCCAGTTGGAGAAATCCTTTCCAAATGGCATACAGATGAAGACGTTGTAGCTGCGTTGTTTTGTATGTGTATGTATGTTTCTACATTTATTTGGTTTATCATATTATTATATCTTCTCTGCTCACTAACTAATCATTGTTTCACCAGGACTTCATTCCAGGTTAACCGCTCTGAGAGCTACTAAAGCAAAATGGCAAAGTTTATTTTTAAACATAAATTTATATTTGATAATACATATATTATATTTTATAGTGTCCTCTTTGTATAAATAATCAAAGTAGTATCGCAAATGTTAATCTTAATATATAAAACGAAGTCAGGTTATTGGAGACAAATAACTTATAACTCGAGAGCTGCTTGACCGATATAGATAATAATAACATGAAAAATTATTAAAATGAATATTCAGTATAAAATGTTCATGGGTTTCGAACTTTTAAACATTAATTTTTTATCCCGTCGATAAAGTAAACTTTCTGCCCAAATTATTGAACGTATTAAAAAAAAGGTGTCTAATCGATAAGGTGTATCCACAATATTCGGATAGATAATAAATTGTTTGTAAAATATTTATGCGTGCATTCAGATTTTTTTTTTGATGAAAACTAAGGATAATATTGGACGACTCATTGGTCTAGTGGTTAGTACCCCTGACTGCGAATCCATGGGTCCCCGGCTAAGACGAACATCGATGTGATGAGCATTTGGTGTTGTGCTTCGGTCTTGGGTGTTTAAATATGTCTATATATCTATAATATGTATGTATATCCGTTGCCTAGTACCCATAACACAAGCTTCACCAGCTTAGCATGAGACTCGGTCAATTGGTGTGAATTGTCTTTCAAAATATATATATATATATATATATATATATATAAAAAGAGAATGATCTCTTTAATTTGAATATTCGCGCGCACTGCTAGTTCGTGAGTGCGCCGCGTCGTGTCACGTCAAGCTAGCTGACATTGTCAAAGATGTAAAGGACAAATATGCTGAGATTGTTGAATTGTATTTTAATTTTATTTGTTAATTAATTTCATACTTAGTTAAGCTATATGCATCGAGAGGTGATAACAATGAACTTTTATTGTCGTTTCTTTACTTACAGGTAAGATTGTGTTAGTCTTGTAAGGATTGTATCAGTGTGTAACCTACTCGATAAATAAAATTGCATTCTTTACTTACAGAGAAACAAATAGAAGTTTTATTTAACCTCTTGCAATTGAAATACAGACTATTGTCTTATAAAACGACAATACTTGTTTATAATGGCACAAAAATTGCAATTTGCATTTAAGCTGGAAGCATCACAAACTGACAATAAGACGAGTGTAATTGCCATAACCTCAATTACAACAGAAGATGACAAAATGTATACACTGTCTGAGACTGATAAATACGCGAGTCGTCATATAGCATTAACAAAAACAGAAACCTACAAAAGAGTGAGAAAAAGTTTAAATCAAAGAGGTCAAGAAAGAACAATATGGATGACATGTACAGAAGAAATGATTCAAGCCTATTTTGATGAAGATAATAATTTAATGTTTAACGACCTATATTTAAAAGAAGAAAAAAACAAACAGATATTGTAGAATCCACACAGAAGAAAAAGGGTCTACTAAATTTGAAAAATATATCAGAAAGATTCATGATTGAGAAATTTGTATGTAAATTCTCAAATGCGAAACAGTGGATAGAAATATTCGAGAATGAATGTAAACGATTTGAGATTGAGGAAGATACAACAAAGATAGAAATATTAAGATTATTTTTGGACAAAACATGTGCAGATTGGCACTCGGCAACATTGAAGACTTTGAAAATCGAGGCTGGATGGTCCGAGTGGAAAAATAAATTTTTGGACACATTTGCCGATAAAGGATGGAGTTCGGGAATGTATGCCATATTTTACAAATATAAAGAAGGATCACTGATGGAATACGCCATTAGAAAAGAAAAGTTATTATTAGATATGGATGAAAATATTGGCGGGAAAAGTCTGGTCACACTTATAGCAGCCGGCTTACCTGAATTTATTAGAAACAGAATTGATCCTGAAAAGTGTGAAACCTCAACAAAATTGCTTCATGAAATAAGTAAATGTGAAAGTTTGGTAAATAATAAAAACTTCAAAATAAAAAAGGAAGAAAAAGATGACAACAAGAAATACAGTTTAGGAAAAAAACCATGCAAAACCTGTCAGAATTTAAATAAGGGAAATCGATACCACCCAGAACAGTCTTGTTGGTTTAAAAAAGAAGGGGCAGATAACAAAAGGATTGGAAGTAATTCGGTTATAGAAGTAAATCTAAGCGAAGAGACAAAAACGAGTAATCACACCATTGATAAAAATAAATATGTTATTAGAAGACAAAATACAAATAAATGGAATATATGATTCAGGCTCACAAGTGTCTCTGATAAACAAAAGGTTAGTTAGAACACAGAATGATTCTGTGGATACAAATAGAATATTATTAAGAACTGTCAATGGTGTGACATACACAAAAGGTTTAATAAGAATAAAAGTAAAGATTTTTGATATAGAAGAATATGTTGATGTTTTTATTGTAGACAAACTGGATTTTGAAGATTTCATTATAGGACTAGATATGATAAAAAAATTTAAATTAGCTCAAAATGAAGATTTAAAAATTTTACAAAACACAAAGAGAGAGATAAATACTATGAATGCATTTGAAGAGATAGAGGAAATTAAAGTCAATTTTAATGAGCATGTGAATAAAAATGACTTCATAACAAATCTACATCACTTGGACAATATCAAAAGTCCCGAATACACAATTTAATAGAGAATTATAATAGTATATTTGCCAAAGACAAATATGATGTAGGTACAGTAACAGATTATGAAGCCCGGATAGACTTAATGGTGGACAAGTACTGTAGCAAAAGACCATATCGTTGCACATTAGAAGACAAAATAGAAATAGAAAAACAGGTGGGTAATTTACTAAGAAATAACTTAATTGAGGAATCATACAGCCCATTCGCAGCACCAGTTACCTTGGCATTTAAAAGAGACGAAAATACAAAATCGAGACTCTGTATTGATTTTCGTGAACTAAACAAGATAGTCATACCACAAGCACAACCATTTCCATTGATAAGCGACTTGATTGTTAAAGCAAGAAATTGTAAATATTTTACCACACTGGACATAAATTCCGCGTTTTGGTCTATACCACTACGTATTGAGGACAGACAAAAGACAGGATTTGTCACACAGGATGGACATTATCAATGGACTTGCCTACCATTTGGATTGAAAACATCACCTGCCATTTTCCAGAGAATTTTATCAAATATATTAAGAAATAATAACTTGAAAGACTTCACAGAAAATTATATTGATGATATCTTAATATTTTCACAATCGTTTGAAGAACATATAGATCACATAGAAAAAGTACTCAAAGCAATAATAAAAGAAGGATTCAGATTAAAATTTAAAAAATGCACATTTGCAGCAACATCAGTGAAATACCTAGGACATATAATAGGAAATAATACGGTAAAACCGCTCAAAGATAACATTATTTCAATAAGAAATTTCCCAACACCCAAAACCCGAAAGAATATTAGACAGTTTCTGGGAAAGATTAACTTTTACCACGAATATATACCAAATAGTTCGATATTATTGGATCCACTACATAAATTATTGAGGAAAGATGCCCAGTTTATATGGTCAGAAGAATGTGAAGAAACTTTTTCTAATATAAAAAATATATTATGCTCACAACCGGTTCTCGAAATATTTGATAAAGACCTGCCTATTACAATTTACACGGATGCCTCGTTGAATGGTATAGGTGCAATATTAAAACAGATTCAAAAAAATGGTAAAGAAAAACCAGTTGGCTATTTTTCAAAAAAACTCAATGATTCACAAAAAAGAAAGAAGGCAATATACCTTGAATGCTTAGCAATAAAAGAAGCTATCAAATACTGGCAATATTGGTTGATTGGAAGAAAGTTCACCGTTTTTTCGGATCACAAACCACTAGAAAACCTCAACATAAAGGCTAGAACAGATGATGAACTTGGTGAATTAACTTTTTATTTGTCACAATATGACTTCAACATCAAATATATTCCGGGGAAGAATAATACGGAAGCAGACAGTCTCAGTAGAAACCCAGTATTGGAAGATAATGATAATGATGAAGAAATTTTAAAAACGGTGAATCTGATAACAATAGATGATATTAAGGCAGATCAGCAGAAAAACGAGAAAATAAAGGAAAAGAAAACCAAAATAATCGAAAGAAATGGGATACTATACAAAAAAGATCGAAACAGAGAAAAAGTTATGTTATCTGAAGAAGCGAGTGTGAAATTAATAAAGGAAACACACACCGAATGGTGTCATTTAGGGATCAACCAAATGATAAATAAAATCAGTCCTTATTATACAGCAAAGAATTTAACGAGAAACATTAAAAGAATATGCAACAATTGTGAAACCTGTATAAAAAATAAATCGAGAGGCCAGGATAAATACGGATTAATGTCACATCTGGGACCAGCCGAAAAACCATTTCAGATAATGTCGATAGATACCATTGGTGGCTTTGGAGGACAAAGATCAACAAAGAAATACCTACACTTGTTAGTTGATCATTTTACAAGATTTGCGTTCATTCTGACATCAAAAACGCAAAATGCTGCAGCTTTCATCAAGTTAGTAAAAAAAGTTCTGGAGACGGAAAACATTGAGATATTACTAGCAGACCAGTATCCAGGATTAAATTCAAAAGAATTCAAAGAATTTTTGACAGATAATAATGTAAAACTAATATTTACTGCGGTAGATACACCATTTTCAAACGGACTCAACGAAAGATTGAACCAAACACTGGTTAATAAAATGAGGTGCAAAATAAATCAGAAGAATGAAAAGAAATCCTGGACGTCAATTGCAAGAGAATGTATAGATAAGTATAATGAAACCGAGCATTCAGTGACAGGCTTTGCACCAGTATATCTATTAGAAGGAAAAGTCACCAGCATTTTGCCACAAGAACTACGACAACCATTAGATACAGAAACTTGGGTTCAAAATAGACAACAAGCACTTGAAAGATCAATTAGATCACATGCATATAATAAGAAATTGTTTGATAAAGGCAGAAGACAATGTGAATTCAACATAGGAGAACTGGTATATGTTGAAAACGGAAACAAATTAAATAGGAAAAAAATGGACAATTTAAGAATCGGCCCATTTGAAATAACAGACAAAATATCGAATACAATATACAAAATAAACACAGGCAGAACAAAAACGAATACAAGCTTATACCATATAACAAAACTTATTCGAATGGACGGTGGAATAAATGATGGATAACGCTGAATAATATGTACGGCTACCATGAGAATTACTGGAGCAATTCTCATCCTGAAGGAGGGAGATGTAAAGAGAATGATCTCTTTAATTTGAATATTCGCGCGCACTGCTAGTTCGTGAGTGCGCCGCGTCGTGTCACGTCAAGCTAGCTGACATTGTCAAAGATGTAAAGGACAAATATGCTGAGATTGTTGAATTGTATTTTAATTTTATTTGTTAATTAATTTCATACTTAGTTAAGCTATATGCATCGAGAGGTGATAACAATGAACTTTTATTGTCGTTTCTTTACTTACAGGTAAGATTGTGTTAGTCTTGTAAGGATTGTATCAGTGTGTAACCTACTCGATAAATAAAATTGCATTCTTTACTTACAGAGAAACAAATAGAAGTTTTATTTAACCTCTTGCAATTGAAATACAGACTATTGTCTTATATATGTATATATATATCCAGCTACTTAATTAATGATCTACGTAATCAGTGATAGTAATGAACTTAATATTTGTGTATTTTATTACTTTAATAAAATCATAAAACAAGTTCAGCTCATACACGACATTCATCGATTGTAAGGCGGTACTAAGTTCGCCGGGTCAGCTAGTAAAAAAAGATAAAAAACTTTATTAAAGCAATTAATTCTAAAGCATGGAATGGGCATGAAGTTTTTTGCCTTTGTTTGTTCGGATTCGGATTTCGGAACTTCAAGATACCAATAGTACATATTATTACGAATCGTTCATCGTGTGTGAAACGTGCAAATATAAAAAAATGTCGTTGTTAACTTGACGTAATTGGATCACAATCTCAATTCACAACTAAACCTTACTAACTTTAACTTTCTTTTTTAACTTCTGTATTTCATATTAAGGTTAAATGCCTAACGAATTGTAAAGTTTCATTTCAAAACCACACAAGCAGGCTTTTAATCAAATTAAAATTTCACACCACGCTTAAAGAGAGCGCTTCTGAGTTTAATATACACATATAAAATTGATGTTGTAATAAATAAAATTTTATTGAGATATAACTATATTATAAAGAGTTATTTATCAGTAAACTAAAAATATGAATAATATGTAAATAGTCGGTCATAGACACAAAAAAATGCTTTACCAACTAAACAAAATCTTTAAATTACGTAAGTAATTTATAAAACTCTATCTTCTGTAACAATTATTAAAATATTTTATTTTAATTGAAAGTTATTATTGCTATGAACTAGCAGACATTGACGCTAAACATTTAAGGCGTCATGTATTTTTGTTGTTATTATAAACTCGACATGCTCGGAAAGACGTAGTGTACTTTTGAGCTTCTTTTGTTTGTTACCTTAAAGTATATCGAATACTTTCTAACTAAAAGTTATGCATTATTTATAAATGGTTGTTTAATCCTATAATTAGCGATAGTTAAGTCTTAGGGTCTGTTTCACAATGTACGGATAAGTTCTACATAAGTTCCAAATTAGGTATTTATTACGTATTGGTAGGATAAACACTATTGTTGCGTTTCACCACTGTCAGATAGCGCTATTCGTCACATAAAGTCCATCATAAGTAATGAGTCCGATGAAGTGGCAAATAGCACAATTTATCTTCTAAATAATTTATTTGTTGCATAGCTATTAGGGTACTTTATCCATACATTAAAACAGACCCTTAGACTAGATAATTTAACTGACAATTAACTTGAAGATCGTAATTGCTTTTATAAATAATCAGTTGTTATTCTAAACGATAATTGCCATAATTGGTATAATGGGAAATAATAAACGCGCCATTTGACATTCTCTCAGAATTATTCACGGAATATATAACATTTTCAAAGAAAGCAAAGCTGCTTCAACATTTTTCCAAAATACGCTGACCTATGCAATTTTAGAACCTAAAAATAGGTGACCTAGACTTATGCAACGTGTTCTGCACGGAATAGAATGTAGAAACAATTTGAAGTTTACGCTCGATCAATGGGAGATGGGACATAAATATATACTTTAAATAAATCCATTAAATATATATAAATAAGAAATTAAAATGGTTTAAGCTAGGAAGATATATCTGACGATTTACTCGGCTCATTCGCGTACGTTAACGCTTAAAATAACATATATATGTTATATGTTTTTGTGGATGCAGATTTTTTACAACATTCTCAAACTACTGTTGATTATAATCTTGCCAAACGTATAACGTACGTTTTAACGTAACGTAACGTAAATTGCAGTAGTCAACATAAATACATAAAGTAACGTCACTGTAAAAAAATGGATTTTATTAATTACAATTTTGTTTATATGTATTGCAGTTAGAAATTAAAATTACCTATTATTCTGAACTCACAACCTGATGGCAAGAGAAAAAGTGGTAGACCTAGGATGTACTAGCGGGATGGATTTGTCAAGGACCTCAAAACAGTAGGTGTTCTATGTTGGAGGCAAGAAAAACGAAATAGATTGCGATGGCGATATATACTTGAGGAGGCCAAGGCCCACAAGTATATACATGGCTGTATAGCCATCGATGATTAATAATATTAATCTATGCGTCAAATTAGTTACAAATTATTATTTGTAAAACAAACACAATTATTCGATATAGCCCTAGTTCATAAAAACAAAATACTGGTAATTCAAAATGTAAAACAAATTTAGTTAACGAATGAAGAGGAAAACATTCGTGGATCTCAATAACTGTTGAACCGCCTCTGATAGAACATACACTGTGCCCTCAGTTCGGATCTTTAGTTTCCCTATATTAAAAAGTTGTCTAATATCTAATTGAAAATATATTATTAGTTAACAGAAGCAGATTTAATTTAAAAACAAAAGAATACACACGAAATTGAATTTACAAAAAACAACAATCAAAAGATTAGAACGAACTTTTACACTTTTAAATTTACTGAGGGTAGGGTCCGTTCCGCACGAAGTCTCGAAATAAATGTGAGTCAACGCCGGTTTTGCTTCTCGTTAAAAAAATTTCAGAAGAAACGGTCGAGCCGTTTCGGAGGAGTATGGGAACGAACATTGTGACACGAGAATTTTATATATTAGATATACAGGTCAAAGTTACCTTTGCTAAGTCGGTTAACTAATAACGTGAATTAGGAGCTCAATGAATCTTGGATTATATAAAATAATTTAACTTAAAGCTGGTTCTTTATTGAAAGGAAAACGACTTATGGACTTAACTTAGATTACTTTTTCGCATCTCGCCTCAGAAGTTTATAATAACAATTCAATTGATAATGCGCTTTACGACAAATCCATTGCCGTTTTTGCTCACACGCAAGAAATTATTTGATACTAAAACCGTAATGTAGGTTATGTTTGGTGAATTTATTAACAGATAAGAAACGGAATGTAAGTTTTAATCCGATTAACTCAATGGCACTTACTAGCTATTTCTGTTGCAATCTGGCGTTTTTTATGATTTAAAAATAAAAATGTC
Organism: Pieris macdunnoughi; assembly: GCA_905332375.1. Lineage (NCBI taxonomy): Eukaryota > Metazoa > Arthropoda > Insecta > Lepidoptera > Pieridae > Pieris > Pieris macdunnoughi. Next base: position 989,511 of record CAJOBZ010000067.1, on the reverse strand, counting down.
AGCTTTCTGATATTGTTGAAGCTAATATGTAAATTGAGAATATTATAGAACCATTTTTAAACGTGCTTCCACATTAAATTCCACCCGTATCACCTCGATCCGTCGTTCCATAACTGAGCGTTTTTTAAGGCAGTTTTTGCCGCGTTTTTTAAAGAAGTATAACTTCAAAAACCGTTACTAAGATCCTAAACTTTGGCATTCTACAGATAAGCCCTTAAGTATAACAAAAACCTAAATAAACGAAACCGATCAAAGCATACAAAATATTCATTATTCAAGAAAAACACAAACAAACAATTATAGCAATAACACAGTGATAAATTTGCATCAAAGACTTTTGAATAAAATGAAAACAATAATTTCCAATATTTCTAAATTATTCTCGTATCTTAAGGTAAACAAAATAAAAAGTTGGTTCGATTTATAGCTCAAGTGGCTGGAGTAATGAAACTGAATAATGCATGCCGATGAATATTGCCCGTGGCAGTAGGGTTGTCACTTGCTACTTATTACAATAATATTATCATTTTTCTTTATAGTTCAATTAAATGACTAAATTAAAATTTACTCGTACTGAAATCAAAGGCGTAGAACGGACAATAAACCGTTAATAGCAGCAGAAACATTTTGTGTCCTTTCCATTGTTTTTCTTTAGGCAAGTGTTTTGAAGCCATCTGTGCCTGACAGGATTATTTAGTCAATTCAGTTAGTTGACGATGATTTCCCATACTCTACGAGTGTTATTAATTAGTCGGAAAATACTATTCTTGCACAATCGAGGTTCAAATGCATGCGAGTTTAAAACGAAACTTTTTTTTTGTAATAGGAGGCTCATCTGATGTTTAATGATACCACCGCCCATGAATACTCACATTGCCAGAAGGCTCGCAAGTGCATTGTCGGCCTTTCATGAATTGGTACGCTCTTTTCTTGAAAGACCCTAAGTTGAATTGGTTCGGAAATACTTTAGTGGGCAGTTGGTTCCACAAAGTGGTGGTGCGCGGTGGTGCTCGGTGGTGAGCGTTAAAAACGCTCAGTTGGGGAATGACACGTTTTCTTTAATTTGAAACGTTACGTGGTGCTACAACTTATGATTCGTGCCCTCAGAGTTACTTAGTTTAAGTATCAGAAAAAAAATCCTCACTTGCAAATCGGAACCTTTCATTATAGTAATGCTTTTTTTATTTTTTTTAATAAATTTGGCGTAGATATCCTGTAAAAATATACATAAATCTGTTCCATTGTTCATTTTTTGTTCAGAGAAACATGCTTAATACTGCTACAAAAGCTTAAATAAGAAGTGAACTCAAATATTGTCCATCTGGTAGTAATAAGAATAACAATGCATAAAACTTTTGACAGCCCTAGCTAGACCATACGAAGGGCCGTGAGATCACACAACGATTAGGTTTTCATGAGAACCGCTGAGTTCTTATTGATGTGAATGATAAGTACGAAATGATCCACCTTATTACTGGGAAGGGCAGGGCGCTGTGGGCTCTTGAGATTAATAAAGTTCTGCCAACCGTTCCTTTTCTTCTATTTACTGACTGATTTCTTTGATTTACTGACTAAAACTTGACAGATTTATAACAAAATTATTTTTTAATTAACACGTTTGAAATTCATTAAATAAAAATATGTAATTTTACTAAATAAAGAAGTCTATAATTCTTTGTTTTTATACAACTGATAACATATCATATTGTTTTGTTTATTTAAATACTATATACTTGTATTACAAGAGTAAATTAACAAGGCAAAAGCTGATCAAATATTAAATTCGAATGATATTTAAACTAATAAACCTATTTATTAGTGTAAATATAATTAATTCGTTCCAAATTATAACTGTGCCAGTCTAGAAAGCAAGCGCCAAAACCGAAACTAAACTTTATCATAGCAAAAACATGAAACCCTCGTTGTAAGAACATCAAATGTTTGAGGGCAGACAAACATGCATTTTTATATTCACACGTGTAAGTGTAAATATAAAAAAATCGTTCTAAATTATAATTTTGGCAGTCTAGTCGGTGATTTGCTGAAGGAGCTGTGTTAGTACACCGACTTCTAATCACGAGGAGTCGAAATCCTTGATTTTTCACTCAATACGCCCAATTTAACACTCGCTCGTACCGTCAAGGATATATCGTGAGAAAATCAACATGCTTTGGACTTAGGGTCCATACATATACACGTATTTGGTACACATTATTAGGGAAGATAAAAAAATAACAAGATACAAATGCAGTATTAATAATGTTAAAACCAAGGGTGTAGCGCCGACGCGCCTATTCAAGTCGGCGAACCACATTTGAAATAAGAATATATATTTCTATGTAAAAATGTAATTACATTAAAAAATCACTTTTAATTAAATCCATGTGTCATATATTTAATTAATATCATCGTTAAAAATCTGGATAATTCTGTTGAAGCGAGAGCACTAATTAGGTGTTTTTTATTCTCATTAAGAAATCTTCAATTAACCCGGCAATATTGTCTCGGGGAAAAGTTAATTTTCCAGCTTTCCATTTAGAGAGGGATTCTCTCGCTTATATTTAATTTGCGTTTTTCCAAGTTTTTAGAGAATTCTTTGTGAGTTTTTTGTAGTTTGAAGAGTTTTGCATTTAATTCAAATCCCTAAAATTAGTTTTAAATTAGTTATTTCTAATTACTAATATAATTATGAAATATTTTACATATTTATATTTTTTATGCTAAAAATGTTTACTATCTCACGGTTCTGGGCAATTAGTAGGTTAGGTAGGTAATAGATATAAAATTTATCAAAAAAATATCTCTGACCTCGTGGGCTAGCTCTTGTGCAACGGGTCATTCTTCTGCCTTCACATATTCTTGTCCTTGAACAATCTTTCTAGGTAAAAAGTTCTGATGCGTTTTACCAGCAGTAATATTAGTTGTCTTAAAAGAAAGTAAGAATTTGAAGGAACACGTAATAGCGAAACTGATGGACGAATTTAAACCATGCGAACTGTTTTTTCTTCTCCACTGTAATACTAGAAGGCTGTTAAGAACTTGAATTGCCGGGTATCGCTAGTATAAAAAGCTCCTTGACGGATGTGATGCCGCACATTCCGCAACCTCAACTTCTTCCTTCTACCAACCTGTCTCTTGCCTTGAATTATGACCATCATTATAAGCTGCAACAAGTCTTATCGATGATGACGCAAAACCTGCAACCTGGCCTCCCCCAGCTATATAAAACAGGGTGAATTGGCCGATGTGAAAGGCCCTTTCTGTGCCAAGGTCCATTCCACATCATTCGTGGCCATAGAGGACCGTGATACTAACGGCTGATTGCGTGGCTGGATGCGGACAAGGCTACGCTGTTACCGTGTCCTTCCCCGGGCGATTGCTGGTGGGGCCGTGGGGTTTTAGTGGGTATGCACAACAGCGAGTCCCACATAACCCTTCCCCACTAAGGTCAACCGTGCCGCGGGAGTGTATGTGTAACGCATTACCCCACGAAAAAAAAAAAAAACACTGTCTAAGGTAAATATTCCGTATTTTAATGCGAAGTTTGAGAGCTACAAATACGTTTCATTAAAAAAAATTATAAACATTATTTCTTTGTTACATTTCTACAATTAAAAGCACCCAAATAAAATTCCGTTATCATTTGAAATATTTATCTCTTGTAATCAACGAGTCAAAACAATTTCGAGACAGGGACTCATTAAAGTGTCGCAAAGCGACGTTTTCACGAATTTTGTCGTAAATACTTAGAACTTTAAGAAGGGGTCGGAAGCCTTCTAAATAAAGCGGCCTCCATTTAAAAATATATTAAGACTTTAAGACGTTTATATAAGAGCAGTACTCCCAGTGAAGTTGTCAAGATTCAACCACCCTACCCAGAGGTCGTGCGTTTATTGCTCCGTGCTATCATCATCTTCTTTCTCTGCGCACAATTAACACTTACTGCGCTTTGCCCCCTTAGAGTTGCGGTACGTTCAGGCAGGACATTTATGGTTTTACACGCGAATAAAACATAAAATATATAAGGTTTTTGAAGGCTTTTATTTAACAACGATACCATTGTTTCCAGATACAACGGTGACATCATATTTTTTTTATTTTCTTTCGTATTGCCTCACCATTCATGACTCCGTGAGATTAGATTTTTAGTTTGTTTTATTATTATTTTTTTTACTTAAGATTAAGGTTCTATAATTTTTTTTATATAACATTTGGTTATGCACTTCTTGCACTTTACTCATTATATTGATTTTTTTAGTTTTTCCCTTACTAGGGTTGCCTGGAAGAGGCCGCCCGTTGTATCCCTTTTACTTTTTATGTATTGTGTTTTTTTAATGCAACGAAGCGTGAATAAATAAATAAATAAATTACTAAATCGATCGACAGTATATAGGCCTTCATAAGAGGATTCTATAGGATTTAAGTTGACACTATTCTGCAAAGAGGACACTTTTACTGTGCAAATGAGGTCCAGTACTCTCTTGAGTCTAACGTGTTAAGTACACGTTTTTAATAGACTTAAAAAAAGGAAAAAACTTTGGCCTATATGTATGTAACATATTTGTGTATATTTAAAGATAACTTTTACTATGCAGATTAATGCAGACGGTTAAAGGGTAATGGTCTATATAAAACTTGGACTTACTAAACTTTTTAAGGAATCAAACCGTGTGACTAATTAGACTACTAACCGTAACGTACCTTAGATTTATTAATTCCGTACTATTTTAAACAAAATTGTTTAAAATAGTACATTTCAAGTTATGTTAAATTAAGATACAACATAACAAATAATTTATTTTATAAACTAATATTTAAACTACGAAAGTACGGGTGGCAATAGCTTCCGATTAATTCTAAGTTAACAAAACGTGGAGACTACATTTCGGAAGATTTATAAACCCACAAATGGGTTGTATTAGCTTTTGAAGAGATATTTAAACTTGTAATATCCGGAGAACGGAGAGCTTTGATATTTGAAATTGACTTAATATTGATTTATTTTAAAGAACTAATTAGAATTATGAATAATTGTTAACGTTTTATATTTTTCCCCCTGAAATTGTTCCGTTCCTCTGCTAAACTCTAAATGCGCAGAGTTGTCTTTTCCAAAATTTTGCAATTTTCCTTAATTCTTCTTGTTCTTCATTAATCAATTTTATCTCTCGCTTTTTAGATTTTTAATTTGTAAGATTTCTGTTAGTCATTAAAGCATGATTTGTTTGCCTGTAAAATAGTGTAAATGTAATTATTGATTTTTGAGTATAAGCATTTTGTTAAAATTAAAATAAATCAGTGGCGCTACAATCTCATTAGCTCTTGGCCTCAGATTTCTAAATCTGTTTCATGATCATTTTTAAATCTAATAGTCTAGTAGGTGATGAGCCTCCAGTGCCACCAGACACGCCGTCGACTTTTTGGGTCTAAGACATATCAGTTTCCTCACGATGTTATCCTAAACCCTTCGAGCAAATGTTAAATGCGCACATAGAAAGAAAGTCCATTCAGCCGGGGATCGAACCTACAACCTCAAGTATGAGAGTCGCACGCTGAAGCCACTAGGCCAACACTGCTCAAGCGATTTGTTAGCTTTTAATATTTATTTAATTAAATTCTAAACACTTTTATAAAACATATTCTTATGAATATTGCGATAGGTGCGCATGTGCTCATTTGACTCGTTCGGTTGGTTACGAATTGACGGAGTAGGGAATAGATTATAAAAGAAGTTGTGACACGTGCGCATGGGCAGTTCCTTTGATAAAGTTTGAAGTTATACAGTTTATATAAAGTCATTATTGGAATGTTTAAGCTACCCTAAGAACTAGATCAACAGCTTTTACAATTTATTGCTTTAACCTTTTTGAAATAAATACATTTTCAATTTCATCAGTGTGTGTGTTTCATATTAAATAATTTCATTTCACAGCTAGACAATCGCAAGCAGCCGGATGGGATGTCGTCGATCCGTATGAAGATGGGATGATGATTTTGGTATGGGATGCTACTTGTTTGGACACGTTAGCCCCGCAGAAAAATAAACGGAAAAATAATAAACGACTCAAACACGTGAGTCTTTCCTCCAATTTGGATTTTGTTCCCTTTGGGCCGTGGGGTTCAAATGCATAGCTAATTAAATATTTAAGTTGGCGCCTTGTAGATAGCAACGGTGACCTCAACGGTGGCATTCCTCGTCCAGGGAGGAAATGCTGCTAGCATTAAAGGTACACTGTCACGAGGACTAAACTTTTAAAATTTGTTTTAATTTTCTGTTTAATAATTTTTATTATTACTATGAAGGTTAAGAAAATTGTACATACTGTATATTTGATTGTTATGTTTGCTTTTTAATAAACGATATATGCATTTATATAACAATGAAAAAAGTGAAGACTTGTATTGATGTTTGATTTTTATTTAAAACCCATTCCTAAGTAAAATAAAAGCTCGTAACTAAGCAAAAGTGACATCACTTTTGGACTAGCACTAAGTAATATTTAGAGTTGAGAGTTAGCCGTATGTAGGTCAAAAAGTTTTATTTGTTATTTTTAACAAAATAAGCTACCATTACAGATTATCCAATGAGACAATAATTTACATTTATATCGCATATAAAACAATACATACACGTTGTCGGCTCATTGGTCTAGTGATTAGTACCCCTGACTGCGAATCCATGGGTCCCGGGTTCGATCCCTGGCTGAGACAAACATCGATCTGATGAGCATTTGGTGTTGTGCTTAGGTCTTGGGTGTTTAAATATGTATTTATAATTTATATGTCTATCTATCTATAATAGTTGCCTAGTACCCATAACACAAGCTTCACCAGCTTAGCATGGGACTAGGTCAATTGGTGTGAATTGTCCAATCAAAAAAAAACTGTGTGTAGTGTGGCCAGACACTCAACAGACAATTCTTCTTATTCTTATAGTGCCATCTCCTTGCAAAGGTTGGCGATCATCATGGCTAGTTTGATTTTGGATGCCGCGCTTCTAAACAATGACCTGGTGCTTTGACCAAACCATTGTCTTAAGTTTTTCAACTAGGACGTGCGTCTGCTGCCAGGTCTCCTTCTACCTGCCACTTTGCCTTGTATGATTAGTTGAAGGAGCTCATATTTTTTGGAGTTACGTAAAACGTGTCCGAAATACTCAAGTTTCCTTTTCTTAACCGTCATAAGCACTTCTTTGTTCTTCTGCATTCTGTCCAGCACGGTTGTATTTCGTATGCGGTCTGTCCAAGATATTTTAAGCATACGTCGATAAACCCAGATCTCAAACGCTTCCAGTTTTTTGGACATAGTCTCTGTCAGCGTCCAAGATTCTAGGCCGCTATAGTTATAGTTATACTACTATAAACGGACAATTAAAAATGTTTATTAATCTAAGCAGCTCCTTCATTATTTCCATACATTGTATCATACCCTTTTCGAGAGGTTAGTTTTCGGTGAGGGTACGAATTAGTATTATACATACGGAAGTAATACTTATCGCTAAGTCTCAACTCCAAAAGTCCACTTCGAGCGTGAACAATCGATGTTCTGCTTATTTGGTCGCGCATGAATCTGTCAGATGGCTTCAAGATTTTAAGTACTCATGTTAATCACATGGGACGTAACCATAATTGCGTTTATATGGGTCAGTGTTGGTCTCAAATTAAATTACTTTTTTAAATTACTGTGCCAGTGTTCTGTGACTCCCAGTAACAATTGCGATATCATCATAGACATTGGGAGGTCTGGTCAGTATCGCTATTGGTATCGGTACTGGCGCTGTTTCAAAACGCATTTACGTCGTACCCATTATAAGTATAAAGACTGGAGTAAATAGCAAAGAGTTGAACATAAAATTTCCTGTATATAAGTTTAATTTGTTCTCAGAAATATGAGTTATCCCAAAACTAACAACCGTTTCCTCAAGCCACTATTGTTTACGACGCTGTAAGGCACTAACTTTCAAACTTACAGGAAATATTGAGCTTAAAGTTTTCTTAATCCTTTGTTTTCGCTTTCCAAGATAAGACGTACTTAAAATGGATTTTATATTGTGTTGAAAGCGACTGAATACTTTTCAACAATCTAGCTTTTGCCGTAGTGCAATCTCAATAACTATAAAAATCGGAAATGAATGTTATAACTAGCTATATTATTTCTAGGAAACATTTTTTAGTTCAATAAAAATAACTATGTACTATAATAAAAAATAGGGGTCGTAGAGGGCTGAAAATTAAGGGTTGTATGTATTTTTGTATGCTGTATCATAAAAAAATAAAAACAAAAACATTTGTCTAAAAAAAAAAAAATTGAGGTTCACCCTTTAACATTTAGGAGGGTGAACAATAGATGTTTTTCGATTTGCAGAACCAACAGATTCGCACACAAAATTTAACGAAAATCAGTCGAGCCATTTCGTAATTTAATTACTATCACCGTGACACGAGAATTTTATATATTAGATTAAATGTTTAAAACTCCTAAAATAAAATAAAATAAAATATGTTTATTATGGAACATAAGATACATGTATCACTTATTCCACGTCATTAAATTTGAAGGCATCCCTACTCATCGGCAAAGAAGACAGAGGGTGTAGGCCGAGAGAAAAAGCCGGCGTAAAAAACTCTCGGTACTCTTTTAAAACAGCAAATCATCAAACAACACTTATTTAAAACAAATATCGCAAATTGATTAGAAGTAGCCTGTCTAGCACTAGTCCCAGGCCCTTTTATCAACTAGATAATCGTTGACTTTATAGTAAGCCTTTTTACACAGCTTTTCTTTAATACATTTCTTAAATTTATTGAAAGGCAGTGATAAAAGAGCCTCTGGGATTTTATTAAAGAAGAGTATCCCTTTCCCCAAAAAAGAATTACTAACTTTAGATAGTCTAGTACGGGGGAAATTGCAGCCTGCGTTTGTTCCGTGTATTAACATTGTGCGTATGTTCTATTCTAGTAAACTTATCACTATTTTTGTATACATACATAATATTTTCATAAATATATTGCGAGGGAAAGGTAAGTATATTAATTTCCTTGAATTTATCTCTAAGAGATTCCCTACATTTTAAATTATAGATTGCACGAATAGCCCTCTTCTGCAGGATGAAAATAGTTTCGACATCAGCAGCATGACCCCATAATAATAAGCCATAAGTCATTAAGCTATGAAAGTAACTAAAATAAACAAGTCTAGCTGTATCGACATCAGTTAGTGAGCGAATTTTTTTAACCGCGTAGGCTGCAGAACTAAGTCTCTTCGCCAATCCGTTAATATGAGGGGACCACTGAAGTTTTGAATCCATGGTGATTCCGAGAAATACAGTTGTATCATCCAGATTCAATTCCTCACCGTTTATAATTGGTCTAGTATCCATAACCCTTGCATTTTTTGCACAAAATTTAATGCATTTTGTCTTTTTTGCATTAAGTAGAAGGTTATTCATACTAAACCAATGGACAATCGAAGACAGAGCATTGTTCACATCGTCAAAATTTGTTATTTGTCGTTTGATTTTAAAAATCAAGGACGTGTCATCAGCAAACAAAACTATCTGATGTTTTCTCTCTACCATGAAAGGTAGATCATTTATATAAACAAGAAAGAGGAAAGGGCCAAGAATTGAGCCCTGTGGTACCCCCATATCTACTGCCACTTCTCTACTGCCTATTAACTCATAAAAAAATTCTATTAATTCTCAAATGCCATAAAAGTTTAAAGTATCGTGAATGATTTTCTTCGTAGCAGATAAATGGAAGGTCCATTGTTTCACAGACAATTTTTCCAAATTGGCTGAACTTTAAGGCTTTGTTTCTTCGGTTATACACGGGAAATTTAATTAATTATAATAATTGTAATACTAAAACAAAATTGAAAAAACCGTTAAGTTTGTTGATTTAGTCGTTGTGTGATTTAGACATGGTGTGTAATAGAGGCCCTGGGTTTCTCTTACTTCTGGGTTAATCTGGCTTATTACCTATTCACGTTAATAATAATAAAGCATTTATTTGCAAGAAAGTGGTACATTTAGATTGATCAATTATAAAAAAATCCGTATAATCAGCCGTATAAAAATAGGAATGCAAATGTCATATTAATTTTCATTATGTTTTATAAAAAGAACATAAAATGTCATAATAATAAGTTAAGCTATTTATAATTAGTTGTTGTCAAACCCATGGTCCATATACAGGCCCCCGCTATAAAGGCACCTTGCCTTTAAAAATTTATGGATCAATTATAAAAATCCGCACAATCAGCCATATATAAATAGGCATTCAAATGTCATATTAATTTATATAATGTCAAACAATATAAACACCAACACAATGTCACAATAATAAGCTAAGCTATATATAATTAATGTCAAACTTATGGTCTAAATTAAACCAAAAAACACACTGAATTGTATCTGTGCCGTACTTTTTCAGGTTTTTGTAACCCATTATAAGATGCGATTTAAATAATGCTTAATCGATAGGATAAAGTTAATTTTGTTACCAAAAATATGCCTCATTATTCAGCAATACATCATAGCATTTTGTGTTCAGGACGTGTGGGATCGAATGATGGATCGTCCCGTACAATACTCCTACACCAATAAAATCGCTTTTAGAAATTCTCATGATAATTTATAGCGTAATAGCTGTCTTTAACGAATCGGGAAAAAGATTTTTGTCCCACGTGTATGTTGTTTCCTATTATTTTTAATCCAGTGCTTGTTCGATAATTTAACATTTAAGTTTTAATGCTTGTATTGGTACATTCGTACTAACTAAATTACGTTGAACTTGAACAAGTGTATTTTACACTTATTAGAGGAAATGCATAGGATACAAATAGTAATTATTTATCAATAAAGAAACATGACTGACACATCACAAATACAAGATATGTAAGATTAATTTTTTTCACAGATAAGATTTTATCAAATAAAAGTGTGAGGTAACAGAACTAAAAATAAAACAATGGACACCAAAAGGTAAATAGTAATAGACATAAGACAAAACAATTGAAATAACGATTGATAAACTAACCATCAAACTTATTTAAATTTAATAATCTCAAGAAAAAGTCAAAGTTTATGTATGTATAACCAAATGCAGTTTTTAACCATTTTTAAAAAGTAGTATATTATCATGTCAAACTTAGTATCTACTATACTAAGGATTTCTTTCCATAATCATACCCTCAGTTATGCAATGACTAACAAGGAATAGCACGCCGAAAGTATCCTTTAAATCGTCCTGTTAGAAGTTCTAGAGCCTGCAATATCAACTCTTGATAATTGCTTGCTATATCTTTCCCGATGAATGTGGCGCCACAATCCGAGGCGGAACGGAGTTCAAGGCGAGATTTTATTCTAAGGTTTCAGTTTCGAAATGTTCTCTCATTAAAATCCGGAATTCATTTAAAAACCAAAATTTCTTTAAATTTTTCTACGGTAGTACACTAAATTATAAGGAACGAGGTGTTCGTTCGTTATAATATATATTTTTTTTAATATTTTACCGGTTCCAAAATCAAATAAAAAATTTAAACAAACTACTCGGCTTTCGTTTAAACACCAAAAATATTTTAGATTTCCTTATTTTAGATTACATTGTAAGTCAAAGTCAAAGTTAAATCATTAATTTCAATTAGACCACCTAAAATGGCACTTTTGAACGTCAAAAAAAAATACAAAGCAGATTCTAGTTGCCCCTTCCAAAAGGTAGTTTCGTGTGGAGAAGAATGGGCAAGAAACTCCACACTTACTCTTTTAAAATAGGTTTACAATATTTTGTTACATTTGTTAAATAATTATATGTGACGACAATGTACTCTTAGAATAAACTATACTATACTATACTAAAAAAGTTACTATACATGTTCCTCCTGTATATTTTCTTTCTATAATAACATACCTACTAGCGTTCGCAACGTAGTAAATGTCAGTAAAACCTTAAATCATACATCTTCTTCAAAAATGAAAGAAAATCCAAATGACTAAAGGGTGAGTCCCTTGATTTTATTATATATAAAGTAATAAATAAAAAATTGATATTTTCTACATCGTAAGGGGGCCATAACAACCCTGAATCTGCCCCTAACAAGAATATATAACTGGTATAAACTAAGAATAAAAAGTAACATTAGTGCAACATGTCGCACGATTATTTACGAGTAAAATTTCGGAGTCGCGGCTTGTTCTAGTACTTTTCTCTTTTTATCCAAGAACATTTAAATGAGTTTGGGACTGCGACGGATTATTAAATTATTTTGTATAATACATTGTGTCTACCATATTTTAACCTTTTAAATGTATATGTAGTGTCCGTGAACTAGTAGCAGGGCTAGAACTGAGAACTTTTAGGATTTTCTTTTGTTACAAAGGGGTCCAGAACTTTTTATGTTCGTCACTTAGTAACCACACACAAAATACGATTACTTTTATCATCTGTTTTTTATGTTCTGTGAACCAATGTTCAAGAAGATAAAACAGATGATCAAGATGCGGTCCCAATCATGCAGTTTGTCTTATGGTTTAAAATTAAACTGTTTCTGATTGAATTGGGCAAACCACAAACTCCTATTTTAACCCAACTTATAAAAAACCATAAAGGAAAAGTTAGCAGTACGATAGTGTTGTTATTTTGTATGATATACTATTAATGTATTTGTACAATAAGGATAATTCTTGGAAGACGATACAGCCTTTCTGAGATCAATTCGCAGGTGATTTAGAGAGAGGAACTTCCAAGAATTAGCCTTATTATATTAATAAACTATTTAACACTTAATACTTAAGAACTAAAGTATACAAGGGCAATTATTTATGAAGGAATTTATTATCAGAACTAAAATGTTCTAGCGCATCGTGTGGTGGCGGGGTAGAGGCACTCTACTACAACTCAATCTATATGCTATATATTAAAATTACCTCTAACACTCCCGACACAATTGCAAAAACCCTGAGTCACATTAGCATTCTACCCGGAATCCTACATTTATCCTATTTCAGCAATTTGCCAAAAATATCATGGATATGAAACGTCACTCCCTCATTGTAATTTTAACTTGTTTTTTCATACACTCCCATCTGTATTTTTGTTACTAAAGCAATGTAAGTTCTTCAAATCTATTTGCATATGTATGAGTTCGTTGCAAACGGAAAGTTTTCATGCAGTTTGAAGTTAAACAAGTAGGTAACTGTGTTATAAGTTTCATAATATTATCATAAATTCGTTTTTCGTGCAGTGGTTTATTTACGAATTTTTACTGTTTATACAATATTATTGTCTATGGAAAGTTGAATTTAAAAAGTCTATAATACTCATTATCTACGGAGTAGTACACCCATAATATATGCTGGAGATCCTGGAATCGATTCCCGGCGAAACGATCTTTGATTCAGATTATTTTAATGCAATATTGTATTCCAAATTTTTTTACTTCTTAAATTAAGTTATATTTACTATTGTTTTTATATTTCCTAAAATATTAATGTGTGTACAGTGTACACTCCGCCACGTTAATATATGTGCTACTTAGAATAAAATACATCAGAAATTATGTTTCGTTGACGTTCAAAAACCACTTCTATATTATTGGGACCACTAAGGCACAATAATTGTCTCCTAATCGAGGCTACGTGATAATTCACGAGTAGAGACAAGGGATTCGTAAAACAAATAATAAATACAGAACTTGTTGCTGGACATGTTAGAATGTCCAGCAAATCCTCTCAGGTATGTTAGAGCTAGTACATTATTTATCTGGCACGAGTATGAATAATTCTCTGTAATATGTTCTGTCACAGAAGGCTGGATGACAGATGTCATGTGTTTAGATTGTACCACTGGCTTCTAGTTTCCAAAATATTGCATGTTAGATCAAGGAATATATATAATAGTCGGTTGCAATGTGGGGCGGTTAATAAATTGGCGTAAGCATTATCTACGAAGTAATAAGGATTTTTCATATTAATTACCACTTCCGTGGCGATCATTACATACGGCATAAAGGACGGAAGTTCTAGGGTTTTATTCCTGCCAAATTGTTTGGTACAATTATAAGGTCAATGTATCTAAAAACACCTCTAAGTGCCAATTCGGCTAGACTTAATATATATAAATTACGCGTCACGTTCTTTGTCCGCTATGTACTTAGCATAGGAGTACTTTAGGAAGTTCTTAACCGATTTCTGCACACCGTGTGCTGTTTGATCTAACTTAAAAGATAGGATATCTTAATTTATACCCGCAATATTATTTTATTGCAAAATATTTAATTATTATTTGACAGTCACAATTCTAACAGATGGATGGCGCTGTGTTGAAAGTACCATCGTTTCACATAAGCTACAATTTAATGGCATAACCACCAAAAAAGCATGGTGGTAATAGTGATAATTGTTTTTGTAGAGAAACACATAATGCAAAGGAAAATATAGACAATGAATAGATACTTTAAATTAATACAATGTTAACTAAACTTTAATAAAAAAAACGATATTTAAACGTAAAATATAGAGAATATTCTCGACACACAGGAAATTAAATAAAGCTAAATATTTCTAGAGGATTCTCAAGTACACACGCGCGCTGCTAAATTAAAAACTTGTAACATTGTATTCTTAAGAAACCATTGCCCCCAACAATTACCTACATATAAGAATTTTCTTTCTCTTGAAATTCTAAGGCGCACTCATTATCTAGAAACAACAAATATCAAAAACAATGTAGCTATCTTAAAAGGGACGTATTTAGCGCATCAGGAGCCCTGGGGACTTGTAAATGAATGGATCAATGGCGCTACAACCTTTTTGTTTCTGGGCCTCAGATGTTTGTATCTGATTCATGATCATTTTTGAAGTTATACTTCTTTTGGCGCGTTAGGGAAAAATTATGTAAATGAGAGTAAATTTTAAAACCGACACCCGCACACCGTCACAAAAAATCGACACCCTGAATATTTGTTCAAACGTCGGTAAAACAGTCTGGGCTGCTAGTTGGCGCTTGCTCTGTTTTATCGACAAGTTGCATTGTCTTGGCGTAGTGTTTTTCAGAGTCGTGTTTATTTAAACCAAACTACTGATTTCTATACGAGAAAACCCATTCCAATATGATAAAAAACATAGTGTTTATTGTAAAATATCATGATTTGTACATATTATATCAATTGACAAGAAAAATGCAATTCGAATAGGAAAACGTCCCTCTAAAGTGCTCGAAGAAAATTATTACGCCAAAGAAGTATAACTTCGTTTTTTTTTAATTTAATAAGAAAGTTATCAACCTCCTATGCCTCGCAAGCCGTCAACGTTTTGGGTCAAAGACATGCCGATTTCCTTACCATGTTTTTCTTTTACCGTTCGAGCGAATGTTAAATGCGCACATAGAAAGAAAGTCCATTGGTGCACAGACGGGGATTGAACCTACCTCAGGGATGAGAGTCGCACGCTGAAGCCACTAGGCCACCACTGCTCAAGGGACTTGTAAATAGCCCTGAAAAAAATCGGCGATAATCGAAACCAAGTCCTGCAGTGTTATCGCCATATGAGTTAACGACTATGCTCCTTGCGTATATAGTATAAGTATAATAGACATTTAATTGATTTAACTGAAGATAATATAATAGTAGCTTGCTCCTACAACATTGCAGAGATTCAGGCTGAATATTCATTGACGTAACGTGTAGCTAGTACTGATATGCGACGCAGACGGGCTACTAACCTCACAGCTCATGGAGGTGTATATTATTCTATATATACTATTATACATATATTCTCTTATTCTTATAGTGGATATATTCGGTAGTGGGCTGATCGGTTTTAGATAAGGCATTGTTAAGTGCCTCGAACCTTATTCGCTGTTTTGCTGATATTTTTTTTCTGCTTAACAAAAATTTCTGGAATTCTTATTGTATGCTTTTTTAATATTTTTTTCGTAACACTTATTTTTACTAAAATTGTCATACATTTTAGATAAAAGAGTTTGTAACATATGCCGTAGATTTAGTAGTATGATGTGGTAACCTTTAATAAATAAATAAATAAGAGTATTTCCTACTAGGCTTACTAGTCTTATTGGACTCAACAATCAACTTCTGAGGCCCCATCTCTCACGAAG
This sequence comes from Pieris macdunnoughi, assembly GCA_905332375.1. Lineage (NCBI taxonomy): Eukaryota > Metazoa > Arthropoda > Insecta > Lepidoptera > Pieridae > Pieris > Pieris macdunnoughi. The sequence continues at coordinate 973,399 of CAJOBZ010000067.1, read as the reverse complement.
CCCGTACCTCGGCCTTTTTATGTTGGCTTTTGTTTGGGAAGAGGAAAGCAATGAATGCTTCGCAAATAGGCCCCAAGCCAGCAATTACGGCTGCGAGACAAAAGACCATGTATTGTCTAAATTAAGCGGCCATTTGTCGTAAATTAAAGATTTTGTTGGTTTTTAAAACTAATAAAAGTGTGAAAGTGGTTAATGGGCTGTTTTGATGATTTTTTATTTAGAGATAAAACTGTGTGCCGTGTCTTAGGTACCCACAATCTTAGTTATTATTATTTTTTATGAAATAGGAGGCAAACGGGCAGGAGGCTCATCTGATGTTAAGTGAAGGCTCGGAAGTGCGTTGCCGGCCTTTCAAGAATTGGTACGCTCTTATCTTGACCCTAAGTCGAATTGGTTCGGAAATACTTCAGTGGGCTGGTTCCGGTAGCGGTGGTGCGCGCACAAACTCCTTAGAATACGCTTAGTTGTGGAACGACGGACGTCGAGGTGATACGGATGATATTTTGTATTTTGCCTTGACGTCCGATAATAAAGCTCGGTACTAGACCGAACAACTCCTCTGAACACTGTCCATGGAAAATGCGGTAGAAGATGCAGAGAGACCCCACATCTCTACGCAACGCAAAGGGATCAAGCCGCACGGAAAGTGACTGGTCGTCGGCGAATCGAATCGCTCTTCTTCGTTAGGCATGGGACATCTATTTAAATTCTAGCTTTGTAGATTCTATTCTAGAACTTCAAATATGTAATAATGTTTTGATGTGTGGTAAATCTAGGACCCTAAACAATAACGTAATGGCTTCGAACATAAAAATTTATATCGCCAAACATTTACATGAAAAAGTTAAGGTACAGTTAATTTATTTTAGTATATAATTTGGCATTTCATCTATTTGAAAAAGATTAATTTCTCTTAATTAGCAATGTAATTTAATTTTACGTTAATAAAGTAAGGTAATTAATATCTTTGATATCTTATCAAATTCAATTAAGTCAGTAGACGTGTCCGAATATTATTTTATAATTATACTAGCTGATCCGCCAAACGTCATTTTGCCATGTATATCATTTACAATAAAAAATAGGGGTTAATCGTAGAGGGGTGAAAGTTAGGGGTTGTATGTATTTTTTTATGCTGTATCATAAAACAATAAAAAATAAGTAATTTATCTAAAAATTAAAAAAAATAATTTAGGGGTGGACTACCCTTAACATTTAGGGGGATGAAAAATAGATGTTGTCCGATTCTTAGACATACACAATAAGCACACAAAATTTCATGAGAATCGGTCAAGCCGTTTCGGAGGAGTATGGCAACGAAAACTGTGACACGAGAATTTTATATATTAGATTATGTACATATTAACTTAATGACCTTTGGTCTCAGATCTGTTTCATTCATTATTCTTCTATATTTTTACCAATTCCTACCCACATGACCATAGCCTTACACTGGCTTTTAAAAGACTGAAACAAAACTAATTATATTCCTTTTTTTATAGAACAGCGGACAAACAGGCAGGAGGCTCCATGAAGACTCTAAATGCCAGAGGGTACGCGAGTGCGTTGCCGGCCTTTTAAGAATTGGTACGCTCATATCTTGATGGACCCTAAGGAGAATTTGGTGGTGGTGCGCGGCAAAAACTGCCTTAAAAACGCTCAGTTGTGGAACGACTTTTACATATATATACAGAAATTGCGTATACAAAAATAGATATTCGAAAGTTCAAATCGAATATTATAAACCAGCACAGGGCACGAACGTTTTAGCCTAGATATAAACGGATTCCCAATGGTGCAGTATCGCTTACGTTACCTTATTCCCGAAAAAATTCCAAACGATTGTAAAACTACATTTTTATGACCTATATATACCTATCCGTTAATGAAACACGTATTTTATTGTGTGTCACAATGCAGCGTGAATTTGCTTGATGGTTAGCCTTATAAACTAGACTGGGGTATAGTTTTTTTTATACAGAACTGGAGAGACATTATATATTGGAGGCGACTAACATATTAGCTAACTACTACACTAACTACTTCCGAGAAACGGGAAAAGAAAACGAGGAGGTCAAGTTAAAAGATGGGAGGACGATCTACCAAAAGGATGGAGAAGTTCTGCCAAGGATAGAGAGATGTGGAAACGATTGGGGGAGGCCTATGTCGATAGACAACCTGACCAAAGTGGTTGCTAATAAATTATTATTTTCGCTATGTAAATTAGATTTAAGAATGCTACTGTTAAATAAGAATAGCATGTAAGTTAAAAAGGTCAGTGAATAAAGGGCTTTTATTATTATTATGACACTAACTACTTACATTTAGCTATAATAGCTTGGGGTTCAAGTGGACAGGCGCTAATTAAAGATTTAAGTTGACGCCTGGTAGATAGTACCGGTGACCCCAGAGCTTGTGGTGCTTTCCTCGCTCAACGAATAAGTATCGCAATACAGCGAGGAAACAGCCACAGGGACCAAACTTTTTAAATTTGTCTTAATTGTCTTTTTATTAATTTTTAGTTATTTTTATTATTATTTTGTAGGTTAAGAAAATTGTAAATACTGTACATTTGATTGTTATGATTACTAATTTACTGTATATTTTCGTTGGAAAGACGTACTATAAGTATAAAAATTTACACAAGATAATAAAAAATACTTTTAAAGCATTACGATCCGCTGTAACAGACAGCGCAATCCATATATAACAATCATAGTCTACTATAAAAAGAACTGCAAAATTACATAAAAATCGTTTAATAAACACACACGATTCAAATGTAGGTAACTTACGCGAATAAGAGCTCTGTTTCAGTATTGCCTAAACGATTCGTTCGAATGGTTCTAACGTTTAATCTATAGATTACGCAATGGACTGGAAATGGTTTAGTTTAACATACCTCCTCTCTACTAGGAGTCTTTAACGTGATTATGCTTAATGAACGAATTAAACCTATCACGTGTTTATATCAGGGTTTCCAATTGGAAATACTATGTGGCATGTAACCCATGTAACACTCGCTCGTACGGTGTAGGAAAACATCGTGAGGCGTGCCTTAGGTTGAATTTAGTCTCACACCGACCGCACGCGCACCGTCGGCGCTGATGGACGAGATATATGAACTTCTAGGAAGCGTTTTTGAATGACGCGTAGCTATCAGCGCGCACGGTGGTCAGCGCTGATGGCTGCGCGGCCGTACGCGTCTTTGTAGGTAGCACAAAGCAGCAATAACTAATACACTCCGCATTTTGGTCTTCGTCTGTACAGTAAGGCGGTCAGTACGATACTGAAACGAGCCTCGCTGAGCCTCAGCGCTGATGAACTACGCGCTGATCTATGAGCGCTGACGATGAGCGTGAGACTAAATTCAGCCTACTACCCAAAAATACAACGGCGTATGTCAGGGTGATGACTTGAAATCTGAGGCCCAGACAGTTGTATGTATGAATTAATTTATGCCTTGATTCACCTTGATACTACGTGTTTCTACAGTAATGAAAGTGCATGCTCCTATTTCACCGCGCGTTGATGACAGATGTAAAACGTTTGCTTATTTATTCATATTTTTTCTTTAATTACAACAATTAACTGATTTAACGTGTTATGAATGAGCATGATGTAATGGTACTTACATTTTGTAAAAAAAACTTGGTGATTTAAAAGAGGGATTGCAGTTAATTTAAATTTAGAACTATTGACTTTTTACTGCCTACATGAATAATAGATATTTTGATTTTGGTTGTGGCTCCACTACTTTGTTATTTTTACCAGATCCTTATGTTATAGAATTCGTTGAAATATTCTGCACTGTTGTAACTAATATCTCTTCTCATTCGCCTCTTTCTGTCAAATTGTGTTTAAGTATGCTGTGATAAATATAATAACTGCAATTATACTTAATTTTTTACAAGTATGTTTATTTGTTTATTTTTATTTAGACAGCTAACAGCTTTAAATAAATATATAAATCCAATTGTATAATAACAAAGAAATACTATAAACGCCCTTTCCTAGTAAAACTAAACATATTTGACAAATATACAAATCCTGATCCGGCAAACGTCGTTTTGCCATGTAGGTATATCATTTATAATAAAAAATAGGGGTTGATCGTAGAGGGGTGAAAGTTAGGGGTTGTATGTATTTTTTAATGCTGTATCATAAAAACAGAAACAAATATCTAAAAATAAAAAAAATAGGGGTGGACTACCCTTAACATTTAGGGGGATGAAAAATAGATGTTGTCCGATTCTCAGACATACCCAATATGCCCAAAAAATTTCATGAGAATCGGTCAAGCTGTTTCGGAAGAGTTTAACCACAAACACCGCGACACGAGAATTTTATATATTAGATATTCGGTTCGTATGTAAATATGAATATCTAAGAGAATTTGTGTTCTATATCTTATATCGGAAGCTTTAAGTAAGTTTTCATACAAATCTGAATCAATATAGGCTCATCAATATTCATAGAACTATCGAGACTCGCTATCAATTACCTAATGCGTCGGCACGAGCCATGAATATGGAAGCCGCCACCGAATTCGGTCATTAGACTACGAGCTTTGGGTCCTTTTACTGGTATTTATATTTTAGGCTTTAATGATGATGGCAATGTTTAAAATTAGAAGAGCAATTTTGTTGAGGAAACCTTCAGCCCCAACAATTCTCTCTGAAGAACTCAGATACACCTACTTGTCCATTAGGAAGAATTCAAGAGTTGTAGGTATTTATTTATTTATTAATAGCCTTATATCAGAAATACAAAATATATACATTATAAATATTGTTTTTCTTAATCTTCGATAAATGATTATGTGTGCCTACGGGCAAAGACCATTGTCCTCCATTTTTCCTTATTGTATACCAATCTCGTCCAGGTTTTAGTCTTTCCAGCCATTTCAATGATTTCATCGGCCCACCTTTTGAATTGCCTACCTCTGTTTCTTTTATGGCCTCTTGGTTGCCATTGTGTTACAATTTTGCTCCATTTATCTGCTTCTCTTATGGTATGTCCACTTCTAACAAAGTTGTAGGTATACTGTTTCTTAAACAATATTAGTTTAATAAACTGCCTGAGGTTAGAGTTTAGAACAAAAGTCAAAGATTTCATTTCGGCTTTCTTGTGATGTGTTTTGTATTCTGAAACTACCCTTCCGTGAATTCACGTCGTAACTGGACAATTGAATTATCTAACTCTTGTTAGGTAGTAAAAACCTAACTTAATATTTATTAAATTAAAATATTAAAAAAATTACATGCAAAAACCTGTTAAAATAATTTTCTGTATGTCTGTACAAATGGTAGTAAGTATGTATTAAAGTAAAACTTTAGTAATACTTTTTAATTTTACGTAAAGCATTTGATAACTTGGAGCACACATTTACCTGGGCCATTTTACAAATCAAGGGAGTACCCGATAAGTGTATAAGGATACTTAAAAAAATCCACTCAAAAAGTACAGCTTAAGTAATAATAGAAATGACAAGAGAAGACTTCCCCATTGAAAGAGGTCCGACAAGCGGATCCAATCTCGTCAAAGTTGTTTTTGCAGCACCAGAAATGGTGAGGAGTCTATAATGGGATCAAGAGGGCGAATATCAGAGTACTAGTGAGCCCAACAGCTTCGTAATAAATTAAAGAAAAATAACTTAATACAATACCTTACTAATAAATTAATAGAATATGCTGAAGAACTTGAAGCGTGGATGGAAAGAGATTGAGCAAGGAAAGGCAGGTGAGGCGTTGGGAGGACGACTTAAAAGGATAGCCGGGGTAACATCGTATTGAATAGCGAAGGAGAGATCAATCACTACATTAAAGAAGCACTTTGTCGAGACAAGCTTATCAGTTAATAATAAACTGTGAAAAAATACCGCAACAATACAGCAATAAAGGCTTATTTTGAAAGAAAGAATATTATTCACAATAACAGGATATTTCGATAAAATAAAGTGCACTAGCCACCCCATTATTCCTTGTGTTGTGGGTAGCCAGTCTCTTCCTTTTGACATGTTAACTGTACTTTAATTTATGATTTCTAAAATCAAATTTATAATTAAACTATTATTGCACAATAAGAATATTTTCTTTATTAGCATTTGTATTTAAAGCAAATTGTAAAACAATGTACTCATGATTACGACTACAGATTCTTAAGTACACAAATACTGGGCTAAAGTTAAACTCAGCACTTGGCAAGATATTGTTTCAATGGGATTTTAAAGAGCTGGATAAATATGCAGAAAAATAAACGCTGATTTTCGCTGAACGTGTGCCAACTTATCTATTTACTGTAATTGCAGGCAGTCTTTGTATTTTACCGTGATAGTGGCGTGCATAAATAACATTTAAATTGTCTAGTAACAAATTTAAATATTAAACTTAAGTTCAAGTAATGGTATAAAGATAAACATATACATTATTAATTAACGAATATTTGAACGTCAAAATTTAAAACCGGCAACGCACTCACGAGCCCTCTGGCATTGAGTGTCCATGGCAGCGGTATCACTTAACATCAGGTGAGCCTCATAACCGCTTGCCCTCTATTAAAAAAAAACATCTCAACGATAATATGAAATTTTACCGTGAATTAATAAAAACGTGGAACTGAATATTATACGAACAAAATACGTATTAGAATTGTTTGCAAGAGAAGGTAAAAGTATTTTTAAAGCGTCAATTAGTAGATGGAGGGGCCAGACCAGAATAAATAGAACGGTCAAAAGTTTTTGTTAGCAAATAACCAAAAGATAAATTTGGTTGTTGAAGACATTCATTTGTTAAAGTGCACCGAGTAATACATTTTCTACAGTGTAAGTTACAATCTATCTATTCTAAAATATATGACAATTACGATGAACTTTAAATTTACATAATAATAAAAAAGAGAAGAAAAAATTTAAGTCGAAATTTTAGTTTTTACTCCAGTACCACATTTAAAGATACTTATTCGCCTAATGCAATTTAGGTACCTGATAGGTCCTTAGAAACGCTTTATTTACAATTAAACAGCACATAACTATATCCAGCTCTGAATAAGTAAAGTTCATTCTGTTGTGTTCACGAAGCATTCAAAGGAAAGTTTTTGAATTATTATGTTCTTTGTTTTGTAAATAACGTCCAGTACACAATTAAATATTTACAGAAACTTTCAAGAGTTATTTATCGGATTTTGTTTGACATTTACGTAAATCAAAACTAGACTAGTAATTTTTGTTAGTTAGTACAAACATCATACGTTATTAATATTAAGCCATTCAATTAGCGATCGGTGCAACTAATGCGAGCAATATGGAACAAGTTCTGAATATATAACATCATCCATATATTATTATTATTCGTATTTGCAAATACAGGGGTCTAGGCTCAGAATATTTTGTCCCATTCGGTGTCGAGAGCCTTGGTCCGTGGGGGGGGAGGCTTTTTTAAGGAAATTTCAAAAAGATTGGTCGACGTCACAGGAGACCGAAGATCTGGCAGCTACCTCGGACAAAGAATTAGTCTGGCTATTCAAAGGGGGAACGCTGCCAGTATCTTCGGAACCTTGCCTAAAGGGACTCCTTTTAATAATATATTTTAGTTATTATATGTTAAGGTTACTTATTTATTTCAATGTTTATATAATATTTTTTAACATCATCTATATTCAAAGTTATTATGTATTTTACTATGACAACACTGAAGCGCTACACAGCTTAAACTTCAAACTACTTAAAAACTTAATTAAGCACTAAGTGTCTTATTACTTAAAGTTGCAGTGGAATTAAAATTATAGTTTTAATTTAAGGTTTAATACAAGAACCTTATAAGACTATTTACTCTTAGGGATCAGAAGCGGTAAATATTAAAAAAAACAAAGCACTTAACCAACCCAGGAAGTTTTATTCCTTACAAAATGATTTTATTTAACTAACTACAATAATAAACGAGCAAAAATAATAATTAAGACAACTAAAGGCCGAAACTAATACACTGTATAACCACTAAACACAACCGAAACTCCGTCACGTCCGAGAGACAAACGTAGAATACTCCCAAGCCGCTGTTCCCCTCCTTTTTTATAACCTCTCACTCGGTCTGGTTTGCTGGGTGGGGATTGTATTCTAAGATTACATTATAATGTCTACTAAATTCTCTTTCTTGAATCGGTAACTCATATCTGAACACGCTGGTCAGGGTGGGGTTTTCTCACGCTCTCATAGAAAGTTAGGAGTAGCGGCTGCTATTGTTGCCTGACGGCGGTTAATGCCGACCGCTAGACCCTCGTTCATCAGTGAGTAATGCGCTATGTATGCGCCCCTGTTCAATTCGAACCACTGATACGTGCAGGTAAATCTACTGGTGGACCGATAGTATTTTTATTGTGCTCTTAACACTATAGCAGATAAAATAATACTATTGGTAACATATTTATTTAATTGGATTCCTGATAACTTTTCTTGTCTTTAAAGTTTTCTCTCATAAATCTTAGCGTGTTTTTGGTCTCTGTCCAATGAGATAGTTTCGATTATGATTTTAGTACATTTATGGATATTAGTATATTATGCCATTATTAGAATTACTTTCTTATACGAAGTAAACTGAAATATCCTTCGTAATACTTTATAAAATTAGTTAGTGAAACGTTTGATACCTATAAAGCCTTGTAAAAATATGGCGGGGCCGATGGCTGGCCATGCATCATACTCGTGAACGGATGCTATTTGTGGTGACTGGTCGGACTTGAATTCGTGTATGCGGTGATTGTATTGTATTTTTTATTATTGATTAACTATTAGTTATTTAAGATGTATATTAATTATTTGCAACTCCTGACAAACATTTTGTAAAACAAAAAACTTGGCGATTACAAAGAGTTGCGGAGAGTTTATTGCTAGTTCTTCTCGTCCTTTCTTCGCCCTTGATTTTGGGAACTGACAGTAAATGTAAAATTAGATGCATTTAATGTATATTTCGTTATTGACCTTCAAGTGTACATTGTGTTACCTAAGTGAATTAATGATTTTGAATTTGAATTGTTTAATTATTAAACTCTGTCAGGTTGGGTGAATAAATATTCCGTACAAACTTTACTGTTCTATTTGCCTAATGACAAATAATTATATTTAACAGCTAAACAACTTAAGATAATCCATTTAATTACGTCTCCGATTAATTATAGACAGTGTCTTAGTATTCCTGGATCAATAATTTAGGTGATGACCAATTAATTCGTGTTCCAACTATTTGAGATATGCAAGTAATTTGATTTAGGATTTATAGACACGATTAGCGTCAAGTGATACATTATTGTAAGGACAAACACTCACTGTCTAATAATGTAAAAAAAAATATCACTATGCAAAAGGTTTTAACACGTTAAATTATTTGAAAAGAGAAACTATTTTATATTATTTGTGCTAGTCACCCGGGGTTCGCACGACGCAAAATTTAAAAAGCATTTTTAAATTTATGGAATCAATATGAATGTGTAGGATTTTAAAAATTCTGTTTAGTTTTTTAATATCTCGTTACAAAAAAACAAATATCTGTAATATTAAGTAGATGATTTAATAAAGCTTAAAAGTGCTTGCAAAAGCTGATGCCACATACAGTAAAAAAGTATAAAAATACATAAAAAACAAAACAAAACAAAAATTTCTTTATTAAGTAAATAGTCTTAAATCTATATTTTTGTACATCCCTTTTAGGTTCAAGAACCTGTGTTAGGGATGAACGCTCTTTCCTATATGTTAATACTTAATCTACTTAATAAAGCAAAACAGTAAAGGTACTTAAATGGTTAATTAATTATATAACATACTTGAAAAACCAAATTACTGGCGATTGTTGATATTAAATCGTAATAACTAAACAAGTGAGGTAGATTGAAATCAATCACACCATCGTCTTTCTTTTAATTGTGTGAGTGAGACATGAGTGTAACTGTAGTGCAAACTCAGACGAGTGTAGCCCGTATGTCGTGACCAGTGCAGGTTAGTACAGCGTAGCATGTCTCTTATCAGCAGGATGATGCGACCACATAAAGTATGGAATACTTTAAATAATTATAATATAATATAATATAATATTATAATATTTTATGCGGGAAGTAACCTAACTGAATCGAATGGCTACGATATTATAATACTACATAAGATCGAATTAATATTGAACAATATACCTAATAAAATAAGGTATGAACAATATACACAATAATATGTAATAACGAATAATTAGCACACGCTTTTTTTTTTTTTTTTTTTTTTTTTTTAAATCATCTTGTAATTTGGATTGATTTTTGATATATATCTATTTATTCAACTTCTACAAATAGATCTTCAGTTTGTTGATAATTTAATGTTTTTAGCCACGTAGTTACTGTTTTTTTACACTCTTTAAACGTCATAGGGTATATATTTAGGGTTTTGTTTATTTTGTTGTACATTCTTGTAGATTGGGTCGCAAATTGTTTCGAGGCAAAAGTTGTACACACAGTTTGAGATTTTATTATATATGAGCGATTTCTTTTGCTTAATATAGATATGTCAAACGGGGTATTTTTGTGGACTTTAAGTATGCATTGAAGTATGTATAGTTGCCTAACTGTTAGGAGATCTGAATCTTTATAGAGTTTTTCTGTGGAATATAGTTTACTCTTGCAAAGCATTATTTTCAAGATACTTCTCTGCGCACGTTCAATGCTCACAAATTTTGATTTAAATGTGCCGCCCCATATACTTATGCAATATAGAAGAACAGACTGTACTAAGGTTTTGTAGATATACATAATAAGCTGTAAATCACAAATGTTACGAAGGCGTTTAAAAATCCAGATCAGCTTCCTAGCACGTTTAGCTACTACATCGATTTGAGGGTACCAGTTTAAATTTCTATCTATAATAACTCCTAGATATTTTGTGGTTTTAACTCTCTCGATCTCGGGACAAGTACAATCTTGAGGTACATCGCATACATGAGCCTTTATTTTTAAATCAATATTTGGTTGCAACGAATTTCGTATAGAAAACGGGACATAATTTGTTTTACTTAAATTGAGTGACAGCAAGTTAATTTTTAGCCATTCGATAACAGTGTTCAATCCCGATTCAGCGCAACTGAAAGTTTCAGCCCAGTTTTTTCCGTAAAAGAGCAAGGCAGTGTCGTCGGCATAGCAAAATACTTGTCCATTGAAAAGATGGAGATTTGTAAGGTCGTTTATGTAAACTAAAAATAATGTTGGGCCGAGGACACTGCCCTGTGGAATGCCAAAATTTGTAGTGAACTCGTCAGAGCTGAGGACATCATCACAAATTCTAACTCGTTGGGTACGGTTTTGAAGATAGTCGGTAAGAAGTTTTAGGAATGAACCTCGGATACCTATTATTTCCAACTTTCGTAACAAGATAGGTACAGAAACAGTATCAAAGGCCTTTTTAAGATCCAAGAAGATACATAATGCCTTTTGTTTACTGTCGATCGTTTTTGTAATTTTACCAGTTAGATCTCGAATAGCGTCCTCAGCACTAATACCCGCACGAAAACCATACTGTGATTCGGACAATATGCCATAGTTGTTAAGATAGTTAAGTAAACGGTTATTTATAAGTTTTTCAAGGATTTTAGAAATTGCTGGAAGGACTGAAATGGGTCGATAGTTATTTATATCTTCTTTATTACCACCTTTATGCACCGGGTGTATTATTGAGCATTTCAGTGTTTGAGGGAATAGACCACATGATAGTGATAGAATACAAATTTTAGTAATTACGGGAATAATAATATTTTTTGCCATTTTTATAAATCTTGTAGGGATGTTATCATAACCTGATGCTGAATTGGATTTAAGATTATTTATAATAACTTCTATCTCTACTGAGTCCGGTTCTATAACTCCGATTGTGTTGAACTGGATAGGGAGCTTGTTAAGATAATTCCTTAGAGATTGAGGATCACTTGAGATACCCTGTGCCAAGGATTTGCCTACGTTGTTGAAATAATTATTTATATAGTTCGCAGATTCAATGCCTGTAGACTTTAAATTAGTAAGTTCAATATTTTTCTGTTTGTGTTTATTTAGGTTTGCAATATTTTTGATACATTTCCATAATGATTTATTACTATTCTTTGAATTATTCAGTAACTGCCTTTCATATTCATTTTTTAACTTTTTTATTAAATTATTACAGTAATTACGATACCGTCGGTATGTAATCTTCAGTACGTCATTATGTTCATCGAGTTTCAGTTTTTTTGTAGATTATTTCTATGTTTTATACATCTAAGAATACCAGGTGTTATCCAGGGTTTTATTAGTCTTTTGCTACTAGGAATTTTTATAATGATTGTATTTGTTTTTATGGAATTAGTTATTAATGTTATAAGTCGGTTTGTTAGAATATTAGGATCATCAGTGTTTAGGATAGTTGGATCATAGTTTGATTCAAGGGTTTTTAGTGCTTTATCGTAATTAGTCATTAATTTAGTTTTAGGTGCTGAATGATGGTTTTTAAATAATAAACATAAATAACTGTCATTTTATGATCTGTGATTGTAGTATCTAGCACTGCTATTGATGCAGAATAGTGACTAGAATCCAAGTTAGTCATAATGTGATCTAGACAGCTATTTATCCTCGTGTCGAAGTTATGGCCGGGTAGGAGACTATGAGTTGCTAACATGTCAAGGTATGTACCTGAAAATTTGTCATTATTACCGTCGATTGTATTTATGTTGATATCCCCAGTAAGTATCACATTTGTTTTTAAATGAGGTAACATGAGGTATTTATCCAATGAATCAATAAATTTTTCGATGTTTTTATCCCCTGATGGGCGATAGATACAAATCAATGTTTGTCTTTCAGCACATGTCGGGAAAGTTATTTCAAGACATGATGCTCCTAGTAGATGTATTTCTTTAACTCTGTGCTCGATTGATTCTCTCACGAAGACTACAACACCATCATTTTGGTTAACCTTTCTCGTGCTATTGTATGTCACATAATTATGTTTTTGAGGGAGTGGTTTGTCAGGGTTTATTCTACATTCAGTTAGAACTATTGCGTCGATATTTATGTTAAATGTTGATATATTTATGTCCAAGTCGTCAATATTTGATGTTTTATGGATGCTTCTTATATTTTGAGTAACCACTGAGAGAAAGGGAACAATTTGAAGTGCACTATGATTAAATGTATCGATAGTGCACTGTTGGGCAGTGATGTTTGAGACGGTGTCCAATTCTTGCAAAATATTAGTATCATCCTTGTCCATTTCCGTTTATGAAGAGACAGATGACACACGTTACTAGTTGAATATTTTGTATTTGTGTATGTATATATAAGTATAGGCATGTGTTAATATTATAGTATTTTAAAAGTACTCGAAAAACAGTAAAAACTGAGATAATTATCTTAAAACTACTTACTATATATGTTATCCTGGTAATAAAATGTAAAATAAATGTTTCGTTTTTGGTGACTTTTAGCAATTGCAAACTAACCACAAATTTTGGAAAAGAGTAAACTACTTCTAGTCACATCTCTGCTTTCAGCGAGATGAGTTGATTTTCATCCTTAATCTCAATGTGGGATGAGTCGGGAGTCTTGCGAAGAAACACCTTTCCGTTGCTGGTCCAGCAGAACTTGTAATTACGGCTCTTTGCCAGATCTCTGGCCAGGAAGAAGAGTCTACGTCCTTTACTGGTAAGTGCTTCAGAGACGTAGATTGGTGTCGGTGGGCTTTTAAAACCCAAGGCGGCGGAGTTTAGTCGTTGTGCAGGGTGTTGTTTATTGTAGGCCTTACAGCCATTGATCACATCGTTTTTTGTTATCACCGATGTAAATTCGGCAATAATGGTACCCTTCCCAGCTCTACCATTTAGACGGAACACATCTCTGATTGCGGCTTTATCGACTTTCACCTGAAGAGCTTTCACTGTGTTTTGAAAAATACATGTATGGCAGTATCAACCTAACATATATGTATTGTCCAAAAATATAGTACCCTCATTGTTTAGAGAAATAGTATACTCCTCTCTCAAAGGCCGGCACTCAACCACAACCCAGTCCATGGCTGCCCTTTTTGTGCGTCCCGTAGACTCGTATGTTTATCCAATAAAAAATAAATAAGTTACTACAAAAGAGTCTCACCTTTAGTTATTGTAAAACTTTTCCATTTAGTCTAATCAAATAAAAGCCTACTTTTGAAGCGCACTCAAAGCAAAACCTTTTGACTCGGTTTCACTCTCATTTTCAAGTTAAAACCTGCAATCTTAAAATCTAAGCTAAAAAGTCCCGCTGAATTTTCATTTCGCAGTTTTTGCATCCGTTCCAAATGCATCCGATGTGGTTTTTTTAACGTCTGTGTTTGCTCCTGTTTGCGATTCGTGGAGGTCACGCTCCGTTGGTTATCAGAATATTGCGAGTTTAATGAAATGGTAAATGAATTTCTTTTGGGAATTCGCAATATCACTTCTATTGGCACTCCGTCTCAAGATTCTTGCGCAAATGAACCTTTTAATTACTTTTACCTTATTTTTTTATATTTTATCACCGTTTTCCGTATTATATATTGTTTTACGACAATAGCGATATTTTATCGCGCTTTTACATATATTATTATTATATGTTATTATATTATATAAAAATAATATAATATAATAACAATTTTATTCACGATATTAACACAGTTTACTTGACATTTGCAACAGAAATGAATGAATCATTGAATTAACATATTTTGATATTTAAAATTATAAGTAATCTAATCAATATTCCTTAGCCTCTTGTCATCCGACATAAGCCTCCTCCAGATTTTTCCACTGTGGTCTGTTTTGGGCTGTTATTATCCATAGTGGGCCTGCTAGTTTTTTAAGATCGCCTTCCCATTGGATCAATGGTCTTCCTCGGTTACCCTTGCCTAGTCTTGGATACCATTCTACAATATCTCTAGTCCATTTACCTGTATAATCTTTTATAGTATGGCCTGCTTATTTAATTATTTCACACCGTATTCTACATTATTGTTAGTCTTACTCTGTCCATTCTTGATTTTTAACGAGATTCATTCAATCCCTTGCTGGCACTTTAAATTTTTCTTGCTATTGACCATGTTTGGCATTCGTAAGTCAGGCAAGGTTTTAGACACATCAAAAACTTTGATTTTAGGTCTCTGAGGTATTTCGTAATTTCTCATAATAGCTTTTAGAGTATCTCTTCCATGTACTTGCTTTTCTTTGTTCTTTATCCCTCAGTAGTAACATAAATAGTAATATAATTTTAATACTATGATAGTTATTGTTTTTTTCTGTCTAGTCTTAGACAAGTGAGTCCGCTGTGCCTGGCATACGCCTTGGACTTTGGTTTTGGGCTTTTTATGACGTTAAATTTACCATGACAGTAAAGTCAATTACACCGCATAAACCGCATTTGAATGCACTAGGCCAACACAGCCTTTTAAAAATGAGTTAAAATACCAAACTGTTATTTTGCTTTGTAGTGTAAATGTTTCGTTTAAAAATGAAATTATTCTTGTATTTACAACTGTTATCTATTTATCCGTCAAAAAGCAAAACATAAAGAGAAATAACAATGAAACGAAACACAACAATTAAGCCGAGATAACTTATACAACCCTAGAGTTTAACGAGCACCGATAAAGCTTTGTGCAACTTAATACTGCAATGTATGAAATTTCGGATTAACTAATATACAGGAAATTTTAACTGTATTTATTTTCCTTTTTTTATACAGAACTGGATAGACGTTTATCCACAATGTTACCTGATTTTAAGTCAGATGCGGCCTATTGGAGGGCACACCTGTCAAGAGTTTAAACGTTTTGACTAACTGCAAACTTAGCGTTACTGAAAGATAAACCTGATAATTGAAGAGAATTGTTTGAACATTTTTGTTTTTATTTGAATAATCCCCGTTCCCATATAATATATAGCATTCAGTTATCTTGTCACATACTATCCTTCTGGAATAAGTATTTTTAGTGTTTTTTATACATGACCGCGAATAGGCTTGTGTATTTTTTACATTAACCTTCAAGATACAAACTAGCAAGACAAATTTTCTGTTTTCTTTGCCCAAACTAATTGTTAATTTATGTTCTATAATAGTTTAAAATTGCTTCAAATGAACCTTCTAAAACAAGTATCTTTTATCTTTTATATATCCATATATAAATATATTGGAAGAGTAATGATAATATGTAGTTTATAAAGCGGTTATCCTGACATATTACGTTAACAATAACATAATTCAGAGAAGCATTCCAAGCATATCAGCATTCCATTATTTGTTATGTAAAGGTTTAGGTTATACCTATTCGTTTATCAAATTAGTGTTAAGTTGTAATGTAATGTAAGCTGTAATAGAAGAAAATGATTACATAACTAAAGAATACATTATTTAATATGTTTAAAATAAAATCAAGATATCAAGAATTTGCAATATAATCACAATATATATTCAAAGTTTATTAAAATACTTTTAGAGTACACCGAATGAATCTTTAGGTCATGTTCAACAAATATTATTGTTGCTAATTTGCCGCCCATACTACCCATACTACCAGTTGTACCAGTGTTCCGCCATTTTGTTTTGCTACAGCTTCTATAAGGAACGTAACAAGTACCCTACAATGAGAAAAAAACTTTTAATTAATTTACCAAATTGGAGAAGTTTTGATACTAAAGTTACCGTGGTTGTGATGTAGTTATTAATAAAGCACTTGCCAGCATTAGTTGGGAAACTATCAGTTGAGGGCCTCTTGAGATCTTGCTTTAACCTAGCTGGTTTAAGTGAAATTTCATCGTAGCGCAATATTATTATGAACTTTACTAAACGATAGTTAAATATCTGTATAAGAGATTTTAGTACCATGTTTAAATCAAATTAAAACCGCATTTTTTTCTCTTGGTTTATCATGCTACAAACTACTACAGATACCGGCAAACATCTTGAACATTAAACAAGGGAGTGGGGGAAAGTTTGCGCAGCGCGAGACACAAACGTCAACTGATTTCCCAATCACGCGATCGACACGTCACTCTCGAGCCGCCGCGCACCACCGTCCGCCCCCCCCCCTTCCCAGTGATACCTAAAAATCACTTCTGCACAGGCAAGGACATTTGTTCAAGATGTTTGCCGGTATCAGTACTAAACAGATATGTATTTATATATCTGTTGATCAACCTTGTGACGCACAATATTTGCGTCTCAGATGCGCTAGTTATCTGATACTGTTTGTCATCACTATTAGACGTTTAACTAAGACTAAAATAGCCCAGAAAATGCAGTAAGTACAGATTGAGTACCTATTTCCTTTAATAATTCAACAAGTATTTAATGCGCATTTTAAATTTGGTGATTTGAAGATACGACGGATTGAGGGTCACTAGTTACTACTAGCTAGTATTGCGCGCTTCCAGAGTTACTTTCAGATTGGCATCCATTTAGGTCTCTAGGAATACTTATATGTATAAGAAATCCTCGGAGCAGTGCGAGCTCCTTGAAGTCTGCGAAGTGCCCAGGAGACTTCTGTGCTTCTGGAAGGAACTAGGCTGGCTTAGCTAGCCAGGACTTTACGAACAACGGACCTAGTGAGAGTCATAGTGCGAAAACTGAGTCTACCAACCTTTAGCCATTACCTATATGTTTTGTTTCCGTTCAGCTTAATTTTACTGTGTTCATAATAATCATTAATAACCTTAAAGAAATATGATACATTCCTTTTCTCGATATGACAGTCGAGTGATAGTAGCAGTTCGTTTGTAAAAGGAGTCCTCGAAATTATATCGTACAAATTAAACAAGCTGTAAGTAACAAGCAGTTAAGGAAGATTGTGTAAGTTGCAGCTTAAGCTATTGTTTGGATGCAAGTTCCACTTCAAAAGCTCAGTAACTTGCTTAATAAGCACAAAGGTAAACTAAAAGCTATTTTGACTGAGTTGCCTTTGACCAATTGCTAAATAATTTTAGTCAATTTTTATTAAAGGCTTTATAATTTAAGTTGGTCCGTACCTATAAAAATAAGTTTAGAATACTATTGGGTGGTCTAGGTTGTTTCAACAAAAAATAAATTGTGCGTGTACTAGGTGTACACACGTAAGAAGTGAAACTTCTTTATGATCTTATTTTTCGAAAAATGATCTACTATATGCAACTTTACAGAAATTCGTTAAATTAGATAAATTTTAACAAAAGGCTTTTATTATCATAGACATGAATACAAATATTTCATTTTACCTTATTACTACGAAGATTATTATACAATTTCATTAATTGTAATAGATTTATTACTATCATTGAAAAACGTGACGATTTGCTACAAAATTTCTCCCATACGTCGATAAAGAAGTTTCATTCCAACGCCGATAAAGAAGTTTGACTTCAAAAAGCAACATGGCGCGTAACCGAAAAATGTTACGCGTAACGAAAAAATGTTACACTAAATTTTTTTCCAACCTCGATAAAGAAGTTTCACTTCAAAAAGTTGTGTCTTTTAAAAGCAAACATAATGACTTTTTTTTATGGCTCTGGCACAGTTTGTGCATTAGCCAGCGTCAAGTATAAGATTTTTATAATTCGTGCTTGCCTTAGAAATTCGACCGTTTCCTCCATGTACGGTTTAAGCACTCGCCCGGTACCGCACAACCCTCCCAAAGGCCGAGAACAAATTTATATTAAATTAAAACTTGCCCTCGAACCGGGAATCGAACCCGGTACCCCTCACCTAGCTGCCACTTAATAAGACCGCTAGGCTACGAGGCCCATACAAAAAGTCTTATGTCGTTAGAATTATTTTCATAGTGTTTTGAACTTAATAAAAATTGGCAACACAGAGCCAATTCACGCCGGAACTAAAACGTCAAGTTTATTCTTGACAGCTGTTCATAGATGTCAGCTGTCAATACTTCTGAAACCAAATGAACGCTTACCTGTGTTCATCGTAATGATCGCAAAAGTGAATTTAGTGAGTTATAAATAAAATAAAGTGTAATATAGTACATATTAAATGTCAGTATGTGAGAAATTATTATTATAATTTATTAATTTCTCATATTCACTATAATTTATTCGGACCTAAATCCATAGAACTGGCTAACAGAGGGTAGTAACAATTATTTCACGTACGAAGTATTATTAGCTATTTTATTAATTACTTGATTAATTAACTTGACTTTATCATGTATTGCATACGTTTTTATCTTTTCATCACATTTTTGCTATAACACACAGGAATTTCCAAAAAAAGGTGCAATGCAATTTTACGTAAAAATAATTACTGCGTTAGAAGCAATCTTATTATAAAATTAAAACAAATCCTAAAAAGTATAGCTATTAGCTAAGACAAATTGACGTCGATGAGAGGGATTGCGCGATATATTGCACTGCGATAAGAATTACGGCTGAAAAATCGTGCCATAAATAATAGAGTTAGCGGAAGCCGTTTTGGCAATCATAGTTTGTGAGGGATTTTTAATCTAAAATCGATCAAATTGAAATTCGAATTGTTGTTATTGTTTGAAGTAATTCAGTTACAATAAAGGAGTTCGTTTGAGATTTGTCTGTGTTGTGGCTTTATCATAAAAAATAAATCAGTCGAATTGGACTCTTTAAAGTAATTGTATTTTAACTGTGATAGAAAGGGAAATATATATACTCCAGTTAACATTGCAATAGGACTGATTTTTTAGGAAAAAGGGGTAATACTTATACACAATGATAGATTTTTTCCAGCAATGAGCGTTTAAGAGGTATTTAAAAACATAATCTATCATAAAATTATCATATTTATTCCATATGTTATTTCATTCTTATTTCAGATACAGTATATTCCATTACAAGGTCTACCGAAACTTTCCCAAACAAAACTTGTATAATAAATGAGGATTCGATTCCCCAGACAAGAAAGTCAATATCAAACACTAACTCGTAATGGGTAACTCATTTCTTCGACTTCGGACTTACTATCTAATAATCCCGACCGTATATTTTCTTTGGTAAATCAATAACACTTTTGTACACTGATTCAGAAGTTTGCGCCACAACATTTTAGGTCTGTGCCTCAAATTTCTGTATCGTGTAACACGTGATCATTTGTTTTTTAAATGGGCAAGAAGGTGTATAGATACTTCTTGAATAACAATTTCTTTTGTTTCTAACTATTTTTTTTCTCTCTGTTACCATTTTAAAATTATGTTTCATGTAAAAGCTCTATTATTTCAGTAGCGCTACAACCTTTTAAGGCCTGGGCCTCAGAGTTCTAAATCTGGTAAATTTCTAAAACTGTTTCATGATTATTTGTCAATCTAATAGGCAAGTAAGTGATCAGCCTTCTGTGCCTAACACACGCTGTCGACATTTTGGATCTAAATAAATCTTCAGAAATCTGAGGCCCAGACCTAAAGAGGTTATAATGCCACTGATAAAATCGAGGTTAAACATGATTTTAAAATGATAACATTAGAAACAAAAAATATATTATTAAAGAACTATATATTAAAAGTAAAAATCATTTATTCGTATCGGTAACACAATGTACAATGTAACTCACAAAAAAAGAATATATATATATATATATATATATATATAATGCTTCCATTTTTACATATACTGCCAGTTCTCAAATCAAGGGCGAACGTTAGACAATAACTGGCAATAAACTCTCTGCCACTCTTTTTAATCGCTAAGTTTTTTGTTTAAAATATATCTTACTGTTACGTGGAAACAAAATCAATAAAATATACAACAGAGCTTAAACATAAGCCTTTCTAATTCTCCGTGAATTAGTTATTAAGGTTTTAACCAACAATCAATTTATTGCAAAAAGCTTCGTAAAGCTCTTTCAAAGAAATACTTTTAGTGTTTCCCTACAACGAGTCACGTAGCGAACGGGAATCAGACGCTAATCAATTTACCAGGCTGCGCTTGTTTGCGACGTTTGCGTGGTTTTATTAACCGGTTGAGAGCATCTTTTTCAAAACACTGACTGGGTGTGCAGTTACTGCACAAAAGTTGTGTAGTTTTAACTATTAAGTTGAACTTGCATGATGAAATGACTCCTTAGATTATGGACTTAAACTGTCTATAAGGTTAATTGGCAATGGTTTTTTTTAGTACCTATGATGATTAATATAATCTCGATATATATTAAATTCTCTTGTCACAATGTTCGTTCCCATACTTCTCCGAAACGGCTCAACCGATTCTTATGATTTTTTTGAAGTTATACTTCTTTAGGCGCGTTATGAAAAAAAATGATGAGAGTGAAATTTTACGATGCGCGCGCACCGTGACACAAAATTAACAGAATGCAGTTGCCCACGGAAGATGCTACGGCATTGGACATAATTTAAAAACAACATTCGAATAATAATAGAATTTATGTTACACTTAATGTAAGAAAATAATAATAAATATTTATTTATTTAATTTTTCAAATGTAAACTGAACTTTATTGACTATAATGACTACTTTTCCAGTCTTTGATTATTCAATTGTAATTAATTATTTGCATGCAATCAAAAACTATTTTTAATAATGCTAAAGAAGTATAACTTCTAACGCGCGTACATAAGTACACGCACCCTTTTTTTATACATATTCAGTAAGTCTGAGAATCGGCTACTATCTATCTTTCAACCCCCTAAATGTTAAGGGTGGTCCACCCCAAAAATTTTTATGATAAAGCATACAAAAATATATACAACCCTTTATTTTCACCCCTCTACGATCAACTAATTTTTTTATAGTAAATAGTTATTTTTATTGAACTATAAATGTTTCCTAGAAATAATATACATGGCAAAACAACGTTTGCCGGGTCAGCTAGTATTTTATATATTAAATATCACTACTAAATACTGATATTTTTAAATCCACTAAGGTGGCATAGTATCATACTTTTCGCATTAAACCACAGAGAAATACGTGTTTTCAAAACGCTTTTGAGTTGAACTGGAGAATGAACAAAGGATGAGATGGCGCGTTTCGATTGACTTTGAAAAGGAACGACGTATTGCTTGATTGGACTAAAGCCATTATTTAACGAACTAATCTCATCTAATTTAACCTCCTTCGGTTTTTTGAATTTGGGTAAAGTGTGACGCAAAACCTTTTTTTTTTTTAATGGCTCTGGCACGATTTGTGCATTAGCCAGCGTCAAGTAGGTATAGAATTTTTTATAATTCGTGCTTGTGTTTACAAATTCGACCGTGTCCTTCATGTACGGTTTAGGCACTCGCCCGGTACCGCACAACCATCCCAAAGGCCGAGAACAAATTTAAATTAAATTAAAGTTTTGCCCTCGAACCGGGAATCGAACCCGGTACCCCTCACCTAGCTGCCACTTAATAAGACCGCTAGGCTATGAGGCCCCCAACGCAAAACCTTTATTCATAAACGAACTATAAGTATACATAGATGATAAATATCATACGTCATTTGTCATCTTTCAAATGAGCCTGACAATTCCTAATTGAGTTTTGACGTTTGACACCCAGACCGTTTACAATTTCATTTTTGGCAATAAATCTTGATATCTTAATATAAAATCTTGATATAAAATTTTAACTCGACTGATCGTCACATTTTGATTCACTTTCTTTGTTTCGCTCAGGTTATGCTAGACGCATTATTTTGATTAACTTTTTGCCAATTATATTCATTATTCACACAATACAAGGCAAACCCAACTATTTAAAATTCCTCAGTCTAATACAAACTATTTACGTAACTCAGTCATGTATCGTATACCTTCAGATTATAACAGAAATTACTAGCAAATAGATATATTTAATGTATCTAAAAAATGCTTAAAAAATTATATAAAAACTCTAGTAACCTTTATTAGATAGAATGGCTTTGTTATTCCTCCTTTATATTAAAATTTAAATATGTTATAATGAACTATGAATCTTAGAACTTAGAATTTTATAAATACATATATTCTTTGTATTTTTTGTATTTGTATAGGTGTAACTGTGCTTTGTGTATGTTTAAATGTGTATTCCGTTTTTGGCTTTTATGTATAGTGTAATTTTTTGAATATTGTATAGTACTCGTAAGTAGCTGTAGGAATACCGTTAAGCAAATAAATAAAATAAATTATTACTTACGTCCTCTACTTAGAGGACAACCAACAAAAACCTAACATACCTATGTTATATTCTTTATTGAGTGTTTGTGCGTATTGCGAACTATTGTAAGTCAAAGTATTAGTAGTATATTGTCAGTCTTACCTCTCTTATTGTTCCCACACTAATTTTCTCCATATCCTGTGCCTTTCATGTTAAGAATATATGGAAGCGAGGTATATCAGGGCCTATTATTTTAATATAAATTGTGTATCAACGGCCACCGAACCTTTCTTTATGGTACAAAAGATATACATTAAAAGCAAGATGGAAACACTAGTTCAAATATGCATCGCATTAGCAGCGAGCTGTGAAATACATTAAATTCACTCGCCGTACCTATCTCACAAAATGTTTCAAGTTTATTTAATAAAATGTTGATAGGTTCTGCACACTTTTTTATTAAGTATGCCTTTTTGTATATATTTATTTATTTATCAGTATTACTACAGCTACATATTATACAATATCTAATAATTACATTATACACAAAAGCCAAAAATGGAATACACATTCAAACACAAACATAGTTAACAAGTATAAAAAATATATATAATAAATTTTAATATGATCATTTTAATATATTTAATATAAAAGAGAAATAACAAAGCCATTATATCTAATAAAGGATACCAGAGTTTTTTAATTTATTTTTATTTTTTTTAGTTACATTAAATATAAATATTAATTAATTTGTCTTATAATCTGGAGGTATACGATAGAAATCTGAGTTACGTAAATAGTTTGTATTAAACCGAGAATTATGTATTCCATCTTTGGCAATATTTTTAGAATAATTGTTTTTCTTTATGTATATATTTTATGTTAGCTTACGAAATAAATAATTATTTGTCAGATTATTTTTATTTGGTAAATGTATATAAGCAATAGTTAAATTAAATAAAATATTAAACATATTATCATTAATTTTGTTATATTAGTTGTTGTATCACGAACTTTAGGATAAGTTTCAGAAACCAGGGTTAGCACTAAGTCTGACTTGGAGTTTGACATACAGAAGTCATAGTTCGTGCTTAGACTCCTTCCTAAATCTCACTATTGTAATATTGTTTGATATTAAAATATAATATTGTAAATGTAAATTTAAAGACTAACAAATTTGATATATTTCTTTAACAATTAAGTTGTAACAACTCGCAACAGGACCTTACTGGAAAAGTGAAGACAATACGTAGCACACAAGTATTACATGTAGTATTAACAACTGAATTTTAGAATAACCTTAGTCAAGATAGAAAAACAAATGAAAAGCTTCAATACGGACCCCTGAAGTCTCTCTGCTCGAGTTTGTTTACCCTCATACTTAAAGCTCGGGAAACTGAAGCGGCGGCGGGTTATTAGACTCCCATCCTACCGGCATTTCGTGCTCTCATTTCGATATAACGTTATTAAGTGTTTCATAAACTATCTATTCGTAAAGTTATGTCAGTATAAACAATTTTCTTCCCTGTGGTCGCGCTTGTATAACAAATTTCTTGGGATATGCAAAATTAACATTATGTTCGGAGGAAAATACCTTAAGCAAACCGGAGTATCTTAGAACCAAAAATTAGTTAAGTTTTTATTTATTTATTTATTTATTTTCTCACAAAAACTAAAACTTAGGACATAAGCAAGTGACAGATATATTCTTACTTCTGTTAATGGAAAAAGCTAGTCTGTGTGAGACTGATGCCTGCTAAAGGTAAGAGTACCTGTGTTACAGGTCATCAGGCCTCCACCACTACGGATCGACAGAAGATCTTATACAATACAATACATTACAATATTTAAGGAAACCACATGGGGTATGTGTGTATGTGTAAATTATGTGTATGTGTGTGGGTGTGTGTCTGTGTATGTTTTATATTTATTAATTAAGTGTAAATCTATTAAAGCCAAAACTATTATACTAAAAATTTATTCCCTATTATTAACAAAGATTAGAATCAGCTTTAAACTCAACTATTTAATTATTGTCAGCATTTTTTCTGTTTCCTCACAGTTGAGGTCCAGTAGCCACAGCAACCGTCTTCTTGCACTCATGTTTAGTTAGGGGATATGTGGAAACGGAAGAGTTGACCTTATTATACAAGTAATCCCCAAAAAACAGAAGAATCTCTGGGCAAAACTTGTGCTAAAGGGCTTTGAAGTGCACACTATGCCTTTTCTACGCTTGTTATCTTTAAGGTGTTGGTCATAATTGATAAGTGAGTGCTTGCGTAAAATTGTGGCAAGAATGTACATTTGACTAACAGAGAGTACCTTCAAATGTCTGTATACCTCTGTGGTGGGACAAATGAAGGGAAGGGAGGCACTAACCTTGAGTATTGCCCTCTGAGCTCTCTCTATTTTCAGAAGGTGGGTTTTTGCTGAGCCACCCCAAGAAGAGATGCAATAGCTCAGAATGGATTACCTACCTACAGGTGGACAGTTTTTATAATTGTGTTATTAGCAATGTGCCTCAAAATTTTGAATACATAAATCAGTTTTCTAATTCTAACTGCCAGAAGGTCAATATGAGCTTGGAAATTTAGATAGGTATCTAGCATGACTCCCAAATACTTCACTGTGCCTGCGGAGTTGAGTTTTGGACACCCGCAGTGCTCCCCGGTCAGACATGAACCAGCATGCGACACAAGTGCCAGACCAGAAAGAATGTCACGCTTCGACATTGCGAAGGTCATGAATTTGGTCTTTTCGGTGTTAAGGGCCAGAGAACTGCGATGTAGCCAATCCGATACCAAATTCAGACCCCGCTGATCATGTCGAAAGGCCTCAAACCAATCTTGACCATGGAACACTAAGGCTGCGTCATCAGCAAAGGCCACAATTTTTCCATTTCTTCCACAGTTAAGTGTAGTGTAACGGAGAGGCAGAGATTATATGTTACATAATATCATAAAACCTTCAATTATTTGTAAGTCAAGTCTTAAGAATCATAACTAAGAATACTCTTGTTAAATGTATCTTCAGTTTTCAATTTATTAAGTTTGGCTGCTCTGTGGAACTATTTTTGTGGATTTATTTTCGAAACGAAATGAACCCTCTTTAACAAAAATATATAAAAAAATTAAGACGCTGGCCTGATACATCATAAATTATATTTCCAATTGCCGGATTGTCTTATAGTTAACATCTAAGTTTTTGTAACATTTGGCCCATTCTCAAGTCCAAAACTCAGGATCCGTTGGTAACAAAGTGTCGAAAGAGTTTTTACCTTCAACCGACCTTGTAGTAACTATTTGATACACAGATGAATTTCTTAGAATGAGGAAATGAAACCTATTATATATACCCGCAGTATATGCTTACGCGTGACAAAGCCTACCAAAAGGGGAAAGATCGGAAGATAATTCCACCCGTATCACCCGTTTCACAACTGAGCGTTTTTAAGGCACTTTTTGCCGCGCACCAACAATATGCTTTAACCTCTAAGTGGAGCTGCTAACTAAAGTACTTTCGAACCAATTCGACTTGGGGTACTACAAGATTAGAGCGAAAGGCCGGCAACGCACTCTCGAGCCTTCTGTCATTGAGAGTGTCCGTGAGCGGCGGTAACACTTTATATCAGGTGATCTGCTCAAACGGGGTTTTTACAATTTTTTTATAGAATATTTATAAATATAAAATAAACTGTATTTTTCTATTAATTGTACATTATTTTTAAAATTCTGTGTAGGTGATATTAATAGCTCAATCAAGCTCTCTGAAAGTTCTAACAGCGAATATTTGTGGGTACGCAAAAATCAAATAATATAATATTCTTTTTCAATATCAATTTCAAATCAAAAGTTTTCTACGTTTATAATATTTATAACAGTACTAGAAAAGTACTTGAATTAAAGTGTTTCTCGAGTGAAATCGAATAATTTCGTTTCAAATTAAATTGACTTTGAATTAAGCTAGCGCCTATGGAGGGCGTAGGTACAAAACAAATTCATGAACCCCTACAATGATTATTCGAATTCAAATTATTTAAAAGTTTGAAACTATATACATTTCATACAGACCTAATTTTAATATAAATCTATAATCTTAGTAGCAGACCGGCCAAGCGTTACTGTGGCTAAGGTTTTTATATATTACATAGTAGTAAACTATTCAAGGGAAACGGTAGGAGAACACCAGTCATGGGGACCACCATGCTTTTTTGGTGGTTATGCCATTAAATTGTAGCTTATGTGAAACGTTGGTACTTTCAACTCAGCGCCATCTGTTAGAATTGTGACTATCAAATAATTTGCAATAAAATACTATTGTGGATATAAATTGAGATGTAAGCTATCCTATCTTTTAAGTTAGATCAAACCGCACACGGTGTGCGAATTTGATTGAAATTGGTTCAGTAGTTTAGGAGTCCATAGCGGACAAACAACGTGACACGTAATCTATATATATTAAGATTAAAGCGAGCTTACCCCTGTAATATTAAAATGATTCCGATTTCAATACTGAGTTTTCGCAGAGTATCACGTAATTGACATCTGTGTATCTGTATACCTATAGAAACATCAAAAGTGGGTTTCATCGTGGGATATCGTCATATTTACTGGCTTTGGAATTTTGTTAAAGAATCAATCAGTCGTAATCAAAGTAATATTAATGTTCTTAGTCGTTGATTTTCATATTTTAATAAAACACTCAAAAGCCCTTCGTCCAAAAAAGTTTATTCGTATTTATTTTTGCTTTGATTTTCGTAATTTCATTTCGATCTTTATAAATGTTAATTGGATTTCTGACTTGCAAATACATAGTAGGTGTTCTGAAGTTCAACGAATATAATCGACTTAGTTGAATTCAGCGAAATTCGCTCATTTAATTAACGTTCAAGAAATTGAAGTCGTCAACTTTCAAACTAATCATTGTTTGAAGACGCCCGCCATTGTTTTTCGTTCAATGGGACAAGTATTGAAAAGGTTTCCTCGATGAAAAGGTTTGGGGCACTCGTTCGTTCCATTTTTGAATTTCTTTTATATTTTCATGACCATTACATAATATTTGAATTTCGCATTAAAACGCTTCAAAATCAATAAATTTATCTAGTTGATAAATTGATATGCAGAGAGTATTTCTAGAAATACAATATTTTTAATCCAACGTTAAAAACATATAACCAAACATATAACGCATCGTTGAGACTGGCTTTGTAAAAGTCTTGCTATACATTTCGACAATAAGCACCAAGCTTATAATACGCAACAGAGTCCTAGCGGGAATCTTCATTTCTCGCGATAAGATTTATTGCTTCTTATCGGGTTTTGACGAATTCTGGCTTTAACAGCCTTAACAGCCTTTGTAGTTCTGTTCTAGTAACAGCATGCGGCCGCCCCGATCTGGGCTTCGACAGACGAAGTGTTCTTGTATCTGTTGATAGTACGATATACGAAATTACGGCTGATACCAAGCTTTTGAAGTGTCTGGAATATGACCGACGGCTCCATACCCACTTTGTGCAAGGCGATCACTGCAATCCTATTTTATTTTACCATTCCATATTGTAATTTTATAATGAACACGAAAAAATATGTGAAATGGCGCAAAATCGAAAGAAGTTTTTAAGATGAATACGTGTTCCAAATTCAAAATAATTAAAAATTTGAAAAAAATAAAAGTTTTTATGTAACAGTATTTATTGCCAGACTAGTTACTATAAAATACGAATATATACTCTTAGGTATCAACCCTCAAGCCCGTAACAAGGGGTATAAATCAATTGGTCGAGCGCGTATGAAATCGAATCGCTGGCTCGAGTCAGCGTAACGGCACAATCTAATTCCGTTTGCGGACTGAGTTTCCAATATTACAAATAAAAGTTCCAAAGGTATATAGTCAGACACTTACCACTGTGGTCAGGTGTTTAAATCTGTTTTTTTATAGTCTAGTTAGCAAAGACTTTCCAATGAGAGGTTATTGTGTATCTGTATATTTATATCATATGAAATCAATATTGCCGTACGAACTAAGGTCATATTATACTGAAAGATATTCTAAAAGAAAATGCGTAAGAGAAAAAATGCTGCCGTTTGATTGCGAAAACCTGGTAATATTTTTAATATATACTATTAAATACATAATAATAAAACAGCGTTACGTCTCATGTTTGTAAATGATTTCATCATGGATGTCATGTGGAAAATTGTGTTATTGTTGCAGCTCCTGACAAACGTTGTGTAAAACAAAAAACTTGGCGATTAAAAAGATTGGCGGAGAGTTTATTGCCAGTTCATCTCTTCCGTTCTACGCCCTTGATTTGAGAACTG
The DNA here is from genome assembly GCA_905332375.1 of Pieris macdunnoughi. NCBI lineage: Eukaryota > Metazoa > Arthropoda > Insecta > Lepidoptera > Pieridae > Pieris > Pieris macdunnoughi. The sequence continues at coordinate 943,996 of CAJOBZ010000067.1, read as the reverse complement.
GCAGTAAATGTAAAATTAGAAGCATTTAGTGTATATTTCTTTTTTGACGTTCATAAGTATACATTGTGTTACCTATATGAATAAATGATTTTTGACTTTTAACTGTTAACTTTAGAAAAAACAGAATAATTTCGTGGTATGTAGTAGCGTTTTGACTTTTGAGAGAATTTGTAATCTGTGGACTGGCCTCGAGGCGAGATTATTATCAATAACCACTTTGTTGCAATACTACATATACAACCAGATAACATAAATTATGAAAATTAATCTTAAGAGTCATGAATCACAATTAATGTTAGTTTATAACAATTGTCAAAACTGACAGCTACAATAGACATTTAAAAGACTATCTATGCCCCATGAAATTGCTAATATAAGTCGTGTCTTAATACGATTTGTAAGTGTAAATACGAAAGTTTTAGATAAGTTGTTCGGATTAAAACTTACAGCTGAGTTTCATGGGAAGTGTGAAATACGAATTTCCACCCGTATCACCTACATCCGCAGTTCCCCAACTGAGCGATTTTAAGGCAGTTTTTGCCACGCACCACCTCTATGTGGAACCAGCTACCACTGAAGTATTTCCGAACCCATTCGACTTAGGGTCCTTCAAGAAAAAGATGTTCCAATTCTTAAAAGGCCGCGAAGGCATTGACAGTGTCCATGGGCGGAGGTATCAATTAACATCAGATGAGCCTCCTGCCAGTTTGGCCCCTTTACTATAAAAAAATATAACGAACAAATTCAAAAACTCTAATAGAAACCTTTGTCTGATACATATTTATCAATTATTTTCATTTATATACTGTACGCTGACAATGTAATAAAACAAATTTGGAGGAACTATCAACCATAGTCATATATTCATAAAGTAAACATATGTCGCAGGCTCATGCATATTCGGGGCAAGATTTATGTGGGGCATTTCCGTCTTCCGTAGATTTATGCCCCTTGCCCGTTGGGACATTAGATTGGGATGTTCTGATTCCGACTACGCATCGATTTAATACCGTCTGACCCTCGGCTACTTCATATCAAGCGAAAAGGGAATACAACATATCGTGTTTTGTTTTTATCTACTAAAGCTAATAGATAATCAGATATTAATGTAATTTCTTGTCACAATCACTAATTGTATTGACTCAACTATTTTCCATTTTAGCGCGGAGTTTTAGTTTTATTATTACTTTTCAACTTCTTTACACCACGGTTAGAAGATTGAAACGAGCAGCCCTGCCCTGATAATGTAACACTATTATTAAGATTAAATACAGTTTTAGTTAAATGATATATATAGTGAGTATGAGTCCCTGAAAATGTAACAGAAGGCTTTCATTCATCAATGGTTGGGTGTTTCCCGAGTCCAATTGCGAACCCCTATTGTTTCGAGGCCCTTGACAACTCCATCCCACCAACGCAGCCTCGGTCTACCGGGTTTTCTCTTGTCACCGGGTTGTGAGTTCAATAAGGACCTTGGGGTTCTGTCGTTCGCCATTCGGTGCACATGCCCCAGCCACTAGAGCCTGTTGCAAACAGAAGGCTTTACTTGATAAAAAAAACACCTGCTTATGAGTGGCGGAGTGAGGCGTTCACTTTCTTGCTTTGATTCAGTCTCCTGTGTCTAATTCGAACAATTATTACAACAGTTACCTGTAATTACAGGTTATTATATCCCGCATGTAGGTCAAGTGTTAAGGACTAATCCATGCCAGTGGTAATTGTAATGTAATTTTAGATTTCAGGTAACAATTTCACCTACAACATGTCATTAAAATTCCACTCGCAAAAAAAGATTTGATATAAATATTTGTAAAATTTAACACGTACGTGAGACTGAATATATACGGAGAACTTACAAAACGGTACCAACGAGGAGTATTATTACTAGAAGCGACTTAATTTAATATAAGTGTATGGAAAAACGCAAATCTTTTACCTAATCTCGTAGTATCAATTCTTCGTAATATAGCGACAATATTATGTTTCTACGAATTACTACGATATCATCATACCCTGAAACGCGGTGACGAAGTTTTTCTGGTTGCTAAAAATATATAGAATCTTTCCACCTTAGCCACATGCGCCAGTCAGTGGTTGGACAGGTCGAAGATCCTCCCATTTTATTGGAGAAATAGTACGTACACCTTCTCTGCTATGCAATTTCACAATTTAATGGTTATACTGTCTCCATAGTGTATATGTCGCAGTCTAGACTAGCTTAATTACTAGCTAGTTCAACTAACAGCCTAGGCTTTTAACTAAACGGCGTCGTTTAACTAGCGGCCTGAAAGATATTCAGCCGTTGCGTTTGTTACAACATTTAAGAAACTTGCTGGCTTCTTAGGCCATTCATACAAATCACATAAAATATATTTCTTTTAAAATTAATAGCTTGAGTCAAATTCACATTATTATTGTCACTACACTCTTCCATTGTACTTAATGTTTTTCATGAAACTTTGGAAAACACCATCAAAGTTGTGGTTTGCCGACGCCATATTGACAGTTTTGAAGAGTGTAGTTTCGAAATTCGAGTTTGAATTAAATTTAAATTAACAGTTTGCAAGCTAGGCAAGTAATGAAACGTCATCGATTCAAGTCCTATGCCTAGCTGTTTGATCAATTGGCTGAACATCTTTCAGGCCGCTTGTTAAACAGCGCCGTTAGTCTGACAGATTGGAATCCAAATAAAATTCTTAATCCTTATATTTTGTAAATTAAACTGCAAAAATATGCCACGTACAAACGTGAAGTACTCTGAAACTACCGAACCAAACTAACGAACAATAGTTTTATATGAATTTACTATAATATAACGATTATTCTTAAAGAGAATCTTTCTAATATATACACAATCCAAGCGAGTATAAAGTAAATAAGAAAGAAACGGTCCTAAAGTTAGATTGCGAAAAAAAGATTTAATTTATCATTTCCAGAAATAGATATCATGGAATGACAGAGATAATCTCGCTCACGCAAAATCCGCGTCGCAGTTACTTTGTCACGGAACAATCTCGAACCTACAAGTCAATACTAGCTAAAGCCCACGACCTTGTTTGCATAGCTTTACTTAGTTTATTTATATATTTGGGAAACAAAACAGATACACAGTAAAAAAAAGGGTGCGTGTACTTATGTACGCGCGTAAGAAGTTATACTTCTTTGGCATTATTAAAAATAGTTTTTGATTGCATGCAAATAATTAATTACAATTAAATAATCAAAGACTGGAAAAGGAGTCATTATAGTCAATTAAGTTCAGTTTACATTTGAAAAATTAAATAAATAATTATTTATTATTATTCTCTTACATTAAGTGTAACATAAATTCTATTTAGTTAAAAGTATATATTATTATATATTTAGAACATCTCTACCAAACACTAAGAAGTATGTTGTAGCTTTGGCAGTATTGCACAATATAAAATTAATAAATTTCTTTGAAAAAATAATCAAAACTCCTTTATTTGTTTAAAAGGTAAATGACAAATGTCATTATGGTCATTCAAAATTCTTGGCATACGAACTTCACGCATATTCTATTTCTTTTTACTTGTAGATTGTCTTATTCCTATCTCGCTCGCGCACGCTATAATCACACTCCCAATTTTGTGTCATAGGTGCGCGCGCATCGTAAAATTTCACTCTCATAAATTTTTCATAACGCGCCTAAAGAAGTATAACTTCAAAAAGTGAAAAATAAAACATGAAATAAACACATTGGATATATCCACAAAAAGTTTCACTGATAAGTAAATTGTGCGTGTACTAGGTGTACACACGTAAGAAGTGAAACTTCTTTATGATCTTATTTTTCGAAAAATGATCTACTACATATATGCAACTTTACAGAAATTCGTTAAATTAGATAAAATTTAACAAAAGGCTTTTATTATCATAGACATGAATACAAATATTTCATTTTACTTTATTACTACGAAGATTATTATAGAATTTCATTAATTGTAATAGAATTATTACTATCATTGAAAAACGTGACGATTTGCTACAAAATTTCTCCCATACGTCGATAAAGAAGTTTCATTCCAACGCCGATAAAGAAGTTTGACTTCAAAAAGCAACATGGCGCGTAACCGAAAAATGTGACGCGTAACGAAAACATGTAACACTAAATTTTTTTCCAACCTCGATAAAGAAGTTTCACTTCAAAAATATGATACATATATAAAGCAAAGCAAAAAAACATGACAGCACAAAATTTCGTCCGCATTACAACTCGTTCGGGTTCGGTTACACGAAATGTATTGTGAAGCATACTGTATGTAAAACCTAATACAAATACACACATGTATGTATAGAAAGCCTGTTGTCTTTGATCATTTAAGACATCTTACTACGACTATCTGTTGAGATGTACTTTTTTGGTTTGTTATGAGTTTTTAAATAAAGTATTCAACATTAATAAATTATATAATTTACTGTCTTTTGTTATCTAAATACTTTGTATTAATGAATTTAAACGATTAATTTCTTATAGTTAAGCTATACATTTAATCATAATATTTCTTATTTAAAAAATGGAACGTAGCGCCATCTAGTAATAGTGCTTAAAGCTAAAATCTAATTTTCATATTGGCTGTATTATTTTGGTTATTGGTTCTTTTTTGTAATTATGTTGTGCGTGTTTAAATAAAAATCGAGTCTAGTTATTTGCCTCTTCTATAAAAACCTACCATTCCAACGTACTTAATATATATTAGGTCCTTACATATGAAATTGGCGTTTTGTATGGGAGGAACAAAAAGTCGAATATTTTTAAATATAATATGTATATTTAATTAATCAAAGTATGAACCATTGTTTTCTATGCACTTTTGCCATCTCATTGGTAGTTCATTGATCCCTTTACTAAAAAAAACAGTCGAACGGGATCTTAGACATTCCGATTGATGCTCTTCTAATTTGGTAGCCGTCTGTTGTTCAGTGTGTGGTCTAGCGTTGTCGTGAAGTAGCAGTGGCGTGGAGCGATTGACCAGCCTAGGTTGTTTAGCCGCTACCTTTTCCATCATGGTTTGCAATTGCTGACAATAGACATCAGCCGTAATAGTCTGGCCAGATTTGAGAAAACTGCAATGAAAAATACCGGCACTAGTCCACCAAACGCTTACAAGTAACTTTTTTGGGGTTAATTTTCGCTTGGGGCAGGATTTGGCTGGCTGGCCAGGATCCAACCATTGCGCTGAGCGCTTTCGATTATCGTAAAGAATCCATTTTTCATCACAGGTAATGATTCGGTTTAAAATACCTTCATTATTGTGCCGGTTCAGTAATGTAACGCAGCAGTCGACGCGCGTTTGCCGGTTTGCTTCAGTCAATTCGTGAGGTACCCATCTTTCAAGCTTTTTAATCTTCCCAATTTGCTTCAAGTGAATTAAAACAGTTTTATCACTAACAACGCAGCCTGCAGCTAACTCGGACGTGGTTTGCGATGGATCCGCTTCCACAATAGCCTTCAATACTTCATTATCAACTTGGGTCTCAGGCCGTCCACGGGGCTTGTTCTGCAGATCGAAATTTCCAGAACGAAAACGTTGGAACCAAAAACGAACTGTGTTTTCTTTTGCAACATGACCGCCATACACATCATTCACCCTTCGAGTCGTTTCCGCAGCACTAATGCCACGGCGGAAGTCGTTCTCGTAAATAATGCGATACTTTAAGTTTTCCATTTTGTAAAATGAGTGACGCAGAAAAAAACAGAAGTAAAAAACAAATGAATGACGGTCATCGAAGCACAAATACATGAGTAAATAGCTGTACAAATTTGAATTTGGAATTCCTTACCAAAGAGGAGAACATCGTGATTAAAGTGGCCAGTACGAAATACGCCAATTTCATATGTAAGGACCTAATATATATATATATGTTACTGTAAAAGCTCGAACTGCAGTAAATCCTAAGATATTCCAGTAAAACCTAAGATCTACCAATCCCTAATGGTAAATGTTCCAAAAGGTTTGCGATTCGAACTCTTACCACCATTCCGTTGGTAAATCTTAGGATTTACATTAATGGCACGGTAAATGTTGAAAAACAAAAATAATTATTAAGTTAGACTAGCTTATGTAAGCATTATGTTTGTATTTCGTTGTTAAATTCCAAATAGAGAACTAGTGATTCAGTTAAATAGATATGATAGAGATTGAGATATTCAGAGACATACGTTATGTGTTTTTTCAAAATAATTTAAATAAGTTGGTATTAGTTTGTACTTATTAATATTATATGATACCTTTATATTACTATGTACCTGTTTTGTCTAATAGTACATTAAAGTAAATAATTAAGAATTACTCATTGTTTTATTCCTAAAACCAACATCTACCAGGTGACAGTGGTGAAACCTAGCATATACTGAATTCGAATGGTAAAAGCTCGAAAAAATCGTCGTATTTTCAGAAATACTTACATTTACCAACTCATGTCGGAAAATCCTAAGACTTACACTTAAATCTTAAGATTAATCGTAGTTCGAACTTTTACAGTAACATATATATTCCTTTATATCATATTTGTTTAAATTTGTACTGCTCAAAGCGTTTATAAGCTGTAAAATTATTTTAAACTGAGGTTGAACTGAACTTAAGATGCTAGTTAGTGGTACAAAATGGCATTAAAGAAAAACTGTAAACTTGCAAGCTCACTGAAGCTTCAAAATCTAAGCTTTTAAGATTTTAACGTCGAATTATCTTCTTCAACGACTGCCTTTATTTTACATGCTTTATTTATCATTTAAAACTAAACATATTTTTAAAGAAATATAATTTATAACAACAACAGATACAGATAAAGTGAATTTTAATAGCTGTTTTATAATAGCAAAATGATTGAGTAATTAGATAGTTATGCAAGTTTCAAAGTTCAAAGCTTTGGTAGATGGAACATTACAAGAACGTAAAAGAATGTATCCTAAAAGGCCGGCGGCGCACTCGCGAGCTTTCTGGCAGGATGAGCATCAGGTGTGCACATACGGGGTCGTTTTTGAGTTTTGGATGAGAATAGTATCTCGTAAAATATAGACGTACCAATGAATCGTTTTGTAGAAAGCAACAGCTACATAATCAACTATAAATATAGCAAATTATATACCTTTTTAAAGTTCTAACTAAAACGCATTTTTGTATAGACTTGTATAACATGAAGCCTTTTCTCTTTGATCATTCAAGACATCCCAGATGTGGTTTTAACTACAATTTTCGTTTAAGACCGTTTTACGGCCTAATAACTCAAGCGGCCACACAGGCTTTTAGCTTTGATGTAGTCCATTAGGGATGTTCGCTGCATATCTATGACATGTATATTTTTAAAAGTGCCTGCATATATGCTACGTACTATGGTCTTACATTTCTGAATTTTTTGCATTATTTCGATCTAGACAGTTTGTTTCTGATTCAGAATAAAAGTAAATTATCACATATCTACACTAATATGATATAGTTTGGAAAATCCAAAAGTGCACGCCTCATAGCGGTCATTCACATTTAAAAAAAAAGTTCTAAAACAAAAACTCAAGTTTTTTAAAACAAATAACCAAAAAAATAAAAAATAAATGAAAATGAAAATGAATGATTGAAAAAAAACAATAATATAATAAAACAATATATAGTGGCGCCATAACTCTAAGGTGAGGAAAAAAAATATACTAAAATAAATGTATATATAGATATACAAATACACAGTCGTATTTTATAATAAGAAAAAAAGTATTCTGGTACGATACATTTTTCGACCAATTTCTCTGCCACATACATGGATCCATAAACACAGACTGACGGACGTCCAAGAATGATTGATTTTAATGTTATTATTTAGTATGTTAAACAAAATAATTGTTCATAAAAAAAAACTTTAGAGGTGTCAAGGGACACCCGGATGGAACGAAATTCCTTTCGATTAATTTATATGTTAATTGGTATCATAACAGTATGATAGATTTTCTCGACACCAATCTTACCACGAAAAAAAAAAGCCAACATCACGAGGTGTTCCCAGGCGGTCACCCATCCAAGTACTGACCTCGCCCGATGTTGCTTAACTTCGGTGATCGGACGAGAACCGGTGTATTCAACGTGGTATGGACGTTGGCGATAGCTAAATCGAAAATGTAAAATATAACAACTATAGCTAAAAGTGTCGTTACAATTTTTGGTCTTAATTTATTCCGTCTAGCCCCCTTTTGCAACGCTCGATAACTTCGTTCCAACAAGACTAATTTAGTTAAGTGATTCCAAAAATAATTTTCATTTCTTATCCCTACAAAAAAAAGCCAACATCATGAGGTGTTCTCAGGCGGTCACCCATCCAAGTACTGGCCTCGCCCGACGTTGCTTAACTTCGGTGATCGAACGAGAACCGGTGTATTACAATAGCAAATAGCAAAAAAGTGTCGTGACAACTTTTCGTAAGAATTTTTTCCGTCTAGCCCCCTTTCACAACGCGCGATAAGGAACTTCGTTCCAACACCATATGTGCTTGATAGATTATTTAACTCGATTTTAGTTCACTCATATTATCCTGTAAGTGTTATATTAGTGAGAAAAAAGTCATTCAAGTTTCGAAAGACTGGGTTTTTTGACATGTCGAGAGCACTGCGAGGCGTGCAAAAGAGGAAAGATTTGATTGTTGGTGTGCATTCATCAAAACTACGAAACTTGACAATTTCTTATACCTAATGCTATCCCTACGTTGTATTAAATAACGATATTAAAGTGTTATTAAATTCCAACAATCTGTATGATACACGTCAAAATAATTTAATAAACATATTACTTCCGATTACTTAACGACTAATTTGAAGAAACGTGAAGATGTGTTTTAGCTACTATGGGAATTCTACGTCATCTCTTAGCTTAAGTAACCGTTAACTCTTAATAAAAACATATAAGCGGCATCTCCTAGCTCCACCAAATGATTTTAAAATATTATGAAAGTTATGTTACTGTCTATGTTAGTCATGGATATTGTAATTTAACATCATAGAAAAATACAAATACTTCCTTATCATATTATTATAGCTTGTGATAAGGAAATATTTGTATGTTACCGCAATAACTGTTTTTAATACTGGAAGTATAAAAAACAGTACTATTGAAGGCATGAATATTGATAGATATGCATATTGCAAAGATCTGCAGTGTCTGATACGTTTTGGTACAGTTGAATAATTCATTTACGGTTTAATGGTAATCCTATGGGGCAAATTTATAATTTTACAATTTCTTAATTTTTTTTTGTACACGTACTAGAGTAGACAGATTACAAAAACATTTTTTTTTATTTAAATTAATTTAACAGTTATGAATCTATATTAAGATCAATTTAAAATAAGAGCACAGATGTTCAGATAATTTTTTACGTGATCTTGGTAGACCGTTAACATCCATAATAAAGATTTATGTAAATACACAGACAACAAGACATTCCCCTTTTAAATAAACATACAAAACATGATTTTATTAATTATCAGTACATTAAAATGTAAGTACTTTAAAAAAAGCAAGATTAGAGGCCTCAGAATTCTGTACGTAAACGACGTAATATTTTTTTCTAATAAGCAAATAGGGAATACGCCTTCTGTTCCAGCGCTCTCGACTTTTGACGCCCAGCGTTTGATTTCCTAACAACGATTCCCTTCACCGTACGTTATAAGTGATGAGGCAAAGAGAGGTGAAAAGACTTTCAGCGAGGTGAAATATGAGTGTGGGCGCCGTCTGCCCTCCACCTTGCCATAAGCTGAAAAGTTCGTAGGCTGCATAGAAAAAATATTTTTTTAAATAGAATTTGCTTCGATTTTTCAATATCGTTAGCCTACGAGCAATTATAGCGGTCATACCATTTTTATAGTACGATTTGTCTTTAGCCTCAAAAAGTCTTCAGTTTCGGCGATTAATTCTTTATCAGCGCGAAATTTCTGCGAGCATTCTCTTGAGGTCTGAGAACAGGAAAAAGTCGCTGGGGGCAAATCAGAAGAATACGATGGATGTAGAAGCAATTCGAACTTACTTGACTTAATGTCCTATAACCCCTAGATGGGGCAAAGGGCGTCCACAGTGAGTCTCCATCGCTTTCGGTCTTGAGCCTCGTATTTCACCGCGGTCCAATTCTTACCGGCTCTCTTCGCCTCATCGGGTTCCAATCAAGCACCTGCTTGGTAATATGATTGGGATCCCTTCGGAGTGTTTAGCCTAACCAAACCTACAGGTCAAGTAAGTCAGTTCTAAGGGTCGATTCGACCAAACAAGAGTAAATCTTAATCTTAGAATAAATCGTCAGTTAATCGAGAGTAAATCAATTTTACGTTTTACCAACTACAAATTCTAAGAATAGTGGGCCTATTCGGGAATTGCTACTATACCGCCGTTTCGCACGGAATAACAGCTATTCCTAGAATAATTTAATGGCGTCAGTCAGTCCAATCATCTGATTTCTGTCATTTCACAAATATGTATTCTGTGTTTTAATTTCAAGTCAACACAATGCACTAAATTAATAGTCTGGCATTGTATAATGAAACGTTTAAACAATTTATTATTTAGTTATTTATTTTTAGATTTTTTATTTTCTATAATATTAGAATCAAATTCAACTAGGCTCAACAGAAGTTCCTTTTTAGACGAAAGCCTCAAACAAACAACAAATAAAAACTTTTTGTTGTCGTTTGACACCTGTTAAAAGCTACTTTTTCAAACTATAATACGGCAAAATCGAGTTGACATGATTGACTTTGACTCTTACACTTTCCCGTTGTAGAACAACATTTATTTGCCGAGTTTTATTTTCGTTCACCATTCTCTTTGCTATTCGCGTATTGTTATTCCTAGCGCAATTATACTAGCGATTACGTGGAGAAACGACTATGGATTTAGTCGAGATTAAAATCATGGAATAGATTATTCCTGGTATAGTTACTCGTGTATAAATTGAAGTTTGGTCGAATCGACCCTAAGTAAGCTTCTAGATACGATTTACCGACCGACCTATAGAGAAGCGTCCAAATAAATCTTTTACACAAGCAAAGCATGAAATGTTGACGCGTTTTACACCACCTTACCAGCTTTCAAAGATTTAAAAGGCGAGCATAATCTCTTTAACACTGCCCAGCTTTGAGCGAAAATATTCCGCGATAAGTGCTAACACGTACATGCCATATATGCACTTTAGGATTTGAGATTTTTCATATATCCTGGTTTTAGTGGAGGAAAGAAAGAAGACTTTATAAATAACTAGTAGACTCGGCCAAGCGTTGCTCTGGCTAAGATTTTTGTTATATTACATAGTAGTAAACTATTCAAGGGAAACGGTAGGAGAACTTATGTGAAAGGTAGATGACAGCTTATGTGAAACGTTGATAATTTTAACACAGCGCCATCTGTTAGAATTGTATCAAATAATAAACAAATATTTTGTAATAAATTAAAATTGCGACTATAATTTGAGATTTAAACTATCCTATCTCTCAAGTTGGATCGAACTGCACATGGTGTGCCAATTTGATTGATATCGGTTCGGTAGTTTAGGAGTCCATTGAGGACAAACATTGTGACGCGAGATTTATATATTTTAAGAAGATGGAATACGGTGCTTTAGACTCCACACATTGGAGCCCTGTGTCTTGAGGTAGTCTCATTTGACGTATTTAATAACAAACGCTATTTAATACTTTAATTTTACTACTGTTGAATAAGGGCAGTTTCAGTTTAAATGAAGCGTTAGTGAAGGCTCTTGGTGTGCGTCTCTCATCCCTGAGATCGTAAGTTGGATCCCAGGCTATGCACCTTTAGACTTTAGAAAACATCGTGAGGTTTAATATCTACTTGCACCTTAGAAAAAACAAATAATCACGAAACTCACGGAAATCTTAGGCTTAAAAGTGCAACTTTTTTGGAAAGTCGCTATAATATTATGTGTAATGCTAATTATTCCAGCTTTAAATTCTCTTCCTGAAACATGAAATTGTCTTATACAATTAGATCGACTATAAACATCTAATGAAACTGAACCTAACTCTTGTTGCTTCCAAAAACGAACACTTTGAAATTGCTAAAAAAATTTATTATAATACTTTTAATATTTCTACAAAAACGAGGTACATTTCCGTGGCATGCATCAATTATTCCCGCGTAAACAAAGGCGCCACTGGCTAAAATTAAATAAATAATACAATACATTGCTACAAATATAATAGCAGAGCAATGCTTGTGCGTGCGACTCCCATTCCTGATGTGGTTGGTTCGATCCCCGGTTGTGATCTCTCTAGAACGGTGAAGAAAAACATCGTATGGTCACCGGCAAATCCAAAAATCAAGGACATATTTATTTATTTACACTTCGTTACAGTTATATAAAAACAAATAACATAAAAAAGGGATGCAACGGGCGGTCTTATCGCTAACAAGCGATTTCTTCCAGGCAACTCTAGTAAGGGAAAAAAATAAATATGATGGGTAAAGTGCAAGAAGCGCGAAACCAAATCTTATAAAAACCAACCTTAATCTAAAATAGTACAATAAAGAATAAAAATAAATTAAAACCTAAACAGCTAATCTCACGGATTCATGAGTTGCGATGCAATACAAAAGAATAAGAAATTCATGAATTACAAAAGTCATAATTGAGCAGGAATACCTACTTGTCTAAAAATGGTCAAAGAAACGGAAATATATTACTTACGATATTATTTTTCCAACTCAATGCATAATAATCATAATCATACCACAGTATGACAGTCCCTTGCAATATAGGACGGTCAAGTTCACTGATCTTATGTGTGTATACTGTATGTAGTACAGAGTTTACGATAGTTTTGTCAGATTTTTGTGTAGGTTTAAAATAACGAAAGGAATGATATATACAAAATAGCTAATACGAATACTTTTTTACTTTTCATGATGCAATTCAGATCCAAGCGGTGCTCGGTATTTAAAAAACATTTTACTTGCCTTAATTATTCAATTTTACGTCTAAGAGTGAGATCTATAGTGCGCACTTGGACTTTGCTCAGACTTACCTTACGAAAAACTTTGCTTAGTGTACACTAAGGTTAAACTATGATTTCGTATTTATAGACATTTTAACGGTGAGATTAAGCTAAGCCCAAGCTAAGACAGAAAATGTCAAAATACAAATTGATGTTTCATTTCATGCAATACTTAGTTTATTATCCTTTAAAAAAGTTAACAATAACAAATATTTAAAAATCTAAAACGGTACACATATATCTTCAATTTATTGTTATTTATGTATTCATTTATTTTATTATTGCAATAACTAGAAATTCACGAGTAACCTTTAGAAAATGTATTAATTATTTAAAGATGACAATAATTTTATTACGTAGAACGGATCGCAATGTTTTGGTTAGGTTATAGTTTGAATTTCGTTGTCACTATAATATGCCAATTGCCAGGGCTGCCAGGTGACATACAAAATCACACCAGTTATTTTTAAGATTTCTCAAAAATGGGGTTTGAACAATTACATAAATAATATAAATAAACAACAATAAATACCATAATAATGTGTAATTATTTTATTTCATGCATTTCATAGGTATTTATCAAGATCATTTATAATTTCTTTGAATTCAAATTCTATTTTTCCCAAAGTCTATGGAACTCCGATACAAAATGGCAACACCGTTCATTAAAAACCGACAAAAATAAAAAGTCCAGTAAAAGATATGATGGTAAAGCAAATTTTGGGCCATTATTTTTGTTAGGCTTATAGTCAAAGTTTTTGGTAAGTCGTCGATTTCGTGGACTTGAGATTAAGCTAAGCCAACACTAGGGAGAGATTCGTAGTTTGCTCTATAAATACCGACTGTGTCTTAGCTCGATAGTTAAGTCAGAGCAAAGTCTAAGTGCGCACTATAGATCTCACCCTAAGAGTACACTAAGGTTCAATTACACAAAAATCAGTGACAGGAAAAGACACGCCCAAGTTGAATTGACGTTTCGACGATTATAATTTTTTACATTATCCTTAGGTAATATAGGCTATTTTAATTTGTAAAATAAAAAAAATGCCAACCATGGGTAGCTAGGGTAGTACAAAATAAACCCTCTCTACAGCTGCATTTAAGAGTAATTTAAAACAACTATTAATGTCCCAATCCTTGTATCCTTCTTCTCTATTAAAGCTACTAGTATGTTTGGCGTTCTCCGGACTCAGATGTTACACGAAACAAAGCGGACATGTAAAGGTGGGAACTGACCAAAGTTACGAGGTGTAATGTAACACGTTACACAGCGAGCATTTGTGCAGTCAGTACGTCAGTACGTCGTGTTACGGGGAAACACGACGTACTGACGCCGCTCGTTGCTCGCTTTGAGTGCTCCACCCGACGGTCGGTTTTTCAGCGAATCCTTTGACTGTTACGCGGTTCAGTCAGTACGCGTCACACGTCGCAAGTACTTTTGGTCCAATTAAATTCAACAGTTCTTCAAAATCGAGACATGCGTACAAAGGTTTTAAACTGTCCAGTAATCATTTGGTTTTTTAATATTGCAATCAATAACAAAACACCTCATACGTTCAAAACACAGTTTTTAAATAAGTTTGATGTCCAGTAAGATTTTTTCTTCTTCTTCTTCTTAATTTGGATGAAACAATAATTAAATAGAATGAAAGATATCAACACGTCCTTGCTGTTGGCCATCTCGTAAACACTGGCGGCGAAAGCGGATCACAGAGTTTTGACGAGCATGTTACGCCGATTTTAGAACACAGCGTAACATGCTCGATGCGTAACACGCTCGATGCGAATGCTACATTACACCTCGTAACTTTGGTCAGTTCCCACCTTTACGCTAAAAACTACCAGTCATGTCGGGAAGTATCTCGTATGTAGGAATTATGTTTCCTACTACTTACACAGCAGCACACTTACCTTTTAAAAAACATACCCACACATAACAATACATTCCCATAATGATTATTCATTGTTCTCAAAAATATTTTTTCTTTTATTGCCATACCAAACATAAAAAATAACCAATAAATCGAAGTCCATTGAATTACAAAGGGTCGGAAAAGGTTCTACTGAAGGTACGATTTATCTACCTAAGTGACAGTTTACGAAAGCATGAAAATATTTGTGGGTTCTAGTTAATATAGCTTATAGGTCATTGAACGGTTAAAATTCTATAGGTGACTTAACAACATTGATTCGTTTATAGAATTTGTATTGTATTTTTCATGTAGAATTTTTGTAAGTAGAAACATTTTATTTGATAAATGGAAGAGGAGACCGGCGTACCTTAGATAATATTTTTTTGTTCGACAGAGCATTTTTATTTTTCGCAGTTAAAAAAGGTTTTACTAATATCATATTATCAAGGAAAATTGATTTTGGTCATGTAATAAAAAAGTAATTGGTGGTGTGTGCAAAATCCTGCACCTAATTTTTGTAGCTGAACAAAACATTGCTTATCGCAAACTAAATTTAATAATCCCCGGCCGTGTCTATTTTGGTTTTTTATGTATAATTCATTATTTAGACATTCCTGATACAATTCAACTTCTTTATACAACAGGAATAAAACGTCTAAAGAGAACTAAATCGTTTGATGTAAAGTGATACCTCCGCACATGGAGATTCTTAATGCCAGAGGGTTCGCGAGTGCGTTGCCGGGTTTTTAAAAATTGGTACGCTCTTATCCTTCGTAACTCCTAAGTCGAATTGGTTCGGAAATACTTCAGTGGGCAGCTGGTTCCACATAGTAGCCGTGCGCGGCAGAAGCTGCCTAAGAAACGCTCAGTTGTGGAACCGCGGACGTCGATGTGATACAGATGGAATTTCGTATTCTGTCTGCGACGTCTGATGATGAAACTTATTATTATGAAACTATTAAACTATTCGTAACAATTTTAAGTTTTAAAAAATTAAAGAATTACATAATAACTAACATCCTAAAAACATCCCAACTCAATGAAAGCCTGCATTTTAATTTCTCCAGCATTTAAAAGACCAAAATATTTAATTAAAAATTCCGTAGCACTACAGAATTTAAAAAATTCACAAACTTTATCATTAGCTTGAACAAGTAGTGGAAAAAATTAAAAAAACGTAGAATGCTGCCTCTTTAATTATGTAACGCCGTGACTTGTAAACTTTGAAGTGAACTCTGAGTTGGCCGTAGTTTATTTAACTGTAAAATAGAATAGTTTTTCTAGCAAAAGTTGCTTATTTAATTGAACTTTAGAGCTAAAGTAGTGATTATGTATATTTTACGTTTATAAATATATACTTAATAACTAAACTTTACATCCATGCGTGTGCGTGAAATATTTCTTATGTTGTGTACATTACTGCAATTATTTCCCCAAAATAAGTTTTTGGTTCAGTTTCCTAACTTTGACTGTGTTATCACATAATGACGCAGGCGCGTGTTAAGGTGTTAAATAGCGTTTCTTTCTTACACACATTATAATATAATAACGTAAAAATTTAATAAAGCCTTTGTTGTCTCGAAACAAGAAGCAAACAAAGAAACACGACCAGTAAATGAATAGGTAGATAATTTTGAAATTCATTGAAGTAAATTAACACTAACCAAAAAGTAGGTTGCCCAGCAAGACAGCAGGTATATTATAGGTAAACAGGATTGTGATTCGAAATTTAAATTCAAATTTGGAAGAACAAATAATTTGTGAAACTAATTAGCCGTCATGAAAAAGAAGTCGAAAATTTATTCTCTGATCAAAAATAATCTACTAGGTAACCTAGTTCCAAATGGAATTTTATTCTATATGAGAAGTGTATAAGCTCTCTAAATTTTGTTTTTTCCCGCCTCAATCTCTGTAATGGCTGTGGAAATGAAATGTGGGTCCGGGGGCTATTCTGCACACGCGATAATCGAGTTTTTGATTAAAAAATAAATTGCACTCGTACTTGACTTTTTCCTGTTTTTTTATTTGAATATCACACGTAACTACTGTATACGTATACGTACGTATACACATATAATTTGGGTCTTACACATAATGAAATATGCTTTTAAATTATTATATCCTTTTAAAATCTCCTGAACTATTATAATGAGTATTCTCGTCGAAAATAGATTTCTTGCATCGGCTATCTATGGAGCGTCAATGTTGTGACGTTTTAATGGCGTAATTTAATGACAATATTGTTATGATGTGTATGCCATTGGCCTTTATACAAAGTTTATTGTTTAAATCAGTTCGACGTCCCGGTGGACAAAAATCTGTGTCCATTTACACACAGTTTATTTCAGATTATGTATACAATAATTAAATAAAAAATATATATTATTCATACACGTAGAATGTAGAACAAATACTTCCAAGTATATAAAATGAGCTTGTAGCATAAGCAAGAGTATGCCAGGAGAATATTAAAGACTCGGGTAATAAATTAGAGATTAGTTACCACTGTGCCTCGTAGAGCACGTAAAGCTGTCAGTCCTACGATTGATTTCCAGTCAGTCTATCGTTCAAGTATATTTATTAGAGTAAGGCTAGAATAGATTGTACAACGAAGCCAACTGAATATAGCATCTTATACCTCTAGTACAGTTGTTAAAAATAGACAACCATTTTAAAACATTTATAAAGTTCTAATTTAATAATATGTGAGCACCATATGTACATAATAATTTAGTTATCTGCTGCATTGTTTTTTATAACGCCATGCGCCTATTTTATTTTAGTATAGTTGTTTATTTTATTAAACTCAGGTATATGGTCTACAGTCTACACAATTATCAAATCAATGTATCCAAAAAGTTATTTTTAAAAGTTGTTGTTGTTGCATATTCTTCTCCATATACTTTTGGAAGGGGGAAATATAATTTTTTTTAAATATTTTGAACTTGTAATTTTGACTTTCAAAAGTGCCTTTTTAATAGGCTTAATTGAAATAAATAACTTGTATATAATCAAAACAGAAAAGGGATTTGCGATATAATTCTATGTATTTTTATATATTTCTAAGAATTTGTAGCTTACTATATTATTACAGTAAATTGTTTTTCTTGCTTGTATATCTAAAGTCACCAAGGCGTACTACTATTACAAATAGACAATTCTTTATTTAAAACATCAGCATTTTATAAAGTTGAAAATAAATTTATTTTCAAATACAGGACAATAATATCGATAGGTTCTATAATAGTCCCCTTCCAATTTTTTCCGTTTGACGGGATTAAAGCGTAGTTGCCAACCGTCGTTCCGATCGGAATAAACTCAGAGTAAAACGTTTGTTGGGATCCGATATTTTTTTACATTTCCACTTCGTTTGTTTAAGATTTTTCGTATTTAATTTGCAACGGGTTTAATTAAACCAACGCTATGAGGGTGCTTTGTAAATTCAAGGTAGCCACACAGACGTGTTTCGTTTGTTCCAATTTTAAATTTATTTAAAAAAAGAATACTCGTAATTAGATCTTTATTCCAAAGCGTAAATAGATTATGATTTTGACTTCAACTATATATTAGAAACTGCTTTGTGATAATGTTTATATTTGTTGGTTCCTCTTCGTGTTTATTTTAGGAACATGATTATAATGGTTTAACTGAAAATGATTTAGGGCTGCAAGTGGCCAAGGCTAACTGTTTCATAAATGAAAATAGTGACGGGCTTCGCGATACATATTTAAAAAAAATTGGGAATAAAAAAAAGTAAAAATTACATGTCGGATTGAAAACGTCCTCCTTATTTGACTTGATGTCCTATAACCCCTAGATGGGGCAGGGGGCGTTCACAGAGAGTCTCCATCGGGTTCTGTCTTGAGCCTCGTAAATACGAAGTTAAATCATTTGCTCCAAGTCTCTCCGGCTTTCTTTGCCACATCTGCAAATGTACGGCGTTTGCTTGGGAGAGCCACGCTTCCACGGGTTCTAATCAAGCGTCTGCTTGGGACTACTATTGGGATCCCTTCGAGGTATATGGCCTATCCATTTCCATTTGCGTCGCTTGATCTGCTGGCTGATCGGGGTTTCTCGGCAGCGCTCCCAAAGTTGCTCGTTACATATCGAGAACTATACTCATTAGTCGATTAAAATAGCATTATTGAAGGATGTAAGAATTTAATGTAGGATCCTAATGGTGATAGAAGTATTGATATCCATGCAATAGTATCGGAAAACTTTAGAAACAAAACTAAACATATATGACAGAGATTAAAGTTAAGTAATCACTCCTACTAAAGTTCTATATAAAACTTAAGACGAAAAAAGCAAACCAAAATAGACCCTAATCCATTAAAATAAGATATCTACTAAACGTATAAAAATTACGCATTAATATCTGTTAAGGAAAAATGGCCCGTATTACATACAAATAAAATTGCAAATCTATTGTAAAAATTAAAGTAAAGCAAAAGGCTCAACGTGATTTCAGTAAAGCCTTCTGAAGTCCGTTGAATTAGGGCCTAAGTAAATAGGATTACATACATTTGCTCGGCATAACTCCAGAGGGATAATCTTTTCCAAGTGATTTTGTATGTTCCTTTTTTAATACAGATGAATGATTTATTGGTTTTGATTATAACACACAAACATACAGCATTTTCAATTTCCTTAAAGTTCATAGTAATAATAATAATAATAATAATGAAAAATTAAAAAATAAAATAAAAATAAAAACAAATTTAAAAAGTTTGGTCCCTGTGCCAGTGTTAATTTAACGCTGGCATCATTTTCTCGCTATACTTATTCGTTGAGCGAGGAAAGCACCAGCTCTGGGGTCACCGGTACTATCTACCAGGCGCCAACTTAAATCTTTAATCAGCGCCTGTGCACTTGAACCCCACTGAGTCTCCAAAGGGAACAAAAACGAAGTTTAAGGAAAGTCTCTTATATTTGAGCCGTTTTACAGTACGCAAAGCCCTTGGCCTCGGATTTCTGTATCTGTTTCATGATACGAGCTATTTGATGTTAAATACACATAGGAAAAGTTTTGCCTGTCGTACACACGTAAAATAAATCCTCTGGCCGCGTCTGTTTGTCTGTATGAATGCAATTAACTCCAAATCTACCAAATAGATTCTTGTACTGTTTTCGTCAATATTTTATGAAGAAAGATGTGTGTTTTCATATAAATTGACTGAAATATATGTTTAAAAATGTCGCACAAAATCATGCTTTTATTTTATTTCCATATTTAATTAACTTACGTATGATATTATACTGCTGTAGGCATATGGTACTCACCTGTCTACCATACAGTGAATTGTATCTTATTTCGGCCATACAATGCGGCGATGAGAACTTGGAGAAACTGATCGTGGTTGAAGTGGAAGTGGAAGGCAAAAGATCACGTGGCTGTTCACCAACTAGATGGATGGATGAAAAGACTTATCGTCATCAAAACTGTGCACTGTCATAAGGGAGGCGCTGGACAGAAACCGGTGGAAACATATAGGCCGCTCCAGATGCTTCCTTGCTGACCACGCCGCTCAGACATGAGCTGCCAGTTAAAAAGAGAGAGATGATATCGCTCTTGCAAAGTTGACGAAGACGAAATCATGAACATCAGTAGGACAAATAAAAATCAACTTTTTAAGATTTTTTCTTACAATTTTCTTATCTTTTCACGAAATATCCTTTCATTGGAAAACATTTCGCTAAAGATGCATTGTTCCCGCCATAATATTTTGTTGAGTAAATCTTTTGTCCTTGGAATTCAATGGACCGCAAGTTAAAATCATAATAAAGGGATAGGTCGCCGCACTATGTTTCCTAGATGCGACTAAATTATGAGACTAAAAACCTGAATAAAGGAGCTGCCTATTATTTCTGTATATGCGAACATGGGTCTATAAACCAACTACAAAAATACATCTTCTGTTCTTTCGTAATTATTACTACTTTCTATTTTCTAAATTAATTTCTGTTGAATCGACTTCTTGATCCACGTTTTGCAGGGCTGCTTATTATTTGAAAACACACTTTGTCATCTCATACATTGTGAAGATAAGCCTAAATAATAATGTTGTACTACATTCAACAGTGCACGAGATTTGGCAGGGATCGAAGTACCAGTACACATGGCCGGATCGTGAGACTTGGGCTATTACGGGGAAGTCCCCCGTAATAGCAATAGTAGGCACGAAAAAAACACACGCAAAAAAATACACCGACCGAAAAGAATCGACGGGGAATTCCCCGTTCCGTTCGATAGACGCACATCGCACGTGAGTTGATTGATCTCAGGGATTCCATCATTATGATTGGATTTTTTTTTAATTTCAGATATATTTTTAAAACAAATATCACCTATTGTTTTCAGTGGGGACTGGGGCCCTGGGCTGCAGCCCAAAAGTCAAAATTCATATAGGTAACACAATGTACACTTAAACGTCAAAAAAAATATACATTAAATGTTTCTAATTTTACATTTACTGCCAGTTCTCAAATCAAAGGCGTTGAACGGAAGTGAAGTACTGGCAATAAAATCTCCGCCACTCTTTTTAATCGCCCTTAAGTAGATCCGCCCCTGCCAGTACTGTATATGAATCATTTCTGGAGCTATCTATATTTTTTTAATCTATAGCAGAGCAAAATTAAAATATTAAATTCCTTCCAGAACATTTATTGAGCAAACTCAGACTGACATCGAGTGCGTTCGGTGCGGAATCTCCAATCAGACAATAGTAACGCGAAGCAAGCTGAGTATTTGTTTAATAAATTGAAATGTTTTCATCGTTTTCCTATTAATTGCTTTATTTTACCCAACAGCAGGTGATTACCATAGACATTCAGCATCGAAAATGATTGCTTCATGAATTAGAATGGTATTAGAGATATTCGGATAATAATAATAAAGCCCGTTTTATTTCCAATCATAACAAAAACAAATTATGATAGACAGCTTAGATTATTTTTAATTTTTTTTTCTTTTGCTTTTTATCCTATATCCTAGCTTCCTTCAGTACCGTCGATCGGAACGCCTTCACGGGTAAAGGCCTACTTTAACTCTTTCCAACTGACTCTGAGATATTCGGATCGGTCCTGATAATTATTTTCTTTGGAGGTATATTTTTAGTTTATAGTACATCAAACCAATGTTTGTGCATCCTTTTAGTGTGGGGTAATGCCGTTATTCCCACCCCACAGCGTGATGTGGGAGATATTACCCTCCGCACATGCCGATTTGTAACTGTACTTTAACCACTAAAAGCCCACGGTGTCGTCTCCTCGCTACAGGATGGAGCTGGGTAACAGCGTGGCCCCACCACCGCCCCCCATCTAGCTACTCGTCGTCGTCGTCGTAGTCGTGCGCGACTTTTACGCTTTTTTGCTGACACTACTAACTGCCTGTTTGTTGGCCCTAGAACACCTGTAACCGAATAGCAGGTGGCGACAAGTGCGCCCTAGAACTCAAATGTTAGAACCTATAACTGAAATGTATATCTCATGGACGGAAACGGAATATAATAGACACAAAAAAGCACCTCAAGTAGGTTCACTCTCAGCTTTTTTCTTTCGGTATTTGGGAGTCGATGATATAAGTGAATAAGCATTGAGCAGTGTTGGCCTGTGGCTTAAGCTGGCGACTCTCATCCTTGAGGTCGTAGCTGAGGCTGTGCACCAATAGACGTTCTTTCTATGTGCGCATTCGCTCGAAGGGTGAAGAAAAACATCGTAAGGAAAACAGAAGTATTTTAACATCACATCAGACATGGGAGACCAATTAATGTATGGGAATCCTTATACGTTTATGTTTGTTTTATACTATTGATCATAATATATTCTATTACTAACTATTTTATATAATAATAATTAATAAAAGGTTTTTGCTGGAGATAAAACTAATTAACAATACTTTTCATGCTTTTAAAGTAATTTATAATTACGTTTACAAATATAAAGTTTGGGAATCTACAAACCTATTAATGTTCTTTATTAACCATGTAAGATCTAAAGCAATGTGGTATTAGCTAGTAGGTGATCAGCCATCTTGATAAATATAAATCCGTTTGGCGAAAGATATTTGGATACTATTGTCAGTGATCAGCTTTCTATGCAATTAATTGCGCATATAAAGAAACTAATAGAATGAGATTAATATAATAATATAATATATATTCTCAACATTTCCTTTACCTTTGGCAATTCAATCTATATTAAAATATTAATATAACGCGAACAGTTTCCACCAAAAATATTTACCTTTTAGCAATATTGGTTTATATAGCTTGCCAAAAGCTATTTATTTTTCCAAATATAAATTTATTACTAACTAGTATACAGCATTTACTATATTTTTAACCTACATAGTAAAATAAATTATGCTTTAGATCAGTGTTACCCAACCTATTTGGCCCTAATTGCTTTCTAAGATTCTTATGCCCATTTGTTCACTTAAGAAGTTCAATTAGGAAGAAATAACTAGGAAATTTTTAAACCATATATAATGAAAAACCGAAATTCAAATTCCAAATCATTTTAATGAACTTTCGAATAGCACGCTTAACAATCCAATTGCCCCCTTGTGGGGCGTGTGCCCCTGTCTACTGTATACTACATGTTATTATGTTATTTACTAATAAAACTGAGATATCGTCCTCGAAAAGATATTGAAAGCTTCCTTATGGACTCCCTATCCTAAGCGGGACAGTATATTAAACTATAACATTTATTTATTACAGAATACATACAGTATCCTTACAGACTATGCCAATACGATAATAATAATAATCATAGATAATATAACCCTCAATCAGTCTTATTACTATTTTATTCTTTACTAATATAAATTGTAAAGTTATGAATTTATGTTACGATTATACTCAACACTGACCAGTGCTGCCCTAGTGGCTTCAGCGTGCAACTCTCATACCTGAGGTCGTAGGTTCGATCCCCGACTGTGCACCAATGGACTTTCTTTATATGTGCGCATTTAACATTTGCTCGAACGGTGAAGGAAAACATCGTGAGGAAACCGACATGTCTTAGACCCAAAAAGTTGGAGGTGTTGATCACCTACTTGCCTATTAAATTTTAAAAATGATCATCTTACAGATTCAGAAATCTGAGGCCAAGACCTAAAGAGGTTGTAGCGCCACTCATTTATTTTATTTATTTATACTCAATACTGGATCTAAAATTTTCGAAATTTTTCATAAGAATACTTTATTATCCCGTAGTAAATAGACGATTTTATTAGCAAAATGTTAAAAGTTCCAACGAAACGGGCTATTAATTAAATATAGAACAAAGAACTACTCGAGTTTACTTGTATTAAGAACAGTTTTGGCCTAGTTAGTGACTATCGACTATCATTCCTGATGTCGTTGGTTCAAACCCCGACTTTTGGACTTTCCCATGGCCATTTAAAACCCGATCGTAAGGTAAAGGAAAACATCGTGAGTAAACCGGTATGCCTTAGACACAAATAATCGACGGCGTGTGTCACAGAAGGCTGATCACCCACTTGCCAACAAATCATCACGAAACAGACACTTCGACGTGCCCTGTTCCACAACTGAGCGTTTCTTAAGGCAGTTTTTGCCGCGCACCACCACTTTGTGAAATCAACTGCCCACTGAAGTATTTCCGAACCAATTCGACTTAGGGTCCTTCAAGAAAAGAGGCATTGAGAGTGTCCATGGGTGGCGGGCGGTATCACCTTAGGGTCATTCAAGAAAAGAGGCATTGAGAGTGTCCATGGGTCCTGCCCGTCTGCCTCCTGTTCTATAAAAAAAATACAGAAATCTAAAGCCAAAACCAGGGGTTTTAGTGCCACTGTTTCTTTTGAATTACTATATACTAAACTGTATAAAGTTTCCTTACATTTTTAAAATGTGAGTAAAAAGCAACTTTATAGTCAATAAAAGTATGATAAAAATAATTTACCTAATCCCGTGTCTTGTTGTGACGAGTTCCCTTTTTCTCAAAGATTGTACCAACAACTTGGATGTCCCATTTCTCGCTTCAACAATCTAGCGCGTTTATTTTGTGCTTGTGGTACACCTGGGTCACACATATACCAACAGTTTACAACATTTTTTTAATATTACTCAAATATATTATGTATTGTATTTCTATCACTAATTAAATGAAACCATTTACTAATAAAAAGATTATGATTCTTTGGGTAAAAAGAGAATCAATCCAACCAGAAATATGAATGATCGAGCTTTTTTAACTATTACAATCGATTATAAATTAGCAATAAATCAAATAATAGTAGTTCCTTAGTGATTATTATTACTAACTGTACACATTTGTACACTTTCAACTTTTGAAACTTACAATCAGTATTTATTGATAAGTAGGTATACCTACATTCGTGAACGCCTGGAAGAAAAACGAGATAGTGGTAAATAAAAAGAAATTGAAAAACTTGTATTTATCTGAAGACTACCCGAAAGAAATATTGGACATGAGAAGGAAACTACAACCAAAATTGGAAGAGGAAAGGAAGAAGGGCAATTATGCATACATAAACTACGACAAGCTAATTATTAAACAGGGCAAACCAGGTAACGAAAAACGCAAAAGGGAAACATCAACCTCGCCTAACGCAATAGAGCACCCTCACAAACAACAACTGTCAACAAAAGCAGCTCGGTTAAATGCATTCGACATAATGAGGAATAGAAGTAATTCCTTACCTTCTGCCAATGTGCCAACCGTTCAGAATCTATAGGATATTGCCATCAGCCACCGGAACAAAACATTAAACAGACGAGAACTAATAGATAAAAGAAACAAAACATTCCCCAATCCGACTTGTCATCGTGGGGAATCAGACTACAACCCTCCACCAAATAGAGAAATAGATCATGGTATGAAACGAACACTCAAAATCTGCAATTATAATGTAAAATCGCTAGGATCAATAGAACGATTCCTTGAATTGACTAATGCTCTAAAAAATATTAACTGGGACATTATAGGCCTTGCAGAAGTCCGAAAAATGGGATGTAAGATAGAAGAGCACAGCGACCTTATATTTTGCTATATTGGCGAAACTAAAGGACTATATGGAGTGGGATTCCTTATCAAGAAAATGTATAAAAATAACATCATCAACTTTATAGGAATCTCTGAAAGAGTAGCACTTCTACAAATGAAGTTTGATTGCTTCTCTTTTTCAATAATCCAAGCATATGCACCGACAGAGAGATCAACAGAAGAAGAAATTGAAAATTTTTACAAAGACATTGAATTTGCTCACACAAAGACAGAAGGGAAGGTCATTGTCATGGGAGATTTCAACGCGAAAATAGGATGTCCAAAAACAAACTACTATCCAGTAATGGGAAAATATGGTTACGGAGTGCGGAATGATAGAGGGGAACGGCTCTTAATTTATGCTCATCAATACAAACTATCCATAATGAACTCATTTTTCAAAAAGAAAGCAAGCTCTAGATGGACATGGTTATCACCCGACCACAAAACTAAAAATGAAATAGATTTTATTATGATAACCCACAACAAACTTATAACTAATATTGAGGTACTTAACAAAGTTGAATTCTCTTCCGATCATAGATTAGTGAGAGCAACATTACTTTTGAGTAGTCCAGTAAAGAGCAGAAAAACCTATACAACACCAGCTAATATCCCCAAGACAGAAACAGAAATAAAGTGCTACATCGGAAATCTACAAAAACATACAGAAAATATAAAAACAGACAGCATTGATATTCAAACATACTACAATATCCTGGAAAAAGGCATAACAGAGAGCTTAAAATACAAAACCAATATGTATCCCCACCAACACAATATCTTCTCAAAAGACACAATGGAACTTTTAAAAAGGCGCACGGAACTACTACACACAAAGAACAAAACTAAAGATATGAAAACAGAACTAAGCAGAATATACAAAGAGACTAATAGATCAATCCGTAAGGACTACAACAACCACAGATACGAGATTATTACAAGGAACATTAAACATTTTAGAAGTGCCAAAAAAGCATACAAAGAATTAACTACACACAAGTCCTGGATTCGAAAACTTGAAAATAACTCACTAAAAACAAAATCCAGACAAGATGTAATAAATCACGCTACTAACTTCTACAAAAACTTATATAGTAAACAAAATAACCCCGAAATCATATCGCAAACAACCCATACGAACACGACAGATCACATCAGACAAATTGAATACTCCGAAGTTTATGATCATATGAAAAAGCTGAAAGCCGAGAAGAGTCCCGGACCAGACGGAATATGCAATGAGGCACTTAAAATAGGAGCACCCATTTTAACATATCATTTTACGCGATTGTTCAATAAGATACTAGATGAAGAAAAGGTACCAAAACAGTGGTGTACATCGGATATAATCCTTCTCTTCAAGAAAGGAAATCCCTTAGATATAGGGAATTACAGGCCCATAAGTCTGCTGGCAAGTATTTATAAACTATTTTCATCCATAATCTTAAAGAGAATATCTGACGATATTGATAAGCAGCAACCAAAAGAACAGGCAGGATTCAGATCAAGCTTCAGCACAATGGACCACATACAGACATTAGAGCAAGTCATAGAAAAATACAGAGAATACAATAGACCTCTGTATGTGGCGTTCATTGACTATAGCAAAGCTTTTGATAGCATTAGTCACTGTGCAATCTGGAACGCTTTACAATATTCAAATATCAACCAGAAATACATCAATGTTTTGAAATATATCTATACAAAAAGCACGAGCAGAGGTAAATTAGAAACTAGAGGCGACGAAATAAACATAGAACGCGGAGTTAGACAAGGTGATCCTCTTTCCCCGAAGCTGTTTATAGCAGTCCTTGAAACTATCTTCCAAAAACTAGACTGGAAGAACAGCGGAGTGTACATAAACGGACAATACTTAAACAATCTGAGGTTCGCAGATGATATTGCTGTTATTGCTGAGACTGCAAAAGACTTAGACGAAATGATGAGATCACTGGACTGCGAAAGTTCCAAAATCGGCCTTGAAATGAATGTAAATAAAACGAAGATACTAACGAACAATCGGGAGCGCCAGATAGTGATAAAAGGTAATAATATAGAATACGTCAGGCAATACATATACTTGGGCAAACAAATTTCCTTCAAAACTTCAAATAACGAAGAAGAAGTGACAAGGAGAATCAACACAACTTGGAAGAAATTCTGGGCACTAAAAGAAATCTTAAAAGGCAATTACAGCTCACACATGAAAAGGACAATATTTGATACATGCCTGTTACCTTGCTTGCTGTATGGCTGCCAAACTTGGACCTTTACAAATAAAATAAAACAAAAAATTAAAAGTAACCAAACAGCAATGGAAAGGAGTATGCTGAAAATTAGGAAAATACACAAAATTAGGAGCGAAGAAATTCGTCAAAAAACCAAATTAACTGATGCTCTCAGGCACGCACTCTTACTCAAATGGAGATGGGCTGGACACATCTCACGATACCGAGACAGAAGATGGACCATTGAAACCACACGATGGAAAGGACCCATGGGGAAGAGAAATGTTGGTCGACAATTAAGACGGTGGGCTGATGATATAACACACGTCGCAGGAAACGACTGGATACAAATAGGCAGAGACAGGGAGTCATGGAAAAGGATGGAGGAGGCCTTTACCCAACAGGGATCCAAACCTTGTACATAAATAATAATACTAACGGTAATTATAAGTAACCATTTTAAATTTAAGCAATTAAGTAGTACTAACAACATTGTAAAACATAAGCAAGTTTTGGAATAAATGGCTTTATTATTATTATTGATAAGTAGGTATACCTACAGCTACACATCCATATTATAAAAGAAAATACTTAGACAATATACAAAGCCAACACAGATTACATTGTTACACAGAATATACGAAACAGAACGAGTCAATTATGTACCGACAAACTTGATATTTTAAAGAAATTTAATGTGATATTAAAGTATTAAGTAATCATTAGAAGTGTCAACGACTGCATTCCTACGACTGCCGTTCGATTATACTGGCCTACAACCATTTTGGTGCCGGGGATTTTAGACCTGATTATAAGCATGTCTTACATGGTGAAATCAAAAATGTAATTAGTTTTTTTCTATCAGCTCTAGTTTTCGAGATACATAAAAAAACATTTTTTACAATAAATATATATTTTTATGGCATTAAACATCAAGAAATTGTCTTTTGAGCGATTTTCTCGAATTAAATTGACTTGGGCAATCTCGCATGATTCCCCTACAGTAGTCGGCCATCATATGAGTGTCCCATCTTCCTTGGTATCTGTTCTCCATTGTTTTTATGTCTCGGTAATCTCGTTCTCCTTGTTCTTCGCTTAGGTCTCCTAAATTGTGTTGGAATTGATCTAGATTACTGTTGAGATAGTGAAAACTTCATACTCATATTACAGCTTAAATCGTTGAATCGAACCAGCATATCTTCTACTAATTTTACATAGTTGTCACAGCCTTATGATTTCCGAGAAAATTCTATACAACTGCTACAAAAGATTTCCACGCAAGCCGTACTACATCATTCATAGAAGTCTCAAATTTTGTGGTATCTTTTATTAATTGACGTATTTTCATAAAGAAACCTGCTTTTAGTTTTTCAGTACTTAAACCAGGAAATTTTTGTGAAGAATGATTTTTTCTCTTGAAACCAAGGGTTAATTTATAACATTTCTTTACACATTTTAGGAGAACTGCTTTCATACTTCGTTTATTTATTTATTGTAGTAGTTTTCATTGGACTGATAAAACGGCAAACTCATGAATGTCAGCAAACCACTGACAATACAGCAATATACAACTATTTCTTTAGATGAAAAGAACTGCAATAAGTTTTGTTCTCTCGTACGATATGTACACACTCGAATGTCTGAAGAAAGGCATTTTTTTTCTTTTAATCTTGAAGCTAGTAACTCAGCACGTTTCATCAAAAGCCCTAATTCTTTGATGAGGTCATTCAGCTCATTCTCTTAAAATGGGTTAGGATTTGATGATTTCCCGCAGTATTCAAATTCGTCATCTATTTGGGAAGAATAAGGTATTTCAGATTGATCCTCCTGAGATTGCTGCACTACCTGGTGAAAAGCTGGTACTGGAACATTTTCTGGATGAAGAATAGGTCTTTGTGCTGAGGGAAATTTAGGGTATTTCCATGGGTATCTTTAGGGTATCTTTATATAGATATAGATTTTTTTTGTTGTTGCCCACTATATTTGTCATACAAAAGTAACAGTCGCCATAATGTTTTTTTTGTTCTCGCCATGTCATAGGCATTCCAAACTTTAAAGACTTACGTGAGCCTTTCTCCCACTGTCGTAGACGCTCAACGCATATTGTGCACACATCATGTGGCACCCACACTTTATATTGGTGCTGAATTTCAAAATCAAAATAATCAAAATAAGCAAAATACAAACGATTCACAGTGTTTGTCATCGTTACACGCTGATCTTTCAGTATGTATTGATCACAAACATAGCAAAAAGTATCAGAATCGTTAACACAACATCTGGACGTACTAGTCATATTGAATTAGTAATAGAAACTTTATCGATATGAATGTAATAATCACTATTTACGACCAAGGCGGGAAAAAAAATAAAAGAAGGGTAGTGGGTAAACTAGAGCCGATGAGTTAAAATGACGTATGCCAATATATTGTACATTACCTATTTTATCGACAATATATACAAAAGGAGCTGCACCAAAAAAAAAATTTTTTTTTGTAGGCCTGTTGATATATATATTATGTTAAGGTTTAAGTTATTGTTCTTATTATTATGAGTTGGATATTGATAGATGGATGAGCTAGATAAATTATATCTAGTACACATAAGGACATCTAGTCAATGATTATAAGGCGAAGGAAAAAGATACACCTATTTAAGACGAATTAAAAGGCCGGCAACGCACTTGCGAGCTTTCTGGCTATGTGAGTGTCCATGGACGCTGCGAGTTTTCAAATCTTCCTCTGAAAACTCGCAGCGCCAAGAGATCAAGCCGCTCGGTAAGTGACAATTCAGTCGACAAGTCGGTCGTCGACAATTCCCTCTTCGTTAAATACGGTCAAGTGAAAGGAGCTGGTACTAGGGAGCTCCCCCCAAAGGGTGAGAACATTACTCTATGTGGGGTTGTATTGCGCTTTATAGTGTTGCAAACGGTGGGCTGGAATGAAGTGTAGTCTTGCCTTGCTAAGCACACTAAGCTTCTTAGAGACTAATTTAGTATTTCCTTCCAAATGACCTCGAAACTGAACATTATTCGATACATCAAGGCCCTGTATTCCGATGCTGGCTGATGCTTTGAGAATCCTGAAATAATTAATGAAAAGATAACTAATCTTTTAATCATCACAGTTTTACGTCTCCAGTGTGCCCTAACCCTAATCTATTTTCATAAACTCCGAGCCGAGCTAACTCCCTATTTCATTAAGAACTTTACAAATTATATCGCAAGCTTCTTTACTGACGTGTAGCTTCACCTTACTGAGATGATTAATCATCTAGAAGATAACTATTTTAGTTTGCGCTTAGCTGTGACAATCTAGCAACAATCACAATTATGATGTCACACACCGAATCGCTCTAAGTATTTACAATCGCTGAGGGTACGAGTATACAAATACCACGACATCAGGAATTTGGCGTGGACTGACTCACCTTTAAGGGTGAGGAAGAACACAACTTCCTTCCTCCACAGTCCACAAGATTGTGTATTCCAGCGGCACTACTCTGTAATAATTGCGATATCGATTGGTACATTTTTGTATAAAATTTCAAAAAGAATCAATCAGTCAAAGTCAACAATCATTTATTCATTAGGTAACACAATGTACACTTATGAACGTCAAAAAAGAAATATACATTAATTTAATTTAATTAATTACCCCTAAATTTTATTTTTTACACAATTTTTTTGTTTTTATTTTTTATGATACAGCATACAAAAATGCATCTGCATGCATCCCTCTACAACCAACCCCTAATTTTTATTTGTTAATTCTTTTAATTATACTTATGACTTGAACTGAGGTTTATATAGAGAAAAATACACTATATTATCTGTACTCTATCTAACTTTAGTTCAATAATAATTAAATTTTGAGTATTATTTCATTCCAGACAGTTATATAGATTCATCAAGACCAAAGTGAACTGTAAACTAAACTAAAATTAACTATTGCTCGTGAAACTAACGTTGATTTTACAGTTTGACCTACATTTTGTGTATTCTAACTTGGTTACATTTAGGTAAACCTTTGAGCTAATTTTAGTCTAAGATTTTAAATGTACTATTTATATTTTGACACTGGTGTAGTGTAGTGTGAATATACCATGCCTCCTGCTGATAGCGGACGAGTCTTTGTTTTTTTTTAATGTATGTTATTATTATTAATTACTTAAAATGTCATGTGGAACATGGTGTAATGGTTGCAGCTCCTTACAAACGTTGTGTAAAAAAATGGCGATTAAAAAGAGTGGCGGAGAGTTTATTGCCAGTTCTTCTCTTCCGTTCTACGCCCTTGATTTGAGAACTGGCAGTAAATGTAAAATTAGAAGCATTAATATATATTTATTTACTGACGAGTCATAAGTGTACATTATGTTACCTATATGATTAAATGATTTTTTACTTTTTTTTACTTTTACTATATGTGGAAGTGCGGTATCTCGTACACACGAACATAGTGTCATAAGATTATAGAACACTACGACTGTTAATGAACATTACCTTAGTTTAAGCTATTCATTAGTATTGTAGAAATTTAAGTCAACATATAATTACTTACTAGCTATAATTATTGTATAGGCTAGATTGTATTTCATGTAAAGTTGCACTCTGTTTTGTGAATTTTATTGTAGGAAACAAAATTAAATAAACTAAACGAATTTATCTGTAAAAGAGTATGCTAGAGTCATTTATAAAGCTTTACTCAATGAAACTCAAACATTTCTTCTCAATTTCTAATTTTAATAAGTATTGGTGAAGAAATTCACTGGATACCTAAATTAATATTTAAATATATTAATTAGGATTAAGTCAATAAAAAATATCAACAAATCGGCAATCAAATTACGGTAATAATACAATTTGAAAACTTTATTTTTAAATTGAAATATTAATTCTATGTTGTTTAAATTTAAGTTACAGGAGGCAAACGGGCAGGAGGCTCACCTGATGTTAAGTGATACCGCCGCCCATGGACACTCGCACTGCCAGAAGGCTCGCAAGCGCGCTGCCGGTCTTTTAAGAATTGGTACGCTCATACATTTAATTTTAAATCTTGATTCTGATCTCGATTTACAAACAAATGCAACAATCGAAAGAGATCGAATTCTACGCGATTTTAATGGATTAAACAGAACTTATCCGGAGATGGATATATTCGGTAGTGGGCTGATCGGTTTTAAATAAAGCATTGTTAAGTGCCTATCTCGAACCTAATCCCCTGTTTCGCCGGTAATTTTGTTTTTGTGATTAATAAAAAATTCTGGTGTTTTTAGGAACATAAATGTTTACCTAAATTGTCATACATTTTAGATAAAAGAGTTTGTAACTTATACCGTAAGTTTAGTACTAAGTATACGAATGATGTGGTTTAATAAAATGCATTAATAAATAAATAAACATTAAGATTCGCTGTTAAAGGTATGTAGATAAAAAATAAACTGTAATATAAAATTTATATTTTTTATTTGTCACTGAAACTAGGCTAGATAGGCTAAGACATGTTATTAATAATCTAATTTTAAAATACTTATAAGAAAAGTTTACAAATAAATACATTTTGGCGTTGTATGTAAAATGTCGCCACTGTACGTATATAATAACGCCACGTCGAAAACTATACAATAAAATGAAAGGATATGGCCGAAACATAACACAAAATCTATAATACTAATACTTAGCTAAAGTTTTTAACTATTTAAAATGATTTCATAAAGTTAAACTTAAACGCCGGTTCCCAGCTGCTCTTTGGTATGAAGGGAGAAAAGGATCGCGTTGCACCTGCGCCGAAATCGAGTGAAGAGCTAGGCGTCTTGAAGAGATTTAGTTTTCCCATCGCAGATACATCAGTCTTTTGAAGGAAATCAGTGCGTTCTGCGCCTAGTGAAGCTCCAAGTGTGTTCCTGAAACATTATTTACGATTATAAGAGCATAAATCTAATAAACTTTATAAATAAATATTACAAAAGAACACATTATAAACCATCGCAACTAATTTAATTTTAATAATTTTCATCACAGGTTAAGCTATGACTAACGTAAATTACCAAACGAATTGTATCAAAATGTTAAAATGTTACTCACTTATACATGTAATCCGCGCCTGCGCCGTAGGTGTTGAAGTTTGGTACATTCGGTATACTTGGCATGTTCTCTGTAACAAAACGCATTCGCGTTCAAATTGTGGTCAGGTGTATTGAGAACATTCAAGTTGGCTGCAGCTGTCAATTGCTTCCCGAAGTCTGGGATCTGTCTGCCAGACAGGCTGAGACCGTGGCCATTTCTAAAAAAGTTCAATTTGAAGCTATATAAAGAGTATAGTAATCGTCCAATTCGTAATACCTGAGTGATCTAGAGTAATCTTATGTCTCTTTCTGGCAAATCATGTTTAGGTTATGAAAGACTGGGACAAGTGTTTTACTACAGAGTTTAAAAAATAATTTATTTTTATTTATTTATTTATTTATTTATTTATTTAGTTATAAAGCCCACAACATCACACACAGTCATAAGTCCACCAACTATTTCACAAAATCCCACATCTAAAATGTGTGACAGTTAATGCAAGCATAAGTTTCTCAGTAATAAAATCAAATAGAAATTTAAAAAAAAAACACAACTAAAACACACACGACAATGCAAGCACACATTAAAATAAAATAATTTTTTTTTTAACATAAACATAAAATAAAATAAAATAAAATTTTCAACAACTATGTGCAGAAAAAAAAGAAAAATCATCAGAAAAACAGCGAAATTAGGTTCTAGAAAGGCACCCCACAATGCTTTCTCTAAAACCGATCAGCCCACTACCGAATATATCCAGCTCTGGATACGCTGTGTTCAATTTGTTGAAATCGCGAAGAATTCGAACGAGAGGTGCCTGAACTCCTAGGTTGGTTTTGGCAGATGGAATTTGGAATATATTGTTAATTTTAAACCTAGGGAATGAGTAAGGGACGACAAATTTGATTTCCTGTAAAAGGTCACTGTTCTGTAAATGGTTGTTGAGCAATTTATACAAGAATGTAACACCGGCTAGAGCTCTCCGATTGTTAAGAGATAACATATTAAATTTTTTAAGTCGCTGATGGTACGGTTGTCTATGTGAAAATCCTCTGCTTATGAAAGCTAGGTGTCGCGTAAAAGATCTTTGTATGCTTTCAACGCGTTGCGAATGTATCGCATATAGTGGATTCCATATAATACTACCAAACTCAACATGACTGCGCACCAGAGCGTTGTACAAAATTGTTTTAGTCGTACAACCAAAACAATCCGCATTCCGTTTAAGAAATCCAAGCATTCGTGCGGATGTGGTGACTACTTTATTGACCTGCGATGTAAACGTTAATTTTTTGTCAATAATAACACCCAAGTCACGAATCTCCTGAACCTCCTTCAATGGCGCGCCGTCAAGCTTATACACAGTAACAAGTGTTTTTTTTTTTTTTTTGTGTATTTAATATGAAAACACTTATTTATATTGAGGATCATACCATTTAAAAAGCACCAATGTTGTATACCATTAAGATCACTTTGAACTAGAGCAGCATCACAGACAGTGTTAATAACTTAATAAATTTTTAAATCATCAGCGAAGAGAGACGCTTTACAGTGCTTTATATGATTCTTAACGTCGTTTACAAATAGTAAGAATAGCAACGGTCCCAAATGAGATCCTTGCGGTACACCAGATCGCGCAATATAGGGAGTAGACTCAGCGCCTCCAACAACTACTGACTGAGGCCTGTTACGAAGATAGGACCTAAACCAGTTTAGCAAATTCTCTCCCATTCCATAACCACGAAGCTTCTGAATCAGTAACGCGTGACTGACTTTGTCAAAGGCATTGCTAAAGTCAGTATATATGGCATCAATCTGGCGCCCACGATCTAATTCCTGACATGTTTCAGTAACAAAAAACATGAGGTTTGTTTGAATTGAACGGCCTTTTCTGAAACCATGTTGCTCATCAATGATACAGCCGTCTAAACATTTGGAGATTACGGGATACAGGACAGACTCAAAGAGCTTGGAAAAACAAGATAAAATACAAACAGGACGGTAATTTTTTACGTCGGTGATATCTCCCTTTTATACACAGGTACAACACGAGACCTTTTCCATATTTCAGGAAAAACACCATCTTTAAGAGATCTATTATAAATAATAGTTAGGGGCAAAGATAACACAAATCTACATCGTTTTACAAAGATAGGAGGAATCGAGTCTGGCCCAGCTCCTTTGTTAATATCAAGACCTTTTATTTTCTTAGATATTTCATCCTCTCTAAAGCTAAGGGACATTAGGCCGTCAACATTGCCAATGTCGTCTGGAGTGGAACTGCCAACAAGTGATTCATCACAAGTATATACAGATGAAAATTGATATGAAAAAAGATTAGCAATATCAGGTGAAGACTGGGCTGTAACATTGTCCATTTTCATGCAAGAGGGAAGCGATGAGTGACCACCTTTCCTATTTTTAATAAAACTCCAAAAACATTTAGGATTATTAGGAATACTTGCCTCAATATTTCGCTTATATTTAGTGTAGCAATCATCATAAAGTTTGTGACAACGTTTTCTAATAATGTGATACTCTATTTCGTCTCGAGGATTCTTGTATATTCGATACCTCTTACGTGTTTTTTCTTTTTCAGCAAGTAATTTTATTAAGGAAGAACTGAACCACACCGGATACTTAGATTTCGTGATGGTCGTATTAGGTACAAATTTGCTTATAGTGGTGTTAAGAATTTTGTAGAACTTAGATACCATATCATTAACATTATAATGAGCGCGTAGGCTATCATTCCAATCAATGGTTTTCAGATCCCCTATTATAGACACATAGTCAGCTTTATAAAAATTTAGTTTAGTGTTACCTCTCGTTCGCAAAAAGGATATTTTAGAATATTCAAAACTTAACAATAAACTAGGATGATTCGCGTATATTTTACTTAACGAGTCGGAGGGGCTGATACATTAATACTAGACATATTACTTAATACTAAATCTAAGAAACGAATTTATGAATTAAAACCGTCAAAAGATAAACTCTACAAGAAACAATTTAAATTATTAATAACCCTTACATTATGTCTTCGTACCTGTGGTTTTGCCTGGAATAGATTGCGCTAAGGCCGCCCGTTGCACTAAGCATTTATTAGCGAGTACTATCTATAGATAAATTTATAACACTTACATATTATCCAAAGCCACACCAGCTCCATAAGAGGTCAGCTTGTGGCTAGGGTCCATCGTAGCCATACCAGTTGCACTGAGTCAAAGTCAAAGTCAAATCGTTTATTTCAATTAGACCATCTAAAATGGCACTTTTGAACGTCAAAAAAAAAAAAATATAAAGATGATTCTAGTTGCCCCTTCCAAAAGGTAGTTTCGTGTGGAGACGAATGGGCAAGAAACTCCACACTTACTCTTTTAAAATAGGTTTACAATATTTTGTTACATTTGTTAAATAATTATATGTGAAGACTCTTAGAATAAACTACTATACTAAAAAAGTTAGTATACATGTTCCTCACATATTTACAAATATCGAAACCTTAGAATATTAACATTAAAGAGTAATAAAAATATTAAAAAAACACAACAAAACAGTGTGTGAGATACAAAAAAATAATTACATTTGTAGCATTATATAAATTTAAAAAAAAAATAATAATAACAAAAATATGTTAAAGCAAAAAATCAGCAACCAATTTGATTTTGTCCAGGCTATAGAGCCAATCATAGGATTGTCCTATGGAGCAGGACCAGCATGTTTCCAAGCATTCTTATCTTGAATATAATCATCTAATTTGTAATATGCTTGTTTACAAAGTGTACTTTTAATAAAACATTTAAATTTTCGTTCATTTAGTTTTAAAATGTCACAAGGTATTTTATTGTAACATTTCACACAGTACCCCATAAATGAATTTTGAACTTTGGCTAATCTGAAAGATGGTTGAGCTATTTTATCTTTATTTCTAGTACTAAAATTATGTCTTTCATTTATTTTACTAAAAAGATGTAGATTCTTTCTTACATACATAATATTTTCATAAATGAATTGGCAAGGTACTGTCATAATATTAATCTTTTTAAATAGTTCCCTGAGAGATTCGCAACGACGTAGATTATAAATGGCTCTGACCGCTCTCTTTTGCAAAATAAAAATGGATTCTATGTCAGCAGCCCGACCCCACAGTAAAATGCCGTAAGACATTATGCTGTGAAAGTAGCTAAAATAGACCAAACGCGCAGTTTCTACATTGGTTAAATATCTTATCTTTCTAACCGCATAAACGGCTGAGCTCAGCCGCCCCGCAAGAGATGTGATATGAGGTCCCCATTGTAACTTCTCGTCTGAGAATGTTAGTATCAGACTTCGCAAGCGGCACTTTTCCTGCCAAGTCCCAGTTCCCCTTATTATCAAGACCAGCTCCCACCTGCACTTGTCTCCTTACTCGTGAATGCTCAATTAATTCAGGCAAATAATCTTCGTCAATTAGAATGTATCTACAGTTAATGCCGGCCAATAAAGCGGCAAAGATCAAAGTTTTGAAAAACATTTTTATTTTTTATATGTGAGAACTCTCGTAACTAAGATGCGAATGGATGCTGTGTGCTTGGTCCAGCCTAATATACGTATGATTGGGGAGCGAAAAAGTCCCGGAGACGTTATCAATGTATATAGTTGACTGGATGTGACCTTGCGTTTTTGTTTCCTTGTTCTCTATACGTTAGTTTAGAGAATATATGAGACTAAAACTTTAATTGTGTAATTGGCTAATTAAACCATTCTAGTTAGATTTTATTTATTTGTTTCTTTTTATATTTGTAATATTATATAATACACTTATGCTTAGTAGTATTTTATAAGATTAATTTCTTCTAAATAGTTAACAAATTTATCATATTACCTAATACTACTCATTTTTTAGATTTTATGTTAAAAAAACTGTGACGCTTTAGTTTGAACACATATCTACAGAAATGTGCAAATTGAAACGTCGTTTCTTGAGTCCTATATCTTTGTTAGCCGAGGGTTTCCCTCGGTATCTCTTGACCTGACCTCTGAATGATAATAATTTAATATCTTAATTACGAGATAAATAAATAAAAACAAATTGAATCCCCATTTACGAATATTCTAATCAAAATATCCCTTAGTTAGTTCATCTGTATGAACTATCTAAATTCTTGTCCTATTATTATTATAAATTCGACTCTCGACGAAAACGTAATACTTTCATGTTAGGAAGGCAGGTTACTTCTGTATTTGTTTTGGTTTGAATATTCAATTCCGTTCTTCATTTGCCATAAGTAATTATAAACCCAAATTAAGCAACAGGTCGTTTACTAGTATATTATCTACTAAAGGCACAAAGACAGAGATGACATCGTGGACAGACTCCACAACGAAACCACGTCGCTATATGAATGGTTTCGATAATGGGGCTTCCAAATAAATCCCGAGATCTGACGAGATCCGACTCGCGCAAGCGCCCTTGTGCTAATAGCAAGAAAAGAAACACATTCTGGCCGAGCTACGCTTGCTTAAACAGTCGGAGCTGAGATGTCAAGGCCACCAGGTCAACAGCGACTGTCCATTCCAAAAAAAAAATATGATAAAGAGTATAAGAACGGAAGTTAAATCACCAAGTTCTGATGTTTGTGTTGTTTATATGTTATCATTTTAATGCATTTTTAAACGTTTTATCAAATAAGTGACTAAGGACATTGCCACCAGTGGCACACAACCCTACATCTTTGATCCCATCGGCCTCTTTGATTATTTTTCTTTTATAGGCAAGTAGGTGATGACACTTCTGTTTCCGACGAAGTCATTAATTTTGGTTTTCAAGACATACGAGAGGTGTTTAATAAATAGTGGTATTGCGGATACATTCTCCTTGAAAAGAAAAAAAATACAAGCTGGTAAAAATAATAAGATATTATAGTTATCAAAAAACTGTAAATTCTCTTTGCTTTTTATAAATAGAAGTTTTTAATATCCGACGTGTTCATAAAATGAATGGAAAATGGCCCTCACACGGGACGCCCTCGGTTGTGACTGAAAAAAGTATTAAAAAAGTTGCAAACATTGTCTTGGCAGATGGTCGTGTTACTGTTCGTTGTATAGCAGAAGAAATGAAGAGTTCTATATAAAATATCCATAATATAAATATACCTTGGTAACACTGAAAATGTTTAGAAAATGAAAAACGGCTTAACGTAGAAAGTTGCTAATACTTTTATTGTTTTTAGAAGTAATCTCCGTTCCTCTCTACACATGGTCGCATTCAATGAAACCACTGACAAAGCAGTGGGACCATTCTTCCTTAGGGGTCTCTTCTATAGCATTTTCGTACGCTTCATCTTCAGGGCTTGTAAAGCGAATACCTCGAATTTTATCTTTAGTTTTGGGTTCGTAGCAATATAGCTTTCATCACCTGTGACAATGTCAAATGCAGCATTTGAGTCATCGCCGTTGAACTTATCTAACATTTGGCTACACCAGTCCATGCGAAGGTGTTTCTGGTCGTCGGTTAAAGTATGGGGAATCCATCTGGTACAAAGCTTCCTGACGCCTAAACGTTCGTGTAATATTTTTTAAACTTGACTCATACCAATGCCTAGGATTGCCCCTATCTGCTGATAAGTCAATCTCTTATCTTCCTCTATCATGCGTCACACAGCACTGATGCTATCTTCAAGAGTCGCTGTTCAAGGACGTCCCTCACGCGGATCATCATTGAGATTGCTACGTCCACGCTTGAACTCGTTAAACCAATTGTAAACAGTGGCAAAAGATGGGGCTTCATTAAGAAATGCTAATCGCACCCTATCATAGCTTTGTTGTTGAGTAAGCACAACGAAAGTCATAATAAATCATTGACCGAAAATTTTCTAGCGTTAGGTTAATTTTCATTTTTGCAATATACCACATTAGGTTACCAAAAAGTTCTACTGGCCCGTTCTAAACATTTTCAGTGTTACCCACGTAAAACATAGTCCTGTTAGTTACACCACTTATAACTCAACATCGGTGGTCTCTTTTTTGGTGGATTCTTCTCCGCCCCGAATAGCAGAATAAGTAATAAAATATCGGATAAGTTCTCGAATAATAATAAATTAACTAATTAATTTTACGAATGCTTACAGCATGTAGTGCCATCTGTTAACAAAACTACGCATCATTTTACATCGAATTCGTGTCAGTTCAAGAAGTTCTGATCTTGAGGTGAATGAGGAGATGCATAACCAGGCTTTGATGTTGATCGAAGATATGTGTTGCTTCATAAAAAAATGTTGTGTATCAGAAAGTGCTTGAAAATGCAGAATCGCAATATTGCCGCTAGAGAGAAGAGGGCTAATGTG
Organism: Pieris macdunnoughi; assembly: GCA_905332375.1. Taxonomy (NCBI): domain Eukaryota; kingdom Metazoa; phylum Arthropoda; class Insecta; order Lepidoptera; family Pieridae; genus Pieris; species Pieris macdunnoughi. The sequence continues at coordinate 902,426 of CAJOBZ010000067.1, read as the reverse complement.
TAAAACTGGTATTCTTCTTTCGCAATGGCAAGCAAAGCAAAATAACATTTTGTATTTAAAAAAAAATTGTATTAATGTTAACCTAATTGAAATCCTCAAATAACTTTAAAGTTAACACGATATTAATAGACTAGTATTATATACCTATTATACTAGCTGACCCGGCAAACAACGTTTTGACATGTATATCATTTATAATAAAAAATAGGGGTTGATCGTAGAGGGGTGAAAATTAGGTGTTGTATGTATTTTTTAATGCTGTATCATAAAAAAATAAAAATTAAAAAAAATATCTACAAATTAAAAAAAAAATTAGGGGTGAACTAGCCTTAACATTTAGGAGGATGAAAAATAGATGTTGTCCGATTCTCAGACCTACCCAATATGCACACAAAATTTCATGAGAATCGGTCAAGCCGTTTCGGAGGAGTTTAACTACAAACACCGCGACACGAGAATTTTATATATTAGGTCCTTACATAATATGAAATTGGCTTATTTCGTACTGGCCACTTTAATCACGATGTTCTCCTCTTTGGTAAGGAATTCCAAATTCAAATTTGTACAGCTATTTACTCATGTATTTGTGCTTCGATGAACGTCATTTATTTGTTTTTTTCTGTTTGCGTCACTCATTTTACAAAATGGAAAACTTAAAGTATCGCATTATTTACGAGTACGAGTTCCGCCGTGGCACTAGTGCTGCGGAAACGACTCGAAGGGTGAATGATGTGTATGGCTGTCATGTTGCAAAAGAAAACACAGTTCGTTTTTGGTTCCAACGTTTTCGTTCTGGAAATTTCGACCTGCAGAACAAGCCCCGTGGACGGCCTGAGACCCAAGTTGATAATGAAGTGTTGAAGGCTATTGTGGAAGCGGATCCTCCGCAAACCACGTCCGAGCTAGCTGCGAGCTGCGGTGTTAGTGATAAAACTATTTTAATTCACTTGAAGCAAATTGGGAAGATTAAAAAGCTTAAAAGATGGGTACCTCACGAATTGACTGAAGCAAACCGGCAAACGCGCGTCGACTGCTGCGTTACATTACTGAACCGGCACAATAATGAGGGTATTTTAAACCGAATCATTACCTGTGATGAAAAATAAATTCTTTACGATAATCGGAAGCGCTCAGTGCAATGGTTGGATCCTGGCCAGCCAGCCAAATCCTGCCCCAAGCGAAAATTAACCCCAAAAAAGTGACTTGTAAGCGTTTGGTGGACTAGTGCCGGTATTGTTCATTGCAGTTTTCTCAAATCTGGCCAGACTATTACGGCTGATGTCTATTCTCAGCAATTGCAAACCATGATGGAAAAGCTAGCGGCTAAACAACCTAGGCTGGTCAATCGCTCCACGCCACTGCTACTTCACGACAACGCTAGACCACACACTGCACAACAGACGGCTACCAAATTAGAAGAGCTTCAATTGGAATGTCTAAGACATCCTACGTACTCCCCGGACATTGCTCCAACAGATTACAATTTTTTTCGAAATTTGGACAACTTCTTGCATGGGAAAAAATTTAACTCTGATGGGGCAGTCCAAATCGCCTTCACAGATTTTATTGATTCCCGTCCGACTGTTTTTTTTAGTAAAGGGATCATTGAACTACCTATGAGATGGCAAAAGTGCATAAAAAACAATGGTTCATACTTTGATTAATTAAATATATTATATTTAAAAATATTCGACTTTTTGTTCCTACCATACAAAACGCCAATTTCATATGTAAGGACCTAATATTAGATATATGTATAACCTTAAAGGTACTAGGAAAATACGTAGAAAAGAAAAATAATATTTTATAAAAGACTATATAATTTAGTTAATTTAATTGGAAACACTGTTATAAATATTTTACTGTATCAGTTAAATATTAACTATTTTATAAGATAAAAGTTAAAATATAGAGATGGAAAGGAGTCGTTACGAACTTGCCTATACAAAACATCACTTGCCTATACAACTATATCATCAACTAAATTATAATAAAAGCCAAACTAAATTATAGAAACCTAGCATTTTACTACTAATATTTTTATATTTTGCTTAATTATCGAATCCGATCAATCTGGACTGAATTTGTGAGCCAATGTATAAAAACTTGTTGAACGTGTATGCATCCTCTGGACGTCTTTTAAATAGACCCATAAAATAAAAAATAAAGTATGTTTATTATGGAACATAAGATACATGTATCACTTATTCCACGTCATTAAATTTGAATTTGTAGGCATCCCTACTCATCGGCAAAGAAGACAGAGGGTGTAGGCCGAGAGATGTACTCTTTTAAAATAACAAATCATCAAACAACACATAGGGTTCAATATTAACTAAACCATAAACTAATGCTTCTTATTTGAAAAAGGGTTATAATGAAAAGCGAAAATATAAGTTTACTATTATTTATTTGTAATAATTGATTGCACAAAATTAAGGAGACACTGTCTTGCTACTTTTTAACTTCTATGGTCACTTTATAATTATTATACATTTATACCCTACTGAGATTGGACTTGAACTTAAATATTAAGTTCATATAACGCCAATACTTAAACCTTATAGCTAAAATTTGTTATTTCGAATACAATATCATTCAACTATCTATATCACTAGTAAATTGACAGTGTCCCACTACCTAATATTGACTTACTGTTTGTAAAGGCACGCAACTTGGCAAGACTATTATAAATAAAATATTGCACGTGTACTTTTAGAAGTCTCCGCTACCGTACGTGTTAGAAAACTGTTCAATACAATTACATATTAAATGTTAATACAGCCGAAAATACCAATTCATCATATTTGTCTTTTCTCTTTGCTCATCCGAATTTGAGACAGTTTAAACTAATTAAAATGATTTCATAAAGTTAAAGTTAAACGCCGGTTCCCAGCTGCTCTTTGGTATGAAGGGAGAAAAGGATCGCGTTGCACCAGCGCCGAAATCGAGTGAAGAGCTAGGCGTCCTGAAGAGATTTAGTTTTCCCATCGCAGATACATCAGTCTTTTGAAGGAAATCAGTGCGTGCTGCGCCTAGTGAAGCTCCAAGTGTGTTCCTGAAACATTATTTACGATTATAAGAGCTTAAATCTAATAAATTTGTAAACAAAGTTTTTAACCATCGCAATTAATTAAATTATAATAATTGTCATCACAGGTTAGGTAAGCTATGGTTAACGTAAATTACCAAATGAATTGTATCGAAATGTTAAATTGATACTCACTTGTACATGTAATCTGCGCCTGCGCCGTAGGTGTTGAAGTTGGGTACATTCGGTATACTTGGCATGTTCTTTGTAACAAACGCATTCGCGTCCAAATTGTGGTTAGGTGTGTTGAGAACATTTAACTTGGCTGCAGCTGTCAACTGCTTCCCGAAGTCTGGGATCTGTCTGCCTGATAGGCTGAGTCCGTGGCCATTTCTAAAAAGTTCAATTTAAAGCTATATAAAGAGAGTCCAACTATTCGTCTGATTCTGAGTGATCTAGAGTACTCTTGTCTCTTTCTGGCAACTCATGTTTAGGTTTTGAAAGACTGGGACAAGTGTTTTACTACAAAGTCACCAAAAAACTAATTTAGTTTTATGAATTTAAATCGTAAAATAATAAACTCTACAAGAAACTATTTAAATTATTAATAACCTTTACATTATGTCTTCGTACCTGTCGTCTATTAATGTTTTTCCTGGAAGAGATTGCTTTAAGGCAGCCCGTTGCACTAAGGATTTATTAGCGAGTACTATCTATAGATAACTTTATAACACTTACATATTATCCAAAGCCACACCAGCTCCATACGAGGTCAGCTTGTTGCTAGGGTCCATCGTAGCCATACCAGTTGCACTGAGAATGTTAGTGTCAGACTTCGCAAGCGGCACTTTGCCTGCCAAGTCCCAGTTCCCCTTATTATCAAGACCAGCTCCCACCTGCACTTGTCTCCTTACCCTCGAATGTTCAATTAATTCAGGCAAATAATCTTCGTCAATTAAAATGTATCTACAGTTAATGCCGGCCAATAAAACGGCAAAGATCAAAGTTTTGAAAAACATTTTTTATTTTTTGTATGTTAAAACTCTCGTAACTAAGGTGCGAATGGATGCTGTATGCTTGGTCCAGGCTTATATACGTATGATTGGGGAGCGAAAAAGTCCCGGAGACGTTATCAATTTATATAGTTGACTAGATGTGGCCTTGATTTTTAGTTTCCTTGTTCGCTATACGTTAGTTTAGAGAATATATGAGACTTAATCTTTAATTGGGTAATTGGCTAATTTAAGCCATTACAGTTGGATTTTATTTATTTTTTCTTTTTAAATGTGTAGTATTTTTTAATGTTTTATATAAATATAATTTACTTATGCCTAGTAGTATGTTATAAGATTAATTTCTTCTAAATAGTTAACAAATTTATCATATTACAATACCTATACCTAATACTAGTCATATTTTAGATTTAACATTAACTTAACAAAAAAAGGGTAGGTACGTGTACTTCTGTACGCGCGTAAGAAGTTATACTTCTTTGGCTTTCTTTATTTTTTTTAATATTAAATAATTAATAATAAATATTTAACGTTAATAATTTAATAATATTTAATATTTAGTATATTATTCAATTAATATTAGTAATAATTATTATTATTTTATATGATTTTATTATATTATTCATTCAATTTAATAACTAGGTATGTTTTATAACCTTTTAACTAAGTAACAATAGGTTTTTGTGAAAAAGCATTGCTAAATTTCTTAGAAAAAATAAGAAATTTAGCAATGCTAGAGAGAAATTTAGCAATGCAAGAATTTTAGGTCAGCTGATTTTGTGATATGTCTTCCTTCTTGCACTTTCGGTTAGAGTCTGGGCAATCTGGCTGGCGGTAGCGGTTGCGTTCATTAGTGCGCATCCTATCTGTCCATGTAATAATCCTGGATTTTAAAAGCATTTTAAGAAGCGTAATTTTTAATTTTTCGTTTTTAAATAAGTCTACCTGACATACTTTTTTTATTGCCAGACATTTTTCACATTGCTAACTATGTGCCAGACGCGATTTTAAGTTTTTTTTTTATAAAAATTTCGAAGTATTTTAGAATGTCTGTAGTTTTAATATTATGTTATTTAAATATAAGAAAAACTAAAAATGAATTTGCCAGACATTAATTCGATTGTTAAGTCTTTAATTAAAATGAAAATGTCATGAAAAGTATTGCAGTATGATGCCTTTCATTGGTAATAAAAACATTAAAACATCCGCCCCGAATAGCAGAATAAGTAATAAAATATCGGATAAGTTCTCGAATAATAATAAATTAACTAATTAATTTTACGAATGCTTACAGCATGTAGTGCCATCTGTTAACAAAACTACGCATCATTTTCCATCGAATTCGTGTCAGTTCAAGAAGTTCTGATCTTGAGGTGAATGAGGAGATGCATAACCAGGCTTTGATCTTGATCGAAGACATGTGTTGCTTCATAAAAAAATGTTGTGTATCAGAAAGTGCTTGAAAATGCAGAATCTTCTTACGCAACGGCAAGCAAAGCAAAATAACATTTTGTATTTAAAAAAAAAATTGTATTAATGTTAACCTTAATGAAATCCTCAAATAAGTTTAAAGTTAACACGATATTAATAGACTGTAAGGCCGAACGAAGTTCGCCGGGTCAGCTAGTATTATATATTATACTAGCTGACCCGGCAAACAACGTTGTGACATGTATATCATTTATAATAAAAAATAGGAGTTGATCGTAGAGGGGTGAAAATTAGGTGTTGTATGTATTTTTTAATGTTGTATCATAAAAAAATAAAAATTAAAAAAATTATCTACAAATTAAAAAAAAATTAGGGGTGAACTACCCTTAACATTTAGGAGGATGAAAAATAGATATTATCCGATTCTCAGACCTACCCAATATGCACACAAAATGTCATGAGAATCGGTCAAGCCGTTCCGGAGGAGTTTAACTACAAACACCGCGACACGAGAATTTTATATGAAATTACATATGAAATTGGCGTATTTCGTACTGGCCACTTTAATCACGATGTTCTCCTCTTTGGTAAGGAATTCCAAATTCAAATTTGTACAGCTATTTACTCATGTATTTGTGCTTCGATGAACGTCATTTATTTGTTTTTTTCTGTTTGCGTCACTCATTTTACAAAATGGAAAACTTAAAGTATCGCATTATTTACGAGTACGAGTTCCGCCGTGGCACTAGTGCTGCGGAAACGACTCGAAGGGTGAATGATGTGTATGGCGGTCAAGTTGCAAAAGAAAACACAGTTCGTTTTTGGTTCCAACGTTTTCGTTCTGGAAATTTCGACCTGCAGAACAAGCCCCGTGGACTGCCTGAGACCCAAGTTGATAATGAAGTGTTGAAGGCTATTGTGGAAGCGGATCCTCCGCAAACCACGTCCGAGCTAGCTGCAAGCTGCGGTGTTAGTGATAAAACTATTTTAATTCACTTGAAGCAAATTGGGAAGATTAAAAAGCTTGAAAGATGGGTACCTCACGAATTGACTGAAGCAAACCGGCAAACGCGCGTCGACTGCTGCGTTACATTACTAAACCGGCACAATAATGAGGGTATTTTAAACCGAATCATTACCTGTGATGAAAAATGGATTCTTTTATATAATCGGAAGCGCTCAGCGCAATGGTTGGATCCTTCATCCTGGCCAGCCAGCCAAATCCTGCCCCAAGTGAAAATTAACCCCTAACAACCTAGGCTGGTCAATTGCTCCACGCCACTGCTACTTCACGACAACGCTAGACCACACACTGCACAACAGACGGCTACCAAATTAGAAGAGCTTCAATTGGAATGTCTAAGACATCCTACGTACTCCCCGGACCTTGCTCCAACAGATTACCATTTTATTCGAAATTTGGACAACTTCTTGCATGGGAAAAAATTTAACTCTGATGGGGCAGTCCAAATCGCCTTCACAGATTTTATTGATTCCCGTCTGACTGTTTTTTTTAGTAAAGGGATCATTGAACTACCTATGAGATGGCAAAAGTGCATAAAAAACAATGGTTCATACTTTGATTAATTAAATATATTATATTTAAAAATATTCGACTTTTTGTTCCTACCATACAAAACGCCAATTTCATATGTAAGGACCTAATATTAGATATATGTTATAACCTTAAAGGTACTAGGAAAATACGTAGTAAAGAAAAATAATATTTTATAAAAGACTATATAATTTAGTTAATTTAATTGGAAACACTGTTATAAATATTTTACTGTATCAGTTAAATATTAACTATTTTATAAGATAATAGTTAAAATGTAGAGATGGAAAGGAGTCGTTACGAACTTGCCTATACAAAATCATCAACTAAATTATAATTAAAGCCAAACTAAATTATAGATACCTAGCATTTTACTACTAATATTTTTATATTTTGCCTAATTATCGAATCCGATCAATCTGGACTGAATTTGTGAGCCAATGTATAAAAACTTGTTGAACGTGTATGCATCCTCTGGACGTCTTTTAAATAGACCCATAAAATAAAAAATAAAGTATGTTTATTATGGAACATAAGATACATGTATCACTTATTCCACGTCATTAAATTTGAATTTGTAGGCATCCCTACTCATCGGCAAAGAAGACAGAGGGTGTAGGCCGAGAGAAAAAGGCGGCGTAAAAAACTCTCGGTACTCTTTTAAAATAACAAATCATCAAACAACACATAGGGTTCAATATTAACTAAACCATAAACTAATGCTTCTTATTTGAAAAAGGGTTATAAGGAAAAGCGAAAATATATGTTAACTATTATTTGTATGTTAACTAACTGAGATTGGACTTGAACTTAAATATTAAGTTCAAGTTTACATAACGCCATTACTTAAACCTTATAGTTAAACTTTTGTAATTTCGAATACAATATCATTGAACTATCTATATCACTAGTAAATTGACAGTGTCCCACTACCTAATATTGACTTACTGTTTGTAAAGGCACGCTTGGCAAGACTATTATAAATAAAATTGCACGTGTACTTTTAGAAGTCTCCGCTACCGTACGTGCTAGAAAACTGTTCAATACAATTAGATACAAAATGTTAATACAGTCGAAAATATCAATTCTTCATATTTATCTTTTTTCTATGCTTATCCGAATTTAAGACACTTTAAACTATTTAAAATGATTTCATAAAGTTAAACTTAAACGCCGGTTCCCAGCTGCTCTTTGGTATGAAGGGAGAAAAGGATCGCGTTGCACCAGCGCCGAAATCGAGTGAAGAGCTAGGCGTCTTGAAGAGGTTTAGTTTTCCCATCGCCGATACATCAGTCTTTTGAAGGAAATCAGTGCGTGCTGCGCCTAGTGAAGCTCCAAGTGTGTTCCTGAAACATTATTTACGATTATAAGAGCTTAAATCTAATCAATTTGTAAACAAAGTTTTAAACCATCGCATTTAATTAAATTATAATAATCGTCATCACAGGTTAGGTAAGCTATGGTTAACGTAAATTACCAAATGAATTGTATCGAAATGTTAAATTGATACTCACTTGTACATGTAATCTGCGCCTGCGCCGTAGGTGTTGAAGTTGGGTACATTCGGTATACTTGGCATGTTCTTTGTAACAAACGCATTCGCGTCCAAATTGTGGTTAGGTGTGTTGAGAACATTTAACTTGGCTGCAGCTGTCAACTGCTTCCCGAAGTCTGGGATCTGTCTGCCTGATAGGCTGAGTCCGTGGCCATTTCTAAAAAGATCGATTTAAAGCTATAGAAAGTGTATAGTAATCGTCTAATTCAAAATACCTGAATGATCTAGAGAACTCTTATGTCTCTTTCTGGCAACTCATGTTTAGGTTTTGAAAGACTGAGACAAGTGTTTTGCTACAAAGTCACCAAAAAACTAATTTAGTTTTATGAATTTAAACCGTAAAATAATAAACTCTACAAGAAACTATTTAAATTATTAATAACCTTTACATTATGTCTTCGTACCTGTCGTCTATTAATGTTTTTCCTGGAAGAGATTGCTTTAAGGCAGCCCGTTGCACTAAGGATTTATTAGCGAGTACTATCTATAGATAACTTTATAACACTTACATATTATCCAAAGCCACACCAGCTCCATACGAGGTCAGCTTGTTGCTAGGGTCCATCGTAGCCATACCAGTTGCACTGAGAATGTTGGTATCAGACTTCGCAAGCGGCACTTTGCCTGCCAAGTCCCAGTTCCCCTTATTATCAAGACCAGCTCCCACCTGCACTTGTCTCCTTACCCTCGAATGCTCAATTAATTCAGGCAAATAATCTTCGTCAATTAAAATGTATCTACAGTTAATTCCGGCCAATAAAACGGCAAAGATCAAAGTTTTAAAAAACATTTTTTATTTTTTGTATGTTAAAACTCTCGTAACTAAGATGCGAATGGATGCTGTATGCTTGGTCCAGGCTTATATACGTATGATTGGGGAGCGAAAAAGTCCCGGAGACGTTATCAATTTATATAGTTGACTGGATGTGGCTTACGTCTTAGTTTCTTTGTTTACGACAGTAATCTTCTAATAATAACTAATAATCTTTAATTTAAAAAAATGTAAAATTTATAAGATTTTTAAAAGTATAATACTTACTTTGTATGTTTTTTTGTTCTTCAATGATTTTTGGTTAGATTTAATTGGCAGTAGTATCCATCGTTACCATATAAATTATTTTACACTTAGTGTTTTGTTTATTTTAATAATAATAATTATCATAAAGTTATGCTTACATGTATTATTTTAAATTTATGGTTTACGTTTGAATTTATAAATAATAATTAGTAAAATTAGTTATAATATTTTTTTTACTATATTATTTTCATTAAAATAAATTAAAGCAAATACTTATTATAAATAAAAAATGAGTTGTTTCTTGTACCCTATATCTTCGTCAGCCGAGGAATTCCCTCGATATCTCTTGATGTCTGACCTCATAATTATTATATTATGTACCTATCTTAATTAGATGATAACCAAATAATAGCAATGTGAATCCCCTTAAACCTCTTCCGTGCATATGTACGTTAGTGCTTACTTAGCTTTGTAGTTAAAACTTTTATTATTTTCTTTGTTATTTCTAACTTGCGGGTTCGCTTATACTAACTACCACACGATTGACGAAGTCTTTATAAAAAAAAGTGCGTGCGTACAAAGTACACGTCAGAAGTGAAACTTCTTCGGCAAAGTAATTTTTATCTCTTGCTCATATAGATTTCCGAGACTTAGAGGGAGGGAAAAGGGAAAATAAGTTAAGAATTTAATGAATTTAATTGTCATTAAAATATTTAGTGTCGTAAATTAATACAAATAATAAATTTTAGTTTTTTTTATTTATTTCTCTGATAATAAAAACACGTGGCATTTTAATTTACAATTCGTCATTTGAGATTTCAATAAATTATTTTGCATAAAATATAAAATACTAATATTTCAAAAATTCTCTTTACGAAATTTTAATTTTAAAATAGAATTTCTACAAGGTAATTCACCCTTCTCTCTCTCAATCGCTGTCTCTCTATTCTTCGCCAAAAACGCTGCACATCTTCGTACCGTTCCGTAAAAATTTTACCCTAAAGAAGTTTCACTTCAAAAAAAGTGGTTATAACTAAGCAACACACGAAGCGTTTAGAAGCATCTAGTATTATTGTCGCATGCTTCATATTAGCATCCAGATGTTGATCGTGTTGCAATGTCGGGAGACATTTTGAAGAACATTAAGAAACGGAAAGTTGCATATTGCACCATAACCGCTACCACCGTCATAAATTGGTGTGTAAGGTTTGAGAGTGTTTACCCAACCAGAGTATTGAGAAGAGACTGACGGACAACCTCAAGTTATGGAGAGGCACTAAAAAAACAAAATCACTTTGCATCACGAGTAATACTGATATTCCTAATTTGACATTGGATTTCGGAGAAACAACTATTGCTTCTGCCTCAAATAACGCACGCGACACAATCATTACGTAGCGTCGGGTTTATAGGATGTGAAAACCTAGATTTCTTAAAATATACTATAATATAATAATACTAGCTGACCCGGCAAACGTTGTTTTGCCATGTATATTATTTCTAGGAAACATTTTTTTAATTCAATAAAAATAACTACCTACTATACCTACTTAAAAATATGGGTTGGTCGTAGAGGGGTGAAAAGTAGGGGTTGTGTTTATTTTTGTATGTAAAAAAATAAAACCAAAAGTATGTTTGAAAAAGTAAAAATTAAAAATGTGGGGTGGACACCCCTTACCACTTAGGGGTTTGAAATATAGATAGTAGCTAGTAAAAATTTCATAAGAATCGGTCGAGCTGTTTCGGAGGAGTATGGGAACGAACATTGTGACACGAGAATTTTATATATACCTATAGAGATAGCTTAAATACCTATTTGAAAGGAATTTTACTAACTTTGTAACAAATAAAAATCAAACCATAACTATAAAATAATACACATAAGGATAACTTTATGATTAATAATAATTATTGGTAGCGATGGATATAACTTCAAATTAAATCTAACAAAAAAATGAATGAAGAACGAAAAACATGTTCACGCGTTAGAAGTTATACTTCTTTGGTACGCCAAGATAAAAATCATTTTAAAAATTTTATCTTTCGCCTTATTCTACGTTTGTAGAAAAAATGTATTAAATACGTTGAAAGTATAATTATAACGCTTTATCTATTTAAATAAAGTTTATTTAAATATTACAAAAAAATATTTCTAAATAATTAAAGAAAAGGCCATTTTATATTTTAAAATGTTGACTATTGCTAACTTCGGTTTTTTGTGACGGTGTACGGGTGTCAGTTTTTCGTGACGGTGTGCGCGCGTATCGTAACAATTTACTCTAATCCTTTATCCTTAACGCGCTAAAAGAAGTTTAATTTCAAATACAAACTAACCAATATTCTATTCTAGATTTTACTCAATAAATTTAAAAGATTTTGTAAAATTATATTATCTTCTTATTATAGTAAACAAAGAAACTAAACCGTAAGGTCACATCCAGTCAACTATGTAACTTGATAACGTCTCCGGGACTTTTTCGCTCCCCAATCATACGTATATAAGGCTGGACCAAGCACACAGCATCCATTCGCATCTTAGTAACGAGAGTTCTCACATATAACAATTAAAAATGTTTTTCAAAACTTTGATCTTTGCCGCTTTATTGGCCGGCATTAACTGTAGATACATTCTAATTGACGAAGATTATTTGCCTGAATTAATTGAACATTCGAGGGTAAGGAGACAAGTGCAGGTGGGAGCTGGTCTTGATAATAAGGGGAACTGGGACTTGGCAGGGAAAGTGCCGCTTGCGAAGTCTGACACTAACATTCTCAGTGCAACTGGTATGGCTACGATGGATCCTAGCAACAAGCTGACCTCGTATGGAGCTGGTGTGGCTTTGGATAATATGTAAGTGTGATAAATTTATCTATAGATTGTACTCGCTAATAAATGCATAGTGCAACGGACGGCCTTAAAGCAATCTCTTCCAGGCAAAACATTAATAGACGACAGGTACGAAGACATATTAATGTAAAGGTTATTAATAATTTAAATAGTTTCTTGTAGAGTTTATTATGTTACGGTTTAAATTCATAAAACTAAATCACTTTTTTGGTGCTTGGTAGTAAAACACTTGTCTCAGTCTTTCAAATCCTAAACATGAGTTGCCAGAAAGAGACATAAGAGTACTCTAGATCACTCAGGTATTATGAATTAGACGAATAGTAAACTCTTTATATAGCTTCAAATTGAACTTTTTAGAAATGGCCACGGTCTCAGCCTGTCTGGCAGACAGATCCCAGACTTCGGGAAGCAATTGACAGCTGCAGCCAACTTGAATGTTCTCAATACACCTGACCACAATTTGAACGCAAATGCGTTTGTTACAAAGAACATGCCAAGTATACCGAATGTACCCAACTTCAACACCTACGGCGCAGGCGCGGATTACATGTACAAGTGAGTATCAATTTAACATTTCGATACAATTCATTTGGTAATTTACGTTAACCATAGCTTGACCTGTGATAAAAAAAAATATAATTATGTTGTTGCGATAGTTTACAACTTTGTTTACAAATTCATTAGATTTGTGCTCATAAAATCGTATATAATGTTTCAGGAACACACTCGGAGCTTCACTAGGCGCAGCACGCACTGATTTCCTTCAAAAGACTGATGTATCTGCGATGGGAAAACTAAATCTCTTCAAGACGCCTAGCTCTTCACTCGATTTCGGCGCAGGTGCAACGCGATCCTTTTCTCCCTTCATACCAAAGAGTAGCTGGGAACCGGCGTTTAAGTTTAACTTTATGAAATCATTTTAAATAGTTTATACTGTCTTTAATTCGGATAAGCATAGAGATAAGACAAATATGAAGAATTGGTATTGTCGGCTGTATTAATCAACAAAATCACTGTCAATTTATTAGTGATATAGATAGTTGAATGATATTGTATTCGAAATAAAAAAAATTAGCTATAAGGTTTAAAGTATTGGCGTTATGTAAACAAACAAACAAAAAGTGACAATACAGGTTATAAATTAGCAAGCAATGCTTAATTGTGTGTAATCAATTATTACAAATAAATAATAGCAAACATATATTTTCTCTTATTATTTATTATAACCTCTTTTCAAATAAGAAGTATTATTTTATGTTTTACTTAATTTTAAAAGCCTCTGGTCTGTTGAGAGGATGTCCAAAGTGCCTAAACGTTTTTAATTTGCCAAAAGGGGGCCTCATAGCCTAGCGGTCTTATTAAGTGGCAGCTAGGTGCGGGGTACCGGGTACGATTCCCGGTTCGAGGGCACGTTTTAATTTAATTTAAATTTGTTCTCGGCCTTTGGGAGGGTTGTGCGGTACCGGGCGAGTGCTTTAACCGTACATGGAGGACACGGTCGAATTTCTAAAGACAAGCACTAATTAGAAAAAATCCTATACTTGACGCTGGCTAATGCACAAATCGTGCCAGAGCCATAAAAAAATTTAGCCAAAATAGAAATACATATTATAATAGTATTAAAGTGCTTTTTATCCGTAATTTAGTTTGACTTTGAAATGAGACATTTCCCGCTTGATGATTGTATAGGCATCTTCGTAAACACTTCTTTTCACCTCTTAAACTATGGCTTGTATCTCATAAAATATTTAATGTTTACTTATATTTATAACGGTTTAACGGTACTTGTATTTATAACGGTATACGAATAACTAAACTAACCTAATAGTAATAAGCTGACAAGATTTTAAAAACCATTACAAATTATTTATTAATTAAATCTGTGTGAAATGTCTAATTAAACATTCATAATTTTCCAGTCGCACCAATTTAAGTGAAATCACACTTTTAAATAATTTGGAAGTTTCAAATTAGCCATTTATTCCAAATTCCAAATTGGAACGTATCCGTACATTGTGAAACAGATCCTAAATATTTAATTTGAAATTTCATACAGAAATAACCGTCCCAATAAAGATTTTTAAACCTTGTCTGCTTATATTACTAACATTTGCAAATTGTTGTCGACTATATATAGAAAATTCCAAGCAAAATTATTATTTTAATTAAAAGGCCGGCAACGCACTCGCGAGCTCTCTGGCATTGAGAGTGTCCATGGGCGGAGGTATAACTTAAGGAGGTGAGCCTCCTGCCCCCTGTTCCATAAAAAAATATAAATTAAATATCACTATTCTATAAAAGTGAACATATAACTTTAATAAGAAGATATAAACATATTCATATTTATTAAGAAAAACGTTCATAGGCTTTTACGATTTATATTTATATTTTTATTAACTAATATATTTGCCATATTTTGGCTAAACAAGCTGTATTGACCTATTTAGTTAGTTAGTATAATTTCTGTTATATTTCAGCTGAAAACATTTTTAACCGACTTCAAAAAAACCGAAAAAACACCTGAAAAAAGGAAACTTTCAAAAATTATAACGTTTATAAAATTCGCAATATAAAATAACATAAACCCACTTAAAGTTTCAACTTCGACGATTTTTATTTAGTTTGAAATATAAACAGCGAACGCTCGACTTTCATTGAAGCCACTCCAAAAGTTTGCGTGCATTTTAAAAATCTGAAAAATTGCTCTAAATGTAATGAAAACCGACGCATTTTATCCTTTTTATCTTTTTAATTAAATCAACTTTATTGTATAAAATTATAATATATATAATCCAATTGCACTACAACCCTATATGGGTCTTGAGTTTAGATCACATCCACATATTTGATCATTTTAATTTCATAGACAAGTCGGTGAGCAATTTGTCTGTCATTGTACTAGCTAGTGTTAGATGCGCACATAGTCAGAAAGTCCATTGACACAGCTGGGGATTGAACCTATGACCCTCAGGGATGAGAGTTGCACGCTGAAGCCACAAGGCCAACACTGTTCATTTTTGTATTGCAATAATTTCTTAAATCCATATTCAACGTTGACAATTATATCAACAGCCAGTTGACATCTGTCAGTTTTAGCTTCATACGACGTTATGATGTAACTTATAACGTCAGATCACCCTTTAGAACAGAAATTGATCATTATTATAATATATAATAGCTGCCCCCCGAACTTCGTTTCTCCTTAATGTGATTATACTTAGCCTACCTGGTTAGTACAACATGTTGCTATGCTACCCCAGAGACTTCGGTTTTCCGGAATGAGAACTTTTTAGGGTTTTCTGTGATTTTTCTCTATATAAACCCTTGAGTTCATGTCATAAATTTTTAATTAACATATAAAAAAATAGGGGTTAATCGTGGAGGGTTGAAAATTAAGGATTGTATGTATTTTTGTATGCTGTATCATAAAAAAATCAAAACAATAAATTTTATCTATAAATTAAAAATAAAAATTTAGGGGTGGAACACCCTTTACATTTAGGGGTTTGAAAGATAGATAGTAGCCGATTCTCAGACTTACTGAATATGAATAAAAGATTTCATAAAAATCGGTCGAGCCGTTTCGGAGAAGTATGGGAACATTGTGGCGTAGTCTTGCTCTTTCACGAATTTTGTAAACGTTTTTGACATTCATAAGCATGCGCTAAGACGCATCTAAATTGAATAAACGTATTTTGATTTTGATTTGATTTGTGACACGAGAATTTTATATATTATATTACTCCAGGTCTTACTTCGAAAAAGTTTTGAAGAGGTGTCAAATGTGCATATTAAATTAGCCCAACGTTAGTTCATTAATTAGGATTGTACGAACATAAAACACTTTGATATTCACATTTATTTGAGTAACACTTGTCGGCTCTATTATATGAAAGCCCTATGAAAAGCAGTTTTCCTCAGCGACGTCGTTCTGTTATTAGATTCGGTTTGAAGTTAATATCCGTTCGGAAGAATATAGATTGAAGTCTATTGCGCGGAATTGGTTTATGTTTAGGAAAATATTCTTGTAAAGATAATATATTTATGGAAGATAAGTGTACTAGAGTTGATTTCTATGGTAAAATATTCCAACATCATAATAATGATTATTTGGGTGAAACATTATAATTAATATAATTTTAATAACGTGATGTGGTGTTAAATTAATATAAGAATTGACTATAATGAGATGACTCATTATGTAATTTTAACTTTGAAAATATATAAAATAACATAAATATATTATTATAAGGAATCCCTTTAGGCAAGGTTCCGAAGATGCTGGCAGCGCTCTCCCTTTGAATAGCTAGACTAATTCTTTCTCCGAGGTCGCTGCCAGCTCTTCAGTCTCCTGTGACTTTTAGCTATTTCCTTAAAAAACCTTATAGTGCTAGAACCTAATACTGTAACTTATATTCTACCTTTTAAGACAAATTTGCACGCCACTATGTGTTTATGATGGTTATGCGAACTTCAGATTGTACCACCGTAACTTTTTTGTAACATAATGTGCAAATACATTATTATTATTATTATTAAGCATTTGTTTAAGTTGCTTGATACATTGGTTGATTTATTTGAGTTTTTTTAAATAAATAACAAAACATCTGGATAATTTATGAATGGAGAAGGAGGGAATGCCATTCGCAATGATATTCCAGATTTGGGTACAGCTAAAAAACGGGAAGATTTTTAGTGTTTGCTACTTTGTCTACGGATTAAAAAAGATTTTGGTAAAACCCAAAGAAGCATTCAGGGGGCATTAAAAGGTTTTCTCGCTATGCTAATAATGTGCATTATTATCTATATGCTAATTGACAGATGCATAAAACTTTTCTTCAGTATTTTTTTAGTTTTAGTTTAAATACCAAACAGACATAAATCATAACTTTAGAATTATTTGCGTAAACAAGTTAAACATAAAAACTAGAAGTACAAGGCAGAAGGTTTTACTTCAACATTTGATTAATAATTTAAACACATTCAAAAAGTTAATAACATAATATTCTGTAACATGTATAATTGAAGGCGAAATGAGAGGTTTAAAGTAAAAGCTTATTCCCCGTTACATCACCGTAGTTGTCTGGAGGGGGTTGCCTTAATCTCCTACTGGCTCTAGTGGTAGGGTGACTGTAAATTAAATATTATTGTAATTCCGAATAGCGCGAATCAAGCGCCACTAGGTGAGTGATTTCTAATTATTATCATGCTTTCCCGTTTGTGTGACCTTTATGTATAAATACGTAATTAATACTTGCTCGGTGGAGTAAAACATCACAGGAATGCACAGGTATCAATACATTATTTTATTCAGTAGTCAGCGCTAACGTCTCTGAGTCTTACCTCTATAATAGACAATTGTCAACAAGACAGATGCCTGTCAGTTGTCAACGCGACAGGTGGCGAATAGACAATATACATACCTAATGAAAGAAATAATATTAGGTGTTTATTATATTATTAATAATTAAAAGCATAGTAAATATTTAAAGAATTATTACATTACTAGCTTTCGGATAGACAACTATAGCCATTATTGGCCGAAAACAAAACTTGTATTTATTTATTCCCAAAAAATAGATACACTCTCTTTACACTAAACCAAAACTATAGTGTCGAATACAATAAAATACGTAAGATACATAATATCGCTAGTAAGACCTCACTCTGCGAACATATCAAGATGTCGATAGTGTCGGAGACAGCAGTATGGAAGCCCTTAAGGTTCTGGCCCTTGGTATCCTTCTTCTTCTCTTCCCTCTTCTTGGTAACCCGAGTTCTTGGAGAAAACTTGGGTTGCTCTCAACAAAAGACCGTTCTTAATCACCAAGATAATTCTACGATTTCTTGCCGTTACGGTTACTTTTCAGTTTTCATACACAAATCCTAGAGGAGCAAAAACGGTATGCGCATTGCGTGCTTAAATTGCGAGCTCACCTTAATTGGAGTCCCTATTGCTCTATAACAAGGCAAATGAAAGCTCCGACGTGGCTCCGACGTAATCGAATAACATCTGCAATTTCACCTACATGCTTTATTTTTATCGTGATTTATACCATATTCTAGTTTAATGTTTTTTGTTCGAGGTAAATTAAATACTATTTAAACGTAGTATGAGCGGTCTTAATTTAGTTGTTTGATTCTCAGTCCGAAGGTCGTGGGTTCAGTCGCCTGTGCACAAATATTAGCTTCAAAGTGCAAAATACTTGTTTAGACGGTCAACGAAAATATGATAAAGACATATCGAATAACCAAAAATAGATATGTATATACGTCGTCATTTATTGGATGTTTGCTCCATGCCCCAGGATTCTGGAACTCGTAGAAATATGTCAATATCGCGTCAAAACACACTCCTATAAAATTAAATATAAGCCAAATGTAGGGTTAGTATCAAAAATATATAACACAAATTTACTTGTGTACCACCACACCAATTTTGTACCATATTCTATAAAAAAAAGATTTTAAGCATTTATCAAAGTATGTTTGAGTTGTTTGATACATTATATTATTTAAATTAGTTACAAAAATTCTGTATAATTTATGAAAGGTGAATAAAGGGAGTGCCATTCGCAATGATATTCCAGATTCGGGTACAGCTAAAAAACGGTGTCCCATTCGTCGTCAAGACCCTTGTTCCGTAGGGTCCAAGTAGCGCTAAGGAAATAGCTAAAAGGTTAGTCGACATCACAGGAGACCGAAGAGCTGGCAGCAACCTCTGACAAAGAATTAGTCTAGCTATTCAAAGGGGGAAACGCTGCCAGTATATTCGGAACCTTGCCTAAAGGGACGTTATTATTATTGGACGTAAGAATGTTATTTTTACGTTGCTTAATTAATATGTATAATCAGATCAGAATGTGCTTTTATTACTAATTTACTTAGGCATAAACGTTATTGAGTGACAAATAACTTCGTAACAGATTCAGATTAGGGCCAGGAATTCTTAAGGGAACGTCAATAAATGATATTGCCGAAAATTAAACATCGACGGTCTTGAACTTAATTTAGGACGAACACGCAATCTTAATTACCACAAGGAGGGTTACTCTAAAATAAAAGCTAGTCGTCTAATTGTATTCAGTAGTCGCAGTAATTTCGCTTAGTTTAAATTACGATTTAAAATTTGTAGTTACGAATACTATTAGAAAGGTTTACTTGCGTGTTGCTCCCACGAAAATGTCAGTGCGTAATCCTATTTCACCATGTCTCCTGCTGATAGAGGACAAATCTTTAAAAAACTTGGCGATTAAAAAGGGTGGCGAAGAGTTTATTGTCAGTTCTTCCGATCTATGCCTATGATTTTAGAACTGGCAGTAAATGTAAAATTAGAAGCATTTAATATGTATTTGTTTTTTGACGTTCATACGGTAACAAAATAGTATATTTCATTACAAGCTGTATTAAAAATTATGCAATTTAATAAAAAAAACAATAAACTCAACTCACTAATCATTTATTTCTTATACAAATTATTGTTCACATATACATTGGTACAGTTTTTTATACTAACTGGAGAAGTTTTAGGTTGCATATTTATTTACTGTTTGAGACAAACTATTATTTATTTCGTATGATTTTTCATGTATATTTAATATATAATATAACAAACAACTAAACGCACAAAGAACATTTTTGGAAAATGTCGCCAACCGTAAAAGAATATAAGCAGATATTTTTTTTTCTTCACCCATTCTGGGTAGGCAAAGGGAACTATGCCCATACAGCCAAGTCTTCAGTACAATTTTTTATTGGTATGAAATTAAATTTAAGGAGATGAAATGAAATCTAACCTAACTCATTGAATCAAATCATTAAATTTTATATTGAAACAAAGCAGTAGCTTCTTTTAGGAAATATTTGCATGAATCATAAAATATTCTATGAATTTTTTTTTGTAAAAACTTCGTGGTTGGTTTTTTCTTTTTAATAGACATTATTTTGACAGTTGGGAAAGAAAACGCACTAGTTCGGAAAAGGTAAAAAAAAAAGCACGAGTGTGTAATAGCCCACATCCCGAACGCTATACGTCCCTGCATACGCCACTTTTTGAGCAACTGTATTAAAAAGTACATTACATTGTTGTACCTATATGAATAAACGATTTTGATTGATTACCCTTTACATATATTTTAGTTCAAATACGCTCTGAAAGCATATTAAACTTTTTACATTAAGGTTTTTATTTATCTATGGCAAATATAAGGCAAGACTCGAACCAAATTAGATTCAATCAGTTATCAGAGATTAATTATTTTCCATAAATAGTTGCTTTACGTAATACACCTACTGAAGTGTCTTAACTAGATTTACTAATTGCAACCTAAGTTTATAAACAAACAGTCGAAATTCGTTTGAGCAATCTATAGGATGCAGGTTTGATTTCGTTATGCGCGAATTACTTTTCGCATTTCTTTCACGCAAACATTTGTATAGCTTTAAATGTTAACAGCCCTGCGATTCTGTAACTCACTTTTCGAACTCACACAGCGGTTTTCGCACCGGCGGTCGCTCTCAAATCAGTCGTGAAGCAGTCATTTTATGATTTGGCATTCTGAAAAGATGGGAGCTTGTAGTTTATTGTTTATTAGACTGGTGGACTATTACTGGTCTTAACTGTTCTTGTGTGACTATATAATAACATAATTAAAAAGAGGAACTTTCATTCATATGTGTGTATGTATGTAATATATTTATTCATAAAAAAGTTACACTTTCATTTAAACAATGCCCCGCAAAACTGCGTAAGCAGTTTGACTGCAGCCCTGCGATTCTGTAACTCACTTTTTGAGCGATGAATGATTTAAGAGCGACCGCCGATGCGAAAACCGCAGTGTGAGTTCGAAAAGTGAGTTACAGAATCGCAGGGCAGGTAACTCGCTTTATATAAACATAGCTTGTAAAATATTTAATTAGGTTATATTAATACAATTAATTTACCTAAATGGTTACAACGTAATTAACAACTGTTTTTTAATAAACTTTTAATTTAACAAGTGTAGGCTCACATTTTATGTCCTCGGGTAAATTATTGAGTAAATATATATATATCTCTCTCAATCAGTGGTGTCTATAGGTCCAAGGGTCCAAGAATCCTAAATTAATAAACGTAGTCACGTTTATTTATTTATAACGTGCAATTCAATATATATTTAAAGTTAATCCGCATCCGCTTTTATATGCAACATAACCATACCATAGACAATTTAATTAAACCCCTTACTAATGGGTTTCGATGTATGATGGGAGGTAATAAGACCCCTCTATTCGTAACTTCGTTAAAGTGTAGCGAAGTTACAAGACTTAATTGTCACTAGTTGAAATAATTAATCTAGTAAATTGAAATACTTTTGACTGTTTAAGCAAATTCTGACTTTGAATCTCCAGCTAGCTCGATTTTGTTTCAGGTGTAGGTTTTATTATTTTGACGTTCATAAGTGTACTTGTTTACCTATATGAATAAAGATATTTTGAGTTTGAATTACTAAAATGGAACTAAATTTTTATTTGTAATTAATCCTTGGAGATTTAAAGGAGAGACGGAGAGTTCATTGCCAGTTCTTCTCGTCCGTTCTACGCCCTTGATTTGAGAACTGGCAGTAAGTGTGAACTAAGAACCATTTTTTTTACCTACGTAAATACATGATATATTGATTTGATTTGTATAGCATTTATTTATTTGCAGAAATCCGTTGCAATTTACAGTGCTGATTTTCTTCAGTAAAGTTTTGCATAAACATATTTGTAAACATGGTTGATAAAAGCATCTTTTGGATTTGATTTTCATAGTGCTATCACCTCAATTTTATTGATCTGGGTTTGTTTTTGAATTATGAATATATTTTAAGTATCAACTATAAATAATATCGTACTTCTGATTTTAAGTTATGTGTCCTATAAATAGCAGATATATATCTATATATTTTTCTCTACACTTTTAATTTGCTTGTGAACACCCTTACAATTTGTTAATTTTTGTTTTGTTAACTAACTTACTAACTCTAAATAAATCTATATATGGATATAATCTGAATTGAATAAGATATTATATAATAATACTATTGTGATATGAACAACCATCACAAAGGAACTTTTTAATACCAAAGTACCTATTAAGAAGTAAATCGACGATTTTGCTTATATAAGCAGAATGTATTTTGAAATTCGAACGTCATGAATTTTAAATGAACGATGTATAAAGGAATTGGGAACTGGGAGTGGCCTTACAATAGATTTTAAATTTCGGTATGACTTACATAAATTGAACAAGTATAAAAATACAAATTAATCAATAAATACTTTTATTCTTAATAAGAAACAATCACCAACGGTAGTTGTATGCGGCTCTGCCGCCGTAATCAGGTCGGCGTCCAGAAATTTGATCGTATGTGCCTTGGAGTGAGAAATCGCCGTTCCTACCAACTGGCCATTTTCCACCACCAGCCGCAGACCACTGTAAAATAGTAATTGATAATGTAAAAATATTTATTAATGTTCAGGTTCGCGTAACATGGTAATGAGGCAAGGAAAGTTATTTGTTCTTAAAAACTACTTACAATATGAGACATTAAATACAAGTAATACTATATCACAATTTACATACATTCATTATAAAAAAAGCTCTTTATACAATTAGCTCCGCTTCACAAATACTGATTTGTTTTACGAAACAAGAATATAATTTATTAAGTGTTTGAACAATGGAGAAAATATATCAATGAAATCGACAGTTTGTATAATCTATAAATCAAATTACATACAGAAGTGGGTCCATGAATCTGTTTGCTGACACCCAATGATGCAGCAGCGTTGGAGTTTTGCCAGTTCAAGCCTCCTCCGAAGTGAGAGGAGTCTCCAAGAGGTCCTAGCACCCGGGTACCAGTTGCCTGACCCGTTAGCTTTCCTCTGTTGTCATTGAAGAACTGGTGTTCATATCCTCCTTTACCCTAAAATACTATATTTTATTAGAATATATAAAAATATGTAAAGATTAATTGAATTTGATTCAATGATTCCGAGGAAGTGATTTTATAAAGAAAATTATAAAAATATTTCTCCTATAATATTAGGTTTAGTATTTCTTTTAGTGTCACTAAAACTAACACGAAGTGTACAAAATTTATAACATTATATTGAAACACGTGTCTAATTGTGGCGTTTTTAAAATTGTTGCCATTCAAAAAAGGTAATAAAAACAATCTACTATGCAATGTTGGAAGTTTAGTCTGAATACTAAAGTACAAAAAAAGTATTTTTATCGCCCGATTTAGATTTTCAAAAAGTAATCTAAAAATAATATTTAATTATTATACTCACGAATAATCCATTGTCATTGGCTCCAAGGGTTCCAAAAACTTTACCATTATTCCCAACTTTGTGGTCTAGCGTGAGGTCACGGCGTACCCTCATTTGAGGTTCTAGGTACCATTCTGGGTAGCTAAGGAAAAATTATTAATCATTATTATATTTTTTATTATAATTATTAAACTCTTGTGCACTTTAAATATTACTTACCCATCATCAATAAGTTCCACATAATACTCTTGCGCTGCCACTGCGCACACAATCGCAAATAATACACAAAGGAACTTCATTTTATCTGAAATATTTAAGAACCAAATGTCAATATTTTGAAGATATTTTAATTACATTAGGCAAATAAAACACTTAAAGTTAAAAAAAATAATACAAATTAATTTAAATATTCAAGTTTTTTTGCTTGCAAGTACCACGCAACGCAAATGTATTTAAATGTAAAAAGCATAACCTATCCTACCCGTAAACATATTTGCTGCACGTAATAATAAAATTTTGTTATAAATAAACAGGACTTGAATTCCGTTAAATATTAGAAATTGTGTAGTTACTAATAATACTATTAAATCATTTAGATATCAAAACTTTAAAAAATAACGAATATTCACCTGTTACACTTCACAATATCACACTAGTAGTAACCACGAAGAAATGATATCTCTTCCTTGCTGCTCCATGTTTATATACTAAACATCAGTGCCTAGGGTCTTCCCATCTCCCAAACAAGAGTTCATTCCTTGAGTAAATCCCCTGACAATCTTAAAACGCGCGCCCGCAAACGTTGATAAGAAGTTATTTGCATCTGTTATCAATTATTGTATTTTATTATTTAGCACATTATGTAAATACTCGTGGTTTTTTGGTTTTCTATAAACATTATCCATTACTACTACAAATAGGATGCAGGTTTGATTTCGGTGTCTGATGTATATATAGTGTTATATATACATCAGACACCGAAATCAATGCCTCGCGGTTTCACTCGCTTAGATAGCGATCCCGTGGTGGTGGAAAGTCTAATAAGTCGGACTATAGATATATTTTTGTTATCATAAAAGTTAGCTTTTGATTTTGAGTCATAATCTAATCAATATACAGATTTTACTTTAAAATGTTACGAATTTTAAAATATTTAATACATTTTATAATTCGTAACATCATTTACGTAGAATGTTCGACATTAGTAAATTTAAAAATACTCTACAGGTATTGAAAAATTGTTGATAGTGAAAGATTTTTTAATCAGTCCAGGAATTTTTAGCTTTATTATATAATATATGTATTTACGTATATTAAAATGCAAAAGTTTCTTCTTTAATATTAGAGAAGAGATTTATTTATAGAACTTAAGTGTCTTAGAACTTCCCTATACACAACATTTGACGTAGTTTTGTTTTGTGGCAGCAAAATAATTTCATGTTTTGGGGTTCCGACTCTGGATAGTCCAACATAAAATTGGCCATGGGTGAAACATTATTTTTATAGATATTGATACGTTCTATAAAATTTTTTGTTCTATCATCAATTATAGTTTCCTCAGCGCACGCGATGACAGATTTTTAATGGACAATTTTTGACACCTTGGGTTTATAATATTGCATTTTGTGGGATCAGTGAAGATTCAGCTTTCTAATAGTGAAAGAATTTTTGAAATCAGTCCAGTAGTTTTTGTGTGAAAACATTACAAACATACATACAAAAACACAAGATTTTATTTATAGCCAGGCCAACCTTGTGAGATATTTTGTACTAGTGCAAATAAGTATTGATATTTCCCAAATTGGAATAAAATTATTTTTTTAAAATAAACACTATTTAGTATCCTCATTTACCGTCTGATAAACGACTTAACGTACCTCATGGACCATGGATTCCCATTCCTCCACCTATTCGTTATACCATCCAGCAGCAATCATCAGAAAGTACAAATCAAAGAAACAGATGAAGACGAATTCATTTGTGATAAAGGCCAACCTTAACAGTCAAGCTGAACTAAATTACTTAGTGCCAGACTTGGGCCTATCAAAGCATGCTACACAAATCTTAGAATTACGATTGAAAAACAAAAATCTGTTTGGCTCTAGGAACCATTTTCGTGGTATAGGCATCGTGAAAAAGAGTTCGCGGAATATTTCTTTCAAGAGGGTTAACTGCTGAAATAGTATTCCTGAAGTAGTCATGAAAGTGGGAGCTGACAATTACGATTCCACATCATGGAGGTTATTTATTGATTCTACTAAAAGAAGTTTGAAGGGTTTTGCACAATGGTAATACTTATGCCTCGGTGCCTGTTACACTCATATCTCAAAGAAACGTGTGAGAATCTTAAGCTGTTGGTAGTAAATTAAAGTATAGCGAATATTGTTAGCACCTCTGTGGACACTTCAATATAATATCTAAGCTGTTGGGTCAGCAGTCTGGATTCACAAAGTATCCATTTTTGTGCGAGTATGGGAGTCGAGGACGAAATTTACATTATGTTAAGAAACGGTACAAAAAAAATGTGCAGCGTGATGCATTGTTTGACAAAAAATTAGTTTTCTGGCCTCTCCTTCACATAATGTTAGGATTGATGAAGCAGTTCGTCAAAGCACGAGGAAAGAAGGAATTTTGTGTAGACCCTCAAATTCGAACCTTAAAATCGGACAGATTGTACAAAGCAATTCTAGCCAACATTGTCGAAAATTATAAAAAAACTGTGATGCAATATGAGCGTCAAACAAACAAACATTACCATTATTTAAGTTTTGTTGGCATTTTATTACATTAAAAGAGGAAATATTTTTTTATAGACTCGCTCGTTCCATAGCGTCTGAAGGTCCAAGGAAAAAAGCCTATATTAATTAAACGTTTAGTCACGTTTATTTATTTGAGTTTATGTGTAAAATGCAACGGCTATTTAAAGTTATCATATCCGCTTTCACGTGCAACACAACTATACCCCAAACAATTTAAATAAACCCTTAACTAATGGGTTTCGGTGTATGATGGGAGGCAATAAGACGCCTTACGCCCGAACCCAATAATCAATCCTTAATCTCAGATTGAAAACAATCATAGATCAGACCGTGACAGTCGATCGATCTCCTATCTGCTTCCCAATAACCAAAGCCTACGAAGACAATCCATTTTTGGCGACGGCTAAAATGCTCTTTGTCGTTCCATTTTACCGAGTTTTCACTCATATTTGATAATCATTGTAAACCAAATAAAGTAAATAAAACCGTACAAATAACATGTAAATATACATATGTATGTTTAAAACATAACAAACAGTTTTTTAATTGTTTAAAAAACTGGTGTAAGTTTAAATCTGTTAAAATAATTAACAGTTGAAATCGAGCTTTCGTCATCTGTCATTTTCATACAAAGTTCTATCCACAGACACGATACGACCTCCCATGGATAGCTTGTATCGCCAGATGGCTATAATTACAATCCGTCGATTGGTTATTGGCACACTTGTTACAACATTTGGATCAAGATTACTATCTCATTATGGATTGAGAGAGGTAATTGTGTTCGGGTGTAAGTTGTAACAACGTTAAAGTGTAGCGAAAAGTTACAAGACTTAATTGTCACTAGTTGAAGTATAGTATCTAATAAATTGAAATACTTTTGACTGTGTAAGCAAATTCTGACTGGGAATATCCATCATTTTTGTTATAGGTGGAATATTACTAAAATGTAACAAATTTTTATTTGTAATGAATCCATGGCGATTTAAGGTTCACGAAGAGTTCATTGCCAGTTCTTCTCATCCGTTCTAAGCCCTTAACTGGCAGTAAGGGCTCCCACACAAAACTGCGAATTCGCATCGCATCGCAAATATCTGCGAATTCGCACGAACGCACCGCAAAAAGTTCCGATCTGCTTCGCAACGCAAATTCTTGCGATATTACGTCATTCTTGGTGACGCCATTTTAGTCCGCTCTGAGACAACTTTAGAGAAAGACACGCGGCGCCTCCGCCGCCTTCTTTGATTTTAAAAAATTGCGGAATATGATATGGATTTTTTTATATTTTTAATTGAGGAGCGTCCCGTCCTTTGGGACACAAGTGATGAAAATTATAAAAATAAATTTATTAAGCAAGATGCGTGGAAGAGCGTCTGTGAAAGTTTGCATCAGAGTTCATAATCGTAATAAATGGATGAACCCAGAATCTTCTTTTTTTTATATCTATTTAACAAGAACAGCATTGCAACAATCTTTTGCGATCCATCTTATGCTTCCTAAAAACACGTCCAGTACGGCTGACTACGAAGGAATGGTCGCCCTACCAAACGGTTTGCCGCACTAAATCGTATCGCAGAAATTCGCATCGCAAATTCCTGCGATGCGAATTCGCAGGCATCGCATCGCATCGCAGTTTTGTGTGGGAGTCCTAAGTGCCAGTGCTAAATTAAGAATCATTTTTTTAGTGTATATACTTACCTAAATGATATCTTGATTTGATTTCAATCACATTTATTTATTTGCAGAGTAAAATCTAAATCTGTGTTGTAATGCGCAGTGCTTGTTAACACGCATCTTTCGTTTTTGAATTATAAACATATTTTTTAAGTTTTAGCTATAAACAATGTTGTACTCCTGATTTTAAGTATATTCTCGTAATGTTTCCTATGAATAGCAGCTATTTAAACGATGAAATCATTAAAAGCATTTATCTTAGCTAGGTCTAAATACCTAACTAAGATAAATGTATCTTTGTAATAAATTCAATTGGTTCAAGTTTTGTGATCTTACATTCCTAGATGTGAAGTTGAGTATAAAAACTATAATGGCAAGGAGAATAACTAAGCTACATATTGTACCTTTTTTTCTCTTTACTTTAAATTTATTTGTGAACCAGCAAACGCCTGAGAATTTGTCAATTTTTGTTTTCTTTTAACCAACACTAAATAGTAACTAACTTGCTATCTCAAACTAAAACTTTATATGGATATAATATGACGACTCATTGGTCTAGTGGTTAGTGCCCCTGACTGCGAATCCATGGGTCCCGGCTGAGACGAACATCGATGTGATGAGCATTTGGTGTTGTGCTTAGGTCTTGGATGTTTAAATATGTATTTATATGTCTATCTATAATATGTATGTTTATCCGTTGCCTAGTACCCATAACACAAGCTTCACCAGCTTAGCATGGGACTAGGTCAATTGGTGTGAATTGTCTTTAAAAAAAAAAAAAAATTCCTTATATTAACAGAAAGTATATTGTAATAAGAACGGCGTGAATTTTAAATGAAAGACATGTAAAGGAATTGGGAACTTGGAGTGGCCCTAGGTATAACGGTATAAATTGTACGACTATAAAAATACAAATTAATAAATAAATACTTTAATTCTTAATAAGCAACAATCACCAATTGTAATTGTAGACGGCTCTGCCGCCGTAATCAGGTCGACGTCCAGAAATTTGATCGTAAGTGCCTTGAAGGGAGATATCGCCGTTCTTACCGACTGGCCATTTTCCACCACCAGCCGCAGACCACTGTAAAAATAGTAATTGATAATGTAAAAATACTTAATAATGTTCAGGTTCGCGTAACATGGTGATGAGGCAAGGAAAGTTATTTGTTCACAAAAACTACGTATATTTACGATATGAAAAATAAAATACTAAACACTAGGTATATGTTAACTTACATAAAGGCTAATTATCATATTCATTATATAAAACTCTTTATACTCCGCTTCACAAATACTGATTTGTTTTACGAAACAGGAATATACGGGATTAATTAAGTGTTTTGAAAAAATATCAATGAAGTCGACACAAGTTTGAAGATATAAATCAAATTACATACAGAAGTGGGTCCATGAATCTGTTTGCTAACATCCAGTGAGGCAGCAGCGTTGGAGTTTTCCCAGTTCAAGCCTCCTCCGAAGTGAGAGGAGTCTCCAAGAGGTCCTAGAACTCGGGTACCAGTTGCCTGACCCGTTAGCTTTCCTCTGTTGTCATCGAAGAACTGATGTTCATATCCTCCTTTACCCTAAAATATTTTATTTTATTTGAATATCAGTATAAAAATATGTATAGATTTTAAAGAAATTAATAAGAAAAATGAATAAGGAATATTTTTTAAAGAAAGTTATAAAAATATTTCTCCTATTCTATTAAGTAATTATCCTAGCTAGTAATTATAGTTTTTCTTTTAGTGTCACTAAAAATAACTTAAAGTGTACAAAATGTATAACATTATATTTATACAGGTGTCTAAATTGTGGCGTTTTTAAAATTGTTGCTCAAAAAAGGTAATGAAAAAAATCTACTATCCAATGTTGGGATACATAAAAAGACATAAAAAGAAGGCGCATTTAGTGCTAATTCTAAAATGGTAACACTTATTACAAAAACTTCCGAAAACATCCGATTTCGGGCTCACGTTGATTTATATACCCAGTATAGTATGCTATAATATTTCATTTTGTTTTTGATTTTTAATCTAGAAATAATGTTTATTTAAAATACTCACGAATAATCCATCGTCATTGGCTCCAAGGGTTCCAAAAACTTTACCATTTTCCCCAACTTTTTGGTCTACTGTGAGATCACGGCGTACCCTCATTTGAGGTTCTAGGTACCATTCTGGGTAGCTAAGGAAAAATGCGTAATTGTAGTAAGGGTAAATTAATTTAATTTAATATTTCTATAGAAACTGAAAGATTCATAACTATTCCTTTTAAAAAATTGGTTAGTATATAGTTATGAAATTGATTATATATAGCTGTAACTAGGTGTCCAATAAAAGCATATAAAGAATATTCTAACATTAATTATACAGTGTATCTAATTAGTTTAAAACTAGCAAAAGTCTTGTACACTTTAAATATTGCTTACCCATCATCAACAAGTTCCACATAATACTCTTGCGCTGCCACTGCGCACACAATCGCAAATAATACACAAAGGAACTTCATTTTATCTGAAATATTAAAGAGCCAAATGTCATTAGGCAAAAACAATACTTTAACTATTTAAAAATATACAAATGTATTTTTATTTGTTTACAAATTAAAAAAATATGAAACCTTTCTAGCTGTCAACATATTTACGTTAATAATGTTATAAATAAACAAGAACTAAATTCTGTAAAACATTTGAAATTATCACAAGAAAGTTATGAACATTTAGCTTCATTGTCGCTTATAATATATTGTTTTATAATTTAATTACTTCCAAATCAATGAGAATTCTAATCTTAAAAATAAATTTCGAATATTCACCTGTTAAACTTTACAATATCACAGTAGTAGTACTCACGAAGAAATGATACCTCTTCCTTGCTGCTCCATGTTTATATACTAAACTTAACTGCCCAGGGTCTTCCCATCGTCCGAACAAGAGTTCATACCCTGAGTAAATCCCCTGCGAATCTAAAAGCGCACCGGCTAAAGTGCGTCATCGCATCTTCATTGATAAGAACTTATTTGCATCTGTTATCAATTATTGTAATATTTAGCACATTATGTAAAGTCTCGTATTCTTTAGTATATAAACATAATTATTGGTTCATGATTTAACATACATAATCAACATAATATACAAATTCTTGTCATAGTATTAACCATGGCTATGTATTAACATAGGCAACTATATTTAGTATTTTTGGATCGTAATTTCTACCTTCTGTAGAAACAGAATTCAAAAACACACAAGTTAAAAACTTGGTCTCACCACACCGCCACACCAGCTTGGCTCATATGAATACTGCTTCTTCGGTAAACAAAAAGGGATAAATGCATAAAGACACTTTTTATTCATACAATAAATGTAATTATTTCTTCTCATAATATTAGGCTTGAATATGTATTCGTTTTTACAACAAACTCCCAAGCGAAATTAGAGAATTATCACTGAATAAATTCAAAGCTCTCGTTAAACGTAAATTAATCAATAAAGCTTTTTATAAATTTGACGAATTTGATTGCTCCAGTTCAAACAATTTGTATGACTCAAAACTTAGCGATTAAAAAGTGTGGCGGAGAGTTTTTTGCCAGTTCTTCTTGCCAGCTCTACGCCCTTGACTTGCGACAGTAACATCTTTTCTGATGACGTTCATAAGTGTACTTGTTTACCTATATGAATAAAGTTATTTTGAGTTTGAGTTTTTATAAAATATAAGTATGCGTATTCAACCTCTGAATAGATTAATGCAAACGTGACCAACCGGCTTTTGGAACACAAAAAACTTAAAACGGAGTTGTGTGAAGCGATATCGCAGAAGTAAGTCTGCTATTATCATATTATGAATACATAAATCAATTAATACATTGTTTTCCGATAAACAATTTTACAATAAATAAATTGTGCGTGTACTAGGTGTACACACGTAAGAAGTGAAACTTCTTTATGATCTTATTTTTCGAAAAATGATCTAATATATGCAACTTTACAGAAATTCGTTAAATTAGATAAAGTTTAACAAAAGGCTTTTATTATCATAGACATGAATACAAATATTTCATTTTACCTTATTACTTAAAGATTATTATAGAATTTCATTAATTGTAATAGAATCATTACTATCATTGAAAAACGTGACGATTTGCTACAAAATTTCTCCCATACGTCGATAAAGAAGTTTCATTCCAACGCCGATAAAGATGTTTGACTTCAAAAAGCAACATGGCGCTTAACCGTAAAATGTGACGCGTAACGAAAAAATGTTACACTAAATTTTTTTCCAACCTCGATAAAGAAGTTTCACTTCAATAATAGAACTGTATTTAAAATAAGCGATAATTTATCATTAATAATTCTATAGAAAAGTTACGTAACAATTCGAATATTGAAAAAAAACTTCGTTAAGATATATTGTAGGTACCGATTATAAAAGTTCAACACACTTCGTTAGATCGGGGATTATTTCGCGTGAGTAATGAACTAAAACGCTTATCAACAGGAAAACACAATTCATAACTAATTAAACGCGATCTCGTGCGTCAGTTTTCTCTAAAAATCCCCGAGTTTAGTTTAGTATTGCCGTGCTTATGATATATAATAACATTTAGATCTTTTTTGTGATCTTCAATTGTTTTCTTTCAATATTTATAATTATAGTTAACTTGATACACAAATTTTACTAATTCCTAGTCTAGATATAATATAAAACTCCTACAAAGATAGTTAAAGATAAACTCTGTTAACAGATTGTGTTACAATATGTTTGTGAGCAAAAATAAAATAAAATAAATCTCTATATTATCTAATATATAAAATTCTGGTGTCGCGGTGTTTGTGGTTAAACTCCTTCGAAACGGCTTGACCGATTCTCATGAAATTTTGTGTGCATATTGGTTATGTCTGAGAATCGAACATCTATTTTTCATCCCCCTAAATGTTAAGGGTAGTCCACCCCTAATTTTTTTTCTGTTTTTATTTTTTTATGATACAGTATTAAAAATACATACAACCTCTAACTTTTACCCCTCTACGATCAACCCCTATTTTTTTATTATAAATGATATACATGGCAAAACGACGTTTGCCCGGTCAGCTAGTAATTTTATAAATCTTTAAGATACTTAAATAAGAATATATTTGTCTGTATCGACGATCTATTAAATCAGTAGCAGCATAGGGTTGTCAAAATATTATACTGATTATCGAACTATAATCACTTCGTAAATATTATGACTCCGAACTGAACACCGAACATTGCAAACAAAATATTTTATAAAGCCATTTTAATTAAAATTCGTATGCTGTGATTTATTCGTTAAATGTCTACTTCCTGTTATTAAATGCTTTAGCACTAAATCATGCATTTTACAAATGTTAAAAAGTAAATTCTAGGCTGCAAATCGTGATAAATAACATAACAATACCCGTGGCTACTTGACATCTGTCACTATAATAAAAAAATTCAATTCAATTTAAACTGCTAGACACCAAATTTTTACCCCTTATTGTGTAATCCAATATTGGTGTAATGGTGTGAATAGAGGAATTTGTACTATTCTAATCTAAAGCATCGACCGGTCGAACCACTGACTTGCCCGAAGACTCCAGTGGATGAGGTCGGTAAACATTTCATCAACCTCACCTTGATGGCTGTAAGTCTTCCACAATCCGTTTCACAAGGCACATTCTTTTGCGAACTAGCGAACTGTGGAATCGACTCCCGGTGGGGGTCTTCCCTGAGAGATACGACGTCCAACTATTCAAAGTAAGAGTGTACTCCTCCCTCAAAGGCCGGCAACGCACCCACTAAAAATGACTGCCCTTTTAAAAAAAATCTTTATATAAAAAAAACTTCGAGAGAGCGATGCAGGGTTATCTATAACATTGTATGACTTTATTCCAGATAATATCTGGAACATATTATGTAGGTGTCGCTACAAAAGTCATAAGTCAGCTTTCTTGATCTTATTTATGAAGTAGTCATTAGAACAGAAAAGTGACTAAGTCACTTTAAAAAAAATCGGAATCATTGATGTAAAAATTCCAGATTTCAACCGCACCACCTTGATGGGTGGAAATCTTCTGCGTTTCGCTTCACTAGGCATTTTCTACTGACTAGCAAACCCCTCGTGGAGGTCTTCCCTGGGATGGATCTCCAATTATTTATGATATAATATAGTTTATTGGAAATTCGACGTATTCCGGTAGGTGATAAGAGTGACTATTTGTGATAATTTTGAATGTATCATGTCTTTTATTTTTATTTAACAAAATAAGTCAAAATTGCAACATCAAAAATAAATTTATTAAAAAAAATCAAATTGATACTTTTTGTGGTTAAAATTATGTCAAATCCCTATCACCTCCTCACGAGTATATGTCCTTCAAGAAAAGAGCGTACCAATTCTTAGGCCGGCAACGCACTAGGCCTCGGCAATGTGAGTGTCTATCACGTTTACCCTCTGTTAAGGCTGGCTGCGTTGATTGCCTTATATGGGTATCCTGAACTGCGATTTCTCTACAGTAATGTCATTGAAGAACACCAAAACAAATATAGTTTCACAATGCTTGGGGAAATAAAATATAAAAGTCAGTTTAAAAACCTTTAATCTTTACACACCGTAGAATCTTAAATTACAAACAAATTAAATACATATAAATAGTAACGAATACAAAACTATCGTAAGGAAACACGAAAAGCGATTTATTAATTTCAAATGGTATGAAAAGGAATAATATAAAAGAACCTGAAAGAGATGAAAGATAGGTACTTAGAGAGGAAGACAGCAAGATTCAGAAAAAAATATAGATTGATAATTATAAAAATTTTAATAAATGATAGACTATTCAAAAGCGTTATTGTTTAGTTCCAAATATGGCCACGAAGCGCTACTCAAGTTCTCCTTACAGAAGTGATGTTTTTTCTTCACTTAGGCTGAGATTCAGAAATGAGATTAAGCGCGAACTGTCACTCCCATATGTCAAAATCCAGTAGATTTTTGTTAGTTCCAAATATGGCCACGGAGCGCTACCCGAGTTTTCCTTACAGAAGTGATGTTTTTTCTTCACTTAGGCTGAGATTCAGAAAGGAGATTAAGCGCGAACTGTCACTCCCATATGTCAAAATCCAGTTTTTGACGTACGGACGAATCGAACTTCGTTTCTGAACTTAGCTTCCGTGTTTTGTATTCGTCTTTAACTCTAGAAAATATTAAACTTTTCTTAAACTAATTAAATATTGCGTATAATATTTACAATATGGCGATAAACCCATGATAAAATTTGACCCAAAAAATAACTAAAAAATTCGCAGAAATAATTAGGACTTGTTTTCGAAAATAACCTGATTTACTTATAAGACACTCCCATGCAAAAACGTACACAATAATATCACACAACTGCTAGCTTACCACATAAACTGGATGGCGATAGTTGTTTAGAAAAAAAAAACTAGCTTTAATGACGTCATACCGAAGTTTGGTATGTTTCAATAGCGAAAGCAAACTTAATATTGAACTAGCTGTTACGTAGTAA
Organism: Pieris macdunnoughi; assembly: GCA_905332375.1. Lineage (NCBI taxonomy): Eukaryota > Metazoa > Arthropoda > Insecta > Lepidoptera > Pieridae > Pieris > Pieris macdunnoughi. The sequence goes on along the minus strand of CAJOBZ010000067.1, from coordinate 866,710 downwards.
GCTTGCTGATAGGTTTATTTTGATCTGGATCGACTATTTGAAATATAAACCATGATTCTTATGAGAAGACACACTTATATACCTGTTTTAGTCAAATTGGACAAAGGTTCACAAATGAATCAATCACACAATACAAAAATAGTATTTTTCTTAGAGTAGTGAGGTATTTTCTTACTAAAATACCTAAAGAAAACCTTACACGCTAAAGTGATTTCAGTTTCAAACTCTCGCTTATATTTGTGATTTGCGTTTCAGCAAAAAAATTACAAATTTCTGTGTAGATGAATTTTTCAGTTTCAACCAACATATATTTCCTTATATGTAAAATTATAGACAGATAAACATATTGACTATAATTAAACTCATAATTCTCTTTAAGTCTTAGTAAATGTTGACTGAAAATAATTTCGAATAATATGCGGGTAGTTTGATCTACCCTCCTTTTTTAAAAAATTAACAAAAATTAAGCGATCTAGGCTTTAACGTCGATTTCCGTAAATACTGATGCGCGAGCGCAGTAAGGTCCAGTTGATCCTGAGTTAGACCACAAGCTAGGACTTCCCACTTAATTGTTGACTGAAAATAAGAAAATATTATTCTACTAACATAACGGTAATCTTTTCTTTCTATTTAGATCTAGGATCTGTAGTAGCTAGCGGGGACTGTGGGGAACTGAACTAAACTCTCAGTCCCCCTGCAAGTGAGGGAAACCCACCCCCTAAAAATCCTTATAAGCGCTCCTGCCTGCGGCATCGGACGCCATTTTCCAAAATGAATCCTGCACCGCATTTATTTCATTGGCATTTATCCTTGGGAATTATAGATAGATAGTAACCTAACCTGAGGTAGGATCTAAATTGGAATTCTAATGATAAAAGTGTTAAATAGAACTACATATGCACAAATCTATTTCCCAAGCATAAAGACATCGTAACAAAATTAATAATATATTATTCGATTTTTCTTCGTTAGTTCACTAGACTTTCTCTACTAAAAACTATAACTAAAAGTGATATTGTGGTGATGAAGAAATAAGAAATGAATTTCGCTTGTTATAATGCAAAAATTAAAATTTTGATATTATTTTGGAAAAAGCATAATTTTTTATGTAAACTTCACCTATTAAATTTCAATTACGCGTAAAAAATTACATATTATTAACGAGAATAACTAAATTTTCAGGCTTTTATAGATAAATTTATAATACGTTTTAGTAATAGTTTAGTTACTATAAAACTATGCATCTATATATAAAATAGCTATTTAAAACATTTATCCGACTTCAAAAAAAAGGTTAACAATTTGACTAGTATACGTTTAGTTGGATAAACATAATATGATGATAAACCAGGTTTATTGCAACTTAAATGTCATCAAAATCTATTCAGTAGCTTTTGAGTTAACACGCATTTAAATAGTGTTGAAATATTTGAAGTCGGTTTAATTTTTCTAAATTATTTTGAACCTTTAAACCAAGTATATCAATGTTAAAACAAATGTTATACTAACCATTATAAAGGACGGCGTCTCTTCCTTGGCTTCGGGCTCTTGATCGAATTTAATCGACCGTACAGCGGATTTCTTCACTACCGGCTCATCTGAAGTACGTCGCTGTGCCTATAATACATATTTACTAATTAATTTTATTTAAATTTTATACATTAATAAAAAAAGGAAATCAGTTTACCATTTACTACTTTGTCGGTAAATACTTATTCTGGCCATAAATACTGTTACAATTAAAAATAAACAATATATTACATTTGAATTTGGAATCTATCATTTTTATAAGACTGTTCATTGAGTTTTCTCATTTTGGCGCCAATACATTGTACAATATTTTGCGATATTAAAATGGAGTGGGGATAAGGAGAACCGAATCGCTGTGATTGCATTACACAAAGTAAGTATGGAGCCAAATTTGTATTAGTAAAATATTTGTGTACCGGGCTATAATTTATACAACAAATTTAAACGGTTTGCTAACATTTGTAAAGATAAAACACTAGTCTCCTATTTTCTTCAAAGGCCAAAAAAATCCGGCAATTGGGCCAAAAGCATTCAAGAATTTGTTTCAATATTGCAACCATATTGTCCGAAAACCTCATGACTGAAAATCTTATGATAACCGGAAAAATGGAAGGAACGAGACGCAGTAGACACTGCCTAACACGATGGAACGACCAGGTATCACGCCTGGGCACTACGGTCTCTAAAACCAGAACCCTAACTAACACATTTTGTATTAGAATTGTCGCTGAATAAGAAATGTCAAGTAAATGATTTATTTGACTTCATTCAGTCAATAATTATAGTCTAAATAACTGTAAAATTAAAATCGTTATTCATACATTTATTTATTTACAATGATATCGATATATAACGTAGAATAGACGCAGAAAGATTCTGCAATAAACAGTTTTACCCCACCACTATGTGAAACCAGCTGCCCACTAAAGAATTTCCGAACCATCAAGAAAACAGCGTACCAATTCTTAAAACATCGGCAACGCACTTGCGAGCCGTCTGGCAATGTGTCTATCACTTAGCATCAAATGATCCTTATGCCCGTTTCCCCCTGTTATTCAAAAAAACAGTTTCGTAACTTTTATCAAGTTCATACAAAGTGACGATTTCGGGGAGTTCATTAATAAAAATAACACTAGATTTGCGGATAAGATCATTATACGTATATATATACGTGCGGATTCCCTTATGTGGAATTCAATTCTGTATTTATAATAGTATTATTTTTTGGTCGCTTGTATATAATCGATTTAAATGCACTCTGTATTGCATAATATCTAATAATTACTAAGCAGAAGTACATTACCCTGCGCTGTCTTGACTGATTCAATTTAACTTAAATTGCCATGCGCAATGCAAGTACAAGCCATTGTTTGAAATTAATTGAAATATTCCTGTTTTAAATGTCTTAAAGATTACAATAATTATATACTTCAGGAGAGTAGTATATCTAAAACTAATTAAAATGTTTAAATAATCTGACAATTAAAAGCTAAAAAGTATTATCTTTCCCTCTTCAGTTGGTATCTCATATCTGAGCGTCGAAGTCAGCAATGAAACATTTGGAGCGGACTATCTGTTTCCACCGGTTTCTGTCCAGCGCCTCTCTTATGACAGTGTATAGTTTTGAGGACGATGAGTCTTTCACTTGATCGGTCCATCAGGTTGGTGAACGGCCACGTGATCTTTTGCCTTCTGTACCAACCACGATCAGTTTCTCCAAGTTCTCATCGCCTCGGCGCATTGTATGGCCGAAATAAGATATAATTCGCTGACAGCATATGCCTGACAGGTGAGTCCGTATGCGGAATGCGGTTTCGATGTCCACTTCAGGCGTTAAACTTATCCAAAAAATACGAAAGTTGACATATATAGTCAAGTAGGCCACAAAACTAATAATAGAAGTGTGCAGGACGTGTCTAGAAGAGATGGAAGATGGATAAAACGAGTAACATTATGGAAAGAACCAAGAAGACCTTTCTAAACCTGTGCCATACTGGCTCCAAGTAGCTTTTGTAAAAAAAAAATGGTCTAATAAATTAACCTATAATATTTATGTTTGTATAAATCTAATTAAGCATGCCTAAGAAGAATGGAAAGAAGCATGGTGGGTGTAACACTGAGACATCGAAAGAAGAGATAAGATCAACAACCCGAGTTAGAGGATGTTATTAAGAAAATAAGGCAATTGAAATGGCGCTGGACTGGCCACATGACGAGATATAGCAGGTTGTAATGGACTAAAATAATTACAGAATGGCAACCACGCGATAGAAAAAGGTAAAGAGGAAGACAGAGCAAGAGATGGGCAGACGATATAAAGAGAATGGGAGGCACAACTTGGACAAGAGCTAACATCAGAAAACAGCTGGAAGAGGCCTATGTGTCACAGGACACGCTGATTACCAAAAACGGGTCATATTATGTATTTTAAGTTTTATTATGTAACATAAATTAGTGTTTATATATTATACTGGATGTCAGCATTAAAGGCTTAATAGTAATTGTAAAAAATCGAATAGTTGATTAATTGTTTTGTTGAAGTAGCATAGAAAATATTGATTTAATTGTAAATATTTAGGTTTTTGTTAAATTTTTTTTTATTGGTTGATTCTCGGTTATAGTTAACGATGATAATGATTTTTTAAATCTAATTTTTAATATAATACAATTGGAATATCAATTCTTAAAATGTTCCATAAAAATATGGCGACTTAAGAAAAGTAGTGGCGCCCTCTGTGATTAGGGCATTCAAGTATTACGTAAGGCAATTTGTGATGGCCCCTATTCCCATTTTTCACTATTTTTATCTAAAAGTCACTGTGGGGTAAAGTACCAGAATGGCTAATAACCTTTGTTAATTTTATTAAAAACAACATCCCGCCCCTGTTACACATTGTTACGTTTTACAAGACCCCCCCTTCCCCCACATTCATTACGTAATACTTGAACTCTTCCTTATTTTTTCAATGCTTTAATAATGGCACTTTTTTATATTTCTTTTATCACTTCTAAGTCACTTTGAAAATGTTAAAAAAATAATAACTTCATTATTAATGAAAGCTTATAAAAAAATTTCGTCAGATGTTAGTATATATATTTCTATTGTCTTTGATTGACATAACCTTTACACATTTAAAGAAAAAACTTTTTTAACCGGATTAAAGTTATGTATTATTATAAATTTACAATTATTTAACATAATTTTAAATTAATCCGACGTTTCGCGTGCTTTACAGCGTGCGTATCACCGTGACCAGAGTTTTTTTCTTTATATATATTTCTGCATTTGGTGTAACATAAATAAAACCAACAGTTACTGTAAGACATTTATTGAAAGAAATGACAACGGTTTGGACTTTGGAATGGGTACTATCAATATTGACAGCGAAAAAAAAAACAATACAAACAAATTTACATATTACAGCTATAGAATAAATTAAAACAATTTAAGACATAACAAAATACAACAAAAAATAAATAATGTTTTAAAGTATCAACACTGGCCTGTCAATATTGCGGGAGAGGAGCGGGAGGGAGGGGAAGTCATTAATTTCAAATATCATTAAGTAGCTGCCGATCTCATTAAAATAAATAATGTAATTATATTACGAAAATGCAAATTACAAAGCATAAATAAGACAGGTCCTTAGGATTTGTTAGTTCGATTATTTCAACGCCATCCAACAAATAAATAATACTCGCCAACGTAGACTACGTAATACTTGCAACTTATAATAATTTTGGTGCTTGGTAAACTTGAGGTAAACTTAACTAATCTAAAAAATCTAGTGTACAGGGTAAACTCTTTATAACGAATTTCAAGGGAACCAGTTTTATCGTTATAGAGAGGTATCGTTATACAGAGAGAAGAGGAAAGACCAATCGAATTTCATTACTATCAATAGGTAACATATATTCTGTTAACTATGCTGACGTGTTCTAATATGTCAATATTTGTTTTGTATTTTTTTGAGTATTTTGTCTGCCCATCTTGGGGAGCGTTCAAGTATTACGTAACGAATTTTGGGAGAAGGGGTTCCTTTTGTAAAACGTTACGATCCGTGGCGGGGATTAAATTACGCGTTATTGTGAATATTTTTTTTGAACTTAAACCTCATAATAGTAACTAAAGAGACACTAGGTGGTCACGAAACGTTTTACTATACTTGAGTACTGAAAAACGTTACATGGGGGGGTTCAATAATCTCCAAAAATTGCGTTACTTGAACGGTCCCGACAGTTGAACGAAAAATGGCACTCGTGTTAATGCAATTAACAATAACAAAGGCGAGACGGCTGTTTATAACGTCTAGTGTCTTTCGGCACCTCAATGGGTTAGTTTTGTAATCTGATTATAAAAACAATTACACTTATGTGTTTGATGTCTAAATATAAAAATATTTCTTCGTAATAGAGAGTGGCTGTTAAAAAGAGGGACGTATGGGTTTTGTGTTAAACGTTAGTGTTAGACGTTATAAAGAGTTTACACTATTCCGATGAACTGTCATCTTTGGTCCGATTCATAGAAAACTTTCTATCCGAACAGAACTTTACATATTATTAGTAAATAAATAATAATCGTTATACAACTCTTCGTTCTGCTTCTCCTTATCGTCTATCCACCACTGATTCTCTTTCTCATTTTTAATTTTATTCGTTAATATCTCGTCTATTCTGGACGTGGAGGGTTTTTGGTTGGTGACCTTGTAAATGTGGTCCACCAGGGCGTTGGTGAGGACTTCCTTGGGGGCTATCAGATCGTTGAGTTCGTTACCACCCGTGATGGTTTTTATCCTATCGGCGTTGAGTCTAGCGAAGGTTCGAGGGGATTCTAAGTTAGTGATGTCCTTGAAATGGTTATGGTAGTACGGGTGTGGGTTAGGATTAGTGGGGACGTAGGACCTGTGTTGTACCTTTGATTCCAATAAGTTGGAATTCGCTTGGAATTTTGTGTCCGGAGTGTTTTCCGCGCTGACCAGGCTGTGGAGGCTGGTCGATTCATCCAAGTAGTTCCGGTGCATGTTTGGGGTTGAGAATAGTTCGGAACTCTCGTCGCCGGCGAGGGTTTTGCTCTGAAATAGAACAGTATTGGATAACGTCAGATGTATGAAAATTCTTTTTATCTTTAAGAAGCATCTAATACTTTGTCAATTAGACCTTTAAGCCTAAGTTTAGAGTCGAAACTTAGGGCTAAGCATGACTTATGTATACATAAATCTTACTTCCGCATCTTAATGTTTTACTAATTTAAAAAAAAAAGGGGAAATTAAATCTTTTTGTATAGTTCAATAAAATTACTTTAAACTGTTTTTAAAGTTAATATCACGTATCAGGAAATGATTTCTGTATTTTTGCAATGATCTTCTTTCCATAGTACTCTTTTGTTTTTCTTTGTCACAGCGGAACAGACAAATGATTGATTTATGTCTAAAAAAACCTTCAAAACCACTGCTTTTCTTTATAAACAGAAATATTTCATCCATACATAGTTGTTATTTTTAGAAACAATCTTTAATCCATCTCTGTTAGTCAATGTGAAATCTAGGAATCAAGCATTATATGCGATGGCTACATTGCGTGAATATAACTGCTTCACTGCAGATAAGGTCTTAGGTACGAATCCCGGGTAAAAAAATATTTTCATTAAAAAAACATTAGCATTCTTAGACCTAAATTAGGATATGTGCGGTGTTGGAACACCCCGTGTTCGCTTCGTCAACAGAATTTCGGCCAGCCAGGAGTAAAATATACACCTTATTACAAAACGTGGATTAGAGTATCATGGAAGTATTTTAGAACGAATTAAAAAAAATCATTAAAATCCATCCAGGTCGTTACTATCCATGTATAGAACGTGTTTACAATAAGGCCGTGTAAGCACTCACCGGTGTCTCCACGACGAAGCTGACGTCAGGCACATGTGAATGGGGCGTGGATGTGGCCACGCCCCACGCCTGGGCCAACGCCTTTCTCGCTCTCTTGTGCGACGGCACGTTCTCTTTCCCCAAGGAGGCCGTCCCTATACCGCTGTCGTTCACCTACAAATAGTTTTGGAGTATTAATATCAGGTGTAATTCCATTGACGACACTCGATTTAACGTCAAAATGTTTTTGGTGTGTTTGTGTGCTAACTTTTTCTCCATATAACGCCAGATTGGACAGATATAATGGCTATCTCTGATCTCGTACGATACGTGAACCCCGTGTACGTATGGACGTGTCTATGTGCGCATAGTGTTCGTTGTTGTCGTATAAACACTATATAAATAATAAAACTTGTGTGAACTCAAAGATGTATATATTTATCGTAAAAATAAACCGCGGCGTCGGCAGCGAGTTGCACGTGTGTCGCTTAAGAAATCGTGGGCCGTACTGGTGGCGGAGCGCGCTGTGGAATGCGCGTGCCTCGCCCCCCGCCTGCCGCGGAGAACAATAGACACGGTCTATACGTAGAAGTTGGTAAGTACATTTTTAATACATAATTTAATTCTTAGTAATTTTTATTGATGTTTTATTTCAGCTACCAATGACGACGAGGACGCCACATCACTCCCCTGCCGAGACCGTTTCACGGTCGATAGTAGTCCGGAAACTTAACTAATCTTCCACTTCTAGTCTTTTTTTCAGGTGGCGGTGCATCGTGATTGGTGTGGAACGGCAGTGCGGTCATCGGTGGACGAATGGTCGTGTCGTATTCTCTGTTTTCTTTCGTAAGGTAAGCTGGTTTTATTCTGTCTATTGTTACTGTAACTTCTTTGCCTTTTATGTCTAATGAAAATGTTTTTGTATTTCTTTTCAGAACTTTATAAGGGCCGGTATATGGTGATTCAAGCGATCGTTTTGCGGGACCACGGCGAAGAAAAACAAACTGTGCAGTATGTATGTCATTCGGCAAATAGAATGTTTTACTGTTGTGGTTTGATGCAGGAGTTGGGGTTAATGCTGCCATATGATTTCTCAAGCGAGCTGTATAGTCTGCTGGATTTAGGTTCTGGTCAAGCGAAGTTGAGAAAAATTGTCCCGGTAGTCGTAGTGGTTCTCCATATACTAGCTCGGCGGCTGATGCCTGCAGATCTTCTTTCCAGGCAGCTCTTATTCCTAGTAGCACTAGGGGAAGTGTTTCAGTCCACTGTGGGTTGTTGTGACAGATGATGGCTGCTTTTAGTTGGCGATGTAATCTCTCCACCATTCCATTGCATTGCGGATGGTATGAGGTGGTGGGACGATGTTCTGCGCCGATCAGGTTGGTGATGCTTTGGAAGAGTTGTGATTGAAATTGTAAGCCTCTGTCTGTTGTTACAGTTTGTGGACATCCATGACGAGATACCCAGTTGGTAATGAACGCGGAAGCACAAGTTTCTGCTGTAATATCCGCTAGTGGATAGCCATCAGGCCAACGTGTGAAGCGGTCTATTGCTGTCAGGCAGTATCTAAAGCCATTAGAGTATGGTAATGGGCCTATAATGTCCAGGTGTACGTGGGCGAAACGTTCTGATGGTACTGGAAAGGTTGTAAATGGTGCGTTCGTATGTCTGTTGACTTTACTTCGTTGGCAGTCTACGCATTCCTTTGCCCAAGTTTTGCAATCGCGTCTTACTCCGGGCCACACAAATCTTTGAGCTACCATTTTAGCAGTGGTAGGGCCGCTTGGATGGCTGAGTTGATGTATGGTTTCAAAAACGCGTTTGCGATAGGCAGGTGTTATGTACGGTCTAGGCGATTTGGTGGAAAAATCGCAGTACAGCTGGTTTTCAGCGATCTGTTTCAGTTGTAGTGCTGTGTTTTTGGTTAGCAAAGCTTGCAATTCAGGGTCTTGAGCCTGATCTCTTGCAAGTGCGTCGTAATTTATAGTGACAATCTCTTCTACACGTGATAGGGCGTCAGCGACGATGTTGTCTTTACCGGGGATGTATTTTAGATCGGTGGTGAATTGAGATATGTAGTCAAGATAGCGGAATTGTCTTGGAGAGCACTGGCTTCTGTTTGTTGTGAAGGCGTAGGTGATGGGCTTGTGGTCGGTGTAAATGCAAAAGTTTCTTGCTTCCAACATATATTTAAAGTGTTTGATACCTTCGTATATGGCCAGTAGCTCCCTATCGTATGGACTATATTTTTTTTGCGATGTCGTCAGTTTACGAGAGAAAAATCCCAAGGGTTCCCAGTTGCCTTTTCGTTTTTGTTGCAAGACAGCGCCGATGGAGTCGTCTGAAGCATCTGTGAATAAGGCTAGATCCAGGTTGATTTCAGGGTGGACAAGAAGAGTGGCTTGAGATAGGCTGCGCTTGCACTCATTGAAAGCTGTTACAAGGTTAGTCATATCGATAGGTGCATTTCCTTTGATGTTACCTGTTAGGGCATCGTTCAGAGGAGCCTGTATCTTTGCTGCATCAGGGATGAATTTCCGGTAGTAGTTTATCATTCCCAGGAACCGTCGGAGTTGCTTTGCTGTTTTCGGCTGTGGGTAGTTGGTAATTGCTTCCACTTTCTCTTTGAGAGGGCGTATGCCTTCAGTCGAGACGCTGTAGCCGAGGAAAGTTACTTCGTTAATGCCGAATATGGACTTAGAGGTGTTTATTAAGATGCCATACTGGTTAAGTCGTTCGAAGACAGTTTTAAGGTGCTGAAGATGGTGTTCTCTGGTCTTCGAGAATACTAGGATGTCGTCAATATACCCATATGTAAATTCCAGGCCTTGAAGAACTTCATCGATGAATCTTTGGAAGGTTTGAGCAGCGTTTCTTAAACCAAAGGTCATATACGGAAATTCGAACAGTCCGAATGGTGTCGTTATGGCTGTTTTAGGTATGTCCTCATTCGCGACAGGTATCTGATTGTAGGCCTTAATCAAGTCAATCTTTGAAAATATTTTAGCTCCAGACAGCTGGTAAACAAAGTCATTAATCTGTCTTATTGGATATCGATCAGGGATGGTTCTGGCATTAAGTGCTCTATAGTCGCCACATGGTCTCCAACCGTCGTCCTTCTTTTTGGCTAAATGTAAGGGAGACGACCATGGGCTCTCTGATCTACGAGCTGTTCCATTTGCGTACATCTCTTCAAACTCTTTTTTCGCAATAAGCAGTCTATCTGGGGCTAAACGTCTGGGACGAGCTGCGACTGGTGGACCAGGGGTAGTACGTATATGATGCTTCGTTTGGTGCTTGGTTTCTTTTGGCTTTCCAGTAGGTTTCGTTACGTCTGGGTAGTTGCGAAGTAAGTCATGGAAGTCGGAGTTTCCAGCAACTGTTTTGATGGTCACCGTTTCCACAGAAATGTTGGCGCAGCGTGGCGCGTTGACGGACAAACTTGTGAGGCCGTCGATGAGGCGGTGACGACGACAGTCCACTAATAGGTTGTAGTGGCCCAAGAAGTCAACACCAATGATGGGTCGTGTGACGTCCGCAACTACGAATCTCCAGGTGAAGTCCCGGCGAAGTCCGAGGTCCAGGTGTAAGGATATGTAGCCATACGTAGCTATGATAGTGTTGTTGGCAGCGTATAACTCATATTTAGTTTTATGACGCTGGTCTCTGGTCGCCGACTTAGGAAAAACGCAAACGTCAGATCCCGTGTCTATCAAGTACTTCAGTTTAGTTTTCTTTTCGACGATGAAGAGGCGGTCATTAGGAGTATGCGTTAGGCAGTCGTTAGCCGCCACTACAGGCTGCCGTTCGCGTTTAAAGTCTTGTAGGAACAGGGCGTGAGACATTTTATGGCGCCTTCACCGAATTTTCTGTGGTAGTAACACACGCTATTCATTTTGTTTTCCTTCCATCTTTGGGTGGAGCGTGAGTGAGATCTTGATCTGTTATACCTACGTTGTGGTGATCTGCTTGATCGGCTATTATGCATGCTCAGGGAAGCAACTTGCTTGGTTAATTCGTTAACTTGCCTGGCCAAGCTTTCTAAAACGGTGAGGTAGTGGTCTGGAGGATTTCCAGCATGTTGGTTAGCTGAGGACGATGTAGCGGCGTAAACATTTGGTGGGGTTGGGGCTGCGATGGCTATAATTTTGTCAGCCAACTCTGCAAGTTTCTCTAGCGGCATATCCATATGCGATGCAATGATAGGTTGAATGTTATTGGGTAACCTATTGTGCCATGCTGATCTAATAAATTCGTCTGGTACCTGTGGTCCGGCCAAATGTTGTAGGTGACGAAGAAATTGTGAAGGCTTTCTAGTGCCGAGTTCTTGATTGTCTAAAAATTGCCTAATTTCTTCTTCGCGCGGTTTACTTAATCGCCTTATTAGCTCCGCTTTGAGGGTTTGGTATTTGTTGTCTTTGGGAGGACTTTCTATAATATCCGCAACTTCAATAGCGAACTGTGGGTCCAGCTGGCTAGTCGCGTTATAAAATTTAGTCGTGTCTGACGTTATCCCCGCCAAACAAAATTGGCCTTCCAGTTGAGCAAACCAGAGTGCAGGTCTATTCGGTAAAAATGGTGGTATTTTAATTCCAACTTTGAAAATTTCATGTGCACCTTTTTCCATATTGTCTGTGTCCCCACCGTTTTCGTCTTGCATGGCAAAAGTGCTAAGACCGCGTGGCGTGTAGTTTTTCTTACTCTTATCACGTCGGGGTCACCAGTATAGTGTTCGTTGTTGTCGTATAAACACTATATAAATAATAAAACTTGTGTGAACTCAAAGATGTATATATTTATCGTAAAAATAAACCGCGGCGTCGGCAGCGAGTTGCACGTGTGTCGCTTAAGAAATCGTGGGCCGTACTGGTGGCGGAGCGCGCTGTGGAATGCGCGTGCCTCGCCCCCCGCCTGCCGCGGAGAACAATAGACACGGTCTATACGTAGAAGTTGGTAAGTACATTTTTAATACATAATTTAATTCTTAGTAATTTTTATTGATGTTTTATTTCAGCTACCAATGACGACGAGGACGCCACATGCGCATATAACTCTCTTACGGTGAAGGAAAACATCGTGAGGAAACTGGCCTTAGACCCAAAAATCAACAGAAGGATAACCTACTTGCCTATTAAAAAATTGATCACAGATACACAATTCTGAGGTCCTGACCTAAATATCTGCAGTCCCTTCAATGTTAGCGACATATATACTGTAGGAAGTTACTAAAGCCTTCGATGATGAATGATGCTATGACTTTACCTTGTAATAGGATGAGGGTAGAAACAAAAACGACAGACACGGACGGTGATTGCCGTGCCGACGTGTTGGAGATATAAATTGTGTCTTGTGTAATATCAAATTTTGGATTTTGAATTTCGGTTATAACTTGGGTTTGTTTTATTTAATTATTATTGTATGGTTCAGTTTTATTTTGGTTGTGAAACAATCTGAAATGTTCTATTTGTTTTAGCTTTGGGAAATGCCCTCAAATTAGATTTTCATTTATTGAATAACAAATTGACTATTTGTTTATGTGATAAACATTACCACATATATTAGATTTGGCAGGAGAAACCGAAATCCTCCTGGCGCCCACATTTATGTATTTTTAGGTTATTATAAGATTTAGTTTAATATATTTAGTTATTGTATTTTGCTAGATTATAAATATCGTAATATATGCTAATTTGTTTTATTTATGTTAAAATCCCATAACAACCTTTTCAGCTGTTGATTATTCGGTGAAGGTCTCAAGGAAGCCGAATATATATAAACAAATGAAACAGATTTATTTAGATAGAGGTATGTCCGTCACTACTTTTAACACAATTTTCCAATATTGAAAACTTGGTCCTTATCAGTTAATATTTACGGAAATCTGGCCCATGAGTTCAAATAACAAAATTATTACCGCTTATGTTACGCTAACTTAATATTCATTAAATATACAAAAAAGAATTTCTTTGAAATGATTATAACTTAGTTAAAAAAATACGTGTGGCACTCGGGGACTGCCGCGGTAAAGCTATTGCATATTTTTTTTTAACTTATGCAATTATAATTATTTGTATATGCAGTATTTTTTTTCTTTGATAAATTAATTCAATCTACCACTCTACCAGACTCAGACTAACGCGCCTATATAGTCTGTCTCACTTTAACGCGCACCAGCTGCACCGATCTCGTCAGAGAGATGGGAATACGCAGTATGCGTTCTGTCCCGCTCTACCGCGTATTGGCCGCACCTATATTACGTCATCGTGTGTTAGGTTTTTTCGTTACGGAATTTCTTGATTCGGTCGCCGCGCTCAAAGCCCGCTATATAATATATTAACTATTAACTTATTAAGGTCAAATATTAATATTAATCTAAATTATGAAAGCTTTAAAAATCTCTATCATTTATGGAATTATTAAGAAAATATATGTTTTTTTCAATAGTTATTTCTAACATTAGTTAGAAAGTAATGTTAAGTTACATATCTAAATATCATTCGCCCCATGCCCCACTTTTACCTGTCCATCATGTTCCATGGCGAGGGTGGACTCGTTATTAGCGCTCTCTTCCCGTTCAATCATTTCCGTGATGTCTGCTACGAGGACCCCGGGGCTGGAAGGGGAGTATTTTAAGCCCGATTTCTTTCCAATCTCCGCCATTGCTATTTTGAAAGGGGTTGGAGTTCTGAAAAATTAAAGAAAAATCATCAAAATCAATTTTTTACGACATGAGCCTCGGGGATTCTTGTCAGAAGTGAAACTAATTTTTAACTCTTGTTCATATTTATACAAATCTAAAACTTTAGTTTCCGAGACTTAGAGGGAGGGAAAAAGTAATATAATATGTTAGGAATTTAATGGTCATTAAAATATTAAGTGTCGAAAATAATATTTTTTTTTTAAATATTAATAAAAACACGTGGCATTTTAATTTACAATTCGTCATTGAGTTTTTAATAAATTATTTTGCATAAAATATAAAATACTATTATTTCATAAATTCTCTTTACGAAATTTTAATTTTAAAATAGAATTTCTATAAAGTAATTCACCCTTTTCACTCTATCAATCGATCCCTTTTCTTCGACAACGTTGCACATCTTCGTGCCGAGAAGTTTTACTTCAAAAAAAACAATGGGAAAAACTTACTTGGGCGTGGTCTTGGAGCCACCGGGCGTGAGATGCGCAGGCGTCGGTGTATGAAGTAATGGACTTTGAGTCCAATCCTGGAAACATTAATGGATTGTTTAGTAGGGAAATCAATTAAAAGGATTTTTTTAATAATATGTGATACATTTATACAACAATATTTAACCTTTGTCAAACTCATGACCGATGAGTTCGATCTTCCTTCGAAACAATTTTCAGAGAGAAATGTCAAAAATAAAAAAATTAATTAATTTATATATTTATACAGAATACAGCCATATTTCATAGAACAGGGGGCTAACGGGCAGAAGGCTCACCGCATGTTAAGTGATCACGGATACTCAATGCCAGAGGGGTCGTGAGTGCGTAGCCGGCCTTTTAAGAATTGGTACGCTCTTTTCTTGAAGGACCCTAAGTCGAATTGGTTCGGAATTACTTCAGTAGGCAGTTCCACTCAGGCGGGGATAAAAAAAAATCAGTGGCGCTACAACCTCTTTAGGAGTGGGCCTCAAATTTTTGAATCTGTTTCGATATAATAGGCAAGTAGGTGATCAGCCTCCAGTGCCTGACACATGCCGTCGGCTTTTTAGGACTAAGACATGTTGGTTTCCTTACAATGTTTTCCTTCACCGTTCGAGCGAATGTTAAATGCGCACAAGTCGAAGATCGAACCTACGACCTCAGGTATGATATCGCACACTGATGCCACTAGGCCAACTCAGGTCGGGGATACGAGTGGAAATACTTTATTTTATAAATTACAAAAAATTCTTAGTGTTTTACCTTAGTAGCTGAATGCCGTAACGAAGAATCGAAGTTCGGGAAGGAGAGCGTAGCAGGCGAATTGAGGAATTGGGAGGGACTGAACGGAAGCGCCTTGATTGGAGTGGCGCCCTCTGACCATGCCTGGAATAAAAAAAAATATAATTTAGCATTTGCCTGAGAAAAAGCTTCAAATTATTATCTATTAATAGAAGCAAGCATCAAAAACGATTCTAGACACAAAAATCATTAAAAATAATATAGAATAACTAGTTGTAGAAACTAACTAACTAGTAGAAAGTTTCTATTACTATTGTATCATATTTTAATAGAAAAATATGTTATATAAACAGTTTAAACACTCTTAGTATTTTAATTGTTAACATAAAAAGAAATGCATAGCCGGGTTCGAACACACGACCTAAACGTTAAGAATTGAATGCTCACTATATATGAGTTTAGTTTAGATTTTTTAAAAGTCGATTAATACAAATAATATTAATAAGAAGAATATAGATACGATACTCATACTCACAGAGTTATTTCTAGAAGCCTTCCCCCGTCGCAGTATGGGAGGTGGACTGGACTCCAGAACTTTCTTCTTCGGAGACATATATATTGGAATATCCTTATTCTCTTGACATAGAAACGCTGGAAAGGTTATTAATAACATTATAAATCGTCATGCTTGTGGAACAATGTCGGGTTTGAAATAAAACCAAAATCCACTTATCATATTTGTATAATACATTGACTAAATATTACTTTTAAAAATATCCATGTGTTTTAAATTTCAAATTAATCGGTCGGTAAAGTGACGGATTTGATAGAAACATGTGATTTTTCTAGAAAATTGTAAATTAATGTTATAATTTTTATTTTGTTTCAAAACAAACCCTTTAGTTTGCTTGTATGCCAATTTTCATAATAATAGAATATGAATTAAAATAGTTATGACAAAAACTAACATGATTATATTATTTTAAAATGGCTGCCTAGTAAAGTTTACCAGATCCGCCACTGTTCTACGGCTATGACGATATTTATTAATTAAAAATTATTATGTAGTAAACAGGTTATTAATAATATCATATATTTTATATTAAACATTTGTAAAAAAATATATAGCAAACGGGCCACCCATAGACATTCTCAATGCCAGAGGGTTCGCGAATCAGTTGCCAGCCTTTTAAGAACTGGAACACTCTTTTTTCGAAGGACCCAAGGTAGCAAAAACTACCTTAAAAAAGCTCAGTTGTGGAACCACGTATATTATATATTTTAAGAGATGGTTTAAAGAAATAGGGATCACACTTTTGAAATAAATTTACTTAAAAAATTTATTATCTCTTTTATCTGTTACTTAGTTAGTAGGTGTACAATATTTAAATTGATTTTATAATATTTTATGTAACTCTAATAAAAGAAAAAGCAGTCTGCGAATACACCGTCCTTCGGTATGATGTTTAATATTAATTATCAATTTGTATACATTACGCTTAAGTACTAAAAAACAATGTTATACGTATAAATGAATATTTACCATTTTGTTCATTACTCGATGACGGTTGCGAAAGGTATGTTTTTATTGGTGATTCATTCGGAAGAGAGTTTATGTTAACGAACCTGAAAAAATTATTCACATATTTATCGCTCTTTTACTGATATCTTTAAATTTTAAAAACGTTTTTTTACCGGAAATCGAACTTACTTCCTTAGTAAGGCAAAATTAGCTTGAACTTAAATACATAAAAATTGTTGAAGGCAAGGTCTTGTAGCTTACTAAGGACATAATAGCTTTTAATGTTATTTATATTACATGTCAATCACGTGACACATCGGTCACAGATTGGTCGAATAGACGATGACGTAGCATGCTAGTAAGAAATGTCACCTGTCTAATTCTAAAATTTAATTTCTAGACTATTTGTGTGACCTTGACGTTTGGTTGTGTGTTTTCAGGCACGGTACGCCATAGGTGGTGCGACGCCATTTTGAAGACGGTTTTTAAAATCATGTTTAAAATAATTTTTTTTTTTAATAGTTACTTATTTTAATTCTGTCTAACGGACCATTCAAGTATTCTGTTGACGTTATCACCATAAAAGAAAATCAAAGACCCCGCCCCTTTAGTGCTTACGTAATACTTGAACGGCCCCTAATATTGCCTATTACGAAAATCACCGTTAAGTCTATTTTTCTAGTAACGAATAACCACTATAATTTGATGTCTAAAACAAATTAAAACTCACTTATAATCCGACCCAAGAATCTCCATAGTGTCCGCAGGAACCAAGCTCCCTCGTTCCGGCGATTCCCTCAAAGTGACATTTGACGAGTTTGACAGTGACACATTTGACATTGACGTGTTTGACGAATTCTGCAACGAGTTGAGTTGCTGCTTTAGCAGCTGACGGAAGTGCAGGACGTGCTTCGATGGCTGGCCATTCGAAGACGTGGTACTTTGTATCGAGTCGTTGAATGGGTCTGACCAGGTATTCTGGAAATATTTAAAGAATTATTAACTATAAAATTATAGAATATAAACGCGATTTATTTACAAAAATATTTGAATTCTTCATATCAAGTATCAAAATTACTATCGAACTATAGTGACATCACAAAAAAAACGTGTTTGTACTTATGTACACGCGTTAGAAGTTATACTTCTTTGGCGTAACAAGATACAAATATTTTTATATTTTTCCTTATGCTACGTTTGTAGAAAAAAACTACACTAAGAATAGAAAAAAAATACTCTCATACTTTTTCCCTATCGCGCCAAAAGAAACAAAAAAAACTAAAATGTTGACTAAAGCTAACTTCACCCTGTCGGTTTTTTGTGACGGTGTGCACATCGTAAAAATTTACTATTATCAATGTTCCCTGTCGCGCCAAAAGAAGTATAACTTCAAGAAGGTAAGTGCATTCGACCTCAAATACAAATCCAATCCAAATGTAAATAGCAACTTCAGGCAATATATTATGACGTTACTGTGGCAACATTTAATAGACTTGATGAAGTAGTCTGCTGACCAAGATAATGGACTTTATTGAGGTATGATAATGCACTTCTCTGAAGGAACTTTACATTTTTTTTTGTTAGAAATAATTACTTTTATAATGATCCAATAAAAAAAAAGTGTTACTGGGTCGTTCTAATGTATTCATTTGTCTCTTTTCAGCACAGTGTAAACACAATTTGCCAGAAATAGACAAAAGATAGATTTAGTTTTTATCAATTAAGGGGAAATATTTAGCTAGCTTAGCATTAAAGTGTTAAAATACTGCACACAAAAATAAATTGAACGAAAAAAATTAATATGAATTTTTCTTCGAATTTTCGAGAAAATTTTGTTTTTCCCAGATAATGGGAAATTTCAATCGAAGTATTTTCCTTGAAAACCATTTAATGTAGTATTATTTAAGTTATTTAAATACTACATCCATTTTGGAAAATAAAACACGCAAAGCGTTAGTCGAAAATATAAAAAAAATATTACGAACTTCTATTTAAAACCATATTATAAATGTGATCCAAATTGGCGAAAATTAATAATCAAAATATTAAAAAAATAAAAAACAAAAAGCACACTAACATCATAAACTACAGCAACCTTTGGCTCAGTGGTGTGATCATATTTCTTGATTTTGCTTTTCCGCCGGGCTTCAAACGCATCTCCGCCGTCCGGCTCGTACTTCCGTCGCATCGTTGAGTTCCAGTGGTTTTTGATTGCATTATCGGTCCTGAAATTCAATATAATATTTTATAATAGACATTAAGCAAATATACATAGATCAACAGAGACACAATTTAAGAAATGTTGTAACTTTAGGTACAATTTTTTGTTTTGTTTTGTGTGACTGAAAAAAAAATTTAATTGCAGCATTTTAATAAGTTTTCTGTTATTTTTCGGCTGTTGTACTTTTTTGCTATTGTAATATACAACTAATTAAGCGTTATATTATTGTTTTAGTATATTTTCTCACGTTTAATAATATTTCTTATTGAAAAATAAATATCTCGAAACCGTGATAAAAATCGTTGAATAAACATTTCGTTTGGGAGTTAAGAGCGGGCATTAACCAAAATCACTTGATTTTATCTAAGTATGTGATGTTTGAATTAAAAACACAATACAATATAAATTATAAAAAAAAAAACACTATTCATTAGTCACTTCTAACTTTTGTGTTATTTCGTTATTATTCAGTTATGACAAGTGTAATGGTGTAAAAAAATAATTGAATTACAGCACTTGAGTTTGTCCGAAAGCTGTTACTAACGATTTTATTATAGTACATTTTACGAGTTCTTTAAATAAAAAGCATTTGGCGTTTACTTTATTTTTGTTCCGAAAAATACTGTATCGTCCGTCTAATCTCACGTGACTTCAGGCATACAGATACCGGCAAACATCTTGAACAAATCTCTTGCCTGCGCAGACGCAATTTTTAAGTGTCAGGGGGGCGTGGTGCGCGGCGGCGGGAGAGTGACGTGTCGATCGTGATTGGTAAATCAGTTCAAGCTGTTTGCGGGTATCTGTACGTTTGTTCCACTAGGGCGGGCGGAGGGAGGGGCGCGGGTGAAACCATGAATTTCGGTAGCCTCTTAGGTCGGTAGCTCTTAATGTAACTTGAATCCATATAAAAATACACCTTAAGGCAAAGCAATAAAGAGGATAATGCGAGTAATGGACTGACCTGCCGGGCAATAGTTTGGCGATCTTAGCCCACTGGTTCCCGAGCTGTTTGTGTGCCTGGTATATTATCCTGTCCTCATGTTCCGTCCATGCCGTCTTCTTTATCGACGGGTTGAGGTGATTGTGCCATCTTTCCCTGAAATTGAATAAAAATATATTAGTTTCATAATAATAAAATATGTTTAAACGATTATTAGGAAAGATATACGCTTATTATTAGAATTAATTTGATTAGATATTTTGAAGCGAAACTTGCGTCACGAAGATGTGCAGCGTTTTTGTCGAAGAAAAGGGAGAGAGCGATTGAGACCGATTAAGAGTGAGAAGGGCGAATTACATTAAAGCAATTGTATTTTAAAATTTCGTTAAGAGAATTCATGAAATATTAGTATTATATTTTATGCAAAATAGTTTATTGAAATCTCAAATGACGAATGGTAAATTAAAATGCCACGTGTTTTTATTATCGAAGCTATAAATTTAAAAAATTAAATTTATTAATTGCATGACTTTTCGACACTTTCAATATTTTAATGACAATTAAATTCATTAAATTTCTAACATATCTTTCTTTTTCCCTCCCTCTAAGTCTCGAAAATCTAAAGTTTTAGATTTATATAAATATGAACAAGACTTAAAAATTAGTTTGCCAAAGTAGTTTCACTTCTGACATATTGTGTTTACCTGCATTGTTTTCCTATCCTTCCCTTGAGATGCCGCGCGATAAGCGTCCATTTCTTCGGGCCGTACTTTCCTACTAATTCTACTACTTTCTCGTCTTCCTGAAAATTAAAAATATTTATATAAAAAAATTGAAATTTAAACATGACTTACTTTTACTTTTACTTATATTTAAATAAGAATTGTTTTAGTATCAGTTGTATAGTAGCTTTTTTCTAATTGCTTAAAGCTAAGCTAAGTTAAATATTAGACAAAAACGAAATCAGTCATTGCAGTTTTATTACTCATTCTCGTTTTATCATAGCGTAAACACAATTTGACAGAAAGAGACGAAAGATTGTAAAGGAAAGATGCTGAATTGTTCCTTCAACCTTAAGAAGGGATTTTCGACCAGTCTTACCACTGACAGGCCTGAAGACATCAGTGGGTTTAGCCATCGAGAAGTTGTATATATCTTTAGCAGCCGGAATAACTTAGATAGCGCGTTTCAGTATGCTCAGATTGTATGTGTCGCTACTATGTTGTGTAATGAGAATGAATAAAAGTGTATATATTTATACCATAACTTTAACGCGTTAAGGCCAGTTCTAGATCTCTTTCACATCGCTAAAGTATGTAACTCTACCTCAAAGTGCTTTTCAAGAAGCTTAAACACCAAACTACAAACAGCTATAGCTAGCCAAACTAGACCTGCATCAATCTTCGATCAAGTGTAAGGGAACTTTTATCTTATATAAAGTAAGAATATTCTTCCGTCATCAGTAATGTAAAATATAAATAAATGTTTCATAAATACCAATTACAAGGGCAGTATTTCCTATACTTACTAATAAATATAACAATCGTAAGTTACATATATAAATAGATTTTAGTTAATAATTAAAAGCGTAAACAAAATGTTAACTTGAGCATTTTAGTTTTCACCACACTCATAAATTCTAATTTACCATTTTCGTTAACGATAATGTCCAATACTTGTTATTGTCACTTAGATTTACGAACTATTCAACAAGTCAAGTTACTTTTTTGGTTATCCAGCGTCGCAACCCCACTATCCCTAATGATATCTTAGTAATACGTTTATAACAGTTGTTACCCAGCTCAAAACAGTTTTTCTTTTAACATAATCTGAACATCCATACAACAACCGCCACCAAACCTAACCCGTAACTCCAACTATTTATATATTTTCCTGCGCAATAAGGGAGCGTTCAAGTATTACGAAACGAATTTTGGGAGGGGGGCCTTTTGTAAAACGTTACGATGCGGGGCGGGGATTAAATTACGCGTTAATATTTTTTTCGACTTTTTTTTTTTATGTAATAGGAGGCAAACGGGCAGGAGGCTCACCTGATGTTAAGTGACACCGCCGCCCATGGACACTCACAATGCCAGAAGGCTCGCAAGTGCGTTGCCGGCCTTTCAAGAATTGGTACGCTCTTTTCTTGAAGGACCCTAAGTCGAATTGGTTCGGAAATACTTCTGTGGGCAGCAGGTTCCACTTACACCACATAATAGTTACTTAAGAGTCACTAGGTGGTCACGAAACGTTTTACTATACTTGGGTACTGAAAAACGTTACGGCGAGTTACATGGGGGGTGTCATCTCTCCAAAAATTGCGTTTCGTAATACTTGAACGCTCCCTAGTTACCCAGTGTTAAGATATAGAGCGTAATTTCTAAATCAATATCGCTTTGCATGATCAAAGTTAGTTAGAAGATTCATATTCTATACAAAAAATAATGACAAAAAGATCGTGTGAAAATACGTTACTTTTCAAGGTCGTGGCGTGGGCGATCAGCTGTTTGTGACTGATATTGAGGCCCGATGCATTTAGTAACTGGTTAGACCAGGCGGAGACAGAATTATTACTGTGTGGTATTTAATGATGACATAATTAATTTAATATCTGTTCCTTTATCGTTCAAGCATAATATAGATGTAACACACGTGTAAAATAAATATTATATGCATTTATTTATTAGCTTCCATGTATTTAAGACTGGCTGGTTGTCTCTCTTATCATTGCCTATAAACCTGGGCACGTTAGGTCTATTGAGTAGTGGAGGAAAGCTGTTTAATTCTAACCTAGAAAGGAAAGCGGAGTAAAAACACAGTAAGTAGGTGATCTGCGTGCACAGATCAGCCTTCTGTGCCTGACACACGCAGTCGAGTTTTGGGAAAGCCGGTTTCCTCACGAAGTATTCCTTCACCGTCCGAGCAAATGTAAATGCGAACATATAAAAAACGTCCATTGATGCACAGCCGGGGATCGAACCTACAACCACTAGGCCAACACTGCTCACCTACTTGCCTACTAGAAAAAGATCTTCTTGAAATTTTAGACTGAACTGCGGCAAGAAATGAATGAAATATATATTTCAAGTATAATTGTGCGTGGAACATCTCGTATCTAGATTTATGATGTAACAATACATATTTAGAGCATGACACACTGGTTGACCCTGGCGGGGTCAGTTTTTCTGTTTGTCTGTAAATACTGGTAATGGTCGACTCATGTAAAAGATAATCTACAATCGGAATATGAGCGTGTATTTTGATTATATTATAGCACTTAATAAATGACAATACATTATCATTCCTTACATATATTTAATTAAGGTCATTGACTCCACACATTAAATTGAGGAGACTTAATTTTGCTAAGGAGTTATTTGAAGAAAAATATCTCTCTAAATTTTTAGTTGATTGATATGTACAGTGGAATCTCTGTTACTCGAACCTCGTTAAGTCGAAGCCTCAGTATGTCGAAAAAATAGCGATTCCCTTCCGCTGAACCCGTAAATACGCGGTATCTCGAATTATTTAGACTTTGTAACTCGAACAAAATGTTATTTCCCTGCGAAGTATTGATAATACATTTTTACTCTATAACTCGAATTTCAAAAAGAAAGTAGTAAAATATACTCATGTTTTACTTGGAAATAATAGCAATAAAATCCAAAATGACTGTTCGGGTTCGGGGCTTCTAATCTATAGGTCTTGTCTTGTAAACGTGCAATGAATGAATACAATCATAAAACTTTAAATTTAAGGTAACACAGCACTGAACGTTTTGTTTATAAAAAATTTGCAAATAGTTTAAATCAAAAGAAAATAACGGATCTTTATTGTACTTCATTAATCGTAAGTCGTTTTAAAATGTAAAAAATATATACAACGAAACTTAGGTTAAATTGTTATTCAAATTCGACCCTACAAATCGAAAAATACACTTATAAATCGCGCCTCAGTAACTCGAAATTTCAGCAGTTAATCATATGTATCTCGAAGTTCCGAAGTCGAAGTTAACTCGATTGTTTTTGCATTTCCCGTGACATTCGAGTTATAGAGATTCCACTGTATTTTACAACAATCTTCCTATTTACCGTAATTTTGTGTATTACGCTCTTAATGAGGTTTAAGTTTCTTTTTATTTTTTTTACCGTTTGCTTGAGATTTTCGTTGCTAGTTTCGAGTTTTATGTTCAAAAATGATGTGTGTGTGTAAAATTTGTGACGTCATATTTTCTTGTATCTTTCAAGCATACATGTTTTTAGGACTTATTAAATAATTAAAAGTATATAAGCGTTGATTGAGCCATTATCACAAATACCGTATGATTTTTATGATTATAAGAGAGATATTATTTGATGGTGCTGCGAGATAAACGGGAACCGTGCCACTTATCCGACAATATTCTTGAAACATTTGGCAGTACGGCCCCCGCGGCTCTAGCTTTACCTTTCCTAATGTACACATTAATTAATTAGGCAAATTATAAATTATTTTATAATATGTATTACGAAACTATTACCATATTTAAGTGCGATTAATAAAGTCACGAAATTTGCAGTAGTTTATAATTCCGTGGTATGTTGTTTTCTGTTCAACTAATTATTAATGGGTTCTGGCACAGATTTCTTATTAACTAATTGTGTAAAAGTTTTACATTATTACATTACCACAACTTAACGAAAAACCAGGACTCTGTAATCACTAAGTAACCAAGAGCTCTTTAAAACTTTAAGTATTGCCTAAAAACATTCTTGTTGATAAATATCAAGAATCACGTCATCATTTTATACCACTCAATTCCATTCATGTAATAAAATGCTAAATTTATCTACTTTAAATGTAAACCTAAAATTCCGATAGCGTCTGCATATTGAATAAATTATGTCTAAGCATTAGGAATATTTATTTTTCTAGTACGAACTGCCCTCTGGTATCAGTTTTCAACTGAGTCCAAATGTGTCAATTCAAAAATTTAGTTCGGCATTATCGTAAAAAATATTACAAAATATTTTTTATTATTTTATTTTGGTTTTATAATTATGTATGTCTACACTGTGGTGTTTTTTTTTTAAATTTAGTTATACACTTTTTGCACTTTTTTTTTCTTACAAGGGTTGCCTGTAAGCGATCGCTTGTTAGCGATAAATTAAGGGGGGTGGCCTTACGTTTTCTGAATATATATGTACCAAATATGTAATGCAAGTGTTGATAAATAAATAAATAACATAGTATTTCAATACTACCAGTCATAACTTCAAATTGGATTGCGTGTTAGTTTTATTAATACACTTATCAGTCTCAAGTATTTAGTCAGATACTTTACATATATTTATATCAGAAATGTTAACAAAACATAAGTTCATAAGTTTTAAGACACACAAATAAAATATACTTTTTAAGTACCGAGATTTACAATGATAAGAATTAAGAGTCAAAGTAAAATCTAATATATAAAATTCTTGTGTCACAGTTTTCGTTGCCATACTCCTCCAAAACGGCTCGACCGATTCTCATGAAATTTTGTGTCCATATCGGGTATGTCTGAGAATCGGACAACATCTATTTTTCATCCCCCTAAATGTTAAGGGTAGTCCACCCCTAAATATTTTTTTTATTTTTAGATATTTTTTTATGATACAGCATTAAAAAATACATACAACGCCCTAACTTTCACCACTCTACGATCAACCCCTATTTTTTTATTATAAATGATATATATGGCAAAACGACGTTTGTCCGGTCAGCTAGTAAATTATAAAATTGTTAGTTCTTAATGTCATGTATCCATATTTATAATTACGTAACTTTTTATATGCAATACTTTAATTGATCTAAATATTCATGAGATTAGGCAAATTCATTTTTGCAAGTAGACTGATTTAATATGCATTTATGTTTGATTCTTTTTAATAATATAGATTGTATGGCAATTAAGGTTTATAATAGTTTACCAAAAAAGATTAATTTATTTGATTAATTTGATTTTATTTAAAAATATTATTCTATTAGATAATAATTATTTGCGTTGACATTATAATTAATATTAATTTGATAACATAATAATATATTTTAATGATGTGATATTTTATCACTACGAATAATATAAGAATTGACTAATTGATATGACTCACAATGTATATATGTATAACTTTTATGTAAAATTCCTTTTAAGACAAATTTGCACGCCATTCTGTGTGGCAAAATATGCTGATATTTGGTCATACATATTTGGTCGTAAAAACCGATAGTCGTAACAGCCGATGACGTTGCTATCAAGTATCTAACACAATAGAATTCAGCCGGGACCTTTGAATTTGGTCAATATAACCGGTATGTTGTTCTAAACGATGTCGTCGTATCGTCGTCGGTTTTGAAAGTATGTTTATTATGGATTATAAGATACAGGTATCACTTATTCCACGTCATTAAATTATTAATTCCTACTCAACGGCAAAGAAGACAGAGGGTGTAGGCCGAGAGAAAAAGCCGGCGTAAAAAACTCTCTGCACTCTTTTAAAATTTCAAACCATCTTACAAAATGACTATGGCAAACGTAACTCTTTATTTGTATTAAATTACTTAACTGATTTTTAACTGATACTGCCGCCCATAGACACTTAAATAGCCAGGGCTCGGAAGTGCGTTGGCTGCCTTTAAATTTGTCATAATTTGAGCACATTAACTATACAAAGAATTTACGATAGTAAACTAAATGTATGACATCATCCATTCATATATCAACTACCGAATGCCAAACACAAAGATTCTTAGATTTCATCAATGGGAAGGTTGTAACTTGAATACCAAATATGTTCATTTATGTGTGTCATACGAGAGCTATGCTATATTTACCAGCTGACATTAAATATTTGATTGGATTATAGTTTGAGTGTATACGAACGTGTAGAATTTAAATATATCCGGAATAAATTTGAAAAAGTTTCATTTCTTTTGAAAAAAAGCTCGTAAAGTATTGTTGTAGTTAAAAAACTACTTTTACATGCATTTGTCGCGCTCCTAAACAAGACTGCTATGGTTACATTAATTATGATTGTATTATATTATTTTGTAAAATAAAGCAATTAAAAAAAATTGAACTTTTGGAAAAAGCTTTCATTCAGTTCAAACGGCATAAAGCCTTGACAAATAAACCTACCGTCATAAATTCGTAAGATTCTAGATTCAGAATTTCACCATAGTATAATACATACACATAATTCCATTAATAAAACATAATTTATGCAGAATGCAAAATGCATGCACGCGTTGGTTACTGACCTATGATTCACCTTTCTTTGCGCTACTTAATGGCGAATTCAATGCCATTGCAAACAAAATATGGACTAAGGATACAGAACCAACCCAGAATGTATAACCACTTACAGAACATAACCATTGTCACCCCTTATTCATACACAAGGTTCAAATCAGCAGAATTTTCTGCAAAAACCAACCTAGGAGTTCAGGCACCTCTCATTCGAACTCTTCACGAATATAACAGAATAAACACTACTTATCCAGAGCTTGATGTATTCGGTAGTGGGCTGATCATTTAAAAAAACTATCTTATATCTGGTACCTAATCCAGATTGTTAAACAAAAATTACAAGTAAAAACAAAAATTGGAAGTTTAATTTTGAGGTGAAAACTTCTTTAGCGGCGTTGTACACTTTTTTTGGAATGCGTAAAAAAAATTAAACTCGCGTCAGGACACGTGACCTGATCGAAAATTCGTAAGACGGATGGAGAGTAGACAGCTGGCGCGGCGTATTTAACGTAATATAAATTGTCGTGTTTGTGTACGATAGCGCAATAAATAAATATTGTATTCTACCACATAAATGATAGTAATTTTATACTGATAAAATTAAAGTAATTCGTGCAAAACTATTCTCCAACCATTCCAAAATATTTTCAAGTTTTCACTTCTGCTGGCACTCCCGGAGTGCAACCCGTCGTTTTTTTTTTTGTACCATTTATGTTCAGAATAATTGTCATGTATTTTAGAATAGATAGTTTGTGACATATACTTTAGAAAATGCATTATATATTTGGTGAACTTTAATAAATTAATATAAGTCGCACGTATAAAAAAAACTAGGTACACAATATAAAAATTGTCATCTAGAACTCACCTCCTTGGTCCAAGGGCCTTTGACTAGTTTGGGGTCGACAACTTTGGTCCATCTCTGCTGGCACTGCACGTCCGACCGATCGGGGAACTGGGCAGCTATCATCTCCCAGTTCTCTTTGTACATACGAACGTATGTCTTGAGTTTCGCGTCCTGAAATATTAAAACTCTAATTAAGTAACTTAATTTGTAAGCCGTCGGGTTCGTATAGTTTTTTAGACAATGGATATCGACTTCTCTAATAAAATTAGAGGCAGGTTCCAAAAACTAACACGCCTATAACAACTCTCAAATACATACACAAACATTCACACATACTTAATGTCTAATACAACTTGTGTTTGATTAGTTGTAACACAAAGACCAAGTCATTAGTAATTAAAGTCAAAGTCAAAAATCATTTATTCATCAAGGTAACACAGTGTACACTTATTAACGTCAATAAAGAAATGCAAATTAAATGTTAAATGCTTCTAATTTTAGATTCACTGCCAGTTCTCAAATCAAGGGCGTAGAACGGAAGAGAAGAACTGGCAATAAATTCCCCGCCACTCTTTTTGATCGCCAAGTTTTCTGTTTTACACAACGTTTGTAAGGAGCTGCAACCATTATACCATGTTCCAAGTACTAAATAATAATAAAATAAATTAAAAACAAAGATTTGTCCTCTATGAGCAGGAGGCATGGTGAAATAGGAGCACGCACTTACATTCTCGTGGGAACAACACGCAAATAGATAGTCGAAATATCTAACATCACCGCATACACGATTGAATTTGAAATTGACATTGTTTTGACATTTTTGAATAAAGAATTCTTTTTTATAAAAAAAATTACTAGGATTATCTTATATCTTACCTCTTCCTTACTCCACCTGCCTCTATTACAGTTCTTCCGGGTTCCGGTACTTTTGGTCGTCTGCAGATCTTCATACTCAAATGCCACCGAGTCATCGCTGTACTCGCTCGACTCGGACTCATTGCCGCTTCGTCTGTAACAAAACAATATTTCATTAAGTTATAGTTCATATAATTCGAGTATATATTAAATAATAATAATGTATTTAGATTACGCGGGTAAAAATGGTAGGAGATTTATTTATTTACAGTTCGTTACCTTAAACATACATATAAAAGGTAAATTAATAGGCAACAGAATAGGAAATTCCACCCATATCACCTCGACATCCGTCGTTCCACAACTAAGCGTTTTTAAGGCAGTTTTTGCCGCCCACCTACTACTACTATGTGGAACCAGCTGAGCGCTGAAGTATTTCCGAACCAATTTGACTAAGGGTCCTTCAAAAAAAGAGCGTACCAATTCTTAAAGGCCGGCAACGCACTTGCGAGCCTTCTGGCAATGTGAGTGTCCATCACTTAACAGATGAGCCTCCAGCCCGTTTGCCCCCCTGTTACATTAAACAAGTGATTTCATTCAGGCAAAAAAAAGCGATTAGTTACCCTGGTTTGCCATCGTGACTTAATACCGTAAAGCTACAACTCAACAAAAAAACTTCTTCGATCCTTTTTTTATAGGATAGCGGGGCAAACAACGTAGGACAACCAAAACTGGAGGCTTCTCAGGGAAGACCCCTACCGGGAGTCAATTAAATAATTATTCACTGCGATCTCTCGGTGAACTTAGATAAAAATAAATTATTATTGATAATTTAATTAGTTTATACTAATAATTAATTTGCTTTTAAATTTATTAATTTTTAATTATTATTACTAAGTAGGTATGAATATTGTAAATACTGTATATTTGTGTGCGTTTTTAATTTAAAACAAACTACCAAGCGAAATTAGAGAATTATCACTGAATAAATTCAAAACTCTCGTTATACGTAAATAAATCAATAAAGCTTTATATAAATTTGAGGGTTATTTAAATGATTCTAATCTTTGGGATTGATTTGCTCCAGTTTAAACAATTTGTATGACTAAAAACTTGGCTTTATTTTACTTTAATTAAAGAGATTAAGAGATTGCGGAGAGTTTCTTGCCAGTTCTTGCCCGCTCTACGCCCTTGACTTGCGAACTGGTAGTAAATGTAAATATTTTTTCGTAAAACGGAATTTATCTATTGGCACTGAATCGTTTACATAGATGCACAGAATGCAATTGTTAAGTCGAGATACTTATTTAATACAAACTGCAAAAAGCAATAATATTTTTTAAGATTAATTGTACTTCACAAGTACTTTAATTTCAAAAAAGTTGGTAACTAATCACATTGTATTATTTTTATGTAAAGAATCATTTTAATAAACAATTCAGGCGGTTTAATATCAAGTGCGAATCTCATTAACATACTCGTAAATGGAAAATCTTAAAGCCATCAACTTTTTCATACATTGCACACAAAAAAGTGGCGCCATCTTTCCTTCAATGCACAAAAGTACAATAGGAATTCTAGGAAGAGAGCTGGTTTTTATAAGTGGTTCGTTCAAATTTCAACCGCTTGACCAATACACAGAGTCTATTATTTAAATTTGAATACCGGTTTCGATATTCGATGAGGTAAGGATTGGCCATCAGCTGAGAAACTTGTTCCATTCTGGGTTCAATATCAATTTTGACACACTCTATTTGTGATGTATGACTTTGTTTATTTTGACGCAAATGGGGAAACAAATTAAGAAAGATATTAATAATGTTATAGTATAAAATAAATCATCAATTTCTGTATCTGTTTCATGATCATTGGTCAATCTAATAGGCAAGTAGGTGATCAGCCTCCTGTCCTGACACACACCGTTGACTTTTTGGGTCTATAACCGTTTCCTCACGATGTTTTCCTTCACAGTTCGAGCGAATGTTAAATGCGCATATAGTCCATTGGTGCACAGCCGGGGATCAAACCTACGACCTCAGGTAGGAGTCGCACGCTGAAGACACTAGGCCAACACTGCTCAATGTTATTATACTTTGGTATTTAGCCGTTAAAATACATATTAATCGTGAAAATAAAATATAAATTGCTGCATAGAAAATCAGACACATTTACTAACATGGCCCCACAATAAAGCTGTCTTGTGAATTACAAAAGGATGACGTCACACAAAATTTGATAACAGCGTTGATAGAGTCCGGCAAAAGAATTTCGCAAAGCTTAATGTACAATACACAGTACTTAGAGGGCCGGTTACTTATATTCGTCATAGTCGTAGAATAGTGACGGATCTGACAAATAGTAAACTTTACAGGGCAGCCATTTCAAAATAATATCATCATGTTACTTTTTGTCATAACTATTTTAATTCATATTCTGTTATTATGAAAATTGGCATTCAATCAAACAAAAGGGTTTATTTTGAAACAAAACAAAAATAATAACATTAAATTACAGTTTTCTAGAAAAATCACGTTTCTATGAAATCCGTCAATTTACCGACTGATTAATTTGAAATTTAAAACACGTGGAATATTTTTTTTTAGTGTAGCCGTAATATTTAGTCAATTTAGTACACAAATATGATAATAAGTGGATTTTGTTTTTTTTTCAAATCCGACATTGTTCTACGATCATGACGAATTATGTACGTACTGATCCGGCAAACGTCGTTTTGCCATGTATATCATTTATAATAAAAAAATAGGGGTTGATCGTAGAGGGGTGAAAATTAGGGGTTGTATGTATTTTTTAATGTTGTATCATAAAAAACATAAGAAATGAAAATTTATCTAAAAATTAAAAAAAAATAGGGGTGGACTACCCTTAACATTTAGGGGGATGAAAAATAGATGTCGTCCGATTCTCAGACATACACAATAAGCACACAAAATTTCATGAGAATCGGTCAAGCCGATTCGGAGGAGTATGGCAACGAAAACTGTGACACGAGAATTTTATATATTAGATACTATAGGTATCACTTAACATCAGATGAGCCCCCTGCCCGTTTGCTCCCTGTTCTATATAAAAACACAGTTGTGGAATCGGAGAAATAGCAAAGTTTCAAGCAATTGTAACGGAGGTAAAGGAAGGTATTAATGCTTTATATATATTGATAATAATATCAATATAAATGTGTGCTTGTAATTAAACTCCTTACCGGCTGGTCCGAGTTTGATGAAATTTTTTTTGTGTGTGAATTCGAGAATAGTTTAGATTTAACATTAGATGATATTTTCTTTTTTGGAAAAGACGTGTACAGAAAGACGCCTTTCCGCTTTTTTTATATAATATACAGGTAACACATCTATTAAGGTAATCTTTGTCCTAATCTAACATTCTTTTGTTTAAAATTTAAGCATACAAATTATTAATATTATTATGTCGGTAATCACAAAAACTTACATAAACAACATCACGATTCACGCTTTATAACTAACAAAATAAACACTCCACATAACGACTAGTTAATAAAAATTGCACAAAAATATCCCGTTCCCGCCAAAAGCCATTCTCCGACGCACGCGCACCGAACGTCACCACTGCACTAATAAAAGAAATCAAAATTTACATGTGTGGGTAACACGCACACACACCCACGTACAGACTAAGGGTGAATACAAAACCCCCTAAGGGATGTGCGGGATAAGGATAGCGAATAAATGTCTTATGAAGGAAAGAGACGGATATAAGTAACCCTCTGGGAACCCGTGACGCAATGTAAAAGGTGCAGGCAGGTGTTAGACGTGTTTAGACAAAGAATGAACTTCGTGTAGGATAGGTCAGCGACTGTCTAATTCCTTACATACATTTAATAATAATAATTTATTTGCAAGAAAATAAGAAAAATATTATGGTGGTATAATCTAAACTTTGAATATTCTACCACACATAATGGCGTCAAATTTGCCTTATGTAATTAAAACTTAGAATTTTACATAATAGTTACATATTACATTACACTATTAATTATATCATCATAGCGAATTCCTCTATTATTTCATCAATATATCATTAAATATATATATGCCTTTGGTAGCTTTGGTCAAATAACTTAAAATATTGAACCGACATTAAAATGGAATAAAAAGTATTAAATAATAGGCGCGACAACCTTTTTAGGTCTGGGCCTCAGAACTTTGTATGTGTTTCATGATAATTTGTCAATATAATAGGCAAGTAGGTAATCAGCTTCCTGAGCCTGACAGGCCGTCGACTTTTTGGGTTTAAGGCAAGTTACTTACGATGTTTTCCTTCACCGTTCAAGCGAATGTTAAATGCGCACATAGAAAGTAAGCGATAATTAGTTTATGAAGATTGTTATAGGCTTCTTTACATACACAGAACATAGTCTAATAATTTTTCAACCCATAAGTCTTGAAGACAGTGTCTTCTGTGCTACACATGTCCATCTTAAATCTAAGAACATTAAAGTCGCTCATAGCGCGAAGTATGTGAAAACTTATTGCGGAAGGCACAGCGTAGGGCGGTAAGGCGCACTAAGAATCTTTCTAAGACTCGTACACAAACTTTACGATAGTTTCTACAGATACCTCAATACGATAACAGTTTATGACAACTCAGCTATCGACCATACACGAATCGCGATACAGGTTCGTGCCGAAATCTTCCATACAAATGTATCGTCATATGATTTGACCTATTATACCATAATGTAGAAAGTGTCAATTGGGCATAATACATGCAGTACATGCCCAAAACTCGAATGACCTTTGAGCACTCTCAACCAACACTTCCGTATATTTTTCATCAGATACAGAGTTCTAGACATATCAAATATTCACACAACATTAGTTTACCTTATTGTAACACATATTACAAAGGTAGTTGATCTCCGCATTCTTCGAAACGGGACAGATTTGGCAAAAAATAGGGGTCTGGGACGGAAGCGCTAATTCGGAACGGGAATCCCGTTTTTGCGCTGATTTAGTACTGTCAGCTGATTTACATTTGGGACTTGTTTGTTACACATTTAAGCTAGTTATATAAATCAAAAATTATAAAGGCTGATTATGCTCGAAGAGACTAGTAAATAGTAAACAAAATACGATGATAAATACAGTTGATTTTACATGAATTATTTTTAATATAACACTGTATGTATATCA
The DNA here is from genome assembly GCA_905332375.1 of Pieris macdunnoughi. Classification (NCBI taxonomy): domain Eukaryota; kingdom Metazoa; phylum Arthropoda; class Insecta; order Lepidoptera; family Pieridae; genus Pieris; species Pieris macdunnoughi. The sequence continues at coordinate 832,564 of CAJOBZ010000067.1, read as the reverse complement.
ACTTCCTGTGTATTGATAAGACCCATTCAAAATGTTCAGGGCAATGCCAGATATAAAATTTAATCAGATAACTTAAATATGTTATTGCAGAGACGTCACAACATCTACAACTTCACGATACCTATCTATCTACAAAAAGTTCTCTATCTCTTAGATACACAGATATTGTATGTCACTTCATGACGTACTCAGCTAGTAATATCCTAATGTGAAAAACTAAACTAGCGATGTATCATACATATCGTCACTGTAAATAACCTCGTACCTATGTCTAAAAAAATATTATTTTTTATTCTTAGACTCTTATATAATATGGTATAATCATGAAGTAAAGACTTATTTATGTTATTAATAAATAAGTCCTTTTTACCATCTAAAACTATGGACAAAAACACATAATATTTTAACGAACATTGACGAAATTCTTCGTTTCCTGTAATGTTTAGTTCTATCGACATACGAGGTTATCATTCTACAGCGACGATATGTCGATACTAAATCGCTTGTTAAAGCTTTTCATGGAAGCCACCTACGGAGTCCAAAACCTGCTACCAAAACAAGTTTGAATGAAAGTCTTGAAGTGTAAACAGTCGCCCTTTAACAGGAAACATGGGACATGAGTGTATTAACTGGACACTTCCTCGGGACCCTCCTTGAGGAAGTTGTCTTTTATATGTTCGTAAGGGTGACTCGATATTAAATCTAAATAGTCATTACGATCTGTGATTACATTGAATTGTACTTCCTTACTACAATGACATTTTATAATTACAACAATAAATTTTTTTTCGTATAAAGAAAAAAAATACTTTTTTATCAAAGTGTTATTCCAGTCTATAAGTAGGATCCTAATAATGAGTTGAGTGATGATGACGATCCAAGGCGACATCAGTGCTTCGGGATTTATTGGTTTTTATTGGAACTTACAGAGAAAAAGCGCGGGAACGCACATTAAACACAAAGTCTAGAGTCTGGCTAACGAAATTAGATACTGGATTTTTTTGCAAACTTTTTATATGACAACACTAAAGTTAGTACGATCAAAATGTCTTGATATTTTTTTATTCTAAATAAGTACATATTAGTTTTAGTTACTTTAGATAATGTTATTGTTCTTTTACAGATAGTCTTGAGATTATTAGCCAACCGTTATGAATTTAAGAAAAACAAAAATGAAAATTCATTATTAATTGAACGATATGATATAGCTGCATGGAGACATCGCTTTTTGCGTACCATTGCATCGAAACGTGCAGAAGGCAAGCCAATAATCTACTTAGATGAAACTTATGTCCACAAAACCTATAAGCCTAAAAATTGCAAATAAAAATGAATGTCAAAGTATCAAAGTGAGTTGTTCCAACTTTCCTTTTTACTTTAGGGCTGCCATGCTGATATTTTTAAATTTGCCGCGCTTTTTCAGTATCAACTTTCATTAGCCAGACTCTATCATCCTTCCTAGTGACTTAAATAAATATATATAAATTATGGTGCAACTCAGCGACGAAGCTTTTTTTTTGAAGTGAAACTTCTTTAGGCGCATGTGGGTAAAATTTTTACGGATACGTCACGAAGATGTGCAGCGTTTTTGTCGAAGAAAAGGGAGAGAGCGATTGAGACCGATTGAGAGTGAGAAGGGCGAAAAACCTTATAGAAATTCTATTTTTAAAATTAAAATTTCGCAAAGAGAATTTATGAAATATTAGTATTCTATATTTTATGCAAAATAATTTATTGAAATCTCGAATGATGAATTGTAAATTAAAATGCCACGTGTTTTATTATTGAAGAAATAAATTTTATTTGTTATTTGTATGAATTTTCGTATTAATGTGATATATTTTAATGACAATTAAATTCATTAAATTCCTAACATATCTTCCTTTTTCCCTCCCTCTAAGGCTCGGAAATTTTTAGATTTGTATAAATATGAGCAAGACTTAAAAATTAGTTTGCCAAAGGAGTTTCACTTCTGACACGTGTACTTTGTACGCACGTACTTTTTTTTATATAACAGAAGGCAAAAGGCCAGGACGCTCATCTGATTTAAAGTGATACCGCCGCCACACACATTGCCAGAAGACTCGCAACTTTCAAGCCCGCCTAAGAATTGGTTTTTCATTAGATTTCTAATTCTTGGCAAAAATGCTCAAACATTAGACATATTTCAGCCACAACTTTATCAAACTTGTAACATAAATACTTCCCATTGTTGATGACCTCCGATTTGAGACAGTTTAATCGCAACAACAATCTTGTATAGGGTGGCAGGTGGAAATGACCGAGGGACTTCCTTATTATAATTAGGTCCTGTTACTATGGCACTATTAACGTTAATAATTCTTAAAGCGGAAAAACTCAAACTAAAACGTAATTCTTGCGGAAGTGTTTGTATAGATATAAGTTGTACTTTTGTCCCATTGGAGCTCCATATGTGCAAGCTTTATTTTAGAACATTGTACCCCACTGAGTGTTGTATATCGTATGCCTACAGCATCGGTTAAAACACGATTGTGTTTTGGTTGATTAACATATATGAATCTGTTATAAATGTAAATTGTTTTGCAACAACAATTAAAAAAACATGTCAGTATCTCGCCCGTTTTAAAACTCCGGATTTTAAACTGATAGTAAATGTACATTATTTAAAAACTGTATGTGACTAGAGCATCTTCGTGAACAATCAAAAAGGATTTTCTTACTATACAATATTTTAAGAACGGAATCGGCATATGTACAAATTATTCAGTGACTTAGATACTTGTATACCTATCGCATAGGTTAACAAACATTTCATATTGTATAGGCAATTAGGTGTTCTTCTGTGCCTAATACAATTATTGTTATGAAACGGAGCTTCTTACAGCTAACTTAAATTACATGTAAAAAAAACTTTCTAAAAATACAGCCAAAGAATACATTTATACATATTATATATAAAAAGATTCAAATGTTTACGAAAGGAAAGGTTCAATAATACTTTAAATACATTTAACCAAGTAATACCTTATTCGAGTGTGTTGTGTGATGATGTGTATGGTGTGTATGTACGTACAAAGTTGAGAAATATAATATTTTAGTTTTTTCGATAATTATCTACGCAATTAATTAAATTGGACGTCAGCATAGACATGTACAGCTATTTTAGGAGAATCATAATAGGATTTCTAATAAAAGTCGACTTTCACTCATGTCGTGGGCTACAGAAGTAGAACTACACCCCAAAATTTTTACACCCAAGAAAGTAAAATTCGAGGTTTGACACCAAAGAAAATTCACACGCAGGTCCAGGAAAAAACAATAGAATGCAATTGTCATAATCAATGGATCTAAACGTTTAGTGTAGTGCAAACTGGTAAGGAATTCTATTTCTAGCTGACTAGTTTCCGTTCCCAGGACTAAGGACAAATAACATCGTATAATTATTTAACAATAGCTTCTAGGAATGTATATTTTTGCTTTACCGTAAATATAATTAGTAATGTTATCCCACGTTATACCCACTATAGAAATTTTGCGTATATTTCCGTTTTTCGTCGTAATGTTAATTATCATGGAACTTTTGTAGGCGTTGTTTCTAAGCTTTTGTAAGTTTTGTCGTTCTTTAAAAATAAGCTTCCTAATCCTTAGATTCTAAGTCGTCTATGTGTTGTGATATTTAAAAGTAATAAAACCATCCGTTTACATAATATGTCTATATTCTCTGTAAAATCATTTTACATTTACTTTAAACTTTTGGTTTTTTTCTTCGAGGGTCATTCATACGTGTATAATGATCATAAAATATTAGTTAGAGAAACACAAAATATGTATAACTGTGTTAATTGATACTGCCGCCCTGAACTCTGCCGGAAGGAAGACATGAGCATTGCTGGTCTTCCTTAAATACCCGCTTGAAGGACTCTAAGTCCAGTCGGTTCAGAAATACTTGTGGGCAGGTTCCACATAGTGAAGGTCCACGACAAGAAGTGCCTCTAAAAAACGTTCAGTTGTAGAACGACCTACTAAAGATTTCAGATTTCAATATTTGTCAATACCCTCAACTACTTCCAATAATTTCGTATTAGATCATTTATCACATTTAAATATGTAAGTATAACAAAATATTCTCATTTGGGCTTATAGTGAGTTTGTATAATTCTTTGAATTACGATCGCCACGATAACCTACTCAAGACAAGCGGGTCAGTGACGTAACAAAGTTATTATACGATTATAATCCGTATAGATTAATGAAGCTAGGGTGAAGGAATCTTGAATAACCAGTTTTAAGGACGGCGTTAAATTACTTTTCTCGGCCTATATGTGGAATGTATCTGTGGGAGGTTATAAAGGATCTATCACAATACGATCCAGGCTCCAGCGTAGAATATAATTTCTATTTTCAAGATTGAATTGATCAATATTGTTAAAGCTTGTAGCGACATTTATTCGACTCCTTTCACCACCAGAATGTAAGTGCGTGCTCCTATTTCACCATGCCTCCTACTGATAGAGGACAAAATATCTTTGTATTTAATTTATTATTATTTATTACTTAAGATGTCATGTGGAACATGGTATTGCATCTCCTTAGAAACATTGTGTAAAACAAAAAACTTGGCGATTAAAAAGAATGGCGGACAGTTTATTGCAGTCTTCTCTCCCGTTCTACGCCCTTGATTTGAGAACTGGCATTAAATGTAAAATTAGAAGCATTTAATGTTACATATTTCTTTTTTGACGTTCATAAGTGTACATTGTGTTACCTATATGAATAAATAATTTTGATTTTTTTTTTACTATTAATAACGTTTCTTTAAATACGAAAAATACCTGTGAAATAATCGCGTTGATTTAATAAAAATAAAGTTGATAACAGAATATATTATTTCAACTACGAAGTTTATCGTGTTAATAAAAGACTAGAAAAAAATATAATACGTAATAAAATGCCTTTCATAATTCAAATATGCCAGCCACTTTAGTACACAAATTCAAATTAAGAATTCCAGTCCTACAGTAACTTAAAAGCTTCACAATCCTCACACAACCGGTCCAAGAAGTACTAGACGAATCTTCAAAGTACATGTTAAACATAAACAGACCACACTGATAACACGACACCGGATTTACTTATGAGGTCTCGGGTAACAATATACGTTCAATGGCGTGGAAGTAATTATGCTGTGGGAGGCTGGGTGGCTATATCGAAATTTATTTTTAAAGTTAAGCAATTTAAGAACAAGAAAAGTTCAATACAATATATAATACAATACTACTACAGCTACAAATTTGGAGTGATATTCAAAGTCGACTTAGCGTTAAACTATACGTTTACGCTACGTTTACGTTACGTTTAATGAATCGCAAAATGTGTTGGTAAGCGCATAACTCAACAACGCCTGGACCAATTTGGCCAATTCTTTTTTTATAATATTCCTTGAAGTACGAGGATGGTTTTTACGTAGAGAAAAATTAAAAATTGAGTGAAAAAGTGTACAAACAACCCTTTCCTATATTCCCATACATAATATTCATAATAATACTTAAAAGTCAATTTGAACTTTAATACCATATCATAAAGTTCAAGTGTTAGTGGAGGGGTTCCGGGAAGGTAAAATTTTATTTGACATAATGTATTTGTTGTCTTATCAACTTTCATTTTTTTATCTTACTAGCTACGAGTAGACCGGTGTCCCGAATAGCAGAATAAGTATTTAAAAAAATTAAGAATCGACTGTTAGGCGGTACGATGTTCGCCAGGCCAGCTAGTAGGTACTACATATATATATAAGGGTGAATCCCTTACGTCAAAAATGTATTGGATTTTAACATAAAATCGTTATTCATAACAATGATATGCAATTATAACAGTTGATAGAGTCAAATTAGTACAATTCGTATTACAAAGTATTGTACTAATTTGTCTCTATCAACTGTTTTTATAATGTAAACGAAAATTATGACTCGATGGAAGAAAAAAAATTTGTTCTTTAAGCGGGGGTGCCTGGTAGCCAATATTGAGGTTCCAGAACCGGGACTTTTCTTGCCGAACGGAATAAAACGGAATAGTAATCACAAAAAAAGCCTGCCATATTTTTTCTTTATCGTATTACTTAATTTAAAATTTTTGTATTTGTTTCCCGCAGAACATGTTCCTTATTGTTATAGTCATAACAAACGTAGTCGAACTGTAAACATTTGTGTTGTTTTTATAAAATGCTTTTCGTACTGTATTGGAGGACCAAATGTGGTCCCCATTAAAAAACCAGTGGCGCTACAACCTTTTAGGGGTTAGATTTCTGTATTATCTTTGGTTTTATCTAATAGGCAAGTAGATGAACTGCCTTCTGTGCCTAACATATCGTCGGTATTTCGAGTCTGACATGCCGGTTTCCTCACGATGTTTTCCTCCACCGAACGAGTGTTAAACGCTTACATAAAAAGTCTATTGGTTCAAAGCCGGGGATCGAACGTAAGAGCTCAGAGATAAGAGTCGTACTCTGAAGCCACTAAGCCAATACTGCTCACAAATTAATAACATTATTATACTGTAAAACTAGCTGACCCGGCAAACGTTTGTTTTGTCATGTATATTATTTCTAGGAAGCATGTGTTAATTCAATAATATATCTATCTTCAATAATAAAAATAGGGGTTGATCGTAGAGTGCTGAAAATTAGGGGTGTATGTATTTTTAGCAATTGTGCAATTGCATGTCGTATTATAAAAAAATAAAAACAACAAAATTCTAAAAAATTAAAAAGATTTTTTTGAGGATTGATAGTAGCCGATTCTCAGACTTACTGAATATAAATATAAAATTTCATAAGAATCGGTCGAGCCGTTTGGAGGAGTATGGGAACGAATATAATTTGACAAGAGAAGATTTTAGTTTTTATATAGGTGGACTTTTAAACGAAAGCGATCTTTTTAATTGCTGAAAATTTCGTGTGTGATTAAGTATTCTAAAGTCGCATATAAAAGGCATGTTTTAGGCAATGCATTTGGTCAAATAAAAGCTAATAAATCTTGCATAATTTTTCAAAAGCTTGCCTATTATATCTATACAAAGTTAAAGCTCTATTCAACTCTTCTCAGGTGCGTTAAAAGCCGTGAGAGCTATTTTGTTTGGTCACTGTCTATGCAGCGATTATACGCAAAACTATTCAACAATGTCGAATTATGCAAGGCGGAGATCGCAAACATTTTGTTATATCCCAAAAGAATGTATGAGTAAAGAGTATTTATTTATTCTTAAAAATATTTTTATTAGAGTAAGTTGAAAATTCTAACATTGTTTTTGTATAGATAAGTTAATTATCACCTTAGTTAAAAACAGTCGAGTTGCAACAATACACTTGGGTAACAGTTGTGTAACTTTAATACTTAAGAATAATAAAAAAAATATTTTTAGTTCCTGACATTTTAACATTGCTTGCAAATAAATTTGTATTTAAAATTGTACACATTTGTATACACTATACAGTAATAGACAACTCACCAAACTATACCAAAACATCTTTTTTTATACCTATTATACCTATGTAAGAGGAGCCAAACAGGCAGGAGGATCACCAGATGTTAAGTGATACCGCCGCCCATGGACATTCACATTGCCAGAAGGCTCGCAAGTACGTTGCCGGCCTTTCGAATCCAAGAAGAATCGGTACGCTCTTTTCTTGAAGCACCCTAAGTCGAACTGGTTCGGAAATGCTTCAGTTTAAATTAAGTATTGCTTTCTTAAATTTCATATAACTTAAAATAAGAATTCCAGAAGTAAAATTCAATTTGTCTCAAAAATACATGAAAAACTCTCAGATAACATTAACAACCATTTTGTGTAAATGGTTGAAGCACACCTGTACACAATCTATTACTAATGATTTCAAGGCACACGCTACAAAAGCACCTTTGATCCTGGCTACCAAATGTTACTAGCAGCTGGCGTCTATGATAAAACTAATCTAAGAGGGTAGAAACAGGTTCAGGATACAAGTAAAAACAAACGCATGGGAACCACGTGAATAGACACTGAAATCTTCTCACGAATTAGTGTCTATTAAGCCGAGGTTAGATATATTATTATCGCTATATTTAGGTAATATAGTAATTTTTATTATACTGTTTCGATGTTCCGCGTTAGCAAACATTATTTATTTATTGAAAGCTTAAATGCCAAATTTTAAAACAATTATACAGTTAAGTGATTTTTTTAAATGACCCTAAAACCTTTTGCTATTAAACTTTTTTAGTACATTTTAAATCACATTATATTCATTTTAAATCAGAACAAATACGTCGCTCTCCGGCAAGTCGAGAAAACTATTAAGCTGCGAGAGTAAGCGGGAAATGGGAGCTATTGACTCTGGACTGTGCGGATCGAATACACAGCAAAACGGTTATGGTAAGGTATGTTTAAGTTTAATATAGATATTCCACTATACATTTAGCAATTCATAAGTCTTCTATCCAGCTAAAAGGGTAGCTGGAAAATATTAAGGACGCCTTCTCCCGGACACGGGCCGCATCTTAGAATAGTAGAAAATTTATGTATATCTATTTTTGTTAAAAATATGTCATTAAGATATGGATTATATAGGCTTATTATAATAATTATTATTAAGTCTTCTATATGAAGGCAGTCTTTATACTAAGCTTCATATCTTAATATATATGAATTACGTGTCACGTTGTTTGTCCGCTATGGACTCCTAAACAACCGAACCGATATCAATCAAATTTGCACACCGTGTGCAGTTTGATCTAACTTAAATGATAGGATAGCTTACATCTCAATTTATACCCGCAATATTATTTTATTGCAAAGTATTTATTATTTAACAGTCACAATTCTAACAGATGGCGCTGTGTTGAAAGTACCAATGTTTCACATAAGCTACAATTTAATGGCATAACCACCAATAAAGCATGGTGGTCCCCAAGACTGGTGTTCTCCTACCGTTTCCCTTGAATAGTTTACTACTATGTAATATAACAAAAACCTTAGCCACAGCAACGCTTGGCCGGTCTGCTAGTATTTCATATGCCATGTTAATAAAAAGAATCTTGCGTGGTCGAAAGGTGAGAGCCGAAACCCTACGGTCATTTCCGACATTCATGAATCGTGGGATCGCGGTTTTTGTTCCTCCATACCCCATATGCCATCGATGACACATTAAACACATTGTTTTTGCCATAAAACGGGGCCACTTCAAAACAACTGTCTCGAATTGAACTATTTTCGGACGTGACAGCTTTGTTTATGTTAAGTTTAGACTCACGTGGTTGGGGCAAAGATAAAAAGTATGTATATTACGAGTTTTATATTATTTTCTGAATTTTGCTTGAGAAAAGATATTTTGTAGTCATTTGAGTTTTATGATATGGAATACACAACGCGATAAACACTCCAATGCAATTCCATGAATTTGATAGTATTATACGTAACACCCTTCATAAATAAAAATTAATCACAAAATATGTTGCAAAGCTGAAATCTCGAAGACTGCTGGACCAATAGAGTATGATTTTTATTTATGCCTTGAACTCTGAAAGTTATTATGGAAAGAGTTTGGTTAAATAGTACTTTTTTTGGAAAGCGAACAGTCGGTAGCATATTAAAATGTTCCATATGTCGGTATGCTCTACAAAAAGGTAAATAAAAAAAAACAACATGGCAACGTTTCGCAGAGGTTCGTAGTATCTGTATAATCTACCCTTTCGTAACTACAAGGGGCTGCTATAATATTTATTTAACACATTTATTCGCCACGCAAGAAACCTACATATCTACAAACTAAAGCAGAATAATTCAGTGCCAAACAGTTTTAGAGAAGATTCCAATTAGTTATATACCATCCAGTATATATGTCGCAGCCAACTATCTTAATTAGCCGTTCAATTAACAGCCTAGCCTGTTAAGTAAACAGCGCCGTTTATCTAACGGCCTGAGAGATACTGGCCATTTGATCAAACAGCTAGGCAAATGTCATGAATCGATGACGATTTTCTACTTGCCTAGCTGACTGACTGACCTGACTGTTAATTTAAATTTAGTTCCACTCAAACTTGAAACGAAACTCTTCACACTGCCAAAATGGCGTCGGATAGCTAACAACTTTGATAGTGTTTTCTAAAGTTTAATGAAAAACAACAATTACAATGGAAGAGTGTAGTGATAATAACAGTGTGAATTTAGCTGTGACTGAATCAAGCAATTTAAATTAAAATGTTTTTTATGGCATATGTACACTCTTCCACATGGTCACTCTATCGTACGAATAGCCTAAGCAATAGCCAGCCAATTTATTAAATGTTGTCTAAATATCTTTCAGGCCGCTAGTTAAACAGCGCTGCTTAGTCAAAAGGCTAGGCTGTTAATTGAACGGCCTTTTAAGCTGCTACATGTTATATACAATAATACTCATAGTTCGCATTTGGGTTCCTATTTATTTATTCACCTTTTATATCTTCGGATTGTGTCTCCTTAGATATCATTACTGTTGCCTTTAAGGGCAACTGAAGCATTTTTTAATTCAAAAAGGACATTAGGCATGTAATAAAAGTGGGGTGAGGTATAAAGGGACAGATGTTCTTTGATTAACATCGCGTATATGGCTCGTTGCCGTATACTGCCCTAAAGGAAACTTAATTATGAATAAAACTACCTATTTCTTATTTTTACTAACCTAAACTTCAATATTTGCCGATGTTTAATAGGAATCGTCCAAGCCAAACTCAGTCATGTATTGGTTTAATCTTTTTATAGAAGACTAGCCGTTTCACGCCCGCTTTGCTGGACGAATTAAAATAAATTTTATGTTTCATTATTTTATTTTTTTTCATATTTTTATTATTCTTCTTTTTAACTTCCCGCTAAGAAAATTGAAATATTTCGAAAATCGAGTTTTTAATAGGTGTTGACGTTTAGAGGTTCTAGGAAGCCTCCCCGAATGTTTCCGCGGTGAAGTCCGTATGGATAAATTTTCATAAAAAGTAAAACAGCAATAAAAAAATGAAGGAACGTTGGAATTTAATAAATAAATAGCCATAAACCATCTAGGAAAAATTTCGCATCGAATGGTGGTAGTTCATGTCGATACGATCAGTGGTTTAGGCGTGAAGGAGCCTCAAACGAAGACCATTTTTCTTTTATATATATAAGATAGATTATCAATTTTAATTAAAACTAAAGGAACGGTACAAACGATTCCATACCCGATTTTTAAATAAGTAAACATGAATGGGACAGTGAAACACATTTACAATTATTTAAGGGAAATTTTGTTTGTATCAGTTACTATCTACAGTCAGAAATACCACCTCTGCGCCACTATCAAAGTAAGATGTAAGGAAGTGACCACTCTGTTATATAATCCTACTAGCAGACCGGCCAAGCGTTGCTGTTGCTAAGGTTTTAGTTATATTACATAGTAGTAACCTATTCAAGGGAAACGGTAGGAGAACACCAGTCATGGGGACCACCATGCTTTTTTGGTGGTAATGCCATTAAATTGTAGCTTATGTGAAACGTCGGTACTTTCTACACAGCGCCATCTGTTAGAATTGTGACTTTCAAATAATAAACAAATACTTTGCAATAAAATAATATTACGGGTATAAATTGAGATGTAAGCTATCCTATATTTTAAGTTAGATCAAACCGCACACGGTGTGCAAATTTGATTGAAATCGTTTCAGTAGTTTAGGAGTCCATAGCGAACAAACAACGTGACACGTAATTTATATATATATAAAGATACCTCTATACTATATATCATCATTTCTTCGAAAATACTCTTCTCGCACAGTTTGTGTATGGGCATCGTGTTGTATTATTCAGCATCTGCCTTTTTACACCGTGTTCTATAAAACATAATGTAACCAAAACAAAATTTATCCATTAGATAAATGTATTACTTTCCGTGTATGTAAATTATTCAAGACATGCAGTGTGAACTGTAATAAATTACATCAATCACAAAAGCGCAAGACGCTGACCGCTACCAGCTTTCGTTCAATAAAAAACTACATTATTATATAACAAAGGTCCGAGGGTTGTTCACCTGGGCATTACCCCTAAGATTAATGTCTCGCGCACAATGACTCCCGCGCACATGGCCTGACATTTCTGTACCCCGTGTATTTTTTACTTTTTTTCCCACTTCCTACCCTCCTTAATAATTATAGCACGCGCGAAAGGTGTCTAGAGAAAGCACTAATGAATTTCTTTTGTTATTTTGTTCTGGTAAATATTGTGAAGTCTTTGCTATTTCTTGTTGTTCAGAACCAAGAATGTTTTGTTCGTGTGTAGACGATTCATAAACTACAGAGTCATAACAAATTATTTATTTCACTGCTCGTTATATGAAAGCGTAACAACTCAACGGAACTACTTGGAGCATTGTGAAATACGAAGCTCAAGAACGCGATGGAGACTCACTGTAGACGTCCTCTGCTTCATCCAGAGGACATGAAGTCAAAAGTAACAACTGTTTAAAAAGTAACAACTGGTTATAAATTGCCCATTTAGAACTCATTCAAAGACAATTCAACATTTCAGTGAACATAACAGAATAATGGACAAACATCTGTATCGCTTCACAGATTACATGTCTTAGACACTGAATGACAGTAATGAGTTTCAGTATCTACATAGTTCTGTAGTACTGTTTGTGGAGGCATCTAGCACCTTTGTTTCTTCACTACTTACCAAGGAAATAGAAGCAGGAACCGAGTTCTAATTTGCTTCACTCATCAATTACCAAAGTAGCTACGTGCCGGACTGTGTTTTGAACGTGGGAATAGAATCGTATTTTGTGTTGAAATTTTAGAAGACAAATGACATATGTGTTATCAATACTCGGCCACCCAAATTGGCAGTGATGTCATGTAATTCAATGTATGGTCTATGTCAGCAAAGCTCGGGCCCCAATAAGGTCATCGTTCGATATAAGCGCCTCTAAATTGGTACATTATCATATTATCGCTATTTCGACATGAAATAGATGGGATCCGCTCTTTAATTGAGAGTTATTGAAAAATCGCTCCTACCCGCAATATTTAAATCAGTATGACGGCATTTTTATACTTGTTATTGAACATTTACTGCAAATATTTTTTTATATAAAATTCTCGCGACACAAAGTTCGTTCCCATACTCCTCCGAAACGGCTCGACCGATTCTTATTATTTTTTTATACATATTCAGTGAGTCTGAGAATCAGCTACTATTTATCTTTCAAATCCCTAACTGATCCCAAAGTTTGCATTTTTGTTTTTATTTTTTTATGATACAGCCTACAAAAATACAAACTCTACGACCAACCCCTATGTTTTATTTGTTAGTTAAGAACTTATAACTTGAACTCTTGAGGTTTATATAGAGAAAAATCACAGAAAAACCTAAAAAATTTCATACTGGAAAACGGAACAGTCTCTGGGGTAGCATAGCAAAATGTTCCATGTTGGTATGTACTAAAAAGGTAGGCTAAGTAATATCACACTAAGAAGAACCGAAGTTCACGGGGGCAGCTAGTTTTTTTTATAAAAACACAAATTATGTATATAGGCTTAAAAGGGAATCACAAGAAACCTTTATTGATGTTTCTTTTCTTTTATTGTATGAAATACTTCAGTATGTATACTTAAAAATATTCGTATACCTTCAGCTAAACACTGTAAGGGAGGTGACGTCATCCCAAGCAGTCAGTAAGTTGTTTCACTACTAAAGTTCTTAATTGAGTTTATATATTATGCCATGTTCACATAATCAGACTAACCCAGTCAATGACCGGTAGTAGAACCCAAGAATGCAACCCCGAGTTCAATCATGATGCGCAGGTGATACACCATCTGGTGTCCACGTGTCGACATCGATATTGATCGGCAATTATCAAGATTACGAATGGTTAGAATTGGGAGCTTAAAAGGTGTGAATGTTTTTGATAGTTAGCTAATTTATTGGCAAAAAACAAAACGGTTGTATTGCTACTATAACGAAACGTACGTTTAAACACGGCCACTCCCTTTAAGTGAAGTTAGTTAACTACAGAAACATCAGAGACAATCAGATTTCCAAATCTATGGATTCTGAGATCATCAAACTATCCAGATACAAACTCACAAATCACATAGAAATTAGCCAAATTGGATTTCGAATCTACAGAGGCCTTACTGCGTATCCTGGTATGACTTTGAGGTTTCAAAAACACAGACACAGTGCACGATCATAGCAACTTTCAGCTACACTCTCAAATACATGCTCATACACACCCATTCACGCTCTCAATCATTCACTCATTCTTAATTTGTAACACTATTTTTTTTTCTTTTTTTAAACTGTATTAAACATGTACCATGTACCACCGAATAATTGTTTAGTTACCCACAACACAGGGCCCTCCCTAGTGTGGGGACTAGCGACATATGAATTCATAAATAAAGTTTTTATTTATTATTGTTATTAATGGTTGACCCTTTCTAAACGGTAAGTCAGTTTACGAGAAGCTCGTCTAAGTTCTTTACTCATTTAACACTTCTTTCTCTGTGTATATTTTAAACATGCCTACTTAATGGATATATTCTAATCTATCTTGTCTATTCTATGACCACTATTACGAAATATATTTGTTTAATAAATACTGTACAGTAGTTCAATAAAATCTAATAAAAAACTTATCTACATTTCAATCAATTCGCAAAATACTATCGAAATTCGATCAATGCAATATCTGTAAATAGAACACAATATGTACGGGAGTACACGCGTCGCACCATCTGCGACCCCCACACAATACCACGTTGATTGTGCAGCTGCTCGATAAAGCTTCATGCTTTGAAGAAATAAATATGATAGCGATGTTTAGCTCGTCAAATGTTTCATTAACTAAGTAGTGAATTATTTAAAACGTTACTAAAGTAATGTCTAATGTAGGGTATAATTACGTTAACTTAACTTTGATTTTAGTCTCTTTGTAGTCTCTTGAGCCTTGGGGTTCATGTGCACGGGAGGTAATCAAAGATTACCTCAGACCTGGTTCTTCGCTCAACGAATAAGTATCACAATACAGCGAGTAAATGCTGCAAGCATTCAAGGTACACTGCCACAGGAACCAAACTTTTTAAATTTGTTTTAATTATCTATCTATCTTTGTTTAATATTTATTATTATTACTATATAAGATTACTACATTATTTAAACTTACAGACAAAAACTTATAAAGCTAATGAATTAGTAAGCACATGTCAAGAACAAGATGTTGAAGTTTCTAAAAATATGTTCCAAAATAACTGTTTATTCTCATTTGACCGTAACCTTGGATGGTACCCGGCGTTAATTGTATTGAGTGGGTAAATACGAAAGGCTAATAAACTACGCAGAAATATTTCTGCACTAACCCATTTTAAAGTTCAAACGCATACAAATATGTATAATGCTATTAAGGAAGTCTATTTCATAAATAGGTACAGAAGATATCCCCACAATTTCCGCTCCTTATCGCGTATAACTGTTCTAGTTGCCTTGTTTATAACTGAGTTATTAATTTACAAAAGGTAATATAAAAATAGAATAATAAAAGAGATAAAAATTTGAAATTATTCTGACGCTAAGCGAATGGTTACATGAGTCAATTGTTTATGCTCTTCAATTACTCCAAACATATTTACTACATATGTTTGAAACTCTCTTTAAATGACTCTCAACTAACAAATGTTAAATGATATTAGTAAATAAATTTTTAGAAAGGGCTAATCTATTAACTCTAAAAGCTCCAAGTCGTCATAACATTAGGTGATTAATACATTAACAGAATGGCACATTAGCTTAATGCCTACTATACATTACACTCTAGTTTCTTTATCAACCATAGCCAGGAGTACATAAATAAAATTCGTCAAAACAAACCCGACTGGCCTATTGAAAGGCCAATGCACTTTACAAATGCATTCAAACTTTTTAAATCTTTCCCCTAACGTAAAATTAAACCATTAAGCAGGTTTTAACAAAGGATATGCTAATGGTACCATTTCTTTTAAGATTCATATAAATTTCACACTTCAGTGGTACACAAATAGAAACACGATTTTTATTCAACATCTTCAATTGTTTTATGGATTTGCCCTATCTATGAACGCTGTGGCGCTGACTTAGGATAAATAATACAAGTAAAACCTTTTTAGTTACTATCACTACATTGATACTTCGAGGCTACTTTTGCCTACTAACTTAATTAATTAGATGAAACGGGTGTGGTGAAAATGATAATAAGTAATAGGCTTTTATTGGGTCCTACTCTGGCGAAAGCTGCATTAAGCAATCTTATAATATTAATTACTTACTTACCTTTTGTTTGATTTGGTTTTGATATCGATGTACTCTTATCATATTCTTTTTTCAGTTAACTTTATTGTTATGACTCAGATATTATCCATATCACAGGTTCTTAGCTTGGAAACCAGTCTCACAAATCCTTCTCAACTGTAATCGTATTATTAGTTTAAAATGTTATATAGAAAAAAATATGACGCCAGTATGAACCAGTGCGAATATTTCCTAAAACTTATTTTATTCAATTTATTCTAAGCGATCAAAGAAGCAATCAAAATTGTCAATCAAAATTCAAAAGGTCAATACACTATGGGAACTCATCCCATCTGTACCGAAATTTGTACACGCACCAAACTTGTCCTATTGTCCACAAATACAAGCCCTTTACACCTCGTGGGAATTTCAAGTTTCAATATTAGTTCGTAATAAGCCCTCATTGAATCCTTTACGGCCAATAAATTGCAATTACTGTTTTTAACTGTTATGCAATTCCATCAACCCCTAAGACATCTAAGATACCATTTCAAGTACGCTTAGCTGTCATATTGAATTATTGTATTTTAATACTAAAACACAAATATAAAATAAAATATTATACTAAAATAAAATAAACATAGTAATAATAATTTAAAATTTATAAATAGAAAAATTGAAAGAAATTTAAACAGTTTGTGGCAGACCTTTAATGCTGGCAACAATTTCTCGCTGTATTGCGATAATTATTCGAACGATTTTGGGCAATCCATTGTTTGGAATAGTCAAAATTTTACTATTCCCTTATGATAGTTTAATTGAATCAATTAAGAGATACGGATCTCCTATATTAATAAACTAACCTCTAATCAATAATTAATTACTAAACCTATTTAAAAGGAGCAATTTAACATCAAAATTTATTTATTTTATCAACTGTGAAATAAACCAATTGAATAATTCCACCTCTTAACAGGTGTCAAGTAATTACTTGGGGTATTCAATTGTATACAATTTTATCTACCATAATAATTTAATGAATCAGCATAATTAGGTCATTTTGTTACCCAGATATTCCCACGCATCCCTTCAAGCATTAAACAACGTGCAATATGGCCGACACGGTTGTTGATGCCTAAACGTTTAATTAATAATGTATTAATTCTATGGCGTTGTACAGTATTCCGAGTGAAACGTATCATATTTCATATTATCTATTGTTGTATATTAAATAGGAATCTTTGTTTGTTTTGTCAATTTTATAATACAATGAGTATTATTATAATACAGTGACTAATTATAATTTTTTGGAATTGTTGTATATTATTTTTATCTATTTTTGAACCCAGCATTGTGATTCGTGGCTTTAGATAAGGTTTTAGTCTTTATTTTGGTTTTGTAATTGTTATCTGTAGTGTATTTAATTTAGTAACTTTTGCACTTTAACCTTACTATTTCTTTTTACTTACTAGGGTTGCCTGCCTGGATGTGATAGCTTGTAAGCGATGAGGCCGCCTTAATTTATGTTATATGAATATATGTAACAAATATTAATCAATGCAATGCAATCATGCAAGTATTAATCAAAATAAATATAAATATTTTATAATAGTAGTATAACCCTTGAAAATGTTAAGCTGAAATTAGGATGGGAATCAAGAAAAGTTAAAAATCTTATATACTTGACGCTGGCTAATGCACAAACCGTGCCAGAGCCATAAAAGAAAAAAAAAGACAAAATTCAAAATTGTATTTGAAAGAAATTGAAACATTACACAAAGAACAGTTGTTTACACAAATTCCCTTTCCTATTACGCTTACAACTTGACAAGCCTTAAAATCGATTGGACCATATGTCGAACGGAAATTCATGTGCCCATAGTGAAGTAGATAATAAAATACAAAGAATATAGGGGTTTCCTTAATGACAAACACTTAAAGGCCCGCATCTTAGACTTGGCATTTTATCTATGTGGTTAGACGATTTTGCAACCAGGCTTTTTAACCTGTTCTTTGTTAGGGATATTGACACAAAAGGTTTCCCAGAAAGCAGAAGACATTAGTGGATCGCTATCCGTAAATAATGAGTTAAGTTAGCTTTGTCTTGTTCCATAAGTTTTGTTTAAGTAACTTTATGACTTAGACATAAAGTTACTTGCGTATGCACTTCTTGCGCTCACCTTATCTAACTTTACTGTTGGTTGTCTGAAAGCGATAGGACCGCCAGTGGCCTTCCTTTTTATTTAATTATTTTATTGAGTATGTCTGTATTACTGCAACGAAGTTTTAGTAAATAAATAACCAAAAACTGCGGTAGTATATTTTAAATCCTACTTAGAAATTCAATTCTTTTTATATAGAAAAGTTTGTTAACGCCTTGGCTACTTAGTTTCATAAAGTAGATATAATATTTATAATGAGCCAGGTATTTACAGGTAAACAAATGCTCATATAAGTAATTGACAATCAAGTTTTATGACGAAATAAAATGTTACTAATTTGTTATTTTTTCACTATCAACTTGAGTGTATTTTTAAGCTACTGAATGTCTTGTCTCTTTTAAAACGACACACGACTTTAGCACACCCCAAGGCCATCAGTTTCCGACCCTCCCTACCTTCAAGGATCAATAATTTCAGAAAAAATATGAACTTCGACATATTGCGAACAGCCCATGTTTCTTATTCATATCTTGACGGAACAAAATAGCTAGACAAGACTTTTTAGTTACCCCAATTTCTTTGTAAGTGTTACTTCTTTGAAACAGCTGGCATTGAATAGTACCACGTGGACAAAATGGGGAGGTTTTTTTAATACAAAAGATGTATTCAGGTACGTAGCGAATTTGATTCGTCAAAATAATTTCGATTTCAAAAGATTCCTGGTATTTCTTGTCCATATATCGTTTAGCCTACATTATTCAAAACGAAATTACGACGAGTTTTTTACTTCGGCCTTTAACTCACCGATATACCATGGCTGAAATCTAGGCAGTTAACTGACTTGGCGAAGGTTCCAGAATGAAAAAAAAGAAAAAGAAGGTTTCAGAAAGGTTTTTGAGGCTTTGATCCTGGCTGCGCTTCCAAATTGGCAACGTTGCCAAACGCAAGTGAGTTAACTGCCGGGACGTCGCCATGGCATCCCGGTGAGTTAGCGGCCTTTAACTAAATAACATCGAACAGTTTTGTATTTGGATCAAAACAGAAACAAAAGTGTCTTAGTATTAGAACGATTTCTTTTATTTCGAAATCAATGATTTTGACGTACCTCCGTCCTCCATATTCTAATTCGTATCTCAAGTCATAATCTCATCTTGCTGTTAACTTCATACTGATAAAATGGTTTAACAGCTCTTTCTAGATTCATTATTTGACGTTCATACAGGCTTAAGTGTCAATTCTTAAATTCAGACCTTCCAACAGTGTAATTTATTTTTATATTTTATAGTTGTTTACTTTTATCATTGTTTTTTTGTACTTATTGATTTTCTGGTCCTATCCGCATGTTGTAGGAACGCTTTTTATACTTATGTATGTACGTCAATTTGTTTATTTGTATCATGTGTTTGTCCCAATTTGTGGTCCAAATAAAATTAATTAAAATCTTTCAAAGTATACGTTTACTTTAAAAAATATACGTGTACTAACGAACCATGCTGGAGTATTGTTATACCATCTTTAATGTGCCAATTCTTTGATTATAAATCTATTAAACAATATATAGACCACTCGATTAAGGAAAAAATTCATAATATTGTGAAATCGACCCCTATTAATCGGAAAAATAAGCACTGTTATTATAGACTATTTCTATGCAGTTGCATCGTGTGAAAGTTGCGTCCTAAAGTCACCCCAATTATATCGGTATTCTGCCTGCATTAGACATGCATGGGGTTGGTTTTATCGATATCGATACTTTGCAAACATCGACTTATAGAACTTAATTCGCTCAACAAATACAGCGAAAAAATGCCAGCAATTAAGGTCCACTACCATTGCCACCAAACTTTTTTAATTTTAATTTTCTATTTATCATTTATTAATAGAACAGGGGCCAAACGGACAAGAGGCCACCTGATGTTAAGTGATACCACCGCCCATGGACACTCAATGCCAGAGGGCTCGCGTTCCCAGTTGTTTAGGAAACTCTCTCTACGTACGCTCGTTTTTTGAAGGCTTCAGTGGGCAGCTGGTAATTATTATTATTACCATGTAGGTTTTATAGGATTTCAGAAAAAATAAACAAGTATTAAAAACCCTTTCGAAAATCGTACGTCAATTAAAATGGTTTTGTCAACCCGGATTCTAACACAAAAGTGTTATCAATTCTTATCTCTGACATTTGGCATTTTAATTAAAAAGTTCTAAGCAACACTAATATAATATACAGTACTTTTAATATAGTTAGTAAATGCCGCCAATCTCAATGCAATATCATACCCATATGAATTCTTATGTTTTAGACTTAAATAGAGTAGTAGGAGTTTCATGTATTCTTCAAAGATACAAGAAAATATGTCACAAATTTTAAACACATACACATCAATTATATAAGAACATATCAAATTAGTTACAAAAAATAAAACAAGCAAACAATAAAACAATAAAACACTAATAGAAACTTAAAGCTCATTAAGAGCGTAGCAAACAAAATTATGGTAAGTAAGAAAATTGTAAGAGCGAGCCTATTCACTGGAGCATAAGTAGCAGATGAGGAAGCCGTAGATACAGAAGACTCTAGGGTTAAAAAGAAATATTTAGCAAAAAGGTCTGTATAGAGTTATGATTATTTGAACGATGTTATTGCAATAGATATTCTAATGCATTACGAATTAATATTTTATCGATAAGCAAAGGTCATCACTGGCTTACACCTTGTCTGACATCTGCAGATGCACGTGAAGTAATTATTGTGCCTTCGGGGGAGCCACCCTCGGTCATTGGTCGTTTACCCCTAGGAAGGGGGTCGGTCAACCTACATGTTCACATGAAGACATTTTATAATATGTGAATACGTAATGGTAATTAAAGTTTTTTAGCTTCGCAAAATGTTTCCGTAATGTCATTTACAAAATGTAAAGATTCGACTTTTAAACAATTAATTTGTTTCAAAGACGAATTATATAACTAATTTGGAATTTCCATTCATGTTTTCCTATTTAATGAGTTTCAATAAATAACGCGATAACTCGTTTTCAATCGGAAATGTTGAAATAGCTTAACAAGGTGTATACATAACATAAGTTACTTAATACGACGGCAATATAGTCGGGAAAGCAAAGAAAATATATTAATTTTTGAGTTGTTCCAGAATGAGGAAGCTGCCTTCAATTTTTACAGCAGAAGAAGAGTCAGAGGCTTTAGCAACTTAACAACTTTCATAGTGAATATTAAAAGCTAGACTATCTCTTCGCTACCGACGATTTTTAAATTGTTCATTCTACAGGTAAGAACGCTGCTTCCATGGTCTAATAAGTGTGAAATTATTACCATAATTAGAACGAGGAAATAAAGTTTCGTACCGACCGCCCGGGTAAATCTCTATGCCATAATCTACGAGTCTTAATTATAATAAAAATATAAGTAATTTGGAATTTCCATTCATGTTTTCCTATTTAACGAAGATTAATGAGTTTCAATAAATAACGTGATAACTCGTTTTCATGACCGGAAATGTTGAAATAGCTTCACAAGGTGGCTTAAAATAATGCCAATCTTGGGCATGACTTCATAATGTCGTAACATTAATAAATAAAGTTTGCGACACTATTTTTTGTCCAGCTACTACAATATTAATTGAGGGAATAAAAGAAGAATAATAATAATCACTATTGTATGTATTTTTATTGGAAATTATGTTCGCCTGTGATTATTTTTAGTATAATTTTGGGTAGACTTTTTCTTATTCTTTTTTTGCGACTGAGGCGAAAACTAGCTGCTGTGGTCTCTGGCAGAATGTCCAGTGCTGTGGAAGTCTGCTCCTCAGCATAATGCTGAGCCAGGGCCAATTACAACCACAACATAACGCATTACACACTACACACTAAAACGTACCTTGTTCTTTAAAAGAAAAAAAAACTGTTATAAAAAGGTTCTGTATGTGTTTTGTTAGTAATAAATGTTATGTATCTGTCTATGACATAATTTCGATAAAAAGGTGGGTAGGTACATATTTTCAATATCTATACTATGTCTTCTGAAACTGATAAAAAATATACTGATTTAAACGAAATACTTACATCAATCAGAGACAGAATTAGTCTTATGTATATTTTATGAATGTGTGTATATCTCATTGATAATAGAAGTTTTATTTAAATTTGCATCTCTCGCTTAAAATAAATACTTATTTCAAACACGAAAACATGTCACTATTGTACTCTGTGTCGTTCGTCTGGAACTCTATTAGTTCAAGTACACCAAATTCTTAAAGCCTCAAGTTTTAAAAGCTGGATATACTGTTAAAATCACCTGTAGTGTAATATTTTTTTTTACAAATTTGGTTAATCATAATTCCGCTACAGGTTTTTATTGGAAGTTCTGTTAAAATCACCTGTGATTATTTTTATTATAATTTCGGGTAGATATAATTTCGCTCAAAAGGTGGGTAGGTGCATATTTTCAATATTATTGCCTTGTCTTTTGAGACGGATATAAAGGAATTACGTCTATCAGAGACAGGATTACTCTAAACATTTTGTAAATTTCATTTATTTATGTTTATATATAGGCGCCGTTCAAGTATTACGCAAGCACTATAGGAAGTCTTTGATTTTCTTATTTGGTGATTACGTCAACAGTAATTATTTACTTTTTTACACATATTACCCACACATTGTCCATGCTTGAAAACGAAATGTATTTTCAAGGATACCTACAAAAAAATAATACGTTTATGTACAATTATTTTTGAGAGCTTTGCTTACTTTTGCTGACAAGAGGGGGGGATAAATTTCAGTAAATCTGCTTACGTAATACTTGAACGGCCCCAAAGAAATTTTATTTAAATTTGTATCACTCGCCTAAACCAAATACTAATTTCAAACACGAAAACATGTTACTTTAAGCAAAAACCTTAAAGGTACCTTCGGTACGTGAGACCTTGCTAAGATTCAAGGTTTCGGTAAGCACGCAGGATAAGAGTTGAAGGCCGGCGCTTATTCAAATTTGATGGGTAGGTCTACGATTTGTAATGGCAAATTGTTACTAGCCACTCATAGAATTCAAAGAAATGATTTAACATTTAGTACATTTCAATAGAGTTATTTAACTTCAAAGATATACTGTTGAACAATAGCTTAATAGACAATAAAATTTGCTGTACAAAAAGGTTGTTAAGAGAAATAAATAGTACTTAATCATAATAGTGAATGATATCTATACGCACATAAGTTACTTAATACGAAGACAATATAGTCGGGGGAATTAGCCAAAAAAATAGAGAAATTTTTGAGTTGTTCCAGAACAAGGAAGCTTTACCTTATTTGCTTAATCAAATGGAAAATAAAATTTTACAGCAGACGAACACGAACAGTCATAGCAAATACATACTTTACAAATTCATAGTGACTATTAAAGGGTAGACTATCTCTTCGCTACCGACGATTTTTAAATTACTACGCCCACGGCGATGTTCATTATACTATACGCTGCTTTCTTCCATTGTCTAATAAGTGTGAAATTATTACCAAAATTTGAACAAGGAAATAAAGTTTCGCACTGACCGCCCGGGTAAATCTCTATGGTATCTACGAGTCATAATTACGACTGGTTTTTTCGATATAGAATCCGGATATCAGCAACAAGTATGCGCGACATTCATATTAATAGTTTAAAATGCCTAAACAGATTTGATATACTCGTATGAACAGCCAGTCTAATGGCTAGACGAATAGTCGAAACTTTGCGCTAGCATACTTCCCGCATGTCAAATCCAATATTACGAATACGAATTAATTACGAATCTTGCCCTTAATCGCGTCTCACCCGAGTACAAGGAGAATCCTAATAGTCTTAGACTAAGGTCTGACGAGACTTGGGGTTCACATAAAGGGGCATACAGAATAAACACCATTTATCAGGGTTATTTTTATCATGTCTCGAACCGGTTATATGACAATTCCGGCTCAGGTTTTGCGATTTTGGAAGTGTATGTCAATTAGTATTTATTGAAGCAGGTAACAAGAGTATAAAACTGGAATATTTGTATAAAAAATGTGAGGCCATGCTGTAGTTTTCAGCTCATTTGCCTTAATACAGAGAGGTTATGAGTATGAGGGGAAGCAAGGTATTTAAACAGAAGAATAAAATGTATTCTTTAAGAATATATATATGTATAATTTTATCTATCACAATATATCTGCACAAGACATCAAATATGAACAAATAAAGTATCCGATTTATTGGATTTATAAACCTAGACTTCTTTCTAGTTACTGATTCATATTAATGTATCAGTATTATATAATAAGTATGTGAATATATACACTACAACTAGAGCAATAACCATTACAATGGTATTCAGTCATGCAGCAATTACAATGACGGGTCTTTTTAGTTTTGTTTCTATATATAACACATTGCATATGACTACTGATAACAAATGTATAAATACAACCTTTATGTACTTGCACATGGACCTGTATAATAAGCAACCATCATCATAACTACTTAACACACTCACATCTTGAAATGTTGGGTCAATTCATCGAATGTTAGTGAATAATCAGGATGGCTATGAAATAACCTAAAACTCTTTTCAAAAAACATTTTTCTTTCAAACAGAGCAAAGTAGATAAACCTGTATCTTTAAATAAACAATACATTGTATTGCAATAGGTGTTTTTATCTTACATTCACAGTATAATTATTGTAAATTAATATTAACCCAATAAGAAGCTTTAGAAAATCATTCATTATAACGTCAACTAGTCACACAAAATTACCTACTTTAATAATTAATTTATGTAAAAAAATATTGATTTACTGACAACTTTATATGTTATAATACAACATATTTGAGAAAGTAGTGGGAATAAAAACTTTAAGCAATAGTTAAAGTTAAACAATTATATATTCATAAAAAGTTTGTTTTATAACTAATAACAGAATTGAAGCTGTCTTTTTATGTTTTATGTATCAGCAACTACATGCTGACAGGAAAAAAATTAACTAAATTGTTCATTGTAGTATGTTATCAACAACATGATGATAAACATAATCGCTAAACTAAATTAATTATTTTTAAACAAACATTGATACTTTTGCTTGTACAATCTCATAAATAGAAACAGGATGACTTAATATTTACAGAGTATAGTTTAATATATATATATATATATAGTTTATAGCCAACTGTATGTTCCAACCCAAGTTATTATTTTGATAGAAATAGATGTGTAGATGTACCTACAAATAATGTCTAATTTTGCTGGTGCTTAAGTGTTATTAGTAACAAACACTAGCAGTACTCATAACTTGCTAGCAATAATCAAATCATAATTCAATAGAACTTAAATAAATATTTCACTGTTTAAATGTTTTAAGATAAACATAAATGTAGGTATATTTATTTTTTTGCACTATTAGAGGTAATAATGGTCTTTAAAATTTACATATTTAAAATAGAGAGAGGGTAAATATTAAAATATTTCTATAATACCTTATCATTTCAATCTTTTACAAATGATCAAAAAACTTTCGTAACAAATGAAATCGAAATAAGACTTACTTTCTACGGCGACCGGCAGGTTTATTATCCGTGAGAATGTTGTAGGATTCACCAAAAATCCGATATTCAAACTCGTCATCCTCAATATTTTGATATTGCATCGCTTAAACACTAATTAAGATACTTGTTACGAAATAAACCACCCCTAAAAGACTTTAATAACATCATAACAAAAGACACTTTTAGCACGTGTTATTAATCATGTCAATAAATGACATTTATGCATAGTTTTCGCGCCAAAAAGTTATTTAATCATAGATAATATTTTTTTCTTATTTTCTATTTGGGCCGGGGTCGCAGATGCGACAGGATACGGCCGTAGCGCGCGCGGAGCCGGACTGACTATAGTGAACATTGAACAAAGCGTTCGGCAAAGCACGGAAACCAGCCAGTTTTTTTATTTTGCCTCCCCGTTTCCTTTGATGTGTTAGGGCCGCTTCACCCCTCGTATTAAATACGTTATAATTAATTTTGTTGTAGTTATATATCTGTATCTGTTCTCGAAATATAATTTCGATGTATATGACTCAATAATTAATCGCAATAATTTTTGTAATAGTATAAAACTAAGAAACGCCGTAACTTGTGGCCAAGACATCTAGCAATTCGGTCGAAATACTAGATTAATAATGAATAAAAAAAATCTATACACAGAGCGCATTTTTTTAATAACAATTGTCTCTAAGTACTCACGGTTCTTCCTTTAAGGTGATGCTAAGTGAATCTTCTCTTTCGCTTTTATTGAGTTTTTCCTTTAATACTTTCAGCCTTTCAATTTGAAACTGCAGATACGATTTTGTTCCTTGCTCGCCACTGTCAAGAAACAAGATTTATGTTTTTTAAATAAGAAAATCATTACTATTCTGTAAATTATTGTAGGTAAGTAGGCATGTGGTTCATAAGTCATCATTGGTTATCGATGATCAAAGCCTAAACCATTGTAGATTTGTAAAATAATATTTCTAATAATTAATTGTATATCCATATATAACACCATAATAATTTAATCCTAGTAAGCTATTACATATAATACGAAAATATGTTACGACGCATTCGCGCTTAAATCGCTAAATCAGTTTTAGTTCTATTTGGGTACTTATACAAAAACAACAGTGACAAATCGCCTCTATTCCCTTATTTTTGTATAATCGATCATTTTCATTTTAAAATCGCGAGTTACATAGCTGGTTTTAAATATAACAGAATAAAACAATTTTGACGGGATGCGATTCAATTGAATAAAATCTAGTAAATGAAATTACGAAGTTATCAGCGATTGATGTTTTAACGTAAAGCAGCATTGGTGAAAATCGTAATGCCTCACAATACATATTACGAGGTATTTTAAGAAACTTATATATTGATATACATAAATTTATTTTCACTGGAAGTTAATCAGATCTTTTCAAATAACCTTCCTAGCACTTCCAGTCATATCAAAACATTGATATTACGACATAACTGTTAATATTTTAATTTTCAATCTAGTTTAATCATAAACATCTTTCTTTTATCAACATCACAGGTATATCGAGTCACTATCATACTCGACAAAATGCGTCTAAGGACTTGAAACTCGCTGTTGCATAATCATGGACGGCATTGAACTCACCTTAATGCAAGCCAATATAAATAGCTTATGAACTTAAAGAAAATAGAGTAACGAAATTGGGAATACAATGAAAACCAGTTATATATCCGTTGACAAAATAATTATTTGAAATTAATAGTGGGCCGTTAAATATAAAATTTTAAAGATCGAATAAGAAAGACGTTAAACCGACAATTTGATTTTATTAGAATGCGAGAAAAGCGTTCAAAATATTGCTATTCAGCCAGTTATTTGTGACGAATTAAAAACAGAAAAGTGTGTAGTTAATTTTAACACGTAGTGAATGGGATAATTTCTTCTTAGAATGCAGTTATTTCGTATTTTGTGGTTATGAAGTGACGTTATCGATCGTGCCTTATATCATTTACTTACTTAGATTTAGCATCCTCCTCCATAATACACATATACAAATGAGGCTAAGCGAACTATCTATTTGTTAAAAATTATTTAGTGTTGATTTATTGAAATTTCATTACACGCGAAAATCTAGTGATTTGTTTTTCCAAAAAATTTCACCGTACGTTAATATTCGTTACAATCAAACGAGGACATTTATTATCTCTTTCTAACACTATGTCCAACACACGATAAAGGGAGATAGATATATAATACCGTAAATAAACTTATCATTGAATTGACGTTCCATGAAGCGCCATGTTTAAAGGAAATGCACCTATATTGTCTATGAAATATTATTGCCCGCCTGAAAAATTAATACCCTTATTCATTTTATAATAATTTAATACTAAAAAAAAGGCTTAGCAATATATTACGTACAAGGGAAAATTTATCCTTGGTTTAAATAATATTGATAAAACCAAGGGTAGTTAAAACAACCGTTTAAGACCAAAGATTGCATTATATTTGTCACTACTATCTATGATATGCTTATGAAACGAAGATTTGGATTTAGTACATTTCGTATATCTGTGCACGGATGATCTATGTTTAGCGCGAACGGCGAAAATGAAAATTTAAAAAGGAAACTAGTTTTAGTTTTTCCTTATTATATTATCAAGAAGTTGTGATATTTTAATTTCTAACTATAAATTCTAACGGCAACAATATAAGTATGAAATTCCGAGCCGTAATGGTAGACGCAGGACCTATGCGAGAGTTCACTAGTGAGTTGATACTTTGAACTCAACATGTTCTATTACTTGAAAATAACTTGCTTATCTTGATCAAAAGTCACAAATAGCTCAATCTACCATCAAAGATTGTTATTTCTTATTATCTTTTTTCAGATATAGTTTCAACAATATCAAGATTGTCCAAAGAATGTATCCTTAGATTATCTTCTGACAAACTTTATTTGATTGTTAGTGAAGATAACAGTGGTCCAACTCCACCGATGTTGTGGTGTGAAATGCCTCAATCAACTTTTTTTTTAGAGTATCAAATAGTTGGAGTAGATGATGAATATAAAGACATCTACTTGGGTATAGTGTCAGGTATTTAAACTTAATACCAATTATTCCTTAAATTAATTAGATAAATATATCACCAATATATTGAAGCATCATGTCTAGTAATAAATTGTTTTTTCTTTATAAAGTTTGTCCCTTGATAAAGACAGATTTATCAATAATTGTTTATATTACTATACTAAACAATATGTTATTTTATAATGTCCAATTGTTTCAGCTAATTTATCTAAGTCACTAGTAACATTAAAAACTGCTAAATGCTTAAAGATGAAACTAACTAAAAAGCAGTGTCCATGTCTCACACTAGAAATTGAAATGGTAAATTTTACTTCCAATTAAATACATTAAAAGTATAAAGCTAAAAATCTAGAATTAACCACATGTTTTACTCTGTATTTTAGTACTAATACTTTAAAATTTGTTGTTAGTAAACATACAATAATATTAATTTTTAAAGCATTTAATTAATTAATAAAAATAAATTAATATTCTTAATATCAATAATTAAAACATTTAATTTATTGATATTAAGAATATTTCTAAATGGTACATAAAGTGTTAAATTAATTTTACTATTAAATGTTTAGCCATCATCTACATCACAACAGTCTAGGCAAGTGACCCATGATATTCCTGTGGTTGTGATCCCAAGGAAAATGTGGTCTGAGTTCCATGAACCACGGGTGCCTCATCCTGATGTAGGTACATATCATTTCATGTATACTCATTGTATTCTACTAATGTATGTAATTTAATGTTTTATAATTTAGCTTTTAGTAATTTAATGCAGTAAAACAGTTTAGTTTCTCAAGTTGATTTGTTAAATTCTTACAGAAGACAAAAAATACTTTTAAATAATTGGCTTTCATGTTTCTTCCTTTATTTAATAGTTTAAGCATATATTAAAGAAAAATAAAACACTTCACAGACTAATTGCACTGTTTCTTAAGATCACTAGTATGTCTCTTATCATCAAAGCATAAAAACAAAATAATCCAATAAGACTGATTTAGTTTTATGAATAAGGGGTTTCTAATCTAACATAATATACTAACTAGAAGCATGAATATCAAGTATCAGTTACAATACAATATTTGTCCTTATAACTTCATTGACTTTTGAACAAATTAAAATTGGATTCTTCAAGGAACTGATTAGATTAAGGAATTTAACTAAATTTGATTAAAAGTTTACTTTGTAAGTTTATATGTTTTTATTATTTAAGTATGTTATATTAACAATATGCTGTCAAGTATATAGGTTTCTTATTAAAACAGGTTTTATTAAGTAATAACCAAATCAAATTTCAGATTTCCATAGAGCTACCAGCATTAAAACAACTACGTACAACCATAGACCGCATGAAATGTATGTGCCCTGAAGTTGTGATACGAGCATCTGCAGAAGGCAGATTAACTTTGCAAATAAAGACTGACTTGGCCAAAGTGTCTACGAGGTTTAAAGATCTGAGAGTAGAGGCATTTGAGGGTAAGATTTTTGCGTTATTATGTTACCATAACTGTTTACATATTATTATTTTGTGTCACTTGTGAAAACCTTTAATTCATAAGTTTTTTATTTAATTATTTGAACATTACAATGTAAACTGCACAGTAATTTTTGGTTTGTATGGTTATTTAAACAAATTAAAGTACCTGTGTAATAGAAATAATATTCTACATACTGTCAAATTCGTTATAACGATTTCGAAGGGGCTACTCATATTTGGTCGTAAAAACTGATAGTCGTAACAGCTGATGACGTTGTTATTAAGTACCCAATACAATAGAATTCAGCTGGGACCTTTGATTTTGGTCAATAAAACCAGTATGTTCTAAATGTCGTCGTTAACGGTTCTGATTGTAGTTTCTTCTAGTAAATAAAAGGTTTATCTGAAGCTACTATTTCAATTGAAATGGTAAAGTGTGTCACTGTTAAATTACTTTAACAGCATCACGTTACTACATCTAAAAGTTGGTTTTGTCAATTTGGAAACATTCTTATTAAACACTGATAAACAATTTTTAAGCAGTAATATGCCCATGTTTCTCTAATAATTGTACTCTTTACATTCACAACAGTTCCGTCATGCATAAAACACATGATGAGGGTTGCGTCTAACCAAAACAATAAATATCCTTAATAGCATGATTCCACACACATAGTAGTATAATGAGTGTAGTCCATACATTTAGTATTGGCTATATTCATACTACAACATACAATGGTAGTACCATTAAATAAGGAAAATTTTATATTTTTTTTAGGTCCAATTGATCACTCAGATTCTGAAACGGAAACTCAAATAATGGAAGATGTATCAAGAACATGCTATTGTAGGGTTGATGCAAAAAAGTTTTCCATGTTTCTAAGTGCAGATCAAATTTCACACAATAGGACTATTTGCTCAATTGTGCATAAAAAATTAGTAATTTTGTGTTTGCAAACAGAAGAAAATGTGAAGTTACAGTGTTTTATAACAGGGATTGTGTATTAAGTGAACTTTCAGATAATAGATGCATTTCCGATGATAATAAATGGTTGAATTTATTGTTTTATTTATTCATCACACATGATATGACTTAGTCTGTTCTATATATATTTACTAGCAGACTCGGCCAAGTGTTGCTGTGGCTAACGTTTTTGTTATATTACATAGTAGTAAACTATTCAAAGGAAACGGCAGGAAAACAACAGTCATGGGGACCACCATGCTTTTTTGGTGGATATGCCATTAAATTGAAGCTTATGTGAAACATTGGTACTTTCAACACAACCCCATCTGTTAGAATTGTGTCAAATATTTTGCAATAAAATAATATTTCGGGTATAAATTGAGATGTAAGCTATCCTATCTTTTAAGTTGGATCAAACTACACACGTTGCGCAAATTTGATTGATATCAGTTCGGTAGTTTAGGAGTCCATAGCGGACAAACAACGTGACATATAATTTATATATATTAAGATGTAATATATAAAATTCTCGTGTCACTATGCTTGTTCCCATACTCCTTCGAAACGGTTCGACCGATTTCTACGAATCAACCCCTAAATTTTTATTTTTTAGATACAATTTTTTGTGAGCGTCAGAATGGCTGGTCACTAGTCGTGTAGAAGGTTAAAATGTCGTTTAAAAATTACTTCCCAATTGCTTCTATTTAATTCCTACTACAAGACAATTGCTTCCTTAGTATCTTGGGAGAACCACAACAATTTTAGTGACCGTCCATTCTGACGTCAGAATGGCTGGTCACCTATCCTATTGTACTCACTATAATGAATTATCGATTATTTCATAGTTCATATTTTGCTTCCTATTTGCTTCTTCCTAGGTTTTCCATCCTCGATGCTGTACCTATCATGGAATTAAAATATCGAACAATGTTATTACAATACCCCCCAGCGCCTGGTAAAAATATACAGGCAAAAAATATTTGGCTAAAATAAGTTTAATTATGGTTTATTTATATAAATATAGGTAGGTAGGTAGTAACAGAACCCCTAACTATATGTACTTTAACGGTAAAAACTTTCACAAAGTAAAGGAATCACTTTTTTTTATATTGAATACAAGAGAAAATAAAATAAAATGAATTGGTATAATAGAAATAGGTAAATACTCATTCATTAATTTTTCTTAAGTCTTTTTAATTAATTTAATCTTATCCCTTTTTTTTTTATATACAATACAGTGTGGACTTCTTATTATCCTTGTATTCATATCATCGTAGCATTGCCATACATTTTCACGCCTACAATTTGCTTTATAGTGGCCCATTGTACCAATAGCAGGCGGAACAAATTCAATTATTGAAATCAATTCATATTCGTTACCCTGTAAAAATAGGTTTGTTGGTGCTTCATAAACAGAAACAGTTTCATCCGATATTTCAAAACTAATAATGTTGCGTAAGATCAGTTCAAATGATTTGATACCATCGCAAGTTGCTTGACGGCATGGTATAAAGGTGGGTGTATCGAGCATTTGTCTATTCGCTGCTTCTTCAATATCGTTTACATGTGTATCATGTAAACGTAAAACAGACACTTTTCTAACTAATTCATTTATAGGGCAGGTTGAATTAGTGCACGACGCTTTTTCATCTGCACTGTAAAGAGAACACTCAAGCAGAATTCCATCAAATATATATATATATATATATATACATATATATTTTTATATAAGTCTTTATCTTGCAATCAGTCAGCTAGACTACGAGCAGATGTGTTGAGAGCTGTTAGGCGTTCAAAGCAAAATCTCCATCGAGACTGCTCCTCTCTTTTAACCGTGTCTATCAAGACTTAGGATTTGTCGCCTTTTAAGCCTATTTATTCGGTCCGGTATGGTTAGTTGCGTGGCAAGCTTATTACCATGCATTTCTAGCCTTTTTCTGTATTTCATACTCCAGGTCTTGATCTCCTCTTTGACAGTCCTGATTTTGAGGTGCTCATGAATCTCCGATGTTTTTATAAACCACGGAAAGTTGGATATTTGTTTCAAAATGTAATTTTGAACCCTCTGTATGATACTTATGTTAGAGTCACACGCCGAACCCCATAGTTGAATCAAATATATTTAATTATTTAACACATTACATTCACAAGCAACTTCTAGCATATCTCCGTTTTGAACCTTTTTAAAATAAGTTTTGGCAATGGATGATCTGATTTTATAAACCTCTTTATTGTTATTTTCACACATAGATCGGATGAGCTGGCACATAATGTGATCACTTTCATGTATTAATATAATAAATTATAATTATAATTCTGGTTGCTATAAATACAGGAACTGGTGCGGCTCTCAGTTCGATTGAGCGGTCGAACCAAGCAGAAGCCTTTAAACAGTAGACTCTAATGTCGACATTAAATGGCTGATGCCAACAAACCAATCTACGACAATAAGAAGAAGTATTGGAATAATATAATTGTTGTAACGAAGCAAGCATTTTATTATACAACAGAATCGAATTATGAGAATTCATCACACAAGTGTAATAAAAATTAAACTACCCTCATTTAAGATCACCTCGGATTCATCATACCTACCTAAAAATAGTTGCAAATAATTTTAAATGAAAAATAACTTTATTTTCTCTTGTATTCAATATAAAAAAAAAGTGATTCCTTTACTTTGTGAAAGTTTTTACCGTTAAAGTACATATAGTTAGGGGTTCTGTTACTACCTACCTACCTATATTTATATAAATAAACCATAATTAAACTTATTTTAGCCAAATATTTTTTGCCTGTATATTTTTACCAGGCGCTGGGGGGTATTGTAATAACATTGTTCGATATTTTAATTCCATGATAGATACAGCATCGAGGATGGAAAACATAGGAAGAAGCAAATAGGAAGCAAAATATGAACTATGAAATAATCGATAATTCATTATAGTGAGTACAATAGGATAGGTGACCAGCCATTCTGACGTCAGAATGGACGGTCACTAAAATTGTTGTGGTTCTCCCAAGATACTAAGGAAGCAATTGTCTTGTAGTAGGAATTAAATAGAAGCAATTGGGAAGTAATTTTTAAACGACATTTTAACCTTCTACACGACTAGTGACTAGCCATTCTGACGCTCACAATTTTTTGGTTTTATTTTTTATGAACAAAAATACATACAACCCTTAATTTTCAGCCCTCTACGATCAACCCCTATTTTTTAGTTACGATTAACCCCTAAATTTGGTTACTTACGCCATCTTTTGTTTACTTCCCTACATTATGAATCTAGCTAACGTTATTTTACCAATAAAATAATGAAATAGCGAGTTGTTTTCTTAAAACAAAACCTTGCAATCCTGTTACTTCAAGTTATATCTTTCCTTTATGACATTGGAATTTAATAACACAAAGATACTGTTTCAAGCAAAACTTTTAAAAGCGAAGAATTATCTAAAGCTTTAATAAACACCTTGATACTTCGAGCTAAGTTCATTTTGATTTTATTAAACAGCTAAAATCGATTCTAGTTTCAGAAATTAGTGTAGATAGAGACATAGATAACTGACAATATATCTGTTTAGGACTATAGGAACTTGAGGAAAGTGAGGTGGTTCGGAGATTACCCTTTGTATAATTCCTATTCCTTATTGTTTTTATTTATAACATATGAGAGTTCCTAATTGGGGTTTGATTAGCTAGGTAATTAATTAAATCTTTGTTTAGCATTAAAAAACACCACAATTGCATATCTTATATTGTAAAAAAAAACTATTATTTATCATGCGCTTTATTTTTTATATTTACAACAATTGGAAAAACAGCAAAATTATTATATTAAAGGAATCAAGTATACAGTGTTCTCCACAAACTTATTTTTTTAAAAAAAAAATTAGTCGTGAGAAGGAAGTCGAGATATTTGACATTTTCCATAGAAAAATCAATAACTCCGTACTGATATTTAAACATATCACAATCAAACAAATCGTTTCTTTCAAAATACGATGATTTAGCTGTATGTTAACTGAAAGGACTTCTCATTTTCCCGTCTAAGAGTGTCGTGGGTGACTTTCAAATGGTCCAATTTGGTGGAAATCTGCGTTATGGAGCCATCAATCCATTGCATCGACGACATGTGTGCGTTCAGGATTCGGCCGATTTGAACGATCTGAAATTTAAATTAACATTAAATTTTTATGAGCTGTGTGCCTATACTCTGATTTTTGATTCCGTAGAATTCTGACATTTCATAAGTTGCTACAAAAAAAGTTCTTCACAGAAAAGGGAGAAATTTGACTTATTTGAGTAAAAAAAATGCTACGTATTTTTTTTACCTACAAAATGGTAAATCTAAATATTTACTTACTCAAGTGACCTAAAACAAAAATAACAATTATTTCAATATCACGAAAAATATATCGAATTAACTTTAATTACTTTATTCTATTCTTTAGCTGGCATCACTGCCTACTAATTCCAGGTTTAGTAAACGTTTTAAAAAAATCTTTACTTGTGCGTTTTTTACTGTTTGTGATGAAAAAAGGCGAAATTACCACTCGCCGTTAAACCACTTTTAATATGGAGCACCGGACTTAATAAAATGGGTACATTAACTAACAATAAAATGTATGTATAGACTCAGATGTTCAGACTCGTATTGAAATTGAAAAATGTGCCCGGTTAAAAAGGTTTGCCATCTCTAACATGTCAAAAAATGATAGCTGTCAGAATTCTACGAAATTAAAAATCAGAGTATAGTGGTTTCAGCGATGACTCTCATCCTAAGGGTCGTAGGTTCGATCCCCGGTTGTGAACCAATGGACTTTCTTTCTATGTGCGCATTTTAACCGGCTTGCCTTAGACCCAAAAAGAAGACGGCATGTCAGGCACAGGAGGCTGATGACCTACTTGCCAATTACATTGACAACAGATTGAAACAGATACAGAAATTTGAGGCCCATACCCATTGATATACAAAAACCCAAGATGCACAATCAACGTCTAAAAAACGTCCTCAAAAAATGAGCGCAACATTCTAAATTGTGCGCTCATTTCAAATAGTCTCGCGTCTATAAGTGGAGTCGATGTTATTTATTTGTGTTTTTTTTATAAATAAATTTATGTACTCTTGAACTTTTTTGTGTGTAGTTTTTGACAAATATATTTACGCTATATAAAGTGTGGGTCAGGAGGTAGCCAATTTAACATTTTTTTTTAATTTAAAGAAAAAACTTTTTAACCGGATTAATGTTATGTATTATTATAAATTTACAACTATTTAACATCCAACACCTTTTGTCTTCAGTCACCGTGACCACTCACGCTGTAAAGCACCCGAAAAGTCGGATAAATTTAAAATTATGTTAAATAGTTGTAAATAAAAAAGTCATGTTCGACTCCACTCAATACCTTGTCCTACCGACCACGGTCGGTCGTAAAATTTTATTGCTTTAAGTACGTATACACTGCGTTGTAATAACAACTTTAAGCAATTCGCGTAAGGTTGATTTTGCAATAATATATGCTTGTAACATATACTGTTATGGACAGAAATAGTGTTTCGGGACACTTTCGAGCGTTACTTTTATTCGAGACTGTGCATCTTGGGTTTTTTGTATATCAATGCCCATACCTTAAAAAGGTCGTAGTGGCACTGATTTTTTATAATTTTTTGAAACAGCTCTACAAACAAAATTTTGTCATATTTATTCTGTTACAAGGAGAAAAAGTATTCGAAATAATGAAAATAGCAAAAAACAATCTTTATTTTTGAAAAAAAAAAACAACTATCCACTTATTTTTCCTTTCAAAAATAAAGCAATAAAGCATAGCAAATAAATAATAATAGAATTTTTTTAAATTGAATCAAAACTAACCGGATCATTGCTGTCCTGACTTCTGTTGGTCTCGTTGAGGTGTTCGATGACTTCCTTGAGATCTTCAGACATTTGTCGGAGCTGACTGTCCAAATTCTCAGCTAATGTGTACCTGGAAACATATTTTATATTATATTCCACTGAAATTAATAATAAATAAAAACCAAATTAACTTTTCTACATTGAATAACCCTAGAGTATTAAAACATCCTTACATATGCTCTCTCTCAGGATCCCTCATCCGGTCTCCATCTTCCTTGAGCTGCTTCTCAAGCGGTGCCAAGAGATCTTCTAACTCCTTCTGCTGCCCCAGTACAAAGTCCAACTCGTGTTCTAGACTTTGTTGTTCATTCTTCACAGTTTCTACAGCATCGTTTAGTTCTACAATCTGAAATTAAAAAAAAATTACTATTAACTTTTGATAAAAAAATATATCTTCTTAATTAAGAAAAATTAACTTTACCAGTTTACTTTATCTATTTATAAAGGTAAATAAACTATACATGCTAGTAACGTTTTGTATCAGAAAGGCATGGATACCTGTATCTTAAAAATTACTAAGCCCATTCTGATGAAACTTCGACTGTTCCTTAAATTTATCAAAATCCAGAAAGATCATCTCCATGGTTTATAGTTTTCAATAAAATTATATACATCTATCAAATTAAGCACAGGAAGCCTATAGATAATAATAATTATACATAAAAATAAAACTACAAGGTTATAAATGATAAATATTTGTCATTACCTTCTCTCCGTTAGCAATTAGCAGGCGATCCCAGGCGTTGACCTGCGTGGCTTGGTGGATGAACGTCTTCTCCTGTTCTTCCAACTCCAGGGTCCACTTGTTGATGTTTTCCTCGAGCTGGGCGAATGATATTGACGAAATGGCTGCGGGTGGCGCAGACGCTACAGTTCTGAAAATATTATATTTTTTTATTATAATTATTATTTATGTTTTGTAGGTTTGGGCTCACACACAACTTATATATTCATAACTTTTTTACGTAACGAATTTTGGGGGGGGTCCTTCACTGGGTGGTCACGAAACGTTTTACTGTTGGGTACAGAAAAACGTTACGGTGCGTTACATGGGGGGGTCAATAATCTCCAAAAATTGCGTGACGTAATACTTGAACGCTCCCTAATCATAAGTTTGAATTTTCTATTTTTAATTTAATTTTAAGAAGTATTAATAGTCAATTTTTGTGTTAAGTTTTATAATAGTATTGTAATGAATATAGACGATGCGGTGGACTGAGAAATTGTGTTCCACCGTCACATTTTCTAAATTCTTTTAAAACAAAACTCGGATTTACTCTTAAATACCGAAAGTGTGACTATTATATTGTTGTGAATTTATTTTCACAATGAAATGATGTTAAATGCGAATGAATTAAAAAATAAATACTTCAGTGTAATTGCAATTTTTGGATAATTTATATGCGTATAATAATAAATGCAATATTTTAGAAGACGATCTAATATATAAAATTCTCATGTCACAATGTTCGTTCCCATACTCCTCCAAAACAGCTCGACCGATTCTTATGAATTTTTTTATGCATATTCAGTACATCTGAGAATCCGCTACTATCTATCTTTCAAACCCCTAAATGTTAAGGGTGGTCCACCGCAAAATTTTTACAGCATACAAAAATACATACAACCCTTAATTTTCATCCCTCTACGACCAACCCCTATTTTTTATTTGTTATTTAAAATCTTATGACTTGAACTCTGAGGTTTATATAGAGAAACATTCACAAAAAAACATTAAGTTTTCATTCCAGAAAACCGAACAGTCTCAGCAAAATGTTCCATGTTGGTATGTACTAAAAAGGTAGGCTAAGTAAAATCACATTAAGGAGAAACGAAGTTCGCGGGGGCAGTTTACAATAAGAATATTATTAATATGTTAACGTCGCGGATTATTTTGAAAGTGTTCTATCGACTTTAAACATTCTAAAATCCGTCCAGTATTTCTAGACTAAGCAATTAATAAAATTTAAACTAAGCTTAAAATACCAAATTTAAAATCTTTGAAGTGTGGGTTAAACTTAACCGCTGGTTACTACTTACGCAGTGGCCGTTGCAAGCGATGTACTGGCTGTGGATTTACCGAGAGCCATAATCCCAGATGGCGTAGAAGAAGCTGAAATTTCAACAAATAATTATAAATAGTCCATTTATAAAAAATATCCAAAATTTGATTAAAATGACAAAGACGCTGACAGTCCGTGGAGATTCTATGGTTATAAGTATAGATTGAAATTAAAAATCAATGAACATTAAAATAACTGGCATTTTAATAAATAATAGTAGTCTGGTTTAAATTTTATTTCTTGTATTTTAACCGTCAAAGGTACCTAACAGTCAATTGATATCGTGTTATAATTTAAAAATAAATCAGTGGAGAACCAACCTTTTTTGGTCTAGGCCTCAGATTTCTGTATTTGTTTTATGATAATTTGTCAATCTAATAGACAAGTAGGTGATCAGCCTTCTGTGCCTAATACACGCCGTCGACTTGATATATTTTCAACAATACAATGTACTTGATACAACATAACGTATATATATATATATATATATATATATATGTATATATTTTCTTGATATATTTTCCTTAGTAATAATAGAGTAGTGTTTGCCTAGTGGCTTCAGCGTGCGACTCTCATCCCTGAGGTCGTAGGTCCGATTGCCGGCTGTGCACCAATGGACTTTCTTTCTATGTGCGCATTTAACATTCGCTCAAACGGTGAAGGAAAACATCGTGAGGAAACCGGCTTGCCTTAGACTCAAATATGTCGAGGGCGTGCGTCAGGCACAGAAGGCTGATCACCTACTTGCCTATTATATTAACAAATGATCATGCAACAGATACAGAAATCTGAGGCCCTGACCCTAAAAAAGTTGTAGCGCCATTGATTTTTAATTTTTAAATAACAATATCTGAACCCACCGCTTAACATTTGACAGCCAATATATTTGTCAAATCCTTTTTCATTACCTATATATATATATATTATATATGTATTCTACATTTTAAAAATAAAATCTTACTTACGCCATCGTCCGAATATTGTGGATACATCCTTTGTTTAAATACTTTTTGATTTGAGGGGAGATTTTACCGTATCGACGGGATGAACAATAAATGTTTGACACTTACGAATGAACATTTTGTATTGGGGATTTTAATTTCACAATATAATAATAGTAATAATGGTTTAATTATATATTCGGGACGGAGACAAATACAACAAATAAAATACCATGAAAATCGGTCCCGCCAGATCGAGTTATGTGTTTGAATTAACCGAACTTTAAATAAAAAGGATAAAATTTAATTATATTAATAAAAATATTATATAATTATATAAGCCGGCAAGCACTCTGGCAAAGTGACTCCATGTCCATGGGCGGCGGTATCACTTAACATCAGATGAGCCTCCTGCCCCGTTGCATAAAAAAGAAAACTACTCAGTACTAAGGTCCTGTGAAATATGTCAAACATCATATAGAAAACATAGTCTGACAGCTTGCTGAAACTGCAGCTTGAAACTAGATTTTTTGATTTAAATTTGATTTATGGTTTAAAATACAGACCTACCTATTTATATCTTCTGCCTACTTTTTACAGTTTCTGATGTTAAAGTATTTATTATTAGGTAAAAAATACATACCTATCGAAGATGCAGCCGTCGCTGAAGTGGGTTTTCCCAGGGTTAGTGCATTGGATGATGGAAATCCTAAACCAGTACTTGTACCCAGACTGAGTCCCGTAGACGTAGTAGTGCCAAGATTAATCCCTGTAGCGGTACTCGTACCTAAATTGAGTCCCGATGATGTACTGGTACCCAAAGCAACTCCTGTCGCGGTACTGGTGCCTAAGTTCAACCCCGTCGATGTACTAGTCCCCAAATTGAGTCCCGAAGACACGCTAGTCCCCAATTTGAGACCTGTAGATACACTTGTACCCAAATTGAGGCCTGGGGCCGCACTTGTGCCCAAACTGAGACCTGGGGCAGCACTTGTGCCCAAACTGAGACCTTGGGCCGCGCTTGTGCCTAAACTGAGACCTTGGGCCGCGCTCGTGCCCAAACTGAGACCTTGGGCCGCGCTCGTGCCCAAACTGAGACCTTGGGCCGCGCTCGTGCCCAAACTGAGACCTTGGGCCGCGCTTGTGGCCGTATTGAGTCCTAAAGACGGACCTAAATTAAATCCCCCCGCGGTACTAGTTCCCAAATTCATTCCAGTGGTAGTTGTGCCCAGACTGGGTCCACCTCCCAACTTAGGTCCCGTAGACACATTGGTACCCAAACCAGTTGATGTACCCAAATTGAACCCCGCAGATGATGTGGCCAAAGGAGTTCCCAAATTGAGTCCCGTTGTTTGGGGTTTGGAGCCAATATTTGAGCCCAATCCTGCTAATGCTGTGGAAGTTGTTGTGCCCAAAGAGCCACCAAAATTAAACCCAGATCCAATGGCCGTGCTAGGTTGGGCCGTTGGCATTGTAGAAACTGAACTCGGGGCACTAGTTCCCAATGTCATTCCAGCACTCGCAAAAGATGGTTGACTCGTGAAACCACTAGGTGCTTGTGTCTGACCTCCGAAACCCGGTTTCGCCCCAAACGTCGATGTTTGTGGGGTTGGGAACAAACTGGGCGGTCCCGGTTTAGCTTGAGTGGTTGCGAAAGCAAAGCTTTGGTTTTGGTTTTGAGCTTGGGTGGTGGCACCGAATGACAAATTTTGGGCATTTGGCTGATTTGTGCCGAAGGCTGGAGCTGAAATAAGATTAATATTAATGGATTTTATAAGATCTTTAGAGCTATTCACTATTTCATAAGTAAAATACAATATTTTTGATGACTCTTGAAATTCTTATTCTTACATTAATGTTATTTATTTATAGCGTTATATCAGAAATACAAAATATATACATTATAGTTATCGTATTTCTTAATCTACGATAACAATTTACAGCATTTGCGATCCTTATTTTATAAATGATATTAGTATGGTCCAAAGAAAAGCCACGAAAATGACCAGGTCACTCAGAAAAAAATCTCATAATGAGCGTCTGAAAGCACTTGACCTTACTGATTTAGGAAGTAGGAGATTAAAAGGAAATCTTATTGAAACCTATAAAATCCTCACTGGCCACT
Organism: Pieris macdunnoughi; assembly: GCA_905332375.1. NCBI lineage: Eukaryota > Metazoa > Arthropoda > Insecta > Lepidoptera > Pieridae > Pieris > Pieris macdunnoughi. The sequence continues at coordinate 790,005 of CAJOBZ010000067.1, read as the reverse complement.
ATAATGTTCCAGGAATTGAGAAGCTCCTTATTTTAAGTGAAAATACACATTTGGGGGTAGTTCTTTAAAACTTAAGACCACTCAACATAACACAAATTCCCTAAAGAACTTTCTCCCTTCCGAGTAGTGGCCGACTGGAACAGGCTTCCGGAAAGTGTAATCAGTGCACCATCTCTGAACTCCTTTAAAAATAGATTGGATAGTTTCTCCAAATCTCAAAATACACGTGCATCAGCTTATTAAGCTGCTAGTGTGTTTATATACATAATTAAAGTACTGGAGAGTCAAAAATAATACATAATTCAATCCCCGCCCCGCATCGTAACGTTTTACAAAAGGACCCCCCCTCCAAAATTTACATTTACGTTACATAATTGAACGCTCCCAAACTAAAAAATAAAAAACGGGACAGATTGTCACTTGTACCACAGTCAAGCGAGCAAATAAGAGTGAAAAGTAATTACAAAAGTGTATTAAGCATAAAATAGGAAACTTTTCTTTCATTTTTGTGTTCCAGAAGAATAATCTGGATCAGCTTTATGTTGTAATGTTATATTGTATTCATACCTGGAGCGGCAGAGCTAGTAGTGGCCGTAGTTGTACCAAAACCGAATCCCTTTCCACCAAACGCACTTGCTCCTTGTGTGGGCTGACTTGTAGTCTAGAACAAAATTAGCTGACTTGTAGACTTTGTTGCATGAACGCTAATACCATCAGACTTTAATTACCAGGAACACAATGACTTAAAATCATGGATAGCAAAAAGTCACTTAACAAGAGTTAACTTCGGTTGTTGTAGATTTGTTTAGATATATTATGTTAAATGAAGCACTTTGTTTGAAGCTGGGTAACATCTGACTTAGGTTTAAAGACTTTATTTCTCAAAAAGACAAAAAATGTCACTTACATGAGAATAATACCTTAGATTAACATAACATTCTTAAAATAATCACAATAAAAGATAGCCGTACATGCAATAAACTTAGAAATAAAAGTAACCAAAGAAATATGGATTAAAAGTAATTATAAGAAATGAATTTAAAAGTAATAAAATAAAATAAGAAAGAGTAATGGACCCAAAATATAGTATTCGATAGGACCGTTGCGGTTTACTCTGAGTATTATCTACTTTAACTACCTGAAATCGATTTTTTAAATATGATTGAAAGATTTTGACTAAATTTTGACTTTAATCGTTTAAAATATGTGCTTATAAGTAACATAAAATTAGGGAAAGTGGGGTTGCAACACTAACACAAAACTAACTTAGCTTATTTAAGGGTTCATGACTCTAAGTGACCCAGTCAACATTTTTGAACATTTTTGTAAACAAGAATGTGGTATTACAATTTATGAGTGTGGAAAAGTGTGCGACGATTGCTAACATTTGGTTTACGCTTCTACTTATTTACTAAAATATGTACCTTTACTAATGCTAAGTTACATAACTCAAGACAAGATTTAAAATAAATAATATACACAATATGTCATGGTACGCTCGGATTATCAGGAAATGTTATGATTCAATAAAATGGTTCAAATAAGTCAATTGACCATTAATTTTATTGTTGCTTTGGTTAATCTAATAATATAAATTAAAGTAAAACAGTAAAAAGCATATTTTCCATACATTTGATATCAAGAATAATATTTAAATACTATTTTTTTTAATAATTTTTGTCATACCGACAAATTAAAGACTCAGATTAAAATTTATATAACAATATTTAACTTACAGTTACTTGAGGTGCTGAAAAACCTGATGCTGGTGTTGTAAAGTTAAAACCCGTTGAGGGTTTTCCAAACCCAAAACCTGTGCTTGCTGGAGTACCAAAGCTGGATGATGCTGAAATATATTTAGAAAACATTAGCATACAACGCTTATTGAAAGTCAGTTTAATATGAATTACATAGTGAATTAACAATTTATATTTTTTTTAATGATGTAGTAATTTTTCTGTCCTTTCAATGAAATTATCAATGTTGTATAAAAATCTAAAAAGGAAAGTATGAACCTTGAGTAGTCGGGGCTGGAGATCCAAATGCCGGAGCATTTTGAGTGTTGCCACCGAATGAAAGATTCTGAGCAGCATTCTGAAATCGATTTTATTTTCTCATACAAACTGAACTACTAAGCAAAAGCTTGCTATAAAAATAGCAAGTGATAATAAGACTTTAAATTATTTTAAAGTGCTAATGATTGCGAAGAGTGCTAAAATTTACACTTCATTTAAATAATTTTAATAATAGAAAAAATATTTAGCTTATATACCTAGAACACTGATTGTAAAAAATCGAAACAAGCACTGCAGTAACCTTTTTTTGCATAAAGTCAATGCTGCATACTGCTGTTAATTAATAAAATTCTATCTAGAACACCATTAAATTATCAAACAAAACATCTTAATGTAATGCTTAAATTCTGATTCTCATTATACATTATTATCGTACTTTTAACATACCTGATTTGCTGGAGATCCAAACCCAGGACTGCCAACAGTTTGATTTGGAGGAGATGAAAAAGAGAAATTCAAAGGCTTTCCGCCACCAAAGGCTGTTGGGGTACTTGTTGTTGGTGTTGAAACTGAAAATTATGTCAAAAAATGTTAAAAAGAACCAAGGAAAATTACAATTTTCATTATTTATTGGAATAAATATTTTTTATATATATATATATATGTTATACCTGATACCCAAAGAGGTAGGCAAAGGACACATATCTCCACTTGGTTGGCTGATACTTCTAATCTTTATATAGGCAAGATTAGTTTGCCTATATTTAGCAGGTAAATGATGTATTACCCACTTTAAAAAATATATTTAAAGACGAATGAAAGGAAGTTGGTACCCACAACAATAAATATACATACACAAATTAGGGGCAGCAGTTGTTGTTTTAGCCCCAAAAGCGAAACTTCCAAATGCTGGTGTACTTGTACCCGCTCCACCAAACAAGCTTGGTTTATCTAAAAGTAAAATTTATAATATACAAAATTGTTACTATGATTATATAAAAACAGATATATGTTAGTGTAATATATAAATATTACTCATAATAAAGTGTACATTATAGCATTATAGTTTATTTTTTAAGAACAAAATTTGATTCAGTTGTAATTAGTGGAAGGGTACTGGTTATATTAATAAATAATAAAAGTATGAAAAATAATGGGTTTATCTAACCCCCAGATCCTTGCAATGCTTTTGATGCATCTCCACCGCCAAATAAGGACCCTAGAACAGAAGAACAAAAATTTTAAGCCAATAATTTGATATTGATATAGCCAATAAACAAACCGTCATTGGAATTTAAGGTTATTTTTTTAATATAAAATCTTACTATGAAACACATAGACAGTTGAAAAATATATCAAATGAAATGTATGGCACAAATGACTAATCAAACGCTAAAGTGAATTTTAGTACGTATTTTAAGAAAAAAATACCTTGAGCGGGAGAAGTTGTACCGAAAGTGGTACCCGAAGTAGTCGTAGCTGCTCCAAATGAAAAACTCATTCTTAATAAATCGTATCTTAACCAATAATATTTATTTTGATATGTTTAGAACTCGATGTTAGATTAATTTTATGCCACAGATCGAGAACATTAAGAATCGAAAAATCAAAAACCCAAAATTTATTTGAATTATGAAGTTTAAACTAGTCTTCTGATTAGCTTTCGAGCAGGAGCTAACTAGACAAAAGACAATGTGAATGAATGACTTATGACAAACGACACTGTCTGCTGTCATACTGTACACAGAGTATACATTTGACAATTTAGGATAGTCAAGATAAATCTAGAATTAGATTTTGTGACCTCGGGATGAAATATTTTAAGGAAAAAAGATAAAGAAACAAAAAAGATTTGACTCATCTACTCTTACGTACAACCTGTACGTAAAACGTTCTTTATATTTGCATATTAGTGTGCTTGCTGTTAGTGCTGGACGTATTAGGTTGATATAATATTTGGCATATTGGTAAAAATCAACGGAAATAAAAAGCTTTAGGTTTTTAATATTTTTAAAATAAAAACTGATAAAAATCCTTATTAATATCTGTACATACCCTTTTTCTGCTTCTTCCTCGTTTGTCGTGTCGTATTGTTGAATTAAAAATATTATATTCCCAAAATAAAACAGACAGACTCGTAGTAACATACTTATTCTCTTATCAATATTTACATAAGGTGTATCTTAATAATAATACGTATGACATGAAATAATTATTTTAAGATAATCAGTATAAAGTTTTTTCACGATGAACGTAGTCGTAACTGGTGCTGCAGGATTTCTGGGATCTCGCATAGCTGATGTGCTACTTTCAAAAGATTCTCCAATACTAACAGCAAAGTTGCTTCTAGCAGACGGCGTTAAGCCCAGAATACGAGACGATCAAAGAGTATCCAACATTGTTATTGACCTTACATCATCAGACGCTGCCGAAAAAGTAATTCCAGTTGGTACAAACATAGTATTTCATCTAGCTGCTGTTGTAAGTGGCCATGCTGAATTAGATTTTGATTATGGACTCCAAGTGAATTTTGATGCCACTCGCGCTCTTCTAGAAAGGGCCCGTAAGCTTACATCGCTATGTTTTGTATTTACAAGCACTTGTGGAGTTTTCGGAGGAGAACTACCAGCTGTTGTTGAAGATGGGACGGCTACTCAACCTCAAAACACATACGGAACAGCGAAAGCCATGTGTGAGTTGCTTCTAAACGATTATGGAAGGAAAGGTTTTGCAGATACTAGAATAGTAAGGCTGCCTACAGTCAGCGTTCGATCTGGTAAAGCAAATAGAGCAGTCACGTCATTTGCTAGCGGAATCATTCGTGAACCACTGAATGGTGAAGAAGCAATATGCCCCGTGAGTGAAGATTTAGAATTATGGCTCTCCAGTCCGAGTACTGTCGTGCGAAACATAATTCATGCGGCAACTGTTCCGGCCCATGTCTTAGGCCCTTGGAGGGTGATTAATCTACCTGGTATATGCGTATCTGTACGTACTATGATACAGAGTTTACGTGAGGTCGCAGGGGAGGAGATAGCGGCGTTGGTGCGTTTTGAACGTGATGATTTCATTTCAAGTATAGTTAGTAGCCTGCCCGTTAACTTTAATAATACTCGCAGTTTGAAGTTGGGATTTATGGTAGATACAAGTTTCCGTGATATTATCCGATTATATATTCAAGAAGACTTACAACGGGAGTTATAAAGGGTTGTCTTAAGTGTTAAAAGTTTAAATTGTTTTATATAAATAACAGGAAATATTGAAACGTAATTAATTTTCACGTATAGTAATAATTGTTAACTTATTCCTGTTTAAATGGTAGGAAGTTTTTAAATATTAAATACATATAATATGAACTAAGATTGTTTACATTATGTAGTTGATAACAAATTGTTTACAAGTAGTTTTATTACATAATCTCATAAAATATTATCTGTTGTTTATGTTCTGGTAATTAGCAAATCAGAGACAATTATTGAAAGTCAAAGTTTATTTTATTATCAAAATGTTCTGGCATTCAGCCAACAAAAGGTGAGAATCATTGCAATGACGGCTGCGTGTTAACAATGTGTAAACTGTGAAAACTTTTTGCAAAAATTACTTTTCACGTTCCAAGTATGAAGTAACAATAAAAATAAAACTATTTTTATGAAAATGGCCAGCTTTACGCTTTGATGTGCTTTCTGCGTTATTGTTAAATGTTTTCGTCTTTATCTACGGTCTTTATTGAGCAAGCAGAGTACCTAATATATTTTTTATCCATCTTTGTAGCTCAGTTGTTAAACGGACTCGAAACGCGATGGACCCGCACTTTAAATGTCAATTAAGAGGTCGGGCGCTTTATTTCCAGAGAAAAACATTCAGCGAATAACAGCAAATAGTTAAATAATTTTACGAATGATGTTGTTTGACGAAAGAGTCCTAAAAAGACCTATGACCAAGACTCTCATTCCTGAGGTCGTAGGTTCAATCCCCGGCGGCTGATGTTGACGGCTTGCTTGTAGGGTAAAGGAAAACATCGGGAGGAAACCGGCATCACCCAAAAAGAAACAGTGTGTGAGGCACAGAATGCTGGTCAATTACTTGCTTATTAGATAAAATAACCGAAAAAGATACATAAATCTGAGGCCCAGACCTCAAAAGTTCTAGCGCCGCTGTTTTTTATTCTAGCATCCTAATGAAATGAGGAAGCCAATGCGTTACCAATTTTATGTTTTTTTAATGGTTCCTGTAATTCGTTAGTTTAGGTGCCTTCTTTGAGATATAGGTAATAGGGATTTTTGTAAGTTAGTGCCACTGACCGTAATTGATAAAGCATACTGCATACAATAAAAATCTTTATTCAGAATAAAATTTTAAACAATATTATACCTAGGCCTGGGTACAAACGGGACAGGGTTAGCGTCAGGTGACAGCAACAACCTGACATTGACATTTGCGCGTCTCCATCGGTTCCACATGACGTAATGATCTTTCCATAGCAAATAGACGGTCACAGAGTATCCACAGAGCACAATAGCCATAAAGAAGTCCATGGCTGTTTCTGTTATCCGATGTGGTATACCTGTAATAAAACGCAGACGGTCTACTTAATACGTTTAGTCTGTCCGTTTTGTACATTATGAGCTTTATTATTGTATAAACTTATACGATAGCTTCTAAAAAGAATTACCGTAATAGAATAGAAAAGATGCATTTAAAAAAAGCTTTTATGACTGGAGTTCTGACTACGGAAATGTAAATAACGTTGATTAATAATTTATAATCTATTAGCGGACCCGACAGACGTTGTCCTGCATGATATTTCAAGCGATTAGGATATTAAACAAAGTATGAGAGTACTTTCTGCAGCGCCACCTGCCGGGCTAATTTGTGAATCTAAACCATCCAGAACTCCACCCAAACGCATACAAAAAAAATCATTCAAATCGGTCCAGCCGTTTAAGAGGAGTTCAGTGCCATATACACGTGCAGTAGAATCATATATATATATATATATATACGTAAGCCATCCTATCTTTTAAGTTAGATCAAACTGCACATGGTGTGCAAATTTGATTGATATCGGTTTAGTAGTTTAGGAGAACATAGCCGACAAACAACGTGACGCGTAATTTATATATATTAAGATTATCTGTCAAAAGTAAAAGTTTCTATTAGCTATTTCCCGCGTTACGTCGAAACATGAACCGTAGTTCAAAAATATAGGGATTATTATTTAACATATAATACTTTTAAATCAATTTAATGATTGTGTTATAATATTTGCGTAGTTTAAAACACCTAGACGTACCAATAGACGGAAAGCGACTTTATTATAAAATCACTGTGCAACCTTATATTTGTTTTTATTTTTGTGTCTACGTTACTGACGAGTTAAATCTATATATTTTATTATGTTAGTATCAGGTAGGCTGAAAAGTTCGTAGGCTGACATATTATAGATGGCGCTACTAGTATTAAATTCATATTATGTTAAGTTAGCCCTAACTAGCCTAGCCCTACTTCAAACGTGTATTAATTTGACTTAATATTATGTCATACTATTAGTTCGTGAGATGTAGAATTTTTAGTGAAGGAACTTATTTAAAAAAATGGATAAAAAGGAATTTGTTGTTTATAAAGCATTACTTTTGGCGAAAAGAAATACTATTTAAGCCAAGACTTGGCTTGATAAACATTATTTGGACTCTGCACTAGGAAAATCAAGCGTTGAGAAGTGGTTTGCTAAGTTTAAACGAGGCGAAATTATACATTGATCTTATATTGCAAAATATAACCATATATAGTGAAACATCATACAAACTTCTTTGTTAAAGTGTCGCCTAGACATGCTACACCCTCTTAAAAGTTTATAATAATAGCATTAACAGTTTTCAAAGTTCGGGGACGTGATATTGTAAGTTTTTAAAAGATCACATATCTACAGTTTTGGCGAAAAATTATTTACAGTCAAATAAATGATACCATTATGAATTATGAACTATTCGAAAGTTAAATTCTATAAAAAGTTAACCATAGACGCCGAAATTTTTTTTTTTTTAGTTTTTTCGATGGAACGATTTTATGTAAAAAAAATAAATAAAATTCAGCAACACACCTTCATCTTTTCTAGCCGCATCGAGCTTACCAAATTTGTTGCCCTCTATAACAAAATACTGTGTGCCCACGATGCACACGGCAAGTAGACCGGCGGTGACAGTTGACAGGAGCCAGAATATGAGACAGTCCGACTGAAAACCAAAAGAAAAATTAAAACAATTGCGGCTCATGGTGCAAACAATAGTGACCAGCTAACACTAATTTATTTTAAAAAGAAGGATCACGTGGCCAAGACTGAGTTTATATAATTCCCACACACTTCTTTATAAAGATACTGTGTAAAAGAATATTTATAGTATATTTATATATAGTAGGTATATGTAACATTTATATTACAAACATGAAACCATTTTCAAAGTTGCGCTAAAAATTTATTAAAACAAAAAGAGAACATGAGCTCTTAACTAAACAATAACATTAAAAAGGTTGTATTACATCTGTATAATAAATTACCAATATCTTGCTGGAGACCAAAAGAGATTGTAACTAAAGACAAAACCATTATTTGGTCGACAGCCTCTCTTGTCCAATCATAGACACGCGATCCGATTCACCGTTCGACCGATCACGTACATTTTTATCAACAAAACTATAGAAATTGCTTGCGATTTTAACGCTGTCGGTGAAAAAGGTTATCGGGAATCTTAAGAGCAATCCTTTTATTAACACCCTTGTCTATTATCCGAGGAAAAATGTCACCAAATACGTTTATATTTAAAGTCATATATAAGTAAATTCATTTAATTAAAATAAATGTATTTAATCTATGATAATATACAGATCACTGTTTTAATAAACTTATTTTGGGGCTAATACTTAAGAATATTCTTTGTGTATAAATTTTCATTCGTTAGTGAGGACATAAAATTCATTTTCGTAATACTGGCATCTTCTATAATATTTCGTAGAATACAAGATTTTTCTTCTTTTAAATTCCATTTAAAGCTTATCAATTCTCGAAAACGAAATAGGTATCTACATTTATAGGGTATGGAAGCTTATGAGATATAGATTCTTTCTTTAAGTAAAGAGGTTTATAAGACAAATTAGAATGACATAAAATACGTCGATAATTTCGTTATAGACAGGACGTGAACGGGAAAGGAGGTAATTGAATGAGACATGAAGGAGATCCAATATGTGCCCGCCTAGAAGCTGTCAATCACGATAAATTATGGTTTTTGTTAAGGCGCCATCTTGTCACAAAGCAGGAAAGTGTTTTTTAAAAATATAGTTTTGCAAATTTACACAGCTATTACCTATACAAATATTTGGGGGTTATTAGACAATTTTTAATGCAATTATTTATCTATAGAAATCGAACAAACAAGTATTATTTAATTCTATTGAATAATTCATATTAAATATGTATAATTCAGAGAAGCCGCCAAAATGCTTCCATAGCCAAGATGGCGTTGCACAAGTCATGTAAACACGTAAACAAACGTCAAGTTTTTTACACATATTATGTTTTGATTTAAAAGAGCCTCCAACACGATTAAAGTCTAAAATAGTATTAGGATTAGATAGACGAGGACATATTATTTACGATTTGACTTATTTGTGACCGTTTCGAAAAAAATCGTAATTTCCATAATAATTTAATTTAATAAAATATGATTAAGTACTCACAAGTTATTTTACTCAATAATGGGCATTATTATTTAAATTCATGTTTTATACAAATTACTCTCAACAAAACTTTATTATCCTGTCAAGTAGCTTATTCTAACTCCTTACTGGTAACGTTGTATATTACGAGTATATAAAAATAGCATTTGTACATGTCTATACCAACAGTCTTGTACTAAGTGATGTTGTCAAAGATATTTTAGATGTTGTCTATGTAAGCATAGAGACCTACATTACAACTGCCACACTCCTGAAAGTGCTTAGTACATATTATAATATTGATATATCTTATCTTAATATATATAAATTACGTGTCACGTTGTTTGTCCGCTATGGACTCCTAAACCACCGAACCGATATCAATCAAATTTGCACACCGTGTGTAGTTTGATCCAACTTAAAAGATAGGATAGCTTACATCTCAATTTATCCCCGCAATATTATTTTATTGCAAAATATTTGTTTATTATTTGATAGTCACAATTCTAACAGATGGCGCTGTGTTGAAAGTACCAACGTTTCACATAAGCTACAATTTAATGGCATAACCACCAAAAAAGCATGGTGGTCCCCATGACTGGTGTTCTCCTACCGTTTCCCTTGAATAGTTTGCTACTATGTAATATAACAAAAACCTTAGCCACAGCAACGCTTGGCCGGTCTGCTATTACTATTATATAATATTAATTAGGTACCAGTAAGTTAATAAAAATGTTTTAACTTATTAATGAGAGCGATTAATGAATATTTTACGGAGTTGTTAAACTTCCTCGCTATTGCTTCCTGTTTCAAAATTATTTTTAATTAAAATCCTTCAAGATTACGATATGGCGTACAGCGTGATTATTCACAAAAGGCCGGAATCGCAAACGGTTCACGCGATTATACCTTATTATAGGTTCATGTAAAATAGAAAACATAAGAACAGAAGTATGACCATGCATAGGTCGAATGAAATAGGCGTAGATACACTATACAAAATGTATGTGGGTTCGAACCTTCAAAAACAGAAATTATTATATTGATGTATACTTTATGAAATTGTCAATCCACAGATAAGACTACATATAAAAAAAAACATCTATCCGGGCCAGCCTATTACCTAACGTACTATTATTGTATAGGACAGGTGTTCTCGGCTTATTAGCTCCTTGTATCGTCAAAGGCGGGTTTCACTTACAAAATTTACATACAAATGGATATGTTACTACAGCCAATTTCACCTCACCTCCTAATTTACTATTTCCACTGACATTTTATATGTGCAATTTGGACAATAAAGAAGATTGTGATTTTCTTTAATGTTTTTTAAATTGAAAAATTAAACTAATATCGACTAGTATGTTTTAGTTTAAATATTTTATTTCTTCGTCAACATAGGACATAGTGCTGTTGGCGTAGGACTATTAATCCTGAATTTGTGTGTTCAAACTCTACTATGTAACTTAAGAAGACTACGAATGGATATTTGTTTCTGTATGCGCATTTAACTCACTTCTCACTGCACTTCCTCGTGCGGTTAAGGTACCTAAACATCATGACGAAACCGGCATGTCTTGACTTTAAAATCGATGATGTGTGTTTTTTGACCCTTTGTTTGTATCTCTGTTGATGCGAGTGCGGGGGAACCCTAACAGCATGCTGGCGGTAATAGAGGGAAGGCCGGATTGCTCTTACATGGGAGATTGTAAGGGACTGCACGTGCCTACATGGTAAAAAGAAATGTGTGTGGTTTTGTTGCGTAAATAAATAATTAAATTAAATTTTTATGGTTGAGATTAATGCTAACCTAATATTATATTTTGGACAATAACAACTAACACAATATGATGGAATTGATTGTCTGCTTAAACAAAAAAAAAATTGTGTGGGTGTTGCCTGATAATCCTATTTAAATAATTAATTTTGAGGATTAGTAGTGTCCGTGACGTTTTTTTTACCTTGAATTAACCGCAACGTCAAGTAAAAGTACTAGGCTGTCATGAATTCAAAGAAGCATTGACGCGCGTAGAGGCAAAGTCCTTGTGACATGAAGAGCGCAATAACGATTACTTCTTCTTGAGGGATTTATTTCATAGTTATATATAGTATAATATATGCTATAAAGTTTTACTATTCATGAATTTTATTAGTCGTACACACAAAACTGTTAATGACAATTCAATTATTACATGTACAAGCTCGCCTAACACAAACTCTTAACTAAAACAAGTGCTTATGTATTTCTTTAAAATAAAATATACTTGTAATAAATATATTAAATCCAATTCGCGCTATAATGAGAAAACAAAATTTATTTAAAACGTTTTATCTAGTCTAAGCTATACAAACAGATTCCTAATTCAAATCTAATGTAGCTGTTTTTTAATGTAACAATTTATGGCTAGACTGTATATAGATAACAAAATTTTTGTTTTTTTTAAATATTACTACAGAATCTACGACGTGTACCAAGTATATTGGAAATAAAGCAAAAATATGTCTGCCAGGTGTCCCATCTGAGGGATATGGGATTCCATACATACAGAGACTCAGCAATTGAATTGCGTATGGCAATACTATAAAATTTGATTTACAAACTCAAGTAAGTAAGACGATATATTTAAAGTGACAAGGGGCGAGCTATAAACAAACTGTACCGACACAAATGGCCTTTTAAAAGCCGTCGGCCGATTGGAATCGTTCAGAAAAAATTGTTACAAAAAAAAGAAATAAAATTGGCGTGCGGGCAAAAATGTGAAGACGAATCACCTTCGGTCCGCCGATCGCAAATGGTACGCGATGGGAAATGGACCGGGTGTTACGGTGACCATTATTTTGATATTTTTAATTAATATTTTGTCGTATGACATCTCGTTATTTTCCAATGTCGGGCGGACACATTTATGTCTGTTTTATTACGTATGACGCTAGGATTGATTTTCATCGTAACTACTTCATGCAGTGTAACAAATTCGCACTATATATATTAAAGAACTTTTATGGCAACGCCCGTATTCTAGAATTAGACTCATTTTTCCACTTTTTGGTCAAATTGAGGCAAATATTTAATACAGGCCAATTCCACAACCAAACCACAAGAATTTTGAGTATTGAGAGGGCATTTCCGCACACTGTTGAACGCACTCTACAGAATTCAAACTGGCATTTTACATGGTATAATAACGCTCCCGGAAACTCAAAGGAGACTAAATACTCCCCGAACATTTAACATTGCTTTAGTTTGACCTTGAACTAAAATAATTCGGTTCAAGGCCGAGTCCGTGGACGCGTGCGTCGTGCGACCAGAGCTATTAACTTTATATTATCTTAAAACATTTAATTATTAGTGTTTATTTAAGCAAAACAACGTTATTGAACGTTATTGTCGGTTTATGGACGATAGTTTTACGTGATAACGTCATAGTCGTCATTGATGAATACTTGCATACTTTTATAATTGAATCGAATTATTATAATTATTTTGTATAGTACAAAAAAGGAGTTATTGAAAATTATTATTTTTCGATAAATTAACATATATTTGCACTCGTTAATTCAAATATTTTTGAAGTTATACTTCTTTAGGCGCGTTATGAAAAATTTATGAGAGTGAAATTTTACGATGCGCGCGCACCTATGACACAAAAATTGGGAGTGTGATTATAGCGTGCGCGAGCGAGATAGGAATAAGACAATCTACAAGTAAAAAGAAATAGAATATGCGTGAAGTTCGTATGCCAAGAATTTTGAATGACCATAATGACATTTGTCATTTACCTTTTAAACAAATAAAGGAGTTTTGATTATTTTTTCAAAGAAATTTATTAATTTTATATTGTGCAATACTGCCAAAGCTACAACATACTTCTTAGTGTTTGGTAGAGATGTTCTAAATATATAATTATATATACTTTTAACTACATAGAATTTATGTTACACTTAATGTAAGAGAATAATAATAAATAATAATTATTTATTTAATTTTTCAAATGTAAACTGAACTTAATTGACTATAATGACTCCTTTTCCAGTCTTTGATTATTTAATTGTAATTAATTATTTGCATGCAATCAAAAACTATTTTTAATAATGCCAAAGAAGTATAACTTCTTACGCGCCTACATAAGTACACGCACCCTTTTTTTTACTTAAATTATACAGATTAATTACAAGTAACAATGTGCTATCAACAACTTAACATAAATGCATAAAAAAATAAATTACAAGCCAAACACTTATGCCGATCGTGCCTCTCTATCGTGCGTCACGTTCCGCCTGAGCCGACCGTGCAAGCGAGAGTGCAATGACAATGAGTCATGTTGCGCTCGGCTCAGGCGGAACGTGAGAATGACGCCGACGTTCATCGACTTATAGGACGTTATCACGTCAATAACTTTCCAATTAGAACTCAATAAAGTACAATTTTGCTATTGTTATTGCAAATGCTGAAAATTCATAAAACATGCAAAACCATAGTCACAATATGCGATCAAAATGAGTCACCTGTAAATGGCTCCTATTTCGCGGATTGCCGAACCATAGTCGAAGCGCTTGCAACACTGTGTAACGAGGTGTGCGTATCGCCGGATAACTGAAATAGTCAAATGGAATTATAGTAGATATATAAAAATGCAGCCAATTCATTTTTATTGTAGCCTTTTTATTTCACACACAAATTATTCTATAAATTATTGAAAAATATTTTGCATAAATTCAACGATCGCTATTCAATGTAAGTGCGACATCATTTTCAACTTTTTCTATGAGAAAGTATCGCGATAAATCATCGTCAGTAATCGTTTGTTATTTTTGGAAATTAGCGCGAACGGACGGTCAAAAAAATATTTTTTATTTAAAGCACTAGAACATATTTTTAATAGAATTATGCATGCGATTCCAAAATATAAATAAAAAGTTTTCACCAGCCATTGTCACAATTCCAATTTCGAATGTATTCTTGACAATTCAATAAAGGGCATAGATCAAAATAGAGTAAAGTGAAAAAATTCCCGCCAACGTTCGGATACTCGTACGTGCACAATGCACGGTACTCTTAATCCACTCGATTGTACGTAATTAGTGATTGTGATTTATCTAGCTCCAGATATCCGATCCATTGAGCTCCAATTCGATTTTTAACTAAAATTCTTTTAAGTTTCTTTGTTTCATTACAGCGCTATTTCTTTGTATCATTCTAAGAATGTGAAATGATTTATTGCTCTAATGGTTTCTTATTAAAGTATTTTCCAAACTTTTAAATTAGGATCAGCAAAAAGATACAGATTATACTGTAAAAGGCTACGTAGTTATATTGTATATACCCCAGATAACAAGCACATCATTACACAAAAATAGTTTTAACAATACTTCAGTATATTCTTATCAATTTGAACAAACAAAATGTAGATAATTGTTCACATTACATTTAATATACATAATATATGAAAGTTTATTAACGCGCACGTTCTGTATTTAAAATATTTGTTACGAGTTATAGATTTGTCTATTGGTATAAAGCGTATATGACAAGGAGGGAGGTTGTAGTTTATTGTTTATCAGAATGCCAAATCGTAAAATGTCTGCTTCACGACTGATTTGAGTGCGACCGCCGCGCTGCGAAAACCGCTGTGAGAGTTCGAAAAGTGAGTTACAGAATCGCAAGGCTGGTCTAGGTAAAAAACTGATGTCACTGACATAAAAATTTATGTCATATACATACCATAGACAAATCTATAACTCGTAACAAATATTTTAAATCGAATCGCAAGGCAGAATACAGACGATAGTTCTCAATTAAAAGTAGTCACAGAACCAAACCACCTCAGCTCTTTTGAAATGAAATCATTGTAATACCTGAATCCGCAGAGTTCGCAATGATTCCTTCCAACTTGATTGAGCCACCTCTCCAGGCAAGATAAGTGCACATTTGCTAAAGAGCCCTTGCAATTGCACGGAGATATTAACCTGAAAACAACGAACGGTTTAGTGACCTACTTTTTTAACGATTCAACAAAAGAGCGTTTTGTAGTATGGGGCATTTTTCTACAATACTACTGATCTGCTATTTTTTAATTATAATATGATTGGACAATTCACACCAATTGACCTAGTCCCATGCTAAGCTGGTGAAGCTTGTGTTATGGGTACTAGGCAACGGATATACATACATATTATAGATAGATAGACATATAAATACATATTTAAACACCCAAGACCTAAGCACAACACCAAATGCTCATCACATCGATGTTTGTCTCAGCCGGGGATCGAACCCGGGACCCATGAATTCGCAGTCAGGGGTAATTACCCCTGACTGCGAATTGGTCGAAACATTGGTCTAGTGACCAATGAGTTGTCTAGAATGCTTTGAATGAAATTTTCATAATTATATTAGATTGAATAAACATCTTAACAATCTATTTAAAGATAATAATTATTACATATTTTTGGTAAGCTTTGGATATTTAAATTATTATAATTCCTCTTAACATAGACGGAAAAGTGAGTTTTTTAGGTTGCTCGCTTAAATACTAATTTAAATGCAGTTTCGGGCTTAAATCCCATATCGCATGACGAATTACGCAACTGTTTTTATATTTTAATCCTTTTCAAATTTACTAAATCGACTATTAAAACAATGTTTATACAAAGCCTATTATTAAATTAAGCTCCAAGCCGCAAAGTTTATGCAAACACCAAACAAATCCTCAACGGATGAATACATCAAAATTAGGCAAAGCGATCTTTGCGAAGTTTCAGACCCTTCCGATACAATTTGTATTGAACTTTATTGTCTAACTTTCTAACCTCTCACGTCCTCTTGTCATGCAAATTCTACAAACATTTGAGCCAATACTCGAAAGAGAGTCCCTTTGAGTTACAAACTCAGGTTTATCAGAACCAGACTTCTTTCTTTCCTTAGATTGCTTCGGATCCACTGTAACTTCGTTTGGAACTTTAGTTGTGCAAGTTGCATTTGGAATGTTCAGAACAACATCATTCGTTACTGCAACGCTTTGGTTCAATCTATCTTGACTAACTTTATGTTTAAAACAAGACGCCATAAATTTCTTTAGTTCGATAAGCGTGGCTGAATTGTCGTCTTTCTCTATTTTATCTAGAATAGGAATGTGTAGTTCCCTAAAATTTATGTTTTGAAGTGGATTTTTCGGCTCGGAGCTTAGGGAAGTTAGTTTGAGTGCGTTGGTTAAGTCTTCGGGAGTTATGTTCCGAATGCTGTGTTCGGACTTCGATCTGCCTGAGTTATTGAGATGAAGTTTTGAGTTGTGAGGTGGGGATACTGATCCCGGTAAAGCAAAAATTCTCGAAGGGCCAGCGTCATTTTGTTCAGGTGATATAGGTTTCTCTAATATATTTTTAGTACATTCTTCTTGATTACTTCCGATGCGTTCTGGTTGAGATTTTTCCTCGTCGTCCATTAAAATGTTTGTTACATTTGTGTTGAATAATAATTTTTTTATGTAATTTACGAAAACAATAATTCTTAAATATTATAATAAATCTTGT
The DNA here is from genome assembly GCA_905332375.1 of Pieris macdunnoughi. NCBI lineage: Eukaryota > Metazoa > Arthropoda > Insecta > Lepidoptera > Pieridae > Pieris > Pieris macdunnoughi. The sequence goes on along the minus strand of CAJOBZ010000067.1, from coordinate 772,747 downwards.
ATGAATAGTGTTGACAACTTCAACTTGACACGGTTTGTCGTACATTAACATTTGTTGTGCGAAGTGACAGGAAAAAGGATGAGAAAAAATATACAGTTAATTAATTGTACGGGAGGTAGCAATGTTTTCGAGAAAGAATTTCAGGTCAGCTGATTTTGTGTTATGTCTTCCTTCTTGCATTTTCGGTTAGAGTCTGGGCTATCAGGCTGGCGGTTGCGGTTGCGTTTATTAGTGCGCATCCTACCTGTCCAGGTAATAATCCTGACTTTTAAAAGCATTTTAAGAAGCGTAACTTTTAATTTTGGCAGTATAATGCTAGACTGATTCTGCAATTGTCTCTCTTGAACTACTAGCATCATACTGAAATACTTTTCAAACGTTGCTAGCTCCCGTACTATAAGATCATCGAAAGACGCTGCTAACCACACATAAATTACAGTTTGCAATTATTTTTTAAATTTCACTTTGTTCTTAAATTATGCGTTATTGTATTATTATCTATAACTGCAGTGTCTGTCAGATAAAGTACAAAAAAGTTAATAAGATACTGTGGTGAAAAATATTTGGCCAAATTCTGTTGGACATATACTTGAAAGTCAACAGACTCAAAAGTGCTTTAGCACTTATTTAATATCAATAAAAAAATAATAAATCGAACTTTAACGCAATAAATACTCCTTCGTCAATATCTATAAAGAAAATACTGTAAGTCATATTAGACTTTGACAATTGTCTATCATCATTATTATTCGAGTTTGATTGGAGTATGCAAACACAGTCTGCTCTGTATAAAGAACAGCATATACGTCTGCATAATTTATGAGGAACTAAAAGTTAACTTTATAGTTTCCTTTTTAATAATATCTACAAAAGCGTCGTTCTTTTTACACGATATTATAAAATGTTGAAGTAATTTATTCCTAAGTGAAGTATGGAGCACTTAATACAAGGTTTCAGAGGCCGAGCTTGCGGGACGTCTGTGGTGACAGAGTGCAGACAACCTATTCATATTATGTTCTTTTTGATCGTAGCGATAAAGTTAAGAGATTTTCTTACTTATTTTAAAAGTATCTAACAGATAAAACGACATCAAGCTTCAACAGAACTATTCTCAAAACAATTATAGGGACAATTTCGGGCCACTGTCGCCTTAATAAACATCTCTTTGTCCTAGGCACGACAATCAGTCAAACACGTAGTCCTGGAAGCAGTGAGGTCACTCCGTGAAGCCTGCGAAGTACCCAGGAGTCTTCTGTGCTTCTGGAAGGAGCTAGGCTGGCTTAGCTAGCCAGGACTTACGCACCAACCATATACCATACCATTTAAGATTGGTTTTGAGTTAGAGCGGTTAAATTAAATAACTCATTGTAATTTGAGTGAACCCATGAACATTGTTTGAATTTGCGTAGTAAACATTGTAATGTTAGTTTTGTATGTTAGCGATGTGCAAATATAAGCAATAAAGTAATTTTTTAAATTAAACTTTTAAATAAAGTTAACTAAAAAGGAAAAAATAACGAAACAATTTATTTACCAACGTGCCTATGATAATAGTCTAAAGAAATCCGTGAAAATCTCAAAAACTAAACCGATTTTGATTTGAACCTTGGACTTGGAAAAGTCCCAATTTATTTTTAATTGGAGTCTTCGAGAAATTACACGCAAACATTTCTACACTTAAGATTCGTTTCTTCATCATACTCGTGTGGCGGGATGCGGGCGTTTGCTGGTGGGGCCGTGGGGTTTTAGTGGGTATGCACGGCAGCGAGTCCCACATAACCCTCCACCACGAGGCAGTCGTGCCGCGGGAGGTTAAGAAACAAAAAATGCTTACAAATTAACAAGTTCCAAAAATATATATACAGTTAAACTGATAACCGAATTAAAAATATAAATATACTTAACTACAATGTCTTCTATCTGTAAATCATGCAATCATAATGTCGAAATAAAAGTTAACCGTTGTCGCAGTTAAATTTAATTTAACCGTAAAACCACCCTACTTTTTACGAGTAATGAGAAGTAATTACGAACGATAAAAAACATTGTAACGTAGTACTGTTTAATTTTAAAAACTTGATTAAGTGGGATTTTATATCATTGTTAAACTCATAACACGGGCATTTCTATGTTTAAAATAAATAGAATTGTACTTATACCTGTAGCTGAGTTTCATCATCGGACGTCGAATACGAAATTCCACCCCTCGACGTCCGTCGTTCCACGACTGAGCGTTTTTTAAGTCAGTTTTTGCCGCGCACCACCTATGTGGAACCAGCTGCCCTCTGAAGTATTTCCGAACCAATTAGACTTAGGGACCTTCAAAAAAGAGCATATCGGTTCTTAAAAGGCCGGTAACGCACTCGCGAGCCCTCCGTCATTGAGAGTGTCCATGGGCGGTGGTATCACTTAAAATCAGGTGGGCCTCCTGCCCGTTTGCCCACTGTTTTAAAAAAACAATTCATTATAATGTACAATTTTAAAAAAAAAGTACCAGTGTTAACTCTTACATAACAAACATAATAGTATGTTCCATTACCAAATTGTTTTTAATTGTTTACAACACTCGTAGGTGAATGAGTAAGTGTAATGTGTATGAATGTGTAACTATATGTTAGGTCTCAGTAGTAGGTATCTTCAACTGAATAAGCCAGTCTTTTAACCGCATTTTTAGTAGATATTAAGCAGCTTATTTCATTTAGTAAAGTCTGCCAGCATATTCCGTCTGGAGAAGTCAGTCCTTACGCTCATACCATCTTTACAAATTATAACGCAATATTTCGTAAGTAAAATAAAGAAAATTAGAACAAACTTATCGTTTAATTTAAAGGTCCCTGAAAGGACGGCAACTCAACCAATGAGTGTCTATGGTCTGGGGTAGTTGATTTATTTATTTTTTATTCTATTAACTTAATACTAATATAATAGAAAACGTATTAATACAAAATGTAAACTAAGAACAATGTCTAAACCTTTGATGATAATGAATAATGCCATCCTAGTAAAATCAGCCAGTGTGCAATTAAATATGTCTAACATGCAAGTAAACATAAACAATATTTATAGCGCTAAAGCACTTCCAGCATGAGCACACCCCACATACACACCCTCACATACATACTCTGACTTTCACACCCTCACAGACCACAGTCGAATTACTCGTAGGTATTACGTGTTTAATACATTTTATTGATTTTTTCCTTTCATAAAATATGTAACGTTTTGTATAAATTATGTATTCCATCTTTGGCTATAGGTTTAGTACAATTGTTTATGTTGATATAATTTATGTTAGCTATAGGATTACAAATTATATATATGTATGTATATTATGTGTATTATTACAAAGTTAGATTGTGGCGGTTAAATTACGTTACACCGGTGTTCCCACCTTAGCCTTCCTAATTCTTATGACCGAGGGGGTGACATATATGAACATACATAATTTTTAATATCTAAAAATGAATTGCTAAGAAAATAAATTTAAGAAACTCTAATGATAGGTTTTAGGACGAAATGACTTGGATATTTTTAACAAAAAATAGTAAGTAGATTTTAAATCGTATAATGAAAAACTGAAATTACAAGCAATTACTTTCAAAAATTATTAATTTTCGAAAGCCCTTACCAATCAAATTACCCCCCTGCGTTACACTAAAAAAGTTTGCCTAGTATTGAGATAAAAATGTAACCATATATAGGTATTTTTTTAACAATTCAACGCTGCCTGGCGCAATAAAGGCACTTAAAACTTAAAACCTGTTTTAATTATATTAAACTAATGGCTTTTACAGGTTATACAAAACGTAGATACCAATGGAGTGTACTAACTTTGTTCTAGCTACAGCTATAGATTAACTTTCATGCCTAAGGGAGCGCTGTAAGCTGGCCCATCACCAACTGTGCAAAACTTTATTAACAATACGTTTCTGACAGTATGACTTTCTAAGGATAGTCATACTTGGTGCTAAGACTCGAGTTAGGCACAACTTAACTGATAATATATTAAAGATATATACGTATCAATGTGAAGTATATGAAACTATTTAATAATAATAATATATTTATTCAAGGCAAACAATCATAAGTCCATATCGTTATTATTGTGTTAGTTACAATATTATCCTAAATATTATATTGGTAGCTTTAAAGCATATTCAATAATAAAATTAAAATTGAAACATTCAGTCCATTGCAATGAATTATGCTGCGCATGCGCCTAACCGGAGATAAAGCTCGCTTGCGCATCGTGGCGTCAACGGTCCACACCACAACCAAACACTGTACGCATTTTAGTCCGGTTAGTAGTGTGAACTCAATTTCCGCACTTATTTGGTCCATTATGCGTAAAGTCCTGGCTAATTAAGCCAGCCTAGCTCCTTCCAGAAGTTTCCTAGACACTTCGCAGGCTTCACAGAGCAACCTCACTGCTCCGAGGATTTCTGTTCGTTGGGAAGCCACAGCCACGCATTCCAGGACTACATGGGTGACTGATTCCTCTGCGCTGAAACAGCCTCTGCTCATGGGATTGTCTCATGCGCCTAGGTCAAAGAGATATTTGTTAAGAAGACAGTGGCCCGTAATTGTTCCTATCATTATTTGATTAGTTCTGTTGAGGCTTAGAAGTCGTTTACTGCTGGCAGTGGCATTTTGGACTGTCCACATTTTCCGGCATTTCAGTTCAGTTTCACTTAATTAGGACATAAATAAACTGTTATTACAAACAAACCGTTCCGTGTAAGCATTTCCTTTAATTAATGTCGCAAGTTTCAAATTTAATGCGAAATCTGGTTAATTGTCATTATTTTCTCCCGGTCGACGGTTTTTCAATTTGGTTCGGGCTAATTTTACAATTTTATAAAACGCCATGATTATTGCGACACTCCAGTTGCCTTTGTGAAAGGGAAATATTTTAATTAGTTCATAGCTGAAATACTGACATGGCACGAACGTGGTTGGTTTAATGGAGAGTGAAGCACGCAGTAGTTTTTTCTTAATACACGCACTACTAAACAAAACAGTAGATGTGATTCAACACCACTATAAAAAAAAACTTGAATGCAAGATTCGTTCAGTTTTTTATATAAGAAACGGCTCATCTGATGTTTAATGGTACCGCCTACTGTGTGTACCCCAGAGTGTCCTCTCTCAATGCCAGAGGGGTCGCGAGTGCGTTTCCGGCCTTATAATAAACGGACGCTCTTTTCTTGAACCCTATGTTCTATAATAATCCATAGAAGACTGTCTACCAATGTCTGTAAGTCATAATTTTACGAGTTCTTAACGTTAGTTCGTACAGTAAAATAATAAAATAAATAATTAGAGTGTTTCAAAGTAAAATTAATGTAAATAAATAATTAGATTTTTTCAATGTCTGAAGCGAATACGCTTAGAGCAAGATTGAGTTCCTAAGTATGGCTTACAACTGTCAAAAAACGTATTTGAAATACGGTAAGTCTCCTTTCTAACTGTAGTCTAATTTAAAGTCGAAAACAGTAATTATTAAAGTTACGTCGAAACAGTGTAAGAAAAATCAAAGACGGAGTTATATTTCTTAAGGTTAGAGCCTTATTGTTTTACTGCATGAAGGCATCCTTAATCCTAACAGAGGTGCTTATTTTGACAGCGGTACGAATATGAACAAACGTGGATTAAATTTAAATTAAATCCAGCGTTTATGCTTCTGCAATGGATTTGAATAATGTTTGTTAATGCAGTACCAAAATATTGCCGAAGTATAAAACGGTAGTGACGCAACAACCTTTTCTCATTTCTATATGTTTCGTGATCACTTATTTTTCTTAACACACAAGTAGGTCCTTCGGGTACACGCCGTTGATTTTTCAGTCTATGGAATGCCGGTCACGATGTATTATGCGCTTTTAAAAAACTTCATTGGTACACAGGATGAGAACGCACGAGGGTTGAGACACGAACGCTCAATGTAGAAGGCTTTGCTTTGGTCAAATATCATAATACAATTCTAGAAAAAATATTCGTTTACAAAAACATATTTTTTTTAAGTCAACGGGAATGGACTATAGACATAGGAGGAACTGGTTCTAACAAAAAATAATCTGGAATCGTATAGAAAAACAGTTTTTGTGTGGCATAAATTTTAATAAGTTACCAAAAACATTCAGAGTTTTCAAAAATCGACTTAATATAGTTTTGGAAAAAAAAAATTATTCTATTAATGATTTGTGAATGAGTGAAACATTATAATTAATTTGATAATGTAATAATATATTTTAATAATGTGATTTTGTAGTGATAAAATAATATAAGAATTAACTATGATGATATGATTGATAATGTAATACTACTATGTAAAATTCTGCCTTTTAATTATGTATGACAAATTTGCACGCCGTTATGTGTGGCAGAATATGAGAAGTTTAGATTGTACCACCATAATATTTTTCAAATCCTTGCTAATCAATTATTACTAAGCATCTAAGTTTTGCGTGTAGCCGCCAGGGGCGCTATAGTTATCTTGCAAATATTAGACGCAGTCGTTCGTGTTTAAGATATCGTTAGCATAAGATGATGAAATGTGAAATACAATTTTAAAAGTTGACATGAGTACTATAATTATTGCTGATACCCAGTATAATATATTAACACTTATTTAAGTAACATAACCTAATCTAATACATCATATGACCCGTTTTTGGTTATCAGCGCGTTCTGTGACACATAGACCTCTTTCAGCTGCTTTCATTCTTTTCTGATGTTAGCTCTTCTCGTCCAAGTTGTGCCTCCTATTCTCTTTATATCATCTGCCTATCTCTTGCTCTGTCTTCCTCTTTTCCTTTTTCCATCGCGTGGTTGCCATCCTGTAATATTTTTCGTTCAGGTCCAGTGCCATTTCAATTGCCTTGATTTATTTATAATGTTCTACATAAATAGTAAAAATCTTTAAACAATTCACAATAATGTTGCCATACAAACCAGTGCATCTCACAAATAATTAGCAATACGGTAATTACTGGAGAATTGGCGAACATGGTAACAAAATGTTAAGACATTGGGTTGTTAGCTTGGCACTGCGCCAAATGGCCGCCAAATTGCCAGGCCTCAACTGCGACCTGCCAGAGACGGTTAGCTTCAAGGAGCTGGCTTTATTGTGTACATCCGTTGTCTGATATATCAGGAATTTTATGGGCTAAACGAGCTAAAAGTTTTAGGGCGGAATCTTAAAAATATATTGAAAAACACGTACTACATTTTACAGACAGTTACTAATAAAATAAATAAATCAGTGGCGCTACAACCTCTTTAGGTCTTGGCCTCAAATTTCTGAATCTGTTCCATGATCATTTTTAAATCTAATAGGCAAGTAGTTGATCAACCTTCAGTGCCTGACACACGCCGTCGACTTTTTGGGTCCAAGGCATTTCGGTTTCCTCACTATGTTTTCCTTCACCGTTCGAGCAAATGTTAAATGCGCACATAGAGAGAAAGTCCATTGGTTCACAGCCGGGGATCGAACCTACGACCTCTGGTATGAGAGTCACACGCTGAAGCCACTAGGCCAACAGAGCCAACACAGTTACTAATAGCTCCTGTATATATAAATATAAATAAAAAAAACAGTGGCGCTACAACCGTTTTAGGTCTTCATTTCTCGCAATAAGAGCTTTTGCTTCCTAATGGGGTTTCGACGAATTCTGGCTTTAACAGCATTAACAGCTTTTGCAGTTCTTACAGCACGCGGTCACCCAGATCAGAAGTGTTGTTGTATGTATTGATAGAATGATATACGAACATACGGCTGATACCAAGCTTTTGAAGTGTCTGGAATATGACCGACGCGACGGTCCATACCCACTTTGTGCAAGGTGATCACTGCAATCCTATTTTCTTTAACATCCCATTCCATATTGTAATTTGATAATGAACACGAAAAAAAAACAAAATGGCGTACAATCGAAAGAAGTTTTTAAAATAATATACGTGTTCCAAATTAAAAATAAAAAGTTAAAAAAAATAGAAAAGTTTTTATATAATAGTATTTATGGCCAGACAAGTTATATATATATAAAAACACTTTTTTAACGGATTTGAAGTTATGTTTTATTATAAATTTACAATTATTTTACATAATTTTAAATTTAACCGACGATTAAAAATCTCAAAATAAACAATCCGCGAAAATAGAGGACACCGTGAGCCATTTCTGCCAAAACCCTCCATCTTTTAGTCGATACCAACTCCGGGGAAATAAATACAGATAACACAACTATTTCTACAGCTGTGATACTTTTTGACATTCAAATTTCAACACCTTTTGTCTTCAGTCACCGTGACCACGCACGCTGTAAAGCACGCGAAACGTCGGTTAAATTTAAAATTATGTAAAATAATTACATATAAACTTATAATAAAACATAACTTCAAATCCGTTAAAAAAGTGTTTTTCTATGTCTAAAAGCTATGTCAATAAAAGACAATATCAAGTTATATATATTAAAATTTCTACAAAAAATAATCTATTATATATATATATATTTGGGTTATACATAAATGGTGCTAGCGGAAGGTTGTGGGTACTTATCCTGCAATGTTTACCGTTTAAAGTAAGCGTGTGAAGTTGGATAAATATTGTAACTATTACAAAATATAATAGTAAAATAATATATCAGTATATAGATGTTGTTAATATTTCGTCATAAGTCTTATTCTACAGACTTTGTATATTATTTTGTACCAAATTATTAAAACGATGTCGGCTCGGTAATTCTTAAATACACCCGCGTAGCGCGCTGCTCTCAATCCATACAAAATCTATTATTATTATTTTTACTTGTATATATTATATTTACTAAGGGTCTGTTTCACAATGTACGGATAAGTTCTACATAAGTTCCAAATTAGCTATTTATTACTTATTGGTAGGATAAACTCTATTGTTGCGTTTCACGACTGTCAGATAGCGCTATTCGTCCATCATAAGTTTGAGTCCGATGAAGTGTTAAATAGCACAATTTATCTTCCAAATAATTTATGTGTTGCATAGCTATTTGGTACTTTATCCATACATTGTGAAACAGACCCTAAGTCTGCAATCGTAGCTAACAAATCTAGTTTTCCAAAATCATATCAATTTACTCTAAAAGTTTTTCGTAGTATTTCTAGTCGATAATCCGATTTCAATACAAGAGACACAATTTAAATGAAGATCATATTTCAAAGGCCTTAATTGTTTATATATCAAAGGTACAGTAGTTACGTTTTAATCAATTGTTAAATTCGTAACACGATGCTGGCGATGCTAAATAACTAACGGCAGCTATTAATTAGCAAAATAGAACAAACTTTATCGTACAAAACTATGAACACTGCGCTCGAAATAAGGTTTTGTTAAATAACTGAGTTAATTTGAAAATAGAATATGTTTTTAATTATATTACTAATTATTTCTCATACTAATTCAATAATATATTATTAATTCATTTTCTAATAGTGACGTATGTGTACATAACAATCAAATATACAGTATCTTAACCTTCATAGTGATAATAAAAATAATTAAGAAATAATAAAATGAAAATTAAAACAAATTTAAAAAGTTCCCTGTGCCTTGTTTAACAAGATATTGTCAATGTGAATCGCCAATATAGACTGTTGACTCTGTCGTCTTATACAAAATATGAACGGCCAATAAATTATGTATAATGTTGAGATGAATAATCTGTATGGAAGCATATAAATTGTCTACACTTTGTATATTATATATATTCTAAACGCGAAACACTGTATAATCATGAGATATTATCTCATATTATATCAATTTATTAAGATTTTTATATTACGTAGCGTTCTGTTTTATATTCTGGGGAATGTTGAATTTATTTATTTACACTTCGTTAAACATACATATAAAAAACCGGTTTCATATTAGGCAATGGGCGGCCTTATTAACAGACGATTTCTTCCAGGCAACAAATTTCAGTGTAGACAACAAATAAAATTGAATAGATAGTTCTCCCTTTAGACTAGTGATAGTCTAGAAGTCATGGAGGTTGTGCATTCGAGACCCTGTTTACCTATGTACAATTTACAACTCAGAGTTAGGAAGCTGTATGTCCTAAATCTTATAAGCACATAGAACTGTCCCCTATGATCGTAAGATGCTTTTAAAAAGAAATGTCGTCGGTCAGACACTGAGCACCGACTGTGCTGGGTGCAGGCAAGCATTTACAATAAATTTGTTAGGTTTAATAACCTACTCACCTTCCACTATTAGAAAAACTATTAATTGACTGGCTATTAATGGACACAAAGAATGGAGTAAGTTTGTTTTGAAATTAAGTGTTACGTTTACACAGGTATTTTTTACTCCAAATTGTAATAAATACTTGTAATGAAATAACACATTTTTATTTATATTTATATTGTTATTTTTCTTTTTTGATTATTATTATTTTGTGTGTTTCTGTGTGTGTTTCTTTAGTAATAAATGTTATGTCTATGTCTTATTATAGTAAGGAAACACTGATTTATATTACAGGGTGTCCGGACAAAGCGGGAACTGTCGCACATCAAGTTATACTTAGCGCTAAGATTTGTCCTTAGAGCCAAAAATTGCATCAGACCGATCTCGTCAAGACCCTAATGGGGCTCCAAAACATGTCCCGCGAAACACGAATTTCCTTTTAATGGCGAGTCGTTAAAGCAAGGTAATGGACATCGTAATCATAACTTTAAAATCAGCAAAAGCAATGTCCAGATCCTACGTGTCATAAATATTAATGTCGGCTTCTCAAATGACAACCATTAACATAATAATTCAGCTCATGTCCGTCCCTCGTGACAGCTCTGCAAAAATGTCCGAATTATATGTGATGTTATGTCTTTGGTATAAGAGCTTTTGAATTAAATCAGTCAATAGTCTTTGTTTTGTCTTTGGTAAAATATCCAAATTATAATTAACATATAATACACATAATACACATTTCTAATTAAATAACATAACAATTCAATTCTGAAAAGATGATATGGCCAAACTTAAGGCCCCATCCCAGTACGAATTGCTGTGTTAGTGTCACGTGATGGACTGCGGGGCGCAGTGGAGAGCTGGAGCACTGAGGCGCGCCGGCCCGTAATAATAGTTAGTTATGTAAAACATTAAATTAATATAATTTAATTTTTTTTTCTGAAAACAAGTAGGCTTGCGATAAAATATATCGTGTAAATTTCAAAATCATTTTCTGTATACATTTTCATAAAATGAATTCAAAGTGTGAAAAATTGCCTATGTTTGGATTTTTTTTTCTATCGAGTGGAGTTATTTAAATCGTGTATCGATCTTTCAAAATGGATACATAAACTACTCAACTCCACCATATATTTTTTCCATTCTCCCTACTTCAAGAAACGATGACGAAAAATGGAAAGAAACACTGTACTTTTTTGGAGTTTGGCGACCGGATCGGTCTTTAATTAAGTTTCCTACGAACACCTAACCAATCCGAAACAATATTCGCTGGAAAAATTACCGGGGTCTTCCAGAAAGCGATTTCCTTAACGACTAAGACACAGCGATGAGGAGCTCAAAGCTTAATATTACTATAAACCAAAACTGTAATATACGTCCAAGAATAAAGCAAGACATTATCGTGTGTACTTGGCTATCCGCCCGCCTTATAAGCCGCTCAATATACTTCCGGTGGGTGGTTCAAACCGCCCAACGCTGTGTTTACATTGTATTTACTTTTTTAAGTACCCGCCGAGATGCCAGATGCCACATTTGCGTCCATAGATATTCGTTTATATACAAATTTAATATTGACACTTTAAGGGTTGAAGAGCAACAAGAGACAGATTTTCTGATACCCAATTATACCGCTTAAGGAAATCTACCCTGAGAGTTATTATTCCGTGTTTTCTGCTCTCTAAGCTCTTGCCTGAACGAAACCGCCTGTTGAATTTAGCCTTGCGTAAATAAATATAGGTCGATATTGAGAGACCAATTGTAATGAAGATGCCATTAATGTGGAAATAAATAAAAAATAAATTAATTAATTAACCAGATAAATATAACCTAGCTTTTAATAACTCACGTCCATCACTAATTGCTATTATAAGCACAAAACGTTATTTCCATTAAAAAAAAAATCAAAACAACACTATGGTATTGCGCGGTGAAACTGTATTCTATTTTTAGAGTTAGAAATTAGAAAATCACTATATTATGTTATTGCACGGTAAATTTGTGTTCTATTATAAAAAACTCCAAAATCACCGTAAGATGGTGTTGCGCGGTAAAATTGTATTCTATTTTTAAAATTTTCAAAACCGTAAGATGGTGTTGGCCGTAAAATTTTATTCTATTTTCAAAATTTTCAAAATCACCGTAAGATGTGTTCTATTTTTAAAAATTCAAAACTTCAATTCCATTTTAAAACTTGCAACATGATTAATTTGTTTCATTCAATTTTGATGCACCGAGTGAATCGTATCAGATTTTGGCGAAGTATAAATCGTAGTCTGTTAGTGGAGATAACATTGTCAAAGCGACTGTCGTTGATTAGCCGCCATATAATTCTGTCTGCACCCGGCTTGACAGAGCATTGTTTCATTTTGTAAGTAGCACACGTTCAAATAAAAGGACTTTATCAGTGTAATTAATTGTATCTTAGCAATGTTTTTGTTACACATTTAAACTAGTTTTAACTCGGAGATATTATAGTCGTTATTGATTATGTTTTTCTTCTTATCGAGATTTTGACGCCCCTTCCCCCACTCCCTCACCCTCACTACACATCTACACACTACACAATAAGACAACATATTTTGAACTAGGTTTATAGTTGTTGCCAATTATTATTTATTAAATGTGGGTAAAATTTTTAGACTTATGAACGTCATTTGCCAGTCCCCATATCAAGAAACTCTCTACCCTTCTTTTAATCCCCAAGTATTTTGTTTTATTAATGCGAAAGCGAGAGATTTGAGACATGCCGGTTTCCTCACGATGTTTGCCTTTACAATACTAGCAACACTGCGCACATAGATAAAAATCAATTGGAGCCGTAATTTGAACGGAGAATAGAGACACTCGCTTAAGTCTATAGAACATAAAACAAATAAACCGGTGGCAGTTCTTAAGTCTGCGCCTCAGATTTCTGTACCTGTTTCATGATGATTTGTCAATCTAATAGGCACGTAGGTGATCAGCCTCTTGTGCTCGACACACATCGTCTAAGACAGGCCGGTTTCCTCACGATGTTTTCCATCATCATTCCAGTCGGGGATCGAACCTACGATTTCAAGAAAGAGAATCGCACGCTGAGGCCACTAGCCCAACACTTCTCTCTCAGTAGAATAGCCGAAATAATATAAACGAGTAATAATTACCTTTTGTAACAGTTATCAAGCATTAAACCTATAATATCCATTTAAGTAACTTTTACATGTAACAGCCACACATCAGAGTAATGCTCATTGAACGTAGATAGCCAGTATGTGATCTGCAACCTACATCTGTAGGCAATCGGGTTCCGTTTTATGAATCTCTGGAGAATGTACGGTGGACGTCATTGCTGGAAAACGGGAGACTGTGTCAGATTTTGCTATCAAAATTTAATCAGTTGCACGATTACAAGTGAAGGAGTCTAGTTATTAAGTAAAAACTTATTATTATTCTTAATTTTTTACTAAGTACTTTTTTTTTGTGTATCCTTTATTAGCTTAGTTTGTTTTTTTTGTTCCTGTTTAGTTTCTTTTTCTTAACAACTATATGTAATACATGTATTTTTGCACTTCATGCCTACCTTATGTAATTTAATACATTTTTTTTCTTTTCTCACAGTGGTTGCCTGGGAGATCGCTCGAAAGCTTGCCTTTCCTTTACATGTAATTATGTTAAATTTTTATATTATAATGCAACAAAGTGTAAATAAATAAATAATAAATAAATAAAAATATATCTAGTTATTTTTTACAAACGTTTGAACGAATAGACTGGCTTATTATATTTCTACCTAATTGCTATTGGGACAGGCTTTGTGTGGACACATTAGTTCAGTCTCACCTTCTTCGGACAAGCACAAAAGCTTGCGCAGCCGCAGAGCAAGCGGAAAATAATAAACGGCTCAAATATAACTTTCCTCCAACTTTGATTTTGTTCCCTTAGGTGTAGCTCTTAGGCCGTGGGTTTCAAGTGCACAGGGGCTAATTTAAGATTTAAGTTGGCGCCTGGTAGATAGTACGCCAGAGCTGGTGGTTTTCCTCGCATTGTTTTGATTTTCAATTTATCATATCACATCATTACGGTTCATGAATTAGAAATAATATATATGTATAAGTAGCCAATCACAAGAAGTATTTACCTGTTTATATTGCTAAATGCTTTTTTTATGGAACCGGGGGCAAGGAGAGACTCATCTGATGTTAAGTGATACCGCCGCCCATGAATACTCTCAACGCAAGAGGGCTCGCGAGATTTTAGCCGGCCTTATAAGAATTGGTACGCAATTTTAATGGGCAGCTGGTTCCACATAGTGGTGCGTGGCAAGCGCCTTAAAAATGGCTCAGTTGTGGAACGACGGACGACGAGGTGATACGGGTGGAATTTCGTATTCTGGCTCGATGTCTGATGATGAAACTTAGTTTCAGGTAGAGTGTGTTTTATATTATGATTGCTTTAGTGTGATGTGACCATAAGGCAAGTTGCGGACGCGTTTATAAAATATTTGCCCATATCATGCAGTTATCAATCACCACGATACGTAAACGCGTTCGTTACGAAAATAATTGTCACCCCAATCGAGACGGGCCTTTCGACATCTCGATACTTGTCCCTAATAAATATTTATGTAAGGACATTTACTGTAAACTTTAGTTTATCCTTGCTTTCGAGGAAATTCAGAACTTATTCTTTTTTCGCTATTGATATTTCTCTAATGTCTTTTTCCAATAAATTATTTATTATGTGTAAACTCTTTCCTATCTCAAAAATGATTTCAAATTTTTGGGAGCCCATAACTATAGCTTACGCCCTTCCGAAAACTATATCCTTGAAATCCCATCTCATAACTCCTCCTTTCTTGGCGAGTCCTTTAATGTCTCTGCAGTTAGGCTATGGAATTCACTTCCGGTCCCTATTCGCTTAGCTCCTTCTCTATCTTCCTTTAAACTTCTTCTGTACAAACATTACCTGTCCACATCGTGTCTCTAACTTTCGTACTAACTACTAACTGACGTGAGAATGATCTTAAATTAAATTATCATGATTCATGTGCGCTTTTTACTTTTTATTTTTCATGTATACTTTATTAGTTTAGTTTGTCTTTTGTTCCTGTTAGTTTTTTTTTCTTTTCACACAGTGGTTGCCTGGCAGAGATCGCTCGAAATCGATGAGGCCGCCCTCCTCTACACTTAATTATGTAAATTTTTTATATTGTAATGCAACGAAGTGTTAATTAATAAATAAACTTCTAAGATTGTCTCCAAGATCGGATGGTGATGGAGGCTTACCAGTAGGTCAGCCTAGATACCGCTGGATCGACAGAGGAGGACCTGCTGCAGCTGAAGGCCAGCAATTGGCGGAAGTTGGCACAGGACGGGGAGCGCTGGAAGTATCTCATTTCGGAAGCCAAGACACTTTTTGGGTCGCAGCGCCGGCGGAGTGAGTGAGAGTGTGTGTGTAATTTTGGTTATTATGCCCCAAACTATAGGCTTAAATCTGAGAAACAGGATTAAATGTACAACAATACGAAATAAAACAAAACTTATAGACGCAGCTAAAATGGTTTGCCTCCTGGATTGGAGGGGCACACAGCAAGAAAGTGCGACAACCGATGGAGCGAGAGAGTTCTGCACTGCGATTCTGTAACTCACTTTTCGAACTCACACAGCGGTTTTCGCATCGGCGGTCGCTCTCAAATCAGTCGTGAAGCAGTCATTTTATGATTTGGCATTCTGATAAACAATAAACTACAAGCTCCCACCTTTTCAGAATGCCAAATCATAAAATGACTGCTTCACGACTGATTTGAGAGCGACCGCCGATGCGAAAACCGCTGTGTGAGTTCGAAAAGTGAGTTACAGAATCGCAGGACTGCACTGATACCCGCGTGACACTCGCCGACCGCAGGGGCGCCCGCGCCGGCGCTGGGCGGATGACATCACTGCCGTCGCAGGCGTCAGACACGATTGGAAAAGGATGGAGGAGGCCTATGTCCAACGGTGGACAAACCAAAACCTGACAAGCAAATGATTATTACTAAATGTTAAAGTGCATTTTACCTCATGTTAAAAGATAACTTTTTTAATTTAAAATCAATGAAACTTCTAATCTATTATAATTAAGTTTTGGAAATTATTGCTATTATTATTATAATTATGCCCCAAACACTCCAGTAGCACAGCTGAAAACTGACGATTGACCACGAGAGTAATTAGTAGGTATGTACCTAAAAAGGCTATTCTAGTAGTGTGAGTAGTGTAGTGTGTAGGTAGTGGAGTATCATATAACAAAAAAAAAATTACGTGCAAACGTTTACTATTATTGTCAATTTCATGCCCTAAGGCCTACAATGCACTAGCGGCTGGCCGCGATGCGGTGTGAAACCGCACGATAACGACGCACTGATTTGTGGCCAA
Organism: Pieris macdunnoughi; assembly: GCA_905332375.1. NCBI lineage: Eukaryota > Metazoa > Arthropoda > Insecta > Lepidoptera > Pieridae > Pieris > Pieris macdunnoughi. Next base: position 756,133 of record CAJOBZ010000067.1, on the reverse strand, counting down.
CCGTCAACCGCTCCGGTTGTTCTGGGGCTGCAACGAGCCGCACCGGTTGAATGATGCGGCGCGCCGCGTCCCCTCCACGCACTCGGCACTGTTAGGCCTACAACGCACTAGCGGCTGGCCGCGATGCAGTGTGCCGCTGCGGTAGGCCGCACATCGATTATTATATGAAACCGCACGATAACGACGCACTGATTGGTGGACAACCGTCAACCGCTCCGGTTGTTCTGGAGCTGCGACGAGCCGCACCGGTTGAATGATGCGGCGCGCCGCGTCCCCTCCACGCACTCGGCGAAGTTAGCCGCAAATACCGCGTCCTACCCGCCTCAGTCATCGCTTGTTCCTTGCGCTAGACACTACGCAGAGTTTTTTTGACGATATTTTCTACGATGATATAAATCAATAACTGTCGCAACTTCTTCAACGTCCATCATGTGCAATATTTCAAGAAGCACTGACGAGTGACGATTGCGGCAGACCGCAATAGGGACGGTTAGCCGGAATACGGCATGCCGCTACGGCAGTCGTATCATCGTCAAATCAGTGCGTCGTTATCGTGCGGTTTCATATAATAATCGATGTGCGGCCTACCGCAGCAGCACACCGCATCGCGGCCAGCCGCTAGTGCGTTGTAGGCCTAAGACAAGTCAGTTACGTTAATCAGCCGTATTTATTTTCTAATTCTCATTAAATATTCTTTAATATCACTACTGAAAAATATACGTACAATGTCTAAATAATGTATCGCTGGTGGTGATGTAGTCCAAAATCTAAACAATGGTTCCACAGACAACATAATATCACGTTTTACGCGTTAAATTTACTTTGGTCAAAGCAGTCTATAATCGAGTATTCAGCCGCTGAAATCCCAATTTCTAGGAAAATGAAGCGCAGAAATCAATTACAGTTTACAAACTAATAGCGGATATGAGCGACTGATATTAATAAAGCGCTCCAAACGCCACGTAAGCCCCGAGCGTTGTTTTAATTGCCAGTTTAATATAGATCACTTATTACCTACTTCGAATCAATAGACGATTGTATTAATTTTAATGAGATAGACCAAGCGTGTCTATGTCAATATAAAAAAAAAAGTGCGCGCGTACAAAGTACACATGTACAAAAGTGAAACTTCTTTGGCAAACTAATTTTTAAGTCTTGTTCATATTTATACAAATCTAAAACTTTAGATTTCCGAGACTTAGAGGGAGAAAAAAAGGAAGATACGTTAGGAATTTAATGAATTTAATTGTCATTTAAATATTAAAAGTGACGAAAATTAATACAAATTATAAATGAAATTTTTTTAAATTTATTTTTTCGACAATAAAAACACGTGGCATCAGAAGATTCACTTTAGAAAATCTGCGTTATCTAATCTGCTGGTGCTTACCTCGTTCAACGAATAAGTATCACAATACAAGGAGAAAATGCTGCATTAAAGGTACACAAGGTGCCACAAGGACCAAACTTTTTTGAATTTGCTTAAGAATATTTAAAAAAAAACTATATTTGTGTATTAAAAAAAAAAGATTTCTATCGAGAACTTCTAGTGAGCGGAACTAGGAAATACATTATTATAATGAAAAATCTCTTTAATAAACCTTCATTTCTAACAAAAGAAAATACAACTATTGTACTGTTAAAATATTTTTCTCATTAATCTTGGCGCTGTGGCGGAGCTTCCGTGGTTCGCGCACATGGTGTATAGGTTGCGATTCCCGGAGAAACAATTATTGGTGGGATATTGATAGAGCTTTAGCTTAAAAATATAAATGAAATAGAAGTAGGTTCCCATATCACCTCGACGTGCGTCTTTCCAGACCACCGCTATGTGAAACCAGCTGGCCGTGGTATTTCCGAACCTATACTACTTAGGGCCCTTCAGTAAAAGATTGTACCAATTCTTAAAAGGCCGGCAGTGCACTTGCGAGCCCTATGGTATTGTGTTTGTATGGTGGCGTATCTAATATCAGGTGAACCTCCTGTCGGTTTACAGAGCAAAGTGGTACGACTATTAAGGTGTCGCGTAGCCACATGAGAACTTTTAGGGATGTTCCATGTTAATCGATAAAGTCAAACTATACAACTTATTGATATTTGAATGTATCGATTTTATATTTATTTGTCGTGACAAATTTCATCGAGTTAAGTAGGGATGCAGTGTTGGTCTAAAGGCTTCAGCGTGCGACTCTCATCCCTGATGTCGTAGATTTAACTGTGCACCAATGTACTTTCTGTATATCATAATCAATAACATTCGCTCGAACGGTGAAGGAAAACATCGTGAGGAAACCGGCTTGCCTTAGACCCAAAGTCGACGGCGTGTCAAGCACAGGAAGCTGGTCACCTACTTGCCTATTAGATTGACAAATGATCATGAAACAGATACAGAAATCTGAGGCCAGACCTATAAAGGTTGTACCACTGATTTATTTTTATTTAAAAAATGTCACAGAATAAAGTTAATATTTAATCTTTCTTAACTTTAAGCTAAGTTTCCTAAGACCGCACCTTATTATGCCAAATGCAGTAATACTATTTATAGAACGCATAAAATGAATTATCTCGAAATGAGATCAAGACTATTCAACTCACATCCAACTTATGCCGTATGTTCGCGTTAGAGGTTACCAGGTGTGAGAAAATATCCCAAAATGTGTGGAGATTTTGAGAGAATAATCTTCTTGATTTATCTATTAACAACCATAAATTGTAATCAGAACACTGTAAATATATAATTAGGTAATATTTTGTAGATAATTTTAATTAAATTAATAGTAATACATTTTGTCAAATTTTGCCGATTAGTAATCCAACATGACAGTTTCTTAATATTGCGCTGCCGTTTTGATAAAACTTAAAAACGTTTTTAAATGAAAGGTTCGATCCCGGCTGTGCACCAATAGACTTTGTTTCTATGTGCGTATTTAACATTCGCTAGAACGGTGAAGGAAAACATTATGAGAAAACCGGCTTACCTTAGACACATAAAGACGACGGCGTGTGTCAGGCACAGGAGGCTGATCACCTACTTGCCTATTAGATTGACAATTGATTATGAAACATACAGAACTCTGAGACCCAGACCGGAAAAGATTGTAGCGCCACTGATTTATTTATTTTAAATTAAAGCTGTAATGTTCGTTCTTTTTTAATGGTTCACAGTATAATTAAACATAGTACAATTAAAGACTAATGATTACATATTAAAAAAGCAATTACAAGGGGCAAAGGGTACCCTTATCGCTTCTAATTACAGATAGAGTCAAAAAAGAAGTTGATATAAATTTATATATTTTAAGTTTTTTCTTCCATCTATTTATATATTTTTGCGGCTTTAAAATTTGAACCTGGCAACCCCGACAACCATCTAACTTTACCAGTTCGACATAATATGTATTCCAACGATTTAAGTTTGTCGTATTCTTGAGATTTTGTTACTTCTGAAAGTTGGAAGTAGGATTCACTTGGAGTATGACGTTTCGAAATTACAATTGAATGTTCAAGAAAGTTAAATGGGATAGGTGTTTTGAATTTTGAAACGATTTGAATATAAAATTCTTAAAAAATACTATGATCAAAAATTAAAAGTAACTAGGTATACATATTATTACGAGTATAACCAATAAATTTTGAAGACATTTAGGTCATATTTTTCTACGTTTGCTGTAAAATTAATTTATACATAAACCTCCACGATTTTTTAAATACAGTTTTAACTTTCTTTATTAATACATAATCAGAAAAAACCGGTTTACAATAGTGTGGTGCAAACATAAACTGAACACAGTTTTGTTTCACCAGGACGTCGAACTCTTTTATAGGTACTAAGGCCAATCTTATATATAAAATTCTCGTGTGAAAAATTCGCGGTGTTTGTTGTTAAACTCCTCCGAAACGGCTTGACCGATTCTCATAAAATTTTGTGTGCATATTGGGTATGTCTGAGAATCGGACAACATCTATTTTTCATCCCCCTAAATGTTAAGGGTACCACCCCTAAATTGTTTTTTTTTTTTTTTGGATACATTTTTTTATGATACAGCATTAAAAATACATACAACCCCTAATTTTCACCTCTCTACGATCAACCCCTATTTTTATTATAAATGATATACATGGCAAAACGACGTTTGCCAGGTCAGCTAGTTGTAACATAAAATTATAATTATTATATTGCGCGTATAAAACTCCACAAACCCATTGAAACATCGACTATTCGTAGGCCATAGGTAGCCGATGCAAAAAACCTGTTTTTGACGAGAAACTGAAATATTTGTATGTAAAATTATGATTATTCCTCTCAGTACATAGACCTTTAGAGTTACAATTTGCTTTCATTGCTCAAATGGCAAAAAATTATGTTTGCAATTAGATACTACGCTATAGGAAAACTTCCAGTAGACGAGATGTGTTAGGCACAAACGGCTATAAAGAAAAAATCATTAAGAAAACTCAAACATAAGATTTCTGAACAAATGAAGAAGAATTGAAGACCTTAAAACTGATTTTTGATTGGGTCGATGATCGGTGGCAATAACAAAAGGCAGATAACAATTAGAATATGAACTGGTGCTTTCCTCGCTCAACGAATAAGTATCGCAATACAGCAAGGAAATGCTGCCATCGTTAAAGGTACACTGCCACAGCGACCAAAATTATTAAATTTGTTTTAATTTTCTATTTATTCATTTTTAATAATTATTATTATTATCAATAATTTATTATTAATTATTAAAATATATTATATATTTAAATTAATAATTACTATGTAGGTAAAGTAAATTTTAAATACTTTATATTTGTGTATTGGAAATAAATATTAGCAGAACACTAACGTGTATAATTTGAAATGATATCAAAAAACCTTATACAATTTTCTTTATATCTGCTCATTCAGGTTGTACGTGAGCAGCAACAGATTGCCGCTATCTCGCACCCGACAGAAATATTACGCCATTACAATTCTATATCATTAAGCTTTCAAGTGATATTTTACTTGGCTATTGAACTGAGTTTTTACAATTGGATAGTAATGCGTGTTTATTATAAAATTAACTTTAAATTGTCATGTTATTTGACATGATATACGAACATACGGCTGATACCAAGCTTTTGAAGTGTCTGAAATATGACCAACGGCTCCATACCCCCTTTGTGCAAGGCGATCACTGCAATCCTATTTTCTTTAACACCCCATTCCATATTGTAATTTGATAATGAACACGAAAAATATGTGAAAAGGCGCGAAATCGAAAAAAGTTTTTAGAATAATATACGTATTCCAAATTCAAAAGTTGAAAAGAAAGAAAAGTTTTTATGTAAAAGTATTTATGGCCAGACTACAGGTATACACGGTATCTTAGACAGATGATATTCTCAATCAACAATCAAGGGTAGTAATTACAAGACAGTTAGTACAAATCGATTATCTATCAATAATTAATCAAATGCACCGGACGATGTATCGATTCATCACATCACTCGGTCCCGATTTGTCTTCTGAAATCGATGCTGGACCGGCATTCCATCATCGTCACTCAAAGATTGATTGCGTTCTATATTATGTTAAACAGGGATGGATTAGTATTTCATTTCATAAAAAGTAAAAACATAACTTGTTTGTATTTTATGGATGATGATTAGAATGTGACGAGTATGGGATGCTACTAATGTGGACAAAAGCTGGCGCGGCCGCAGAACAGGCGAAAAATATTAAATTCAAATCTAAATCTTTCCTCCAACATTGATTGAGACTCTTGGGCCGTTTGGGTTCAAGTGCACAGGCGCTAATTAAAAATTTATGTTGGCGCCTGGTAGATAGTACCGGTGACCCCAGAGCTGGTGCTTTCCACGCTCAACGAAGTATTGCAATACATTGCGAGGAAATGCTGCCAGTATTAAAGATACACTGCCAGTGGCACCAAACTTTTTATATTTGTTTAAATATTCTATTTATAAATTTTTAATTATTACAGCTACGTAATTTAAGAATATTGTAAATAGTACTTGTCAACAAAACCAAGTCTCGCAACTCAGTTCTTCTACCGTCAAAAGTTGTGACATGTAATTTAATTTATTCAGTCTCTACTTTAGGCACCTTCTGCCTTAAGTTATTGACACCATGTCATACTGACCACATCAATATTACATTGACTTGGCAACCACACTGAACAATCTAATTCAATATAATATATATTATATACTTGCGGTATTCTTGGTAACACAGGCTTCCAATTTTATCTGCAACGAAGTTATATTCGAAAACGGCCTGAATAGCTTCGAGAAAAGGATTGTACGTACAATACAAGCGTATTGATACACATAAGATCGTACTGAGCCGTGCGGTGTTCCTGCGGATCTCAGGCAGTCTTGATGGACGGTGGCCATAACTCGGCTATTAAAGGTCGTAGGGTTAAAGTAAAATTTATGCTTTATAAATCTAATGGTGCTTCAAACATGAGTTTGTTTCATGATAAAAAGCCTTCTGTGCGCAGTGGCGTAGCTAGGTAACCAAGGGCCCTGGGGAAAATTGAAAAATGGGGCCCGCTGCTGTGTAAACTGATTAGGTTTTACCAAATAAAAATATGAATTACAAATACTTTAAAAATGCTAAGCTACTTAAGCTCTTTTGTGCACTGCAGGGCACTCGACACTCGAACAACTGTGTTGCTTAATTCTTTCAAAATAAATGAATCTCGAATTCCAAAACGCACATATCCGTCAAATTGACGACACTGCCAACCTACAGAAAGAATTTAGGGGAATTCCCTAGAGATAACTTTTGAATTTCTCTTAGCTGAGTTGTCATGATTAAAGTGGGATTGCAACCTGGCATATTTATTTTGAAAAAGAGAAAAATTTAAGGATTCCAGGGCCCCCTAAGCTTGAGGGCCCCGGGGCACTGCCCCGCCTAGCCCCTAGGTAGCTACGCCAATGTCTGTGCGTGACACACGCTGTCGACTTTTTGGGTCGAAGAAGTTGTTGAAAGTTATAAAAAATCTTACACATTGTAATGCATTGTTATAATTAAAAAAATAAATAATAGTTTAAAAAAACTAGAACACACCCTTTATATAGAAAACTATTTATTATAAATTATTTATTTTTTAGTTAAATTTTTTCATTTTTTTTTCGGATTATTGCATTGTCATCGATCTTTGACAGGTGCACAAAGTTTGAATTAAATCTGTCCGTTAAAAGTGGGTCAAAATCGAGTCCGAAGGAGGTTTCATACATACATACATACAGGCGAAGCGTATAAAAACACGTTTTTATTTTATTAAGCTATTGCATAGCTTTTATCGCGGGCTTTGAGCGTGGCGACCGAATCAAGAAATTCCGTAACGAAAAAAAACCTAACACACGACGCGATAGAGCGGGACAGAACGCATACTGTATTCACATCTCTCTGACAAGATCGGTGACGTAGCGTAAGCGCGGCCGGTGCAGCCGGTACGCGTTAGAGTGAGACAGACTATATAGGCGTGTTAGTCTGGTAGAGTGGTAGATTGAATTAAAATCAAAGAAAATACTGCATGAATAAATAATAAATAAATAATTATAATTGCATAAGTTAATAAAAAATGCTATGCAATAGCTTTACCGCGGCAGTCCCCGAGTGCCACACGTTTTTTTATAAACAAAATCTTTTTAATTTAATATCCGGACTGTATCAATGTGAAGTTAGGGCCGGCTCTGGCGAACTCCATTACTATAGACCGGTAATTAGGTAAATTAACGTAACTGTATGCGGAAACAGATACGTAATAACGTTACCACTACATTTATACTCTGCTTTAAATTGATATTAGTTTGTATTAGTAGATAGAACACCGTTTTTTTCGACACGTTTCGTTTGCTGTCGAAATATATTGTGAAAATTATCAATTCTATTTCGAGAAACAAAACGCAGTTATTGGAGCAGATTCATCTTTTAAATATGTTCATGATTATATCAATAGTGTAACACAGATACTAAACAATGATATTTCAATATATCCACAGTGGTGGTAAATCGCATAGGTTTTTAAATCGGTCGACTTTTCATAAATTCCAGGCATTTCAATCCTATTGGCCTCAGATTGCATTTATCTCGTTGAACTATTTTGTTATTTATGGACAAGTAGCCAATCAGTTTTTTTGGCTAACAGATTATTTCTTTTTGCTTCTAAATTTAAATATAGTATATAATAGGTTGTCAAATGCAAATTGGTGTGCAATTATTTAATCAATTACCGTCTAAAATTCGTAATATTAGCGCGTTTAACTAATTTAAAAGGACATTAAAGATACATTTGAGAATGAGCTTAGTAGACTAAAATTGGGACAGCTGATGGCGACGTGTATCTCGTCTCATATATAAGTTTCTCATGGGAAAAAAAAATTATGTAATGAGAAATAAAGTTCTTTAAACTAAAACAAATCCATACCATTAAATATGGTATTAAAAACTTTGGTTGTAAGGACAAGGTTTTTAAGAACTGTGTTTTACGGTGCTAGGTACGGTATTGTGCAATCTGAATATTGACTGGCATTGACTGGTTCTGAATAGAGTTATGTAGCTAGGCAAAGTAACTTCTAACTCATATACATTGTTTTTAACATATTTTGAATACTGTAGCCAAACGTGTTCTGATCAATTATGTTCAGATTCAATTGAGATGTAAGAGATCTATGGGCTGTATAAGAGAAAATAGTTAAGGAATCCAGTACAGCACATAAGAATTACAGTACAGAAGAAAGTACATCTTTATAATAGAATGTAGTAAAGAAATACAGTACCTTTATGAACGAACTACGAATCGTATAGTTTATATAAAATTGTAACAATAAAATTTCTACGATTTTGAGCAGTGTAGTGGCGCATATTTGGTACTATATGAAAGCATGAACATATTTTTGGATTACTCGTGTTTGTGAAAATCTAAGTCAGAACGGTATTATTGTCAACTCAGACGAATACTTGAACTATTGTTGCAATGTAAGGGTTTATTGTCAGAAATTCAAAGTAATAACGAAATTTTAATTCTTATACATACCAATGTTTGGGCACATATGGCTGACGGCCTCTTGTCTATAAAGAAAATATATACACGAGTGCATACCTTTTGCCCCATTGAAGTTAAGGAACATATTCGAAGATATTTTCGTGTTCGTAACAGCTACTATCGTCATATAGACAGTTGTACAATTAAATTAAAAAATTGAATAACACTGCAATCGGGTAAATATAACTTTTATTGAAAAGTATTATTTTATTATTAATAATTAAAGAATAAGGTTATTATTTAGAAAATTACAGAAAACACCGCCTGGAATCTTTTTACATATATTTGTTTTAATTCTTTAAGCTTTAAATAACAAATATCTTATCAGTTGATAAAACTCCAAATATCATTAATTAATGAATAATATAAATATAATTTATCTGACAGAGTTTAACTTAGTAAACTGCCTATCCCACATGGACACGCACGGACATTTAAATATATAAAAAAAATGTTTATGTTTTTGGATATTAAAGCATTTAAATTGTGACAGAATTGTTTAAATCAGCGAAGTGTTTCTTGAGCTTTTTTAATATATTATAAACGGAACCACTTCTCAAACTTTGCGCTACTCTTGTCCGTGACACGACGAAACTTTCAGGTCGTAATGTGTATCGATTTATTTTTCTTTTTTCCCTCACAAATTTCAGTTTATGGTAGCACGTTGTGTAACGCGGTTACGATATTTTCAATACGGTAAGTAGAATTTAAATGTGAATGATATAATATTTTTAATAATGACGCAAGTGTCATGTCATATATGGTTACAACTACTGACAAAAGTAAATATTAGGTCCTTACATATGAAATTGGCGTTTTGTATGGGAGGAACAAAAATTCGAATATTTTTAAATATAATATATTTAATTAATCAAAGTATGAACCATTGTTTTCTATGCACTTTTGCCATCTCATAGGTAGTTCATTAATCCCTTTACTAAAAAAACCAGTCGGACGGGAATCAATAAAATCTGTGAAGGCGATTTAGACTGCCCCATCAGAGTTAAATTTTTTCCCTTGCAAGAAGTTGTCCAAATTTCGAAAAAAATGGTAATCTGTTGGAGCAAGGTCCGGGGAGTACGGAGGATGTCTTAGACATTCCAATTGAAGCTCTTCTGATTTGGTAGCCGTCTGTTGATAGCTTTTCCATCATGGTTTGCAATTGCTGACAATAGACATCAGCCGTAATAGTCTGGCCAGATTTGAGAAAACTGCAATGGACAATACCGGCACTAGTCCACCAAACGCTTACAAGTAACTTTTTTTGGGGTTAATTTTCGCTTGGGGCAGGATTTGGCTGGCTGGCCAGGATCCAACCATTGCGCTGAGCGCTTTCGATTATCGTAAAGAATCCATTTTTCATCACAGGTAATGATTCGGTTTTAAATACCTTCATTATTGTGCCGGTTCAGTAATGTAACGCAGCAGTCGACGCGCGTTAGCCGGTTTGCTTCAGTCAATTCGTGAGGTACCCATCTTTCAAGCTTTTTAATCTTCCCAATTTCTTCAAGTGAATTAAAACAGTTTTATCACTAACACCGCAGCCTGCAGCTAACTCGGACGTAGTTTGCGATGGATCCGCTTCCACAGTAGCCTTCAATACTTCATTATCAACTTGGGTCTCAGGTCGTCCACGGGACTTGTTCTGCAGGTCGAAATTTCCAGAACGAAAACGTTGGAACCAAAAACGAACTGTGTTTTCTTTTGCAACATGACCGCCATACACATCATTCACCCTTCGAGTCGTTTCCGCAGCACTAGTGCCACGGCGGAACTCGTACTCGTAAATAATGCGATACTTTAAGATTTCCATTTTGTAAAATGAGTGACGCAAACAGAAAAAAACAGAAGAAAAAAACAAATGAATGACGGTCATCGAAGCACAAATACATGAGTAAATAGCTGTACAAATTTGAATTTGGAATTCCTTACCAAAGAGGAGAACATCGTGATTAAAGTGGCCAGTACGAAATACGCCAATTTCATATGTAAGGACCTAATATAATGACGGTAATAAATACATTAAATTAGAAAGAGATAGAATAGATAGAAGAGAAGTCAGAGAAATAACGAAGGACTGAGTGTCCTTTGAGTGATAAGATTGGCGTGTCCATTCCCTTTAGTCGCGTTCTTCGTAAATGAAGGCCGTGTTGGTATTGCAAATCTTCATAATGTGGTAATGCAAAAATTCTTTATTCCACCCTGTCTTCGGTAAGCCTTAGCGCTTGTGTATTACTCAGGCCTGTTAGGAGCTGTAAGTGTCTATTAAACACTATCTTTAATCAGTTTAAAGTCGAGGCAAAAACACGGTTAGGTTAGGTTAGGTTAGGTTTCAAGTTTCGATGTTCTGTATCAACCATTATGTTGTTATGTATGTTTAGTAATTTAAGCAAATCGTTATCTTAAGTCTAAATTAATTTGTGGGATGTTATCTAAACAAGCAGGTATCTCGGGTTTGCAGACCCCACGCCTAACTTATCTCATTGTTCCATAGGATCTTTGAACAATAAATTAAGTGGTATACGCTTACATCGGCACTGTCGTCTTAGTAGACTTAGTCTAATTATGAATATCTAAGATACGATAATACATATTAAGTAATCCTCAAGCTTTATCATATGAGTAGCTACTACCATGTAGGTGTTCCAAATGTAAGGTCATACATATGTTATAAAGGAAAGTAACTATGAACCAGAAAAACAAGCTAAGAAGCAAGAAAAATGCATCATAATCTTTCCTTTCGTTTAGGAGCATTAAGAGCGCCCTTCCCCGTCAGACGAACGGCAACGCGAGCATGGCCAAAAAGCTTGTTGTTTCATCCACATGGCTAACAAGCAAGTGAGAACGCGATAACATTGAAAGAAAAATAGTGTGCGGAAATTTCATAAAACTTGTTCCAAGAAATACGTGTTTTTTCGTAAGCCTTACAAGATTATGAAAAAAAAAGTTTTACATTTAGAAACTCCATTTCATTTTATCTATGCAAAAATTTATTTCCGGTTACAATTGATGAGTACATTATAAACGCCCAAACTCCATATAAAATTTGCTTTGTACTGAATTTGTTTCATAAAATTATGATTTCGCGTTTTAAAAGAAACCTGGATATAGTGCACAAGATGCCTATTAGTTCAAAAGTTTCAAATAAATATCTGTTACAACGCCATAATCACGTACGAGCGTTTGTATGAAAAGATAGACGGGTTGGCCGCTCTTAAAATACTGATTCGGTACCGCAGACATACATACAGATAACTTATTACATACCCCTTATTAGATATCAGCTACGAAAATATACGAAACAATTATGTATGCTATGAATTTGTGTATTACTTTATTAAACAAAGCTTTAATACCAGAAAACCGTTCATTTGTCATTTGAGGCAATCCTTATTCCGAGAAACATTTAAATTATAAACATTTTAATAAACTTTGTATTAAAACCCTTTAGCGTTCAAAGCAATCAGTAATTTTATAATTTAAGCAATTTGTATCCAGCCTCCTTTGTTGCCTTCGGCTTCTTTCACAGATTTCACTCCAAACGATTTTAAAAAGCATTTAATTGTCACTAGTTCATTATTGATACCAAATGCACATCATGAATTGTATGATATGATATGTACGATACAAATAATATTAGAATTAACTTTGAGTAATAATGTAAAATGTAAAATTCCTTAAGACAAATTTGCGCGCTATTGTGTGTGGCAGAATATGCGAACTTAAGATTGTACCACCTTACACATTTTTGGACCATATTCTTGCAATAAATAATAATAATTATTATTATTACGAACGATAATGTTGTTGCTGAGGTATTGTAAAACTAGAATACCTCCTATGATTCAAATTAATCATTGATTATCCAACATTTGTTATTTCCCCGCTCTGTTTTATATTAATAAATCCATTTATAATTGAGTGTTTAATAGTCAATAAAAGATTCATAGATGATACCATCATACATCAAAATGACAGGTTACGCCAATTATTGGCTGACATTGACATTTTCAAATCAAGTTAGTGTAAATAATTGTGTGGTTTTTATAAACATTTATATTTAATATAATTTCATACGGCATTTTTCTAAATTAAAGTTTTTACTTAGTAAGTAAGACGTGGTCATTTAATTCAAGAGTAATGTAAATATTTTAAAGTTGATTTTTATTTAAAACTTATTTGCCTTTAACTATTGTGAGGGCTTTGAGACTTATAATGATAATTCTTTTTATATGTGGATGTCGAATTCATACTATAATATAATAATAATATAATTTTTCACTAGTTCTGATATTCAAAAACAAAGCGTGTTTGGGCGTGTTATTAAATGTTAAAATATTTCGATAATAAAAGTATATTTTGTAATTTACAGACACAGTAGAAGATGGCAAAGAGTACAGAGGCTGAACAGTTGGAAAAAATGAAGATCTTAGAAACCAGAATAAAGGCACCATCAATCTGGGGAAGGTATCCTGGCGGAATACGGTTCGAAGACTTACAGGAGAGGCGGTATGAGGATGCTGTCAGGTTGTTGAAGAAACATTACTTAACTGAAGAAGTATGTATGTTCATAGTATTATGCTTGTAAGAGTTCTCTAGATTTTTAAATGAGACAGGCTATATACGCGGGTCATCAAAGATCGGATTGTACTAGGATCCCATAACTCTTATGGGGGGGGAATGTAAAACAAAAGAGGAAACGTTCAATTATCAAAAGAATTACCGTATCATTGCATGTTTACGTATTACGTATATTAGACAACAGATCTTCTTCTGGCGCCACTTCATTATTAATTGCCGGGTAACTTACGCTAGTCTAAAAAGCTCCTCGGCGGATGTGATGTGTCTACTCCCGTACGTCCCGCAACCACGAATTCATCCTTCTACCAGCCTGTCCCTTGAATATTGTCCATCATTATGAGCTGCAGCAGGTCGTATTGATGACGCAAGACGTGTCCGAGATTTGCCACTTAACAGGCTGCATAGACTTTCGTGTCGTCCCGACTCGTTTAAGGACTCTTTCATTCGTCACTCAGCTGATGCGAAGCAAAAGACGGTAACACCACATATCAAAAGCTTCGAGACGTTTAGCTAGCTTTAAATCAATCAATCAGTCACCCCTTAGAGTACCTTGCGATCAGGCTTGCTCTTTCTAATAGGTAATAGAAACACATTCAAACACGCTAACTATTGTAATGTTTATTTTAGTCCACTAAGTATTACGCAAAATTTGTAGTTGGCAATGTAATATAATTTTTTGCAAAATATTCACCGTAATTGTCATGTATTTTAGAATAGATAGATTGTACTTATACTATAGAAAATTCATTATATATGATTTGGTGTACTTTAATAAATAAATAAAAGAGGCAATCGTTATAGGGTTCCATATTCTACGGGCCCGTCCAAGATCTGTACCCGAGACCTTATCTGTCATATGTGATGACAACTAACCACCAGTTAGTAAGAGTATACCATATTCGCTTATAATATTTTCCGAACTTTGCAATTTTATTCACTAAAATCGAGTCATACCTACATTATGTCAACAAACACCTGTATGTTAACTTAATAAAGTTCAGACGATGTTACGTAAAAATATGAATTATTTGTAAAATATATTTTATCATTTAAATTCAATAGAGTTGTGAAGGTAATCAAAAAATTCCAATTACATCGCGAAATATTTAATCAAAGAGAAAGGGGAAAAATGGATTGTCCATTGAAACGCTAATTTGCGTAATTGAGATACTTTTAAGACTCAACAATGAACCAGTATTTTAAATTCCCCGAAACGATCAAGCTGAACAAATTATATCGGTAACAGCTTTCGACACCTATTGTAAGAGGCACAGAAAATTCACTGATTAAAGAACTTTAATCAGCGGATAACGAAGGTTATTTGCAGTCCCTAGGGGCAGAACTAATTTGTGGCACCAGGCCCCCTTAACAAAGGCGTTGCGAATGTTTAATACTGTCACCGAAACGATTGACATTTTTATATATCTTTTTGAATAAAAAATAGTTGGTCACCTTAGATAAATGTATGTATAATGACTGAGTACTTAGGGTAGTTGTTTACAGTTTACATTTAGGCCGGCAACACGCGAGCTTTCTGGAAATGTGAGTCAATGGGCGGCGATATCACTTAACATCAGATGAGGCTTATGTCCCATTTGCCCATCTTCAAAACATTGTCAACAGGAATGTTTACGTTAAACCGTCTTGGTCTCAAACTTCTGGGTTCGATTCCAAATTTAAAAATAATGTTTCGGGCTGGAGAATTTAAAGAACGAACCAAGTTTAAAAATATTTAACGAAACAGTTGACGATTTGTTATATCCAATATTAATCGTATAAATAGAAATTTGTTTAATAATTTTAAATAGCTTCTAATAAGATTAACCTGTAGTACCAGTACCACGAAGCCACTCAGTAGGTTAACTATTATTCAAACAACAGGCTGTAATTCGTAAGCTTTTCACTCAGTATTTAGCAAAGATAAACAAACAAGTCCACACGGCGACTTAAGCTTTTACACCTGCGGAAGTGGTGCTTAGAAAGTTTTGTAGGCTTTTATACTTAGCTTCAAGCGTTTAGACTGTAATGCCTTTTATGTTTTACGGCGAATGTGAGTTTATTATAGTGTCTATTT
Organism: Pieris macdunnoughi; assembly: GCA_905332375.1. Classification (NCBI taxonomy): domain Eukaryota; kingdom Metazoa; phylum Arthropoda; class Insecta; order Lepidoptera; family Pieridae; genus Pieris; species Pieris macdunnoughi. Next base: position 740,428 of record CAJOBZ010000067.1, on the reverse strand, counting down.
AGTTAGAATAAATTATTTCCTAAAATTATCTAGGAGATAATTAGGTTAATTCGTAGTTATTATTACTTGTTTTTCTTGTGGCGTAAATAAAAGATATACAACCCCAGGCCCTCTATATCGAGCGATATCACAGCTATGATTTTCTATTCTTCAAGCTTGTATGTCTCAATGCGATATAGAGGGCGACCTCAGTGGTACGCTGGGATATAAAGCCGTAATGGCGGTTGCTCAAGCGTGGTATCTGGATTCTTTTGACTAACATTTTCTGGCAATATGCTGGCCTTCTACTACAGCGGCCCTCTTCCACAGTGCTGAAAAGTGACAGTGTTCGTGTTTTTGTTGATCAGATATTATATTTGTCGGAAGATAACTGGTGGCCTATCGACATATGTATGTCCGCATTTCCGTCTTCTCCGGGTGCATCTTTTTATTGATATTAATATTATAAAGACGTAAAGTTTGTGAGACTGAACTTATTTTAAAATTCTCTTACCAATAGAAAGCCACTAACAAACAAGTATTTTGTTAGTTTCACAGGCTTAACCTGAAAAATTAAAAGACTTACGTGGAGTCGGAGTTGCAAAGTGAGTTGGAGAAAAAAACGGTGAAACTAAATTAAATAAAAACCAGTCCTCCGCCGCGTCTAGCTCAAAAACGACTGCACGGAATTTATTGTGGTTTTACCAATATCATTAATGATTCATGAGGAAGTTTTAAGTTATCTTTGTTTACGGTTGCCCCTACGAAGCCAGAGCGGGTCGCTTATTAGAAAAACAATTGTTCTGAGCAGGTCACACGGTCTGGTTCTGTTTTACTATTAATTGAGTTCCGCTGTACTGATATACCACCTTCACACCTATTAACTTGTCTCTGACTTACCGAACATCATACTAAATTAGTTATATATCTTTATGCATAGGACACTCACGCAACGAGCTTTAGATTACGCACGTGACCGGATTTTAGTTAGTTCAAATTGGAAGTAATAGGACGGGTCGTTTATTGACTGGCGCTGAGATGTTAAAATAAAATAACTATTTTTCATAGATTACATACCGGTCAGTGAAGATAGCTGACGATAAGGAAGGAGTGGATGAATTCACACATCAAGCCAGAATTTGGATGAAAGATAAAATGTCGATTGCTGCAGTCAAGGAAGGGACAGATAAACTTATAGGTGTTCTCATCATGAGGATTCAAGAGAAACGTTAGTTACATCTTTTAATCTATGGATTTAATCTATGGATAGCCGAATTGGATTTCGAATCTACAGACGCCTTTCTGCGTATTTTGGCATGACTCTGAAGCTCCAAAAACACAGTCACAGCGCACGCTTATAACAACTCACAGCCACTCTCTAAAATACAGAATGTATTATACGCACACACATATTCACATACTCATACATTCACGCATACTTAATGTACTTTTTCTTATAAAAATCGTTTAAATATGTACCACGGAATAATTGTTTTCTAGTTACGCACAACACTACTAGCGATAGCATTTTGTCACAACCTATTTCTGTCATGAATAAAATAATAGTTACGTATAAAAAACCAGTGGCGCTACAACCTTAGGGCCTTTTCGTGTTCTGTTCTCTGATTATTGTTTTTTTCTAATAGTAAGTAGGTGTTCTTCTGATATATGCCGTCGACTTATCGGGCCGGTTTCCTCACGATGTTTTCCTTCCCCGTTCGAGCGAATGTTAAATGCGCACATAGAAAGAAAGTCCATTGGTGTACAGCCGGGGATCGAACCTACGACCTCAGGGATGAGAGTCGCACGCTGAAGCCACTAGGCCAACACTGCTTTATAGATAAATTATAGCTGCCTTCCGATATTTGTGTTTCAAAGCTGTAGTATGATGCCATTCACCTCTAGTTAATAAACAAATGAGAATAGAATAATTCTTCAAATGACAGTAGATAATATAGTCTAAAATAGAACATATTCACTCAATATATAAAGGGAAATATTTATTTCATGCAATTACTGAGTATCATATCGAATTACCGGTGGTTTAGCGATTGTAAACCACACATATATTTTGTTATATGCAATATTGTACTGTAATATGAGTGAATATTAAAAATAAAGTTTATCAAAAGTTTAATACTAGTAAATAGTTTTTGTAATTAAAATAAAATAAAGTATATCGTAGGCGAAGTAGATAACGGTGCAGCGCGAATTGATTTCCGGAGTTAACTGGGAGATGCGACCTCCAATTGATTAAAGAAAGAGTATACTCCTCCCTCAAAGGCCGGCAACCCACTAAAATGAGTCTCCATGGGCTGGGATGACTGCCTTTTAGACGTCCTGTAAATGCACAATATTTATTTATTTTTATTTATTTACACTTCGTTACATTTATACAAAAACAAATAATATAATACATAAATATTATAAGGGATGCAACGGGCGGCCTAAGGCAACCCAAGTAAAGAAAAAACTAAAAAACGAAACGTTATGGGTAAAGTGTAAGAAGTGCATAACCACATGATATAAAATACTAGCTGCCCCAGCGAACTTCGGTTCTCCTTAATGTGATATTACTTAGCCTACCTTTTTAGTACATACCAACATGGAACATTGTGCTATGCTACCCCAGAGACTGTTCGGTTTTCTGGAATAAAAACATGAATCGGTAGAGCCGTTTCGGAGGAGTATGGTAACGAACATTGTGACACGAGAATTTTATATACGAGTATATAGAGATAAAATTATAGAATCACCAAACTTAATCTGAAATAATAAATTTTTTTTAAATAAAATAATCTAAAAAGCTAACATGGATTCATGAATTGCGATGCAATAAAAATGATAATTGCGGTAGGTACTACTATGACTGGTTAAAAATGTGTTATCGCAAACAAAGATAGGAATATTCAAATCTATCCCCTTTGTAATATAGCCTATTGAATCGACTAAAACTCGATTTTCCTGTATCGGTCGTAACATTAGAGAGTGGATTCTTTGGATTCTTTGAGCCTAAATTTTTAAAGTATCCGTAAAAAGAATTCCGATTCAGCTTACGGTTTTAGAGTGTGATGCAAATCATAAGATGACGCGGTGTTTATTATTTTCAACACCTGATTGTTTTGGATATTTAAAAATTATAAAATCACAATATTTTTTATAGAACAAACAAGCGGGCAAGATCATCTGATGTTAAGTGATACGCCGCCCATGGCCACTGTCAGTGCCAGAGGGCTCGCGAATGCGTTGCCGGCGTTATAAGAATGGTACGCTCTTTTCTTGAAGGTATTCAAATTGGTTTAGAAATACTTCAGTGGCCAGCGATGGAGGTCGAGGTGATAGGTACGGGTGGAATTTCGTAATCAGCCTCGACGTCCGATGATGAAACTCAGCTTTTTAGTAATCCGAACAACTCGTCTGAACACTATGGTTAATGCATACAGCGAGAGCCCATATATCTCTAAAGCCACTTCGAAATTTTGATGTGTCAACTGAAGAAATTAATAAATAAAGGATCCCCTAATTCCACTCTTCGTACATAGAACATGTTAAAGGGTAAAAACGGAGACCATTTGGACCATACATTTTGTAGGGAAATTGGATTCCAAGTAGTCTCTTGGTATGAGTCTATATTAGACTTGCTCAAAACGTAAGGTGAACCGATTGCCTTTAATATCCTGGCCTGGCTTTGGTTGAATTGGGTTTTACCGATTTTTGTAGACGATTTTTATTATACACTAGTAGACTCGGCCAAGCTTTGCTCTGGCTAAGATTTTTGTTATATTACATAGTAGTAAACTATTCAAGGGAAACGGTAGGAGAACTTATGTGAAAGGTAGATGACAGCTTATGTGAAACGTTGATAATTTTAACACAGCGCCATCTGTTAGAATTGTATCAAATAATAAACAAATATTTTGCAATAAATTAAAATTGCGACTATAATTTGAGATTTAAACTATTCTATCTCTCAAGTTGGATCGAACTGCACATGGTGTGCAAATTTGATTGATATCGGTTCGGTAGTTTAGGAGTCCATTGAGGACAAACATTGTGACCCGAGATTTATATATATTAAGATTATAGATTATGTGGGAACAATACACGCGTATATTCTATAATATGCTTTAAAATAATATACAGAAGAAGTCTAATTTAAAAGGAGCCCGGTTTTCTATATCGGCTTTGGGTTTCGTTTTTCTTAATAGGTAAGTAGGTGATCAGCATTCTGTGCCTGACGCTATCGACTTTTTGGGTCTAAGACATACCAGTTTCCATTGTTCATTGATACATAGCCGGGATTTGAACCTATGTCCTATGCACGCTAAAGACGCTAGGGTAACATTAAATAATATGAAAATTAATAAATTAGTCCAATTTTTTTGAAGTTATACTTTTTTTGGCGCGTTAAGGAAAAGTGATGAGAGTAAATTTACGACGAATTACGATGCGCGCGCACACCGTCACAAAAAACCGACACCCTAAAGTTAGCTATAGTCAACATTTCGGTTTTTTTGAAGTTATTCTTTTGGCGCGTTAGGGAAAAATGTTAAAAGCAAGTTTTTTTCTATTGTTAGTGTCGTTATTTCTACAAACGTAGAATAAGGCGAAAGATAATAATTTTGAAAAGTTTTTTATCTTGTTACGCCAAAGAAGTATAACTTCTAACGCGTGTATATAAGTACATTCACCTTTTTTTAGAGGCATTCTCTCGGACATTCAGCCGAGTCAAGATCACTTACAATCCTCTTTACTCAACGGTGGTAGCATTTAATAACGAGTTGGAGAAGCCAGTGAACCTATTCGAGAAGCTTGGTGTGAGGCGGTACTTCAAGATCTATGTGCTGGCGCTGAAGCCCAGGTATCGGCATAGAGGTGAGAGTCTGTCTTGTATAGATAATAGTCGTTAAATCCAGTACAAATATATAGGTTCTTATTAAAAAAAGGGTGCGTGTACTTATGTACGCGCGTAAGAAGTTATACTTCTTTGGCATTATTAAAAATAGTTTTTGATTGCATGCAAATAATTAATTACAATTCAATAATCAAAGACTGGAAAAGGAGTCATTATAGTCAATAAAGTTCAGTTTACATTTGAAAAATTAAATAAATAAATGTTTATTATTATTCTCTTACATTAAGTGTAACATAAATTCTATTATTATTCGAATGTTGTTTTTATATTATGTCCAATGCAGTAGCATCTTCCGTGGGCAACTTCATTCTGTTAATTTTGTGTCACGGTGCGCGCGCATCGTAAAATTTCGCTCTCATCAATTTTTCATGACGCGCCTAAAGAAGTATAACTTCAAAAACCTTACTTACAAAACCATATTTTAGGGCGTATTTATTTATACGTTCTAAAACAATGTGTATTCCTAAGAAATACAAGAACACACACACACATTAATTATATTAGAACATAAACAATCTATCAAAGGAAAAAATTAAACAAACAACCTCAAAATAAAAACTAAAAATTAATTATAACTAAAACTAAAAAAATATAAAAACAATAATAATCAAAACAAAATGAAAACATAAACCTCATTAAGAGCACGATATACAAAGTTACAGTAACTTGGCAGACTGTTGTAAAACACATCAATAAATAATTTTGTTACCTTATAGGTAAATATAACAAACAGGTTACCAGAAAAAGAAAATAATTACCTACTAGGTAGGGTTATGTGCAAGAAGTGCATAAGTTAATACAGTATTAACAATATCTTTAATCCACATAGTAATAATAATTAAAAATTTATAAATAGAAAATTTAAAGAAAAGTCTCTCCTCCAACTTCGATTTTGTTCCCTTTGGAGTAGAGACTCTTGGGCCGTGAGGTTCAAGTGCCCAGGCGCTAATTAAAGATTTAAATTGGTTCCTGGTAGATAGTACCGGTGATCCCAGAGCTGGTGCTTGCCTTGCTCAACGAATAAGTATACAATGAGGAAATACTGACAGCGTTAAAGGTACACTGCAACAGGGACTAAACATTTTAAATTTTAATTTTCTAACTATATATTTTTAATTATTAGATATAACTAAATTAATACAAAATAACACTAGAGTAACAGTAAGCTAAAATCTAAAAAAGTTAAAGCTAATCTTAAGATTATTAAATCAGAATTAAATTATAGGCTAATAATAAGTTAATTACAAGGTAGAAGAGAAATGCTACCTTGTAATTATAATTAATTAAGTTCTTTTAATTATAAGATCTTTCGTTTTCAAAACTAGCCTTATATGAATTTTCATCACATTCACTTGTATGTATGAGTTATGACAGGTTAATATTAGAAAATGTAGAAATAGAACGTAGTCATATATAATATGTTTTATGTATGTTTTCTAAATAAGAATCACGCAAATAAATTTTAACCGTTTCCTTCACTCATTCACCCCTTCATATAACATATTACAAAAGAACTGTATTGGTGCACAACGTAATGCTCAAAGAAAATACTTAATGAATTTCAGGTATATCAAAGGAAATGCTAAAAGGGGCGATTAGTCTCAGTATGAGCGCTAATGTTCCTGCCATAGCTGGTTTTTTTACTACAGGGAGGGGCCAGCAAATAGCTGACTCATTAGGATTCGTAAAATTTAATGAAATATATTACGTTCGATACATTATTGATGATCAGGTATGATATTATATATTAATAATATTTTAGCTAGCATTTCAGATTTCAGTTGCAGATTTGCTCCATCCCTAATTATACCGGCGCTACAACGTTTTAGCCTCTGCCTCAGATCTTTGTATCTATTCCGTTATATAGCAATATCATTTCTAATAGGCAAATTATTATTATTATTATTAAGTCTTTATTGCTGACACCCAGTACAATATAATAACACTTATTTAAGTTACATAAAAAAGACACTTAATTCTAATACATAAATAAGACTTAATCTAATACGTCAATTGACCCGTTTTAGGTAGTCAGCGTGCACATAGGCCTATTCCAGCTGTTTCCATTCTTTTCTGATATTAGCTCTTCTTGTCCAAGTTGTGCCTCCTATTCTCTTTATATCGTCTGCCCATCTCTTGCTTTGTCTTCCTCTTTTCCTTTTTCAATCGCGTGGTTGCCATTCTGTAATTAGTTTTGTCCATTTCAACCTGCTATCTCTCGTCATGTGCCCAGTCCAGCGCCATTTCAATTGCCTTATTTTCTTTATAATGTCTTCTACTTTGGTCGCTGATCTTATCTCTTCTGCTCTTTTTCGATGCCTCAATGTTTCATCCACCATGCTTTTTTCCATTCCTCTTTGGCAAATAGGCATATTAAAAATGATATTGCTATGGCATACTGGTTTCTTCACGATGTTTTCCTTCACCTTTCAAGCGAATGCGTATATAGACAGAAAGTCCACTCGTGCACAGCCGAAGATCGAACCTACGACCTCAGGGATGAGAGTCGTACGCTGAAGCCTCTAGGCCAACACTGTTCCCCATCTCTCATTACGAGACTTAAACACTTAACACGCCACTCTGTATTTTAGTGAGACTCATAATATTTATTGTTTTGGTAATAGATCCCAAGCTCGTCAGACTATCTGTTTCTGCATTAGCTGGTTAACCATCCAGGTATAACTTGTTTTTATAGAAGTGGTGGCAAATGGGCAGGAGGCTCACCTGATGTTAAGTGACACCGCCGTTCATGGACACTGCCAAAAGGCTTTCTAGCATTTTAAGAATTTTACGCTCTATTGTTGAAGTCGAATTGATTCAGAAATACTTAAGTGAGTAGCTGGTGCGCGGCAAAAAGTGCTTTAAAAACGGTCAGTTATATTCTGTCTTGACGTCCGATTATGAAATTCACTTGTGTTAAAACAACTCCTCCAAACTTTCCATGATAAATGCGTTAGAAGATGTAGGGACCCGACATTTATATAAATCTTATTTATTTATTGTATACATCATCTGAAATAAAAAAGAAGTTTATAACTGTATCGTGGAAACAATCTGGTCACAGTTTTTCTGTCCACCTGGACAGACATACACATCATAATATTATAACCTAATAACAAAACAATTGAAACATCGGAGCTCCATAGATATATAGATAGAAGAGAACTCTCATTCGAATACAGGTTGTATTCCTGTATTCGAATAAGAATTTAATGAAGATGATGTCTGATTAGTATAATTTTTTGTTATGCATAATTTATAATTGTTTGAATCATGTAATGTTAAAATTTAATTTTAATATGGTTTCTTGTTATATCAGCAAGAAGTGCAGCTGGTACTTAGATCTAATTACATTTTTTAACTAAGGTACTCTTTCGTCTTCTGTAAAAAGTAAGCTGTGATCGAAAGAGACTGTCATGTACTTTTATTAAACGGTGCAATCAGATTATTTAGTTTTTATAATGGGTATTTTTTTCAGATAGTATTCTGGGATACCGGTCTTGGCAACTACGGTTCAGCTTTGATGGGATATCGAATACCATCCATAGAAGAACCCGAAGAGATTCAACCCCAGGCGTCTTCTCGCTTCAACGTGCAGGTCGCGAATGATGAAGAAGAGACCAAGTGATTTAATTGCTTGATATTTGATAATAAAACACTGTTTGTGGGATTTTGATAATAATATATTATATATTTAAACGTGTATCATTTATAATGTTGTCCTTTACGTAAGTAAGTCGAAGTAGAAGTCACTTGGAGTGCAACGCAATGGTGTGGGCCCCATATGAGGCTAAATACAGTCTCATGTTAGAGCGAGTACAAAATAAATTCACCCGTTACCTCTACAAGAGATTGTATGGAGTGTATTCCTTGTATCCGCTTATGTACCCGACCCTGTTTGTTCTGGGTATGGTGGGTTATGACCAGCTACGCCTCAGAAGAGAGCTAGCTTTGTCAGTGTATTTATTTAAGATACTTACGGGTCGGGTTCATAACCTGCCCTGCGATTCTGTAACTCACTTTTCGAACTCACTCAGCGGTTTTCGCATCGGCGGTCGCTCTCAAATCAGTCGTGAAGCAGTCATTTTATGATTTGGCATTCTAATAATCAATAAACTACAAGCTCCCACCTTTTCAGAATGCCAAATCATAAAATGACTGCTTCAAGACTGATTTGAGAGCGGCCGCCGATGCGAAAACCGCTGTGTGAGTTCGAAAAGTGAGTTACAGAATCGCAGGGCTGGATATAATGGACAGACTGCGTCTACGGGTACCAATTAAAAACCTGAGGCGGAAGTCTCAACTTTTGGATGTACCGCGCGCACATTCCAACTTGGTTAGCGAAGCGCCACTCACGCGAGCAATACTTATAATAAATAGGATTTCTGTTAAGGTAGACCTATTTGTTTGTACACTGGCTGAGTTCACAAGAGTTGCTTCCTATATTATTAGTTATAAGATTTAGGTATATAAAATGTTTTTAATACTTTTTATGTAGGTTAATCGGTGTAGGTATAATTAATGTGTCTTTCTATCGAATTAGTAATAACTGTAAAGATAGAATAATTATGTGGAATAAATAAATAAAAAAAGTATTTAAAGAAGTTTGTATTTGATGTTACTAGGAATTAGTATGTTATTTAACTTTCCGTTAAATTTAATTAACATATTAGTGCTTAATTAACATATTTTTTTATCAAAAAAGGAATATGTATATTACCATCAAAGCAATTGTTTTTTACTTCTTTGTGGAGAAATATTTTGTGTTTCTGTTTTTGCAATGTTCCATGCACATGCACTTTATGTGTATCTTTTAAATAATAGTGGAAAACGGGCAGGAGACTCACCTGATGATGAGTCAGACCGTCTTTCAGTAATTGGTACGCTCTTTTCATGAAGGACCCTAAGTCGAATTGGTTCGGGAATACTTCAGTGGGTAGCTGGTTCCACATAGTGGTGTAAAAACTGCTTTAAATAACGCTCAGTTGTGGAACGACGCACGTCGAGGTAATACGGTTGGAATTTCGTATTCTTCCTTGACGTCCGATGATGAAACCACAATCTACATTTATTTATTTACACTTCGTTGCAAATAATAGAAACACAATACATAAAATTATAAGGGATGCAACGGGCGGCCTAATCGCTAATAAGCGATCTCTTCCAGGCAACCCTAGTTAAAGAGAAAAACTAAAATAAAAAAAAAGAAACACGATGCGTGCGAGAAGTGAAGAACCAAATGTTATATAAAAAAAGATATATATATAGAACCTTAATCTAAAGTAATACAAAAAAAATATATATATATTAATAACAGACTAAAAACTTAAAAGCTAATCTTACAAATTCATGAACAGCAAATAGTGATGTAAAAGGAAACATAAGAATTATACAAGTCACGATTGATGAGGATAGGATAAGGTTAAGAAATGATTATACAGAAGAGTTATAAAAGATGACAGAGAGGTAGCCAATCGTACGGAGTCAGGCAGCCTATTCCACAACTTAATGGCGGAAATCGTAAATGAATTGCCTAAGAAGGATGAAGTGTGGGATGGAATTTCCAATAAACATCTATTAGAAGAGCGTAACATATAGTTAGAAGGACCTAAGAATTTGAAGTGATTTTTGAGATAAGAAGGGGTTTTCGGATTCGAAAAAATTGAGTATAGAAGTTGAAGAAGATGAGCGTGACGTCTGAATCGAATAGGTAGCGACCCCAGCTGCCTGCGGAAGTTAGACACATGGTCATATTTTCTAAGACCAAATATGAAACGTATGCAGAAATTCTGCAGGCGTCATTTAGAATAGTATTTCCTTCGTAAGATCTTCTTGAAACATAAAACAGGACTACGCCGAGGAAACAAGACATACCAGATTGAATTATAAACAAAAGGATACTTTTAATAATCATTAAAGTTGTCTGTAACACGTAAAACCTTTTTAGAGCCGATTTTAAGTCGTAAAAGAGTCTTTATGCCTTTTATTTCATTTTAATAGTTTGACAACGTTAAAATGAAAATAAATAAAACTGGGATATCCATCTAGCGTGTTCACAATTTCAGAGTTTAATGAGCAACACTAAAATTTAACTCAGAACTGTTGTCACGCCCCACCTGTAGCTTTTAATGGGCAGAAATGGAGCTGGCCATTGAACTAGCGAGTGGAAGGTTTTCTTGAGATGTTAAATATGTTTAAAAAACAAATAACTTGTTATAAACAGCTCACCATGCAACAAGTGTTTTAAATATAGTTAGAATGTATTAATTTTTTATGTAACATGGGGTAAACGGGCAGGAGGCTCACCTGATGTAAAGTGAGACCGCCACCCATAGACACTCACATTGCCAGAGGGCTAGCATGTGGGTTGCCGGTATTTTATGAATTGGTACGATCTTTCCGTGAAGAACTCCTAAGTCGAATTGCTTTGGAAATACAGCGGTGGGCAGCTGGTTCGACATAGTGGTGGACAAAAACGACCGCAAATAACGTTGTGGAACGACAGACAAATACAAAAAAATATACACACGCTGAAGTAAAATGTTTACAATAAATTATAAGTACGTTATAGGAATCTAATCCATCAACTATTAAAACTCTATTTGTATTAAAGGTCCTATACGATAACCTAAATTGAGTGATATTAATTTTAAATATTATATTATTACTCAATAATGGTTTCCTAATTTAGTTATTACATAAGTGAGTGAGTGAACCTTCTTATCTTGATGTTGATATGATGATATGAAGCCCTCTGTGCCTGATAAAGGCTAATAACATGTCGATAACCGCACAATATCAGAATTAATTATAATATGATCGCGGTGTGGTTTGTTATAGGTTAGGTTTTATATAGGACAGCCTTCGTAGCACCACTTCCGATTCGCATTCCTTCGATACTCACAGTCACACGCTCACCACCATCATTAAAAGGCGTGTATCAGGCACAGAAGGCTGGTTATTAAGATAAATAAATATGAAAAAACAGATAGAGAAATATGAGCCAATCTGACCAAGACCAAGTGGAGTGCAATTTTTTTTATTACCGTATTTTATTTTTGTTTAGGTTTGTTTCTATGTGATAACTGATAACATTGGATACCGCGAGTATGTTTTAATTGAAAAATATTGTTATAGCATTAGTAGTTTCGTAGCCCGACTAGTTAAACGTGTGTCAACGAGTAAGTTGATGTCACTTCGATGTCCGATCACAAGTTTATGAGTTATAAAGTTTCTTTTTATCTCTTTTTGTGCAGTATAAAGCACTAACCCCCTATTTATACTTGTTATTCAAAGAGCAAAATCTAATGCGTATCTTTTTTAATAATTAAAATAATAGTAAAAGTAGATTCGTCAACAATATTCGTTAAATCTTCGTCAATTTACATAAAACTAACAATGAATTAGTGAGTAATTGTGAAACTATACAAAAATCTATGAACAGTGTGGGCCTAGTGGCCGTGCGACTGTAATCCCTGAGGTTGTAGTTTTAATCACCGGCTGTGCACCAATGGACTTTCTGTCTATGTGCTCATTTAACATTCGCTCGAATGGTGAAGGAAAACATTGTGAGGAAACCGGCTTGGCTATGCTCGCGAAGCAAGCCAACAGCGAGATTCCATTCCCAAAAAAAAATAGTCACTCTCTCTTCTTCGTTACTCGCACCAGATATAAACGTTAATTATAATTATTATTGTTAGAATAGTTAGTAGGTTGTCTGTAGTTGAAAAATTAATTGATATAGTGTGGTCAATTTCGTGTAAATTTGTTTTTGTAGTAATTTTATTTGTTAATTGCTAACTAAAGATTCATCTTGCTCGTACTTGTTTCGAATATTATTTACGTAACCATGCGGTAGTCCAAACCAAAGACTTCCGGTTTCGATGTCAATTAACAATCATTTCACTGGAATTTCGATATCAAATTATTATATATACAGGGTGGCCAAAAAAGCGTGGATCAAACGCAAATAGGGGATAGATGAGGTCATCAGCTGCAAAAAATTGTTCTACGGGAGATCTCTAAGCTCAACCCATACAGTTATAATTTATTTTGCGTTTTTATAAGAAAATTGACTTTTTTTACTAATTCTTATTAAAATTCGAAAAAATCTACATCCTGTATCTTGTTCATAATATCCACTAGATTGGTACTGATGAGTTCTTGCGTTAGACATACTATTTATAGTTACAAGACAGACAGCTACAAGTAGATAACTTTAAAATAAAAGAAGAAACAAATAATAGAAACGATTACGAATTCTTTTTTGTTAAAAGCTCATTATTAAGACAATAGTATATTTATCCAAGGAGGTTTTAAGGGGGCAAAGCAGTGAGTTAAATGTCTAAACAAAATAAATTTAATGTTATCGCTCTGATCGCTCAAACATGAACTCTATAATGAGCTTCGAGACTTCGAAGAAAAATAACTTATTTAATCAAACTTTCAACCAAATAGTCTCCAGTGTGTGGGATTTACAGTGGTGAAATAAATAATTTTGATACAATATGAGAGGTAGGTTTTGTATTTTTCTTAAGGACATAACTCAAAAATTACGGAATTAAAAAATTATTTCACTATTTGTAATCCAGAGTAATGTAGGTTATAAAATATTTTAATAATTATTAATATTAGGCGTTCAAAGCCAGGCCAAGTTAACGAGAGTGTTCATTATATTACAATAAAAGCCGGCAATTATATTTAAATAAAAACCATTTGGTGTTTACTTCATTTCTGTTTACAAAGTTCTGTCATAGTACTTTTTACTCATTGATAAATATTGTTGCTTTTGTTAGGAATCATAAAAATCAATTCATATGTATTTACAATTTTTTAACCTACATAGTACCTAATAATAAAAATAATTTAAAATGAATAAAAAGAAAATTAAAACAAATTGAAAAAAAATGTGAGCCGTCACGGGACGCCTGGCAGATGTGAAACATCGACATTATTTTGTAAAAGTAATATGCAGAAAAGAACAGATTGTGATAGGAACTAAATATGTCATAATGATAAAATAAAATATTACGATTTTTTTTCCAGATAACGATAACTATTTATTGAATAATCATTTATTTTCATTAAATACAAAAAATTACGAATTTATTTCAAATCGTGACTATTTAATTCGTTTAATCAGTGACATCGAAATACACAGACCGTACACACTACTGCATATAGACTGTATATATATACCATCATATAGCGTGGCAACGCGTCGCCACGGCATGCGTCGCCACGCCAGAAATCGGTTTTACGTGCGGCTATAGATGTTTCACATCAAAAGTTTGGGCCCTGTGGCAGTGTACCTTAAACGCTGGCAGCATTTCCTCGCGGTATTGCTATACTTATTCGTTGAGCGAGGAAAGCACCAGCTCTGGGGTCACCGGTACTATCTACAAGGCGCCAACTTAAATCTTCAATAAGTATATAATAAAAATAATAATCTTCAATATACACATATGTAACCTGCAGACGCACAAAAAGCTTTCCTGATGCTAGTGATACAGGAAGCCCATATACAAAAATGGGTCAGGAAGCCTTTTAAGACTTGGTACGCACTTTTCTAGAAGGACCCTAAGTCAAATTGGTTCGGAAATACTTCAGTGGGCAGCTGGTTCCACATAGTGGTGGTGTGCGGTACACTGCCTTAAAGAACGCTCAGTTTTGAAACGGCGGACGTCGAGGTGATACGTTACGATAGTAATAATTTTACATAAAATACAATAAACAATTAGCTTCATGGCTAAAGCGTGTGACTCTCAGTTCCCCCGCAACCCCACTGTGTACCAATGGAATTTATTAAATATTGTATATTTTAAGAGTTTAAATAAAAACAATAGACGTTTAATTTATTTTTGTTTACAAAGTTGTCATTGGGCACTTGTTTCATTGATAAATTGTATCCATAAACACGATGGAGTATTTGAATGAATTTTAATTTAAGCTATCTTCTAAAGGCACAACAAAGTTGACTTTGTAACCAAATCGTTTTGTTAATAATGATAGACATTTACAGGCGAGACTCGATTAATTCACGTAAATTGAGAAATTCGTTAATGTCTAATATTCCAGTGGATGCGGTGAATCGGATATGATACTTTTTGGGTCTAAGACATGTCGGTTTCCTCACGATGATTTTCCTTCACCGTTCGAGCGAATTTTGAATGCGCACATAGAAAGAAAGTGAATTGGTGCACAGCCGGAGATCGAACCTACGACCTCAGGGTTGAGAGTCGCATATGTTGAGTATGTGAGTGAGTGTGTGAGTGTATGTGAGTGAGTGTGTGGGTGTATGAGAGTGAGTGTGTGGGTGTATGCGAGTGAGTGCGTTGGTGTATGTGAGTGTGTGTGTATGGGTGTATGTGATTGAGTTTGTGGGTGTATGTGAGTGAGTGTGTGGGTGTATGAGAGTGAGTGTGTGGGTGTATGCGAGTGAGTGCGTGGGTGTATGTGAGTGTGTGTGTATGGGTGTATGTGAGTGAGTGTGTGGGTGTATGTGAGTGTGGGGGTGCATATGAGTAAGTGTAATATGTGTATGTGTGTAAATACATAGGTCTCGGTAGCATCTCCAATTCTGCGTAAGGTGTGTTCAGTGTGCCAGTCCCTTAACAATCAAACTTTCTTACTTGTCTATAATAATGATCAAAGATTCTGGTGCAATCTGAGGCCAAGACCTATATTTATATTATTACAATAGACATTGAGACTATAGTAATCAACACAGTATTGTCTATAGCCAGCTTTAGTCCAAATTTGTCTAAGGTAGAGATAGAGGACAAATCTTTGTTTTTAATTAATTTTATTATGTTTAACAAACTATTGTTTACTTAAGATGTCATATAGAATATGGTGTAATGGTTGCAGCTCCTTAAAAACATTGTGTAAAACAAAAAACTTGGCGATTAAAAATAGTGGCGGAGAGTTTATTGCCAGTTCTTCTCTTCCGTTCTACGCCCATGACTTGAGAACTGGCAGTAAATGTAAAATTACAAGCCCCGTGGACGGCCTGAGACCCGAGTTGATACTGAAGTATTGAAGGCTATTGTGGAAGCGGATCCATCGCAAACCACGTCCGAGTTAGCTGCAGGCTGCGGTGTTAGTGATAAAACTTGTTAATTCACTTAAATCAAATTGGGAAAATTAAAAAGCTTGAAAGATGTACCTCACGAATTGACTGAAGCAAACCGGCAAACGCGCTTCGACTGCTGCGTTACATTACTGAACCGGCACAATAATGAGGGTATTTTAAACCGAATCATTACCTGTGATGAAAAATGGATTCTTTACGATAATCGAAAGCGCTCAGCGCAATGGTTGGATCCTGGCCAGCCAGCCAAATCCTGCCCCAAGCGAAAATTAACCCCAAAATAGTTACTTGTAAGCGTTTGGTGGACTAGTGTCGGTATTGTTCATTGCAGTTTTCTCAAATCTGGCCAGACTATTACGGCTGATGTCTATTGTCAGCAATTGCAAACCATGATGGAAAAGCTAGCGGCTAAACAACCTAGGCTGGTCAATCGCTCCACGCCACTGCTTCTTCACGACAACGTTAGACCACACACTGCACAACAGACGGCTACCAAATTAGAAGAGCTTCAATTGGAATGTCTAAGACATCCCCCGTACTCCCCGGACCTTGCTCCAACAGATTACCATTTTTTTCGAAATTTGGACAACTTCTTGCAAGGGAAAAAATTTAACTCTGATGAGGCAGTCCAAATCGCCTTCACAGATTTTATTGATTCCCGTCCGACTGGTTTTTTCAGTAAAGGGATCAATGAACTACCTATGAGATGGCAAAAGTGCATAGAAAACAATGGTTCCTACTTTGATTAATTAAATATATTATATTTAAAAATATTCGACTTTTTGTTCCTCCCATACAAAACGCCAATTTCATATGTAAGGACCTAATATTAAAAATGCGCTTAATCAAAAAAATTATATATTATGCTTTTAATACCTTAAAAGTACCATATCCAAAAATTCACTAAGCCAAACACGATGTTACCAGTAAATTAATAATATCGAATGGTTTTGAATTTCTTAATACACACCTTATCTTTTCATCTCTTTCACTCAACTCCAACACCCATATCTCCGTCTCTTTCCACCAGCTGTTGGAAATCACCAACTGCAACTGAAATTTCTGATTGAATATTTACTTAGTAAAGATTAATTCGCGCCAAAATGGAGGGCTTTGTTTGAATTTCAATAATTTCCTTTGAAGTAATTGAAGTGCAAACAAACAAACGTACTTTGCTCACTTCGTTAGGTTTACGTTTAAGTTCGTTAATTAAACCGATTGGAATAGGAAATCTATTAATTTGTTTAATTTCATTCGTTTCGTGTGTTTAATATAAAAGTTACTTTAAATATAGTATTCTCTTAATAAAATTTTCATGTTCTCAGCGATTCCAATTTTAAACTTTTAAAATTCGAACATATTAACATAAAAACACTTAGTCGCGGAGTCTAATAATCCTTATACATAATTTATACTTAAAATTAATTATATTAATTTTAAAAAAATAAAAAAAATAATTATATTAATTATTTTTGGTTAAAACAACGGAATCATTAAATTACTGTTCGCCAATATTGTTATCAGCATATATCATTTATTCATAAGGTACACAATGTACACCTATTAACGTCAAAAACGAAATATTACATATTCAATGCTTCTAATTTTACATTTACTGCCAGTTCTCAAACAAGGGCGTAGAACGGAAGAGAAGATCTGGCAATAAACTCTCCGCCACTCTTTTTAGTCAAGTTTTTTGTTTTAGGCAATGTTTGCATGGATGTTACCATTACACCATGTTCCACATGACATCTTAAGTAATTAATAAAAATAAAATTAATTAAAAACAAAGATTTGTCCTCTATCAGCAAGAGGCATGGTGAAATAGGAGCACGCACTTACATTCTCGTGGGATCAACACGTGTTATATAGAAATTAAATTCGAGCAACGCCGGGGCTCGAACCTACGACCTCAGGGATGAAATTCGCATGCTGAAGCCTGCGTGTATATATGATAAAATTTCCCGAATCCCCATATATGAACCGTTTCGCCCCAATCGCAGCCCGGCGCACCTTCGATTTAAGGATTCGAATAGTGGCCGTGTACTCGAAAGCATTTCCACTTTTCACGGGAATTTTCATTGCGGAATTCCATCCTTAGGTTTTCCTTTTTTCCTGATCTATATCTATACCAATATTAAAATTCTATATTATTTTGTAGGTGAAAATGGGCTAAGCCGCGCTACGAAAGTCGGACTCTTCTATTCTTAGTAGGCTTTCCCACTAAAATACCTCAGGTTTCGGAGTTTGTTAAATATTCAATAAAGACTTTTTCATTAAAAATTTTCTTAATTTCAAGAAAGCGCTTATCTAGGCAAGATGGCGTAGCCATAATATACTTATGAATTTAAAAAAAATATGATTACAAAGTAATAATAAGTTATTTTACTCCATAACGGTTTTTAAGCCCGTTTTAAATATACTTTGTTCACTTACAAACTATGTTTTTAGCTAATTAATATTACTAAGTTGCCAAATAATATAACATTTATAAAAAATTACGTAATATGTTGAGTAACAAGCTATATTTTTTTCAAAAGATGAAAACAGTCCACCAGTTCGAAGCTGGGACAGGCCCCTAGCAGGTAATATCTATTCCATACACTAACTGTCTATAGCTGGTTTGACTTTAAATATTAATTACACAGGTAAATTAATGACTTCAGAAGTTAATTATGTCCTTGTTCAACAGATTCCGTTAAATCAATAACTTTTGTCATAAGATTGAAACCTTTCGGAAACACGATGAAAGTTATGAGATAAAACTTTGGTCAATCATTAAAATATCTTGTCTTTGTCTCCGTTCGCTGTCGATGACCACAGTTTATGTACCTATAGTGGTTAATCTTCGGAAATGTCAGGGTTTTTGTAGTATGCAAGAAAAAAATGTTTAAAGAGTGATTACCGGGCATTCTCAGTAGAAAATACTTCACCGAATAACCAAAATGAATGTTCAAAAGTGCATTTTAGTTTCTTTAACGTTTGCACTAGATGAGATATGATATTGGCTTCAATTAATAATAAACATAACAAGAAAAACTAAGTTGTTTTTCAAGTGTGTAATTACCAACTCCTATTAACCAGTGTTATTATTATTAACTTAGGTATTTAGTTTAATACACACCTTTAACACCTGATATTATAATCTGATCTATAAATAAATGGCCAATGTTTTAAAAAGAAGAAAAGATAACTTTATTACACATAGTAAAAAAAGGGTGCGTGTACTTATGTACGCGCGTAAGAAGTTATACTTCTTTGGCATTATTAAAAATAGTTTTGATTGCATGCAAATAATTAATTACAATTAAATAATCAAAGACTGGAAAAGGAGTCATTATAGTCAATAAAGTTCAGTTTACATTTGAAAAATTAAATAAATAAATATTTATTATTATTCTCTTACATTAAGTGTAACATAAATTCTATTATTATTCGAATGATGTTTTTAAATTACGTCCAATGCCGTAGCATCTTCCGTGGGCAACTTCATTCTGTTAATTTTGTGTCACGGTGCGCGCGCATCGTAAAATAATTTCACTCTCATCAATTTTTTCATAACGTGCCTAACGAATAATAACTTCAAAAAGATGTACAGGGAAATGAGAAAGTGCACTAGCCACACTAGGATTCCCTGTGTCGTTGGCAGCTCTTCCATTTGAGATACTTATGATTTTAGTAGGACGTAACAAATTCTATATTTTTACTACTGTTGCACAAGAAGTGTAGCTTCGGTTTGAGCAAAAGACAGCTTCAAAAGATGTTACGATTGTTAGTGAATGTATATTTTTGAATCGAGAGGGCCTTTGAAAAAAGGGTTGGGCTAAAGTGTGTTTTTGTGTATGACATTGTAATATTGCCATTAATTACTGTCTAACCGTTAGAAGTTTTGTTTCACCGTACAGTTTTAAATACAATGATCATTTGATATAATTAATGCGGTCAGTAAATAATCGATCAAATGCGGCACTTAATCCAAGATGAAGTAAGTATATTCCCGGATCCAATAGATTTACCTTTTTTTGTCAGAAAGATGACAGCTACAGTAGGCTGATAGCCTATTCGCCTATAGAAAATTATTTAATGAAATGTACAAAAATCAAAGGCCAAAGAAAGAATTGAATTCTTTATTTATCTCCAAATCTTCCCTTTCGTTGACAGGCCGCAGTATTGTATATTTTGTTCGCTATATCCCATGAGAAAATCACTATAAAACACACTCCTTTCCCCAAGTAAACAAATAAAAACCTTATCAACGCCTGTGCAAATCTTGTTCGCCATCAAGCCGTCTAGCTGACGATAAAATCTTGTTTATTTGTTTCATTTGAGCGGAATCAATTTGTTTTTTATTTAAGACTGATGCCTTTACGACAGCTACTATCAAAAGTTAATAAAATTAGTTCCTTTATAAATTATATTTTTTCTTACACAGAAGAGAAAATCCATTTGTTCAAGGCCGTAGTTCTACCGCGCTCATGTCTCACGGTAAAGATTATCACTCATATGCACTAGAAAAGCACTGCTCTTGACTTTAAAGACTAACATAATGTAGAAGCCAGACCCCAAAACACGTGTAGGCACAAAAGACTGATCTTCTGCTTATTAATAAAAGAAATAATCAAAGAAACGCATGAAAAGAAAAAAAGAAAATTATTTTTCATTCCATTCGCCAGCCTTCGAAAAGATAAGAATAAAAAGAACATTGATAATAAGTTTATAACATAACATACAATGGAAAAACAAAAGTTCTACTGTTTCTTGTTTGTTTTTTGTTTCGTGTCTGTTTTTTTATTGGTTATGCATTATTATTGAGTTAGGGTCACATGAAACAATATTCAATCATAATTTCGAATCCTTGAATAAAAATGAAATGTGATTAATTTACATTTCAGCATTAAATCACTCGCCGACGAAATAGCCATTGAAGTCCATTTTATTATTAAAACGAGGTGTTCCGTGAATTTTAATAAAACCCAATATTTACAGTGTTATTGTCTGAAGACACGCAATCGCATGTCTTGGTGCAGTTTCCACTGTATTGTATAACTTTAGTGTTTTTTTCAAAATCGTAGTAAAACCTATTCGCCAAGATTTATTATCACTAATAGAATCAATTTGCTCTTAATTTAGTTAAGTAGAAAAAGTTACAGCATCTCTAAACATCGCAAAATAACAATTACAAGCACCCCTCCACCTCTTATAAGACGGCGGGTCGCCGTGGGAGAAAATGGCTTTTTGAAGTTGAAGGAGGGTTTCTTCCGGACAGGGGCCGGTAGTAAAATTCTATATAATATATCAATTTTTATATAATATAGGGGAAGGTCGGGACCCTTCGTACGGTTTTCACATTTTATTTTTAATTTTTTTCTTTTCCATTAATCAATCATCTGCAAGCTTAAATTTATAGTCCTACTATCTGAGATTCATATAAAAAAATGACAAATGATTTCATCTTATGGTTCAACCATAATTATGATTTAAACTAAATCTGGGAAACGTACGAATCTGCCCCATTCACGGGGCACCTTCGTACAGTGTTGGAGGTACCTTCGTACGCTGTGGGTAGTTCCGTACGTGCGATTAAAACGACACATATAAATCAAAATTCATTTATTAGCAATGAAATTAAACACAAAAATAAAGATTTAACTTCTATTAAACAAAAATAAAATACTTTTCTTATAGTGAACAAAAATTACATAGCTTTTAGCATTAATTAGTTAGGTATCTTAAATTTAGAATCACATTTTTTAATCTTTGGTGCGGATTAGCACTTCTTATTTTCGGGTGTGGCAGTATAAATTCGTGGTTTTCCTGGCCGTCGTCGTCATTTTTTTTGTTTTATTACTTCTTACAACATGCGGATAGGGTCGAAACGCTTCTGGTGTCAAAACTGACTTCGAAGGATTATTTGATGGATTGGTAAATTATTCAAAGCATCTGGTTCACAGGCATCAAAATCAACCTTAATAAAGATAATAAAAATAGGTATTAATATATATTTACATAGACGATAGCAATGATAGCAACACAGGACAAAGTTAATGCAAATATTAGCAATTAGCACACTAATACAATCTTTCCTACCTACCAGAGGGTTTAGTCAAGATGCCTTATTATTATTTGTATGTAGCAAGTCGAAAACTTAATTTGTATGAAAATGACAGTTCGTGTCGACAAAATATTTTCATACAAATTTAGTTGTACAATTCGTTCAAATGTGCCCCATCTAGTGCTGTCCGAAAGTACCCCACTAACTGAATAACAACAAAATATAACTTATTTTAATATTAAAAGGAAAACGTCATAAATTAAGTATTGGAGACGTATCTTAAGTATATTTTGCTAGTTACTGATAGAATACTCTACACGAAAACTTATTTTATCTACGGTAACAAGAGCAAAAAACATTGATCAAAAATTACTTACCGAGCGCGAAAACACGTCCATGCCTGAAGCTTCACTCTCATCGGTGCGAATTTCACCAAACTTCGTTGATGTATAGTTCGTACCTCGACTCATGCACACATACAAAAACAAGACTGTACTTTGTTTCGTTCAAGTTTTATTCTGACTGTATGAATGTGCCCCACGTACGAAGGGTAACGATCTTCCCCTATGTCAATAAGATGTGGATTAATTAAGGCTTATTATTATTAAGTAACTCGGCGAATTTCGCTCCGCCTAACAGTCATAATATCGTGGTAAGTTAAACTTACTATTCATTCGATTTAATTACGGTAATAACATTAATACAACTTTTTTTGCAAATACAGTAATGTTTTATTGCTTGCCATTGCGAAAGAAGAATGGCAGTTTTACACATTAGGCCTCTTCTCTCTAGCGCCAATATTGCGATACTGCATGTTAAAGCACTTTCTGATACGTACAACATTTTTGATGAGGTAACATGTCTGTAATCAAGAAAGCTTGGTAATGCCTGTTATACTTCAAGATCGGAATTTCTTTGAACTGACAGGAATTCGATGTAAACTGATGCGTAGTTTTGTCAACAGATGGCACCACATGCTGTTTGCATTCGAAAAATTAATTAATTTATTTATTGTCATTCGATAACTTACAAGATGTTTTATAACTTATTCTGCTATTCGGAGTGAAGAAGAATCCTCCAAAAAAGAGATAACTAACATCGGTCCAGCCGACCTTGAATTATAAGTGGTGTACCTAACTAACACGGCTTTGTATTAAATATTTAGAAGTACCAATATTCTTGTCTACTACTAGTTAGCATTAGCTAATTAGTCCTGGTTCTGTCTTCTTCTCAAATATTTTCTGTATTTATTAGCCAATCGCAGCCTGGCACGTTTTGTCAAATGAACACTCTAATTGCGATCCTTTTATTATTACGTTTATTTGGTTTTTCATTTACTATTCAAAAGTAACAAACTTACTTTACCAGGTATTGTATTTCCAAATTGCGTACTTAAATAACATTATGCAGGTAATAGCGGGAAGGCTGGATTGCCCATGGGTCATTGTAATGGACTGCATGTGCCCTTTTTGATTTTATGATTGAATATACTTTAAAGCTACAAATATTTAGGACAATATTGTAACTAACACAATAGTAACCGGCGGCATGATCCCTTGGAGTTGCGTAGAGATGTGGGGTCACTCTGCATCTTCTACCGCATTTATTAGGAGAGTGTTCAGAGGAGTTGTTCGGATTAATACCTGCCCTGCGATTCTGTAACTCACTTTTCGAACTCACACAGCGGTTTTCCGGCTTCAGCTTCAGCAGCTGAGTTACATCATCGGACGTCGAGGCTGAATACGAAATTCCACCTGTATCGCCTCGACCGCGACGTCCGTCGTTCCAAAAAGTGTTCTTTAAGGCAGTGTACCGCGCACCACCACTATGTGGAACCAGCTGCCCACTGAAGTATTTCCGAACCAATTTGACTTAGGGTACTTTAAGAAAAGAGCGTACGATTTCTTAAAAGGTCGGCAACGCACTCGCGAGCCTTCTGACATTGAGTATCCATGGGCGGCAGTATCACTTAACATCAGATGAACCTCCTGCCCCCTGTTCTATAAAAAAAATCGTAAGGACTTATGATCGTCTGCTTGAAAAAATAAATTATTATTAATAAATCCACCTTACCTCTTAATTTTTAGAAATTATAAACCTTCATTTAGAAAATGCAATAATTTGTATATATTCGTTTCACGCGGGGCAGTTTCCCTTGCAGCCTGACACACTACGGAAACGTGTTATTTAAATTTATTTAATTACACGACAACCCTCTCTCAACTTTGTATTGAAATTATGTTTTCCTCCATAAATGTATTTTAGCGTTGAGTTTATACAAATATAAAAATTAAACGTTTTATATTTATTTATTTATTTTATTTATTTACACTTCGTTGCAAATAAAAGAAACACAATACATAAAATTTATAAGGGATGCAACGGGCGGCCTTATCGCTAATAAGCGATCTCTTCCAGGCAACCCTAGTTAAAGAGAAAAACTAAAAAAAAAAGAAACATGATGCGTGCAGAACCAAATGCTATACAATATATATATAGAACCTTAATCTAAAGTAATACAAAAAAAATATTAATAACAGACTAAAAACTTAAAAGCTAATCTTGCCAATTCATGAACAACGAATAGTGATGCAATGCAAAAGAAAAGGAAACATAAGAATTACACAAGTCACGATTGATCAGGATAGGATAAGGTTAAGAAATGATAATACAGAAGAGTTTTAAAAGATGAGTTTTGGTTTTATATTACGTCTGTTTGAGAATGTCTAAAGTATTTATGATGTAAGAAATGTGTGAATAATTGATGATACGATTTTATTGTTATGAAATATAAACACGATTGTGAGTTTATAATGTCAAACAGAATAAATAATTGCTATTAGCAGTAGTGGCCTAGTGTCTTCTGCATGCGATTCTCATCCCTATGGTCGTAGGTACTCGGCTGTGCACCAATGGACTTTCTGTCTATGTGCGCATTTAACAAATAGCATAATACATAAAAATTATAAGTGATGCAACGGGCGGCCTTATCGTTAACAAGCGATATCTACCAGGCAACTCTAGTTACGATAAAAACTAAAAAAGAAATATGATGGGCAAAGTGCAAAAAGTGTATAACCATATCTTTTAATCAATATAATTTCATAAACACCAACCTTAATCTAAAACATTACAAAAATTTTAATAAAATAAAGTAAAAAGCTATAACCAATCTAAAACTTCATAACATGAAAGGACCTAACCAGATAAACTCAATATAAAGTAACAAATATATATGTATACATATTATATATTCCATTATATAAATAAAATTAATTATTTGTTTTACCTGGATCAATGTGTGTCATTTGTCAACACGGCCGTACAGATCACTTTGCTTACTTTGCAAATGTTTATCCAAGAATCAATCCAAGATGAATAAAAATAATGGGGAAATGTTATAGAGGAAGATAAAATATTCCTATTGTGACCTTAAATAAATAATTCCACTTATTTTTATTCCTGTATATTTCTTTTATAAAACCACTCGTATTTGTTATTTTAGACTTTGATCTATTTTAGTTTCTATATCAGCAAGGTTTTGTAAATAATCATATGATAAATTAAGAATATTATTGTTAGCGTATCCGCCATCATTAAATTGCCATAGAAAAATATGTTTCTTCGTATTTATGTTTTAAATTGAAATACGAATTTTTTATACTAAAATTTAAACTCAGACTCGATCTGATATACCAATATCTGGGAAGATGAAATAAAAGGGATAGTGGGGAAGGATTGGAAGATGATGGCGAGGATGAGAGGCAAGTGGAAGAATTTGGAGGAGGCTTTTACTCCGTTGGAGGTCGTGTAATTTAAAACATAATGACATGGACTTAATGTAATCCTGGTGGTGTAGAACTAGAATAAAGATATTTTAATT
The DNA here is from genome assembly GCA_905332375.1 of Pieris macdunnoughi. Lineage (NCBI taxonomy): Eukaryota > Metazoa > Arthropoda > Insecta > Lepidoptera > Pieridae > Pieris > Pieris macdunnoughi. The sequence goes on along the minus strand of CAJOBZ010000067.1, from coordinate 714,507 downwards.
ATTAAAGTAAATCTTACAAAACTGGACCTGCAAAACCTATACCACACCTACATATCTGATTGTCGTCACTCTGTGCTCACCTGAAATCCCATCAAAATAATCTTAATATCCACGGAGATGGTTACACAACGAATAAAAACACACACATATATGTATATGCTATAAAAATAGTAAAAGTTCAATATCTGAATAGAATAAATATGTACAAAACATCAAAAATGTCACTCCTAGCATTGATTTAGATCTCTGAAATCTACCTAATCTATCTGTTATAACATCGATGTGACCTACCGCCACTTTTGTAAAAATGTTCTGGTATATTGATAGCAATAAATATTTTTATTTAATATAGCTTGTTTCAAATAATTTCATAACACGATGTACATAACTAACCTACTCTAAATTTTCTCACTAATGCAAGTCTTTGAGAAATAAAGTATCTTTGAACCGAAAATAGAATACATAATATATACAAAAAGGTTCGAACATTTACGAAAGGAAAAAATCAATAATTATTATTAAATACGTAATCCGCGATATCTTAAACAAGCCGTGGCCGTTGTATGTCGGGGCTGGGCGATACAAAAGTGAGTGTTTTGCATAGTTAGTGTTGATGTGAGGAACGTGAAACAAAGAATTTTTACGAGTTTGGTAGGGAGAAACATGGCAGTGCAATTTTTCTAGAGCTGCAATTTCAATTTTAAATTGTACGCGTTTTAGGTATTAAAATGATTATAGGTCAATCAGTAATAATTATTTAAAAAAAAACGAATTTAATTCACGATAAATTACCTTAAATACGGATAGTTTGACATAAGTATTACGCAAACGCATAAATTAAGCTTTCCATGACAAATTAATATTTTAATATCAGTTCTCTGAATTTACTATCAGAAATTTAAAGGTAAATTTTCGAAATATAAAACCGTTATTCAATAGAGGTACTGCACCAATAAATCACGCCTTATAGATTCCACAACATTTTGTTACTTCGGAAATTCGCTGCCGGAGATATTCTTCTGAGAATTTAAGACCGCTACATACGGAGAAATGGAACGCAGAGTAAAGCGCTTAGCCAAAATATTATTTATTTGTTTTTATATAACACGGGGCAAACGGGCTAGAGGCTCATTTGATGTTAAGTGATATAGACATATACGAGTGTCTAGATATAGTGATAGATAGATATGTGAGTAGATGGTCATAGGGCTTGGAAGTGCGTTGCCGGCCTTTTTAGTAGGTCTTTTCTTTGAGGATCCTAAGGCCCTTTCTCCACTGCTCCGGTCCGACGTCGGATACCGGAATGAGTCATGAGAAAAATATCGGAAGGCCGGATTGCGCTTCTCCACTATATCCGATCCGACAATAATCGATACTTGTATATTTATCATGCAACACTTATATTAACTTAAACCCTGAATATTTTATTGCCCTGGCAAGATTATTACTTTTTTATATTGTCTATCTTAAAATAATATAATCTACTTAATAAATAGTTCACTAATACTATGATATAAAAATATAAATAAATAGCAACATAATTTGATTTGGTCCAGGTTATCCAAATTCTTTCAAATTAAACAAACTATAAAAATAAACCTGTGAATAATAATTTATAACCTCTTGGATACTTGGACCGATAAAACACCGCGTTCCGATCTAGCAAGTTATCGGATCGTTAAAAACCGGATGCCGGAATAGTGGAGAAGCACGTAAGTACTGTTGTGAGTTTCTAAATCGGATCGGTAATTAACGTTTGCCGGACCGGAGCAGTGGAGAAACGGCCTAATTCGAGTTGGTTCGGAAATACTTCTCAAACAGTAAGGTATGTAGCAATTAACTAACGAACTGAGACTTCTATATGACAAAATTCTATACGTACAACAGGAGTGCTACTCCAAATCGAGTCGTTCTCGTCCCCAATCAACTTTAAAAGAGCGTATCAGCACGGAAAAGACCAAAAGGAAAACGGCGCAAGATGGGAGGACGTCCTATCCCAAATTGCTAGCCTATACTGTAACAGAAGGAAACTTCTGTTAGATCGATGGCATTGATTTATTTTTTTATTCACACCACGTTACATTAAAAAAAAACAAATATCATAATACATAAAAATTATAAGGGATGTAACGGGCAGCATTATCGCCCACAAGCGATCTCTTCCAGACAACCCTAGTAAGGGAAAAAACTAAATAAAATATGGTGGGTAAAGTGCAAGAAGTGCAGAACCAAATTTTATAAAAAAAAATCGGTTGTCTGTAAAGTCGGCTTACTGACGATAGTTGAACGTGACAACGTCTAAGAAAATACTGATGGAATGGTTGCATTTTTCAAAAGAAAATTTTAATTTTATACTTGACGAAAACATGTAAATATATTATTGTAAAGCAGCTGTCCACGCTCACTCAAGTAGGAGAGAGACAAATGTCGAACGCTGCCGAACGCGGAGGCCGATTGTGCCTCTTTGTCGCTCTCGCGCTCTCGCTTGCACTTCAAGCATTAAATGGAACGCCTCAGAGCGAGGTAACGCCGCATGAGTCATGTTTTTTCATGCGTGCAGCCGGCTCCATCGAATTATAAGACGTTGTCACGTCAAAAATATAGAACCTTTATCTAAAACAAAAATAAATTAATAAAACGAACTAACTAAAACGCTAATCTCACGGATTCTTGCATGGCGATGCAATACAAAACAAAATGAAATACAAGAATAATAAAAGTCACGATTGATCAGGATAGGGTATGGTTAAGAAATGTTTATGCAGAAGAGCTTTAAAAGATTTTAGAGACTTAGCCAATCGTATGGAGTCGGGCAGCCTATTCCACAACTTAAGGCATTTCTTGGAGGAGGCCTATACCTGTGAAAAGTTCCTACTAAAATTGTTACTTGAAACTAAGCTTTTTGCATCAATTCCTTGGTAATTGTTTGTAAATAGACTACCCTGGTCAGAAGTTTCGACCACCGAAAGAAAAATTTACCTTGAGCTCTTGCTTGCATTATTTTAGTCCAGCAGGGATAAGTTCAAATTCTGGGATTACACTGAGCACGAACTCACTTAAGGTTGGCGTACGCAAAACCTGAATAGATATATTCTTCGATGTTTCCGTTTACGATTAGGAAAGTAGTATTATTACCAGTGAGTATAGTTCTTTTATATTTGGACCACAAAGGTCAAACACTTGATATAAATTGACATACATACGAAAATATAAAAAGCGGTGCCGTCCCTATAACATGTGTACATGACATGCGAAATCAAGTAGATACAATAAACAGTGTTAATACAATCATAAAATTAAAAATACAAACTATAAAAATAATTAAACTATTTGAACCACGAAATGATATTATCGGTACTGTGTCCTGTGTAGTTAAGAGTATTATTTTGTTTTGTTTGTATATCAACAGTGTGTATTACTTATAGAAAACTGCCGAGTTCGTAAATCGCAAAGCGACTTTGAGCAAGCAACTTTATTTTTGTACGTATACTGTCTTGCGACTTAAAAAAAGTGTTTAGAAAAAGTTTTCTTTTCTTCTCTTTCTTTCCATTAGTGTTTAACAAATAAACTGACAGTTCCATTATGTACAACATATCACGTTTAAATTGTTATTATAACTGGTTTTGATGATAAGGCGTTGACTAAAATGTTTTCTTTTTTGTTGGAGCAGGCCTAGTGGCGTCAGCGTGCGACTCTCATCCCTGAGGTTATAGGTTCAATCCCCGGCTGTGCACCAAGGGACTTTCTTTCTATGTGCGCATTTAAGATTCGCTCGAACGGTGAAGGAAAACATCGTGAGGTAACCGACATGTCTTAGACCCAAAAAGTCGACGACGTGCGTCCAGCACAGGAAGCTAATCACCTGCTTGCCTATTAGGTTAACAAATTATCATGAAACAGAAATCTGAGGCCCAGTCCTAAAAAAAAGGTTGTAGCGCCACTGATTTTTTTAATGTTTTATTACAGACGTTTTCAAGACAAAATATGGCATATGGCTGTTTCATTAGAGTGTGCTCTAATACATTGGAAACTTGATCACATCACAACATCGTTTTTGTGAGGCGATTGGTGATTTCAAGAATTGTTGTTTTGAATAGTTTCGAATAGGCGACATTGTCCTTAAAATAAGGCTTTTTCTATGCAGACGACATCGTGGGTATAAATACTAAAATAGTTCACTTGAAAATGCACTTTTTGTCGCGTCGGGTGTGAAAATTTTAAAAACTCATTTTCACTAACAGTCCAGTCGACCCATTTTACACTCGTTTGGTTTTTTAACTTTATAAATTTTTCGAGCAGTTTCACTCATATTAAAATAGGTGGTTTCTATCTTAGATACTGAAAAATATTAGCTTTTCTAAATAAAACTAAGATAGAACCACACCTACGGCGAAACCAAAGAATAATTGCATTTATTTTATATAACAAAACGGGCAGGAGGCTCACCTGATGTTAAGTGATACCACCGCCCATAGACACTCACATTCCCAGAATGCTTGCAAATGCGTGGCCGGCCTTTCAATTGGTACGCTCTTTTCTTGAAGGACCCTAACTCGAACTGGTTCGGAAATACTTCAGTGGGCAACTGGTTCCACATAGTGACGGTACGCGGCAAAGACTGCCTTAAATAACGCTCAGTTTTGGAGCGACAGACGTCTATGTTTAATCACGCATGCTTTATATTTGCGGCACGCTTGCGGTGCCTACATTTCCCTTCTATACAGACAAAGTTTCGTGCGAAGCTTGTATACTTAATAGTTCCAAGTGCTTAAACATGCACGACTGTATACGGGCAACAACCCTAGAACCAAATAATTATTATTCTGTAAAAGGGTTGTACAAATGCATTATACGTTTTAAAAGCCTCCAAAGGGTTATGCAACCTATTTAGATTATTTTTTATAGTTTGTACTTTTCACAAAATCTAAATCAAAAATTAAAATCCTTTTTAATTTTTTGAATAACATTTTGTTTGTTTATTGTACATAAAACACCACTAAGAACAGCAAGTTTAGTAGTATTTTTGTAACGATTAATCTCAACTTAACCAATTTTAAAAGTTCACAAGTGAAAATGCACTTACTCAGGCTTTCGCCAAGTTAATCTGACATGACATGGAGACGGCGGGTTGAATTATTTACAAAATATTAAATAGACAATGTGAAGATGGGACAGGCCGCTAGTAAATTAGATATGATCTGAGCTTCGGAGAAATAGGTTTGATTAGTAAAAGCAATTATTCAAAAGCTGTATTTCTTTGTGAAAACTCCCGCTACCGATATCGAGGTATGGCTTACTCCTGTGAGGTTCCGTTCTGCCCTTCAGGCGATTGATCACCTTGCCGGCCTTGCGCCTAATCGAGGGACACAGTTCATTCCGACCGAGCTTCCCAGTTCCCAACTGAGCTTTCAAGGCCAATAGCGAGATTCCATTCCAAAAAAAGCTTTCAGATCTGTCTGAGTTAAGACTGCTCGAAGAATTCACCCATAGGTTGGAGAAAGCGCTGAACATAAATTTAATGATATATTATTTCCTTAAATCTTTCCTTATGTCATCAATTTCTTTGCCAATATCAAAAAAAGCAAAGAGGCGGGTAGGTACAAGGCTAGAAATGTTTCTAACAGAATAATCAAAAATCTTTTTAACATTTTGTTTAGTGACTCAAAAAGTCGATCACGGTTTTCAGCTTACAATCGTAAAAACAAGCAAAAATACTATCCGCATAGTTCTACAATCGAACGAATGGAATAGATTTTTCGTTTTATCCGACCGGATATTGTGGCCAGTCAGTTGTGCACTCCGTACGCCAATTGCTGCTTTTTACTTTGAGATCATTTTATGCTAGCGTATATTTGAAATTGGCTATAAGAAAATATTAATACGCCTTATTTTAGTTGTAAACTTTAATCGGAACCATGTACGAAAATTATCTAACACGTACGAATTGACGCCAGTACCACACAGAATACACAATTGATGCTACTTTATTCTTAATCAAAGAGTATCAAACTTATATTACAATAAATATCAAAAAAATATCAGAGAAACATCAAATCCTTAACACTATATATATTTCTATGAGATCGTGTTGCTACGGCGCTTTTAAAAAAGCCATCTGTAGATGGTTGAATAAAAAAAAAGTGCGTGCGTACAAAGTACACAGAAGTTAAACTTCTTTGGTAAACTAATTTTTAAGACTTGTTCATATTTATATAAATCTAAAAGTTTAGATTTCCGAGACTTCGAGGGAGGGAAAAAGGAAGATATGTTAGGAATTTAACTGTTACTAAAATATTTAGAGTCGAAAATCAATACAAATTATAAATTTTATTTTTTAAATTTATTTCTTTTATAATAAAAACACGTGGCATTTTAATTTACAATTCGTCATTGAGATTTCAATAAATTATTTTGCATAAAATATAAAATACTAATATTTCACAAATTCTCTTTACGAAATTTTAAAAATAGAATTGAGAGAGTGAGAAAGGTAATTCTCCCTTCTCACTCTCTTCCAATCGGTCTCAATCGCTCTCTCCCTTTTTTTCGACAAAAACGCTGCACATCTTCGTAACGCTAATATTATTATTATTGCGTTTCATCCGTAAAAATTTTACCCTATAAAGAAGTTTCACTTCAAAAATAAATGAGTAATTAAGACAATCGTTTACTAAAAACGCGTATAGTTTAAGTGATAAGTCCTAATGTCCGTGAAGAAATATCTGTTACAATAAAAATGAAGGTATAGATGATTAGCAAACCGTATCTAAATCTAAAAATATGTTTTCGGAATTTTCAATAGATTTTCCAGTATTTTGATACTGAATATCGAAAGATTTCATAGAAATTACATCTCAGTATTCCCAGGCACGTAGAGCGAAGTGCTTGGGTCTTGCACTCGTGTGATCGATTACCAATGTATGTTTCATCGCATTTGTAGCAACGCAAATATGTAAACAACTTGAGTGGACTGTATTGAATTCTTTCGAAACATTTTCAATACAAATACTAGTTTGTAATGCCGACTTTTCTGCATACAACCTACTACTGCCCCGAAAAGTGTAACGTTACTATATGATAAAGACTGTCCATTGGGGTTATTATATATACAATTATACAACGTAGAAAAATGCATACTTTCATAATGGTATAAGGATAATGTAAAAAAAAAAAAAAAATGTAATTAAGTAAAAACCCTATTTTCTCATACAAAGAAATTGAGAAAAATATTATAGATAAATTTAAGAACATTGCTGATTCATTTTAGACATAGATTAAAAAACGGCAATACCGCTCATTGTCGTGCAAGTTCGGTAGGATTGAAAAAATACCTACAACCGGGATGTAACAAATTAGGTTTAATAGGATACCATTATTTCAAACTCAAAGTCAAAAATCATTTATTCATATAGGTAACACAATGTACAGTTATGAACATCAAAAAAGTAATATACATTAAATTAATTTTATATTTAGTGCCAGTTCTCAAATCATGGGCTTAGAACGGAAGAGAAGAACTGGCAATAAACTCTTCGCCACTGTTGAAGTAGGAGCCGCGCTTACATACTCGTGTTCACTTCTTATATTCTTAGAAACACTTCTGAACGGCGTCGTGTATCTTTGTAATAAATTCAATAGGTTCACGTTTGATTAAATTGGGTTAACTCACGTTATTAAACTTAATGTAAAACCATACGTAGCATCATATAATTTTATGATCTTTACACAAAAGATAGTTTTATTCCTAGATGGATAGTGCAAAGCACGGCGCGCGGCGCTCGACAAGTTTTGAACTAGAGCTGTCGGCGATATCGAATAATTTTGTCCATTGTTCAAATTTCGTTCCATAACAAATGAGTCGATCTACTACTTTATGTTGTATGTACGACGATTATTTTGTGTATGGAATATATATTTTATGACGTACGAGTTCTTGTTAAATAAAACATAATCGTCTATAGAATAAAATGCACTTTTGGAACAAATAGAATTTTAAAGTTTTAGTAAGAAACTTACCTGCGGCTGTTTCCGAGTGGTTTTTCATGTTAACGATAACCTCTTAGTGACGTGTAAGTAAATTCTATTTGTTGTTAGGAAATATTCATTCACATTTATTTGTACCTATACGTTACTGGTGATTCTACAGCTAGGTTTAAGCTAATACCACTATTATCACATCACTTATTAATCCATATTGGGTTTTTACAAATTACAACTTCTTTAATCGTAATACTTAAAATAATGCGCGCGCATAAGGGATAGACACCTGCGCGTGGACAAATTACCTAACCAATTTCGGTCACGCCGACAAATCGACTGAGATGTCATACTCTTCATTAGGTTATTACATTTGTAACTGTATGTAATTTAAAAAAAACTTCTTTATGCCGACCACTTCCTAAGGTTCGGCCGTGTACATCGGTTTTAAAGGATTCATCAAACGTTAATAAAAAAATTGCCAGAATTCACTTGACGCGTGATTATTTACACGATTGTAAGTATACAATGCAGACAATTAATTTTCATTTTCATGAACGTAAATTTACTTAGATGCCCGTTTTTATTGCAAAAGAGTTTATGTTCGCAAGAATAGACCAAGTAAAACATTTTAAAACGTCCACTCTCCAAGTAACAACTGTTGAGAGACAGTAGAAATCACACGTAACATACGACATAAAGGACGTTCCTAAGAACACATAATAAATGTTTTCATATCCTATATATCACAGCGACAAATAAAGTTTTCTTTGTTCGTGTGAAAAAGGAATTAACACTTGTTAATTCTTTGTTTGCTATAATGCGAGCTCCTTTATTGGCAATTTATCCGGTACCAGCGTGTGTTTTATATTACGATTTCTTCCAAGTCATGTCGAACTAAGCGTGTTTCTTATACGGATGTCAAACCAACAAAGTTAGAAGCAAAATAAAGTTAACGGTTTCATAAAAATAAGTCTTCCAAAAATTTTAAAGAAAGACAAAATCTTCTAATATATAAAATTATCGTGTCACAATGTTCGTTTCCATGAAAAATGAAAAAAAAAATTAATGCATATTCAGTAAGTCTGAGAATCGGCTACTATCTATCATTCAAACCCCTAAATGTTAAGGGTGGTCCACCCCTAAATTTTTATTTTTTAGATATTTTTTTTTGTTTTTATTTTTTTATGATACAGCAGTCATACAACCCTTAATTTTCACCTCTCTACGATCAATCCCTATTTTTATTTGTTAATTAAAACTTGAGACTTGAACTCTGAGGTTTATATTGAGAAAAATCACAGGGAAACCTAAAAAGTTTTCATTCCAGAAAACTGAACAGTCTCTGGGGTAGCATAGCAAAATGTACTAAACAGGTAGGCTAAGTAAAATCACATTAAGGAGAAATTTAACAAAAATTATTAGGAACAACACAGACTGACGGACTAACAAAGACTACAATTTAATGGTAGGTGGGCAAGTCACTGAGTCAGACACCCAGACCAACGATGGACGCTACGAACGCTACGCTGGCACGGGCCCCAACCGGTTTGGTAGAAGCGCAGACCACGGCGAAGGTAGGATGAACTGGTGGATGTGGCCGGCAGAGAAAGGCTCCCCCAAACGCAAAATAAACAATTGGGAGGCGGAGGCACTTCCCCAAGTTTTCATTTAGTCTAATAAAATTATTAAAAGTATTAACAGCATTAATTTAAGATAAATGATCCATTGTAAATTTTAGAGTAAATAAAATAATTGTTATTATGTCGAGCATGACGGAATGGTTGCAGCTACAGTAGTATCTCGTAAAATAAAATAGTGTTTCTAACCAGTTCTTCTCGTTCGTAAACTCTTGATTTGAGAACTGACATTAAATCTAAAGTAAATATATATTTATTTACTTTTTTACGTTCATAAATACAAAAAATCCCTAGAAATCTATTTTTTATTTAACTTTGATGTCATTATTTCCTTGCAATTCTACGCATAAGTTATTTGTTCATTCAATTATTAACAAACGAAATTATAAATTTAGCGTAAGTTGTGCGAAACCTTGATACTAGTGACATTTCGAATACATCATGCATTTCTCATTTAATCTATAAAATTAACATTCTAAGCTAAAATCAGCAAAATATTTCCAATTCCTTCTGTAAAAAACCAACCAAGGAGGTCAGGCACCTCTTTCGAATTCTTCGCGGATTTTAATCGCGAATTATAACGGATTAAACAGTACTTATCCGGAGCTGGATATATTCGGTATTCGACTGATCGATTTTAAAGAAAGCACCGAATCCGTTGTTTTGCTGGTAGTTCTTTTTGGTTAAAAAAAAATTATGGTATTTTATTTTATCTTGTAAATATTTTAAATGTATTTTTATTTTGTTTGTAATATATACCGTAGCTATAATATTATGTAGTAAACTTGAATAAATAAGTTAAAAAATAAAAGTCTGGGTTTATAATTTAAGTCAATATATTTGTAAACAGTAGATAAAGTGAATATTATTATGTATTTAGATCGTATTTGGATATACAATTATGTTGACCAAAGTAACAAACACTGTACTAGTCCAAGTCATTCCAGTTTCCTACAAATGCTATCCTACAACTTAACTAGCAAAGTGGCACACACAGGAAAATCTATTGATGCTCAGTCAGTGTTCGAACGCACGAACTCAGGGTTCAGAGACGCTTAGCATGTAATCTTACAGTGAAAAACCTCCACAGATAACATTTTCACATTTCATATATTAAAAAACATTTTATCAATAGATAAATTCATACGTAACGTTTATTCATAGCTTAATATCTAAATAAAGGCATAACCATCCATAGATCAAGTCTATAAAATAATTTACCGCAGGGCGATAACCATTTTCAATAAATTTATGCCCAAAAATCCGGTCCCTTTTGTCATATCGCGAGAGTCGAGGATATATAACTGTTATATATTACTCCATATTTTGATGGAAACAGACTTGATTGAATGTGTATTTTATGGAGTAAAAACTTGGTCTAATCGCATAATTTAAATACAATGTAGGTAGAACTCACGGTTCTAATCTTTACTTAGGCTACAAGTAAGAAAAAACACAAAGACATTAATACATTCGCACTGACTATGTCCAGTTAAAAACACACATAACCAAGACATAGGCGAACAATGAATAATAAATAAAAACTAACAAATAACACACAAACCTTTGTTATACACATAAGGCACGGTAAATGTTTAATAAATTACATAAACCTCATTAATTAATATAAACGTGAATTTATATGTTTAATTGAAATTAAGTTAATTTTATTTTTCTTTCAACATACTACATATACGAGTAGATTAATAACATCAAAATATAATATATTCAAATACGTAACACAATATTCTAGTAATTCCTAATATGCTTCTAAATTTAATTTACTGCTAGTTTTCCAATCCAGGGCGTACGGTCGAGAAGAACGAATTTTAATTGCCAATTTATTAGATTTACAAAATGTTTGTATGGAGCTGCAACCATTATACCATGCTCGACGTGACATGTAAACTAAATAGTCATAATAATAAATTAAGTAATAACATCGAAAGTCCATATCGGAAAACTCGTACGATCTAAGTCAAAATTTGAAACAAGAATATTTATTTATTAACCCTTAGTAATACAGAAATATAGTACAATTAAAATAATAAAATATATATCCAGATGACCTCTGTGAGAAAAAATTACACAAAACATAAAGTAACTTAGACAAAACTAATGGAATAAAGTGAAAGAGACAATAATAAAAAGGGCACATTAAAAAGAAAAGGGCAAATGAATCACGATAATTTCAGATCAGCCTTGCGATTCTGTAACTCATTTTATGATTTGGCATTCTAATAAGGGAGCTTATAGTTTGTTGTTTATAAGAATGCCAAATCGTAAAATGACTGCTTTACGACTGATTTGAGCGCGACCGTAGCTGTGAAAACCGCTGTGTGAGTTCGAAAAGTGAGTTACAGAATCGCAAGGCAGTACGCAAGTTAGGAATAGGATGTAGGCAGGTAATGATTAAACAGTAGACATTTAAATGAAGATAGAAGAGCTAAGCGGACAGGGCCGGGAATACCCCGAATTCAAACTTAGAACCATTCTCAAGTGTTCTACAATAATTAATAGTCTAAAGCCTAGATTAATAAACAAATGTTGCTTGAATAATTAAACATCTCTAATCCAATATTTCAGTCGGACAAAAACAAATTGCGACCCGTGATTAATATTTTCCACCGGCTAATACCTTGCTTACACTATTTACACGAAATTTAATTTTGCTCTTGCACTTAAAACTATGATACACGAATTCAATCCCTATTTACATACAGTTTAGAACTAAAGTAGCCCCAAAATATGTGCCGGTTCAGTCGTTTTCATTCCGCATTCAACAAAAGATGATGAATGTGGAGCAGCACATGCTTTAAACCAAAACCGTTTTATCCCAAAAAACATCGCAGATTTACTAGTTCTAGATGTTCCATTTGCCATAGAATTAGTACGTGGGGAGGAGAGTAACGAGAGTGCTTGCTGAGTTTTATAAGGGTTTTTTGTCAAAAACGACAAAAATCACGTCAATTAATCCGCTGGCTCTACGACCCATAAAGTATCATGGCCTCATCACACGCAACTTTCAGCGCTCCGTCCTGTGCTACCTGCAATTTCTTATCAGCTATAGCAAATCAGGATGATGTTAATTAGCCCTTATATTATTTTTAAGACACAAGTTAATTTCAAAAATGAACAAAATCAATAAGTAAATAATGTTTGTTTAAAACAAAACTCAAAGTACCTAACGATAAGATCTTTACCTATTAGCATTCGAAACGTGAAAATTTGTCTTTTGTAGACGCCGGCTACGAAAGACAAATTTTCACATTTTCACAAATGTTAAGGAAAATGACATCTAACCATTAAGAAATATCGTCCTTTAACGCGCGATTTCATATTTTACGAAAATTAAGCGCAGTTAAGCTGGCAGACAAATCTGTAAGAAATATTTAAAAAGTTGCCATACTTAATTTTCGAGTTACTGTGAAGTAACCTCGATTTATGATTGTAAAGTATATGTTGCTATTTACAAGATTATACATACTTCTAAAAAAGTACTTAGTTGCTTTTTTTTATAGAACAGGGAGCAAACGGGTAGGAGGCTCACCTGATGATAAGTGATACCGCCGCCCATGGACACTCTCAATACCAGAGGGCTCGCGAGTGCCTTGCGGCCATTTAAGAATTGGTACTCTGTTTTCTTGATCATGGTGTAATTAAATTACTATATTTTTTTTGGTTTTTGTTGCTTCATTTAATTTAAAAGAAAAAAGTAAATGTTCATTTTTACATTTCACGAAAATTAACTTTTACTTATCTAGAAGCTTTAGTTAAACTGCGCAGATTATAATTTTATTTTCTAAAAAAAAGTCAAACTAGTGCGTAACGATTATATGTATGTTTTTTAACCGTATTGCATACGTATTTCATTCCATTAAACCTCATAAGTACAATTGTGAAATATATTAGTAAACCAAACGTGTCGATTCCAGTAACACATATCCCTGGCTAAGCCGTTGTGTACAGTATTATTCGCGCGTAAATCCAGTGGACATATTCAATTTCACGGGCAGCCACGCGCGGGCATAAACAACAGACGGCCGATGTGTGTCAATTGGTTTCTGTGTTTATATCTGGTTTATGTCTGTTAGGCTGGATAAGATAAAATGGAGATCATAAGAGTTCAATGTAGGGAGAAAATTATTATAATTGTATTTAATTCTACAGAAATAAATAATTTTATATGGCAATGAATAATTACTGATGTGTTCATCAAAAATAGCTTTCTTTACATGACGCGTCAAAGTTTAACTAAAATGTCATTAAAATATCTAAATTTTACGACGAAATTTCGGTTTAATTGAAGTTTATTTAATTATTTGCCGACACAAAACTATATCGCCTCTAATAGTAAATAAATACTTTTCTGGTTGTATGATTTTATTACTTGATTGACTGTTACATGATGAAGCCATTTTAATTGGCTGCAAAGTAATTTGATGAAGAAGTGTTTGGCCAACGACATTTTAACTGTATTAGTGACGCAACGATTCATAATTTAATTAAGTTGAAGTACAATTGTAATTAAATGTTGGGTAAGTAATTTCTGTTGTTATGTAATATTTGAAAGGCTTCAATGTTTTGAATTTTGTCATTTTGTATTAATAAATTGATTTGCTATTAAATATTTGTATTGGGTCATTTATAATGTTGGTAAAGGCGAAGGTTGTTTACGATACCAGTCTGTTGCACCGATCTCCGTTATCAAAGACGTTGCGCCTACTGAATGCTGTCTCCGACACTATCGACATATTTATATGTTCGCAGAGTGAATTCACAGTAGCGATATTGTGTATATTATGTGTTTCATATTATATACTTTATTACATTTTTTCTCGACATTATCGTGTTGGCATAGTCTGTAAGGATATTGTTTAATTAAATAATTTATGTATGAAACAATATTCTTAGTCCTGTAAAACGTTTATAAGGAAAAAAAATAACTTTTTTTAAGTTCCCATCTACTTCATTCCAATTTATGTAATTTGCCAAAAGATTGCTTGTAGCTATGACTACATCACTCTACGACTACGGGCTACGGTTTGCTACGAAACCGTTACGTAGCATTCAACTGACAATATTGTTTTATTAAAATTCTCTCTGAATACTTGATTGTGCATAACGTGATATGGTTGTTCCGGCTTCAATAAACGATTTTTAAGTTACTAGCACCTATAAATCGTTCTAGATTCGATTCTTGGCCAATACCAAGTGTTTCGGTTTAGTAGAAGTTACAGAATAATATTTCCTCTTATTCTTGTTTCTTCATTGTCACTGAATATATATTCAGACACAACTTCTATTATAGAAAGATGCGTAACTTTATATAAATTCTTCTATTATTCTCAAGCCACAATAATTTCCTAACACAAAGGGGCATAATAAAAATCAATTGTGTGACCCATATACCCTTGTCAATCTAACATCACGCCCACAGGAAACACGTACTTATTTACACAAAATAAAAGAGTTTGTCAGCCAATTTCCTGTGGCGAGTTTCGGTATTGTTTTGCTAAACCAAACAAGAGAAGATTAAAAGTTTGCGAGGCGTTGATGTATCGTATGTTTTCATAGTTTTAGATTTGTGATTTTGGACAAATGGTCTAATTGATTGCTTTATTGGTAAGTATTGTTTTATTAGCTGTGTTTATATTGTCATGTGTTGGTACCTATTATTAGTTTATTTCTCTTCATCTTTAATAGTGTTCTACTCTTACTTTAATAATAATGTGTTTAATTTTTTTAACTATCCTGTGATTCTAATGTATCTATTATTTCCTTCTTGAATAAATACATAGATATAGATTATTTTAATAAAGCTGTTCATTAAACTATATTAAGCAGATATTTCTTTGATCTTTCTGTAATTACCTAGTTCGTATAATGTTCTGTCTCTATTAATTCAAAAATTGTTACCTCAAATACGCAATGTACGCAGGCGCATAAGTAGCAAGAGAACCGAGATGTCTTGCAATAAAGAGTTCTTTTTATCCTACTCTTACTATCACTAACAAACTATGAGCATTAAGCACCTGTTTAAATACACAACATGCATTTTAGTTTAAAAAACATAACCAAATACACACCAGCATTAAAATTAAACCATACGTAGCCGGCATATATACATCTACCTAAAATCAGAACTGAATACGGTCGCAAAAATATAACCTATTTCGGGGCGAGTCTTTAAATCTTGTCTCCTGAGTTACGGGAAATAGTAGCAGAGGACCAGTTTCGAATAATACATAGTTTTTTGGTTGATGGACTCTAATGCAATAACTGCGTACGACGGTGGTGTCATATATTTTACTTTTTTTATGTTTTTAATAAAAAAAAATCTCATGACAAGTATGTTTTTGTTTTTAATGAGAATAAATTTCTTTAAACCTTAGATGTGTAATTCTATAGTGGACTTGAAGGAGGTTTTCCAACATCAAAATGCAGCCTCCAAAACTACTAACTAACGTAACATACGTGGAGAATGTTGCTGGTTTTCGCGTTATTTTCTATTTTTTCAATATGGCGTGAGTGAGTTTCTACATATATATATACATACAGTATAATAATAATGTAATGTAATGTAAATTCATGTATACCTTATACATGAAATTACATTTTTGAATCTCTCGGCTGCATTTCCAGACTCTAAGGCGATCGTCAACATCCACGACTGTTTTAATGTACAGTGGGAACAAACCGTGACCCATGTGATATCAAATTATTTCAGTATTAGTAGTATTATTATCTTCTTATGTAGCCAAGTTCACATTTCAAGGATTGTCATGCTCGCATAAATGTCTTAGCTTAAATAATTAGTTATTTCGACTATGTGTTTGCGTGTTGTTCCCACGAGAATGCAAGTGCGTGCTCCTATTTCACCATGCCTCCTGCTGATAGAGGACAAGTCTTTGTTTTTAATTTATGTTATTATTATTAATTTTTTAAGTGTACATTGTGTTACCTATATGATTAAATGATTTTTGAATTTTTTTTGAATTACATTTTTTTTATTCCTGCCTATCATTTCCTCCGATTCCATGCTATGATACCTTTGGAGTAGGGAATTCTATGTCTACCAATATGAAACAATTATGCTTCGTAGGGAATCGAACACAGGTCGATAATACGTCATGTGTAATAACCACTACAAAACAGTCAATTCTATGACCATAGTTAAAAAAAAATAGAAACAAAACACGTGTCAGCCTTTTATACATAAATATTTATTATTTAATTTTAACAAGTGTAATTTAGAACTGTAAATAGTGAATAAAGTTATTCTTTGATTCTTTGGTAATAAAAAAATATGATGTCACACGACAGATCTTAACATAACTTTGTTGCTGAGCAAAAACGTAAATTATGAAAACACAACAAAATTAAAACTACTTTAATTATGTTCAATTAGCTAGATTTAATTTTAACAAGTGTAATTTAGAAATAGTGAATAAACTTATTCTTTGGTAATAAAAAAATATGATGTCACACAAAAGATCTTAACAACAAAGTGGTTGCTGACAAAAACATTAACTATCAAAATACAACAAAATTAAAACTATTTTTAAATACTTTTATTTATTTTTATGTTAATAAAGTACTACAAAATATAAATAGGGCGTGGCTGATATTTAAAAATCCAATTTTTGCTGTATCAACCTTAATTTTGATACGGCCGTAATTAACCCGCAGTGTTACCAGGAAAACGTTTCGTACCAATTAGCAACTGAAAAGGATATTTTTACTATTTCATAAGCACACCATTTTAGTCGTTATATCCTTGTAATAATGCCGCTTTTGTTATGTTAGTCCGTTGAGTTTTAAAAATGTATTAGCTCACGCCGTATGGTGGATGGAACTGCAAAGGTCATTGTACTGAATGACAAAACAGCTCTTACAAAACCAGAGAACATTGTGACTTTTCAATTAAACATTCAATTTTATTAGAGCAGTGTTGACTTGAGCAACTCTCAACCCTGACATTGAATGTTCTTATCCTGGCTGTAACATACATAAAAGGATTTTATTCGAATGATATGAATCGTGAGAAAGCAGGCCTCAGATTTCTGTATCTGTTTTATGATCATTTGTCAACCTAACAGGCAAGTAGTGATCAGCCTCCTGTGCCTGACACATGCCGACTTTTTGGGTCTAAGGCAAGCCGGTTTCTTCACGATGTTTTCCTTAACCGTTCGAGCGAATTTTAAATACACACGTAGAAGGAAAGTCCATTGGTACACAGCCGGGGATAGAACCTACGACCTCTTAGATGAGAATCGCACGACCAAGGAGATCATTTTAAAACCATAATTATTATAGATTGCAAATGAATGGAGCCAATTAAGATTATGTATATATAAATTATATTCAATACGATTTACCGAACAAAACTCATCATAACACACGCAAAATAAATGCATTTATCTTAAAGTTATATTAAGTACTTCAGTTAAAATTGCCAAAGCTATGATCCCGATTCGACTCTTAACGTCGTCCCTAAAGTTCTCTTAACAGCCATTTTAAACAACCGTAAACCACTCATCTCTTTAAAAACACATAAAAACATTGTACCGACAAACAAGCGAAGATATAAAATTCTTTTACATTACTTTCTTGGACAGTTTTAAACAAAGTACGGGAAACTTCGTAATGTTTTTAAACAGGTAGTCGACGTGTTCGAACTTTGAAGCAACGTATTTTTAAATATTCAACTATGTAAAACCTTTTCTTATTGTGGTGGATACGCTGTTGCTGGGCAGAGAGCGTAGAAGTGAAAATGTAAAAAAAAACGGAACGGTGCGTTCGTAGTGCGCTTCAGTCTTAGCGCATCAATACGCGTTGACAAATGACATTATACGTCATGTTATTACGTCCGTTTCACCAATCGAACGCACGTTTTTCGCGTCACATAACTTTCTAACACCCGTTAAGGTGCGTATCCATTAGAGCAGCCTCAGGCCGAGCAGCCTCGACTTGAAGCAAACCGAGGCTGCTCACTCCGAGGCATAGGCTCGAGGCACGTTGCGGATCAAGGTGAGGCATGTCGCCTCGCCTAGATCCGAAACTAGTGTAAAGTAAGAACGCGATGACACCAGACGCGCGTAGAGTAGCCGCTGCTTTAACAGCCATTAACATTATAAAAAAAAAGAGAATACAACAAAAAACTATACAAAAGAGGAAGCATCGATGGTGGATAAAAGAGTTATATCGCAATAGAATTCAGCATGGATGTGACCAATTGCTATTGGACATAAAGTTTGAAGATGGTGATAGCTTTAAAAATTTTACACGCATGAGCACTGGTGACTTTAAGTTGCTACTATCAATGATTACACCTTTGATAGAAAAAAAAGATACGAACTTTCGTTGTCCATTGCGACCTGAGGCGACACGCCCGTCTCCACCAAGTGCACGGCTCGGACTGAGGCTTCTTTGAGCGCGCCAAAAAAACCGACAAAATATGGCTCGGCTCGCGGCAACGAATTTGCCTCATGGCGCGGCGTGCCTCAAGTTGAGGCAGCGTCTCCACTTGTGCGGCCTCGGATCGAGCGGCTGCCTCGCCCCGAGTCTGCCTCAAATGGATACGCACCTTTAGATTTTATTTCTGTAAATTGTCACTTGGTTGTCATGTATTTATAGATGCCTTCAGAAATTTGTGTTTCGTAGCTGTAGTATGAGTTCCAATCACTTTGGTCTGTTTTTAAAATTTTGTTTAAAGTTTTAATACAATTTTACGTCGTTGATAAGTTCACGGGGTCCATAATTGTCTGTTGGATAATTTTTTCTTTGTTGTTGGATAATTTGGACATTCCATAGAAGGAAACATTTTTATTTTTTTAAGTCAACAATGTTACCATTTGCTAACCACTTAGCCATAGAGTAACAATATATGCCTTAAGTATAATTACCTGTGACAAATGACTGCCTTTCTATTAAATGTAAACTGTGACACATACATTCTCCCTACAGAATATTAATATTTTGCAATAAACCAAAGAAATAAGATGGATCGCTTGTCACGTTCGCCTGTCAATGCGCCGTAATATAACTGGAACCACAGACTGAGCATAGGCTTCGTCCGTGTTTGTCACTGTCAATATGACAGATGAGTGTGAGAAAGTGAATTGAACGATGATGTAATGACAGGGGGGGTGTTAAGTCCTAAATCATATTTAAGACTGCAATTCCAGACATTTATGTACCTTTTTTATTTATGACCAAACATTTATAATTATTTAATTAAAAGCTTAATCAAGATTGAGTAAGCTTTTAATTAAATAATCAGCTGTCAGTATTATTAAGAAACAATATTTTATCGTCAATAATAGTTTACCACGTTTAAACCCTTGCAATGAAAAAGCAATACTTCTGCGAATCAACTTGCATAGTAATTGTTTCTTTGTACTTTACACTATTTTATATCTAAAATTATTTACAATTTATTCAATTTCATTAATGGGAGATTAACTTAATAAACCATTAATAAAGCGTATGAAAGTCGCGCTCTACGAAGGGAAAATAGTGGAAACTCCTTGGACATAAACTTCGTGGAATTTATATTTAATCTGTTTAAAGAATACTGAATTCTTTTGTTTTTTAATGTCCATATTCTATATTTAAAATCGAACTAAATTGACTTTAAATATAAAGTAAGTGGCAGGTAGGTGAGGGGTACCGTGTTCGATTCCCGGTTCGAGGGCAAGTTTTAATTTAATTTATATTTGTTCTCGGCCTTTGGGAGGGTTGTGCGGTACCGGGCGAGTGCTTAAACCGTACATGGAGGACACGGTCGAATTTCTAAGGCAAGCACGAATTATAAAAAATCTTATACTTGACGCTGGCTAATGCACAAACCGTGCCAGAGCCATAAAAAAAATATTAAAAAAAAATATATAATATGGACTTCCCTATATATAGGTATATATATATATATGATAAGAAATGTATTTTTTACGTTCCTAATTCAAAAATTACGATACGAGATTAAATAAAATCTTATATATTTATAATATGTACCATAATGCACTCAATTCACTTCACTTGACACGCAATCAAATGTACTCAATACGAGTCCTGTACAATGAAGTACCGATCTATTTTGTTGAGCGTTTTAAGCTGTAAGCACTTGCAGAATTCTGAAAGCGCTTAAATCTAAAATGCCGTGATCATGTGCACACGATTGCCGCGAGCGATTAGCCCAGAAGCTGTTGATCTTCATCTTACTTTGAGTTAACAACACAGTAGTACGATTTAAAAATGTATTTTTGAGATTCAATTAGTGTTTGTCTGTCTTTGGTGAAATTAAAATTATTTTGTTGGTTCAGAATTCACATAAACTTAAAAGAATATCCAATTATAAATACCAAACCAAAAAATAATTATATTCATTACCAGAGAGAATTTTGTAAATACGTAATAATAATTTAAAGTGAGTAATAGGCTGTCTTGCTCTAATTTTGTACTTACCGCATTCTATATCAGCCTTAATTTTTGCTGACTCCCTAAGGAAATATCGACTATTTATATTTTTTAACTTCAATTATTAAGACATTGTTTGATAATTAAAACAAGAAAGTTAAACTTTAATCGATCAAAATATATATTATAATTGATTGAAATTACTAATTTATATTATAGCTCTTAGGCTATATGCAACCCTTTGACTGCTCGTACTGTTTACAGCAGTGTAATTAAGTAAAGCACTGCAAATGTGACTGCACTTAATGCCAACTATTACTTACGCTGCACTCCCAGTTTTAGGTTGCCCGACTTGAGGTTTGTGCCCTCGTATTTGGGGCATTTACATTACAATTATTTAAATAAATAAGTCGTAATAATTCTTAATTTGAATTTTAAAGACTGTAGTAATTCTGTTGATTTAATAATGATATTATAATGTTTGGTGGGTTAATGATAAGTGTTTGAACGTTAATGAGTAAAATATGTCATTACTATTTGAAAGTTTATGACATCAAAAGTTTCTGTTTTTGAATACTCGTATATTTAGCTTACATTTATTTAAATAAATAGTTTGTAATAATTCTAAATTTGAATTTTTAGAATTATAAGAAATTTCGTGGTAATTCTGTTGATATAATAATGATATTGTAACGTTTGGTGCCATAATGATAAGTGTTTGATGTTTGGTTAATAAGTAAAATATGTCATTACTATTTTTAAGTTAAAACTATAAAATATGGTTTATTCACCATGTTTAAAATTTTATATGTAGTTATTAATTACTTCACGTGTATTGACTTACTTCGTCTTGAGAATAGTCCAAAGTTCAAAACTCATGCAGAGAATATTGTGCGACGGCTCTTGAAATTAAACTAAAGTTATATTGCTGATTAAACGAAATTCGTATAGCTTGTTTAAAATCGCAACTGCTGGACCACAAGCTTAATCACGAAACAGACACTGGTATGTGTCTTAAATATATTAAGACTCTCGGTCTATGTATATCTTTTGAGAGAAAAACGAGTTATTTTACTACCATATAAAATCGCAATGTTCGTATATTTTTTAATATATCGCCTGAAGTGGCCATAAGTTACGATACGTTTTATTTTACCTGGTTTTTAATATAACTTGGAAATGTCGGACCAATGTACGTTGACCTTTCTGTAATTCGCTGTTTAAATTATTCAAATGTTGCTTCTATAGGCGACTGGCTGGTTAAAACTAGAGAAGGGACAAATTTAAAGTTCCCATAACCGACGAGTATGCATGGTGAACATCATGAAAGTGGATGAAGCGAATGAAGTATCCAGGAACGAAGTAAGTAGAATCCACCTTCGGGAAGAAGGTTTTTAAACTCATACTCAAAATAACTTTATTCATATAGGTAACCATGTAAACTTATGAACGTCAACAGAAAAGATGTTAAAGTGATTCTAAATTTACATTTACTACCAGTTCGCAAGTCAAGGGCCTAGAGCGGGCAAGAAACCCTCCGCCACTATTTTTAATCGCCAAGTTTTGAGTCATACAAATTGTTTGACTGGAGCGAAAGTCTTTTTGTGTGTGAAGGCTTTTTTTACTCTCTCTTCTGTAAAGTAATTTTATTTATCATTTTTTATCGGTTGTCATTAAGATTTTTTTGATTCATTATTATTATATTACTTTTATATTTGGTATTAATATAAGATATAAGTATATAGTATGTATATGATTGTACGCAATAAGACGCTACATAAGGATTTGATAAAATATTGATATATTTTACAACATTCTTCCAACTTACCGTAACTTTGTTTATCATACTCTTAATGAGGTTTGAGTTTCTACTTAGTTTTAGTTATTAATTTTTTTTTAATTCTGTGGGTGCTTGTTTTTCTGTTTTTAAACAATAATGTTTCCCTTGCTAGCTTGCTTATGTTTTAATAAAATTATTGTCTATGTGTCAAAAATTTGTGATGTCATATTTTCTTGTATAATTTTATACATAACGTAACGTGTATACGTTTAGAATTTATAAATAAATAAATAAGGTATTTCTGTAAGTAAAATAGACCTGATAGGCGTAGTCCTGTAGACACATCTTAAATACAATTAAAAAATCTCCATTCGCCACAAAAGGTCGTTTAAAACGAGTTTAATACCTAACAGAAGATTAATATAGATGAACAAAATTAATATTCCAAATAATATTTACGGCGTTCCAATCTTAGACACATAGTTGGAAACAGTTGTATACCTTTAATGGAATCCTTCAATATATTTGAGAAATGCGATTCAACGATATACAGTGTATGAAATAAACTGGTAGACCCCTTTAAATAACCCATACCGCTATAAATTGCTCTAACATCGCTGTAACAAACCATACACAGGGAGGTTTCATAAACATTGGGGGATAATTATTTTTGACGTCAAGGCCGAATACTTTATGGTATTTTACCATCCGTACCTCGACGTCCGTCGTTCCACTACTGAGCGTTGCTTATTTTTGCCGCACACCACCAATATATATAACCAGCTGCCCACTGAAGTATTTCCCAACCAATTCGACTTAGGGTCCTTCATGAAAAGAGCGTTCCGATTCTTGAAAGTCCGGAAAGGCACTTGCTAGACTTCTGGCAATGTGAGTGTCCATGGCGGCGGTATCACTTATCATCAGATGAACCTCCTGCCCATTTGCCTCATATAACATAAAAAAATTATTCTAGTGAATGTCGAGGCTATTCAACTTCTTGACACCACGGGCCCAGTGATATCGAAAAGGACAAAATTTTGAAATAGTCTTAAGTGCTAAACAGTGGTAAGTGGAAAAATAGTACACAAGAACAGAGTCTCTTCCCTTTACAGAGCCTTTATATATAATAGAGGAGGCTCATGTGATGTTAAGAGACGCCCATGGACCTCTTCTCTCTCTCTTGGATCTCTTCGAGAGTTAAGTTTTTGCTGAAGATGCGAATAGGTGGTCAATGTCGCCTTCTAACGTAACGATCAGACACCCTGAGGCCTAGGAACTGGAGCACTGCCAGATTGTTTTCCTTTCCCCGTAACAACTTTGTACGTACCTTATACGTACACCAATCATGAATTACGCAGCATCCTGCCGATCAGAAGGGAATTTTATAAAATCAAACAATCTCTAAGCTCCGTCACGTCAAAGTACCCTAATGAAAAAGCACGCAATAAGCTGTTCCGTCAAAATGACATCAGACGATGTATGGCACCAAATATCCTCTAAGAGTAAGAATAAACTAAATTGTAACCCAGTCTGTATGTAATGTCCATCCGTATAGAAAACACTCATAAGTTTCTTAAGAATTGATGTACTTTCTACAAGATTATTGAACTTCCTGATATATAGCTAGCCGTGCACACAACTCCACGCTTCAGTATCTTCTAATATACTTTAAAGAATGAGCTTATAAAATAATTGTGAGATTAAACATCGTAGCATCTGTCATGAAAAATTGTTTCTTTGTCGTCTGTGTGAGGACAGACTATTATATGTATTTGTGGAGGGAGGAATGTGTACCCACCTCCAACTTAAAAGGATGATCCTGGATCAGTCGAACCACTAACTGGCCCCAGTGGCTAAGATCGAGAAATTGTATATATGGTTAGACGGAATAACATTGTTAGCGCTTCAGGGTAGACGTTATCTTAGTGATTAGACACAAACAGTCGACGGCGTATGTCAGGCACAGGAGACTGATCACCTACTTGTCTTATCTTCATCATAGATAGACATCTTCTTTACCTGTATAAACGATCTTTTCTTGACACTTTCTTTAATTTTGCAGCAATTAACAATGTTAAACAGTTACAGCGACTTTGTTCAAATAAACGTTTTACGTTTTTGACGGCTCATTGGTCTAGTGGTTAGTATCCCTGACTGCAAATCCATGGGTCCCGGGTTCGATCCCCGGCTGAGACAAACATCGATGTGATGAGCATTTGGTGTTGTGCTTAGGTCTTGGGTTTTTAAACATGTATGTACGAGTATATCCGTTGCCTAGTACCCATAACACAAGCTTCACCAGCTTAGCATGGGACTAGGTCAATTGGTGTGAATTGTCCAATCATATTATTATTATTACAAAACACTTATAGCCCCCGCGAACTGTTTCGCCTTAATATGATGTTTTTACTTAGCCTACCTTAGTAGCAGTAGCTACATACCAACATATGGAACATTTTGCTATACTATTCTATATAAACTGTTCACTTTTACGAAAAAAAAACTTAAGTACAAAATAAAACTCAAAATGTTTTTCTTATGTAAATAATTCTACTGTACTTCTGCATGACACTGAACTCCTCTTAATCAGCTGTACAGATTTGAATGATTTTTTTGCATGCGTTCGGATGGCGCCCTTGATAGTTTAGACTCACAAATCAGCCCTGCGATTCTGTAACTCACTTTTCGAACTCACACAGCGATTTTCGCATCGGCGGTCGCTCTCAAATCAGTCGTGAAGCAGTCATTTTATGATTTGGCATTCTGAAAAGGTGGGAGCTTGTAGTTTATTGTTTATCAGAATGCCAAATTATAAAATGACTGCTTCACGACTGATTTGAGAGCGACCGCCGATGCGAAAACCGCTGTGTGAGTTCGAAAAGTGAGTAACAGAATCGCAGGGCTGCTCTTAGCGCGTAACCAAACGATCTGGGTTCGATTCCCAGTCTGCGCCGTCCGAATTATTTTTCGTTTTCCGAAAAAGATTCCCTTCCCTTTCCTAAATAGTAAATTATATTTTTCTTATCAATTAAATAAGGTTATTGTTAAATACTTTTAGGTTTCTAATTTTGATAGGTGTTAATATTTAATAAAGCTAGGAAATTTTTGATAGCGGGAATCTTAATTAATTTCTTCAACCTCTAAAAGTGCCCCTATGTCTGATATAGGATTTACCCTTATCAGCTTCACAAAGGACCAAAGTCAATTTAATTTACAAGATTGATGCCTGGATAACAATATAGCTGATATTAACTGTATGCTAATATGGGACAAAGTGATCTATCATTAATCTTGCTATATTCTAAGATTATATTATGGCACTGATTGAAATATTGGTACTCCTTAGAGCATTAGAATTTTGGTGTTTATGGTTTCTATATCAAACTACCATTTGAAATGATACGTTTAATAAGTTGGATAGGTATCCTAACGTTTCGACGGCAGTTTCTATTAATTCTAATTATATAACGTCCGTTATTTATTTAATGTTCTAAGCAATTTAATTACGTAGACTATTTTAGTTTAGTATCTATAATTTAAAATAAAATTGTGTTTTGTAAAATCTTCTATTATTTAAAAAGAACTTTTTGGATAAGAGAAGATTAAATGGCGCTGGTTGAAATATTGGTACTCCTTAGAGTATTGGAGTTTTGGTGTTTACGGTTTTTATATCAAACTTCCATTCGTAAATGATACGTTTAATAAGTTGGTTTTGGGTCCCAACGTGTCGACGACAGTTTCTTAGAATACTAATTAAATAACGTCCGTTATTTTTTTAATATAAAGAATAACGTAAAAGCGATAAACAAATTCGCACGTAGATTATTTTATTTAAAAATAACTTATTGAATAATCTAGCCTTTCATGTGTGTAATACAACCTATGCGGAAATAGCTAATTAGTCTAATACTGTTAGTTTATTGGTTAGTTTAGTGGTTAATTAGTGGCTGAACAAATCAATTGAATCAAGCGATGATTGAATATTACTACGAGTTCCATCTATATTTTTTTTATAGAACACCGCAGCCCAAAATGTCAGAGGTCTCGGGAGTGCGTTGTCGGCTTTTTAAGAATTTGTACGCTCTTTTCTTAAAGGACCCTAAGTCGAATTGATTCGTAAATACTTCAGCAGCTGGTTCTATATATATTATAATTTCCTTTTAAAGTATATGTCAAAATTTATAAAACAATTATTTTTAAAATGCTATAAGAGAACTATATATTATAATGCAATATATGAGATGTTTGATAATAATGCAGTGGCATTATAATACTTTATAAGATAATCTAAATAGCATTTTTTATATTCATAATTTTTCTTATTATTGGTCTAGTCTATGGCAAAGATGGATCCATAGTGTTGTTTAACCGGGCTATGATAGGAGCAGTGTTGGTCTAGTGGCTTCAGCGTGCGATTTTCATACCTGAGGTCGTAGGTTCGATCTCCGTCTGTGCACCAATGGACTTTCTTTCTATGTGCGCATTTAACATTCGCTTGAACGGTGAAGGAAAACATCGTGAGGAAACCGACTTGCCTTAGGACCAAAATGGATGAACCATGGCGTGTGTCAAAGGAGGCTGATCACCTACTTGCCTATTAGATTGAGGTTGTAGCGACACAGTTTTTTGTTTTTTTAAGATACGCTTATATTTTAAATAATGTAATAAATAGTACATCAATTGAGAAGTTCTACATATGCATAACAATATTCAGTCTAACACAGTTCTCAATCTACAGAATCAATAGAATTATATCGCTTTTCATTAATGAACTCTTAGTTTAAAATATTCCAAGACTTTTGCGGCCGGAAAATTAATAATGGAGTTATAATCAGGTTATATTATACGACATTATGGTGCATGAAGGGAAATTTCAATCACAATAAATCAGCCCAACCTGTCTTCGGGGTTTTTATTAAAAAACTTCCATTGTTCAAGAATTTAATTTTTTGACCCTCAGGTGAATTAATATTGGATTGAATAATTCAATTCTCGCTCTTGATCCCTTTGTGAAGTTGAATTATTAAAGCATAATAAAAATGAGCAGTCAGTCTAGTGGCTATGCCAGCGGCTCTTTACCCTGAGGTCGTGGGATCAAAGCTAAGAATTGTCATTTTATACATGCGTAATTAATTGCTTAAAAAGTGAAGGACGTGTACTAATCTTGTCGTCAAGCTTAAAGCCTGTAAAGAAGGTGTACCAAAAAGCCAAAAGTTTACTGTTTATTTTTAATATAAAAACAGTACTGCAACGCACTCTTATTTTTAAATTCATACATTGGGTTCGTGTGTGTACATACACTATACACGCCGACATCATCCATATATAACAATAATGAGATGCTAATCGTTGCTTGGCAATAATTTTAAAATTGTGATATCTGTAGTGTTAGCACACTAACGCCATCTTGGAGCAGAAACCTATGTAACGCGAAGCAAAACCGGCGTTGACTCACTTTTATTTCGAGACTTCGTGCGGAACGGACGTGTTACTACCCTACCCTCAGTAAATTTTTAAAGTGTTAAGTACCTACACGTTTTAATCTTTTGATTGTTGTTTTTTTGTAAATTCAATTTCGTGTGTATTCTTTTGTTTTTAAAATAAATCCGCTTCTGTTAACTTATAGTAGTATAATTTAATAATATAATTTGTATTCATGATCAGAGGCGTCTTCGAACCCGTCACCTATGTCGATAATATACGCGAGTTTACTACGTACTACGAAACGTTTATTTGAAAAAGTTTCTGTTAAACATTGTTAATCGCTGCACAATCATAGAAATTGTCAAGAAACCCCCATTTACACAGGTAAAGAAGATATTCAGTGTCTTTTATAAACATGTATTTTTTTTTAATAAGCTGTGTCTTCTATGGTCTTTGTCAATCTAATAGGCAAGTAGGTAATCGCAGTCTTTTGTTTTACAAAATGATTGAAAAGGGCTGCAACTATTACACCATGGTGTATATAACGTATAATACAAATTGTAACCATATTTATAGCTATAAGACTATAGCAATGGTTTAGTTATATGCAATGTTTGCCTTTGGAATAGTGTTCGTTAGTATAATACCTGAGCACACATACATAGCAAATATTGTCTTTGCTATACTGCACACGTTTGGTTTGCACCGGTTTTGATCTCAATTGTGTGAGGCTAATTCAGTTGAGGTTATTTTCTGATACGACTGATTCATTATTATATTTTTATTCAAACGTGCTTGGACCTGGACAGGACAGAGCCAAATCTTATACTATTACTTACCTAATTTTGTTAAATTTAATTATAAAAATTAAATATATAGTGATTAAAATTAAAAGTAATAGAAATTGAGATTTAGTAATAAATAAATCAATGGTGCTACAACCTTTTTATGTAGCTGTTTCATGATCATTTTTCAATCTAATAGACACAAGTAGTACAAGGACAAGTAGGGATCAGCCTCCTGTGCCTGACACACGTTGTCGACATTTTGGGTCAAAGGCACCGTTCGAGCCAATGTTAAATGCTCATAAAGAAAGAAAGTCCATTTGTGTACAGCCGGGGATCGAACCTACGACCTCAGAATCACAACACTGCTCTTAGATTTAGTAATACTTACATTTAAATAACAAATGTTGCGGTTTTACAAAAATTTAAATAAATTTTATTTGTAAACATAAATAATAATAAAAACATACATTAATTGAAATTTTATTTTATTATTTATATTTATTTAATTATATTTTAACGTGATTTTTTAAGACGTGTAAATAATCTTAATAAATTGTGTGTGAAGTATATTAAATATAAGTTAATATACAACATAGGTATATATTTAGTTGCAAACAAAATATTTGTGTTTAACTTTAAATTAGCAGAAAACTCACCGGGAAATCTTTACATAATTGACTCCATTATTCAAATGTTGCATTATTCAGTCTTAAAGAGATTTCCTTAAGCAAAATACCTGTCTTTGTCCGCATTCAACATTAAAATTCATGAACAATCATGCATTTCTCGGTAAGTTTCTGCAGTATTTTCACGAAAATTACTTCCTCGGAAATGACATGTCATGCTAGACCGAGACTAACGTTGATTTAGAATTATTAAAATTACAATATTTTGTACGTAGAAATTGTGTAATATAAAATATGAGTTGTCCAGGCTAAGTTGGACATTAAATATATCGGCGAGATGAACATTAAATCTTTGACAGTTTTCGTAACTGTCTCTGTACCTCATGAACATTTGGTATTGGAAATTATTTTTTAATTCATTTTGCGTTAATATACCAATCTTTTAAATAATTCTTCTGCTATTCGGGACGGTGAACAATACAACAAATACAAGTACGTCAAATTCGGTCCAGCCGTCCATTTATAAGTAGCTTATTGTTTCATAGCACGCGCTGATATCAGACTGTAACTCATGAACATTTGGTATTGGAAATTATTTTTTAATTCATTTTGCGTTAATATACCAATCTTTTAAATAATTCTTCTGCTATTCGGGACGGTGAACAATACAACAAATACAAGTACGTCAAATTCGGTCCAGCCGTCCATTTATAAGTAGCTTATTGTTTCATAGCACGCGCTGATATCAGGAACCAATAATCGAGGAATTACTATCAGATCACAGTTTATAATACTAATAAACCCCCTCGTTTGGGTTTTAAGTCGGTTTATTGTGTCTTTTATTAGAGATACAATCATTTATATAATATATTAATATTTACGTTAAATTAACTGTAGATATAGACCTAGGTTGTAATGGACAATTCAATCGTTAATGTTATATTCCTCTGGTGGACTGCACCACGGGCACCAAAAAAAAACTTTACACATAAAAAAGGGGATGTAACCATAGTTAAAAGAAAAAGTGCACAGCTGTATAATAAACTACCCACAGATATAAAAAACATTACTTCTATCAATTCATTCAAATCGAAGCTAAGTGAATATGTTAAACAAAATTACTTTTAAATTAATTTCTTATAATTACTTTTAATTCATATTTCTTTGTTCACTTTATATATACTATGGCTATATTTTATTGTGATTATTTTAAGAACGACTACAATGTTATGTTATCTAGAGTATTATTCTCATGTAAGTGACATTTTTTGTCTTTTTTGAGAAATAAAGTCTTTAAACCTAAGTGCACTAGCCTCTATACTAGGACTCCATGTGTGGGCTAGTCTCTTCCATTTGGCATATTAATGATTTAGGTACTTGACTTACATAACATTTCCAATTACATAATTAAACTATTGTTGTAAGAATAATACTTTCCGTTTGTAGTACAGGTCAAAATGTCCCTTATGATTCTTAGTAAATTTAAAAAGTTTTGACTTCAATTATATGGCTTCCAGGGCATGAGGGAATATACTGGCCGAGCGACTAGTTCGTACGTTAGTACGATAATATATTCTGTGACCTGCAAGTCACGCTGACACTTGAAAATAATTTCACAAAGCACGGCCTTTATATGGGATATGACAAGTTTTATGATTGTCTTGATAATAGTAAACCTGTTTTGTTTATGCACTTTTTGAAGTGAAACTTCTTTAGGCGCATGAGGGTAAAATTCTTACGGATGAAACGCAATAATATTAATATTAGTGTCACGAAGATGTGCAGTGTTTTTGTCGAAGAAAAGGGAGAGAGCGATTGAGAGAGAGTGAGAAAGGGCGAATTTCGCATCACGCACAGTGTCATGGGAGAGAGCTATAGTGAGAAAGATTGAGAGAGAGTGTGAGTAAGGGAGATCTAGAAAAAAAAATACACGCTATTGGTTGATGTGCTCGTTTAGTAGTTACATAATAAAACTTTAGGTGCTTATTCTATCGCATAACGTCTTGTGCAGTAAACTCAGATTTTTTATTTATTTATATTATCATTAGCACGTATACAGTGTGTAAACAATGTGAATATAGATATACAAATACTGGTACATGATTATCTAATGGGGCTTTTACCTTAGTAATAATTAATTTACAAAGAAGTTTCACTTCTGACATGTGTACTTTGTACGCACGAACTTTTTTTTGTGACAATTGTCATGGACGCCTGCAATACCAGGAGGCTTTAATACTCATTGTTGCAGCGGCTATGGTATTTGGCCTGGAAATACATTCCAATGGGTATCTCATACAAAAGAAAACTTCCTGCTATTGATACTGCCTTCAAAGAAATAGGAGGAGGAAAATTGCCGAAAAACATTCGTATCGGATATCAATTCAATAGTCCATCATTAATTCTTCAAGGAAAATGTGTGTTTATATTATTGTGTTAATTTGATTATTTTATAAATGACTTTATTCACGTTGTTTGTACAAAATATTATATAATAAGTATGATGAAAAAATTCTTACATTAAAAGTTAATTTTCGATTCACCTACCTACTAAAGTGAAAACCTAAGTTATAATGAAAATGTAAAAGTTTTTACGGCCAGGGGAAGTTATAATATTGTAGGTAGAAGTCAAACATCAAATTTAAATAGAAGTCCGATTCATTCAACGTTATTTCGTTCCAATGCATATTTTGTGTATTTCCTAAGTTCAGACAAGAGTATTTCCTAATTTATTTATTTATTTTATTTACAAAACTTTGCCAACGCCCGCACATTGATTGATTAGAACGTAAATAAAGATAATCTAATATATAAAATTCTCGTGTCACAGTTTTCGTTGCCATACTCCTCCGAAACGGCTTGACCGATTCTCATGAAATTTTGTGTGCTTATTGTGTATGTCTGAGAATCGGACAAAATCTATTTTTCATCCCCCTAAATGTTAAGGGTAGTCCACCCCTAAATATTTATTTTTTATTTTTAGATATTTTTTTCTGTTTTTATTTTTTTATGATACAACATTAAAAAATACATACAAACCCCTAACTTTCACCCCTCTACGATCAACCCCTATTTTTTTTATAAATGGTATATATGGCAAAACGACGTTTGCCCGGTCAGCTAGTAATTTATTTAAAAAAACAGGTGAGTTTTGGCCAAAATGTTCTCAAAGAGGGAACATCATTAGGATGATGATTTCGCGGGAATTAAAAGCTTGGGGCAATCAACCTGATTCATAAATATCCTGCAATAACAACATGCTAAAGTGATCTAGCCTAGTTTCGTATATTAGCATCTGTTTTCGAGATGCCACTAGAGAAAAGAAGATGCCACATTAATCTTTTTTTGTAAACGCTCGAGTGATGTAAGCAAGCCAACAACTTTGCACCTTAGCTTACATACTTTGCACTTTAGGAAGGAGTAGAAGCAGACCTATTTACAGACTGACACAGCTCTAAAGCACGCACCGACGCGACCGACCGAATCTTGACGCGCTTCAAAAGCCTCGGCCAGGCCTGTATGGTCACAGATCATGGTGTAGTCTGTTGGGCTCTTGACATGCTCTAGACGTGCTGTTATAGCGGCTATTTTTTAAGATTTCTATATAGAACAGTGCTTATATATACCGCTGAACATGGACACTCTCAATGCCACAGAGCTCGCGAGTGCGTTGCCGGCCTTATAAGAATTGGTACGCTCTTTTCTTGAAGGAGTCGAATTGGTTTGAAAATACTTCAGTGGGCAGCTAGCCAAATAGTGATGGTGCGCGGAAAAAACTGACTTAAAAAACGCTCAGTTGTGGAACGACGGACGTCGAGGTGATACTGATGGGTTAGTATGGAAAAAAATGCTCTTTATTTAACAAGCCCGAAAGCTCTACTCATTACTAACATCATAGTATGACTTATATTAAATATAATAGTGAAATAAACAGAATCTAAATCTTTACTAATATTAAATAGGGAAAGATTTAAAGTTTGTAACAAATAAACGCAAAATCTACACATATTACAACAATTATTTGATCATTAGAATGCTCTATTATCCAGTATTCAATAGGCTTTATTATCCAAATTAGCTTTATCCAAATTCTACTGTACGTGCACACATCACTGAAACATCCCCCAACAACATCCCCTTAAACGGCTGGACAGATTTAAATGAATTTGTGTATGCGTTTGGGTGGCGCCCTGGATGGTTTAGAATCACAAATCAGCCCGGCATATGGAGCTGCAGTCGGTACTGTCATGCTTTGTTTAATATTCTAATTGCTTGAAACATCATGCAGGACGTCTGCCGGGTCCATTAGTTTAAAATATTGAAGCCGGGATAGGCAACTAGTATATTATGATTTATTATTAACTTTGCCTATTATAGTATATTATACAAAACTTGAAACTTTGTTTAAAAGCGATTTAAGTTCTTTTAAGGCTCAAACAAACACTCAAAAGTTGTAGAAACAGTACAATAACAAGTTGAGTACAAGTTGCGCACTCTAAAGTCTGATCGTACTGAACTTAATATCTGCTTTGAGAAGTATTAAAAGCTGTTTCTATGCGATATTCTCATACGAAATGTAGCTTTTGTTACTAAAGAATGTTTATTATTAATCATAACAATCAAATATACAGTATTTACCATCTTAACCTACACAGTAATAATTAAAATAATTGATAATTAATAAAAAGGTAATTAAAACAAATTTAAAAGGTTTGGTGCCTTTGGCAGTGTACCTTTTACGCTGGCAGCATTTCCCCGCTGTATTGCAATACTAAATAGTTTTTGATGGATTTATAGACAATACATTTGCTAGCCTATTTACATTGCGAGGTTTTCACTCATAATCGGGTTTTTGAAGTGAAAACTGATGAATTGTTGAATGTATTATTACCTGTAGCCTTGTCTTTCTTTCTTTATAAATAATTTATTTGCAGTATATTTTTTCAAGCTAGTATAGGTATTCCAAAAGTTGCCTATAGTTGCCACGGCTTTGTGATATTTATCCAGTGTAACAGTCTTCAATAGAAGATAACTCCTTAAATAAACTGAACACAATCACTATGTTGATATGATGTTTAAAATATTATAAAAATTTAAATTTCCGTGTTTTAAGCGTTAATTAAAACTAGTAAACACATGTGTGTACTAGCCCTTACATAAGGAAGTCGCTTAATTATCCCGGTACTGTGAGCGCATTTAATACAGAATTCTATTAATGGCCCAATAATTAACGGAACGTAGCAAATGCTACGAAATGAATAGTATAATTCCGTCCTCTGTCTTCTGGCGTCAATTTGCGTGAAGCACGGGTAAGGCCATTGTTCTCTCATTAGGGGTGTGCTATAATTATATCGATAATATGTCAATTATTATTTCCCGTATACACATACTAAATGATAGCTATTGTGTATTTTGACAAATGATTTCTTTCTTTTCCTGATATGTAAGTTCTCATGTAATTTTCTTTTACACGTGACGTACGGTTTAAGACCTTACCTTCCTTTTCAAAATGTTTGAGAGCATAAATAAGGTTTTTAGAAATTTAATTAATAATGGTAAATCAGAATTCAAAGTAGTATAGTAGTAATACTTAAATATATATATAAAAAATATAACAAATAAAGCAAAGAAAACAGTTTAAATGTTTTCATATTATTAAATATTTTCATATATTATGTATTCTAAAACTATTGTGATATTTGTATTTTGTAGGGATACTTTAAGAAAATCAGTGGCGCTACAACCTTTTCTGGGCAACTGATTACTGTATCGGTTTCATGATCATTTATCAATCAATCTAATAGGCAAGTAGGTGTTCAGCTTCCTGTGCGTAACACACGCTGTTGACTTTTTTGGTCTAAGGCAAGCCGGTTTCCTCACGATGTTTTGCTTCACCGTTCGAGTGAATGTTAAATGCGCACATAGAAAGAATGTCCATTGGTGCAGTCGGTGATTGAACCTACGACCTCCGGGATGAGAGTCGCACGCTGAAGCCACTAGACCAATCCATGAAATTTGTCACGACAAATAAATATAAAATCGATACATACAAATATAAATAAGTTGTATAGTTTGACTTTATCGATTAACATGGAACATCCCTAAAAGTTCTCATGTGGCTACGCGACACCTTAATAGTCGTACCACTTTGCTCATTTTACTCCCAACCACATTATTTTATCAGCACTAAAGCAATTTTCTTGTATTTACTTAACAGAAATATATATTTCAAAGTTTAAATGCGCGAGTCGGTAACGTTTATGGCTATTTTATTGGTAATGAACTGCCACTGGCAGCTTCTATACTAGCAAATATATCAGTTTCTAAAATATATAGTTGTGAAATAATAAGAAAATATATATATATAGGCCGCGTATTCTGTCTATATGCGTATGCGTAATTATCCTATGCTACCTTAGAGGGTCATGGTACACAAGAATATCGGTATTATTACTGTAGGTACATCTCTTGGTATGAAACTAGTTTGGGTATTTCAAAATACAATATTTTTATGATTGTCATGTATTTTAAAATAGATAGTTTGTAACATATACTGTAGAAAATGCATTATATACTCGTATGATGTGGTGTACTTTAATAAATATATATTATTCCGTAGATACACTGATCCAATTATAATAAAAACTTAGAATTAAAAAATTGTTAGGAAAAATACATGGAAATTGAAATAAAAAATGTTGACTCACATGTGCGCGGTTTCTGATTCGCTGGACGCGGTTTTAACTGACCGATTTAACTGTACAGTTGACGTTTGACCCATTAACATCATTTAAACAAGATGTAGGTTTCAAAATACAGATTTTTATTTTTTATGCAGCATATTTTGGATTAGTTTGTATCTTTTTTAATTCATTTTAAATTTAGTACGTATTAAATTAACCTATTTTCAGATGTTCTTGTCATATTTTTTTAAGTTTCGAATTCTGTGTGTTTTTTTCTTTTCCCGTAAATCTGAACAAGCAGATTATGAAACAAAATTAAATTCCTGGTATTTTAAAACTAAAGCTATTTTACCTTATTTTCATTGTAACAAGCAATAAACAGTTATATATTTTGAGTTCTAAGCCGTACTACTCTTGAATAAAATTATTAACGAAGATAATATTCATTAAATACAATTCTTTAGCAACTTATTTCAAGCAATAATTCAGATTTTAAGGAACAGACAATTTAAAGTAGTTAATACAATACGAGTAAATCACAATAGATATTTTACAAAGCATCTGACCTTTTATTTCACTTCTACAACCGCAGATGTTAAACGCAACATTAGTCCTAGAAAGGTTTTTAAAATTGATATTACGTATTGGCGCCAAACGCGCACAGCGGTAGTTGCCACAGATAAGTAAGTTAGAACATGCCACAGACTAAGGCGAATTACACGCCCTCTAGAAAAATATAACCTCCTTGGTGGAATTGATGGTTTAATGTTTCTTATTTTAAAAGTATGTTAAATATACAAATCATATCATAAATAATATAATCTAGTCGTGAAAATGAAATCACTTAACCGTAAACGTTTTACTCAAAATATTAACTGAATTATAAATTCAAAACTCAAGGATGCGAATTTGATTTTCCCAAGGAAACCGTCTGATGCTTAGGGCCGGTTTACAAAACAGTTTTGATATTACCAAGAAAAGTGTTTTTAATAAGAAATGCATTTGTTTTTAAAAAAATCTAAACAAAAACTGAACTAAACTAAACTGTTATACTGTGATTCTTATTAACTTACGCGAAAACATTTTACTATACATTTATCTTTTCGAAGTAGATAATATTTAAATCACAATATATTAC
This sequence comes from Pieris macdunnoughi, assembly GCA_905332375.1. Lineage (NCBI taxonomy): Eukaryota > Metazoa > Arthropoda > Insecta > Lepidoptera > Pieridae > Pieris > Pieris macdunnoughi. Next base: position 677,033 of record CAJOBZ010000067.1, on the reverse strand, counting down.
TATCATCTAGCAAAGCTAGTTCATAGCTTAGATGAAACATTGATACGAATATTAGTTTTCTCTGTCCAAACTATGAAAAACAATCAAATTGTTTATAACATATATTGGATGGCTTAGTCTTTTCTTATGTGATTGAAATGGACAGAAAATTACCTTATTACATAAAAAACGATCCATGTAAAATAATATATTATTTTGACAGGTGGTTTTCATCTTGAATCTATGTACTAATGTGAAAGACAAGACAGAACAGCATATCCAATACGCGTTGACACATGACATGATGCGTCCTGTCATTACATCCGTTTGATCAATTTAGATGAATAATCCTATAACCGCGTTTAATCGTACAGTCTCATAAGAGAAAAGCTACTCATGTATAAGTCTTCTCTTCTTCTGGTTTCATTTTGTTGCTAAAGGTTAGTTGTGAACAACTTGAATTGCTGGGTATCTTGCCATGAATTTTCAGCCCATCATTATGAGCTGCATCGAGCTTCGATTCGTTAATTCTCTTTCATTCCTCACTCTTTCGATCCAGCTCTTGCGAATCAAATACAATAGTTTAATTATTTCGTTCCATCATAATCCTGAGTGATTCGGATTCGTATTAATATCACACATTAATTGTCAATAGTATTAATTTTAATCCATATATTAATCGGCGCTTGTGAAATCGGCCTTTATATATTGTTTTGGTAATAGGAAATTCTTAGGCTTATGGATTAATTTTGCAAATAGGACTTTGACCTTATAAATATTCAACAAATCTACTACCATCTTCTCAAGATTCATAATTATAAGTTTTTTTTATGCAAGGGATTAATATTGACAAATTTGCTAGTCAGCTATGACTGATTCGTCTCCTGTCAAATTGTGTTTTTCGCTGTAATGAAAAGAGACAGAATTCTCTCTTTGAAGGTCGTGTCGCTGCACAATTCTTCCACTCTCTGACGACCCGTAAGACCACGTTGACCAGGTGGTAATATATAAAATAAATAAATGAAACTTTTGGTCTGGGCCCTAGATTTCTGAATCTGTTTCATGATCATTTTTCAATCAAAAAGGCAAGTAGGTGATCTGTGTCTGACACACGCCGTCGACTTTTTTTTTCTTTACCGTTCGAGCGAATGTTAAATGCGCACATAGAAAGAAAGTCCATTGGAGCACAGCCAGGGATCGAACCTGCCAGGGATGAGAGTCGCACGCTGAAGCCACTAGGCCAAAACTGCAGGGGTAATATATAATAAGTCGTTATTAATTCAATCTTTAAATTAAAAGATAATCTAAGTGCGAATTGCTGTTGCAATCTTAATTGTATTGTAATGGTATTCAAGATTAATTTCGTGCAAATTAGTCCGCTGGGCTATAAATATTCAGATTCCTGCTTTCTTCAACTCCACAAATTACTTTGCGGGGTATAATTATATATTTTTTTAATAGCAAACGGGCAGGATGCTCACCTGATGTTAAGTGTGCCCATGGAAACTCAATGCCAGAGGGCTCGCGAGTGCCTTGCCGGCCTTTTAGGAATTGGTACGCTCTTTTAACTATTTTTATTGATCGCAGAATTGCCATAAGTGTTTAACTCACTTAACATCAGGTGAGCCTCCTGCCCGTTTGCTCCTGTTACAGAGTGGCAAGAGCAGTGTTGGCCTAAAATAAATCAGTGGACCTTTTTAGGTCTGGGCCTCAGATTTCTGTATCTGTTTCATGATCAGTCAGTCAGTTTTATCAGTCTAATAGGTGTGTTGGCGATCAGCCTCCTGTGCCTGACACACGCTTAATTCGATTTTATTTATATGAATAAAAACGATTAAAACTGTTAATTCAATAATAAATAAAATTTTATAATTCGAAACGAAAAACGATAGCGTTTCAATATTTTATTCCATTTAAATGCCTTAAAAACAATAAAAGCGTTATAGTCACCCCTATCACCTCCTAACTACGCCGAAACACCAATAACCCTGTAACAAAAAAAAACATCATTCTATTTATTTTATTTTTGAATTTGGAACTACTTTTAAATAATTACTTTCCTGCGAAGTACGTACCGAATACCCTTCCAAAATATATCACGTATTTTAGCGGTCAGACAATCAAAGGAAAAAAGTTTTCGGCTAGTTCTGATTTATTCAGCACGGAAGCCCTTGTTAGCAACTCCGGACTTTTGTAATATGTTGTTTTTCTGATTGTTTTTATCTTTTGATTAATTTACTATACTTCATATAAACGGTGGTTTATTGAAGTTGTTTGCCTCGATTTTTGTTGGCACAATTAATAGAAAGACAACAGTTCTATATCTGATTCTTTAGGTGTATTAACGGCGTCTTAACATTAAGGGTGTGTCCTGGGTTTGCCCTAATGGATTTATCGTTATTATATGTCGAAATTTGTGGTAAGGAAAAAACATGAGAAAACCATTTGCATGGGGTAGAAAAGTGTGGCCAAGGATTACACAATATTTACTATGTAGTTATATTGTATGCAAAAATAAAAACCGTGTTGGCCCAGTGGCTTATGCAACTCTCATCACTGAGGTCGTAAGTTCTAACCCCTGCTGTGCACCAATGGACCGATACCCACATGCCTTACACCCGAACTCAATAATCAATCCAAAATCTCAGATTGAAACCAATCTGAGATCAGACCGTGACAGTCGATCGATCTCCTATCTGCATCCCAATAACCAAACCCTACGAAGACAATCCATTTTTGGCGACGGATAAAATGCTCTTTGTCGTTCCATTTTACCGAGTTTTCACTCATATTTGATACTCAATGTCAACCAAATAAAGTAAATAAAACCGTACAAATAACATTAAAATATACATGTGTATGTTTAAAACATAACAAACAGTTTTTTTTAATTATTTAAAATACTGGTGTAAGTTAAAATCTGTTAAAATAATTAACTGTTGAAATCGAGCTTTCGTCAACTGTCATTTTCATACAAAGGACTATCCACAGACACTGATACGACCTCCAATGGAAAGCTTGTACTCGTATCGTCAGATGGGTATTACAATCCGTCGATTGGTTATTGGCACACTTGTTACAACATTTGAATTAAGATTATTGGGTCCGGGCGTTAGACACAGAAATCGACGGCGTGTGTCAGGCACGGAAGGCTATTCACCTACCTGCCTATTAGATAAAACAAATTATTACGAAACATATATAAATCAGAGACACTATTTTTAAATAATATAACCAAACTTCTGTACAGAAACAAAATCTATTCAGTCATATTAAACACAAAATTTATAATAATTGTATAATAAACGTTGATTTTTGACGCGACACTTAAAACGCTCGTATTGCGCCATTAACCGGTTTATACCGGATAAAACCGGTTATTTTAAAGCTTTTATAGACAATCGTCATGTTTCCGAGTTTTATGAGTACATTACGCAGTCAAATGTCATAAAAAGAGATATTTTAATTTCGGTACTAAAACATTCAAATTAAGAGGTTAATTGAGCGTGGGGTGTGCTACACACATGTATGGGTCGGTAACTTAGCTATTTAGTACGCTCGGGTTGGCAAAGTCAAAACCACACGAATAATAGATTAATAGGTTTATTGCATGATTGGGCTAGTTTTTATATTCATCAAACTATTCAAATAGGTTAAAACAAAATAAACATTTAGCGCCACCTTTGACGGCAAATTCAATTTTTAAATTTGGAACCAATCGACAATTTTGTTCCGTTCTACGCCCTAATCTTGCGAGTGGCTTGCGTCTGTGCAAATGGTCGTGAGGTTTGCTTTCAATTGAGATTTCAAAGTTTCTATGTGTTTTTTTTTATAAATTCTGAACCCTAGATCAATTCGTAGAGGCGAATAATTAAAAGTACCGATGTATGAGAAAAGCCTAGAAAGGACTAAACTTTTTGAGTTGATGAAATTGAATGTATATAAGTGCAACTGCATCTCTGAGAGTGAGCAGTGTTATTCTAGTGGCTACAGCATGCGACATCCCTGAGGTCGTAGGTTCGATCCCCAGCATTGGTGCGCAATGGACTTTCTATGCGCATTTAACATTCGCGCGAAGGGTGAAGGAAAACATCATGACAAAACCGGGTTGCCTTAGACCCAAAAAGTCGACGACGTGTGTCAGCCACAGGAGGCTTATCACCCACTTGAATGTTAGATTGACAAACGACTATGAATCAGATACAGAAATCTGAGGCCCAGACCTAAAAATGTGGTAGCGCCACTGATTTATTTATCTATCTCAGAGACACGATCGTAGTGCCAAAACATTATAGAATACTATGACATTAACTTAGTTTAAGCTATGTACTGTATAGTAAATTACGCCAGCATATTAGCCATAATTATATAATATGCTAGATTGGCTTGAAATGGATGGAGGATATAGGAACAGATCCAAATGAAAAGTTCAGGAGGAGGCCATTACATAAAGAAACGGAAATAACAATAAATAACGTAGACTTTAGAGTATAAAACACTTACATTTTTAATAGTAAGTGGCTTTATTATTATTATTATAGTATAATAAAATAGATATCACAAATCGAAGTATTGACATTGACTTTGACATATGTCATGTAAAAAATATGTATTTTTTCAATTGACGTATACGAATATTTGACAAAGTTAACGCTAAATGCTAACATTACGTTAACTAGTAGTGCTTTGGTCATAAAATTAATTATTGCTTTTTTTGAGAACTAAAGTGTAAATTGTATAATGACGTAACATGTAGTTTAGTTGATAGAAAATGGCTGCCCACATGGAGTTTCAAAATTACTTTGAGTATGCAAACTAGGTTCATGCAGTTAGTAACGATATTCACACACACATATACATATATATATATATAATACTTGTTAATAAATACTTGTTAATACTAACGAGTAACGTCAGTATAGAAGATACAAAATAATAGTGTTTGTGTATCCAAGTCAACGAATTTGAAAATCGAATCCTTTCCATTATCTTAAAACGTTCCAAAAAGTTTCGAAGCCAATAAGGTTCGTATGTTAAGTTCGCCGAGCGGAAACAGAGCATTTGGCAAAACGCGGGAAAACTTTAGCCGTCGTTAGCTATCTGTGACGTGCCTCCTTGATTCACTTTTCTGTAATGGTGCATGTAATATGGTAAGATAGTGCGGGAAATAATTTAAAAATAGAATTCCTTTTTTGAATTTAAAGATTCGAAAATTGTAGATATACAACGTTTGTTAAGAAAACGTAGAAAATCATTTTCTGTGGATATTAAGGGATATATGTAGGCGTTACATACTACACTTTTAGTTTAGTTCTGACAAATATACATAACCTATTCTAAAAATCTCTTAATAGGAATTGAAATATAATTGAACTAGAATACAATTTTCTAGTTACCTACCTAAATTTCGATTACGAATTAGACGCCCATTGCTTGCATTTTTAGACAACGAAATTGTCTATCGGCACCAATAGTATTGTTATAGGAATGTAATCTACGGAGTTAAAAGTTATAAAAAAATATTATTGTCAAACTTAAGTTTGATTGTCACACACAATATATCCATATTATAAAAGAAAACACTTACAAAGCCATAACAGTTAGCATCGATAAAGATAATATACGAAACAGAAAACATAAGTACATTAATATATAAAAAAAGAAATTGAAATTCATTAAACCAAAGTAATCTGAAACTTGTTCTTAATAAACTAACACTAAAGGAAAAATCTGGAGGAGGCCTATGTCTCAGCAAACAGTGAGTAGATTAAATAATATTAAATATCAAAATATGTAAAATCATAATATTAGTTATTAGTGTGTGGAATATGTGGAACCAGCTGTCCACTGAAGTATTTCCAAAACAATTCGACTAAGGGTCCTTCAAGAAAAGAGCGTACCAATTCTTAAAAGGCCGGCAACGCACTCGCGACCCCTCTGGCATTGAGAGTGTTCATGGGCGGCGGTATTACTTAACATCAGATGAGCCTCCTGCCCGTTTGCCCCCTGTTCTATATAAAAAAAAGGTGAAAGAATTGGTTGTTTGAAATAATTCTTAATTCATTCATTCATAAACAAAGGTAACAAAACACCATCATGATTTCAGCAAAATAAATTTCCTGTGACTTGCATTTCCCCTCACATTGAATATAAACTTATTCATGTATTCGGAACACCATTAGAACGTATTAATATTAAACGTAATGCATTCCCAATGATAATTATATTTGATGGAATTGCAAGCTCGATTGGTTGGAACGTAATTGTAATTTACTTATGACCGCGGCTGGCTTTGGTACATGATAAAAGTATCATAGTTATTGGTATATCTTATCATTAGTACCTTCATCTCATCTTCATAATTTATTAGAATGTTAGGCTATAGGTTTATGTAAATACTTATAACATTAACTGAAAGGTTTTTTATTTAAAGGGCTTGTCTGATATAAAGTGATACTGTCGACAATACTGTCAAAAGTGCGTTGCCTTTTAAGTATTGATTTCGTGTCTTAACTACAGTTGGTCTGGTTTATTTATTTATTTAGTTATTAAGCTTACGACATCACACACAGTCCTAAATCTACTAATTATTTTACAAAATCTTACATCTAAAATGTGTGACAATTAATGTAAGCGTATGTTTCTCAAAAAAAAATTAAATAGAAATTAAATACAATTAAAACATATACGATAATACAAGCACACATTCAAATAAAATAAAATTACAGAAATTTGTTGGCACTTAGAGCAGAAAAAAAAGAAAAATCATCAGCAAAACAGCGAAATTATGTTCGAGGTTCCATATACTAATACAATACAACGAAGGATTAGTATTTATTTATATATTTAAGTTTACCACATTAAACATACTCGTAATACTATATCTGCTGATAAATATATGGTGATTTTGGTACACATAAATGTTACAAGAAATACAATAAAAATACATACAATTATGGTTTGGTTGAATTTTGTTTTCCTTGACGTCCGGTAACTTTTCATATACTTATAAAGCTCACCAATACACAGCCTCAAGGATAAAGTAACACCAAAAGCAATAATATTAATAAAGATATTTCTCCTTAAAAGTTGCAATTAATTTATGTAAATTATATTAATTTGTGTTAGTATGAGATCCCTTTCAAGGTAAAAGCATCCCCCAATAAGGACCAGTTTTCTCTTGCCCTCCCGAAAGTTGCTCGCTATATTTTTGATTTCGTAGTCCCATCTGGCTAAGGCCTACCTGGTTTTCTTTTAAGTATCACCAATGTACATAGATACACTTTTATATAGATTAGTTTAAACATCGAAATTTGTAAAATAATAAAATTCAGTTCATGGAAGAGAGAAGTTCAAATTCGTTAAAACTGTATATCATTTAAATTTATTCTTGAAGGGCCCTAAGCTGAGAAAATCTGTCATGAACATTTTACACGAATGCAAGGATAAACTTTATTCAACGTTTCTGCATTTTTAAACTTGAATGTGGAACAGAACAATTTTAACCGGATATAAGATTACAGAACATATTCAACATAAATACGGCGCTGAACGAAAAACTTTTCCCACTTTTAATCTAGAAGCAACATAAGAGAATTTACTTGGAGCTACTAAACGCGCTATTGACTCATTTATAGCACTTGATGAAGTTTAAACTCTAGGCTATAAACTTTATGACTGGGCTAAAAGCCTGCCGATTCTGGTGCTATCTTTGTCTTGCACTACAAGTTGGAGCGAGACGGGAGAGGTTTATTATTGTGTGGTGATTTTAAAGTGAGGACTCCGAGGATTGTTTGCGTCTTGCCGGTTTATGGAGGCAGATAATGGGGGAGTACCTATGGCAGATGGGACTGAGGCTGATTGAGGCTATAAAAATAGCGACTTTAATAGCTAAATTGAAAACTGATAGTTTCGTTATGCATAAAATATGTATGCAGTAATGACATCAGGTAATTTTTAAGGTAATTACAATCAAAACCATTTTAAACGTTTGAGTATATAAAGTAAAAGCATTGTTGGCCTAGTCACTAGGCCCTAGTGGCTTCAGCGTGCGACTCTCATCCCTGAGATTGATCGTAGGTTCGATCCCCGGCGGTGCTTCAATAGAGTTTCTTTATATGTTCGTTTAAAACATTCGTTGGAATGGTGAAGGAAATCATCGTGAAGAAACCGGCTTACCTTAGACCCAAACAAGTCGATGGCGTGTGTCAAGCACAGAAGGCTTATCACTTACTTAATTATGTTGAGGTTCGTTAGATCATTTGTAATAAGATTTACAAAATATGATCATGAAACAGATGTAGAAATTTGAGGCCCAACCTAAAACGCTATAGCTGATTAAAATAAAATATAAAATCAAACGGCTCAAATATAAAAGAGTCTAACCTCCAACTTTGAATTTGTTCCCATTGGAGTAGAGACTCTTGGGCCGTGGGGTTCAAGTGCACATGCACTAATTAAAGATTTAAGTAGGCGCCTGGTAGACAGAACTGGTGACCCCAGAGCTAGTGATTTTTAATGATTTGATATTTTAAAAGAGTACCGAGAGTTTTTTACGCCGGCTTTTTCTCTCGGCCTACACCCTCTGTCTTCTTTGCCGATGAGTAGGGATGCCTACAAATTCAAATTTAATGACGTGGAATAAGTGATACATGTATCTTATGTTCCTTAATAAACATATTTTATATTTTATAGTGCTGTCCTCGCTCAACGAATAAGTATCGCAGCGAGGAAATGCAGCATTAAATGAACACTGCTACAGGGATCCAATTTTTAAATTTGTTTAAATATTCTTTTTATTAATTTTAAAATATCTTTATTGTTGCTAGGTAGGTTAAGAAAATTGTAAATACTATATATTTCATTGTTATAATGAATAAAGAAGAAATTGGTAGTAGGTAAATCAAAGACAGTTTTATATTGCCAGACATTTAACTTTTTAACCTGTATGCTGTTAAAATTATGTTAACACCATACAAGGTTTTTATTTATTCAAGAAACCGATCAAATTTAACTTAAATGTTTAATGACAGTTTCAGTTAATGATCAGATAAACGCCATTTTAATAGCCCAACTTAAAATCTTCCTTGTAGATGAGTAGGGAGATATTATTCTGTTGGTCTTTGTCTAAAAGTTTCTTGTTTTACTCACTGCGTTCACAATGAGTGCGGGATACAGTACTTACAATACGTTTTATTTACTTCATGTTTGAAATATCTTTATATTTGACACTATAACCTTCTAGGGCAGTCGCGTAGTGCGGTCTGCAAACAGTCCAAAATGGTTCTGCCAGCAGTGAACCCGCAACTGACAAAGCGACAACTAAGCTTAAATAGAACCAACCTTAAAACAATGATAGGGACAATTACGGGTCATTGTCTCCTTAATAAACATCTTTTTGTCCTAGGCGTTACAGATAGCCTCTTGTGCAGAGGCTGTTTCAGCGCAGAGGAATCAGTCACCCACGTAGTCCTGGAATGCGAGGCTGTGGCTAATCAACGTGCAGAAATCCTCGGAACAGTGAGTCGCTCCGAGAAGCCTGTGAAGTGCCCAGGAGACTTCTGTGCTTCTGGAAGAAGCTAGGCTGGCTAAATTAGCCAGGACTTAACGCATAACGGACCAATTAAGTGTCTAATTGCGGAAATGAGTCCAACAACTCTAACCCTAACCCCCTAACTTTCTAGGGCCTCACATTATCTGTTTCCTGATGTGTGCCTGACACACTAATTGATTGTCTGTCCGCCGCAGTCTGATCAGTATGACACGATGTATCTCGATATGAGCGAGTGTTAAAAGCGATAACGTTTGACGTTTTGTTGACGTTGGTACACAGCTGGGGATTGAACCTACGACATTAGGAATAAGATTCGCAAGCTGACACCACTAAGACTGACTAGACCAAATTAAGGAAACAGCAGATGCATAGCATATGGAGGAGGCCTTTGCCAAAAAGGGCACCTATGTGCCTAAAATAATGGGGTAGAAATATAAATTTGCTTACGTGTACAAGTATCTAAAATAAAAGGCTATTATTATTATTATTAATTTATTTTCAGACGGCCATTGTTGAAGTATATTTCAGCTTTCTTAACAACAAAGTGTATCACATACATATTAGAACTGTAATTGATGAGAAGGTACATATACATATTTGTATGTACATAAAAAAACGTTTGAGTCGACAAAATTAAAGATATATGTGGAGCTCATATTCGTTTGAAATGTCTTCCCGCTCTCTAATTATTATAATTTGACAAATATTGATGATATTGAATTGATATTGACAAAATGTTCTATGAATTCTATGAATGAATATTATACCTTGCATAACGAATGGGACATTAATGCTCTACACAATTTTAGATGTCAATTATGAACTACTAACAATGTTTTTATTTTTTTTATTGATAAAATCTTGCCAACGGTCGGCACACTGATACATTAGTAAGATAACCACAATATACAATTTTTTTAAAGACAAGCACTTATAGGCAAACATACACGGGGAGAAAATACAAATATGAAAAAAAAAAACAATTAAAATTACAAAATCAAAACGCAAATCGATTTTAAATTTAGGGAATTTATTTGTCGATGTTATTTGTACACGTATTAAAAATATTGATGAGATAACCAGTCCTCTTTGATCATATCACTAGCTTTCTCAGCTATCATTATAGTAGGAGCGTTTGTATTCCCTCTCACAATTTTCGGCATAATAGAAGCATCAATCACCCTTAATTTCTTCATTCCATACACTCTCAATCTAGGATCGACTACAGCGTCTTTGTCCCACTCCGGTCCCATCTTACAAGTTCCCACAGGATGGTAAATAGTTGTTGTGTAATGTGTTAAGAGACAGAAGAAATACTCATACGTTCCCCATAAATATGCGGTACATCCTGGTACAGGAATCCTAACAAATCGAGCCCCACTTAGCTTAAAAGCTTCAGTATCTTCTAAACTTACAGCAAATCTTAAACCTTCAACTAATGTATCGACATCTTCTTTTACTTTAAAGAAACCTGTATAAATTAATGGTGGACCAAATGTTGGATCAGTTTGATTAAGTAATATTAGGCCTCTACTTTTGGGCTTAAGCAGTAATGGTCGGGGGGCAAAACCATCAAAGAATGATAGAGGTAAAACATTGGAGGCAATTGAACTTGTAGGATCTGAATAAAACTGATCAACACGTCGACCATCAAAATGAAATTGCACATCAGGCGCATCTTCTTTGGAAATTATTGTCTTGATAAACCCGACACTGTTTAAAATAGACGTGGTTGATAGTGGTCCATCTTTTCTTGGATGCTGATCATGGTATCTGTATATTTCACTAAGCATTTGCTCACCGTTCACTAAAGTTGATGTTTTGTTAGATAGTGATGCTATCAATGCGTCAGTTGTTACGTGATCTTGAAGATTATGTCCTACTTTCAAATCAACTAAGACAGGAATATGAAGACTTTCTAACTCCTCTTTAGGTCCAATACCAGAGAGCTTTAATAATTTTGGTGAGTTCAGAGCACCAGCGCTAACTATAACTTCCTTTCTAGCAAACACTTTTTGTAGTACACCTTCTTTGATATATTCAACACCTAACGCTGTATTCGTAAGAGGATCGATGATAAGTTTTGTGGTAAAAGCGTTGGTAATAATATGCAAATTAGGTCTTTTGTGTCGTATGGGCCGAATAAAAGCCACATTAGTGGACTGTCGTTGTCCGTCTTTAGAGGTTGACAGACTTATATCTGTTCCGTAGTTACTCTCTCTGTTCAGATCAGTTATTGGGAGGCCTTTTTCTTTAAATGCTTGTACAATCATCATGGTTGGTTTGTCGACATAGGGGAATCGTTCAACGTTAAGTGGACCGCCAACCCCGTGGTAATATCTGTCATGTGACTCAATGTCTCTGTTGTTTTCAGACTTCTTGAAGTAGGGTAATACCTGGTATAAAACACTGTATTAAATATGTAAAATAGAAAGATTTACGAAGAATTACATTTGAGACAAATTAAGTGAATTATTTTCTAAAAGGAACAACACTTGGGGCTAAAATATACTTGGTTCAAGTAGCTAATACTTAAATGCCATATGTTGTTTTTTTTAAATAGCTGCCTAGATATAATACCAGTAAAACAGATGCAGTAATGTATCTGCCCTATTATATGAATTCATACTACGCTTATTCATTCGTTTTATCCTATACCTCACGATAGCTCCAACCATGATTTCCATCAGCAGCCCATTCATCATAATCCAGTTTGTTGCCGCGAATGTACACCATGTAGTTCGTAGCGCTTGAACCACCCATAGTTTTTCCTCTGTAATATTAAAAAAAGCTTTTAATCTGAAAATATAACCGCTTCAGTATTTAACAAATTTAATAATATTTTGAATAAAAATATGTATTGTTATAAACATTATTACACCCCACATACACACACTCACGTGGTATGTACGTATGACTCACACACCATCAGACAACACACTCGAATTATTTTATACTATTTTTATTGAATTTTCTGAAGATTCGTATATGTTTAAACCTTTTTATAAGACGGAAGTCTTTGGCTATATTTATTTTTACGAATTAAAATAAGTAATTGCAGATGCTAATAAAATTTTTGAAATGGGTTAAAATATATTTGTCTAAATATCTTAGAATGTCAGCGACTCACTATAAGGGTTAGATTCAGAAACGTCTGAGCGCAAACTATAACTCTCGCATGTCATATGCAATACATTTTTTGAAGTTCGGGAGTCAAGCTTAACGCTAAGTTTCGTTTCTGAAACTAAGCATCGAAGAAAACCTAAGCCGTTGCTTATGTACAAAGCGTTATTTTACGAGTAAATTATTTTTTATTGTTAGCATAGTATTCTGTATTATAATAATTTTTTGTATATTAAATACCAGAATTTAAATTATTTTAAATAAACTAGTTTTTGTCCATAAATTTGAAGAAGCAGATGTTACTTTTCATCATAGAGTAAACACAATTTGATAGAAAGAGACAAATTACTTTAGTAAAAAGAGCGTGAGACTCTAGTATATTAATACATACACCGTAAGTTTAAAACAACAAGAAATCTCAAGTTCTAAGTAACATCGTAGCAGTCGAAGTTGGTGCATCTTGGGACAAATATTGGTTCCGGGCTAGCCTCGGATGAATCTGCAATATCCTGTACTACGTAATACGGTCAGTGCATATATGTAATGATACTAATTCTGATATACAAGTCTCCTAACTATACTAATATCTATTTAGGGTGAATATTGGCTGCACAATTTTGGTAGGAATGTTTGTGTAACATATACTTCTAAAATATACTAAATAAATGTTGTATAATCAGTGATTAATTACTAAACGAAATTTAATGTTTTTTTTAAGTCTTAACGGAAAATATTTCTGCACTCATGGCTTAAATGACTATGATACTTGTGTATGGAGTGGGAAAATTAAGTAAAAAAAATTATGAAACCGACTGGAAGTAGTGTAGTGTTATACACTTTCCTATCTTAAATACCATTTTTCATCAGTGTTGGCCTAGTGGCTTCAACGTGCGACTCTCATCCCTGAGGTCGTAGGTTCGATCCCGGCTGTGCACCAATGGACTTTCTTTCTATGTGTGCATTAAACATTCGCTCGAACGGTGACGGAAAACATCGTGAGGAAACCGGCTTGCCTTAGACTCAAAAAGTCGACGGCGTGTGTCGGCTACAGGAGGTTGATCATATACTTGTCTATTAGATTGACAAATGTTCATGAAACAGAGACTGAAATCTGAGGCCAATACCTAAAAAGGGTGTAGCTGGTTTTTTTAAATCCTTTTCAGAAAAGTAGTTTACTTTCGAATTACTTTAGTCTAAGTTAGGCTAGATCGCAATGTTGCATTGAGTATTTGTGCAGAGACGATTTATTGAAAAAAAAAGGGTACCAACACAAATCCAATTTTATTAATTGTTACGGTAAATACCAGATTCTTCAATGCCATTTAAAAATCAAAAACTATACGGAGATTTACAAGTAAGTCTGTGCGATCTATTTTCAGCATTTCTCTATAAGTTCTGGTCTATTCAACGCCAATTCGTTGAATAGACAAGCGTCCAGCTACAGAAAAAGTAAGGCAATAATTTACACAAGCATTTATAGGTCAGGCCTACGTATAAATCAGTGTTATACATTTCAGCATACCCTATGGGCGGAACCGAGGTCATAAACTATACGTAACAGTTTCACAACTCCTTAAGATGTAATGGATGGGGTAAAATGAGGTAAGGGGAGCGACCGTTCATTTTACTGATAACAAATACGCGGCTATGGCTACATTAATATTTTTTAAGACTTTGACGATATTTAAATTGAATTGTATATTTAATTATAAGCATATTTATGTAACTTACACAAAAAAAGGGTGCGTGTACTTATGTACGCGCGTAAGAAGTTATACTTCTTTGGCATTATTAAAAATAGTTTTTGATTGCATGCAAATAATTAATTACAATTAAATAATCAAAGACTGGAAAAGGAGTCAATAAAGTTCAGTTTACATTTGAAAAATTAAATAAATAAATACTTATTATTATTCTCTTAAGTGTAACATAAATTCTATTATTATTCGAATGTTGATTTTAAATTATGTCCTATGCCGTAGCATCTTCCGTGGGCAACTTCATTGTGTTAATTTTGTGTCACGGTGCGCGCGCATCGTAAGATTTCACTCTCATCAATTTTTCATAACGCGCCCAAAGAAGTATAACTTTAAAAATTGATTTGATCGTAAGAACAACTATTGTAAGTAACCGTAAATCTTATGTTTTAATGTGACGTTGTAAGTGTATATATACTATGAATCTATAATTTTTGATATTTTTTATTATCTGACCTCGAACGAAGAAACTAAAATCTTTAAGACTAATCTTTACAGAACTTTATTCTCATTAACAAATACATAATATCATGAATCACATCGTTGTTGGACAGAATTAAATTAGTGACTTAATTTTTGCTTACTGTATATTATGTATGTTAATTAAATACGGTAACATTACCAGTAATCCATTAAACAATTGAACAGCTATTTTTTACGAGGCTTCGGCAAGATAAGCAAACTCTAAAACTAGAAACGTATCAAAACAAATAAAATTAGAGTATCTACTAACGTATTCGTCCACCATTAATGCCGCGTCATTCCCGTTCCCGCCAAAACGTAATCAGAGCATAAACTATAGAGCAACGCATATCCACAGATTATCATATTTACGAAAACAACAACTTTCAATTCTCAAATTAAGAAGTATATTTATGTATTTTCTGTAACTTATATTATTAATGAATAATATAAATATTGTGATGATATCGTATCCAAATTTAATGAAAGTGACTAAAGATTTTAACCCTGATTCATACAATTGCTCTCTTTTTGATGAAAACAAGTAATTTAAAACAGTGAAATAACTTAATTTTTATGTATAAATAAATAAATCAGTGGCGCTACCACCTCTTTTTGGTCTTGGCCTCAGATTTCTGAATCTGTTTCATGATCATTTTTAAAGCTAATATGCAAGTAGGTGATCAGCCTCCAGTGCCTGACACACGCCGTCGACTTTTTGCGTCTAAGACATGTCGGTTACCTCACGATGTTTTCCATCACCGTTCGAGCAAATGTTAAATGCGCACATAGAAAGAAAGTCCATTGGTGCACAGCCGGGAATCGAACCTACGACCCTTAAGTATAAGAGTCACACGCGGAAGCCACTAGGCCAACACTGCTCTAGTTTTTATGTATGTCTTACTCAAAACGCTGAAAAGTTATATTTTCCGTTTTACTACCAAAACCTTTTAGCTATTATAAAATGACATACACAGGCATTCGATACAAGTTGCTTATTACCTGAACCAGGCGCAAGTCTGTCCCCTCTGTGCGCGACAGGTCAATTTTTCTGGCTGAGTTCTATACATCCAGTCTATATTTGAATTGCCCAATATTGTCGCGAATGCTGGCACGCTTGTCACGTCTGGCTCCTCCGGCCCGGCTTCGAGAAGAAGGATCTGTTGAGTGTTAAACATAAATAAAGTAAGATTTTAGACGAAAATTATGGCGAAAATTGACGGTATCGTATCGGTGATTTATATTTTCTATTATAATATAGTTTTTCTCAATTAGACTCTGAAATCAGACTTAATATATTTTGATATCTGATTTTATAGAATACTAGCCCGGCAAACGTTGTTTTGCCATGTATATTATTTCTAGGAAACATTTTTTTAGTTCTTGGCTTGTGTGTATTTTTATATGATATATCATTAATCGTCATTTTTTTATTTTTCATCATTTTTTGGGTTGGACAATCGTTTTCACCTAGGGGGTTGAAAGAAAGATAGTAGCCGATTGTCAGAATTAATGAATATACATAAAAAATTTCATAAGAATCGGTTGAGCCGTTTCGGAGGAGTATGGGAACGAACAATGTGACACGAGAATTTTATATATTAGATTGTTTGTCTAAAATAGCGGTAAGTATCGCATTATAGAAGTAGGCTCTATTATATTTAAATATCGAATGCTAAGAAAGAAAAATAAATTAAGAATTAATAACAATAAATAAATTATATTCTTGGTGCCTTTAGTCCACGCTGGAGAATTTAAAAGCTAAAACGAAAGCATCTCTATGCCAGTCTGGCCTTTTAGTTGCTTCTTATGATAAACTTAAATTCAAAACAAAGGAACAAATATTTTGAAAATCAGCTAACTAAAATAGTTAATTAATATGCAAAATTAAAAGCGATTTTCTTTAGAGTTTGATTGAGTTTCAAAGTTTAAACTGTCTATATTCTAGATTAATAAGTCTCTGGCATCGCTCACGAGTTATAGACAGATTTAAATCAAGGAACTTTTAACACTATTTGCTTTGTCAGGTTATTTAATAATTGTATTAAACATTTGTGTTACAATGTCTAACAAAATTTAAAATGTGTATCATTCGCAAATTCTTATTTCAAATATAGAAAGAAACTCATCACCGCAAAACCACGCATAGATTTTTTTAAATCAAAAGAAAATATATCCAAACAAAAAAACTATACCAACTCTTTTTATCAAATACTTTTTGCTCTTGTGACGAGCTCGGAGTTAATAAAAAAATCATGTTTCTGACGTTACGCGAGATATTTTTGATAGTTCCTTTTTTAAAAAGTTCAAAGCGTCGACGTGACAATAGCAGTGTGCGACCAGTTTGAATTAAAGATTCTTTTAGTTGCCACCAAAAAGGTTTTAACCGAATTCGGAAAAATTAAAAATGCGTACAAGTTTCCAAAAAGTACATATTATTTAACTAAATTATAATTATCGTTTGACATGAGTCAATAATAAGTACTTTTGAAGTGAAACTTCTTTATCGAGGTTGGAAAAAATTTAGTGGAACATTTTGAAGTTGTACTTCTTTAGGCGCGTTATGAAAAATTGATGAGAGTGAAATTTTACGATTGCGCGCGCACCTATGACACAAAATTGGCAGTGTGATATAGCGTGCGCGAGCGAGATGGGAATAAGACAAACTACAAGTAAAGAAATAGAATATGCGTGAAGCTAACTTCACGCATATTCTAGCTTAGCAGCTTAACAAGAATTTTGAATGACCATGACAATTGACATCTGACAATGACATTGACCTTTTAAACAAATATAGGAGTTTTAATTATTGTTTAAAATTATTAATTATATACCTAGTTATTTTCATTATACAAAATATTTGTGAAATAATATAAAATATTTGTGAAAAACTGTGCTAACCTTCCTGAGTGCTTCAATACAATTGAGGTTAACTATCCGTATGTATTATCGAGTATTATTGTTGATTAAAACTGAAACATGAACCATTATTCATTGCTTTTGTTTATTGCGTTTGTTACAGCAACTTTTTAGAAATATTCTACGACCCTATATATCAATAATTGAGAACAAAGATTTAAGCACGAATACTAATAAGGAGAAAATGAAGGCTTGGAGCGATATAACAGAGAAGTAAACATTTTAATAAGTACCTGCATCTCAAAAAAATGACCACATTATTTAATCAAAACATCAGATTTAATCTAGCAAATATAAGGACAAGAGACAAAAAACAATTGATGAATCAGTGGAAGTGCACTAAATTGAATACAAAAAAAGAGTTGTCATCTTATCGCCGTGAAACATCAAAAACTGGAGGTGGAACAAAGCCACCATCACCTTCTCGAGACACAATGGTTTGAAGTAGATTTCAATGAATTTGATTGTGATGGTGTCGAGGTAGGAATGTTAATTATAAATATGATGTATGGTGATGTTCAAGGTTCAACCTTTCAAGCATAGGCATATGCTTACAACATTACTTTATTCCCCTACAGGGTAGTTAGAGATATTGTAATACCTCAAAACATCCATGTTGCACTTGTAGTACCGAAACTCTGTCCTGCCAGAAGTGAGCCCATTCCCACTTATAATGGACAGTGGGTATAATACACCTTAATACCTGAGTGCGAACCACTCACCATGATACTTAAATTAATAGATGTTATTTATATATTTCAGGTTATTACAAATAAAATCATTTTGGAAACAATTGATATCCCAAAAGCAAATAAAGCCAACAATGACAAGGTAATAAATCAGTTTTGACATAACTTGAATACTAAAAAAGCCAAACAAAGGTGTGCACAACAGTGACAACATAACTTAACAATTTCATTATTTTGTAGGATTAAAGAAAGGTTAAAGAAAATCATGTCGAACTGAACAACAAGAATCCCCAAACAACTCCAAAGAAACCTACAAGGAAGACACCGGTATTATATTTAAATTATCTCTATCTCTAAATAGAATAAAAGAAAGTTGCTATCCAGGTCTGTAGCATGTGCTACAAATTATATTATTAACACATTTATATAATTATATTAATATAAATGTGTTAAAAATTTATAATATGAATTATAAAAATTTTAAGTTTTGCATGGACAGAGCTTAAATTAATATTCTCTTATTTGTTGCAGAAAGCAAGTAGTTTTGGAGAAGCCTCGTAGATGCACAACCAAGTAATGATTAATTTAAAATTACAAACCGAAATTCTGATGAAGACATTAGAGTCACTTAAAAATAAATAGTATAATGAAATAAAAATGTTTTAAAGATAAATAGTGTTTTATTTGTTTAATGTAAGAGAATAATAATAAATATTTATTTAATTAATTTTTCAAATGTAAACTGAACTTTATTGACTTTAATGACTCCTTTTCCAGTCTTTGATTATTTAATTGTAATTAATTATTTGCATGCAATCAAAAACTATTTTTAATAATGCCAAAGAAGTATAACTTCTTACGCGCGTACATAAGTACACGCACCCTTTTTTTAGTTACGCGTCACATTTTTCGGTTACGCGCCATGTTGCTTTTGAAGTCAAACTTCTTTATCGGCGTTGGAATGAAACTTCTTTATCGACGTATGGGAGAAATTTTGTAGCAAATCGTCACGTTTTTCAATGATAGTAATACTTCTATTACAA
The DNA here is from genome assembly GCA_905332375.1 of Pieris macdunnoughi. NCBI lineage: Eukaryota > Metazoa > Arthropoda > Insecta > Lepidoptera > Pieridae > Pieris > Pieris macdunnoughi. The sequence goes on along the minus strand of CAJOBZ010000067.1, from coordinate 657,508 downwards.
TTAATGAAATTCTATAATAATCTTCGTAGTAATAAAGGTAAAATGAAATATTTGTATTCATGTCTATGATAATAAAAGCCTTTCGTTAAACTTTATCTAATTTAACGAATTGCTGTAAAGTTGCATATAGTAGATCATTTTTCGAAAAATAAGATCATAAAGAAGTTTCACTTCTTACGTGTGTACACCTAGTACACGCACAATTTATTTACTTTAATAATCTCATAATTTATGGGTAGAAGGACTTGAGCTGTCAGAATTCCGATTCTATTCATAATATTAATCTATGCGTTAATGAGATTAAACAACACTCCTACAACCACACAATGAAGTTGATTTTAATATATTTTACAATAAAACCGTGGAATCTAGACAACACAAACTAAGAAATGGATTGTAAAACTTTTTCACTATTCCCTCATTGTTTTAGTTCAGATATTCTTAGTGTTATTTACATTTCATTCTGCGCATAGATATGATTATAGATTATGTAAGCATTTTCTACTATTTGTTCATGCCTATAGTAGTTAATTAATTATTTTATAATGTAATTTTTTAGCATTGTTTTCTAAATTAATTTCCAGTGTTTGGTTTTTGTTTCATCTGTGATTTATTATAGATATTCTTGTTTATTTAGGATCACCTGTTAGGACAGGACTGTGATTTTTGTACAATAGATAAAAGCAGATGTTTTGGGTAGAAATACAGGGTTTGTATCAGTGGTGCTACTATATATAAATAATAAATAATATTGTATAACCGTCATAAATATAAACGCCTTTAATTTAAATACAAATTCCCCGTTGCCATAGTAACGATGATTTACTTTTTCTTTAGTTTTCTATGTGCAACGGTTACCATGGTAACAAATCTTTCTAATAAGGTTGTATTGTGTTTAGGGTTTCAAAGGTCAACCTTTCTAATTTAAATATCCGAATTTTATACTCATTTAGTTTACATTAATAGACTTTTAACAATAAAAAATGGTATTAAATATTCGAAAGTAGGTAAAGGTTGTTTAAAGAAAATCTCTGTCAATGTCAAGTTTAATTTAGCAATTGACCTTGAACTTACGTCACACTACGATTACTTGCTCTGTTTATAATCTAATCATTCACAAAACACCATCATAGAATATTGCTTATTAAATTTATTTTAATTTTAAACCTTGTAGAAGCAAAACACAATGTCTCAGAACCATAATCGATTTTTTTTTGTAATCGAGGCAAACGGGCAGGAGGCTCACCTGTTGTTAAGTGATACCGCCGCCCACGGACACTCACATTGCCGGAAGGCTCGCAAGTGCGTTGCCGGCCTTTCAAGAATATGCTCTTTTCTTGAAGTACCCTAAGTCGAATTGGTTCGGAAATACTTCAGTGGGCAGGTGGTTCCACATAGCGGTGGTTCGCGGCAAAAACTGCTTTAAAGAACGCTCAGATGTGGAACAACAGACGCCGAGGTGATACGAATGGAATTTTGTATTCAATAATGCGACGTGTGTCAGGCATACAACTTAATTGCCTATGATGAAAAAATTACGAATAAACAAAAATTTTAGGCCCAGATTAAGAGCTGTGTCAATAAATAAGTGACTGAGTGAATGATTTTTATTAATTAAAATTATTTTAATAACTTTCTCTTAATGTTCGTTATTCTACATGCCTGATATAGTACATTTATTCGAAAAATTTAGTTCCTGTGGAATATGTATGCCATGGCAGGTTTGATTTTCAGCGAGAAAATATTTTTATTATTGTCGCAGAAGCTCAAAATGGATTCAGTTCTAATGTATAGCCCGTTATGACTAATTGAAAGTACTTGTATATTTGTTACATAATTTTGTAAATAGCGCTACTATATAAAGATCTTTATACGTTCCTATACACACAATTGTCTTCTTTTTCCTTCTACTTCAGGGTAGTAGGGACTTTTTACATCTCTTATATTGTTACTAAAAACTTTGTGTTGCGTGTCTCGCGAGTACACAATGGTCTTACCGAAACAGTGCTATGGTCACAAGGCTTGCCCTAGTCAGCACAGGTAGCGCTGCGCACCTACCTTTTTGGGTATATTTAATAAAAAATTACAGAAAAAACAAGAAACATAAATTATTAGGAATGCAATTTAGGCCTTAAAGCGATCTCTATCAGACAACCCCAGTAAGGAATAAAAACGAAATGCCAAGGGTAATGTCCATAATTGAATTAACAAAAATAAAATTACAAATAACAATGAAAAATTAAACAATTACCTAATTATAAAAAATAAATTGTGCGTGTACTAGGTGTACACACGTAAGAAGTGAAACTTCTTTATGATCTTATTTTTCGAAAAATGATCTACTATATGCAACTTTACAGAAATTCGTTAAATTAGATAAAGTTGAACAAAAGGCTTTTATTATCATAGACATGAATACAAATATTTCATTTTACCTTATTACTACGAAGATTATTATAGAATTTCATTAATTGTAATAGAATTATTACTATCATTGAAGAACGTGACGATTTGCTACAAAATTTCTCCCATATGTCGATAAAGAAGTTTCATTCCAACGCCGATAAAGAATTTTGACTTCAAAAAGCAACATGGCGCGTAACCGAAAAATGTGACGCGTAACGAAAAAATGTTACACTAAATTTTTTTCCAACCTCGATAAAGAAGTTTCACTTCAATTAAAAAAAAATGTGTGCGTGTACTAGGTGTATTCTTTATGACCTTATTAGAAACTATTTCTTTAAACACAGTAAATTTTGATACACTGCCTAGCATACAATTTACAAATTAATTGCTGCAAATTGCGATTAGCAAATTTCAAGTCGAAAATGTAATCCGTTGTCAAACTTCAAAGTCAAAAACATACTATATGTCATATTTTAACGCCGATAAAGAAGTTTGACTTCGAAAATGTAATCCGTTGTCAAACTTCAAAGTCAAAAACATACTATATGTCATATTTTAACGCCGATAAAGAACTTTGACTTCAAAAAGCAACATGGCGCGTAACGGAAAAATGTTACACTAAAATTTTTTCCAACCCCGATAAAGAAGTTTCACTTCAAAAACTAAATCTAATCTTCAGGTTCATAAATCACAATTTAAAATACAATACCGATGAAATTTTTAGATTAATATTTCTTTAGTGTGTTCATTTGTGTGCTCGTTAATAAGTATTATTCTATTCTATTATTCTTTCTCACTAAATCATCTTTAAAAATCGACTAAATCAAATACTTTTGGGTACATTTACATATTAATTGAATATAACATTGTGATTTGTGGTAAATGTAGATTAATGTGACGTCGTAGTTATAAAATAATGTAATATTGGTGATTTCACCAACATCACCATAATCTACACCATAGATTAGATATTTTTTGATATTTTAAATAGATTTTTTTCCCATACGGCTCGTACGGATAAATTCATTAGAGGAAGCGTTATCAACAATTATGTGAACAGTTATCCCACGCTCACCTTGGTTATGAAAGGAAAATAACACAAGAAATTCTTTTCTCAGCTTGTTGCAAAATTGAGTCACGCGAAGTGTTTCATACCAATTTGCTATTTTATCGAATTACACTATTATTCTCATTGAATACTGATTACAGATAAAGCCGCTTAATTAGATTTTCCGTGACGTCGGTTGAGTGAACTGACAAAAGGTTTGTTTCCGGTTAGTTCCTATACAGGAAAGAATTAGTCGTTCTGTTAATATTTATACAATAACTATTTAATGTTGCATAAATGAAGTCAAACTTCTTTATCGGCGTTGAAATGAAACTTCTTTATTTTGTAGCAAATCGTCACGTTTTTCAATGATAATAATAATTCTATTACAATTAATGAAATTCTATAATAATCTTCGTAGTAATAAGGTAAAATGAAATATTTGTATTCATGTCTATGATAATAAAAGCCTTTTGTTAAACTTCATCTAATTTAACGAATTTCTGTAAAGTTGCATATAGTAGATCATTTTTCGAAAAAATAAGATCATAAAGGAGTTTCACTTCTTACGTGTGTACACCTAGTACACGCACAATTTTTTTTTTTTATATGTGAAGTATATGTAAATAAGAGTAATCTGGCATGGTAGCTTATTTAATTAAATGTATAAATAAGTCCCTAGAAGGAAGTAGACATATGACATATTACTTAAGATGTCATGTGGAACATGGTGTAACGGTTGCAGCTCCTTACAAACGATGTGTAAAACAAAAAACTTGGCGACTAAAAAGAGTGGCGGAGAGTTTATTGCCAGTTCTTCTCTTCCGTTCTACGCCCTTGATTTGAGAACTGGCAGTAAATGTAAAATTAGAAGTATTTAATGTATATTTCTTTTTTTTAACGTTCATTAGTGTACATTGTGTTACCTACATAAATTAATGATTTTTGACTTTTTATGCTTTTCCGCCTAAAGATGGAGTTAATACTTAATTTTAAATGCATTTATTTATTTTATTTGGTTAAATGACATTTGCTCGTACGGTGAAGGAAAAACCGTCTTAAAATATGATTATTTATATGAATGCTATCGAAACATGATCAATTGAGTCACTAATAAAACTTTTGTGATGAGGATGCCGTTATCTCCATTACACTTAATTATTTTTACGAACAAGGTGTGCATGGTATTCTGGTCACCAACTGCTTAAGAAGTAAAATCAAATATAGTTCGACCATAAGTTCAAAGACTAAAATGTTATCAATTGAATGTCAATTATGTGTCATGTGTCAATGTGACATTCAAATAGTAGTCTGTGCAACTTTTATTGGTCATTTATTATAATAATAAATGATAATATATTTATAATGATAAATTACCAACTTTTATGATTTGATATTCATCCTTCTCTATACAAAAACTTTATAACAAACACTGTCCCGTGTCCGCGCTATAAAAGTGATATTAAAATACATGTACTATTTACCAACATTGCTTAAATCAATCAGTGCAAATGCAATTCGGCCGTGAAAAATAAACAAACCTCAAATAACAATGTAGCCATTAAATAAATCAGTCTAATTAAACGCTCTGGCGCACAAGAATAACGTTTGAAACGTTAGATGGCGCTTTTAATTTTGTGACTTGTGCAATAATGCTGAAATTATATGCTATTGTCAGCCGCGTTTGGAAACGCTTGAAAATTATTTAATTATTTATTTTCAATTATGTTTTTACAGGTTTCAACGAATTATATCTATCCTAATTTTGAATTACCTTTTAATCACTTGCTTTCACTAAAGAATTAATGTAAAGCATTATTATACTAATTTTTACATTTAATTTATAAATCCATGTGCAACGAAAGCTGACAATAAACTATTAAATTGTTAGAATAATATGAGTTGTCGCAAATAATTGATTGATTTTCTTAAAATGAGTCAACTTCATGAGTTTATAATGTTTAAATCTAAGGGCCCATAATATAATAATTTATATTTAGTGCAATATTATATACTTTTGATACACATACCTTCCATTTTTTGACTTCTGATAATCGGTTTGCTAGAACACACCCAGCTGAGCCAGCTCCAACTATAATGAAGTCATATTCCTGTATATGCCTCTTTTTCCTTTTCTTTTCTTTTACTTTTTCCTTCACTTCGGTTTTCTTTGAAGCCGCAAAGGCTGAATCGGCACGTCCATCAAAATTAAACTCAAAAACAGGTTCCTTATTCGAATAATGTTTGAAGGAATCTTCAAAATCAAATTTCGGTATATTTGAATATTCCATATGAGTCTGTGTGTGTGGCGGATGAGAGTCGAAATTCGTCTGATACGATGTAAACGGCTCATATGCCCTGGAAACACCGCGAGAGGGAAACCTTTGTACATTGTAAAATGTATCATGTTCCGGGGAAAATGGGTTCACTTTTGAATACCTTTTGTCTATGGATTTCCCGAATAATTGCGTCACTAGGGCCAAAAACATGTAGCCAGTTTGGGAGCACTGCGTCAAAGGTGCCAGTGCCGTCTCGCAGACGGGAGTAATATCCGGTGGTATCCATGTATTCGACATTTTGATCCCTCTATCGCACTAATTCATTTTCGAATTCAACCTCTTTTGTCTGCGTGCTGGCTGAAAACTAATTGTTTGAAAATGGAACAGGAGCTAACAGAGTTAAGCCGACTATGACCTTTTTTAATAGTGAAAAAATCGATTTGAAAATAGAATTGCAATTCGACCACAGATCAAATTATTTTTACATGTATTTGGCGCGCGATTTATTGCAATTATTATTGTAGTGGCTAAGTCGGCGTACAATTAGAAACTGAATGTAAGGTGGTATCTCCTCTGAGTTTGATATGCTAAGGTACTTTTATTTTTTACTGAATAAAAGATTTACTCGCGCGTGATAATTGCCTTAGATTAATTACTGATAAAAGCCAATTTTGATATCGAATAGTTTGTAATATAGTAAAATGTATAAAATCTTTTCAAGGGACAAAAGTTAAAAAATTTCATCTATATTTTCCAAGACAGTTTAATAACGTCGGATTAACTTGAAACGAAGTAATTACTTCAAAAAGGTTGGCCTTTGTGAGATATGGGACGGGCTACAAACAAGGACACGATATTAATTATGAATAAAAAAGAAACCATGTCCAAAGTAGCGTGAGTTACATGTTTAAAAAAAACTCAAAACCCTCCCTAAGAAAAACTTAATTTAGAATAAAGTAATATTTTTAACGATTTGCGCTAATGATATTTTTTAATGTTTTGTTTTTCACATATAATTTTTATTTTTAATTACTATAAAGTTGGGTGGTTCTACATCTATATATATATATAAACGGGTTATCAAACCTCTATTTTTTATTTATGTTACAGGAGGCAGACGGGCAGCAGGCTCATCTGATGTTAAGTGATACCGCCGCCCATGGACACTCGCACTGCCAGAAGGCTCGCAAGCGCGCTGCCGAACTTTTAAGAAATGGTACGCTCTTTTCTTGAAGGACCGTCAGTGGGCAGCTGGTTCCACATATTGGTGGTGCGCGGCAGAAATTACCTTAAGAAACGCTCAGTTGTGGAACGACGGACGTCGAGGTGACTATAATAATCTTAGATCTGGACAATGGTGGTCAAAGATGTTTTTTTAAGTTTAATGGCGATTAATAAGTTTATTGGTTGTAATGAAACTGTCTGAGACTGATAGTGTATTAGAAATATATTTTTTCTTATTACTGTAAATAATTAGATGATTAATAATTAAGAAATCTGAGGCCCAGACCTAAAGAGGTTATAGTGCCACTGATTTATTTATTTTTTCGTTAAATTCTGGCAAACCTTCTGGTTATAACTTTAAAAATATATTCAAACTATCCGCCGTTTTTGCCTGTACATCATAATATATTGAGCGTTTGTATATTAACTTTTACGATATTAAATTAAATATTCCTGTGATCCATCACAGTGGAAAAAATTGTAATAAATAATAAAGAAATATGGAACTGGTAAAATATTGTGAATACTGGTTTTAGTTTTAATACTAGTTTAATATTTTACAAATGAATTTCTCAAAAACATAGCAATTGTATTGTTACATTATTTTCTAGATTGTATAGCATTTCAAAATGTAAAATTGTTAATTTGTATGTTAGTAACAAATAACATACAAGAGAGTTGGCCTAGTGGCTTAAGCGTGAATTCCTAAGGTCGTGCATTCGAATCACGGCACCAATGTAATTTTCTTTTTATTCAATTAGCACATCAAAGAAACGAATTCAATCTGAGACTAAGGCAGATTTGTAGCGCCACTGGATTATTAATATTATTAGTTGCAAATAGTTAGGCTATAATTTACTTTACAAAACAATTGCTTCGTTATATTAGGTCCACCTCTTATTAAAATAACTAGACATGATAACAAACAACCTAAAATTACCCTTTGTCGGCCTAGTGGCTTCAGCGTGCGACTCTCATCCCTAAGGTCGTAGGTTCAATACTCGGCTGTACACCAATGGACTTTCTTTCTATGTGCGCATTTTACATTCGCTCGAATGGTGAAAGAAAATATCGTGAGGAAACCGGCTTGCCTTAGATCCTAAAAGTCGACGGCATGTGTCAGGCACAGGAGGCTGATCACTACTTGCCTATTAGGTTGACAAATGATCATAAAACAGATACAGAAATCTGAGGCCCAGACCTAAAAAGGTTGTAGCACCAGTGATTTATTTTTAATTTTTTATGTTATTTCTTAATTATTAGAATTAAGGTGTATTTTTTTAATGAAGCCATCTGTTAATAAATCAAAAGACATGACATTAAGATCTAGGTTTTGATCACAACCTTCCAACTTTATTATTTATATTACCAGTTCCATTGTTTCAGTTCCATTTCACGGTGGTTACCGTTGGGCGTTGAAGTAAAAATTAAAATATTTCATGTTTAGTTTCGTTTGTGTACATTTTGTAATCGATGTTGGCTAATGCTGTCGCAACGCAGTACATTAACTTGATGTATATATTTTTACAAATTACTGTGCAATAAAACTTTTACACATAATCATTTTACACTTACTATGTAGATAGTTAGAGACCCCCCACACTAGCGTCTTTCGAGCGTCGTCGTCGTGTCAGCGTCGCCGCGGCGTCGTCTCTTAAAGCTGGGAAGCAGGTATTTTTTACTTAAAAGGGTTCCCAAATCTTACACATTATAATGCATTGTTATAATAAATAAACAGCTGTTTATTTAGATTTATTTTAGTAAGCGTAAGAACCATCTTACACTTACTAACTAGATAGCTACCTACAGTCACTTCGGCTATGGGTTCTGAAATAGTTAGGTTAGACATTTAATCTCATAACAGACAATAGTCACTTACATGAGAACTTATATACTAAAGATACAATTTATCACGTCGAGGGTCATTGAAGAGCTTCAAGGATGAATTTGCGAAGTAGAACTTGGGTGGACTTTCATTTACGTAGATAACTGGGATCACTCAAGAGATGGTCTTTTAGTCTTAATTTAAATATTGCCAGGCTGTCTGCACTTTTTATATTTTGTGGAAGTCTATTATACCGCAGCACTCCCCCAACGCTCAATGTTTTTTTTACCGTAATACGGTACCGTCTTACGGTTCTAAACTTAGGTAGAATTAGATTGTGAGATTATGGGAAAATCATAAATCAAGTTGTACAAACTAACGTGGAAAGAATCTAGATAAAAATGACAGATCACAAGCGACAAAGATGGCGGGCGCCTTGATTGAGATAAGTTTCAATTCTTGTTCTAAATTGTTGATAAGTTTGACACTATATCTATGTTATTCGAGACAGTTTCCGTTATACTTGCTGTAGAATTTATAATTTAGTACTAAAATACCTGAACGTAATGTTACAATCTAGACTTTATTGAAAGCCGGCTCAAGCAAGGAGGAGTTATCGCGAATTTAGAGAGAATCAATTTTGGCTAGTTCTAAAGTTTCTCTGCCCAACTGTGTCGTAAATTAAACTCATGGAAAACAAACCCTCGTTATTTAGAAATAAGGTTTAAAATTGAATGAAATGCTTGGTTAGGTTTTTGATAATTATTACTTGGTACAGTGAACGGTATAATTTTCCGATCACAATTATGCATTTATTCTAGTAAAATGATGGAGGAAATAAATGTTATTACCTTAATGAAATCATAAAATAAGTTTAACTAAAGTAACAACCATATTATTAGACTGTAATGCTGAACGAAGTTAGCCGGGTCAGCTAGTATAATATATGTGATAGGTCTTCCGTATCCGAATACTTCAAATGAAAATAATACTTCAAGCGTGAAATATTTTTGCAGTAAAAATCACAAATAACAAACCCGAAACGACAAATTGGTGACCTAAAATTCGACTTAGAAAATTATACGAAAACATTCAAACAAAATACAACATTCATCCCGCTAACCCAAGAGATCCCCTGGGCACAATAAAAACAAGCGCCATCTAATTTCACGGAAATCCTTCAATCTTAAAAATGCAACAAAAACAAAAATAATCTCAAAGTTATGAAAGTTATCAAAGACACCGGAGTAGCTACGAAATTAATCAAAATTTTTTAGTACAACGAACATTTCAATTGTTAGACATACATTACGTGGCTTTATTTTTATCAAAATTGTAATCTATTTAGGATTTCATACACAAAATTTTATATTTAACGTTCACAGTACGTTATTTCCATACAAGTTATTTAAGTAGAGAGTGTAACAATGACTGTTAATCAAGATCCGTGTGTAGTGTTTCGTATTTTAAATAAATGTTTAATTACATCATTGTACTAAAACATTATCGCATATATACAATACACATTATATAAACAAATAATATTTTTTTTGAGTCCTAATTCTAAGTTAAACAGTCATGTATTGTACACAGTTTCTTTGTCACAATGATACAAAAATGTTGTCATTGGAGCTACATTTTTTCTTTACGAGCTTTCTTAACTCATTAAAAGCTGTAAAACAAAACAAATGTTTTTGAGAGTGTTGTAATTATCATTCTGAAGAAATCTCTTGTTTTGTGTTAAAAAATACATCGTAAAGAAAAGTGCAAAGTTTTTTTGTTAGCTCAAGTTTAAGATAATACTATTATTATAAATGGGAATATTACTATTTCTTTTAAATGAAATAAATCAGTAGCACTACAACCTTTTTAGTTCTGGACCTCAGATTTCTGTATCTGTTTGTCAATCTAGGCAAGTAGTTGATCAGCCTCGTGTACCTGACACACGCTATCGACTTTTTGGGTCTAAGGCAAACCGGTTTCCTCACGATGTTTTCTTTCACCATTCGAGCGAATGTTAATGCGCACATAGAATGAGAGTCTATTGGTGTGCACCAGGCTGTGCAGCCGGGGATCAAACATACGACCTCGGGGATGAGAGCCACTAAGACAACATTACTCTACTATTTCTTTTTGGTATTATAAATATCTGAATCAATCAATCGATCGATCAGTCGATCTTTTCATTACATATCCGTTTTTATTGCGTTAAGCCTATATAATGTCAATGAATGAACTTAGAAAAGGCAAGACACTGTGTATATTTTGAGTTTGGAAATTGGGGTTTGATTTTTGATTTCTACTGTCTATTGTTGACAAATGAACCGAAATATGTAGTCCCCGATTATTTGACTAAGCCAAAATTCATATCTAATGCACGTCAGTCAATCTACATCCGGTCAGCATCCGGCACATCCGAATGAATATTCAGCGAGAATTACAATTGTAACTGTGGATTATACACGTGCGATTGTGTCATATCTGTTTGTTGGGACCCAATTTGCCAGGTCCGTACATTGTGACAGTCTATGGTAAAAATTCTTTTAAAATAGTTATCGACTAATTTGGTTTGCGAGGAATGGATACAAGGGTTTTTTGGTTGGTTTAATAAGAATAACGTATAATTACATTTAATTATACCTAATCGATATTACGTAATTTATGAATAGTTCAGTATTGGCTGGCGTTAGACCGGTTTTTTGTGACAGTTTCCTTCCTTACTAACGAGAGGACGGGTTTTGGTTCTACCCCGCAGCTTCTACAAATGAGGGTAGGATACGGTTTAGTTAATAAACTGAGTGATCCTCTCATTGATAATTTTTCTATAAGGAGGTAGAACTTTCACAAAAGAGTGTGCGTCTTTACATGAACTACAATATATTCTATACAATAATTATGGCTAATAAGTAATATATGTTGACTTAATTTTCTACAATACTAGTGAATAGCTTAAACTAAGGTAATGTTCATTAACAGTCTTAGTATTCTATAATGTTTTGACACTAGTTATACTAACTCAAAAGATTCAGTTCTATAATTTTTACGCCCCATATAACAATGGTTCCATAAATATTTAACCCATCCCTGAGCTTTCCAACTAAAGTTACAGCAGTTAAAAAAGCTCTGTCAATAAAGTATGTTTAAAAATTAAATGAAGCTTTTAATAAGCAAGTATAAGCTACCACTAAGTACTGAGCTCGTCGTAAAAATGATATATAGGGACATTACCGCATGTGCACTGCAATTGTTTATGCGTTAACGTTATTTAAGACTCTGAAGTCGAATTAATAAGGTTAATTCAATTTAATGGAGGTATTTCACCCAAAAATTCTATCGTATTCCAGAGGACCAGATGTTGCTCTTTTCTATTAAATGAATCTGTAAAATGGGAAAGCACAATACAATATAACAGGAAAAAAATCAACTAAGTAAAGACAATTGATGTAAATGTGCGGTCTAACTGGTAAAAGCTTCTTCCAGACAACCTTACATAAAAATAAAATATAAACTAAATATGTAGTCAGTGAGGTCTGCATCTGCCAGAGCAATCTACAATCAAATGGCAGTGACGGTGAAAGATGAGTTTGAGTTGAAAATGTCGGGTCTATGCGAAGGGACCAGGTTGGAGCGGTTAAGAGAAGAAGGGGCAGATGATTATTGGATACGTATTTTACTATTTAAAATGCAAGTTTTGCAAGTCAACATAAATTATACTATTTTTAAATTCAAAGCTCTCGTTAAACGTAAATTAATCAATAAAGCTTTTTATAAATTTGACGAATATTTCGTCATAGTCGTAGAATAGTGACGGATCTGACAAATAGTGATCTTGGGCAGCCATTTCAAAATAATATAATCATGTTTTATTCATATTCTGTAATTATGAAAGATGGCATACAAGCAAACAAAAGGGTTTGTGTTGAAACAAAATAAAGATAATAACATAAAATTACACAGTTTTCTAGAAAAATCACAAGCTTCTATGAGCGTACCTAATCCGTCACTTTACCGACTGATTAATTTGAAATTTAATATTTAGTCAATGTTAACGGTTAACAGTTAACGGACGGTTGCTCGCGGCGCAACTACCTACATAGGCTCCGTGCTGTCTTTCTTTTAAAAAAATACTACTTGTGATCAATGCGACTTTAATAAGTGTTAAAACGTCTAATAATACTACAAAGTAATAGATAAATGTATAGTCAGTGCTCAAGAGAACGAAACACATCAGGATTTTAAAGTGTTTTAACGAGGCTTCAACTGACGTGCCACGCTTTCAACAATCAAACGGATTCATGACACTGTTGCATTATTGTGAGGTTGTGACGTCTAGTGCTAAAAGTGACTAAAGTGTCTTCTGAAAAATCTTAGTGCAAAACGAAATACAAATATTAAACAGACATTAGTCATCCATATGAACTGGTTACAAAATTATCTACTATACCAAACATTGGTTCAGTTCATCATAATCTCAGATAGCCACTTATATAAGGGTATCGACTAAGTGAAAAGCGGTCCAAGTTCGAATAATCTGACTTACACTATTTATGGATTTTATTTGCTCCTGCAAAACAAATATTGTAAGACAAATACGTCAAAACGCCCCCATCTAGTAAAATTTCTAGAATTAGGAAAATATAAATTTATCAATAATAATTTAAACTTCGTTGAAAAATTCATATTTCTTCGGATAGAGGGCACTGATACACTATGGAAGAAATTCATCAAATGTTGCTGAACTTACAGCAAGACATCAAACAACAAAAACAAGATATGTTGGACATGAAAGAGGATTTAAAAAACATAATAATTAACAACATTCACGAGAAATTTGCAAACCTTGAATTGAAAAACGAACAATTAGAAAAAACTATTGAAGAACAAAAAGTCAAATTAAATAACTTAGAAAGGCATTCACGACGAAAGAACCTAGTCATGTTCGGAGTAGAAGAGAGTGAGAATACTTATTTTGAATTAGAGAATATTATAGTAAATATAATAAACATGTTCTTTGAATTTCAATGTGACAAAAATAACATTGAACTTGTCAGAAGGTTGGGAAAGAAAGGTGATAACATAAGACCGGTTGTTATAACGTTTAACAGCATGAGTTACAAGTTACATATTCTGAAAAACAAATCCTGTCTAGAAAATACTCAGTACTACATTAAGGAGGATTATCCGATTGAAGTCCTTAACAGGCGGAAGGAACTCCAAGTCCAGTTACAGAAAGAAAAGGAGAAAGGCTATACTGCTTTTATAAGATACGACAAACTTATAGTATTAAAAAGCACATTTGAAAAAGAGAACCCCACCAAGAAGGTACTAGAAACTAGAAAACAACTACAGCCAAAAACAGAGGAAGAATGGAAAATGGGAAACAAATCTTTTTTGAGAGGAGACCAATTGGTGAATAAAAAACTGCAGGATAACCAGCGCGAAAAAAGGAAGAGAGATAAAACCGTATCTCCCAACTTGTCTACACAGAAAAAACAGAACACATCTAACAAGTTTGAAAACACATCGACTAAAACTAACAATGCAGGACAAAAAGAAATATTACAACCAAACATACTACAATATATAGGAAGAGATAGATCGTTTTCGACCTCCGACATTTCAAAAAACTAACAAACACACGCGAGCAACCTATCAAAACAAAAACAACAACAACTAAAACCGGAAAAGCAAAACAAATATGGAAGAAACACATTCTAAAACAACCTAATCAAGAAGCCTTCCCACCACGGTTGGTCGCCGCGGGAAGATCAGACCACCACCCTCTAACAAAAAAACATAATATATATATAGCATCCCTCAATATTAGGACTTTAAGAACTCCTGAATCACTAAAAAGAGTCGCAAAAGATAGAAAACAGTGGACAGGGTTAGAGGAGGCCTTTGCCAAGAGGCACACCGAACTCCGAGATATACTGGAGTGAAAATATATTAAAGTTCAGATATATAAAATGACAGAGTTTCGGAATTTAAAGGCTATATTATTATTATTATTATTATTTAGTCAATGTAGTATCCAAGTATGAATCGATCATGATGATTTAAATGATCCCAATCCTTGGGATTGATTTTCTCCAGTTCAAACAATTTGTATGACTCAAAACTTGGCGATTAAAAAGAGTGGCGTTTTTCTTGCTAGTTCTTCTTGCCCGCTCTACGACCTTGACCTTGACTTGCGAACTAGTAGTAAATGTATATTTAAAATAATAATAAAATTTAACTTCTTTTCTGACGTTCATAAATGTACTTGTTTACCTATATGAATAAAGTTATTTCGACTGACTTTGACAGGCCAGCACTAAAATGAGTGTATAGTCCTTTTCAGGAAAAAAAAAAATGAAAGAAGTCCCCCAGGCGCGGCGCTGCAATCGCATGACGTAATGTTGCCATTTATGAATAAAAAAATTACCTATTTTATTTACATTTAGCAGATGTAATTTTTCAAATAATATTATTTTCTGTATACTTCGATGAAACAATATTTCTGTTATGTAAAAAGTATATTTTTAATTACTTATATTAGCGGTGTTCTACCTACTTACAGGGAAAATATGAGAAAATAGGGTAAAGAAAAGCAATACAATTTTTTATTCAGTTTTATTGTTGGGTTACATTTTTTTTCGAAGTACACGCCGCTGTCATACCTTCGTTTGTAATTCTTGTTAAAGTTTTCTCTGACACACCTGCAATTAAATTATGAACAATTAAAAATAATAATAACTTTAAATTTATAATGCTTATCTAATATGTAATGTATGTTTTAATTTCACTTACCTAGTTTCATCACGTTATGTATTTGTTCAATTTTGTCGCAAAAACGAATTTATGTCATAAAAGTTCCATCAATACAGCAAAAAATTATTAAATGGCAACTCTAAAATGTACCTGTTATGGCGGCAACTCTCTTTCGAACATTGTTTAGTGGTATTAAAACACCTTGATTCTTATGTTCCGCTTCACAAAACTCTTTCACCTTTAATATCATTTCTCGAGCCGAACTTTTTACAACTTTTGGCATTGTAATCAATCTTTAAAATGCACTAAGCTAGTTAAAAATTCACAAAAATCTACCACAACAAACGAACTTGATAACATCGACGAATGACAACATTGCCGACCTGTCAAATTTAGTTCCAAAAATCACCGCGGGACTTCTTTCATGAAAAGCACTATACATGGGCTGCGATGCGTGCCCTTTTTGGACGATTTTTTTATTCTTTTAGACGATTACCGATTACCCTCCTCTGTCTGACACGTGTCGATTTGGATCTAAGACATTCCGATTTCCTCAGCGCAGCCGTGATTAGAACGTAATTTCAAGGTTTAGAGTAGCAGTCTTACGTCACTGGGCGAACACAGTTCATACGTAAAAGGCAACTAAATTAAAAAATGAGTTCAGCATTTATAACAACACAATTGAATTGAATTTTTGTTTGGGAGTCTTGATCACTCCATACTGGAACTAAAAGCTCATATTCACTGAGTTTATTTATTTTCACTGTATTGCACGTCAATATTTTGTAACGGACAGCTTTTTCGCTAATAGCAATCTTTTCCGGGTCAATGTATAAAAGGACATTGTATAAAAACTAGCTGACCCGGCAAACGTTGTTTTGCCATGTATATTATTTGTAGGAAACTTTTTTTAGTTAAATAAAAATAACTATCTAGTATAATAAAAAATCGGGGTTGATCGTAGAGAGCTGAAACTTAAGGGTTGTATGTATTGTTGTATGTTGTATCATAAAAAAATTTAGCGGTGGACCACCCTGAACATTTACGGGGATGAAAAATTGATGTTGTCTGAATCGCAAACCTAACCGATATGTGTACAATTTACGAAAATCGGTCGAGCCATTTCGGAGGAGTTTAATTACAAACTCCGTGACACGAGAATTTTATATATTAGACAATTCTATAGGAGTGACTTTCTTGTACGTTACGCGTCATACCATCAAAATATCGTATAAAATTTGTTTAAATACTTTAGCTAATGGAATTTGTGTATCGAGTTATGATTCATAGGTTTGCCATCCCGAAAAAAGAATAAATAAAAATCGAGATACCCAGACATAAAAATTGAATCCCGTAGCACAATGGCATGAAGCATACAAATTTAGGCGTCTGTTTCGTCAATTATTTATGTATTTTATTCGTTGCAAGTATTCTAAAATATAGTACAATTAAAATTATTAAATAAAAAACGGTCAACTGGCGTCTTCATCACTTTCGAGCGATCTCGTCCTGACTGGAAGAGACCACTAATTATTTACTAATATTACTGTAAGTGATACAAGGTCACAAACTCAAACTAGAAGACTCCCAAGTGCCCTTTAATTACTGTTAAAAACGAACGAAATTTACTGACATTTTAAGCGAATCTTGCTTGCATGCAGAATAGTATATTCTCGAAAATACCGTGTATATTTTCGCAACATGAGTGTAATATGCATCTTTGCCAACAGATGTGACATTTAATTTAGGTTTTTGTTCAAATGAAAAGCGAGGGAATAAATCTGAAATGCCAAATAGAATTTACAAAAACATAAATAAATAATAATATGTGTAGGTCTTACTACATTTTAAAAATGTATCAGCGGTTGCTACTAGGCGGTCTAAATTTTTTATAAAATGGTTAAAGACAATTCAACACTATATCGACATTATAGTTTAGTTAGTAAGGCTTTCGTGGTTATTAAACGATTAACTAATATTCATATTTTATTTATTTAATAAGCATGACTTTAGTTTGTTTATTAAACAAATAAAATCAAGTCGTGATCATTATCTCTATAAGTAAATGAAGTGTATACTAATATTTTAAAGAAAAAACACTTTATAATTTTAAATGTAACAAAAAGGCAAAAATACGGCACTCTTTTCAAAATTATCTTTTATAATATACATCAGCCGACAGAAGCCAAGAACGCTTTATATAAAATCAAAATATCATTAAGCATCAACGTCAAGTAAAAATCTTCTAAAGAACGTAGAATGGACAAGAAGAACTGGCAATAAAGTCACTCTTTAAATCGCCGAGGATTTTATATCTTAAATGTAACGGCTAAATAAAGGCACTGTAATCTATCTATAGATTGGACTAGAATAATGAAGTGGTAAATAATAAACTCAGGGTATGAATTTATTAATATGAAAACGCTTTTACGTTTCAATAGAACGTATTTATTGAAATGTGAAGAATGTGTCACTGATTTTCTCAACCACGATTGCAGTCACTGGAAACGTCAAATCTTACCTCTTTATAATAGTGTATATTTTTTAATGAGGCTGAAAAAATTATGTAATAAATATATGACCTTATTAAAAAGGACTTTATGTTATTGGTTAATGCATTAAATTGATTTATCTAAGCCGTTTAACTTCGTGTAAACCAGTCCAAAAACCAATTTAAAGTATTCTGTCAAATATGCGAAAGAGATAGGGTTGCTCAAAAATAAAAATATCATTATATAACTTAATTATGCACGTCAGTAAAAAAATGAACGTTTTAATTTACATTTACTGCCAGTTCTCAAACAAAGGGCGTAGAATGGACGAGAAGAACTGGCAAAAAACTCCCCGTCACTTTTTAAATCGCCAAGGTTTTTCAATTTTTTTTACAATTGTTATATTCTCAATTCAATTTTTTAGACAGATGTCAATAAATATACGATTTTCTAATCGAAAGAGTTTTTTTTCCACTGATGTACTCTTTCGTCTTGTACTTTAGTTAAAACAGTGAATTATATTTTGTTAGGGGGTTTATTTTTCATAATTTAATGATTCGCTATATGTAAGCCCCACTTGTAATTTCGTGAGCCTGGCATATGTTTTCTCTCACCGTATGAATAAGTATGATCACTCAGATTCACTTGTATTCATTTTTGAACATTTGGTAACAGAATGACTCACGAAGAATTAGCTGCATCGATCTATCATAACCTATTGAGTTAATATGAACTGCCAAGGGGCAACCCTGCACGCTTATCAAGCTTAGTACACACGTTCATTGTTCCTCATCCTCATTAGAGGCAGACATTGTGTACCAGCATTATACGCCCGTGTCCACTCCACCCGGTTTTTCATTTACGAGATAAGCTTGAACAATACTACAATACGAATGCTAATTTAGATTTCGCAAACAATCACTATCTTAACGGGTTTTTACAGTTTTCAGTGGCTTTATTGTGGCTCGTGTACTTTACTCTAATATATGATATTAAACAAAACACGAAGAATTCTTTCCCACACTGAGAAATGAGCGTACATTTTAAAGTTGCGAGCCTACAATGTTACGTTTATTTATAAATAAGCTAGATGTTTTTGAAATAATCATATTAATTTTCATTTCGGTTTCACCAAAGTAATTTGGAATGTATTTAAAAGACAAAAGATAGATTCCGGCTCGAAGGATCAAAATATACAGTTCGTACGGGATGCTTTTGATGATTGAAGTTTATTCTAAAAAAAAACCATTTCGTATAATAAATTAGTAAATTATAATTATTAAAATGTTTAATGTTTTTAATGCTGAACAGAGTGCCTGCGTCCGCGTCTTGCTAAACTCTAGGGTCGTAACTCCGACTCTTCAGATATTATAAAACCTTATAAAACTAAGGAAGCCTGAGTGTGCAAAATATAATATACTACGGCTCGTACACTACCGAAATATTTTACTGTCATATTCCGTTATATGGAAACGAAAGGTACATAACATAAGATGCTAATTACATATTACCTAAACAATATTTTTTAAATAATATTCACATAAATTTATAGTAGAGGGTGACGATTTATTTATTTTTATGATTCTGCGCAAGTTTTCTACTCATTCCCTTATATTGTAAGATTATATAACCATCTGTTTTTGTGTCTATATTTTTCGCACACACAAACTCAGTCCTCTGGCTGTGCGACCCATGTAAGTTTATTTATTTTTATGCAAAATTAAGCTGATGTGCTTAAGAATCATTGTCTTAGTCACAAATGACAGATATGTAGGGAAATGTCAATATTTGCTTTCAATCTGGTTGGTAAATGATGGTTGCTTGAAAGCGATAAGGCTTTCTAATTATTCAATTGTAGTTATTGTATTTGTAATGGAACGAAGTGTTAATTAAAAAAAAATTGTGCGTGTACTAGGTATACACACGTAAGAAGTGAAACTTCTTTATGATCTTATTTTTCGAAAAATGATCTACTATGTGCAACTTTACAGAAATTCGTTAAATTAGATAAAGTTGAACAAAAGGCTTTTATTATCATAGATATGAATACAAATATTTCATTTTACCTTATTACTACGAAGATTATTATAGAATTTCATTAATTGTAATAGAATTATTACTATCATTGAAAAACGTGACGATTTGCTACAAAATTTTTCCCATACGTCGATAAAGAAGTTTAATTTCAACGCCGATAAAGAAGTTTGACTTCAAAAAGCAACATGGCGCGTAACCGAAAATTGTGACGCGTAACGAAAAAATGTTACACTAAATTTTTATCCAACCTCGATAAAGAAGTTTCACTTCAATAAATAAATTTTTTTAGATACTTTTAAAAATATACGATTTCCTTATCCAAAAAAAACTAAAGCCTACTTGCACTTTTTCAACTAACTTACTCTCTCGTCTCATTTTGTCAAATTGTGTTTACGCTGTGATGAAAAGAGATAATATTATACTTTAGTTAAAACAACGAAACCTGTTTTTTATAAGGGGGTTTATTTTTCATAATTCGCTTATGATGTAATTTCTTGAGCCCTTTTTGTTCCATACACCAGTTTGAAGAAAAATACCTCTAAAAATTCCATCCACGTTCATTGTACTAAAAATAGTAGAAAAATGGTACCATTAAGGCGACTCCAATATTTCAATGTTGAGCCCAATGCCCATTATCCATTAGTAGATTGGCACCAGTTGCTATTGTTACGGGCCCGCATTGTCCAGTTATCTGTAAAAGTGACGATTAATCAGAAACTGTGCAACTTCCTGTTTTGGTATTTCTGGTTGTTGATAGCTCATTAACCAAGTTATAACTACTTATGAACCTTATTACATTTACAAAAGAATAAAGCATTTTCCTGTTATGAAACAAATTTATGAATCCAATTGGCATATTATCTATATTTAAGCTATTTTGGAATTGATAATTCACAATATCGCGTTTTTTATTTCATCTTGTAAGTGTTATGTGTCGCAAATAAATTAGCAATTTTAATAAGAGTTTATTGACAACTCATCTGACGTCTTGTTATTACTTCTTGCCCAATAACAGACGCGCGGCACAATCTGTCATTCCTCATGACAGATGACAATCGAAACTAACGCGTCCTGGTTTCGTCTTTTGTTTTACATTCTCGGCCAATTTTTTCCCCGCTTAGTGAATTATTTTTAAAAAAATCAGTGGCGCTACCAACCTCTTTAGGTCTTGGCCTCAGATTTCTGAATCTGTTTCATCATTTTTAAATCTAATGGGCAGGCCTCCAGTGCCTGACACACCACGTCGACTTTTTGGGTCTAAGACATGTCGGTTTCCTCACGATGTTTTCCTTCACCGTTCGAGCAAATGTTTAATGCACACATAGAAAGAAAGTCCATTGGTACACAGCCGGGGATCGAACATACGACCTCAGGTATGAGAGTCGCACGCTGAAGCCACTAGGCCAACACTGCTCTTTAGTGAATTATTAGTAGGTAATACATTACAAATTTACAATGATAGTTTAACTGTGTTGTATATTGTATAGTTTATTTTGAGGTAATAGATTAAAAAGGAAGAAATGGAAGTAATTAATATTGACGTAAACATCGCGTGATTTCTTCGCTTAACTTTTCACTTAACCTTGCGTTTTGACCTTGTTGGCTTGTTATTGTGTGCAATATCGAATACCTTTGCAATTTGCGTTTTTCTCGTATACTTTTTATATATTTTGAAATAGATTTGACGTCAAATGCGGCAGGCTTACTCGATAATAGAGGTTCTGATTTCAAACTTAAGTTGCTATTGTTAGAACTACATTGAAATTGGGTTTCAAATTTAGATGGCGATAATTATTGAAATCGACAAATTATAAGAGTGCCAATTCTAGAATTGATTTACTAACTTCATATTTTATTTGACTTTCGTTTCAATTATTGACCTGTTTCCTAATACATTAATAAATAATTTTCCAGCTGTATTGTGGAAAATGTAAGTTGTTATCAGTTTCAATTACAGAGTACCTACTAGTACATTTGCCTTCGTAGAAGCACTATATTAATTGTGCACACAAAAATCCAAGTTGAGAATCGTGCTCTTAACTATTAGGTTTTTGCTTCTGTTATTATTATTAAACGACAGCATGTCACTTTAATGTGCCATTTTTAAGTTTAAGCTAAGTCAAGTTAAGTCTAAATTGATTACTTAATTTGTGTTATTTAATTATCAACAGATGGCGTTTGCCTGTGTTAAACGCCACAGTGAAACAATGCAACATCAGGATATAGTGTTTGTAGATTGAATATATGAAGCAGATCAATTTCGGCTGGTCTACGCTCACCACAACAGCTTGAGCTAAGCTGTCAAGGCCGGACATTATATAGTATACGGACCATAAATATTTTGCACTGAAAACTATTAGATATGATAGAAAAAGATTTTATTAGGTCAAAGAAGGCACTCCTAAGCAAATTTAGCTGATAATTCTAATTTTAAAAAAAGGTCAAAATTTTTATAGTGTTCCGAAAATTTTGAAATTATTCAAAAAGTACCCAAAACCGAATCAGAGCACCCCACTATCCACGTGGTCTTGTCTACCCTACCCCTAGAGTGTATATAAAAAATCGGAGGCGCGTAGGAAGAGCAGGCCCAGAGCAGGCCCGAGCAAGAGGGTGGAGGGGCTGCATTTCCCGTAGCGCCGGAGCTGTCCAAAAAATCTATTATTATTATTGTTAGGTTAGTATATTAATATTTTTTTTTAAATAACTGTTCAACTGAAACTGATCAACTATGATTGATTTTGACAATTTAGAATTTTTTTATTTTAACTGGGAAGCGGTTTGTTTTGGTCAGTATAGGGTTAGAAATAAAATAAGAGGTGGCGCTGATGCTATTTTGATGCTCTACAACCAAAACAACCTGTGGTCCGTATACTATAGTATCCCCTCAAGGCCTACAGCGACGGTCAAGTGAGTAAAGTTAATACTTTTAATAAATAAAGTAAGTAGTATATTATTAGGTAGGATAAGTTATTGTGCTTCTAGAATAGATCTAAATAAATAAAGGTAAATGAATTAGCCATTTACAATTCTCCCCACATCCATTCTAATTCAAGTGTAAAACTGGTGGGCATAAATTAGCAGGCTTCGCACAAACATTAGCAACAAACGAGTAT
This sequence comes from Pieris macdunnoughi, assembly GCA_905332375.1. NCBI lineage: Eukaryota > Metazoa > Arthropoda > Insecta > Lepidoptera > Pieridae > Pieris > Pieris macdunnoughi. The sequence continues at coordinate 634,331 of CAJOBZ010000067.1, read as the reverse complement.
AAATTCTCGTCATTTGGTCGCTCATTGATTCAGACCTTATCTCTAATTACACACATTTACGAATGTAATGTTTAGTGCAAAAACGATTAGTTTGTTCGTTGCGTAACCACGTATGGCATGGACATTCTCTGTATAATGTAATTATATTATTAATGAAATAATTATTATAATATATAATTCAGTGTATGCTCAAAATAATATACTTAGATGTATGCGAGGACTTGTTCCATATTATCTCCAAACGCCAATTTTTGAACGAAATAATCAAGTGGAATGAATTTTTAAGGTCACCTAAAGCGCACACACACACATATACATTGCACATTCCCACACACACCTCAACACTTTGTTAGTACAATGTCTTTATTAGTACATAATGTTCATCTGATGGTGTCCGTTTTGGCTATAATTTTAATTTAAATATGTATTGTAAATATTTATTTTAAATCTGTGGATTATCAAAAAAGTTTTAAATAAAGTAAATGTTTATTTATAGACATTTAATGAGACACAGAAAACAATATTAACTACTGATTGTAATAAGCAAAGGCCCATTTGATTCAAATTAACTGAAGTTACCTTATTTTAAACTTTACGAGTGGCTTAAATTGACGTTAAAGTTAGCTTTGTTAGTTAAAGACCTAGATTCCCGCATACAATTTTGAAATACGGGAGCCACTTTTATCCCTAAGTCTCTGAATTTTTCTTAGTAATAGTATGCACAGTGAAAATTTTTCAAATTTTCAAATTTTTCAAAAAAAAACAAGTAATTTAAAACAGTGAAATAACTTAATTTTTATGTATAAATAAATAAATCAGTGGCGCTACCACCTCTTTTTGGTCTTGGCCTCAGATTTCTGAATCTGTTTCATGATCATTTTTAAAGCTAATATGCAAGTAGGTGATCAGCCTCCAGTGCCTGACACACGCCGTCGACTTTTTGCGTCTAAGACATGTCGGTTACCTCACGATGTTTTCCATCACCGTTCGAGCAAATGTTAAATGCGCACATAGAAAGAAAGTCCATTGGTGCACAGCCGGGAATCGAACCTACGACCCTTAAGTATAAGAGTCACACGCGGAAGCCACTAGGCCAACACTGCTCTAGTTTTTATGTATGTCTTACTCAAAACGCTGAAAAGTTATATTTTCCGTTTTACTTCCAAAACCTTTTAGCTATTATAAAATGACATACACAGGCATTCGATACAAGTTGCTTATTACCTGAACCAGGCGCAAGTCTGTCCCCTCTGTGCGCGACAGGTCAATTTTTCTGGCTGAGTTCTATACATCCAGTCTATATTTGAATTGCCCAATATTGTCGCGAATGCTGGCACGCTTGTCACGTCTGGCTCCTCCGGCCCGGCTTCGAGAAGAAGGATCTGTTGAGTGTTAAACATAAATAAAGTAAGATTTTAGACGAAAATTATGGCGAAAATTGACGGTATCGTATCGGTGATTTATATTTTCTATTATAATATAGTTTTTCTCAATTAGACTCTGAAATCAGACTTAATATATTTTGATATCTGATTTTATAGAATACTAGCAAACGTTGTTTTGCCATGTATATTATTTCTAGCAAACATTTTTTTATTTCTTGGCTTGTGTGTATTTTTATATGATATATCATTAATCGTCATTTTTTTATTTTTCATCATTTTTTTGGGTTGGACAATCGTTTTCACCTAGGGGGTTGAAATAAAGATAGTAGCCGATTGTCAGAATTAATGAATATACATAAAAAATTTCATAAGAATCGGTTGAGCCGTTTCGGAGGAGTATGGGAACGAACAATGTGACACGAGAATTTTATATATTAGATTGTTTGTCTAAAATAGCGGTAAGTATCGCATTATAGAAGTAGGCTCTATTATATTTAAATATCGAATGCTAAGAAAGAAAAATAAATTAAGAATTAATAACAATAAATAAATTATATTCTTGGTGCCTTTAGTCCACGCTGGAGAATTTAAAAGCTAAAACGAAAGCATCTCTATGCCAGTCTGGCCTTTTAGTTGCTTCTTATGATAAACTTAAATTCAAAACAAAGGAACAAATATTTTGAAAATCAGCTAACTAAAATAGTTAATTAATATGCAAAATTAAAAGCGATTTTCTTTGAGAGTTTGATTGAGTTTCAAAGTTTAAACTGTCTATATTCTAGATTAATAAGTCTCTGGCATCGCTCACGAGTTATAGACAGATTTAAATCAAGGAACTTTTAACACTATTTGCTTTGTCAGGTTATTTAATAATTGTATTAAACATTTGTGTTACAATGTCTAACAAAATTTAAAATGTGTATCATTCGCAAATTCTTATTTCAAATATAGAAAGAAACTCATCACCGCAAAACCACGCATAGATTTTTTAAATCAAAAAGAAAATATATCCAAACAAAAAAAACTATACCAACTCTTTTTATCAAATACTTTTTGCTCTTGTGACGAGCTCGGAGTTAATAAAAAAATCATGTTTCTGACGTTACGCGAGATATTTTTGATAGTTCCTTTTTTAAAAAGTTCAAAGCGTCGACGTGACAATAGCAGTGTGCGACCAGTTTGAATTAAAGATTCTTTTAGTTGCCACCAAAAAGGTTTTAACCGAATTCGGAAAAATTAAAAATGCGTACAAGTTTCCAAAAAGTACATATTATTTAACTAAATTATAATTATCGTTTGACATGAGTCAATAATAAGTACTTTTTGAAGTGAAACTTCTTTATCGAGGTTGGAAAAAAATTTAGTGGAACATTTTTTAGTTACGCGTCACATTTTTCGGTTACGCGCCATGTTGCTTTTTGAAGTCAAACTTCTTTATCGGCGTTGGAATGAAACTTCTTTATCGACGTATGGGAGAAATTTTGTAGCAAATCGTCACGTTTTTCAATGATAGTAATACTTCTATTACAATTAATGAAATTCTATAATAATCTTCGTAGTAATAAAGGTAAAATGAAATATTTGTATTCATGTCTATGATAATAAAAGCCTTTCGTTAAACTTTATCTAATTTAACGAATTGCTGTAAAGTTGCATATAGTAGATCATTTTTCGAAAAATAAGATCATAAAGAAGTTTCACTTCTTACGTGTGTACACCTAGTACACGCACAATTTATTTACTTTAATAATCTCATAATTTATGGGTAGAAGGACTTGAGCTGTCAGAATTCCGATTCTATTCATAATATTAATCTATGCGTTAATGAGATTAAACAACACTCCTACAACCACACAATGAAGTTGATTTTAATATATTTTACAATAAAACCGTGGAATCTAGACAACACAAACTAAGAAATGGATTGTAAAACTTTTTCACTATTCCCTCATTGTTTTAGTTCAGATATTCTTAGTGTTATTTACATTTCATTCTGCGCATAGATATGATTATAGATTATGTAAGCATTTTCTACTATTTGTTCATGCCTATAGTAGTTAATTAATTATTTTATAATGTAATTTTTTAGCATTGTTTTCTAAATTAATTTCCAGTGTTTGGTTTTTGTTTCATCTGTGATTTATTATAGATATTCTTGTTTATTTAGGATCACCTGTTAGGACAGGACTGTGATTTTTGTACAATAGATAAAAGCAGATGTTTTGGGTAGAAATACAGGGTTTGTATCAGTGGTGCTACTATATATATAATAATAAATAATATTGTATAACCGTCATAAATATAAACGCCTTTAATTTAAATACAAATTCCCCGTTGCCATAGTAACGATGATGATTTACTTTTTCTTTAGTTTTCTATGTGCAACGGTTACCATGGTAACAAATCTTTCTAATAAGGTTGTATTGTGTTTAGGGTTTCAAAGGTCAACCTTTCTAATTTAAATATCCGAATTTTATACTCATTTAGTTTACATTAATAGACTTTTAACAATAAAAAATGGTATTAAATATTCGAAAGTAGGTAAAGGTTGTTTAAAGAAAATCTCTGTCAATGTCAAGTTTAATTTAGCAATTGACCTTGAACTTACGTCACACTACGATTTCTTGCTCTGTTTATAATCTAATCATTCACAAAACACCATCATAGAATATTGCTTATTAAATTTATTTTAATTTTAAACCTTGTAGAAGCAAAACACAATGTCTCAGAACCATAATCGATTTTTTTTATGTAATCGAGGCAAACGGGCAGGAGGCTCACCTGTTGTTAAGTGATACCGCCGCCCACGGACACTCACATTGCCGGAAGGCTCGCAAGTGCGTTGCCGGCCTTTCAAGAATATGCTCTTTTCTTGAAGTACCCTAAGTCGAATTGGTTCGGAAATACTTCAGTGGGCAGGTGGTTCCACATAGCGGTGGTTCGCGGCAAAAACTGCTTTAAAGAACGCTCAGATGTGGAACAACAGACGCCGAGGTGATACGAATGGAATTTTGTATTCAATAATGCGACGTGTGTCAGGCATACAACTTAATTGCCTATGATGAAAAAATTACGAATAAACAAAAATTTTAGGCCCAGATTAAGAGCTGTGTCAATAAATAAGTGACTGAGTGAATGATTTTTATTAATTAAAATTATTTTAATAACTTTCTCTTAATGTTCGTTATTCTACATGCCTGATATAGTACATTTATTCGAAAAATTTAGTTCCTGTGGAATATGTATGCCATGGCAGGTTTGATTTTCAGCGAGAAAATATTTTTATTATTGTCGCAGAAGCTCAAAATGGATTCAGTTCTAATGTATAGCCCGTTATGACTAATTGAAAGTACTTGTATATTTGTTACATAATTTTGTAAATAGCGCTACTATATAAAGATCTTTATACGTTCCTATACACACAATTGTCTTCTTTTTCCTTCTACTTCAGGGTAGTAGGGACTTTTTACATCTCTTATATTGTTACTAAAAACTTTGTGTTGCGTGTCTCGCGAGTACACAATGGTCTTACCGAAACAGTGCTATGGTCACAAGGCTTGCCCTAGTCAGCACAGGTAGCGCTGCGCACCTACCTTTTTGGGTATATTTAATAAAAAATTACAGAAAAAAACAAGAAACATAAATTATTAGGAATGCAATTTAGGCCTTAAAGCGATCTCTATCAGACAACCCCAGTAAGGAATAAAAACGAAATGCCAAGGGTAATGTCCATAATTGAATTAACAAAAATAAAATTACAAATAACAATGAAAAATTAAACAATTACCTAATTATAAAAAAATAAATTGTGCGTGTACTAGGTGTACACACGTAAGAAGTGAAACTTCTTTATGATCTTATTTTTCGAAAAATGATCTACTATATGCAACTTTACAGAAATTCGTTAAATTAGATAAAGTTGAACAAAAGGCTTTTATTATCATAGACATGAATACAAATATTTCATTTTACCTTATTACTACGAAGATTATTATAGAATTTCATTAATTGTAATAGAATTATTACTATCATTGAAGAACGTGACGATTTGCTACAAAATTTCTCCCATACGTCGATAAAGAAGTTTCATTCCAACGCCGATAAAGAATTTTGACTTCAAAAAGCAACATGGCGCGTAACCGAAAAATGTGACGCGTAACGAAAAAATGTTACACTAAATTTTTTTCCAACCTCGATAAAGAAGTTTCACTTCAATTAAAAAAAAATGTGTGCGTGTACTAGGTGTATTCTTTATGACCTTATTAGAAACTATTTCTTTAAACACAGTAAATTTTGATACACTGCCTAGCATACAATTTACAAATTAATTGCTGCAAATTGCGATTAGCAAATTTCAAGTCGAAAATGTAATCCGTTGTCAAACTTCAAAGTCAAAAACATACTATATGTCATATTTTAACGCCGATAAAGAAGTTTGACTTCGAAAATGTAATCCGTTGTCAAACTTCAAAGTCAAAAACATACTATATGTCATATTTTAACGCCGATAAAGAACTTTGACTTCAAAAAGCAACATGGCGCGTAACGGAAAAATGTTACACTAAAATTTTTTCCAACCCCGATAAAGAAGTTTCACTTCAAAAACTAAATCTAATCTTCAGGTTCATAAATCACAATTTAAAATACAATACCGATGAAATTTTTAGATTAATATTTCTTTAGTGTGTTCATTTGTGTGCTCGTTAATAAGTATTATTCTATTCTATTATTCTTTCTCACTAAATCATCTTTAAAAATCGACTAAATCAAATACTTTTGGGTACATTTACATATTAATTGAATATAACATTGTGATTTGTGGTAAATGTAGATTAATGTGACGTCGTAGTTATAAAATAATGTAATATTGGTGATTTCACCAACATCACCATAATCTACACCATAGATTAGATATTTTTTGATATTTTAAATAGATTTTTTTTCCATACGGCTCGTACGGATAAATTCATTAGAGGAAGCGTTATCAACAATTATGTGAACAGTTATCCCACGCTCACCTTGGTTATGAAAGGAAAATAACACAAGAAATTCTTTTCTCAGCTTGTTGCAAAATTGAGTCACGCGAAGTGTTTCATACCAATTTGCTATTTTATCGAATTACGCTATTATTCTCATTGAATACTGATTACAGATAAAGCCGCTTAATTAGATTTTCCGTGACGTCGGTTGAGTGAACTGACAAAAGGTTTGTTTCCGGTTAGTTCCTATACAGGAAAGAATTAGTCGTTCTGTTAATATTTATACAATAACTATTTAATGTTGCATTAATGAAGTCAAACTTCTTTATCGGCGTTGAAATGAAACTTCTTTATTTTGTAGCAAATCGTCACGTTTTTCAATGATAATAATAATTCTATTACAATTAATGAAATTCTATAATAATCTTCGTAGTAATAAGGTAAAATGAAATATTTGTATTCATGTCTATGATAATAAAAGCCTTTTGTTAAACTTCATCTAATTTAACGAATTTCTGTAAAGTTGCATATAGTAGATCATTTTTCGAAAAATAAGATCATAAAGGAGTTTCACTTCTTACGTGTGTACACCTAGTACACGCACAATTTTTTTTTTTTATATGTGAAGTATATGTAAATAAGAGTAATCTGGCATGGTAGCTTATTTAATTAAATGTATAAATAAGTCCCTAGAAGGAAGTAGACATATGACATATTACTTAAGATGTCATGTGGAACATGGTGTAACGGTTGCAGCTCCTTACAAACGATGTGTAAAACAAAAAACTTGGCGACTAAAAAGAGTGGCGGAGAGTTTATTGCCAGTTCTTCTCTTCCGTTCTACGCCCTTGATTTGAGAACTGGCAGTAAATGTAAAATTAGAAGTATTTAATGTATATTTCTTTTTTTTAACGTTCATTAGTGTACATTGTGTTACCTACATAAATTAATGATTTTTGACTTTTTATGCTTTTCCGCCTAAAGATGGAGTTAATACTTAATTTTAAATGCATTTATTTATTTTATTTGGTTAAATGACATTTGCTCGTGTGAAGGAAAAACCGTCTTAAAATATGATTTATACGAATGCTATCGAAACATGATCAATTGAGTCACTAATAAAACTTTTGTGATGAGGATGCCGTTATCTCCATTACACTTAATTATTTTTACGAACAAGGTGTGCATGGTATTCTGGTCACCAACTGCTTAAGAAGTAAAATCAAATATAGTTCGACCATAAGTTCAAAGACTAAAATGTTATCAATTGAATGTCAATTATGTGTCATGTGTCAATGTGACATTCAAATAGTAGTCTGTGCAACTTTTATTGGTCATTTATTATAATAATAAATGATAATATATTTATAATGATAAATGACCAACTTTTATGATTTGATATTCATCCTTCTCTATACAAAAACTTTATAACAAACACTGTCCCGTGTCCGCGCTATAAAAGTGATATTAAAATACATGTACTATTTACCAACATTGCTTAAATCAATCAGTGCAAATGCAATTCGGCCGTGAAAAATAAACAAACCTCAAATAACAATGTAGCCATTAAATAAATCAGTCTAATTAAACGCTCTGGCGCACAAGAATAACGTTTGAAACGTTAGATGGCGCTTTTAATTTTGTGACTTGTGCAATAATGCTGAAATTATATGCTATTGTCAGCCGCGTTTGGAAACGCTTAAAAATTTTTTAATTATTTCTTTTCAATTATGTTTTTACAGGTTTCAACGAATTATATCTATCCTAATTAGAATTTGAATTACCTTTTAGTCACTTGCTTTCACTAAAGAATTAATGTAAAGCATTATTATACTAATTTTTACATTTAATTTATAAATCCATGTGCAACGAAAGCTGACAATAAACTATTAAATTGTTAGAATAATATGAGTTGTCGCAAATAATTGATTGATTTTCTTAAAATGAGTCAACTTCATGAGTTTATAATGTTTAAATCTAAGGGCCCATAATATAATAATTTATATTTAGTGCAATATTATATACTTTTGATACACATACCTTCCATTTTTTGACTTCTGATAATCGGTTTGCTAAAACACACCCAGCTGAGCCAGCTCCAACTATAATGAAGTCATATTCCTGTATATGCCTCTTTTTCCTTTTCTTTTCTTTTACTTTTTCCTTCACTTCGGTTTTCTTTGAAGCCGCAAAGGCTGAATCGGCACGTCCATCAAAATTAAACTCAAAAACAGGTTCCTTATTCGAATAATGTTTGAAGGAATCTTCAAAATCAAATTTCGGTATATTTGAATATTCCATATGAGTCTGTGTGTGTGGCGGATGAGAGTCGAAATTCGTCTGATACGATGTAAACGGCTCATATGCCCTGGAAACACCGCGAGAGGGAAACCTTTGTACATTGTAAAATGTATCATGTTCCGGGGAAAATGGGTTCACTTTTGAATACCTTTTGTCTATGGATTTCCCGAATAATTGCGTCACTAGGGCCAAAAACATGTAGCCAGTTTGGGAGCACTGCGTCAAAGGTGCCAGTGCCGTCTCGCAGACGGGAGTAATATCCGGTGGTATCCATGTATTCGACATTTTGATCCCTCTATCGCACTAATTCATTTTCGAATTCAACCTCTTTTGTCTGCGTGCTGGCTGAAAACTAATTGTTTGAAAATGGAACAGGAGCTAACAGAGTTAAGCCGACTATGACCTTTTTTTAATAGTGAAAAAATCGATTTGAAAATAGAATTGCAATTCGACCACAGATCAAATTATTTTTACATGTATTTGGCGCGCGATTTATTGCAATTATTATTGTAGTGGCTAAGTCGGCGTACAATTAGAAACTGAATGTAAGGTGGTATCTCCTCTGAGTTTGATATGCTAAGGTACTTTTATTTTTTACTGAATAAAAGATTTACTCGCGCGTGATAATTGCCTTAGATTAATTACTGATAAAAGCCAATTTTGATATCGAATAGTTTGTAATATAGTAAAATGTATAAAATCTTTTCAAGGGACAAAAGTTAAAAAATTTCATCTATATTTTCCAAGACAGTTTAATAACGTCGGATTAACTTGAAACGAAGTAATTACTTCAAAAAGGTTGGCCTTTGTGAGATATGGGACGGGCTACAAACAAGGACACGATATTAATTATGAATAAAAAAGAAACCATGTCCAAAGTAGCGTGAGTTACATGTTTAAAAAAAACTCAAAACCCTCCCTAAGAAAAACTTAATTTAGAATAAAGTAATATTTTTAACGATTTGCGCTAATGATATTTTTTAATGTTTTGTTTTTCACATATAATTTTTATTTTTAATTACTATAAAGTTGGGTGGTTCTACATCTATATATATATATAAACGGGTTATCAAACCTCTATTTTTTATTTATGTTACAGGAGGCAGACGGGCAGCAGGCTCATCTGATGTTAAGTGATACCGCCGCCCATGGACACTCGCACTGCCAGAAGGCTCGCAAGCGCGCTGCCGAACTTTTCTCTTTTCTTGAAGGACCGTCAGTGGGCAGCTGGTTCCACATATTGGTGGTGCGCGGCAGAAATTACCTTAAGAAACGCTCAGTTGTGGAACGACGGACGTCGAGGTGACTATAATAATCTTAGATCTGGACAATGGTGGTCAAAGATGTTTTTTTAAGTTTAATGGCGATTAATAAGTTTATTGGTTGTAATGAAACTGTCTGAGACTGATAGTGTATTAGAAATATATTTTTTCTTATTACTGTAAATAATTAGATGATTAATAATTAAGAAATCTGAGGCCCAGACCTAAAGAGGTTATAGTGCCACTGATTTATTTATTTTTTCGTTAAATTCTGGCAAACCTTCTGGTTATAACTTTAAAAATATATTCAAACTATCCGCCGTTTTTGCCTGTACATCATAATATATTGAGCGTTTGTATATTAACTTTTACGATATTAAATTAAATATTCCTGTGATCCATCACAGTGGAAAAAATTGTAATAAATAATAAAGAAATATGGAACTGGTAAAATATTGTGAATACTGGTTTTAGTTTTAATACTAGTTTAATATTTTACAAATGAATTTCTCAAAAACATAGCAATTGTATTGTTACATTATTTTCTAGATTGTATAGCATTTCAAAATGTAAAATTGTTAATTTGTATGTTAGTAAAAAATAACATACAAGAGAGTTGGCCTAGTGGCTTAAGCGTGAATTCCTAAGGTCGTGCATTCGAATCACGGCACCAATGTAATTTTCTTTTTGAAGTTGTACTTCTTTAGGCGCGTTATGAAAAATTGATGAGAGTGAAGTTTTACGATTGAGCGCGCACCTATGACACAAAATTGGCAGTGTGATATAGCGTGCGCGAGCGAGATGGGAATAAGACAAACTACAAGTAAAAAGAAATAGAATATGCGTGAAGCTAACTTCACGCATATTCTAGCTTAGCAGCTTAACAAGAATTTTGAATGACCATGACAATTGACATCTGACAATGACATTTACCTTTTAAACAAATATAGGAGTTTTAATTATTGTTTAAAATTAATAATTATATACCTAGTTATTTTCATTATACAAAATATTTGTGAAATAATATAAAATATTTGTGAAAAAACTGTGCTAACCTTCCTGAGTGCTTCAATACAATTGAGGTTAACTATCCGTATGTATTATCGAGTATTATTGTTGATTAAAACTGAAACATGAACCCTTATTCATTGCTTTTGTTTATTGCGTTTGTTACAGCAACTTTTTAGAAATATTCTACGACCCTATATATCAATAATTGAGAACAAAGATTTAAGCACGAATACTAATAAGGAGAAAATGAAGGCTTGGAGCGATATAACAGAGAAGTAAACATTTTAATAAGTACCTGCATCTCAAAAAAATGACCACATTATTTAATCAAAACATCAGATTTAATCTAGCAAATATAAGGACAAGAGACAAAAAACAATTGATGAATCAGTGGAAGTGCACTAAATTGAATACAAAAAAAGAGTTGTCATCTTATCGCCGTGAAACATCAAAAACTGGAGGTGGAACAAAGCCACCATCACCTTCTCGAGACACAATGGTTTGAAGTAGATTTCAATGAATTTGATTGTGATGGTGTCGAGGTAGGAATGTTAATTATAAATATGATGTATGGTGATGTTCAAGGTTCAACCTTTCAAGCATAGGCATATGCTTACAACATTACTTTATTCCCCTACAGGGTAGTTAGAGATATTGTAATACCTCAAAACATCCATGTTGCACTTGTAGTACCGAAACTCTGTCCTGCCAGAAGTGAGCCCATTCCCACTTATAATGGACAGTGGGTATAATACACCTTAATACCTGAGTGCGAACCACTCACCATGATACTTAAATTAATAGATGTTATTTATATATTTCAGGTTATTACAAATAAAATCATTTTGGAAACAATTGATATCCCAAAAGCAAATAAAGCCAACAATGACAAGGTAATAAATCAGTTTTGACATAACTTGAATACTAAAAAAGCCAAACAAACACTGTGTGCACAACAGTGACAACATAACTTAACAATTTCATTATTTTGTAGGATTAAAGAAAGGTTAAAGAAAATCATGTCGAACTGAACAACAAGAATCCCCAAACAACTCCAAAGAAACCTACAAGGAAGACACCGGTATTATATTTAAATTATCTCTATCTCTAAATAGAATAAAAGAAAGTTGCTATCCAGGTCTGTAGCATGTGCTACAAATTATATTATTAACACATTTATATAATTATATTAATATAAATGTGTTAAAAAAATTATAATATGAATTATAAAAAATTTTAAGTTTTGCATGGACAGAGCTTAAATTAATATTCTCTTATTTGTTGCAGAAAGCAAGTAGTTTTGGAGAAGCCTCGTAGATGCACAACCAAGTAATGATTAATTTAAAATTACAAACCGAAATTCTGATGAAGACATTAGAGTCACTTAAAAATAAATAGTATAATGAAATAAAAATGTTTTAAAGATAAATAGTGTTTTATTTGTTTAATGTAAGAGAATAATAATAAATATTTATTTAATTAATTTTTCAAATGTAAACTGAACTTTATTGACTTTAATGACTCCTTTTCCAGTCTTTGATTATTTAATTGTAATTAATTATTTGCATGCAATCAAAAACTATTTTTAATAATGCCAAAGAAGTATAACTTCTTACGCGCGTACATAAGTACACGCACCCTTTTTTATTCAATTAGCACATCAAAGAAACGAATTCAATCTGAGACTAAGGCAGATTTGTAGCGCCACTGGATTATTAATATTATTAGTTGCAAATAGTTAGGCTATAATTTACTTTACAAAACAATTGCTTCGTTATATTAGGTCCACCTCTTATTAAAATAACTAGACATGATAACAAACAACCTAAAATTACCCTTTGTCGGCCTAGTGGCTTCAGCGTGCGACTCTCATCCCTAAGGTCGTAGGTTCAATACTCGGCTGTACACCAATGGACTTTCTTTCTATGTGCGCATTTTACATTCGCTCGAATGGTGAAAGAAAATATCGTGAGGAAACCGGCTTGCCTTAGATCCTAAAAGTCGACGGCATGTGTCAGGCACAGGAGGCTGATCACTACTTGCCTATTAGGTTGACAAATGATCATAAAACAGATACAGAAATCTGAGGCCCAGACCTAAAAAGGTTGTAGCACCAGTGATTTATTTTTAATTTTTTATGTTATTTCTTAATTATTAGAATTAAGGTGTATTTTTTTAATGAAGCCATCTGTTAATAAATCAAAAGACATGACATTAAGATCTAGGTTTTGATCACAACCTTCCAACTTTATTATTTATATTACCAGTTCCATTGTTTCAGTTCCATTTCACGGTGGTTACCGTTGGGCGTTGAAGTAAAAATTAAAATATTTCATGTTTAGTTTCGTTTGTGTACATTTTGTAATCGATGTTGGCTAATGCTGTCGCAACGCAGTACATTAACTTGATGTATATATTTTTACAAATTACTGTGCAATAAAACTTTTACACATAATCATTTTACACTTACTATGTAGATAGTTAGAGACCCCCCACACTAGCGTCTTTCGAGCGTCGTCGACGCCGCGGCGACGCTGACACGACGACGACGCTCGAAAGACGCTAGTGTGGGGGTCTCTTAAAGCTGGGAAGCAGGTATTTTTTACTTAAAAGGGTTCCCAAATCTTACACATTATAATGCATTGTTATAATAAATAAACAGCTGTTTATTTAGATTTATTTTAGTAAGCGTAAGAACCATCTTACACTTACTAACTAGATAGCTACCTACAGTCACTTCGGCTATGGGTTCTGAAATAGTTAGGTTAGACATTTAATCTCATAACAGACAATAGTCACTTACATGAGAACTTATATACTAAAGATACAATTTATCACGTCGAGGGTCATTGAAGAGCTTCAAGGATGAATTTGCGAAGTAGAACTTGGGTGGACTTTCATTTACGTAGATAACTGGGATCACTCAAGAGATGGTCTTTTAGTCTTAATTTAAATATTGCCAGGCTGTCTGCACTTTTTATATTTTGTGGAAGTCTATTATACCGCAGCACTCCCCCAACGCTCAATGTTTTTTTTACCGTAATACGGTACCGTCTTACGGTTCTAAACTTAGGTAGAATTAGATTGTGAGATTATGGGAAAATCATAAATCAAGTTGGACAAACTAACGTGGAAAGAATCTAGATAAAAATGACAGATCACAAGCGACAAAGATGGCGGGCGCCTTGATTGAGATAAGTTTCAATTCTTGTTCTAAATTGTTGATAAGTTTGACACTAACTATGTCATTCGAGACAGCTTCTGTTATACTTGCCGTAGAATGTATATTTTAGTACTAAAATACCTGAACGTAATGTTACAATCTAGACTTTATTGAAAGCCGGCTCAAGCAAGGAGGAGTTATCGCGAATTTAGAGAGAATCAATTTTGGCTAGTTCTAAAGTTTCTCTGCCCAAGTGTGTCGTAAATAAAACTCATGGAAATCAAACCCTCGATACTTAGAATTAAGGTTTAAAATTGAATGAAATGCTTGGTTAGGTTTTTGATAATTATTACTTGGTACAGTGAACGGTATAATTTTCCGATCACAATTATGCATTTATTCTAGTAAAATGATGGAGGAAATAGCAAGTTTTCTAATCAGATATATTATGTAATATCTAAATATATAAAACAAAGTCGTGTTAGTTACACCACTTATAACTCAAGATCGGCTGGACCGATGTTAGTTATCTCTTTTTTGGTGGATTCCTCTGCGCTCCGAATAGCAGAATAAGTAATAAAATATCGGATAAGTTATCGAAAAACAATAAATAAGTAAATTAATTATACGTATGCAAACAGCATGTGGTGCCATCTGTTGACAAAGTTACGCATATAAAAGGAACCTACCACTTTGTTCTTGCGCCGGATAACAAAACAAAAAATGTTGTATATCAGAAAGTGCTTTAACATGCAGTATCGCAATATTGGCGCTAGAGAAAAGAGGCTTTATGTGTAAAACTACCATTTTTCTGTCGCAATGGCAAGCAATAAAACATTACTGTATTTGCAAAAAAAATTGTATTAATGTAATAACCTTAATGAAATCCTAAAATAAGTTTAACTAAAGTAACAACCATATTATTAGACTGTAATGCTGAACGAAGTTAGCCGGGTCAGCTAGTATAATATATGTGATAGGTCTTACGTATCCGAATACTTCAAATGAAAATAATACTTCAAGCGTGAAATATTTTTGCAGTAAAAATCACAAATAACAAACCCGAGACGACAAATTGGTGACCTAAAATTCGACTTAGAAAATTATACGAAAACATTCAAACAAAATACAACATTCATCCCGCTAACCCAAGAGATCCCCTGGGCACAATAAAAACAAGCGCCATCTAATTTCACGGAAATCCTTCAATCTTAAAAATGCAACAAAAACAAAAATAATCTCAAAGTTATGAAAGTTATCAAAGACACCGGAGTAGCTACGAAATTAATCAAAATTTTTTAGTACAACGAACATTTCAGTTGTTAGACATACATTACGTGGCTTTATTTTTATCAAAATTGTAATCTATTTAGGATTTCATACACAAAATTTTATATTTAACGTTCACAGTACGTTATTTCCATACAACTTACTTAAGTAGAGAGTGTAACAATGACTGTTAATCAATATCTTGTGTAGTGTTTCATATTTTAAATAAATGTTTCAATACATCATTGTACTAAAACATTATCGCATATGTACAATACACATTATATAAACAAATAATATTTTTTTTGAGTCCTAATTCTAAGTTAAACAGTCATGTATTGTACACAGTTTCTTTGTCACAATGATACAAAAATGTTGTCATTGGAGCTACATTTTTTCTTTACGAGCTTTCTTAACTCATTAAAAGCTGTAAAACAAAACAAATGTTTTTGAGAGTGTTGTAATTATCATTCTGAAGAAATCTCTTGTTTTGTGTTAAAAAAATACATCGTAAAGAAAAGTGCAAAGTTTTTTTGTTAGCTCAAGTTTAAGATAATACTATTATTATAAATGGGAATATTACTATTTCTTTTAAATGAAATAAATCAGTAGCACTACAACCTTTTTAGTTCTGGACCTCAGATTTCTGTATCTGTTTGTCAATCTAGGCAAGTAGTTGATCAGCCTCGTGTACCTGACACACGCTATCGACTTTTTGGGTCTAAGGCAAACCGGTTTCCTCACGATGTTTTCTTTCAGCATTCGAGCGAATGTTAATGCGCATATAGAATGAGAGTCTATTGGTGTGCACCAGGCTGTGCAGCCGGGGATCGAACATACGACCTCGGGGATGAGAGCCACTAAGACAACATTACTCTACTATTTCTTTTTGGTATTATAAATATCTGAATCAATCAATCGATCGATCAGTCGATCTTTTCATTACATATCCGTTTTTATTGCGTTAAGCCTATATAATGTCAATGAATGAACTTAGAAAAGGCAAGACACTGTGTATATTTTGAGTTTGGAAATTGGGGTTTGATTTTTGATTTCTACTGTCTATTGTTGACAAATGAACCGAAATATGTAGTCCCCGATTATTTGACTAAGCCAAAATTCATATCTAATGCACGTCAGTCAATCTACATCCGGTCAGCATCCGGCACATCCGAATGAATATTCAGCGAGAATTACAATTGTAACTGTGGATTATACACGTGCGATTGTGTCATATCTGTTTGTTGGGACCCAATTTGCCAGGTCCGTACATTGTGACAGTCTATGGTAAAAATTCTTTTTAAAATAGTTATCGACTAATTTGGTTTGCGAGGAATGGATACAAGGGTTTTTTGGTTGGTTTAATAAGAATAACGTATAATTACATTTAATTATACCTAATCGATATTACGTAATTTATGAATAGTTCAGTATTGGCTGGCGTTAGACCGGTTTTTTGTGACAGTTTCCTTCCTTACTAACGAGAGGACGGGTTTTGGTTCTACCCCGCAGCTTCTACAAATGAGGGTAGGATACGGTTTAGTTAATAAACTGAGTGATCCTCTCATTGATAATTTTTCTATAAGGAGGTAGAACTTTCACAAAAGAGTGTGCGTCTTTACATGAACTACAATATATTCTATACAATAATTATGGCTAATAAGTAATATATGTTGACTTAATTTTCTACAATACTAGTGAATAGCTTAAACTAAGGTAATGTTCATTAACAGTCTTAGTATTCTATAATGTTTTGACACTAGTTATACTAACTCAAAAGATTCAGTTCTATAATTTTTACGCCCCATATAACAATGGTTCCATAAATATTTAACCCATCCCTGAGCTTTCCAACTAAAGTTACAGCAGTTAAAAAAGCTCTGTCAATAAAGTATGTTTAAAAATTAAATGAAGCTTTTAATAAGCAAGTATAAGCTACCACTAAGTACTGAGCTCGTCGTAAAAATGATATATAGGGACATTACCGCATGTGCACTGCAATTGTTTATGCGTTAACGTTATTTAAGACTCTGAAGTCGAATTAATAAGGTTAATTCAATTTAATGGAGGTATTTCACCCAAAAATTCTATCGTATTCCAGAGGACCAGATGTTGCTCTTTTCTATTAAATGAATCTGTAAAATGGGAAAGCACAATACAATATAACAGGAAAAAAATCAACTAAGTAAAGACAATTGATGTAAATGTGCGGTCTAACTGGTAAAAGCTTCTTCCAGACAACCTTACATAAAAATAAAATATAAACTAAATATGTAGTCAGTGAGGTCTGCATCTGCCAGAGCAATCTACAATCAAATGGCAGTGACGGTGAAAGATGAGTTTGAGTTGAAAATGTCGGGTCTATGCGAAGGGACCAGGTTGGAGCGGTTAAGAGAAGAAGGGGCAGATGATTATTGGATACGTATTTTACTATTTAAAATGCAAGTTTTGCAAGTCAACATAAATTATACTATTTTTAAATTCAAAGCTCTCGTTAAACGTAAATTAATCAATAAAGCTTTTTATAAATTTGACGAATATTTCGTCATAGTCGTAGAATAGTGACGGATCTGACAAATAGTGATCTTGGGCAGCCATTTCAAAATAATATAATCATGTTTTATTCATATTCTGTAATTATGAAAGATGGCATACAAGCAAACAAAAGGGTTTGTGTTGAAACAAAATAAAGATAATAACATAAAATTACACAGTTTTCTAGAAAAATCACAAGCTTCTATGAGCGTACCTAATCCGTCACTTTACCGACTGATTAATTTGAAATTTAATATTTAGTCAATGTAGTATCCAAGTATGAAGCGATCATGATGATTTAAATGATCCCACATTGACTTGCGAACTAGTAGTAAATGTATATTTAAAATAATAATAAAATTTAACTTCTTTTCTGACGTTCATAAATGTACTTGTTTACCTATATGAATAAAGTTATTTCGACTGACTTTGACAGGCCAGCACTAAAATGAGTGTATAGTCCTTTTCAGGAAAAAAAAAAAAAAATGAAAGAAGTCCCCCAGGCGCGGCGCTGCAATCGCATGACGTAATGTTGCCATTTATGAATAAAAAAATTACCTATTTTATTTACATTTAGCAGATGTAATTTTTCAAATAATATTATTTTCTGCATACTTCGATGAAACAATATTTCTGTTATGTAAAAAGTATATTTTTATTTACTTATATTAGCGGTGTTCTACGTACTTACAGGGAAAATATGAGAAAATAGGGTAAAGAAAAGCAATACAATTTTTTATTCAGTTTTATTGTTGGGTTTCATTTTCGAAGTACACGCCGCTGTTATACCTTCGTTTGTAATTCTTGTTACAGTTTTCTCTGACACACCTGCAATTAAATTATGAACAATTAAAAATAATAATAACTTTAAATTTATAATGCTTATCTAATATGTAATGTATGTTTTAATTTCACTTACCTAGTTTCATCACGTTATGTATTTGTTCAATTTTGTCGCAAAAACGAATTTATGTCATAAAAGTTCCATCAATACAGCAAAAAATTATTAAATGGCAACTCTAAAATGTACCTGTTATGGCGGCAACTCTCTTTCGAACATTGTTTAGTGGTATTAAAACACCTTGATTCTTATGTTCCGCTTCACAAAACTCTTTCACCTTTAATATCATTTCTCGAGCCGAACTTTTTACAACTTTTGGCATTGTAATCAATCTTTAAAATGCACTAAGCTAGTTAAAAATTAACAAAATCTACCACAACAAACGAACTTGATAACATCGACGAATGACAACATTGCCGACCTGTCAAATTTAGTTCCAAAAATCACCGCGGGACTTCTTTCATGAAAAGCACTATACATGGGCTGCGATGCCTGCCTTTTTTGGACGATTTTTTATTCTTTTAGACGATTACCGATTACCCTGCTCTGTCTGACACGTGTCGATTTGGATCTAAGACATTCCGATTTCCTCAGCGCAGCCGTGATTAGAACGTAATTTCAAGGTTTAGAGTAGCAGTCTTACGTCACTGGGCGAACACAGTTCATACGTAAAAGGCAACTAAATTAAAAAATGAGTTCAGCATTTATAACAACACAATTGAATTGAATTTTTGTTTGGGAGTCTTGATCACTCCATACTGGAACTAAAAGCTCATATTCACTGAGTTTATTTATTTTCACTGTATTGCACGTCAATATTTTGTAACGGACAGCTTTTTCGCTAATAGCAATCTTTTCCGGGTCAATGTATAAAAGGACATTGTATAAAAACTAGCTGACCCAAACGTTGTTTTGCCATGTATATTATTTGTAGGAAACTTTTTTTAGTTAAATAAAAATAACTATCTAGTATAATAAAAAATCGGGGTTGATCGTAGAGAGCTGAAACTTAAGGGTTGTATGTATTGTTGTATGTTGTATCATAAAAAAATTTAGCGGTGGACCACCCTGAACATTTACGGGGATGAAAAATTGATGTTGTCTGAATCGCAAACCTAACCGATATGTGTACAATTTACGAAAATCGGTCTAGCCATTTCGGAGGAGTTTAATTACAAACTCCGTGACACGAGAATTTTATATATTAGACGATTGTATAGGAGTGACTTTCTTGTACGTTACGCGTCATACCATCAAAATATCGTATAAAATTTGTTTAAATACTTTAGCTAATGGAATTTGTGTATCGAGTTATGATTCATAGGTTTGCCATCCCGAAAAAAGAATAAATAAAAATCGAGATACCCAGACATAAAAATTGAATCCCGTAGCGCAATGGCATGAAGCATACAAATTTAGGCGTCTGTTTCGTCAATTATTTATTTATTTTATTCGTTGCAAGTATTCTAAAATATAGTACAATTATAATTATTAAATAAAAAACGCAACTGGCGTCTTCATCACTTTCGAGCGATCTCTTCCTGACCGGAAGAGACCACTAATTATTCACTAATATTACTGTAAGTGATACAAGGTCACAAACTCAAACCAGAAGACTCCCAAGTGCCCTTTAATTACTGTTAAAAACGAACGAAATTTACTGACATTTTAAGCGAATCTTGCTTGCTTGCAGAATTGTATATTCTGGAAAATACCGTGTATATTTTCGCAATATGAGTGTAATATGCATCTTTGCCAACAGATGTGACATTTAATTTAGGTTTTTGTTCAAATGAAAAGCGAGGGAATAAATCTGAAATGCCAAATAGAATTCAACAAAATAAATAAATAAATAGTAATATGTGTAGGTCTTACTAAATTTAAAAAATGTATCAGCGGTTGCTACTGGCGTCCAAAAAATTGTATAAAATGGATAAAGAATATTCAACAGTATATCGACATGATAGTTTAGTTAGTAAGGCTTTCGTGGTTACTAAACGATTAACTAATATTCATATTTTATTTATTTAATAAGCATGACTTTAGTTTGTTTATTAAACAAATAAAATCAAGTCGTGATTATCTCTATTAGTAAATGAAGTGTATACTAATATTTTAAAGAAAAAACACTTTATAATTTTAAATGTAACAAAAAGGCAAAAATACGGCACTCTTTTCAAAATTATCTTTTATAATATACATCAGCCGACAGAAGCCAAGAACGCTTTATATAAAATCAAAATATCATTAAGCGTCAACGTCAAGTAAAAATCTTCTAAAGAACGTAGAATGGACAAGAAGAACTGGCAATAAAGTCACTCTTTAAATCGCGGAGGATTTTTATATCTTAAATGTTAACGGCTGAATAAAGGCAGTGCAGTCTATTTATAGATTAGACTACAATAATGAAGTGGTAAATAACAAACTCAGGGTATGAATTTATTAATATGAAAACGCTTTTACGTTTAAATACAACGTATTTATTGAAATGTGAAGAATGTGTCACTGATTTTCTCGACCACGATTGCAGTCACTGGAAACGTCAAATCTTACCTCTTTATAATAGTGTATATTTTTAAATGAGGCTGAAAAATTATGTAATAAATTCGTATTTTTATCCGTAAGTTCTATTTAAACGTGTTGTATTTGCTAACCCAAACACAATATTACATTTCTATGGAGGTATTGCTAATTTGGTACTGTACAAATTTAACGACTTGAAAAAAACTTTTAGTATTTTTTTGACAACTCAAGTTACTTAATATATAGTATATAAATGCAAAATATATGATCTTATTAAAAGAGAACTTTATGTTATTGGTTAATGCATTAAATTGATTTATCTAAGCCGTTTAACTTCGTGTAAACCAGTCCAAAAACCAATTTAAAGTATTCTGTCAAATATGCGAAAGAGATAGGGTTGCTCAAAAATAAAAATATCATTATATAACTTAATTATGCACGTCAGTAAAAAAATGAACGTTTTAATTTACATTTACTGCCAGTTCTCAAACAAAGGGCGTAGAATGGGCATGACGAGAAGAACTGGCAAAAAACTCTCCGTCACTTTTGAAATCGCCAAGGTTTTTTTTACAATTGTTATATTCTCAATTCAATTTTTTAGACAGATGTCAATAAATATACGATTTTCTAATCGAAAGAGTTTTTTTTCCACTGATGTACTCTTTCGTCTTGTACTTTAGTTATAACAGTGAATTATATTTTGTTTGGGTGGTTTTTTTTTTCATAATTTAATGATTCGCTATGATGTAAGCCCCACTTGTAATTTCGTGAGCCTGGCATATGTTTTCTCTCACCGTATGAATAAGTATGATCACTCAGATTCACTTGTATTCATTTTTGAACATTTGGTAACATAATGACTCACGAAGAATTAGCTGCATCGATCTATCATAACCTATTGAGTTAATATGAACTGCCAAGGGGCAACCCTGCACGCTTATCAAGCTTAGTACACACGTTCATTGTTCCTCATCCTCATTAGAGGCAGACATTGTGTACCAGCATTATACGCCCGTGTCCACTCCACCCGGTTTTTCATTTACGAGATAAGCTTGAACAATACTACAATACGAATGCTAATTTAGATTTCGCAAACAATCACTATCTTAACGGGTTTTTACAGTTTTCAGTGGCTTTATTGTGGCTCGTGTACTTTACTCTAATATATGATATTAAACAAAACACGAAGAATTCTTTCCCACACTGAGAAATGAGCGTACATTTTAAAGTTGCGAGCCTACAATGTTACGTTTATTTATAAATAAGCTAGATGTTTTTGAAATAATCATATTAATTTTCATTTCGGTTTCACCAAAGTAATTTGGAATGTATTTAATAGACAAAAGATAGATTCCGGCTCGAAGGACCAAAATGTACAGTTCGTACAACGGGATGCTTTTGATGATTGAAGTTTTTTCCCAAAAAAAAACCATTTCGTATAATAAATTAGTAAATTATAATTATTAAAATGTTTAATGTTTTTAATGCTGAACAGAGTGCCTGCGTCCGCGTCTTGCTAAACTCTAGGGTAGTAACTCCGACGATTCAGATAATCACCACGCTATAAAACTAAGGAAGCCTGAGTGAGCAAAATATAATATACTACGGCTCGTACACTACCGAAATATTTTACCGTCATATTCCGTTATATGGAAACGAAAGGTATATAACATATTATACCTTGGTGACGTGACGATTTATTTATTTTTATAATTCTGCGCAAGTTTTCTACTCATTCCCTTATGTTGTAAGATTATATAACCATCTGTTTTTGTGTCTATATTTTTCGCACACACAAACTCAGTCCTCTGGCTGTGCGACCCATGTAAGTTTATTTATTTTTATGCAAAATTAAGCTGATATGCTTAAGAATCATTGTCTTAGTCACAGATATGTAGGAAAATGTCAATATTTGCTTTCAATCTGGTTGGTAAATGATGGTTGCTTGAAAGCGATAAGGCTTTCTAATTATTCAATTGTAGTTATTGTATTTGTAATGGAACGAAGTGTTAATTAAAAAAAAATTGTGCGTGTACTAGGTATACACACGTAAGAAGTGAAACTTCTTTATGATCTTATTTTTCGAAAAATGATCTACTATGTATGCAACTTTACAGAAATTCGTTAAATTAGATAAAGTTGAACAAAAGGCTTTTATTATCATAGATATGAATACAAATATTTCATTTTACCTTATTACTACGAAGATTATTATAGAATTTCATTAATTGTAATAGAATTATTACTATCATTGAAAAACGTGACGATTTGCTACAAAATTTTTCCCATACGTCGATAAAGAAGTTTAATTTCAACGCCGATAAAGAAGTTTGACTTCAAAAAGCAACATGGCGCGTAACCGAAAATTGTGACGCGTAACGAAAAAATGTTACACTAAATTTTTTTCCAACCTCGATAAAGAAGTTTCACTTCAATAAATAAATTTTTTTAGATACTTTTAAAAATATACGATTTCCTTATCCAAAAAAAACTAAAGCCTACTTGCACTTTTTCAACTAACTTACTCTCTCGTCTCATTTTGTCCAATTGTGTTTACGCTGTGATGAAAAGATATTATACTTTAGTTAAAACAACGAAACCTGTTTTTTATAAAGGGGTTTATTTTTCATAATTCGTTTATGATGTAATTTCTTGAGCCCTTTTTGCTCCATACACCAGTTTGAAGAAAAATACCTCTAAAAATTCCATCCACGTTCATTGTACTAAAAATAGTAGAAAAATGGTACCATTAAGGCGACTCCAATATTTCAATGTTGAGCCCAATGCCCATTATCCATTAGTAGATTGGCACCAGTTGCTATTGTTACGGGCCCGCATTGTCCAGTTATCTGTAAAAGTGACGATTAATCAGAAACTGTGCAACTTCCTGTTTTGGTATTTCTGGTTGTTGATAGCTCATTAACCAAGTTATAACTACTTATGAACCTTATTACATTTACAAAAGAATAAAGCATTTTCCTGTTATGAAACAAATTTATGAATCCAATTGGCATATTAATTATCTATATTTAAGCTATTTTGGAATTGATAATTCACAATATCGCGTTTTTTATTTCATCTCGTAAGTGTTATGTGTCGCAAATAAATTAGCAATTTTAATAAGAGTTTATTGACAACTCATCTGACGTCTTGTTATTACTTCTTGCCCAATAACAGACGCGCGGCACAATCTGTCATTCCTCATGACAGATGACAATCGAAACTAACGCGTCCTGGTTTCGTCTTTTGTTTTACATTCTCGGCCAATTTTTTCCCCGCTTAGTGAATTATTTATAAAAAAATCAGTGGCGCTACCAACCTCTTTAGGTCTTGGCCTCAGATTTCTGAATCTGTTTCATCATTTTTAAATCTAATGGGCAGGCCTCCAGTGCCTGACACACCACGTCGACTTTTTGGGTCTAAGACATGTCGGTTTCCTCACGATGTTTTCCTTCACCGTTCGAGCAAATGTTTAATGCACACATAGAAAGAAAGTCCATTGGTACACAGCCGGGGATCGAACATACGACCTCAGGTATGAGAGTCGCACGCTGAAGCCACTAGGCCAACACTGCTCTTTAGTGAATTATTAGTAGGTAATACATTACAAATTTACAATGATAGTTTAACTGTGTTGTATATTGTATAGTTTATTTTGAGGTAATAGATTAAAAAGGAAGAAATGGAAGTAATTAATATTGACGTAAACATCGCGTGATTTCTTCGCTTAACCTTGCGTTTTGACCTTGTTGGCTTGTTATTGTGTGCAATATCGAATACCTTTGCAATTTGCGTTTTTCTCGTATACTTTTTATATATTTTGAAATAGATTTGACGTCAAATGCGGCAGGCTTACTCGATAATAGAGGTTCTGATTTCAAACTTAAGTTGCTATTGTTAGAACTACATTGAAATTGGGTTTCAAATTTAGATGGCGATAATTATTGAAATTGACAAATTATAAGAGTGCCAATTCCAGAATTGATTCACTAACTTCATATTTTATTTGACTTTCGTTTCAATTATTGATTTGTTTCCTAATACATAAATAAATAATTTTCCAGCTATATTGTGGAAAATGTAAGTTGTTATCAGTTTCAATTACAGAGTACCTACTAGTACATTTGCCTTCGTAGAAGCACTATATTAATTGTGCACTAAAAAATCCAAGTTGAGAATCGTGCTCTTAACTATTAGGTTTTTGCTTCTGTTATTATTATTAAACGACAGCATGTCACTTTAATGTGCCATTTTTAAGTTTAAGCTAAGTCAAGTTAAGTCTAAATTGATTACTTAATTTGTGTTATTTAATTATCAACAGATGGCGTTTGCCTGTGTTAAACGCCACAGTGAAACAATGCAACATCAGGATATAGTGTTTGTAGATTGAATATATGAAGCAGATCAATTTCGGCTGGTCTACGCTCACCACAACAGCCTGTGCTAAGCTGTCAAGGCCGGACATTATATAGTATACGGACCATAAATATTTTGCACTATATATGATAGAAAAAGATTAAATTAGGTCAAACAAGGCACTCCTAAGCGAATTTAGCTGATAATTATAATTTTAAAAAAAGGTCAAAAATTTTATAGTGTTCCGAAAATTTTGAAATTATTCAAAAAGTACCCAAAACCGAATCAGAGCACCCCACTATCCACGTGGTCTTGTCTACCCTACTCCTAGAGTGTATATAAAAATCGGAGGCGCGTAGGAAGAGCAGGCCCCACCCGCTGTAACAAAGCACAGGCATTATGCAATTGAATAAAATGCCTGTGCTTTGGTACGCGAGGGTGGAGGGGCTGCATTTCCCGTAGCGCCGGAGCTGTCCAAAAAATCTATTATTATTATTGTTCGGTTAGGTTAGGTTAGTATATTAATATTTTTTTTAAATAACTGTTCAACTGAAACTGATCAACTATGATTGACCGTGATGAGTCACCGTGACCACGCACGCTGTAAAGCACGCGAAACGTCGGATAAATTTAAAATTATGTTAAATAGTTGTAAATTTATAATAATACATAACTTCAATCCGGTCAAAATAGTGTTTTATTAAATGAATAAAAGTTATGTTAATCAAAGACAAAACTATGATTGATTTTGACAATTTAGAATTTTTTTATTTTAACTGGGAAGCGGTTTGTGTTGGTCAGTATAGGGTTAGAAAAAAATAAGAGGTGGCGCTGATGCTATTTTGATGCTCTACAGCCAAAACATCCTGTGGTCCGTATACTATAGTATCCCCTAAAAGGCCTACAGCGACGGTCAAGTGAGTAAAGTTAATACTTTTAATAAATAAAGTAAGTAGTATATTAATAGGTAGGATAAGTTATTGTGCTTCTAGAACAGATCTAAATAAATAAAGGTAAATGAATTAGCCATTTACAATTCTCCCCACAACCATTCTAATTCAAGTGTAAAACTGGTGGGCATAAATTAGCAGGCTTCGCACAAACATTAGCAACAAACGAGTATAAATTCTCGTCATTTGGTCGCTCATTGATTCAGACCTTATCTCTAATTACACACATTTACGAATGTAATGTTTAGTGCAAAAACGATTAGTTTGTTCGTTGCGTAACCACGCATGGCATGGATATTCTCTGTATGATTTAATTATATTATTAATGAAATAATAATTATTATTATAATTCAGTGTATGCTCAAAATAATATACTTAGATGTATGCGAGGACTTGTTCCATATTATCTCCAAACGCCAATTTTTGAACGAAATAATCAAGTGGAATGAATTTTTAAGATCACCTAAAGCGCACACACACACATATACATTGCACATTCCCACACACACCTCAACACTTTGTTAGTACAATGTCTTTATTAGTACATAATGTTCATCTGATGGTGTCCGTTTTGGCTATAATTTTAATTTAAATATTGTAAATATTTATTTTAAATCTGTGGATTATCAAAAAAGTTTTAAATAAAGTAAATGTTTATTTATAGACATTTAATGAGACACAGAAAACAATATTAACTACTGATTGTAATAAGCAAAGGCCCATTTGATTCAAATTAACTGAAGTTACCTTATTTTAAACTTTACGAGTGGCTTAAATTGACGTTAAAGTTAGCTTTGTTAGTTAAAGACCTAGATTCCCGCATACAATTTTGAAATACGGGAGCCACTTTTATCCCTAAGTCTCTGAATTTTTCTTAGTAATAGTATGCACAGTGAAAATTTTTACTATTACATATTTGTTAGAAGGAGAAAAGGGTGCCCCAAAAAAAGGTCGACAGAAATAGAAGCGTTAGCAGGAATATGGAATAAAAAGCCATGGATATTTGGAAAAAGCTGAAGGAGTCCCAATCAATGGTACTGAAGGAATTTAGGATCTTAGTATAAAAAAAATATTTATTTATTTTCCTTATTTCCTATTTTTACAGTAACTTAATACAATAGAAAACTAAACTAAAAACATAATATAAACAAAACAAGTGAAAACTTAAAATCTAAACCTTTTTACACCTTATTATAAAAATGCTTGTGAATTTAGCCAGTGTGCAACTGAATATATCCGTCTCACAAGCAATAATATTCAGGGTGCGCAAGACACGCGTAAATGGTGCTTCTCTGAGGCACTTCCAGCAATTGCGACCGCTTACCACGCCGAGTGTAATTGGCACACGCAGCCCCAGTCTCTTCAACATTTCTGCATTATATATTTTACCAAGGACCTTAAAAAATATAATGTTATAGTAAGGTCCCTCCTTACCTCTAACCATACCCAAGACAAACAAAGTTGGATACATTACTGGGTTAATTTGGTATAGATATACATATCCCACCTTCGTAAAGATTGGAAATAAACGGGCTATATTATTATTATATTTCTTATCCTAAAATGCCTTTTTAATAATTTAGGTAGACAATTATTATTGTCTACTACTATGTGTTTTTTAAAAAAAACGGTAATATGACAAATTTTACACAACAATTGTCAATACTATTAGAACATAAAACTTGTTATTTTTATAGTTTTTTTCAACCAGCTGATGTTACTATTGCTGGATCATTTAATTTTTTTTTTTTTAGGCTTTATAATTACATAGAAGAAAATATCTGTTTTGTTATTGTGAAAGAGTTAATTCCCTGATACAGGCTTTTTATGACCACAGAGTTAGAAGATATTGTGAGTTATTATATAGTAAATAATACAGCATAGGATGTAGCAAGGAACAGATCCAAATGGAAAGTTCAGGAGGAGACCCAAAAAGGGTCCGTACTGCAGAACATAAAGAAACGGAAAACTAACGTAGACTAAGAGTCATAACTAAACTAACACCCATTTGATATGTAATTTTTTAACAGTGTGGAATTATAGTGCCTTTATTATTATTTGTATAGTAATTATTATATTCATTATTAAAAAAGTAAGTTTGTAAATATAATATAAAAAATGAAAGTTTTTTTGATCTGAAAAATTTAAATTTTTCATTTCGGGACATTCTTCCACACGCTGATCAATTCTATAACAACCTAAGTAAAAGAATTAAATTGTCTATACAATACTGGTAAAGCTACTTAAATTTGACAAGAATTAACTTCATTGTAAAATTTCGCAAGTACAGTCTACACAATAGATTGCAACAATGCATTGTACAATATGCAATTATATCGAGACAAATATTTATTGCATATATTTCTATGGACTATTGTTATTAGATTCATTACTCGGTTGAATTCTCCCACTCTGGGTAAAAGTATGTATAGTAGTACTTGTGACTTTATCAACAATAAGCGATATAGTAAATTAATGTAAAACCAAAATGAATGAAAGAAAAAACTTAAACCATCCCCAGGAATTATTGGTCTGTTCCGCTCGATAGTTTTTGAGTTTATCGCGGTTATATAGACAAGTTTTTGGCAAAATTTGTTTGTTTACGATAAATGACGGAATTAATTTTATAATTTATTGGTTTTACATTATCTTTTAAGAAAGGTTTTAAAGTAAGTTTTTTCTAGGCACAAGTTAGTTTCTCGTCAGGTGAACGAAGATATCGCGAGGAAACCAGTCAGCCACAGCCAGCTGAACACCTATCATATTTCATTCCATAATGAAGGGTACATACAAACCAACTATATGTATTAGTTCAGGTGTGTGCCTCTCGATTAAATATATATTCTGAAAACACTATATTATTTCAACTTGTAAATTAAAAAATATTTCTTTACACAAACTCTTTTGAAGGTCGAAAAGATATTTTAAATTTATTTACTGCCAGTTCTCAAATCAAGAGCGTGTAACGGATGAGAAGAACGGGCAAGAAACTCTATCCCAGTCTATTTAATTGCCAACTATTTGCTTCACAAGGGGTGAGAGGTTACAACCATTAAGGACATCTTGCTCCACATGATATGGAATTAACCATAAAAATACGTTTCGCTTCTATTAGCAGTAGGCATGGCGAAATAGGAGAACTTATACCAGTGTTTCTCAACGTGGGCTTTCTGTGTTTCGTTAACCTAGTAATTTCTTCATAAATCGTATCATTTAAGATTCTTACTGAACAATTAATTTTTTTTAATTAAAAGTTATGTATGCTACATAAGAATTTAAATTTTATGTTGGGAAATACTATAGTGCGAAGAATTCGAACTTCTTTTTATGGGTTTATTTATTAACACGTGACGCAGTATATAATACATACACATTATATTTGTGTATACAATTATGTGTCACCTACATATTAAATACATTATTATCGTCGCCGTTTCAGATGCCAATCCGCAAACCGAATAGGTTTACTAAGCCAAATATATTATGTATTAGGCTTATGGTTATCTTGATATATCTAGTATATGTACATTGTACAACTTGGTCATGTAGCTAAAATACGAGTTCTATCTACTAAGTACAATATTCTACAAGGCGTTGATTTGACATTACATCCGGGAGTATCATAGACATAGTTGCGCCGACGATTTTAAAATTATTGTTAACACATTAATTTATGGTCTAATAGAAAAATAATGTTGTGTTTCTACGTTATAATGGCTGTGTTCTGCCATAGTAGTAGTAGCGTGATGAATCCTTGATAGAAAGTTGAAAAAGGTTCCCAAAAATAAACACAATTTTTACGCAACATGAAACATTAATTATTTTCCCAGAAATCGAAACGAGGCCTTTTTGCATATTAACGTCACAAATGCGTTTAATACTGGTTGTTGAATTCACAGAGCATCACAGAGCAATTGTGACTTTTGTAATACACTCTATTTTGAAGTTACAATTTAGTTAAGGGATTTTTTTTTTCATTTTACAGAAATTATATTTATTTGCTTATAATGTAATTGAACTGTCCTCAAATAGATCATAAAGGACTGTACTCGACGTCTATCATATTTCATTGTTAGATATTTTATAACCCGTAAACCTCTTTATCGCGCCCTTTGATACTTCTAAAGAACTGATTTAAAGAATGATACTAAAGAGATTCAAGACTGTCTGCGCCATAAAGTCTATGCTTATAAAATTTTATACAATCCGTACATATAACGTCTTGAAAATATGAAAATCACTTTTACATTTTATTTTATGTATATCGAGTTATTAGCACCCACCGAAACCTATTGGTGACTGAAGCGACATCTACATCTACTTTAGAGATTTTTCGTGATTACGTCATACCTACCCTGAAACCCGCCAACGAAGTTATTCCACCGCTAAGGATGTATGCTCTCAAATATCACACATGTTACAATGAGGATAATCAGATACTTATGAAAATATGTTATAGAAAGGTATATACACGTGTGAAAATGACATGAGAACTTAAGAATGCGCAGCGCTAACCAGATCCATGCAAGTCTTTCTCCATTTTGATCTGAGGAAGATCAGCA
Organism: Pieris macdunnoughi; assembly: GCA_905332375.1. Lineage (NCBI taxonomy): Eukaryota > Metazoa > Arthropoda > Insecta > Lepidoptera > Pieridae > Pieris > Pieris macdunnoughi. Next base: position 603,194 of record CAJOBZ010000067.1, on the reverse strand, counting down.
CCTTCCTTCCTTGACTTATAATTATAATATATACGATTGGTTAATTATGATTTAGTACTAACCTCGGATAATATCCGAGGCTGAAGAGAACATGTAAAAAAAAATTTTACATTAGCCAATTCAACGAAATACGTAAATTCCCACACTACACTCTTTTGATTGTATAATCACACCACTTGCGCAAGCGCAACTATAATACTTAACACCTATAAAGTACCATCCTTATTTATCCATACTAGTAACTAAAATATTGGACAATTTTAATGAGCTTTGTAAACAGTATTAATGTAACTTTTGAATGTCAAATGTTTTATATTCTCTTGTTAAACTATGTCTGATAACTAAAGCCTGGCATAAATTTTCGACACAGGGATATAAAAAAATATGATCAGAGGCCCATCTAAAATAAGCTTTAGACATTAAAATATGCCATATCAGCAAAAATCACACCAAGTGTGAAACCGGGGTGCATCGATAGTTAAATATATAATTTATGCACTAGATAACCTTTGTTAATCTTTCAAAGGATTTCTTTACTGCCATTAAAGCTACTTTTAATTCGGTCTTGAAAAATTTAACAATTGCGTTATTTGCGAGTAAAAGTTATTTTCAAGAGTTCACGACCTAACGAAAGTACAAAAAGAGAAATGAAAAGCATTTGTAACGCTATTCGTAATTACGTGATAAAGGCACTAGGTAGTCAGTGCGGCAACACCTTATTAATGTAATATTTAAATAATTTTCATATTAAATATAAAAATATATATTTTTATTTTTGTGCTGTATAAAAATTTCTGGTATTTTATTTTTATCTTGTATATATTTTAATTGTATTTTTGAATTTTTTTTGTAACATTTATGTTTACCTAAATTAACCTAAAATGTATGACACATTTTAGATAAAATAGTTTGTAACATAAACCATAGATTTAGTACTATGTATGATGTAAAAAAGGTAAACTTTATAATTATAATAAATAAATAAGCAGACAATATTTGATCGATATTATTTTTGCAAATAAAGGAATATATAGATCAAATAATAACTTTACGACTATACATGTGAATACTTCATTCACATTCCACGCGACGACTGCTTTTCACTTTTGAATAGTTGTGATCAGCGGAAACTACCACAAGTTGATAGAGACCTATTTCAAATAATGATTACTCTATAAAATGTTGCCATCGCCTAATTATTTCTAATAAATAATTACTATTAATGGTCTGGTCTTCGCATAAATAAGCAATATTATCTTTATTATTAATTATAATATATATAATTATTCTGTGAGTGTGTATGTCACTGAACTTCTCTCAAACGACTGGACCGATTTTGATGAAATTTTTTGTGTGTGTTCAAGGGGATCTGGGAATGGTTTAGATGCACAAATCAGCCCGGCAGATAGCACTGCAGTCGGTACTTTCATACTTTGCTTAATATCCTAATCGCTTTAAATATCATGCAGGACAACGTCTGTGGGGTCCACTAGTTAATTATAAAAAAATAACTAAACTGTTGCCCAACGCACAGCAAACGAAGAAGAGGAAGGCAACTTAAACGGTGAATAGACCAAATTAAAGAAACAGCAGGTAGTATAAGGCACAGAGTACAGTACAGAGAGGAATGGCGGGATTTGCATGAGGCCTTTGCCAAAAAAAGGGCACACAGATACATAAAAGAAGATTGAAATAAAAACGTATTTAAATGTAAATGTATCTGAATTAAAGGGATATTATTTTTATTATTGTTTTATATGTATAATTATTGCTTACATATGTTTTTATTCAAGAGTCATATGTATCAGTATAAATGGGGTTTGCAGAAACGTCAAAATAAGGCATTGACGTCATATCCACGTTCGAAGTATGAAATACGTTATACATTGGCTATATACACAATCCTGTACATACAGTGGACTTGACAGTTCGCCTAAGGGGAATTTAAACCCAAGTGCGATCTAATTGAAGGAAAGACTGGCAGACATCGACTGACTTAAAAAGGTTTAACTGTATAATAGAGACAAGTAACGTAGTGTATTTAAATAAGGAGTTTTGTTCTTATATTATAATGAGGAAAGGTTTGTATGTTTCAAAATAGATTCTTAAACCAGTTGAGTGATTAGAAAATTCTTATAGCACGTTTTGTTTGAAGAAGGAGAAATTGCGTTTACGCAGGTCCGCACCATGGATGTCGAGCTTGACCCGGAGACTGTGGGTCTGGGTCTACTACACTCAAAACCCTCTGCTATTCATAGGAATAGGGCTACCCACTAAAAACACCTCAGCCCTCCACAGTAAGGGACCAGGGCGTATATGCACCTCCCATATAGGCACCTTATGCAGATACCGCCCAAAGCATCCATGCTAGACAGTATCTGCGAAAGCCGAAAGATCACGGCACCCCACCGTCTATTCAACCAGTCTTTTAAGACTGGCCGAATTGTCCCCACTGTCGATGCGCCAGCGCTAGGCGCAGTCAGGTCTTTATCTCACCTCTCGAGAAGAACGTTTAGCATACTGCATTATCTGTGAGTAACATAACCTGTATTTATCTTCATAATGTTTAAAAAAAAAACTGGGACGGTGTGCTAGTATATAATATGGTATTTGACCAGTGCAACGAAATTTGTTTATAAAGGAGGAATATCCCTGACGTTTAATTTGTATGGGAGACGAATGTTTTCGAAATATTCACTTGGAAATTAAATATGCAACACACGTTCCACACATCCGAGCATAACACATTTACAAAAGGAATACAATTGAAATTTGAAATGTAATAAATAAATTTATTTTATGCGATAAAGTCTACTGTTTAAATCGACAAATAAGTGTGGTTTTAGCATCATTTTATATATCAAGTTCGGTTTCAAATGTTAATGCACTTTTTTTTAATGAACACCCCATTCCATTTTGTAATTTGATAGTGAAAACGAAAACATATATACGCAAAAGCGAAAGAAGTTTTCAAAATAATATATGTGTTCCAAATTTAAAATATTAAAAAGTTGAAAAAAGGAAATGTTTGTATGTAATGTTAAGTATTTATGACCAGACTAGTTATATTATTAATACATAATACAACATCAAGTTTATAGTAACACCCATACACACACACATATGTGTGCAGACACACCTACAATGTTATGTTTCATTAGGTGTAACGTCATGGAAAAGATCTTTAAAAAAATATTTAATTTATTAATAACGAAACATGACAGACACATCACATATATAATGTAAGTACAAGTTATAATTATAGAAGTATCCTTAAATTATTTCAGAGATTTTTCTAAACTATGAGTAACACGACTAAAATAAAAAATACAATAATAGGCATGAAAATGTAAACAGCAATATAGACACATAAAAGAGAAATTGCACAATTATTTTAAAAGGCGCAAATAGTATATTACATTACAAGTGCGGAAAGCCTGTCATTGCAAAGAGTTTCGACAAATGTCTACCCGAGCCGAGGCGCAGCCGAAGGTGAGGGTTGACAGTCGGAACAAGTTGCAATGACGGTTCCGCACGTGTACTGAACAACTATTTTTGATACAGTTGCGAAAAAATTATGCAATTTAATAAAATAATAAAAACACAATAAACTCAACTAACTAATCATTTATTTCTTGTACAAATTATTGTTCACATATACATTGGTACAGTTTTTTATACTAACTGGAGAAGTTTTAGGTTGCATATTTATTTACTGTTTGAGACAAACTATTATTAATTTCGTATGATTGTTCATGTATATTTTATATATAATATAACAAACAACTAAACGCGCAAAGGACATTTATGGAAAATAGCGCCAACCGTAAAAGAATATAAGCAGATTTTTTTTTCTTCACCCATTCTGGGTAGGCAAAGGGAACTATGCCCATACAGCCAAGTCTTCAGTACAATTTTTTATTGATATGAAATGAAATTTAATGAGATGAAATGAAATCTAACCTAACTCATTGAATCAAATCATTAAATCTGATATTGAAACAAAGCAGTAGCTTCTTTTTAGAAATATTTGCATGAATCATAAAAATTTCTATGAATTTTTTTAGTAAACTTCGTGGTTGGTTTTTTCTTTTTAATAGACATTATTTTGACAGTTGGGAAAGAAAACGCACTAGTTCGCAAAAGGTAAAAAAAAAACACGAGTGTGTAATAACCCACATCCCGAACGCTATACGTCCCTGCAATACGCCACTTTTTGAGCAACTGTATTAAAAAACAACATATCAACATTCAAAAGTGAGTGTTCTGAAACACATTCTATGGGGGCACGAACACGCGTAATGGGTAAATAAAATGTATTAGGTAATGCACATGAAAGTTTATAGAACTGAGGAGTGAGGAGGATGTCTACTTGCCAGTGCAAATTCTTCTAAGGTAGATAGTTAGTACCCTACTGATATTATAAACAAGAAAGTTTGTATGGATGCAACTTTACGTACCCCCACGTAGGAATGCTATAGGTATATATATATATGTGTTTTGCGCACCCTAAACACTATTGCTTGTGAGACGGATATATTTTTGCACACTGGCTGAATTCACAAGAATTGCATTATTTATAATTAGTTATAAAATGGTTTAGGTTTTAGTTTTGACTTGTTATGTGTATATTATGTTTTTAAGTTTAGTTTCCTATTGTATTAGTATTAAGTTACTGTAAAAATAGGAAATAAGGAAAAAAATATATATATATACCTATAGCATCAATATATATATAACATCAAGCCACTAACGATACAAGCTTGGTCTATGTCTATATACTATCATGCTCAATCTTGACTTTTGTAATTCTTGTATTTCTTATTATTTTGTTTTTATTGCATTTAAATTCATGAATCCGTGAGATTAGCTTTTTGGTTTTTAGTTTGTTTTATTAATATTTTTTTGTATTATTTTAGATTAAGGTTCTATAATTTTAGCGATAAGGCCGCCCGTTGCATCCCGTATAATTTTTATGTACTATGTTATTTCTTTTTTGTATAAATGTAATGAAGTGTGAATAAATCAATAAATAATGTCTCAATTCATACGGAGACCCTATAAGACATAACTCTCGTAGGTCAAAATCCAATTTTTTAAGTATGGTTGCGGACTAAGCGCTCAGTCTCGTTTCTGAGTGTCACCCATAATCCTGATTAAAGCGACACATTTGCCTTCTCTGATTGGTCGTAACAATATTCGAGCTTTTATTCGATGAATAATTATAATTAATATTAGAAGCTATGAAACAATTAAAAAATCAGAAAAAATCGCATCAAATGAAATTAAAAGATCTTAATGAAAGCAACAATACAAATCAACGGTCAATTGACACGGTCCGATCATTCCCCTCATACATAAAAATTAAAATTATAATAGTGCCCTTGAGTATGAGTATGAGTAACACAACTAAAATAAAAATGTGTGCGTGTGCGGTGTACACACGTAAGAAGTGAAACTTCTTTATGACCTTATTAGAAACTATTTCTTTAAACACAGTAAATTTTGATACACTGCCTAGCATACAATTTACAAATTAATTGCTGCAAATTGCGATTAGCAAATTTCAAGTTGAAAATGTAATCCGTTGTCAAACTTCAAAGTCAAAAACATACTATATGTCATATTTTAACGCCGATAAAGAAGTTTGACTTCGAAAATGTAATCCGTTGTCAAACTTCAAAGTCAAAAACATACTATATGTCATATTTTAACGCCGATAAAGAAGTTTGACTTCAAAAAGCAACATGGCGCGTAACGGAAAAATGTGACGCGTAACGCAAAAATGTTACACTAAATTTTTTTCCAACCCCGATAAAGAAGTTTTACTTCAAAAAGAAATACAATAATAGGCACAAAAACATTTGTATGGTGAAGGAAAACCTCACGAAACAGATACAGAAAAGGCTGATCAAGAGTTTTTACGCAACAGGTTTTTTAAGACATAAAACCTACAAAAAATAACATGTGTGCAATTTACACGTGGTAGAAGTGAAACCTTCAAAAATTTTGGTTTCAAGATAATGAGACGAATGTAATTTTAATTTTTAAGTTTAATTTCAATCACTAAATTTGATAAAAACTACAATGATAAAACAAGTTTTTATAATTAAAAATATGTAAATTAGACTTATATTCACTATCTGAATGTAGTATTAGACTTTGCTTTATATTAGTTTTTTATTTCAATTTTAATTTTTAAGTTTAATTTCAATTACTAAATTTGATAAAAACTACAATGATAAAACAAGTTTTTATAATTAAAAATATGTAAATTAGACTTATATTCACTATCTGAATGTAGTATTAGACTTTGCTTTATATTAGTTTTTTAATTTCAATTTTAATTTTTAAGTTTAATTTCAATTACTAAATTTGATAAAAACTACAATGATAAAACAAGTTTTTATAATTAAAAATATGTAAATTAGACTTATATTCACTATCTGAATGTAGTATTAGACTTTGCTTTATATTAGTTTTTTATTTCAATTTTAATTTTTAAGTTTAATTTCAATTACTAAATTTGATAAAAACTACAATGATAAAACAAGTTTTTATAAGTAAAAATATGTAAATTAGACTTATATTCACTATCTGAATGTAGTATTAGACTTTGCTTTATATTAGTTTTTTATTTCAATTTTAATTTTTAAGTTTAATTTCAATTACTAAATTTGATAAAAACTACAATGATAAAACAAGTTTTTATAAGTAAAAATATGTAAATTAGACTTATATTCACTATCTGAATGTAGTATTAGACTTTGCTTTATATTAGTTTTTTAATTTCAATTTTAATTTTTAAGTTGAATGAAAATTTGTCTTTAATTTTGATCAAAACTAAACGATATGTATTTAAAATTGAATTAAATTAATGTCTTATTTAATTTTTCTGCAGATCTATGTTTTGTTTTAATTTAGAAAATCATCAAATAATAATTTAAAGTTTATACACTGTATAATGCTTCCTCTCTCATTTTCTCCCACGTTAAATCTTATGAATTTGTATGTCTGTCTCTTTTTACTGTCGCTTTTTCGTTTCATCGACTTTCAAATCACAAAGTTTCACTTCAAAATATATAAAAATTACGATTTCATCTTGGGAATGATCGAGATAATCGAAGGCTTTCCCCTTTTTTGTACTTGAACCGATTAAACGAATATTTGTTGAGTGGTTATAGTTTTTGTTAAAAAGGAATTTATATAATAAATAAAATTAGGTTGAATCGTTTAAGCTTATAACGACAGCAGAGTAAACGATAATTAATGATAATAACTCGCATTATGCTTCGAGCAAGTTTAATCGTTTATTATGCAAATATCCGTCAATGTTTCGATAAATTTTATCGAATCAAGTTAATCGTATTCCGGTCGGTTCAATAATGTGTTGTCTGTTGTTTGATTGACTCAAAAATTATTCCGTAAAACGATTAAAGCGTCATAATTTCATCAGTCAAAATAATCTTTGAGCTTTTTGTAATGCTTTTAATGTTAATAAAAAAGTGTTGGCTTCAGTGTGTGACTCCCTGAGGTCGTAGGTTCGATCTCCCGTGCACCAATGCACTTTCTCTCTATGTGCGCATTTAACATTCGCTCGAACGGTGAAGAAAAACATCGTGAGGAAACCGGCTTGCCTTAGACCCATAAAGTCGACGGCGTGTGTCACAGGAGGCTGATCACCTACTTGCCTGTTAGAGTGACAAATGATCATGAAACAGATTCAGATATCTGAGGCCCAGAGCTGAAAAGGTTGTAGCGCCACTGATTTATTTTATTTGAAAATAAAAATAAATTATGCAAACATACATCTAGACCACACGTGAACATAGTCATTAATGGTATCCTGGCTGAATTGTAAAAGATCTTTAGCTATGAAGAACAAAAAAAATTCTTCAACGTAAATATTTGTAGGCTTTATAAATTCCATTATGTATTTTTAAACAGCTTTGCCTTATGAGATTTCCATAGCAAAAGCAGTACAAAGTCGAAATAAACTGATCAAGTGATTCGAGAAGCGAACGTAAGTGTATTTCTTTAGAGTAAAGTTGTTTCATTCGATTTTCAAACTGCTACTTTAGTTTTGGATTTCATAGAAACTTTTTTGAACGCGACATCTTTATTTAGAAATTGTGAGAAAGCGGCCGGAAACTGAGCTGTGATGCAATTTTAAAAATGGAATTTATTTCTACTACGTATTATATATGTATGACACATCGCGGCCCTGGAACAAAGCTTTTAACTTGTCATACTGTTATGGACTGAGTATGAAACGTAACAACCTAATCAGTTATTTTATCCAATTTGTTTCTTATCGTGTCAAGCTTGAATCATTCAGGTAATAAATTTAACATTTGCAATATTTCTAACATTTTTTCATACAAATGCTTTGTAAAACGATATATACAGGTCCTTAAGGAATTTATTATTGCTCTTATCATAGTAATAACATGTATTATGACAGGTAGCTTGTTTCGCAAGAAGAAAGAAAATCCAGTCACGAATTAAATTCGGTGGCGGTTGTTGTATGGATGTGTTTCAAATAAAAGGGATAGTGGGGTTGCGATGCTGGATCAACAAAAAACTAACTTGTCTTATTGAAATTCGTAACTGACACATGTTATTGGACATTATCGGAAACGAGAATGTTCAATTACAATTTATGGGTGTGGTAAAAACTAAAGGGCTGATTTCTGTGCCTGACACGCGCTGTCGGCTTTTTGAGTCATGCCCGGTTTCCTCACTATGTTTTCCTTCACAATACAAGTGAAGTTAGTCACAGTCGGGGTTCGAAGTGTCACACGCTGTAGCCACTAGGGCCTAGGCCAACACTGCTGGGGACACCTAATGAAATTTATATTCGAAGCTCGATTTCAGTTATTTAAATGAAGTTTAAATATCTGACGTAGTCCGTATACTTATAATCGAGTAAATAATTACGCGTAAAGTGAATTCTAGCAATTTTTTATTAAGTTTACAAGTTCTTAAAACCGATGTACATGGCCAAACAATAAGTAGTTCTCGACTATAAAGACAAAGGGCCAATTTTTTAATTTTTTCTGCAAATGAAATAATTTAATCTTTCTTTTTACATTATACAAAAATGTTAGACGATTATATTTTCTCGATTTAAAGTATACGGACTACGTCAGACAATTAAATATGATTTAATTAATTGAAATCGACGTTAGAACGTGAATTAATTTAGGTCTTTATTGCAAAAGAGTTCATATAAGTTAAAAAGTTTATATCGGTTAATATAGACATCACCAGACTAATAAAAATCCTTTTTGCAAAGTACAAATACGCTCAAAGGTAATTAATGTTATATGAACTAGCCTTCGGGCTAGTAATTTTATAAAGCGAAATAAATACTTTGATAATTTGGTTTCAGTTTAAAATTACAGTGTCCCTTTGAAGAGTATTTGTATGTCATTTTGTAATAACGATATTAACATTTAAAAAGCAAAATATTAAATTGTTATATTTAAAATAATTCAGAAATTATTTTTGTTTTCTTGTTTTAAGGCAAATAATTCCTGAAATAAAATTACATTGAATAGTTTTAGAATTTAACTTATAATGGTTTAATTGTCTGCTTACCGCTAAAACAGCCTTTAACACATTAACAAAAAAAAAACAACAAATATATATGTTACTGTAAAAGCTCGAACTACGGTTAATCTTAAGATTTAAGTGTAAGTCTTAGGATTTACCGACATTAGTTGGTAAATGTAAGTATTTCTGAAAATACGACGATTTTTTCGAGCTTTTACCATCCGAATTCAGTATAATATGCTAGGTTTTACCACTGTCAGCTGGTAAATGTTGGTTTTAGGAATAAAACAATGAGTAATTCTTAATTATTTACTTTAATGAACTATTAGACAAAACAGGTACATAGTATTATAAAGGTATCATATGATAGTAATAAGTACAAACTAATACCAACTTATTTAAATTATTTTGAAAAAACACATAACGTATATCTCTGAATATCTCACCTACATAAGGTACCAAAAAAAAACATTCCACTTATTACAACACGGATTGCTATTGTGGCATTTAGAATTACAAAGTAGTAATTTTTTGTTTTTCAACATTTACCGTGCCATTAATGTAAATCCTAAGATTTACCAACGGAATGGTTACAAACGGAGTTCGAATCGCAAACCTTTTTGGACATTTACCATTAGGAATTGGTAGATCTTAGGTTTTACTGGAATATCTTAGGATTTACTGCAGTTCGAGCTTTTACAGTAACATATACAAAAGGTAGCGTAAACTTGATATCAGTACCCTCGCTGTGTGCACTAGGGCAAGCCTTGTAACCAATACACCGATTTTCATCGAGACCATTGTGTATGTATATGGAAAGGAACGTAGAAAACGTAAGGTAAATAGATATAGTAATAATAATAAGTACAATATATAGTATTGTCTTTGATTGACATAACCTTTACACATTTAAAGAAAAAACTTTTTAACCGGATTAAAGTTATGTATTATTATAAATTTACAATTATTTAACATAATTTTAAATTTATCCGACGTTTCGAATCCGACAACCGAAAGTACTTGCGAAAGAAAAAAGATTCTTCCCAAGATTGGTACGCGAAGCCATTGAAATCAAAAAACACCCCAATTTCAATAGAGAAGACGGCCTAAAATTGTCAAACACCTGGGATCCAATAATATCCAAATTAAAATCTCAAGATAAACAATCCGCAAAAATAGAGGACACCGTGAGCCATTTTTGACCACGCACGCTGTAAAGCACGCGAAACGTCGGATAAATTTAAAATTATGTTAAATAATTGTAAATTTATAATAATACATAACTTTAATCCGGTAAAAAGTTTTTTTTAAAGTACAATATATTTATGTATTAAGGAAGTTTTGCGTATGTTATTATCTGTAATTTAACAATTTTGAACATGTAATGAAACGGTATGTTCTTTTTAATTTCAACGTTCTCACATTTTATTTTATGGATAAATGTTTAAATAAATTATTATAAATACCTGTAATAAATTTACCCTCTCATATATAGTCTATCAATTAAAGTGTAAATAAACTATAACCATATTACTCCAGGGTCTAAATACATTACACCCCAGGCGTCCGATACGTCCCAATAAGATAGATCAATACCCCCGGCTGGGACCATCAGTTACTTAGCAATATAGAACCTTAAAACAACCCTTCCTTGAAACTTCATTTGTGATTAGTTTTTATTTAAATGTTTACCCATATCACCTGGATGTCTGGCGCTACTGAGCTTTTAATATATTTATATAATAGGGGGCAAACAAGCCTGCGGGACGCCCAAAAAGGGCAGTCATCGCAGCCCATAGGCACCCATTTTTAGTGGGTACGTTGCCGGCCTTAGAGTGAGGAGAATACTCGATTTTTGAACATTTGGAGGTCGTACCCCCACCGAGAGTTAATATACTGTCAATATTGTTAACGCGACAATAATAATTATTTAGCAGATATAATCGCGATTTTTTTATCTAAATAAAGTAACATCAAGTTAACAACAAAATATTATGATTGATAAGAATTTCTATCTTCCCTGCCGCGAAATTGGTTTTTGCAATACGTAACTTACTGAACACTGACGTTCAGCATAGGACCAATAGAGAGATGAGGTGTGCTTCCTTCTTCTTCTAGCCATCAGTCTCGAGAAGGGAGTCTTGTCCTGTGCAGTAACTCTTCAGCAGTCACCCGTCTTCATAACGTTAACGCTTCCTTAGATCAGACTTATTACTTCAACTTGAGTTGTACCGCGCGATCCCAGTGTCTGTGAAGCAGAGCACAAACAAAAAAAACATGTGATTGTACTTGATGTACACGCGTTGGAAGTTATACTTCTTTGGCGTAGCAAGATAAAAATCTTTTTATCTTTCGCCTTATTCTACGTTTGTAGAAAAAACGACATTAACAAGAAAAAAAAGGTATTTAATTACATTTAGTTTTATTAGAAAGCATTATCTAGTTAAATATCACAAAAAAATATTTCTATATAATTTAAGAAATGGACATTTTTTATTTTAAAATGTTGACTATGCTAATTTCAGGCTGTCGGGTTTTTGTGACGGTGTGCGGGTGTCGGTTTTTTGTGACGGTGTGCGCGCGCATCGTAAAAATTTACTCTCATCATTTTTACCTAACGCGCCAAAAGAATTATAACTTCAAAAACTGTGCAACATAAAAAGAGTTTAAGTCTCGAAAATGTTTTTTTAAAGCGTAAAATGTTCTGTCAGCTTTCTGACCACAGCAGAGCATTTCCCAAAAAACAAGGTCTAATTAGAACAACACATACAAATGAAATAGTTCCCTGTAATAATTATTTAAAAAAATAAAGAATACTGAGTAAAAACAAAGTAACATAAAAGCTTTTATTAAAAAGTAAGAAATATGCTCGTTATTTTGAACTATTAGGAACTATAGAACTATTGTGTCTGCTACGAGAACTCTAATTGTTTATACTCTGATGGTAAGTGCTCTGCTAACTTCACTTCAAGCGACATCGGCGCTACAGATATTGAGAGAACTACAACGAAATTTCATACAATCGCAGGGATTTCTATTGAAAGTTACAGAGTACCGGGGCAATTCTTAACTAAATAAGCAATTTTGTAGCTGAGTTAAACAGATTAAGACTTTTAATGTGTGTAATCATACTTCCGACTTCTGCCGTCCGTTCTTAATATGCGAAGCGCTGTTTACCATACAATACTGTTTTTGAAGTGAAAACTTCTTTAGCGGCGTTGTACACTTTTTGGAATGGGTAAAAAAATTTAAACTCGCGTCAAGACGCGTAAGACGGATGGAGAGTAGACAGCTGGCGCGGCGTATTTAATGTAATATAAATTGTCATGTTTGTGTACGATAGCGCAATAAATAAATATTGTATTCTACCACATGAATGATAGTACTTTTATACTGATAATTAAAGCAATTCGTGCAAGATTATTCCCTAACCATTCCAAAATATCAAAAATGCACAACGTTAATATTCAAGTTTTCACTTCTGCTGGCACTCCCGGAGTGCAACCCGTCGTTTTTTTTTATAGGATACTAGCTGACCCGGCAAACGATTGTTTTGCCATGTATTTTATTTCTAGGAAACATTTTTTTAGTTCAATAAAAATAACCATCTACAATAATAAAAAATAGGGGTTGATCGAGGAGGGGCGAAAATTAGGGGTTGTATGTATTTTTGTATGTTGTATCATAAAAAAAAATTGGGGTGTACACCCCTTATCACTTAGGGGTTTGAAAGATAGATAGTAGCCGATTATCAGACTTACTCTTCCTTAGAGCCGTTTCGGAGGAGTATGGGAACGAACATTGTGATACAAGAATTTTATATATAATATATATATATAGATGCAAGCGAGCCTATGCCCAAAAAAGAGCAGTCATCACTGCCCATGGACACATATATTAAACAATTGGAGGTTGTCCCCCAGGGAAGACCCCCACCGGGAGTCCATTCCACAGATCAAAGAACTCATACAATTTACAACGAACCTCTTTACACAGTTTCAAACAGTTATTTAAACTTTTGTACGTTTCTTTTGAATATATTTAAGTAACGTAATTTTTTGTACGTGTAGGTACTTAAGTAAATAAGATCGTAAAAAGTGAAAGCTTTTTCGTATATTCTAGACATTGTTACGTACAATTCATACAATGTTGGGTTAAATTGAAATGTTATATGTTTGAATTCAAATTTCAATTTGTGTTTTATGTGCAGGTGTGAAATTGTCATACAAATTGCTCTATTGTACTTTGTTGCGTTGAAACTTTGGTTTTATATGTATTATATTAAGGCTTCAGCGTGCGACTCTCATCCCTGAGGTCGTAGGTTCGATCCCCGGCTGTGCACCAATGGACTTCTTTCTATGTGTGCATTTAACATTCGCTGGAACGGTGAAGGAAAACATCGTGAGGAAACCGAATTGCCGGACACAAAAAGTCGACGGCGTGTGTGCACAGAAGGCTGATCACCTACTTGCCTATTAGATTGACAAATGATCATGAAACAGATACAGAAATCTGAGGCCCCGACCTAAAAAAGGGTCAAGGTCAAGCGCCACTGATTATTTTTTTTATATTAAAAACAATGGCGCTACCTTGGTCTTGCCACATATTTCTGTATCTGTTTCTTAATATATTTTTTAATAGACAAGAAGTCTTCAGTTCTTGAGACAATATGTCAACGATTTTTGAGCATGGCAATTCACTCACGATGTTTTTCTTCTTATTCGAACGGATAACCTTAGTGTTCAGTCGCGTGCATACCCAACATAAAGAAGTAAATTTTAATAATATTAGTAATGGACCAAATCCAAGTAGGTATTAACCACCAATTTTATATTTTTGCTTAGATTTGTTTTTTTTTAAGATTTTTATGCTCACATTAAAACTGTATCTTATACTATAACCCTGTTAAATTCAGTACTATTTTATTTGAGGGTACTTACATCGATAATTGAATTTAATCTTCATGATCCGATGTAAGATACTGACGACACGCTTAACGAGAGCGATCAAAGACGTAGTCTAGGAGTTAATGCTTAATATTTTTGTATAATGCAAAAGTTATTAATTTTACAATAAAAATTGCTGTTATTTTTTAATTTAAAAAGAAAAAGAAAAGCCTGCTTATCATCAGTTAAAGTGTTAACTAGCATAGTCCATGAGCACATATTTTATCAATACGTAGCTGGCCTTTGAGAGAGGATAACCCCATTTTTATGTTAAGTTAAAGATTACCTTGGAGTTTTTACTATACTGGCACATTTTAATTTGCTTATAGAAAGAAAATTTATTTATATACGCATCTCACGCTCTCACACAACGGAAACGAAACGAAACATGTAAGAGAGCCCATTTAGTAAGATGATTACATCTATGTTATTAAGTCGAATTGGTAAGGTAAGGTAAAAATAATGTCAGCACATCCTAGACTATGTTAAGGAAGCTCGTTAAACGGAATTGCTAGGGTTTATGAGATTAACACGTGGAACTTCTTACGGGCCATAACTCAACCGAAACGCTTAGCTCGCTTATAGTTACGATCACCGTTTATGCAGCAGCAACATATTAGTAATACAACCATCGCTTGTCTTCCAAATTTGAATACTATAAAAATGTATCACTACTTAACCATATAGGGGAAGATCGTTACCCTTCGTACGCGGGGCACATTCATACAGTCAAAATAAAACTTGAACGAAACAAACTACAGTCTTGTTTTTACCAACTATACATCAATGAAGTTTCGTGAAATTCGCACCGATGAGAGTGAAGTTACAGGCATGGACGTGTTTTCGCGCTCGGTAAGTAATTTTTTGATCAATGTTTTTGTCTCTTGTTACCGTAGATAAAATAAGCTTTCGTGTAGAGTATTCTATCAGTAACTAGCAACTATACTTAAGATACGTCTCCAATACTTAATTTATGGTATTTTCCTATTAATATTAAAATAAGTTATATTTTGTTGTTATTTAGTTAGTGGGGTACTTTCGGACAGCACTAGATATCGGGGCATATTTGAACGAATTGTACAACAATTTGTATGAAAATTTGTCAACACGAACTGTCATTTTCATACAAATTAAGTTTTTGACTTTCTACATACACTACTGTTAGGGCACCTTGACTAAACCCTCTGGTAGGTAGGTACGATTGTGTTAGTGTGCTAATTGCTCATTTTTGCGTTAATTTTGTCCTGTGTTGCTATTTTTGCTATCGTCGATGTAAATATATAATAATACCTATTTCTTATTATCTTTATTAAGGTTGATTTTGATGCTTGTGAACTAGATGCTTTGAATAATTTACCAATCCATCAAATAGTAGTTCCTTCGAAGTCAGTTTTGACACCAGAGGCATTTTGACCCTATCCGCATGTTGTAAGAAATAATAAAACAAACAAAATGACGACGACGGCCAGGAAAACCACGAATTTATACTGCCACACCCGAAAATAAGAAGTGCTAATCCGCACCAGATTAAGAAATGTGATTCTAAATTTAAGATACCTAACTAATTAAATTTTGTTTTACATAAGAAAAGCTATGTAATTTTTGTTCACTATAAGAAAACTATTTATTTTTGTTTAATAGAAATTAAATCTTTATTTTTGTGTTTAATTTCATTGCTAATAAATGAATTTTGATTTATATGTGTCGTTTTAATCGCAAGTACGGAACTACCCCACAGCGTACGAAGGTACCCCCAACACTGTACGAAGGTGCCCCGTTGATGAGGCAGATTCGTACGTTTTCCAGATTTAGTTTAAATCATAATTATGGTTGAACCATCAGATGAAATCATTTGTCATTTTTTATATGAATCTCAGATAGTTAGACTATAAATTTAAGCTATCAGGTGATTGATTCATGGAAAAATAAAAAAATAAATTTGAAAACCGTACGAAGGGTCCCGACCTTCCCCTATATTGCGTGTTGTTCCCACGAGAATGCAAGTGCGTGCAGGAGCACGTAGGCATGGTAAAAGGAATTTTATTATTATTAATTACTTAAGATGTCATGTGGAACATGGTGTAACCGTTGCAGCTCCTTACAAACGTTGTGTAAAACAAAAAACTTGGCGATTAAAAAGAGTGGCAGATAATTTATTTCCAGTTCTTCTCTTCCGTTCTACGCCCTTGATTTGAGAACTTTCAGTAAATGTAAAATTAGAAGCATTAAGCATTTAATATGTATTTCATTTTGACGTTCATAAGTGTACATTGTGTTACCTAAATGAATAAATGATTTTGATTTGATTTATACTACCATGCGCCATGACCGTGTTGATACCAAGAATATATCATGGCTTCGCAACCTTAGGGAATAGACGGGTATTGTGACTAGGAGTTTCTGCATCTGGAACTGGGCAAGACGCGCTTCACGAGCCGGCTAATCTCCAGTAATGAAGAGGCAGAAGTAGAATAGAAGAAGAACCTTATACTATTCAGCTCAATCGTAACTTTTGTAATTCATGTAGGTATTCTCTTATTCGTATTGAATTGTAATTCATGAATGATTAGCTTTTAGTTTTGAGTTAACAGCATGCATAACTAAGGCCGGATTTAGAGGTCTGGAGGCCTCGGGGCAACAAAGGAGTTGAGGCCCCCCAAAATTATTTTGAAAATAAAATGAATAATTTTTTTCAGTCGAGTTTTATAATCAATTATTTTTTGTGTAAGTAGATTCTTTTAGTATTTAATAAACATAAAAATATGTCAAAAGAAGTTGTTTAGTAGTGTTCACTAGTCAGAATGTAAAACATTTTTTTTCGAAATCTCAATTGTGGGGCCCCGTGGCTACAGCCCCGGCTGCCCACCCCTAAATCTGGCCCTGTGCACAATAAAGTAGACTAAATATAAATTTTTGTAATCTAAGAAGAATACGACGGAACTGCGACAATGAGGATCATCCTCCTCCTTGAATATATATATCTATATCTAAACCTATATCTATATATATCAATAGCCAACTTGTTTTCATTTACAATTCCACATACACGCGGTATGAGTTCGCACCCTGTCGACTGCGTCGGAAAGGCTTATTAGACCAGTGCCGATAATTTTTGAAACCAAAAAAAATTACAGTAGGATGAAACCCATTAGAAAAGCAGGGGAATATGATCAAAATAATAGGAAAAATAAATTACGGTCGATCTGAGGTCGGGAAGGGGTAGGGGGGAGTTTTAAGGGTAAAAAACGGTTTATCTCGATTTCCGGCAAAACTAAAAGTCCTATCGAAGAAAGTTAAATGGCAAAGTTTTAGGTAATAAAAAGATCTAAAACTTTTGTATTCACACATTTTTCACATAACCTCAAAATTTATGTGAAAAATTCAAAAAACCAAGTTTTTGGTTTTTAAAACACCCTAATTTTCAATCGAAAATTCTGACGTCAAAATTTCAGCTTTTTTCAAAAAGTTGGTGTGCTTTCAGTTCGTTGAAATCTCTACTTTCCTATGGTAAAAAAATATATATATATTACCATAGTAAATCTTCTCAGAAAATGCAAAACATCGTATGCAGTAACGCCCAGACCCGTCATACCCTTCCCTACTTCTATCGATAGGACTTTTAGTTTTGCCGGAAATCGAGATAAACCGTTTTTTACCCTTAAAACTCCCCCCTACCCCTTCCCGACCTCAGATCGACCGTAATTTATTTTTCCTATTATTTTGATCATATTCCCCTGCTTTTCTAATGGGTTTCATCCTACTGTAATTTTTTTCACTTTTTATTTATTTTGAAGGCTATTTGCACTGGTCTATATCTTTTTGGGATATTTATTTTACTCAGTAATTGTGGACAATCAATATGTTTTGGAAAGTCTAGTCGATGAAGGGACAAAAGCCTTTACGTTTTTACTATAGGAAAGGCACTTAGAACCAAGATTAAAAACACGAGCAAGTATATCTCCAGTTTTAAGGTTGCAAAATGTAGTCGCCAAACTCCGCTGCAGTTAACGAAGTGTGGTCGAACCTGGCTGTCATAATGTTCTTTTTAATGTCTTTAAATGTAAGAAAAAAGTATATTTATGGACTGATTCTTCCTGCACCGGTACTCTTTAATAACGATGGGGTTTCCAACTTTAGAGGTCTGTATTCATAGTACATAACTCTAAAGTTGGAATCCCCACAGTTGTTGGATCATGAAAGTAATCGCTTTGGTATACAAAAATTTGCTATGGAAAGTTACATTAGACCTGGTTATACTATAAATCTGTGCATTACTTACGACCTACCCAAAATCTCCACATGTACAAAGGTGGTATTTACATTGAACAAATTTATATCAATGTTGTACAATCAAGTGTAATTTTATTCGCATCAGGCGCTGCTAACGAGCCTAAAGCTCGGCAAATTACTTGAATAGCGCCAACAGAAAATTATGTTTGGATTTGTTTGCCTTCTGTGTCAATAGAGGTGATATTCGCTCGAGTATTCGATTAAGAATAGTACAGAATATTTCGTACAGTAAGCATAAAATTGCAGGAGCACGTAAGTCATTGTGTTATTTGATTGTTGAGTATGCGTGCAGTGTAATTTCAGTTTTGCGATCACTCATGAAAACCATCCGTATCACCTCGACGTCCGTCGTTCCACAACTGAGCGTTTCTTAAGGCAATTTTTGTCGCGCACCACAACTATGTGGAACCAGCTGCCCACTGACGTATTTCCGAACCAATTCGACTTTGGTTCCATCAAGAAAAGAGCGTACCAACTCTTAAAAGGCCGGCAACGAATTTGTAAGCTCTCTGGCAATGTAAGTGTCTCTGGGCGGTATCAGTTAACATCAGGTGAGCCTCTTGAAAAATAAATTGTGCGTGTACTAGGTGTACACACGTAAGAAGTGAAACTTCTTTATGATCTTATTTTTCGAAAAATGATCTACTATATGCAACTTTACAGAAATTCGTTAAATTAGATAAATTTTAACAAAAGGCTTTTATTATCATAGACATGAATACAAATATTTCATTTTACCTTATTACTACGAAGATTATTATAGAATTTCATTAATTGTAATAGAATTATTACTATCATTGAAAAACGTGACGATTTGCTACAAAATTTCTCCCATACGTCGATAAAGAAGTTTCATTCCAACGCAGATAAAGAAGTTTGACAGTTGACTTCAAAAAGCAACATGGCGCGTAACCGAAAAATGTGACGCGTAACGAAAAAATGTTACACTAAATTTTTTTCCAACCTTGATAAAGAAGTTTCACATCAAAAATATAGTAATATAGTTTATTTCTGTCATTGTGTTTAAGCTACTTTAAGAACAAAGAGAGAGGAAACGTTGGTTTAGAAACGGCTAAAATATGTCTACCAATTTTTATGTATATTTCGTAGGAGAAAAAGCTGTGAATATATGACATACCGGTACTGAAGAGGGTCCAAGGTTATTTTTTCCTTTTTTTCATTTAAAGAAGTCAAAATCCACGCTACGAATATAGTTATCATTTATAAATATACTATCGACCCGCCCTGCTTTTCACGTGTTTCACCCATCACCTTGTAAATCAATCACTCTATTGGTATCACTATTTCAGAATAACGAGACGTGGAAGACGATATTGACATATGTCAGATCAGAATTAATCATTCAGATACGTAAAAAATTGATAATTAGTCTCTCATCCTACTTATTATTATGAACGCGAAAGGTTGTAAGTATGGATGGATATTTGTTACTCTTTTACGTAAAAACTACTGAATGGATTTTAATGAAACTTTACAATAATATAGCTTACACATCAGAATATCACATTGGCTACAATTCATTAAGATATTGTGGTAATTGTCCAAAATATCAAGTAAGTAGGAAAAAATCTACCATCTGCGAGCTATTCTGGCGTGCGCTGCCAAAACTGCTAGAGTTACACTTATGAAAAATGTTTATCTTATATATAATAGTCCTACAAAAAAAGCTCGCCAAATCATATATCTATATCTTACCTTTAAGCCATTATAGTCAAAATAGTGAACCATACCATAACCATAACTATAATAAAAATTGATAATTAATTTCAAATGCCGATTTGGAAATAATAAATTGATTCCTAAATGAAAATAGTTACTTTTATCGCTTCTGGTATTTAAAGTAGATAAAATATGTCTTTCTCGCTACATAATTTGGACAAATATTATTTTAATCCTGCTCAGACGATGTTGCGAGCACCAGCTAGTCTGTCATATAATGATCGAATGTTGAATTCACAAATATAGTATTTACACTGTTCATAACACGCTGTGCCGCTGTATTTAATATAAATTTTGTTATTTACATGCCACTCAAGGTTATGACTATATTAAATTTTCTCAAACCGAAAAGTTAATTTAAAGATGCTTACGAGTTTCATGTTAACTTTTCAAGAAAGTCATTTAAAATAAAGTAATTTAAAGTTTATTGTTTGTTCATATGGAATATATGCAACAATAAAATCGACACAAGAATAACAAAACATGGAAGAGCTTTTGGGCGTTTAAAAAAGTCATGAATATAAAACGAGCATGGTAATTAAAAGAAAAGTTTTTTAATTCTTGTATACTAGCTGTACTAACATATGGATCTCAAACTTGGGCGCTCACAAAAGCTCAGCGTACAAAACTACAGGTGTGTCAATTAACGATGTATGATAAGAAAGAAAAGAATAGATAATATAAAGAAACTTCTTTAAGAAGAACTACTACGGCAGCAGAACCAGATAGACTAGAACTACTACGGTAACAATAAAATAAATAAACTAAAGTGGAAATGGGCGGGGCACATGCCAAGAGGAACCGAAAAGTGGAGCAAAAACGTCCTAAACTGGTGCCCAAGGTATAATAAACGAAAAAGAAGGTAGACTAGAGAACAACTTCTTTTTCGACTAGAGAACTTTGAAGGTGGATAGACCAAATTAAGGACACAGCAGATAGTACATGACAGAGAGAGGCACAGTGCGGACGGAATGGCGGGATTTGGAAGAAGCATTTGCCGAAAAAGGGCACACAGAAAAAGAATGAGATAAAAATATAAATGTGTTTTAATTCGTAAAAGTATCTGAAATAACAGGGTATTATTAATATTATTATGGAATATATAATATATATTTTATAGTTTCTTCAAGAAACCCAATTTTGAATTGCTATTGTATGTTCAGACTTAACTCCTTCGTTTGCTGGCTGATTTCGATGAGGAGACAAATTATTGTATCAACTACAAAGCAGTCCCTCAGAAGAGGTTTATCGGTCGATATTTCAGAATATTTCCTAGGCTGACATACGCACTCCCTCATCGTACTAATTATAAACCTTTGATTTATCAACCTTTATACATTATTTCCCCATGGGGACCAGCGGGATTGGGGAGTATTTTGTTAAGGTGGTAATCGTTATTGTTGTATTTTCTTTGTTTTTTTTCTATTAAGCCACCACCACCCTCCATTACATATGAAACACGAAGGACAGTACAATAATAAAACAAAAAAGGACAATTAAATTTATTGACTTTCAATGAAAGATCCATATCGTCCAAAACAAGACAGTTAGATCTGAACGCATGCATTGCAAAAAAATAGGAGAAAAAAAGAGAAATGGAAAAATATATAGGAGACTTTTACCGTTAAAGGGGCATACAATACTAGACCACAAAAAACTAACTTAATTTTTAACACCACAACTAATACTTATATTACGAAATGTTAACTAACAAATATTTTTATGTATTCATTAATAAAGCTCTAATAATAATAATACATTATTTACATATTTAAGCAGCGAATATATTCCAAACTCCAGTACATGTGTAGACATACGTTTCGCTTAGTTCAATAAAAAACTTTTTACTACCCGGAAGAAAAAGTTGTTAACTTTTTACGGGAAAAGCTTGGAACACAATACAACTACTGGAACTTGGTTGATAACTTTCACAATACACTTGCTTGCTTCGGGCTCACATGTAAAAATAATCTCAAAAACATCATGTCAGTGTAAGGGCGTCGCCAGTCAACAGACAAGAGGGGCAGAGGATTGGAAAATATGAGTTGTATAGAGAAATTTTATTTATTTATTTTAAATATATTTATTCACAAAAAAAGTTACACCTTAAATCAAACCATGCCCCGCAAAACTGCTTACGCAGTTTGACTGCAGGTGTCAACTTCAATGTCTTAAAGATTAAATTAAACATGTCTACTTAGTAAGTAGTAAGATATATCTATATATATGTCTATAGAGTAGCATAGAAAAATGTTGTATATATTGGTATGTAGCTCCTAAATAAAAAAAATCATATTAAGGCAAAACGAAGTTCGCGGGGGCATCTATTGAAGCAATAAAAATAATTGACCAATAATTGACTTAAAAATATAATATCTAGAGTCTAGACAGTATTTTAACTAACACAATACTGACCTACCAAATAATCCATAAAAAAACTAAAGAGAAAGAAAATGTTATACATGTCTAGTAGTAGTCTGCAGGCAGCTTCACTAAGCCTTTCCAATCCTGTCACTGCAGCCCTGTAACTTCCTATACGATACTGATTCCAACATTTTTGTAAATGCAATTTCGGTGTATTCTACATATTATAAAAACTAAAAAATTGTAGGAGAAGTCTTTTATTCTTTTACGCCCGAACCTAATAATTAATCCATAATCTCAGATTTTTTTCAATCTAAGATTGTGGTTTATCAGACCGTGGCAGTCGATCGATCTCCTATCTGCATCCCAATAACCAAACCCTACGAAGACAATCCATTTTTGGCGACGGTTTAAATGCACTTTGTCGTTCCATTTTACCGAGTTTTCACTCATATTTGATAATAATTAATGTAAACCAAATAAAGTAAATAAAACCGTACAAATAACATTAAAATATACATGTGTATGTTTAAAACATAACAAACAGTTTTTTTATTATTTAAAGTGTGTGAAGTCGAGCTTTCGTCGACTGTCATTTTCATACAATGGTCTATCCACAGACACCGATACGACCTCCCATGGATAGCTTGTATCGACAGATGGCTATTACAATCCGTTATCTGGTTATTGGTTGGTTATTGGTACACTTGTTACAACATTTGGATTGAGATTACTATCTCAGATGGTGGATTATGAAACGAGATAGGTTATTGGGTTCGGGCGTTAATTTTTTACAAACGTCTCAACGTTTATATAATAAATTACTTTATCACACAATATAGTATAAAATTCATTCATTGTCAAAAGTAAACAATGTTCATTGTTACAGATATCTTGAACCAACTTTCCGACAGTTTCATCAAGTATTTGAATTCAGTTTTTGACAGTTCGAACGCATCGATTAACCTTTACCCGTTGTTTTATTACTGTTTCGTTATTTATATTTATTATTTATTTTATATTTATTCGTGTAAAAAGGTCAATTACTAGTTAGTATCGCCAGCGTCTCATTATTATTTCTTGCTAGAGGGCGCGCCATTTTAATAGGCATTTTACGTATCTGTGGTCGCTCTCGCTTTGTGCGTTTGGCGCCATTCGTAGGTCAAACCACAGATTAGTAATAGCGTGAAACGTTCAATATGTGAGTAGAAATATTCTATGGTACCGGAATTTTTAGCAGTTGGTATAACTGTCATTTATCAAGCGCGTTTTATAAAGACACTTGTTTTAATAATGGTTATATAAAATAATCATAAATTTTCTTTTAACCCTACGGAAATGGAAATTAATTTACAAACCTTCTTGGCCTGTGAAGGCCTGTTTACCGAGAAGTTTTTATACGTAATTTAAGAAATATTAAATAATAAGAAATACAAAATTAATGATACTCTATAATTATCCTTCATAATAATAGGTAATTGCTACATTTTGCAAGAAAAACTTCAAACTTTTCTTTTGTTTTATATTTTTATAACAAAGGGAGTCAACATTTTATGTTTGTATTTTTTAATTTTTTTTGATAAAATTTTATATGGAGACGTGTGGTTAACGCCTACTATAGTTTAAACATCATATGAATCATATGATAACTTATATGTTTATGCTCTCATAGACTACTAAGACTATGACTAAGGCATTAATAGGTTCGCAGACACAGGGTTCCCAATACGGCCAAAGTGACCTTTTAGTTATTTGTGTTAACAGAAGTGTGATTTTTGTTTCTAAAGCAATTGGAACGAAGTTCCTTATCGCGCGTTGTGAAAGGGGGCTAGACGGAAAAAATTCTTACGAAAAGTTGTCACGACACTTTTTTGCTATTTGCTATTGTAATACACCGGTTCTCGTCCGATCACCGAAGTTAAGCAACGTCGGGCGAGGTCAGTACTTGGATGGGTGACCACCTGGGAACACCTCGTGATGTTGGCTTTTTTTTTCGTCGTAAGATTGGTGTCGAGAAAATCTATCATACTGGTATGATACCAATTAACATATAAATTAATCGAAAGGAATTTCGTTCCATCCGGGTGTCCCTTGACACCTCTAAAGTTTTTTTGTTTAATTTATTACAAAGTTTAATAAAAGTATTTCATATTACCAGTGCAGTTATAAACCCGCTAGTAAGATAATCTAAAAATTAAGGTAGGCCGTATTTGGGTCACCTACAAAAACACCTACCTATGGACAACATATACACATTTATTAGACCGTAAATTATTTCATAATTTTGACAGATTTTAATCAGAGCAGTAAAGCCTAGTTAGGCAGGCGCTCTTACAATCCTTCAAAGAGATTTTGACCTGCGCAATTAATAATTGCTCACATGTTACGGGGAAAGAAATATCGTAAACAATATACGCTTAGAAACCCTACATATAAATTAAATTATAAAAAAACCAAGGGTTGGGCGCCACTCTTTTTTTTTCTATACTTAGAAACTTCAACCCTGTGTTATAACGACTATACATATACACATGCTTTTCCCGGCGGTTTCCCCAGCATTAATTAAGGACCCGTCATACGGCGCGCATTTTCACCTAATTTTGTTGCGATATCAAAGTATTTTTCAAATATGAAACTGCTACTATGTCAATTAAACTCTTAACGTTGATAATTGTAAAACTTGTGTTATTGTTTATTTACAAAGTAAAATATGTATAAATTGCATTCTGGCATCACTTAAGTTAAAATGTAATGGGAAATATCACTAAAGACTCTCGCGGTTGATAATTCGTCTAACTGACAATTTAGTTCAGAACGTATTCTGACCATACCGTAGTATGGACTCGTTATTTTCAAAGCAAAGTACGAATGAATATGCAGTCAATAGCCGAGTTCTATACAATGTATATTGCTAATCACGTTGCGTTTTACATCAGCTACCTACCTGGTTTCAGCAACAATAATTAAATCACGTACTTGTTTAAGTGCAATATGTGTTTCTTAATTTTATAAACTATAAGACTCAAAATAATAATTAAATATTGTTCTGTCTGCCCTTTACTCATAAAAGTAAATGAGTAGTTTTACCCTTTTTAAATCTGAAGAAAAAAGTTCCGAAGAATCACCTGATGTTAAGTGATACCATGTTAATGCGCGGCACAATAGGACTGCCAGAAGGGTCGGGAGTGCGTTGCAGGCTTTTTAGGAGTTGGCTTTTATGTTAAAGGATTAGATTTAGTAGCTTTTTCATGCTTTTTTGCGAGCCTTCTGGCAATGTGAGTGTCCATGGGCGGCGGTATCACTTGACATCAGATGAGCCTCCTGTCCGTTTGCCTCCTATTACATAAAAAAATGGAATGGGAAAGAAATGGAATTTCATTCAATCTTATTGATTAAAACTGTTGTATTTAATAGTTTGTATTGGGAATATATCAAATTATTAATATTGAGCAACATTGTACAAATAAACAGGAGTGAGAAATACGCCACATCATAATTTCGTCATTCATATTAAATTCGAAATTAATTTCGGAATTTCAATTCAGGAATTGTTTTAATCTGTGGCCAATATTTTATAATCAATCCCGTCCTCTTAACTACGATTATTTATGGTAATCAATTAAATAGTATGAGATTTTTTTATAAACCTATTGCTTAAGGTATTCAACTAAACTACGAAATTCCATAGAATTTTTTAGTAAAATAGCCTTGTTTTTAATTATTATAATTATCCGTCAATAACTGCCGAGTTCTATAAAAATCACGTACAGCAACAATAGAAACAGATTTAAATTAACTGTGCAACAAATTAGTCGTGTTACTTACTAAGCAAGCAATAAATGGATTTTGTCTTGGTACGTTTTAATTCTCTAATATTGTATTAAAATCGTAAAAGTTAAACGGAATTTGTTGATAATTTCTCGGTTGTTACGAATTTAACCCGACGTCAAAAAACTTTTGGTACTTTGCTGTACATTTTGGAGTCGGTTATATTAAAAATATAAATTTATTAATATATAATCTTAATGCAATCTCGGACATTTGTTTGTGTTTTTATTAACTCTAAGATGTAGGGAGTATGAGCGCTAAGCATGACTTCCAGAATACGAATTCCGTATCACCTCAACGTCCGTCGTGGGCCGACTGAGCTGACTGAGCTGAGCGTTTTTAGGCAGTTTTTTGCTGCGCACCACCACTATGTGGAACCAGCTGCCTTCTGAATTATGTCCGAACAGTGGCGTATTTACTAATTTTCAAGGTATAGGCTGTGAAGTTAGCCCTTGCCTCTACAATCCAACGATTTCGTAGAAATTGCACGTAGCATAATTTTGAGTTTGATTTTTGAGCACAAAATTAAGACAAACCATCCAGTTCGCAGCCTCCAACCAGTAGTAGGACTGACATGTATGGTTGATAGGGGGAAGAGAGAAGAGGGAAATACATTTTCTGCAATTTTGCTCTTTTCACTCATAGAAAGTGCGGGCAGACGTCGATTACTGGTTGGGGGGGTGAACTATCAGTTTTACTCTAGAATATGGAAGTTTGCTACTCGTCATCGGCAAATTTTATTGCAGACAACAGTTCTATCATAAAAATAAAAAAAACCGTCATGCAGAAATCTTTTTGATTTCTATGAAGTAGCAAAAAAAAAATTCGGTTCCCAAATGCCGCCCTAGGCTCCAGCTTTCTCAGCCTGCTGGTAAATCCGCCACTGTTTCCGAACCAAATCGACCTAGGGTCATTCAAGAAAATACCGATTCTTAAAAGGCCGGCAACGCACTCGTGATCTCTCTGGCATTGATAGTGTCCATGGGCGACGGTATCACTTAACATCATGTGAGCCTCCTGCCCGTTAGCCCCATGTTCCATAAAAAAATCAAATACGTTTTAACACGGGAGACATAGCTAACGCTAAGTCTCGAATTAGTGTCTTACTCTAAGACATTCCATTCTAACAGTTTACAATATTTTCCTTATAGTTTATATAGCTTGTAACTTAAAGCGCACGAATTAACTGCGCTTAATAGACCAATGAACTCAGTCATAGCAAGGACTCAAATGTACGATCTTAGGGTTTAGATTCGGACGTAAACATGCAACAGTTGTATAGTTTAAAATTCAACCAAATAAATTTAATAAAATATTTTTATTTTATTAAGAGACAAATCTGGTACAAATTATAGATTTAACATATTAATAAAAAACTATAAAACTTTACAACCGCTACAATCCTTGGCCATCTCATTTATAGAATTACAGATACAGATCATTTCTTTATTCTAATAGGCGAGATAAGGCTTTTTGGGTGATGACGGTTTCCTTCATTGGTGCACAACCGGGGTTCGAACTTACGACTACAAGAATGAGTGCCGCACGCTGAAGCCTAGACTAACACTCTTTAGTAACTAAACTTAAGTTTTATAAACTATTAATAGTTTCAAATTTAAAAATAGATATTCGCTTTTTTTTCTGCCCGAAGGTTCGCAAGTGCGTAGCTGGCCTTTTTTGCCTTTTGACGGCATAATCCGGATAAAGTACCCGATAGTGCGATGTTTTTTTTATTTGATCCGAAAAAATCGAAATATACCAAGTTTGATTCAATGGATTTGTTATAAATTCCAAAAAACAATGCTAATTCAATTCATAAATCCAATTTAAATATAAAAATGTTATTTTTAAATTGGTTATTCTGAAGCGCCCTCAAAAATAATTAGATTCTGAAACCTCTTATTTACACATTGTAAATATACAGCTACAATGTGTTGAAATATAATTAATTAATTGAAAATACTCCCAAATAACGGTAGATGGTTTTACCGAAGTTTGAATTCCTGGAAAACCAGTATCATTTGAAGGCATAGACAGCTTAGGAAAACATTAAGAAACACGATTGGAGACTTAGCGCAAAGTGTCAAATCCCCTACGTTGTTGGACTATGAATCACTATTATCATATCACTACTAATCAATACACTACATTTGGTATTAACTTCAAGTAAGTAATAATAATGATACAAGCTAATTTAAATCATTAATGTATATTTTTTAAATCGAGGTCTTTAAAATTGTCTTAGACCAGTAGTATGTTAGAATTTAACCTTGAATTCATTCCAACCAGAAATTTTATCGCACCGCCGTTTAAATCCAAAATGGCGCCTTAATTCGTATGGTGTGTTTGTCTATTTGATTTTAAAACATTTTTATGTCTATAACTAGGCCAATTTCTACACTTTAACTGGACTTAAATTGTTGCTCATACAATTTTGTACATTTTATTCAGATTTTTTATGTTCGGTCATTATTTACCAAATTTAATGGAATAAATGTAAACAAATAAAAACAGAGATTTAACGATAAAAATGATAGTTTTTTAAACGAATTCAGCGCATATAATGAATTATTTTTAAGTTTTATTTATTTCTCAAACACGTCGTTGGATTGGGTAATTAAATGACCACTTAAATTACGAGGACAACGGGCGGTCTTATCAATTTCAAGCATTTTCTTCCAGGCTTCGTATCATGAATTAAACTCTGTAAAAGCTTTCATTGTTCTTTTCTGCCTACTAAAACCTTCATTCGTTTCCACATTCCGTTAGTAAGTTTCCTATCCATCAGATTCCATACCGATTTGTAAGTTATTTATCGATTTTTCTAATTAAAGTTCGAGCCTTCAGTGAGCCTTTAAAAGTCTATAAATAGGACTTGTTTTAGATTTTTTTTGCACGAAGTAAAAGTTTGACATTTATATTTGACCGAGTGGCCTGCCCGGGTTTCTGCACACTGAATCTTTATTTCTTTAAATATTTTGGAAAAAATATGTTGCAGCAGTTCAATGAATGAGGGCCTCGTGGCGTTGGGTTTATTTGGGGACTGCAATGATCGGGATATCAGGTTCGAGTCCCGTTCGGCTGGACTCTGCCTCTGCTTTGAGGAGCATGGTGGAGGCCAAGTGCTTAAGCTGTACATGGACGTTTCTATCTGCATCTAATCTTAGAAGATTTATTTTAAAGCAATTTACCAAGATTTGTTTTCGTATTACGTCGACGTATTCTGTTGAAATGAAAATAAAAATCCACCCACAAGACGGTCAGCTATCATTTACAAACGGGTACGGCTTCTTCTTTGGCTGGAGAGAACCAGATAGACTGTGATAGTAGGAGAAGGGGACGATCACCTACCCATAGGTCTGGCAATCTGACAATAACCACAATCCCTAAAACCTTAGACTAGATAGAGCATTGTGGAGGCAGCAATTCGATGTCCCGCCCGTCGAAAAGGGAGCATCTACATACTACCTAGCGCACATAGAAACGTTTTCAATTCGTGTACACGCATGGTGCTTTATAAGTCTAACACACAGATACTGTGTGATACGGCCTAAGAACTATTTTGGTAATAATTAACTTTGTGTTAGGAAAATACTTTGCCTCAAAAACACTGACGTTTAATTATTGAATTCCGATAGGTTGACAATGTTTTTGTTCACTTTATGGTTACAGTGAGTTGATTGCGCAAGGTGCGGTGTTTCCAATTAGTCGCTTTTCAATCGGGTTACGAAGTAAAAACATATAGTAATGTGGCTATCATTTCAGAAGGAAAAGGGTCTATTTCGTGATTTAGTTTTGATAAAAAGTAATATTGATATTTCTAGTTAGGTTAGGCATTCAAATATTACGTCACGTCATTTTTGAAGATTATTGACCCCCCAATTAACGCGCCGTAACGTTTTCTGTACCCAAGAACAGTACTGTAACCCAGTATAGTAAAACGTTTCGTGACCACCTAGTGACTCTTTATACCTAAAAGTTACCATTATGTGGTGGAAAGTCGAGAATATTATTAAAAATAACGCGTAATTCAATCCCCGCCCCGCCTCGTAACGATTTACAAAAGGACCCCCACCCAAAATTCGTTACGTAATACTTGAACGCTCCCTTATCAAAATACGAAATGTTTACTGGAATTCATTTACACCACACGTACTCGTATTACTTCGACGTGCGTCGTACCACAACTGAGCGGTTTTAAGGCAGCTGGCCGCGCACTATCACTATGTGGAACCACCTGCCCACTAAAGTATTTCCAAACTTATTCAACTTAAAGTCCTTCAAAAAGAGAGCGTACCAAATCTTAAAAGACCGACAAAGCATTTGTGACCCTTCCGGCAAAGTGAGTGTCCATTGGTGGCAGTATCAGCTAACATAAAACAGTGCGTACTGAATATACAACGTCAATTGATTTTACTATTTTAGTACCTTATTTATATCACCTTAAAATATTAATACTACAATTATTGTGAAGTCAGGATATACTTAATTTCACATTATTAATAAGATAGAACGTAATAAGGTACAAGATATACTAACAAAAAAATGTACCGCACTTATTTTCAAAAGTTTTGGCATCTTTTAATTACGTGTATCATTGTTATTTATCCCTCCAAAATCAAAACGTGTGTCACACAGTGCGCACATAATTTAATTCGGGTGTCAACGTAAAATGTGTTCACTGCCTATTAGCGTCCTAAAGATATTAAGCCAGTAGAGTTTGTGATTGACGTAAACAATTTAGGCAAATATTGCTTTTTAGTAAGGTAATTTATAAAATATATCCAATTTTAAACATTCTACTATAAATACCAACTGACTGAATAATTAGTTAGATTACATTTTATATAGATAGATATCATATTAAAATAAAATTTATCCTTTTGTTTGTTTAAGAAAAATGGATAGTAAAAATTAGTGTTTTGACACCAGGAAAACGAACTGTTGAGAAATTGCGAAATGAGCACCCAAGACTATGCACGCAGTGGACGTCCGAAGAAGCTGTTACCGACGAAAACATGAAAGAGGTCCACGAAATAATTTTGAAACCGAAAAGTGGATTTGATCAAGATAGCTGAGACACTAAAGATATCAAAGGAACGTGTTGGACTATCCTAGATGAATATTTGGAAATGCAAAAGCTCTGTTCAAAGTGGGTGCCGCGCGAGTTCTCAATCGATCAATAACAACAGCGAATGATTCTGAGCAGTGTTTGAAGGTGTGCAATCGTAATAAATCCGATTTTTTTTGGAAACTTTTTTTTAGTTCTCAGACCTCAAGAGAATGGTTGCTGGACAGAAATTTTGTGTATGTGAATGTAATCGCCGAAACTTAGGGTTGTATTTTGAGGCATGTTGTATCGCTCTCGAAGGTTATATTGAATAATCAAATCAAATTCTATAAAAAATATTTTTTCTATGTTAGCTTACCACCTTTTCAGTCTACCTTCTACACTTATAACCGTCAATTAATAAATAAATTAAAAAAAAAACTTCTTAACATTTACCAGTTTTCAAATGAAAGGAGTAAAACGGACGAGAAGAGCTGGCAATAAATTCTCCGTTACTGTTTTAAATCATATTTTTTTTAAATATCTTTAAGCAATTAATTATAATAATGAAGAATTAAGAAATCAAACTTTTAACCTAAATAGGCATGGTGAAATAGTAGCACCCACATTCCTGCGGGAACATCAAGCAATTACATAGTATGAAGGTGCCCAAGGTATAGAAATATACATACACAAATTCAAGTCCGACTAGTCACCCCAAGTTGCGCCCGTTCACGAGTTCAACGCATGGTCACGCTCTCTAATTTATAGGGAAAAGAAAATACCGAGACATGGCGTACCATGTGCCACCAAAAGGTGAGCATTAACCCATTAAATGCTCAAAATGTGTTTTTAACTAAATTCTTACGCTTAGGCTATTATTATTTGTCTATATGTCTTCATATATGTATAGTAGTATTGAAGTATGAATAGGTTTGTTTTTGTATTAGCTGTCTACGCCGAGGCTTACTGTGTCAAACGTGCCAATGAAATCAGTAACAGTGAAGGAGACATGAAAATAACAAAAAAAAAAATTCTGTTTTATTTGTAATCATTAATATTGAATTAATTCATTTTGTCTGTAATATATATAATTTTACAATTACCCCCTTTCTTATAAACTAATCTAATTGCAATGCAAAATTGGTCTCATTTATGCTATTCCGATAGTATTGTTAAGTCATTTACATATTTATCTTGAATACATGTTAAACAATGCATACAACATAGCTAATATATTATAATAAAAATGTGTAAGAGTATAACGCAAAAAATCTGGGAAGAATATTTGAAGCTTATTATAATAATAATATTGAAGGATCTCAATGGACGAGTCGGTTTTTATCTTATCAATACATTAAACGGACACCTAACAATGTTTTGTGGGCAAATAATAAACTCATACATCCTATATATAGTAATAATAGTAATTAAAAACAAATGAAAAAGTAAGACGGTGTATTGTTATTAAAGTATAGAGTGGCTAGCCCACGGGACACCCGGAAAGGGCTTTCATCGCAGCCTATGAATACCCATTTTTAGTGAGTGCGTTGCCGGTAGTGATCAACAAATGCCATATACTGGCATACTCCAAAAAAATATACAAATGGAGAAAGGAACCATGTCTAGTATTCTAAGATTAATGAGGTCAAATGTAAATTTTAGGATAATAATATGGTTATGCGCACAACAGCTAGTGTCAAGATAAAACCTAAATATTGAACATGAACATAGTAGATATTTAATTATGTTTTTGTATTAGCTACGCCGAGGCTTATTTTGTCAAATTCAGTAAATGAAATTAGTTAAAGTGAAGAAGACATGAAAATCACAGTAAAGTATTATTTTATTTTATGCAATAGTGCCGTGCCTCTTATTTAAATGTTAACAAATTAACGTAGTTGATAAGTTGTACAATATTTTCTAAAAGTACTAAATTTCTTACCTATAAGGTAAGGTAATCACTTATTTCTCACCACTTTATCCTTATTTCCCATGGCTTTATCATCATCATATTATCTCAAACATTAGTCCACAGTTAAGGCCCAAACAGTTTTAGTATGATTAAAGTTAACTAGGTTTATAAATAAGATTATACAATCATTTTAATCAAATCAAATATAATGTTATCGAGTTAAACTTTTACGTCAAAAAACACATCTACAAGCACAAAAACCTAAACGTGAATTACTTAAAATAATAATAATTAGACACCGCTCTCACACGAGTATTATTATTGATTTATCTAATACAAGTGTTAGACACATGCTATCATTGTGTGTGTGACATTTGTAGATATTCATATTATGTTCTTTAATATTGTGGGACATTTATTTGTTTGAAATGGCTCGACCGATTTTCGTGAAATTTTTTGTGCATATCGATTAGGTCTGCAAATCAGACAACATTTATTTTTCATCCCCCTAAATGTTAAGGGTTAGGTTAGGTCCATCCCTAAATTTTTATTTTTTAGACAAAATTATTGTTTTTATTTTTTTTTATGATACAGCATACAAAAAACATACAACCCTTAATTTTCACCCGTGTACGGTCAACCGCTGTTTTTATTATAGTAGATAGTTATTTTTATTGAACTAAAAAAATGTTTCGTAGAAATAATATACATGGCAAAACAACGTTTGCCGGGTCAGCTAGTGTTTATATAAATGGGCTCGAAATACGCACTTTTTTAAATGTAAACAAATTAAAAACAATTTTTTTCCAAGGGGGTTTCATCTTAGTAACTACCTACTTACGAATTTAATTTAATTTTTAATAAAAATTGAATTTTCACCATTACAGGAAATGACGTGGGTGCCGTCAGATATAGGACCAGTCTGTGCGTCCACACAAGCGAACTTAACAGCATGTTCAATAGGATTCATATATTTGTCGTTACTTCAGCAATTATTCGGAAAGCCCGTAGATGAACAAATAAATTATGAATACGTAATCAATCCCGTTTTAGGAAAAATAAGCACCAATAACTTTAGAAGGGAACATGTTTGGGGCGAAACAAATCAACATTACGATTTTATAATCGTTGGTGCTGGTTCAGCGGGATGTGTCCTCGCTAATAGATTATCAGAAATAAAACAGTGGAGGGTAAGTGTGAAACAAATTTCACAGATAAAAATAATTAAAGTCATTAACGAATTATTTGAGAATATTTTACGTTTTTGGCGCTAAAAAATAAAATCACACAGTGTGAACGACAGATGTTTTATGAAGTTAAGAAAAATGCTTATTATTTGACATTTCAAGTAGTTTATAGAATTTGTGAAAAAATATATATTAATGTATACAAAGACATGACAAAACGAATTAGAATTATAATCTTTTTTATGGAATACGAAAGAAGTGCTTACTTCCGTCTATTTACAACTGCAATACTAGGAAGCTTAGTATTTACGTATAGGTGTAATACTAAGGATAGCTTTGATTCTGTTCCCTTTGGAGTAGAGACTCTTGGGCCGTAGGGTTCAAGTGCACAGGTGCTAATTAAAGAGTTAAGTTGGCGCCTGGTAGATAGTACCAGTAACACCCAGAGCTGGTGCTTACCTTGCTCAACAAATGAGTATCGCAAAATAGTGAGGAAATGCTGGCAATAAGGTACAATGCCACTGGGACCAAACTAAAAAATTGTCTATTCGTAAATATTAATTTTTATTATTATTATTACTATGTAGGTGTAGGTAAAGAATATAGTACGTAGGTTAGGCTATACATATTTTCATTGTTCTATTAATTTGGTAATTATTCTATGACCACTACACAAGTATCGCAAAACAGTGAGGAAATGCTGCCAGCAAGGTACAATGCCACTGGGACCAAACTAAAAAATTGTCTATTCGTAAATATTATTTTTTATTATTATTACTATGTAATTTTATTTGAGTGCTAATTAAACAGAGTACATAGACAAGCCAGTATTTTTAAATATGCAGAGAAATTCGGAGGCAATTAC
Organism: Pieris macdunnoughi; assembly: GCA_905332375.1. Classification (NCBI taxonomy): domain Eukaryota; kingdom Metazoa; phylum Arthropoda; class Insecta; order Lepidoptera; family Pieridae; genus Pieris; species Pieris macdunnoughi. Next base: position 567,451 of record CAJOBZ010000067.1, on the reverse strand, counting down.
TAAAGTATAAAGTAAGAAATAAAATTAATAGTTTTAGTAAAAGCAAAAACTTCTAGAACATATCATTAATATGCAAATGACACTATCAGCGACAGTTGTTTTAAAGTAACTCGCTTTTATTTAGTTCGCATAAAAATATATTTTTTTAATTAAAAAATGTGGACTCCACCGGATATAAGTGAAGTGTGTGCGTCCACGCATGTGAATTTAACACAGTGTACATCTATTGGTATAACATATCTAACACTGTTGGCACAATTATTTGGAAGGTCTGTTGATGATACAAAATCAACAGATGATAATCCATTCATCTATCCAACTATAAATAATGGTTTTGAACAACGGACTTATGAAGAAAGTAAAAATATTAAAAGAAATGAATATGATTACATCATTGTGGGCGCCGGCTCAGCTGGATGTGTGCTTGCGCACAGATTATCGGAAATAAAACATTGGAGTGTAAGTGTGAAACAATTTTCAATGGATAAAAATATTTAATGTCATTAATGAATTATTTGATATTTTAGAACGTTTTTTGGTGCTAGGTAATAAAACCTCATAGAGTGATCGATAGATGTTTTATATAGTTAAGAAACAATGCTTTTTATCAATTTATTTAACATATTTTAAAGAACTTGTACAAAATATATAATAATATAGACATAGACTTTACAAAACCAGCAGACATTACACCTGCAATACTATGAAGCTTAGAATTTACGTAATAAAAGGTGTAAAACTAAGTACAACTTTGATTCTCTTCCCTTTGGAGTAGACTCTTGAGCCAGGGGGTTAGGTTAGGTTAGGTTGCACAGGCACAAAAAAAGATTTAAGTTGGCGCCTGGTAGGATAGTACCGGTAACCCCAGAGCCGAATAAGTATAGCAAAACAGCAAGAAAATGCTGGCAGCATTAAAGGTACAAACTCAAAATAACTATATTAACATAGGTAAACAAGTATAGTTATGAACTTCAAAAAAGAAGTTAAATTAATTCTAGAAAATACATTTACTACCAGTTCGCAAGTCAAGGGCGTCAAGCGGGCAAGAAGAACTGGCAAGAAACTTTTCGCCACTCTTTTTAATCGCTAAGTTTTGAGTCATACAAATTGTTTGATATAGAGCAAATCAATCAATCAATCAATCAAATTTATAAAAAGCTTTATTGATTAATTTACGTTTAACGAGAGCTTTTTAGAATTAAAATTTATTTAGTTGTAATTCTCTAATTTCGCTGTACACTCCACAAAGACCAAACTTTTAATTTTATATTTCAAAATATAAATTTTTATTATTGTTATTACTATGTAGGTAAAGAATATAGTACTTAGGTTAGGTTATACATATTTTCATTGTTCTATTAATTTGGTAATTGTTCTATGACCACAACACAAGTTTCATCAAATAGCACTAACAATTTTATTTACAGACACTGTAGATGATACCAATTTTAATGTTTTTGATATATCAATATTTTCCCCTCCTTATTGCATATATTGTTTTTTTTATAATTATTAATTTATTCTTACAGATACTACTTCTAGAAGCTGGTGAAGAGGAACCTGAAGTCACTAGTATACCTGGTGTTGCAACATCATTATCAGAGTCAAATATAGATTGGAAATATAAAAGTCAGCCAGATGGAAGGACCTGTTTATTGGAAAAAGGACAAGTTTGCCCTTGGATTAGGTAAATCTATAGCATTTTTACTATAAAATTTCTAATTGTATTGACATTGTTAATTAGAAAATTTTGAAGGAAAAAATAAGTTATTGTGGATTTGTCAACTTTGCTAGTTGTAAAACGAAAAGACGAAAAAAAAATAATAGTTAACACACTAAAGTAATATTTATAATCCCACTATAGATAAATTTGGACAACCTGAACAAAAAGCTGGCAAAGCATTATACGCTTAAAAAAACATAATAATCTTTACTTAAATAGCCAGAACTCTTTCTAAGCCTCGTATTATGTGTGCTATCAGAACTCCAATTTTTTGGTGTTTTCTTGTAAGTGATTTGCTAATTTCACAGATACTTTACTACGAAGGTACATTCTAAGTAACCCAGTGATTGAAATTGATTACAAGAATACATCTATCATTATTGTTATATTATGTTTCCTTACAGGGGTAAAACGATGGGAGGATCAAGCGCAATCAATTACATGGTGTATATGAGAGGTAGTAGCCATGACTATGATGAGTGGGCTGCCGAAGGTAACCATGGGTGGAGTTATGAGGAGGTAATTTACAGTACAATTGTTTGTTACAATTGTAATCCGATATAATTTTTATTTAACAGAACTACTAGAATATTGCTTGTCGTTAAATTTATAACCAACAAAAAGTTCAACAAGCATGAATTTATTTTTAGGTCTTGCCGTATTTTGATAAATCAATAAACTTACGCGATTCTGAGTCACTAGATAATAATAATTATCATGGAATTGGGGGTGAATTGAATGTTGAACGATTCTCCTACCTTGATGAACCTTCAAAAATATTAGTCAAGGGATTTCTTGATAAGGGTTTGCCGATAGTCGACTTAGGTCTTGAAAGTAAAGTTGGAGTCAATATTAACTTGTCAACGTCTAAAGATGGAAAAAGACAATCAACGAATCAGGCTTTTATCAAGCCAATACGAGATGAAAGACCAAATTTACACATAATCACAAATGCTTTTGCTACAAAAATATTAATTCATCCGGCGAATAAAGAAGCTTACGCCATACAATATTTTAAGGGTGGAAAGTACTATAATGTCTTTGCAAATAAAGAAGTGATCGTTAGTACAGGAGCAATCAATTCGCCAAAATTACTTAAATGTTCCGGTGTAGGTCCACGAGATGAGTTGGAAAGTCTAGGTATTCCTATAATCGCAGATTTGAAGGTTGGTTACAACCTTCAAGACCATGTTACAACAGATGCTTTGATATTAAAGTTTTCTAATCCATATTCAACTGTAGTAAGCGATAGTGAACTTCTTAATGAGGTCATAAAATATCGCAATCAACCCGAGAAAAAGTCTGGACCCCTAGCTTCAACGACAACTGTAAATAGCATAGCTTTTATAAATACGAAAGGATCTAAAGACGCCCCTCCAAACATACAATTGCAATTTGATGGTAGACGTGCTGCTGAATATATGTCTGATCCAACAAATTATATGGCAACTAATATTCTTCCATCATCATTTTATGATAGTGTTGGTGCAAGACCTTTATTACTAAAACCAAGAAGTAGAGGTAGCGTTATGCTTAACAAAACTGACCCTATATTTGGACCTCCTTTAATATATACTGGTTACTTTCAAGTCCAGGAAGATGTTAATGATTTAGTAGATGCTATGAGGTTTGTTGTAAGTTTAGATGAGACAGAATCTTTTAAAAAGAGCGGGGCGAGCTTTGATAAAACGCCTGTGAAAGGATGCGATCATAATGAGTGGGGAACTGATGATTACTTTAAGTGTTTATTAATGAATTACACAGCAAGTATTTACCATCCTGCTGGAACATGTAAAATGGGACCAGAATGGGAAGAAGATGCCGTGGTTGATCCAAGATTTAAAGTGTATGGAATACGAAGATTGCGAGTTGTTGACGCTTCCACTATGAGAACCATCGTTCGAGGTAATTTGAACGCACCAACTATAATGATGGCCGAAAAAGCAAGTGCTATGATAAAAGAAGACCATATAATTTATTAATAATCTTTGCCAAAAAAATTTTTTAGTTTTAAAAGAGTGGCGGAAAGTTTCTTGCCAGTTCTTCTTACCCGCTCTACGCTCTTGACTTGCGAACTGGTAGTAAATGTAAATTTACAATTAATTTAACTTGACAATTCGTACTTGTTTACCTACACGAATAAAGATATTTTGAGTTTGAGTTTGATAAGAGACCTAGAAACTAAATAATTGAAAATAGCGTTTTCAGTTACATTAAAATTATCTGAACGATGGATAATTATTATATGTATTTCGCAAACATTATAATTATTCAAATTTCACTTACAGTACAATTTGTATTTAAATATTTATTTAGCTGAAATTTTTGGATGATTCAAAGTGTTTGCGATAAAAATATATTATAATAACATTTGCTCGTTATAAACATACATATATTTTTTTATTACTAGTGACCTATGCTAGCACATAAAGTAATATTTTGTGAACTTTCCTCCTATTATTATCATAGAGTGATAAAAATATTTTAAAAACGTATTTTTGTTAATATTCCTTTAGGAATACGGTTTACCGTGACCTGTCAATAAATATCAAAAATCATATTGCTTACTATGTACTCTTATGAGATTCAATATTTAAATAAGAGGGCGGGCGGTCTAAATTTAAATTTACTACCATTTTTGTGATTTATTTTCGAAGAACTGAACACAATCATGGCATTGCGCAGAACAAAAAAACTCAACATTGAAGTTGAGACAAGGTACAAGGTATTATCGACGTTGGTGCTGCTCTGTCAGGAAGTCAGAACCATGCTGATTTTTTTCTGTTATTCTACTGTACGGTTTGGTTTTATATGGAGCTGACATAAACGCAAAAAAAATACTTTTTGGTTTGAGTGCTAATTAAACAGAGTACATAGACAAGCCAGTATTTTTAAATATGCAGAGAAATTCGGAGGCAATTACTAAAGTATAAAGTAAGAAATAAAATAATAGTTTTAGTAAAAGCAAAAACTTCTAGAACATATCATTAATATGCAAATTACACTATCAGCGACAGTTGTTTTAAAGTAACTCGCTTTTATTTAGTACGCATAAAAATATATTTTTTTAATTAAAAAATGTGGACTCCACCCGATATAAGTGAAGTGTGTGCGTCCACGCATGGGAATTTAACACAGTGTACATCTATTGGTATAACATATCTAACGCTGTTGGCACAATTATTTGGAAGGTCTGTTGATGATACAAAATCAACAGGTGATAATCCATTCATCTATCCAACTATAAATGTTTTTGAACAACGGATTAAAAGAAATGAATATGATTATATCATTGTGGGCGCCGGCTCGGCTGGATGTGTGCTTGCGCACAGATTATCGGAAATAAAACATTGGAAGGTAAGACTTAGGTAGTACTTAATACGTATTCTATTTACTGTACTATCTTTTTATTACTTTACATTCAGTGCGGAAAAATCTGTAATAAACTCAGTGCCTTGTCTTGATGATTGATGATTAAACTATTATGTACATCAGGATAAAAATTATAGGTATAGATTAGTTATTTTTAGGATAGTAATGAAATATAAACTGACATTAATTTGGCAGATTTTGTTGCTGGAGGCTGGAAATGAAGAGCCAGACATCACAAGTGTACCAAGTGCTGCTTTAGCACTTGCTACGACAAAGGTAGACTGGGCATACTTTACTCAACCCGATAATACAACCTGTCTATCGCAAAAGGGACAAGTTTGCCTATGTTCCAGGTATATATATTTATTACATCTTCTTCTTTTAGTAATGGAGAGGCCATTACTGTAGGTTGGCCTTCAGTATCTTGAAGCGTGTCTTGTCCTGTGCCAGATGCAACAACTCTTCCGCAGTTGCAATACCCGTCCACTCCCTAATGTTGCGATGCCATGATTTCTTCCTTCTACAAACACGCCGTTTAACCTGGATTTTTTTGCCCATTATAATTAATTGAAGGAGGTGGTAGCGGTCATGGCGCAACACGTGGCCAAAGTACGCAACTTTCCGTTGTTTAATGTTCATTATTATATATATATATTATTGTTCATTATTATATTATATATATATATATATTACATTAACAATAAAAAATAACAAGATACGTTATCGGAGCTCGATGCCACCTGGAAATTTCACTATCACACAAAATTACCTTTCATATCAATAATAACTATCTAAAGCAGCGGTGTAACAATAATACTTTAAATCATAGGGGCAAAACTATGGGAGGATCGAGTTCTATAAATTATATGACGTATATGAGAGGCAGTCCAGCAGACTATGATGGATGGTCAAAAGAAGGGAACGAGGGTTGGAGTTATCACGAGGTATCGATATATTTTTACTAATGATTTGAATGCAATTTGGGCCTGTCACTGTATACAATTAAAATTTTAATAATCTGCAGGTGTTGCCGTATTTTGAAAAATCTATTAACCTTCGCGACCAATACGCAACGGGTTCACATGGAGTAGGTGGTCCACTTAACGTAGAAAGATTTTCATACAATGATGAACCATCAGAATTAGTCGTAAAAGCATTTCAGGAGAGAGGAATTCCATTCGCTGACTTAGGACTAGAAACTAAGGTTGGAGTAAACATAAATCTTGCAACAGCCAAAGATGGTAAGAGACAATCTACTAATGCTGCATTCATAAGAACTATACGAAAAGATCGATCTAACTTGCATATCATTACCAATGCGTTTGCAACAAAAGTACTGATAAATTCGAATACAAAAGAAATAAATGGTGTAGAATATTTTAAAAATGGATCATATTATAAGGTTTATTCAAAAGGTGAGGTAATTATTAGCGCTGGATCAATTAATTCGCCGAAAATACTTAAATGTTCCGGTATTGGTCCAAAAGACGAATTAGAAAGTCTTAAAATTCCTGTTATAGCAAATTTAATGGTTGGGCATAATCTTCAAGACCACGTTACTACAGATGGTTTGATATTTTCGTTATCAAACAAAACTTCTACTTTAGTCAGCAACGAAGAACTATTAAACTATGTAAACGACTTTTATAAACAGCCTGAGAAGAAACGAGGTCCTCTTTCATCTATTGTTATTACAAACTTAGTTGCATTTTTAAATTCAAACGGGTCGAAAACGGCACCTCCAAATATACAGATACACTTAGATGGGAGACGAATACCGGACTTCTTTACTGATCCATCGAGCTACATATCATCATATATATTTCCTTTATCATTTTATAACGCCGTTGCAGTGCGACCTATATTATTAACACCATTCAGTCGAGGTGTAATTTTGCTTAACAAAACCGATCCTATTTTTGGCGCACCGGAGATACATTCTGGAATATTTACAGTCAAAAAAGACTTGGACGCATTAGTAGATGCCACAAGGTTTGTTATAACTTTAGGAGAGACAGAAGAATTTAAAAAAGCAGGAGCAGCGTTCATTAAAACTCCCATAGATGGTTGCAAGCAATATCAGTGGGGTACCTATGACTATTTTGCGTGTCTGTACACACATTACACAACAACTATATATCATCCAGTTGGAACTTGTAAAATGGGACCATGGTGGGATAAAGATGCTGTTGTAGATCCAAGATTTAAAGTGTACAAGGTAAAGAAATTAAGAGTCGTTGATGGATCTGCTATGAGGAACATCGTTCGAGGTAACACAAACGCACCAATCATAATGATGGCCGAAAAAGCGAGCGATTTTATTAAGGAGGATTACAAAGTATTAAAATGTAACTCGTAATTTGCAAATACACATTACACAACCAAAATTAATTATTATGTTTATCAATACCATTGCTATCAAATGTGTACGAATAATTAATTAATTAATTTTGAGTTGTAATTAAACAATATAGTTTTGCTATATTATCTGTAAATTTTTCTTTTCCATTTGTTTTCAGTTTATCGTTTGTTTGTACATAGAGTAAAATATTCTGAAAAAGATCTTGCTCAATCGAAAGGAGTTATCTTCAATTTATAATCAGCCCTTGGCTAAAATATATTAGCAATATGTTACTAAGAGGTAACGATTACAAAGCTTGCCAAAATAAAACATAATTTAATAGCCAGTTATTATAAAACGAGTTATATGGATTCACAATTTGTGATTTATTTCTTTTAAATTGAAACGTCCAGACCGGATTTTACACAAATCTTTAGAATGTAGTTTTCATACACTCGAATAATACTAGTCTATTAGGGGCGAAATATCACGTGAAAAATGTTTGAGGCGATACCTTTACAAATGGTACCTGTGGTATAAGGTAAAAGATATCTTATTTAAAAAAAATATCCTTATACAAAAGTGATGTAAAGCTTCTCAAAGGTTTATTTAAAAAATATTTGTTACTATAGATAATTACGTATCATAGGAAAATCGTAACTTTCTCGAATATTAAAAATTATGTTCACTTAGAATAATCAACTGATTTATCTAATGTTTTATTTAACTCCGTGAAAAGTAAATTCACAATATAAATACCTTGTGGAAAACTTTAATGTCTTCTTATCGCAACACATTAGAACCTCCGGACATTTTCTACATTATTTAATTGGTATGTAGTATCGGGGCTTCGCAGGAGAAAAGGGGTTCAGGCGGCTTGTACTTAAAGCCGGAGCACACAGAGCACCAATGAGGTCAAGTTGGGTTTGTTAAATTTTGTTGAAAATTAATATTTGTTTTTTAATTTATCGAAAAAAAATTAAGAATTTGAAAGTATTTTGAAGTGCCACGGGATTTGAGCGTTGGAAACTTCTCGTTTCGGAAGCTAATACACATCTTTTAAGTTTATATAAGTTTGCTTATCCAGCCTAATGTGAGCATTCGATTTCACTGTAAAATGGCATTGCTATATTATTAAATACGATTTCACAATTAAGTAAATTGTATTCAACGTTTAAAGGCAAACAACATAAAATTTTAATTATATTTAATTAAAATGTTTTTGTTAAAACATATTACATTATTAATATTTAAATGAGGGCTGCATTATAATTATTTTCAGTACAAGTAACAATGTCGGTTTAATAAAATCTACATAACGGCATCGTATAAAACTATAGTACTAAATATATACAGCGGTAAACGTATATTAAAAATTACTTTTGAAGTAAAACAAAAGTCTAACCACCTCAATAATAAATATAAAAAAAATGGTGCGTGTACTTATGTACGCACGAAAGAAGTTATACTTCTTTGGCTTTCTTTATTTTGTTTAAATACTAAATAATTAATAATAAATAATTAGCGTTAATAATTTAACAATATTTAATATTTAGTATATTATTCAATTATTAATTAATATTAATTATTTATTATTTTATTATATTATTCATTCAATTTAATAACTAGGTATGTTTCATAACCTTTTAACTATGTAACAATAGGTCTTTGTGAAAAAGCATTGCTAAATTTCTTTGAAAAAATAATAAAAACTCCTTTATTTGTACTACAAAGGTCATTATGGTCATTCTGATAATTTTGTGTCACGAAGCGCGCGCATCGTAAAATTTCACTCTCATCAATTTTTCATAACGCGCCTAAAGAAGTATAACTTCAAAAACGCCTTGGTCAGATTGACCTGATACTGACACACACTTTTTGTCAGAGCCTCTATTGTCTTTGTAGCAATAGGGTACCCCGGTCTCCATTCGTCATTGCTTCGTTGCCACTTACCGTCCTCTGACAAGAGTTCTTGCAGAGCGTATACGATGACGTCATAGTATTGGTACTGGTGACTAAAGAAGTTCCCAAAAACAAAAAACAATGAACTGCATAAATGTCAAACCTATTCTTATATGAAAAAGATGCTCGTAGACAGTCCAAAGTCCAAACTGCGGTGTTCATACCCGTCTTTTGTGCTAAAATAAACGTTATAAAAACAAATATGTTATGTTTTAGACCATTTAAATGGTTTTTACTGCTAAAGGACTTCGCTTTTCACATGGCCCATACTTTAGTTTCTAGTCAGCCCCGCGTCCGGTGCAGAGAATTGATCTGCTACGTTGTGGAATAAAATATTTTTCGCGCGCCCTCACAAATCATTCGCTGGATTAGATTATTTAAAACCGCTGCACTGTGCACTTTGATTTCTGGTTTGTTACATACGAGGTCTCATATAAAAGAATAGTGAATATTTTCCGAGAACGTTTTAATGTTATAAAAAAAAAATATTTTTATAATTTACTCGCGTAACCTACTTAGCTGGAAATCGATACAATTATTCTGTCAAAATCTCACTGATACAATGTTTGTATACTCACACCTTAAACAATTTGTTTATGATAGCTGATTCGGCGAACTGATTGTTTTAATAAAACAAAATAAATATTAAGTTCACTACTTGTGGAGCAGGGAATCTGTACCCGTTTGGATATGCCAGAGGGCTCGCGAGTGCGTTGCCGGCCTGTTAAGAATTGGTACGCTTTTTTCTTGAAGGACCCTCACGAATGTCGTCATGTCCTCCATTCCGGGAAATACGTTCTTTTATTTGAGGGCAGGGTTTCCCGTTGCAAGAGGGATGAACATTAAACGTTTGATTGGAATTTCTTTTAATTAATTTTTTCGTCAATTTTCCAATAATTTTAGGATTAAATACAACTCAAATTCAAATTCTAAATCATTTTTTGTTTTAGGTAACACAATGTACACTTATGAACGTCACTAAAGAATATTAAATACATATTAAATGCTTCTAATTTTACATTTACTGCCAGTTCTCAAATCAAGGAGTTGCAACTACATATAATATGTTCTAACTATGTTCCAAATCAAAACTTATGAAAATCGGTCCATCCGCAGCAGTTCTCGAGTTATAATAATTCGAATAAAACCGACTTTGTTTTATATATTAAAATAAACAGCTTTTTGATTTGTATGCTGAACGCTAATCTAAAACTAGGTACTAATTACTAATTAAATTCTAGTTAGAAGAAATCAATTTAGTAAATGTAAAATTAGCACATTAATATGTATTTCTTTTTTGACGTTCATAAGTGTACATAGTGTCACCTATATGAATAAACGATTTTGATTTTGACTTTAAATAAAAAAAAAAATTATTTCCCTAAAAAGATATTTTTCAAGAATTATTTACTTCACACATATGAGCGTGTTATTTCTCAAATCCATTAAGTAGACAAATACACCAGCAATAAAACAGAATGTTTCTCCCACGATTTAATATTGCAGACAAAATATCGGGTTTCCCGGGACAAACCCAAACATATTGATTTAGTTGAAGTACCATTGAGAGGTCGATAACTGTAGGTTCTTTATGAAAACTTCATATATGATTGCAAGACATTGATTAAACTTTTTGAGTACAGAGTATTTTACATGAAAATATACGACAAAAGTTAGCAGACAATGCTAATTCTAAGGCTTTTCGTAATATCTATAATTTAAAATGTACGGAATCTCTCAGAGATAAATTCAAGGAAAATAATATACCTACCTACCTTTCCCTCGCAATATATTTATGAAAATATTATGTGTGTATACAAAAATAATGATAAATTTACTAGAATAGAACATACGCACAATAATATTCGGAACAAACGTAGGCTGCAATTTCCCCGTACTAGACTATCTAAAGTTAGTAATTCTTTTTTGGGAAAAGGGATACTCTTCTTTAATAAAATCCCAGAGGCTCTTTTATCTCTGCTCTTTAATAAATTTAAGAAATGTATTAAAGAAAAGCTGTGTAATAAACCTTACGAGGCATGCCTTTTAAGTTCTGTCGTTTCCATATTTCCCGGCAATTTTGAATTTGGACCTGGGGGCCTACCATGAACTTTCTTAAAACAATCCAGTTGAGATGCAGCGGAGTTTAGGTACCTAAAGTCGATAGCATTTTTTCGTACCATGACCGCCTATAAGCTGAAACGTATTAGCATCGCAAGACCGAATGAAAGAACGATAATTTTGTTTGTGGTTTCTGAGTACGTTTAGAAATTTAACTGTCAAACTTACTTCGACAGATATTTCTATGAAAATAAATAAAATATAAAATTATTTTAAATAATTCATCAATCACAATAAGCTATTATGTCTTATTATATATATTTATTTTATATAAAACTATTCTTTTGATATATTTTAAACGGAAAGTTCTCTGGTGCTATGACAGTTGACACTTATTATTTTTAAACGTTTCTTTCAAATTTTGATAGGAGCTTTCAATATTTTGGTGTTTACAAAATTTCGGTTTTATAAATATATTTACAAATTGTTTAACTTATAAAATAATGGTATGGGGTAAGTATTGTTCACAAATTTATTTATTAAAAATAAATACCTATAACGAAGTGAATTACTGATATAAAACCCTTTGCAAAAGATATTACAAATCAACTTATTACTCTAAAATCATAAGTAACTATAATAAAAAATAATTCCTTCAAATTGTACAAACTCAATTTATACGTTAAGTAATTCATATAATATAAATAATTATACTTTCTTTACAGGAGGCTCTTCATCTCCCAATACCGCTGGTCACCGCGGGGGATAATGACTACAACCTTCCATCTCCACTACAAAACTTCGATGTATGCACTTACAATGCAAAATCTTTTCTATCAAATGAAAGATTATTATTATGACGAACCACCAAACTATTCCAATAAAGGTTAATAACAGTACATTACAATATGTTTAAAACTATGTTTACCTGGGTCAACAAGTATCTTTCTCAACGACAAGACACGACGATTAGGTTAAAAGACGAGTCAACATAACCTGGAATAAATCCTGGAGCAATAAAGATTTTTTATTTTTTTTTTGATTAGAGAAATTATGGACTCATATTTAATACCTTGTCTTACTGGCTTCCAGACATGGATTTACAATAAATACACCGAAAACAAAATACAAGTGTGCCAGACAACGATGGAAAGGAGTCTACTAAACATACAAAGACAACATCGGAAGAGAAATACAGAAATAAGGAAAACAACAAAAATAATAGAAATAATAGAAGGAAAACAACAAAGCTTTAGACAAAAATGTAATTGGGCGGGTCTTACATGCATGGCACGGACAAGGAAAAATGGACACCAAGGGTAACCTGGCGAGAACCAACAAAAAGATTAAGAGGTAGACCAAAGTAAAACTGGATTGATGAAATAAAAAGAAAAGCTGGTGAAAACTGGACCACCAAAGCAAAAGACAGACAGATGGAGCAAAATGGAGGAGGCCTTTACCCGTAGAGGGGTCCATAACGATTTAATGATACTTTATAATGATTTATAAAAATGAATTTTGTTTGATTCTTATTAATTTATTTATCATTTCAAACTTATATACATTGAAATTATTAATTATGATTGGAATATAATTTAAAGATTATAAATATAATAGAAATAAATAATATTGTATTTTTTAATGCATGCACATATTATGTAATAATTAATCATATGATATACTTGTTTAATATGTTATTCATTATGGAAATAAAGAGGCTATAATAATAATAATAATTTTCTTTACAGCTTAACTTGACTAAATTGAGACTATATGAATAAATGTTTATAACCAATTGAACATTGCCTGAAGACATCTTTTTCTATCTTGATGGAGTCATCCTAACTAAATAAATACTGTTATTATAATATTTTTAAATGGCTTATTATTTACACATTATAAATTTAAAAATACCTATGGTTTTTTTAAACAACAAAAAGCAGAGGAGAATAATACAATTCATGAACATAGTGAGGAAAAATTTAATTATAATAAATATCTGCTAGTAATATGGCATTCTTATTTATTGTAAAATATTATATTGGGGGATTATGTTTTTGTTAGACATGCATAATTAATTGAATATTATTGAACAATGTGCAATTATTTGTAGGTACACTGAAATCTTCAATGAATCAAAGTCAATAATCTATAGTAAATTATAAACTCAATATCTACGAAGTCGGTAGTCGGAAGGGCATTGCCGTCTTGTTTCTCATCTCCGTCTATATTTTAATAATTTATTTATAATCGCACTCTACACTCAAAATACCCCAAAATATCGTAAATATAAAAATTATATTTTTTTTCCTATATTAGCCATAGTAGATAAATCTTATTATTTTAACTTTATTAACAAGTTTTAATACAAATATTAAATTTTATAGGTTCTAAACTATTATTTGGACATTTCGATACAGAAAAGTTGAACAAAAAGTAACTTTTTTAGAATCGCTTATTCTGTCATAGTTGGAAGGCGCAACTGTCAAATTTCGGTTCAGCCGAGCGGTCATGGTACGGATTTTCATACAAATTGAACGAACGAAATCTGATAACCGCTAAGATCACGTGGGAACATAAACTGTCTCGTTTTTTCGATGTCATGGTACGAATTAGCGATGCATCTCAGTTGTAGGTTGTCAATAGGCTCGCAATAAGAGTTCATGGTAGGCCCCCTGTTCTATATTCGAATGTATTTAAATTTTGAATCTCAAAACAGTTGAAAGTATTAGGATTAATGCTATTGTTTAGTCACAGCGTCGATTTGAATCTGTCAGGTTACGTACGAAAATGAATCTTTCTAAGGAAAATGTTAGTGCAATAATTTTCTTCAACTTTAGAAGAGGCCTGACACGGCTTCAGTGTTTTGAAGAGCTAATATCTGTGTTCAGTGATGAAGCCCCATGTCTGCGGACTGTCGAACGCTGGTATTTAGAATTCCAGCGTGGACATACTAGTGTTAGTGACAAATCTCGCGAAGGACGCCCAAATTCCGCCTTCACTGAAGAAAACATCATTGCTGTGAGACAATTAATTCTCGAAGATCGTCATGTGACGTATCGAGAGATGGAGGCTTTATTAGGCATCTCAGGGACAACCATTCAGAAGATCTTGCATGAAGCACTTGGTGTGAGAAAGCTAGTGTGCCGTTGGATACCGCATCCGCTTTCCGACGATCACAAGGCGGCCCGCGTCAGATGGTGTAAGAAAACTCTGCAAAGGTTCAACCGAAGAGAGTCAAATCACGTCTACGACATCATCAGTGGTGACGAATCTTGGATCTATGCCTACGATCCTGATTCCCAACAACAATCTACAATCTGGGTCTTTCAAGACGAGCCAAAGCCGACTAAACTCGTTCGTTCTCGAAGCACTTCAAAGAAGATGGTGGCCACGTTCGTTGGAAAAACCGGCCATGTTGCGACTATTGCACTTGAAGATCGTAGAACGGTGAACGCAGAGTGGTATACCACAGTTTGTTTACCACAAGTCATCGCCAAACTTCGAAAATCTAACTTAAAGCGACGCATCATCCTGCACCACGACAACGCAAGCTCACACAGCGCTCGTCAAACAATTCAGTATTTGAAGCAGGAAAAGAGGAAATTCTTGACCATCCTCCATACAGTCCTGACCTAAGCCCTAACGATTTTTTTTACATTTCCAAAAATTAAGAAAAGTCTTCGTGGTCAAAGGTTCCAGTCCGGTGAAGAAGCAGTCGACGCTTTCAAGTCAGCCATTTTGAACACCTCCACTTTAGAGTGGAATAAATGTTATAATAACTGGGTTGAGCGAATGGAAAAGCTACGTGGTGAATACTTTGAAAAACAATAAAAAGTACTATAAGGTTCTAGTTGTGTTTTTTTCAGCAAACGACAAAACTTAAAAGGCATGCCTCGTACTATAAAGTTAACGATTATCTAGTTGATCAAAGGGCCTGGGCCTGGACAATATTTGTTTTAAACTAAGCGTTGTTTGATGATTTGATGTTGTAAAAGAGTACCGAGAGTTTACGCCGGCTTTTTCTCTCGGCCTATACCCTCTGTCTTCTTTGCCGATGAATAGGGATTAATAATTTAATGACGTGGAATAAGTGATACCTGTATTATATGTTCCATAATAAACATATTTTTTTAATGACAATTACACGAAATATACTATTAATATCAAACAAACAGCTATTTTAGTCTGACGACTTAAATTACACAATAAAGTATAAACATCTATCCTTAATGCGAACGGTGGTAAGAATCAGTCCAAGTCCTTTTTATAATGGAATCTCGTTGTTGGCCTTAAGGGCCTTTACAGCTCAGCTCGGGCTGTTTGTTACATATACTAGTGGATCTGAAAGACGTTGTCCTATACACACGTCTTAGATTCAAAATTAATGTAAATCAGTCTCGACCCCACACAAAAAATTTCAACAATATCTGTCCAGCCGTTTAGGAGTTTAATTACGAACAAATGCACAGAAGATTTATATATACCAGCTGTTTATTGGCTGTATAGGTAAATAGCCTAGATACCGACTGCAGTGCCATCTGCCGGGATGATTTGTGAATCTAAACCGTCCAGGGCGCTACCCAAACGCAAACAAAAATATTCATTCAAATCAGTCTAGCCGATTAAGAACAGGTCTGTGACATACACACGTACAGTAGAATTATACTATACTAGCTGTTCCCTGCCACGCTTCACTGTAGCACATTGTGATTGAATGGTTGAGAAATGAAAAACAAAACAAAGAAAACATTTCATATAAGTTTAATTTTGCAATACTTAAAAAAAAAGGTGAAAAAAAATTGAAAAAAAAAATCCTTCTTAATGCGGATTATATATCAAGTTTTTGAAGCGTACACAAACTAATATAACATTTTTTTATATATGTAAATATATACTTTTGAACACAAATCACAATTGTTGTGTGTGTGTGTTAAATTATATTTTGTAATTACAGAACAGTTCTGCGAAATTTAATAACCAATTAGTAAACGATTGATTTAACAAAATACAGAACGTTAAAAGCTTGTTTCAGTAAACTAATTGTAAATCTTAATTGTAAATTGTAAATCTTTACTTTAGCAACTGTTCACTACTAAGAATCGTCTTTTAGTACGGCTTTCTAAGAATTTGTAAAACATTTATTGGTTAACATAGTTTTTTGTTTTTTCTCTATATATATCAAATTCTCGTGTCACAATGTTCGTTCCCATTCTCCTTCGAAACGGCTCGACTGATTCTTATGAAATTTTTTATGCATATTCAGTAAGTCTGAGAATCAACCCCCTAAGTGATAAGGGGTGTCCACCCCAAAAACCATTTTTTAAATTTTTTTGACAATTTTTTTTTTGATACAGCCTTCAAAAATACATAAAACCCTTAATTTTTCCGCCTCTACGATGAAATTTTTATATTTTGTTAACTAATCTTATGACTTGAACTCAGAAGTTTATTCCAGAAAATCAAACAGTATTTGATTGAAACAGGGTAGTATAGCAAAATATTCCATGTTGGTATGAAGCTAAGTAAAATCACATAAAGGAGAAACGAAGTTCGCGGGGTCAGCTAGTATTTTTATAAATTTGAAGAAAAATCTATTTTTATTACTAAGAAACGCCTTTTAGGACGGCTGTCTAAGAATTTGTAATACGACTACATTTATTGGTTGACATAGTTTTTTGTTCATATTTATAAAAATATCATATGTTTTTTACCAACATATTTAAACCAAATAAGTCACTTAACTACTAAAAGCAATGAACCCTTAACCCGCAATTAATAATTTCAATCTACTAATAAAATACTCATTAGTATTATTTACTTAAATTGTATCTGGGTTTAAAAATATTTAATATGAACTTTTCAATCGATTTTATACGAACCAATTTAACATATAATATTTCCGATGGATAAGACTTGGGGGCCTTCGATAGAAGCGCATACCGTATATTTAAAGGCCGCTAACACACCTGCATATTGCAGATGTCAATGGACAATTAGGATTCAATACATTTTCTTAACTTTATACACATAATTCTACAGTACGTGTGTATGTCACTAAACTCCTCTTAAACGGCTGTACCGATTTCAATGAATTTTTCTATGCGTTTGGGTAGCGCCCTGGGTGGTTTTGATTCACAAATCATCCCGGCAGTTGGCGCTATAGTCAGTATCTTGGTTATTTATCTATACAGCAAATTAACAGCTGGTATGTATATAAATCTTCTGTGCATGTGTTCGTAGTTAAACTCCTAAACGGCTAGACAGATTTTGATGAATTTTTTGATGGTTTAAGTGGAGTCGAGAATGATTTACGTTATGAGATGTTTTTTTGTGACTACGTCTGTCGGATCCGCTAGAATCATCTAATATATAAAATTCTCGTAAAAATATTTTTATTTTTTATGATACGGCATCCAAAACAGCATACATACAATCCTTAATTTTTATTTGTTAATTAAGAACTTATAACTTGAACTTTTATGTTTATATAGAGAACAGAAAACAGAAAAGTCTAAAAGTTTTCATTCCGGAAAACCGAACAGTCTCTGGGGCATTCCATGTTGGTATGTACTAAACAGGTAGGCTAGTTAAAATCACATTAGGGAGAAACGAAGTTCGCGGGGACAGCTAGTAAATATCTATAATTGACCTAAACTAAATATTTTTTTATCACTGATGCCTCGCAAGTTAAAAAAGAATAAATAGGATATTTTTAACATTGGCCCATCTAAAGGTGCAAAGTTTATTGTAATAAAGCCCAATTTCGTTAAAAATTGTCACAAAATCCGTAATCCTTGCAAATTTATTTTATTTTAGTTAGAATGTCACGGTACGATAACTCATATGAAATTATCTAGCAACCAAGACGACATTTAAGTAACAACATTATAATTTAAATTTATTCCACACGAGGTCGTCAATATATGTGTGTAGCGCTGGCATTTTCTGTATACGTAGCAATGATCTAAAATTCACTAGGTTTACGTTGGGCGCCTCATCCATCTTAATAATTGGGCTGCCTCGCTGTACGATTTATCAGGACTAACTCGTTTACCTCTATTTTTCTGGAATTATATAATTTTAAAGAGAAAAAGTTGCATTAAAGGAACAAACATATGATACAAATTTTTTTAGCAGGTGTGAAAAGCTTTGGTTTTGTTATAATTCCCACTCACTCACTGTGACCTCAAAGTGTCAAACGAGAAACTTCCAGCGTTCCCTGTTCTGTATCTCCCGCCAATAAAACCATATTACATTAGGAGGTCCCGTAGTTGCGCAACAGGGTAGACTTTCTGACGTATTTGACACTGCATGTAAACTTTTATAAAAAAAACTTTATAAAGAAATTAATAGTTTTCTTAATAAATATCTTTTTGTCCTAGGCGCGATAGACAGCCCCATGTGGATGGAGAGAGTTTCTCGTCTCGAAGGTACGGTTAGCGAAAGAATATGAAAAAGTGTCTTCGTCTAAACATACACATTACATACCTCTCGCTTTTCCACTTTGGCGACAATTGCCTCGCAATGGAAAATTTATTGTTTCCGTGTAAACAGAATTTCAAAAGCAATAATAGTATTTCGAGGTTTTGTGCCAGTTGCTACCATGAGTGCAGTGCGTGAGGGTTTTTAATTATTAGTACAAGGATAAATTAAAAGTAAACGGAAAAAAGATTTTGGGTTAAAAAAGTTTTTATATTTTCTTTTTCCGTGTTCCACAAACACTCGTAACTTCTATAAAGTTCAATTAACTAAATATTATCGGCAGCCCCAAAATTAAAAGGATTTTTGTGTAATTTTAAGACAAAAACTGAATACAATACCCTAGTAATCACTAAACTCGAATGAAACATCTCGCACTCAAAACGGTTCAAACCGATCTGTACGATACTCGTATGAACATAAAAAAATGTCATACGAGATCGTGTTTATACTAGTCGAGATTCTCGTAAGTAAGAATCTTCTTACTAAAATGTCGATGTGTAAACAGACGCAGGAAATTATCGCTTAGCGATAAATCACTGGCGATTCTCGTATGACATAATCGTAGGTGAGAATTTAGTTCTCGTCTGTGTGTAAACATTTTGATACGAAAATGCTATAGCGATTATTGCTGGTGATAGTCGCGTACGATTTCTCGCACCAAAACGTTCGAGAAACTCTCTCCATCAAAATGGGCCTTAAGTGCGGAAACTGAATCCACCAACCTTTAACCTTTTTAACTTTCTTAATAACCTGACTTATTTTTATTTTGTATGTGAGACATGTGTTACGATTCTTTCTATTGCCGTAAGGTTGTTTGTTTATAACGTGAAGTATTTTTGTTGTCAAGTCCTAAAACTTCACTTATTTCTTATTGAAGTGAAACTTCTAATGCGACAATCCAACAAGGTTGCGTTAAACGTTTAACATTCTTGGGGAGGGGGAATAGAAAGAGACAGAGCGAGAGTGAATGTTTCCTATTTTCATTTCCACATTACGAACATTCTTGCGCGCGGAGCGACTCCTTGAACTATTTTTTTTAATCTACTATTTGTTTTATTATTTTTCAAAATTCTGATTACCGCCTATTTTCTTCTACAAAAAAATATTAGTAAGTTTAATACGTGTAAAATATATTTTATTATTTTTATACCAAACATTTAGTTTTAATTAAAATTACAATGTGGTCAATAGTAAACATTTAATCGTGTTCATATCAAATACTGGTAATTGATATGATCGATGTTAGCGCTACGAAATATAATAATTGTATATTTAGCTGGAAAATTAATAAATATTTGCTGGTCCGTCACACAATGCACTGTTGTTGTAATAGAAATTCCACAAAAACTATTACTATTCTTCAAAATCCAATCGCATATAGCGAAAGAGGGAAGCAATGGATTTGGTCATAGACTCTAAATTTAATAATAGAAGTGCCTACTGCTGATGCTGCTGTTTAGCGTCAGTTGGTTCGTTAGTTCTTTAGTTCGTTAGTTCGTTAGTTCGTTAGTTCGTTAGTTCGTTAGTTTGTTAGTTCGTTAGTTCGTTAGTTCGTTAGTTCGTTAGTTCGTTAGTTCGTTAGTTCGTTAGTTCGTTAGTTCGTTAGTTCGTTAGTTCGTTAGTTCGTTAGTTCGTTAGTTCGTTAGTTCGTTAGTTCGTTAGTTCGTTAGTTCGTTAGTTCGTTAGTTCGTTAGTTCGTTAGTTCGTTAGTTCGTTAGTTCGTTAGTTCGTTAGTTCGTTAGTTCGTTAGTTCGTTAGTTCGTTAGTTCGTTAGCTCGTTAGCTCGTTAGTTCGTTAGCTCGTTAGTTCGTTAGTTCGTTAGTTCGTTAGTTCTAGCTCTAGTTCTAGTGAAAAGACATGAAACATTTTTAGTTCATATCATTAAGAATATTTTGTAATGTTTAGTATTAGGCTAGGAAAAAAATAATCTCAATACGCTATTGTACTCTCAAAGCTCACGATATAGGAATATTATGTAGATTACTGAGCGTTTCGAATTAAACTATTCTCAGTTACGTTTTCAGCATAATATCTTAATGTACATAATGATGTGATTTGATTGACTTTCTCATCACTTCCCTGTGAGCTCATGTTGCTGCATGCTGTTCTACAATTTAGATTTAGTTTTTAAAATAAACATACAGTAGGCAAGTTAAACTATCGTTTTAAAATATAATGACCATTGCCTGCCGACATATCCTCACTGAGGCATGTACGTACGTATACTCTAATCGTTAATACATATTCTTTGACAAGTAATAGTTGTAGAGCAAGAGTGTATATCGCTTTTTGAACGCCGCCGTGAAATTGCGTTCTCTCGGAATATTATAAAATATGATTTATTGCAACCGGGCCTTTGTTCAAGTTTTATTTAATGTTTTTAACTGCATTGTTGACAATGAATCTTGATTCTTTGTTTATACAGAACTTAGGATATGGATAAACTATATTTGATTATGTTTCTTTTATAGTATTGTCTTTTATTTACATAACTTTTACACATTTAAAGAAAACACTTCTTTACCGGATTGAAGTTATGTATTATTATAAATTTATAACTATTTTGCACGCGAAACGTCGGAAAAATTTAAAATTTTGCAAAATAATGGTAAATTTGTTCCGAAGAAAGCACAGTCCACGGATCTTTACCTGCTTCATGACATTCACCATGCATGCTCGTCGGTTATGGGTACTTCTTAGTTGGCCCTTCTCTGGTGCCTGGATTTATTCATTAATGCTTGATAATATTGTTATTTGAAAGCTTGGTAAGAATGTTGAACTGTTGGACAAAATATACAACTTAAATACATTATCAATTTTGTTTATAGATTAATTAATATGATAAACAGTTGCATTTGGCTTGTACGACATGTTGAACGACGTGTCGGACAGCCCAACGGTGCGTTAAAGCTTTTTATTTATTTTTCGTTTATTCAACTAACCGTTATATTATCGATAATATATAAGGCATAAAGGCTTTTCAAATTTTTTTTAAATTTATTTATTATATACATGATCTTAAATAGAAAGAAGTTGGTGTGGTGGAAACACAAACTGAACACAGTAAATAACTATGTTATTTATTTTCGAGTTATTTTATGAAGGATGATCCTTAGATTATGACGTGGAATTATTTGTGTATGTAAACATAGCTCCTCCAGCCTTGAACCGATCTAGACGATAAAGTTGTCCAATGATTTGTATTTGCAGCGAGTCAGTGTAATTTTTTTTTTTGGATAAGGGGGTGAACTAGCCTTTGGGACGCCATAGAGGTCAATCATCGCAGCCCATGGACTTAGTGGGTGCGTTGCCAACTTTTGAGGGTAGAGTATACTCGTTTTTTCAACAATTGGAGGTCATATCTCCCGGGGAAGACCTCCCACCGGGAGTCGACGCCACAGTTCCCTAGTTTGCAAACTAAACTTATAAAACTTTAGCAAAATCTCTCTAGAATTTTTTTTAACTCGCACCGCCTCGTCGTTATTATTATTATTAAGTCGACGTTTCATTAGCCTATATCGATGAATTAAATCGTTTTAGATTTTACATTTAAGAAGTTTATTAGGAAAACCATAAACTAGTTCTTGCGATGTAAAGTCGATGCGAAGTATCCACACGCCAATTCAAGGCTAAACATCATCCCAACCCGTTGGTGCATCAAAGCATCAATTATTACAGCTTCCCTACAAAAAAGGCCCGTAGGAGGCCTCGACATGTCCTAACGGATTCGGATGATCCACTACGTATATTATATGCAATTAAAAGCCGCTTGGCTTTTAATTTGTCGTTAGCTACGGCACGGTAAATAATATTGAAAATCAGTTTAGGGTGAAAAACCGTCTTAACCGGAGAAGGCGTGGCCCTTTACTTCATACTTCGCTAATTTCATTAAAAATAAAAGCGATATAAACAATTATCTCTCACAAAAGTATAACATTTCTTAAGTCTATCCTTATCGAGTATAGACTATTCAACCATGACACTTATACTTTAAAATGCTTTCGGAGACCTTGGACTGCAATAAATAATATTTTACGACACATAACACACAAAAAACGTAGCTTTTAATTTCAATGTTGAAAAAATTCTACCCACACGCGATAGGAATGTGATATAAACAGATTTATGAAAGTGACCCCTCAGTAATGTGGGTGGAACTAATTCGAGGTATTGCACTAATGTCCCGGCGAAACGCGATCTGAATACCGAGCGTTGATTTAATGTATACCCGACGAAATATGTAAAAGTTTTACTGGAAGAAATCGATTTTTATTACGTCTGGATTTCTTTACACAGAACTGCCCTGCGATTCTGTAACTCGCTTTTAGGTTTAAAGACTTTATTTCTCAAAAAAGACAAAAAATTTCACTTACATGAGAATAATACTCTAGATAACATAACATTGTAGTCGTTCTTAAAATAATCACAATAAAATATAGCCGTACATGCAATAAATTTAAAAATAAAAGTAAACAAAGAAATATGAATTAAAAGTAATTATAAGAAATGAATTTAAAAGTAATTTTAAACTGTCCAGCCCTGCGATTCTGTAACTCGCTTTTCGAACTCACACAGCGGTTTTCGCATCGGCGGTCGCTCTGAAATCTTCTGAAAAGGTGGGAGCTTGTAGTTTATTGTTTATTAGAATGCTAAATCATAAAATGACTGCTTCACGACTGATTTGAGAACCTCCGCGGATGCGAAAACCGCTGTGTGAGTTCGAAAAGTGAGTTACAGAATCGCAGGGCTGGACAGACGTGAGGCCACAATCCGAAAATACGAATTGTTGAAGATTTATCTATTTTATTGTCTAACAAAAAACGGGTGGCTTGGACAAAATATAATGTTCCCCAGGGAGTTAAGGTAGGTATTTAATTAATAATCGTGTTATAAATTCTGAAAAGGGCACATCTAATTCGCTGTATTAGTTTAGTTAACGAATTACATGGGTTGACGGCCCTTTTTTATGGTCCGTTGATTGAACTGACAAAAGTTCTATTATTTGTTAGTGTTAGTAATTTGTTTATTATGTAATTCTTTAGCTTGTTTTCCTGATTAGTAGTTTTTAAAGTGAAACTTTTATTAAATCGTCTCAAACTTTTTCGTCTGTGTGTTGCATGTCGCGTGACTGTCGGCCGCGGAGTTGGGATAATGTGAAAGGCGCTCGTCATAGCAGCTAAGGCCAATATAGCGGCGCCTATAGTTCGCAGCAGCTGACCGAGTAGTGTATAGACTATTATTTAATATGTGTATATAATCTAAATAAATGTTAAGTATTATGTATGTCGTACTCTCTAAGACACAGAGTTCAATAAAAATATTAGTTGGAGACTTAGTCTACTTTTAATATTTCCCATTATCATTCCAATTTTCCAAGTATAAAATTAAGATTGATAAAGTGATTTTTATACCCTTAATGGAATATTATTCCAAATTTTTTTAGTTAAATGTAATAAAACCACACAATCCTTTTTTTATTTCGTGTATCATTTTTTTAATTGGTTATGCATTCTTGTTGAATTTAGGATAGGACAGGATTGTGTTATTATTTTTGTAAATAAATAAAAATATTCTAAAAATATAAATGTCGGAAACACAACGATCACCGTTGAATAGGTAGGCATCAAAACACGCGTAAAGCTGCGGGCGTTTGCTAAGTGATGATAATTCTCTGAAAAGCCCTTTTCCAAAAAAGCATTAGTTTCAACATTGAAACTAAAGTTTACCTTGGGGAGAGGGAACGTAAATGAAAAATGGCGTCTTAAGGCCTTAAATCGCGTTAACAAAAAGCGTGAGGAATGGGGCGATCATGGTGCCCCTTTGAAATAATGGCCAATGGTTTCGCACTATTTGTAACCGTCAACCTGTCACTATGGATTTAAACTAGGTTGGATTGTAACAAGAACTGGTGTGGATGTAAAACAAAAGACGAATCAATAGTGGTTGATTAACAGAATCTCTAGTGAACACACTGATTCTTACTTTTATATTCCTACAGACAGAGACAGACGATGCGTACACATGTTTTAGATACAAAAATATCAAACTTAAAAAAAAACAAACAAAATATATTTCATTGTAAATAATCTGACCCATTGCTGCAGATGCTCCTATTTCACCATGCCTCCTGCTGATAGAGGACAAATCTTTGTTATTAATTTGTTTTATTATTATTTATTACTTAAGATGTCATGTAGAACATGGAATGGTAGCAGCTCTTTACAAACGTTGTGTAAAAAAAAAACTTGGCGATTAAAAAGAGTGGCGGATTAAAAAGAGTCTGCTGAAACTCAGCTGCATCCGAAGCTCCTCTGAACTCTCTCTGTGGTAAATTCGATAGAAGATGTAAAATCTCTTCGTTTATACCAAGCATTAACTTAACTTTCATTAGCCCCTGGATTACTCTACAGGTTCTATTAAGAAACGAAACTTAGCCCGAACTTTGACTGCCGTAAGCAAAATCCAATACATTTTTGACATACGAGTATTAGCGCGAAGTCTTGTATCATCTTACCATTCAATCTGAGTCTATACATAGAAATTCATGTTAACAAACCAAAAATGAACAAAAAGAAACATCGATTAAAGCGTAGATGAATTTATATTAAATCCCTGTAAATAGATTTACATCAAAGGTTAAACGCAAGTTAAAAAATGAGCCGGCTTTATGAATAGCACATAATTCATACTCTCAAAATATTCGTACGTTTATGAATTAGAAGGAAAATACCTCAACAAAACCGCCTAAGCGGGGCTCACAATTTGTTAAGACGAAAACGTCTGGCAATATTAATAATATGGGTCCTGTAGCAATTTTTTGGACGAAATTGTAATTAATGACAGTGGACTGTTTACTGTGAAGGTAAATCTCGTATGTCTTGCCTGATAAATACATAGGTATAATAATTTAGTGGCGCTACAGTAGTATATGGTTCTTGATCCTTTTTATATATAAACAAGTAGGTCGACCATACGTCTACTGGGTTGTTAGTTGCAAGCAATGACATCAATTAAAATATCATCATGGCGTCCATAACCTAAGTCTTTAATGCAGCTTCCCTTCCACTCTAGAAGGTGCAACTTGCATACAGGGTGATGCACTATCTATGATTAAAAGAATTCCAGTTTAATATACTTTCTCTTAATAACTCTTATCAATTACTTAATATCTCTAAATATATAAATTTCTCGTGTCACAATGTTCGTTCCCCTACTCCTCCGTAACGGCTTGACCGATTCTTATGAAATTTTTTATGCAATTTTAGTAAGTCTGAGAATCGGCTACTATCTATATTTCAAACCCCAAAGTGATAAGGGGTGTCCACCCCAAAAAAAAAATTTTTTTATTTTTTATGATACATCATACAAAACTACATAATAATAAGCCTTTATTGATCCAAAAATACGTACAATTACCTTAATTTTCATCCCTCTACGATCAACTCCTATTTTTATTATTGATAGTTATTTTTATTGAATTAAAAAATTTTTTCCTAAAAATAAAATACATGGCAAATGATATATATATATGTCACCGTAAAATTGTAAACACCGTTAGATTGTAATTTATCTCGCGAGATTATGAACTACAAACAATTGTGGTGGCGCGGGGTATATTCCGTTCAACCAATCAGCGCGCGAGGTGCGATCCGTTTCACAATTTGACGGTTTCACTTCGATAGATTACAATCTACCGAATAATAATACGTTAAATTGTAAGCAGTGCGTTGCGGTTCACAATCTATCGACAGTTCATAATCTCGCGAGATAGATTACAATCTAATGGTGTTTACAATTTTACGGTGACATATACATTATACATGGGAAAACAACGTTTGCCGGGTCAGCGGGTAGTAGTGACATAAAATTTCCACGTTGAAATATTTTCTTAACTAAACGATCTCTAAAATATAAGCTTGAGCTAACTATAATTGCAGCCTCGGGGTTAAAAGGAAGTAGTGAAAGGACACTGGCCCATAAAGCCAGCTGAATGGCACACACGTTTTACATGCAACCTATTCAGGTGATATAAGGCTCAAATTCGTGTACAAAGGATTTAACTATTCACTCATGTAAGTGAAGATTCAGCGTTAAATAACGAACTCGTAGAATAGGTTTGCTTTTTAAGCTTTTGTGTATTTTCCTGTAATCTAGGGCATTAGTTGAATCATTTAAAAAAATACAACATTTCAGAGAATTTTATAATTTATTTACGAGTATTATGAAACAGCGATTTTAACCTTGTTAATTATTTATTTTGAATACAAAATGTTCTAGCTTTCCCATCTTATAAACCTTTTAAGATCTGAGGAAGAGTGGTTTCTAATAAAAGTGCGTGCTTACAAAGTACACAATATGTCAGAAGTGAAACTTCCGAGACTTAGAGGGAGGGAAAAAGGAAGACATGTTAGGAATTTAATTGTCATTAAAATATTAAAAGTGTCGAAAATTAATATAAATAATACATTTAATTTTTTTAATTTATTTCTTCGATAATAAAAACACGTGGCATTTTAATTTTCAAGTCGTCATTTGAGATTTGAATAAATTATTTTGCATAAAATATAAAATATGTACTGATATTTCATTAATTCTCTTTACGAAATTTTAATTTTAAAAATATAATTTCTATAAGGTAATTCGCCCTTCTCACTCTCTCTCAATCGCTCTCTTCCTTTTCTTCGACAAAAACGCTGCACATCTTCGTGACGTTCACTACGCCGTCACTTCACTTCAATAATAATAATTGTAAAGTTTAATACATTTAGAAAATTATTGTATAAGCTACGTTAATAATGAGCAGTGTTTGCCTAGTGGCTTCAGCGTGCGATTCTCATCCCTGGGGTCGTCGGTTCAATCTCCGCCTGGACGTGCGCATTTAACATTCGCTCGAACGGTGAAGGAAAACATCGTGAGGAAACCGGCTTGCCCAAAAAGGTCGACGGTGTGTTGACAAATGATCATGATACAGAAATCTAAGACTTAAAAAAGTGCGTAGACCTGATTTATTTAACTTTTTCCGTAAATTATAATTGGATATTTCATTATGTATGAAAACTTATAATTTTAATATTGCATAGCTAAAGAGCTTTGTTGAACGTGTTAAATCCAGAAAATACTGGCTTGGATCGAAAAATTCTTTTTATGTTTGTGTTTTGAAGGCTATATAACGCTACGACAGAATAACGAAAAGACCCGGGCACCGCTTCCATAAAATATGTAGAAGATATATGCATACTATGTTGCAATTAATACATATTTGGATTTATACATTTATACTTGGCCATGATTAAATTTGTGTAGTATTATTAATTTCAACCAGTCACTAACACATTTGAGCTATGATCGACAACAGGTTTGTTTTGAGGTACAATTTAGAAACCAGTCTGGCGTATGGTGGTGAGCTACCCCAAGTGATCTTCAAGAACTGGGTTTCTTTGTAGGCGATATGTGCGAGGGCAAAGGTCAAGGCTGTTTGCGATACCAAGGGCCAGAAACAGTATGTTGCACCGAACCCCGTAAACAAAGACGCACCAACTGAATACTGTCTCTGACATTTTGATATGTTCACAGATTAAGTTCACAGTACCAAGTATAATCTTATGGATTTTATTTTTTTGACATCCCTAGCTGTAAGGATAGTATTGTATTTTTGTGAATAAGTAAATAATGTTGGTGCTTTATTTACATTTCGTTTCATTATGTCAAGTGAAGAAAGGTATTGTGGTTATTCATAAATAATTGTAAATCAAAATTTGGAGGTTTAGGGTCCTTCAAGAAAAGACAGTACCAATTCTTAAAGGGCTGGCAACATGCATTCTGACAGTTTGAGTGTCAATGGGTATCGCTTAACATCAGTTGAGCCTCCTGCCCGTTTGTCCCCAGTTTCATAAAATGAAAACAGTTCATCTCTCCCTTGATTTGGAAATTGTTAGTAAATTTAAATTTAGAACCTTCCAACTTAATCATAACGATTTGATTTAAGCTACGTATATCTTCTGTTTGATCAAAATTTTCCGTTATATTTCATCTTAAGCACTTACAATGGCGATGGCTGGCCATGCGTCATACTCGTGAACGGGTGCTACTTGTGGTGACTGGTCGTACTTGAATTCGTGTATGCGGTGATGTTAATTATTTCGACTATGTGTTTGCGTGTTGTTCCCACGAGAATGTAAGTGCGTGCTCCTATTTCACCATACCTCCTGCTGATAGGGGACAAGTCTTTGTTTTTATTTATGTTATTATTATTAATTACTTAAAATGTCATGTGGAACATGGTGTAATGGTTGCAGCTCCTTACAAACGTTGTGTAAAAAAAAAAGGGTGCGTGTACTTATGTACGCGCGTAAGAAGTTATACTTCTTTGGCATTATTAAAAATAGTTTTTGATTGCATGCAAATAATTAATTACAATTAAATAATCAAAGACTGGAAAAGGAGTCATTAAAGTCAATAAAGTTCAGTATACATTTGAAAAATTAATTAAATAAATATTTATTATTATTCTCTTACATTAAACAAATAAAACACTATTTATCTTTAAAACATTTTCATTTCATTATACTATTTATTTTTAAGTGACTCTAATGTCTTCATCAGAATTTCGGTTTGTAATTTTAAATTAATCATTACTTGGTTGTGCATCTACGAGGCTTCTCCAAAACTGCTTTCTGCAACAAATAAGAGAATATTAACTTAAGCTCTGTCCATGCAAAAGTTAAAATTTTGTATAATTCATATTATAAAATTTTTAACACATTTATATTATTATAGTTATATAAATGTGTTAATAATATAATTTGTAGCACATGCTACAGACCTGAATAGCAACTTTCTTTTATTCTATTTAGAGATAGAGATTATTTAAATATAATATCGGTGTCTTCCTTGTAGGTTTCTTTGGAGTTGTTTGGGGATTCTTGTTGTTCAGTTCGACATGATTTTCTTTAACCTTTCTTTAATCCTACAAAATAATGAAATTGTTAAGTTATGTTGTCACTGTTGTGCACACCTTTGTTTGGCTTTTTTAGTATTAAAGTTATGTCAAAACTGATTTATTACCTTGTCATTGTTGGCTTTATTTGCTTTTGGGATATCAATTGTTTCCAAAATGATTTAATTTGTAATATCCTGAAATATATAAATAACATCTATTAATTTAAGTATCATGGTGAGTGGTTCGCACTCAGGTATTAAGGTGTATTATACCCACTGTCCATTATAAGTGGGAATGGGCTCACTTCTGGCTGGACAGAGTTTCGGTACTACAAGTGCAACATGGATGTTTTGAGGTATTACAATATCTCTAACTACCCTGTAGGGGAATAAAGTACTGTTGTGAGCATATACCTATGCTTGAAAGGTTGAACCTTGAACATCACCATACATCATATTTATAATTAACATTCCTACCTCGACACCATCACAATCAAATTCATTGAAATCTACTTCAAACCGTTGCGGTATCATCTCTGCCATATCCATTGTGTCTCGAGAAGGTGATGGTGGCTTTGTTCCACCTCCAGTTTTTCATGTTTCACGGCGATAAGCTGATTCAATTTAGTGCACTTCCACTGATTCATCAATTGTTTTTTGTCTCTTGTCCATATATTTGCTAGATTAAATCTGAAAAATTACATGTTTTGATTAAATAATGTGGTCATTTTTTTGAGATGCAGGTACTTATTAAAATGTTTACTTCTCTGTTATATCGCTCCAAGCCTTCATTTTCTCCTTATTAGTATTCGTGCTTAAATCTTTGTTCTCAATTATTGATATATAGGGTCGTAGAATATTTCTAAAAAGTTGCTGTAACAAACGCAATAAACAAAAGCAATGAATAATGGTTCATGTTTCAGTTTTAATCAACAATAATACTCGATAATACATACGGATAGTTAACCTCAATTGTATTGAAGCACTCAGGAAGGTTGGCACAGTTTTTTCACAAATATTTTATCATATTAATTAGTATTGATTTAGATAATCAATTCGTATAATGAAAATAACTAGGTATATAATTATTTATTTTAAACAATAATTAAAACTCCTATATTTGTTTAAAAGGTAAATGTCATTGTCAGATGTCATGGTCATTCAAAATTCTTGTTAAGCTGCTAAGCTAAGAAGTGCTAAGTGAAGCTAACTTCACGCATATTCTATTTCTTTTTACTTGTAGATTGTCTTATTCCCATCTCGCTCGCGCACGCTATATCACACTGCCAATTTTGTGTCATAGGTGCGCGCGCATCGTAAAATTTCACTCTCATCAATTTTTCATAACGCGCCTAAAGAAGTACAACTTCAAAAAAAAAAATACATGGCTATTAAAAAGAGTGGCGGAGAGTTTATTGCCAGTTCTTCTCTTCCGTTCTACGCCCTTGATTTGAGAACTGGCAGTAAATGTAAAATTAGAAGCATGAATATTTATTTCTTTAATGACGAATCACAAGTGTACATTGTGTTACCTACGTGAATAAATGATTTTTTTAATTTTGAATTTTGAATTTTTTTACAAGCACTATTCTCTAGTTAGACTTAGAATAATTCATGATGTGCACAAAAGCTTATCTCGAATAGAAGGCTTTATGAATATTTGTCAACAGATTAGCTTGACCTACTTTGACATTACGGTAGCAATATTAACTGCTGGTTAACGTTCGAAAGTTAAAACTAACCTTTTTTTGGTATTCTGACTTGAATCCCGTTTAATTATAATTATATTTGTTTAACTGAAGACGAAGACAGTGGTGTTTATTTGTTTTAAATCAACGCATACCATTTTTTTCCTTTTTCCACAATAGTTGAAAACTTTCAGTAAAAACTATAAATTTCAGTTAAAGCTTAGAAAGCACACTATCTATTGGTACACCCGTTTGGTAATTTTTTGTGTTCATACAGACAGACAAAGGCGGCGTCGTAAAAGACGATAAAAGTTTTATTTTTTTCACTCGCGAGCCCTTAGGCATTGAGAGTGTCCATGAGCGGCGGTATCACTTAACATCAGGCGCCTTTTTCCCCCTGTTCTTTAAAAAAAGAAGTGTCTATTGGCGATAGCACGATTGTAAGTACCCGCCTGATCGTTTCTGTTCATCCTGTGTCAAAAAGAAAAATATCCATATTACCTAAAATATGTCGTATACCCACGGCCATGCGTCATTCTCGTGAACGGGTGCTACTTGTGGTGACTGGTCGGACTTGAATTCGTGTATGCGGTGATGTTAGAAATTTCGACTTTCGAGCGTGTTGTTCCTACGAGAATGTAAGTGTGGGCTCCTATTTCACCATGCCTCTTGCTGATAGAGGACAAAACTTTGTTTTTATTTTAACTTTTACTTTAACTTTGTGGAACATGGTGTAATGGTTGCAGCTCCTCAAAACAAAAACTTGGCGATTAAAAAGAGTGGTGGAGAGTTTAAGCCAGTTTTTTTCTTCCGTACTACGCTCTTGATTTGAGAAATGGCAGTCATTATTAAATTAAAAGCATTTCATATATATTTATTTTTTGACGTTCATAAGTGTACTTTGATTTTGAATTTGAATTTTGAAGTGTAATCCCATTGAGCCACAAAGGCGGTTTACATCTTTATTACAAGTTTATTAATTAACTTCTAATTACATACAATATTAAAATCAAAAATGATTCCAAAATTTTTGGGAGCCCATAACGATAGCCGAAAACTACATCCTTGAAATCCCATCTCATAACTCCTCCTTTCTTGGCGAGTCCTTTAAGGTCTCTGCAGTTAGGCTATGGAATTCACTTCCGGTCCCTATTCGCTTAGCTCCTTCTCTATCTTCCTTTAAATTAATTCTTCTGTACAAACATTACCTGTCCACATCGTATCCCTAACTTTCGTACTAACTACTTACTGACGTGAGACTTTTCACTTTTTATTTTTCATGTATCCTTTATTATTTTAGTTTGTTTTATGTTCCTGTTTAGTTTTTTTTTTTAATAACTATATGTAATGTGTATTTTTGATAATTTAATACTTTTTTTTCTTTTCTCACAGTAGTTGCCTGGAAGAGATTGCTCGAAAGCGATAAGGCCGCCAGTTGCCCTACTTTACTTTTAATTATGTTAAAATTTTATATTGTAATGCAACGAAGTGTTAATAAATATAGTATATTTCATTACAAGTGCGAAAGGCCTGTCATTGCAAAGAGTTTCGACAAATGTCGAGCCGAGGCGCAGCCGAAGGTGAGGGTTGACTGTCGGAACAAGTTGCAATGACGGTTCCGCACGTGTACTGAACAACTATTTTTAATACAGTTGCGAAAAAATTATGCAATTTAATAAAATAATAAAAAAACAATAAACTCAACTCACTAATCATTTATTTCTTATACAATATATTGAAACAAAGCAGTAGCTTCTTTTTAGAAATATTTGCATGAATCATAAAAATTTCTATGAATTTTTTTTTAGTAAAAACTTCGTGGTTGGTTTTTTCTCTTTAATAGACATTATTTTGACAGTTGGGAAAGAAAACGCACTAGTTCGGAAAAGGTAAAAAAAAAGCACGAGTGTGTAATAGCCCACATCCCGAACGCTATACGTCCCTGCAATACGCCACTTTTTGAGCAACTGTATTAAAAAATACATTTACGTAAGAATACAACCTTCTTATAATTTTTCGTCTAACAGAAAAGTGGGAATCAATGTCGTAGCATAAATTCCTTTTGTACTCTCGGTCTTAGAAATATTCCGTTACCTTGATGCCTGCAGGCGCAATTATAAACCCGTGTTTGCTAACGCTTTGTGTGAACTACATTTTGCCAAGCTTTTGACTCCACAAGTCTTTTGAGCTACGACTAATGCCGGAATTCCTCTTGCATTTTCACAATTTTACGCAAACACATTGTCTTTGGCTGTGATGTTTGAGGTTATGTTTAAATCTTGTTGTTAATTAATGACAATCTGTGATGCTTAAGCTGATAATCTGAAAAAAATACCTATATTTTAAGTAAATTTTTCATTTCATAGCTATATTAATTTAATCGTTTTTAGTTTTTTTTGCATCTCCTACTTTTGCGTCGATGTTTCAATTGGCTTATCGCAATATAAGGGCTATAATGGTATGTTATATATGTCATTGGCTATATAATATAAGTTAAATATATAAATCTGTCAGAAAAAAAAGGGTGCGTGTACTTATGTACGCGCGTAAGAAGTTATACTTCTTTGGCATAATTAAAAATAGTTTGGCTTTGTTCCACCTCCAGTTTTTGATGTTTCACAGCGATAAGATGACAACTCTTTTTTTGTATTCAATTTAGTGCACTTACACTGATTCATGAATTGTTTTTTGTCTCTTGTCCTTATATTTGCTAGATTAAATCAGAAAAATTACATGTTTTGATTAAACAATGTGGTTAATTTTTTAATCAAAACATTACTCGATAATAATAATAATACATACGGATAGTTAACCTCAATTGTATTGAAGCACTTAGGAAGGTTGATGAGCACAGTTTTTTCACAAATATTAATTAGTATTGGTTTAAATATTCAATTTAAATCACTTCTGATTATAATTCAAAAAGCATTGCTAAATTTCTTTGAAAAAATAATTAAAACTCCTTTATTTGTTTAAAAGGTAAATGACAAATGTCATTATGTTCATTCAAAATTCTTGGCATACGAACTTCACGCATATTCTATTTCTTTTTACTTGTAGATTGTCTTATTCCTATCTCGCTCGCGCACGCTATAATCACACTCCTAATTTTGTGTCACAGGTGCGCGCGCATTGTAAAATTTCACTCTCATAAATTTTTCATAACGCGCCTAAAGAAGTATAACTTCAAAAAAACCGTGAATAGTTTGTGCTTCCATCACACTGTTATAAACTTCTTTCTAACTTTATTTCTGATTATGTTTAAGATAAATAAATAAAATATATTGTCCTTCAAGACACAATACTACAAATTAACCCAACATATATCATATAAGCATTACGCTATATGTATACTCGTATAAGCCCTTAATTATTTATAAGTTTATATGTATTTTTCACTCTTCGCTTGTGTTTATTTTCCTTGCTAGTTTGAAATTTTTGATCTAATAATATAATTGATGTCTGTGTGTGTAAAATTTGTGACGGCGTATTATCTTGTACCTATCTCTTAAGTATCTTGTTTTAGGACTTAATAAATAAGATTTCTAAGCTACCATTAATCCTACAACCTCTTGACCTCAGATTACTGGTATCAGTTACTTAAAAGTTTGTTTATAAGATAATAAGCCTTTTGTGAAACGCACATTTTATTGGGTGTTAGAGATCACGATGTCTTTACTATACAAGTACGTACGTAGATGAATAAATCCTAAGTTCACGGCTGGGAATCGAACGCAACGAACGTCCTCGGAATTGTGTTGGTTAAGTATTTGATCTCAAATATTATAGACTAACCAATGAATTTGATATAAATGAAGTCAAACCACTCTATACTAGCCAATTAATAACTGTCAATAGGAAAAATAATGCCAATCGCAATGCCTTTCCCGATAGCAATACACCAATGTCAATCTGTCACTGGCACATTTCACCTATTTTGGTGCCGATTTTATTTGATACTACAGAATTATAATACTACGAGAACATACTTAGTTATTAGTACACAGCTCTGGAAACCCTATATGTGAATGCGTGAGTGAGTTACATTGTTGGTAGAAGGATTAATAATAATAATCTATTAATTTCAATAATACCTTTTATTTCCAAAAAATTACAATTGAATAATTATAATACGAATTCTTATCTCTAGTTTTTAGAGTTATAGGGCATAGGTCTCCATCAACCCCTTCCAAAGTTCCCTTGCTTCGGCTTCGAAAACGGTTAGGATATTAGTGTTGTTATTTTTAATTTGTTAAACTAATTCAATTAAACACAATAATTACCAAAATATAGTCAAGAACGAACAAGTTTAGACTCAAACAGTATACACAGATAAGTTAGGTACAGTTTTGTTCCGCAATAGAAAAAGAGATTTGTGCAAAGTTGTTGAAATATTAAAATTAATTATCATTTTTAAAATATTTAAATTTTTAAATTTGTTGATTATTCGGTTCCCAAGTGGTAGAGAGATACATATATTAGTTATGTTAATATTTATATATATATAATATTACATTAGTTTTGGTATGCCTTAATGCGGTAAAGTTTGTTATCTGATTGGAATCAAACGAACTTAAAGATGTTGAGCTCATTAGGTAAATGACTTAAGCTTCTTAGAAATTTAAACCGTCCCTAGATATTTCATATTTTTCACAGAGAACCATTAATTTAAAATATGGACCCCGCGTGTTACCCCGTCGCGCCGCCAATGTTCTTGAACGACTTATAATTTCAATCAATCAGTTGTATTCAAAAGAAACGTTCAAAAAAAGTAAAAAACAAATTAATCGTATTCATAAAACAGTATTTGCGTGAAAATTGAAAAAACATCGCCACGAATCCCGGGAGAAAATTTGAAAGAACTAAAATTATGCAGTCTCACATATTATGAAGCTTCCAATTAAAACGATCCATATCGTTTCACCTACTTCCATATTCGTGTGCATTCATCCTATATTTGCTTACATTTTAGCTATCTAGTACAACCACTCATCAGCACACGCTATGTCAATGGTACCAGTTCGCGATAGAAGACAAAATATTTGACATGGAAATAAAATGTCACACAAAATGTAGGGATGGAAATTGGTTTGCCTTCTACCTTACTCCTAAAACCTCCTAGTTGTAGGAGTAATGTGCCTGATGGATACGTCAGAAGGCGATATCGTCCATTGTTACTTCATGTGCCCACAGCTTGAACTAACCTTCTAAAAAGGGCATATATGATTCGCTGTAATACTTTAGTTAACGAGTTACAAAGGTTAACTGATTTTGTCTATTGTCCGTGGAGTGAACTGACAAAAGTTCTATTATTGGTTAGGGCCTATAGTAGTTAATTATTTTTTTATTATGTAATTATTTGGTTTGTTTTTTTCTTATTCACATTCGTCGATTTAGGTCACATTTTAGGACAGGAATGTGTTTTTGTAAATAAATAAATAAAAATAAAATAAATAAAAATAAAATAAATAAAAATAAAAATAAAATAAATGTGTCAAAGTAAAGTAATGCAGTCGGTGCGGGAAACTGTGTTGTTTGATGAGAACTGATTAAAGCTTTTACATTAATATACGTTATCTATTTTACTATTTACTATCATTTATTACATTTTTATATTAACATTCCTTTTTCCCGAAAGAGTAGGCAGAGACCACGTATCTCCACTTGCTACCATCCTGACATTCCTCTCTCGCTTCATTTTCACCACGCATGCACGCCAGTTATGGGTACTATTAAATAAAATATTACATATTAAAAATTAAGTTGAGTTTTATCTGTATATATTATCACTTATTCTTTATGTAAAACGAACCGGATATCTGTGAAGAAAACTTCGAATGTTCTATGGAAATACGAAACATAAGCACTGCATTTTAAATTCAGAACATGCGTGAAGTAGGAGCGAGTTGAGAACCGAATAATCCGATAAATCGATTCACATTCCACGAAACTCATATAATCGCATACCGAATTATGCATCGAATACGAATGAAATCGATTATTCGTAACCTTTTCATACTTTGCGTATCTCGGAGACACCGGAATGTGATATGTCATAATATTGTATGCATAATTGATGCGGATTTTTCAAGCATTTGATTGTACAGTATTTTTATTAGGTTTATAATACATACATAAATTTTTATGTATGTAGGGTATCGTTCTTTTGTATACCATTCTAAAAGGAAAATCTTTTTGGGTTAGTAGTAGTACAGTAGATTACAGAAAACTAACTCCAAATTTCGTAATAATGTATACAATAACGGTAATCTATATGCCCAATGAGATGAAGATTTGAAGGAAATCAGTCCTATTAGTCTTCAGTCTTCTATAGATTATCCGGAGAATATTCCATGGAAAACCTGATTCCGTCATCCCCCTTTAACGTTCATCTAGACGCTGGAGTTTTACCCCTTCGTTGTTGACATTCCAGGTTGCACTGCACGATTTGGATCTTCGTTTGGAGAGCAAAGGAGAGGATAACCCCTATATATCTTCCCTAGATAGTTTAATATGGGTTCATTTTAGCGATGGTTAAATAGGCATCTCCTGGACAGATGTGCCCTTTAATAGGCCGCATCACACACATCAGGTGGGGTTAGGGCCAAACGACTGTTCAGTTCTATATAAAAAAGTAGAAGATGTCAGAAGTGAAACTTCATTGCTAAACAAATTTTTGTTCATATTTATACAAATCTAAATATATATTTATCTAATTTCGAGACTTAGAGGGAGGGGAAAAGAGAGATATTATGGTAGGAATTTAATGAATTTAATTGTCTTTAAAATATTAAAAGTGTCGAATATTAATACAAATTATAAATTTAATTTTTTTAATTTATTTCTTCAATAATAAAAATACGTGGCATTTTAATTTAAAATTCGTCATTTGAGATTTCAATAAATTATTTTGCATAAAATTATATATTTTATAAATTCTCTTTACGAAATTTTAATTTTAAAAATATAATTTCTATAAGGTAATTCGCCCTTCTCTCGATCGGTCTCAATCGCTCTATCCCTATTGTTCGACAAAAACGCTGCACATCTTCGTGACAATTAGACCCTCATGTTTCACTTCAAAACGAGAGTTCATCGATATCCATTTACTAGATCTATTATTAGAGATATTTAGGCATCGATAGGTTAGATAATAAAATAGGTAGATTTTATTTGAGAGTGTCCATGGGCGGCGGTATCACTTAACATCAGGTGAGCCTCCAGCCCGTTTGCCCCCCGTTCTATAAAAAAAAAAAAAAAAAGATAATGTTACAAAAAATTAAATCAACTTATGTAAGTAAATATTTGTAGACTTTAAAATTACACGTGTCAGGCACAGAAGGCTCCTTGCCCATTATACAAAAGTACCAAAATGTAAAGCCTCATAGTGTGTTGTAGTGCCTGTATGTATAACGTAAACGAAGGCGCGTTAACAACTAGCTAAAAAGTATGGTTAAGTTAAACCCCGAATAACTTAAGGGTTTCGATTCGACCCTTTTAGAGTGCTATTCATAAGAAAATAAACCACATATTAATATTAAACTAACGGACCCGACAGAAGTCCTGTACACGTCTTGAACACCAAAATGAAAAAAAGTATTCTACTACTAAAATCCTCGAATCCA
Source organism: Pieris macdunnoughi (assembly GCA_905332375.1). NCBI lineage: Eukaryota > Metazoa > Arthropoda > Insecta > Lepidoptera > Pieridae > Pieris > Pieris macdunnoughi. The sequence continues at coordinate 528,256 of CAJOBZ010000067.1, read as the reverse complement.
CTGGAACACAGGTAAAATACCTTTAAAACCCATCCAATGGGTTTATTCGTTTCGGAGGAGTATTGTATATACAATGTTCGTTCCCATACTCCTCCGAAACGGCTCCACCGATTGTTATGAAATTTTTTATGCATATTCAGTAAGTCTGAGAATCGGCTACTATCTATCTTTCAAACCCCTAAGTGATAAGGGATGTGGGAAAAATATTTTTTTATTTTTTAGACAATTTTTTTTTAATTTTATTTTTTTATGATACAGCATACAAAAATACATACAACCCTTATTTTTTATTTGTTAGCTAAGAACTTATAACTTGAATTCTGAGGTCGATATAGAGAAAAATCACAGAAAATCCTAAAAAGTTTTCATTCCAGAAAACCGAACAGTCTCTGGGGTAGCATAGCAAAATGTTCCATATTGGTATGTACTAAAAAGATAGGCAAAGTTTGCGGGGGCAGCAAGTAAATTTATAAACTTATGATATAGTGACAAAAACGACACATGTTATGATATACCTGATTCAGAATCAGCATTAGGGCCAGAACTACTCTGTTACACAGATCCCCGTTAACAAAGACGTTGTGCCTACTGAATGCTGTCTCCAACACAATCGATATCTTTATTTATGATCGCAGAGTGAGTTCACAGGAGCAGTCTTCTAATCTTAAGTATTTAATATTATATATTTCATATATGGTATTCGACTTTATCATATTGGCTGTAAGTGAATGTGTTTTCTGAATAAATAAATAAATTATTCTATAAATCTTGCAAACAGTAAATTCGCAGCTGGCATACCAACATTTCAATTAAAATCTAAATACAATGAATAAATTCATAACCCATGTCAAATAATAGCTGTCAATTGTGACAGTCTCTCGCTGACCATGATTGCTATAAGCACTCAGTGAGTTAAAACAATAATGTAATAAAAGCTTGTTCATATTTATTCGTTAAATAATATTTATTGAAATGTAGTACTTAAGTACCGAGACGACACATCGTCGATTTCGAAATGTTGCTGGCGACGTGTGCTGCGCATTCCCTGGACAGCCCACAGCCCCCACTTCAATATCTATTCTCAATTACTCGATCAATTATTCTACTCTAAAGGAATTTCAAGTCTGATGTCAAGGCTGTCAAGTATTTGTCTTGTTGCAATATGTCAACCAAATTTCCTGGAAACCTCGTAACCCTGAAAAACTTATAATGTCCGGTAAAATGGAGGGGTAGAGACCAAGGAATCGCAGCCCAACACGATGTACGGACCAGGTATCACTTCGACATTTAGGTGTCGCCATTCACCTATCTAGAGATCGTCAGAGATTTTGTCAGAGGCTTGCGAGCATCACCACAGTAGTGAGCTAGCGATTGGAGGAGTACTTGTTTAAACTAAATATGACATTGACCACATATCTAATAGAACATTAAACAAGAGAAGAGGGGAGAACTAAGCAATGGCAACTAAGCAAATCACACTTTCTCCTACCAGTTTTTCCTACAAGAAAATATACGAAACATTGATAAAATTACAATTAATTAATGAAAAAAGAACGCGATAATTTTCATTAGTACGCAATAATCATTCGTACTTAGAAATAATAAAAATAGACAAAAATTAGACAAACCACGTTATCAATTAATTTATATAATATATTCTAACCCATTCAGAATGTTACAGATTAATTTTCATACTTTGTAACTCACTTCCATGACGACTGTACTCTGTACTTGCAAAACCCAGACTTCAATATTGAGGGCGATCCCAAATGAACGAAAATGATTTTATATGCGTCTACATTGAGCATGTTTAATAAAATAAGGATCAGCCTTCGACCGAAAACTTAATGACCTGACGTCTAAGTCCAAAAAACTCCTTGTGTTTCACCGTAAGCAAGTATCAAAGTGTTATCTGACGTTTGAAATGATAACCTAAGTGAAAACATTGTTTCGATCGAGTTTTAGAACAAATTTGTTCGCGTGTCCATATGGACACGCTAAGCACTTGAATGAGCTGACATTACTTTGCATCCGCTTTCTTGTTATCAGGTACATGGATTATGGAATATTCAAAAACCAAAGAACATTGAGTGATATTTTGAATGCCTCATCACAAGTTTGTAGTTGCTCATTTATCTTCGATAAGGCTGTGGCTATGGCGCGACGAGGTTCCGTACGTGAAAATCGTTTGCGAAAATGCCTGAAGCTCACCACAAACAAGCAAATAAAATAGAAAAAAGAAGGTATTATGAGTCAGCTATAAGCAAAGATGATGGCGTATAGTGTTTATTGCTTCTAGTAATCTGGGGGTACCCATAAGTACTGTGAAGCGTTATTCAGAGAAAGATAAACGAATGTACAGGTCCCACGTCCTCATCTTTTTGGTAAATATAATCGGTTCATGGGAGGCGTCGATCGTATGGACGAGAATATAAATATGTATCGAATACACATAAGAGGCAAAAAATGGTATTGGGCCCTATTCAGCTGGAGGCTGGGTACTTGTATTCACAACGCTTGGCAACTACAACGGAAAGCAGGCGCTAAAGTGGCACAGCTTGATTTCAGAAGGGAGATTGTGTTACATTATTTGAGCAAATATAACTCTATACCCAAAGGGCTAGGGAGATCTAGTACTTCTAGTTCAGCGATAGCGAACACTTCGCGCTTTGACAAAATAAAACATTTTGTTACTAAAACAGAAAAAGAGGAGATGTGTGGGTCCGTACTGCAAGACTAAATCTTCCGCAGTTCGAACAGCTTGCTGCAAATGTATTGTTGGCCTTTGCGTCAACTACTTTAGGATTACATCAAAAACAACTAAGTCCTTTCTTTTTTTTTCTGTTTGTTATTTAAATTAGTGAAGATTTAATTTAATTTGTACACCTTAACGCTTAGCGTGTCCATATGGACAACATCTGACAACTGAAAAAAATGCGATGATCACATCTCAAAAACTACGATGAAACTCGAACTTCTATCAATACATACACTAACGAATTAAGCTAGACCTAGATAGAGATAGCTTCATAAAAATCTAAATTACTTTTAACTAAAGTATATTTATCAAATTGTATTTACGTTGTGAAGAGAAACAGAAAGACTGAGTTGAAACTGATTATAATAGAATAACTGAAAAAAAATATTTCAAATTATTTACAATCTAAAATAATTATAAAATATGATAAGGTCACCCGGGGCGAAAGCAACTATGGGGCTAAAGTGACTAATTGATTTTATTCACAATTTAATGATTTTTGTAAAACGTGCCATCTGTTGAAGAGTAGAGCAATTATTACTTTTTTTTATAAAGTCTAGATGGAGCTTTTAAGTCGCTAACTGTTGTACTGACAGAGCATTTTTTGACTACCGCCATTTTGGAGCAAAGTTTTGCGGCGCCGTCTGTTTAGTTTTGTGCCATAAAAAATATTTCACGTTATTTCCAGCCAAATTGAAGGTTCATCCTAATATAAAGATAAAACGTAAGTGCTTTTTGTATATTTGGTTAAAGGCTAAGTCTTTTAATTAACATTTTATTGACATAGTTACATTAACCTCAAATTTTTGTGCAGATGGGTAATTGCAACTATTTTTGCAGTTGCAATAGCCCCATTGTATTTGTATGAAAAAATCAAATCACTAGTGAAGTTCCGTGTCGATATTTCAACAAGTGAAGTTCACTATCTATTTGCATAAAATATTTACCTTGGTATCTGTGACGTATTTTTTTAAACTTATATATTGTTTTTGTTAATAATTTAATTGAATTTATTTACATAGAAAACTTAATAATACGTGTTATTGAAAGGCAGATTAGGCGTGCACAAAATACATTCAAACTATAAAACTATGAAAGCCTTTACATAAAGTTACGATTTTGTTAATCTGCAGAGACAGAACGATACTTACGCATCTGCCCAGTGAATCTCTCAATTCAGAAATTGGCAGTAAGAATTACTGGACTGATCAATATTATCCTAGGTTTAATGATTACTCACATAATGTGGCATTATTAAATGCCAATATTATTAAGTCAGCTAGACATTAAGCAAAAATGTTGATGTTAATTCCCAAAAAATAACTTTAGCAAGACTGCGTTTTTGTACTTACTTTCATGTTATCTATTATACTTACTGTCCTTAGATGTTTATTTGATTATAAGAAATGTTAAAACCTTTTACTATGAAGATTTATTTTTTAATGAATCGCATTTTAATTCTTTACCTTAAATCAGACTAATAATTTTTCGGTCCTTTCATCGAATTTTTTTTCACGAAGATTTATCGATAAATTTAGTAGTACGTATCTGTCCAACACTAGCAAGTATGGGAGGCAGTCGCATTCGCCCCATAAAAAGTTTAAATTAATTTTTCTGGAAACTGAGCCTTATTCCCAGCACCTAGATACCAATTTCAGATACCTGTAGTGTGAAACTATATATACCCTTATTCCAAACGTATAGATTACGATTACAACAAGGTCATTTAACTGATAGTTGCATTAGCCTCAAGGTGGGGTAAATGTAACTTTTAGTGCTCTTATTCAACAAGAATGTAAATTATTCAATAACTTAAGCCTATTTTTCACGTACTTTATGTCGGAACTATTCAATGAAAGGCATGGAATAAAGTAAGTTCATTTAAACAACCATCATAATTAGGTAGCTAATGGTAGAGGACGACAAAGTACCAATTTATAAATTTTTAGTTGCTTTCGCCCCGGGTGACCTTAAATAGAAAACGAAAATAAATTAAAAATGTTTGATCCCTGTGGCAATATACCAGCTGGCAGCATTCGTTGATCGAGGAAATGGAATATAAATTACCATACTTAAATATTATACCAATTCCAAAACACAAATCAAAGTAACAACTTTTTGTTTTAATTATGCTTAAAAAAATAACTAACCTTTAAATATAATAACTTAAATATATTATACTCGCAGCGTTCCCCCTTTGAATAGCTAGACTTAATCTTGGTCCGAGGTAGCTGCCAGCTCTTCGGTCTCCTGTGATGTCTCCTAACCTTTTTGCTATTTTCTTAAAAAGCCTTAGCGCTAGGACCCCACCGACCAAGGGTCTCGACACCGAATGGGACAAAATCATATTCGAAGCTTAGACCCCTGTATTTGCATGCTTTTTTAAGGTTAGTTATCGTTTTTTTTTTGTTTTAGATTTTGTTTTTATTATGCTAACATACATTTTATATGTAACGTTAAGATTTTTATTTAGTAAATTGAACGATTCAACGTCAAAATAAATTATAGAAATATTTGAACTTCAGTATATTGTAGGTAGCGTTTTCGTTAATTTAAATGAAACGATATGGTTTCCCTGAAAGTTGTTTGAACTTTGATTAAATTATTGAACTGATTAATAGCCTCCGCACTGATTCTTTATTTATTCAAAATTATAGTCTACCTTCCTACGTTCAGTCCTCGACGATTCGGAGTGGAAGACACCTAGGGAATGATAATATGTATCAAGACTTCTCGCTAATCCCGAGTCAAATACCTTTTAGATTCTGATATCCAGGGATCATAGTGTCCACTATCATTTCCCTTTGTCTCCTCTTTAAGCTCAAGACCTGGCCTTCGTTTATTTTTATATTAATTCTTAACAAAACAATATTTTACTTTCCTATAAAATGCTAGTAGTCTGTGACAAGCATTAATAACATTTTTGCACAAGCTTTTCAAGAACTTTAAGTAATGTTCACTGTTCCCTATATTCAAATTGCTCATTTGGTTTCAGTCCTAATTTATTTTGTTTAACGCGCTTTCCGGAATCCTTCATTACTTTCTGTGAGTCAGCGGTAAGCTTTCATTTCCCTTGGAGTACATTTATATTTTTATATATGGTACCATAGATAATAGAGCACAGGACATCCCTTTCTATTGATACACTTTCTGTATGGACCTTAGCTAAGTTATAAACCTTTCAAGCAAAAACAATTCTCCCTTAACTCAAAGCGGCATTGACCAAGCAAAGGTGGGCTCAACTTCAATTTGATATTAAGCTGAACAAAGGTACAATAAAGATAACGTCGTTGAACCGATTAATAACAAAAAAGCTATCTCTACTGTACAAACATTACCTGTCCACATCGTATCTCTACATTTCGTACTAACTGATGCGAAACTTATCTAAAATTATCGTGATTTATGTGCACTTTTTCTTATATATGTGTCCTTTTTTTATTAATGTCCTGTTCACTGTTTACATATTTTTTTTAAAGAACAGGGGGCATACGGGCAGGAGGCTCATGTGATGTTAAGTGATACCGCCGCCCATGGACACTCACAATGCCAGAGGGCTAGTGAGTGCGATGCCGGTCTTTATATGTTTTAATTGCTTTGCTTTGTTCCATTCATTTTATCTAAATAACTATATGTCTTATGTATTTTTGCACTTTTTGCTTACCTTATCAATTTTTTTTTCTCCATAGTGGTTGCCTGGAAGAGATCACTCTTAGGCGATAATGCCGTTTTCCATTTCATTTAATTATAAGCAATTATTTATTATTATAAGATTTTTATTGAATTATACGAATATGAAGTGCTATAAAAATACTGTAAAACATTGAAAATAAATAAATCAGTGGCGCTACAACCTTGTTAAGTCTGAGCCTCAGATGTCAATTCCGTTCGACTAAATGTTAAATACATAGAAAGAATGTCCATTGGTGCACAGCTGGGGATCGAACCTACGACCTCAAGGATGAGATTCGCACGCTGAAGCCGACACTGCAAAACATTTATTGCCACTAAATAAACCCAACGCAGGGTACTGAAAATAATAGCGCGAAAGTGAACACAAAAAAATTTTACCTTACGCAAACAAATTCGCAGTTCGAGATAGGCAATATAACTCGATTTCCGGGCCTTCATATGAGCTATTAAAATGCCACTATCAAATATGTATCGCAATATAAGTTGTAGCAACTTAGTACACACACTTCCGCCAATAAACATGCATATCCTACGTACAGGAGAGATGTTAACAGTATACCTTCCTAATATAAATTCCTTAAAACGACTTCAAATGTACTAAAAATATTAAATACCAGTATTCCTATTGATTGGGTTTGTGTTATCAAGAAAATTAAATTATGATTCCGCTCTTAGACGCTCATTATGTCCGTTGTTCGTAAAGTCCTGGCCAACTAAGCCGGTCTAGCTCCTTCCAGTAGCACAGATATCTCCTGGGCACTACGCATGGTTATCGGAGCGAAAAAACTCCATTTGTCGCTACTCCCCTCTTTGAAGACACTCTCCTTAAAGCCTCAGCTAGCATCGGAATACTGGGCGTTGACATATCGAATAACGTTCAGTTTCGCGGTCATCTGGAAGGAAAGGCTAAATTAGCCTCAAAAAAGCTTGGTGTGCTCAGCAAGGCGAGACGGTACTTCACTTCGGGCCACCGCTTGCAACTCTATAAAGCGCAAATTTGGCCCCACATGGAATACTGTTCTCACCTCTGGGCGAGAGCTCCCCAGTACCAGCTCCTTCCACTTGACGGTATTCAACGAAGAGCGGTTCGAATCGTCGACGACCAGTCACTTTCCGTGCGGCTTGATCCCTTGGCGTTGCGTAGAGATGTGGGGTCTCATCTTCTACCGCATTTACCATGGAGAGTGTTCAGAGGAGTTGTTCGGTCTAATACCTGCAGCTGAGTTTCATCATCGGACGTCAAGGCAAAATACAAAATACCATCCGTATCACCACGATGTCCGTTGTTCCATAACTGAGCGTTTTCTAAGACAATTTTTGCCGCGCACCACCACTATGTGGAACCAGCTGCCCACTGAAGTATTTCCGAACCAATTCGACTTAGGGTCCTTCAAGAAAAGAGTTTGCCCGTTTGCCTCCTATTACATAAAAAAAACTGACCTCCGCACGTTGCACGTTGGAAAGCCACAGCCACTACGTGGGTGACTGATTCCTGTGCGCTGAAACAGCCTCTACACAGAGGTCTGTCTATCGCGCCTAGGACGTTTGTTAAGGAGACGAAACAAATTATGAAGTTATTTTGGGGAAGAAATATTCTGTGGTTAAAATTCTTTATCGTGTTGATTTGTTGTTTCTAATGGACAATTAGGTTAGTGTGTAACATTTTCAGGTGTTTTGATGATGACTGTTATACTTTATCACAGAATCACAATCCCATATTTATCGTGAATACCACATAGGTTTCCTCATCGTAAGCCTCGACAGTGTTTTTGTTGGTTAAAACTTACAAAGAAAAAAAAATATTTTTACTATTAAGATAAACACATCTTTAATATGCAAATTTTTATTTGCCATAAATTGTTTAATTTTTGAAGTGCTGTGATTCGTGTTGGAGCATGAGGCAGACCATTATTTTACCTTTTAAATCGAATAATTATTTTGTCACAATTCGATTCCATGCAATTTTTTATAAAATTCTGTCCTACTGTTTCAACTATCCTATGCCACTCCTCTGCCTGCAATAAATATCTCTTGCTAACGTATTTATTGCGAGAGTTCCTTTGTTGCATGTTTTACAGTTTCCCGTTTATCTTTTATCGATACTGCTGTTTATGAAGTTTAATGGCGTTAGTTTTAGTGCGAAATGAGTTCAACTCCCCTGGTATTGGCACTTTGTTATGTAAATTACAGTAAAATTTGTTTTATATACAAACAATTTACATAAAAATGTCTTTAAAACATTATGTTTTTTACTACGTGAATTATTTTCACAATATGAAACACGTTTTCGTCTAAACAGTTGAATAAAAACAAATGAATTTTCCAATAATAAACCTACCTTTCAGTTCGGTTATTATTTTTTAATTTGATGGCATAGGTGTGCAGAAGTTTATCTATTTAATTATTATTAATTTCTTGAAGCCCTAATAAACCGCGGTTCACCCAAGGTAACAACTAATACGAAAATCTATACGTGGTTTATTTTTACACTATATTGAACCCGTTTTAGTCAAAACAATTTTAAGTGAATTTTCCAATATTAAACCTCCCTATAATAAGGTTACATTATCTAATTTGATGATATAGGTGTGCAAAAGCTAATCTAATTACCTATTATTTATCTTAATATATATAAATCTCGTGTCACAATGTTTGTCCTCAATGGACTCCTAAACTACCGAACCGATATCGATCAAATTTGCACACCATGTGCAGTTCGATCCAACTTGAGAGATAGGATAGTTTAAATCTCAAATTATAGTCGCAATTTTAATTTATTGCAAAATATTTGTTTATTATTTGATACAATTCTAACAGATGGCGCTGTGTTAAAATTATCAACGTTTCACATAAGCTGTCATCTACCTTTCACATAAGTTCTCCTACCGTTTCCCTTGAATAGTTTACTACTATGTAATATAACAAAAATCTTAGCCAGAGCAACGCTTGGCCGAGTCTACTAGTTTCTTTATGAAGCCCTAATGAACCGCGGGTCCAAGGTAACAATTAATACGAAAATCTAATTCTGACCTAAACAGACTTCGATGCCCTTTAGGTAACATCCCCAGGCTATCCTTTTAGTAATTAACAGGTCAGTTTGGCAAAGGAATTAAACGAATATCAGCCCTTCATCTTAATTATAGAAATTGTTCTCGGAAAAATCTCAGTACGCCTAAAGAAGCTTTGTGTTTTATTAGAAGCGTTATGATTAAATTTCTAAGAAATATTCGTAAATTCTGCGATGGAGTATTATACCTAGATAAGTGGATATTCGTATTCGTGGTCTGAATCCCTAATAAATATATGTGCTCGAAAAGTAAATATAATATTTTGTTTAATGCGCGCGTTCATCTGATTTATAATTTCAACATTGACTTGTTAGCTATAGTATTTAACTAGTGTATTCAATAATAATATTTATTTTCGTGATACACATTTTTTTTAGAACAAGGCGTTAACGAGTAGCTCATCTGATGTTAAGTGATACCGCCGCCCATGGACACTCTCAATACCAGAGGGCTTACGAGTGCGTTGCCAGCCTTTTAGGAATTGTTACGGTCTTTTCTTGAAGGACCCTAAGTCGAATTGGTTCGGAAATACTTCAGTGGGCAGCTGGTTCCACATAGTGGTGGTGCGCGGCAAAAACTGCCTAAGGAAATGATCAGATCAGAATAGAGCGTACCAATTCTTAAAAGGCCGGCAGCGCGATTGCGAGCCCTCTGGCAGTCCGAGTTTCCATGGGCGGTGGTATCACTTAACATCAGGTGAGCCTCCAGCCCGTCTGCCTCCTGTAACATACATTTCCTCTTCATAACATAACCGTAGAAAATAATTGTGCGTACTTACGTACGTATAACGCACATGCTGTATGTTTTAAGAAGTCATTTGATGAGAGCTTAAACTAAGATTTATCAGTGTATATATATTGATGCCTGGGTTAGCATGAAGTTGGGACAACAGATTAATTAATTACGATCAGACGCACGAAATTCGGTCCTCGGGGGGTAAACTTGGTGACGCGTGAACGGATGTGCTTAGGGGTTGCAATATAGTCGAATGTTGACTATGAGTTATTATATATAATACAAGTCTAGAATACTGTTTCATAGTAACTTAATTTCAATAAAGTTTGACGTTTTCAAAAATATATTCGATATGAGATACGGGAGGGTAGTATGAATAATAAGCATTTATTTATTCACATGTTCTTCTCATAATTGTATAGAAAAAAAGTGCGTGCGTACAAAGTACACATGTCAGAAGTGAAACTTCTTTGGCAAACTAATTTTTAACTCTTGTTCATATTTATACAAATCTAAAACTTTAGATTTCCGAGACTTAGAGGGAGGGAAAAAGGGAGATAATATGTTAGGAATTTAATGAATTTAATTGTCATTAAAATATTAAAAGTGTCGAAAATTAATACAAACAATAAATTTATTTTTTTAAATTTATTTCTTCGATAAAAAAAAACACGTGGCATTTTAATTTACAATTCGTCATTTGAAACAATAAATTATTTTGAATAAAATTTAAAATACTTATATTTCATAGATTCTCTTTACGAATTTTTAATTTTAAAAATAGAATTTCTATAATCGCTCTCTCCATTTTCTTAAAAAAACGCTGCACATGTTTGTGACGTTTTTTAAATTTTTTACCCTCATGCGCCTAAGGAAGTTTCACTTCAATAAAGACATATACAATTCTTTATTCTAAGGTTTTCACAAACATTTTCACCCTATTTTATGTTTTGCCTTCTAATTTTTGCCAGTTACTCCTTCAACGCTGGCGCATCGCTTTTTGGTCTCCGTCCTTTTGGGTATCTCTTGTAACGACCATCTTCCATCTGCAGGAAGATACACGGGTAACGTGTCCATCGTCATTTGAGTTGAATGATTTTGTTTAGCGTCTATTATTTTTGTTTTTCCGCGGATATCAGTTCTCTGTTTGTCGATTGATATTACAATACTTCTCTATCGCGTAACGAACTTAGTAATATGTAGCGCTAAGGTTCGAGACTTTATCTTACTCTATGACTTATCTCACAATGTAGTTCGCCTTACGAGCAAGTGTTTCACACATGGAATACCTACTCCAATTTGTGCGTGTTAGTAAGGATCGCTCGCACTCGATTGAATTATTCGATAAATCCTAAGCAAATAGTCCTTGTTCAAAATACAATAATTACTTAACTAATATAGTGGGTATGTTTACCTAAAACTATGTTAGTTAAGCAAATCCATGTAAATATATTTTCCAAAAATCGAGAGTAAGAATACAGCGGAATTTACACATTTCGCGAATTAAGTTCGGTGGCTGTTTATGGATATGTTCAGTTATATGCTAAATGAAACACTTTGTTTGAAGGGTGTCAGCTGGATATAATTGTTTAAAACATGAGCATAAAACTAAGATAACATTAGGTGTACTGGGTTACGACGCTGGATTAACAAAAAACTATGTATTTACTAATTGAAGAGTTCCTAAATCTAAGTGACACTTATTTTATTGGACATTATCGAAAACGAAAGTGGTGTATTACAATTTATGAGTGTGATAAAAACTAAAGGGCTCATATTAGCTTCAAGTGTGCCATGACTGGTTACGATTTGTTTACGCTTTTAAATATTAACTAAAATATTTATATATAGTGTTTACTTAGGGAAGTGACCATCTAGAAAAAACAATTGACTAAACAGAAGTAAAATAATATAAATCTTAGGCGCCACAACAATTTTAGGTTATGGCCTCAGATTTCTGTATCTGTTTCATGATTATATCAGTCAACCTAACACATGCCGTCAACTTTTTGGGACTAAGGCAAGGCGGTTTCCTCACGATCTTTTCCTTCACCGTTCGAACGAACGTTTAATGCGCACCTGGAAAGAAAGTCCATTGGTGCACAGCCGGGGATCGAACCTACAACCTCAGGGATGAGAGTCGAACGCTGAAGCAACTAGGGCAAAACTTCTCTATATAGATGTAGTCAATAATTTATGCTAATCTTTTTAATTTTTGTTTAGCTGGTAATCAAACATACCTCTGCCGGCTACCATCTGCATTAATCACTAAGCAGTAGATTAATCATAAATTATTTATGAGAAAACATAAAACACAAATTCTTATACTTTTCCTTTCACTTAAAGCCTTTGAAAAGGAAAAAAGCTTTTAAATTAGACCAAATGTTAATACGCTCGCAACGTGATGAATACTTCATTACAGTAAAATGGGGCAAAGGTTGCCTTTTACTGAAATTTGTTAACCTTTTTATTTGTTCGAACGTTCAATGTCTAATCAACTTCAAGGCAATGACATATTAAAAAAAGGTTCTTTTGTTTGAGCATAGATACAAATTCGGAACTCCTATTAACGTTTGTAGAATTCACAAACGCTTTTTAGTCGAAATTAGTTCCAGTCTTGTACCAATATATGAAACGCCAACTGGTTTGGTTGTTGATGGCCTATTAACAAACTACGTAACGTATCCAGAACTCATTTACACGCCTCAAAATCCAACTTTTTACATTGAAATGTGTGTGTTTTGCCAGTGGTAAATTAATACAACAATACTAGCTGCCCCCGCGAACTTCGTTTCTCCTAAATGTTATTTTACTTAGTGTACGTCCAAACTGCGAGTTTAGTTAGCAGGTACATACAACATGGAACATTTTGCTATGCTACCCCATAGACTGTTCGGTTTTCTGGAATGAAAACTTTTTAGGTTTTTCTGTGATTTTTCTCTATATTAAACCTCAGATTTCAAGTTATAAGTTCTAAACTAACAAATGAAAAATAGGAGTTGATCGTAGATGGTAGAAGAAATTAAGATTTGAATGTATTTTTGTATTAATAAAAACAAAAAAAATTGACTTAAAATAAAAAAAAAACCACTTAGGTTTTTGAAGGATAGATAGTATCCAATTCTCAGACTTACGGAATATGCATAAAAAATTTCATAAGAATCGGTCGAGCCGTTTCGGACGAGTATGGGAACGAACATTGTGACACGAGAATTTTATATAATACTAGTGGACCCCACAGACGTTGTCCTGCATAATATTTAAAGCGATTAGGATATTAAGCAAAGTATGAAAGTACCGACTGCAGTGCCATCTGCCGGGCTGATTTGTGAATCTAAACCATTCCAGATCCCCTTGAACACACACAAAAAATTTCATCAAAATCGGTCCAGTCGTTTGAGAGGAGTTCAGTCACATACACACGCACAGAAGAAATATATATATTAAGATATATAAATTTTGTTTGATGACTAGTATAAAGCAATATTTCGCGCCCGTGTCTCAAGTTACAAAATCGCCCTGAGCAATGCATCATTAGCATGTCTCTTTCATTTCCATCGGCAGCTCATGTATGAGCGTCATGGTCAGCAAGGAAGCATCACCGCCATATGAGAGTGGTATATTAATAAAACAATATTTTGCTTGACGACTAGCAAAATACAATGTTAAATGCACACCTAGAAAGAAAGTCCATTGGTGCACAGCCGGGGATCGAACCTACGACCTTAAGGATGAAAGTCGAAACTGCTGTAAGCAGATAGAAAGAGAGTAATTTTTGCTAATTCTCTTAATTTTTGTTTTGCTGGTAATCGAACATACGTCTGGCCGCTAACATGTGCGTTAATCACTAAGCAGCAGATTAACATCGTGTTTTGAAGACGATGAGTCTTTCACTTGATGGACCTACCATTTCGTTGGTTAACAGATACGTGGTCCTTTTCCTTCTGTGTTACCAACCACGATCAGTTTCTCCAAGTTCTCATGCCTCTGCGCGTTGTATGGCCGAAATTAGATACAATTCGCTGTCGGTATTTGGTAGACAGGAGCTTGGCAGTCCACGGCATTCTCAGCATTCTCTGAGCTGAGCTGAGCAGAGCTGAGCAATGGTAAATATATAAAACGTTTTGTAAACAATAAATCGTTCTTTTTCGAGGCTCTTAAGGCGGAGAGGTTTTTCGCTTCCGATATGAGATCCACACTAGATTCACGAGTGCGCTAAGCCACAAAGGAAGGAATGCTTTTACGAATTAGCTAGTCTAAACTATTTGACAAACTTACTAGAATTTACATGTCTTAGGACCTATTTGGTTTTATATATAATAATAATAATAAAACATTATTAATGGCAGAAATATGGTTGTGACAAAATGTATCTCACGCTGGGAAGCCATGTTGTGGTTAACGATTGCAATTATTCCGTGATAAATGGTGTTTTAAAACACTAGCTGAAACGTAAATAACAAATATACATTATTAAAAATCAGTGGCGCTACATCCTTTTGTAGGTCTGAGCCTCAGATTTCTGTATTTGTTTCATGATCATTTGACAATCGAATAGGCAAGTAGGTGATCAGCCTCCTGTGCCTGACTGACGCTGTCGACTTTTGAGCAAGCCGGTTACCTCACGATGTTTTCCATAACTTTCGAATTTTATACGCGAATGTTAAATGCGTACATAGAAAGAAATTCAATTCGGCACAGCCGGGGTTTGAACCTACGGCCTCTAGGATGAGAGTCGCATGCTGAAGCCTAGGCCAACACTGCTTATACATTATCTCTATAAATATAAAATTCTCGTGTCACAATGTTCGTTCCCATACTCCTCCGAAACGGCTCCACCGATTCTTATGAAATCTTTTATGCATATTTAGTAAGTCTGAGAATCGGCTACTATCTATAGTTCAAACCCCTAAGTGATAAGGAGTGTCCACTGTCCACCCCAAACAAACATTGTTTTAATTTTTTAGACAAAATTTTTTGTTTTTATTTTTTTATGATACAACATACAAAAATACATACTACCCTTGATTTTCACCCCTCTACATTTAACCCCTATTTTTTATTACGAGTATAGTAGATAGTTATTTTTATCGAACTAAAAAAATGTTTCCTAGAAATAATATACATGGCAAAACAACGTTTGCCGGGTCAGCTAGTTACAATATAAAATACATTACAATTTTAAGGCAGATGAAAGTAGCGTTAAATGTCAACTTTAAATGAAAGTTCCAAACTCATGTAGGTGTCAAATTAAGACCCTTTTATGTCCACACACCATTCGTTTAATTAGAGTACAAAGCCTTCTTTCCGGTTAATTAATAATTCAAACTTATTAATTAACCTATTTTTGGAAGATCTAAAATAATGCATGCTCGTGTAATCTTCTATTACTAATTACCATTGCCTGTTTTGGTAAAAAACAATTTTTTATTTAAAAAAAAACGCAATCTTTAAAAAAATATGTTTGAATAGAAACAGTGTTTTTATATTGTTTGGTCCCATACTTTGAACCTTCATAATCTGAAACCAAACATGATTAACGATGTTTGTTTACGTATATTGGTACAAGTAAACAATTATTTTAAACATAAATATAGGCTTTAACCCGTTCTTTGTGAGAGCTAAGTGTGACACAAAAAAAAGGAATGTTAAACTAAAACATTTATTAATAATATAAATACTTGCGTCAGTTTATCATCAATACAGTTTTTTCATGAATAAAAACAATATATGTGCGCCACATTATGAAGCGATCTAAGATGAGGCCAAACAATTTATATATAGATAATATTCGCCAGGCCTGTTCAACCACGAAAACTAATCACTATTATCTATTGATCATGTATGTAGAAGATATAACAGTGCTGTAGGTACACTGCACTGTCATAAATGCTCTTATTTCATAGCTTATACTCCGGTGAGACGAGTGTCCGTCATGAGAGCAGTCGAGGAAACTTAATACGTACTAAAGTATTTCCGAACCAATTGGACTTAGGGTCCTTCAAGAAAAGAGCATACCAATACTTAATAGGCCAGAAGCGCACTCGCGAGCTCTCTGGCGTTGAAAGTGTCCGTGGGCTTTATCACTTTACAGGTCAGCTTTCTGGCCATTTGCCCTCTGTTCTATCAAAAAAAACATCATAATTTATTAGAGGGGGATTCCCCACCACGAGCACGTGTGGTAACACCCTGGGGTATTTCCGTTTGATCTTCATGTTTTTTGGATAGGGGGGGATGGGTTCTATTAAAATAAACTTCATAATTTATTAATTAAACTTTTCAGAAATGAAAGAGGTGTTTTAAATTTCGCGGGGCTGGGGACCTAACTGAATGCTACCACAAGGCATGCGGTGGCGGAATCCGACATGAGGGTATAGAAATACGGGTTTATGTCTATGATAAAATGGTAAACCGAACAATTCCTAAGTGGCGCATACCCTGTAAACGTTACCATAACAATAAAACGAAAGTAGCATACATTTTCTAAGCCATTACTTACAAAAGTTCAAGTCAAGCGTTCAATAGAAAATTTTCTATAATATCGAATTGAAAAGCGCAGTTCAATACTACGTGACTTGCCACGCGTATCGCGGATATTTGCGTTTTATTTTTGTGTTTTAAATGTTTATTAATGTTCGAATTTCTATGAAATCTAACAATTGAATTTCGAATTTAAACAAAGAATATAATGCATTTTTATGAATTTACCTCACATTTATAACCGTTTTCAGTAATTCAGTTGCTCAGTTAAATTGTAACTGTTAACTGAGGATTTGAATTTAATAAGTAGGTGGAAAGCGGCTGGCTTGAATTTAATTTGTTTAATGAATGTTTATGGGATGCAGACTGGATAGTAACAGTAGGAACTTTTAAAAAACACTATTTTATGTTCTAGGCTTTACTTATTTATTTAATGATTAGTCATCCTGTAGCTAACATACATATTATAAAACAAAACACTTAGACAATACAGAAAGCCAAAAGAGATTACATAGATAAACAATATATATGAAACAGAAAACAAGTATCGGGAATCTCTTTCACCACACGAAATGCGAGTACAATAAGGCGAAACTATTGCATCACTTTACGCCGGTTTTCTAATGTTTTGTTAATATTAATTTGTATGTTTTTTTTTTATATCCTAATTGAAGAAGCGATAAAGAAATTTAAAGCAAATCAGATAATGTCCATTAACTTTATATTACAACTAAACTATTATATTATGTATGTGAATAATTGAAATCATCAGATCAATGAAATCATTATTATCATTACCTGGCTTTGATGTTTTTAATAGATGTTGTGTACTACTTTATGTATAGGGAATAAACCTACGCTATTTTATTTTTATTCAATTTATTTATTTATTAACACTTCGTTACATGTACAACAAAGCAAGTGAAACAAAAAAAGCAATTAAAACATATGTGACAGTGATTGGGACAATATTAAAAAAAATGTTTTATGCTTGAACTCGGAAGTAAACTCTGATAAAGACAAAAAATTCATATGATTTGAGGCTTTTATGAATAAGGGGATTACATTACTGACTAGACTAGACTAGATTGAAGTAAGAATCATTTTTGATAAAACATACATGTATAACAAAAATATATTTTATGAATGTAAAGCTTCTTATTACTATGCTTACTGCTGAAACTAATCTGTTGATTTCGGAATGGTAATGAACGCTAAAGTTTTATTGTATTATCTTTTAACTTGATAAGATCTAAGTTTGAATTTAATTTCGCTCACTCCTGTTTTATTCAACGAATACGAATAAAATTAACACTTGATGTCAAGTTATACCAAAAACCCTTAAACCTTTCAAATTCTCTTTTAATTTTATTCCACTTAAGGGTTTACCTCAAGGTAAATGACAAAAAGCACATATTTTGATCAAGAAATTAATTGAATTCTGAATGCTTTGTTTATAGCTAATACTCTATTATAGCAGTGTTGGCCTAGTGGCTTCAGCGTTCGACTCTCATCCCTTAGGTCATAGGTTCGATCCCCATCTGTGCACCAATGGCCTTTATTTCTAGGTATGTTCGCATGTAACATTCGCTCAAACGGTGAAGGAGAACATCGTGAGGAAACGAGCCATAGACCCAAAAAGTCGACGGCGTGTGTCAGGCACAGGAAGTTGATTACCTACTTGCCTATTAGATGATCATGAACTCTGAGGCCCAGACCTAAAAATGTTGCAACACTAATTTGTTTTTATTTATTTCATTCACGATTCTGAATATGTATTCAGGAACTAGAACAGCGTTCGAAGGATCAATAGACTTTTAAATTCAATTATTAAAAATACATAAAAATAATAAATAAATAAGAAAACCAAACGTGTCTCCTCTATCAGCAAGCGGTGACATAGGAGCATGCTGTGGGAACAACACGCACACACGCAGGTGAATATAATTAATGAAGCGTCCTTCGCTTCACAGACAAGACAATATTTAATTAAAGAGTTTAAAATTAAAATGAATATAACTTATTCTCTATTAATAAGATGATTATTAAAAGATATAAATTACAGTTATAGCTTAGGGTAAATTCTAGAAAGTTTCTTCAATTCATCACTTACAACTTGATTCATTTGAGTTAGGTTTTTCAGAGTAGTTTACCAATTAATCAGCAAAACTTTCGCCGTGGGTCACTTGAAAATAATGATTGTTAGAGCAAGAATATTTATAGCTATTAACAGAAGACATTTTTTTTAAGATTCTGCCTGAATTTATCTTCTATTCTATTCTAAGGATTACTGGATCTGTTTTTGATTAGTTCTTTGTTGAGCGTGCCGCATCGCTCGCATGAACAATGGCAGATGGACAAACAGGGTAGGGATTTAGTTGCTTGTGCATACAGATATTTAAAAAAAAGGGTGCGTGCACTTATGTACGCGCGTAAGAAGTTATACTTCTTTGGCTTTCTTTATTTTTTTTAAATATTAAATAATTAATATTTAACGTTAATAATTTAATAATATTTAGTATATTATTCAATTATTAATTAATATTAATAATAATAATTATTTTTTTATATTATTCATTCAATTTAATAACTAGGTATGTTTCATAACCTTTTAACTAAGTAACAATAGGTCTTTATGAATAAGCATTGCTAAATTTCTTTGAAAAAAATAATTAAAACACCTTTATTTGTTTACAAAGGTCATTATGGTCATTCAAAATTCTTGGCATAGCTGCTAACTTCACGCATATTCTATTTCTTTTTACTTGTAGATTGTCTTATTCCCATCTCGCTCACGCACGCTTGGCGCCCGGCTGGTTTAAAAACTTCATACTGATAATTTTGTGTCACGGTGCGCGCGCATCGTAAAATTTCACTCTCACCAATTTTTCATAACGCGCCTAAAGAAGTATAACTTCAAAAAAACTTGGTTATTAACAGAGTGACGGAGTTTATGCCAGTTCGTCCGTTCTCTGCCCTTGATTTGAGAACTGGCAGATTTAGAAGGATTATTTTTCGTACTGACGTTAATAAGTGTACATTCAGTTGCCATATTTCTTTTTATATCTCACATATTTGTCTTTTTTATTTACTAAATAAATAAATTACTTTCATGTCGTTCAACACGCATATTTTAAAAATTTTCTTTGTATGAACTATCATTGATTACTTAAAGGAAACCCTTCAATGTCTATTGAATACCTTAAAATATATTCTTTCGTACAAGCAAGTGTTGACTGCACATATAGAAAGGCATTGGTTCACAACAAGTTCTAACAACCTCGGAGTTATTCATAAAACTGAAGTAATTTTAATGAAAATATAAGTTAAGTTAGGTTTTATTAACACAAAAGTACTAAAACGTCTAAATAAAGCTATTAAAACTTAGCCCAGCAAACTGGTAAGAAAAATTCTGACTCATTTCGAATTTCAAAGAGAAACAAAATTTTTGCAACAGCACACTTTTATGAACCTTAAATTTTAATTAACAATAAACTTGCTTTAATAAAGAAAGATTAAAATTTCAAAACAACTTTCTGGTTGTGTTAACTGATTTGTTAGTTATTAACGTTACATTTTTAAGTTTATTCAACTTACGAATAACAATATTTTATGCTTTATATTAGTCAATTAGTCATATATATAGCATTTTTAATAAAAGTTATTAGCGCCGTGCGGCATAGAGTGCGGGATTTCCACTATAGGCAATACTTTTATAGGCAAGTAGGTTATCAACCTCTTGTGCCTCTCAATTTGCGATATACATATAATATATATACATTCGCGAAATAGTGAATACTAAGTGCTATTAAAAAATATAAGTAACAAACTGACAGGAGGCTTTCCAGATGTTAAGTCCCCCCATGAACACTTGAATTACCTGAAGCTCTTTTCTTAAAGGACCCTAAGTTGTTTATTATATCCTAGTTCATTGCATGTTGTGTTATGAGATTTTAATCGAGAACATCAAACAATTCTTAATTAAATAAAACATATAAATTCTCCATGACAAATATCTATTCTATTTGTATATACGCTAGCAATTATAAAAAAGGGATTCGCACACACACACACACACAGATTTAGTACAATATTTGTTCGAACGACATTGACGGCACATTTACTCAGCAAACATGAAATAAAGTGAGCAAAAAGATTGCTATTTCCTGTGCCTTTATATTGTATATTACTCATCTAAATCAATATAAATCTTCATTTTTTATCGTATTTTAGTACCAAATGTTTAAAACTCTAGATGAAGGAATTAATGGCTTCGTTTAGTTTTTAGTGTTGGATGTATAGTATTGTCTTTGATTAACATAACCTTTACACATTTAAAGAAAAAAAAAACCCACACAGATAGGTACCTCAATGGGGAATCCCACCACCACCCTTCACAACTGCTTTCTGTCGGTAAATGTTTGTTTCAGAGAGCCCAACGTCTTTGTGATGATGCCCACCTCGAGGAGGAACTACATCATGACAAACAGGTGCTACACCGAAACAAGCTGCGCATCCCCCGGCTGCATCACAAAAACAAAAACAAGACACAAACAGTTCCCCGCCAGCCAGCCTACCTGCCATATGTAAAGGGAGTTACAGATAAAATTAGCCGGATCCCAAAACGAGCTTCTATTCATACAATTTTCAAGCCGCACAAGAAGATTCAGCAATTTCTAAGACCAATCAAAAGTAACACCCCATTGCAAGATGCAGGTATATACAAACTGGATTGCGACTGTGGCCTGTCTTACATAGGGAAAACTAAACGCAATGTGTCCAGCAGACTCAAAGAACACATTGCGGACATAAGACATAGACGACACACAAAATCAGCAGTCTGTGAACACATACTAAATAGGCCTAATCACTACATACGCTTTGACCAACCGAAAGTACTTGCGAAAGAGAAAAGATTCTTCCCAAGATTGGTACGCGAAGCCATTGACATCAAAAAAAAACACCCCAATTTCAATAGAGAAGACGGCCTAAAATTGTCAAACACCTGGGATCCAATAATATCCAAATTAAAATCTCAAAAAGAAAAACAATCCGCGAAAACAGAGGACACCGTGAGCCATTTTTGCCAAAACCCTCCATCTTTTAGTCGATACCAACTCCGGGGAAATAAATACAGATAATGCAACTTTCTCTACAGCTGTGATACTTTTTGACATCCAACACCTTTTGTCTTCAGTCACCGTAACCACGCACGCTGTAAAGCACGCGAAACGTCGGATAAATTTAAAATGATGTTAAATAATTGTAAATTTATAATAATACATAACTTTAATCCGGTTAAAAAGTTTTTTCTTTAAATGTTGGATGTATGTATGTATGTAGTACCCGCTTTCCCACTCTACGCCCTTGACTTGCGAACTGGTAGTAAATGTAAATTTACAATTAATTTAACTTCTTTTTGACGTTCATAAGTGTACTTGTTTACCTATATGAATAAAGATGTTTTGAGTTTGAGTTTAGTGACTCAGTTTCCAGTCTCTTAGATGCCCATTTGGTCCGTTGTGCGTTAAATCCTGGCTAATTAAACTAGCCTAGCTCCTTCCAGAAGCTCAGAAGTTTCCTGGGTCGACTTCACGGAGTGACCTCACTGCCACGCTTTCCAGGACTACGTGGGTGACTGAGTCCTCTGTCACAGACTTTGGACAAGGGACTGTCTGTTGCACCAAAGACAAAGAGATGTTTATTAAAAAGACAGTGGCCCGTAATTGTCCCTATCATTATTTTGAGATTCATTCTGTTGAGGATTAGAAGTCAGTAGTGGGTTTACTGCTGGCAGTGCCATTTTGGACTGCCTGCTGTCCGCATTTTACGACCACCTTGAAAGGGCAAGGGAAGGAGCGCCCATGGGCTAGCCAGCATCATTCCGGATCCTCTCTTTGCAAGCTCGTCGGAAATTTTTAGTGTTATGACAATGATGGCCTAGTCGCTTCAGTGTGCGACTCTCATCCCTGAAGGCGTAGGTTCGTACCCCGACTGTGCACCAATGGCCTTTTAACTTTCTAGAAAGGACATCTTTGTCTTGTGCTCAGATTTCCTTATCTACATAGTGACCATTTTGTAATTAGGTAAGTAAGTGATCAGCATTTTGTGGCTTATACACGTCGTCGTTTTTTGGGTCCAAGGCCTCGCGATGTCTTCCATCACCAGAGCGAGTGTTAAATCGGCACATCAAAAGAAAATTAAATTACTGTACAGCCGCAACGGCTGCGCGCAGCGAGTAAAGCCCATGTCTCCTCGCGCGCCACAGCCCCCACCAAGGGCTATAAGCCCGCCCCCGTACCGCTCTGCAAGGCGCGAACAAACACACCATCCGAAGGGGCCCAAACAATCCCCTCGCGAGGAAGGGTGCAACAAAAGCGCGTAACGACTTGTACACTTTGTACAGCCGTGACTTGTAGGCACGATCTCAGGGTTGAAAGGCTCGCTCAATTCACTAGATCAACTCTGCTCTAAGGTTTAATAAGACGTTTTACATATTAATAATATTTTTTGTGAAGTAAAACTTCTTTAGGCGCATGAGGGTATTTTTTTTCGGATGAAACGCAATAATAATAATATTAGCGTCACGAAGATGTGCAGCGTTTTTGTCGAAGAAAAGGGAGAGAGCGATTGAGACCGATTGAGAGAGAGTGAGGAAGGGCGAAGGTAGCATGAATCAAATAGCCATGGAGCGAGGGTATCGAGGAAGCAAGTGAGAAAGATCGAGAGAAAGAGTGAGATAGAGCGAACGTCGCATCACGCACAGTGCCATGGAGCAAGAGATGGGAGAGAGCTATAGTGAGAAAGATTGAGAGAGAGAGAGTAAGTACATGTAGCATTTCATACCCAAACACCATATTGCATGATGTGAAACAAATATTACATAAAAGTAACTAAACTAACATAGAAAACAGAATACCAAAATATTTTGGAATATTTCCGAACTTACGAAAACATATTCGCGTCACGAATGAATTGTTAGGTATTTTAAACATGATATCTTGTATAGATAAAATCCAACCATCGCGTGTAAGCATGCAGTAAGTTTTACAAAGGTTCACTATGAAACCGTAACAATTCAGGTCACATCACTATAAGGAACGTTATAGTAATATGATATAGTTCCCGTACATAGGCCTCACCAAATAGATGCACAGAAGTTATTGTTTAGAAGTTTTTATACGTAAATCTTTTTTTTTATGTAACAGGAGGCAAATAACATTGCCAGCATTTTAAAAATTAGTACGCTCTTTTCTTGAAGGACCCTAAGTCGAATTGGTTTGGAAATACTTTAATAGACAGCTGGTTCCATACAGTGGTGGTGCGCGGCAAAAATTGCCTTAAGAAACGTGTGGTACGACGGACGTCGAGGTGATACGGATGTTATTTTGTATTCTGCCTCGACGTCCGATCGTGGAACTCAGCTGCAGGTATTAGTCCGAACAACTCCTCTGAACACTCTCATGGTTCAAGTTATGAGCAACTAAAATAACTAAAGCAGCAGCAAGAAATATGTAATTTAATCACAATTTGACAGAAAAGTACAAAAGAGTACTTTTGTTACAGGCTGATTTAATTGTGTAGGTGCATACCTATGAAACCTCTTTTTAGCTGACTTCCGGTCAAACGTTTATTTTCTTTTAAAAAAGCCTAGTGGCGCTACCACCTTTTAAGGTCTGGCCTGAAGGTATCTGTTTCACGATCATTTGTCAATCTAATAGACAAGTAGGTGATCAGCCTCCTATGCTTGTCTTGTCACCATCAACTTTTCCTTCGATGTTTGAGTGAATTTTAAATGCGCATATAGACACAAAGGTCATTGGTAACCGGGGATCGAAGCTACTATCACAAGGAGTCACTAGGCCAACTAGGCCACTAGGCCAACACTGCTGATGCTCTGGAGTACTTTATTACACATTTACCGAGGGGTTAGTGCCATCTGAAAATGTATTTTTATATATAAAGAAAATTTATAGAAAAAAATAACGCTATATAATGTTTCGTATAGAAAACTTGAGTAGCGTCCGCTTTCCACCCATCCGAAAATAATATTATAGTTTATATTGTGAATTTACAGATCTATAGAATTAACTATTTACATTCAAAGGATGCATGTGCTTTTATTTCGTTCCAAACACATGCATCTCAATGAATACACACAAAAATGTGTGTGATTTAACGGTTAACCACCAATTCTTCGTAATTTTGTAATGGTTTTTTTTATAGAACAAGGAGTAAACACAAAACAGGCAAGAGGCTCACCTAATCTTAAGTGATTGAACCAGAGGGCTCGCGACTCGCGATTGCGTTGGCGACTTCATGAATTGGTTGAAATTTTCTTCAAAGACCCTAAGTCGAGTCGAACATTGCAGAAACATGTTTTAAACATGAACAAAAATTTGATGCGCTTTTGTTACATATACGTCTAAAATAATGTGTTTTTCGTTATTACGACCATAACATTACAATAAAATTATCCGAAAATAATATTATCGTTTTGATTTTTATTTAAAAAGAATTGCTAAGTCACAACAGTTTCCGGTCAAACAATCAATACGTACTGCGTTCAGTATTGAAATCGACATTCCAATTGTAGTCTTAGAGCAGCTATTAGAAATAGTGCAAATAGCAAATCGGTCCTTTAAACCGCAATCGCCTACGCAGGTTAAGTTATCGTTAAGTCTAAACAAATTTATACCTGCGAGCTTCTAAGTCGTATTCCCCTAACTTAAGGTTGAAATTCCTATTGACTGATAGCGAGCTTTGGAAATGGCATTCTATGGTGGCGTGTTTTGCTTGTAACTGTATATTTACGAGTTTAAGCCCTATTTTGCATTAAGCTTAGTTTATATATCAAAGTTGCGGGTTAACACATCGTCTAACCGTTTAGATATCTCGTTGAGGAATCTCGTGAATTTGTCGATTTGAATTGTTTTGTTATTGTTCGAGATTGTGTTATGTTTCCATTTGATGAACGGTGTACGGATATAAACTTCATTATGTTGGTTATTATTGCGATATAAAGGTATAGGAAGACATAACCCTAGAATTATGATGTAAATGGTAGCATGTTATAGCAGTCTCGGGTTCGATTCCCGAATTCGGTCGATAATTAAATAAAACACCATTTTCGATTTTGTGCATACATTATAATGTATGTATACGTGGCAATTCTCATTTTTTTTTATTATTTGGACCACAATATTAGGACAAACACAGATACAAATTGACGTACATACAACAATATAAAAATCGGTGCCATCACTATAACATGTGGACACTACTAGCGAAATCAAGTAGAAAAACTAAACAGAGTTAATACAAACAACCCTAAAATTTTATTAAATTATTATTCACAAGCGGATAAAGCTATAGGCTTGACAAATAAACTTACGTATGCTGCCTTGAGAGTGAGCTAATTGTAAAAAAACTATGTAACAAGCAAAACATTCTGGGTATAAACATTTATGAATTTACTTGGCATTCAATATTAACAAACATAGTAACTTTCTCATACAAAATGCAACGTTACTGCAATGTAAACTGAATAATTCAGCCCGTGTTTTCTTAACTAATAACCTTGTTAATATGAATGCGAAATGCGAATGTCGATTTAGAGTTAGTATACCTACCTATAAAGCGTGTAACTTCGAATTAAGCAGTTATTCTAGAGAAAATTTCATAATTTTAACCGATTTCAAAATACCGAAAAACAGCTAAAGGTGAAGCTTATTTGCGGAGTAATTTGTTTATGTCTCTGTTCATACCGTTTCGAGCGATTGAAGTGTCAAATGCAACAAACTTGTTTCCAAAATTGAATAGAGAAAGTTTCTGTGTGGGGTAGTAGCAACCATGTTAAGTTTATCCATACAAAGACTCAGGTTTGTTCGTTTTCTGCTAGGAAAGCTCCTTTTTTCGTGTCTTCTCAATTTGAAAGCGCTCTCTTTAGTGCTTCATACAGCCTCAGTATATTTGGGGTTGGCATCAAAAGAAGTCATTCCTATTCCGCAGTCATCTGAAAGAAAAAATCAAAATGACTGTCAAAAAGCTGGGCGTTTTGGGTAGGGCTAAGCGGTACAAGGCTAAAGTATGATCTCATATGGAATACTGTTCACATCTCTGGGCCGGTGCTCCCAAATACCAGCTTCTTCCTTTTGACCAAATTAAGTAATGAGCTTGTTCGAATGTCAATCTCCTATTAATCCCTTGATTCTGTCTACGTCAGACACATAATTCGTGATGCTCTTTTGTTACATATACGTCTAAAATAATGTGTTTTTCGTATTACGACAATACCGACATATTATATGTTGTTTATAAAATACTACATATTTCATTGTATCAGATTATTACAGTGTTTAGTACATAATTACGAGGGATATATAGCTTTCGTTGTTTTATGTAAATAATAGAAAAAAATTAAAATTAAATTTTAAACGTATTCATTTGCTAGCATTAGCCAAGTAGCGCTAAAATATAGATCAAGTCAAATTGTGTCTCATTAGTTGGCGCGACGCCTGAACATGAAAATATATGGGATCTTAAATCGTTTAGATAAAATTCTGTGTATGTTTAACGACTTGTACTATATGTTTTAACTATATACAGCGCAGTGAATTTATATTGGGAAATTTTGTTAGAAAGTTCACTGTATTTATTTAGAGAAATATTATAATCCAATCAAATTATAAAAATTAATTAGATTTTTATGAATTTATGCTTATATATAGATAGCTAATATGGTACGCAATTTCACTGTAAAATATTTATGGCTAGTTGTCTAACTAGAACCTGTGGACAAAAAAACAAATGATATCCTATGTCTTTATGGTAAAAAATGTCTTAACCTACATAGTAATAATAATAATTAAATTTGATAAATAGAAAATAAAAACAAATTTAAAATGTTTGGTCCATGTGGCAGTGTACCTTTAGGCTGGCAGCATTTCCTCACTGTATTGCGATACTTATTCATTGCTACATAGTTTTTAACTTGCACATTATCAGATCCAATTACTTCAATCGTATTAACGCGTAAACATTTTGACACATTCACGAAAACTATGTGTACAAACGGTTTAAATAATGAGATGCCCTTAGACATACTAATAATTACGGTATTCTTCACTAATTACACGAGTATTTAGGCCGGAGGGTCAAGGAAATCCGACAATCGCTACTGACGCCTGGTAATTTGTAAATGTCGGCACATTTACATTTAATGTTCGAGGTAGAATAGGTTTAACGCCCTTATGATTTGTAAAGATGTTCCGTGATGTTAGTTTAATATGTTGGTAAACTACGTATTAATATGAACACAAATTCTACAACCTTTTTAACCTTTAAAATAACTCGTTATTTCAGTGCTTCACATCAGTGGTAGACAGCGAGGATTATTATGTACTTTAATAACTATGAAAGTAAAATTTATAAGTGAAATGTTCTAAATAATATAGTATTAAGCTATATAGCTGACCCGGCAAACGTTTTGCCATGTATATTATATCTACGAAACATTTTTTTAGTTCAATGAGAATAACTATCTACTATACTAAAAATATGGGTTGATCGTAGAGGGTGAACATAAGGGGTTGTATGTATTTTTGTATGTTGTATCATAAAAAAATAAAAATATAAAAAAATGTCTAAAAAATAAAAATATAAATTTTTGGGGTGGACACCCCTTATCACTTAGGGGTTTGAAAGATAGATAGTAGCCGCTTCTCAGACTTACTGAATATGAATAAAAAAAATTCATAAGAATAGGTCTAGCCATATCGGAGGAACATGGGAACGAACATTGTGACACGATAATTGTTTATATTAGATTTATACTAATAATGTTTTTAATCATACCTACTTATAAATTTAATACGTGGGTAACACGGATGGCGTAGTCTTGCTCTTTCGCGAATTTTGTAAACGTTTTTGACATTCATAAGCATGCCCTAAGACGCATCTAAATTCAATAAACGTATTTTGATTTTGATTTTTTTGACTGAAAATGTTTAGAACTGGCCTGTTAGAAACATTGCTAATGAAAACTTTTAAGAATTTCAATTTTAGAACTCTTTGGTTACCTAATGTAGTATATTGCATTCATTTGTCATTTGTTTTTGTGAATTGGCGGCAAATCTACAACTCTCGTTACACGTGAAAATGAACCTAACGCGTTATAACGCGAGAAAATTTTCGGTCAATGATTTATTATGACTTTCGTTGTGGGCGTTGATAGGCTGCGATTAGCATTTCATAATGAAGTCCCATCTCGTGCCACTATTTACAATTGGTTTAACGAGTTTAAGCGTGGACGTAGCAATCTCAATGATGATCCGCGTAAAGGACGTCCTTTAACAGCCACTACTGAAGATAGCATGAGTGCTGTGCGACGCATGATAGAGTAAGATAACAGAGTGACCTATCAGCAGATACGGGCAAGCCTAGGCATTGGTATGAGTCAAGTTCAAAAAATATTACACGAACATTTAGGCGTCAGGAAGCTTTGTACCAGATGGATTCCCTATACTTTAACCGACGACCAGAAACACCTTCGCATGGACTGGTGGCGCCAAATGTTAGATAAGTTCAACGGCGGTGACTCAAATTCTGTATTTGACATCGTCACAGGAAATGAAATCTGGATATATTGCTACGAGCCCGAAACCAAAAGACAATCAGCTCAGTGGGTGTTTCCTTTCGAGGATCGGCCAACTAAGGTAAACAAGGAAGGAGTCAAGGAAATAGATGATTGCCTCATTCTTTAGTTGGAAAGGTCATTTCGCGACAGTTGTGCTAGAAGATGGAAGGACAGTTACTGCAGACTGGTATGTCAATCGCTGTTTGCCTGTTGTCTGGAAAAATTCGACAGCGGTCGCCCTCGAAGCAGGATCTTCCTTCACCACGACAATGCTTCAGCGCACTCCGCAAAACGGACTGTTGAATATTTGACTATGGCAGGTGTCGAGATAATGAGTCATCCGCCATACAGTCCTGACCTGGCGCCCTCCAACTTTTATTTACGAGCTTTTAGCGCTTTACGAGCCCTTAAGATGCGGTGAAAGTGTACGAAAATGCCATAGAAGAGACCCCTAAGGAAAAATGGGCCCACTGCTTTTCTCAGTGGTTCCACCGAATGCGACGATGTGTAGAGAGGAACGGAGATTACTTCGAAAAACAATAAAAGTATTGGCAACTTTCTACATTAAGCCGTTTTTCATTTTCTAAACATTTTCAGTATTACCTAGGTAATGCAATATTACATTTATAAGTATGAAGAAGAACTGACGATTTTCTTTGTTATTTTTGACATTTTCCTTTGAAAAGGTGCCCTTTTGATATGTTTAAGCAATATATTACGCTACATGAAAGGATATTGTCTCAATTGAAACTGAAATATAGGGTGAGCTGTCAAAGGTAATATAAAATGACGACTCGTTGGTCTAGTGGTTAGTACCCCTGACTGCAAAACCATGGGTCCCGGGTTCGATCCCCGGCTGAGACGAACATCGATGTGATGAGCATTTGATGTTGTGCTTAGGTCTTGGGTGTTTAAATATGTATTTATACGTCTATCTATGTATAATATGTATGTATATCCGTTGCCTAGAACCCATAACACAAGCTTCACAAGCTTAGCATGGGACTAGGTCAATTGGTGTGAATTGTCTTTAAAAAAAAAAAAATAATAATAAAAAGTAATCTTTTACTTTATGGTGCGCCGTTTAAGGGCGTATAATTGATTCTTGTTTATTAAATCTAATCAAATCATTATACTTAGTATAATAATTAACAAATTAAATAACGCCCGATAACCTTCGAGCTCCATCATCAGAGGTACCAGCATGGGTGTTCCAAATGTACATGAAATTACTCATGATGAGTAGGATTTCTGTCGCAGTTACCATTCGAGCTGGTGACTTTGTTTGAACCTTTTCTTAAATTGTGATATGAAATAAAAAGCTTATCATTATCTGTCTATTCGTTTAGGAGCAGATAGATACATGTGTAACTTAAAACGAGAATATGAATGACCTAGCTCGATTAACTTTGACAATATTTATAAAATCTTAAATTGACTTCACAAAGATTCTAAAATGAATTATCGCATTACAGTATTCACGGACTCATAGTTAATATTTTTCTCATTAATTTTGCTCATAATAATAATTATATTCTAGCACTCAAAGATTCGATTGAAGTCTCGCTCATGTAAAAAACCTTCAAGTATAAAGAGCGTGTACTAGTACATTATCTAACTTTGCATTCTCGTAGGATAATAAACAATGGAAACCGGTATGTCTTAGGATGCAGTCCACGGTCAAAACTTTGCACTAAATTCATAAAAACCGAAAAAATCTTTATGAGAGTGAGAAGGGTGAATTACCTTTTTAAAAATAGAATTTCTATAAGGTAATTCTCAATCGGTCTCAATAGCCCCCTCCCTTTCGACAAAAACGCTGCAGATCTTCGTGACGTTCCGTAAAAATTTTACTCTCATGCGCCTAAAGAAGTGTCACATCAATTTTCATATGTTTATTTTATTCGGCTTGAAATATATCTGATACCAACTTGCCAAAAAAGAATGTGACGGGTTCACGTAAAGTGCCGAATTATTTTATTACTTAAATTAGTTCCGTTGACGGTAAATCACTGCGCAATCAGTCAGAGTGATTGACGTACATTCAAACACGTCTGCGAGGCCTACGCTATCAAATTTCAGATTTCTAGTTACAGCAACCGACCGAAATTCAATTGAAAATGCAATTGGATTTCTAGTTTTTTACCAACGTGAAACATGGGTGTCGCGGAATTTTGGAAAGATTGTTTGGTTTATTATATTGTACACATTAATATTTACACTTATTATTGCGCTTTTGCTTTTAATTAGTCCTTATTTTATTGACCCTTTCACTGCTTATAATTGCTTTGTTTTGTTCCATTAGTTTTGTGCACTTCTTGCGCTGTCACTGACCTGCCACTGGGCTGGCCGCCACTTGCCCTCCTTTTTATTGAATTATTTTAAAAGTTTTGAAGTATTAATAAATAAAATAAATTAATCTTCACTTAAATTTTAACTATCTAGTGTGGAATAGCATAAACTACCCTTTATTAAAGAAATAGTCAATTATATTTAGATGACTTTGTTTGCTATATTTAAATGCTAAAGACACTACAAACCTTACCGCTTTTTTGCTTGATTTGGCGGCAGATCTTACGCTACAATAACATGTCATGTAACAATGTCGAATAACATGGATTGCTCCATAGACTTCATTTACGTTTTTTCGTAAATAAAGTAGCCAATTTCTTCTAAACATTTGTATAATCAGTAAAAATGAGACAAAATTGTGAAGTGTCCTCAAGGTTATTTGACTTGACAATGGAAGAAAAATATTACCAATTCTAACAGCAATTACTTTTGTTTGTGACGAGAAATTTAATTTTTCGCCTGTCACTCCCTTTGTTTGCGAAGCGACATTTTATATCGGAATATTAATTGTTTTTTTGTGAATTTTTACTAACGCTAAGTTTTTAAATGGTTTCATATAGGGCAGACATGTTTCTGCGTCACTGCTATTTATTTTTAGGTGATTATAACCCGTAATTGTTATTTTATTGATTACCGAACATGTGATCTTCGGTGTATATGTCGCAGCCAACTAGCTTAATTAGCCGTTCATTTAACAACCTAGCCGTTTAACTAGCGGCCTAAAAGATGTTCATCCGTAGCGTTACAGAACGATGTAAATAACAATAGTTGGTTTACGTATTTATCACTTAAATGAAAAAAAAGTCTTTAACTGAAGAATAATATACCCATGCAGGCTCTAACATCGTATTACTTTAATAAACATTCCCTCAGAATATTAATAAGTCATCTTAATATATATAAATTACGCGTGAGTCGTCACGTTGTTTGTCCGCTATGTACTCCTAAACTACTAAACCGATTTCAATCAAATTTGCACACCGTGTGCAGTTTGATCTAACTTAAAAGATAAGATAGCTTATATCTCAACTTATACCCGCAATATTATTTCATTGCAAAATATTTATTTATTAGTCACAATTCTAACAGATGGCCCTGTGTTGAAAGTACCAACGTTTCACATAAGCTACAATTTAATGGCATAACCACTAAAGAAGCAAGGTGGTTTTCGTGCTGGTGTTCTCCTACCGTTTCCCTTGAATAGTATGTAATACTATGTAATATAACAAAAACCTTAGCCACAGCAACGCTTGGCCGGTCTGCTAGAAGTTCATAAATATAAGAATTGTATCGCCCTTTATAGAGTGATTTATCTCATTATTTTTATTACGAGATTTTATTTACAATCTTTTCGAGTGCATTTCATTTTAATTAAACCATTTTTACCTCAAAACCAAAACTAAATGCTTGAGCCGACCCTTTAATTTGTGATGTAGCTGAGGGCTCAACAAATATTTGTTTAATCGGATCAAGTACAAAAAAAGGGGAAAGGCCTTCGATTAACTCGATCACTCCCAAAGTAAATATTGTATTGATAAAGATAAAATCGTACTTTTTAATATATATTATTGATTATTTATTTATTTAGGAAGTAAAATAGATACATCTCTTTACAATAAAAAAGTTAAACAATAAAACATAAATGATTAAAGTTTTAAATATTTAAGGACAAGGTGCCTTTATAGCGTGGGCGAGTATTTAGACAATAAGTTTGACATTAATTATAAATAGCTTAGCTTATTATTGTGACATTGTGTTGGTGTTCATATTGTATGACATTATAAAAATTAATATGACATTTGCATGCCTATTTATATATGGCTGATTGTGCGGATTTTTGAAGTTATACTTCTTTAGGCGCGTTATGAAAAATTTATGAGAGTGAAATTTTACGATGCGCGCGCACCTGTGATGAGCGAGATAGGAATAAGACAATCTACAAGTAAAAAGAAATAGAATATGCGTGAAGTTCGTATGCCAAGAATTTTGAATGACCATAATGACATTTGTCATTTACCTTTTAAACAAATAAAGGAGTTTTGATTAATTTTTCAAAGAAATTTATTAATTTTATATTGTGCAATACTGCCAAAGCTACAACATACTTCTTAGTGTTTGGTAGAGATGTTCTAAATATATAATTATATATACTTTTAACTAAATAGAATTTATGTTACACTTAATGTAAGAGAATAATAATAAATAATTATTTATTTAATTTTTCAAATGTAAACTGAACTTAATTGACTATAATGAATCCTTTTCCAGTCTTTGATTATTTAATTGTAATTAATTATTTGCATGCAATCAAAAACTATTTTTAATAATGCCAAAGAAGTATAACTTCTTACGCGCGTACATAAGTACACGCACCCTTTTTTTATAATTGATCGATCTAAATGTACCGCTTTCTTGCAAAAAAATGATTTATTATACAATAAACACATTGGATATATCCACAAAAAGTTTCACTAGTGTGTAGTTGTGTAGTATATATGGAAAATGTAAGTATTTATGTCTTTAAAAACATGTGGCCTAACAACTCTTGGCCCCAGTATCTGTTTCGGTGTCATTTTCTTAATAGGCATAAAGTGCCTTCGGTGCCTGACAAACGCCGAAGGATTGGCACGCCGGTTTTCTCTAGATTTTTTCCTTAGTTACTTTTGGTTGTGTTACTTATAATTTTATAAAAAAAATCTCTAAAACAATTAAAGACACACTTTTTAATACAAATATAATAATATTATAATTAATATAATAATATTTGTATTACATGCGCTCAAGAATTTCAATAGGTGGATATCCGGGCATAGTTTCGAACCTCAGAAAAACGCACGCTGAAATCACTAGGCCAACAGTGTGCAAATTAATCATAAAATAAAATAATTCAGTGGCACTACAACCTTTTTAAGGTATGGGCCTCAGATTTCTGTATCTGTTTCATGATCATTTGTCATTCTAATAGGCAAGTAGGTGATCGGCCTCCGGTGCCTGACACACGCCGTCGACTTTTTCTAATAAAGCCGGTTACCTCACGATGTTTTCCTTCACCAGTCGAGCGAATGCGCACATATTACCAGCAATTTAATTTAATTAAAAAATGCTTAATATATCTCTGATCCTTTATTAGATACAATGGCTCTTTTGTATTAAATATATTATATTTATCAATATCTTACAATTTATTATAAATATATTTTATTTTTGTTTTTTATAAGTAGGTAATAATTGTTAAATGTGTTTCATGTTTATGTTTGAATTTTTATTCCGTTTTTGGCATTTGTGTATAATATAATTGTTTAGATAGTATGAATACTCATAAGCATTCATACTACATATTGTACAAATCTAAACAATAAAGATAGGACGAAAGTACATTGGTGTTCAGTCGAGGATCGAACCTACAACCCCAGGGAGGAAACCAATACGAACACTGTTCTCTTAATAACTTGATCACCATATTGAGTAATGGAACCTTATAGCTATAAAAACAAATTTAATAAAGCCAATTAAAAAGCAAAATCTAGATTTGATTGCAGCTTTCATTTGTGCCGCAAAAATGACGAATTACTCGGGACATATTTCTGTAATTCCCCAGATTACTTACAGTTGAAACGATGGCATAGAATAGTTTTAACAGTAGAATTTAGAAGAAAATCGTATATATAATCCATTCAGGTTTATTGACTTTTTCTTGACAGCGCCAGTACTCTGTATACAATATATATGTACAAGAACGACACCGACAGCGATAACGAGTTTTTGTTCCGCCAAGGCGACATCTGCAGTACTGATAT
This sequence comes from Pieris macdunnoughi, assembly GCA_905332375.1. Taxonomy (NCBI): domain Eukaryota; kingdom Metazoa; phylum Arthropoda; class Insecta; order Lepidoptera; family Pieridae; genus Pieris; species Pieris macdunnoughi. Next base: position 492,736 of record CAJOBZ010000067.1, on the reverse strand, counting down.
TGGGAGAAGTACATCGAGTATCGCTGTCGGTATAAGGACGGTCCCAGTTCTTTAAAAAATGACTTCACAAACTTATTACACGAAATGCGACACAACAACTCAATATTGTTGGTGTATGTTGGGTTTGCTGTTGGGCGTTACAGGAAAAAATATAAAGTCATTTATTTGACAAAGACGTCATGGTATACGTTATATACGACTCAATTTTTGTATTTTTATTGGAAAATGTTTCGTCCTGTAGCGAAACCAAGATTCTACGGCTACACTGCGATGACGACACGCCCTAACGAAGTATTTCAAACTAACATACATGTACAACTTCTCCATCTTAGCCACATTTATCCGGCTGAGCTACGTTCCCCAAAAAGCCAGAGCTGAGCTGTTAAGGCCAAAAGCAAGATTCCATACCAAAAAAATCATAGTCACTGGTTAGACTGGTAGAAGACACCACAACCCCCTCCCCCCCTTTAGGTTGGAGAAGCAGTACACCATAGTTCCTCCACAGTGTGTACATTTAAATAGGCTTTCTGCTGTATCAAGTACGTTCACCACTTACTACAGGCCTAATCATTATCTTTGTCGAATAGAAAACTTACTATTGTAAATACACTGTGGCGTCACTAATAAGCGCCAATCGTTGATTTATCTGACGTGCACAGATGAATATTTTCGCAGTTAATAAAATTGCAGTTTTGAAAAGTCAATATTTCATTTTGAATAAATAAACTGCATTGATTGCTACCAATGCATTAAATATGTTCGTTTTGTTAAATAATATTTTTGAAAATAATCCATGCATGACCTTACCCCTTATTTATAAAAAATGCGTGCATACTCGTACAAAGTACATGTCATGTCAGAAGTGAAACTTCTTTCGCAACCTAATTTTTAACTCTTGTTCATATTTATACAAATCTAAAACTTTAGATTTCCGAGACTTAGAGGGAGGGAAAAAGGAATATATGTTAAGTTACGTACAGACTATATAACATAACATGTTATACAACATTGCTATACAACATGTTTCAGATAATGTGGACACTGAATGTTATAAAACATGTTATAATAACATGTTATTGATATGTATGCTAGGACGAACCCAGCACCTACGTTTTTTAAACGGTTTTATTTAACTCACCCCGTTTGTTTTATTCTTGGGTCAAATTTAGTAATTCAAATTTCACCCTCTTCCTGTCAACCGATTAATCTGAAATTTTGTATACACTTTGGATTTTGGTGACAATACAATAAACTAAATAAATAAAAAAAAAATATTATATAATATATAAATATATATATATATAACATTATATTAAAAACTGTATCTATTTTATTAATTAAATATATATTATATTTATATTATAGAATTGATTTATTTATATAAACTAACTGGCAAGGGACCTTGCAATAATGAAGCACTAAATGAATTAAACAGAATGCGAAATAAAAACTAAAAACTAGAAAATAAAAATAGGTAAAAAAACTTTTTAAGTTAAACGGTTTTATGTTAAACATACATTGCAATGTTTAAGATAAATGTACTAAAAACCAAAAAATAATAAAATAGATACAGTCGTGGGAATTATAAACATATGCATAGACTAGACTAAAATAAAACCGTGGGGCACGTCAATTGTCTACAAATTATCGACTTAATGTGCGATAGAAGAATCGTTTAATTCGTCGTTAAAATAGGCAGTTGGCCCGCAGACGTCCTGAAATTACTTACTATTTTCTTGCTCATGGAAATTCCAATAGTTATACACTCCATGTAAATAAAAGAGATGTTTCAACTAGTTTATCGTTGGACATTCACACTGCTGGCTGGCGAGGAATCGTTTCACTGCTCGTAGTTTGTCTTTAATCGACAAAACATATGATAAAAGTACTACTCGCTCACCACTATGAAACCCTAAAACTCGCTTATAATCGAGCTTGCTAGCTTGTTTCCACATTCTAGCCCTACTTATCACACGTCCATCGTTGTCGGTTGAACAACTGCCTAATTATAGTGTAACATTACAAAACAAACATTTTAATCAACGATTGTAGACAATTGACGTGCCCTACGGTTTTATTTTAGTCTAGTCTATGCATATGTTTATAATTCCCACGACTGTATCTATTTTATTATTTTTTGGTTTTTAGTACATTTATCTTAAACATTGCAATGTATGTTTAACATAAAACCGTTTAACTTAAAAAGTTTTTTTACCTATTTTTATTTGTTTTTCTTTTATTATTTAAAATGGTTATATAACATTGTTATATTGCATTGTTATTCTAATGTGTACAGTATTGTTTTGTGTTATAATGTTGAATAACAAGGTTCCATAATGTGGACGTGAAAACACAAGTTATATAATATGTTACAGTCTGTACGCACCCTTAGGAATTTAATTGTCATTAAAATATTTAAAAGTGTCGAAAATTAATACAAATTATAATTTTTTTTTATTTATTTATTCGATAATAAGAACACGTGGAATTTAAATTTTTCATAAATTCTCTATACGAAATTTTAATTTTAAAAATAGAATTTCTATAGGTAATTCGCCGTTCCCACTCTCTCTCAATCGGTCTCTTCCTTTTCTTCGACAAAAACGCTGCACATATTCGTGACGCTAATATTATTATAATTGCGTTTCATCCGTTAAAAATGTACCCTCATGCGCCTAAAGAAGTTTTACTTCAAGAAATTTTTGAGTGTGGCAGAAAAATAATAAAAGTAGAATAAACTTCGTGGAAATGAGAGCGTTAAATGTATGTGTGGAGTAACATTGCTTAATAGGATCACTTATCCTGGTGAGCAGTATGGATTAAAAGAGGACGTAACAATTCCGAAAAAAATGCTTAGGTGGTTTGACCATGTAGAACGGAAGAATAAGACGCTTCTCAACAAGGCAACCGTCGTACATACCTGGACCAAATCCAGGAGTACCGACGCGCATGCATCTCAGGATCGTAGCAAGTGGAGATCCCTGGTCTCTGCCTACCCCTTCGGGGCAAAGGCGTGATTACATAAATAAAATATTTATTAAAACAAAATATTTCTAATTGCAGGCTTATTTTGTACACCGTTTACCACACAGTATGCTTTACACTTGATTTACCCTCTAAGATTCCCAGTGCATCACATTTGTCTCACCTTTCAGAAGAACACGTTTTGGCCAAAACTCACCGATATCGAGATCATTCTAATAAACGAGCTAGGTCTGGATATCCATAGTTGCTCCCATCACTTTGAAATCAATTATCCTTTAGTTTTTATACTTTATCAATCTTTCTTTTTCTCTCTTCACGTTTGTTATATTTGGCTATAACACATTTAATATTGTATTTTATTTTTCTTTATGTACTACAGTGTGCCGAGCATTGGCAAGCTTTTGGAAATAAATTAATAATTACTAACAGAATTCTTACAAAATTTAAATAGGCAATTTAAAAAGCGAAAAAAAAGACTAATTGGAAAAGAGTTCTGCACTGTTAGAGAGGTCAATAAAGGGGAGAACTTATTAGCTAACTTACGCATCCTAGGAATAGCGTTAGAACCTCGGACGGTTATACGAAAGGAAATGCAAAAGGTTTAACTTTATGGGTGCGTAAAAAGAAGAAAATGGTTAAGTTTATTTTTGCAGGTCTGTTACCCCAGACATGTCTATGGCTAAAATAGGTTTATAGACATTTAATATCAATTAAATCTAATCTTACATATGAGATTAGATTCAAACTTATAAACTATTTACCAGTGAACTCTAGGTACATTGTATTGAGATACGAGCTATTTGAATATGTTCGGTGATTACACACTTTTAACAGTATTTTGATTGGACCTGAAATGCCCCTACCTTTTGTTACGTATACAATATATATCTAATGCGAACAAATATACAAAATATCCAGTTGCATCAATGCGGGTTTGCACAGTGTTTAGTTTATTTGCTGATTGGACCAATCGTATTCAAAGGAATTTTTTTTCAAATAAAGATTTTTCTCATTGTTAAATCTCAGTCTAACTGAACGTGTGATTTGTTTTATATATTCACTGTAAAAATATGAGCGTACCAATTCTTAAATGGCCGCAATGCCTTCTAACAATGTGATTCTCCATTGGTACTTAACATTATATGAGCACCACGTTCTATAAAAAAACAAATTGGGAGACCTCAGAGTTGAAGAATCGAATAGTTGAGACTGGAAGACTGAGAAGTAATACTTGTTCATGCTGTGAGCGTATTTGGAACTAAACGGAAGCATAAATAGACTCCTTGAAGAAAACTATTATTATTATTATTAAGCCTTTATTGTTGACACCCAGATTTGGTCATCAGCGTATCCTGTGACACATAGGCCTTTTCCAGCTGCTTCCATTGTTTTCTAATGTTAACTCTTTTTGTCCAAGTGCTGTCCCCTGTTCTCTTTAGAAGTAAACTATACAAAACTCTATTGAATAGAATGCCCGTACGATTGCGCCTATATACTGTAATTATAGTGTAACGTATACCAATACTTTAAAAAGCTCAAAAGTTTTTGCTAAATATAGGCTCATAACGCTAGATACATAACGTAGGCAAAGCTATATCAGACAATATTAAATGGCTAAGGAGGAGAGAACCTGGGTGGAGTGTTTTCAAAATAACACAACAATAACTATTTCTAACACTACTAGAAGAATACTACATGAAAAAACAAAGATCTCTACGTCGAAAATGCCGCGGTCATCAGCTGGTTTGTTATAAATTGGCCATGCGTTGAGCCTAAATTATGAAGGCTTATCTGAGCCACGATGGCCCACAGGACACCTATTGAAGATTACACCAAATGGAGAGAGTATTCGAATTGATTTAGCACTACATACAACGTACAGTTTTTAAGGTTTCTATATGCTATTTAACTGTGCCTAATAAGTAATAACCCTTTTTCTATTGCTCCTAGGTTTAGTTAAAACTAAATGACTAAAGCTTGACTTGTGAATACATATTACATAATATATATGGGTGTATATTAACCAAATCCAACAACATGACATACATATCAGATTGATAATCTCTCTATCTCTCTAGGCGGTTAAAACATCAGTACAACAAAGGTCCGAGGATTGCCTGAACCACCGATTTTGCTGACATTTCATTGATTCGTCTACGCCGGATTAAGGGTGTGGACGGCGGAAGCAATCAAGTGTCGATCACGTTGCATCACGGATTACATTTATTGACTTGTTAACTGATGTAAGCTTAATTCCATTTTGATTTATTAGTTTATAAGTTTACAGCTTTATTTCCTTATTTTACAAGAAAACACTCAGACAATATACAAAGGCAACTCAGATTACACTAATAAAAAAATATATAAAACAGAAAACATAAGTTATATAGATATAAAGTCAAAATCTTCCCAATTTAAACGCGTATCACAAAATGTTTGACTATTTAGTTTTCTTGTACTGTCTTTCTCTTTATGGGGAACTAATGCAAGAATAAATACGAAAAAATAGGGTAGTCCACTCCTAAACATTTAGGGGGATGAAAAATAGATGTCCGATTAGCAGAACTAACACAAAATTTCACGAAAATCGGTCGAGCCATTTAGGAGAAGTTTCATTACAAACACCGTGACACGAGAATTTTATATATTAGATTATCTTTAGTTCATGCGAGTACAAATCAACGCGATTTGCGCGTGATGCGGATGGTATTTTGGTCTCCCCCATTGTCCTCTATTTGTCCTTATGTATACCAATCTCCTCCAGGTATTTTCTTGTCTTTCCATGATCAGCCCACGGGTAACCTTCACCGTATTATAAAATAATTAAAAAGCAAAAATCAAATACATTGGTGGATCCAAACACAACCCCGGAGCGTCGCTCCAAGCTTCCCTGTACCGTAACTTTTTATCTTCAAGTCAAAGAAAACGAACACCCGCAAAACTTTTACGAAAATTATAAAACAACCGGATGCTTAAGACTGCGGCACGTCAATCCAAGTTTTTAAATTAAAGAATTTGAGATCTTTCGTATAGGTAAACGAGAGAAGCTTCGTTTGGTTCAAATACTTTGCTTTACAAGCTTTTCATTAGTGTTAAGTTTAAAGGGGCACATTAAAGGGTTTAGTGGTTTTCGTGACTATGTTTGATCCTAATACTCTGAAATTTAGATTTTTTTTAAAACTACGATAACCCTTGAAATGTTTTATTTTACTCTTGTATGACCGTGGCATACAAATGTAATGTAAGTGCCCACGAGAATGTAAGTACTCCTATTTCATAACTGGCAGTAAATGGAAAATAAGAAGCATTTCATATATTTTTTTTACCTATATGAATAAATGATTGTGTATTAAGAATTTTTTAATAAATGTGACAATTTTGTTATTTTCTAATGTAGATTAATGACCCCAACAGCAGTGTAGGTAGCTTCAGCCGTCTCCCAACTCTGAGATCAGGTGATCAATTCATGGCTTTCCACCATAAACTTTTCTTACCAAATACATACTTGACACGCCCTCGTATAGTGAAATTTAAAAATTAAACATATGCATATAAAAATATTTCTTTTAAAATTAAATTGCTTGAGTCAAATTCACATTATCATTATCGCTACACTCTTCCATTGTACTTGTTGTTTTTCATGAAATTTTGGAAAACATCATCAAAGTTGTGGTTTGTTTCGTTTCGAGTTTGAGAGTGACAGAAATTAGAATTAAATCTAAATTAACAGTCAACAGGCTAGGCAAGTAAGGAAACGTCATCGATCCGAGTCATCTGCCTAGCTGGTTTGATCAACTGGCTGAATCTTTCAGGCCGCTAGTTAAACGGCGCTGTTTAGTTAAGAGGCTAGGCTGTTTATTGAACGGCTTATTAAGCTAGTTGGCTGCGACATATATAGATACTGTATAATTAAAGTAAAACCCGATAAATCAGAAAAGTGTTAGAATCAACAATGGCGAATTTAATTGAAATATTTTCGAACAGTCGAAACAGCAGGTTGAAGTTGAGCTTATAATATAACGAAAGAGTTTTCTGTAAAATTCTATAATTTATATTTAAAGTATGTATGTATGACTTATACTTGGAAGCTTCTTTGGTCCGTTGTGCGTTAAATCCTCGCTAATTAACCCGCTTAGCTCCTTTTAGAAGCTCAGAAATTTCCTGGACACTTTGCAGACTTCACGGAGCCACCACTTTGACGACCACCACGAGGACTTTATTTATTTATTTATTTACACTTCGTTGCTAATAATATAAGAAACACATTACATAAAAATTATAAGGGATGCAACGGGCGGCCTTATCGCTAATAAGCGACTTTAGTTCGTTGGGAAGCGAAGATTTTTGTTTCTGTCGCGCCAAGGACAAAGAGATGTCTTCAGTCCCAGTAAAAGTAATCCAGCATCATCAGTTAAGCAACCAATCGATGCCTCAAACAATTGTTATTAAGATCAGTCACAGAAGGAAGATCACAATAAAAGTAGTAATAACCCTATTCTCAGCGTAACAATAGTTGTTTAGGCAAGCCACAGCAGTTCATCAACTAACCTTGGTTTAACTAACAAATTTTGGTTCACACAAATACTACATACTTCAATAAAACTCAAAATGTTCAGCAATCTTAGTCAGCGAGACACAGACTATTTGATATTTTTTTTATAGAACGAGGGGCAAATGGGCAGGAGGCTCACTGATGTTAAGTGATACCGCCTTTAGACTCAAAGCCAAAGATTGTGTGCGTTGCCGGCCTTTGTCCTTTAAACTATTTAAATGTTGCCTTATATCATATTAATATCATCTATTACCGCAAAGTTGGTATTTTTCAAACCATTTTTTTTCTTCTGCGGGTATTTGCAATCAGCCCTAAGGCTATGAGCGAATTTGTTCTGTGGTGCTGTCATGTGGAGTGACTTCCCATTGGAAGCATCTACTCATCTTCTGCCTAGAGCTACTGCCGGTCTTCTAGCTCTAGAATATGGTGACGTTTTAGTCGACTCACATATTGTCTAATGGTGAGTTGGCGAGCAAGTTCGTTCGGGTGACAGCTTAAAACCAAATAATAGACTCATCAATACAAGCTAACTCACAATGTCTGAAGCATTAAAAATAGGTTGTATTTAAAAATTCAAAATATTTTGTCTGCGAGAAATCTCGGTTTTTCTTCAACACAATTCCTTAGAGGTTTCGAGCGACATCCGCTGTTCTGTGACGGAGCCAAATTTTTTTTGCTTTTAGTGTGCTTTTTCTTATTTTCTAGAGACGGATATTAAAGCTAGGATTCAGATATTTTCATAATATTTTATTACTTTTTAATTACAGGTTTAATTAACAAGTTCATTTAGTTTTTAACTTCTACTTGATGTCAAATTTTGCTTAAAAATTGTTATTTATCATAACTTTTTATAGAGATATAATATTTAACTTTCAAGGTCTCGTCAAATCATCAAATACAATATAAAAGGTGAGCCAGTGGCGATAGAACCCTTAGTAAGTCTTGGCATCACATTACATTCGTTTCTGGATCATTTCATATCTACTTGTCTACAAAATAGGTAGGTCATCGATATGTGGGTTCAAATACACACGGCCATGATTCAAACGCTCTCAAGGATGAGGGTCGCATGCCGTAATCATTAGACTAGCACTGCTAAAAATATGCAGTATTTAAATAATATATATATATGATAATAATTATAAATAATGTATATCTATGATTCTAATCTGTATTTCACTGAAAAGCCTAAACTAAGGAAAACGTTCCTGTGAGTACCAACATTATATACTAAAATCTGGGTGTGACGCAGAGATATATTTTGAGGCAAAACAATATCTGTTTCTGGTGGAAGATATAAGCGGCTAATCACCCTTGCTTGTAAAGAAAATCGATGTAGAAATCTGCCTGCCCCATATATCAATAATCAGTTTGTATATAGTGTATAAATCTTAAATTATCGTGATTCATGTGCACTTTTTATTTCTCATGTTCCTTTATTCGTTTAGTTGGGTTTTTTGTTCCTGTTTAGTTTTTTCTTAATAACTATATGTAACATGTATTTTTGCACTTCTTGCCTAACTTATTTAATTTAATACATTTTTTTTCTCACAGTGGTTGCCTGGAGATCGCTCGAAAGCGATAAGACCGCCAGTTTACTTTTCATTGAATTATGTTCAATTTTAAAATAGTCTGTAAACTCTAGTTAAAAGAAAAAAAAAATATTTTGATTGTAAAGCCGTTATGATCTTACATACATTTCTACCAAAAGCTTTTTCTCGATTTGTGAAATATATATATATCAAGTTTGCCTCCCTAGAAATTGCCTAGATAAAATCGGCTGGATTATAATAGCGAATTCTCATTCTTGAAATGAAAGCAAAGAACAAATGAAAAGATCCGAAGTGTCTTCAAGAAATTGGCTTGTCAGACTCTCATAACCGAAATATTAGGCCTTTTTACCAAGGGATCCAAGATTATTCGCTGAAACTATTCAGCGTTTGCGGTGACAGTTATATAAAGCTTTTGTGAGTGCTTGTTTGCAAAACTGGAGCTTTTATCTGTGAAATTCTAATAATTTGTATAACTGGAACAGTCTGTATTACAGCTGCCAGATATGCCTGTTCGAAATTTAAATTATTTAATCTAATTCTACAAAAAATGTGAGCCGTGATGGGACGCCTGGCAGATGTGAAACATCGACATTATTTTGTAAAAGTAATATGCAGAAAAGAACAGATTGTGATAGGAACTAAATATGTCATAATGATAAAATAAAATATTACGATTTTTTTTCCAGATAGCGATGACTATTTAAGATAAACATTTATTTTCACTATATACAAAAATTTACGAATTTATTTCAAATCGTGACTACTTAATTCGTTTAATCAGTGACTTCGAAATACACACACCGTACACACTACTGCATATAGACTGTATATATATACCATCATATAGAAATCGGTTTTACGTGCGGCTATAGATGTTTCACATCAATATGAACTGTTTTGCAAGAAAAGGCCGGCAACGCACTTGTGAGCCCTCTGGTCTTGAAGGCGTCCATGGTATAACTTAACAGATAACCATCCTACCCGTTTGCCCCTGTTCTATAAAGCCAACAACCGCGTTAGGGTGTATGCAACACAAATATTTTTTTTTATTCGGATCCGGTTCCTGAGATACACGCAAAGTAATTCAGTTTTACAGTATTAGTATAGATGTATGTTGCAATTGCTACCAGTGCCTCGAGTCCATACAAGTGATATGCATATTGAGTGAAGCGCCATATACGCGTGTTTTGCGCACCCTGAATGTTATTGCATGTGAGACGGACATATTTAGTAATTCTCAAGAATTGCATTAGTTATAAAAAGGTTGAGGTTTACGTTTTCTTGTTTTTTTCTATTATGTTCTTAGTTCCATTAAAATTGCATTAGTATTTAGTTACTGTAAAAGTAGAAGATAAGGATATAATAAATGTTTTTATAAATAAACGTAAAATTACAATTGAAGACGGAATCTTAATGCTGCAAATTTAAGCAAGAAATATGTATAAACACTTAGAAATAAAATAATTTAGTCGGTATATACAATATTTTGCAAAAAACGGACGCCTAACGAAATCTACGCTGTCAGGTTTATTTCAGTTAATTAAATGAAATTTAATTGTCTGACGTAGTCTGTATACTAAAGAAATACATAAACCATATTCTAAGTCCAATTAATTCTCTATAAACACTGACTTGATCAATAAAGCTACACAAAGCGACATGACAAAGCTTGAAAGTTCTAGTTGAAATTAGTTTTATTGTCGACGACTGTGCGCCCCGAGCTATAGATCTATTTGCCTAGTATTGACTAGATAGTCAATAGTAGGAAAGTATATAAAAGTTAGGAAGTACTCTTCAGATATTGACATAAGAAAGACAACTGAGTGTGTTCTTATAAAGTTTGTACCATTATTATTTAAAGAAATATAATGTATACCAATTTAATAATAATAATTGATTAGCTAGTGTAATTGTGTAGGGGGGTTAATGGGGGAGAACGGATTTAACATCTTTCCGGCCCCAACTGTCAATCTCACTAGCACGCGCGGACAACACGTCATCCGCGGCGGAATTCCTATATGGATACTTCGTCCGAACAAGCTGCTCAAATTGTAGCATTGGTGCGGAAGGGCTTGGATCAACGAACGATTGGTAGAAATTTAAAATTTAAACCAGTCTACCCTACGGTTTCTAGAATATACAGAAGTTTTGTGGAGACAGGTTCTTACAAAAGGAGACGTGGTACAGGCAGAACTCGAGCAACCGCCGGTCGTGATGTCCGATTTATAGTTACAACTTCCCTGCGAAATCGTTTCCTCACGTCAGTTAACATCAAAACAGAGCTTAATGAAGTGCGTGGAGTAAACGTTAGTGCACGAACAATAAGAAGAAGGTTAAAGGAAGCGAATATCACCCATTTTAGACCAGCAAATGGTCCAAAGTTGTCTCACAGACAAGCTCGCTTAAGATTTGCGCGTGATCACCTAAATTGGACAGATGAGCAATGGGCCTCCGTATTGTTGACAGACGAGTGTAGGACATGTTTATATGGTGCAGATGGTCGCAGAAGAGTCTATCGTCGACGTGGGGAGCGATATGCTCAAAGTTGCATTGAGGAGCGTGTTAATTTTGGAGGCGCCACCCAAACGCATACAAAAAAATTAATTCAAATCGGTTCAGCCATTTAAGAGGAGTTCAGTGAAATACACAAGTACAGTAGAATTATATGATAGATATGCTACGCGTATTATGTTCGTAGAGGGTACTTTACTTCCACAAACATGCCACAAGTACCACATACCTAACGTGACCAGATGTCCCGTTTTGAACGGGACCGTCTGTTCCAATTACGAGTCCCGATGTTCCCGAAATGAACTGCGGGACGCAAAAATTTTTTTTTCCGTTTTCAGAAAGCGCGCGAAAATTTAAGCAGCAGAATATAAAAAACTTCCCAAGAGTTTAATTCTTAATGAAATCGTTACCAGCTTTATTAAAACAAATTTGTTTTTCTGATATAAATATAACTAAACATTTTGGGTACCTATATTTTGTGATTCGTAACTTTTTCTAAATAAATAACTTTAAAAAAAAATTGTTTTCATTGACTAATTATTATTTGACCTAAATTAAACCAATGTCCCGTTTTGAGTCAAAGAATAAATGGTCAGTTTACTCATACCGCAACGAACAATTAATTGTTTTAGGCAGTATATCAAGTGATGTAATTATTTTAATACCTCACCACTTGAGTTTCAAGAGAAAGTTACCAAGAAAAATCAATGTAACATACGCACGCCGGTTTAAGTATAAAAATCGACATCTCAATAAATTAATAACCCTAACACAAGATAGCTCAATACTTTAAACAGTTACGAAGTTATTTTTCCAACAATAAATCTTTGTGCTCATAAAATCTTCAATTGAGCACATGGTAAGCCCCTATAACATCACAGTATAAATCAGAATTAGTTGACAGCTTAGAGATATATCATTCGTGTTCTTCTGAAAATCCTACTGAAGTTTCGGTATTATTTTCACACTTTGAGGCAAATTGGACGTGACTGTTGCATTTCTTGGTGATTTAATAATTTTTAATGTTAAGTGATACCGCCGCCCATGGACACTTACATTGTCAGAAGGCTCGCAAGTGCGTTGCCGGCCTTTCAAGAATTGGTACGCTCTTTTCTTGAAGGACCCTAAGTTAAATAGGTTCGGAAATACTTCAGTAAACAGCTGTTTCCACATAGCAGTGGAGCGCGGCAAAAACTGCCTTAGAAAACGCTCTGTTGTGGAACGACGGACGTCGAGGTGATACGGATGGTATTTTGTATTTTGCCTTGACTTGATAATGAAAAAGTTTTTATTACTGACTCTGAACGATCTTCTACGTTCTTGATTAAGATGAGGTGAAGTATAGTATATACTGCCAACCTTTGGTTTTTCTGTCACTATATGTTCAAAAATTTTCACTGCTCGGAAAAAACGTTTTTCCCTGATGTTAAGGGCCAAGGGACGGTTTCATAGTTTTATGAAAATTAATTTTTATGTGCTGAGTATGATGTATATAAAAGTATATATAACAATTTGTCAAAACGTTTTATTTTATTTGCCCCCATGACAAAAAAGTTTGCATATTCATGTGGCCCATATCAAGTCATATTCGTATAAAAAGTTTTCTTTTTTAAATAATTAATAAATGTATTTTAATGTGTAAGAAGTATAAAGTACTCGGAAGAAAGTGCGATTTCATCTCTTCTATTAATGAACTATTAAATTTGTAAAATCATAAATTTTGATTTTTTTGTTTAAAGTAACTTTGTTTTTGTGTGACTTTAATCAAACAAATTTTCTTTCAACATGCTCCCACAAACTAGCAGCCGTTAGTGATCACTTGTTTATAAATTGTCTATTCAACAGAATTTTAATCAACTTGGGTGGTACATTCTACGAACAGCTCATAAATACTGTATCGCAACCACCACGTGTAACTGTTTCTTGTTAATCAGTTTGTAAAATAGTTATTTTAGAAAAGCTTTTGATTGAGAATCAGCTTCTTTATTATTTTGAACTAAGTTTTTTAAAAATATTGTCTATTAGTATAAGATCCCGCTATACAACGACCTTCACCGAGATGCTTATTTAATGAAACTTATTTTATATTTAATTTAATATGTCAATAAATATAATCCATATGGGTTGCCTAGCAAATTTCAGTCCAGAGTATGTTTAATTAATATTAAAAAAAAAATTTTTTTTTATAATTTGCATGTAGTAAATTTTTTGAACTTTTTTCAATCAATATTTTTAATCAGGGTAGTATTATATAATATATATGTATCACTATAACCTTCTTTTATACTAAAGATGTATATATACTTTAGTGTCACATAAAAAATATACACATAAATAATTAATTGATTAAAAACAACCTAACGTTTGCATATTCTATGGGCTTCATACGTTCGATTGGTATAGAATTTATCTAATAATCATACCGGTGAAAGGTTTAAAAAAATATTTTTTTTTTAAATTAATTAAACATACTCTGGACTGAAATTTGCTAGGCAACCCATATGGATTATATTTATTGACATATTAAATTATATATAAAATAAGTTTCATTAAATAAGCATCTCGGTGAAGGTCGTTGTATAGCGGGATCTTAGACCATATAGTCTATATCATAAATACTGAATGTTACTCCATTATGTTCCCATAGATTGTTCGTTTTCATAAACACTTGCTCATCATGATCAAACTAAATCTTAGAACCAAAAGTCGACATTTGTCAGCCACAAAACGATCACCTTATCGGTAACTATAAAAAATCAATGATTTATATGCCATATTCATAAATGGAAACAATTGAATCATTATTTTACATACTACATTATAATACATAATAATAATTGCGCTACAACCCTATCCTAGTCTCTGCTTCAGATTGAATCCATTTCTTTAATCTTTTTTCTAGAAAGTATTAATAGGAGATTATATGAAGATAATAATAGGCTTTATTAAACAAATCCTTACAATAATCTATGTAAGGATGTTTTATTAGGTGCTGATATTTGAAGGGCCATTTAAGTTTGTAAAAATTGTTCCTTAGGCCCTAACAAACAGAAGTTTAAATTGGAGGTCGTATCTCCCAGGGAAGAATCTCACCGGGAGTCGATTCCACAGTTCGCTAGAAAATGCATCGCATCCATGTGATGTTGATGAAATTTTGAATCATACTATTGTGTACTTTTTCACCGTTTATAGTGAGGATATGTAAATTGACTGAAATATAACGATTATTGTAAAAAAGTGAAAATACTGCGACGACTATGAAAGTTGATTTGAATAAAGTAAGGTAACTTCGCCAGAGGGTTTTGTAAATAATTTTGTATAGAATGTAAATTGAACCCTTGCAGGTACACCATATGTTCCTGGATATGCAATATCAGAATTATTGCAGTCCCTTGGCCTCGTAAATCTTATGGGAACTTTTTGGGGATGTAGTATAATTTTAAAAATCTCCATATATACAATTTCAACAAGCTCGTCTTTTAATATAATATGGGGAATAAAATCGAAAATATTCGTCTATTGAAAAATAACCAATAAACCATTGTTTTAATTTTACCTTTATTTTTTTTTAAATTGAGTTGTTTAATGTAGTTTCAAGTTCGGTATTGTAATGTATTTTTATGTTTATATTATTTGTCTAGATTGTCTGGAAGAAGAACAGTGTTGGTCTAGTGGCTTCAGCCTGCGACCTCATGCCTGAGGTCGTAGGTTCGATCCCCGGCTGTGCACCAATGAAGTTTTATTCTGTGTGTGCATTTTACATTCACTCGAACGGTGGAGGAAATCATCGTGAGAAAACCGGCTTGCTTTAGACCCAAAAAGTCGACAGCGTATTGCGCACAGGATGCTGATCTCCTACTTGCCTATTAGATTGACAAATGATCATGAATCAAATCTGAAGCCCACACCTAAAAAGTTTGTTTGTAATAAAGTGTTATTATTATTATTACTGGACGGCGTCGGTTTTTGTCCCTTTAAATTAAAAAAACTGATTTATTTATATCATAAAAATAGATTGATTTATTAATGTTTTTCTACCTTGATCTATCTATCCATTCTAATTCTACTAATATAATAACCAAAAAGGGCAGTCATAGCGATGATTTTATATGGGCAGCGGCACATGATACCCATTTTAGTGGGTACAGGTCTTTAAGGAAGGTATATACTCTTTTTTTAAACAATCTCCCAGGGAAGAACCCCGACGATTCCACAGTTTTTAAATAAAGTTTAAGCATTAGCAAATTATTATTCCATATTTGTATTGCTTTGTTAATACTGCGATATTTTAAGAAAATATTGTAAAGAAGTTAATGTACTACGATGTCGTCTCTTGTTTAGAGCCGGATGTAACGCAGACCGATGACAACATAGAACGGCGATAATTTATCGCAGCAGAGTTTTTATATTATTTCCTCCTTTCAATTCCTGGGAGTATCTCTTAGTATTTACAAATGAAATTGTTCAATTATTATTTATAAAACTAATAAAAGTAAATACCAACAAATACTAAAGAAAATATGAATCTAATAAAGGTTTCACTCACAAAGAAAAAGGCGCCAACATTTATTAATAGAATCATTGATTTATTTATATTTATAAAATAAAACCTTTGTTGATTAGTTGTTCAATGGTATAAAGGATATTTGGATGAATAATTAATTGATCAATCAATCAATAAAAACAAGAGAATGCCTGAAAAAAAACCAGGTTGCATTAAAGCTCATTATTCAAAGTCAGTCAAAAGCTTAATTAAAATTACAACCGACGGAACCACTCTACAACACACACAACTACACACTGCTATTGAATTGTGGAGTACAAACAAAATTAGGAAACAACAGCAGCGGTCCCAAGACGGAGCGACGATGAGGACCAGAAACTCACCACTCTGAAACTGCGTGACTTAGACGATTTAAAACTTATTGAATAAAAATAACACTTTTCGCCTCAACGTCTGGCGTTTATTAACACAGCGCTTTGTAATGCACTTTCTGCCTCGTACCACCTTCTTGTGGAACCAGCTACAAGTATAGGTTTATCCAAACCGACACGACTTAAAGAAAAAATTCCATTTCCTCAAAGGCATACGCAAGCAACCGGCCTTGCATGAGTCCATCGGTTCGTTGTCGCCTTCGAGATCGTTTGACGCCTGTTTTATAAAAGCACTTAAATTTGGAAAAAATATATTTTCATCCACATAAAGTAAAAATAAATTTATTAATGACGAAAAATAGTAACAAGATTGAAACGAAACATTTGGTACATTCGATTTGTTTAGTTCATTCAATGTTTTCAAAGTTGCAATGAGATTGAAACGTATTGAAGTGATTTGAAGTTTTCGCTTGTAATTGGAAGGGTTCGTAGTGAAATTATCAATTCAAACTGCAAAAGGACTTTCAAACATATATAGTGAATAACTCCTAAATCGCTTTTCTCTTTGTCTCTCCCTTCTTCTCTTTAATCTACCCATTTGATAAATAAGTGCCCCCCTGTCTCGTTCACGTCTTAAAGAAATGCGTTGCTGAAGTCATAAATTAACTCCTTCTCTCTTCGCATCATCTACAGTGATCGCTGTAGTCGTCAGGTCTGTTTGGCCTCAATCAATATGTAATATGTATGGATTCTTTTCTGAGTTTATTCTATCCAGTTTCACTTGAAACGCTTGATGAAGGCTGCGAAATATATTCTCATTTCAACCACCCAAAGTCACAGGCACTAACTATTGCGTTGTTCCCACGAGAATGTAAGTGCGTGCTCATATTCCACCATGCCAACTGCTGATAAATCTTTGTTGAAGTGAAACTTCTTTATCGGGGTTGGAAAAAAATTTAGTGTAACATTCTTGCGTTACGCGTCATATTTTTCCGTTACGCGCCATGTTGCTTTTTGAAGTCAAACTTCTTTATCGGCGTTAAAATATGACATATAGTATGTTTTTGACTTTGAAGTTTGACAACGGATTACATTTTCGACTTGAAATTTGCTAATCGTAATTTGCAGCAATTAATTTGTAAATTGTATGCTAGGCAGTGTATCAAAATTTACTGTGTTTAAAGAAATAGTTTCGGACCTCTAGACTTAAAACAAACCAATTATTATTATTATTACACGCACACATTTTTTTTTATTTTTTCGTATATATATATTTTTTTATTATTATAGATTTAATTACTTAAAGATGTCATGTGGAACATGTTGTAATGTGAAAGAATAAAACAAAAAATTTGCCGATTAAAAAGAGTGGCGGAGAGTTTATTGCCAGTTCTTCTCGTCCGTTCTACGCCCTTGATTTGAGAACCGGCAGTAAATGTAAAATTATAAGCATTTAATATGTATTTCTTTATTGACGTTCCTAAGTGTAAATTGTGTTACCTAAATGAATAAATGATTTTGAATTTATATCAATAAATACAACTAATACGTTAGCAGTACCAAGCTTGCTTCAATAATTGTTTGTATTTTACGTTTAAATTGTTATAAAAGTGCAAAAACTCTCCAATCATTTACAGTTATAATAACAGATATTTCATCAAAATGACAAAACATGGTCAGTAAAAATCTTTTAGATTGCTATTGAAATATGAATATAATGAAATCCATTTCAAGTATCACCTGAATTACCAAAACACTTAAGTGTTTTAGACTAAAAATGTTTCACGTCAAATGTTCAAGCACTTTCATTAATTAGAACTAGTCTAAATAAACAGGTAAATTGCCCAAATAATTTTTCAAAGAGATTAATTATTACAGTTTTTTTATTGAAGTGAAACTTCTTTATCGGGGTTGGAAAAAAATTTAGTGTAACATTTTTGCGTTACGCGTCACACTTTTCGGTTACGCGCCATGTTGCTTTTTGATGTCAAACTTCTTTATCGGCGTTGAAATTAAACTTCTTTATCGACGTATGGGAGAAATTTTGTAGCAAATCGTCACGTTTTTCAATGATAGTAATAATTCTATTACAATTAATGAAATTCTATAATAATCTTCGTAGTAATAAGGTAAAATGAAATATTTGTATTCATGTCTATGATAATAAAAGCCTTTTGTTAAAATTTATCTAATTTAACGAATTTCTGTAAAGTTGCATATAGTAGATCAGTTTTCGAAAAATAAGATCTTATTTCTTAGTTTCACTTCTTACGTGTGTACACCTAGTACACGCACAATTTTTTTTTGTCATTGTAAGCATTTTGGTAATATTCACTAATATTTGTGCGTAAGAAGCCTTATTACCGAAATTCTTTACATTATTTCGGCAATAAACTTCATTTTATATGTCTATAATGAGGTTGTATACTTGTAGTATACTTCTCAAAATGCATTTAAATCCATAAAGGTACATATGTACAATATATATATACATAATACTTGCCCATAAAGTAAAAGATGATATCGTAAGTAAAAGATTTTTATATTAAAGACACTTTTATACAAAAGGGTTACTAAAGATACATATTAGACTAGTAGACTAAAATTGGGACGGCTGATGGCGACGAGTATCTCGTTTGTATATATTAAGTTTCTCATGTAAATAAAATACATTATTTTTTTGTAATGAGAAAACAAGTTCTTTAAACATTAATCAAAACAGTGGGTAAACGGGGCTACAGCCGCCCATGGACTTTGTCAGAAGCGCGCTGCCGGCCTTTTAGAATCCATACGTTGTTTTCTTAATCAACCCTATATCGTATTTAAAAAAAACCTGTATTTCTTCCCTGCTCTTCTCAGAGTCTATGACTTTGATAAAGTGTTGAAAACGACGTAAAATATTTGTTAAACATCTTCATTTTACCGTACCAGATGTGATGTAAGACATTTATTATATTTAAGTAGACGTTACCGCTTAATACGTGTCAAACTCATGGTAAGAAGTACAGGTCCGTACATTTAATTTTAAGTCTAAAAATTAAGTAAAAAATTCAATTGAAGTTAGTATTTTTCTAAATGAAGAAAGATTTAGTTAAACATAACAAGTACATGAGTACGTAAGTAAATATTGTATGCGGCTATATATACGTCTATTAGTAGCTTTGTTAGTTCACTAAATTTTTTTAGTTCAAGAAATGGATGGAGGAAGCTAAGAACAGATCGAAATGGAAAGCTCAGAAGGAGGCCTTTACCCAAAAGAGGTCCATAGTGCAGAACACAAAGTAACGGTAATAACAATAACTCACGTAGATTAAGAGTGTAATAACAAAACGCACAGTTAAGTGTAATTTTTAACAGTATGGAATTAAAGTGGCTTTATTATTATTATTATTAAAAAAATGTGTTTATTCAGTTGACAACAATTCATTAAATTGTGTAAGATTTGGGAACCCTTAAAAGTAAAGAAATACAGTCATGTCAGGGTTCCCAGCTCTTCCATAACAATCTAATAGTAAACTTATAAAATATATTGTATAATATTTAATAACATCTTTTTATTTAATAATTTTTGTTTTTTCAACTGTTTCCAACAAACGAGTGCATGAGTGAGTGTGTGAGTGCATGTGAGTGAGTGAATGTAATGTGTACGTATTAGGTCACAAGAGCACCTCTAACACTGCGTAAGGTGTGTTCATAAGCCAGTCCTTTAATCGTATTTTTAGATTGTGGACGGTGACCGGGTAGTTATTGAGCAGCCTATTTAATCTATATATATAGATATAGATATTTAGTCTGCCTGCATATTGCGTCTAGCGAAGTCAGTTCGTACGGTCCAACGACAACATCCCTATTTCTTTCTTTAAGAACGTTGAAACTCGGAGTGGGGTACTTGTGAGAGAAATGTTCTTACTTCCATAACAAAATTTACAAAAATGCGAACTATCCCTTTCAATTATAATGTTTTTGATGAATAATTTCTAAGCTATACAACAAACCAAACATTAATTTACATAAACTTACCCTAAAATAACGATATTTAAATTTCAAATTAATTTAAAGTCGAACATTTCGTAAAGGATCCGATTAGGCGAGCGTGTGCCAAACTCAAATAACTGATTCGATTTATTGAACTAGCTTAGTTTGCGATTATTTTTTTACTTTCCGGTTCCCCGGGACGATTAGATAAATTTGTAATAATTGTCTATGGTTTACGTGAATAATAAACAAACAAAATAAAGTCCATGTCGTTATGTTTAATATACGACCTCCGACTTTTCCTCCACCATTTTCCAAACCTTCCCCGCTATCCCTTCTATTACATCATTTTGCACGACTATATTTAAATAAAACTTAAGACAGTCTGTTGTGAAACATGAGTCGTAATTATTTTAAATACATATAAATTTATAAGAATTAGTGTTCACTTTCTAAATGCAGTCTAAAAAATGTCCAATATCAAGAGTTTTTGAGTAATTGGATGGTTTATTATACTCCTGCATACGAGCAGGAGGCTCACCAGTATCGATGTTAAGAGATACCGCACGCCCATGGGCACGAATACTGCTTGAGCCTTGCAAGTGTGTGGCCGATCTATTAAGATTTGGTCCGCTCTTATCTTGAAGGAATAGTAATATTATTATCTCTAGTCTAATCACAGATGCTCGACTCGATCCGTCTTTCCGTTTGACCAATTAAAATTAAACGAAACAACCCATCGTGACCACAGTTTCACGTAAATGTTTGCTTAGCTGAATATTTATTATTATTAACAGTTTATAATTAGTTCTTCGAAATATATACATACATTGTTTCTTTAAACTATACACATTGTATTCCACTGTATGTTATTACAATGAAAACAGAAATTAGCGGCAATGCAAGCAAAAACCTGTAACTTGGCTGAATGCCACTCCAAGAACTTTGAACAATGTGTGCCTCGAACTATAAATGCTTATACTCCACTTAAGCTGCTATGCTATATGATAAGTTTTAATAAGATTATTTATTTATTTCGAAATAAAATAACATAAATTATATATAACAAAAACAATTATGCTAAAGATACAGCCAAAGCCATACATAATAAATACAAAAAGGTTTGAACATTCACAAAAAGACAAAATCAATAAAAACTATTAAATACATTTAACAAAATAATGCCTAATTCAGCTGTGTTGCGTGATGGTGTGTTAAGGGTGTGCTCATGATGATGGTTTAGCGCTATCGATATTCTTAATACTACTATTAAGCTAATCCAGGATAGCTTAAACAAATCGAGGCTTAAATAGTGGTCGTTAAATATAATTAGAACAAACACTTTTTAAATTTTCAATAATAATTTTACGAGTGTTGCTAAATTATGAATTTACAAATAAGGATGAAAATTGTAAAACCATGAATACTAGTGTTTTAATTAATATGCCAATGTTACTAGATCTATAAATTAATGAATATTTTAATAGCCGTAAATAGTGATTTCTGTCATTATCATTATTAAAAGTTATTTATTTAATTACACTTTATTGTGTTAATACAGAAATACAGTACAATTAAAACATTGTGAGACAAAAAAATTAGATAATCAAGAAGTGCAAAACTACATATAAAATACAATTAATTGGACAAAAAGAATGGAACAAAACAAAGCAAGCATAAACTAGAAAAAGGCACATTAATCATGATAATTTCAGTTCACACTTTTACAGTTTTTATTAGCACTTTAAACGTTTTAAACTTAAAGACCGTCAATATTAATAAATTGTATATATATACAAATAAATAAACCTACATTTAAATGTATATTATATTTTTATAGTGTTGGTCATACTTGAATATATGAAAACATACACGGCATACACTGCATGCTTAGTTATTCCTATGTTTGTACACATAACACCAAGATTTGCCCAACTAAGGTGTACTGGTAAGATTTCGGAAGTTACTCTGCAATGTTAATTAGTATTTAATTTGTTAAATATTAATGCGTCAATATATATTTAAGATTATTACCCTAGTTAAGTTCGGTAGTGGTTGTTGTAGAGATGTTCAAAACTATGTTGAATGAAACTCTTTGTTTGAAGCTGGGTGTCAACTGGCTTTAATCGTTTAATACATGAGCTTATAACTAACATAAGATCAGGGGTAGTGGAATTGCGATACTGGATTAACGAAAAACTAACTAAGCGTTCTTAAATCTAAGCGACACTTCAATATAATTGTAGTCGACCTATTGGATATTATCGGAAAGAAGAATTTTATATTACAATTTATGACTGTAGGCAAAAACTAAAGGGCTCATTTTGGTTTCAAGTGTGCGTTGATTGCTAACATTATTTATGTAACCTCACTAATGTTAGGTTAATTCCCTTCATAATCATCATCATCATCAATGGTTATACAGCCCCAAGTATACTTCGCCATCGCAAGCTATCCAGTCCTTTTCGCGTCCAATTTCGAACCCCTATTGTTTCTAGGTCGTTACAACTCCATCCCACCAACTCAGCCTCGGTCTACCGGGTTTTCTCTTACCAACGGGTTCTGAGTTCAGTAAGGACCGTGTGGTTCTGTCGTCCGCCATTCGTCGCACATGTCCCAGCCACTTGCTATATTTTTACATATTATCCTTCACATTTTTTTTTTTTAATACACAATTTATGATAAGTAGCTTACGTTAGATATGATGTAAAGTAGCTTTATTTGGAAGTTTAAGTCGTTGATGTTAAATAACTAATATTACTATTCCGTAATTTTCATTTTTCACACCCTCCAATAAAGAAAAAACAGATTAAGATTTCAGTTGTATCTATTAATATAAGAATTCTAATGGTTTAGCTAAGATCTCGACTTTGACCTCAAAGGGTCGTTTACACCCCGTAATTTATTGTTTAACTGAGCGAATAACTAACGATGTTATCTTCCGGAGCGTAACGCTGACCACAAGAAATTACGGTTAGATAAATATGATTGATGGTTCTAAACAATGGGGCTAATTTGATTTTTTTGGGCGATGTAGGTTATAAATGATTTGAATGGGTTTGTGAGAAAAATTAATGGAAATATAAGGATAGACGGGTGAAGGAAATGACTGGATTGAAAAACAATGAGATTCAGAAAATGAAAGTCATACGCTCTGATCCAGGTTATGGCAAAGAAATCTCTTGACTGGTAATCCCATGGCAAAAGAAAACGTCGTTGATTCAAAAAAATAGCAAAGGAAGCTGGAAAAATTTGGAGCGAAATTTAAAATGCCCCTCCCCCCCAATTTCATTCCTTGATTCCTAGAACAAAATTCGACAATTTTTATTAACCATATTTAATTATAAATATTGTTTTCCTATATAATTTTGATAACACGATTAGTAAACAAATTATACTTTTTTATTTCCTTTTGTATGGTATGTTTAAAATGTAAAAATTTTTTGGTTGGTAGGTTGGCGTTTAATTAATTGAAAGATTAGAATTGTGTGGAATAAATAAGGGAATGGAATGTTAGACGTGTTTTAGGTAAGAATATGTTTTATTAAGTATATGCATTAGATTTAAGATACTCATTTGTATAACTTTGATAACCATTACTCATTAAATAAATCTGTTATTTCTTTATTTAGAATTGCCGTACACCTATAAACACAGTCTAACACTGTCTAGTAAGTTCATTCAAGCATCTCTTCAGTTACTTGTTGAAGTTTTGATCAACTATTTTAGCTTACCTAATCACTTTACTTACATTTCGCAGTCATCATCATCATCATCAATACAGCCCTTGTGGTTGCCTTAGCCTCCTTAAGTATATTTCTCCATTGCAACCTATTTAGTGCTTCTTGTGTCCCAACTTTCGAGGTCCTTGACAACTCCATCCCACCAACGCAGGTGAGTATCTTGCACGTTTGCCCCCGGTTCTGTATAAACAAGATGGTTTCCTCTCTTTGCCAGCGAATAGAAATAACTTTTTAAATATCATGGAAACAAGTCAGACAGTGATGCATCTCATTATAGGACGTCCCGATTTGGAACTTTCAGGTGCGACATAGCAACAAATCAATATAAAGGTAACTATCGAGCATTTACCTGAAATATTAAGAAGCTTCAGGATTGATTTCTGCAGTAAGATAGTGAAATGCGTCACTCACTGCAACAAGAACGTAGCGGAGGCGAGATGTGGACCCCCACTCGCCTATGAATATAGAATAGGAAAAAAATAAAAAATATGTACAAGGTCCTGCACCACAAGAGTCGGGGTTATTGGGAAATTTATATATAATAAAATAAATAATTAAGCGTTAGAGACAATAACACATTAACATTATTAGACGAAACCTAACGCTCATTCATATTAACACAAAACAAGATGATTTAAAAAAAAATAACTTTTAATACGCATAACCTTTGTGAACGTATGACTGGTCAAATGTCAGTATCAGAGGAATTTGAGGCATCCTTTTACTCTGTTTCTGTAGGGTGAACTTCGGACACGGAAAGCTATTGCAATTTTATTCATTCATACAATGAGTTAGGTTACTGGATACGATAAGCGATATATGGAGTTATTATAATACGATTTGATTATTGGGTACCATTGATATGATATGGGATTTTCAGTTAGATAGTTTTTCTAATAAGTCACATAAAAACCTTTGGACATGATAAATACATGAGCATCGGTATTACCGTATTTACCATGGAGAGTGTGCAGAGGAGTTGTTAGGATTAATACCTGCAGCTGAGTTTCATCATCAAGGCGGAATACGAAATTCCACCCCTATCACCTCGAAGTCCGTCGTCAAACAACTGAGCGTTTTTTAAGACAGTTTTTGCCGAGCACCACCACCGTGGAACTAGCTGCCCACTGAAGTATTGTTGAACGAATTCGACTAAGGGTCCTTCATGGAAAGAGTGTACCAATTTTGAAAAGGCCGGCAACGCTCGCGAGCCTTCTGGCATTGAGATTATCCAGTATCGCTTAACATCACTTATGGCCCGTTTGCCCATGTTTTATTAAAAAATCATAATTTTAAGGAACTATTTGATAACTATAAAAATATAAATTTTAGAATTTACCATCGCGCGTTTGTTTTGGTTTTTCGAACGGTTCCTGCGTCAAATGCTTTAATGAATAGGGGCCAGGGGGTTAAATTTCCTCTCTTTTAAAACCTGTAGCAACCTGGAACCTGAACCTGCAATCTACAATCAATGACTACGATGTCATACCCTGAAACGCGCAAACAAAGCAATTCCTACCGTAAAGAATATATAGATCTTTTCGACCTTAGCCACAGGGGCCATTGAACTGGCCAGTCGACGGCTTAAGGATCATTTAGGTTGGAGAACTGCAGAACCTTCCTGTTACATAATGCTTATGCTCATTTCAGCGTAAAGGTTATCGCGCTTATAAAGATTTTAAACCTGCGATCAGAACAGCGTTATACTAAGGGAACTCTTCCAGATATCTAAGTCTTTGTTTCTATCTTGTTACGCGCATTTCAGTTTTCGTTTTTTAACATCCGTTACACTTGAATGAGCCGGAAACACTGTGCACAGTGGACGTTCTGAATTGACAGATATACTGACAAACACATCAAAATACTATATTTATAACTATTTATATGCCCAATTTCATAGAATAGAAAGATAGATAACTATTTTAAACATGTACTACTTCTTCCGATTGGACTTTTTTTAATTTAATAATAATAGCAGTATTTGCCTAAAGGCGAGCGTTCGAATCACCGCTTTGCACTAATGGATTGTTCTGTGCGCCATTAAGACACAGAAGGCTCTCCTACTTCTTTATAAACAGGGCACGAACGTCCATGTACATTCCTACTTGTGCGAGTGCGTTGCTGGCCTTTTAGGTATTATCAACAGAGCCAGTTACTAAACTGTATTTTGAAAACTAAAATGTTTCACTCATCGAGTATAATTTTCGAATCGCGCTTGACCAATTTTCATAGCTAATTAAAACGTAGAATTAACATTTAATCACTTTACCGTGGCAATTTACCACGCATAGTTACAGTTGGGCAACAAAATTGCCATTTAATGTTTCGACATAATTCGTTATGAACATGATTTTGGTTGCGAGAAACTAGAAATTTTCAGTTAGTTTAAAAAAAAAGGTTAAGTGTTATTTAACAACAATAACAAAATCTAATATATAAAATTCTCGGATCACGGTGTTTGTAATTAAACACCTCCGAAATGGCTCGACCGATTTTCGTGAAATTTTGTGTGCATATCGGTTAGGTCTACGAATCGGACATTATTCATCCCCCTACATGTTAACCCCTTCAATTGAAGTTTTCCGAACCAATTCGACTTAGCATCCTTCAAGAAAAGAGCATACTATTGCTTAAAGGGCGGGTAACGCACTCGCGAGCCCTCTGGCATAGAGAGTGTCCATGGGCGGTAATATCACTTAATATCACCTCCTGTCCGTTTGCCTCCTGTTCTATAAAAAACACAAAACCAAATCTTTCACTCCTAAATGTTCTTCAACAATCACACTATATACTTTACAAAAGTCCATTTTGTTTTTATCGCGTTCATACAGAAACGGCATATCTTCATAATATGTAAGGATAACTGAGGATTTATCTCTCAGCAAAGTTTTATCCAAAAGCAACTGTGTTCTAGATAAAACGCGATTTAAACAAACTTGTAGTAAATTAATTTAGTACTGAAGCTGAGAAGTTTTCATTATTCTCGTTAGACCGGATTCAATTTTCTTATTAAGTAAATTGAAGCAAGGAATAGTTTCTATTATTATTTTGTTCGTTGTATAAATTTTGGTAGTGGTTAGGCGTGGGTGTCAATTCTGAAACTGTCTGAATCCCAGCATTGCTGGAATGGATTTTTCAGTCTATGTACGGTAAAACATAGACAAGCGCGGCTGCTATGCCCGCTTCATTGAAAGGCTTCCTTCGGATTATGTTAATTAAAAATCGTATTTCTGCCCTATAAGCTATTGGATAGTATGAACATTAAAATATTTCACTTTAGTAACAGATTAAAAAAACATACGAATTGTAAACCATTATAGATTAGTTATTTGGAAATAATGTAATTTTATTATTTAAAAAAAAAATAATGTTACAGAAGGCAGACGGGCAGAAGGCTTACCTGATGTTAAGTGATACCGCCGTCCATGGACACTCGCACTGCCAGAAGGCTCGCAAGCGCGCTGCCGGCCTTTTAAGAATTAATAACGCTCTTTTCTTGAAGGACCCAAATTGGCATCTGGTTCCACAAAGTGGTGGTGCATAAAGTGCCATCCTTTCAATTCAAAATCAAGATCAAATCGTCCAATCCAACATAAAGACCGTGATGTTGTATGGTTGCGAAAGGTGGAAAGTTACAAAAAGCACAACAGCTCCAGGTCTTCGTGAACCGCTTCGTCAAATCCTTAAAACATTCTGGCCCGGGAGAATCCCAAATCATCAGCTATGGGCGCTATGCCATGAAGTGCTAATTGACAGGTATATAAAACGCCGAAAGTGGAAATGAGTGGGCCATACGCTGCAGAGAGATCCAAGTCACATTGCCAAGCAAGCCCTCAACTGGAATCCTCATGGCAAAAGAAAAGCTGGAATTACGTGGAGTGAATTTAAGAAAGCTGTCCAGTACCGATCAGAGTGGTTCTGCGCTGGCTGTCCTCTGCCCCACTTGGGGGGGACAGGACTTTGAGTTATCCCTTCGAAGGTTGGTAATTATCATAGCTACTTAAATTAATTTAAGTTTAATTCGAATACTAAAAAATAAACAAAATGAATTAAGTTCTTCTTATACTAGTGACATTCTTTAATTAAACACGTCAAACGAATTTGAATGACCAAATAAGAAGTGAGAGCAACGTAGATCACGGAGTTGTTTAAACAACGTATTTCTATTCCGGATCGCTCTCAGGGACAAACTCGAGGAAAATTAGGAGAAAATGAGTGAAGAAATTTTCTTAGCGTTTAGGATAGTTAAGTATATTGTTGTGTTTAACTTACATTTTTAATTCAATAATATGTATTACGGGATTATAAATGTTATTGACGAATTAAAACATGTGAATGTGTCTTACTATATTATTTTTAGTTTAATAACAGTAAACCCCAATGCAATTCACCCGAAATTTATAAGAATTAGTCGCAAAGTTAGTTGTTTTAATATAAAAACACATTTTAATCTAGTTAGTGTATTTTGAAAGAACTGTTTGTGTGAACCGCGAAAATTTAATTAAAACTTATGAATAATGAAAATATGCTTTATTTAATTTAAATTAATTAATAACAATAACCTTTGAACTCTCCAAACAATCTTTCATTGTATAATTCTAATACTTTTTTATACTGAACTGAAACAAAAAATAATTTACTAAACCGTTCTCATTACCAATAAATCACTATTCTGCCATATCCAATGAAACCAAAAATGCAAGTAATAAACGAAAACCACCCTCGATTTCTATAATACGTGTATATTATAGAGCAAAGTGCATGTTATCCCATCCCTTTGTCTCGAAATAACTTCCGCCAAGGATATTGCGCAAAACACTGACGCCCTGCCCTTACTTTACAGCAAGTAATAAACTCAACCTTTGTAAAGGAATTTTTATTTTTTACTACGGAGATACAGTTTGGACAAATTGTATGAAACAGGATTATATTGGCTTCTGTGTTCTACCTGTAATATAAAATTTTAATTACTACTAATTTACGTTATATATTAACAATATCTCGAAATAACCGACCCAGCGATAAAAAAGTCGCCGATGTTCTTGATTTTGTGATTTTTTACGTGATATTATAATTTTACAGTACAACAAATTTTCTGGTATTTACCTAGCATTGTGAATAATCTATGAATGTAATAAGCAATTGCTAATTATCATTGTCATAGTAATTCCTGAGTTTAGTACGTTCAATTAAAAAAACAAACTCTTCAACTTTAATTATGATTAATAAAACAAAAAATTATGATAATTTTAAAAGGTTTTGCGTAAAGGATTTCCAGGAGGAGTGTACCAGCTCTGAAGTCACCGGCACCACAAGGAGTCAACTTAAATATTTAATTAGCACCTGTGTACCTAAAATAAAATGAATCAACGGCGCTACAACCTTTTTACGTTTGGGCCTCAGATTTCTGTATCTGTTTCATGATCATTTATCTTTAATATGGGCAGGTGAGCCCCCTGTGCCTGACACCCTCGACTTTTTGGGTATAAGGCTAGCCGGTTAGCTCACGATGTTTTCCTTCACCGTTCGAGCGAATTTAAAATGTGCATATAGAAAGAAAGAAAGGTGTACAGCCGGGTATTGGACCTACGACCTTAGGGATAGTAGTAGCACGCTGAAGCCGGTCAACACTGCTATGTAGCACTAAACATTTCAAAAAATATCTAAAACATATTTTGCTTAATTAACACTCGCGAAAGAAATCGTGAAGAATATTGTGTTTGCTTTAAAATCAAAAGTCAACGGCGTGTGTCAGCATTGGCGTAAGCACTTGCCTATTGGAAAAACTAAATAATCACGAAATAATCTGAGGCCCCTTGATTCTTGTAGCGCGACTGTTTCTTTTATATACCACTTAAAGAAAACACTGTAATTAACACTGTTTCAGAATATCTTATCTTTTTTACAATTCACACCAATTGAACTAGTCCCATGCTAAGCTGGTGAAGCTTGTGTTATGGGTACAAGGCAACGGATAAACATACATATTATAGATAGATAGACAAATAAATACATATTTAAACATCCAAGACCTAAGCACAACACCAAATGCTCATCACATCGATGTTCGTCTCAGCCGGGGATCGAACCCGGGACCCATGGATTCGCAGTCAGGGGTACTAACCACTAGACCAATGAGTCGTCAAATATATATGATTATGTAAACAGATTGACTTACACGTCGCACGCTAATAAAGTTATAAGTTGGCAATTTCCCAATTACATTTCCCTATTTTCAATATCATAACTTTTATCACTCCTGATATAGATTATTTTATAGTTCTCCATTCGTTTGTAAAATGTATTATTATATAAAAAAATAATATCAAATTCAGACCTTAGCTAGACAGCCGTGATGTTACATCCTTTAACTTATTTGCAGTCCTTAGACAAAGGAAAAGCTTTTAATACGTTATTAATAACAGCCAAAAATCTTAAGATCAATTTACACACCTAATCCAGCAAGTCTTTTAAATAGCGGCAAACACACACATCCGAGCATGCGCAATTACGCACACATGCAAGACTACTGAAGACAAATTCAGCACAACCTCCTTCACACACAGATACAATCCGGCACACACGCAAAGCGTTAACGTTTACATGTACGAACGCACACTTCTAAATTTCATCCCCAGATTGCTGTGTCCGTCAGTCTGGTTCCGGCAGCCGTGGTTGTTAGTATTCAAAGAGGTTAAATATTACGAACTTCGTAGTGAATTTATACACGATAGTGTGACTTGTGATGTAACTTAGTGAAGTGAATTAGTGTGTGTTAAGTGCAATGAGTGGTTTATTTGATTGACTATTAATCAAGTAAGTGTGCTTTTTTATTATTTTAATAACTTTAAGGTTTTTTAAAATAATTGAAGTCTTTAGGTTTATTATGAACAAACTTATTTTAAAATAAATTTATTTAAAGAATTATTCTAAAAAATATGTTCCCTAACTGTTCATATTTACGGGTTTTAAGAAATCATAAATGCAATGTATTGTAATGATTTTTAAATCGTATTCATACACTTCACCTATCCTAGAATTATTTTAAGAACTATCAAATATAAAAAATAAAAGCATAAAAATATTTAAAGTCTGTATTTTAAGGCATGTACATTTTGTAGTTTTAGAATTTTCCTAAGTTTTACATACATAGCTTATGTGAGATAATTACACGGCGAATATTATGTTGAATCGATAATTACTCGATAATTACAAGCTGAATACTAAATTTATATAATTTCGCTGTGGTTTTGATATAACGCTAGTAATGAGATTTAATGATAAAATGCATTTGCCAATTTTATATATTTAATTAAGCCCTCAATCAATTTAATGAATGTTTGTGAATACCATCGCACTTTTTTGACGATACTAATTATTTAGGAGTCTCGGAGGACCTTCATTGGAACACCTCCAAGTGAGTTTTGCTCCGGAAACGCGTCAAAAATTTTATAAAGATTTATAAAGTAAACTTTGCACTGTAAAACTAATTACCGCTAGTCTAGCATAAACCACATTCAAAATGGCCGATTAAGTTTATAAAATTAATAGGGATGTGAAAAATAATCGATTTTTTTAAAAGTGAAAATCGATTTTTGTATTCGATTTTAATATTAAAAATAATTGAAAATTCGGCGACCAAATATTCATATACTAACTCTAACCTAACCAATCTAAATAATATTTTTTTTTTGTGGACAGCTCCGATCTAAATAGTAATTGTTTATTCAAGCCTCGGCTTCTCGGCGTCCTGGTCGCCTTCGGCGACCAAATATTCATATACTAACTCTAACCTAACCAATCTAAATAATATTTTTTTTTGTGGACAGCTCCGATCTAAATAGTAATTGTTTATTCAAGCCTCGGCTTCTCGGCGTCCTGGTCGCCTTCGGCGACCAAATATTCATATACTAACTCTAACCTAACCAATCTAAATAATATTTGTTTTTGTGGACAGCTCCGATCTAAATAGTAATTGTTTATTCAAGCCTCGGCTTCTCGGCGTCCTGGTCGCCTTCGGCGACCAAATATTCATATACTAACTCTAACCTAACCAATCTAAATAATATTTTTTTTTGTGGACAGCTCCGATCTAAATAGTAATTGTTTATTCAAGCCTCGGCTTCTCGGCGTCCTGGTCGCCTTCGGCGACCAAATATTCATATACTAACTCTAACCTAACCAATCTAAATAATATTTTTTTTTGTGGACAGCTCCGATCTAAATAGTAATTGTTTATTCAAGCCTCGGCTTCTCGGCGTCCTGGTCGCCTTCGGCGACCAAATATTCATATACTAACTCTAACCTAACCAATCTAAATAATATTTGTTTTTGTGGACAGCTCCGATCTAAATAGTAATTGTTTATTCAAGCCTCGGCTTCTCGGCGTCCTGGTCGCCTTCGGCGACCAAATATTCATATACTAACTCTAACCTAACCAATCTAAATAATATTTTTTTTGTGGACAGCTCCGATCTAAATAGTAATTGTTTATTCAAGCCTCGGCTTCTCGGCGTCCTGGTCGCCTTCGGCGACCAAATATTCATATACTAACTCTAACCTAACCAATCTAAATAATATTTGTTTTTTTGGACAGCTCCGGCGCTACGGGAAATGCAGCCCCTCCACCCTTGCGTACCAAAGCACAGGCATTTTATTCAAGCCTCCGCAACCTCGGCTTTTTGGTCGACCAGCCTCAGCCGCTACAGCTTTCATAATGTCTGTGCTTTGTTACAGCGGGTGGGGGCTGCTCTTCCTCCGCGCCTCCGATTATTTATATACACTCTAGGGGTAAGACAGACAAGACTACGTGGATAGTGGGGTGCTCTGATTCGGTTTTGGGTACTTTTTGGATATTAAAGTAAACACTTTATTCTAGTAAAAATTAAATAATATAGAAAGTTGCAAACAATGAAATACAAGTACTAATTAGAAAATACAGACGAGTAGGTATCGATAATTTCAAAAAATTTCGGAACCCTATAATCTATCAACACGAAATTAGGTTAATTTCAATGTTGATTATTCTATAACTTTAAATTTCAAAAATGAGGAAATAATCGATAAATAAATAAAACGATTATTAACAATCGATAAATTAAAAACACGATTTTTTTAAGTGAACGTCACATCACTTATAACCAATAGAAAAGTAGAAAATGGCGGATTGTTTACAAATTTTAATACATTACACAAAACTTTAAATTTTTTATAAAAATATTTAGACGCGTTTCCGGAGCAAAACTCACTTGGAGGTGTTCCAATGAAGGTCCCCCGGACACTCCTAGATAATTAGTATCGTCAAAAAAGTGCGGTGGTATTTAACACCCAACCCCATTCCTATTACATATTTAAATTTTGATAAGTGCAAGTCCCAGTAAATCCGTTCTCTCCCCAAAATCTCTCCCGTTCTACGCCCTTGATTTGAGAACTGGCAGTAAATGTAAAATTAGAAGCATTAATCTGTATTTCTTTACCGACATAAGTGTACATTATGCTACCTATGTGATTTAATAATTTTGTATTTATTTATTTAAATAATAATATGAATATTATTATAAATGCATAGAATTATATTGGACACAGTTTTGCACATGCAAAGTATTTTCCCACCCGAAACGGAGTTATAATTTCTGTTAAATAAATTTGCGACAGTTTTGTCTCTCGCCTTAATTTATATCGAAAGAAAAACATATTATCATAATGAGATGTAATAAATAAAATATGATAGTCGTGCCTTAATGAGAAAAAAAATCCTGGTTATCCGTTACACAGTAATAAAACCTACAATATATTGAGTAATATATTAATACATTCACTTGTTTATATATTTCCAACACACACATATACAATATTTATAATATTCTTAATCTAACCTTAATTATTAAAAATGAACAAATTAATTTAAAAAGTTTGGTCTCTGTGGTAATGTACCGTTAATTCTGGCAGCATTGCCTTACTGTATTGCGATACCTTTTCGTCGAGCGAGGAAAGCATCAGCTCTGGGGTCACCGCTACAACAGTAATTATCGGTCTTAGTAGTTAATTAGTTAAAAATAATTTGATTAAGACTTGTTCTTGTGAAACGTAAAATATTTAAAGGATCAGTTTTTGTTGGATATTTATAGTCATGAAAGCGTAGACTCTAAAACCTTAGGTCGTAAGTTTGAATTACCAGTACATCAAATATATGAACGAAACACACCTGATATCAAGACCAAGGGTTTAAGCTCTTGTGTTTTTTTTCAATATCGTTATCAGATAACACAGCCTTTAATCTTTTTCCTTTTGAAAATTTAATCGAATTCACACCTTCTTTCGTAAATATAAGCTGTTTAAAATGACGATTTACCTTAAGAAGTTTGAAGATATTAGGTTTGATTATATCGGTAATGAGGTCTAAACAAAATTTTCATTTGACTAAATTAATTTTTCATGTAATAAATATTTTATTAAAAAATTAATGAGAGATACCTTTTCACTTTGTTACGTTTTATTAATAGAAACATTTGCTTCGCTTTACGTAGAGTTCTATTTAAAATAATATTATTTTAAATTAAAGCAAAGCTTAGGTGTAATTAATAAAATTTATTAAATAGAACTTGTAATAAAGTCGAAATTACAATTGTTAATGAACGGTATATCTGATTACTATATAATTATACGTATATAAATATATTCTCATAACGTAAAAAATCTATGAAAGTTAAAATAGTTGATGATTGAAAGTAAAATATTTTAAATTTCGAATGTAGTTATTTTATCTTTGTTTAAGGTTTACATTTCGAATGTTGATGTTTTTATGTTAATGGTTTAAATTTAGAATTAATTCGATTTCACCTGTTCAAAAAGGAAATCGTGTCATTTATAAAGCTGAGTATGATATTGTGACGCTATTTATTAATTAAATAAGACATTTAATTATTTTAAAATTTATTTAAAATAAGGCGAAACAAGTAAACATTCATTAATTTATTTAATCAACTAACTACTGTATTTTATTTTTTTTAAAGACAATTCACACCAATTGACCTAGCCCCATGCTAAGCTGGTGAAGCTTGTGTTATGGGTACTAGGCAACGGATATACATACATATTATAGATAGATAGACGTATAAATACATATTTAAACACCCAAGACCTAAGCACAACACCAAATGCTCATCACATCGATGTTCGTCTCAGCCGGGGATCGAACCCGGGACCCATAGATTCGCAGTCAGGGGTACTAACCACTAGACCAATGAGTCGTCGTGAATGTATATTGTGTTATATGTAAAAATGTGTTGTCTACAGTTGCTAAACCTAAATTAAACTAAATAATCTACATCCAACACGTTTTAAGCTTTAATTCCAAACAATAAGTTATCTCTGATTAAAATGTTTTGATTTTTTAAAGTTCTTTATTGTAATTTGGTTCAGTCGCTCGGAAGTTATGCGTCTACATTTCGACGATTCATTTGTCTATGTCATTATAAAAACGAAACTTGCACTCTTTTAATTAACGTCAAGTTTTTTGTCTCTTTCTGTCAATTGTGTTTACGCTGTAAAGAAAAGAGATATCACGAATAAGGTTTTTCGTTGCACAGAACATGAAAAACTTAAGAATTTAAATTTCGAATGCAAGGGAACAAAGGCAATTGATGCATCATTAGCTATTGCAATATCGTCCGTTTAGTACAAAGCATACTAATCCATAAAACCCCTCATTGTTTTCTATTTACAATCAATAGAACTGATGCCCTAATTCCGGAGTAGGTCTTGAATAACTGCCAATATGTAATATGTTCCAAATTTGAGAATATTACATTGGTTAAAAGATTCTCAGTTTGCGAAATATAAGGCCAAAGACTGAGTCATTGGAGGCTGATCACCAACTATATTTTTTTGATGAATCACGTTTCACCCTCTAGTTGTTGGATGTTTTGTATAAAAAAAGTGTTATTTTGATCCAGCGTTGCATGAAGTCCTAAAATGGAAACGAACATTATCTAATATATAAAATTCTCGTGTCGCGGTGTTTGTGGTTAAACTCCTCCGAAACGGCTCAACCGATTCTCATGAAATTTTGTGTGCATATTGGGTATGTCTGAGAATCGGACAACATCTATTTTTCATCCCCCTAAATGTTAAGGGTAGTCCACCCCTAAATTTTTTTTTTAATTGTAGATAAAAAAATTATTCTTTTATTTTTTTATGATACAGCATTAAAAAATACATACAACCCCTAATTTTCACCCCTCTACGATCAACCCCTATTATTTATTATAAATGATATACATGGCAAAACGACGTATGCCGGATCAGCTAGTTATTTTATAAGCAGGTTGACTATTTCTTTTTTAGTTTTGTCCTTATTAGGGTTGCCTGGAAAATATCGCTCGGTGGCGATAAGGATGCCCGTTGCATACCTTATAATTTGTATGTATTATGTTTTTTGTTTTTCTATAAATATAACGAAGTATAAATAAAAATAAAATAAATAATTTCGCGCACCTGATGTATTTCCGACTCAATTCGACTAAGGCTCCAATAAAAGAGCGCACCAATTCTTAAAAGGCCGGCAACGCACTCGCGATACTTCTGGCATTGAGAGACTCCATGGGCAGCGGGTATCATTTAAAAACAATAAAAAGGTGGATTTTAATAGAGAGAGCTTTTCAATCCTGTAGTCGAGCCGGTACAAGTTTGTTCTGTAAACAAAAAATCGTGAGACATTAAATTTGACGTGTATCACTTGCTTATAAAGAATTGTTGACGAAAAAGATGCAGTTGTTTTGAGAACCAGACCGCCAAAAGGTTGTAGCTCCACTGTGTAAATGTCAATATTGTGAAGGCAAAAATGTTCGAAATATCACGGTTTTGTCTCGCCAGGACTACGCCACCTGGACATGGTGTTTCAGATACTCTTTATAATTTGTAGTTATTGTAACTTAAAAATTATCTCACGAATATAGTCAACACAATACAGCAATTTTACGGCTCTTCCCGCCACGCACCTCCTCTTTTTTATTCTGTCCTGTCCCTAAAAAAATATAGTTATAATAATCATAAAATTCAAGTTTAATTTAAACTGACTTGGGGATGTTCGTATCACCTACATTTATTTGTGTCAAAACTTATTTTTTTTTTTAAACAGAACAAAGAGATCGGACCTCATACTAATAACACAAATTTCTCAAGCCATCTATAAATATATGACAACCAAGTGATTTTTTTTTATATCTTTTAGATCTCAAATATTTCCCAGCTACGAAGTTGATATTAGGAAATTCAATTGTCGTTTTTAGTACTTGTCTTTACTTATTATTTGTTTTATACCGTTCAAACCTTCCCTGAACTTGCACAAATATTTCCATAACTAGCCAAAGCGGCCCAGGCATTCGAGTTTTAGCGAGACAAACGAACAATTCATTTTAATTTATATAGATTTCTGTCACACGCCCATTAGGTTATAGCACAATATAAAAACGGGATATTTAAAATAATATTCCTGCAGCTTTAAACAGTTTCCAAGTAATTAATTTATACAAAGTGTATAGAGATCTCAGTATAATATTTGCATTCATAATTAAATATTTTCTGCATTTCGATGTTGTTTTGTGTAATGTTTTTCATTTTTATAACACTATCTTAATATTAATGTAATTTAAAATTATTTTAATTAAATTTTATCCAATTTTTAATTATTGAAGGCATACGTGCAACATTCACTCTTGACTCGGTTTTGTACAAATCTATGAATTGATAATGATAAAGGTGTAGAAAGCCCCAAGTCCCACTGATTTACTGATATTGAAGATTAAAAAGCTCCCTAATCAATGTTTATGAGTTATAAGTAAATTCCTTTTTCATTAGGGAATATTAAAACAATGAAATATCGAGAACTGGGGCGCCCGAGCACTTATAACGAAAACAGAAAATTTATTTGCAATTCATTTTCACACCGATGCCTAATAATTTTGTTCATTATTTTCGGACTGTTGGAATATTGAATATTGGTTCTACAATTTAGTTTTTAAGTACTTTTTGTCGGTCGAATATACACAAAACATCAGTCCTTTAATAAAAAAATAAAGTTTTACAGTGTAAGGAAAAGAAATCTGAGGCGTGGACCTAAAACGTTGTAGCGCCACTGATTTCTTAATTTTTTAATTTAT
Organism: Pieris macdunnoughi; assembly: GCA_905332375.1. Lineage (NCBI taxonomy): Eukaryota > Metazoa > Arthropoda > Insecta > Lepidoptera > Pieridae > Pieris > Pieris macdunnoughi. Next base: position 454,383 of record CAJOBZ010000067.1, on the reverse strand, counting down.
GTAATAACAAAAAATCAACACACATATTTGCATTGACAACTCAAAATCAACTAAATATAAAATAAAAAAATAAATAATTGGCGCTACAACCTTTTAGGTCTGGGCCTCAGATTTCTGTATCTGTTTCATGATCATTGGGTAATCTAATAGGCAAGTAGGTGATCAGCCTTCTGTGCCTGACGCACGCCGTTGACTTTTTGGGCAAAGGCAAGCCGGTTTCAAAACACTACAACAAAACAATATCAACTAGGCTTTGTATAAATAAAATCCGATTTAAATGCCAAAATCTGTTCTATAAGGTTCTGTTTTAATAAATGAGAGGCTTTGAGTTAAGAAGGCAATCTCTTTCAGAATGGTTACGTAATACTTTGTTTCACGAAAAATTCGTTTTTACATTCATTCCTCGAACAACATTAATGTAAATATTAAAATGGAATTTTTCATTTGGTACTGTAACTTAATACGCTTTTATTAATCGAATTACATTTAAATTTAATTTGAAAGCCTTTATCCTCTAGAGAGTTTTAAGGAAAGAGCAGCCAGTTTTTAAATCCAGCAACGAAATTCATATTAAAAATCTCGCCCTAATCAAATCTATATCATTTAATTATTTTTATTTATCATATAGAATGATTTACGGAAATGCATTTACTACATACATACAGAGGAATGTGGAGCCCCGTAACAATGCGTAGAGCTTTCTGTCTAAATATTCCTTGTGTAGGTAGGGATTTTTTACGTTGGCATCTCTTTGTACTGGTTGAAAATCCCCCAATGGAGGTACAAATTAATCTAAAGAAGGGTAATTACAATAAAATAATAAAATGATTTACGGAAATGCATTTACTACATACATACAGAGGAATGTGGAGCCCCGTAACAATGCGTAGAGCTTTCTGTCTAAATATTCCTTGTGTAGGTAGGGATTTTTTACGTTGGCATCTCTTTGTACTGGTTGAAAATCCCCCAATGGAGGTACAAATTAATCTAAAGAAGGGTAATTACAATAAAATTAAAATATTGAAATCTAGTAAAAATTAAAATCATTTATTCATATAGGTTGTAACACAATGTAAACTTATGAACGCCAAAAAATAAATATATATATTAAACGCTGCTAATTTTACATTTACTGCCAGTTCTCAAAACAAGGGCGTAGAATAGAAGATAAGAACTGGCAATAACCTCTCAGCCACTCTTTTTAACCGCCAACGATTTTGTTTTACACAATATGAATATTAAATATAAAAGTCTTAGGAAATTTGTGCTTTCGCTTTATATTTGGTCTCAGGAAATATGAGTGTCTTCCACAGGCAGCTTGGGCTACCTATACCACTTAGGCGGCTCGCTCATCTTCTCCTTCTATACTCAATCCCTTCAAACCCCATAACTACCTCTTACCTGAATAATTCCATGTCATGCTTTTCAAGCAAGTAAGGATCTTCACCATAAAGTTGTGGAATATACTTCCCGATTCCATACGATTGATTACCTCTATAACGTTTTTTAAAAGTCATAACATCTCTTGACCATATCCTATCCTGCTCAATCGCCACTTTTGTAATTCATGTATTTTTTGAAGTTATACTTCTTTAGGCGCGTTATGAAAAATTGATGAGAGTGAAATTTTACGATGCGCGCGCACCGTTACACAAAATTATCAGTATGAAGTTGCCCACGGATGATGCTACGGCATTGGACGTAATTTAAAAACAACATTCGAATAATTATATAATTTATGTAACACATAGGAGAATAATAATAAATATTTATTTATTTAATTTTTCAAATGTAAACTGAACTTTATTGACTATAATGACTCCTTTTCCAGTCTTTGATTATTTAATTGTAATTAATAATTTTCATGCAATCAATAACTATTTTTAATAATGCCAAATAAGTATAACTTCTTACGCGCGTACGTAAGTACACGCACCCTTTTTTTTATTGAAGTGAAACTTCTTATGCGACTTCCAACAAGTTTAAACGTCTAACGCTCCTGGGGAGGGGGAACAGAAAGAGAGAGAGAATGAATGATTCCTATTTTAATATTCACATAACGAAGTTTCACTTCATCCGCGCGGAGCGAACTCTCCATCGGAGACCGCGCTCCGAAAAATTGTGTGTGGAGACTCTCCACACACAATTTTTTGTATTTTGGTACAATGCATTAATTGTTATTCATGAATCTTTAGTTAGACTAGCTTCTACTAAACTAGACTATAGTTTACCTTATTTTTTTCCCTACTTGGGCTGCTGGGAAGAGATCGCTGGTTAGCGATAAGGCCGCCCGTCGCATTCCTAATAATGTATGTTACCAGTTTTATATCTGTATTGTAACTACGTATATTTTATGAGTATTAAACACTTTTTGAAGCACGTGTATAAACATGTTTTCCTTGTCATGTTTTCTGAATATCGAGGCTAAGGCATATTTATTACATACATTCTTATGGTAATTGAATTGTTATTCATAAACACGCAACTCGGGACCTTCATACATCAAGTAAAGAGCCGAATTATGCTGAGATTACAGTAAGTAGCTGATGACGTTTAATTAGTTATCCACTAATGAGTATTATTAATGTTGATCCATTTTCCTTGTGTTGTGAGTGAAGGGTTCATCATATTGTATACCTTTTTTCGTCTCATCGGTTTTATCAAATTACCACTAAAAAGGTAGCTTTAAAACTCTCTTTATAATGTTTTATTTGCTTTTACATTTCATACACTCACTACGCTGATCACTACGCTATTCATAAACTTCCAGCGCTCCCTGTTCTGACACTCAAAGTTCCCGTGAGTTCAGCAGGTCATTCCAGAGTCCGCCTTGCAGGTCTACGTTTAGGCCTGCTTAGGTATGCTTTTTTCACAGTCTTGGCCCATGAGCTCATGGTACCTAAGTACAACGAAGTAGGCCCTGTATTTATATAATAATTTTTTAATGAAACAGCTAATCCAAGCCCGAAAAGGCATTCATACAATGCTTGATACAATATAAATAATGACATTATTTATAATAATAATCATTTTTAGTTAAATTTTAAAACTAAATACTCATGATAGGCCTATTGCGTTGCTTGTCGGTCTGTGGGTGTGTGTGTGTGTGTAGTATATCTATTAAAGTCATTAAGGATTTCATAGTACATATTACTGGCAGTTATTTATTAGAACGTGATTACGTAATAACTTAAGACTTAATATTTAAATATATATATATCATAGACACCGAGCGTGTAAATCTAAATAAAACGTAGCCTACAGTCTGCGCATACAAAGAGTACGATGACGTCACGTTAAGGAACCTTTTTCGACCGCTAAAGATATATACAACTTATCAGCCCTTGAGGCCTTCGGACCAGCCCATCAATGGTTGGACTAGTCGAGCCCTTAACCTCGGAGAAAGAGCATCATTTTGTTTAAAACAAAATTGATGAGCATTCATTTCAATCTTTTGCCAATTATATTTTATATTTAGTTGACCTGAAACCCGATCTTTGGAAATTCTGTCCTATTAAAAATAACATGACGTCTGTCAATGACAATAATCAAACACGTAACCTAGATTTGTTTTTGACCTTATTTTGATTACATTAACTAAATTAAAAATAAACAATTTCAATTAAGTTTTTTATACGCAACAGTTATTCATACAAAATGTGTATTCAGTCAATAAATCTGATGACAGTCTTCAAGGTCATTTGTATTTGTGTTGGAGTTTGAATGTGTAAGTAATGGCAGGCAACAATTGTCACATGTGAAGTGACAGTTATTCAAATATTGGAATGTTTATTCAAATGTTATAACAGATTGTTTTCTGTTATGAAAACTCACTTCTTTATATCTAGACACATTATATACATGATCTTAAATAGAAAGAAGTTGGTGTGGTGGAAACACAAACTGGACACAGTTTTAGTACACACACATGTATTGTAAATGTCTAATAGTATTTGTAATATATATTAACCATAAAGTCAGTGTTTTAAAATAGCCCCTCACCTCCAGAGCCCAGTTCCCTCAAATATAATAGAACCGTCCAACAATTTGTAAAGGAAAACCTCATTTGTTGATTTAAAAAAAATCTGTGGCGCTACAACGTCTTTTTAGGTCTGGGCCTCAGATTTCGGAATCTGTTTCATGATCATTTTTTAAATCTAATACGCAAGTAGGTAATCAGCCAGCAGTGCCTGACACACGCCGTCGACTTTTTGGATCTAAGACAATGTCGGTTTCATCACGATGTTTTCCTTCACCGTTCGAGCAAATGTTAAATGTGCGCACATATAAAGTAAGTCCATTGGTGCACAGCCGGGGATCGAACCTACGACCTCAGGTATGAGAGACGCACGCTGAAGCCACTAGGCCAACACTGCTCATAAAAGTCTTAGGACATCTCTGCTCATTTGTTGATAAACAAAAATAAAAAAATTAGTGGTCATTATAGGGCAAAGATTAAACCAGATGACGTAAAGTTATAGCCCATAATATTTGACGGATATTTTATCACCGAACCAAATAAGTGTGATCATCGCACCGTGACAGTTAACGCAAATTGCTTCCTAACATTGGATTTTCAGGTGGCTGCTGTGGATATAACGTTATCAAATTTTGTCCCCATTAAGAATTGGAGGCGAAATTAACACTGCTAGCAAAATGAGACTTGAAATGATGTTTTTTATTTCAATATCTCTTTCAATTGTTGGTCTCATTATCCAACATACTTTGTCAACATATTATGCTATCAAAAACTTAACTAAAATAACCAAGTTTCGCAATGCAGTTCTTCTAGTGTAATTTTTTTTTTTAATTTGTGAGATGTATGTAAAATTCTCTTCTAGTCTAGAAGAGAAGAATTAACATAACATCTTATGCTGATCATATCAATTTTATAAATCTTTTATCCAGGCTTCTAATTTTATCAACAGCGAAGTTATAACGAAAACGGCCTATACTTCTTCGACAATAGAACGCCGAGCCGCTTGTTTGATCGACTTGGTGGGCACACTGCCGTACCTCCCAGATTAGAGCAGCGACTTTAAGTGTCTAAAAAAACTTTTTTTATAAAACAGGGAAAACGTGCCCGTTTGGGTGCTCACTCGATGTGAAGTGATAAGTTTTAAGGCAGTTTCCACGCACCGCTACAATGTGGAACTAGCTTCCTACTGAAGTATTTCCAAACCAATTCGACTTAGGGTTCTTTGATTCTTAAAAGGCCGGCAACGCACTCGCTTCTGACGTTGAGAGTGTGAATGGGCGGTATCACTTAACATCAGGTGAGCCTTCTGCCCTTGTATATGAAAATGAAAATTTAAGAAGACAATTGTTTTTTCTTCTCGAACGAAATTTTAGAAATGCATCTTTTAACACACATTTTACACATTACTTTGTATTGCATAGTCAGATAAATAATAATAATTTTATTAATTGAAGCGTCTTTGTAATGGGCGTATAATTCGTATTTTAAATATGCAAATAGATAGTTATACTAAAAGCATTTAATATGTTATCGCCAATTAATCAGGTATAAAAAATCACCAAGTCACAAGATAAATGGTGCTCCAAATATAGGAAAATAGGTCGTACGTTGTTTTTCTCCGGAAATAAGGAGACAAATATTTGTTTCCGGTTACGTAAGCAATATCATAACAAGCATTAACATGATTAAGGCTGTTTTTTTGTTTTGGGGAATTTTATAGTGTTCTTAAATTTATTTAAATTACGATGAATTTTGAAGTTCCAGCATTCCCTATTTGTTACATATATTTTTAATAATATACGGACTATCTCATAGCAATTTATATAAATCAACTAGCTAACCCGGCAAACGTCGTTTTGCCATGTACATATATTATTTGTAGGAAACATTTTTTTTAGTTCAATAAATCTACTATAATAAAAAATAGGGATTGACCGTAGAGGGGTGACAACTAATGGTTGTATGTATTTTTGTATGCTGTATCATAAAAAATAAAAACATAAAGTTTTGTCAAAAAAATAAAAATATAGGGGTGGGACCACCCTTAACATTTAGGGGTATGAAAAATAAATGTTGTCCGATTCTCAGACTTACTGAATATACATTAAAAAAATCATAAGAATCGGACGACCCGTTTCGAAGGAGTATGGGAACATTGTGACACGAGAATTTTATATATTAGATATAGTTTTACCAATTTAACTTGGTTCTAATAACTCGTTGCTAGACATTTCAAAGCTCGAGCTCCAGACACCGGGTTCCGGTTTCCGTGAGATCTTTGTAACATTGGAATCTTTCCCATACCACATATCTCGTTTTTAGATGTTAGCTTCAGCCCTATAAGTATTACTATTTCTTCTTAAAGTTTACATAAAATTAGTATATTAAATATAAGCTAGTATATAATTTTTTGTTGGCCTAGTAGCTTGAGCGTGACTCTAATCGCTGAGGGCGTAAGTTCAAACCCCTGCTGTGCACCAATGGAGTTTTATTATATCTGTGCATTTAACTCGAACGGTGTATGAAAACATCGTTAGGGAAACTTAGACTTAGACCCAAAAAGTCGACGGCGTATATCAGGCACAGGAGGCTGATCATCTGCTTCTGTCGTTCGGTGGGATATTGAGTGTGCCTTATTGCTAGGTTCTTTTCGTTTTCGGGATAGAATCAATGTGAGGACGGTATTTGCTGATAAATTATCAGCAGAATTGAATTGTCCCTTGCCCCAGTGGATATAATTAGGGATAACGAATAAGTTTTTTGGGAAAATCTCATATGCGTCAGGACAATCGTGAATTGTGAAGAATTCGACATCACCGAATAATATTGTTTGTATGGCAAGTAGGTAATCCCTTGTGTATCAACTCGTAACAACTTCGTTTTGCCATTCAAAGAACCTAAGATTTCACAGTAACACAGGCGAGCTGTTGTCAAAGAAAATTATACATAATAAACATTATTGATAATATAATGCCAAAATGAATCCTAGGTTTGAATTCTAGGTAAAATATGTTTTTATTTAAAATATGATGTTTTTATTATATGAAATATGGGCAGGAGTTAAGTAATACCATCCTTAGACGCTCACATTGCTAATGGGCTTGCAAGTGCGTTGCCGGTCTTTTTAAGATTGGTAAGCTGATGGACCCTAAGTCGAATTTGTTAGGAAATACCTCAGATTCTGGTTCTAATTAGCAGTGGCGCGGCAAAAACTGCCTTAAAAACGCCCAATTAAACAGACAATAGTGTACTCAGTGCCGGATTAGCCACATAGCAAGAGTAGCAAATGCTACGGGCCCCGCGAACTTAGGGGCCCCGCGCTCCAACGCCTGTCTGACCGTAATAAAATAAGTATTAATTTAGATAGTAGCGTAAAATATCTTGCATACCTTTAACTCGACTTCGTCAAGTATAATCGTAAAAATAGAAAGTACTTATTTATCTTTTTAACGTTAATTTTCAAATTTTAATTATAATCGATATACTAGCATGTTATTTGTACCCTTCAGATTTTTATTTTAATATAGGTATACATTTATTTTGCGAGTTTACGTAGCCGAGATTGTACTTTTCTAATCGATTTTAATATAATTTCTATTATAAGTATTTCGAGGAAACAGGCGAACTATTTAAATCCTAAAGCCTAACCAAGGGCCCCTAGGCAGAATTTGCTACAGGCCCCGCGCTGGCTTTATCCGGCACAGAGTGTACTGTACACATTACTATAGGTATTTTTAGTAACATTATCAATATAATATTAATATTTTTCCAATGAAAAAGATTCAAAATATTCTGAAAAGAATTAATGTTTAAATATGTCCCTTTTATCCTTAAGATAAGGTATAAAGGACCCATTTTGGGTCATTTATCCTCGCATCAATTACCATCAATTATACCTACGCGATTAATTAGATACTCTTTTGACCTTAAATGACCTTACACAGCTATTCTTTAAAATCGGGTCAAAGTTATTAATGATCAGCAATTTCCAGATTTTTAATCTTTCGTTTTCTCTCTTTGATTGCTAAGCAATTTTAGTCAAAACCTTTAATTCTGGACTTCTTATTTCCTTCATAGATGTGTCACCGTTATGGGCAATATGCCTGATCGCGACTAGATGATCTTTAAGTACAAAGTTAGGGTTTGAACGACTAAGTGTTTCTAAATCTCTTATAACCGAAAACCTTCTATAAATTCTGTTAGCAGTTCATGCAAATAAGTTCGGAAATCACTCATTTTGAGAATTTTCTAAACTAAATGATTAGGCACTTGCGCAGTAAACCAATATTAACAAAAATTACACAAACGTCAAACACCACATGCGTTGTGCATCCACGGAGAGGCAAAACAAAATGGCGGCTCCCGGCTCGCAGCGCTGCCACACGTACGAGCCGAGACGAGCTACGAGTAAGATTTCAAACATGTTGGATCGCCGGCGAACTTGCGCGGCAATTTTAAAGTACGCGTTTTTAAGGTGACACACAGGCGAAAAAGGTCGTCGAGCCACAAGTCCGCGTACTTACTCGCACGTATATCATCCACTATAAGTTCAGTTTAACACATGGCTTCCGTTCGCACGTTCGAGTTTCTTAAACTGGGCGCAAGGTGGCGCTGCCAGGTTTCTGTTGTTAAAAACTTATAGACAAGAGAAACCTACGACAAACTGTTGTATCACTCACCAGGAGGAAGTATTCAGGTACGATATTGCGTCAATATAAAAAATATAAAATTAGTATAAACTTTGTATTGTAAAGAAATCATACTGAGCTGCTTCATATGGTACAGACTATTTTCAAAGGTATTATTACACATCTTGTTAATCTACATAATAAGGAGTACATGATGCTTGACTTATTCCATATTCACTCCAAACATTTTTGGAAGGAAATTAATAAATCGAATGGATTTTTAAGATCTCCTAAAAATGCGCACACAACTTACACACCCTGGGGGTGCACACACTGCACACCTGAACAATGATGTTATTCATTTTGGGTATGTTTTTAAAATACAAAATTATAGTCTTTTTAAAAATTCCTTTCACGATATTTTCTTCACCGTTCGAGCGAATGTGTAAGCGCACATAGAAAGAAAAGTCCATTGGTGCACAACCGGGGATCGAACCTACGACCTCAGGGATGAGAGACGCACGCTGAAACCACTAAGCTAACAGTGCTCTTGAATTATCAATAAACTATTATGTGTGTCAAAATCCATCATTTGATATACGAAAGTCATAGTTCGTTCTCGGCTTTCTACACAGCCTTTAAATCATTTCTACTCTAATCTCCTTTAAGTTTCATGAAGTATGTTAAACATAGAATAACGCATTGCTGAAATATTTGCAATAAAACCAGCAACTTTATAAGTTTCTTAAAATCCCTACAAATAGTTAATGCAATTTAAAAAGCATGTTCGAGAATTATAGCAGGTGTATTTAACTTAAAAGCTATTAAAATAATACGTTTAACGAACCGTAGCCCGCAAACCGGACGGCAAATATAAAATAAATTAAAAAAACCACGAAAATTTTGAATGGAAATATTTTCACCGATATTTTCGTTTATTTGAAGTGTTTCGTGAATTTTAATTATGACGCTCGTAATTTGGTGTGTTTAGGTACAATATTTATATTGTAAATGTTGATCGGGACGTCTTTTTCGGTAAATATTTTCTATTTGATCGCTGACTTGGAGAGAAATGAGGTGAGGTGTAATTTGGTACTGGAAATTTGTAAGCAGCCAAATTTAATATTTTACATTTTTACAATTCTTTTTGTTGTTTCTGTGTCCACAAAATACCATAACATCTCGACGTCCGTCGTTCCCCAACTGAGCGTTTCTTAAGGCAGTTTTTGTCGCGCACTACCACTATGTGGAACCAGCTGCCCACTGAAGTATTTCCGGACCAACTGTCCCCTGACTAAGGGTCCTTCATGAAAGAGCGTATTAATTCTTAAAAGGCCGGCAACGCACTCGCAAGCCCTATAACATTGAAAGTGCCCAAGGGCAGCGGTATCACTCAACATCAGATGAGCCTCCTGCCAGTTTGCCTCCAATAACATAAAAAAATATTGGATATCAAACCAATAGATATCTAAAAAGCAATTTATATGTAGTTTAATCAGGTCAAATTATTTTAATATTTACACTGGGTAAGATCACCGCTACCTTAAATAGAAATGCGTAGCAACGTCATATGATCAGTGAAGCAGAAAAAATGGCGCCTTTTCCCTATTTCAGCTCAAGGATCCAACGTTTTATAAAAATGTATTTTATTTATTTCCTATTTTTACAGTAACTTAATACTATAGAACACTATTAATATAAAAATAAACTAAAAACAATATAAGCAAAACAAGTTAAAACTTAGAACCTAAACCTTTTTATAACTTATTATAAATAATGCAATTCATGTGAATTCAGCCAGTGTACAACAAAATATATCCGTCTCACGAGCAATGATATTAAGGATGCGCAAGACACGCGTAAATTGTGCTTCTCTGAGTAAATTGTGAATTGTTCAAGAAATTTGTATGAGACAGAAAAATTTAAGCTTTTCATGGCTAGAACAAATACATCATTTATGGATCTTGAACTCCGAGATTACCAGCTTATGTTTAGGTATGCACTTTGCTACACACAGTGTTTGATTTTTATATAGAACAGGGGGCAAACGGGCTGGAGGCTCACCTGATATTATAGGATACCGCCCATGGACACTGTCCATGCCAGAGGGTGTTGTGTGCGTTGCCTTTTGCTGTCACGATTTATTAATGACCTTTTTATATGTCACTTTACTATGGAGACATATAAAGCAAATTCATTAAGCTATTAATCGAATGCATGACCAAGGTTGGGAATCCCGTGCTTAAACACTAAACTACAGCTTTTTATAGCTATATAAGCTACTCCTTGATAACAGCTCCACCGGTGCTGGTTCATGCGGAACCTTTATTTTGAAGATCCGAACCTTTATCGCGTTGGGCGTAATTCATCCTTTCTTAGCCATTAATTTTAGTAACTTCCTGATAGTGTATCTTTCTACGCGAAACAGAAAACGGTTTAGGCTAAAAAGTGTTATTATATAGCAAAGAGCCTTAAAATCCTAGTAATATATGTAAAGTTTCGTTTCGTTTTTACAACCATGCATCTTAAATACCTTCTTAACAAGTTATTAGGGTACCTATATTGATGGTAATGTAAAAAGTTTATCAATTACACTTGATATTCAATTTAGTAACAAAAATGTACTTGTATTTGGTCTAATAATTTTATTTAAACCGATTTTCATCAAGCATCACACATTGTTGAGGAAGCAAAGTCTGCTTCCATTCAATAATAATCTTTCTAGCAAAAGAAGAATAGTTGATACTTTTTTTATTAAAAATACCTTTGCTAAAGACAATTTTAATCGCTTATAGTGTAGAATAAAGTAAACAGAAACATTCATTTTTACCCGCTTAGGTTGAAGAAACAATTATACCCATGGCTGCAGAACTTGAAGTATTTTTTTGGTTTGGTTGCAGCCCCTTACAAATGTTGTGTAAAACAAAAAACTTGGCGATTAAAAAGAGTGGCGGAGAGTTTATTGCCAGTTCTTCCCTTCCGTTCTACGCCCTTGATTTGAGAACTGGCAGTAAATATAAAATTAGGAGCATTTAATGTATATTTCTTTTTTGACGTTCATAAGTCCACTTTGTGTTACCTATATGAATAAGTGCTTTTTGACTTTGATTTATGTAAAATGTATTGAGTATTTATGTATATTATTATTGCCTATGGAAATACTTATAATTCAATCAATAGACAAATCGATCTCACTACCGTTATTGAAAACTGATTCGCAATAAATAATCGGCAATCTAGACTTATCTACTACAATCAAATGTAAGACGAAAAACCCTAGATTCCACTAAACATACTTGACCCACGTAATTTCCATAATTTCCAATACGACAGCATTTTGACCCAATTTTCCCGACTTAGAGCGATTCAAAATGTTGTATACATTTGCTTTGCATGCTTAGACCGTCTGCTGATTGAATTACAAATTCCCTTACCCTTACAACGGGATGTAGATTTACATTTGACGGAGACTAAATTGCTAGTAGCCAATTTCAAGATTGCCTAGAAAAATAAGCCTCTGATCTGCACTCTATCTATTTCGAAGACATGTAATATACTGTGGAGTTCTATCTAATACTACAATAACAGACACTCTGACAAATAAATAATAGTTTAAAAAAACTAAAAAACACGCTTTTAAAGCACATTCAACTAAAAAGTGAAAAATAATTCCTAATTTAGGCTGAAAATGGTAATGAACAAAAAATACTGGTATTATTGTGAAAAAGCATGGGGCGCTCTGTGCCATATTTTCGTCTATCGAGCAACCCAGTTTGATGTGCTTTAAAAGCGTGTTTTTTAGTTTTTTTTAAATATTATTTATTTTTTATATTTTAGTTAATTTTTTTATATTTTTTTATATATATCTTTGACAGGTCCAATCAGTCCGTTTAAAGTGGGTCAAAATCGAGTCCGAAGGAGTCGGTTACATACATACATACATACATACATACATACATACATACATACATACATACATACAGGTGAAGCTAATATAAAGCGTGTAAAAACAAAGGATGACTTGTTGAAATGAAATGCCGGCAACACACTGACGTGTCATTAAGAGTATCAATTAACATCAGATGAGCCTTCTTCTGCTCTCTGTTTTCCTTTCCTCCCAAAAATCTTGTTATCGTTTGATAACTTTAATTCTCTTGGTAATACAAGATTAATCAAGAGCAATAAGAAATATTGCTATTAACTACTTTTGCCATTCTGGAGTGATTTAATTTTTTTAGGAATGATATAAACACTCGAATAGTATAAATAATAACTAAATTGAATCAATAGGAGACCGTAGGAAAGTAACTTCTGTTCGTTTCAACATAAAACAATTTTATTTTCGCCAAATTCCAAACAAATAAAATAATTATATCACTTGTTTTTAGGAAATAAATAAATGTACAGATTCACTTTTTAATTAGCATTATTACTGTATGCCATCAAACTTTTCATACACATATTAACGGTTATTTCAGACTCGGTAAGTGTCCAGTCCCTAATGTGCTGTCGGTACTCGGCTTCACTATTTTCGACTTGACACTTGTCCAGCTCACTGTTGCTCACATGATTGGATAGACAGTAGACACATTACGGATAATCTTAAAATAAAAATAAATCAGAGGCGCTACAACCTCTTTAGGTCTGGGCCTGAGATTTCTGAATCTGTTTCATAATAATTTTCCAATCTAATAGGCAAGTAGGTGATCAGCCTGTGCCTGACACACGCCGTCGACTTTTTGGGTCTAAGACATGTCGGGAATCGAACATACGAACTCAGGGATTAGTGTCGCACGCTCAAGCCACTAGGCCAACACTGCTCTCATACTGCTCTGCACGGAAAATCCTAGAGCATGTTTTTCTCGCTTTCCATATTCAAATTGTTTTTCTTTTAAAAGGCTGTGGTAGCCGCTCTTTTCTACAGTATTGAAAAATATATGCTTTTCCAGTATTATATGTTTATTCTATCTATACAAATATTATAAAGAGGAAAATTTGATTTTTTGTTTGTTTGAAATGAATAGGCTCCGAAACTACTGGACCGATTTCAAAAATTCTTTCACCGTTGGCAAGCTACACTATTCTCAAGTAACATAGGTTATATTTCATTTTCAAAAAAATTAGGGATGCTTACTAAAACTTGAATAATCTAACCTAAGTGTAAAAAAATAAACAAAAAACTTCCTTCAATCCCGTGCGCTGCGAAAACTATTAATGATAGAACAAAATGATGTACTACAATTTTTCAGGACTCATCACTATCTATAAAAAATGTCGCAACAGCATGACTCTATCTTTTATAGTTACGTCATAATAAGGGTCAATACTACCGCTAGAAAAGGCTCTTTATTCGTACCTATCCTTATCAAAATAAATACCAACGTTTCACATAAGCTACAATTTAATGGCATAACCAGCAAAAAAGCATGGTTGATTGGTGTTCTCCCGCCGTTTCTCTTGAATAGTTTGCTACTACGTAATATAACAAAAATCTTAGCCACAGCAACGCTTGGCCGAGTCTACTAGTATGTTATATAAACGTTTGCGTCTAGACTTTTGCACACACATATAAACCGTAGTTCGAGCAGTAAATAAAGTAGTAAAAAGATCGATGCTTTAATAACCGTGAATTTACAAATTTATTGTTATAATCATCTCGATGTTTATTGACTGGCGTCCATATGTTTAGTCTCTAAAATAAACTGAATTTGAGATGTATATGGTATGATAGCGTATTTTTATACGCTTTATATTAGCTTCACCTGTATGTATGTATGTAACCGACTCCTTCGGACTCGATTTTGTCCCACTTTTAACGGACAGACTTAATTCAAACTTTGCGCACCTGTCAAAGATCCGAAAAAAAAAAAAAAAAAAATAGAACTAAAAAATAAAAAAAAAAATTGTTTAAAAAAACTAGAACACACGCTTTATATAGAAAACTAAACAAAAAAACAGAAAATAAATTTTAATAAATATTAATTAAGAATAATGTAAATAATTCCTAATTTAGGCTGAAAATGGTAATGAACAAAAAATACTGGTATTATTGTGAAAAAGCGTGGGTTGCTCGATAGACGAAAAATATGGCACAGAGATAATTAATATTTATTCCATCCAGATCTTCAAATAAATACAATTTTATTGCGAAATTAAATACATCATTAACACTTTAAAAGTATTTCATGTTTGTTTTACTCCGGTCGTTTCGGATATCCGTACCATTAGAGCAGTATTTCCCAACCTTTTTGGGCCATGCCCCACCTTAGCCTTTCTAAAATTCTTATTGCCTCCCCCCCTATGACACATACATAATTTTTAATATAAAATAATTCTAATAAATTTGTACACTTAAGAAACTCTTACTCACTCTCTTGTTAAAAGATATGTTTATAGGACGAAGTAAGTTATGTTTCTAAACATATTATTAAAATCTGTAATTTAAAATTCGAAATAATTTTAGGAAATTTTCCCTTAACAAACAAATTGACCCTTTGTGGGGCGTGGGCCCCACGTTGGGAAACACTGCATTAGAGTGTGAAAGTATTGTTATGCACTTATATCTTCTCGGAGATACTATATATTTATATATAGTCGTAACTATATAACAGGTAGCTAAATTGACGACGATTTCGTGACGTTATCGCAGAGATTGATCATTTTCCCAAAGTCCCAAGGATCAGCTAGATAAAGAATATTTAGAAGGGAAATCTTGTTAATTAAAGCGTAAAGTTCATAATTAATATAAGCTAAAATCAATTGAAACTTAATCCGATACCTGACTTAAAACTTTTTATTGTTAATTTTGTGATACACAATAACGATTTCGCGATCATCGTATGTACAACGAATAAGTATTATAAAATAATTCTTATGATTATACTTACTTAATAATATTCTTAATATTTCATTTGAATTATTATAAACATGTATTAAGGTCTTAATTAGTAGTGTTGGCCTAGTGGCTTCAGCGTGCGATTCTCATACCTAAGGTCGTAGGTTCAATCCCCGGCTGTGCACCAGACTTTCTTTCTATGTGCGCATTTAACATTTGCTCGAACGGTGAAGGAAGACATCGTGAGAAAACCGGCTTGCCTTAGACCCAAAAAAGTCGACGGCGTGTGTCAGGCACTTGAAGCTGATCACATACATGCCTATTTAATTTAAAAATCAGGAGGAGGAGAAAAGAGGCGAAGACCTAAAGAGGTTGTAGCGCCACTGATTTATTTTTATTAAGATCTTAATTAAAAGTATGTTTTGTTTCGTTTATTAATTTACACGAAATGAGGACAAAATAGTCAAATGTTAATTGTGGCGTGTTTAATACAAAACTAACCAAAATGTGTCAAGACATCTTTTGTGGAGCCAAGCCAACATACTTAAAGTTATGAATAGTATGATAATGATACAGTAGTAAAATGACACATTATAAAATAATTAACGCTTTTATCAGCAAAAATCTTTCACAAAAGACGGAATGACAAATTAATCAAAAACAATTGCCAATCGTCACTACGTCATAATATATGTAGGGAAATAATTGCACACTTGAGACTTCTTAGCGTCACCTACGTCTTTATTAAGCCACTATAAATCAAGGTATAAATTATTTAAATGAAATGCCATAAACGGCAACATTTTGAGGCTTATCGCTTCAAGGGAGGACTATTCAAGCAGGCTTAACTGAAATTACGTCTGATATAAATTGCTTCCCAATACCCTTTCAGAGCTAGGCGTATAATATGTTTTCAATTCTGAATATTCATTAAGTTCTAGCGGAGCGTGTCATTAAATCGTGTCGATATGATTGTGTTTTGCGCCATCTAGTGGCATTGTTTGGCATTAAAATCAATGTCTATTTCATGTAATAAACCTGAATTTCAAATTATATACGGATTAGAATATCATTATAGTATACATTCATTAGAACATAGTATTTACAATATTCTTAACCTACATAGAAATAATTATAATTCTAATTATTATTAGAAATAATCTAATTTTATTATTATAAAAGAGAAAAAGTCATTAAGAAATCTTTTTAAATTCTATGAAGCAGCTAAACTATCGGTTCCCAAATTTGCCTGCTAGTAAATCCACCACTGACAGGAACGAGTGGCAAGATTACTTTAATATTTATTGTGTTAAGTTTCAAATCTTTAAAGTTATAAATTACTTTTAATAATATAATTGAATATGGAGTCATTATTATATATATATGGAGTTATATTATCGACCATTGAATATTCCTTAATTTATCGATCTAGCAATATTGCCAAAGCAAATAAACCACTAGTATTAAAGGGTTTGAATTTGACTTCGATGTTATTGGATTGTAATGACAATGGCAGCTGACACTAACGCCAGTGTTCTGACGTTAATAATAATGACTATGAATATATTACTACAGACTTTTTGGTAGGTTAATTGGTAGATCTAGTAACATTGACTAACCGAATGAACCACAAGTTTTATTGGTTATAAACTAATAAGACTTTGACCTTGTTAATTTACGAGCTCTGTGACTTGTGATGACAATGGCAGCCGGTACTAGCATTGTTCCGACATATAATATTCTTTGAGAAACTAAAACAAAGCAGTGAACACCTTAAGAGTTTTATTACTCTAGTATATATAAAAATATATGTAATATTTATTCTCTATATCTATAAAATCTATCTATCTATTTTGTTACGTTTAACGAGAGTTTTGAAAAAACTAATACAATTTCCATATATTTGGGTTATTTTCTGGACTGGTTGGTAGTACGCTTAGATTAGTTCCTTGTCGAGTTTCAAGTTTTGTTTTACAATCGCTTATATTTTTTTGTTTTAAAGAAGCAAAAATAAGAATATATACGATATTTTTTCAGAAGTGCAGGTAGATCGCATCAATTTACAACAGACATTGTGTGACTAATTAATAGTAGCAATTTCTTAAACTTTTTAGACGAGAAAAACGATGAAAAACAGTGAACATCTTAATAGTTTTTTTTAAATATATTATTATTAATATCCTATTACTCTAGTCAGTTTTAATATAATATCTCTTATCTATATCTACAAAATCTATCTATCTATCTATTTTGTTCGTTAATATTAAATTTATAAGTATAAATAGAGATGGACAGGGTATCTGCTCAGAGGCTAGAGAGCAAAATGGTTGAATGAAGTCACTACGCGCAAAATGGTTGAATGAAGCGGAGGAGAGTTAGACCATGCGCGCGGTGGGCAGATGACTTCAAAAAAGCCATTGGTCCTATGTGGCAAAGACTTGCCAGGGATAGGAAGCTCTGGAATCAGCTGGAAAGGTCTTTGTGCCACAAAGGCAAGCTGTGCAACAAAACCGTCATTCACCTTTATATATATATATAAACTTTTCTTTTGTATTAGTTGAAATAAAGGCTTTGAAATTGAAATGAGTATTGTCACTGTTGTTGTTTATTTATTATAATAAAATCAAGATACATTTTGTTATGGAAACATTTGTTTGATATGACAACCAAAAATGAAAGAACTAAAAATACGACTTACAAGTTTACACAACCTTCTTCAAGAGAACAAAGGCTTTGTACTAAAGGCCAAGTTGTTGTTCAGGTCAGTGAGTCAGTAGAATTGAGTGAGGATTTTGACGGGCTCTTTATAACTAGCTGGTGCCCGCTATATGTCTAAAATTTGGTACTTACTGTGTATGATACCCTTATGTCAGAATTCAATACGTTTTTACATAACTCAGTCTTGACTCAGAATCTTACCCTTATTATTTTATTAGGGGTTATTTAGAAAATCATCAAAATATTTAATTCCATGCGTCAGTGGAATATTTTCTAATAGCGTCAACTTTATACACTACTAGCTGCCCACGGACTTCGTTTCTCCTTAATGCATAGCGTACCCTTTTTAGTACATACCAACATGGAACATTTTGCTATGCTACCTCAGATACTGTTCGGTTTTCCGGAATGAAAACATTTTAGGTTTTTCTGTGATTTTTCTCTAAATAAACTTTAGATTTCAAGTTGTAAGTTAACTGACAAATAAAAAATAGGGGTTGATCGTAGTGGGTAGATGAAGATTAAGGGTTGTATGTATTTTATAATGTTATATCATAAAAAATAAAAAAATATTTTTTTCTAAATATTATTTTTTTTTTGGGGTGGATACCCCTTATCACTTAGGGGTTTTAAAGAGAGATAGTAGCCGATTCTCAGACTTAGTATGTTATTCAATTATTAATTAATATTAATATTAATAATCATTATTATTTATTATTTTAGTATATTATATATATATTCATTCAATTTAATAACTACGTATGTTTCATAACCTTTTAACTAAGTAACAATAGGTCTTTGTGAAAAAGCATTGCTAAATTTCTTTGGAAGAATAATTAAAACTCCTTTATTTGTTTAAAAGGTAAATGTCACTATGTTCATTCAAAATTCCTGGCATAGCTGCTAACTTCACGCATATTCTATTTCTTTTTACTTGTAGATTGTCTTGTTCCCATCTCGATCGCGCACGCTATAATCACACTGACAACTTTGTGTCTCAGGTGCGCGCGCATCGTAAAATTTCACTCTCATCAATTTTTCATAACGCGCCTAAAGAAGTATAACTTCAAAAATTCATAAGAATCAGTCGAGCCGTTTCGGAAGAGTATGGGAACGAACTTTGTGACACGATAATTTTATAAATTAGATGAATTATTTTCACGGAAATATTTTGACAATTTCCGTTTTATAAGTAATGTTGTATGCCATAGCCTACATTTAAACATTGAAGTTCCGTCAGCCATCATAATTGTGTAATGAAAACTTTTGATGAATTAAATTAATTTGGGTTATTTAATGACAATTGCAGAAATAATAAGATAATATTGTAAAATAATTTACTTGTCAAAATATAACAGTTGACATGTGCATAAATTTTGACAGATTCATATTTTAATTTCAACGTTACTCAAATTAATCAATTAATACTTGATACTTCTGAATAATGGTGTCATGAATAGATTCACGAATGCTATATGTTTTATTATTGCGACTACAGGAGAGGTATGTCGTATCTATTCTCAATAATAAACTTGATTCTCGTAGTGTAGATACATTGCCAGCAAGTTATAGAGGCTTGCTAAGTTTTCCCGACGTGATCCAATTAGGCTAACACGGCATTTATTACAAGAGATAATATTATCTTTGCCTGCAGACTCAGCGAAACTGATTGAGTGATTCATCAAGTACAAGGTTTTAGTGAATTCGAATATTAAATTAATGTTCTTTATTTTATACATTAACTAGCTGACCCGGCAAACGTTGTTTTGCCACCTACATTATTTCTAGGAAATTTTTTTTTAGTTCAATAAAAATAACTATCTAAAAAATAGGGGTTCATCGTAGAGGGGTCAAAATTTAGGGTTGTATGTATTTTTTAATGGCACATTATGAAAAAAAAAATTAAAATTTTGTTCAAAAAATAAATATAAAATGTTGGGGATGGACAATCCTTATCACTTAGGGGTATGTAAAATAGAAAGTAGCCGATTCTCAGACCTACTGAATATGCATATAAAATTTGATAAAAATCGGTTGATATTTTCGGAGGAGTATGGTAACTAACATTGTGACACGAGAATTTTATTTATAAGATTTATTTTCGTAAGCCTCTAGCCTCTAGCCTCTTAAAAAATATTATAGTGAATTTTGCTTTTTCTTACTCTAAGCTCGTGCGTTCAAACACTGAGTATTAATGGAGTTTTATTTATTTATTAAAGTTTACCTATCACATCATACATAGTACTAAATCTACGGCATACCTTACAAACTCTTTTATATGAAATGTATGACTAAAAAAAAAATTAAAAAAAAAAAAGTTAAAATAAAAATACCAAAAATTTTTGATAAGCACAAAAAAATACCAGCAAAACAGCGGATTATGTTCGAGATAAATAACAATGCTTTCTATAAAACCGATTACTCTAGCTTTCTTTATCAAAATAAATAGGTATTAGAAAATTTGAAAACAAAAGTAAAATTATATCCACAAATGTAATACAAAAATGAGTTAAAAATAAGTTATGTTTTATTAGAGACCAAACGTTACAAAAAAAGAAAAGCAATATTGGCCTAGTGGCTTTAGCGAGCGAGAATGGACTTGCATGTGTGCATCTAACTCTCGCCTTATAATGTCGACGGCGTGTGTCAGGCACATAAGGCTGATCACCTACTTGCCTATTAGAAAAAATAAATGATCATGATATAGAAATCTGATGCCTAGACCTAAAAGGAGTATACGAATATTTTTAAAGGCCGAAATACCAACTATAGTTAAAAAAAAACAAATTATACATATTGTTTTTTTTATGGCTATTTGGGATTTGTTGCGTCTTTATTGCTATTTGGGATTTGTTGCATCTTTATTGCTATTTGGGATTGACTTTCATCTAAGCTTTGAAGTGTAAAGTTTCTTATGAATGAGATAGAGATCCAGAATTTTTTATAGGACGAGTTAAATGCCTACATCCCATTTGCTGGCAGAACTTTAGACTAGACTTTATTAATTTGTAATTATTATAAAATAATAAAAGTAACTTCTATCTCTCTCTTCAGAACTAAAAAATCATAGCGTTCCAATCAATTTAAGTTTATTTCCTATTACAACGTACAAAATAAATGTCTTTTACTAAACCTATTAAATCGTTGTGTGTCTGCATCTCCAAATCGAAACTATCAATCTCCTCACCTGTCTGTAGGAGATTGAAGGTTAAATTTAAGGCTTTTTATATATTTAATAAGTCGAAATTTTTAGAAACAATTACTTCGTACATCGGTCTATACTAGCTTCGCACAGCTAGACATTTTTTTTAATTTTCTGGAAACAAATATAGTTGTCTGACATAATTTGCTGGCAATTTTTAAACAGTAATAGTAATATATAATAGGGGGGCAAACGAGCTTGCGGGACATCCAAAAAGGGCAGTCATCGCAGCCCATAGACACCCATTTTTAGTGGGTGCGTTGCCGGCCTTTGAGGGAGTAGTACACTCGATTTTTAAACATTTGGAGGTCGTATCTCTGAGGGAAGACCCAAACCGGGAGTCAATTCCACAGTTCGCGAGTTCGCAAAAGAAAATGCCTTGTGAAACGGACTGTGGAAGACCTCCAACCATCAAGATGATGTTGATGAAATTTAGAACTCATAAGGCTCGTACGGTGTTGACAAGAGGCAGGAGGGAGTAGTTTCTGAGTTTATTCGTTTAAAAAATTATGCGTTATTTCATAGTTTTCTACTTTACATTTCCCCGTTTTAGTTCGATTTATGATTGTTTTGTGAAATTATTTCCAGTATGGGAATCGATTCGCAGATATAACAAAAACAATTTTTAAGTTTGCAATCTGTAGTACTTGGGGTAAAATTTAGAGTGACTCAACCCCAACCATGACTACAGTATTTCAAAAACCAATACATTTTAAACGTACCTACGGGAGTCGGGGTTAGCGCAAAATCTCGTGTCTGACTTTTACCCTTACAATAAGTCGTATTAAACAACAATTAAACAATAAACTGTATAAAATGGGCAGAAGAAATATACTACGAAAATAACTGGCTTTCTTTCTATGGGAGAGAGAGAGAGAGAGAGACAGAGAAACACGCGCACGCCGCACGGCTTACAACTAAGCAAAAAGTGTCGTGACAACGTTTGGTCTTAATTTTTTCCGTCTAGCCCCCTTTCGCAATGCGCTATAAGGAACTTCGTTCCAAATATAATATGAATCTCGAATACAAAGTCCATGAAAATAACGTTAAATTCAAATTCCACTAACGCATCGAACAATATTTTTATGTGCCCATCAAAAACGCGTTGACGCTTATTCACGATTTATCTACCTTCAGTAACATAATTGACAGCCTGACAGCTTATATCTACTGCGGCATTGTGATAACAATTCCCTGGATATAGGGACCGTTTTCCTGTAAACCATTTTGACAGGTATAACTGCTATCAGAAGGAAGATCCAGTCACAAATCATATAGAACAAACAGAGCTTTAGGCGAAATCAGACACAAGTTATAGGCCGAGAGACGCCTGCTATATTTCCATACTGGGATTTAGAATCTTAAACTGCTTAGAAACAAATAAGTAAAAAATAAGAATTGCTTGCAAAGTTGATTTTGTTTTCTTTGGAATAAAAACTCTCAGCCCAGCCTCAAGGCACACGCTTTTTAAAGATTTAAGTGCCTAAGTATGACAGCACCCGTCACCCCAAATGGTGCTTTTCTCGTATAAGGAAGGAAGTAGTGTTATGATGATAATAGTAAAGTTCACTGCAGTATTTATAAACAAAATTATTATGTACAGTGTATTAATGATAGTTTTTAAATTTATACTTCTTTAAAAAAGAAAAATTGATAAGAGTGAATTTTACGATGCGCGCACACCGTGACACAAAATTAACAGAATGAAGTTGCCCACGGAAGATGCTACGGCATTGGACATAATTTAAAAACAACATTCGAATAATAATATAATTTATGTTACACTTAATGTAAGAGAATA
Source organism: Pieris macdunnoughi (assembly GCA_905332375.1). NCBI lineage: Eukaryota > Metazoa > Arthropoda > Insecta > Lepidoptera > Pieridae > Pieris > Pieris macdunnoughi. Next base: position 431,220 of record CAJOBZ010000067.1, on the reverse strand, counting down.
ATAATAGATATTTATTTATTTAATTTTTCAAATGTAAACTGAACTTTATTGACTATACTGACTCTTTTTCCAGTCTTTGATTATTTAATTATAATTAATTATTTGCATGCAATCAAAATTATTTTTAATAATGCCAAAGAAGTATAACTTCTTACGCGCGTACATAAGTACACGCACCCTTTTTTATATATAAATAATAATATGGGTAATATACGTATTATATATATTACTTGTTAGTAGTAGTTAAATAAATAATTTTACTGTACATGTGAATGTCACTGAACTCTTCTTAAACGGCTGGACCGATTTGAATGAACTTTTTTGTGTGCGTTTGTGTCCTCGTTTGGCATTCTGAATGGTTTAGATTCACAAATCAGCCCGGCAGAAGGCGGTGCAGTCGAAACTTTCATACTTTGTTTAATATCCTAATCGTTTGAAATATCATGCAGTACAACGTCTGTCGGGTCCGCTGGTATATAAGAGCCTCAATGTTTAATATTAGATGATCAAAAACATTATTTAAATAAGAAGTAATTTAACTCCCCTCCCCCCCCCCAAATTACCTCTCTTTTTTTAACTTCATGGGGCTTTGTGAAGTACGTCAATAAATGCTTACACTTGGAGTATTATTAAGAATCTTATTTTTTCTTTCTAAAAAGCTTACGAAATATAACAGCATCTTTACAATAAATTGTCATCTTCTACACTATAGAGTGCGTATAAATTATGCCTATTATTACCAAGATATAAGGTAAGCTGTAATAAATTAAACGCAAGGTACTAAATTTATCTAAGTCCTTGGATAATCTATTTTCTGTTAGTCAAGTTATCTTCAAACTGGAGGCTGATTTTGACTAAAGCTAAGAAGCATCAGACAAAAAATATCTTAAAAACTATGTCGGGTTTGCTTGAACACATATAACTCCAGAACCGCTGGAATGATTTTCATAGTTTTTATTTGTTGTATTTGTACCCGTCCTGAATAGCAGAAAACGTACAAAATGTTCATGGGTTTCAAAACTGTCAAACATTTAATGTTCATCCCGTCGATATAGTAAACTCTCCCCTCAAATCAAAGAACTTATTTAAATAAAGGAATCGACAAGATATATCCACAATATTCGGATAGTGGCTTATTTTAGATTTTAACAATGTAGAATAATGTCAGTAAAGAAAAAGGATTGACATATATATTGGTTGTCAAATATTTATGCGTGCGTTTTTTATGTTGATTTCTTTTTAAAAAAAATGTTTGTCTCGGGACGCCCATATTTGATATATATATGAAGTGATGACTGAAACTTATTTTAGTTGACCTACTTTGTATTGAAAAGGAAAGTTGAAAAAAGCTTAGGTTTTTACTTAAATTTAAGTATTATTTATATGATAATATAAGGAAAGGTTATTTATGAATAAAATATTTTATTGATAATAAAATATATTTTATTTTCAAATTATCAACGTTTTTGAAAGTGATACTAATCACTTTCAAAAACAATTTGAGGTTATATTCTCACTGTCAACAGTAATGCCGAACGCACACTAAGCACTTAGTAGAGAGAGGGGAAAGCGTCTGTCCGAAATACGGTTAGAGCTGCGGGTTAGAGTGAGAAGAGAAGAGTAGAAGCTAGACAGACTGGCGAAGTAACGCGGTTTACCCTCCCATAAGAAGTTATCATTTAAAAATTATATTTGTTTTGTATTCATTGTATTACTATCATAAAATCATAAGTTACGTTTAGCTAATCTCTAACAGGAAAATCATTGACTGTTAGGCGGTACGAAGTTCGCCGGGTATATACAATATATGTTATTTGAGACATATGTGATTGTCTTAAGAATGATTTCTTACAAAAAGTTATGAGGAAAAACTTTAACATAGCAGCAGAACTGATTCAGTGGCAGAACGCATTCATAATTTTCACACGCAGCTCGGAAGTAGTTTAAAATGTTAATGTAATTCGGTAGGTTCCTGTTGTATGCTTAAATACACAAAAAATGCTCTTTGCATATTTTATACTCCATGCCTATTTGCTTAATGCACGTTTGAATTGTATTCTAAATATGACACAGATACCTGTTACCATGTCAACTATAGCTTTTCCGTGACAAAATTGGTAACGATTGTAACTCGTAGTCCTACTTTTTCTTCAGGTAATAGTTTCCCAATATTCATTTTTAATATTCATATTGACAAAGATTAAGTTAATTTATAAAAGGCTTTTATAGATACAGCCTTTTATAGTTGTAAATAATTTTAGTGCTGTATTTAGTCTTTTTCTTGAAGTAAATACATTATTTTATATTTTCCTATATATACAAACTATACAACAAAATACTATATTCTACACTGCCAAAAGAGTGCAGGTCGTTTTTCTCGCCATACCGCGCTAAACGACATTATACGCCGCTCTCTTGCCTCCGTCAATGTTCCAGCAATTTTGGAGCCAACAGGCATCGCAAGAGACGATGGCAAGCGGCCAGATGGAATGTCTTTGATCCCTTGGAAAATGGGACGGGCTTTAGTATGGGATGTTACCTGTGTAGACACCTTTGCCCCGTCTCTTCTCCTTCGGACAAGCAAAAAAGCTGGCGCGGCCGCAGAACAGGCAGAAATTAACAAACGGCACAAATATAAGAGTCTTTCCTCCAACTTCAATTTTGTTCCCTTTGGAGTAGAGACTCTTGGGCCGTGGGGTTCAAGTGCACAGGCGCTTATTAAAGAGTTAAGTTGGCGCCTGGTAGATAGTACCGGTGACCACAGAGCTGGCACTTTCCTGGTTCAAAGAATAAGTCTCGCAATACAGCGAGGAAATGCTGCCAGCGTTAAAGGTACACTGCCACAGGGACCAAACTTTTTAAATTTGTTTTGATTTTCTTCTATCTTCTTTAATTATTTTTATTATTACTTTATAGGTTAAGAAAATTGTAAATACTGTATTTGTGTAAATAAAACTATAGTCAACTTTAAAGAGACCCTGTGGCCTGTACCTCGACACCTCACACGGTTGTGAATAACAGGTTCATATTGTTGCACCTTGTAAGACTCATGTGAGACCCATGTGTAACCTACTGCTAACCAATGTTTATTAGATATTAATGTTATTTGCAAGTATTATTCACCTAGGTTCCTATTCATTATGTACACCAGAAATGTGTGGATCCACATTTCAAAAAATACTTAACCAATTTTAATAAAACATAGACTATGTCCAAGTTGAATAAAGCTGCTTTGAAGTTTAAAAAGATCTCGATATTTCTTCCAGTTTTCAAGCTATTTTTTGACGTGCATACTTCTAAGTAGTTTATCAAAAAAAAAACCGATAACCTATTTTTTTATTAAAAAAAAAATGGATTAAAACGTATTAATTATATCATTAAATTTAAAAGGCACAAATTTAACATGATTCATAATCCTTTACGCAAAAACAGGAAGCATTTCCTGCCTTTCTCGTTGCAAGTTCTGAATAACGGCTTAAAATTGCATGCAAAATTTTCTTTGAGCGCTGCAGTTTGTCAGCTCTGCACATTTCATGTCACAACAGGCAAGGCTTGGAGATCCGGGAATTATAAAATCGAAATTAAATATACTATTAGACGAATTATTTTCACATTTCATAATATATTTTATATCTTCAAAATTTAGCGTTACAATAATTGCTTACTATTATAATTACATAATCTCGTTTTATAAGTATTTTTGTAGTTAGTTTTGAATTTAGATTTCCTTTTTTTGTTTCTACATGACTTCTACTTACATAGCAGGAAGCGAATGGAGAAAGAAAACCATGGATAGAGATATTTGGAAAAGGCTGGAGGAGGCCTATACCCGTAAAGGGTTCCGATCAATAGCTCTGAAGGAAGTTAGGATATCGTGTAACAATAAAAATGTACATACATAAGAAATCAAAACTGTATTGAGAGTTAAGACTTACTACTACTTCACTACTCGCGTCCAGTGTAGGTCTTCCCTGGGAGATACGATAATCCAATTATTTAAAAAGAGAGCTTACTCTTCCGGAACGACCCCCAATGCACCTACTAAAATAGGTTAGGACCATAGGCTGCAGTAACTGCCTTTTATGGTTGTTCCGTACGCTTACCCTCCCATCTTTTAAATAAAAGTCGTGTTGTAGTGACTAAATAGTTTGGAAAATCCAAAAGTGCACGCCTCATAGCGGTCATTCACATTTAAAAAAAAAACATTCGTTTACATTTTTTTTTTTACTTCTTACTACTTACTTAATATAATAAAACAATATATAGTGGTGCCATAACTCTAAGGTGAGGAAAAAATATACTAAAATTCGTATTTAAGTTTTTTACAAATTAAAATTAAACGACAGTACTTCGAACGCTAATATTAACTAGGAATCAGCCCAGGGTATAACTTTATATAATAAGAAAAAAGTATTCTGGTACGATAAATTTTTCGACCAATTTCTCTGCCACATACATGGATCCATAAACACAGATTTTAATGTTATTATTTTCTATGTTAAACAAAATAATTGTTCATAAAAAATACCATATGTGCTTGATAGATTATTTAACTCGATTTTAGTTCACTCATATTATATTAGTGAGAAAAAAGTCATTCAAGTTTCGAAAGACTGGGTTTTTTGACATGTCGAGAGTAGAGCACTGCGAGGCGTGCAATTAATTCCAAGGTGACCTCCTGAATTACGGTGAAGGTAATCCTTTTAGTGGAGATTCCGCAAGTTCTTTAAAAGAATAGCCCAAATTCCTCGCAAAGACAAAATTTTCTCTCCTTCTTGGTCTCAGCTTAAATTTGTGAATTAGGAAACTTTTTTTTATAGAACAGGGTGCAAACGTGCAGGAGGCTCACCTGATGTTAATCGATACCGCCCATGGGCTCGCGAGTGCGTTGCCAGCCTTTTAAAACAGTGAAAGTAGTCCTTTGTATCCATTATAAGTCTTTTAATAGAAACTTTGTCATAAAAGTAATAAAATCGCCAAAGTTTCAAAACAATGAATCGTCCGTATTAAAAGATGTAAACACTAGAATACTCGGAATGTTAGCTGGCTCGTCGCCAGAACTTTTCCTATATTTCTTGATATTATTTACACGTTTGGTGCAAGCGAGAAAATTATAGAGATTTATACTGTCAATAATGCAAGTGCCAATAGTATGAAATATTTAACGCGAAAATTGTTGAAATATATGTAGCATTTAAATGTTAAAAAACGTGTTTTAATAGAAAATATGTTATGACGGATGATCGAATACATAAGGTCTGGGGTTCAAATCCAAAATGGGACCGTAAAAAAAGAATACTCCATTGCTCCGTTTTGAAATTACTTTTTAAATAAACATGCGTTCCATGTTATATAAAACGAGGTAGGATTTTACTAGCGTCCATTTAATGTATAATGTATAGTAGAAAAATATGATTTTCATGATTCTATTAATATTTGATAGTATTAGTAGGCCTGAATTACGTATCCAAAATACGTCGCAGATTTTAAGAGCAACTCTGTCAAATGAGCGTTCAATAGAAGTAACATATCTTTAACAAATTCAAAAATTTAATTTCAAATTCAACCAAATGTCCACATCCGCCTTAAATTAAGCCAGTTTCAAAAATAAAAGTAGTTGAAGCGAATACAAATTGAGCAATGCTAAAACTTTAATTAAATCTCGCCCAACTTCTCAATACTTAATACTTGCAAACGAATCCAGCAATTTTGATATTTTTATTTTCCTACTTCCGGGAACTATATTTTGTTAAAATCATTTCTCGAAAACTTGGAGTGACTTTTGTGCATTAAATGTTTGGATTCGTTTTCTTGAATCATTCATTCATATATCTACTTTATGTCTGTAGGGTAGGCTTCGATCCCTTTAAGCCTATGAAATCTAATATATAAAATTAGAATGTCACAATATTCGTTCCCATACTCCTCCGAAACGACTCGACCGAATCATATGAAATTTTTTATGCATATTCAGTAAGTCTGAGAATCGGCTACTATCTATCTTTCAAACCCCTAAGTGATAAGGGGTGTCCACTCCAAATAATTTTATTTTGATGAAATTTTTTTTTGTTTTTATTTTTTAATGATACAGCGTACAAAATTAAATTCAAAATATATATATTTATATATTTGTGGTTGGGAAATGCACACCGAATGGCGGACGACAGAACCCCGAGGTCCTTACTGAACTCACAACCCAGTGGCAAGAGAAAAGCCGGTAGACTGAGGCTGAGTTGGTGGGATGGAGTTGTTAAGGAGTAAGGACCTCGAAACAATAGGAGTTCCATGTTGGACGCGAAGCACTGGATAGAATGTGACGGCGAAGTGTAGTTGAGGAGGCTAAGGTTCACAAGGGGCTGTATAGCCATTGATGACGATGATAATATCAGACTTAAAGATGGCGTCCAAAAGATATCTAAAACTTAAAAATACATTTCCTTCTAAATATATTTAAACTCATATAATTATGTAAAAAAAAAAAAACTAAACACATTTAAATTGCGTAGTACTTAGAAGTAGAGCGAATTATTCTTTGCAGTGAGATTTTAGGTTAATCACTGTTTATGTAACATTAATTATTCAATTATATTTGCAAGCTTCTGAGTGTTATAAGGAAATTCATTAGAACGTGTTTGGCTTTCATTGAGAGCAGTAAAAAATAATACATATTTAAATTACTTAATAGGAATTTATGATAAATATATTATGTTTCAAATAATGAAAAACTAAATAGCTCGCATTTTACCAGCGCAAAGTTTGTGGTATCGTGATGTTGAATCACCACTTGTTATTTCCATCCTTTTCTTAGGTGGGATACTCACTGCTTGCCTTAGAAATTCGACCGTGCCCTCCACGGTATAAGCACTCGCCCGGTACCGCACAAGTCTCCCAAAGGCAGAACAAACATGTAAATTTATAGAAATAAACTTGCGCTCCGACCGGGAATCGAACCCGATACCCCTAGCGAGCACTTAATAAGACCTCTAGGCTATGTGGCTCTTAGTAGTATCGTAATACCATGTAGACTTCCGAATTCCGAGTACACCAGAAAGCTAGGAAGATAAAAGAAAAGAGGAAGAGGGGAAGGATTGGAAAATAGTAGCCAAAATAAGAGACAAGTGGAGGAATTTGGAGGAGGCTGTCACTCTGTTGGAGGTCGTGTACTAATAAATACAATCTAATATATAAAATTCTCGTGGCACAATGTTCGTTCCCATACTCCTCCGAAACGGCTCGACTGATTCTTATGAATTTTTTTATGCATATTCAGTAAGTCTGAGAATCGGCTACTATATATTTCAAACCCCTAAGTGAAAAGGGGTGTCCACCCCAAATAATATATTTTTATTTTTTAGACAAAATTTTTTGTCTTTATTTTTTATGATACAGCTATCAAAAATACATACAATCCTTATTTTCATCTACCCTCTACGATCAACCCCTGTTTTTTATTTCTTAGTTGAGAACTTATAACTTGAACTCTGAGGTTTATATAGAGAAAAATCACAGATAAACCTGAAAAGTTTTCATTCCGGAAATCCCAACAGTCTCTGGGGTAGCATAGCAAAATGTTCCATGTTGGTATGTACTAAAAAGGTAGGCTAAGTAAAATCACATTAAGGAGAAACGAAGTTCGTGGGGCTAGCGCTAGGCTAGGGCTAGCTAGTAATAATATAAACCTGTAATCCTTTCGTATGTATATGTATACCAGAATAATGACAATGTTTTTTATATTTTTTTTATATATCTTCGCTAGTTCGTATTAGGCTTAGTAAAATATAGATTTCCAGCCATCAAGGTGGTAGGTATACATTTAAAGAAAACACTTTTTTACCGGATTGAAGTTATGTATTATTATAAATTTACAATTATTTTACATAATTTTTAATTAAACCGACGTTTCGCGTGCTTTACAGTGTGCGTGGTCACGGTGACTGAAGACAAAAGGTGTTGAATGTCAAAAAGTATCACAGCTGTAGAAAAAGTAGAATTATACATAACTTTAATCCGGTAAAAAAGTGTTTTCTTTAAATGTGTAAAGGTTATGTCAATAAAAGACAATACTAGGTATACATTCGTTATACAGCTCTTAAATCTAGTACCGTCCCCAATAGAATGTTTACACACATGTCTTGCAATTTGCGTGTTTTATGGCGTATTTTAGAGGTCCACAGTGAAAGGGGCGAGACATCACGATTTTATTTGTCACCCAGTTTATTTACGAGGCTCGTTTTCTTGGTGTTCACGCTAAGTGTTTTGTCCTGAATTATTTATCGTTGTGTTGTTTGACAGGGATTTTAATTTTTAAAACAAAAATGTCAACGGTTTGGATTTAGTGCAAAAAAACATTTGCTTATATTTGAATTAGAATAATACATACATATATACGTATATTTTAAATGTTTGTCTATACATACTTTTATTTATTATTATTGTTATTTAACTTTACTTTATTTTAGTTATAGTAAGGGGTTATTTTGAGTTTTTTTTTTGTTAATAATTTTTGCATTTCTTGTACTCTACCCTCTGTAGGTGTTTCTTTTTCATTGTTCCACATTAGGGTTGCCTGGAAGAAATCGCTTGTTAGCGATAAGGCCGCCCGTTGCCTTATAATTTTTGTAACATGTTTTTTGTATTTTTGTTATGTGTATGTTTGTGAATAAGGTAATAAAGCATAAATAAATAAATATATGTATAAGATAAAGATTTAAGTTGGCGCCTGGTAGATAGTAACGGTGAACGAATAAGTATCGCTATACAAAGAGGAAATGCTGCCAGCATTAAAAGTCCTGCCACAGGGACCAAACTTTTTAATATGTTTTAATTTTTTATTTATCCATATTTAATAGTAATTATTATTATGTAGGTTACGAATATATGTAATTAATTACTTATCTGTCTAAAACTCGAGATTGGCTGGACCGATTTCGTTAATTTTTCTTGAAATATTTGTGGAAGTTAAGAAAAATATTGTTTGTTTGGTTTTGAGCAGTATTGGCCTAGTGGCTTCAGCGTGAGACTATCATCCCGAGGTCGTAGGTTCGATCCCCGGCTGTGCACCAATGGACTTTCTTTCTATGTGCGCATTAACACTCCCTCGAACGATGAAAGAAAACATCGTGAGGAAACCGACATGTCTTAGACCCAAAAAGTCGACGGCGTGTGTCAGGCACAGGAGGCTGATCACCTACTTGCCTATTAGATTTAAAAATGATCATGAAACAGATTCAGAAATCTGAGGCCAAGACCTAAAGAGGTTGTAGTGCCACTGATTTATTTTATTTTAGCTTGTAGTATGAGGACCGTTCCCTTTGGTCTGTTTTTAAAAATATGTATTATGTTTTGACTCAAAAATATGTAAGTAACACGAAGTTCGCTGGGTCATCTAGTACAAAAATGTAAAGTGCGTTAATTAGATCAGTGAACCTTTAAATTAAGAATCGCCCTCTTAGACAATTCTGAATAAAAAAATTATTACTTTGCAAATTAATTTGAATTCCTCAAGATGATTCAAGGTTTCTTTACAAAAGTTTTTGATTCATAAAAAAAAGGAGGTGAACAATTTTTATGTGAAAGCTGAATTCAAAATGTCTGATTACGACGAGAAATTTGAATATTCAATCTACGCTAAATTAGTGCTTTTTCTATATTCGATAGAAAATACATATAATATCAAAGAGTGTCACCAAATGTTAGATAAAACGTTTTCTTATCAATTAATTAGTCAAATAAAAAAAAAACATTGTTAAAAATTTTGTTCGATCAGCCACTCCAAGTTTGTATGGGTCCACTGGATCTGTGACAGCAACTTAAAGCTGAGTTCGGCCCATTTGTTATTCAAAGTAGTAAAGATTGTCTTTGTATTTCTTTGACATATATGTGTGCTTTAATCAAATATACGTTTGACGTTTGTCAAATTAATACATAAAAACTATTAATTGCTTGCATGATATTTATTGTATAGACAACGTTTTTATTTCCTTTATAAAACTCATATTTACTGCACCTACTTAACCCTCGACTGGCCTGCCTTGATCGCCTAAAGTATCTACGCGAAACATAAGTTTTGTTTATCTATACAAATAGTTTCATATATTATCTGTATAGCTAACGTTTACCGCTGGACTTTAGGAACACTAATGTAACCTTGATATAAACATAATTATTAAATCGAAATTACCGTAGAGCGTAGCTTCCCCGTGTTCCTATCAATATTAATTTAACTATCCATTAGGGTTGCCACATACTATTAACATTAAGGAATTTTTATTATTATATATAGAATAGAGGGAAAACGGGCTGGAGGCTCATCTGAAGTAAAGTGAAAGGTAGACTCTCAATACCAGAGGCCTCACAAGTGTGCCGGTCTTTTAGAAATTGTTACGCTTTTTTCATGAAGGACCCTAAGTTGAATTGGTAATACTTTAGTGCGTAGGTGGTTCCACATAGCGGCAAAAACTGCCTTAAAAAACGCTCAGTTGTGGAACGACGGACGTCGAGGTGATACGTGTGGAATTGCGTATTCTGCATCAACGTCCGATGATGAAACTCACCTATAGGTATAACTATCTATTACAGCTGCTACATACAATTAAGAAATTATTAAAATTTCAGTTACTTAGAAGAATGATACGTTCGAACTTGAATTAATAAAAGCACTATTTAGATACAATTTTTTGATACAGACTAATAAAATCCTGTATCTTAAATTAAAAAAAAACTCTACATAGGAGCTTATCATTAAAAAAAATCAAACACAACTCTACTCGCTCGAAGAGAGTTTGCTTATCTTTTCGTCTCGAACAAATTATTTGAAGAAGTCTATTAAGTATGAGGGTGTGCAATTATTTAATCAATTACCGTCTAAAATTCCTAATATTAGCTTGTTAAACCAACTCAAAAGGGCATTAAAGATTCATATTATCAGAATGAGTCTGATGGCGACGTGTATCTCGTTCGTATATATTAAGTTTTATTTAAATGTTTAATATTACAAAACAAAGGGCTAAAGCTCATGAAACAACTTGTTGTTTGCAAAATTAATTTGAAATTTAATTATCTATTTAACAAAGGCAGCTTGCCATGAATCATTTATTAATTATGAATAGCCCCCGTATTGATTCACGTGTTCCAACATTGTATTTCTGATGAATATCTATAAGCCACTTGGCCAACACTTTATTATTTATTTACGTTTAATGCCAGTTCTTCTCTTCCGTTCTACGCCCTTGATTTGAGAACTGGCAGTAAATGTAAAATTTGAAGCATTTCATATATTGTTTTTGACGTTCATAAGTGTACATTGTGTTACCTATATGAATAAACGATTTTGACTTTGACTTTGACAGTGCTCATTGACTTGTATCGTAAAGTTTGTACTTTGCCTATATATATCTGAATCTTCGTCGTCATAATAGTCATATATCTAGAGAGATTCTTAGCTTGTGTCACCTTAGTATATAGATCGATAATTGTTACATAATAAATTATTGAAATGTTAAATTAAGTAACATTTTACCGGGATATCACGGTGGCATTTCGCCGAAACTTTTGAAATGGATGAAGTTTCATAATTAAAGACATTATAACATGGGCTTTTATGCCTTTGAAATTACTTACTTAATTTATTTGACCTCGTTTCGAGACGTGTTAAAGTTCCGTTTAAATTGGATTAAAAGAAAAATATTAGTCTTAATGATTTTATTTCTACGGTATTCGTGGCTATGACGTATTTGGAGGTCTGTAGTTTGATTCCTGACAAAACATTTATTTATTTACACTTCGTTACCTTATACAAAAACTTATCGCTAACACGCGATTTCTTCCAGGCAACCCTAGTATGGAACAATACAAAAGAAAACACCTACAGTGGGTAAAATACAAGACGTGCAAAAATAAATAACAAAAAATAACATAAAATACCATGTAAATAACTATAACTAAAATAAAGTAATATGTAAAAAAATAAAAAAATTAAAAGCAAGGGTTAATGAGACACAATTTATATGTATGTAAGTAGCTTATTACAAGGCAGAACATTATTTATTAGTTATATAGAAAGCTGTTCACATAATTACATCATCACATACACATACATCGGATTCGGTGTCCCCATACATAGAATGTATAATTCTGTGTCTCATCACCACAATGCTCCACACACAAATTAAATTATGCTTCTTAAAAGTAATAGAAGGGATCTGATTGATTAATCAAAGCAACAATCAATTGGCTCGATCTTAACATTTCCTGATAATCGTAGCATTCCCTGACATATATAAAAACTATACAAGAAACACACAATACAAATTAACAGCCATCAAAATTCCAACAAACATCAATTTGGCTCATCTGACTGGCAAAGCCGTTTCAAGACGTCAAAAAGGATGAGAAAAATCTCATTAATATTGAAGCACTTTGTTTGTTTAATTCTCAAACTTATTCCTTTAATTCGCAAGTTTTAATGATAAGCAAAATTCTCTTAATGATACTTTTGAATTTTGATGAGCGAAGTTATTTTTCGCAAGTTACGATATATTTTTATGAACAAGGAATCCGGAATATTCTAAATTTGTGACTTATATAAAATCATTTAATCATGTAGGTAACACAATGAACACTTATGAACGTCAAACAAGAAATATATATGAAATGCTTCTAATTATATAATTACTGTCAGTTCTCAAATCAAGGGCGTGGAACGGAAGAGAAGAACTGGCAATAAACTCTCCGCCACTCTTTTTAATCGCCCAGTTTTTAGACAATGACGGTCACAAATAAAACAAAACACAACTTATCCCCTTAGAAACTGATGCTAAATCCTCGCATTAACCCAAACAATACTAAATATTAATCAAGTTAAAAGGCTAATGAATAAGCATACAAAATCAAATACATTATCCCCTGTCGCCTCAAGTATTCCTTTGTATATAAGCATCCCTAAGTGCCACTACGATAAATTCTTTCACATTTGCTTTGATTTCGTGTTTATACAATAGGGCTGCTTACTCACGGTTGGAGTTTATTTATTTTGGAAATGAATATAGTTTAGACATATTAAGCTAAAGGAAATATACTTGACTTAAAGTCGTATCGTCACTGTAGAATGATAACCTCGTATGTCCAGAGAACCAAACATTACAGGTAATGAAAATAAAAAAAGGGTGCGTGTACTTATGTACGCGCGTAAGAAGTTATACTTTTTTGGCATTATTAAAAATAGTTTTTGATTGCATGCAAATAATTTACATTTCTAAATTGAAATCAGTAAATTAAATAATCAAAGACTGGAAAAGGAGGGTAGGGTAGGGTAGGGTAGTAGGACTCCTTTCTCCGCAATTAGACTCCCAATTGGTCCGTTGTGCGTACGAGTCCTGGCTAATTTAGCCAGCCTAGCTCCTTCCAGAAGCACAGAAGTCTCCTGGGCACTTCACAGGCTTCCCGGAGCGACCTCACCGTTCCGAGGATTTTTTCACGTTGATTAGCCACAGCCTCGCATTCCAGGACTACGTGGGTGACTACTGGAAAAGGAGTCATTATAGTCAATAAAGTTCAGTTTACATTTGAAAAATTAAATAAATAAACATTTATTATTATTCTCTTACATTAAGTGTAACATAAATTCTATTATTATTCGAATGTTGTTTTTAAATTATGTCCACTGCCGTAGCATCTTCCGTGGGCATCTTCATTCTGTTAATTTTGTGTCACGGTGCGCGCGCATCGTAAAATTTCACTCTCATAAATTTTTCAAAACGCGCCTAAATAAGTATAACTTCAAAAATGTTTAATTTCGTCAATGTTCGTTAAAATATTATTATGTGTTTTTGCCCATAGTTTTAGATGATAAAAAGGACTTATTAATTAATAACATAAATAAGTCTTTACTTCGTGATTATACCAGTTAAATGACATAAGAGTCTATGAATAAAAAATAAATGGCTTTTTGACATACGAGGTTATCATTCTACAGTGATCTTATGTCCCCCAAGTGGGGCAGAGGGCAGTCTGAGCGGCTCTCACTCCACGTCTTTCCAACTTTCTTCGCCTGTGACCAACTGTTTTGGTCGGCCACGTTTCTTTTTCACTTGAGGATTCCAGTCGAGGGCTTGCTTGACAATTTGATTTGGATCCCTCCGGAGGGTATGGCCCACCCATTTCCACTTTCAGCGTTTTACAGACCAATAATAAAGAAGAGTCAATAATAGAGAAAACCTATTTCTTAGACTATTATCAACGTGTGTCAGACTCAAGGGTCTGCCAAAAGGGTCTTGCTTATAAAAATGTTTCAAAGAAACAAATGCAATCTATATCCAAGCAAGACAGGGCTATAGCGATGCTAACGTTTATAACTGTAGGATTTCTAATTACAATTGTAATCGCTAAATATAAAAAGGTACCTACAAATATTTTTTTATGTATGAAATTTTGTAATTATTTTTGAGAATTAGTCTTAATTTTTATTGAAGTTGGTAATTTAAAGAGTTAAAAATACAAATTAAAGGTTAACTTGATTTTATGGGAACTTAAATATTTTTATACTTCACAATTTCTATTAAATTATCCGTAATAGTGGGTTTAAGTTTGCAATTAGAGCTATAATTACAAAATGGCTATCTATTAATTATTAATAAGTAGGTACTCAAATTTTCGTTTAAATAATATTCTAAGTCACATTTATGCTAAACACGCAATTAACCTCAAAGCTATAAATCTAAGTTAACTCAATATCAGAGGCCGCAAGTATAATAAGTTATTCAAATAACATTTCGTGAACAAAGCATCACTGCGTACGAACTTGGATTAACGTGGAACGCAGAGATAATTCCTATACGAGATGTGGTCTAGGAGTTGCTGATATCTATAAGTCATTGACTAGACTATTAGCAAGTTTTAGTTTAGATTCATATTACCACTTGGCACTGTTCAAAAGAAGAACAAGTTCAGACGAACACTTGTCTCTAATAAAAATAGTTGTTCTTGTGAATATTTCTATACAAATCAAATGACTGATAGGCGCTTTAAAGCAAAACAAGGCAATAGTTTTCGCGCCTAGTTGAATAACTCAAGTCTTCTGGTATCTAAGGGATTTATTATGAATAAAGCAGGAAAAAAATTAACCTCCATGGTTCAGTAGAAGGCGTTACTCTAGACCCTGGTCACAGGGCTTTACTCTTATCAAAACCAATGTTAACAGACTTATCAGCGACAATCTTTTCTGAAAGTTTTAAATGGTATTATATTGAGTCTTATATAAATGTACAAACAATATTAAAATTGTTCTTTCCTTACAGGTACGTATTTTCCGTTGCTGAGCCTGATTTTATACAACAAAATCGTAAGACTATGTGTACTGTCAATCCGATATATACAATTTCCCGTGTTTTAAATTGCAGTTGTCAAAGAAGATTCACGCACACACGCCTTCCTGTCTTAGTTTTGATTACTTATTGGAGCGATTTACAACTGGCTTGTAAACCTTAAACATTAAATCTTCTTTAACGGCCATAAAGGGGAATTTATCACATTATTTACATATCTCAGCTAGCACTTCACAGTAGTGTCTGACCACTACTGTAATAATATAAAATGTTGTTTTTTATAAGGCGTTAATATCTTAGTAAAGTAGTTTTTATTCATGTTTAACTCAGTTAGTTTATTAAGCATCTCCTACACTATTTTGTACGTCACTTGGAGCGCAATTAAGTGGGTTCACGAGTTTTGATTCGAATTGAGCGGTAACTTGATTCAAAATGTTCATTCGAAGTGAAAACGATAAGTAAGCTATACAAAACTTTAATCTGTAAGTTAATTAATGCGGGATGTTAATTGGCGTGAATCAGGATGTAAATTTCTTAAAACCACAATGCACACGCGGGCTAAAAGGTTTCGATGCTTTTCTTTTTTGTTAGACTAGACTATGGTTAATTAGAAAACTTTTCACGACATAAAAATAAAAAAAATCAGTGGCGCTACAACCTTTACAGGTCTGGGCCTCAGATTTCTGAATCCGTATCATGATCATTTGTAAATCTAATAGGCAAGTATGTGATCATCCTGTGCCTGACACACGCTATTTAATTCACCACAATATATTAAACCTAAACCTCTGTAAACCGACGTTAAAATGCACTAAGTACACAATTTTTTACTGATTTCAATTTAGAAATTTAAAATTGATTGAATATGAAATTGCGACCGATTTTCTATTAATTTCGTTAAAAACCGCGCCCTCAGCAAAATAATTGAACTGAGTGTATATGAAGTGCATTTAATAAGTGCAACTTTAAATGCTAATTTGCTGACGAATACATATGGTGGCATAAATAGTTAATTATTTAATATTATTATTGTATATTTTACGAAGCTGGTGTATCGTCAGTGCCCCCTCAAAAAAAAGGTACTCACGTCCCGTATACATCTTAATATATATAAATTACGTGTCACGTTGTTTGTCAGCTATGGACTCCTAATCTACCGAACCGATATCAATCAAATTTGCACACTGTGGGCAGTTTGATCTAACTTAAAAGATAGGATAGCTTACATCTCAATTCTAACAGATGGCGCTGTGTTGGAAGTACCAACGTTTCACATAAGGTACAATTTTATGACATTACCACCAATAAAGCATGGTGGTCCCCATGACTGGTGTTCTCCTACCGTTTCCCTTGTATAGTTTACTACTGTGTAATATAACAAAAATCTTAGACACAGCAACGCTTGGCCGGTCTGCTAGTAAGATATATTTATCATTTTTGTCTAGGTATTGTGGTGCCCTTTGGTGTAGTGGGTCGATTTAGAAATATCCATTCACTCCAAGCACTTTATTGGTTATGTTTGAGGTATGAATGGCAAGCTGTTTTTTGAGAATGTTGATGTCTATAGAGGTATTTAACCGTTGAATGTATTTAGTAATTCCTGTAGCACATCTCTCGGTGTGACACTCGTTTTGGTATACAAACAAGTATGTTCTATAGTATTGTCTTTGATTAACATAACTTTTATTCATTTAATAAAACACTATTTTGACCGGTCACCGTGACCACGCACGCTGTAAAGCACGCGAAACGTCGGATAAATTTAAAATTATGTTAAATAGTTGTAAATTTATAATAATACATAACTTCAATCCGGTCAAAATAGTGTTTTATTAAGTATGTTCTATTTTAAGTGGATCATGCATTTACTTAATTTTTAGCCGTTAATTATTTTCCGCCTGCTCTGTGGCTGCCCCAGCTTAGTTGCTTTTCCGAGGGAGGGGGAGGGAGGGGGTCAGACGGGTCTAACGTGTCCACACAATTAGCATTTTATATTGTAATGCAACGAAGTGTTGATAAATAAATATTTTTGTCAAACGTTGTGAAACTCTAAATTGCTGGGAATCGAACCCAAAACCCCCTTCCAGGTTTAATGCTGAACTTACCTATAGTAAAGGAAGTAGTTACGATTTAAATCCTTTTATTATTGATAGGATCAGTTCTCGTACAGAGTTTCAAACTTTGACTGTTATTTTCGTTCGCTCATTCATGCATTACTTACGAACATGCTATTGATTTATTATGTTCCAAAAGTTTCTTGGAGCAGGTAATTTTTAAGAATGATTATGTGAGAACATTGCTATTAAGTGAAAAAATAGGACGGTGTTTAACATTGAAACTAAATAAGGTTTCTTAATGGAATTGGTTTTATTAATATATAACGCGTAATAAATTTATTATATATATACTGTATACTTAGACCTACATCGCACTAGCAGCTGGTCGCAATGCGGTGTGCCGCTGCGGCAGGCCGCACATCGATTATTACATGAAACCGCACGATAACAACGCACTGACTAGCGGACAACCGTCAACCGCTCCGGTTGATCTGGAGCTGCGGCGAGCCGCACCGGTTGAATGATGCGGCGCACCGCATCCCCTCCACGCACTCGGCGCGGTTAGCCGCAAATACCACGTCCTACCCGCCTCAGTCATCGCTTGTTCCTTGCGCTAGACACTACGCAGAGTTTTTTGACGATATTTTCTACGATGATATAAATAAATAACTACCGCAACTTCTTCAACGTCCATCATGTGCAAGATATTTCAAGAAGCACTTGACGAGTGACGATTGCGGCAGACCGCAATAGGGACGGTTAGCCGGAATACGGCATGCCGCTACGGCAGACCGTATATACCGCGGCCTGCCGCAGCGGCACACCGCATCGCGGCCAGCCGCTAGTGCGTTGTAGGCCTTAACTATTGCAAATGGAAAGACTCTTGAAGTGAAACTTCTTTAGGCGCATGAGGGCAAAATTTTTACGGATGAAACGCAATAATAATATTAGCGTCACGAAGATGTGCAGCGATTTTGTCGAAGAAAAGGGAGAGAGCGATTGAGGCGCTTGAAAGAGTGAGAGAGAAGGGCGAATTACCTTATGGAAATTCTATTTTTAAAATTAAAATTCCGTCAAGAGAATTTATGAAATATGTATTAGTATTTTATATTTTATGCAAAATAATTTATTGAAATCTCAAATTACGAATTGTAAAGTAAATTCCACGTGTTTTTATCATCGAAGAAATAAACTTAAAAAAATAAATTTATAATTTGTATTAATTTTTGGCACTCTTGATATTTTAATGCCAATTAAATTCCTTACATATCTTCATTTTTTCCTCCCTCTAAGTCTCGGAAATCTAAAGTTTTAGATTTGTATAAATATGAACCAGACTTAAAAATTAGTTGCCAAAGAAATTTCACTTCTGACGTGTGCACTTTGTACGCACGCACATTTTTTAAAGTTATTTAAATTTTTTTAATATATTTTTTTCTATATGAAATAAGTATAATATTCATATTAGTAACTAACAGAACTCCTATAACAGGAGTCAAACTGGGCTGTCAGGTCCAGGGACACTGCTAGGTGTTCGCTGGTGTAATGATGAATTTGTTCGTTTTTATAAAAAATATAATCTTATATTAGTTCGGAAAGAGTTTCTCATCTTATTAACGCAAATGGCCCATAGATCGAAGTTTCTACTATAAAATATTAGTCTACATTTCAGTCGCGTTCTACTTCTAACAACTAAATATATACAAACGTGGAGAGTCGAGAATATAGAAAGATCAAATACAAAAGCTCAGAAAACTGGCTCCATAATGGAGTTTGCTACTTTGATATAGAATTCAAATACTAAGTTTAGAACTTTTATTTATAACGGAAATTCGAAAGTAAAGCCACGTACAGACTGGAAAAGATGACCTGTGGCCTTACGAATGGTACGTTTTCTTAAGTGTTACATTCCAGACAATTTGTATACGCATATTCTAGTAACGGTGCTATGTCCACGCGCTATTTTTTTTTTTGACGTGGCTGCACGCACAAAAAAGCATAACTTATTGTCCCGTTACGCTCATTGTACGCTTGCGCCGCATCTCTCTCTCTTCCACTCGAAGACTTAATAATGCAATTATTTCATCAATGTTCATCAACCATTTTTTTTAATCTAATAGGAGGTCAATGGGCAGGAGGCTCATCTGATGGTAAGACATACCGCCACCCACGGATATTTTCAGAAGTTATTTATATTTTGCCATACAAAAATGTCTCCTTACTCTTTTATTTATTTATTTTATGTTTTCGAAGTGAGGCCTCTACGGTGTGAGAAAGCACCTAAAACAAAAGACAAATTGATTGTGTTTTATTTGATTATCATTGGCCCATCACAAACTATACGATACTAATCGTGCCATGACCAAAGACAATTAATTAATATGCCATCTAGCTAAATTTTATCATCGCTAGTTATTATCTTTGGTTACGAGTTTTTTACGTCGTTAAACGTGATTTCTGAGGGCAGGCGGTCACTTTAATAACAGTGTGTATGAGCCCTAAGCAAGCCTTTTTCGAAACTATTGAAAGCTCAAAAGATGAAGTCTTTTCAACAAATAAAAATAAATAATATTTATGCAGTAAGCTGCGATAGTAAATATATACATTAAAGAAACAATATATAGACTGGAATAGAAGACTGGTTACCATGGTTACAGACTTTTAAAAAAATCTTTAGGCTACGTTTATCAACAACCACTCATAACGAGCGTGCCATTCTCATCCGGAAGTCGTAGGTTCGATCCCCGGCTGTGCACCAATGAAATTTCTATGAGCGCATTTCACACGAATGGTGTAGGAAAACATCGTGAGGAAACTGGCTTGCCTTGGACCCAAAAATGTATGAACTTTGTACTCAATATTAATTATTTTTCATATGTGGATATGTCATTTGTAATTTAGAACATTTTAGATTAGACATTAGCAACTATCACGATTATTTAGCTTTATTGCATTCAGCAAGAAGATTAACTGAAAAAAGGTGCTTTCTATTGTTATATATTTCTTGTGTGCGTGTGTATGTGACTGAACTCCTCCTAAACGACTGGACCGATTTTGATGAAATTTTTTGTGTGTGTTCAAGGGGATCTGGGAATGGTTTAGATTCACAAATCAGCCCGGCAGATGGCACTGCAGTCGGTACTTTCATACTTTGCTTAATATCCAAATCGCTTTAAATATCATGCAGGACAACGTCTGTGGGGTCCACTAGTTATATATAAAAATACATAATATATAATAATATAATGTTCTATGTAATGGCAGAATAGCCGAAGTATAGATTGTACCACAATAATATTTTTGTACAATATTCTTGCAAATAAATTATTATTATTACAACAATACAACAACGTTACAAAAATAAACGATTAAGCCTCTATATGTCACGGTTTTTTAAACAATTGACGAAACGTCTATAAATCGTAATATCTTTGACTTATTCGAAAGTTATTTCGCCATTTCGTGTATTTATTGCCATAACTACACAGATACATAGTATTGATATCATAGACATAAGTGGAGTGCTTTTCAACAATATTGGTCAGCGACTGGCACATCAAGTTGACAAATAACTATTCGATATCATGATTAGTCAATTGAAATGGTGTCATATTAACGCCATTTACTGCCATAATCTATTTATTTACAGTTACACATAAATGAAAACACTTAGACAATATACAAAGCCAAAACAAATTAGATAAACTAAACTGAGCTTCTGAGACCTAATATGTAGTTACACAATTCACTCACACACTCACTCACTCGCTCACTCACTCGCTCACTCACTCACTCACTCACTCACTCACTCACTCACTCACTCACTCACTCACTCACTCACTCACTCACATGCACCCACACACTCACTCAAAAAACATTAATATTTAAAAAAAGATGTTATTAAATTACATATATTTTATGAAATTCACTATTTAGTTTGTTACGGAAGAGCTGGGAACCTTGGCACAGGCATTTCTTTACTTAAAATGGTTACCAAATCTTGTACATTATAATAAATTGTTGTCAAATGAATAAACACATTTTTATTTTTTATTAAAAGCAAAATGTACGAAACAGAAAACATAAGTAAATTAAGTTCAAAAAGAAGAAAACTGAAATTAAACATTAAATAAACTACAACTTTATATATAAATATCTAAACATGTTAAGTTCCAAAAACCTATCTAAAACATTTAATCCCATAAAGCAATATCATTTCTTGGCGTCAGTCTTGCCCCACTTGGCAGGCCGAGTCAATTCTCTTTAAATTTACTCGGATAAAGCCTTCCTACTTACAGTTTGAGGAAAACGCAAACATACCTATTCACTATACAGATACGCGACAGTGAGTCGATAATAATGTTACACAGCCGAATAGAGCTTTTTCGTATACAACTACCGAACTTCTCCCAAAACTAAGTTGTGACTGGCTGGAATAGGCTTTTGAAAAGTGTAACATAAACATTTATTACTTACAAATATACACACATAATAATAATAATACAAAAATATATATATTGAGAGATAACAAAAATTCCTTTTTCCTTTTCCCTTTCGGTTCGTTTCAAGTGTGTAATGCGTGTGTGCTGTGGTTGTAATTGGCCCTGGCTCAGCTCTGCTTAGGAGAAGACTGTTCCACAGCGCTAGTCATTAAATAATATGAGTAAAAGTTAGTAGTGTAAGTAATGAAGTCTTGTGTTTTACACATAAATATAGAGTGTATAGTAAATAAAATTAAAAGTTAAAAATAACAACAATTGTTAAGAAGTGATTTAGTGTGATAGTGACAGACAGTAGTGACAACGTGTGTCGGGTCCGCTAGTTAAGACATAAAGTTCTCTAAAATCTTATCTTGTATATTATGGTGTCTTATAATTTGTGCTTCAATTGTTAGCTAATAAGTGTACTGTGGCAATAATGGAATTTGACAATTAATGACGTCAATAATTGTCAATATCAATTATTGCCAAGTGACGTCACTTTAGCGGGAAAACATTTGTCATCGATGATTTTGGCGTTTTAGTAGTGTCAAACGATGAGACAATTTTTATTTAATTTGTCACATTACCAAGACTGATGAGTATTGTCTCTCTTCTTCTTGTACTATTTAGAAATAAATAGACAAAATATGAGTCTATTATATTATGTATTATATGAAACTGATTAAAATATAAAATTAAATAAAAAATGCAGTTAAGGTATTAACTCTATAAAAGTTTTCAAATCCATCATTTCTTACCAAACCTATAACCTATGTCAAAGCTGAAAAATCGAAGAAAGCCATTTCCTTACCTTAATCATACTAAAACCAAAGCGAAAATGGTCAAAGGGAATTTGACGACCTCTCCAGGAATATGGCGATATTTTATCCGAGAATTCCTTCGGGAGTTGGGAAATATAGTACTTATCAATAATATATGAGATTCAGTAGATTACATTTTCTTCCAATCAGTGATTTAAGTACCTAAATGATTTAAAAAAGACACAATCAAACATATTTATGTGTCTCTGTTGAGTAGTGAGTTTGTGATTCTTCAATGCTATACATTTAACAATTTAGGCTCAGAAAAGCGTGGAAACTCTGATGTTTGTAAAAATTTCTTGTTCTGCCTTTTGTGACAAGCAAAGTTCTTAAAACCTAATAAAACATGTTTGATATAGATTCCTAGAATACAATAACACACGGCATTCTTAAATTTTATTTTACGCGATAGTTATAATAATTGTTTAAGGTAAACTTCAATAACAAATTGATATAAGTCATACATAACAGCAAAAAAATTAAAAAATCTGTCTCTTCCAGGCAATCCTCATATTTATTTATTTCGTAATCGTACAGCTAACAAAAATTACATATAACAAAAACAAATTATAGTAAACTTATAGCCAAAATATATACAAAAAGGTTCAAAGATTTACAAAAGGAAAAAAATATTAAAAATAATTGAATACATTTAACTAAGTAATACCTGACTCGGGTGTGATTTGTGATGATGTGTGTGGGGTGTACTCATTAATAATAATAATAATCTTTATTAATTTCTCACAAAAACTTAGTACATAAACAAGTGACAGTTTATACTATTATAAATCAATAATTGTCTTACTTCTATTTAGGGAAAAGGCTAGTTTGTGTGAGACTGATGCCTGCTAAAGGTAAGAGTACCTGTGTTACAGGGCATCAGGCCTCCACCACTTCGGATCGACAGAAGGTCTAAGGTAGAGAAAAATCTAGTGAGAATAAACAATCATTATTACATAGGCTGCAATATTTATAGGGATACACATATAAGGAAACCACATAGGGTATGTGTTTGTGTGCGTTATTGTGTATGGGTTTTTGTGTGTGTGTGTATGTATTATTACTTAATCGTTAATTTAATAAAGCTTAAACTATTATACTATAAATTTATATCATTTAACATAAATCAGTATCAACTTATGTAGGTGTTTTAGCGCTATGGATATTCTTAATACTCCATAGAAGCATAATATTCCGCGAAAGCTTTAATATTTACGACTGATGCGTCACACATGCGAACATTAAAACAGAATAATAACGCATTTTGCTGTAAGTCCTTCAAATGTAAATAAAAATATCAAAGAAGATATTTATCTCATACCCTTCAAAGGAACAATTCACAATGAGACGCCGACTTATGTTTTGTGTTTATTCAATAAAAAATATAATATGAACACGTGAAATATTATTGGTGAATGTTTGTGACGTGAAAAATTCGTTTTTCTTATGGAGTGCGTAAAATTACATACATTTTTCTTGATAACTTGGATAATATCAACCAATGACAATTTGTGTGATCTTTTCTTCATGTTCTTAAATGTTTCATAAAATCGTTCATAATACTAAAAATATTCAAGTGGCGTTAAGTAACCCAAGGCTAGTTAAGTAAGAATTTTAGTTAACAATTTAAAAGTTAGCATTTTTAGCTATTGCATAGATTTTATCGCGGGCTTTGACCGCGGCGACCGAATCAAGAAATTCCGTAACGAAAATAAAAACCTAACACACGATGACGTAATATATGTGCGGCCAATACGCGTTAGAGCGGGAAGTAAAGCGTACTGCGTCTCACGTCGGTCTGGAGTGATCGGTGACGTAGCGCAGGTGCGTTAGAGTGGGACAGAACGCATACTGCGTATTCACATCTCTCTGACGAGATCGGTGACGTAGCGTAATCGCGGCCGGTGCAGCCGGTACGCGTCAGTGAGGCAGACTATATAGGCGTGTTAGTCTGAGTCTGGTAGAGTGATAGATTGAATTAATATCAAGGAAAAAAAATACTGCATAAAAAAAAAACATAATTATAATTACATAAGTAGATAAAAATGCTATTCAATTTCGCGGCTTTACCGCGGCAGTCCCCGAGTGCCACACGTTTTTTTATTTAACAGGAGGCAAACGGGTAGGAGGCACCCAATGTTAATGGATGGCTGCCGCCCTCACATTGCCAGTCCTTTTAAGAAACCTAGGCTTAGCTAGGCTAGCTTACCTAGGCTCATTTCTTAAAGGATCCTTAGTTAAATTAGTTTGGAAATACTTCACCAATGGACTTTCTTTCTATGTGCGCATATAACATTCGCTGGAACGGTGATTAAAACATGGTGAGGAAACCGGCTTGCCTTAGACCAAAAACGTCGATGGCGTATCAGGCACAGGAAGCTAATCATCTACTTGCCTATTAATTGATTAAAAGGTTTTAGAAGTTTCCCACGTAATTATACTGAAATTTCATAGATAAAAAAATAAAATAAAAAAGATTTTTTATTTCATGAAACAACACACAAAAGAGCAAAGTAAACTTAATCCTATTTATTACATATATAATTTTAAGAAAATAAATTCCCAATTATAGTGTAAGAACCCTTCCGCAGGTGAAGAATCTCCAGGTATCTCAGGTTGGGTGAGTTGCATCCAGCTCGAGCCAGCCGTTTAAGCAATGTCGTCCGCCCATCTCTAATAGGGCCACCCCACCGGGTCACCCTTATGGTCCATCGATCGTCAGAGAAATGAAATGAAATGAAATGAAATGAAATGAAATGAAATGAAATGAAATGAAATAGTTTATTCTTGCAAGTAGGACTATATAAATCACTTTTACAATGTCATCCTAAACTAGATGAAGTCGACATTTCCTAACTGACTGCCCTGAGAAGAAATGTCGAAACAAACTCGGGGGTCTTAGCCTCTTTTATAGTCCAGATAATACAATAATAAATTAATAAATTGGTGTAAACAAATGCAGAGTATTTACTGGACTGGTCTTTGGAAGAAAGAACCAGATCGATCTGAGCAAGCCTGTGCCAGCAGACGGCAAGCATGCCCCGAATAGCTCATGCAGCTCAACCATTTTTGAGGGAGCTGCACAACCCGGTACACAGCAATACCGCCAGTGGCACCATAAAAATATGTGGGGCAACAACTCACTCAGATCGCCAGCCCAAAATAACTATATACTAAAATGTATCAAATTATAAATCAAGCAAAAGAGTTTATGATATACCCGCATAATGTTTACACTTACAATGGATACAAAATGTATTTTTAAGGTGTACCTTAAAGCAAGGAAAACATAATGAAATTGAAAAATATAATCGTAATATAAACATTATTCACTTGGCATGTCAAAGTGTAAAATATTGTATGCAAAAGCACAAAACATGTCAGTATTGTAGAAAAAGAAAAAATGAATATGCACTAAGCACAAAACATGTCAGTAATGTAGAGAAAAAAAAATGTAAAAAAATGAATATGCACTAAGCACAAACATGTCAATAGAATAAAATAAAATGCATATGCAAAAGCACAAGACATGTCAGATTGTAAATATGTACAACATGCAAAAAAAAAAAAGTGAAAGACAGCTTAAAAAAACACAAGCGATAGCTGTATAAGCGAGCAGCTCAATCCCAGGCGTTTCTATCATTTAAATAATCGGATATCCTGTAATATCCTTTAGTTAATAATTTTGATTTAATAAAAAATTTAAATTTCTTAAGGGGAAGTTTACGAACATCCATAGGAAGTTTATTGTAAAAGCGTATACATTGACCCATGAACGAGTTGCTTATTCTATGAAGGCGAGTAGCATGAACTGTTAAATTATTTTTGTTCCTAGTATTTCGGGAGTGAAGATCAGACAATTTGACAAAATCAGGTTCGTTTTTGTGAACATAAAGTAAATTTTCAAAAATATATTGTGTGTTACAGTCAGAATGTTTATCTCTTTGAATTTCTCTCGGAGAGAAACTCTAGGACCCAGGTTATATATAGCGCGGACAGCTCTTTTTTGTAATAAGAAGATTGTATTAATATCCGCACAGTTTCCCCAAAGGAGAATGCCGTACGTCATCAAGCTATGAAAATAACTGAAATAAACAATTCTGGCTGTATCCACATCAGTAATTTGTCTAATTTTCCTTACAGCATAAGCAGCTGAACTGAGCCTTCCAGACAATTTGTTAATGTGTGGGCCCCACTGTAGTTTGGCGTCAACAGTAATGCCAAGAAAAACAGTTGACTCAACAGGGTCCAACTCTACTCCATTCAGTTGTACATTGGTGCTTAACTGCCTCACATTAGGCGTAGAAAATTTTATTAATTTAGTTTTACTTGAGTTCAAAAGCAGATTATTAACATTAAACCAATGGACAACCTTAGATAGTGCCAAATTAACTTGGTCAAAATTTTCAAGTTGACGCTTAACTTTAAAAACAAGCGAAGTGTCATCCGCAAATAATAGGATTTTGTGATCATCCCTTACACAAAAAGGTAAATCATTGATATAGATAAGGAATAAGAAAGGACCTAGAATTGAACCCTGCGGAACACCCATAGTTACCACAGATCCTTTTGATTTTTTGCCATTAATATCTACACTTTGTATTCTATTGTTTAAATATGAACTGAGAAGTCTAAGAGCCTTATTTCTAATGCCATAGTGGTGTAGTTTCTTGATAAGTGTGTCATGGCAAACACAGTCAAAAGCTTTGGACAAGTCACAGAATATGCCTAAAGCATCCTGTGAATTCTCCCAAGCCTCGAATACATTTTTGAGTAGTTCCACACCTGCATCAGCAGTAGACCGACCCTTAGTAAATCCAAATTGTTTGGAATGAAAAAGATTCTGTCTGTTAAAATGCTTTAGCATTTGCTTTAAAATTATTTTCTCAAAAATTTTGCTCAGTGTAGGCAAAATTGAGATAGGGCGAAAATTCGTAGGATCGGTTGTACTACCAGATTTGAAGAGTGGAATCACCTTGCTTAACTTCATTAAGTCGGGAAACACACCAGATGCGACACAAGAGTTGAACACAATTGCCAGAAATGGGGAAATACATTCAATTATTGAGGATATTATTTGAACTGACAACCCCCAAAGATCGGTGGACTTTTTTACTTCTAAATCTTTAAATGCATCTAGAATGTCATTAGCACTAACAACTGTAAATTCAAAACTTGTCCCACATTCTGCGACACAGTCTTTAAGTATGTTGTATGCGGAGCCGGAAGACGACAACAAAGTTTGAGTTGTTAATACAGGAATATTAGTGAAAAAAGATTCAAACTCGGTTGCCACCTCCAAATCCGCCCTAACATCTATATCATTAATTTTAAGATGAAAATCATTATTCTTAACTGTGGTTCTTCCTATTTCAGAATTAATAATATTCCAAGTAGTTTTAATTTTGTTTGCAGAAGATTGTATTTTGTTTTTAATGTGTAAAGATTTTGCGGCAGCGCAGGCTCTCTTAAAAGTCTTAGAGTAATTTTTAACATACTCCCTAAACCTTTCACTATGATCATGGTTCCTTTCATTATATAATTCAAATAATCTTATTCTGCTTTTAAAAATACCTGGTGTTGCCCAGTCACTAAACAAAACTCGATCACTTACAGAAACTGATCTAGATGTAAAAACCTTCTTAAACTGAGAATTAATCATGTTAAATAATGAAGAGTAAGCTTGGTCAGGGTTACTGTGATAAGGCAAACCAGGCAGTTTTTCATTTAAATTATTTTTAAAAAGTTCTAAACGATAACTAGTTACTGGAACAAAATTAACATTTTTTCGATTTGCTTTAACAATGTCTTTAGTAAATGAAACCAACTGGCCACAGTGATCTGAATCTAACAGATTAAGAGAGAGTCTTGCTACATGCCCTGCCCATCTCCATTTAAAGTTTAGAGAATTATAGATTAAAAGGATCACAGAATACAAACAGAGAGACCCAATCGTAGGAATATATCTATTTAAATTTTGAAACTCAGTATACTCATACAAAAAGATACATTTTAACATTGGGATATTTTTCCTCATCTAAAATGAATGAAAATAAGAGTCGATTTTCAAGGTTTCATTTTTCCACAGTTCCATTTTCGTCATATTTTTATTCAGGCTATTATTCTACTGAAACAAATGAAACATGCGCTATAACCTATTTCCCAACGGAACTATATACTTTTCCTTATGCAAAAGGCTATTTAAATAGGTCGCAAGTTGTTTACAAGCCGTGCTGGTCATATATCAAGATTTGCTGAGTCAGTCCTGGCGATTCTAATGTATGTTAGTGACATGATAGAATATCCTGGAAGCTTTAAGGCGAATCACATAAGTATATTTTATATTTCAAACTCAAACTCAAAATATCTTTATTTACCTATGTAAACAAGTACACTTATGACCGACGGAAAAGAAGTAAAATTAATAGTATTGTCTTTGATTAACATAACTTTTATTCATTTAATAAAACACTATTTTGACCGGATTGAATGGAGTGACCACGCACGCTGTAAAGCACGCGAAACGTCGGATAAATTTAAAATTATGTTAAATAGTTGTAAATTTATAATAATACATAACTTCAATCCGGTCAAAATAGTGTTTTATTAAGTAAAATTAATTGTAAATATACATTTACTACCAGTTCTCATTAATCGCTAAGTTTTGAGTCATACAAATTGTTTGAACAAATCAATTCCAAGGATTAGGATCATTTAAGTATACGACCAATTTATAATTAGCTGTATTGATTAATTAAGACGGAAATAAAGATTTTATATTTTCGTTTATGCACCATATTTGGGCTCAATCAACACATAGTGGACTGAAGGTCGTGTTCCAATGTCTTACACCAAAAAATCTAAATGTGTCTGGCTCAGAAGGCTGATCGTCGAATGTATAACCTACTTTAATAAACTACTTTTTGTAATGAAATTTTTACAAATTAGTACACGTAACTTGGCCAATAGGTGTGTTAAGGAATAGATTTCACTGTACTATATAAGTACGCAAATAGCCTTCTTTATCTCTATTTTTTGCGTTTCTTAAGGCAGTTCTTGCGTACCACCACTATGTGCAACCAGCTGCCCACTAAAATATTTCCTGACCAATTCGACTTAGGGTCCTTCAAGAAAAGAGCGTACCAATATTTAAAAGGCCGGCAACGTACTTGCGAGGCAATCTGAGTGTCCATGGGCGGTATCACTTAACATCAGGTGAGCCTCCTGTTCGTTTGCCTCCTATTACATAAAAAAATAAAATTTGAGAAAAACTTAGCGTAAAAGATCCGAGCAACACCGATACTCTGCAAGTTTTAAAAGCAAACAACATTAATGTTGAGTTTTTATAGTATGATCCCAAGATTTTGACTGCGCAACGGATAATGAAAGAACTATCGAAATTGCATATAAAATCAAGATCGCTGTGGGTTATTAAAAGTTACAGTCACTTGGAGGCAAAACGTAAACTCTTAAGAAATTTTACTTTTCCGAGTTAAATAAAAAAAAATCAGTGGCGCTACAACCTCTTTAGGTCTGGGCCTCAGATTTCTAAAACTGTTTCATGATCATTTTTAAATCTAATAGGCAAGTAGGTTATCAGCCTCCAGTGCCTGACACACGCCGTCGACTTTTTGGGTCTAAGACATGTCGGTTTCCTCACGATGTTTTCCTTCACCGTTCGAGTGAATATTAAATGCGCACATATGAAGAAAGTCCATTGGTGCACAGCCGGGGATCGAACCTACGACCTCAGGGATGAGAGTCGCACGCTGAAGCCATTTGGCCAACCCAGCTCCAACTTTAATTTCCAACTTCTAAAAAATCCTACCGATAGAGAAATGATGACAGGTTGATATTACATTAATATACTGTTCAACTTCTGGCACGCTCGAACTAACGATAATAATATTTATTTTTATTTAGCGAGTGTTTCATATTCAGCCATTTGTCACACTGTCATTTATTAAACTGCAATCTCAAAATTAATTATATTCAAGCTAAACGTACAGCTGTACCTATTCACAGCTCCAACAATGAGCTAACTTCACGTCAAATACAAACTAATACAGAGCAACTTAGCAAATGCTTTTGACACGATACGATACTATATTTTCGAGGTTTAACTGTAACTGTTCTTTTTCATAAAATATATAATAACGTTTTTATAAAGTACAAAAAATGGAACAAATTGCAATCATCAATTTTAAAGAATTTTTTTTTCAGTAAGCAAGTCGTTGATTTAACTAATCAACGACTATGCTTGCTTCAGACAAAAAATATTTTTATATAGTAATTATTTTACCCATAATTGGTAAGGATCTTGTTAGTGAAATTAGTGACACAGTGCAAAATCAAGTGACAGTGCAAGATCCCTCCCGCCGTGATATGTGATACGAGTATGTTAAAAAATAGATCCTATTACGTGCCTCTATCTTAATATATATATTTCTTCTGTGCGTGTGTATGTGACTGAACTCCTCCTAAACGACTGGACCAATTTTGATGAAATTTTTTGTGTGTGTTCAAGGGGATCTGGGAATGGTTTAGATTCACAAATCAGCCCGGCAGATGGCACTGCAGTCGGTACTTTCATACTTTGCTTAATATCCTAATCGTTTTAAATATCATGCAGGACAACGTCTGTGGGGTCCACTAGTTTATATAGAAATATTCATCAAAAATACAGTGGGGAAATTATAATAAACCGAATAAAAATACTCAAGACTTGGCCTTAAGGTCTAGATACCAGGCCATAAACTCCAAAAAAAAAATTGATGTAAGGATAGTCTTAATAAAATGTAAAACAAAAGACGATGCTGCATTCAGCTTAAAGCAACATCTCTAGCCCAATCACATACCCGCGATATGATCCGTTATTACAATTGACCAATCAAACAAAGCGCGCGTCTTTTGGTTCACTCTTCCCTGTTTTCGATTGCACTATTTAAATGTATGTAAATGTTTTAGTTATTTCAACGTTAAACACATATTACGTACATAAACTCTCGCTAGACATTACTGACCCAGTTTTGTAATTAGTTTTTTTAGTAATTCAGTTTCTCTAATTTCTCTGAATTAATCACATGTATGGCCTATATATGGTAAGGCAGCCTTGGCAGATTTAGTTTCAAAAAGGTATAATTTAGCTCACGTATTTGTTACGATAGTGAGGAGTTGGTTAGTATGTGATTAGACTTTTTACGAAATATGATGTATATTTATTAAATCAAAATTATTTCATTGCGTTTGAATCATAACTTACATCATTACAATTCGAACCAAAGCATTAACCACCTTAACCACTAATAAAAAAATAATATAAATCTATTTAGTTCTGGGCTTCAGATTTCTGTATCTGTTTGATCATTACTCAATCTAATAGGCAAGTAGGTGATCAGCCTCCTGTGCACACACGCCGTCGACTTTTTGGGTCGAAGCCAAGCCGGTTTCCTCACAATGTTTTATTCACCGTTTGAGCGAATCTTAGACAGACATAGAAAGAAACTCCATTGGTGCAGATCCAGTGATCGAACCTACGACCTCAGGGATGAGGGTCGCACGGTAAAACCACTAGGCCAACACTTCTCTTAACTACTAATAATTCAAATAAAATGTAATATTGTAGTCGTTTCTGACAATGCAAAGGTAACTTTTAAAGTTGTATTTAAAAATAATTTTTCCTACTAATTAATTTAAAACAACATTTCAAACAAAACACTACTAATGAAAAATCATCGTTTCGGCTGTCGTGTCGTGAATAATAAATTAAACAGTTTCTAGAATCAGTCGATAATCTATTGTTAGGGTCAAACCCAAAACTTTTGACAGATAACAAGCTGCCCCTTTCAGAACAAAAACATCGCGCTCCGGCGATTTATTAGAAAACATTGTTCGGACGTGGTTTTGTGAGTATGTGCCGGATAATTAGATTTCACTAAAAACCTTACATACTCAAGCGAGCGAATGAACTAAATATTTACGGCTTTGTTGGCACATTAAATTATTTAATATTTTTTCTGAATATTTCAAATATCATTTAGTGTTTTACTTCATATCTAGCCAATATTCGTGTGTAAGGAATAATCGCAGTTGTTCTTTAAGCACGCAAATAGCCTTCTTCCTTCAATATATATTTGCCATTTCTAATGCAGTTTTTGCTGCGCACCACCACTATGTGGAACCAGCTGCCCACTGAAGTATTTCCGAACCAATTCAACTTAGAGTCCTTCAAGAAAATACCAATTCTTGAAAGGCCGGCTACGCACTTGCGAACCTTCTGGCAATGTGAGTGCCCATGGTTCCATAAAAAAAAATCGAGCACTTGAAGCGCCTGAGCAGTGTTGGCCTAGTGGCTTCAGTGTGCTACTCTCTTCTTTTTGTAAAGCAATCTGTCTGTCTCTCATTTTGTATGGTGTGGGGAAACATCGTGAGATAACAGGTGGCTGAACGCTGGACATCTTAAAACTAATGATGGCGAAACAGATACAGAAATCTGAGGCTCAGATCTAAAAGATTGAAATGCCATTTGATGGCAACAAGTCCCAGAATTACTTTTTACTAGCGGCGTTACCTCTATTTGCATTAAATTGGAATTTATAAGTAGTTTTATTTATTCAAAAAGGCACAGTATCGTTTTCGTAATTGAATGTAAAGCTTTCTTTGATGCCTTTAAAATTTGAATTCCAAAGCGCTATTATATAACGAGTACCGCACTTGCCCTTTTAAATTCATCATTAAGCTTTTTGACCCTTTTAAAAGTAAAATCCTGAAGAAAATTTCTAGTGTAAATGCGGTAAGCCTGCGCTGTCATTTTTACATCCAGTGGAGCTATAACCCTTTTTAGTCTACTTAATAATCACCTTCAAATTGTGTATAATTTCCTTTAGTAAAAATTCCTTTATATTGTTGCAACCCCTGAATCTGCTAAGGTGTCCACTCCCTCGTTACTCCTCTTGTTACATCTCTATGTTCTTCATCCTGTTGTTATATTTATGTATTATGTTCCTTTAAATTTGCATTCCTATGTACAAGAAATCAAAAAAAAATCACATAATTCATATGTTCTGTTCTCTATGCTGAGAACAACCCAACAGGTGCACCTCATTAGCAAATATGTTTGATATATTAACCCTTAGATAACTATTAAGAAAAACAAAAATAAAACATTTTTTGATAATTTTCTTCCTAATAGGCAAGGTAGATCAGCCTTCTATGCCTGACACACGCCGTCGAATTTACGAAAGCATGCCGGTTTTCACACGATGTTTTCATTCACTGTCAAGCGAATATTAAATGCGCAGAAGAAATAAATGTCTATTAGTGCGCTGTCGAGTGCGGACTTTCGACCTTCGGGATGAGAGCCACTAACATTGCTCATCATATAAAAAATAAGTTGTAATATTTTAGTTACAAAATTTTCTCTTATCAACATTATAACCTAATTTTTAAAACAGGTCACTATAAAACATACTATTACACTTACCTAACTTAGATTTACGACCTCTTTAACACAATGTTATATCGAAAACAATTTTCGCAAGACTGCAAGTTCTAAAGAGAATTTCCGCGGATTAAGCTCTCCGTGTCGATACGTTGACTCAAAGCTCTTCAATAAATTCTACTTAACAGAACTTGAAACTATTTAGTCTTAGAATTGGCTTTGAAGTTAGATTGAAAAATATTGCGGATTTATTAAATCCGGATTATGTTCAATAAATATTTTTATAATAACAATAACAACACTCATTATATAATATATTTAATTTTTAGATTGTATTTGAGTACATTGTTACAATAAAAAGAAAACTAATCTCAAAATAACTTTATGCATATAGGTAACCAAGTACACTTATGAACGTCAACAGAAAAGATGCTAAATTGAATCCAAATTTACATTTACTACCAGTTTGCAAATCAAGGGCAGAGCGGGCAAGAAGAACTGGCAAGAAACTCTCCGCCTCTCTTTTTAATCACCAAATTTTGAGTCATACAAATTGTTTGAACTGGAGCAAATCAATCCCAAGGATTAGGATCATTTATATAATCGTCAAATTTATAAAAAGTTTTATTGATTAATTTACGTTTAACGAGAGTTTTCAATTTATTCAGTGATAATTCTCCAATTTCGCTTGGGAGTTTGTTGTAAAAACTAATACAATTTCCATACAAGGAGTGGTTTATCTGGATCTTATATTTATTTGTACATACAACAAGGCTTAATAATATAATATATATAATAATAATAATAATTATAATTATATATAATTATTATTATATAATAATTTTCCTTTTAACTTTAAGCCGATTAATTCAAAAAACTTTAATATTTACTGTAGTTTCGAGAAAATAATTATTACATACGTTTAAGAAGTTTTATTGAAATGTCATCTAAACGAAAAGTAATTTTCCTTTATCTGTCATAGGTATAATCAAGAAATTAACATAATATGAAGTCGGTTGAAAAATAGGCAACATTTTGCGTTTCCGATCGATTAGAGATGAATGCCGAATTAAAGATGAAAATTTTGTGGAATTTTCCGCAAAAGTTTCCTTACGCCGTCGAGAAAATTAGAATCAAAGATTTTTATGTACGTTGGTTAAGGAAGCGTATATTCCGGTACTGATATACTAACTATATGATAGAAATAATAATTATTCTTATCTTGTC
Organism: Pieris macdunnoughi; assembly: GCA_905332375.1. Classification (NCBI taxonomy): domain Eukaryota; kingdom Metazoa; phylum Arthropoda; class Insecta; order Lepidoptera; family Pieridae; genus Pieris; species Pieris macdunnoughi. The sequence goes on along the minus strand of CAJOBZ010000067.1, from coordinate 395,874 downwards.
TTATTAAAAAGATCAACAAAAAGTTATGTTATGTTATGGAGTTAGGGAAAAATGATAAAAGTAAATTTTTACGATTCACGCCAAAAAACCAACACCCTGAAGTTAGGATAGTCAACATTAAAAAAAAACGTCCATTTCTTTAATTATGTGTTTCTTATTGTGATATTTAAATAACCTTTATTTAACTAGATATTATGCGTTATAATAAAACTTGCAATGTATTTAATACCTTTTTTCTATACTTAGTGTAATTTTTTCTACAAATGTAGAATAAGGCGAAAGATAAACATTTTTAAAACATTTTTTCTTGTTAGGCAAAAGAAGTGTAACTTCTAACGCGTGTACATAAGTACACACACATGTTTTTTGTATAGAACAGCGCAGGAGGCTCACCTTATGTAAAGTGATACCGTCCATGGACACTCTAAATGCTAGAGGGCTCGCGAGTGCGTTGCCAACCTTTTAAGAATTGCTACGCTCTTTTCTAAAAGGACCCTTAGTCGAATTGGTTCGGAAATACTTCAGTGGGCAGCTGATTCCACATAGTGGTGGTGCGCGGAAAAAATTGCCTTAAAAACATAAGTGCCTTAGTTTTGTATTACGCATTATTATACGTTTTTAAAATACATTTTTCATTCATTTTTAAAATAATTTTAAAGTTAATTGAAATCAGACAACGGAGCAATCGTTGTGGGACAGAATGTAAATATAATGAAAAAGCATTGTTCATATTTTTATTCAATTAATTAAATTTCGAATTCAAATTTGTTTCATAAAATGAAATGCTTTAAAAACATGGATTAGCATTGTTGGAAGTTTTAATGCTCGTTATTTTTAATCAAATTCAATTTCAGACTGATTTTCCTGGTAGAATGAAATTTATTTTTATGCCTTAATAAGTAAATTTGTTTAATTTTGCTTTGAAATAATATTCGACTGTGCCGGTACCAAGTCTCTTTCTCGATTTTGTTAAACGGAAGACAATCTTACAACTTATAATGGCGCTTTTATTTTGTTCGCACACCTAAGCTGCAATACTCAAACGGCGAAAAACAATAGATGGCTGTGCGTTGTAAGTTATTTGGCGGCGAAAGAGAAGCAAAGTTCCCTGCTCTGCCCTGCGATTCTGTAACTCACTTTTCGAACTCACACAGCGGTTTTTGAATCGGCGGTCGCTCTCAAATCGGTCGTGAAGCAGTGAGTTACAGAATCGCAGGGCTGACGTACAAAACTGATTATGATGATGTCTATTTCTCTATAGTAGCAGTATAGGCTGTGAAGTTAACCCTTTCTCAAACAAAAGTTAAATCAACAAGACCGATGTACAATCAAAGCAGTTGTTAACCTATTGTTAAATTGACGACTCATTGGTCTAGTGGTTAGTACCCCTGACTGCGAATCCATTGGTCCCGGGTTCGATCCCCGGCTGAGACGAACATCGATGTGATGAGCATTTGGTGTTGTGCTTAGGTCTTGGGTGTTTAAATATGTATTTATATGTCTATCTATCTATAATATGTATATCCGTTGCCTAGTACCCATAACACAAGCTTCACCAGCTAGCATGGGACTAGGTCAATTGGTGTGAATTGTCTTAAAAAAAAAAATCATATTAAAAGTATCAATTGATGTGTCAATAAACAATGAAATTCATATTTATTTAATATATTATTATTAATATTCAAATAATCCTCATAGTTTCGCGTACATCATATAAGCAATAAATCAGATTACCCCTTGCCCCACAAAGGGTTAACTGCAACTATCTATCATAGAATTTGATGACAGAAAAATGGCATCGCTATACGATCGGCCTTCAATCAATCATGGCTCAACCATTTTTCACTGTCTCTTTAAAATTAGGCATATATAAGAAGATATTTGCATGAACAACTAGGCTAAAACGTAAAAATTTTCTTATAAATCCCCTTGACAGGCGAAATTTTATAACTAGTATATTTATTTATTCAAACTTCGTTACATTTAAATAAAAACAAATGATATAAATTATTTGTTCTCAAAAGCGATATCTTCCAGGCAACTAGTAAGGATTATTTTATAGAACAGGGGGCAAATGGGAAGGATGCTCATCTGATGTTAAATGATACCGCCGCCCATGGATACTCTCAATGCCAGAGGGCTCGCGAGTGCGTTGCCGGCAATGTTATACTAATTATAAAGGGACTTCTATAACTCTTTCTTGAGCCGTCCACTTAACTTCGGACTACGTCTGAACTGAGACTCCAGGTTATATAGGACGTCAATCATTTGTTAAATTAATGGCATCACTTGATTTAGGCTGTTACCTGTGTAATAAATTAAATGAAAAAAATAACATTTACCCACTATCTAAATATGAATGTAAAAAAGTGGTTACTACTTGGCTGAAGACGTTGAGTTATGATGAAACAGAAGATCTAATAACTGTTTCTCTGTAACACACCCACTCGCCCATACATACACACACACACACACACACCCAGAGAGAGAGACACACGCATGCGCGCGCACACACACACACACACAAAGACACACCAAATTTATTTTTACGACTCTGTTTGCAATGTTTTCTTCTGGCACTTGCTTATTTTCTTCTATTGTATCTTATGACAATGACCTGATTGTACGTGTTCCGGTCCGGTGGTGTAGAGGCTGGCTAACTGTCACTCAGGTCTCCTGTTACAGAGACCAGTCTCTCACATACACTTCCTTATGTTTTCATCTTAGTTTAATCATAAAAACCTTGTATGTATATGTGAGAGAAGAAATAAAGATTATTATTATTATTATTTAATTTATAACAATTAAAAAACTTGTAACAAGCTGCAAAGATGCAAGAAACGAAGAAGGTATCCATTTCTTCTTCTGTGTAACATTATTGTTTAGCTTACAACCTCATCCAAAACACAAACGCCACTTTAAAAAAAAAAAAAAATCTTCGGACTACGTCAACCAAATGGCTCGTGCGTCGGCCACAGCGAATTTATTTCTAAGCAAACAATGATAAGTACATTCTTTCATATATCGAGTGTTTCATATTTTAATAGTGCCTTCAAGATTTCTTTATAATTTAATTGCTTGTCCTGTAAAGTAATGAAATTGCATTTATCATATTCTGACCTATGGCCACAGATTTAACAATGATAAAGTTATTTTTACTTAATTTGTTAAGAATAGTATTTGCTGTACTTTTTATTTAAATAGTTGATCTAGTATTTTTATCAATTACATTAGTTTTATTTACAGCTTTAAATAGAAGCGCGATGACTCTTTAGATAAGTTTTTAATTTTTTTTTTTGGTTTTGTAATTGTTTAATTCTATATCTGTAATTTTATTTTTAAAAGTCAGTTCTTTTTGCTCTTTGCCCTTAGTTTTTTGTTTTCTTTTTCTTTACTAGGGTTGCCTGGAAGGGATTATATTATCTGAATGTATACCAAATAAGTAATACAGAGAAGTGTTAATAAATAAATATACTTTAAACAAGTTAAATGAAATTAAATATTTAAACCAAGGTCCAGTCGTTTCGAGTACTCAATTATATACACATAAACGTTTTTAGCGGCGGATATTTTATTTTTATAGTTTCTTGAAATTATACAGGAAATACAAGGATCGTACATTACGTTTTATGATGCGGTATAATAAGGACCTTAATAAAACCTTTTCCACGAGTGACTTTTGTAGCCTTAAGGCTATGAAAATAGTACCTTTTTTTAAAAATCGGAAACGCACTTGGGAACCAACTAGAATCGTGGTAGGCTTTTTTAACCGACAACAAAAAGAGTTCAAGAATTTATTTTGTTTTACATAATTTTAGTTTCTAAGCACAAACGACTTTTAAAACAATTTGTTTAATACGCATAAAGCGCTTCATTACGTTTTTTTGACGTGACAACGTCTAATAAATCGATGAACGCCGCCTGCACGCACGAAAAACCATGACTCATTGTCCCGCTACGCTCATTGTCCCGTTACCCTCATTGTACGCGTGCGCCGCATCTATCTCTCTTCCACTCGATTGGCCTTTGCGTCCGAGGATTCACTCCTTCTTTGTATCCATACACAATAGTGATAATTCAATAAAAATGATTCAATTTTATTCTTTAAAGTATGCAATCATTTCATCAACGTTTTGTTATGACCTTGTCACTTGAAACTATCGTCCGTAAACAGACTTTACATACACACATTTTTATATCTATCGATACTTTTCTATACGATAGCTATTTGATTTTACATGTTGTTCATACTGTGTAGATTAATATTTTATCTGTTCATTTATTTATTTATTTATTTAGTTAGTTATAAAGCCCACAACATCACACACAGTCATAAGTCCACCAACTATTTCACAAAATCACACATCTAAAATGTGTGACAGTTAATGCAAGCATAAGTTTCTGAGTAAAAAAATCAAATAGAAATTAAAAAAAAATACAACTAAAACACACACGACAATGCAAGCACACATTAAAATAAAATCAATTTTTTAACATAAACATAAAATAAAATAAAATAAAATTTTCAACAACTATGTGCAGAAAAAAAAGAAAAATCATCAGAAAAACAGCGAAATTAGGTTCTAGAAAGGCACCCCACAATGCTTTCTCTAAAACCGATCAGCCCACTACCGAATATATCCAGCTCTGGATACGCTGTGTTCAATTTGTTGAAATCGCGAAGAATTCGAACGAGAGGTGCCTGAACTCCTAGGTTGGTTTTGGCAGATGGAATTTGGAATATATTGTTAATTTTAAACCTAGGGAATGAGTAAGGGACGACAAATTTGATTTCCTGTAAAAGGTCACTGTTCTGTAAATGGTTGTTGAGCAATTTATACAAGAATGTAACACCGGCTAGAGCTCTCCGATTGTTAAGAGATAACATATTAAATTTTTTAAGTCGCTGATGGTACGGTTGTCTATGTGAAAATCCTCTGCTTATGAAAGCTAGGTGTCGCGTAAAAGATCTTTGTATGCTTTCAACGCGTTGCGAATGGATCGCATATAGTGGATTCCATATAATACTACCAAACTCAACATGACTGCGCACCAGAGCGTTGTACAAAATTGTTTTAGTCGTACAACCAAAACAATCCGCATTCCGTTTAAGAAATCCAAGCATTCGTGCGGATGTGGTGACTACTTTATTGACCTGCGATGTAAACGTTAATTTTTTGTCAATAATAACACCCAAGTCACGAATCTCCTGAACCTCCTTCAATGGCGCGCCGTCAAGCTTATACACAGTAACAAGTGGTTTTTTTTCCTTGTGTATTTAATATGAAAGCACTTATTTGTATTGAGGATCATACCATTTAAAAAGCACCAATGTTGTATACCATTAAGGTCACTTTGCACTAGAGCAGCATCACAGACAGTGTTAATAACTTTATAAATTTTTAAATCATCAGCGAAGAGAGACGCTTTACAGTGCTTTATATGATTCTTAACGTCGTTTACAAATAGTAAGAATAGCAACGGTCCCAAATGAGATCCTTGCGGTACACCAGATCGCGCAATATAGGGAGTAGACTCAGCGCCTCCAACAACTACTGACTGAGGCCTGTTACGAAGATAGGACCTTAACCAGTTTAGCAAATTCTCTCCCATTCCATAACCACGAAGCTTCTGAATCAGCAACGCGTGACTGACTTTGTCAAAGGCATTGCTAAAGTCAGTATATATGGCATCAATCTGGCGCCCACGATCTAATTCCTGACATGTTTCAGTAACAAAAGACATGAGGTTCGTTTGAATTGAACGGCCTTTTCTGAAACCATGTTGCTCATCAATGATACAGCCGTCTAAACATTTGGAGATTACGGGATACAGGACAGACTCAAAGAGCTTGGAAAAACAAGATAAAATACAAACAGGACGGTAATTTTTTACGTCGGTGATATCTCCCTTTTTATACACAGGTACAACACGAGACCTTTTCCATACTTCAGGAAAAACACCATCTTTAAGAGATCTATTATAAATAATAGTTAGGGGCAAAGATAACACAAATCTACATCGTTTTACAAAGATAGGAGGAATCGAGTCTGGCCCAGCTCCTTTGTTAGTATCAAGACCTTTTGTTTTCTTAGATATTTCATCCTCTCTAAAGCTAAGGGACATTAGGCCGTCAACATTGCCAATGTCGTCTGGAGTGGAACTGCCAACAAGTGATTCATCACAAGTATATACAGATGAAAATTGATATGAAAAAAGATTAGCAATATCAGGTGATGACTGGGCTGTAACATTGTCCATTTTCATGCAAGAGGGAAGCGATGAGTGACCACCTTTCCTATTTTTAATAAAACTCCAAAAACATTTAGGATTATTAGGAATACTTGCCTCAATATTTCGCTTATATTTAGTGTAGCAATCATCATAAAGTTTGTGACAACGTTTTCTAATAAATTGATACCCTATTTCGTCTCGAGGATTCTTGTATATTCGATACCTCTTACGTGTTTTTTCTTTTTCAGCAAGTAATTTTATTAAGGGAGAACTGAACCACACCGGATACTTAGATTTCGTCATGGTCGTATTAGGTACAAATTTGCTTATAGTGGTGTTAAGAATTTTGTAGAACTTAGATACCATATCATTAACATCATCATGAGCGCGTAGGCTATCATTCCAATCAATGGTTTTCAGATCCCCTATTATAGACACATAGTCAGCTTTATAAAAATTTAGTTTAGTGTTACCTCTCGTTCGCAAAAAGGATATTTTAGAATATTCAAAACTTAACAATAAACTAGGATGATTCGCGTATATTTTACTTAACGAGTCGGAGGGGGCTGATACATTAATACTAGACATATTACTTAATACTAAATCTAAGAAACGATCATCGCTATTACCTATACTATTAAATTGCTTTAGGCTATTCATAGACATAAAATCAATCAAGGCAAAGCCAAGTGTATTGTTATAATTACAAGGTGTCATAAAAACTTCATTATTTAACGATCTCCAATCAATGAACCCTAGATTGAAATCACCTAGAATAATGACGTCATCGCTTAAGTTTAAAGCTCTGTCAACGCTGTCTAAAAAACGTGTCAAAGTCCCAATCTTTACAGGAGGAGGTAGGTATACTACACATATCGAAAGTTTCTTTATTATTTTATTAATATTTATATGTAAGGTGACCCATAAGTCCTCCACATCCGATTCCCATGCCTCAACTCTGAAAGAAGAAATTTCTTTGGAGACTCCCAATATGACACCTCCACCATCCGATTTGGTATTGGTAGAACTTGAACGATCTCTACGATAAACAGTGTATCTATTGTCAAATAATTCCATGTTTGAAATACCAGATTTCAGCCAAGTTTCAGTAAGAGCGATGATCCTATAATTAGAAGTTGACAAATATTTGAGAAAGCTTGCCGTTTTAGTTCTCAACCCTTGTACGTTTTGATAATAAATTTCAAGCATTGTAAAAAATCAGTGTGTTACTAGGCTAAAGATACAAAAAGCTTATAATCTAATATACTATACTATACTATGTTAAAAGATTTAAGGTTTCGTTATTCTTAATAAGCAAGGCTTGGCAGTTTTCGTTCTTTCTTGTAAAAACTCGTCCGTTGCGAACCCATACAAATTTATACTGCTTCTCTTTTGCTTTCAAGCGTGTTCATTCGCCATCACGGTATTTATAGTCTGTGGTCCCTAACCCGCAAACACCTGTACAATTCATAATTCATACACTCACTGTGTTAAAGCGAACCACGAGTTTTGACGAATACCTGGAATTTTTAACATCAAAGCGTTGGGACATTTTTGGAATTATTTAAAGAAAATATTTACCTTTTCTGTTTTACAACCGTAAAATTATATTCTTCGAGACTTACAAGATTAAATATATGGCATAATTCTCATATATTAACTTGTGTTTTAATCAAAATGAAATATTATTTTTAATTTGACCTTCCTATCACCTACATATATTTGTGTCAAAACTTCAAACAAAATTTTTAAAACAGGTTAAAGAGATCGGACCTCATACTAGACACAAGTTTGCGCGTTTTCCGAGCGGCTTGATCCCTTGGCGTTGCGTAGAGATGTGGGATCTCTCTGCATCTTCTACCGCATTTACCATGGAGAGTGTTCTGAGGAGTTGTTCGGACTAATACCTGCAGCTGAGTTTCATCATCGGACGTCTAAGCAGAATACAAAATACCATCAGTTTCACCTTTCGTCGTTCCACAACTGAGCGTTTCTTAAGGAAATTTCTGCCACGCACCACCACTATGTGGAAGAAGCCCACTGAAGTATTTCCCAACCAATCCCACTTAGGGACCTTCAAGAAAAGAGAGTATCAATTCTTAAAAGGCTGGCAGCACGCTTGCGAGTCTTCTGGCCGTGCGAGTGTCCATGGGCGACGGTATCACTTAACATCAGGTGAGCCTCCTACCCGTTTGCCCCCTGTTCTATAAAAAACAATTCTGACTGAATTAAATTTCTTACACTTATTTATCACAATTCAAATTATTTACATGTTTACAATTGTTTTGTGAAACTAAAATGAAATAAGTTTGTTCACCAGACATATTTACATTTCGATCACACCATTCGTATAACATTGTATGGGTTAAATTTTTATAGCTGCCACAGATTACAGCAAATATCTATAAATAGCGTTCCCGCGTAAAACGGAATAATTTTAAATTTCGAATTTAAAACCAAGCGTCGAGTTGGCCAGTTGAAAAATATCACCGTACTTATAATAAAATGGGATTCGGAACAATTTTACGAAATAATAGAATGTGGAATCGTGGAATGGCTATCCACTATCCATGTAACGTTAAATATTAGAACAGTATTCCGATTTTAGATAGGATTGCGAGGATTAACTCGATTTACTGAAGGTACGCTAAAATATATCCCGTGGGGTTTTTGGTAAGATAAAATTGGAAGTGAGAACTATTTGAGAATGAATTTTAATTGTATATTAGGTAACTTTGATTATACTTTTTATTGTACCACATTAATTAAAACGTACCTATACAACACTTATGAATACATACTCAATAAATATTCTACAATTAATACTCTCTATTTGCACAAATAAGTTATTTGATAGTGTTGGCTGTCTATGCACATGGGTCATAGCAAAGACAATTAGAGTAATTGATTATAGACTTTAAGACTATATCACTTTCATTGTCTTTGGTCATAGTTTTTTTTTATAGAAACGGCAGGAAGCTCCCTGCTGTTAAATGATACCTTCGCCCAAGGACACTCTCAATGCCAGAGAGCTCGCGAGTGCGATGCCGGCCTATTAATAGTTGCTACGCTCTTTTCTTGAAGAACTGTATACTTCAGTGGTGCGCGACAAAAACTGCCTTAAAAACGCTTAGTTGTGGAAAGATGGACGTCGAGGTGATATGGGTGGAATTTCGTATTCTGCCTCAACGTCCGATGATGAAACTCAGCTGTCCGATGATTAATCCGAAAAATCCCCTGAATACTAACGTAACCATAACGTAACCTAAATTGTAATAATCAATATTTTAATAAACAAATAAACTAAAAATAAATAAATTTAACTTACAAATAAACATGGCAACACAAAGAACACTACTCAAGAGGTATTTACCAAAAACATTTATAAAATATTCGCTATACGGTAAACGGTAAAACATACTTTTGCCAACATCATCCACAAATATTGACTCGATCGTATTTACATCCGAAACGCATCACACCGCTTCGACTTATGGTAATTTCTTACGTGACATAAACATTCCGAATATTTTGATACGCATTCCGCCTGGGAAAGATATCGACATTACCATTTACCAATGATGAGCTAAAACACAGATACGTCACGCAACGCTGTCAAAGATCCGGCGGTAACACATAGACAGTAGAGTATAACAGTGGTTATTGAAACGGTAAATATGGTATCGAACATGGCCCAAAGTCAGTTTTGTATAATAAGACAGCTAAAGCTCGCTTAACGTCTCATGATACATAGTTGCTAGTTTATTAAATGTGTATGTAAAGAATGTTAAAAATACTGTGTATTTAAATTTTTAAGAAATATGTCTCAGTATTATATATCTGTATAGTAAATGTATATTAGCAAACTGCACTAGATAACAAACCATACGTAAGTTGGTGCGGAAGACTCATTGGACTAGTGGTTAGTACCACTGACTGCAAATCCATGGGTCCCGGGTTCGATCTCCGGCTGAGACGAACAGCGATGTGATGAGCATTTGGTGTTGTGCTTTGGTCTTGGGTGTTTAAATGTGTATTTATATGTTTATCTATCTATAATATGTATGTATATCCGTTGCCTAGTACCCATAACACAAGCTTCACCAGCTTAGCATGGGACTCGGTCAATTGGTGTGAATTGTCTTTAAAAAAAGAAAAAAGAAAGTGTGAGAACTAACAACCTAACAACGAATCCCTAAGCCAGAGATTCCCCAAAGCTATCGGGCAGGCTCACCACGATGATTAAGGGATGTCGTCTTCGCCACTTTGAGAGGAAGCGAGTATTGAATACGATGAAGTAATATTTAAATCTGACTTATTCTACATAAATTATACGTTATATACTATACTTTCAGATATTGTCACTTGTATAATATTATTCTTGTGAGCTGTCGGTGTATCGCCGCACACCTTCAGCTACAAAAATTTGGAACACCCGCGTCAGACGTGTCAGCGGTTGACCAATGGTCAAATTAAATCTGAACAATGATAACTTAAACCTAGAAATACTATGTGCCTTGGCCCCAGTGGGTCACGTTGCTGTGGTTGTCATTATCATTTTGCCCCGGAACGACACTACCAACAACTTACAAGATAGTCAATACTTAAAATACGAGATATAAAATTGGTTTAAGAGAATTCAAAGAATTAATACTATACATTATTGTTGTTTGTGCCATAGTATCCTACCAAGGTAAATAAACTTTTTGAAAAACTATATTTTTATTCGTAATATCACATCTATCTTTTTTTATTCATCATTGCCCATTTTATCCGGCAATAAAGGCGAAGTGAAAAGAATAGGCCGAGACTTTAAAATACAGACGCATTCGAAAAATATCCATTCACTGTCGATTTATTCCGAGTAATTGTTCGAGTTTCCTTCGCGGAATGGTCGACTGACTGAGGATTTTCCTCTTTATAACCTTTTTTCTTTTTAGATCATTTTGAATAATGGAGAGTTAATGATGCATTTGACAAAGGTTTATCTATCAATACAACTATATTTTGCAGTATATTTACCACTTCGACTATACATGTTATGATATATGTTTAAAATATGTCCACAGCAATGATAATAACCTGTATATATATAAGTCCACTGTAGGTGTAAATGTTACTGAACTCCTTTTAAATAGCTGGACCGATTTGAATGAATTTTTTTGGACACCTATTAATAAGATCCTCTTGCATGTCAAAAACGTATCGGATTTGACAGTCTCAGCTCTTAATTTTACCCTTAAATCTGGCTATTTGTAGGTTCCCTGATCAAAACTTCCCCAGAGATACCACTTTATGTTAAACAAACACGTTTGTTTCTGATATTAGGTCATTCAAATTCATTAAACATTGTTGAACATGTTATTTCGAACGCGTATTTACAAAACAGAAATTGCACGCTTCCTTGAATTACATATTACCTCATAGTTCATTCTGTTCGGACTTTATTATACATTTTACTTTGAATAATTATTATTACAATATTGATAAATGTCGGTAAACGTTAAAGGCAAAAGTGTTATCAATAATTATTTAACACGCCCGTATATAACTTTTAGGCCTATTCAGTACTTTATACAAATGGTACCTCGACCCATTTTTTTATTTATACCTACATTACATTACATTACTACTTAGTATGACTGTCATACAATCATGATTGTTCTTAATTGATGTATGTGATTAACTATAAAAACTATAATCATTTATTGTAACTTATGTAAAAATCAAAAAAATATAATTCAGTGGCGCTACAAACTTTTTAGTCTGGGCCTCAGATTTCCGTATCTGTTTCATGATCATTTATCTAATAGGCAAGTAGGTGATCAGCCTCCTGTGCCTGACACACGCCGTCAACTTTTTGTGCAACGCAAGCCGGTTTCCTCACGATATCTTCCTTCACCGTTCGATCGAATGTTAAATATACATTGAAAGAAGGTCCATAGGCGTACAGCCGGGAATCAAACCTACGACCTCCGGGATGACAGTCGCACGCTGACGCCACTAGGCTAACACTGCTCAGTATCATATAAGTTATGTAAACACGTAAAAATCCGTCAAAAGCTGTAATTCACTTAAATAAGTGTAAACTAATAAATACTCGGTACCAGTATGGAGTCCATTTGGCTGAAGTCCAAGTTTGGGTAAATGCCACAAAGTAGGCTATACCGTGTTACCAAGGAGGCATCCTCGAATAACACTTGATTTATTTTAATGGAAGATGAAATTCTCGAATATTAATGGTGTTTACTTAAAATACTTTTAACTGCAGTTAGGCAGTTAAATGCTAAAGTTCAACGTAGGTAGTAGAGCCGTTTCAATCTATCTATCTTTTAAAATTCATAGCGAAAACATAGTTTTAAAAAGTTATCAAAAACCTTTATTACCAGCAAACAAATATTTGTAAGGAATTAATTTTATCATCGCGCGATTGTTTTCACAACGAATGCCTTTATTATATAAAAAATAACATACGCGTTGAATTGTAAGCCTCTTTCAATAGGTTTAAAAACTTTAAAATTACTTAAAGTATCAACAAGTACTGTTTATCGGGGTATAGTATCAACATCATCATAATCAATGGGTATACAGCCCTCTGCAGGGGTTAGCCTCCTCAAGTACACTTCACCATCACAATCTTAAATGTTTCGAGGTCTTTGACAACTCCATTCCACCAACACAGCGTTGGTCTACCGGGTTTTCTCTTGCCACTGGGTTGTGAGTTCAGTAAGGACCTTGTCGTCCACCATTCGGTGCACGTGTCCCAACCACTTGAGCCTGTTGCACCCTATGAATTGGACGATGTTGGCGTCGTCAAGGATATTATAAAGTACTTCATTGTAGCGAATACCCAAACACCGTCGTCGCTAACAGGACCAAAGATTTTTCGAAGAATGTTTGGCTCGAAATAAGGAGTCTCGCTTTTTTGTAGTTCAGTAGATTAAGATTGAAATCCAAGCACTGTTGGCCTTTTTTTAAATATATTGCATAGCTTATGTTACTGAGATAATCTAACGTGAAAAGTTTTTGCAATCGGTGATTTTTCACATACTAAGTAGAATAATTAAGACCATAATACCTAGAATGACATGTGTTTATTAGATTCAATGTATATTTTTCTATTCAATGGTTTGAGTGTGGCGTGCAGGGAATCCACTCACCTTATTTACTCGGTGGCCGGCAGTCCGACATGACCGGAAGGAGATCAATGGCTTAACGTGGTCTTCGAACCCAGTGCATTTCTGTGGGCTCCAATCGGCATATGAAACGTATCTTCTATAGAACTCTGCCTTATTTTACCTAAGGCCAATCGCTTGTAAAGTTTTCTTAGTAAACAATCTGATCATTAAAAATGGGTCGAAATGTATTAAATTTTTCGTCTCTGTTCATTAGTGTTTATATCTGTATGAAAGTTCTAGAAACTCAATTGTAGTCGAGATATATCATTGTAGCGACATCTACCGTCTGCGCCTATAATCAGTACAATGACGTAATACCCTTGAATCACGCTGTCGAAGTGTATCCAAGTGCTGAATACAATACAAGATTTCGATATCAACTTCTGGGGCTTTAGAACCATCCAGTCACTTCTTAGACTGGTCGAGAATTCTGCCTCGTTTAAGGAAAAGCAAACCTTTCTCGATATTGCAGACTTTCTCTATTGTGGCTACAATTGAGGTTGAACACGGATTAGATGCTTCAAGTCTTATTGCTTGTTTTTCTCGTAGCATCTACAGTAACATAAATAGTTTAGTATTAAAATGAGTTACGCTTATTGTAAAGAACGAAATTGTGAGGAAGTCATATAATTTCATTGTATATGATTTTCGGTATTATATGAAACTCAATAAAAGTCGGTTCTCATAAAAGGAATAATTTACGAAACGTACCAGGTCGTTCAGTTGGGAATAAAGGTTCGAATATAAATATTATTGTATTGGATTTACTATTACGATAAATTGTGATTTTATCTACGCTAATATTGTTGAATGGTAAGATTTATGTTTGTAATAAATATAGCTACTGAAAATTTGTAGTACTGAATTGTGGTCCCATTCTGTAAAAAAGATTATATTGCCTACCATACTTAAGCCTTGATATAACTCACGGCTCATTGGTCTAGTGGCTAGTACATGACTGCGAATCCATGGGTCCCGGGTTCGATCCCCAGCTAAAACAAACATCAATGTGATGAGCATTTGGTGTTGGGTGGTCTTGGGTAATTAAATATGTATTTATATGTCTATCTATCTATAATATGTATGTATATCCGTTGCCTATACCCATAACACAAGCTTCACCAGCTTAGCATCTGGTCAGTAGGTTGGTGTGAATTGTCCAATCATATATTTAAAAAAAAAACTACCTGAACTAGCGAACTGAGGAATCGACTCCTGGTGGGAGTCTTCCCTGGGAGATACGACCTCCAATTGTAAAAAAAGAGCATACTCCTCCCTCAAAGGCCGGCAACGCACCCGTTAAAATAGGTGCCCATGGGCTGTGACGACTGCCACTTTTGTTCGCCCTCCTATCCAATAAAACAAATTCAATAACTGGTAGTTCACCTTCTATTTATGCTTTAAGTTACTATATACTTGTATATTATTCAAGAATTGTTTAAACATCTCTTGAATTTCCCCATCATTTTATTATTTCTAGTTATTACATACTGGCTTGGTTTTTGTACATACGGGCGACACTTTGAAACTTAGGTCCATATTTAATGTCAGCTCATCGTTATCATATATCAAATTTCATGTTTTTATTTTTTCATAATATGATAAAACATCGAAACAATAAAGGCTGCTACAGTGAATAGCCAGTCTTTAAGAGAGGACATTACATTACATTTGATTTCATAATTAAAATATTCATTGAGAAATAAAATATTTCAGTGGCGCTAAAACCTCTAGGTCTTGGCCTCAGATTTCTGAATCTGCTTCATGATCATTTTTAAATGCTGGTCACCTACTTGCCTAAAAGATTTCAGTGCCTGACACACGCCGTCGACTTTTTGTGTCTAAGCCATGTCGGTTTCCTCACGATGTTTTCCTTCACCGTTCGAGCAAATGTTAAATGCGCACATAGAAAGAAAGTCCATTGGTGCACAGCCGGGGATCGAACCTACGACCTCTGGTATGAGAGTCGCATGCTGAAGCCACTAGGCCAACACTACACTAGGCTACTCTACATACATACATTCATACCCGTAACATAATATGACTGGTATAAACAAATTAAATTCTAAGAATACATTTACGGCCAGTTCTCAAATCAAAGGGATCGGACGAGAAGATTTGCTAATAACTTGTTCATATTTTTGTTGTAAATGTAAAGAACAGCGACAAAACATATGTATAGAACAAAAATTCTATAAAGTACCTGTAGCGAGGAAACGCTTACGTCCGTTGTGAAACGTTTCGCACGCGACCATCCGTTACCGACTAATGCCCGTCCGGTTAAAACTGTTGCCGGATTACACGGTTTTCCTGAGAACTTTGTTGATTTTACCTTGACAAACTACATTTTTCGTTAGTAGCTAAATACAGTAAAGTAACAGCTGTATACAGGATTAAAAAGAGTGGCGGAGAGTTTATTGCTAGTTCTTCTCTTCCGTTCTACGCCCTTGATTTGAGAACTGGCAGTAAAAGTAAAATTAGAAGCATTTAATGTATATTTCTTTTTGACGTTCATAAGTGTACATTGTGTTACCTACATGAATAAATGATTTTTGTTTGTTTGTTTTGTTTATACATAATATATTGTACGTGTAAAATACGTAATTGTATGATGTCCAGGAACATTTGGGTCATTTCAGAACTATAATCATTATTTATTTACTTACAGCCCTTTTATGGCCAAACTCAGACTAAAAATAACATAAAACTACAATAAAATACGATTACGTAGTATAATATTAAAATGATTATATAATATTCTTAATTAAAAACCGTATTTTGATAACTCTAATTATGCGTGATATGATAAGTTTAACAAGGTTATTTCAAAAAAATTTGTAACCCTTGTGCTGCAAACATAAGTGATTACGTTCTTGGAAATTAAATGAAGACATCGCGTTTTACGTTCACAATTAACTTTAATTTTCTTAAAGGACATTCTCGGAATTTTCTTATTCGCCAAAAGGGTTGTTTATCTTTTGAGGCGAATAAAAATTCGTGACTGTTTAACTTGCAATTACTGAGGAATGCTTGTGTATTTTTGAGATGTTTTTAAAACTGTCCAAAGTGACTTCTTTTCATATTATTTTTTTATTTATTTACACTTTGTTTCCTTAAACACCCACAAAACATAGATTATAAAGTTATTAGACAATGGACGGCCTTATCGCTAACAAGTGATTTCTTCCGGGCTTCCTTTCTCTGGTATGGAAAAATAAAAAAAACATACCTAGTATTTGTAATGTACAAGAAGTGCATAAATAATTAACAATAAAATTACATGTAACACTAGAATTATAAAAAATAATAATAAATAAAAGCTAATCGTAGGGAATCAATTCGACCGTAAGTCGACCCTTCAAGAAAAGAGAGTATCTATTCTTAAAAAGCCGGCAACGCACTCGTGATCCCTCTGGCATTGACAGTGTGCATGGGCGGCGGTATCACTTAACATCAGATGAGCCTCCTGCCCGTTTGCCCCCTGTTATATATATAAAAAAGAGTTAATGAATCATATTATATATATAAGTAGCTAATTACGAGGTATTATATATATATATATATATATATATATATATATATATATATATATATATATATATATATATATATATATATATATATATAATACCACTTAATTAGCTACTTATATATATAATTTGATTCATTAACTCATTAAAACTTTGATATATATATATATATATTCAGAGAATAGTAGTGCAGAATGTCAGTAACAAAAAGTGCTTAAAACATACATTTTTTTTAGACTAAGTGGAATTGGTTCGAAAATACTTCAGTTCCCATCTGGTTGCACATAGTTGTTGTACGCGGCTGAAACTGCCTTAAAAAACGTTTAGTTGTGGAACCACAGACGTTGAGGTGATACGGATAGTATTTTGAATTCTGCCTCGACGTCCGATGATGAAACTCAGCTATTAATCCGAATAACTCCACTAAACATTCCATGCGCTAGAAGATGCAGACAGATGCTCTCTCTCACACAACGCCAACGGAAGTGAGTACAGTAAAAGATATGTCATCTAAATAATTTGTAATTTTTAACTGTACTATAGATAAAAGCCTAAATAATGTCATATATTTAAATCTGTAATCAAGTTATCTTTGCCCTAATTATCCATCAACAAAACATTGTAGTCTGAAGCGGTAATTACGACAGCAAATGATTATAATTATCACTCAATCAAAATGTTACTAAGCATCATTATAGCATGACCTTGTTTTACGAATGGCCCTCGAATAACCCTTCGGGAAAATTCAAAATTCAGTAAAGATTTTGTTTATTAAGATACAACTATAAAGGGAGCGGAAGCGATTATGAAAGGTTACTTCGACCCCTTTAATTATGCTACCACCTGTATTCTTTTGAATAAAATATTTAAAAAAAGTCCTGAAACCATAGACTTTAAGACATATTATATACAGAGACCGAGCTATTTGACAAGACTTTAAAAACCATATAATATGATTTATTACTGAGTATAAAACCTACACAAATTGTTTTGCTTTTTTCTGATAAGTATTTGGTTTAAAAAAACAAATGAAACATTCTTAATTTAAAAAGCCCGCCAATACCCTTCTCCGTGCAAGATGGCGTCGCTCTAGTCCCTATGACATACCACACCAGTAAACACATAAACAAATGTCATGATCTTTATGTGTTAATTTTATTTCTGAGTTACACAAATACAATGTGACTCCTACAAAATTAAATATAGTATTAGAATCAGACAAGCGAAGATATTATTACAAGCATGCTACATCTTCGGCGATTCGACTATAGTCGACTGTCATAATTTGACCGTTTTGTATCACGTGACTAACGTATAAAAATAATATTTGTAATTGTATTTTTTTTTATAAATTAATAATTACCACAAGTTTTTGTTACTCCATAACGCTGTTTACAGATCCCTATTTCACTTAATTTTTCATACTGTCAAATAGGCGATTTATCTCCGTTCAGTTTCGAAATTCGTTAACACTTTTTGCCGTGATTGGGTAACAAATTTTGGCAGTTTAAAGTAATATTATTTTAAATTTTGTTTATAATTTATAACTTTGGGATTTTATACAAACTCGTACTAATAATGTTTTTTTTTCTTTCATTATCGGACGCCAAGACAGAATACAAAATACCATCCGTATCACTTCGTCCGTCGTTCCACAACTGAGCGATGTGGCATCTGAAGCCCCACTAGCACCCATTAGCAGTGGGAAGCACCTCTAGCTGCCCACTGAAGTATTTCCGAGCCAATTCGACTAAGGGTCCTTCTAGAAAAGAGCGTACCAATTCTTGAAAGTGCCGGTAACTCACTTGCGAGCCTTCTGACAATGTGATTGTCCATGGGCGGAGGTATCACTTAACATTGGGTGAGCCTCCTGGCCGTTTTTCTCCTATTACATTAAAAAAAACGATTTATCGCTATCGTGTAGCACCAAAACATACCTTAGTACACTTATTATATTGCAACTTGAAGACTGTAATAAATGACCGCTCTTAATTTCAGTTTCGAAGTGTCTACTTCGCTTAAATTTTGGTCGGAGATTTTGCAACTATTCCCTCGTTAATCATTTTTAGAAATAATGGCGTGACTTCGACTTTATTAGATTTCGTTGCAAACGATTTCGTTAAGTAGTCACTAAAATATATTATATGACGCACACTAGATATGCACGTTATATTGGGCTATATTACAGAGACAAGTGTTAGTTTGAAGTTTGACATCTGTCAACAATCCGATGATCATTTGACAGCTGAGTTTTGTCATGCACTTCCTATGAAAATATTTTATTAGCGCCAAATATTACGCCTTATAAACATTTGTTCGAAATTCATAATTTTAGTTTCATAAATATTTATGAGGATGATCTAAAATATTTTCACTCGACCGATGGTCACATTTTTTAATTGACTTATTGCTTTGTTTAATTTGGATTGTGTTTGGACGCGTGATTTTTTATTACCTTTTTTGCCAATTATATTTGAGTAGTAGTATGGTATCCCTAAAAAATTGATATATTTTATGGATTAACTTTCTGGATACTTGATTTTATTTTATTATTTTTTATACTGATAGTAACGTATTTAGTCTTTTACTATTGATATTTAAAATGACTAGCATTGCATGGAAAACTAAAACTATATTTACTATAAAATACAACTATATTCGGGATAATCAAAACCAGAATCCAAAAAATTTATATGCATAGATTCATCAGAGTCATTGCTTTTATCAGTGTCTCTCACAATTGATTATCAAACTTTCTAAATGTTTAGTCTTTTATACCTGTTTACTATTCGGAAAAAGTATATAATAGAAATAAAAATGAGTAATTGCATGAAGTATCAAGACAATAAATCATACTAACCTACGAAATTCAATGACATTCTGTGTTGCCATCCGAAAGTTTTCAAATAATTCAATTATCTTCTATCATTAGCCAGACTCTAGTTGCGTCCGTAATTTTATAGTGAGTGTTTTGTGCGTTGTATGACTATGAAGGGTTCAGTAGGTTATCAGTCCAACCTCTCTTATTGCTCCAAACTATATATTCTCCATATCCTGGAGACTGACATTTATGGGCCTTTCTTCTTGTTAAGGAAACGAGGTATGTACTCAGGACTTATTATTTTAGTATAAATGTGTGTATATACACCGACCTGTTCTTTTAGGTATATGAAGATTTCGATAGCTTATATAGAATTTGTGTGAAAATAACTGACGAATAATTTTTCATTGCTGTATGAGATCAAAAGATGTTCCGTTCAAAACTCACGTCATGTGCATCGTCGTTGACATATCGTGCCTTGAACTGACAATTGACTTTTTATTACCTGAATTTATTGCGGAGCACTTTTTCTTTTATTGCATTTTATCTTTGAGTCATTGTGCTTACTTAATTCAATTCTTAATTCAGTTTTAAAAACTTTTTTTGTTCAGTGACAATTGATATCATGAGTTGAGATAGTCTGTGGTACATTTACTAGATTTTAAATATCTAAACAACTGCTATTAGTACTAGACCAGTGCAGATAGCCTTTAAAATAAATAAAAAGTGAAAAAAATAATAGTAGGATGAAACCTATTGGAAAAGGAGGAGAATATTATAAAAATAAAAGGAAAAATAATTTTAGGGCGATCTGAGGTCGGGAAGGGGTACGGGGGCTAGTTTTAAGGGTAAAAAACGGTTTATTTCGATTTCCGGCAAAACTAAAAGTCCTATCGAAGAAAGTTAAATGGCAAAGTTGTAGGTAATAAAAAGATCTAAAACTTTTGTATTCACATATTTTTAACATAACCTCAAAATTTATGTGAAAAATTCAAAAAACCAAGTTTTTGGTTTTTAATTTTTATCTTTTACAATTTTTTTTTGTTTTTAACGAAATTTGGTGAAAACTTACCTTTCTATGTCCAAAATACGCTGTAATTTATTTGATTAAAAATATTAATTTTTTCACCTTATTTTGAATTAATATCGAAAAAACACCCTAATTTTCAATCGAATATTCACCCGTCCAAATATCAGCTTTTTTCAAAAAGTTGGTATGCGTTCAGTTCGTTGAAATATCTACTTTCCTATGGTAAAAAAAAGGGTGAACCGTTTTTTTTTCAATCAGAACAAAAATTGCGTGATATTTGCCGAGACACTCTCCAACGTAAGATTAAATGAGATTTGACTTGACCCCTCCCCCTTAAACACCTCACGTAATTTATGGACGCCCCCTAAGAGTACATTGTGTTACCTAATGAATAAATGATTTTGTTTTTTTTTTCAATATTGTTTGGTAACTAAGTGATAGAGTATTTAACGAGGACAACAGTATTTTCTAATTATTTCTATCCAAGCCATTTTTTATTTCAAAAAATAGCGTTGTATTCTTTGACACAAATAAAATGGATACTTTAAATTTTCTTAACGTATAGTTTTCAAACGTAATGGGGTCAGGCCGTGGGGACGTTGAAAG
The DNA here is from genome assembly GCA_905332375.1 of Pieris macdunnoughi. Taxonomy (NCBI): domain Eukaryota; kingdom Metazoa; phylum Arthropoda; class Insecta; order Lepidoptera; family Pieridae; genus Pieris; species Pieris macdunnoughi. The sequence goes on along the minus strand of CAJOBZ010000067.1, from coordinate 374,475 downwards.
CCTTTCTAAAAGGTGTAAGACAATAGTGCTCCAATTCCAACTTTGTGCAATTCAAATACAGCAAGTGTTTTGAGATAAAAGTTAGGAAATAACTAGTCTTAGCCTGTACCAAGGAAGCCTTAATGTTAGGGCTATAATAAACGTGAAATATAAACTATTTTTTATAAAAACTTTGTTCATTTTTATAAACTTAATAGGTATGGTATTAAAATTTGATTAAGAAAAGGAACAGTGTTGACCTAGTCGCTTCAACGTACGACTCTCATTCTTTAGGTCGTAGGTTCGATCCCCAGCTGTGCACTAATAGACTTTCGTAAAGGAAAACATCCCAAAAAGTTGACGGCGTTTGTCAGGCACGGGGCTGATCACTTACTTGCCTATTAGAGTAAGTAATAGTAATTTAACATTCTAGTTTCCGATAATGTCCAATAACATAAGTGTCATTTAGATTTACGAACTCTTCAATAAGTAAAGTTTTTTGTTAATCCAGCGTCGCAACCCCACTAACCCTAATGTTACCTTAGTTATAAGCTCATGTTTTAACAATTATTAAAGCCAGTTCTTATCCAGCTCCAAACAAAATGTTTTATTTGAACATATCCATACAACAACCGCAATCAAACTTAATTCGCCACTGATTTTTTTATAATAAAATAAACAATTCATCCTTCCTTTTTATGAATTTCTCTTTCAGTTGTAGTGTTATGAATGATATGAACAGACATCCCATACTACATATTATTTTGCTGTCCGCAATCTGAAACATTTATTTCTCACTTGGACTTTTAATGCTTCCAAACACATCGGCCTCCGATACTTCCCACGTGACCCTGTTAAACACAAAGTTGTACATCAATACATCTTACTTCCACCACAACAAAGAAGGCTCTCGGGGCATTAAAACTTGCTACTCGAAAGGACGTTAATGGCCAAAAACTTCAACTTTGTATACTAAGGTACTAATTGCGAAGTTTTAATAAGGTTTTTGAACAGTTCCGTTATTAAGACTATTCCTTTATCGCATTCCGTTAAGTCTAAATCTACATCTATTGGAATATTTAAGGACTATATAACTTAAACATTTTTATTTTCTAAATGTTTGTATTTTGCCAGTATGGGGTGGGATTCATAATACACAAGACGCTGAAAAACAAGATGATCCGAAAAGATTACCTGGCATAAACTGGCACTCCATAGCACAAGACCAAAAAATTGGCATCTTTGGAGGAGGCCTTTAGCCAAACCGGGGTTCCTGTTAATTCATAAATAAATAATTTATATATATTACTAATATAATCTACGCTAATCAACTACCAAAAATCTCTATTGCTGTTCATGAATTTGTAAGATTAGCTTTTAAGTTTTTAGTCTGTTATTAATATTTTCTGTTGTATTACTTTAGATTATAATATATAACCTTATATTTTATATAACATTTGGTTCTGCACTTCTCGCACGCATCATGTTTCTTTTTTTTAGTTTTTCTCTTTAACTAGGGATGCCGCTTCTTCTTCTCTAAGGCCGCTCGTTGCATCCCTTATAACTTTTATGTATTGTGTTTCTTTTATTTGCAACAAATAAATAAATAAAATAAATAAAAATCTATTTTTTGGTTACTGTAATATAGCAACTACTAACTACTGTAATACAGGAAATAAAAAGGCTCATTATTATTCTTATGTATTTACGCACAGAATATAGTAGGTATGCAGATTTGTTTATAAATTCCGCAAAATGTTACTTTTTCTTTTTCTACAATCAAAAAAAAGATAATCTTTTAAATTACTCTCAGGGAAAAATCAGAACAATTAATGTCCACGCATATCGGGAAATGTTAATGTTTACGATGTCATGTGGAACATGGTGTAATGGTTGCAGCTCCTTACAAACGTTGTGTAAAAAAAAAAAAAAACATTGCGATTAAAAAGAGTGGCGGAGAGTTTATTGCCAGTTCTTCTCTTCCGTTCTACGCCCTCGATTTGAGAACTGGCAGTAAATGTAAAATTAGAAGCATTAATATGTATTTCTTTAATGACGAATCACAAGTGTACGTGAATAAATGATTTTTGAATTTTGAATTTTACCTAGGTATATAATTAATTAATATAATATAGTGTAATTAATATAACATATATTTTCTAAATTTATTTTATTGTGATTTCATAGTATTTTAATCCGAAAAATTGACAGCATAAATGTCACTGGTACATCAATCACTTACATAAATTCATAGATTGACAGCTGTCAAGTTACAGTTACCCTGCTGCCATCAGTATTGTAAAAGAGGGCTGGATTTCCGCCATTACCAATTTGGAAAGAAATTCGATATAAAATGCTATTGCTTAACAAAAACAGAAAAATCTATTTCACCCAAAACAACTTTTGAGATATTGTATAGTTGGTACTTCAATTAATAACTTATTATATGACGGTATACGATTAATTCTACGTTCGCCAACGAGATCGACCCCAGTGAGATATGCGATAAATAAAACTTATAAATTATATAGTTTAATATAGGATGAAAGTAAATGACTTAATTTATACTTAATATATTTCCTATCCATTCTAACTTACATATAAAAAAATAATTAATATAAATTTTTGTTTGTATTATTTTAGATTAATGTTGGTGATTCTATAATTGTTTTATAAGATTTGGTTATACACTTCTTGCACTTTACCCATCTTATTTCTTTTTTTTAGTTTTTTCCTTACTAGGGTTGCCTGGAAGGGATCGCTTGTTAGCGTTAATGCCGCCCGTTACATCCCTTATATTTTTTTATTATTTGGATTTTATTTTAAAATAACTCAGTGCGCACGTCCGACACAGGAGCCGATCAAAGCAACTAATTACTAAACTCAACGATCCAACACACTACTGACAAATTGTCATAATGACAATTTACAACCTGTAAGCTACGCTGTCTATGATTTTGCATAGTTTTGCAATGGCTGTTTTATTAGTATGCTAATAAAACAGAAATAACATATTATCTCTGACATGTAATAAATAAACATAAAAATAGCAATTTTAATCATGTTATTTAACGGCCTCGTAGCCTAGTGGTCTTATTAAGTGGCAGCTAGATGAGGGGTAACGGGTTCGATTCCCGGTTCAAGGGCAAGTTTTAATTTAAATTTGTTCTCGGCCTTTGGGAGGGTTGTGCGGTACCGGGCGAGTGCCTTAACCGTACATGGAGGACACGGTCGAATTTCTAAAGAAAAGCACGAATTATAAAAAATCCTATACTTGACGCTGGCTAATGCACAAATCGTGCTAGAGCCATAAAAAAATATGTTTAGGTTAATTTAAAATAAATTTTGTCTTATGTAGCCTACACGTGATAAATAAAATTATCGTAGGAGCGGAAGAATCCAAATGAGTTCGATTTTGGCAAGATCATCTATCTTCTTACGTACTAGCGTAGCGATATTGGCAATACTGTTTTTATTATTTACTTACAATAATCCGAAGAAGATACGACGTATATTTTTTTTATGCTAAGCATAGGTATATTGTTGCAAACAAAAGGTATAACATAAAATACCCAGTAAAAAAATTATAAAAATAATTGATAAAAACAAAATTAAAACAAAATTAAAAAGTTTGGTCAGTGGCCTGTGGCCTTGTGTGTGCCTTTAATGCTGGCAACATTTCGTCGCTGTATTGCGATATTAGTCGTTGAGCCAGAATAGTACCAGCTCTGGGGTCACCGGTACTATCTATAAATACCTAATATAGTTATTACAATACACAATATGTGTTTATAGACACTAATGCTATACAAAATCGTTTTATTGAGAAATTGTATTTAATTCCGATATCTAAAGAAAATTATTTGTATTTGAATATATCGAGCTCGTTATCTGACGAACTCACAAATCATTGTTTATACAATACAAACACTATAATATTCTAAAATATCATGTTGTTTTTTTTCAGACAATGCATCAATCACAGAAGTACAACGAATGGATGCGGCATGGCTAGCACCGGGGTACAGAGAGCAGAGATGCAAGCACGAACCATCGGGCACCGTCTCCAAATCAGCATTCTGATCATTGTCATGCTATTGGGCTTCAATGAAAGCCAAGGTAAGCCAATACTTTTTATAAAACAAAATTGTTCTGATGCAATAGCATACCCAATGCTAAAAATACCCTGTATTGTGGGTGATAGTTCTTCCGTGCTATATGGTACATGCTTAAAATCAAAGGAATATAAGTAATACATATATATATATATCGGAGAAATGAGAGATGTAAAATATTGGTTGCCTGGAAGAGATCGCTCGAACGATAAAGCCGCCAGTTGCTCTCCTTTTCATTTAATTATGTCAACTGTATTATATTTCTGTATACAAGTGTTTATAAATAAATAAAAAAAAACATATTTCTTAGAATCTTAGAATTTTCGTAATAATCACTCAAATCAATGAAATATCTAAAATCACATCGAAATCTGTCGATCCGAAACATTGATTCGCTAAACCCATTATACCGATTGCATAACACCAATTAGTGCAGTACGGTCATAGGCCATTATTTCGTTTTTACGACCACATTCACTTAACTGCAAATGCTAACGGGAATATTAGTCTGTGGTCTGTTTGTTCAGATAGAACAAAATTAATTTCATTTGTTTAATACGCATATATTAGGGGGATACATTCACAATAAATCATCTATAAACCTATATAGATAAAAAAAACTGGCGCTACAAATGCCGGCAACGCATTCGCGAGCCCTCTGATGACCAACGGCGGTTATCTCATAACATTAGGTGAGCCTTCTGCCCGTTGGCCCCCTGTTCTATAACAAAATCGGTCTGGGCCTTTTCTGTATCTGTTTCATGATTTGTCAATCTAATAAGTGATCCTCTTGTGTTTGACACAGGCCGTCGACTTTTTGTGTCTAAGACAAGCCCGTTTCTCACAATGTTTTCCTTCACCGTTCGAATGTTAAATACGCTCATCAAGTCCATTGGTGCACAGCCGGGGATCGAACCTACGGCCTCAAGGATGAGAGTCGCACGGTGAAGCCACTAGGCCAACATTGCTAGATAGAAAACCTATATAGATACCTCAATCTATATTTGAGGCCTATGGTAGTGTACCTTTTATGCTGCAAGCGTTAAAGGTACACTGCCACAGGGACCAAACTTTATAAATCTGTTTTAATTTTCGATTTTTAATTTTTGAAGTTATACTTCTTTAGGCGCGTTATGAAAAATTTATGAGAGTGAAATTTTACGATGCGCGCGCACCGTGACACAAAATTCAGTATGGGCGCCGAGATGGGAATAAGACAAGTAAAAAGAAATAGAATATGCGTGACGTATGACCATAATGACATTTGTAGTACCTTTTAAACAAATAAAGCAGTTTTAATTATTTTTTCAAAGAAATTTAGCAATGCTTTTTCACAAAGACCTATTGTTACTTAGTTAAAAGGTTATGAAATATACCTAGTTATTAAATTAAAGTAATAACATAATAAAATAATAAATAATAATTGTTATTAATATTAATTAATAATTGAATAATATACTAAATATTAAATATTGTTTTTGTGTTTTGTGTTATTAACGCTAAATATCTATTATTAATTATTTAATATTTTTAAAAAATAAAGAAAGCCAAAGAAGTATAACTTCTTACGCGCGTACATAAGTACACGCACCATTTTTTTTTATAATTATTACTATATAGGTTAAACATTTTGTAAATACTGTATACTTGTGTACTACAAATTAAATTTATTTAATTAATGTATTAAAATATCCTCTATTTATTAAAATAAATGTTTTAATATTTATATGGTAATAACTTAAGACGAGGAGGTCTCATAAGTGGAGATTGAATAAAATAACCGACATGGATCTCACAACTTATTACGGTTGAAGAACTAAGTTGCGAGATTTTTTTTTACAAGTTTTTGAAGTCCAAGCTTGCAGTAGATGTAGGACGGAGTTTTCAAAAAAAGCTTTTAAACATAGCTTCAATGTGATACTGTGGCCCGTTAATTCGTTACATACACTTAACATTTATTATTAACGAAATCACCATACTTAAACACACAAAATAACAATAATAATCAAAGAAAACAATTAATTAGAGATATAAAAAAGGGTGCGTGTACTTATGTACGCGCGTAAGAAGTTATACTTCTTTGGCATTATTAAAAATAGTTTTTGATTGCATGCAAATAATTAATTACAATTAAATAATCAAAGACTGGAAAAGGCGTCATTATAGTCAATAAAGTTCAGTTTACCTTTGAAAAATTAGATAAATAAATATTTATTATTATTCTCTTACATTAAGTGTAACATAAATTATATTATTATTCGAATGTTGTTTTTAAATTATGTCCAATGCCGTAGTATCTTCCGTGGGCAATTTCATTCTGTTAATTTTGTGTCACGGTGCGCGCGCATCGTAAAATTTCACTCTCATCAATTTTTCATAACGCGCCTAACGCCCTTTTTTTTTTTTAAACGTTAATGCAACCACACAAATAGATTTTTTTATGCGAAAACTTCGCTTTAACATTAAGTATTTATAAGACCTAGACATCCATACATATCAGACACAGGTCTCTTGTCATAAAATCAAGAAATCATTAACCCCTATAAAGAATTAAAGTTTTTATAGAAGACCTGATATTAAGTGACGCCCATAGACACTACTATACAAAAAAGTTGAAAAAAGTAACTTTTTTAGAATCGCTTATTCTGTCATAGTTGGAAGGCGCAACTGTCAAATTTCGGTTCAGCCGAGCGATCATGGTACGGATTTTCATACAAATTGAACGAACGAAATCTGATAATCGCTAAGGTCACGTGGGAACATAAACTGTCTCGTTTTTTCGATGTCATGGTACGAATTAGCGATGCAACTCAGTTGTAGGTTGTCAATAGGCTCGCAATAAGAGCTCATGGTAGGCCCCCAGAAGGCTCCCAATTGTAGTTTATCCGCCGATAGAACAATTACGTATTGCATTTGTGTTTAAACTGAGAGACAAATCAACACTTAAGTCGGACAGGACTTAACCCGCAATTGTCAGGATTATTTGTTAACTTGCGGCTAACCCAGCTTACTAAACTTAATTAGGTTTTAACTAAACCTTTATATTAAATGTCGGTTTTAATCCTTAATAAGGCGATTTAATTAGTATTATTTATTACTATTTTATTGAATGCTTAAAATTTAATCATACAGGCGAATATTGTCTTTACAAGCAAGCTGTCAATAACAAATGTATTAATCGAAGTATTGTTTTAGTAATTTGTATCGTTCTTGTGAAAAGTGCAAAAGTCAAAAGTCAAAAATCAAAAGTCAAAATGTCAAAATTCAAAAATCGTTTATTCATGTAGGTTACGTAATGTACACTTATGAACGTCAAAAAAGAAATATACATTAAATGCTTCTAATTTTATATTTACTGCCTTTTCTCAAATCAAGAGCGTATAACGGAAGAGAAGAACTGGCAATAAACTCTCCGCCACTCTATTTAATCGCTTAAATAGGCATCTCCCTTGACAGGAGCTCTCAGATAGGCCGCGTCTCTTTTAACATCAGATGAGATCGACAAACGTTTGTCCAGTTATGTATAAAATTCTAATCATTTGATCACCCAGATTGGACCACGGACGGTGGATCTGTGCTTAAAAAAATTACATAAATGTTCGTTATTCCTTTGCCCTATTTCCCTTTAAAGCTCTCTATAAATACCATTATATTTATCGGTAATAATAGTTTAGTCAATAGAGCTTTAAATTGGCCCCTACTCGAGATGAGTTCGTGGGTATTGCTCACACGTAGAAATAAAGAGTATAGTGTGAGTCGGTTCCATATCCACTATATGATTGGACCGTTAAGAACTGTTATTTATTTCGTAATCCTACTGTAAACATAAATTATATTTAATAAATAACAATAATACTTATCTTAAGTAGCCAGAGATAGAATACATAATATTAACAAAAAGCTTCAAAACTAAAAAACAATAAAAATTATTCAATATATTTAAACTAAGTAATACTTAATTTGGCTGTGTTGTGTGATAGTGTAAAAGTGAGGATGTATATGTGAAGTGATAATGCAGGTGATTTTCCGCTGTGGATATTATTAATACAAGTAATCCGCGATAGCATAAACAAGTCATACAATAGTATTGTCTTTGATTGACATAACCTTTACACATATAAAGAAAAAACTTTTTACCGGATTAAAGTTATGTATTATTATAAATTTACAATTATTTAACATAATTTTAAATTTATCCGACGTTTAGTCACCGTGACCACGCACGCGAAACGTCGGATAAGTTTAAAATTATGTTAAATAATTGTACATATTTATAATAATACATAAATTTAATCCGGTAAAAAAGTTTTTTCTTTAAGTCATACAATATTTAAATACAATAATAAGTTGCAACAGACAACTGACTGGTTAGATCGTCTTAAAACTTACTCTGCTAAAAGACGAGCTAAGCGATCAATTGACATTATTTCATCCGCTATAGTAAAAGACATAATAAAAGCAAGGCAAACATTTTCTTCACAAAAGCGAACAAATTAGAACACTCTTAGCATTCTTCCGGTCCATTGTATGAGTACAATGAGGATTCTGTACACTGCACGTTTGATTGCAAACAATATTGTCGATAGTTGAAGCACAGCCAATTTATTTAGAAGTATCGTAAAAGATTTTTATCACCTACCCTAAAATGCAGAAACTATTAAAGAGTACAAAATTAATAAATCAGTGGCGATACAACCTTTATAGGTGGTGTGGTGTGGATACCTTAATGTATCTGTTTCATGATCATTTGTCAATCTAATAGGCAATAGAAAAAAGAAATTGTTACTACTGCTAAATAAAGTCTAAGACTGCTTCCTAAAATATTTTCTTACACCCTCTTTGGCACAAATTTGCACCCCATTATGTGTGGCAGAATATGCCAACTTTCAATTGTAGCACCATAACATTTTTGTACCATATTCTTGCAAATCAATTTGTATTATAAGCTGGAAATCTAAATCCCATTACATTGGTGAATTACGCAGATTCGTCGTCTTCGAGGTACAATTTTTAAAGAGTTTTTTACGCCGGCTTTTTATGTCGGCCTGCACCAAATCGTCTATTACGAGTACCGTTCAAAAATAGTATATTTTGCTGCAATTTTTTAAAGGCCAAAAACAGTCATTAAAAACTCCATAATTTTTTAACAGCGTGTCTAGTAGAATATAGTAGTCATTGCGAAACAAAAATGGATTTCCAATAAACGTTAAGCTTTATTGCATGTAAATCGGGGGCTTATAGCATCTATTGAAATATCGAGCTTTAAGCGCGCTCTCAAACATATTTTGTGTCAATATACCGTTAAATGGGAATATAGGTGTGATTGAATTTGGTAACGGAAAATTTTACTTGACTTTTGTTTTATATTTGTTTTGTATAAATGTCATACAATTAATTTCTTATCTCTTGGGTTATTAACAGAGACTTGCAGCTAAGCTTAAATTGAAACTGAGTAATTTAGAAAAAGACCGTATCCTTTTTATTTAATTCTTTAAATTGTCGGGTAGACATACATTTTTACGATACTGGGACTTTGTCTGCCCTCACACTACTAAACAAACACTACTCCCGTAGCGATAGCGATAATGAAACAATGCCGATAAATAGCGGAGGTAACTACATCGAAATCGCATACAAAAGTGTCGATATTGGAATGCACACTAGCTCTTAGGCCAACACTAAAGGTGTTTTTGTTCACACACATTGTTAAATTAATATATTTTTAATTCCAACACACCTATATAAATATACAATTTTCTCGACCTACATAGTAATAATTATAACTAAAAATTAAAACAAATTTAAAAAGTTTGTTCCCTGTGTACCTTTAACGCTGGCAGCATTTCCTCGCTGTATTGCGATACTTTGAGCGTAGAAAGCACCGGTACTATCTACCAGGCACAAACTTAAATCTATTGTTAAATTAGTTATGGCATACAGTATCGTCTAATATGTATGTTAAACACAAGATAACAAAAGATGGCGTTATTTCCATTTATAAGAAACAAAGAACAGATGTTATTAATGTGTTTCATTAGAACATGGAATTGAAGAGCTGGATGGACCGGAAATTTAATTTTTGTTACTTGATATTTTAGATTGAATGTTATTTTTAGCTTTTGTCTTGTAATGTTAAGCTTGGAATTATCTTTTCACGCCTCTAAATTTTAAGATAGCTTTCACTTAGATTAAAGAGCTTACCGCCGGTCATAAACGTATAATAGCTTTACAATTTAGATTGAGAGACGACCTTATTATTTTTCGCTTTAACAATAATAGGTATAGATAATAAATCTAAACATCCAGGACAATTGTCAGGCACAATTCTATTATCTACAAAATTAAAGAAAAACAAGAATTTATTAACCCATGTAGGATTGTGGCGCATTTATTAAATAAATAAAATCAAAATTTATATTTTAATAACATATTTAATTTTTAAGCAATTAGTTATAACCCAAGCCAAGATGTTGATTTATTCAATGCAAGCGAACACCGTATAGTTCCTGGCGATAGGCTGGGAAAATCATGAACAAAACAGATGGAAATATTTACCTATACACATGTATTGGCCTAGTAAAGTCTACAAGTCATCCATGTATACATCTCTCATGTGTGAAAGAAAATATCGTGAGCACACCGGTAATAGACCCAAAATTGAAGGCTTCATTACTGATAAGAGAAGCAATGAATCTACCATGCAGAATGCTCCACCTGATTCCGTCATCCCCTTTCAAACATCGCTCATCTAGAAACACGTTGAAGTTTCACACCTTCGCAATTGACTTCCCCAGGTGCTGCACTGCACGATTTCGTTCTTCGTTTCTTGTAAAAACAGCAAAAAGGAGTGGAACATGCCTCCTTCCATCTTCCCTTGACAGTATAATATGGGTTCATTTAGACGGCGGTTAAATAGAAATCTGGACAGGCCTCCAATAGGCTACAGTGATCAGGTGGGATTGTGGCCGTCTGTCCATTTCTGTATAAAAAAATGCAGAAATCTAAGGTCTTTGATGGACGTGCTACTAGAGTATTATTATGAACACTTGCGTAAAAAGAAATTAGCAAAGGATACATCTGACCGAAGGGATTATAAAATTAATAATAATCAGTGGCGCTACAGCCTTTTTAGGTCTGGGCCTCAGATTTCTGTATCTGTTTCATGATCATATGTTAATCTAATAGACAAGTAGGTGATCCTGTGACACGCCGTCGACTTTTTGAGTCTAAGGGAATCCGGTTTCCTCACGATGTTTTCATTCACCCATTCACCGCAAATAGATAGAAAGTCCATTCGTGTACAGCCGGGCATCGAACCTACGACCTCAGGGATGAGAGTCGTACGCTAAAGCCACTTGGCCAACACTGCCCAAGGGATTATAGCGGCACTTATATTTCGACTTGTTAATTTTGCTTAAGTAAAGCGAGTGCGAAAGTTATAAACCTAAGCACTAATGAAACAACAATATTTCGTTAGGTTTTAAGCTGTACCTACGAAACTTGCTCCTGGCGATAATAAGTTACTTAGTAAAAATGTTAAATATTAATATGAGATTTATTTTACTCAAATATATCTAACTTAGTATGATTTATTTACCAAAATTAGGAATTTAATTGTAATTGGAGTGGTAAAGTAGTACAATACACAGTGGTAGAGGACAGAAAGCAGTGTATCGATTTCGTATAATCTAAATTTTATCATTGAATTTCGAGACTGATTGCAAAATTCCACCAGTACCACTTTAAAGTCGTTCCACCACAGAGCGCTTTTCAAGGCCTTCAAGCGAAAAGCGTACCACTACCCACCTTAAACCACCCATGGAAACGTTGGGATACGTTGATTTGGTGGTGGTGGGTACTCTTGTCCCATCAAAAAAGTTTTAGACTACCAAAAATTTGAGTATATACTAGTTGATTTGATAGTATTACATACCGTACCGTAGGATAGGGGATCTTACGTAAATAAATAAATTAGAAGACTTTTCAATAGAAATAATTATTGTCATTTATTACTCTTTAGTCTTCACTGCATTTCGGAGTCGGTTAATTTTTTATCGTACTTTGTCAAGCGAGAAAAGCTTCCTTGCTCCCAACTCTCGCTCCATGGCTATTTGCTTCATGCTACCTTTCTCACTCTCTCTCAATCGCTCTCTCCATTTTCTTCGACAAAAACGCTGCACATCTTCGTGACCCTAATTTTATTATTATTGCGTTTGCATCCGTCAAAATTTTACCCTCATGCGCCTAAAGAAGTTTCACTTCAAAAATGCATTAAGAAGAATTGGCTTAAGATATTATGTTCTAGGTTAAACATGTAACAAAAGAACATTGTAATGTATCTCAAAACCATTTTGTATGTGAAATTTGAGTACCGTAGAATTTTCGTGTTCGTCTTTCCCAGTACCATTGTACTAAGCTCGTAGCCATCCCATTTGCATTAATTCCTTGTTGAGACGATGTAAAGTCGACAAAATTGCTACTAATTTCAAAACTTTAGCTTTAATTTTGTTGCATTGCAGAGTTTTAAGTAGTTATTTTCTAGATCCAATTTGTATCATTACGAGAATGTATGAGGGTACTTAATGAGATTAAAATAGCACAGATTTAACTAGGCGTTTGATAGTGTTTGCGTCTGTAAAATTTTATGTATAACACAGTAATTGGTGAGTCTTATAACATTGTTTAAAACAAACGAGCAGGCTTTGAAGTTCTAACCTCCGTATGGACAGCTGCAATGAGATGCTACCCGCGATTTGTTGCCGACCTTTGAAAGATTGGAGGCTCCTAAGCCCCTTCTTCTTGCCCACCATACGCCCTTGATTTGAACTGGTAGTAAATATAAATGTAGAATTAATTTAACATCTTTTCTGTTGACGTTCATAAGTGTACTTGGTTACCTATATGAATTAAATTATTTTCAGTTTGAGTTAAGGAGTTTCCATTAGCTGTAGCTCTGATCTGGTGTCTATAGTAGAAACAAAAAATAGGTCAAAAGTAGGAGTAGTGAATGCTCAGTTACAGCTACAGTTTTACATAAACAGAAAGAATATAGAAATATAACAGCGGAACGGTATGGTATATAGATAATACAATATTTACAGATAAAAAAAGACAATTCAGCAAAAACAACACCATTCAGTCATTTAACATTCTTGTACGGTGAAGTAAAACATATTGAAGAAACCGGGCATGCCTATAACCCAAAAAGTCGACGTCTTGTGCCAGGCACAAGAGGCTATTAGACAAAACAAATGAACACGAAACAGAAATCTGCAGTCCAGACCTTGAAGTGCCACGGTTTTTTTTAACAGCACTATTTAAGTAGGACGTTAAAGACGCTATTACAATCACGATAATTCAATAATGCGAGCCTTGTCAATAGTGAGTTTTGGTATAGGCTCTTGAACAGACATATTGTCTTTGTAGTGGCTAAAGGTTTGGTCATTTCAATATTTTTCTAGGTAGGTATAAATTATAAACAATATAAATAAACGTAGAAGGTTGAAGTTCCATAATGTTGTGTTTTATGTAAAAACTCAAAAAAAGTATTCTCTGTCGAAAATGCTTTCTCAACTATAAATTCAACTTTATAATTAAACACTGTAGTCTCGTTTACATGAAACTCTTGAAACAGAATTTGGCCTCAGGTGGCTGTTTAGTCAAGTTGCAGAATTCAACAACCTCACGAATAGTTCAGACTTAGCTTGGTCTATATTTAAGCAGTATTATTACTAGCTTCTAGGAACTAAATCCCAGAATAGGTCACCCAACATAATAAATAATCGTTAAGGTTATATACTTCTGTAGAATAGTCAAATGTTCCATACATTAGGGTACATTGTCCAAGTCGTGACTGAAAAAAAAACAAAAGAAGGAACGTCTCGTTTTGTTTAGTCAACAGCATTTGTAGTCTATGGTCACGTGACCAGAGCTTGACCAATTACAATCAAACGAAAGTATTGTCTCGTCTTTCGATTTAGATTCTCAAGGACCTACTGAAGCTTGCTTGGAATAAAAATAGTCCGGCTTCACATAAGTTTTTGTCTCAAGTATGTAGTATAAGTCAAATTACGTACATATGTGGAAATGTGCCAAATTAGTGGTTAATACAAATTAGCATTTTGTAGGACACTCACCGCCCAGGGACACTCACACAGATGGCTCGTAAGTGCGTTGCCGGCCTTTTAATTTAAATTTAGATTTTCGAAATCATGGGTTTGTTTTAAGTTTTGACAAAAGGTGTGTTTTGCTTGATTGGTAAACGACATCTCTGAACTGACACGCAAAAAATTTTTTTCCAGTTTTTTGGATTCCCTTATTTTATTTACCGGTGGTCACGTCAGACGTCTAATGTAGACACACACGTTAATATTGTATCAATCAATATTATATTGGATCACTCACCATATACAATTAAATATAGTAGAAAGTTATCTAAAGAAAACTCAGTACTGATACTAAAACTTCCGATAAATCTATCCGGACATCCGTATTGAGATTTTTACCGCGCGGTACCAATATTGCGATGTCGGCTTAGATATTGACAATTACAAAGCTACCGCGTAATTTGCTTAAAAAGCATATTAAGAATATTCACAGCTCTAAATCACCTGCATTAGCACACCCCACTGACATACCCTTACTTTCACACCATCGCACAGCCGAATTAAGTTTTTTTTTTCTTTCGTAAATATTTGAACCTTTTATATATTATATATTCCATATTTGGATATATGATTAAAATTAACATAATATAATTTACGTTAGCTGTTACGACATAAATACAAAATATCTGAATCATTGTTGCCATTTATATGTTAATTTATAGCTAAATAGTTTTTTCCTCATTCTTCATTACATTCTCTATGGGAAAGTAAAGATTATATAGCAGTGTTTCGTACCTAAATAAAATAGTTTGAATACTGAAATGTTAAGAAGATTAATTACGTTGAAGTATTGATTAAAAAACTTGTTGGAACTTGAATATCTTAGCTTCAACTTTTTGTAAACTTTCAGGCGTTTTAAGTGATTTCGAGGCAAGTTTTTTGCTCCTCTTTTTTTATTTCTGATAGAAACAGTATCTTAATTAAACCATTTTCATACTTTTATTATTGATACGATATTTATCGGCTAAATTGCTTTACAGAAAATAAAAATATGCCAAATAATTCGGACATGTAAAAATCTTGATGAAAATTTCTACCTGTTCGTGTTTTTATCAGTTTAACCTTTTATTTCCTGTGAATCAAAGACAAATTTGCACGCCATTATGTAGCAGAATATGTGAACTTTAGATTGTACCACCATAACATTTTTGTACCATATTCTTGCAAATAAATTATGATTATTAAAAAACTCTTAGTTCTAGAACGTCAATCAAACTTAAATCTATTTTAAAATATCAAGACGAGATTGTTACTTGAGATACGAAATAGAATATAGCGATCCTATAGTTTACATAAATAATATATACCAAAAAACAATTACACTAAAGATATCACCAAAGATGGAATACATAGTACAAAAAGGTTAAAACATTTACGAAAGGAAAAAATAAATATATATACAGTAATTAAAATTTTCTTAACTTACATAGTAATAATAAAAATAATTAAAAATTAATTTAAAAAGTTTGGTCCCTGTGGCTGTGTACCTATACCGCTGGCAGCATTTCCTCGCTGTATTGCGATACTTATTCATTGAGCGAGGAACGCACCAGTTCTGGGGTCACCGGAACTATATACCAGGCGCCAACTTAATTATTAAATACATTTAACTCATTGGTCTAGTGGTTAGCACCCCTGACTGCGAAACCATGGGTCCCGGGTTCGATCCCCGGCTGAGACGAACATCGATGTGATGAGCATTTGATGTTGTGCTTAGGTCTTGGGTGTTTAAATATGTATTTATATGTCTATCTATGTACAATATGTATGTATATCCGTTGCCTAGTACCCATAACACAAGCTTCACCAGCTTAGCATAGGACTAGGTCAATTGGGGTGAATTGTCTTTAAAAAAAAAAAAATACATTTAACTATGTAATACCTAAATTTGTGTTCTGTGATCCGTGGATGATATATTTCCATACTCTAGGCGTAAATTTTGTAATAAATAATTTGCGAAATGATACGTCGATGTTAAGACAACTGACAATTCACATTGAAGAGTAAATTCAATATAGTGGAAATTTCTTACGGTTGAAAAATTGTTACATTTAAACGTAAGAGGCTTAGCTGGGTCAAGAGGCTTCGCGTTAAGTTAGTTATATTAATAACGAGCCAGCTAACCGGGGCCGGCTTATGGTCACAGGGTTCCAATTACACTTGCCTTTATGAAATACGGTTAATTTTTAACCCGGCCAAGATATTGGTGGAATTCTGTATACCTATCTTGCTGGAATTGCAAATTTTAGTATTTTAATCTAATGTAGGTTTTCGATAGCAACATATTTTACGATAGGTAGATATACAATTTTCTTTACCTACAAAGTAATAAAAAAATTCTAAAAATTAATAAAAAGAAAATTACTTAATACAAATTTAAAAAGTTAGGTCCCTCTGGCAGTGTACCTTTATCTAGACTGTATATATTTATTGTTTCTTATTTAGGTAGCCGATTTATATTTTTTTTAAAACCAAATGTATAATGTATAAATATTAGTGTGTCTGTGTTTATTGTGTGTGCGTGTTTGTGAGAACCTGTAGAGAACCCCTACAACCTTTTTAGGCCTGAGCCTCGGATTTCTGTATCTGTTTCATGATCATTTGCAAGGCAAGTAGGTGATCAGTCTCCTGTGCCTGATATATGTCGTCGACTTTTTGGGTCTAAGGCAAGCCGGTTTTTCACGATGTTTTCCTTCACCATCCGAGCGAATGTTAAATGCATAAGCAAAGTCTATTGGTGCACAGCTGGGGATCAAACCTACGACCTCAAGGATGAAAGTTACACGCTTAAGCCACTAGGCCAACACTGCTCTGCATATTTAAACTATACTTTACATAAATTTCAATAGGTTGTTGTTGTTGTTGTATTTATTTAAATGGAAACCACCAAACCTAGGAATGTTAACCTAGTTATATCAGTTAAATGAAGCCTGAAAGTTCAAGACCCATTATTTTTATTATTTAGTACAAATCTGTCGAACAACAAGATATATTCACTTAAATATTAGACCAATTTAAAAGAGGGTGCTGAAAGCTGTATAATTCAAACTTTCTTAACAGGCCATACAAAAGGTGTTAACTCGACCAGCCCCGAAGTGCTTTGAATTCGCTTAAACTTTCCCTTAACTCCGGATTATAGCACAATGAAACCGCCACTTATATATACCGTAATTGTTCAATTTTATAGCTTTTCTCACTTTATTTTAATCGACTGTAAATAAGGTTATCAGTATGAGTTGTATGTTGGAATTATTACTATTTGGCTATGATCTATTGTCTTTCAAGGGCATGTCCTAAAAAATGGTCAACCAATTTGTCGGAAACTTACTATTAAACATACGGGTACTAATGGAAAACATATTTCAATGTGATTACTGTTATAAAAGCGCTGCGCGGAAGTAATTTAAACTAGTTTTCAGAATCACTTTATATAATAACTCATTATGTTTTTTTTAATGGAAATGTTGGCCTTTACAGTTCAGCTTGGGCTAGTAGTTCGCGGGATAGTCAAATGTCAATCGCCTGAAAGGATGATGGAGGCTCATTGGAGGGGGCGAAGTACGAAGTAAAAGTCCATGCCTGTCCCGGTGAAGGCGGTTTCTGTTGATTTATATATTAAGAATGAAAATATGTAGTATATTCAAACTCGGCAGTTGACTTGATACGGTGTTTTAGTATTGAATGCAAAGCGTGTGCTGCCATCTATAAGTGGTTTTAAACAATCTTAAACAACAACATTAATTACAAGTATGCACACTTAAAGAAAAAACTGTTTTACCGGATTGAAGTTATGTATTATTATAAATTTACAACTATTTAAGATAATTTTAAATTTATCCGACGTTTCGCGTGCTTTACAGCGTGCGTGGTCACGGTGACTGAAAATACCGGTTAAATAGTTGTAAATTTATAATAATACATAATTTCAATCCGGTCAAACAGTTTTTTCTTTAAATGTGTAAAGGTTATGTAAATCAAAGACAATACTATGTGCAAAAGTATGCACACATAAAGAAAACAGACTATAAAATAAACATCAAACAATTATATCTAATGAATGAAAAATATATTCTATACTAACATAATATATTTAAAGTATACAATATTTTTTAACCTAGTCTTAAAAAAGGATTAAATAGAATTTGGAGAACTTTTTCCAAAGAAGAGCATCTTTTAAATTGCAGACTTAAATTCTCTTGTGCACTGCTCGGATTCAGCGTAATTATTTTAACCCATTTTTATCATTTGCAAGAGTATTCTTGAAATTATTTTTATCTTTTCTCTTGAGAATTATTAAGAAAGTGCGTATTGTTAGCAGTGAAGTCGGTCAAGGACTGTAAGCTATTCAAGCTTTTATTTAAACAAATTTAGTACCCTCCCGTATTCTAATTTTCATCACAGTCGCCTTGAGATTTTCAATACTAAACACAGGCCCAATTAGTAACCTCAATAACTAAAAGAAATAAAAGGGTGCGTGTACTTATGTACGCGCGTTATACTTCTTTGGCATTATTAGTAATAGATTTCGATTGCATGCAAATAATTAATTACAATTAAATAATCAAAGACTGGAAAACACTCAATAAAGTTCAGTTTGCATTTGAAAAATTAAATAAATAAATATTAATTAATATTATATTTATTATTATTTTCTAATATTAATTAGTATTGATTTAAATATTCAATTTTGATCACTTCTGATTATAATTCAGATGCACATATAAAATTCGCACTTGTATAATGAAAACAAAATGAAAATACGTGTTTTAAATGTAGAAACTCAAAGCATATGGATGTGTGATGTGTGCGTGCCAACATGCGCCACTAACTTCATTCTGTTAATTTTGTGTCACGCGCGCATCGTAAAATTTCACTCTCATCAATTTTTCATAACGCGCCTAAAGAAGTATAACTTCAAAAACTATAGGTAACTAAAAGAAAAAACTATTTGCTAAACATAAATATCTGTTAATACAATCTGTATCAGATAAGCGTGACAGTGACAATTGTCCACTAACAAAGACTAAAGATGGACCGAAATAGCTGAGAGCCTCTTAAAACCCTACTCACAGTAACCATCGCTTGTAGAGTTTATGAAAAGCTTAGGAAGAAATAACATTGAAGTCCTTCGCAAGTGTACTTAAGTAAACATAACATTACTGATTTATATAAGGTTCAACTGATACATTCAGGTTTATTGCGCTTCTTTATAAAATTGTATTTAAAACATTCTAGGCTATCAGAGCTCTCATAACACAACATATAGGGGTAGCTGACCCGCCAGACGTTGTTCTGCCTTATGAAGATTAAAGTACTAATATCGATTTTATAAAATAGTGGAGGGTAGTAGTTTAAGGAAATATCCCAAATTCTGCAGGCTATTGTCATAGGCAGTGTTCCCAACCTTTATTGTGCCGTGCTTTAGCCTAATTTTTTGAAGTTATACTTCTTTAGGCGCGTTATGAAAATTTTATGAGAGTGAAACAAAATTAACAGAATTAAGTTGCCCACGGAAGATGCTACGGCATTGGACATAATTTAAAAACAACATTCGAATAATAATAGAATTTATGTTACACTTAATGTAAGAGAATAATAATAAATATTTATTTATTTAATTTTTCAAACGTAAACTGAACTTTATTGACTATAATTACTGCTTTTTCAGTCTTTGATTATTTAATTGTAATTAATTATTTGCATGCAATCAAAAACTATTTTTAATAATGCCAAAGAAGTATAACTTCTTACGCGCGTAATATAAGTACACGCACCCTTTTTTTCTCTCATCACTCATAGGGGGTATAAAATATTGTTTACTTACACTTATTTGCACTTATTTTCAGAACAGATACACACAACAGTTCGGTCAAACCGTTTCAAAGGAGGTTACACACACTGTCACTAGAATTTTTCTATATAGATCTAATAATCTGTATTCAAATATTTTACAGAAGATACAAAGTATTCAACATATTGTAACATGTCTTCAGGTGCGCTTACACGGGCAACTAAAATTGCTCAATTCCAGTCAATACTCGTCAATTATGACGTCACGACTACATCAAGTAATTTACGGCAACGGCAACAAGCATCAATACTGCGCAATACAATATTGAGCGATATGGCGCAACTTCATCAACTAGGCAATACTGTCATACACGAGCTATGGATGGCATTGTTCTTGCTGCGGCGGCTTGTAGCGCTTTTTTTATCATTTATCAAAAACAAAAAAGAAAGAAAAGGAATAGGCGTATCTGGGTGCGATCGTTTTTGGCAAAGAGAACAAAATTTTCATTATGTAAAGAATTAGATGATATATTATTCAAAAACTTTACTAGAATGTCACGAACAGACTTTGAATTACTTTATACCATTGGATATTCGTCAATTCGTATCTGCGACATTGAGCGATATGAAATATCTGGAGCAATTAGAAGCAATATCGCCGAAATAATTTATTGCAATTTATTGAATTTATTGAAATTGCTCCATTAATTGCTCCAGATCGGTCCATTCGTGTCGCCGAGCAATTATTGCCCTCGTGTAAGCGCACCTTAAGAGATGTGACAAAAGCTGGCCTACCTCACCTATTAAGAAAATTATCGGCTAGCCGCTAGAGCAGTATTTCCCAACCTTTCTTGTGTCATTCTCATTAGGTTTAGAAATAAATTGTTAACAAAACACGGTAAACTTTCAAAACATATAATAAAAAAAAAGGATTGTGTGGTTTAATGAAACCACGGTAAAAGTGAAACTTTTTTTCACATTATAGACATTTAACTAAAAAAATTTGAATAATATTCCATTAAGGGTATAAAAATCGCTTTATCAATCTTAATTGTATACTTGGAAAATTATTTATTTATTTAATTATAAGTAATCTTACAGCTAACATACATAATATTATAAAACAACACTTAGTACAGAAAGCCAAAACAGATTACATAGATAAACAATATTATATACGAAAAATAAAACAAATAAGCGCATCAATAGACAAAACTATATAAATAAACTGAAATTTAATATATTATTATCTACATCTTGATCTGAATTAATTTTATTATTAAAATTTTAAAATATTATTTTTATTTAAAAATATTTTTTTAAAACAACAAATAATACTAAATATTTCGAATCACTACCTAAACAAAATTAGAGTCTTCCCGCCTCTTCAAATATTTTCTCACATGTTCCTTGGTGAAGTGGAAAATATCAATATCCTCAAAATTAGTGTCATAGTTAGATAAAACCCGAAACATTGGTGAATTATGCAGGTAATTCGAGTTCGTATGAGGCATATGGAACAATTTTGTGTTTCTTGTCGCATAAGGGGAAGGAATTTAAAAAAGAAATTAACGACAGCAAATAGGGGCTATCGATCCGCCCATTAAGAATAGCGTGTAAAAAAAAGCAGGTCTTGCTGATTTCGCCGACTTTCTAATGAGTCTAAATTAAAATATTTGCAAGAATGTGCATAACTATCAAAGCATTGGTATTTTTTAAAACAAAGGAATTTTACAAACTTTTTTTTGTATATTTTCTACTGCTTTTTTATACTTTGTATAATATGGAGACCACATAACACCCGCATACTCCAGCACGCTTCTAACATAAGCAAAATATAAGCTTTTAATGCAATGTATGTTATTAAATGTCTTGCATGACCGCTTAATAAATTGCATATACGCTTTGCCTGTTATGTCATCGATATGTTGTGATAGGCCCATTTTTTCATCTAATAGTATTCCCAGGTCTTTTACTAATTTTACTTGTTTTATTGGGGTGTTATCGATTTTGAAATTGGAATGATAATGGGAAAAAATAAAAGTAAACTAAGTCTCCAACTAATATTTTTATTGAACTCTGTGTCTTATATTACAAATAATTTTAATTAATTTTCGAATAACCACCCCTTAACAATCAAATTGCCGCCCTGTGGGGCGTGGGCCCCACGTTGGTAAACACTGGTCTAGAGTGTCAACCACTAGATGTATGCATATATATCTACCGTCGAAAACATATCGTAATCTCAAACAATACTGCATTGCTTTTTAAATACACGTTGATGTTAGCTTGTTAATGTTTTTTGTTATTCTGTTTGTCCCCAAATAGAATGCCAAATTACGCGATTAGCACGAACAAAGGTGAGTTGATTAAGAAATTATTTGGGACGGGGACAATATCTCGTGTAATACGGGACAGCCGGGGCCTTAATTTTAAGGGTCGACCTGAGTGAAATAGAGATGTGCTAATCATTGTGACGTATACGTCCGTACGTATACGAACGATAAACGCCGCTGAACTTTAAAAAAAATATGAAAGAATTTTTAAATGTTTTTAAACTGATAATTCAGCGTTGAGGTGTTTAGCTGTTAGGTCTTTTACTTAAAATGGTCCCCAAATCTAAAATAGATTTTTTTTATAATAGGGGGGCAAACGAGCTTGCGGGAAAAAGGGCAGTCTTCGCAGCTCATAGACACCCATTTTAGTGGGTGCGTTGCCGGCCTTTTAGGGAGGAGTATACTCGATTTTTGAACATATTATGCGTGAACTTTTATATTGCTGATTCGGTGCCATTAATATTAGCCAGATAGTTTGTCACTATCGTCGTACATTTGGATTTTATTGTAAAATAAGTCAGAGTGCAAGTCCAGCGTAGGCGCCGATCACAGAGCAACTAAACTCAACGATCGAACGCTATACTGACAAGTTGACTTTGACACATTGACAATTTACAACCTGTATGAAGTCTATGATATTTCGTGGTTTTGCCATTCTAATAAAACAAACGACATCGTAATAAGAGATTTACATTATTTCTGAAATATATAATGGAGGAAAGACAAGATGGCGGATGTTTTTATTCAACCCTCAGTATTTTTGAAATTTAGGTTACTTTTTTAAACATATAATAGTTTTTTTAACCGTTTCTTCAGCGTTGAGGGGTTTAACCCAAACTGGCGTAACTTCTAAATAAATTCACAGTATCAGAGACATCCCTACTCAGTAAAAGTTGGAACAAATTAGGATTGACACCTATTTCTCCGAGTTTAGTAATTTTAAAGTACTTAGTGACGGTTGAATCCGAACAACTTTTTAAAAACTTTTTTAACTAACACCGTTTTTTATCATTTCCGTTTTTGTTTACAAAAACTACGATCTCGACACGATCGAGTCTAAAGTAGGCCGGTTTTCTCACGATGTTTTCCTTCACCGTTAGAGCGAATGTTAAATGCGCACATAGAAAGAAAGTCCATTGGTGCACAGCCAGGGAACGAACCTCCGATCTCAGGGATGAGAGCCACACGCTGAAACCACTAGGCCAACACTGCCTTGTAAACTTAATAACGCAAATGCATAAACACACTTAATAAAACCAAATGTTAAAAAAAATATACTAAATTAGTGGAAAAAAAAACTCGCATTGGTCAAATGAAACATTTCTCGACATTTTTTTTGTCGTTACGCTGGCCTTTTAAGATTTGGTACGCTCTAAGCCGATTGCTTTGAAATACTTCAATAAGCAGCTGGTTTCACATAGTGGTGGTGCACGGCAAAAACTGCCTTAAGAAACGCTCAGTTGTGGAACGACGGACGTCGAAGTGATACGGATGGTATTTTGTATTCTGCCTTGACGTCCGATGCATGGCAAATAGTTATAAAAACTCATCTATTCGCGTAGTGATGAAATGGGATACATGTTTGTGTGTCCCCAGCCTTAAAAGCTGTAACATTATATCTATGGGAAACGAAAATTGAGGAGCAGCTATTTTAGCTGCGTAGACAACCCTTAATTGAAGGTTCTATTGCTACACATGCATATTGCTAACCATTAGTAACACTTACGTCCAGTAAGTGTCAAATCTCTGGTTAAGTGTAAATTGAATTGCATGATGCCCTTTAATCAACACGTTTGTGAAATTTGCAACAAAAACTAATTAATTGTTTCGCACGATTGTACATTTACTTTGGAAAAAAAGGGTGCGTGTACTTATGTACACGCGTAAGAAGTTATACTTCTTTGGCATTATTAAAAATAGTTTTTGATTGCATGCAAATAATTAAAATTAAATAATCAAAGACTGGAAAAGGAGTCATTATAGTCAATAAAGTTCAGTTTACATTTGAAAAATTAAATAAATAAATATTTATTATTATTCTCTTACATTAAGTATAATATAAATTCTATTATTGTTCGAATGTTGTTTTTAAATTATGTCCAATGCCGTAGCATCTTCCGTGGGCAACGTCATTTTGTTAATTTTGTGTCGGGGTGCGCGCCTCGTAAAATTTCACTCTCATCAATTTTTCATAACGCGCCTAAAGAAGTATAACTTCAATAAATATAGCCTATGTTACTAAAGCATAAAGAATGTAGAAATAATTTTTGAAATCGTTCTGTATGGAATTTTTTGCAAACAAAAACAACATCTTATCCACTCTCAGAGGATCTCTTATCCACTGAAGTATTTCCGAACCAATTCGACTTAGGGTCCTTCAAGAAAAGAGCGTACCAATTCTTAAAAGGCCGGCAACGCACTAGCAAGCCCTCTGGCATTAAGAGTGGCCATGGGCGGCGGCTTACCATCAGGTGAGCCTCTTTCTTTATAATTTTTTCGCACGTTTGAACATTTTTTACTTTGGGATTAAAAATAGCATGTTATTATGGCATGACGTCGTATATTGGTGAAAGAATGTTTAAATTCGATCCGTTACGAATTTAATCCTTTCAAACGAAAACAAATATTTCTTTAGAATATTATGATAGACGAAAAATTTGTAATATTTTAGACATAGACATAACATTTATTACAAACAAAAACACACACACATAAACACATAAAATAACAATAATCAAAGAGAAAAAATAAAAAATAAAATGAGAGAATATCAAAAACAATAAAAAAATTAAATAAATAAAATTTTCAATGGTTTCAATTGCTGGAATAAAAACTGCTTTCCGAAACTTTAGGCACACAGATTATTAAGGAACTCAGTGTTATTGCTCAGTATTAACTATAATACTTATATACTTTTCTATCGCAGCAAAAACACAATATAACATACGAAATAGTTAAAAGAGTACTAATACACTGATTTATATGTTATGAATACGGCGGCATACGCGGTGCGTGAATGGAACGTTGGGGATCAAATAAATAGCCTAATAAATACTAACAAGAAAAATACACTATAAATTAATTAGACTGAACTAAGGCTTCATATGAGGAATGAACAGCTTATAACTCGAAGCCCCGCAGTTACACTGATTATTATGTCGCTAACGGGGTTCAAGTGACACGCGCGATTTGCTTACACAGCTAACAAATGTATGGACTATAACATGCACTTATGACCCTGTCGAGTTGTAAGTAATTGTTGAGTAGAGCAAATGTTGAAAAGAGTTTATTGCCAGTTCTTCTCTTCCGTTCTACGCCCTTGATTTGAGAAATCAGTAAATGTATATTAGAAGCATTTAATATGTATTTCTTTTAAGACGTTCATAAGTGTTGCCTACATGAATAAATGATTTTTGACTTTGACTTTGTTTCGTGTATAAAAGGGCGGTGACAAAAATGGTTCTTCTACTAAATTTATTCCCTGTCACTAAGACAGTAGGGAGAGGGACTTCCACGTGTCAAATCCAATAACTCACCATCTTACCATACCATAACTTACCGTAACTTCACTTCAAAGGAAAGCACTTGATTTTGGGTTTACATTTGTAAAGTTTAAGTGACTTAAAAATAAATATGATAGATTAATGATACTAATCCATTGGCGCTACAACCATAGATTGCATCCGTTTCTTTGACAATTTTTATTTCATAGACAAATAGGTGAGTCTGACATAAATCGTCGATTTGGATTTGAGACCTGCCGGTTTCCTCACCATGTTTTCCTTCTGTATGAGCGGATAGACATGACCATCGGTGCACAGCCGATTGAACCTAGGACCTCAGGGATAGCCTGAAGCCATACACGACATACGTTATTAGAAACGTAATCACATAATAATTGATATATTTAATTATGTACAAGTCCTAAAAGGATTAGTATTTAGGACAATATTGTAACAGTTAGTTAAAATAAATTTTTATGAATTAAATGAATAAATCAATTATTATTAGGTTTTTGGAAATGAAATATGTTTCACTTAAGAGAACCCGTGATAAATATAGAAATAACAAATCGTTCTCTCATTTGTTTTTTTTTAAATATAAATAAATTGGTGCTATTCTGCCACATAACTTATGCGATCAAAAAATTTTCCTTATGCGATCAAGGCTCTTCAAAATCTCAATTAAATCGAATAGGATTTTTCATAAGCATGCACTATAAGTTTTTAATAACCCAAACATATTTATTTACAAGTAAACATCGAAATATATAGTAAATAATGAAACTTTGTTATTGAGGCGTGTCGAATTGCGTGGGATATCTGTCGTCCACTCTACGTGGGCAAACTGTTAGCCCGCTTCTAGTACGAGAAAAATTAAAGTGTTTACGAGTGCTATTTTTATTATCATAATTCTTTGCTTTTTGCAATCGAAGGGAGGGACTGCTGATATTTGTTAGCTGACTATTTGAACATCTTCGCTACGTGGCACAAAATATATATAACTGCCCTCGCGAACTTTGTTTCGCCCTAATATAGGATTGTTTTAAATTAATTCTACATATGGAACATTTTGCTAGCTATATGGAGACTATTCGCTTTTCCTGAATAAAAGCTGGTTTTTAAGGGTTTTTTGTGTAATAGTTCTCCGTTAAAACCTTCAAAGAATAAATAAAAAGTACTCGAATTCGTCCAGCCGTCTTCGAGTTTTTGCGCTTAGGAACATATTTTTCTATTCGGTTTTATTTATATACATAAATGTAATAAATTCGCATCCATAAATTCATAATTGATTAATTTTTACCCACAAATCTCTAAATTAATTACAATTGCTAGGGTATATTTTAAAGGTAGTTATTGGACAACCTGTGATGGGCTCCATAAATCTAAGATATATGTTATATATGTATGGTATGAAATATGTTTTCTCCTGTTCGTTTAATATATTTCTATGTTTTATGTGTTAACCCCTTAAGTTATATATAATGTTTAACCAAAAAAAAATCTACTACAAAGCTACCGAAATCACATGTTCCGACATATATATATTTGTGACCCAATCTGGAGTCTGGTGCAACCACTAAAGCAATGAAAAATTTGCTTACTGCGAACGGCGTCACTATACCGCTTGAATATGATAACGTGTAAAACAAGCGTAAATAAAAGACTTTCATATGCTCTAACAGTGAAATGAAGTTACAAACGAAAGATTAGCCTCATTTTAAATGTAGTGGAATTCCTACAATTTCAAAAGCGTATTCACTATTCAACATCTGACCCTTTTATCGCGTCATTCAGCCAAATTGCTAGACTTAAATAGCAATTCACATCTCATTTTCTTGCTTTTTATAATAAAATGTGTATCTGTCTGGTATAAGGCTTTTAATTTAAATTATTTTATCCTATTGGGGCAGATTCAAAAGTTCAAGTTCAGAGCTTGAGTAATTTTGCTACGCAAATCTGGAAATGCAATTGAATCGCAGGCGCCGCGTCGTAATTTCCGTAAATGTTTGTTTTTAAGCTTTTACGTACGAAGCCTCGTGATGTTTTTGTTGAGAATTTGTTTGTTGATTTTTTAACCAATTACATTGTACCATAGGAAAAGTACACACCATTTTGGATATCATATATCTCTTTATTATTAATAACATAACCTACACGGAAATTCTGTCTTCCGAAATTGGTGCCCCGATGTTTTCCTACGCCGGACGAGCCATGTTAATTGGGTATAGAAAAACACCCAAATTCTTGGCGTCAAACGCAGGTTTAAAGTCAGCCAAGTTGTTCGTGATTTACGTGTAAATAGAATTATATATACAACTTGTATACAATTGTCCATCGCGAATGAAGTAAAAATATGCAACAAAATAGAACCAGGATAAGGAAACAATTTCCACTTCGTTACACTTACGATGGACCCTTTCAAAGCTACCCGAGTTTTTCTATTCCGCTTAAAGCTCGTAATCACTTAAAGCGGTACTAATAAAGTAATGGATTATCGTTGGTAATATTTTCAGCAACGTCTCAGTTTTTGCTTAGTGTTGCGACGTGAACCCCGTGGCGCCATTGTAGGGGCGAGTAGGGATAGTGACGTGTTAATGGATTCCCTGCCAGTGGGGGTACCTACAGTCTCCGTATCAAGGCCGACATACGTGGAGCTGCGTGAGCTTTTAACTTGATAAAAAGTGGTGAGACTCAAAGTTCAGCATCCGAATAGAATAGTTGTTTTCTTATGGAAAAGGAAAGGTTTGGGAGGAAACTACTTTGTCTAATATACCTAGTCTACATTAGGTTCGTAGAGCGAGAGCTAAATGTAAAACCGAAAATTAAACCCAAAAATTCATACATAATATCTCATTATATACCAGTGTGGCATGGTTTAGATAGCCTAAACCTTCAGACTTAAAAGTTGCAATATCGTTAAGCCAAAATTCATTAAAACTACCGTAAGCACGAAAGTGTATTAAACTCCATTTCGCATTAATAATATTAGTTTAAACTGGAAATTCGCCTGCATTAGACAAATGTACCGCACATAGTTTTTGGGTATGTTATAATAATATATAATCCCTTATAATCTCGTCTAGTCAAGTCTAGATTCTGAAAGAGTAAACGCGTTCATCTTTTAGTCAAATCGCCACTCATCACGAGTTTGGTTCCGACGATTAAAGAATCAGTGTTATCTGTAAGTACACGGATTTTTTAATCACCCTAATTATTAAAAATGTGAGCCATACATAAATTATATGTTTTAAATTAAGCTCTGCTTAATGTCCTCAGACAGAAACCTCTCTCTCCTCGGTCAGTAGCGTCTAAGCATGTTTAGCAAGGAAATATCTGGAACGCACTATCTTTTTTGCACTGGTCTCTGTCCAACGCCTCTCTTTTAACAGAGTATAATTTGAGAACGATGGGTCACTTGACTCTGGTTGGCGAAACGCCCGCGATCTTTTGTCTTCTGTGTTCACAGCCACATTGAGTTTCTCCAAGTTCTCTCTCGCATTGTATGGCTGAAACATGAGAATCGTGGTCGGCATATGATTGATAGGCGAGTCCATAGTACTCGGAGTTCAGACAAGATCGATCGGTATTGGTGCGCCACGCTGTCCACGGTATTCTTAACATTTACCTCCAGTAACTTTTTTATAACTCTTCTCTACGCTAATAATCTTTAGTTAGCAATCGTGATTAACATTTAATCATATTAGGCTGAGTTAACATAGTTAAGTATATTTTAAGATTACCAACTGTATTATAAATAATTTGAATTAAAAAGTTGTCTGCAATCCATGGAAAGTAATTAATTAAGATTCTCTTAATTCCAGGCACGGCGCATTACGGCGAAGACAGTGTCGGCTCATTCCCGTACTTCGAATACAATGTGCCGCGGAATGTGACCACGGTGGTGGGACAGACCGCCTTCCTACATTGTCGAGTCGAACAACTTGGAGATAAAGCTGTAAGTTCTGTAATGTACAAATTTAAATAGGTGCTAAAACTTCGAGGGTATGTTGGGGTTTATTTCAGCAAAACACACCAGCTCTTAGAGTGAGATATGAAAAAGAAGTTGGATGCCGATCCAAGATTATGGCATTGCGGTCAGAACCAAACGCCAACAGGGTTTTGTACCTGAATTATTTCTTTTTCACTTAGAATATTTTATCTTAATTGGGACATTTTTGTTACCAGAATATCCTAAATTACTTGAGGTAAAAATTGATCTCGTATGCCTGATTCACGTCTTTATCAGTTGTAAGCATGCCGGTTTCCTCACGATGTTGTTTTGCCGTTCGAGCCAGTATACAAAAACCATTGGTGTTTCGGACGACCTCAGGCGTTGAGACTCATACAAGCACTGTTTTTAATCCGTGCTTTTATAATAAAATAAATAAATAAATCAGTGGCGCTACACCCTTTTTAGGTCTAGGCCTCAGATTAATGTATCCGTTTTGTGATCATTTGTCAACCTAATAGGCAAGTAGGTGATCAGCCTCCTGTGCCTGACACACGCTGTAGACTTTTTGGGTCGAAGGCAAGCCGGTTTCCTCACGATGATTTCCCCGTTCAAGCGAATGTTAAATGCGCACATAGATAGTCCATTGGTGCACAGCCGGGGATCGAACCTACAATCTCGGGGATGA
Source organism: Pieris macdunnoughi (assembly GCA_905332375.1). Lineage (NCBI taxonomy): Eukaryota > Metazoa > Arthropoda > Insecta > Lepidoptera > Pieridae > Pieris > Pieris macdunnoughi. The sequence goes on along the minus strand of CAJOBZ010000067.1, from coordinate 343,949 downwards.
GAGTCGCACGCTGAAGCCACTTGGCCAACACTGGTCGCCTATTTTTATAATAATCCAAGATATTTTAAGCTTACCTATAAGTAATTCTGTAGACATATTACCTTGCTTATTGTAAATAAATCAGTAATTACGTTTTAACTAAAGAGCTTTTGTCTTTTTTCATCACAGCGTAAACACAATTTAATAGGAAGAGACAAAACAGTACTTGACTTAAAAAAAGTGTTTAAACATTCTTTAGTTTTTTATATAGCCGTAAAGAATTGTCTTTTATCACATTAAATAAAGTAGACATGTCTACGCAGACAGTAATTAATAATTTCACGTAACAACTATCCTGAGTTAAGCCTAAGAGATCCTTATGACAATGGAGAAACAAATTGTAAGGCTTTATACGTAATTGTTTCGAAGTTCCATTTTCCGGCGTGATGATCCTTTTGTCTCTGTGTATATTATGTTCAAAAGTGTGATATGTATTAGGCTAAATATATATTATTCGGTTAAATAAAATATTGCATAGTGCGGCTTTATCGCTACTAAGCGAGTCCAGGCATCGGTAATAAAGAGTACACAGAAACATAAAGAAAATTTGAAGTGCAACAGTGCTTCTAATAAAATTAATAAATTTCATCCGCATCACTTTCTCAAGCCATTTCCTTTTGCGAACTGTGGAATGGACTCCCGGTGGGGGTATTTCCTTAAAAAAAAAGGGCAAACTTTTCCCTCACAGGTCGGCAACGCACCCATAAAATGGGTGTCCATAGGCTACGATGTCTACCCTTTTATGGCGTCCCGTAGGCTTTTTTATGGTATAAAAGAATTATTAATCATAATTTAAACATTTTCGTTAGCTGTAGCTATTTATTGATAATAAAGATTATATACTCGTCTCAAATTGTTTAGCTAAATCAAGATGATAACTGAATTTTGGATAATTTTTGATTTGCAAAACTTCATTGAAATTAAAACAGTTTCAAATCGACGAGTGTATGCATAGACTTTTTCATGAGTTTTATGTTTAGCTTTTTAATAATAATACACTAACCTAGTGTTGTCTGTTAGTTTATACTAACATAATGATGGATTATTTTATCTGAACAATTAAATAAAGTATAATAATAATAAAAATCTTACTGTGGCGGTTAAAATTGTCTGATCGACAAAGTGCAGGAGGACCTACAGCTGCTGAAAGCTGGGACTGCTGGAAGTTTCTCGTTTCGAAAGCCAAGACACTTTTTGGCTTGCAGAATCATCGGAGTAGTAGTAATAATTTAAAAAAATATAGGGAGAAATTCTCTTTCATTTTGGTTTCTTTAATTCCATTTCAAATTTAATTTGAATCTTTACTCGATTGAAACTTTAATACTTCCGAGTAGTAATTAAAACAGACACGTAAAGTCGCAGACGAGGCAAAGAGAGCCGGAAAGACTTGGAGCGAGGTGAAGAGGCTCAAGACCGAACGCGATGGAGAATCACTGTGGCCGCCCTCCGCCCCATCTAGCGGTTATAGGACATTAAGTCAAGTGTAGTAATTATCATTAAAATATATTTAGAACAATAACCTCATTTTAATTATTTGGATTATAACACAAGTAATCACCATCCACTTAGGAACACGAAAAAATACTCATTCTAAAATATATTGTCGAGAAATGCGCTGAAAATCCGTCGCACTAAGTAGTGTACAATTTTCGTTTAATTAACCTTAATTAAAACGAAACTAGCTGGGACCCGGAAGCGAATAATTTCAAATTCTACTGCTACATACAAATATATACACTATATATTTTGATTAAGACTACAAATTTAAAGAAAACACTTTTTGAACGGATCATAGTTATGTAATTTAAACTTATAATTATTTTACATAATCATCATCATCAAACAATCTGTGAAAATAGAGACACCACGAGTCATTTCTGCAAAAAACCCTTCATCTTTTAGTCGATATCAACTCCGGGGAAATAAATACAGATAATATAACTTATTCGACAGCTGTGATACTTTTTGACATTCACCTTTTGTCTTCAGTAACCGTGACCACGCACGCTGTAAAGCACGCGAAACGTCGGTTTTTTTTTTAAATTATGTGAAATAATTATAAGTTACATAATTAAACATAACTATAATCCGTTCAAAAAGTGTTTTCTTTAAATGTGTAAAAGTTACGCCAATAAAAGACAATACTAAGGCTACACATTTTTGTTAATTTTAGCTCTGGCGAATAAGCATAGGGATTCAAAGATCTAATTCCTGCAGCACCTGGGTTCATACTTTGTTAATGCCATGAAAGTCCCCTTATCCAGTCGTCATTCCTTGTGCACACGGTTTAGGAATAGAACTTCAACCACGAACTCTTTCTTCCATTGATTGATTGATTCGATTTAGCCCCCTTTTTGTATTAATCTTGTAAATGAAGTGCGATTATTAGATTCTATCTTAAAAACCATATAAATCTAGTATAAAATCTACCTATCTTGGGCGTAGTTCTTGTACCTGTCCTAACTGGGATTTGTATTAAGGAGTAGATTTTGTATATTACAAAAAATAAATTTATTTAGTAAAAACTAAAAAAGAATCAGTGATTATTTTTTTTATTTTTTTAAAGTATATAAAAATAAATAAAAAATAACTCTGTGGCGCCACAACCTTTTTTTTAGATCTGGGCCTCAGATTTCTGTATCTGTTTCATGATTTGTCAATCTAATAAGCAAGTAGGTGATCAGCCTCCTGTGCCTGACACACGCCGTCGACTTTTTTTCGGTATAAAGTAAGCTGGTTTTCGCCCGCTGTTTTCCTTCACCGTCCAGTCAATGTTAAATGCGAACATAAAAAGACAGTACATTGGGTACACCAATGGGATTGAACCTACGACCTCAGGGATGAGAGCCACTAGGCCAACACTGCTCTTGTTTTTAAACCATATACCTGTTATTTATTTACGTCACATTCTTATTTAGTTGCGAGATATTATTTTGTTCCTAATTGCAAGTGACGCTATCCATCCGCAAATATGAACTGTTGATATGAAACATGAACCATGTTTTGGTTACCAGCTATATAGCACGTTTATTCGCAAAATTTCCGACTTCAACAAATATTATGTTACGTTAGAATTTCCTTTGTTCCAAATAAGTTTGGCTTTAAACTTTAACGGGCTGTGAAAGCTCCAACTATGTGAAATGCTTAAAACCTAAGTGTACTCTGCGGTCATTGATAGTTATAATCCTTTCCTTGCCAATAAGCTTATCTCTAGATAAAAGATATCTTCAAACGCGACAAAAACTCAGATGGAGTCGAAGGCAATATTATCCAAGTTTCGTTATGATAACGCTTTCAAATCCTGATACCATTTTGATTCTCCAGTTCTTCTTTTATTCTCAAGGAATAATTATTACCCACAACCAAAACGTAAACTTATATATTAAGGCCAAGCAAAAAGCTTCGTGCTTGCACAGCCTGTTTAATCCTGCTACAAATATCACCTGAACGTAACACGAAAACGTTTCACAGCAAAATCATGCCTGGTTTCCAGTGCAGATGAAAGTTCTGTAATGCTAGTGTTCGTCGAAGTTAAGCGTATTGTACCACACCATCCTATATGCAAAACGACCGATTACAATAATTATTACCTATACTTAACATCCTTAGCTCAAGCCGTATAAACAAGTGGCGTAGCACCGTAGCACCGTAGATCAACGATTGTAAAACTATTATATTTCCGACGGTGAATTCTATGTTATTTCCGCCATACAATGCGCAGAGGTGATGAGACTTAGAGAAACTGATCGTGTTTGAACACAGAAGGCCAAATATCAAGTTTTCGTTCACCAACCAGATGGACCGATCAAGTGAAAGACTCATCGTCCTCAAAATTGTACACTGTCATAAGAGGCCTGCTGGGCCGAAACCGATGGAAACAGATAGTCCGCTCCAGATGCTTCCTTACTGACCAGACACGAGCTGCCGATTTAAGAGAGAGATATTTCATGCTGTCAATAGATGGTGTTAGAGTACGTTTTATATTTTTATTTTCCATAAAAATATGTGTTCTGTGTATAAAACATTGTCACGTTTAGTAAAGTGTGAGCCGAGCTGGTGAGATAGTTCTTTCGCAATATAAGCCTAACAGTTTCAAGGCTTTGCTTATCAGACTTGATGGCGCTGACGTACTTTATTTGTTTACTTAATCATAAGTAACATTTAGAAAAATTTAGATACAAAATTTCCTCTTGTGTAATAATTTTGCTAACAAAACATTCAAAATACGAGGAAATTATCAGAATATCCGGACAAAAACAAATGCATTCCCGGCGGTTGAGATTTCCGGTTCCGGAAGTTTTTGTGGCTTTGAGGCAAATTCCTTGCAAGAAACTTGGAATGTTATACCAAAGTTGTAATAGTATTTGAGTGCTGGTGATGTTTTTATTGATAACCTGTCATATTTAGTTGTTTTCATAATATTGGAATTATGAGATTCTTTTATTCAACAAGTAGATTGCAAAAAAAGACCAGAGACAAAAGTGAAAACAGTGCGCGATTGAAAGTTATTTATATCTTAAGTAATGTTTTTTTCAACGCTTCTGTATCCATGAAGTAGACCGCTGAGAAGGGAGGCGCCCGTTAACAACACAATTTTTATTTCACTATTAAATTGTATTATGTGTAATAAATACTAATATTTAATGTTGCTAAATTGTTTTATAAATACCCAAGTTTTGTACCTATAGTAATGCTTTTTGACTAAGCTACGACCAATGTCGTTGAGAATACGTTAATTATCATTTATTATATACCCATATACTCTCACAATGTATGGGTAAGGTAATTTAATAAAGGGTATATTGGGCTAAAGCGTGCCAATCTATACACCGATGTTCATTTGTTAGTGTTCAAATTCCGGCTTTGCAATATATTTTGTGCGTAGTAAAATATTCTTTGAAAAAAAATATGAAGAAAACAGCACTTTTTTCTATAATGGGGGGCATATAAGGGGCAAACGAGCCTATGGGACTCCCAAAAAGGGCAGTCATCGCAGCCCATGGACACCCATTTTAGTGGGTGCGTTGCCGGCATTTGAGAGAGGAGTACACTCTAACTTTGAATACTTTTTGGATTAGAAAAGTTATCTCACACTTGCAGTTATATCCCTTCGTTCACCTGTAGTAAGAACAGTTTTGATCGTAATGTATTCACAGGTCTCCTGGATAAGAAAACGGGATCTGCATATTTTAACAGCTGGAATACTCACATACACTTCCGATCAGAGATTTCAGGTATTTGAATTTCCTATTATTCAATAATCCGCTGAATTTTAGTATTATTTACTTTTTTTTTAACTAACCTTACCTAATCTAATACATCAGATGTGCCGGTTTTGGTGATCAGCGTGTCCTGTGACACATACGGCCTCTTCCAGCTGCAATACAATATATTATCGATACAATAGCGAAATGTTTATATTATATTGCCTAATGGAAAATATACATAGATGAAGGCTACTACAAAGTCAGTAATTAAAGATTTAAATTTGGATTGATAATTTCGACTTAATTAAATTTGATGTTTGACCAGGGGCTAAAGGGCATCTCAAAGCCTTCTTAAATCAGACAGTAGTAAGGTTCCAATAAATTTCGTGTAACTCAGCTACTAGTTATCATAAGAATAATACCTCTTTTCATTAATTAATCGGGGTCTTAACAATTACATTTTAATTAGTAAAAAATTGGCCTCAATTATATTTAATGCTTAATTTTTTATAGTTTGTACGTATTTTAAATAGACTTTATTTGTTAAACACACACAATGTCTTACACTCTTGTATTTAAATATTGATTAATACTTTTTTAAATAATTTATTATAAATATAGGTAGGTATATAATTATATATATTTAGTTAGAACATAATTTGTTATATTTATATATATATAAATATCCTCCTAAACGGCTTGATGAAATTATGAAGTTTTTCGGGATTAGGGAATGGTCTAGATTTAAAATCAGATAACTTTCTATTTTAGACATGTCTTTGAGTCAACGTCTGTCAGCAGCGAGTTTAAATATATAGTTTCCTTTTCGACAATTTCCTTTAACAATCAACAAAGATAAATTATGAGCTAAATTGAATACTCCTGCAGGTAATCAGACCGGACAAATCGGAGAATTGGACTTTACAAATAAAGTTTCCGCAAGAGAGGGACGGCGGTATCTACGAGTGCCAAGTCAATACTGAACCCAAGATGTCGCTGGCATTTCAATTGAATGTTGTTGGTGAGTTTTTGATCTATTAATGTTTATTCAATATATACGTATAATATTGCTATATATTAACTAGCCGCGTCCTGGCTTAGCTCTGATGGGCTTTTATCATAAAAACTTGACTCCTTCATTTGTTTGCAACGAACCTATCGGGAAATACCCGATAATTTTGAAGCTCTTGTAGTATTATAAGTGAACATATAAACTGTATTTTTGTATGTATATAACGAAATAACTTAACTGCTGGACTGATTTAAAAAAAATATAAGTTTGAATTTAGGACGCTGCATTATCCCTGAGTTTACATTTATTACCAAAAAATGCCCAGCCGTCCGAAGCTGGTTTAATTAAATTAATACAATCATAGAATGGTAAGTACGAAGCTTCCCAAAAATTTTGTCGCATAACCAAATGTCTTAAGTCACTGTCCCTCTTAGACCATTTGCGCACTTAACTAACAAACACCAGAGACAAGCATTATAACACGTTTCGTCGCTTTTCTTTTAAAAAGTGGAGCAGTAATTAATTTTATAAAATTGTATTATGTTTGAAACAATGAAACTAGTTCATAGCTACCTCATTCGTTAGGAAAGTTTCTTGCAAGTTCAGACATCGCTTGGCGCTTTTCGCTTTTTGTCAATTCATTCATAATATAATAAATCAGTAGAAGCCGCGTCTAATTAATTTAGTATCTTTATTGGCCTGGCTTGAGAGATTCTAAAGAGATATTGAAAGCTATTTTTGGCTACATTTATTTGTTTGTTAGTCAAAGTCAAGTCAAAGTCAAAGTCAAAAATCATTTATTCATACAGGTAACACAATTTACACTTCGTCAAAAAAAATACAATAAATGCTTCTAATTTTACATTTACTGCCAGTTCTCAAATCAAGGGCGTAGAACGGAAGAGAAGAACTGGCAATAAACTCTCCGCCACTCTTTTTAATCAGAGCAGTGTTGGCCAAGTGGCATCAGCGTGCGACTCTCATGCCTGAGGTCGTAGGTTGGACCCCGGCTGTAAACCAATGGACTTTCTGTGAACATGTGCGCATTTAACATTCGCTCGAACGGTGAAGGAAAACATCGTGGGGAAACCGACATGTCTTAGACCCAAAAAGTCAACAGCGTGTGTCAGGCACAGGATCACCAACTTGCCTTTCGATTGACGAATTATCATAAAACAGATACAGAAATCTGAGGCCTAGGCCTAAAGAGGTTGTAGAACCGATTTTATTTTAAGTATATAACTAATTTTTTGTGCTATTATTTTAATATACGAGAAGTGATATCATCAGTTGAAAAAATTGTATTTTTTTTATTGCTGGTTGGTTTTGCGCGACAGTAAAACATTGACTGTAATAATAAAACAATTGGCCAGTTATTTCGTCTTACACTGTCAGTACAAAAAATACGTAAGCAGACTAGTAAATAAATGGCCGGTAAAAATGATGGAATGGGCAGTTCGATATATAGTTCGGCAGTTTAGGTTAGGTTAGGTTTGGGCCCACACGTAACTGCCCATTTAGCTACTTCACTGCTCAGTATTTACGTGATTTTTGTTTACTTTGCTGTTAAGTTTTAACTGCCGAACTTGTTACTACATATGCATTTTGTAATTTTCAACTTACCTAAACTCCTTACTACATATTAACCATAGAAAAATGTCAATAGAAAGCAAGTGAAAGTTTTATTAATATAAATTGTCTCTGGACAAAGACATCATTTAACATTACGATGTATCCTAACTTAAGACTAATAAGGAATTAAAAATTAACCTAATTTATTAAAACGTTGAAACATAAGAGTCTCCAATACACCTACATTCTCTATTAAGGGGAAGACACTCTGTTCATGTGTACTATTTTTTTCCATTCACCACTGTTTAGCTCTTAAGACTATCGTGCACTCACACTAATGCACTAAATCGAATGCTTTTGTCAAGAAGTTGAATATCCTCGACATTCACGTGTTGATGGAGCCTTTGTTCGTGGGCTCCAGCAATATTTTTGATTATAGTGGTGACGTTGTTTATATGAAAGTACATTTAAAATAATAAATAATAAATTGTGCGTGTACTAGGTGTACACACGTAAGAAGTGAAACTTCTTTATGATCTTATTTTTCGAAAAATGATCTACTATATGCAACTTTACAGAAATTCGTTAAATTAGATAAAGTTTAACATAAGGCTTTTATTATCATAGACGAATACAAATATTTCATTTTACTTTATTACTACGAAGATTATTATAGAATTTCATTAATTGTAATAGAATTATTACTATCATTGAAAAACGTGACGATTTGCTACAAAATTTCTCCCATACGTCGATAAAGAAGTTTCAATCCAACGCCGATAAAGAAGTTTGACTTCAAAAAGCAACATGGCGCGTAACCGAAAATTGTGACGCGTAACGAAAAAATGTTACACTAAATTTTTTTCCAACCTCGATAAAGAAGTTTCACTTCAAAAAATACTAAGTTATTTACTAATATAAGCTACTATATTTGTAAATCTATAGACAGGATACGACAGAATTTCAGAAGTCTTTAACATATACACATATAAGTGCGCAGTTAAACATTTTGTCGTCAGAGATAGGAAAGAGGCTTACTATATAATCGTTTCGGACATAGTAAGCTGATCTTACCTGCCTATAAAGTAAAAATAAATATATGTATTCAGATATGTAAGCTATACCCATAAAGCGTTATTATCAAACCACAAACTTGGCGTGTCTATCAAATGTTTACTATTCCCATAAGAATAATTTCATACTTTCGGATTTCAGTTCATTGAACCCCATTCCCTTACGTATTGTATTCACTTCAATGTGAAATAAATACCGAGGTAAAATAAAAATAGTGAGCAGTGTTGGCCTAGTGGCTTCAGCGTGCGACTCTCATGCCTGAGGTCGTAGGTTCGATCCCCGGCTGTTCACCAATGGACTTTCTTTCTATGTGCGTATTTTACGTCTCGAACGGTGAAGGAAAACATCGTGAGGAAACCGCCTTGTCTTAGATCCAAAAAGTCGACGGCGTCTGTCAGGCACTGGAGGCTGATCATCTACTTGCTTATTTAAAAATGACCATGAAACAGATTCAGAAATCTAAGGCCAAGACCGAAAGAGGTTGTAGCGCCACTGATTTATTGATTTTTTTAATAAAAATTAAACGCAAATAACCAAAACATGTTTAACGCAAAGCACTTATGTAAGCAATTTATACAATATCATTTACGCAGAAGCCGACATTTTGCACAGATTAAATTGTCCAATGACATTGTTGGAGCTATAAAAGGTGGTGCGGAATTATCTGAAATTTGTACCACGTTTTATCCAAGATTTTTTATTTTTCCAGAGATTTTTCGTCCAAGATTTTTATCTTTTATATCTAAATAAGCCTCGTTTCACGCCGAATGAATGAGTTCCAGCTTTTGTTTGATATTAATTATAGCGTTTTGTTTTCGGTTTTGATTTTAAATTTCTATTATGCGGTGTTTTAACTTAAAAAATTAAACAATTCCTTTTATCAACATTATTATCAATACGACTATGTAAGTGCGTGCTCCTATTTCACCATGCCTCCTGCTGATAGAGGAAAAATCTTTGTTTTTAATTTATTTTATTATTACTAATTACTTAAGATGTCATGTGTAACATGGTGTAATGGTTGCAGCTTCTTACAAACGTTGTGTAAAACAAAAAACTTGGCGATTAAAAAGAGTAACAAAAAGATCAGTGGCGCTACAACCTCTTTAGGTCTTGGCCTCAAATTTCTGAAGCTGTTTCATGATCATTTTTTAAATCTATAAGGCAAGTAGGTGATCAGCCTCCAGTTCCTGACACACGCCGTCGACTTTTTGGGTCTAAGACATGTCGGTTTCCTCACGATGTTTTCCTTCACCGGTCGAGGAAATGTTAAATGCGTACATAGAAAGTCAATTGGTGTACAGCCGGGGATCGAACCCACGACCTCAGGCATGAGAGTCGCACGCTGAAGCCACTACGCCAACTCTGCTCTGATTAAATAGAGTGGCGGAGAGTTTATTGACAGTTCTTCTCTTCCGTTCTACGCCCTTGTTTTGAGAACTGGCAGTAAATGTAAAATTAGAAGCATTTATTGTATGTTTCTTTTTTGACGAAGTGTAAATTGTGTTACCTGTATGAATAAATGATTTTTGACTTTGACTTGACTTTGACTAACAAACAAATAAATGTAGCTAAAAATAGCTTTCAATATCTCTTTAGAATCTCTCTTTCAAATTTTCCTTGAACACTTTAGGCGTAGGTACTATTGTTAGGCGCTTGGCGTAATTTTATAAGAACTTATTTGCCTTTTTCCTGGAGGTTGTCCGTCACTCTCGCGAATCGTGTCTTGTCTACATACATAATATATGTTCACTCCCTTACGTTACGATGCCATGATGTTTTCCTTTCACCAACACGCTGTTTACCACCAATCTACGATTATTAGACGTAACAAACAGACGTAACAGACTCTATTTATAATGATTTTTGTACATATTATGGACGTCTTAATTTTTAAGCGCTGTAATCATGTTGATCCTATTATAAAATAGTATAGCTTTATTTTATTTCATAAATACATACGACACAAATCATTAACAGTAATAAAAAAATGTTGTATTATTTATATGTACACGGGTAAAAGACTATCCGAAGCATTCTATAATTTTAAATTTTTGCTATCTGGATTTTGTTTTGTTTTAAATATTAATAGATTATTTTAAGGTTGCACTTCAATCTTAGAATTTACCACTTACACGAACAATATGGGCTGGCCTTTAAAAAAAGATAAATTCTATGATCGGGCGACTCATGGGCGAAAAGTCATTATTTTGTTTGACTTCAATTAGACGAGAGAAAACGTATTTTTATATATTTGTTTTCTCTTTATAAAATTAATAATATTCAGATGTCTGCAAAATTCGAACTTCACCTTGGCCAAAGTATTCGGCCATCAAAGAAATACTTAGTCGAATTAATTAGCGACCTTGGTCATAAAGTAAGTTGACGTCACTGTGACGTCATTAATTCAATTTTATGTAAGCTTTTAAGCAACCATAACATCTGAAGTCACTGAATGGGCCCCTCACTTATATTTCTACGTCCAAAAACTTTTCTTTATAAGGCAAGTTACTGTTCAGCTTGCAATGGTATCCATTCCTTCCATCTTATATCTTTTGTATGCACTAGTATTATATTCACTTTTTATCAGAGCGCGTAGTGTAGGCTCCGGCATATATTATGAATTTAAAACAAGTGAACATTAATAATAATGAACTTTGTATCTTGATTCTACTTAATCGTTGCCAACGTCACAGAATAGTTAATAGTATAAAAAAGTTGTTTTAATATAATGATAAATCATTTCTCTTCATAAATAGCGTCTAATCTTTTTCTACGTTTTTTGAGAACGCTTTTACGCTAACACAACTGTATTGTAGCGCTGTATTCGTTTTTTAAATTGGCGTTGTCTGTCATTATAAGCAAGATGGCGGCCTTGTTTGTAATTTCACAAATAAAAGTTTTCAACGTTTCGTGTGTTTTGTAGTAATGTTTTTATCACTACATAGTATAAAACAAAGTCGCTTTCTCTGTCCCTATGTATGCTTAAATCTTTAAAACTACACAACTGATTTTGATGCGGTTTTTTTTTAATAGATAGAGTGATTGAAGAGGAAGGTTTATATGTATAAAAACATCCATTAAATATGGGTGGAGAAATACTGTTATTTTTGAGGTTTCTAATGAGATGTCGTAATCCGTAAATCGTAAATAATTAAAATTTTTCCGCTTACATTAGAACCCTACGAGATTTATCAAAATAATGTACTAAGTATTGTACACATTGAAAAAGTCTACAGAAAACTCCGCTATGGTATATGTCTATCTCTTATGGATATCCCACAATAACATTTTTTTGTCATTTACTTTTTACGACAAATAATGGCTAATTTTCGAAGCGATTTTAACCAATACAGCATTAATCCTTATCCAATTAAATACCTTAAATACATTGTTGATTTAATATAGATTTATATGGCCCTTTTCCGCATATGATTTAATTGAATGTTTTCGAAGATATTACAAATTTAAAAATTGCGTGACGCAGCGCGTCGGAGGCCGCGGTTCTCCCTATACTCTATAGCACTTTGAATTTAGTATCAGCATTGCATCCGTGCGAAGCCGGGGCGGGTCGCTAGTTATACTATATATTAAATTAAATAATGTTTTTATAATATTAATATACAAAATGTGTTGTCAACAGAAGCCAAGGCACATGTTCTGGGTCCAGCTGATTTGTACGTAAAGACTGGCAGCTCGCTGGCCCTCACTTGCATTCTGAGTCAAGGACCTCACGATCTCGGTACTATCTTCTGGTATAAGGGTATGTATATATTATTTCACTCCTAAACTAAACTCGGTACATAAAATATAAATATAATTTGAAAGTATCTAAACTAAGACTTCGTACCGATTTTTCTCAAAAATTGAAAATATTTTTTCTCCAAATAAAACAGAGCAGAGATCTCAGAAATGAGAATTGTTTTTAGTTTTGTATTTTTGGGTGTTTAGTCATTTTACCATTATTTTACTAAACTTTTTCTTACAATTCCAACAACGCACTCGCGACCCCTCTGGTATTGAGAGTGTCCATGGGCGGCAGTATCACTTAATATCGGATGAGCCTCCTGCCCGTTTGCCACCTTTTCTTTAAAAAAAATGTTTGAAGCCGAGAAAGGTTAGGTTAGTTAGTTTAGTTAGCTAGTTATTAGAATAGATAATAATATATTTACATTACAAATATGCTTGCTTTAAGTAACCTAAAGGTTAAAGGGCACTCGAAGTTTCGTACTTAATCCATAATCGAATTATATATTAGTATAGGTCGTTCAAACTTTATAAATTACCATAAATTTGTGCGAGTCGCTTCAACCGATACCCTTTTGCTCCTAAGGTTAAACGCACATGCTTGCCTTATTTTTCTCAAGACGCGTGCGCATAATTTTTTTTACAACTTTGGGCATAGTTTGCGCACCAATTTGGAATGCGCGACCCAATAAAATTCCTTCACAATAGACTATCAATTCATAACGTGTCGCGAGTGCCTGGTCGCACCCTTCTGCATGATTGTCTCTGAGCTTAACATCAGACTCCTGCAGGCTATAAAAATATTCCAACAGTATGACACTGACTGACCAAAACTGACCAATATTTCAAAATAATAATAATAACTAATAAAAACTTAATTCATGTCAAAAATCGGTTGTGACAAAATTCGTCTATCGCTAGTTCCCATTAGTAGTAGTCCCTGTCTTGTGGGTATCTAGTTAACACGCCCTGAAGTTAGCTATAGTCAACATTTTAGTTTTTTTTTTGAAGTTATACTTCTTTTGGCGTGTTAGGGAAAAATGAGGAGAGTATTTTTTTTCTATTGTTAGCGTAGTTTTTTCTACAAATGTAGAATAAGGCGAAAGATAAATATTTTGAAAAGATTTTTATCTTGTTACGCCAAAGAAGTATAACTCCTAACGCGTTAACATAAGTACCCCCCTTTTTTTTCTGGATAGTGACAAACTCAGAATGCATTGGATTTGATTTAAGAAGATTGAAAATTGGGCGGTTTATTATAAAGGGAGAGGGAAAATGCAAAGAAGTGTTAGGCCAAACACAGTCCATTTTGGCGTCGGGAATACAAAACGTATATTCTTAAATGTGTCCGGATTTGTTAGTCCATGGAGTTTTTGGTATCTAAACAAATCGCTAAGACGTATAGCTTTCTTATTTAATAGGGTTTTGCTTCATACAAATTTATTTTTTATAAAGAGTATAATAATAATAGGAATGTTGACCTAGTGGCTTCAGCGTGCGAATCTCATCCCTGAGGTCGTAGGTTCGAACCCCGGCTGTGCACCAATGGACTTTCTTTCTATGTGCGCATTAGCATTCTCTCAAACGGTAAAGAAAAACATCGCAAGGAAAAGGGCTTGCCTTAGTCCCAAAAAGTTGCCGGCGTTCATCAGGCACAGTACGCTGATCTTGCCTATAAGATTGACAAATGATCATGAAACAGGCACAGAAATTGGAGGCCCAGACCTAAAAAGTTTGTAGCGCCACTGATATATATAATAGGAATACATGTCTTTAAACCTCATATTGTTTAATCTCATCGCTATGAGTAATAAATTAATTTGTCATCATTATGTTCACATGTAATATAAAACGAGTTGTCTAGTTGAATAAACTCAGACATGCCCTTGTATTCACATTTTCCAACATTTGATTAACTTTAAGTTATTGGTTTTTGGAGAGTCACCTTGGATATCGTGTGCAAACAGTCTAATTCCAAGACATATGTTTGCTCCGTAAATTGAGATAGGTTTGAGGGCCCTTGAAGTAGTTAATTGATATTAATCTTGTTATATCTGATAAATGTAAGTAGGCGTTCATGAACGTCTCGCTGTTCTGTTACTAATTATAAGTACGAGCTTGTATTTCAGTATTGTCTACTTTGTCTTTTATAATGAAACTATTTAGAAAATTTATCTCATATAAACTTTTATTCACATGTCATGTATAGTTAAAAAGTTATGTACATTATGTATGTAATTAATAAAATATATTATTTGAAAATAGCAAAAAGGTTAGTCTACATAACTACCTCGGCCAAAGAATTAGTCTAGCGATTTAAAGGGGGAACGCTGCCAGTATCTTCGGAAACTTGCCTAAAGGGACTTTTATTGCTACTAGATGACATCTCAAATAAAATGAATTGCATCTCCCTTCTAGAAAAATTGCCCTTCCTTGTTCCTGCCTACCAGACTCGTAATCGGGCTTTGTTTTATGTTCGTCAAATCAACACTAACTATGCGAAACACAGTTTTGTATCGCGTATTCCGCTATATTTTAAGTGTAATTGTATGTTTTTATATATAATTTTTGTTAGCTGTAGAGTTATTAAAAAATAAATAAATAACCTAATAAGATGACTGATTACGTAGTTTATATATTTGGTAATTTAACTTTAACCTGAACTGTACTGGCTTATATCAGTTCTATATTAGAACAGTATACAGTTCATTTTCAATTGTTTGTAGATTAAGTGTCATAATTTTCTAAGAGTCATTTCAATAAAATTATAGTGCAGTTATCTTTCGATTCTAAAATGTATCCTTTGACCTTATAGTCCAGTTAAACAAGCACTTCTAAAACTCAAGGCTTAAACCTATGTTAAAATAAAGATTGCAATAGCTACGGGTAGCTATTAGATCTAAAATACGACGTGTGTCAGGCAGAAGTTTCATAATAAATGCCTAAAGAAACCTTATTCACGGACCCATGCGACTTCAATACAGAATGATTTCGGGGTTACGGGGTTCAATTCAAAATGATTTTTTTTCATATTCATTCATTCATATAGGTAACACAATGTATTTATGATCGTTGAAAAAGAAATATATATGAAATGCTTCTAATTTTACTGTCTGTCAGTTCTCAAATTAAGGGCGTAGAACGGATGAGAAGAACTGGCAATAAACTCTCCGCTACTCTTTCTAATCACCAAGTTTTTTGTTTTACACAACGTTTGTAAGGAGCTGCAACAATTACACCAAAAATTTGTCCACTATCATCAGGAGGCATGGTGAAATAGGAACACGCACTTACATTCTCGTGGGAACAACACGCAAATACATAGTCGATATAACTAACATTACCGAAAACACGAATTCAAGTCCGACCAGTCACCACACGTAGCACCCGTTCACGAGTATGACGCATGGCCAGCCTTCGGCTGCTTGATTGTCCTTAATATATGTGATGGTTGAGCATAAATAAAATAAAATTTTCATTCATTATTATGATCTAAGAAAAAATTGCATCCTAATCTGTTAAAATTTCAAAAATCCGAAGTCGATTTCACTGTCATCCCTTTTCTCATTGTAAATTAATATTCCATCCTTTAAGCAATATCTTCAGCTCATTGAATTCGTACAATAGAATATTTTACTTTGGAATTCATTTCTTGCCATTCAATGTATTGTAATGGAGTCAACCTTAAGGAATTTTCTTAATACAAATGACTTTGTTAAGATACGCATGGATAATAAAGCCGAAGTATTAGATATTATAAATACAAATATATAAAATAAATTATCCCAACTTACTTCTTAGCTGCTTACGCTGTCTAACCAGCGTCTCATTTTCCAATATATTTTCACATGAACGTAAAAAGTAAATTACAAATAAAACAAAAGACTTCTAAATAAAATTCTTTGAGGCGTAATTTTTTATTTATCCAGTATTTCCAACACACTACAGTATTTACAATATTCTTAACATACATACTAATAAAAAAATTAAAAATGTATAAATAGAAAAAGGGACACTGCCACAGGGACAAACTTACCTTTAACGCTGGCAGCATTTCCTCGCTGTATTGCGATGCTTATTTGTTGAGCGAGGTAAGCACCAGATCTGGGGTCACCGGTACTATCTACGAAGCAACAACTTAAGTCTTTAATTAGCATCTGTGCACTTGAACCCCACAAATGTCTACTCCAAATGGAACAAAATCAGTCTTGAAGGAATATAATATAAAAGCTATGTTCTTTATACACATGCAATTCATCTGATAAAAAACACTATTTCTTATTAGAAGATTTAGTTCAAATTGAATCAAAAAATCATGTTTCAAAAGATAGTAACAATATTCTTTGGAAGAAAGTTACATAATATAATTTGTTTTCTAATATGTCTTGATAAAAACCGCATAAACAAAATATTTATTGATTCGTCATATATATCTAAGCATATAATCTAAAAAAGGCTATATTTTATAGTCCGAGATAGATAGTGATATTTTTCAACAATCTTCCAACTTAACGTAATTTTTATATTTGTTTGTAAAATTTGTTGCTTAATTTTATGCATTCACGTTATTATAATCTCTAATATAAGTATCTAGGTAAATAATTTTAACAGGCATTGGAAGTATTATTTTACGCTAAAGTTAAATTTTAAAAGTCTATCAAAACATACACATAATAAATATTCATTGTTAACAGGATCAAATATAATAGAATACAAGGAGGTTGAAGCGAATGACATTGTGGAACAACCGAGGGTCCGGTTGAAGACAGAATGGACGGAACAGCTCACTTCTAGGTTGACGATCAGCAAGCTGTTACCGACTGACAGCGGGAACTACAGCTGTGTGCCAACTATGGCAGAGTCTGCGTCAGTCAATGTACATGTTATTAATGGTAAGGAATATTTTGGTATACTTTTAAGAGTAAAGTAAAATCGAGTAGTAAATTTTTTGGAGTCTAAACTCCGGTTTTGACACGATATCAAAACATTTTTAAATTTTTCAGTTAGCTCAAGAGATGTTTATTGAAACAAATATTTGGAAAAATAATAAATAATTACCTTTAAGTTAATACTTTAAAAGTCTTAATGAGAAACCTGACAAATTGACAGACTTAATTGTATTTAAAATAAATAAACGCGTTATCGTTATATATAATACTATACCTACTATACGTGTGCGTCACTGAACTCCTCTTAAACGGCTTGACCGATTTGAATGAATTTTTTTGGATGCGTTTGGGTGGCGCCCCGGATGGTTTAGATTCACAAATCAGCCCGGCAGATGGCGCTGCAGTCGGTACTTTCATACTTGGTTTAATATCCTAATCGCTTGAAATATGCAGAACAACGTCTGTCGGGCTCGCTAATATAATATAAGTTTATATTTATTTTCGCTTGATTGCACCATACGATAATATACCTATGGGAACTATGGGTAAAGCGTAGTAATTCCCAAACTTATAACTAACATGACGTAAAACAATATCCTATACTTGGACACTATTGATTGATAACCCCGCTTTCGTAGCTGTGTCTGGCCGACTGCATAGTTTTAAAATTTTAATTTATATAGTTTGATTCCCAGCCAAAAAATTGATTTCGTGTCACAAAAGTGTTCTACTTGCCCGTAACTCATTTCTATATTAATAGAAATGATTGATACCCAATTGTCTCCCTTGGATAACACCCGATGATTCATTATTTTTAAACCTGTAGGATATTTAGAGGCAGCCAAGCATAATCGTGATATTAAAGTAATGCACGAAAAACACAACAACGATAAAATATCATGTACGATGTTATTTTAACGGCGTATATTTATGTAATGTCGCAATAAAATTGTACAAATACAGGTTATTTTTGCGAGAACATCTGAATATGTATGAGAGTTGATGTTAATTAGAATTCTGAAAAGGGCTTTTTTTTCAGCAGCAATCGCGTCCCATAGCTTAGCTGTATTAGTCAAAAATAAAAAAAAACAAAAGACGAAAGGTATTTTCTCACCTGATGCCTAGTGATACCCCAATATAGTATTAATAATACCTGATAATATAGTCAGTAACAACAGACACTGCCTGAAAGCTTGCAAGTGTTTTGACGGTCTTCTAAGTCGGCGTCGGATGTCTCGTTTCCTTTGATTGTGATTGGTAAAACTCATTGAGTCGCGTAACTGCGAGCACGGCAGTGCGCTAGCCAAGTCGAGAAAAGAAGCGGCACGGCCGTACTATTCTTTTCTCAAAGCAGTTCAGGCCATTTTCTTTATAACTTCGTTGTTGATAAAATTAGAAGCCTGAATTTTTAATAATAGGTATAAATAAAGAGAAGACTTGTAATATTGGTATTGTCGCTATAAGATATTGTTAGGTTAACTAATTACGTAATAACTTAAGACTGAAGTTCCCTTAACTATGGACTGAATTAACCGACTTGGTATTACTTGGATCTCACAACTTTTTACGGTAGTAAGTACTGCGTTGGGAGACTTTTTTTTATATTACAAAAATGTGTTTGGTGGCTCTGTCTTTTACGTTTACATAGACGAAAAAATACTTGCATAACACGTACCACAATAACACTCAAAACTACGATTATTTATAGAAGTATTTGACCTTACCGAATGGCAGAACTCCTGGTGGTTTTGGCTTTAATTATGTAGAAAAAATTGTTGATTGAGAATAGCGGGTAGGTATAATAAAATAATTTTCCTTTTAAGTAATGACAGACGATGAAAGACAGACGCGGTAAACACTTTTAAAGCTAGTAATAATAAATCGTTTATTTGCAAAGAAAATGGTGCATTCAGATTTATTGATTATAAAAAAAAACATAAAAAATAGGAATGCACTGTCATATTAATTATCATAATGTCATAATAATAAGAACAAGTTTAAAATTGTTGTCAAAACTTATGGTCTAAGTACTCTCCACGCCATAAAGGCACATTGCCATTAAAAAAGCTGTTACAGTAGAACTCAAAACTACTCAGAATCGTCAATTTCATTATATCAGGCATAGTAAATAAAGAGCCTTTTTATTTAAAAAAAAAACATATCGAGTATACTCGTTTATAAATCTAAATGGTGCAACTCACCTCAATTTCATGTCGGAATTAACGATTGTAATTTAATGCTATTCAACAACCTTGATTTATTTAAACTAAGATAAATTTGTATTATTTAAATGAAGTCGATAAATGAGCGTAATTTGCAAAGCTTTTAAGATTAGAGATAATTAGGTGAGTTTTATTCAATGGATTACTTAGGTCATTTTGTATAATTAGCATGACAAAACGCGTTTATTGTCTTATTTAAGGTAAAGAATAAATGGTTTGGACCCTAAAATCATAAATCATAACGACTTAACTTTTTGTTGACCTGGGCGGAAACGGATAAACAGCAAGTATATTAATCTGGGCGTAACCTTTTAACCGACGAAAAAAACGAAGGAGGACGTCCTACACAACTGACCAATTCGACTTTGGGTCGAAGAAAAAAGCGTAGCAATTCTTAAAAGGCTTAAAAGGCGTAAGCAACATTTAGAGATTCCATGGGTGGCGTTATCACTTATACAAATAGTTGATAAACAAAAATATCTCGGATTAATTATAGACAAAAACATGCATTGGAATCAACACATAGAATACGTCTGCGATAACGCCTTTAGTACACCTACGCCATAGCATTCGGCAGCGAAACGACGAAAAAACTGTAAGTTGTATGGCAACGTTTCGCATGTGTTTTGTCTCGCTCTAATATATAGCTAGATGAAATAGTTGCGTCCTTGTCGGTATTGTTTCGCAAGTAACTGCGAAATGGCTGTTACACAGACGCAGACGTTTCGCTACTGGAGTTTCGCATCGCAAGGCGTCACCACGAGTTCTGTCAGTGAGGACAGAATTTCGCATAATGGAAGCCGAAAATATTGAATTATTATTGAATTTGATTCGAAATTATCCCGAATTATATTTAGTTGGGCATGTTGATTTCAAAATCGTCTTCAGAATCTGAAAGCGACGACTGGGACGACTCAGATGACATTCTGAAACGACGTCTGCACCTACAGCACACGAAAGCTACAATGCAGGTTTTTCGCAAGGATATGTTCCTTGCGAAAAACCTGCAGTGTACTAACGTTCCGCAGATATTTCGCTACCGCAATTATTTCGCAAAGATTCGCAGCCGCATTCGAACGCGTAGGTGTACTAAAGGCGTAAGCTACGACAGTTTTTGGCACAAATAACAATACTCAAAAAGCGTATCCCATTTAAAACTAAACTTTCACTTTACAACGCGCTTTGCGAGTCAGTCATCAATTACGGTCTGAGTAGCTACGGTAGAACTTATTACTTATCCAACGTATCTCAGCCGAATATATAACATCCTAATGCGAATCCTCAAACACGTTGTCTCGAGAAATGAAGAGAACTCATATAAAAATGAAGAAAGAGGAGTTTTCAAACACTGTAAAATATTGCCTATATCAGAAAAAGTTAATATTAATGTCTTCTAGTCGAGCACTTTTTTCGAGATGACATAAAAAAACGAGTGGAGCATGACGTACAGACCCGAGCGGTAACACAAGTTCGGCTCTGTACATCGAGGGCAAACAACGTATACGGCGAGAGAACGTTGAGGTATTTGTTACCGCGGCTAATAAATGGTCATGGAATGGTAATCAAATTTTAGATTGCCTAACGCCAACCAACATAAAAAGTAAATTAAAAAACTTCTTTTATATGCATTTGTCGCGCTCCTAAACAAGACTGCTATGGTTACATTTATACAAACCACAGCGGTTTTCTAATGTAACATAATATTATGATTGTATTATATTATTTTGTAAAATAAAGGAATAAAAAAAAAAACTTAACATCGGGTGAGCCGGTGTTCCCTGTTCTATTATAAAATAACAAGAAAAAAGGTGACTTTTTTGTATCTTCAAAGCATAGATCATGAAACTCTCAAGGTGTCAAATCATTCAGATTTGCAGCGAATTAGTCCCATATAATGGGTTTTCTAATCGGATAGTTTTCAGGATCAAAGTCAAAGTCAAAAATCATTTATTCATACACTTATGACCGTAAAAAAATACATTAAATGCTTCTAATTTTACATTTACTGCCAGTTCTCAAATCAAGGGCGTAGAACGGAAGAGGAGAACTGGCAATAAACTCTCCGCCACTCTTTTTTTTAATAAAATTTTTGAAAACTGAAATGTCTCTTAAAAAGACTAACTCACGCCGCTGTGTTTGTTAATGGTTTCCTAACCTGTATTAATGAATGAAACTGCTGTAGGTTTAAAATAAAATATAGCTGTAGCCTGGAGAATATTATTTCTCCTATTTAAGTTTGTACAGCAGTGTTGGCATAGTAACTTAAGCGTGTGTGTTACGAAAGACCTCAGGGTCCGACGATTTTTCTTCGTCACACTCGCTCGTACGGTGATGGAAAACATCGTGAGGAAACCGGCATGCCTTAGGCCATAAATTCGATGGTGTGTGTGAGGCACAGAAGGTAGATCACCTACTTGCTTATTATAAATGATCACGGAACAGATACAGAAATCTGAGGTTGGAAACTTCTTCTACTTCTTTCCTTCTTCTTTGTTGGTATATGTATAATGGTGACCATGCGTGATCTAATAATTTAAAGGTATTATTTTTTTAAATTATGTTTTCACTAAAACATTGGATATTATAACCTAGTCTAGTAATTGAAATCTTACCTATACTTAACATAGACGAATGACACTGCTTTCAGTCTCAATTCACTTGTGTTTTGGAGACACTTTGTTCTTGCGTTATTTTTTGCACTAACACTAATTCACTATACTATATTAAGTTACAGGGTACGGCAGCTGAAATATAATAAATATACTTGTTTATGGAGACTTATTAATTTAAAGAAAAATGTGATACCTGTCCTTCATTCTCATTGATAATCTTTGTTTCAGGTGAGCACCCAGCAGCAATGCAACATGGCAACGCAAACACAGCATCCCCTTGTGCACTGTCGGTTAATCTTCTAATCTCTCTATATTGTACTCTAGCTACTTTATACACTAGTACGGTAGACGGAATTAGATGAAAATTACAAAAATTGTAAATGCATCATTCAGCATGAAGTGTAAAAATGTAACTAACTGTACAATTTTAATTCTATTCTTTTTATTCGATTTTTGAAAAATCGACAATACGCGGCTACTTGCATAATTCTCGCTCTAATAAAATAAGACGTACAGAAAACCATCTCTTTATACTTGTATTTAATTTGCAATCCCATTTAAAACAACGATGGCTTATACTTGCCTAGCAACGGATAAATGAGAGAAAAATATTAGGTCTTTACATTTGAAATTGGCGTTTTGTATCGGAGGAACAAAAGGTGTTTTTTTTAATGGAATATATTTAATTAATCAAAGTATGTATCATTGCTATCTATGCACATTTGCCATCTTATATGTAGTTTATTGATCCCTTTACTGAAATCTATGCAATCTTTGTAGGCGGTTTCGACTGAGAGTTGAATTTTTTACCTTGCAAGAAGTTATCCAAATTTCCAACGCGATATTTCATGTTTTCTATTTTATAAATAGAGTGACGCAAATAAAAATTAAAACGGAAAAATGAAATGAATCATGGTTTTCGAAACAAATGCACGAGTAAATAGCTGTAAAAAATTGAATTTGGAGTTCCTAACCAAAGAGGAGATATTTGAGGTCGAAGTGGCCAGTAGGACAAAACGCCAATTTCATATGTAGGAACCTAATAGTAATCAAAGGGACATCAGTATAGGAGTGTGTGATGCACGGTACGGTACTTCATAAAGTTATAAGATAAATAAAGTACACAAATTGAAACATTTATTTTATTTTGAGAATAACAAAAAAATAATGTAAAATGTAAAGATCGTTATCTTAAAATAACCTCTGACTTTACGTGAACAATAATTGTAGAGTAATAATTAAATTTATCCAATCAAACTTAAAAGATCCACTGCCCGCAACTATTTCTCTATATATTTCTCTAAGCAAACTGCACTGTAACTGGTAAATTTACAATTCACGATTCGTTAAGCTTGCAACGAATTGCTAAGCTAAACGAGAGGGGAATGATCCGTTAAAAATTTTCCCGACAGCATCTCTAGAAGAATTTATTATCTATATTTATGACCTTTCTATATTTCATTCAATTTACATAAACAAGGATTCTGACATCAATAACTCACTATGTCCGATGTTCCATTTTTAGACCACATAAATCTCTACTAAATTTCTTGCATTCAATCACTATGAAATTCCACTCCATCACCTCTGCGCGTCGAGGTATGCCCGAACCAATACAACTCGGATAATTGGGTATTACTTGGGACTCTTAAAACCTGCAATGGTGGGTTCGTTCTATGTTCACTGGCAGTGTATGTGTTCATTTACGGCGGTATTTTCACCTAAAAATAGATGACGCCTGTTAGCCCTCTGTCTTATAAAAAGCAATACAAGAAAACATAAATATGGCATGATGCAAGCTGTATAATCTTCTAGCTTCTAGCACACACACCCCTGCCCCAGACAGTGTCCCTGCCACACACAGAATCTCTGCTATTCAGAGACTAGGCGAGCAATATCTACTAAAACCAACTCGAGTGGTTCCTACAAGGCTGCGTAACAGGCTCCGGGGTCGCTCTCACATTCTTCCTGGGCTTAAAAGGCATAACTGTTACGCTCGAAACCTCCGGTGCAATATAAGGAGTTTGGAGATGGGCATATCTTCTCCTATTTACTCCGCGAGCGCCTACCTCCTACTCTTAGATAATCCACTATTCATAGAATCATTTCAAAACACATGACTAACTTTCTGTCAAATCACATATTTTGATCAAGATATGTTCACTTGAAAATTTAATTCATCATTTGGACCTACCACCATAGACACGTACTTCTAAAACTCCTGTTTTGTACATTAAATCCCTAAGCAAAAGGAAACACCCATACAAAATCAATTCAGCGTCACAAAAAAGATCAATAGCGCCCATGTAAGACCTCTTTCGCCTCATTTATTTTCGTTCTACCTACATATAAAATTATCTTTTTACCCTCAAATTGAAAGTAATTTAATATATCGAGAATAGGTCGCGCAAATTCACCCTTTTCGAACATAATTCGATACTTAACTAGCTGACACCCACGAGTGTAATACATCTTTAATTTAGTACGTTTTTGTATTTATAACGTAACCAAAAGTTTTGACAACAATTATTCATAACTTATGATTACGACGTTTTGATGATTAATATGACATTTGCATGCCTATTTTATATGGCTGATGGAATTTTTAAATATTTAATCAATCTGAATGTACCACTTAAAATAACATTTCCCTCGCCTCGCTTCCATAATGTGTTAGATGCGTTTCCACATTAAAAGATTTGTTGTACTTGAATTTTCACTTTCTAGTACAATTTCCGCTGATCTACAATTAGATATGTTCTTACTGGGAAAATTGACTTACACGATTCTTTACACGGTGTTACAATTCATAAATAAGTATTAACCGATTTTTGGTCATAGACCCCATAGAACGAGGTTTTTTAATATTAAATTCGGCTCTCGAATCGACTTGTTCTACCCGAAGAAATTGAGCCCTTAAAAAAATGCTTACATTTTGTACGAGTAAGTTTTACGGTTGTTGTTCTGGCTAAGTACCTCAAGCCAAGTATTACGCATACAAAATACGGAAATACAAAAATTCCGCATTCTTGACTCTAGACAAAAAGCTAACAAATATTATTCTACCCTCGGTAAAATTCAGTGTTTTAAAATCATAACTTGGGGTCGGAGTTATCCACTTTAAAAAACAAACTGAAAGCCTACGGTTTGAGGATCTTAATTGAAATGTAAATATGCTTAGAATAGAAGTGTTTATACAGCGTTTGACGCCCGGTTTCTTTATGAAACAATAGTGATAACTGCTACGAGGCGTAGATATCTGTGCTCGTAAGCATATAATACAATTTTATGTCGAATGTAGTAAAAAGTTATTTAAACCTTTTATCTGTGACGCAAAAGAACTAATTCTCTTATTTTAACTTTGTATTTGTGTTGTATCTATTTCCTTCTTCACAAACATCATTATGTAATACAGATATCAAAAACGAGCGAATACGTATTAAAAATATTAAACTTTTTTATACTATATGGAATAGATTAAGGTTAGAAGGTCCTTTAATTTAAGAAACCAGTGTTGCATTGACTGCAATTCTTCAACCTGAATAGAATTCTTATATTTGCAATATTAAGTACGATTATTATTAACCTTTCATCCTTATATATAGTCCCCAAGTTCGTCACATTATAAATGCGCGCTTGGTTTTTGACCACCGTAACATATGCGTCATGCATGATTTTTCACCTACCCTCCCTATTCACCTTAAGTTGAATAATTTTCCCTTTTTCGCAACATGTTTCATTCATGCTCCGCTCTCTGTATATTTAGTAGCGCGTTATAAAGCCTAAACACTCGATAAACTAACACAAAAACATTTTTTAAATCGGCTTTATAATGTTAGTATGGATTCCGTGCTAGTTTTCATTATCTGTTTAATGTTCATACAATTTTTTTACAGAAAAATATAATCTTAATCGTGATATGTTACATTTGAAAAACACTGTGATTTGTATTATTGTAACCATAGTAGACTTGATTTTGAATTCCCAACCAAAGAGCTATCTTTTATGAGAGGAGTCGGATGGTAGTCGTGCCGATCCAAGACGGTCGCAGATGAATACATTAACTTATTCTTTTATGGATGAATCAAAAAGGGTTTAGTATATGATGTGGGAATTGGAATAAAGCAGTGCTGGCCTAGTGGCTTTAGCGTGCGACTCTCATCCCTCAAGTTGTAGGTTCGATCCCGGGCTGTGCACCTATGGACTTTCTGTCTATGTGCGCACTTAACATTCGCTCTAACAGTGAAGGAAAACATTGAGAGAAAACCGGCTTGCCTTAGACATAAAAGTGTCGACGGCGTTTTTGAGGCACACGGGGCTGATTACCTACATGTCTTTGACAAACAGATACAGAAATCTGAGGCCCAGACCTAAAAAGGTTGTAGCGGCACTAATTAATTTTTTTATTGGAATAATTGTCTTTCAAAACTTGTAAGAAACACTATTATTTAAACAAAATATTTTAAGTTTTGCATGTAATTTGACATAGACATAACATTTAACATAACATAATTTGCGCTGTATTCCATAAATTTATTTAATTTAAGATGGTTTTCCTTTGATTAGTATTAAGTATTTTTAAGATACCAATAATTGTATAAATCTTATAAGCGGTAGATCTTTGTACCTTATAATCAGTGTTCAGTTTAATTTAGTTAATAGATGAACTGAATTTAATAATTCTACCATGTACATACATTTTTACACGATAGAAGTTGAACTAGCACCCAATTTAAACTTCGTAGCTATTGTAAATATCTTTGTAAATAAGATTATTTAAGATTTTTTATCAATACAAAGTTGGATGAATTATGTATTAAACTTGTCTTAAGGTACGGTAAGACTTTGACAAATAAAATAGATATATTTATTGATGTTTTTATTTTTCGGAATCCTATTACAATATTCATGTGCCCACGAAAGCTCCAACAAAGTTATGATAACATAATAAAATACGTTAGTTTAGTATTCTCAAACGACTGAATAATTTCTAACATTCATTTTAAGGCAGTTTTTGCCGCACCACCGCTATGTGGAACCAGCCCACTGAAGTATTTAATTCTTATAAGGACGGCAACGCACTCGCGAGCCCTCTGGCATCGTGAGTGTCCATGGGCGGCGATATCACTTAACATCCGACGAGCCTCCAGTCCGTTTTCTGTTCTATAAACCATAAATACCTATAAAATATTCCAGTGGCGCAAGCTCCAATCTAAACCTTAGGGACGAGGTGATCAGTCCGGCTCGAAACCGGACAAATAAAATTGAAATTGGTGCACAGCCATGATTCAAACTCACGATCATAGGTTTGAACACGCGTTCACTGCAATATTGGTTGGCTATTTTCGAGGTAATGTACCATTCCCCATTTTACGGGTTTTTGGTAATTCCCATATATGCGTCTAAGAATGATCCTTTGTTGAGTATGATGGTGCTTATCCCGCCAAGAGCTTTGCACTAAGCGAGCAGTTCCATCCAGAGGGCGTGCCTTCCAATTCTGGCTGACCACCTGCTTCTCTGTTCCTGCACATATTTAACAATTTACAAATAGGTAAGTTATATATTTTTAACAGTGTTGGCCTAGTGTCTTCTGCGTGCGACTCTCATTCCTTAGGTCGTAGGTTCGATCCCTGGCTGTGCATCAATTTCTTTATATGTGCTCATTTAACATTCGCTCGAACGGTGAAGGAAAATATCGTGAGAAAACCTGCGTACCTTAGACCCATACAGTCGACGGCGTGTGTCAGGCACAGGTTGGTCCTACTTGACTATTAGGTAAATCATGAAACAGATACAGAAATCTGAGGCCCAGACCTAAAAGGTTGTAGCGCACTGATTTATTTATTTATTATATAATAGGCCGAGGGGCAAGTGGAATGCGGCGTAAAAATAATGGAAACACCACTCACCTTTAGTCCTCCGTCTCTTCACCTGTCTCCGTGGGAGAAGACCACAAATAAAACTATATGAACAATAAGCGGATGAAGCGTAAGCGCAAGCGAAAGCACACGCGTGACCTCGCGGCGGTGGATAAATCTTCTCTGCTGCGCGGGAGCATGTAGAATGCGGTCCCCTCCTTCTACACTTTAATACCGCACCAGAGACAGAGTGGTGTTTAGGGAATGGGTGCGGTAAGGATAGAGAATGTGACCAGAGAGGACCAAAGGTAACTGGATGGCGTGAACAATTATATATATTTCGAAAAGCAGTTCGATACATACTATTTCTCTTGACTACAAATAAATGCGTTGTGATATATATAAATATATTTATTTTTATTTATTTATTAACACTTCGTTGCATATAAATAAATATAGTACAATTTGTTAAGATATGTTTACTTGTATCAAAATAGTCTACTTGATATCAGTCTGTGCTACTTGTAGTCTGTGCTAGTATGTAGTCTGTACATTGTATAACTAATAAAGTCTCTTTGTTCTCAACCTGCAACTCATTCGTTTTTATTAGGTTATGGGCCCAGACCCGTTTTTTAAGTGTATTATGGAAGTTTAAAGTATTATCTTTATCCATACTGCTATAATAATGTCGGTGAATTATATAGCCAACGTCCCAAAGTTGAAGGGTCGTGAAAACTATGACGACTGGTGTTTTGCGGTGCAAAATGTTTTGGTGCTAGAAAACATGGCGGATAAAATCAAGACACAGCTATCAGCATCGGCGTCTGCGAGTGATATTGAAAGTGATGCTAAGGCCAAGGCATAATTGATATTAACAATCGATACATCTTTATATGTTCATATCAAGCAGGCAGCTACGGCATATGATTTATGGTCTACGCTTAAACATATGTATGATGATTCCGGCTACATGAGGAAGATTAGTCTACTGAGAAATCTCATTAACATTCGGTTAGAAAACTGTGAGTCAATGGCACAGTATGTTACTCAAATTGTAGAAACGGGCCAGCGACTTCGAGGAACAGGATTCAGTATAACTGATGAGTGGATTGGAGCATTAATGTTAGCGGGATTGACAGAAAAATATGCGCCTATGATAATGGCCATTGAGCATTCTGGAATAGAGGTTAGTGCAGATATTGTAAAAACAAAATTGATAGACATGTGTGCTGATGATTATGTTGGTACTACATCCGGTTCGGAAAGTGCATTTATTGCGAAAGGAAGACATAGATTGAAAAGTGGCAATACTAAAAGCGGCCATATTAATAGCCAATCAGATATGACGCAACCTATCAAGGTTATAAAATGCTATAAGTGCAAGAAAATTGGCCACTTCAAAAACCAATGTCCTGAAGTTAAAGAAAAGCAAGTAAATGCATTTAGTGCTGCATTTTTTAATAGTGAATTTAATAAGGATGATTGGTATATTGACTCAGGGGCTAGTACTCATATGACATCATGCAGAGAAAATTTATTGGAAGTGAGAAAAGTACACGATATGAAGGAAATTATTGTTGCAAATAATATGACTGTGCCAGTTGTGTGTGCCGGGAATACACAGATAACTACGCTTGTGAATAATTCTCAGTTTGACATTAAAGTGAACAACATTTTGTACATACCTAACCTGACCACAAACCTATTATCAGTAAGCCAGCTAATAGCAAAAGGAAACAAAGTTATTTTCAAAAGTGATGTGTGTTATATACATAATCAACGGAATGAGCTTATTGGAATAGCAAATTTAAAGAATGGTGTGTATAAGTTGAATACAGTTAAGTCAGAGAAAGTGTTGGCCGCAGCAGTTCAAATTACAGATGCAAAACAGTGGCATAGGAGATTAGGTCATATTAACAGTAATGATTTGCAGAAGATGAAAAATGGTGCTGTAGATGGCATATCATTTGATATGAAGGCTGATATTCAGAAAATAAACTGCCAGGTATGTTGTGAAGGGAAACAGAGTCGTTTACCATTCCAATTAAGAAACCATAGAAGTACAGAATTGCTAGATTTAGTTCACTCAGATCTGTGTGGGCCTATGGAGGTTCGATCGATTGGACAGGCAAGATATTTTCTATTGTTTGTTGATGATGCTAGCAAGATGGCATTTGTATATTTTCTAAAGGAGAAGAATCAGACTCTACAGTATTTCAAGGAATTTCAAAGAATGGTTGAGAAGCAAAAAGGAACAGGAATAAAAACATTGAGAACTGACAATGGAGGGGAGTTTTGCTCAGATATGATGGAAAATTATCTGAAAGATAGTGGAATCATCCATCAGAAGACAAACCCATATACTCCGGAGCAGAATGGTGTCAGCGAGAGATTCAACAGGACAATTGTTGAACGTTCAAGATGTTTATTGTTCGAGGCCAAACTGGATAAAAGTTATTGGGCAGAAGCAGTTAACACGGCAGTATACTTGAAAAATAGATCGCCAGCTTCAGGTTTGGACCAAAAGACACCGATTGAAGTATGGACAGGACATAAACCTGACCTCAGTCATGTCAGAATATTTGGGAGCCCTGTAATGATGCATGTTCCTAAAAATAAAAGATTTAAGTGGGACAAGAAAGCAGTTAAATACATATTAGTGGGATACTCGGAAAATGTGAAAGGTTACCGATTATACAACCCAGAAACTAGAAAGATATGTACCAGTAGAGATGTCATTATAATGGAGCAAGATACTACTGAGATAGAAATAAACGAAGGACAGATAAAAGAACAGCAATCAGTAGAAGAGGAAAGTTCTATGATAGAAAGTGACAATACATTAACAAATCAGGATGATCCTACCTATGTATATGATTCAGAAAAAAGCACAACTTCAACTGAAGGAGAACTTTATCATACATTAAATGAAAAAGAAGATCTATCTGAAAATGAAGAGCCTCCATTGGTGGGAAAGCGTATCAGGAAACCTCCTGAAAGATATGGTTTTACTAATCTTTGTGTTTCAGATGAATCAGAATCTTGGGCTGAAGACATAAGTTATAATGAAGCTACCAACGGTCCAGAGAAAGACAAGTGGCAGCAGGCTATGTCTGATGAACTTCAAGCATTTGAGGATAACCAAGCCTGGGAGATTGTCAGTCAAGATGAGGCAGATAGAGTAGTACAATGCAAATGGGTGTTCAAGAAAAAGCCAGAAAACAATAACAGTGTCAGGTATAGAGCAAGACTTGTGGCGAAAGGTTACACTCAACAGCACGGAGTAGATTTTAATGAGACCTACTCACCTGTTCTCAGGTACTCTACACTTAGATTATTGTTTGCAATAAGTGTAAAATATAATTTTGAAATCACTCATCTTGATGTAGTTACAGCATTTTTAAATGGTTTTTTAACAGAAAATGTATACATGCAAGCACCTGCTAATTTAAATTGTCCGAGTAATTGTGTTCTTAAACTTAAAAAGGCAGTTTATGGTTTGAAGCAGTCTGCTAGGGCATGGAATGCTAGAATAAACGATTTTTTGATAGATTTAGATTATAAAAAGTCAGTATCAGAACCATGTTTATACAGTAAAAAATGTAAGAATGAGCAGATTATCATTGCAATATTTGTTGATGATTTCTTTATTTTTTCTAATTGTAAAACTATGACTAATGATCTTAAGAAAAAACTTATGTCTAAATTTAAAATTAAAGACTTAGGTCAAATTAAAAGGTGTTTAGGCATGAGAGTGAAATGTGAAAATAACTGTATATCTATTGATCAGGAACAATTTGTAAAACAAATTCTTAAAAAGTTTTATATGACTGATTGTAATACTAAAGATACTCCTATGGAATGTAATTTGAAATTAGAAAAGGCAGAATGTGTTGACAAACAGTTTCCCTATCCACAGCTTATAGGAAATCTTATGTATTTGTCAGTATTAACACGTCCAGATATATCATATAGTGTGAGCTACCTTAGCCAGTTTAATAATTGTTTTAGTTCAGTTCATTGGCATCATGTAAAAAGAATTTTAAAATATTTGCAAAAAACTAAATCTTATGGTTTGAAGTTTACTAAAGATACCTGTAATTTAGAAGGTTTTGTAGATGCTGATTGGGCGTCGAATACTGTAGATAGGAAATCCTACACAGGATTTTGTTTTAAATTGTCAGGCTGTGTGATATCCTATGAATGTAGGAAGCAACAAACGGTAGCTTTGTCAAGTACCGAGGCCGAATACATGGCCATTGCTGAAGCATGTAAAGAGGCAATATATTTAAAAAGTCTTATATCAGATATTATTGGTTGTAACTATACTGTAGTAATTTACAATGATAACCAGGGAGCCAAAAAGTTGACAGAGAATCCTTTGTTTCACAAACGAACTAAACATATAGATGTTCGCAGTCTCTAATAGCCTTATTAAAATTGAATATCTTTCAACATCTGAGATGCCTGCTGATATATTAACGAAAAGTTTGAGTGCTGCCAAACATAACTATCTTATAAAATTATTAGGAATTCAAAATGTTTAAAATTGTCAAAGTTGTTTTATTACTGCTTAGTATTTGATTATTTTGATAAGTGGTGCTGTTAAGATATGTTTACTTGTATCAAAATAGTCTACTTGATATCAGTCTGTGCTACTTGTAGTCTGTGCTAGTATGTAGTCTGTACATTGTATAACTAATAAAGTCTCTTTGTTCTCAACCTGCAACTCATTCGTTTTTATTACAATTGACATAATTAAAAAAAAAGGAGAGCAACTGGCGGGCTTATCGCTTTCGAGCGATCTCTTCCAGGCAACCACTGTGAGAAAAGAAAAAAAAAGTATTAAATTACATAAGGTAGGCAAGAAGTGCAAAAATACATGTATTACATTTAGTGGTTGAGAAAAAGAAACTAAACAGGAACAAAAAATATATCTATCTATCTATAACATATGATCGTGAACAGTAGTTTGCATCAGAATAGTAGTTTTATATACAGTATTAAAATCGTGAATAATACTTGTATAATCCGGGCATTTACTGAAATACCAAAATAAACCCATTCATACATTTACGAGGTACTTTTATTGCCAGTTTTTGCTATCTTTCATATATAAATCTTCGTATTGGAAATATTATTGAGAAATGTAGTTTTATTGTTACGTAAAAAATATTTATGGTATAATGCATACTCTTTGTTTCTTGTATTTCATGACGACGCGTATTTCTCTGCAAACAATTATCTATGGTTTCATTTGTTTTATTATGATTAGAAAATTAAAACTAGCCAAATATACTAATAGTAATAAAATTTTGTTTAGAACTGTAATCTTCTATGTATATACTTATAATTATAACTTCTGATATAAACACAAACTTTTTATTAGTAATCATTACAATCAAAGATACAGTAAGTATTTACAATTAATTTTACCTACAAATTATATAATAATAAATTTACCTACAAATTATATAATAATTAAAATAATTAAAAATTAATAAAATAAAATTGAAACAAACTTAAAAAGTTTGGTCTCTGTGGCACCTTTAACACTGGCAGCATTTCCTCGCTGTATTGCGATACTTATTCGTTGAGCGAGGAAAGCACCAGCTCTGGGGTCACCGGTACTATCTACCAGGCGCCAACTTAAATCTTTAATTAGTATCTGTGCACTTGATGTTATGAGCCAAGAGTCTCTACTCCAAAGGGAACAATATCGAAGTTGGAGAAAAGACTTATATGAGCCACTGCAGCTTTTTATAATCATTAATATAAGTAAATATCTATAAAAATATATGTAAAGAATTAAGATCAGAGAAAAACAATTAAATATTATATCTAGGTTTTATGCTACATAATAAAACAATTTTTGTAGTTGGCAACACAATCAATCAACGCGTTGTCAACTTCTTCGACTTATCAGAGCTTTTTCATTATTCTTAAACCTTTAATCGTATTACTAAGTACATATTATATAGTAATTCTATTATTAATTAAACTTCGTTGCAAGAAGTGCAGCGCAATTAAAATAAATAATAACGAGTGCAACGGGCGGACTTATCGAGCGATCTTTTCCACGCAGCCACTGTAAAAAAAATTAAATAAGGTCAGCACAAGAAGTGTCACATAAGATATACTTTTAAGAATATATGAATGCCACATATTTTGTATTGCGACAGTGTGTAGCGTAAAATTGGTAGCGCCGGTCGTTCCCGCGCGCAATAAAATATAAGTTATTAGATTATTATGTTTAATTACCTACACACTCCTTGACATTATTATTATTAATCCATACAACAATTAGTTCGTTTACATACCTTAATATTGGTATTAGTTGTGTTAGTATAAGTTTAAAAAAAAATTAAGTTAGATTTTTTTTATTTTTGAGTGGTCTAGTTTTTGTATGGCCCCTGTAAGGGTAAAAGCCTCCTCCATATTTTTCCATTTCTCCTTTTCTTGATCAACGTTCATCCAGTTTTTCCCCGCCAGTTCTATAATGTCATCTGCCCATCTTTTCTTTTGTCGTCTTTTACATCTTTTTCCATTACTTCTAGTCCATTTCGTTATTTCAAGTACCGTAACATGCGCACTTAAAATATTTTATAAAAGGATATCGACGTTATATTTCAAATTTATCAATAAGACTTAACTGACAATCTCTTGCCTAGAATCACCGATATGGCATTGTGTAATAGTAATTATAATATCCATGTTTGGGACAGCTGCCATAATATAGCAGATATTCATGAATGAACATAATTCTGCTGCTAATAGTTACGTCTATTTACTATACAATGTATGGTAGAGCTTGATATAATCATTATATTAAATTGTAGGTACTAGCTGACCAGGCAAACGTCGTTTTGTATATTATTTCTAGGAAACATTATTTTAGTTCAATAAAAATAACTATCTACTATAATAAAAAAATAGGGATTGATCGTAGAGGGGTGAAAATTAAGGATTGTTTGTATTTTTGTATAAAAAAAAAAGTTTTCTCCGATTCTTAGGCTTACTGAATATGCATAAAAAATTTCATATGAATCGGTAGAGCCGTTTCGGAGGAGTATGGGAACGAACATTGTGACACGAGAATTTTATATATTACATAACTGTGATTACTATCGTGAACAAGGTAATTTTAAAATTGGAACTTCTTCAAAATTCGTTTGAAATGTTTTGCTAGAAAATGTATAGAATTTATTAATTAACCTAGCCTAATCGAACAGTTACCGCTGCATTGAGAGAGTGGAGGAGGAAAACCAGTAATGATCAGGTGGCACAGGGAGTGCTGGAAGTTTATCGTTTCGGACGCCATGACATTTTTTGGATCGCAGAGGCAGCGGAGTGAGTCATGGACCCTTGAGCCTGGACTCTGAATTTTACTCTTTGACCCAATGTGAACATGTGTCACAGAAGGTTAGTTGAATAACCTTCTGTGACACAGTTACTTACTACTTAAAAAAACAGATACCATTTATTCCCCATTTAAAGTACCTGTAGCCAACTTAAAGCGTCAGTTCAAAATGTAACGTTCTATTTTAAAAAATGTATAATTAAAATGAACTACGAACGTGTGGAGTGGCGTGCGGCGCGGCTTCGGTTTATTGCACCAATCCCCTGCATGTTATATCAGCTCAAAAAGCAATTATACACAAGTGCTTTATATTTTCTCTGAAATTGGCATATTTGTATCAAAATTAATATTTACTTTGTAAATGTTACGGATAATTTTTATATTTGCTTACTTTGTTGATATGGCGGCAAAATTAAATATACCACAGACTAAAGGACGTAGTTTCACAAAAACATGTGTCACAAATATTATTATTGAGTTTATATTTCAAGAATCGATATTTGAAATTTAAATAAGGAATACAGGTTATAAAATATTGTTTATAAATTTAATTTCAAAAATCAAAGTGGAATTAAAAACTTGAAAGAAAATAATAAAATCAAAATTAGAATTCTTAACCAACCTCTTTAGTTTGTTGGCTGACCAGAGACAATTAAAAACGTAAAATTAATTTTATGACAGTGCAGAATAAAAAGATATGAAAAGCAGCTATATTATTTGATAGGAGAATGAACCGATTCAGAACGAATGTGGGTTTATTTTACAGTCATTCGGTTCAAATACGTTCTATTGAATGGATTATTTATACGGAAACTTAGATTACTCGGAAATATTAATGGAAATCTGGTTGAAAAGATCTTGAAGGGGTTTTTTAAAATTTATTCGACTAGTTTTGGATGCAATTTATTTCACATGATAGACAAATATTCTTTCTTTAGAGGAGAATTTTTCAGTGTATAAAAAAATGATTTGTGTTCTTTACTTCCAGGGCCACTTCCGGGTTCAATATTCCAAATTCTGCCGGCTATTGTCATAGGCGGTGCTTCACTTTAGCCTATGTTTTTTAAATTCTTATTTCCCAACATACATAATTTTTATTTATAGAATTGTTCACTTACAAAACTTGTATAATAGGTTTTAGGAAGAAATTGCTAGGAAATTGTTAACGAAACAGCAAATTTTCAAAATATATCATGAAAATCAGAAAATTTCCAAATAATTTTAAAATAGCCCTTAGCAATCAGATTGTCTCTGTGAGGCGTGGGAAAACAGTTACGTAGACTGACAGTTTTCTTTTTATATAGGTATATGTATATTGTATTCATACTAGATAATATATAACATATTAAACCTGCTTTACTACTACGACCTTAACTGTTTTTAATACAGGAAAAGGTGATAAAACCATCTCACCTAAAGACGTCTAATTGTAAAGTTCGGGGGTCAGAAGGGGCCTTGAAATGATTAAGATAGCAGGTCAAGTATAAATTATATATATTTATTGGTTTTATACCCAACAAAATTATATGTATCAGTCACAACTGGCACTACATAGTGATCTGTCGGAAATACAGGGATGAAGCCCATTTATAACGAAAATCTAATATTATACAAAATTCTCGTGTCAAAATCTTCGTTCGTTCCCATACTAAATTTTTTATGCAAATTCAGTAAGTCTGAGAATCGGCTACTATCTTTCAAACCCCTGAGTGATAAGGGATGTCCACCCCAAAACTTAATTTTTAGTTTTTTAGAAAATAAATTTGGTTTTTAATTTTTTTATGATACAAAACTACATACAACCCCTAATTTTCATCCGTCTACTATCAACCCCTATTTTTTTTATTATTGTGTTGTTATTTTTATTGAACTAAAAAAATGTTTCCTAGAAATACATGGCAAAACAAACGTTTGCCGGGTCAGCTAGTAATAGATAAACAATTACGACAAAAACAAAGTCGTTAGTAATTTATCAATTTACTTACAAATATAGGAATATTATATTAAACGCAAAAACTAATGCTATATACATATTAAGCGTTACGTTAAGAAAAATAGGTCTGAATATCAAAAATATTCTAGAAAAACTTGTTAGACAAAAGTAAATCTCTTTTAATCTTTTTCTCCATAACTTTGAAGGTGAGATAGGGAATTTTGTGGTATCATATGTGTCTTGGGACCGACCACTGCGTCCTTGCCATAAATATACCGAGATATGGCTCTTATAACACTTACCTGAAAGGATGTTCATATAAATATCAGCTTTAAGTCAGAGTATTATAGTACATTTTTGAATAAAGGAATTATTATAAATGAGTACAAGCTACTAACATAATACGTTCAGTTTTGTACATACATTTTTATTAAAGAATTGAAATTAAGTTTGTAGACTTGTATATTACTAGAAAAATTATATTTTAGATAATATAATAATAATATACCTAAACGACTACTTACTTAAGTTTGGAGTAGAGACTCTTGGGCTGTGGGGTTCAAGTGCACAAGTGCTAATTAAAGATGTATGTGGGCGCCTGGTTGATAGTGCCGGCGACCCCAGAGATGGTGCTTTCCTCGCTCAACGAATAAGTATCGCAATACAGCGAGGAAATTGATATTGATATATTTTACAGCAATCTTCCAACTTTGTTTATGAAACTTAGTTCTATTTAGTTTTAGTTATTACTTTTAAATTTTTTGAAGTGAAAACTTCTTTAGCGGCGCTGAGCACTTTTTGTATGGGTAAAAACTTTCAAACTTGCGTCAGGGTCACGTGATGCTGATCGAAAAAGCGTAAGATCGAGGGGAAGGGAGAGGAACTAGTATCTCCCACTCTTTCTACCGTGCCTGAGTGTGCTGCTCTGTTTAGGCGGCAAAGGGCGCTTGCGCGAATGACCGTGTGTGTTTTATGTACAGCGTCCCACGCGTATCCAAGGATGGTGACAGCTGATTGCTTGACTGTTGTGTAGTAAATACACTGTTGTGTATTCGTAAATGTGAATTGTTTAAATTATGGAAAACGAACAAAGTGAATCTATTAATGAAAAAAGTGATGATGAAGTAGTGAAAGCAAATGAGTAAGTACTTTATAAATTACTAGATGAAAAACTCTTACTTGGCTTTAGCCCGTAACTGCCGTCAAGAAAACCAGCTATAAGCTGAGAACTATAAAACGTAAAAAAACGAATAATAATAATAGTAATAAATATAATTTTAATAATAAGATTAGGTTTCGATCTAGTCTGTATTGACACATAATAGATGTAATATTTGTAATATGTTTATACTTTATAGCATTAACCTACATTTTCATGACACCACAATAAGCATTGTGATTGGACATGGGTAGGGTGATTGAGGGTTGTTTTTGCTATTTGATACAATTTCCTTCCCTCAATCACCCGATTAGAGTCCGCGTCTTAAAACTAATCTTAAATTAATATAAAAGGTGTACAGATAACTAGTTTACCTTTAAATAACGATATAATATTATAAATAACAACATATAAATTGTCATATTTGTGTACGATAGCGCAATAAATAAACATTGTATTCTACCTCATAAATGATAGTACTTTTATACTTATAATTAAACACAACGTTAATATTGAACTTTTCACTTCTGCCGGCACTCCCGGAGTGCTCCCGTTGTTTTTTGTGGTTGCTTGTTTGATTTTTTCCCTTGGTAGCTTGCTTTTGTTCTAATATAATTGATTGTGTAAAATTGTTGATGTCATATTTTCTTCTATAATTAATTGTAGGTATGCAGCAGTCGGCACACTGCCACAGGGACTTTTTAATTTTTTTTTTAAAGACAAATCACACCAATTGAACTAGTCCCATGCTAAGCTGGTAAAGCTTGTGTTATGGGTACTAGGCAACGGATATACATACAAATTATTATAGATAGATAGACATATAAATACATATTTATACACCCAAGATCTAAGCACAACATCAATTGCTCATCACATCGATGTTCGTCTCAGCCGGAGATCGAACCCGGGAGCCATGGATTCGCAGTCAGGGGTACTAACCAATGAGTCGCCAAAAAATTTAATTGATTAATTTTCAATTATTATTACTATGAATTAAGAATATTGTACACACTGTAAATTTGTGTGGTACATAATATTTTATTAATAATTTATGAAAATTTCATAAAAAGTAATATCTTTGTTCAGATCTAATTTGAATATTTTAACAACCCTTTTTTAACTTACAATTAAACCTTATAATAAGAGCCATTATTTCTGACTAACAAAATAACATATCAAAGCCTCAGAGGTCCACCACCAGCATCACCTTTTCATCACCGGATATCCAGGCGCACAATTGGTTTCCATCCTTATTTGACGATCCGAACGAACGATTCTTTTTGGTTTTGTTCTGTGTTACTCTTGCACTTCGTCACATTTCTCTTGTATGTTTTGTATAAGGTTGCCTGGAAGAGATCGCTTAGCAGCGATTAGGCCTGTTGCAACATAATTTTTCAATTTAATTTATTTTCTAAATTAATTTTGTTTTATGATACTCAGGCACAGGAGGCTGATCACCTACTTGCCTATTCGATTGTCAAATGATCATGAAACAAATACAGAAATCTCAGGCACAGACCTAAAAAGTTTTTGTGATTTTATATATCTTCAAAATGTATAAGCATCATTTTCAAAACATACGTTCCTGACGTTTTAAAAAATATTTCCGTGAGAGCCGTCAAAGCGTCTTTCGCAGATTTTATTACACAAGTACTATTTCAAATTTGCCTTCCGCGTTCATGCTATGAAAATGTCACATTTACTTAAGGTCTAGCTTGGCCTTAATGCCTGTGGCCCAAGTGAAACTAACACTCAATAGCTATCACACAATTCTTAGAACAGAAACATAATAGATAACAGACAGAGAATAACAGAAAAGATGTTCTGCGTTTGTGATCATTTTTCTTTACTATTTTCAATTGATCACACGTAGAAAAATAAATAATAGTTTAAAAAAACTAAAAAACACGCTTTTAAAGCACATCAAACTAAAAAGTGAAAAATAATTCCGTGAAAAAAAAAGCGTGGGGCGCTCTGTCAACCCAACTGACATTATTTTACTGATATTATTTTCACAATAATATCAGTATTTTTTGTTCATTACCATTTTCAGCCTAAATTAGGAATTATTTTTCTCTTTTTAGTTTGATGTGCTTTAAAAGCGTGTTGTTTAGTTTTTTTAAACTATTATTTATTTTTGATTTTTTAGTTAATTTTTTTTTTTTTCTCTTTTTTTTCGGATTATTGCATTGTCATCGATCTTTGACAAGTGGGTCAAAATCGAGTCCGAAGGAGTCGGTTACATACATACATACAGGTGAAGCTAATATAAAGCGTGTAAAAAACATGTATGCACACGTGGTAGAAATTTTTGGTTTTAAGATAATGAGACGAATACAATCTTTAACTTTGATATAAACTGAAATAATTAACTAAAATAATTATCTTGACTTGCGAACTTGTAGTAAATGTAAATTTAGAATTAATTTAACTTCTTTTCTGACGTTCATAAGTGTACTTGTTTACTTACCTAAATAAAGTTATTTTGAGTTTGAGTTAAAGTTTGAGAGCCGATGAAACGAAAAAGCACGATGCTAAAGAAGTTTTCAGTTAATAGAGAAAAATCACAGAAAAACCTAAAAAGTTTTCATTCCAGAAAACCGAACAGTATCTGGGGTAGCATAGCAAAATGTTCCATGTCGGTATGTACTGAAAAGGCAGGCTAAGTAAAATCACATTAAGGAAAAAGAAATTCGCGGGGGCAGCTAGTAGTATATAAATATTACTATATTGCAGTCATAGGTAAGCTAAAGTCGAATATTTTTAGTCATAAGTTTATAACTTGCATCTTATTTGATAAAGCCTTGGCTAGCTTTCACAAGAACAACTTATTTTAAAGCAAGCAAGCGTGAGCTTTCCACCACCATTCTCGGTGACAAATAATTTTATAAGACACTTTCATTTATCTCGTCCGCTATTTTCCAAACGAATTTATCGAGACAATCGTCTCGACATTATGTGAAAATCTTTTGAACTATCCAGTTAATAAAACAAAATGTGTAAACAAATATTTTAACCAATGCGTTTTTGACACAAAGGACGCTTAGCCACAAGTCTCGACTCCAATCTTCTTTCTATTCGATTTTACTCTAAATAGTGTTTGGTCAAGCGGCGGCCATATTGGCATCACCTGGACAGAAGTGCCCTCCAATAGGCCGCATCTCACTGGTGGGATTACTGCCAAACATCTGTCCTGTTCTGTATAAAAAAAACAATCTGATATTGTGGTAAAGTTAGGGGTCCAGAATCCAGATAGAAATATATTTTTATCAAATAATATTAAAGTTTTGGATCTTGTATTGTGTTTTGGACGCCCACCAAAAACCTGAGAATAAAATACAAGAGATAGCGGGATTGATTTGAAAATAGTAGCGTAGTAGGAGACAAGTGGAAGAATTTGGAGCAGGTCTTCACTCCTTCGGAGGTCGTGTACTAATATTAAATATAATCTCTATATATATAAAATTCTCGTGTCACAATGTTCGTTCTCATACTCCTCCGAAACGGCTCGACCGATTCTTATGAATTTTTTTATGCATATTCAGTAAGTCTGAGAATCGGCTACTATCTATCTTTCAAACCTCTAAGTGATAAGGGGTGTCCACCCCAAATTATCCTTAAGATAAAGGGAAATGAAGCCAGTTGGAGCCTCTATAAAACGTTCTTAAAAAAATATTGTTCTATAAAATTTCTGTATCGTTTGTAAATATGGATGAATTATTATTAATAAAAATAAAATAGATAAATCAGTGGCGCTACAACCTCTTTAGGCCTGGTGCTCATTTTTGAATCTGTTTCATGATCATTTTTCAATCTAATATACAAGTGATCAGCCTTCTGTGCCTGACACACGCCGTCGACTTTTTGGCTCTTAGACATGTCGGTTTCCTCATGATGTTTTCCTTCACCAGAGCGACTGTTAAATGCGCATATAGAAAGAAAGTCCATTGGTGCACAGCCGGGGTTCGAACCTTCGACCTCAGGGATGAGAGTCGCACGTTGAAGCCTAGGCCAATACTGCTGCTGAATTATTATCATTTTATATTCTATTATAATTCTTCTCACTGTGGAAATAATAATGTGCGAGAAACCGGCAAAGTCAGTGGCAAAGATAACATCTCAAATTTTATTCCCTTGTTTACAGAAAGCCTTCGCCAATGACCTTTTTGTTAGGTCCAGAGCACTAATATTTTTTCCCGATTTTTCCTCTCTATAAAGATGATTACAGACTGTCTATTGGGACTTTACCCTTTGAAACTTTACCCTTTCACTGCTTCTATTGAGCAGCTAGCTTTTCAGACAACTGCTTCTATTGAGCAGCTTAGCTTAAGTGAATGTAGTGATACTTGCAGTAGCACTTCATTAAGTATAAATAATTTAAATTAGATAGTGTGACAATAGAGGCAAACTCTAGCAATAATTTAGTACAACTCAGCTCAACACAAACATGTTATATTACTAACAACAACTGTTTAAACTTGATGCATCAAAACATGCAAGGTATGTTGGGCAAAGAATTAGAGTTGGAGTTGTTTTTAAAATCAAGTAAAATTGATGTCCTATGCATTACCGAACATTGGCTTAGAGAATGCCAAATCATCTTTAACTTTGATCAGCACCAAGTTGCAAGTTCGTTTTGCAGATTGTCGGCGATTCATGGGGGCTCTTTGATTATTGTTAATAAAAATTTAAAGTATAAAGAGCGTAATGACATCGTGTGTCTGTCTGTAGAACACTCTTTGGAAGTAGCCTGTATAGAGATTGAGAATTGCATTATTTTAAGTGTTTACAGACCACCAAGTGCATCTTACGATTTTTTTGAAGAAAAGTTGGAGGAAATTTTGTGTAAAGTTAGTTTTAAGAACAATAAGTATATTATTGTATGTGGTGATTTCAATATAAATTTATTAGAAAATACCTCCATTAGTAAAAAATTCAATCTGTTATTAAAATCTTACAATCTTGTTAACTTGTTTCTTGAGCCCACTAGAATTACAAGCTCCACTGCTACATGTATAGATAATGTATTTACAGATGCAGAGGCAATGCAAACCTCAATTACAACTGATCTTAGCTCAGATCATTGTGGACAGTTAGTGGCGCTAAAATGTAAAGTGGTGAAACAAGTAAATAAGAGCAGTGTGTTTGTTCCAGTGAATAAAAAGCGAATGGTGAGATTTAGACATAATATAGGTAAACGCCTACCTTTATTACCGGTAGGTACTACCGTTGATACACAATACAACAATCTAAGTGATTGTATTAATAAAGAGTTCAACACCATCTTTACCCCAAAGAAAGTCTCTCATTCGCAGTGTAAATCGTTTAGTGATTGGGCGACAGCGGGAATTTATAAAAGTAGACAACGGTTGTATGACCTTTACGCTGAAAAGTCATACAATCATAATGAAGAATTTATTCTTTATGTTCGAAATTATTCGAAATTATTTAAGAAAGTTTGTTACGCGGCCAAGTCCTTAAATATCAAAAACAAGATTAAAAATAGTACCAATAAAACTAAAATGACTTGGAAGATAATTGATAGTGAAACTGGAAGAGTCAGGGATCGCAATCAAGACATCGAACTATGTGTCGATAACACTATAATCAAATCTAACGAAGAGATAGCGATTGTTTTTGATAAGTACTTTTCTGACATTCCAATTTCGACTACTAAGTCTCTTCAATCATCTCCCGCCCTCGCCGAATCGCTGCTCAAAGATAATGTAAACGAGTGCAAGGTCAGTTTTTCATTCCGACCCATTGGTGCCGACGATATAGTGAGGATATTTAGAACCATAGATATTAAGAACACTACCGATCTTTGGGGTATTTCTGTAAAAATAATTAGTAGCATAATTGATGTAATTGCTCCCCATCTAGCTATAATTTTCAACAATTGTATTAAAAGTGGCGAGTTTCCCGATCTAATGAAACATAGTAAAGTTATTCCTTTATTTAAAGCAGGTAGTATGTCCGACCCCAATAACTTTAGACCAATTTCCGTACTACCTACTTGTAGTAAAATATTTGAAAAAATTATATTAAATCAACTGGTAAGTCATTTTAACGTAAACAAATTATTACATAATAATCAGTTCGGTTTTACCAAGGGTCGCTCGACAGCCGATGCCGGTGTTGAGTTATATAGATATATAGTTAAGGCTTGGGAGGAGTCGCATGACGCTTTAGGTGTTTTCTGCGACTTATCCAAAGCATTTGATTGTGTCCAACACGAGACCTTAATCGGGAAACTCCGCCACTATGGCATCAAGAAT
Organism: Pieris macdunnoughi; assembly: GCA_905332375.1. NCBI lineage: Eukaryota > Metazoa > Arthropoda > Insecta > Lepidoptera > Pieridae > Pieris > Pieris macdunnoughi. The sequence continues at coordinate 298,984 of CAJOBZ010000067.1, read as the reverse complement.
ACCGCACTGAATCTTCTGACTTCCTATTTACACGGAAGAACTCAGAAGGTTGAAGTGAATGGTAAGAGGTCCTCTGGGTCGGCAGTAGATATGGGGTACCACAGGGCTCAATTCTTGGCCCTTTCCTCTTTCTTGTTTATATAAATGATCTACCTTTCATGGTAGAGAGAAAACATCAGATAGTTTTGTTTGCTGATGACACGTCCTTGATTTTTAAAATCAAACGACAAATAACAAATTTTGACGATGTGAACAATGCTCTGTCTTCGATTGTCCATTGGTTTAGTATGAATAACCTTCTACTTAATGCAAAAAAGACAAAATGCATTAAATTTTGTGCAAAAAATGCAAGGGTTATGGATACTAGACCAATTATAAACGGTGAGGAATTGAATCTGGATGATACAACTGTATTTCTCGGAATCACCATGGATTCAAAACTTCAGTGGTCCCCTCATATTAACGGATTGGCGAAGAGACTTAGTTCTGCAGCCTACGCGGTTAAAAAAATTCGCTCACTAACTGATGTCGATACAGCTAGACTTGTTTATTTTAGTTACTTTCATAGCTTAATGACTTATGGCTTATTATTATGGGGTCATGCTGCTGATGTCGAAACTATTTTCATCCTGCAGAAGAGGGCTATTCGTGCAATCTATAATTTAAAATGTAGGGAATCTCTTAGAGATAAATTCAAGGAAATTAATATACTTACCTTTCCCTCGCAATATATTTATGAAAATATTATGTATGTATACAAAAATAGTGATAAGTTTACTAGAATAGAACATACGCACAATGTTAATACACGGAACAAACGCAGGCTGCAATTTCCCCGTACTAGACTATCTAAAGTTAGTAATTCTTTTTTGGGAAAGGGATACTCTTCTTTAATAAAATCCCAGAGGCTCTTTTATCACTGCCTTTCAATAAATTTAAGAAATGTATTAAAGAAAAGCTGTGTAAAAAGGCTTACTATAAAGTCAACGATTATCTAGTTGATAAAAGGGCCTGGGACTAGTGCTAGACAGGCTACTTCTAATCAATTTGCGATATTTGTTTTAAATAAGTGTTGTTTGATGATTTGCTGTTTTAAAAGAGTACCGAGAGTTTTTTACGCCGGCTTTTTCTCTCGGCCTACACCCTCTGTCTTCTTTGCCGATGAGTAGGGATGCCTTCAAATTTAATGACGTGGAATAAGTGATACATGTATCTTATGTTCCATAATAAACATATTTATTTATTTATTTATTTAAAGGTCTTATCAACGAGGTAACACAGGTTTATTTTTTCATCTACTATATATCTGTGGGTTTATACTGCCTTATGTGTATTAGATAAAAATAAATATATATTTTTATAGCATAGGGGGCGAGCAAAACGAGCCTACTCGACGCCTGTAAAGGGCAGTCGTTGCAGTCTTTGGACATCCATTTTAGTGGGTGCGTTGCCGGTCTTTGAGGGAGGGGTAGTACTTTTTAGTAGTAATTTTTTAAACAGTCGAAGGTCGTATCTCCCAGGGAGGACCCCCACCGGGAGTCGATTCCATACTTCCCTAGTTCGCAAAAGAAAATGTCATGTGAACCGGATCGTGATTGACTTCTCTCCATCAAGGTAATGCGGTTGAAATTTTGAGTTAATACGGCTCGTACGGTGATGAAACGAGGCAGGAAGGATTAAACAACTCTTCAGAACACTCTCTATAGTACACTTTGTAGAATACGCATAGAGACGCAAGGTCTCTGCGTAGAAAGAGAGAATAAAGCCGACCAGTAATACATTGGGGATTGACAATTCGACAAGCCCTTCTCTGAATTTGGTCAAACGGAAGAAGTATGAGCACTGGCCCAGAGATGTGAGCATTATATGAGGTCGTACTTGAGCCTTGTAGAGCTGCATACGTGCTCAGTGAAATACTGCTTAGTCCTACCCAAAACTTCGAGCTGCCCCAGAAAATTTTGTGTTTTATATTTAAAGTTTTATTTAAATACATTTATTATTCGAACTTCTGGATTACACAAAAATATCTGCTATTGTGGCAATATAAAGAAGCTTTACGCCCCGAAATAATTTATTCAATACCTTTAAATAGAAAAATAGTGTTTTTTCCCTTAAAGTGGACCAACTTGTTAAGGAAGCTCTGGGTTCGATTCTCAGCGAAACATTGCTCCGGATTGCTAGGCTCATCTAAGCCTTAAAATAAACATTAGTCTGCCTTATCTGCCTCATGATACGGTGTCAAACAATAAAGACCGAAGCCTAGATAATTGGAAACGTGTCTTCAGTGTGACCTCGGCCTAACCTTCGGCCTTCATTACTGCTAACCGGTGTAGTAATAAAATTTTACGTCCACTAAAGACGGGGCGTTACAATAACGCGTTAGCCACTCAGTTTTCGTATTGATTTCTTACCCAATACCAAGATAACGTCTTTTAGCTTAGATCGGCTTATTATCGCACAGTTTAGTTGTCCGAACTGCTGTGAAAGTTCTACCTTCCAATATTTGTAGCGATTCCAACTTCACGATTGAGCTTTTGTACTGAATTTCGATACAGTCCTTTCAATATCTATAGTGCTGATGTAGCGAATTAGGCATTGGGTACAAGACGCCCGTCGTTCCACAACTGAGCGATTTGTAGCGCACAGCCACTAGGTGGAACCCACTGAAGTATTTCCGGGCCAATTCAATTTAGGTTCAAGAGCGCTTAGGTTAAATTCTTAAAAGGCGGCAGTTGCGAGCCCTTTGGCAATGTGAGTGTACGCGGCGGTGTCACTTAACATCATATGAGCCTCCTGCCCGTTTGCCCACTGTAATATAAAAAAAAATAACACATTGAATTCAGGATCGCTAGTTTTTAAATTACAGAAAATCGATTTGTATAATCAATGAGGTATGACGCGATCAAATGTCGCAATGCAGAGTTAGAAGTTATATTTTACTAGTTAAATAAGTACTTAAATCAACGTTAGTCAATAGATATTTAAATTTTATCTTGGTTGCCTTTCAAATATATTTATTAAAATCTTGTGGTTTTCAACTTCTTGACACCACGGTTAAGTTCCAAGTTAAGGAAAGATTGAAATGAACAAAACCATTCGAATTAGTGTATTATTATTTCTTAAAAAGACAGATAGCTGTTTCGCTATCATATTTTATAGAGATGACAGCCAAGAATTTGGCTAGACCCCTTGCTTCTATTGAGCAAGCATTAGATTATAAGACCTTGGAAGAAATTCCAAATAATATTTATTTAAATTAGATAATAGGACAACAGAGCACCACTCTTGCAATAATAAGGTAAGTATATTATGTGATAAAATTCATTCCCAAAAAATTATTGTGGTTCATCAAAATATACAGGGGATGAAAAATAAAGAATTAGAAATTGAACTATTCTTGAATAGTCAAAAAATAGACTTTTTGTGCATAACAGAGCACTGGTTAAAAAAATATGAAGTTTTGTTTAATTTTTGTAACCACAGGGTTGGTAGTGTGTTTTGCAGAGAAAATGCAATTCATGGTGGCTCATTAATCCTAATAAGTAAAAAACTTAAATGCAAAGAAAGAAAGGATATTATCAGCCTCTCTGTAGAACTAACTATTGAAATCTCCTGTGTGGAACTGGAGCAATTCATTGTTGTATGTCTATATTGTCCTCCATCAGCTGTCTATAATAATGTTGAAAATGTATTAGAGGAGATATTGTGTAAATTAGTAAAGTGTAATAAAGGGCTAATTGTGTGTGGGGACTTTAATGTCAATTTACTTTGTCATTCTAATTCAAGTGTACGCATACTTAGTCTTTTTCGTTCATACAATTTAATAAATCAATTTCATTCACCCACAAGAATAACAGCTAGCACCGCAACTTGTATAGATAATATATATAGTGACATAGCCCCTTTGAATGTTTGTATTTTCAATAGATTTAAATCTGATCACACTGGTCAATGGTTTGAATTCCAATTAAGGAAACAAAAAACATGTAAAAAGAAGAAAATTGTGATAACTCCTATTACAAATGACCGTTTGGACAGATTTAGAGAAGCATTGGTCTATAGAATGCCATTTCTGTGTGGCAACTCATCCCCTAATAATTTATACAATACTTTTTTTGGATCATTTATTGATGAATTCAAGAAAGTATTTACTCAAAAGACTTTATTGGTCTCTGAGAAAACAAGTTTCTGTGACTGGGCAAATGAGGAGTTACACAGGAAAAGGTTAAAATTATATGAAATCTATGACGAAATGCAATATAACACTAGTGTGGAATTTAGGGAATATGTTAGGTTGTATTCAAATAATTTCAAAAAAGATTGCAAAACTGCAAAGTCTCAATATTTAAGTTCAAAAATAAAAAATAGCATGGATAAAGTAAAAGCTACCTGGAAAATAATAAATGAAGAATCAGGTAAAACGTCTGACAAACGAACTGATTATATGTTAAAAGTTAAAGGGAAGTTAATAAAATCTGACCCAGAGGTAGCTTCTTCTTTTGAAGAGTTCTTTACAAATGTACCACTAAATACGACCAAGTCCCTAGATTCTTCACCTGCTGCTGCGATCTCATTGCTAGAAAAATGTGTACCTGAATGTAATATTAAATTTCAGTTTAAACATATAACTTGTAATGATATCGTTAAAACTTTTAAGCTTATTAATTTAAAAAAAAGTAAAGATATATGGGGTATGTCAACAGTCATTTTAAATTCCGTTATTAATGTAATAAGCTCTGAATTGTCTATAATTTTTAACAGATGTATCGATTGTGGAGTCTTTCCGGACGAAATGAAATTAAGTAAGATTACACCGTTGTTCAAGGCCGGTAGTGAGTCTGATCCGTCAAACTTCAGACCTGTTTCCGTGCTCCCTGCGTTGAGCAAAGTTTTTGAAAAGATAATGCTAGACCAGCTTTCTTTACATTTTAATAAAAATAAACTCTTACATAATAAACAGTATGGTTTCACTAAGGGTCGCTCCACAATCGATGCCGGTGTGAAGTTGATTTCGGACATATTTAACGCCTGGGAAGAATCATATGATGGAGTCGGCGTCTTTTGTGACCTGTCAAAGGCCTTTGACTGTGTTCATCCTGATATACTCGTTGGAAAGCTTCAACACTATGGCGTTGATGGCAAAGCTTCCAGCCTGATGAATTCATATTTAAAGGGAAGGATCCAAAGAGTTCATGTCAATCAATAGGCGTCCCCCAAGGATCGATTCTCGGGCCTTTCTTATTTCTGATTTACATAAATGACCTCCCATTCTTTGTCAACGAAGTTCATGAGATGGTATTGTTTGCTGATGACACTTCACTTCTATTTAAAGTGAATAGGAATAACGTATTATTGGACGATGTAAACAATTCTATCTCTCGTATAGTTAACTGGTTTAATGTAAATAACTTATTGCTTAATGAGAATAAAACAAAATGTATTAGATTTACAACTACTAGCGTAAAGCGAGATATTGGTAACCTGAAAATTAAGGACAGTGAACTAAACTTTGTTGACAAAACTGTTTTTCTGGGCATAACAATAGATAGTAAACTCCAATGGGGCCCACACATAGAGACTCTTTCGAATAGGCTGAGCTCTGCAGCATATGCAGTAAAGAAAATCCGACAGTTTACTGATGAGGACACGGCTAAAATTGTGTACCATAGCTACTTTCATAGCGTTATGTCGTACGGCATTTTACTGTGGGGTGCTGCTGCAGAGGTTCAATCCATATTTGTGCTGCAGAAGCGGGCTGTTCGGGGTATTTGTTGTGTTTCTCCGAGGGAGTCGGTACGGAATAAGTTTAAGGAATTAAATATTATGACACTATCTGGTCAATATATTCTTGAAGCCTTGTTGTATGTCCAAAAAAATATAAACGATTTTAAAACAAATGGTGACTTTCACCAGTATAATACGCGAAATAGAACTAATTTGAGTGTACGACCAACCAGGCTCCAAAAGATAAACCACTCCTTATATGGAATTTGTATTCGTTTTTACAACAAGCTCCCAAGCGAAATTAGAGAATTATCACTAAATAAATTCAAAGCCCTCGTTAAACGAAAATTAATCAACAAAGCTTTTTATAAATTTGAGGACTACTTAAATGATCCTAATCCTTGGGATTGAATTGCTCCAGTTCAAACAATTTGTATAACAATACTTGGCGATTAAAAAGAGTGGCGGAAAGTTTCTTGCCAGTTCTTCTTACCCGCTCTACGCCCTTGACTTGCGAACTGGTAGTAAATGTAAATTTACGATTAATTTAACTTGACGATTCAAAAGTGTACTTGGTTACCTACTTGAATAAAGATATTTTGAGTTTTGAGTATTAGTATTAGAGCACGTTAGTGATGCTAAACAGTGGAACTTTTTAGTAAATCAGTTTAATTTTAAATTACTCATTAGTAGTTAGACTACATCGTATTATTTCAAACTGTATAATTTAGATTGCCACATTTTTTATATGTTTTATTATTATATATATAAATTTCATTACATTAAAATAAAACAAATAACATAAATTATAAGGGATGCAACGGGCTGTCTTATCGCTAACATCTCTTCCAGGCCAAGAAGAAAGAAAGAGAAAGAAAGAAATCTGGAAACCTAGAAAGAAAACAATATAAACCAATATCACGTGATATATCATATTTAACCACAAAGTATTTCATAAGGGCAAAATCTAAAGTATAAGATATACTGTGCAAAATTTGACGTTAAAATCCAATTTGTATGTATCATAAATTGTACCGTAATATATGATAAACATTACTATTCACACCGCGGTAGCCGTAAAACTGGCATCACTCCACTTACCAATCTTAAAATTCACACAACGTTTTTGCCCTGAGAGTGCCAATTACCTCGATATTGGCACATATGGATGACGCATTGAGTGCCAGACCTGTTGATATATTCCTTTCTTTGGTTTTACTATGCACAAAAACCCTTTGAGTCTAACCGTCCATATTGGCAATCAGCATTTGTTTTGTACCTAGAAACAATTGCTTGTTTGTCGGGAATCTAAATTAAGCCGTGGGTACATTTTTTTTGTGGGAAAATGCGTTACGCCCTCCCGTGGCACGATGCCTTGTGGTGTAGGGTTATGTGGGACTCGCTACTGTGCATACCCTCTAAAACGGAAAACCCCATAGCACCACCAGCAATCGCACGAAACAGCACACGGTAACAGAATAGCTTTGTCCGCATATCGCCACTCGAAATCACGGGCACCTATGGCCATCAATGATATGGAATGGATCTTGGTACAGCAAGGGCCATACTCACATTCGCCAATTCGCCCTGATTGACGCTGGGGGAGGTCTGGTACAATGCTTGAAAGGATTTGTTAGCATCCCTTCTTTTAGACGCATGAACCCCTGTTCTCCCGCTCAAGCGTGAGCGTGCCCAGTGGAACACGCGTTGCACGGTGGAACGGCAGCATCCCTTGTTTTGGAGGCTTGAACCCCGTTCCCCTGCGTCTGCATGCCCAGGATTACGCAACGCGTTGCATGGTGGAATGGCGACGCTATGTTACTATACTTACTTTACCTACTTACTGATCTCTATTGAGTTATAAATCACTTAATCTGTTTATGTGGAAAGGGTGTTTCTACACATAAGTCATAAATGCGTCGTCAACATTTCTGGATGACAATATTTGTTAGAGGATTCTTAGATTTCTCTAGGTTTCGTAGGTTTCTCCAGTTTAGTGTTAGAGGTACACCAATAAAAACCGAAAAAAGGCATTCACTATCTTTATTGTCCACTGTCTTTCATGGCGGTTATAGGGCGAATGATTGATCCACGTGCAAGTGAAATTACGAAATAACGATACGTAAACATAATGACAAATGGAAGTATGAATTTTCACATACAGAAATTTCTAAATAGACAATAATTACACCTCTACAATCTTAAACAAACAATGATAAAAATTGAATTTTAAATTCTTCATAGAATAGACTATCTTGGTTTAAGCAATAAATAACTTTTACAATTTTGAATTGTATTATCTATGAGTTCTTTTGTCGCAATACGTTTAGGATAAAATACATAAGTCGCAAGAGAAAAGGTCCATGATTCCCAGTCCCATATTTGCTGCAATCGATCACCGAACCCTATTATAATTGCAAAGGGCCGCTCAATCAGCCCGAAAGGAATTTGGCCCAAATCTCGCCACCTTTAGGGATACGAAAAATGACATCTATGTAACTTATGTTTTCACACAGCTTTGAAGACATATTTTCAGATTCAAGATGGACTTACTTTTCTAGAAAATTGGTGAACGACTCTTAACGTTCATCACGTTGGATTTTTTTTTCTATAAAAACCAACACTTGCTCGTACGATAAAGATAAAGGATGATTAACCTGCTAAGGGGAAATTATAAGAACAGAACTAAGGCGAGGGGGAAGGTTACAGCGCCATCTGTTTTTTTCTAAAGCATGTTTTAGGTTCTAAACTAAAATATTTAGTTAGAGCATACTCAATGAATTAGATTATACAATTTCCGTAAAAGAAATACTAGTTTTGCGCAGTCACATATTTCAACAACACTGATGCTAATTACTTTAAAAAAAATAATCTTGAAACAAAGTCACAAAATGTCACAGTCTACCATTTAGTCTACTATTTACCAGGAACCCCACTGCCCAAGAGTCTCTACTCCGAAGGGAACATCATCAAAGACTTTTATGACTTATATTTTTGCCTCTGCGGCGGCGCCAGTTTTTGTGCTAGGGAGGTAAGACGAAGTTAACTTATTCACACAAGTAGCATCCCATCTTAATATATATAAATCTCGTGTCACAATGTTTGTCCTCAATGGGCTCCTAAACTACCGAACCGATATCAATCAAATTTGCACACCATGTGCAGTTCGATCCAACTTGAGAGATAGGATAGTTTAAATCTCAAATTATAGTCGCAATTTTAATTTATTGCAAAATATTTGTTTATTATTTGATACAATTCTAACAGATGGCGCTGTGTTAAAATTATCAACGTTTCACATAAGCTGTCATCTACCTTTCACATAAGTTCTCCTACCGTTTCCTTTGAATAGTTTACTACTATGTAATATAACAAAAATCTTAGCCAGAGCAACGCTTGGCCGAGTCTACTAGTAGTATATATATTGCACGTGCCACTCTCCAAGGGATCAAAGATATCCCATCTTTCTGCTTCCCATAGCGATAGCTGTTGGCACGATAATGGCTGGAATATTGACAGAGGCAAGAGAGCAGCGTATCATCGTTGAGCGTGGCGTTGCGAGAAAAACGACCTGCCCTGGGTTTCTGTAACTCACTTTTCGAACTCGCACAGCGGTTTTCGCATCGGCGGTCGCTCTCAAATCAGTCGTGAAGCAGTCATTTTACGATTTGGCATTCTGAAAAGGTGGGAGCTTGTAGTTTATTGTTTAGCAATGAAGGGCATGATGCCAGAGGTTACTTATTTCAATACCACAGGGACACATATGGGAAGTACAGAAATTTATTTATATTTTGATCATACTGTTGCCAAAGAATAAATGAGGTTATGTGCGTAATGCTACGGTGAGTTAGTAAGGAAACCGAGACTGCTTTGGACCCTAAGATGAGCGTGCTATGAGTAGCTTCTTGCATTCAGAAAAAAACGTGTGTGTACTTATGTACACGCGTTAGAAGTTATACTTCTTTGCCGTAACAAGATAAAAATCTTTCCAAAAATTTTATCTTTCGCCTTATTCTACGTTTGTAGAAAAAACGACACTAACAATAGAAAAAAGGTATTTTATACATTGAAAGTTTTATATTAACGCATTATCTAGTAAATAAAGTTCATTTAAATGTCACAAAAACATTTCTACATAATTAAAGAGATGGACATTTTTATTTTAAAATGTTGACTATGCCAACTTCAGGGTGTCGGTTTTTTGTGACGGTGTGCGCGCGCAACGTAAAAACTTAGTCTCATCATTTTTCCCTAACGCGCCAAAAGAAGTATAACTAAAAATAATAATAAATCCGAAGCCACCAAGGGTTATAGTAGAATATTTTGTTAGAAAAATTTTATATAGAAAGCTCTCATATCCCGTGAAATATAAGAAAATGTAACGAGGTTCGCTTTACACTATCGATCACATCTAGTACACTAGAGTGGAGTGGACACACAGTTGGCGTGGACAGGTGAAATAGCGCGAAAAATTGACTTACCACTTGACACTAACTAAATACGACCGGGTTTGACACACACTATGATTCTCTGTGTGGGTCAACTTGACAATAATTAAATGTGAATGAATTTTATTCAATCAATGGTCAGCTGTGAAATCTATGATTTGTTTGTCTGTTGTTACTGAAATATATACATTTTGTATTATCTTTGTAATCTGATACAATATTTATTTAACTTTTAGGTAATCAAAAATATTATAAATGTGGAATCACATCGGGAGAATTGTGATACAAAATCATTTCTTTTGTGGGGAAATGTATATTAAGAAGACGAGAACAATTTTGTTTTGCTCATTATTTAAAAGTAAACTTATTAATTATGGATGAATATACAAAAATTTACTCAATGTCATTAGCCAATATATACAAAGTCTTATTATATTTTATCGAGATTACAATTTAAAACAATGAAAAGTCCTTTATTTGGCCACAATTTCACATCTTAATTTTAAAAAAGTTAATAAAAAATACAATTAATGCTTAAAACATCAATCTCTACAATCTGTGAAGTAAATAACTAATTATACTAAAACTTTCAAAATGCAATTTTCTCCACTTTATTTAATAAAAAATACGAAACTTTGTGTTTGTTTCATTCGTCAGTATCATAAGTGTTATGATTGTGGACGCTATCCACACCTATTATCGAGGCCACATACTGGTTGTATCAGTGTTGGTGCGGATATATATAATTAACTTTTGTTTTCGTTACATGGTCCAAACGGGCAAAAGCTCGTCTGATGTTAAGTGATGCCACCCAGAGACACTGACATTGCCAGAGAGCTCACAATTTCGTTGCCGGCCTTTTAAGAATTCTTATGCTCTCTTCTTAAAGGACAAAAACTGCCTTAAAATCGCTCAGTTGGAACGACGGACGTCGAGGTGACACGGGTGGAATTTCGTATTCTGTCTCGACAACCGATGATGAAACTCAGCTGCAGGTATTAATCCGGACAAAACAATTTGTGTCTAGTTAATACTAGAAACAAATTTATGTCAGGTGACACTGGGTAGCTTTTGACAATTGACTTATTTATTAGATTTAAATAACTATGTCATTAATTGTAAGAACCGCGTTTTGCATTTGAATAGATAGTCCCTTTTTTAATACTTTCATAAATATTCCTGATGACTTTAATATAAGTACATCCGCCAATATTGTTCAATGCAAAATTTACACTAACAAAATGATATTTACTTTGCTGAAATAACATTTGCATACGATTGATGGAAATAATTAAATTGCAACATTAGAATGTGTCAAGTATTTACAATATCTACATTTAACATGTATTTATGTTGTAAAATATTCGTATTAATAAATGAATCATTGGCGCTACAACCTTTTTAGGTCTGGGCCTCAAATTTCTAAATCTGTTCCGGCCTCCGGTGCCTGACACACGCCGTCGAGTTTTTGGGTCTAAGCCAAGCCGGTTTCCTCACGATGTTTTCTTTCACCGTTCGAGCGAATGTTAAATGCGCACATAGAAAGAAAGTCCATTGGTGCACAGCCGGGGATCGAACCTACGACCTGAGGGATAAGAGTCGCACGCTGAAGCCACTAGGCCAACACTGCTGCAAAATATTCGTATATTACGTTTTAATTGTGTACGAGCAAAGGCTAACACACACACACAACACGAACATAAGTTTTGTACTTAGGCATAATTTTCAGACCGTGTAATCTAGAAATCATCTTTATCTCTATCACTTTCACTATCACTTTTCGAACTCTCACAGCGGTTTTCGCAGCGGCGGTCGCGCTCAAATCAGTCGTGAAGCAGTCATTTTACGATTTGGCATTCTGATAAGGCTTGTAGTTTATTGTTCATCATTGAGAGTTACAGAATCGCAAGGCAGACCTAACAGGCAGCAATGTTTTTTGTTATTGCTTCATTATTCATATGTTATTAGGTATACTGATCAAAAATCATCAATCATTGCTGGGCTCTTTTTACTGTATATTTCGATATTCACCAATCCAGCGTTAACTCTGTTTAATTCTGTTTAGTAATTTAGAAGATCAAGCACCTAAACTGTATTTAAGAAGTATTCTCACATACTACTTAGTATGATTTTCTTTTGCGAATTGTTTAAAGAAAAAGTATACTCCTCCCTCAAAGGCCGGCAACGCACCCGCTTAAATAGGTGTCTATGGGCTGCGATGACTGGCCGTAGCCGTCTCGTAGGCTCGTTTCCATCCTATTCAAAAAAATATATTTTCTAAGCACTAAAGTAAATCATACACTTATTCCCTTAGCGAAATTCCGTGTACACATTTCGTCCGTCCGGGGATAGATAAAAATATTATGTAAATCGCTTGCACTCTATATACATAATAAGGTGGTAATGCGTCCCTTGAAGTGATAAATTGACTCGGTTTTATTCATGAAACAACTATGCTTTGTATTCATTCGAATATCTATTCTATATTTGAATTATTATTTTATAGTTTACGCGAGTAGAATGTTATGATCTGTTAAGCTGGGGACCAACGTTACGAGGTGTAATGTAACATGTTACACAACAAGCATTCGTGCAGGCAGTACCTAGCGTTACGGGGAAACCCTCGGCTCGTTGCTCGCTTTGAGTGCTCCATCCAGCTGTCGGTTTTTTGGCGAATCCTTGTCACGCGTCACGCGATTCGGTCAGTACGCTGTCTAAGGCTGCTGCCTCGAATTTTGCGGGCAGCGGGGCGGCGGCGGCTGCGGCGCGGGAGCGGGCGATTGCACCTCTCGTTACCCGCCCTCGCGCCGCTGCCACGCCGCTGTTTTCGAGAACCGGTCCATTTGATTTTACGCATAAGATCCTGCCGCTCCCGCGCCGCCGCCGCTGCCCGCAAAATTCGAGGCAGCAGCCTAAAGCACACACGCACACGACGTTCCTCTTGTATTAATTTTTGAAAGAAATGGAGTGGGAGAAAGAAAAACCCTGTATTTTTGTATTTTCTATAAAATACATAGAAAGACCAGTGTTGTGGAACCCAGCTACAGAGCAGAGTGGAATAATTGTGGTGGCGATTATGGAGTGCAGAGTTCAAACGAGCATGTTACGCCGATTTTAGAACACAGCGTAACATGCTCAAAGCGAATGTTACATTACACCTCGTTATGTTGGTTAGAACCCAGCTTTAGTTCACTGGAGTTTAGACGTCGAGTACAGTAGTGTATTACAGTTCTTTATTTAAATACATGCAAATTGTAGTCCACCAATAATGATAAGAATCCGAAATTTTCGCCGGTCCTTACTTTTTACAATAGTAGCCGATTTGGCGTAAAGGGAAACCGATGTTATATAGTTATGTAAACGAACATTTATTAGTTACATATATTTTAATTAATAATTAGAAGCGTAAACAAAATGTGAGCAATCATCGCACACTTGAAGCCAATATGAGCCCTTTAGTGTTTACCACACTCATAAATTGTAATTTAACATTCTCGTTTCCAATAATGGCCAAAAACATAAGTATCAAGTAGTAGTCAAGATTTACGAACTCTTCAATAAGTCAAGTTAGTTTTTTGTTAATCCACTACCCCTAATGTTATCTTAGTTATGTGCTCATGTTTTCAACAATTAAAGCCAGTTGACACCCAGCTTCAACCAATATATTTCATTTAACATACCTATCAATAAAAACCGCGACCGAATTAATTCCCTTCAATACATTTTTTTAATACATGTGTCTTTACTGAGACATCATGGAACATTACAATTTAGGCTAGCTTAAGACAAATTAGTAATTAAAGTCTAACCTAATTTACCAAAGGATATTTAACATAAGAAAGTATCCAATAACACTACTTACAGTCTCTATTAAGGGGAAGACGCTCTGTTATTGTGTTCTATTTTTTCACTTACCACTGTTTAGCACTTAAGACTAACGTGCACTGACACTTATTCAAATGGTTTTGTCCTTATCAAGTTTCAATACATTAACCAAACAAAGGTTTATTCTTGTTTTAGGAGTCAAAAGCCATAACTGTCTTGTACCTTTTAAAACTTAAAAGAAAGAAAGAAAAACTTTATTATACACAATAAAAACGATATTTAGGTAAACGGAAATTCCACTAGCCCCCAAACTATTCGTCACAATCGTTCGTAATATAAATTATTATTAAGTATCTTCCTTTTGACATGTAAACTTAGGTTTACATACAACAGTTACTTTTATAATCAATCAATCAATCAATAATATTTTCTGTTTCAGTATAGGACAGGTTGAGAAGATGTTGTTTACTAAGTGAATATATAAAGTTTTGAATCATTAGTGAAAATTAGTTAGTTACTTATAACAAAAATAAAACATTGCTAGTACGGTTTTTATATTTTTTATACGTCCCATAACGCGTTCTTTACCAGCTACATACAAGTTAAAGCAAAATTAATTAGCCCATAAACCGCAAGCTATAAAAACGATTATATTATACAATAATTTTGCGAAACGACATCCAAGTCTTACTATATGCGTCCTCCGAGACAGAAATTTACAACAATATATCCATACAGAAATTATTGTTTATTAGTATCATTACTGCGGTAAAATTACAATAAATTGCGGTAGTACAATAACGGTGATATATAAAATTGCACTTCGGATCATTTATCATTAAATATTGGATTAATTATATAACAATATCATTTATGTTTTTACAGGGACGTGACTTCTTTTGGGGCACTAATGTTTCAGTATTTCGTTGTTATAAAAAACCCAGTGGTGCCACAGCCATTTTTGGCTTGGACCTCAGATTTTTGTATCTGTTTCATGATCAATTGTCAATCTAATAAGCAAGTAGATGATTAATCTCCTGTGCCACACGCTGTCGACTTTTTGCGTTTAGTTTTTGTTCACCGTTTGAGCGGAAATAAATTCATACATAGACAGAAAGTCCATTGGTAGCCGGGGATCGAACCTCAAGGATGAGAGTCGTACGCTGAAGCCACTATGTCGACACTGCTCATGCACACTATAGTATGTTTCATTATTTCTAGCAGTGATGGAACTTTTCCTAGTTTAGTGATAGGCAAATCCTCCCTCAAAAACTTCTTCAGTAACTTCAATTAGCATGCGTTTCCTGTCGGATGTCGTGCTAACTTTTCAGCGTGTGTTGGTTCTTGCAATTAATCTATTATTATTCCTTATTAAATCAATATATGAAACTTGATACACGGTCTCTTTGGTCCTATTATATGTATAAACTACACTGTAATTATAAAATACATAATTATATAGAGTACATGTAATTAGTTATTCCTGTTATATAAATAATTAAGTGGCAGAAAATTATGTTAAGATATAATTACTATTGGTGCCCTTATTATCTCGGTTGAGTTAGTGCCTTAAGGATTTCGTTTATCCTGGGAGGAAATGCTTAGAAAACGATATTTTTATGCGATGTATGAAAATGTGTAATCAGAACCTACCTATACCTATTTTTTTCTACAATAAAGTTCACAAAAGAGAGTTCGACTTTCCATGAATTACAATCTAGCCTATACAATAATTATAATAATAATAACTTATATTATAGTATTGTCTTTGATTTACATAACCTTTACACATTTAAAGAAAAAACTGTTTAACCGGATTGAAGTTATGTATTATTATAAATTTACAACTATTTAACATAATTTTAATTTTAGTCACCGTGACCACGCACGCTGTAAAGCACGCGAAACGTCGGATGAATTTAAAATTATGTTAAATAGTTGTAAATTTATACATAACTTACATAACTACATAACATACATAACTTCAATCCGGTTAAACAGTTTTTTCTTTAAACTTATATTATGTTGACTTAATTTTCTACAATACTAGTGAATAGTTTAAACTAAGGTAATGTTCATTAACATTCTTAGGGTTCTATATTGTTTTGAGACTATATTCATGTGCCTGAGATACGGCACTTGCACTTATATTCACTACACTAGGTTTATTAACTCAAAAGGTTTAGTTATCTTAAGGCATCTCTCTATACCCAATGACTCTGGGAAAAAACAATTGCTATCGTTGGTCACGAACAATAATTATTGCTTTAGTTGCCTTATGACTCCATGCATAAAAATATATCATAATAAAGTACTAGATATCCATCTATCCAGCCTCTTTAACAATTAAAATTCTCATTTACAGATAAAAACAACGCCATTTTATTTCAACTTTATAGAAATCTGTGGCCCATAACACATTAAGTACGTACCTGTTCTGTGCGCATCCATTAACATTGGTTAACCATCTCATTAGTGGTGTTAGATTTGAAGTTAGCTTGCGGACAATGATACATGGACGTCACGGCTTTGATTTGATTATAATTGCTCCAGCAACTTGAGAATACATGTTAATTACCTAGTCGCTAGAGACCGAAATGCTTTGATCAAAAGAATTATCTGGCGTCATGCGACCGTGAAATCAATATCACCAAGGGCGAATCTTGTCCGTCAAGGCGGTCAAGGGGGTCGCAAATTTAGAACTTTAGCTAAACCTTTAAATAGATTTATTTCGTAAATTTATACAATCAGAGCAAAAACCTCATTATGAGGGTATGATATATTTTTTTATGACCTTAAGAAACACATACATACCTGGTCTATCACCAAACACGTACTTAGTAACTCACTAACATCGCAAGTTTTTTTAAATAAATTGTCTCAAAGACATCATTTAACATTACGAACTAGCCTTAACTTAAGACTATTAAGTAATGTAAAACTAACCTAATTTACTAAAAAGTATTTTTAACATAAGAATGTCTCAAATACACTAACAGTCTCTATTAAGGGGAAGACACTATTTTCTTGTGTTCTATTTTTTTCACTTACCACTGTTTAGCACTTAAGACTAACGTGCAATCTCATTTATTCACTAAATTGAATGTTTTCTTCTCACTAGGCCTGTGGTGTAAAGAAGTTGAATAGCCTTGACAAACAAAATAACACTTTAGAGTATTAGCTCTCACGAGTTTGATTAAATATGAAACAGTATTCATTCAATTTTTATTTGTATAAACAAGCATGCTACCAATTTACTATTATTTTCTGTATTTTAGAATTACAACCCTTGTTCAACGTATGGTAGAGGATTAACAATAAATAAACTAATATATATAAATACTTCATTAATGACAGAAATATGGTTGTGACAGAATGCATCTTTCGCACAATATACTGTGGGTAACTAGATAACAATTGTTCCGTAGTAGGTACATGGTACATGTTTTGAACAATTTTGAAAAAAAAAGTAGTCTTAGTGTTACAACTAATCAAACATTATGTATGAATGTATAAGTATGTGAATGGGTGTGTGCGTATATTTGAGAGTTGTAATATGCGTTCGCCGTGTGTTAGTTTTTGGAACCTCAGAGTCATGCCAAAATTCGTAGTAAGGCCTCTATAGATTCGAAATCCAATTCGGCTGGCATAAATTTTATGCGCTTTGTGAGTTTTTATCTCGATAGTTTGACTATCTCAAAATCCATAGATTTGACATTTTATTATCAAGGAAGGGGCTCCTACATACAAAAAAGGCGTTGGCCAAACACAATCATTCGAAAACAACATTAGGAAATTTTCGTTATTCGTTACAGTATACGGTAATTTGTCATCATAAATTATCTGACGCCTATGCGAGGAATGTCTATGATTTCTATACTAATACACAGATGCTATTCAATATATTAGTGATATAGTTTACCATACAAACAAATTAATGTTACTTTTCTATTACATTAACATCAAGTTAATGCTAAGTTACCTACTCTAGAATTGCTATCTCCATTACGCTACCTTATTTTTATTTTATTTTCTCTTTCGATCACCTTCACTTTACTAAGTGAAGAAAAGAGCGTTTCGAATTTTCAATTGGTCTATTGAAAGCGAAGGAAACAATTTGTATGGCCCGTTATTTGTGGAATTGATATTCTTACATAATTTGATTAATGATGATGTCGGCATTCTGTGGACACCTGTCCCGCTCTGATTGCGACCTCTGACATAATTTACTGCTAATCAGCTTAGTGTACGATTACACTGTCATGAGGATATAATTAAAATATACATTAATAATATTATATGTACTCATTGTTATTTTTTTTTTCCACAAACACATACGATCCTCACAGTACTAAGCCAAAATGACTCTTTCGAAAAAAAAATGAAATACAATAGAATACATATTAAGGAATAGTTAAGATACACAGTGCGACTCTCATCCCTGAGATCGTAGGTTCGATCCCCGGCTGTGGACTTTATTTCTATGTGCGCACTTAACATTCGCTCGAACGGTGAAGGAAAACATCAACATGTCTTAGACCCAAAAAGTCGACGGCGCGTGTCAGGCACCGAAGGCTGATCACCTACTTGCCTATTAGATTGAAAAATGATCATGAAACAGATTCAGAAATCTGAGGCCCATACCTAAAGAGGTTGTAGCGCCACAGATTTTTTTTAAGATACACAATATCGCTACTGTGAACTCACTCTGCGAACATATAAAGATGTCGATAGTGTCGGAGACAGCTTTTAGTAAGCGCAACGTCTTTGCTAACGGGGATCTGTGCAACAGACTGGTTCTGGCCCTTGGTATCGCAAACAACCTTGTCTTTCGCCATCGCATATATCCCATAGGTACAAAGAAACCCAGTTCTTGGTCACATGGGTTGCTCACCAAGACTTTAAGTAATAATAGGCCAGTGATTGCCCGTATGCCTTTTCTATTTTCTTGTTTGAAAATTTTCAGGTAAATGAAACATATATTAAATATAAACCAAGAAAGCAAGGCCCGCAGATTTGTATTTTTTTAATTTTGTACTGTTATCTAACCTATTTAAGTACTAACTAACATTAAGTTCGGTGGCGGTTGGAAGGATGTTCATATAAATGAAACTCTTTGTTTGAAGCTAAGTGTCAACTGACTTTAATCGTTAACAACAAGGGTTTATAACATAAAATTAGGGGTAGTGGAGCGACGCTGGACTAACACAAAACTGTAACTTATTTATGGGGTCTTAAAACTACGTGACATATCTGTTACGTATAAAGGATTTATGTTACAATTTATGAGTGTATAAAAAAATAAAAAACTTATTAAAAGTTAAAAGTCACAAATCAAAAATCTTTTAATCATATAGGTAACACAATGTACACTTATGAATGTCAAAAAATAAATTAATGTAGGTATATGAAATGCTTCTAACTTTACAAAAAGTTCTCAAATAAAGGGCGTAGAACGGAAGAGAAGAACTGGCAATTAACTCCCCGCCACTCTTTTTAAACGCCATGGTTTTTTTTACACAACGTTTGTAAGGAGCTGCAACCATTTTTTTTTTATTTTTTTTTATATAAATTTCCCAATATCCCCGACTCTTGTGGTGCGGGACCTTATTTTATACATATATTTCGTACAAACATACATTATGAAATTTCCTAATATATATATATAGCTGCAACCATTACACCATGTTCCACATGATATCTTAAGTAATTAATAGTAATAACATAAATAAATTAAAAACAAAGACTTGTCCTCAATCAGCAGGAGGAATGGTGAAATAGGAGCACGCACTTACATTCTCGTGGGAACAACACGGAAACACAGTCGAAATAACTAACATCACCGCATACACGAATTCAAGTACGAACAGTCACCACAAGTAGCACCCGTTCACGAGTATGACTCATGGCCAGCCATCGGCCCGCTCGCCATATTTTAGGGAGAGAGACAACCCGACGCATGGACGCCGCCACAACTACTAGCAAAACTGACTTTTGAAATTCTTCGAGTGAAGTCGACTGAAGTCTTCGAGTGTAAAATTATTGTTAACAACATTAGCGCTTCTAATTATTAGCTAAAATAAATATACGAGCGCCCCCGCGAACTTAGTTTCTCCTAAATGCCTAGCCTACCATTTTAGTACAAATTATTAACAACATGGAACATTTTGCTATGCTACCCCAGTGACTGTTCGGTTTTCTGGAACAAAAACTTTTTAGGTTTTTCTGTAATTTTTCTCTTTATAAACTTCAGAGTTCATAGATTTGAGATTTTATTATTAAGGAAGGGGAAGTCAAAAGATTTTAACTAACAAATTAAAAATAGGGGTTGATTGTAGAGGGGTAAAAATTAAGGGTTGTATGTATTTTTGTATGCTGTATCATAAAAAAATAAAAACAAAACAAATTGTCGAAAAAATAAAAAAATGTTTTTGGGGTGGATACCCTTTATCACTTAGGGGTTTGAAAGATAGATAGTAGCCGATTCTCTTATGCATATATACTTATTGAATATGCATAAAAAAATTCAAAAGAATCTGTTGAGCCGTTTCGAAAGAGTATGGGAACGACCATTGTGACACGAGAATTTTATACATTAGATATATAGTTTGTGGACTCAGATTCCCCACTTGGACTCTCAATAGGTCCGTTGTATGTAAATATATTCGATATATAACTTAACTAATGTTTGGTAACATAACTCTAGTCAAACAGTATTTTTAAGGTCCAATCACTAGTGTTTTTGAAGAACTGACTTATAAATGCATAAGTGCAGTTCACAGAGTTCAGTAGTGCTTAACAGTCTCACTTTTCAGTCTCATTTGGACTACACTTACGGTTTAAACTATACCAGCCTTGGGATTCTGTAACTTACTTTTCGAACTCACACAGCTCTGGCATTCTTATAAACTACAAGCTCCCAACCTTATCAGAATGCCAAATCATAAAATGACTGCTTCACGACTGATTTGAGCGCGACCTCCATGCGAAAACCGCTGTGAGAGTTCGAAAAGTGAGTTACAGAATCGCAAGGCTGGTCAAATGGCTTGGTAATTTTAAGTCTATACACTAGTCTCGTGGTATCGAGGAGCTAGGTGGACATGCACGTGGTAAAGAAGCCTCTGCTTCGGTGAAGTTTTATATAATAGACCAAGACGTACTTAATAGTAACGCCGCTTAAGGAATGTACCAATTACTGCGATGCGAGCAATCTTACCTTCAACCAGTGGCGCTACAACCTTTTTAGGTCTGGGCTTCAGATGTATCTGTCTCATGACCATTTGTCAATCTAATAGGCATGTGGGTGATCAGCCTCCTGTGCCACACGCCGTCGACTTTTTGGGTTAAAGGTAAGCCGGTTTTCCTTCACCGTTCGAGTGAATGTTAAATGGGCACATAGACAAAAAGTCCATTGGTGCACAACCAGGGATTGAACCTACGACCTCAATGATGAGACTCGCACGAGCCACTAGGCCAATCACAAGGCACACTGCTCAATCTTAATTTTTAGTATAAAATATAGTGTTAATTTTCACAGATTGTTATTACAAAATTAAATTAATTCCACTAATGCGATTACATTGTATTAATTTTGTTTACCATGATCGCGTTGATCGCTATTGATTATTCATTATTGCTGCGAATTAACAACAAAATGTGTTTTAGGTAAACATTGTTTTGAGGTCGTAACAGGTAACAAGTGGATGTGTTTTATAATTGTAAAATAATTATAATGGATGTCGAGTAAACACACACAACATATCACCGAGGCTTAGGGATTAAATTATCTGTCCACTAATATGTATTTTTGAAGTTATACTTCTTTAGGCGCGTTATGAAAAATTGATGAGAGTGAAATTTTACGATGCGCGCGCACCGTGACACAAAATTAACAGAATGAAGTTGCCCACGGAAGATGCTACGGCATTGGACATAATTTAAAAACAACATTCGAATAATAATATAATTTTTGTTACACTTAATGTAAGAGAATAATAATAAATATTTATTTATTTAATTTTTCAAATGTAAACTGAACTTTATTGACTATAATGACTCCTTTTCCAGTCTTTGATTATTTAATTGTAATTAATTATTTGCATGCAATCAAAAACTATTTTTAATAATGCCAAAGAAGTATAACTTCTTACGCGCGTACTAAGTACACGCACCCTTTTTTTATTTTAAAGGTTTTCTGTCTTATACGTGTTGAGTTAACCAATACGCTAGGAAGTATTCCTTTGGAAAACAATATTTTACAACTGGAAATCAATACAAGAAGCTCTGAAACCAAATACTTGAACCACGGAGTTTGGGATGACAATTGAAACGTTAGGTTTGTACTGAATTTGAAGTCAGTAATACATGATTACTATAAATTGTCCCTTAGTATGCAAAAAAATATAAATAAAGAAAAAACAAACAAATAAAAGACAAAAAATGAAGACCTACAATTTTTTTTATTATTTTATCTTTAACATCGTCGTCTATTGTTATCTGGCTTATTTAAGTTATAACATAATGTCTTTTACTTTATTTAAAGTTCACTCACTGGTGTCTTTGAACCCTGATTTATAAACCTAGTACTTTTGTTCAGAGTTTATTACGTATTTAACCAATTTGAAGTGTTAGCCTAGTGGCTTCAGCGTGCAACTGTCATCCCTGAGGTCGTAGGTTCGATCCCAAGCTGTGCACCAATAGACTTTTTTTCTATGTCCGCATTTAACATTCGTGTTTCCCTTCATCGTGACGGAATGCATGTCAAAATTCTACGGCGTGTGTCAGGTATGGGAGACTGATCACCTACTTGCCTATTAGATTGTTAAATGATCATGAAACATTCAGAAATCTGAGGCCCAGTCCTACAAAGGTTGTAGCGCCACTGATTTTTTTATATGTTAACCAATTTTGTAGCACTAGAAAAGAACACTAATCCTAATAAAACTAAACTAGGTATATTTTAAGACTCGATAAATAATTGATAACTATAAACTACGCTTTAGTAGGTATGCAAAACAATTAAACTTTTAAAGAGAAATATACATTAAAATAATACAATAGAAAGCTCAACTTTCAATAATACAAGAGCATTAGGAATGAATTGAAAAATAGGTTTCATAACTTTCCTTATTCAAATAAAAAAGGCATTTACAAAAGTAATAATTTCTGAGCCGTAAAAATTACCTTTTGAAGGAAGCTGCACACTTTACAAAATCTGTTTACTGAAAGTCACCTTGACAACTGACACGCCCATTAGAGCTGCCCCTAAATTAAAAATATTAAAGCTCCGAGCTTATTATTCGGCAGGTTGAAGAGCAGGGACTTATATACAGCTGTTAGTAATTTTAGTTATTTACTTAATATTATTTGACCTCATAAAAACTTATACGGTATTTAGTATAGTTATATAAGTCGTCGGGTTTTCAATAATTATTATTTAAGTTTATTGTTTTCAATCATTTTAAACATCAGCTCTCTGAGCTGCCTTGAAAGTCTTCCAACAGTTTTGCACATTTCATCCAGGCGTACAATCAGCTATTTTTGGTTTGATGCAGTAGGTAATTGCTATTATTATAGTTATTAGTTAGTTCACCGCAGGAAGGTTTTTTGTAATTCCAAACACAGCTACATAGGCAGCTAGCAGCGCCACCCTGGTGTTCTGGGTAAGCCACGCCAACGCCGTAAACGTTTGTCCTTATACTTGCCAGTTTCCTCCTAATATTTTCCTTCGCTATCAGAACAAGTGTAATAATAGTCAAAATCAGATAAGGGTAAAAAACCGCCTTCACCGGGAAAGGCGTAGACCTTAACGAGAATGAGATTATTTCAACTACTCGAACAATCGGCGGCCGGGATGACGGCGCTTGGGTGACGGGCGTGCGGTGGACACATGGCCATATTATATGAATGTATCGCTAAATCGGCGCCGTCATCTCGTTCGTATTTCGTACTTCCCTTATTCCAGTAATCTTCCGTCCTGCCTTAGAGCCGTTTGACAACCCTGCGACAGTGCAAGCCGAGGTCTAGGTCTTGCAGGAGTGTCGCCCATTCCGCCAATCCACCAACAGCGATAAATAATAAACTATGAGCTTTTGTGACCTATATTATTTTAGTATGATATGTTTGACATTTATCGAGACAACAATATTACACAACTGTAGTATTGTTTTTTGAATAACATTATAAGTTGTAACAGCTCCATATACTTCCAATCTTAGCATCACAAGGCTGTCATTTTACGGACAATCCCGAGCATTCCCAGTTCTACAAGTACCTATGTCTTAATTAGAGGATATCCAAATTCTTGTGATTAAATGAATAAAATTTTGCACAAATTCTAAGGACAATTGAGTTGTTCCTGGTCGTTAGACGTTTATTTAAATAACGGTGTAATTTTACCCAAGTGATGGGTTTATTAATATATACATATATAAGTCATGTTTGCCTTTAAGTGCTTTTCACACTAAAAATTGTATTTTGTGTTTGTTTTTACCAATGTGTCAGTGTGCCGAGCGTTGGCAAGCTTTTTCTCAATAAAAAAAAAAATTTATTGAGAAAAATTTGTTAATTGCTTAATAGCTAAAAATTTTTTTAGCTATTAACCAATTAACTTATCAGATTCTTACAGAAATTTAATAATAAAAATAAATAACAAATACTTAAAAAACTTAAATATGACTCATATTTAAAGGCCTGCAACGCACCCACTACCATGGGTAGTACGCAGGCATCTTACAGGCGATCCACAGGCTCTTTTACCCCCATATCTTATAACCACAAACAAATAATAAAAATTGAAAGCTATGAACATTTGCACATGATATTTTCCAAAACGCATTAAAATAAAACAAACATTTAAGTAATAGGTATATATGTATTACCCTTCAAAAAGGGTTCTGGAATTAAAGGGTATCTATTACGGATAAGGTCCGAAAGTTATTGTATTGGTCCCTCAGACCGGAATTACGTCAAGACTGATCGTAAAATCAGACGCACGGCTCAATATACTTGATGTATAACGACTAATAAGAGTGATTTTATAACCTTGATGTCTTGTATAATACGATCCTTGACTGTCCATTAAATGTCCATATAATAAATAAATTCCTCAACATATAGTGTATGAACCAATGGACAAAAGTTCGTACTTTATAAACGTGGTGAAGAAACCTGTTTAAGTCCCAAAATTGACAGTTTGTGTCGAGTTGACTGATACCGCCGCCCATGGACTCTCTCAATGCCAGAGAGCTCGTGATGCGTTGCCGGCCTTTTAAGAATTGGTACGCTCTTTTCTTGATGGACCCTAAGGCTTGGTAATCTATAGGCGCTTTAAAAAAAATGAAAATGGATTATCATAGTTTTAATTGTCTCATATAAACGGTTTTGCAATGCAAGCCGACAATCTATTATGGCAAAGAAACAATAGGGTCCCAGATTTATGAATCTATTATTATTAATAACCTTAACAAAATAATTATAATCAAAATTTTAAGTCAAATGCCTAGCTTTTAAAAAGATGAGAACGTCTTTTTTTGAAACAATTAACGAAAAAAATAAATTTAATTATACTAAAATAAGGGATTCAGTGAGACACAATGAAAGTTACTTCAAATTTTTTTTTTTTTAAGACAATTCACACGAATTGACCTAGTCCCATGCTAAGCTGGTGAAGCTTGTGTTATGGGTACTAGGCAACGGATATACATACATATTATAGATAGACAGACATATAAATACATATTTAAACACCCAAGACCTAAGCACAAGACCAAATGCTCATCACATCGATGTTCGTCTCAGCCGGGGATCGAACCCGGGACCCATGGATTCGCAGTCAGGGGTACTAACCACTAGACCAATGAGTCGTCAAATATATCCCAAAACTTAACAGTTTGTGTTGAGTACTTGCCTATTAAAACAAATGTTTGAGAACCAAACCACTAAATTGAAGACCCAAATGGATTATTACAACTTTAATTGTCTAATACAAACGGTTTTGCACACCGCCAGCCATAAATGGCAAGAGACAATATTTGGTTCCCAGATTTATGATATTAAAAGCCTTATCGCAAAAGAATTAAAATCAAAATATTGCCTTTAAGTCAAATGCCTAGCTTCTGAATTTTGTCTTTCTTTTAAACGTAAAATTTACTCTAAATATATAACACGTGTAAAGCAGTGTTGGCCTAGTAGCTTCAGCGTGCGACTCCATACCTCACGTCGTAGGTTCGATTCCCGGCTGTGCACCAATGGACTTTCTTTCTATGTGCGCATTTAACATTTGCTCGAACGGTGAATGAAAACATCGTCTGGAATCCGACATGTCTTAGACCCAAAAAGTCGACGGCGTGTGTCAGGCACTGGAGGCTGATCACCTACTTGCCTATAAGATTTAAAAATGGTCATGAAACAGATACAGAAAGATATAACACAAATAATAAAAAACGTCTTACATATATTACTAATTAACTCACGCAATCCAATCTAAATCGGATTATATGTTTTTCTTGCTCTATATGTTTCTGTAAAGACTTTAGTAATAAGTAATATTGTGTTAAGGGCAATATATAAGGCAGTGTTGGCCTAGTGACGTCAGCGTGCGACTCTCATCCCTGTCGTACGTTCGATTTGCACGTGTACCAATAGACTTTCTGTCTATCTGCGCATTTAACATTCTCTCGAACAGTGAAGGAAAACATCGTGAGGAAAACGGCTTAGACACAAAAAGTCGACGGCGTGGATACACAGTAGGCTGATCACCTACTTGCCTATTAGATTGCAATGATCATAAAACATGTACAGAAATCTGAGCCCCAGACCTAAAAAGGTTGTAGGGTCACTGATTATTTAATATTGTATTAAGAATTAATTTATTTCATGTCTGTAAAGATATTACACCGCAAAACAGAGATAATATAAAATATCTCTTGCAATTTAAAAGTAATTCTTGAAAGCTTGGTATTTTCTAGTTTTCATTAAGTATATCGTTGACATCCTTCAGTGCGGTATCATTTCAAACGTTTAAATACTTAACTGTCCCACATTTCTAAATGTAACTCTATAATTTATGCTTTAATTTCGTACCGCCATTTTCAGTTCTATCTATTAATGTGGAATCTACTGCGAAATTATGGTTTTCAAAGCCAGCGAATTTGTTTGCGTTAAATTATAAGACATGTACTGCTAACTTCACAGACATCATATATGCTTGGCTAAATAACGTCCCCGGCGTTTTGTAAGTTGGGAGACACCAATTAAAAAAAACATTGTAGAACTGGGAGGGATGTTCTATGCCATAGCAAGGATCAAAATAGAACTGCAGTGTTTCAAACGACATTTCTTTATTAAAGCCTGCTCGAGGCATTATTTAAGTTAAGTGTTTGCATGGAATTAATCTATCAGAAACAGAAACTTGTGAGACCCAACAACAGTTCGTCGTCAGCGCTATCAAAGACAATTAAATGTTGACCTTTGTCTTTAAAAAATAAACAGATCAGTGGTATTACAACCTTTTTAGGTCTGGGTCTCAGATATCTGTATCTGTTTCATGATCATTTGTCAATCTAATAGGCAAGTAGGTGATCAGCATCCTGTGTGTCCACACGCCGTCGACATTTTGGGTCTAAGGCATGCATTTCCTCACGATGTTTTCCTTCACCGTTCGAGCGAATGTTAAATGCGCACATATAAAGTCCATTGGTGCACAGCCGGGAATCGAACCTACGACCTCAGGGATGAGAGTCGCACGCTGAAGAACCTAGGCTAACACTGCTCATCTTTGTCTTTGGCGCTACGAATAATACATAGAAATTGTAGGGTTTTTGTCGCCAGCTGTTATTTAATAATTGAGAGGGTTTGGGATAGCAGTTTTCTATAAATCCTCGTCTCAAAATGTCTCTTTAGTGTGAGGGATCTTTCAAAATTCCGCTGCCATGATAAGTATGCTCAGACGATTGTTAACTGAAGCACAAAGCTCTAGTGACGGTGCGTGTTCCAGAGCCTATTTCAACCTTATTTTAAGCTGGTTACACGAGTGCGACTAAATGTAAAAAATATTCAATAATATATATATATATATATCATTCAAGAATAGAGAGTACAAATTCTTAAAAGACCGAACGCACTGGAAGGTTTCTGGCTCAACTTAACATCAGGTTAGCCTCCTGACCGTTTCAAAAAAGTCAGTTTAAAGATCCAGCGAAAATTAAAAACGCCAAATTGTGACGATTAATAGTGATCTAGCATTTCAATATATCTAACTATTGTCGGCTATTGCTGAAAAGCATTGAAAACGTTGAGTCATGTTAATAAGGCATACTCTTGTTTAATTATATACACTATTACACACACACACACACACACACACACACACACACACACACACACATACGCCCATACAACTTTATTTCTACCAACTTCTAACTGGTTGACTGTTTTTATTTCCTTATTTAAAACGTTAAATTTATTTGCCTACCCATATATGTAAGTACTTTTTGTTACCACTCAATATGACTTTGCTGAGGAATGGAAGCCTGGTTATCCATATCACAGGTTCTTACCTAGTTTGGAAACCAGTCTCCCAATACCTTCTCAACTGTAATCATATTGTTTCTTGGAAATGTTATATGGGAGAAATTAATTATTATTATTATTAATATATTATAACATACTAGTGGACCCCACAGACGTTGTCCTGCATGATATTTAAAGCGATTAGGATATTAAGCAAAGTATGAAAGTACCGACTGCAGTGCCATCTGCCGGGCTGATTTGTGAATCTAAACCATTCCCAGATCCCCTTGAACACACACAAAAAATTTCATCAAAATCGGTCCAGTCGTTTGAGAGGAGTTCAGTCACATACACACGCACAGAAGAAATATATATATTAAGATTTGTACAACAAACTTGCCATTTTCTTTCTGTACATCAGAGGTTTTAACAAAATAAACGCTAAAGTTTGAACAGCTGTAGGTGTCTTACAGGGCATTAAACAGTAATAATTCTTCCCATACATAGGTTTTTTACTGAAAATCCTAAGCCTTCGAACATAAACAGGTTTATAATCAAACTGAAGAAGTCGTATCAAAATGCCAAAATTTCATCAAAATACATTATCCTGAAGCTAGGCACTTTAAATAAATATAAAAATTAATGACTGAGATACCAATCAAAGTTAATTTAAGTTTCGACCCGACAGTTGTTTCCCAAACTTCCGAAAACAAAATTAAATTAATTATACTGATTCATAATATTGGACTTACCAACTTGATTTAATAAAAACTTTTAGGTCGTGTTTATCTATATTTTCTACGATGGTATTTTCGTGATGCGAAACAAAATTATCTTTTTTTTATGTTACAGGAGGCAAACGGGCAGGAGGCTCACCTGATGTTAAGTGAAACCACCGGCCATGGACACTCGCACGGCCAGAAGGCTCGCAAGCGCGCTGCTGGTCTTTTAAGAATTGGTACGCTCTTTTCCCACTAATGTTATAAAACATATTTTAGTAACGAAATAACTCAAAAACTACTGAACCGATTTCAAAATTTATTTCACGATTAGAATGTTAAATTATTCCTGAGTACAGGCTAAGCAGGCATTTAAATCTAAAAATGCGAAGCCAGAAATGGCTTTTGTTATATAAAAAACTCAGTACAGTTTAGTCTTTAAAAATAAAGTAATAAGTAAAAATATTTTCTCATTTTCTTAAAAAAACACCTTCAAGAGTTAGGAATAAGCAACTGCTCTTTAACCCCCAATAGCGAAAGAAATTAGGCGATCCTAATGTTGTGATATCAGAGCAATGTTGGTCTAGTGGCTTCAGCGTGCGACTCTCATCCCTGAGGTCGTAGGTTCGATCCCCGGCTGTGCACCAATGGACTTTCTTTCTATGTGCGCATTTAACATTCGCTCGAACTGTGAAAGAGAACATCGTGAGGAAATCGGCTTAGACCCAAAAAGTTGACGGCGTGTGTCAGGCACAGTAGGCTGATCACCTACTTGCCTATTAGATTGACAAATGATCATGAAACGGATACAGAAATCTGAGGCCCAGACCAGAAAAGGTCAAGGCGCCATTGATTTATTTTTATTTTTTTAAAGTTGTGATATCAGTACAATGGATAATGTTGACATCGCACACAAATACAAAGCCTTTGGCGATAGTATTCATAACGAATAATAATTTCAAACGTTTGAACGAAGAAGAATCGCAGAATCAAATCTCGGAGCTATCAATATATCCTGAGGGCGTTACCGCGTACTCGCCAAAATCCAATATTATTTTAACTTTTTATAAATGTATTTTATAATATTACATTTTTAATCAATTAATCTTACCTAACCTACTGGTCGTTCTTGCCCAAACGGCCGATGAATGCCTCGTAATGATGGTTTTTTTATTATTTAATTTTCTTACCAAATTTTGTGTGTATTTTTGAAGTTATACTTGTATTGGCGTGTTAGGGAAAAATGATGAGAGTAATTTTTTACGATGCGCGCGCACACCGTCACAAAAACCGACACCCTGAAGTTAGCTATAGTCAAAATTTTAGGCTTTTTAAAGTTATACTTCTTTTGGTGCTTTAGGGAAAAATTATGAGAGTAAATTTTTCGTTTTTCCTACAAACGTAGAATAAGGCGAAAGATAAAATATTTTTATATTGTTACGCCAAAGAAGTATAACTTCTAACGCGTGTACATAAGTACACACGCGTTATTTTTATATGGTGGGTGCAAACAAGCCTACAAAACAAGCACCTGTCACATGGACATGTTAGTGTATCCGTTCCCGACCCTTTAGGGAGGAGAATTCTCTATGTTTAATTTGGAGGTCGTTCAGAGATGACCTCTATTAATTGTTATACAATTATAATTAATAGAATTGGCTGTATTATTTTCGACCTCTTAATATACTGCGAAACGATAACCCCGATCATACATGATGGATGGGATGAATTAATGTGTAATATTTCCGTAACCGAGCGTCTAGCTTAGTCACGCACATTTCCATTCGTTTACACGCCGGTTGCCAAATGAAAAAAATATACCACATAATTTTTATTATTAAGCTTTCATTGCTGACACCCAGTACAGTATAATAACACTTATTTAAGTTACATAAAAAAAAACACTTAATTGTAATACATAAGTAAAACTTAATCTAATACGTCACTTGACCCGTTTTAGGCAGTCAGCGTGTCCTGTGACACATAGACCTCTTCCAGCTGTTTCCATTCTTTTCTGATATTAGCTGTTCTTGTCCAAGTTGTGCCTCCTATTCTCTTTATACCGTCTGCCCATCTTTTGCTCTGCCTTCCTCTTTTCCTTTTTCCAGTGCGTGGTTGCCATTCTGTAATTATTTTTGTCCATTTCAACCTGCTATCTCTTGTCATGTGCCCGGTCCATCGCCATTTCAATTGCCTTATTTTCTTTATGTCTTCTACTTTGGTCGCTGATCTTATCTCTTCTGCTCTTTTTCGATGTCTCAGTGTTACACCCAGTGTATAAATCTTTATCCTTTTTAGTAAATTAGGTTAGACTTAAATTACTTATTAGTCTTAAGTTAGGCTAGATCGTAATGTTCCACGATGTCTTAGTGAAGACACATGTAAAAAAAAGGAATAAATATTTGGCACATTTTTTATGAATAATCAATCAATTTAATAAATCAGCATGATAATGAAACTGCGACAAACATTTTTGTAATATTTTTTATTAAATAATTAATATGCACACAGTATTTACAATTCTCTTAACCTACGTAGTAATAAAAATAATTAAAAATTAATAAATATAATATTAAAACAAATTTAAAAATTTTGCGCCCTGTGGCAGTGTACCTTTAATGCAGCAATTCC
The DNA here is from genome assembly GCA_905332375.1 of Pieris macdunnoughi. Classification (NCBI taxonomy): domain Eukaryota; kingdom Metazoa; phylum Arthropoda; class Insecta; order Lepidoptera; family Pieridae; genus Pieris; species Pieris macdunnoughi. The sequence continues at coordinate 267,126 of CAJOBZ010000067.1, read as the reverse complement.
TCGCTGTATTGCGATACTTATTCGTTGCCACGAAAGCACCAGCTCTGGGATAACCGGCGCCTGTGCAATTGAACCCCACGGCCTAAGAGTCTCTACTCCAAAGGGAACAAAATCGAAGTTGGAGGAAAAATATAATTGATGTAATTTGTAATTTTGTATTGATATGACATAATTTAATATTAGGTTATAATAATTATATTTATTAATAAACGTCCACAATTTAGACAGAGAAGTCTTCATTTCTAATGAAAGCTCTACTTGAAGGATAATAAAAATAACTGTACGACCATAATGTCTAAATATAATTATTCAAAAGTCAAAATTAAAAAATCATTTAATCATATAGGTAACACAATGTACACTTATGAACGTCAAAAAAAGAAATGTATATGAAATGCTTTTTACTTTACATTTAGTGCCAGTTCTCAAATCAAGGGCGTAGAACGGAAAAAAAGAACTGGCTATAAACTCTCCGCCACTCATTTTAATCGCCATGTTTTTTTTTTACACAACGTTTGTAAGGAACTGCAACTATTACACCATGTTCCACATGACATCTTAAGTAATTAATAATAATAACATAAATTAAAAACAAAGACTTGTCCTCTATCAGCAGGAGGCGTGACATAGGAGCACACACTTACATTCTCGTGGGAACAACACGCAACCACATAGTCAAAATAACTAACATCACGAGATCAGTCACCACAAGTAGCACCCGTATTAACACTTTTTGCGAGATAATGAATATTTTGTAACTATAGATTATGCAATGTAGTAAAAAAAACTTTAGTATGCAATATTTCGAATATAAAAGTCGAGACATATTTTTGTAATTAGAAAACAATTATTTAGGACTAATTAACTATTTGAAGCTAGTAAACTATCTTCACTGGAGGCTCTATAGAAACAAACTTTTACTTTATTGAAGGTTTTCTTTATAAATTGATACACAAACTTGTTCGCAAGTTTTCTTTCTGTAATTTTCTATTAATAATGTCTTAAGTATCTTTTGTATGAAAGTTTTATGGAACACTGAATATTTCGTTTTTATTATCTAAGGCAAAGTTTTGTCAATTTGTACAGACTATAGTCTGTATTGTTTAAACAAAAAAATAGTTGTAATAAATATCTAAGTCTTGTATATTAACTTACTAAGTACTTATAAAAGTAGTAGAATCAAGAAAAAAAAAGAAAATGCTTACATATGATGAAAACGTCAGAAGACAATTTGTTTTTTTTTATCTAACAGGAGGCATAGGTGATACCGCCGCCCATGGACAGTCACATTGCCGTAAGGCTCGCAAGTGCGTTATCGGCCTTTAAAGCATTGGTACGCTCTTTTCTTAAGGACCCTAACGCTGGCCATAGACGGACCGCATTTTGCAGTCGACACCGACTGCTCTAAGCTGTCGCCGCACGGCGAACTGCAGTTTCCATACTAAATTCATATCCGCCATACACGGACCGCACGACAAGTTTCTGAGCGGTCGGAGCAGTCGCTCTGCGGTCGAGTTTCGCCGTGCGGTCGACTGCTTAGAGCTGCCGGACCCACCATACACGGACAGCTATAAGCCGTTGCTGCCGACCGCGCGCCACTCCCTCCAATAAAATAAAATACTAACTAATTCATCAAATGAAACCACGGACATTTTAAAGTAGTTGAAAAACTTTTTAGTGTCTTCTCTCATTTGGGGATACAAAGTATGAAATATTCCATGCTGTTCTCTTGGTTGTAGTATTGGACGCATCCACATGCTAAGGTGTCTTCTACGCCTACGGTTGCGTAATAGTAGTACAAGAAACAGTGTTTCTTCATCGAAATCCAACTTGTAAATGAACTCGCATCAGTACTATTTTGCGGTCGAACACAACTGCTCCAAGCAGTCGTAGCCGACTGCATTATGCGGTCGTGTTGCAGTCGTGTACGACTTCAACGCGACCGCTCTAGAGCAGTCGGTCTCGACTGCAACATGCGGTCCGTCTATGGCCCGCTTAAGTGGAATTGGTTCGGAAATACTTCAGTGGGCAGCTGCTTTCACATAGAGGTGGTACTCGGCAAAAACTGCCTTAAGAAACGCTCAGTTGTGGAACAACGGCCGAGGTGATATGGATGGTATTTTGTTTTTTGCCTTGACGTCCGATCTTGAAACTCAGCTGCAGGTATTAATCCAAACAACTCTGAACATTTCCCTCTTGTGTACAACATATGTATACTCTATTGTGTCTTAGTTTTGCTTTGTGTAAAGTTTAAACCCAGTTTGATTGAGGCGTAATAATACCTGTGTGGCGTCATTGTATATAAGCGCGTAGAATATAAGTTTTTTTTTTTATTAATGCTTAATATAAATAAACTAAAAGTACAGAAAACACCAAAAACCACAAATGGCACCACAAATTTAGATTCCTAATAAACTAAAGAGTTAGAAAGAAATATATAATAAAAAAAAAAACATTACAACAATCAGAGAGAAAATTCGTTTTTTATATCTTATACATAATCATATTAAATTTATCTAGCCAACCAATCACATCCCAGGTTGGCTAAAAATACCTTTAAAGGGTCTCCTTGCCACGTTGTACCAATTTTTGTGTGTTACTTTAATATGTGAGGGTAAACAAGTAACAACTATCAACTACTGCCCTGCGATTCTGTAACTCACTTTTTGAACTCACACAGCGGTTTTCGCATCGGCGATCGCTCTCAAATCAGTCGTGAAGCAGTCATTTTATGATTTGGCATTCTGATAAACAATAAACTACAAGCTCCCACATTTTCAGAATGCCAAATCATAAAATGACTGCTTCACGACTGATTTGAGAGCGACCGCCGATGCGAAAACCGCTGTGTGAGTTCGAAAAGTGAGTTACAGAATCGCAGGGCTGTAGTCAGTTGGAAATAAATTACCGTTTAGTGAACACGCATTTCATTCGCATCCTTATAAGATATGTATTGTTAAAACTGTATAAATATATTAACTTTTTATATATTAAGAACTGTTTAATTTAGTAAAATTATTTGGAAGGATAGGATAGGATTGGAGTTTTAGTTTTGATTATAAAAATTAAATCAGTGGCGCTACTACCTCATTAGGTATAAGCCTCAGATTTTTGAATCTGTTTCATAATTTTTCAATCTTATAGGCAAGTAGGTGATCAGCCTCCAGAGCCTGACACACGCCGTCGACTATTTGGGTCCAAGACATGTCGGATTCCTCACGATTCCTTCACCGTTCGAACGAATGTTAAATGCGCACATAGAAAGTCCATTGGTGCACAGCCGGGGATCAACTTAAGACCTCTGGGATGAGAGTCGCACGCTGAAGCCACTAGGCCAGCACTGCTCAGTTTTTCATTATATGTTTTGAAAATTTCCTTACTGTGTTTTGTTAACAATTTCCTAGTAATTTATTCGTAAAACCTATCATTTATGTGAATAATATTTTTTTTATATTAAAAATTTTGTTACATAGTGGGCTATAAGAGTTTTGGAAAGGCTAAGGTGGGGTATGGCCCAAAAAAAGCTTGGGAACACTTTTTTTTTTTTTTGGGAAATTCACACCAGTTGACCTAGTCTCATGCTAAGCTGGTGAAGCTTGAGTTATGGGTACAAGGCAACGGATATACATACATAATCTAGATATATAGACATATAAATACATATTTAAACACCCAAGACCTAAGGACAACACCAAATGCTCATCACATCGATGTTTGTCTCAGCCGGGGATCGAACCCGGGACCCATGGATTCGCAGTCAGGGGTACTAACCACTAGACCAATGAGCCGTCAAAATTAAAACCGTTTTAAACAAATAAGTTGACGAAACCAAACGCGTGAATAAATTTAAGCATTGAATTGTACCCGTATGACGTGATACTCATATTATAAATTCCTACATACGAAGATGAAGAGATGATACTTTCATCCAGTGACAAAGTCACAGAACAAAGTTAGAGAGTTATAAACTTCGTAAAGAGTCGAAAGGAGGTCAGAGTAGACTCTTTCAAGTCGGCTTTTGAAGTTTGTTGAGCGTGTTAGTATAAAGTAATAATAGTTATCTGTCTTCATTTATTCTATAAAGATATTCGATTGTTGAAGCCCCTTATTTGCAGTCTATAAATGACAACTTGAGAATTACTATCACAAAATATTAAGGCATACAATTTTAATAATTGAAAATAAAACAAAGTACGCAATCTATCTAGCCTACAAATCAGCTTTTTAACTAGAATCTCCACGCTGCACTCACTATGCCTCGGCGTACAAATAATTAGGTATGCATAATATCTTCTAGTATTCTGCCCTTGGGCTATAATACTTTGCAAAAAACAAAAACAAACTCGATACTGAGTTTGGCCCAACGATTTTATATTTAAAGTTTCGTTCGAAATTTTTCGATATTCAAATATGAATAATTTTTGAAACAAGCTTTTCTCTAAAATTGTAACTGTTATACAATTTCAAACTGCCGTATAGGAGAGTAAATGAAAAATGTTTTAATCACATCAATCCGCCAATATTTGATATTTCATGTCTCTTATCAACACAGCGAAAACACAATTTGACAGTAGGAGAAAAAAGATTACAAAAAAGATATGAAAAACTAGTTCAAAGAATGGCAATGGATATGTTTTATGAATATGGGGTTTTGTACAAGCTTATTTGGTCCTACAAACAGCTAAACGGAAGGCGTCATGGTACCGTCTCTCTGTTTATATTCTCACCTCCCATTTTCAGCTCAGGCCGTTATAGCGAGCGTAGCTCTGCTGGAAAACCCTGAATACATTCGTAGTTTTGGTTATCCACTCCCCTTCTAGGGCCGATATCGGCCAGTTTGGGCAGAGCTCCTGCTGGCGTTGGGGTTTATTTATTTGATTTATTCACATACATACATTATCCTTACAGTACTAAGCTAATAATACAAGGATTCAATGAGGTGGGATTATCTCAAAGCTATCGAGCAGGCTCACCACGATAATTAAGGGATTGGAGGAGTCTTCGCCACTTTGAGAGGAAGCGAGAAAGGAATAAGGGGAAGTAATATTCAAATCTTGTTATAAAACAATATCTTAAAAACTACTTACATCTTGAATAGATATACAGTATATTATTCTTGTGACCTGTAGGTGTATCGCACTTTCAGATGGACTTTGGTATAACCACGTGAGCCGTGTCAGCAGTTATATCATTTATATTTTATTAATCAAGAAGATTTAGGGGCCTGGCGAGAGCGCATCTTTTTCTACGTTTTCGTCCTATTCTAGCGTACACCGGTTTTACGGTCTATTCATGTGCCTATAAAATCCTCGCAATGTCTATTTTCCTCTTTTAAGTGTAACGTACTAATAAAAAAGTTTTGTACCTTATAGTTAAAGGTCGCAAAATACGGTCGATTTATTAGCGTGTACATGTACGAACTGTATTGGTTATCGACCAGTCTTTTTTATATAATACTAGCTGATCCGGCAAACGTCGTTTTGCCATGTATATCATTTATAATAAAAAATAGGGGTTGATCGTAGAGGGGTTAAATTCGGGGTTGTATGTATTTTTTAATGCTGTATCATATTTTTTTTTAAATCTAAATATTTAAAAAAAAAAATTAGGGGTGTACTACCCTTAACATTTAGGGGGATGAAAAATAGATGTTGTCCGATTCTCAGACAACCCAATATGCACACAAAATTTCATTAGAATCGGTCAAGCCGTTTCGGAGGAGTTTATCTACAAACACCGCGACACGAGAATTTTATACAAGCATTTTATAATGCCCGTGGTATTTTGACGCAAACGAATTCGCGCAACGATGAAACGGTAAATATAGACTTGGCGGCTCCAATGTATCGATCGAACAGATGCTTGCTAGGCCCAAAGCTAATTATACTGCCTAATGACTATCAAAGACTGACAGCCCCATAGATTACATTATTTCTTGGTATAGCACGTTTTTGATTGGTAAAGCACTTGTGAAACTTATAAGTTATGGTAGAGAATATAAGTACGTGCTCCTATTTCACCATGCCTCCTGCTGATAGAAGACAAGTCTTTGTTTTTTAATTTATTTTATTATTATTTATTGCTTAACATGTCATGTGGAACATGGTGTAATGGTTGCAGCTCCTTACAAACGTGTAAAACAAAAAACTTGGCGATTAAAAAGAGTGGCGGAGAGTTTATTGCCAGTTCTTCTCTTCCGTTCTACGCCCTTGATTTGAGAACTGGTAGTAACTGTAAAATTAGAAGTATTTAATGTATATTTATTTTTTGATATTCATAAGTGTACATTGTGTTACCTATATGAATAAATTGTAAGCCGCTAAGGCTATAATATACAACTTCTCTTAGCCAGTGCTTAGACTGGTCGACTCTCTTTTAGTTAGAGGATCTGTTCACCATCCTTCCCTCATTGGTGACCTCGATGTTTTCGGCATAGGTGAATAAGTAATTAAAACAATTAAACAACAAAGTATTTTAGACGCTAGTCATCTATATATTCTGAACTGAGACTCCAGGTTATATTGGAACGTCAAACAATTGTTAAATTAATGTCATCACTTGCCTTAATTTATAACAATTAAAAAACTTGTAACAAGCTACAAATATGCAAAGAACGAAGAAAGTATCAAATAGCCACTTCTTCCTTGCGTCTTTATCCTTCTGTGTAACATTATTGTTTAGCTTATAAGCTCATCGAAAACACAAACGCCGCTTTTAATATAAAAAAGCACACACATAATTTTTTCGAATAAAATGAGTCGTGACTTAACAAATAACTATAGTATATTGAAATCAAATACAATTTAAACAAACAGAATTCAGTGCTAAGTGATGATGTAGTTATAACGTAATATAAGAATTGACTATGATGAAATGATTGATAATTTAATGTAATATGTAACTACTACTACTACCGAGTTTCATTATCGGACGTCAAGGCAGAATACAAAATACCAGCTGCCCACTGAAGTATTTCCGAACCAATTCGACTAAGGGTCCTTCAAAGGCCGGTAACGTACTTGCGAACCTTCTGGCATGGGCGGCGTTATCACTTAACATCAGGTGAGCTTCCTGCCCGTTAACTTGCTATTACATTAAAAAAATATATAATTCTACCTTTTGATTGTGTAAGACAAACTCGCACGCCATTATGTGAGGCAGAATATGCGAAGATTGTACCACCATAATATTTTTGTACCCTACTCATGCAATGAAATAAATTATTATTATAAAATAATAATAATGATTGTCTTGCCTCTGAATCATTCTCTAAGAAAATCTTTTCACTAATACTTAGTTGCGGTATCATTTGTAATCTAGTGTCCGTATATCTGCTATAAAAAAGTATTAGTTTATTTAAAAATTACATGTTTTCTATAATATATTTGGATTAGTAAAAAGGTTTGTGACTTTATTTGTACCGGGATTGTATAAAAATTCACAATCAACTATATTTGAATAAATTCGCGTCCAATTTAGAACCATAAACCAAATTCAAAAAAGTTATTGAATGCTTTGTCATGCTAATTGCAATATATAACGAGAGTTATAAATATAACAAATCAATAAAGATTTGGCCTATAATAAGTTATTTTAATTTGCGCTTTCCGCTATCTTAAACATGAATTCATATTCGACTTCGCCCCTTTTACGGTAGAAGTAAAATCGGCTGTCTTAGTTGTATGATTACAGCATTGTTATTAACTACAAAGTTTCAGGCTGGGCAAGTCGTAGTCGAAATTTGTCCTTTCTTAATTTCGTACGATAAAGTAATTCAGCCACTCTTATCTTGTCTAGTCTTCTGGTCATACAGGTTAATATGGCACATAATTGAACCGAACTAAACTGAATGAATAAATATATAGAAAGCAGGCCACACTACTGGCATCGTGACATATCTACTAGCGTAAATGACATTCGTAATATGTAAGGATACACACTGAAACTGTAGATATGTCACTTAATCAGTGTATATGTTTATAATATCGGGACAAGACAGTTCAATTGTGTGCTGATCTGTGTAGTGTGGTAGTGAAGTGTATGAATTACTAAGACCTATGTCACATACTATTCGAGAATGAAGCTCATAATCTGATTTACAATCGTCTCGAAATCCCATCCTTAAATGGCGATCCTGCCAGTTTTGGATCAATAGTGCGCGCGTGTGAAGAAAAAAAATTGAACATGGAATACACAATTTAAGAATAGAATGGGAAAGTCTGCGACAACCGCCAGAAAACCATCAGATACCATCACGCAATTGGGGCAAACAAAGTGTCAAAACAACGAGCACACTTTTGTGAACATTCCCGCCACAAACCAATATTTCTTGGTTCTCCCATCTTACAGTAGCCTCTACCATTTAGATAAATGATATCGTAAAACCGATTCTACAGCAATGCGCTTAATAAAATCGAGAAATTTTGCTATAGTTGGATAGCATTTGAGATAGGCCTCACTCAGCCTTCTGTCATTTTAAAGGGTCCTTAGGGCATTGAATAGATTGCCTCTTCAGATTTCATCCACAGGGGATGCCGAATTCGATTCGAAAAATACGTACTCAAAGAATTGAACTGTTTTATTTAATTCACCAACTATTAGATTAACATCCTGATTAAAGCGGCTATCAGGATTTTTTTTTATGGAACAGACCTTACCTGATGTTAAGTTATACATGGACATTCTCAATACAAAGAGCTCGCGAGTGCGGCTGGTCTTTTAAGAATTGCTACGATCTTTCCTTGAAAATTTTTTTCAGGTAAATATCGCCTATGTTATTCATACAAACAAATATATCTAAAGGTGATTTTTTTTATTTCAGTAGTAACTTTATTCGTTACAAATATACAACAATACAAATATTTCCTCATTAATTTTGATTATAACAGATTGATGCGACCGGAGGACTTCATTAGCAAACATTCTTCAATATAATTTATTAAAGGATTAATTAGTTTATATATTGTTAATGAATAACTTCAAAGATAGATTCTTTGACTTCTAAGACTGTACTTTCATATTTAAAACTTGAGTTAGTTAAGGCAATGAATATTTTTAATTAAATATATAATATTTTCAAATAGTATTTTTTTAGGAAAATAAACATCACATAGGTACCTACTTACTAAAAAGTAAGTTATAATAATAATCCGCGATACATATATATATACAGGGTGTCCCAAAAGTCGACGTCAAGTCGAAATTTTCTCATAGGTAATGCCACACCAGTTATCAGAAAAATTAAAAAAAAAAATTAAGTCATGTATTTTTGAAGTTATGGATATTTTTTTGTTATTCCAGAAAATGTACACCATGTGACAGTTTTTTCATTCCTGTTGTTACAAATATTTTTGCCAAATTTTTTTCTCTTACCGTACCAAGTTTTCAAAATTAATTTTTCGCACTAGTTCAACTGATCGTCCTGAAAAAAAAAATGTACTACTCCAGTTTGGCAAGCAGCTAAAAGTTCGCGCATTTAATAAGGATTCTAACGTGGTATAATACTTACTTCATTGTTTCTTAGATCGGCCATAAAAAATTTTTTGTTAAACAAAGTCTGTTTTTTAAAAATTTCTCTGGAATTACAAAAAACTATTCTAGTGTACCCAAAGCGTTCCTAATAACCACAGCGTGGTTTAAATAAGATGGCGTAAAGTGTGAGCGAGACAGATAGTGACGCTACTTATTGCTATTGACACACGCACTACAGGTCAGTACGCAACGCTCCTTCGTTTACTACGCATCTTTTCGTATTCGCTGGTGTTATTTTGTGTTCTAACTACTTTGGCTTCATTTACGGACTTGTTTGCTTGTGATTTGGATTTTACATTTGTGATCTACGACGACCTTTACTTTTCCCTGGACTTACGTGTTATTGTGTATTTGTACCATACTATGGCTACGTACACTACACAGGAATATGCTAACATGCACCTCATTTATGGGGAATGTTTATGTAATGCCAGTGAAGCCGCTAGACGGTTTCGCGAGAGATACCCTAATGCAGATCGCTATCCGGATCACAGAGTTTTTACCAATGTGCACCGTCTACTGTTCTCTGAGGGCCGACTGCCAAACCAAGTGCACGGTGAAGGTAGAATTTCACTACCCTACGAGGCAGTTGTCTTTCAAGCAGTTGATGAGGACCCAAGTTGTTCGGTACGTGGAATTGAGGCCAGCACAGGTGTGCCCAAAAGTACAGCTCACCGAATACTACAAAACAATTAGTTCCATCCATTTCATGTACAGCGAGTACAATCCTTATTACCTCGAGATTATGAACCTCGGGTTGCATTTTGCCAAACAATAATTCAAAAACACCGAGAAGACCCACAATTCTTAGAATTTTTTTTATTGTCGGATGAATCAACTTTTAAAAAAGACGGCTACAGGAACCTACACAATCTGCACGAGTGGCACGTCGAAAATCCACGATTGATAAGACCAGACAAATCACAGTACCGTTTCAAAGTTAACATGTGGACTGGAATTTTGAACGGAAAAGTCATAGGGCCTTTTGAGTTACCATAAGTTTTAAATGCTGAAATTTATTTAGATTTCTTACAAAATCATTTGCCCAATTTGCTGGAGGGCGTGCCGCTTACTATTTTACGAGATATGTGGTTCCAGCAAGATGGTTGTCCAGCGCATTACAGCCGCTTAGTTCGAAACCACCTTAACGAGGAGTATCCAGACAGATGGATAGGGCGGGGTGGTACAATCTCGTGGCCCACCCACTCACCCGATTTAAATCCTCTTGATTTTTTTTACTGGGTAGCAGTAAAGGAAAAAGTCTATTCCAAGTCGATTCAAAATGTAGAAGAGCTTAGACAGAGAATAGCGGAAGCAGTAGAATTTGTGATTAATGGACGATTTGTCTGCTTCATTTCACGATCTTTTTTAAGGAGATGTCGAGCCTGTATTGCAGCTGAAGGACGGCAATTTGAACATCTTTTATAAAAAAGTAATAAATCTAATCATAAAAAAGAAACTGTCTATTTTACTTATTTGCGTCCGTATGTCATAAGCGTCACTATCTGTCTCGCTCACATTTTATGGAATGTCTCTCTCCATCTTATTTAAACCACGCTGTGGTCATTAGGAACGTTTTGGGTGCGCTAGAATCATTTGTTGTAATTTCAAAGAGATTGTTAAAAACAGACTTTGTTTAACAAAAAAAAATTCTTATGGCCGATCTAAGAAATAATGGACTCAGTGTTATACCACTGTAGAATCCTTATTAAATGCGCTAACTTTTAAAGCTACTTGCCAAACTGGAGTAATACATTTTTTTTTCAGGACGATCAGTTGAAGTAGTGCGAAAATTAATTTTGAAAACTTGGTACGGTATAAAATGACATTTTCCTAAAAGTTGGAGTGATCAGCACAGAGTTTAGGATCATAGGTTACATAAAACACTATTCGGGATGACGTAAGAGAAAAAAAATTGGCAAAAAGTAAATATTTGTAACAACAGGAATGAAAAAACTGTCACATGGTGTGCATTTTCTGGAATAACAAAAAAATATCCATAACTTCAAAAATACATGACTTATTTTTTTTTTTTAATTTTTCTGATAACTGGTGTGGCATTACCTATGAGAAAATTTCGACTTGACGTCGACTTTTGGGACACCCTGTATATGCCTAATTTTTATTATATTTAATGTAAAGATAATGAAAACAAGGAAATGACTATGAAGAAAAAAGTTAAGTTAAAATATGTGTATTTTGCCATGATTGTTGTACGGCTGCAAGACATAAATGAGAAATATAATAAAAATTTGTCAAAACAGTATGAAAATAAGAACAACAGGAGCAAAAAGGTAAGATAAAATAAAATTAAGTCATATTTATATAAAACAATATTGAAAGACGCAAACACCACACTAGTAAGGTCGTATAATGAGAAGAAAGAAGCAAAAATGAAATAGAATTGTAACGGTGTGGTACCCACGAAGTAGGAAACGAAAGAGAAGCTGGCAGATAAGAAGATGGGAGGACGATATAAAAAAGTAGCGAGTCTAATGTGGATTTGAACCGCAAGAGAATCCCAAGATTGGAAAAAAATTTAGAGGCGGCCTTTGTCAAAGGAGCAAATAAATAAATAACCGTTTGCCGATAGATATTAAATATAGATAAGGACTAAATTATATTAAATTTGGAATTTTTACTTAATATTTAGCACGTAAGCTAAACGGTATTAAACGCTTTTTTATTTTATGGGCAAGTAGATGAAGAGATTTCTTCTATATTTAGGTCTAAGACTTGCCAATTTCCTCAGCCGTGATTTGAACACTCGACACTGCTTTTAAAAAGCAACTTAAATGAAAATATCAGTTTTATTAAACTTATTCTCTTATTGTTTACACGTTTCAAACGCTTTGTGATATTAATTATCAAACGCAATAATCTTGCATTTATAAAGAAGAGGGAAATGAAGGAAAGACACGGAAAAACAATAGACTGCGGGAAAATCTAAAAGCTTTATAAATGAGATCGCGTCTTGGAGATTTTTAATTAACGTTTCTTTTTTACACGCTAAAGTTGTGATGGAAATGACGTGTTTAACGACCGTTATAGTTACTGCGCTAAAAGCTATTTAGGAGAGCTTTTATTTAAGTGTGTATAGTGTGTTGTTCTATAACAAAAATAAAAGACGTTGTAACATATACAAAAAGGCTAAAATGGAAATGAGCCGGTCACATTGGCCGCATTTGTGATGGCAGATGGGTCAAAAAGACCCTTATATGGAAGGGCCCAGTGGGAGGAAAAAAGACAGGAAGCGCACCAAAAACTTGGAAAAAAACTGGAAAATTGTCGCAACAAATAGGGACAAATAAAAGAATGTGAAGGAGGCCTTCACTCCGTCGGAGGTCGAGTACAAGTGTAAAACTTAAAAGACATGGACTTACTGTAGTTGTAGTGTACTCGAATAAAGGCTAATTTATTTTATTTATGATTGTGTTGTTCTAGAACAGTGTTGGCCTAGTGGCTTCAGCTTGTGCTTCAGTGCTACTAATACAAATTTGATAAAAAACTAGCTAACCCGGCAAACGTTTGTATTGCCATGTATATTATTTCTAGGAAACATTTTTTTAGTTTAAAATAAATAACTACATATCTACAATAATAACAGAAAGGGGTTGTTCATAGAGGGATGACAATTAGGGGTTGTATGTATTTTAGTACGCTGTATCATAAAAAAATAAAAACAAAAAAAAAATCAATAAAAAATTGGGTTGGACACCCCATATCATTTAGAATTGAAATAATAAAATTTAAATGAAAGAAAAAAAATTAAAATTTCATGAGAATGGGTTGAGCCGTTTCGGAGGAGTACAGTAATTTTATATATTAGATTTAGAGATTGCAATCGATATTGAAATTTACAGTTCTCGCACTGAAGAAAGATAAACATTTGTATCGAATTAATATTATCAATTTAATATCATATATTCCCAAATTATGTCTACGTGTTTGTACGTTATTAAGCGTAAATGACACGTCCGGGTACGAAGTATGATTACAATTGACATGTTGACACAGAGATCGGTGACGGTAATTGAATGAATTGGACTTGTGATTGGGCAAAAAGTTACCATAGTATATGGTTAGCAGTTGCTACGTATTCAAAGGCACGTTATAATCTTATTTATTATTACATTAATTTAGCCAAACACCAAATTAAAATCTTAGCACAATAATCTAATATAAATATTGACAACTCGACGACGGCCCATGCAGAGAAAAAAGCCCATTTGCGGCAGTACCGTGTACGATCTCTGAAACATCTGAGCTATCAAGGCCCTTCAGGCTAGCAGCGCAATACAAAAAAATGCGGTGCTCAGTTCGATTGCGGTCGAACCAAGCAGAAGCCTTTACAAAGTAGACTTAAACGACAAAATAAACGGCTGATGCCGACAAACTAATTTATATATTTCTCTGCAGGTCCTGTTTTTGTTTAAATTCAGGTTCTCCTGAGGCCATCCAGTCGTAGCCTCTTTTTACATCATTTGTCTTTGTTTAATCCTTACCTACCATACCTTTTGTTTTAATCTCACATCTACGTCATATAAATAAAAAAACTGTTTATTACTTTTTTAAATTTATATTACAACACAAAGATTCCTCTACCCCATAATTAGAATAGCTGTGACAGGTTACATATTTAACTACACTAAAATGCTTAGAAAATTGAGTATATTAATCTCAGTATGCCATTACATGCTTATAGTACTATACAATAATAATAATAAAGTTTATTTGCTTCTGTACAATTTAGCATTATTACAAGTTTACATAATACAGGTATTGGTCAACTTTGTGTGTGCCTATAATAGGATTGTAACAGGTCAACCACCTTCTATCGAGGATAGAAAATATTCAGCATTAAAGCGAAGGCTATCTACATATGCTAAACTGATATAACAAACAAAACACATGTTATGGATGTGTGAATTAAAAGTGCGTGAATGATTTTTTTAGTCTTCCTCAAATTTTCTGTTTCATCCTAATCAAACCTTTTCAGAAATTTAGAAACAACAATTTTACAAGATTCTTATTTTAACTTAAGGAATACTTCATTTGTATCTGTTTTGTGTAGTCTTCCGTTACCCAAACTTTTTTTACATTCATATTAAATTAAACTATAAAAATATAATTTGGTATAGGTTGGAAGAGCTGGGAACCCTGACATAGGTATTCCTTACTTAAAAGAATTCCCAAATCTTACACATTGTAATGCACATTTAATTTAATTATTAATCTGACTACTAAAGTCTAAAAAAATAGCAATTATTTGTGACTGGTAAATATATTCTGTGGCACAACGAGACAAAAAGTGACGATTCGATCAATAACCCACGCACATTGGACGTGACATCGTCGCAGACAATGCGAAAAGAGTCAAAGAAAAATATTTTGGCTTTTTCTACATTCATGTGTACAACCGTTTACGTTCTTACTAAACCAATCTAACAACGCTTATTATCAAAATAGTTGATCGTAAGGTTATTTGATACTACACTAGTTTGTTTTGTTGCAATCAACTCTGGAACTACTGGTTCTGATTTAAAAAATCTCTTTGTTTTGGAAAGTATATTTATCAAGGAACATGTTGATTACCCTATGATCGATTTTTTTTAACATTTAACAGGAGGCAAACGGGCAGAAGGTTCACGTAACGTTAAGCGTCCACTCATGGACACACAGATTAGCAGAAGGCTCGAAAGTTCATGCCAGCCTAAAATTAAGGGCTGGAATTAACGGAAGTGATGCTCCGGGGTATAACCCGGTAGTTAGTAGTTAGTTTGTTATTAAATAAATTAGTTAAATTAAATTAGTAATTATAGTTTCTAAATTAATTAATTTTGTTGAATAGTTTAAGAGAGCTTAAGGGATTTATATATAGGAATGAGCTTTAAGTTTCAAAATCTTACCTGTGATATCTGTAAGATATGACACAATATTTTTTTTCTACAGACTGTAATCTTCTTCTAATAGTGTCATCTCGTTTCGAAGGTCTCCTTTCGATCATCTATTTTGATTTTGGATGCCGCGCTTCTGAACACAAACTCAGTGCTTTGACCTTCACTACTTCTAATAAGACGTGCGCGCGTCTGCGGCCAGGTCTCCTTCCACCTACATTTCCTTGAACGATAAGTTGTATTTTTTTTGTATTAAATGGGCTGTAATAGTCGGTAGAAAGAAAAATATGCCTTTTCTATCCCTTTTAAGAAAAACGATTATGTCTCTTGTAACATTTCTAGATAAGACAAATTACATCTAATAAATTTTTAAGCTGTGCTAAGCTGCTTGTAGAAGATGTTTATTTCGTTTAGCGATTCCCGCGAAGTATATTATTTATAATACACAATTGTAAACAGAAGACTAAAGCTTTAAGCGCTGTATTTTATATATTTCGCAATATATAGCGTTCTCGATTATGTTCAGCATGAAAACTGATATGGCTCTCCAACTTTTTTATTTTTTATGTAATGGGGTGAACGGGCAGGAACCGCCGCCCATGGATACCTACTCATATTTCCAGAGGACTCGCTATTGCGTTGCCGGCCTTTTAAGAATTTGTGCGCTCTTTTCTTGAAGGCCCGAATTTCGATATTCTTTTAAATATCTATAATTTTTAGGTCAACCTTCCAAATTCCTCACGATGTCCACCTTTACATAAAAGAATATGGGATTCGACCATAGACCAATAGTTAGAATCTAGATTAAATAATTTATAGAAATTTGATAAAATTACTCGAATTTTTATCTTATTAAATACCTAATGACGTATATATAAAAAAATAAACACAACACAGTGTCAACGTTACATTTCCATGACTGATTACGCGAAGTTTTGCCAACTTTTCCAAAGTTTCCGCGGAAAATAAAAAGACTCGTAAGAAATTTACGGTATTAGAATTTTAAATGGATTCGCAAATTTAAACGGACTGCTGTGTTGAGAATATTTAACGATTTAATAGGGATGATATTATCAATGGTAGTTATATACACTTCGTTATCGTAGACATACATAAAAAAAAAGTGTGTGTGTGTCAGCTACGACGCACGATTGGAGTTTACTCCTTACGAACGATAAAATGGCGATAATGTTCTGTGGCTGTCGACCATATTTTCATACTAAAGGTGGTAAGAATATATGTTTTTATAATATAAATGTTTGTAGTAGTAATAAAACGTACCTACATCATCTATGCCCAAATAGGATTTTCTTTCTGTGACCAAAGTTACCTTTATAGTAAGAGAAGAATAAGAATGAACAATCTTTTTAGTTTTAATTTCTCTAATACAATCTACTTTTATTTTTTACACCTGTCAACACTGACAATGTTGTAACGTGGCTGTCAAAACGTGAATTCAAAATAGAAAAGTCTGTGTAATGTATTCCATCTCATTCTTTTCACACGTTCAATCCATTTGTCTCTTTCTACATAACGCCTCAACTTTTCGTGTTACACATAACGCCTCAACTTTTCGTGTTACACTTGATTTTACTCCTCATAAAATTTCCGTACCGGGCCTTATAACTCAAATCGTTTCTTAAGGAGTAAACTCCAAAAACCAGATTACATAAACCAACCTAGAATCTATGTAATGTACAAGAAAGGCATAAACAATTCACAAAAGAACATAAAATTACATGTAACACTAAAATTATACAATACTAAACTAAAATCTTTAAAATATAATAAGGGGTTAATGTATGTTTATTTTATTTATTTATTTATTATATACATGATCTTAAGTAGAAAATAAGTTGGTATGGTGGAAACAAAAACTGGACACAGTTTGTCTGTCCACCAGGACGTCATATTTAAATAACTAACTTATATACTAAGGCCAGTGAAATATACACTATAACATTATAACCATTAAAATTTTACGTAAAACATCCCAAATCAACTGAAACAATGACGCTCCACAGTTAGCCGACGCAAGAAACCTTTTCTTGACGAGAATTCTCACTCGAATACTTATTAGGTGTATTCCTATATTCGTATAAGAATTAAATGATGTTGACTTATTAGCATAATGTTTGTTATGCATAATTTATAATTTAAATTTAATTTAATGTAATGAGTAGCTAATAACGAGGTAGAAGATAAATACACAAAAAAACGTGTGTGTACTTATGTACACGCGTTAGAAGTTATACTTTTTCGGCGTAACAAGACAAAAATCTTTTCAAAAATTGTATTCTACGTTCGTAGAAAAAAGGACACTCATAGAAAAAGAATATTTAAAACATTGAAAGTTTTATTATAACGCATTATCTAGTTAAATAAAGTTTATTTAAATATCACAAAAAAATATTTCTACATAATTAAAGAATTTTGTTTAGCATGCAACTTATACATATTGATATTTGCTACGTCCATTGGTTGGAGTTCAGTAACTAACTTATAGCTAACTTCAGGATGACGGTGTGGGCGCGCATCGTAAAAATATACTCTCATCATTTTTCCCTAACGCGCCAAAAGAAGTATAACTTCAAAAGAAGCTTCCTTAATAAATTTAAAGACTGAGCTCGTCTGATAGCAAGAGGTATGGAGTTTGTCTATTCTAAAGAAGTCCTTTTAAACTGTATTTGGATTAAACATTTTTGTAATTAAATGAAAATAGGTAATTCGCTAGAAACAATAATTTTAACACAATTTTTTATCTAAAGCTTAAATGAAAAAGAACCAACAAATCAAATTATCCTGAGAAATGGTAATTCACAACCAATTATACAACGCAATCTACCACAGTATAAATTAATAGGTTCTCAAAGCCTTAATTTAACATTAGAAGGCAAGACGAAATAAAAATTTAAACGTGCTAAATTGAGACATCAATAACACACATTTTTGTTTAAATTTAGTCGCTATTGACGGGCATTAAGGTTGTTTTTCATTCTGCCATTTATTGTTCAGTCCGTTAAAAACCACCTCTATTTGTCACAGGCACATGCAGTCGAATCAGTAAGGCCATGGTTCGCGCGATAAATACTAGTTTTTACCTACATCGCATTCCAATAAGGTTTATAATTCTGTAATATGTGGTTTTTAATAAGCATTATTTGTCTGTGTACTATAGGAATTTCATATAATCTGGGTCACATTACAAATAATGGGTTTATTCTGTTAAGGCTTACAATACAATATTTTAATAACCCGCCAAAACGCTTTTTCCAAGATGGCGTCGCACCGTGCTTGTACGTCATGTTTTTAGTATGTTAATTGTTATTTAGAGTCTCTTTGCGTTTTCTATAAAGTATACTACGGAGAGTGTTCGGAAGAATTGTTTGGGTTGATCCCTCCTGCCTCTTTTCAACACCGTACGAGCCGTACGAGCTCTAAATTTCACCAACATCATCTTGATGGTTGGAGGTCCTCCACAGTCCGTTTCACAAGGCATTTTCTTTTGCGAACTAGTGAACTGTGGAATCTGTTTAAAAACCGGATGTAGTCCTCCCTCAAAGGCCGGCAACGCACCCACTAAAAATGGGTGTCTATGGGCTGCGAAGACTGCCCTTTTTGGTCGTCCCCTAAGATCGTTTGCCCCCCTATTATATAAAAAAAACATGTTATTTACAGGTACGCTACTTTATCATAGATTTAACAAGTCTGTGACTGTTTTGAAGAAATTCGATACATTTTAAAATTTTACTACAAAAAAGGTAAAAATGCAACGCAAGCCGCGAAAAAAATTTGCGATGTTTATGGACCTAGTGCAGTGTCTGTGAGAGTAGCACAAATCTGGTTTAAGCTTTTTCAATTTTTTTTTTTTCAAATATTTTTTTTTTTTTGAGCATCGATTCTGAACTCTACTGCGAAACACTGATGAGATAAAAGCAAGGTGATGAGAGAAAGCGGCCGGAATTAATCAACAGAAGGGGTGTGGTTTTTCATCAAGATAATGCTAGACCTCACACGCAAAAATTAAGAGAGCTTGGCTGGAAGGTGTTAATGCATCCGACGTATAGACCTGACCTTGCACCTTCAGATTTCCACCTGTTTCGGTCTTTTCAGAATTCTTTAGGCAGTGTCACGTTAACATCACGAGAGGACTGCCAAAACCAATTCTCGCGGTATTTTGATCAGAAGCCCCAAAATTTCTATAGCAATGGGATCATATCCCTACCTACAAGATGGAAAAAAGTTATCGAACAAAATGGTACCTACATACTTTAGTTAAATGTAAATAAGCTATATTAAAAAATGTTGTGAATTTTCCTGAAAAATGCGAATGAACTTTTTCCCCAACCTATTATAATTAGTAGGATAAGTAAATACATGAAAATAGACAACAAATAATGCAACGTATAAACTCCTAGCAAATATGTATAGTTTTTCAAAGGAAAAAATGTCTATGTACAGCGAAAAAACACGCACTTTTCATAGCCCATCCAAAATCACCAGGTGATTGAGGGTACTCCTTTGACGCGGTGCCAGCGAAAAATGATAGGGTTTTTGTGAGGAATTAAGCCACCGTGATATAGTCTGTTACAAATGCCACCTCACATCATCCCGGACAGGTTATGACAACGAGCCTGTCGTTTGCACCTTCGGGAAAATTCCCATACAAAAATGTTTCAGAATAAATACGCTACAAGCAGTTTGACAACTGACACATACATCTATTCTTATCTGTATGGTTGATAGCGATAATTGTGTTTTAAGTGACTTCAATGATATGGTGATATAAATTTAAGTACACTTTTCACAGTCCACTGGCTGGCAAGCTGTACAGGTTACAAAAACATGGAACAAACATCGTAACCATGGTAACAACGTGAGCTGTGTTGGCCTAGTGGCTTCAGCGTGTGACGCTCATCCCTGATGTCGTAGGTTCGATCCCCGACTGTGCACCAATGTATTTCTTTCTATTTGCGCATTTAATATTCGCTCGACAGGTGAAGGAAAACATCGTGAGGAAACCGGCTTTCCTTAGACCCAAAAAGTAGACGGCGTGTGTCAGGCAGGTGTAGCGCCACTGATTTATTTTTATTTCTTTTAACCATGGTAACAAATTACATAGGTATCCAAAAATTTTATGATTTTTTTCCTATGAGAACTAACCTAGAACAAATAAATTCTAAAGCATCATAATAGTCAATGATATAATAAATTCCCTAATTCGAAGAATTCTCAAGCAAGACTCCTTACTAAAATTGACTTTTCCATATAAATCGTGAAGAAATTTACATTTTATTAATCTCCAAATCGGAGGCAAAAACAATATGCCGGAGTGCCTTATTGGGGAAGAAAATTTACTTGATTAAATTTGTCATTTGTCAGGCAAGGTCATGGCTCTGCCAAGTTAATTTACTTGAGAAGTGAAGAATTACAAAATGTGATGTGATGGCAATAAATAAGATAATAAGGAATTCCGTTCAATTTGATTACCTGCGCGTTGAATAAGAAAAGTGAATATTTTACCAACAAAATAAACTCATATACTACCAATAATTACCTTTTATGAGCCTTGGCTTCAGATGAGAGTACTTTTCTCTATAGGCCAGTCGTTAAAACCTCCTTTTCCTAAACTCGTTTACAGAAGATTTTGAGGTTATAGGCATTGCGACGTCTCTGAATCTTACCCTAATTTCTAAGATCTCTTTCACCGTACAACCAATGTTTATCAGACTGACTCAACCAGTATGCGGACATTATACTTAGGGAGCGTTTTAGTATTACGTCACGCAGTTTTTGGAGATTATTGACCCCCCTCCCCCAGGTAACGCGCCGTAACGTTTTCCTGCACCCAATTGTAAAACTTTTCGTGACCTCCCAATGACACTTTATACCTAAAGTACTGGAAAGTCGAAAAAGATATTAACAATAACGCTTAATTCAATCCCCGCCCCGCATCGTAACGTTTTACAAAAGGCATCCCCCCCCAAATCGTTACGTAATACTTCAGCGCTCCCTTAGTTTCTAATCAAACCAGACTTGAGAGACATGCTCGAAGAGTTGACGATAAAGGCAATTTAAGACTTTAAGAATAAACGCGGGTTATTTGCAATCCCTAGGGGCAGAACAAATTTGTGGAACTAGGCCCGCTTAACAATGGCATTGCGAGTACTTAATGCTGTCTCCATAACACTCGATATTTTTATATTTTCGCAGAGAGAATTCGTTAGGCGACTTTAAGTGTCTATATAACGAAATATTAATTATGTATGAGTCAATTTTTATTATAGCTATTGTAGTTGTAATAATATGTTTATCTAAGTTATTAAAAATAAATATTTC
Organism: Pieris macdunnoughi; assembly: GCA_905332375.1. Taxonomy (NCBI): domain Eukaryota; kingdom Metazoa; phylum Arthropoda; class Insecta; order Lepidoptera; family Pieridae; genus Pieris; species Pieris macdunnoughi. Next base: position 245,359 of record CAJOBZ010000067.1, on the reverse strand, counting down.
GTTTTACTTTAAACCTAATTTTTTTTGAGAATTGTATCATATTATATTACTAAAGCATTGACTATTAGCTGTTAGATTGTATAGTTATTAGTAAATCATTTTGTAATATTTTGATTAAGAACATCATTTAATATTTTTTAATTATAAAAAGACTAACGAAACTACAGAAAACTTGGTACATTTTACTACTTAAAATAAAATATATAAATTATTCAAATTCATTCCAATTATTCAAACTACAGAACACACGGTTATGAAACCGTTTGAACTGTCCACAAACTTTCGACCAAGAATAATTAGACGGCCAAAATTGTACAAACAATAGGTTTAGTATGAGTTGATAAATTCACGAACCTATTACGTGAATCCAAAATGTTACGATTTCTAATTAAAACAAAACGGACTGATTAATACGGAAGTAAATATAACTAATGCATTAAGTAGACTCCTCTAAATGTGTTTATATATGTTTTTGTTATATATATCATAGTATTGAGTAAAAAAAATAATAATAATAAAGCCACTTTAATACTGTTAAAAATTACATGTCAAATGGGTGTTAGTTTTGTTACTATACTGATAGTCTACGTTAGTCATTGTTATTTCCGTTTCTTTGTATTCTGCAGTATGGGCCCCTTTTGGGTAATAGCATCCTCCTGAACTTTCAGTTTGGATCTGTTCTTAGCTTCCTCCAATCATAACTCCCCATAAACCTTCTCATGTCGCCAGCCATCGCTTTTGTGGTCTTCCCACGTTTCTTTATCTTGGAGGTCCCATCCAGCGGGTGGCTGTGGCGGTCCATCTTTTATCTGTACGCCGTTATAATTATTAATATTATTTTCACAAAAACTTCTACGTTATCGTTATTATGAGTAACTGAAAGTGAATATTTATACGATTCATTGAATGATTATTCGATATCAATATACTCTTATTCGAGAATAGCTAGTTGTGTACGAAGCCCTCTTTGCGTGAATATAAAGGGTTGACCACTGGATGTATTGTATGCACCCTTGATATTGTAAGATAAAAATTCAGTCGACGGCGAGCATTGCAACCGTTCGTGGAGCTTTCTTATTCGATATCACTCGTACTAGACCTCCAAAACTACATTTACCTTTGCGCTAACAAAGTTCAAATATTTTAATGAACTCTGCTCCAGTTATTTACATATAATTTTAGTTTCGTAATTACATACCCGTAACCCTTCTGTTGAAATCCAAACCTTAATTTCACGCCTATTAAGGGACGTGATTTAGAAAATCTGCTTACAGTAAAGTCTCTTCATTAACGGAAATTCTGAGTTTGTAAAACTTTGAATATGGAATTATAATATGTGTTAGCTTTTCCGAGCTCTAAGCCTTTATATAAATCTAGCGTAGAAGGGTTGAATTAAGGCAAAGGCAAGAGGTGATAATTACGCACGTATTCCACTGTGACCTTCCCACCGGATTAGTCAACTCGAAAGTTGGGCGCGCAGTAGAGCAGCAGACGCTCTAGACGGTTACACAGATTAAGGGTAACTGTTACCGTGCCTCCCGTCCATAGCGAGCAGATGAGGCTGTTGGGTTTTAGTGGGTAGGGGTCCATTGCACCTCAAGGACCGACACCCACACTCGCGCGTCAAAAAATCGACGGCGTGTGTCAAACACAAGGAGGACAAATGATCATGAAACAGATACAGAAATCTGAGGCCCAGAGCTTAAATGTTGTCGCACCACTGAATTATTTAGTTGAATAAATGCGGTCTGCGGTCATTTTTCGCGGTGATAGTTCTAACTGTAATTCGACACTTCGTACTTTCTGATTCGACAATTTTTTTTTCATACAGGATAGGTCGATTCGCTTTGTTTACCAATATATTTAACCCTCATATGTTAATTAGTCCAAAACTTCCATTTAGAAACGTATCCTTTTTAGTTAATTAAATGTGAGACTTTCGTTTGGGAATTAGTTATTTCTTTTGATGACAATTATTAAGAAGATACCTTTTATGATTTACTAGCTGACGCGGCTAACTTCGTTCCTAACAGTCTAATAATATCGTGTTAACTTTAGTGAAACTTAGTTAAGGATTTCATTAAGGTAACAGTAATACAACTTTTTTTTAAAATACAGAAATCTTTTATTGCTTGCCATTGTGAAAAAAGAATGGCAGTTTTACACATTAGGCCTTTTCTCTCTAGCGCCAATATTGCGATACTGCATGTTAAAGCACTTTCTGATATACAACATTTTTTGATGAGGTAACACATGTCTTCGATGAAGATTAAAGCCTTGTTATGCATTTCCTCATTCACTTCAAGATCGGAATTTCTTGAACTGACACGAATTCGATGTAAAATGGTCTGTAATTCGTAAGATTAATTAATTAATTTATTCGATAACTTATCCGATATTTTATTACTTATTCTGCTATTCGGAGCGGAGAAGAATTCACCAAAAGAGAGATAACTAATATCGGTCCAGCTCTTGAGTTATAAATGGTACACGACTTTGTTTTAAATAATAAGATTTTGCTCATGATATACCGAGAACGAATTCAAATACATAATAGTTCGTAAAACAAACCGCTAAGTTCCACGCATCTTGAAGTTCTGATGAAAAATTATGGGCGAAGGAGCCCAACGCCTTTGTTTTCACATCATAATATTCCCTGTTATATTACGTATGGAGAAATATATAGCAACTAGCAGACCGGCCAAGCGTTGCTGTGGCTAAGGTTTTTGTTATATTACATAGTAGTAAACTATTCAAGGGAAACGGTAACAGAACACCATTATGCTATTAAATTGTAGCTTATGTGAAACGTTGGTACTTTCAACACAGTGCCTTCTGTTAGAATTGTGACTATCAAAAAATAAACAAATATTTTGCAAAAGAGGGTGCGTGTACTTATGTTCGCGCGTAAGAAGCTATACTTCTTTGGCATTATTAAAAATAGTTTTTGATTGCATGCAAATAATTAATTACAATTAAATAATCAAAAACTGGAAAAGGAGTCATTACAGTCAATAAAGTTCAGTTTACATTTGAAAAATTAAATCAATAAATATTTATTAATATTATATTTATATTTATTTTCTAATATTACTATGTATCTATATTCACTTCTGATTATAATTCAGACGCACATATAAAATTCGCACTTGTATAATGAAAACAAAATGGATGCAAACAAAACTCAAAGCATGTGGATAAATATTATAAATATAAATACACAGTGAACAGAGGCGGCGTGCGTGCCAACATGCGCCACTAACTTCATTCAGTTAATTTTGTGTCACGGTGCGCGCGCATCGTAAAATTTCACTCTCATCAATTTTTCATAACGCGTCTAAAGAAGTATAACTTCATTAAAATAATATTGCGTCCATAGCGGACAAACAACGTGACACGTAATTTATATATATTAAGATTTCGGACGAATTTAAACTAATAAACATCCATTTTCAATGCCGCATTACAAGGAAATACAAAATAGCACAATGTTGCCATTAGAATGTCGTTAGACGCAATCGGAGCGTGGGTCACGTGCGTGGCTGCTGTTAGATTACATTTTTTTACTTGCAACCCTAATGGAGGTTGGGAAATCGCATTGCAGCTATTTTCACCGATTGCCAAGAAGTAGGTTAGTTGTCTGATACGGGTTTTAGGCGTCGAATAATAAAAGTAAATTTTATATAAAAAGTTCTGCTATATCGAGTACTTACGTTTTGGCTTGTTTTAAGGTTTGCGAGAGAACTTTTATGTAAGTAGGAATTATGTCAGTACTTCAATTTAGTCAACTTGAGCTCAATGCTGGCAACAGACCACAGGATTTCCGTAGTCCTATTATACACCAGCCTTTCATAAAGATGATCAATACCTTCAGCAGGTAAGCCTGTAAAATACAATATTGTGAAGAGGCAGATAAACTTTATTGGTATTCTTATAATGCAACGCTGGAGATAAGAAAAACTATGTTTAAATTACTATTAATTAGTAATAAGTGGAGAAGTGTTAATAGTGCGATTTCAACCTCTGCTACGTCCGTTCGAATCTCAGTTATGTTTACTTGTTACAAACATAAGTTCGCACTTTAAGGAAAACATTATGAGAAAGCATGTCGAGCAACTATAACTATCAATAATACTAAATATTTTGCGACCATAAGAGTCTGTTATCGCCACACGAATTAACAACCTCCACGAGATTACTAGACAAGTATTTAAAAATGTCGTGATTGAAAAATGAGTTTACAGAGCAGTGTTGGCCTAGTGGCTTCAGCGTGCGACTCTCGTCTCAGAAATGTTAGGTTCGATCTCCGGCTGTGCACCAATGAACTTTCTGTCTATGTATATTTAACATTCGTTCGAACAGTGTAGGAAAGTACTGTACAAAAACCGGATTGCCTCAAACCTTAAAAAAAGTCGTGTGTCAGGCACAGAAGGTGTATCACCTACTGGATAATCATGAAACAGATACAGAATCAGAGGCCCAGACCTCAAAAATGATTGTAGCCACTAGTGTACAATATAGTAGAAAAATCACAGTAATAAATGAAAATAATATTCGTTGCATTTGAAAAAATAATTTTCTAATGTACGAATTGACGGTGTAGCAAAATCAAGCAAAGTCTGCTAAAATGCTGTCTAGACGCTTTAGCTAAAGACTTACAAAGCCATGGCATCACTAATTTTTAAACACCGACGAATAGGGGTATTATGAATTCGTCCTCCAGACTGAACTATTTTGCTTGCCTAAGAAGCTGCAGTATAAAGAACCATAGTTATAATAGAAAACAATTAACTGAATAAGTTCCTTTGTCCATTTGTCAGTGTAAATTGAGATGTAGATGATGAAATCTAATATATAAAATTCTCGTGTCACAGTGTTCGTTCCCATACTCCTCCGAAACGGCTTCACCGATTCTTATGAAATTTTTTATGCATATTCAGTAAGTCTGAGAATCGGCTACTATCTATCTTACAAACCCCTAAGTCATAAGAGTGGTGCACTCGAAAATTTTTATTTTTTTAGATAAAAACACAAAAATACAAACAACCCTTAAATTTCACCCCTCTACGACTAACCCCCATTTTTTATTTGTTAATTAAAATATTATGACTTGAACTCTGAGGTTTATATTGACATTGAGAAAAATTTACAGAAAAACCTAAAAAGTTTTCATTCCAGAAAACCGAACAGTCTCTGGGGTAGCATAGCAAAATGTTCCATGTTGGTATGTACTTAAAAGGTAGGCTAAGTAAAAGCACATTAAGGAGAAACGAAGTTCGCGGGGCAGCTAGTCAATTATGGATTTGCTTCCTAGCCATAGACATTTTATACACATGGCAATAATTGACAAATGTCCAGATTTAGGGAGAGTTTGCTTTTCCTATGAGTTGAATTATGCACTACGATATGTATTTTAAACGATAAGAGTAACGGCTTATTTCACGAGAAATATATAATCCTTTGGTTTAAAAATAATAAACACAAAGAAAATATAATCATAAGTCATTCATCAAAATCCTTAGACTATACATAATACGAATATACTATAAAAAATAATTTTCTAAGCAACACTATTAGATATTTGAGCCACATCCAAGTATATAATCTTCTTTATATATATAAATCTTCTGTGCATGTGTTTATAATTAAACCGATTTAATTGTCTGATGTGATTTAGATGTGTGTACAGGACATATTATGTTGGGTCCATAGTAGTATATACAATACTAGTGGACCCCACAGACGTTGTCCTGCATGATATTTAAAGCGATTAGGATATTAAGCAAAGTATGAAAGTACCGACTGCAGTGCCATCTGCCGCGCTGATTTGTGAATCTAAACCATTCCCAGATCCCCTTGAACACACACAAAAAATTTCATCAAAATCGGTCCAGTCGTTTGAGAGAAGTTCAGTGACATACACACTCACAGAAGAATTATATATATAAAGATTATAAATTTTAAAATATCCATTATAATATATTGTATGTGTAAAATACTTAATGTATTTTTTTTACTTTAAATAAATCAATGTTACTACATTTGTAATCCCGAAGTCTTAAGTCTAGCACTAACGCTGCTGTATAAACATTGTCTGGAAGGAGCTAAGAAAAGCTCGGCCAAGCCAAACTAATGTTCACCAGATTGAATTCGTTTTTGCGAATGACTTGCGCCTCGTAGCCAAGGAAAACAGCTGTTCTCAGATCAATTCCGATTTAACACGATTCATTGGGTAACTTGTAGAAACAATGCGTTTTGTATTTACAGTTGAACAAATGGTTTGATAGCCCTCTTTACTTTTTTTTATAGTAAAACTACCTGACCCGGCAAACGTTGTTTTGCCATGTATATAATCACTAGGATTTTTTTTTCATTTCAATAAAATTAACTATATATTATAATAAAAGAAAAATGGTCTTCGTTTGAGGCTCCTTCACGCCTAAACCACTGATCGTATCGACATGAAACTACCACCATTCGATGCGAAATTTTTCCTAGATGGTTTATGGCTATTTATTTATTAAATTCTAACGTCCCTTCATTTTTTTATTTCTGTTTTACTTTTATGAAAATTTATCCATACGGACTTCACCGCGGAAACATTCGGGGAGGCTTCCTAGAACCTCTAAACGTCAACATCTGTTAAAAACTCGATTTTCGAAATATTTCAATTTTCTTAGCGGGAAGTTAAAAAGAAGAATAATAAAAATATGAAAAAAAATAAAATAATGAAACATAAAATTTATTTTAATTCGTCCAGCAAAGCGGGCGCGAAACGGCTAGTATTATAATAAAACGGGGTTGATCGTAGAGGGGTGAAAATACTGAAAAATAAAAAAAATATTGGGGTTAACACCCCTTATCACATAGAGGGTTGAAAGGAAGACAGTAGACGATTCTCAGACATACTGAATATGAATAAAAAAAATCGTAAGAATCGATCGAGCGGCTTCGGAGGAGTATGGGAACGAATATTGTAACGACAATTTATAGTAAGTGTGGTAAAGATTTGAAGAAATTTAAAGTTTCTCTTATATCTTTGGTTAAACTTGTCGGGTCAGAAACCCAGACAGCACATATTTTAATTAAACATACATAGGATTGATAAAGTTTTTATTACGATCATCTGAATAGTCAACCACCAACAACCAAAGTGCTTGAAATCAACGAATATCTTCTTCTTCAGTCGCGCTCTTGGTTTATGAAGGTTGTGCTTTGTTTTTCTATATTACAGGGACTCGCAAGAGCGATAACGGCTAAGAATTGGTACGTTCTTTTCTTGAAGGACCCTAAGTTGAATGGTTTGGAAATACTTCAGTGGGCAACTCATTCCACATAGTGGTGATGCGCGGGAAAAAACTGCCTTAAAACACGCTCAGTTGTGGAACGACGGACGTCGAGTTGATACGGGTGGAATTTCGTATTGACATCCGATGATGAAACCAAGCTGCAGGTGTTAATACGAACAACTCAAGCTGGGCGGAAACAGCCGTCGCACAACTTCCTCCACTCTCCCATGTCTTCGGAAAGCCTCTGCGCCTGGGTGGTGGTAGGACCTTTAAGGGCCTTTACTTTATCGGTCCAGTGAGTAGGGCATCGGCCTCGAGGTCTTTTGCCCTCTAGACTTTCTGCATCCCTGCGTGTTACAGTCCAAAAAAACTCAGAAAGCATTGGTAACAAAGTGTCGGAGGACGATTTTTACTTGAAACCTTCTTAGTATGAACACGTTTGTTTCCTTAGCTGTTCATGGAATCCTAAGCATGCGCCTCCAATACCACATTTCCAGAGCATCTATTTTCCTCCCTTTTCCTGGTATTGAGTTAATTTATAAGATTATATAAAGTACATGCCCAGCATTGCGAATCCCAGGTAAACTGCTTGTACCATATGTCACAAAATTGAGAAGTGTCAAAGTGTTAATGTCACTCAGATGACGTGACCCACCAAAAGTCAACCTGACACCCTATCCCGATATCAGCACTTTTCTCCAATCATATGACAAAATACATTAATTTACTGCGGAAATCTCTGTAGACCATGATTATTTCCGAAATAAGTTCAAAATATAGTGGCATTAGTCGGTAATGTCAAGTAAAAGTACAAAATATTCTTCCACTGCGACAGCCGCATTTGGAGATTTTAAAATTGAAATTTATATTCGTAGTTAAATGTAGTCTCAGTAATACCCCGCTAGGGTTGCCACGCGAATGTGACAAGTTATTTCTATGGTAATAGCATTTTCCTGCTATGAGGCTTTATCAGGCATTCAACATCCGTGTATAATGAAGTATTGCGTTTACATTATAACTGTTGATATTTCGATATATTTTATATTTGTATTAGTCTCATCCATGGCATCCCAAAGATCTAATAATATAGAACTAACTTTAACTTTTGTTCCCTTTGGAGTAGACTCTCGGGGGGTTCAAGAGCACAGCTTATTAAAGATTTTAATTGGCGCCTGGTAGATACCGGTGACCCTAAGGCTGATGCTTTTCTCGCTCAACGAATAAGTATCGCAATACAGCGAGGAAATGCTGCCAGCGTTAAAGGTTTACTGCCACAGGGACCAAACTTTTTAAATTTGTTAGGTTAACAATATTGTATTGTACATTTGTGTGTTGGAATTAAATTATATAGACAATTATTATGTTAATTATAGGATCTTTAAAAATATGTACTATATCGAATTGTGGTTTGTGACTGTGTCGTGATAGCCCTATAGAATCGGCAGTGCTTTTCAGTTACATAAAAATTGTGTTTTCCATTTAATTTGGCTGCAAGTTTATTGCGATGTTCTTTGTTATTTCATTTACGTATAGCGTTATACAGTCATTGCTGATGATCGAGAATGAAAGATTCGCTGAACTTTGAACCGGCACTTTATATCCAATTGGCGCATCTCTTTACGTTGGTTATTTTTTTCTCTTTTAATAGTTGAAATGTTTACATTCTTGAATAGTGGAAGACGAGTGAAGCATTCCAAGACAGTTTGGGTCTAAATTAAACTTTCTTTAATTTTTAAGCTCTTGCATAGATTTTATAGCGACCGAAACAAGAAATTCCGTAACGAAAATAGAAACCTAACATACGATGACGTAATATAGGTGCGGCCAATACGCGTTAGAGTGGGACAGAACGCATACTGCGTATTCACATCTCTCTGACTAAATCGGTGCGTAAGCGCAGCCGGTGCAGCCGGTACGCGTTAGAGTGAGACCGACTATATAGGCGTGTTAGTCTGAGTCTGGTAGAAGGGTAGATAAAATTAATATCAAAGAACAAACTTGAATTAATATCAAAAAAAAAAAACTGCATAAATAAAAAATAAATCATAATTATAATTACATAAGTTGATCAAAAATGCTATGCTTTACCGCAGCAGTCCCCGAGTGCCACACGTTTTTTTAAATATAATTTAGACGTGATGAGACAATGAACAAAAAACAAAGAACACTTGAAAAGTGTCGCCACCTAGAAACAGTCTGTAATTGGATATTGTATTACTTTTCTTTAGCAAATTAAGCTAGATGTAAATTACACATTATTCTTACTTAAGCCTAGTAATTCTTAATTAATTGAGTAACGGCGATTTCCTAAAAAGACTAAAAAAAACATTTTGAAGTATTGAAAACTTTATTCCTTTACCTTTGGTGCCCTACAATACTGCGTTGTTTATTATTTTAATTGTTATTTATTAATATTTGGAAGTTGGTTAAAAATATTTATTATGTAATCTTTAAAGTCATTATGATAATCGCATATCAAACTATCTATTATCCTAACCTATAATATGATGTAATAATAATTAATTTAAAAAAAAATAAACAAAATAGATCACTTAAATGAATTTCATGAAATGAATTACAAAAAGATGGCCTCTGGGTACCGCTAATGCTGGCAGCCTTTCCTCGCTGTAAATGTTTTATAATTATTATTATTACTATGTAGGTTGAGTGTAACGTCTTTTTATTAACACATACACAACAACTTTTTTGTATTGTTATCATGTAATTTTGTTTTTTTTATTTAATTTCTTATTTTTGTTTTTTATTTCGTGTGTTAATTTTTTCATTGGTTGTTCATTCTTGTCAATTTAGGGTCACCAGTTAGGACGTAATTTTGTTTTTTATAAATAAACTAGTGGACCCCACAGACGTTGTCCTGCATGATATTTAAAGCGATTAGGATATTAAGCAAAGTATGAAAGTACCGACTGCAGTGCCATCTTCCGGGCTGATTTGTGAATCTAAACCATTCCCAGATCCCCTTGAACACACACAAAAAATTTCATCAAAATCGGTCCAGTCGTTTGAGAGAAGTTCAGTGACATACACACTCACAGAAGAATTATATATATAAAGATAATAATCTTTATTCAATTTATAAGAAAACTAATTAAAGTAAAGTAAAGTTTGTAAAAAACCGTAAACCGTTTATGTAAATTATCTTAATTAAATTTATAAGAGAGCCCAAAGAGAGAGGCTTTAGTGTGCGACTCTCATACCTGAGGTCGTAGGTTCGATCCCCGGCTTCGATGGACATTCTATCTATGTGCGCATTTAACATTCGCTCCGACGGTGAAGGAAAACATCGTGAGGAAGCCGGCTTGCTTTAGACCCAAAAAGTCGTCGGCGTGCGTCAGGCACAGAAGGCTGATCACCTACTTGCCATTAGATTAACAAATGATCATGAAACAGGTACAGAAATCTGAGGCCCAGACCTAAAGAGATTGTAGCACCATTTATTTATTTTATTTTATAAAACTAAGTGCTATGTGTTAAATACTACAATTGCAATAAATTCAGGGTTTGAAAACCGTTTCTGGCATCGTGTCAAATCTTCCAATATCAGATAGCGGGTCAGATGTCAAGAACCTGCTACTTGATTGTCAGGTAAGTTTGAAAAGTGTTCTAAATTTAAAGTAACAATACGTGAAGAATTTTTCCTTCGAGAAAAGAGCGTACCAATTTTTGAAAGGCCGGCAACGCACTTGCGAGCCTTCTGGCAATGTGAGTGTCCATGGGCGGCGGTATCACTTAAAATTAAGTGAGCCAGTGGCGTAACTATACCATCTGGTCCCCGTGACAAATCTTCTTTCGTGGCAATTATTTTGATGGCGCCCTATCAGTAAAAATCATCCCTACTCAGTTTAATTTTAATAAACTTTGAGATTTTCAGTGTACTCAAATTACACGTTGTATATGTCCCACTAATGGCCATAGGCCTTCTCTCTTAGGCGAGAGGGAACGGTCTGTAGTCCCCACGCTAGCCCAATGCGTATTGGGGACTTTCACATTCATCCATAGAACATAATATCTTTTGGGCGGGGGACCGTGGCATTTTGCCGCCCCTGCCTCCCTAATGTTACGCCACTGCCTACTGCCCGTTTGCCTATTACATAAAAAATATAATACCGTTGCTTTAGTGTTAAGCCCCTATGTCCTGGGTTTGATTCTATAAAAAAATTGTGTATAGGTGAAAAAAGCCTTTTCGAAACTATTAGTAAAAGTACTTTGTGACAAGCGCCTAAATTTCTAACTTAGAGCGCGAATTGCGCAATGTTACGTCTTCTCTGTGCGGCTCTACGGCGTAGAATATTGGATAATGACTATGTCCAAAACAAGCGCATGAAAGCGTTCGAGATCTGAATTTATCGACGTATGCTTAAAATATCTTGGACTTAAAATAGCTTGGATCGTATGCGGTGTGCATTCGAAATACAATCGTGCTGGTAGAACAAAATGTAGAAGAACAAAGAAGTGCTTATGTCGATTAAGTAAGAAACTTTAATATTTCAGACACGGACTCGTAACTCAATACGAGCTCCTTCAACTAATCATACAAAGCAAAGTGGCAGGTAGAAGGACACCTGTTTGCAGGCACACGTCTCGGTTGAAAAACCTTAGACAATGTTTTGGTCGAAGCACCAAGTCACTGTTCAGAAGCGCGGCATAGAAATTTAAAGTAGCCATGAAGATCGCCAACCTTCTAAATTATATATATTATAAATAATATTTAATAATAATTTAATGTTATATATTTATTCATTTGAAGAATATTTTTTGTATTTGATACGACAACCAAAATTTTTATATTTATACGAATTCTGCTCAGTACTCATTAACTTAAATAGATTTTCCTATTCTAAGGTTGTCGGGGCTCACCTATTTTCCGACATAGTGTTTTCCATGCTTTCCCACGCAGTCTGCAGTGCTATAAAGGCAAAATTCCTTGTATCCTCTTTTAGAGTTGGGAAACAATTTTCCGTCACGCTGGCAAAGTGCCAAATTTTTTGCGTTTTTTGAAAACCTTAGGCGGTCATACACTATGCTTTTGAACGATTAATATTAGCCTCAGCCGATTTTCATAAAATTTTTTGGTTTTTATTTATTTATGATACAGCATACAAAAATACATACAACCCTTTTCAACCCTCTACGATCAACCCCTTTTTATGATAGTAGATAGTTATTTTTATTGAACTATAATAATGTTTCCTAGAAATAATTTACATGGCAAAACAACGTTTGCCGGGTCAGGTAGTTGTTTTATATATTAGGTCCTTACATGTGAAATTGGCGTATTTCGTACTGGCCACTTTAATCACGATGTTTTCCTCTTTGGTAAGGAATTCCAAATTCAAATTTGTACAGCTATTTACTCATGTATTTGTGCTTCGATGACCGTCATTCATTTGTTTTTTTCTGTTTGCGTCACTCATTTTACAAAATGGAAAACTTAAAGTATCGCATTATTTACGAGTACGAGTTCCGCCGTGGCACTAGTGCTGCGGAAATGACTCGAAGGGTGAATGATGTGTATGGCGGTCATGTTGCAAAGAAAACACAGTTCGTTTTTGGTTCCAACGTTTTCGTTCTGGACCTGCAGAACAAGCCCCGTGGACGGCCTGAGACCCAAGTTGATAATGAAGTATTGAAGGCTATTGTGGAAGCGGATCCAGCGCAAACCACGTCCGAGTTAGCTGCAGGCTGCGGTGTTAGTGATAAAACTGTTTTAATTCACTTGAAGCAAATTGGGAAGATTAAAAAGCTTGAAAGATGGGTACCCCACGAATTGACTGAAGCAAACCGGCAAACGCGCATCGACTGCTGCGTTACATTACTGAACCGGCACAATAATGTAGGTATTTTAAACCGAATCATTACCTGTGATGGAAAATGGATTCTTTACGATAATCGGAAGCGCTCAGCGCAATGGTTGGATCCTGGCCAGCCAGCCAGATCCTGCCCCAAGCGAAAATTAACCCCAAAAAAGTTACTATGACTATTACGGCTGATGTCTATTGTCAGCAATTGCAAACCATGATGGAAAAGCTAGCGGCTAAACAACCTAGGCTGGTCAATCGCTCCACGCCACTGCTACTTCACGACAACGCTAGACCACACACTGCACAACAGACGGCTACCAAATTAGAAGAGCTTCAATTGGAATGTCTAAGACATCCTCCGTACTCCCCGGACCTTGCTCCAACAGATTACCGTTTTTTTCGAAATTTGGACAACTTCTTGCAAGGGAAAAAATTTAACTCTGATGGGGCAGTACAAATCGCCTTCACAGATTTTATTGATTCCCGTCCGACTGTTTTTTTTAGTAAAGGGATCAATGAACTACCTATGAGATGGCAAAAGTGCATAGAAACCAATGGTTCATATTTTGATTAATTAAATATATTATATTTAAAAATATTCGACTTTTTGTTCCTCCCATGCAAAACGCCAATTTCATATGTAAGGACCTAATATTTACCTAGTCACGTCCCTATGTTTCTGGGTCTTAAGACCCTATAACATTCAAGATAAGACTTTGATGAATTGTAAATCTTATAAAATGAATAGACCTTAACTCTACTTTATATTTTAAACTAGCGACCTGCCCCGGCTTCGCGCGGATGCAATGCTGATACTAAATTCAAAGTGCTGTAGAGTATAGTGAGAACCGCGGCCTCCACGCACTGCGTCCCGCGATTTTTTAAATTTGTATTATCTTCGAAAATATTCATTTAAATCATATGCTGTAAAGGGCCATATAGATCTATATTAAATCAACAATGTATTTAAGGTATTTAATTGGATAAAGATTAATGTTGTTTTGGTTAAAATCGCTTCGAAAATTAGCCATTATTTCGTAAAAAGTAAATGACAAAAAAATGTTACTGTGGGATATCCATGAGAGATAGACATATACCATCGCGGAGTTTTCTGTAGACCTTTTCAATGTGCACAATACTAAGTAAAGTAATACATTATTTTTATAAATCTTCGCAATGTAAGCGGAAAAAATGTAATTATTTACGATTTACGATTTTTTTTCGTATAAAATTCGACGAAGTTTTGGAGTTTACTCCTTAAGAAACGATTTGAGTTATAAGGCCCGGTACGGAAATTTTATGAGGAGTAAAATCAAGTGTAACACGAAAAGTTGAGGCGTTATGTGTAACACGAAAAGTTGAGGCGTTATGTGTAACACGAAAAGTTGAGGCGTTATGTGTAACACGAAAAGTTGAGGCGTTATGTGTAACACGAAAAGTTGAGGCGTTATGTAGAAAGAGACAAATGGATTGAACGTGTAAAATAATGCGATGGAATACATAACACAGACTTTTCTATTTTGAATTCACGTTTTGACAGCCACGTTACAACATTGTCAGTGTTGACAGGTGTAAAAAATATAAGTAGATTGTCTAGCGTGCCATAGAGTTTTGTCAATAGTAATGGTCAGTGAAATTAAAACTAAAAAGATTGTTCATTCTTATTCTTCTCTTACTATAAAGGTAACTTTGGTCACAGAAAGAAAATCCTATTTGGGCATAGATGATGTAGGTACGTTTTATTACTACTACAAACATTTATATTATAAAAACATATATTCTTACCACCTTTAGTATGAAAATATGGTCGACAGCCACAGAACATTATCGCCATTTTATCGTTCGTAAGGAGTAAACTCCAATCGTGCGTCGTAGCTGACACACACACTTTTTTTTGTATGTTTTGTGAACGCACGTCTATGCAAGACCTAAATGTATATGAATGAAGGATTTTCGAATAGACATTTTTGATGACATTTGTCTGTTAATAACGTCAGTTTTCTATTGGTGCCACAACTTGTACTAGAAAACGTTTCTGCACAAATATAACTTACGATGCGATTTCTTTAATTTATCTGAATAGCATTTAAAATAAATTAGCCCATGGAATTAATAAGTGCCTGTGTTCAATGCCCGGCGAAATATTAATTTTAAACAATTGAGGATCACCCCTAACAAACTATAAAAAAATGGATGCAGAAATGTAACGGACACACTGATAACAAGAGGATTTTTAACCTTTTTAAATATTAAAATTTTCGTTTTTCGCTGTACATTGCAGACCAATAAATATTAATGATGCGCAGCATCACAGCACATTGCCTTGAAACGCATTTAATACATGATTATACAGCCGTGTCTAGGGCTAACTCGGCGGATCGTGATTTAATTTCTTGCAAAGATCTTGAAAGGCGTAGAAAAGTCACAAACTATGAAATAAAGACATTTTTGATCTTGTTATATAATAAAACACAACTAGTTTTTATATAAGTTTATTTATTTATTTTGTCTCGCTTATTTTTTGCGACTCTCATCCCCGAGATGGTAGGTACGATCTCCAGCTGTACACCAATGCATTTCCTTTCTATGTGCAACGTGCATGTAACATTCGACAGCTCGAACGGTGAAGGAAACCGGCTTGCCTTAGACCCAAAAAGACGGCGTGTGTCAGGAGGCTGATTGCTATTACATTGCCTACTACATTGACAAATAAATATGAAACAGATAAATAAATCTGAAACCCTGACTAAAAAAGGTTGCAGCGCACTCATTTATTTTAACTTTTATTGCACATGTATATCGTGCAATACTTCTTTGAATCTTCGTTCGAAATTCCAACGCCTGTATCCTAAACTCGACGTTAGGTTTACGCTGTAGTTCCTTTAGAGGCAATTAACTAAGCCATACCCCCGTCACTTGCAAGCCACTACCCTACTTTAGCGGAAAATTTAATTTCACAATCAATACTGGTACTTCGCGTAGTAGGCAATCTATATATAACTTCATAGATTTAAAATTGTAATCGACCTATCCTTATTTTAATTGAAATAATAATTCCGATAACAATATTTACCCAAAAAAAGGTTTCTAGTATTAAAATTTCATGTTATATTACAATTAAATGTAAACCAATGCGCCTTTAGCATACAAATAAAATAAAAGAACATCAAAAATAAACAAAACCAGTGCTAAGTATGACTGAATGTCAAAATCCAATAAATTTTAACATACAGAATCTTTTCCTATGAATTTATCCTTTTAGACCTCCGATTCTGTTTCTGGTTTTCCACTCCTTCTTCATAAATGCCACCGGTCCTTTCTTCACGATGTTTCGAGGCCAATATTATTCATTCATTTAAACGCAGAGATAATATAAAAAGAATTTGTAAAAAAGCTTGAAGGAATTTAGGGTTTATTTTGCAAATGGTTAAAAGATTCTCAAATATAAAAGCGATATTGGCATTGTATAATGCACTTGTTACGAGCCACTTGGCATGTTACTCATGTTAATTTGGGCCCCACAGGAAAAAAAAATATCCTTTAATACTCGTAGTGAGGTTGAATGGAGTGTACCCATTTTACCCAGTTATGTATCCAACTTTGTCTTGGGTATGTTAGGATACAACAAGTTAGCGGTAAGGTGGGACCTTACTATATATTTTTAAGTTCCTTAGAGAGATATAATATGGAAATGTTGATGAGACGAATATATTTCGTTGCATGCTGAAATCACAAGAAAGGCATTATTTATAATAAGTGATAAAAAGGTTTATATTTTATGTTGTCTTGTTTTTATTATTTAATAATAGTTAGTTACTGTAAAAATAGGAAATATGAGGTGAAAAATGACTCGGTGGACATATTGTGGTGGAAAATGGGACGGAGACCTTTCGCGAGTCGTATTATAAAGCTTGCTGTGCTAAATGCTATTAATATTATTCACATTATTCCTACATAATTAATTATATACAGTGTTTATACGCGGATGCTTGACGGACCCATTGCGAGCAACTCCATTGATTGCCCTTAAAAAACATCGCAGTAGTAAAATTTGTTCAAACAGGTTATGGTGAAATAAATTTATAAACACGAACTCAAGAATATTGCATTAATTTTTAATGTGGCTTCCGTTTAAAATTGCCGCAGGTTTTTCTTATATATTTGATGGATAAAATACGTTTCTACGATGTCCTATTTTATTTTTACAACTACATACTGATAAATATCGGGTGTAATAATTTTATTATTAAGACTCGGTACGGTATTGTTTAAACTCGTACAAAATAGTGGTTATTGGACCCTTGGGCTGGTCTAGGCAAGTAATCAGCTTTCTTTGTCTATTAAACATAAAGTTAGTAATACTAAATAATTAACATTAATATGGATTATAAATACTTAGATAATACGATTACAAATAAGAGTATCAAAATCAAATCAAATTCTATCAATTTTTTTTATATTGTTGCTTTCGATACAACCATTTTTCGATACCATTTTTGTAGTACAATTTTTCCCACAAAATAGGCTTCAGTTTCGGCTATTACCTCTTTATCAGCCCACAATTTCTAGCCAGCGAGTATACTCTTGAGGCCTGAGAACAGGAAGAAGTCGCTGGATAAAAAAAAAACAAAGCGCTACAACCTCTTTAGGTCTGGGCCTCAGATTTCTGAATCTGTTTCATGATAATTTTTAATCTAATAGGCAAGTAAGTGATCAGCCTCCAGTGCGTGACACACGTCGTCGACTTTTGGGTCTAAGACATGTCGGTTTCCTCACCATGTTTTCCTTCAAATTTCGAGCGAATGTCAAATTCGCACATAGAAAGAAATTCCATTGGTGCACAGCCGGGGATCGAACCTACGACCTCAGGGATGAGAGTCGCACGCTGAAGCCACTAGGCCAACACTGCTCTGGTCGCTGTCGATTTATTACGATTCAACAGGAAGCATTGCTCCAAATCATGAATTCGCTATTGTTTTGGTCGATTGTTAGCTCGAGCGGCACCTACTTTGAACAGAGCTTTCGCGTATCTAAATATTCATCTAAGATATGTGCAACACGTTCCTTTGATATCTTTATGTCAGCTATCATAATCATCTTCACTTTTTGGTACCTCGAAGGAATGCTTTATTAACTTGAATTACAATATCTCACAATTCACCACGAACGAACGACAGTTGTCAAAATTATACACGTGTCTTTTGAAGGTTAGGGCTAACTAACCTAACCTAGCTAACTTGCGTGTTGTTCCCACGAGAATGTAAGTGCGTGCTCCTATTTCACCATGCCTCCTGCTGATAGGGGACAAGTCTTTGTTTTTATTTATGTTATTATTATTAATTACTTAAAATGTCATGTGGAACATGGTGTAATGGTTGCAGCTCCTTACAAACGTTGTGTAAAAAAAAAAAACATGGCGATTAAAAAGAGTGGCGGAGAGTTTATTGCCAGTTCTTCTCTTCCGTTCTACGCCCTTGATTTGAGAACTGGCAGTAAATGTAAAATTAGAAGCATTAATATTTATTTCTCTAATGACGAATCACAAGTGTACATTGTGTTACCTACGTGAATAAATGATTTTTGAATTTTGAATTTTTTTTTTTGAAATAAAAATCATATTAATTTAATACTAGTAGCGCCATCTGTGTGTCAACCTACGAACATTTCAGACCACATAATACTATTAAGTAACACATAGATAAGTTTAATTATATAGACTATAACTATTATAGATTTTGCCTTTCGCATTTACGCTTCTCCTTTTACTCACAGTAGAAGACCTCATTAATGCAAAAGTGCATTATAAAGGTACAAAGAGACGTTACCACTTTGACAAATGACAACATAAAGCTGAGGAGTTATGAATTCACATTTTACAAGTTTCAACTTGTTTACAGATTATTTTTCAGCGGTCACTCACCTTGTTAGGGAGTTTGTACATTGTATTGACAGACACTCATTTGACATAATACCGTGTACCGTGTATGTACGTTATTTTAATACTTCTATTATTTAATTAAGCTTTTTAGTTATATGTAAATAGTAAAAAGTTATTATGTTATTACAATTTATGTCTATAAATGACGGAACTGTATATCTATATTTTTATTATTTTAATGAATCAATTACACACAACTTTAAATTAAATAAAAAAATATCCCGTTCTGATTTCAACTTTAAATAAATAATTATTGAATAAGCTATTCATAAGAACTAATTATGTTTTTTTCCATAAGTACTGTGTTGTGTTCACCATTCCTAAACACAATTTCACAGAAAGAAGTCAATAATCAAAATAATTTATTCATATAGGTAACGCAATGTACAATTATGATGAACGTCAAAAAAAATATTTATATGGAATGCTTTTAATTTTACATTTACTGCCAGTTCTCAGATCAAAGGCGTAGAACGGAAGAAAGAACTGGCAATAAACTCGACGACGACGGATGGTACTTTTGTTTCATTAAAGTAAAAAAGCATAATTTTATTATTATTCATAAAGGGTAAAATTTTTAATGTAACTTAAATAAATTCCATGAATTGTTTAACTTTACTGTACTATTTCTGTAAACGAATTGTCAAATACTATTTCATGTCAATGTCAAATGCAGTGTACACTCTCCTTTAAGGCTAAGCACGACTGTTTTGCTACCACGAGCAAGTCTAGACGCTATGTAAGATATCTGTAATTATTATCTATGCATCTAGCTTCTAGGGAAAGTGAAAAATTTACCGTTCAGCCATTTAATTATTCACTTGAATTACTTCGTTAAAAGAGACACTTTTATTGCTTGATAACTGCTATTTCAACTAACCAAGTAAATTATAAAGATTATATTTGAAGCTTTATAAACCCTTAATAGGAACGGAATAACTTCTGTGTTTTTTGTTAATTTTAAGCTACTTTAAAAAAACTTAGGAATATTTTCAATTCAACGTCTAAGACAAGATCAATGTTCGGTTCCGACCTGAAATCATAACAATTCAGATAAATTAATGAACTGTCGAAAAATAAGGATTTGTTATTATGTATTACATATATTGAACCGAGTTGAAAAACATGTTTGTTAATCACTAATCCGTGTTTATATTAAATACAGGTATTTTATTATTGTATAATGTATATGAATTGATTCGCGACTTTAGTACCTATCGCTGTTTAGTATTTTTTTTGTACATAATCCAAAAAATAAATTGTCACATATTTTTTTATAGAACGGGGCAAATGGAGAGGACACTCAACTGATGTTTAGTAATTCCCGCCGCCCATGAATACTTTCAATGCCAGAGAGCTCGCGAGTGCGTTGCCGGCCTTTTAAGAACTGGTACGTTCTTTTCTTGAAGGGTCCTAAGTCGAATTGGTTCGTAAATACTTCAGTGGGTAGCTGATTCCACATAGTGGTGGTGCGCGATAAAAACAGTCTTAAAAACGCTTAGTTGTGGATCGTCGGACGTCGAAGTGATACGGATGGAGTTTCAAGGTTCAAGCGACGGCCAAATAGGAATATTCTGGATTCATACCCTCCGATAGGCTCTCACTTAACATCAGGTGGAATTGTGGCCAAACGTCCGTCCAGTTCAGTATAAAAACTATTGGAACAACATATATGTATTTATTACCAAAATATTAAATCAAAATTCATTTATTCATATAGGTAACAATGTAAGCTTATGAACGTCAAAAAAAAATGCTTCTAAATACATTTACTGCCAGTTCTCAAATCAACGGCGTAGAACGGAAGAGAAGAACTGGCAATAAACTCTTCGCCACTATTTTATATTTTTTATATCCAGTAACCAGGACAGGCATCAATAAAATATACCAAAAAATCTCCATAACTCAATTTGTGTGTTAGTTTAAGCCACGACTATATCAGCTGACAAATTTGTTCATTAATTCCTTCTTACAATCCTAACTGTAGCTTCATTTGGTAAAAGTTTATATTCTCCCAAAGATACATAATAACCACATCCAGACTTTGAATATTTACTTTTAAAAAACATCACATTTTAAAAGTAAATATTCAAAATGTAACCCAATAAATGAAGTTTATGGCAGCTGCCTGGGTATAATGCAAATTTGAAGGAATATTTTACGGCTTAGTTTAATCCACTAACAGCTAATTTTGTTAGTTAATTAACTAGTTGATAAGCAATTTGCGGACCGTAATTATTAAATTGTGATGGTGTATATTGTAAATTGTTTAAGCTGGGAGATGAATTTCCCGAAACATGTGATTATAGGAAGA
This sequence comes from Pieris macdunnoughi, assembly GCA_905332375.1. NCBI lineage: Eukaryota > Metazoa > Arthropoda > Insecta > Lepidoptera > Pieridae > Pieris > Pieris macdunnoughi. The sequence goes on along the minus strand of CAJOBZ010000067.1, from coordinate 223,996 downwards.
TAATGGCCATTACATATACGTATAATGTATAGAAATAATAATAGATTTTATTTGCCCTAGCACAATATTGCATTTTACGAGTTTATATGCTGCATTTTATTTTCGGATTTTAATTAGTGAAATAATCTTTTCGAAGAACTTTTATAAAATAACAAATTCTAAATGTTTTTTTCTGAGCAGCTGAGTTTCATCATCAGACGTCCAGGCAGAATTCGAAATTCCACCCGTATCACCTCAACCTCCGCCGTTTCCAACTGACCACCGATGTATTTCCAAACCAAACCAAAGAAGAAAAGAGCGTACCAAATTTTAAAAGGCAGGCAACGCACTTTCGAGTCCTCTGGAAATGCGAGTGTCTATGAGCGGCAATATAACTTAACATTAGGTGAGATCCCCGTTTGCCCCCTGTTACATATAGATAAACCGAATAAATCACTCATTTTGAAATAATCAAGTTTTCCTAGAAATAAGATATCGGTAAATGTATGTCTTTGTGAGGGATTTACCCGGGTTAAATCCAACCCTACAGTTATTTTGGTGGAAATACAAATGTTTGCCGACACTAATGGGTCGATGTTGCACTTTACTGAGCAGTTAACGGGTTAATCGATCTGTGTTTACCGAGCGACTAAAGCTTTATGTAGTTTGGTCGATTTTTAACACTGTCCACTTAGATTTAACAAGTGATGAAAACTGTGGGTTTTCTCATCCGGTTATAACCGGAAATATCGTGGTATGAAAATAAGCATGATATATATTTTTTTATTTTTATAAAATAGGCGACGGGGACGCCCAAATGGGGCAGTCATCGCAGCCAATGGACACCCATTTTTGTGGGTGTCGGTGGAGTATACTCCCCCAGAATACGTGGGACTGTCTGAGCACACCCAGGGACGTAGTCTCCAGCACCAGATGTGCAGCAACCCTTCTGGGGTAAGTTATGTTTCTTATAGGAAATTATATTAATTATCAGTGGCGTAGCACTCAAATAGGTTTGCAGTTACTGCTGATTGTTTAAACGTTTCTTGAACAACCACTGACTATTTTTCAAAGTTTAACTATGAGAGTAGGGAGTACCCAGTGTTATGCACAGCCAATTCCGTGTCTAATACATGGTAGGAATGGGAACAGGGCGAAACCATACGTTTGTGATTGGACAAACAAAGTAAGCGTGTTTTGTGTAAGACAGAGATGTTGTGTGCCAATTTATGGCGCCTTCGTTTCGTCTTTTTATTCGAATTTTATCTCGAATTTTTAATTTATCGTTTTTAAATAAGTCTACCTGACATACTTTTTTTATTGCCAGACATTTTTCACATTGCTAACTATGTGCCAGACGCGATTTTAAATTTTTTTTTTATAAAAATTTCAAAGTATTTTAGAATGTCTGTAATTTTTATTACCAATGAAAGGCATCATACTGCCATACTTTTCATGACTTTTTCATTTTAATTCAAGACATAACAATCGAATTAATGTCTGGCAAATTCATTTTTAGATTTTCTTATATTTAAATAACATAACATTAAAATTACAGACATTCTAAAATACTTTGAAATTTTTATAAAAAAAAAACTTAAAATCGCGTCTGGCACATAGTTAGCAATGTGAAAAATGTCTGGCAATAAAAAAAGTATGTCAGGTAGATTTATTTAAAAACGAAAAATTAAAAATTACGCTTCTTAAAATGCTTTTAAAATCCAGGATATTACCTGGACAGATAGGATGCGCACTAAAGAACGCAACCGCTACCGCCAGCCAGATTGCCAAGACTCTAACCGAAAGTGCAAGAAGGAAGACATATCACAAAATCAGCTGACCTAAAATTCTTTCTCGAAAACGTTGCTACCTCCCGTATAGGTTATTCTTGTAAAATAAAACAATATTAGCACAGGGTATTTTTATAAGGAACCACAATCAAGTTATCTACTACAATACAATAAATTTAATATACTGAACGATTAATATTATTAATGACTTAAATAAATAAAGGTGGGCGCCAGGATTTTTGGTTTATCCTACAAACCGATTTTTAGAAGGCAATGTTTACCACATAAACAATATTTTATTGTATTATCCTATAGTTGGACACCTAATTTGAGGGCATTTCCCAAAGCTAAAAATAGAAACACATTTCTAATAACTTCACAACAAAATAAATTAAATCCTAATTATAAGACATACCCCTCAGACTCACAATCTTATATAAAAAATTACAAAATTTTCATATAAGACAAGGAACAATTTATAACTCAAAAGCGTCCAATACACGACAACAAAAAAACACTGTTTTTAATAAGATATTTCATTTAAAATATAAAATATATTAGGTTCAATTTCGCATTTCCATAAAATAATATTAAATAACGATAAAGTAAAATGGCGTTAAAAGGCAAATACTGAATTTTCCCACGTGCAAAGTAATCAAGATGTATGTATCGAAGCTTCGCCGCCATAAATTTTCCTGCCCCGATTTCTTTCCGATAATTATTGCGAGCACTGATTCACTGGCAGAGAAAAACGTGTAGTATTTCTTGTTGGTTTTATTGATGATACCTGATTAGCTCACGAAATTATTGGTTATCTAGTTTGGGGTTAATTCACGTTTTATTGTTCCAACATACTTGATTGGTTTGCGAGTTTTTTTGTTGATAAGCCGTCCGCTTTTGAAGGCTGGCTTTTTAAATAGGAACGTCGTGTTCTTTAATAATTTAGTGTGTTAACCAATCGAACATTATACAATATGTACGTCTACGGTTTCCTTCTACCTTCCAACATTCCAATATGGAAAGAGATTTTTATTTTTTATTTTGAAGGGGACATTAAAAATTTTCTTTGAGATTCTTGATTTATCAGATTTTTTAATTACTCCTTAGGTACTACCATAGGTTTTTTACACTAGTTTTACCATGGTGGGGCATTTCGGGATAAGATATACGCTACCAACGAAAACAGCGTACCAATTCTCAAAAGGCAGGCAATGCACTCGCGAGCCCTCTGGCATTGAGAGTGCCCATGGGCTGACAAACATCAGATGAGCCTCCTGCCCATTTGCCTCCTGTTCTATAAAACAAAAAGATCGTAGATGAATTCGTAGCAGGAGTGCTGTCGAGAAAATCCGGGAAAAAGATCGGTCTGAATCTCTGTACTGACCCCAGCCCTGCGATTCTGTCACTTTTCGAACTCACACAGCGGTTTTCGCATCGGCGGTCGCTCTCAAATCAGTCAAGAAGCAGTCATTTTATGATTTGGCATTCTGAAAAGGTGGGAGCTTGTAGTTTATTGTTTATCAGAATGCCAAATCATAAAATGACTGCTTCACGACTGATTTGAGAGCGACCGCCGATGCGAAAACCGCTGTGTGAGTTCGAAAAGTGGGTTACAGAATCGCAGGGCTGGATTTGCAGGTTTAACTACGGACAACGCCACGTCTCATTTAACCGCTATACATTTTATATATTACCAATAAAAAGACAATAACAATTTATTAAGCAACAAAATCCAAGATTCACAAGGCAATCTGAACCGGACAGATCGCTAGTGGCGTTCACAATTTATTCACATCAATTATTCGTGTTCGGGTCTAACACAATCCCGATGGCCAAATAAAAGAACCGACAGTGGACACAGCTTTATTGTATTGGTTTATTCAGTCACATGTAAATAAATAATTTATGATAATGCACATAATGTTCTGTGTAAACACTTCTTAAACTGGTAGACATAATATCTTTTACGTATTTTTATAAGTAAGCTCTCTATCATAAACTATGATGTTTAATTTACAAAAAATGAATGGCGCTAGAACCTATTTAGATCTGGGCCTCAGATTTCTGTATAAGTTTCATGATCATTTGTTAATCTAATAGGCAAGTAGGTGATGAGATTTCTGTGCCACACGCCGTCGACTTTTTGGGTCTAAGGCAAGCCGGTTTCCTCACGATGTTTTCTTTCATCGTTCGAGCGAATGTTAATTGCGCACATCAAAAGCAAGTCCATTGGTGCATAGCCGGGATCGAACCTTCGAACTCAGGGATGAGAGTCGCACGCTGAAGCCACTAGGCCAACACTAAAATGTTAAGTCATGCCAATTCCATCCATTCCAATCCATTCATAAGATCAAGTTAATACTGTAATAGAAAAAATCAATAGATTCACAGCTGTGGCTAACCGTTCAACCACATCGTCGAAGTCGACACATTAAAAACGATTCTAATCTGACGTACTTTATTTTATTTTTTTTTTTAATTTCTTTTTACACTTTATAAAATTTAACATAATTAAATGTAAAGTAGGGCAACTTATTCAATGTATACATAAATTCTTCTGACTGAAGACAGTCACACTCTTCATTTCTGAAGGTCGTGTCAGGCGCCGCACAACTTCCTACACTCTGTCTTCGTAAAGCCTCTGTGCCCAGGTGATGGTAAGACCTGTAAGGGCCTTTACTTGATCGGTCCGGTGAGTAAGGAATTGGTCTCGAGGTCTGATGCCCTCCACTCTGCCAGTCACGATGACCTTTTCTAGACTTTCTGGATCTCTGCGTGTTACATGTCCAAGAAAGATTACCTGAAACCGTCTTGGTATGGACTCGTCAATATCCTTATATCTATAACGTATTACATAACTTCATTGTCACACAAAATACAACGTGCTAAGAACAGTTGCAGATTTATTTTGGCAGCCCAACAGCCAGGGAACTTCGTTTGCCTGCGCTGATTTCCAAATAGTCTTTGTTACACTTCCACTATATTTTACTATCTAAAAGATTATAGAACCTCCGCGAAAATAAACAATGTTTTTTTATGTTTATTAGTGGTTAAAAAAAAGCATAAAGTACTTACACTTTGCTGTTGATTACAAAAAACCTTGTAAAAATCTAAGGTAAATATTAAAATATTCGAACGTAACTCAAAACTGTAACGAATTCTAAAGTTTAAATTTCGAATTTGTAACATCCGAAGTCCGGAATATCCGTACAGTACTTATCACATTTCCGCTTTCCACCAACTTTAGTATCCGCTTAGATATTCTATTCTGAGTCTGGAGGGAATATTATTGCCAATCTATTGCACTACAAGCGTTGGCTGTCATGGAATATTCAGACAAATACATATAACAATTTACCCATCAACATATATATACAGTATACCGAAGCACTTAGAAATAATAACACGCACTTCAGTCATTGGTTTAATTTGATGACTAACACGAAACTGTAGGTACTAAATCGTATTTATGAGCTAATTAGTATTTGGATTAACGTGGAAATTACACTTATCGAAAGTTATAATTTATATATAAACATTACGATTACTATACAAGTTTTCGTTGCGTCAATTAAATATTCTTAGCTCCATAAAATGTGTATTGGTTACTACACCAATGTAAAATGTTGTATATATTATGTAATAGTAATAAATATTTAATTAAGATAGAATAAAACTGATCATTGCTTATATGTAAGTCTGATTGTAAGTGTTTACGCAATGAAGTATTTAATAATATAATAAAATGCTATGCTACAATAATTGTAGCGGTACAGTTTTTCGATACCATTTTACAGTACGATTCATCTTTAGGCTTAAAATAGGCTTCTGTTTCAGCGAAAACCTCTTCTGTCTTATGTCTGAAAACAGGAAACAGTAGCTGGGAGTCAAATCTGGAGAATACTGTGGTTGCGCAAGCAATTTGATGCCCGATTTTTAGAATTTAGAATTTGTTATTCTAATCACTTCTCAAGTTTTACATATTATATCCCTTCTATTTAATAAAATTTATATTTATTATATTCCTAATAATATGTACAATTCCTCGCCTTGCGTAAGCGTACTTAATGGGTAAGTACGAATAGTTTAAATGGCGCAGGTTCTGTTGATGCAGTTATCGATGATATTCATTGGTAATTGAAGATCAAAAGTTTTAATGAAGTTTGTTTTCATTCTATTGCGGTGTCAAATTTCATTTCTTAATTACCATTTCCGCGAATCGCAAACATCAATTCAAGACAGCAATTGTAATATTAGCATTTTCTTTTGATTGTCGAATCCATATAAGCGAGGAACATCGAAGTAATGTAAAAATGTTAACTGAGCCAAATGAAGTCTATTAATGCTTTATCTCTGTACATTTATGATAAAATCTGTCACAAATTTCTGAATACATTGACATTGATTGATGGCTATTTCTGTTTCAAAGCTAATGATATGAATGAACGAAGAAATCGTATTATTTTTATCTTTTACCTTTCTCAACCATGGCTTATTGGGACAGAAAATACAGATAATGTTGCATAAGACATTAAACAAATAAAACAAACAAAAGTTAAAATTTAATTAATAAAAAAATCTACTTGTAACATTTGCACTTAAAATAATTTTCTGCTTACATTTAAATGATTTAAGTATGTCTTTGTATTGAATATTTTTATCTAGTTCTCTCTTCAGTCGGTAGTTCATATTTAACCGTCGATGTCAGCAAGGAAGCATCTGGAGCGAACTGTTTCCACCTGTTTCTTTCCAGCACAGTTTTGAGGACGATGAGTCTTTCACTTGATCGGTCCACCTGGTTGGTGTACAGCCACATGATCTTCTGCCTTCTGTGTTAACAACCACCATCACTTTTTACGTTCTCATCGCTTCTGCGCATTATCAGGCTTCACAGATTATTAAAAAGCTTTTCTCTGTAACCATACCAAAAACAATAGAAGCTAGACGTAGCGAAGTTTGACAAGAACAATGTTTCTGAATACGATTATGTAAACTAGCCTTGGCTGCAACACGAATTAGCTCAGTCTTCGATCGTCCTTCATTTACGTCGTATCTTAGAGTCTTTTCGCCTTCTGTATATTGACTTCCTAACTCATGAACACTAAATCAGTTCTATTCCATTCCTATACTCTTTTGTCTCTGACTCTGTCGCTGTTACGAAAAGAGTACGGTGCATAGTGATTGTTTACTAGGTATTTAACCCTATTTAGCCCCACAGTTTAATAGGTTTCAAGCTTTGAAGATTCTTCTTTATGCAGTGCCTCTCCAATTACTGAAGATTAGCACTCAATTTCAACAATCTTTCCTTGTTCATTACGAATATAAACAGTTCTACTGACTTGTTGTTCACTCTCCAATTTTGCGTGTACCCACATCTCTGCTTGATGGTACAGACATTGTATCATTATCTGTCCATCCGAGCACTATGTGTCAATCGGCCCCCGGAAAAATGGTTTTTGACATTTCCCTTTCCACGTAAACACGCGTCACTAACTTAAATATATTCGGAAATAAAAACATAATTAACTCTAAAAGTTCGTTTGTTGACGCAAAAAGTTTTGATTGAATACACCAGGGTCATAAGTTTATTTTGCCTTTGAGAAGTTAAATATTATTTCATAAACACCCGAGTATTCAGAGCCGAAATTACTCTTCCGTGGTGTATGTATGAAGTTTACTCATAAGCTGTCTGTTATTGCTTACTGACCGTAGTCGTTAGGAAACTGGAAATATCCAGTAATTTAAATCATAGTTAAACTAGTTTTCAACCGAAAGTAGTAAGATCGTATCAATAATAATAATTATATTTTTATATTATTGGATTAAAGCGCGTTTATTTTTGAAGTTATACTTCTTTAGGCGCGTTATGAAAAATTTATGAGAGTGAAATTTTACAATGCGCGCGCACCCGTGACACAAAATTAGGAGTGTGATTATAGCGTGCGCGAGCGAGATAGGAATAAGACAATCTACAAGTAAAAAGAAATAGAATATGCGTGAAGTTCGTATGCCAACAATTTTGAATGACCATAATGACATTTGTCATTTACCTTTTAAACAAATAAAGGAGTTTTAATTATTTTTTCAAAGAAATTTAGCGATGCTTTTGAATTATAATCAGAAGTGATTTAAATTGAATATTTAAACCAATACTAATTAATATTTGTGAAAAAACTGTGCTCATCAACCTTCCTAAGTGCTTCAATACAATTGAGGTTAACTATCCGTATGTATTATTATTATTATCGAGTAATGTTTTGATTAAAAAATTAACCACATTGTTTAATCAAAACATGTAATTTTTCTGATTTTATCTAGCAAATATAAGGAAAAGAGACAAAAAACAATTGATGAATCAGTGTAACTGCACTAAATTGAATACAAAAAAAGAGTTTTCATCTTATCGCTGTGAAACATCAAAAACTGGAGGTGGAACAAAGCCAAACTATTTTTAATATTGCCAAAGAAGTATAACTTCTTACGCGCGTACATAAGTACACGGACCCTTTTTTTAGTATGACCTATAGCTGTGCCCCGCAGCTTAATCCGTGTTAATTTGGTCGTAGTGTCACGGTATACCATGCTATATGGATATTATTGGAAAATTTCAATTCGATAGAAAAATATATTTTTGATTATTCGGACATTTAAATAACAAGCCAAACGTTTTTTACGTATAAAACATCGGTGGTGCTACAACCTTTTTAGGTCTGGGCCTCAGATTTTTGTATCTGTTTCATTATCATATAATAGGCAAGTAGGTGATCAGCCTGACACACGCTGTCGACTGTTTGGGTCTAAGACAAGCCGGTTTCCTCACGATGTTTTCCTTCACCGTTCAAGCGAATGTTAAATGAGCACATAGAAAGAAAGTCCATAGGTGCACAGCCGAGGATCGAACCTACGACCTCAGGGATAAGAGTCGCACGCTGAAGCCACTAGCCTATCCTTTTTTTTACCTTATATTAAAAAAATCGTTATTTCACGTGCGTTACAACATGCATGGTCATTGATATGTCACGTGACGTGACCTCTTTTTGAACCATGAAGCAAAACTATATTAATATAGTGCTCCTAACTAATAATTTGTTTAAATTAAGTTTGACTCTAACTAGAACTATCCCAGATACGAGTAAAGGTATTATATGAAACTGACTAGCTGGAAAAACTAATTTCGATCATGAAAGCTTTTAGCAATAATCACTTGTTCACTTGACAGTCAAGTCGTCAAAAATATTGTTTACACGAGTGTCCCGTAATGTTCTACTGAAATAGGATCCTTATAGGGTTGTCGATAATTTATTATCTGCCAATAAATTTAAAAAAACACAGTTAAATTTAAAACATTACAGAGAAGAGAAGACATTATTAGTTAAGTTAGTTTGATGTCTGGAAATTGAGGCTAAAATATTCCTAACTAAATCTAAAAGTTGCTTATTATTTAACACACAAAATATCCTGGATTTGATGCTATTGAGAGATTTAACCTATTTAAATCAATTCATTAAGATTCATACTTCATAATAAAAATCTGTCTTACGCTAAATAATCAATATTAATTTAATAATATTAGTACGTAGTACATCTGTTTCACAAACATACGATAAAATCGATCGACAGCCCTAGGTCGCTGTTCAAAGGATCAAAAGTCTGCGAGCGACAGGGCACGGAATATTAAGTCGTACAACCCCGACAGATATCAAAATTCCCTATCCAAGTGGTTCGTGGAAAAATATATTGCATTTAATTCCGTAATTTGACCGGTCTAATTTTCAACATTGTGTATTAGCCTCTCATTTTGTCAATTTTATTTTATTTTAAACATATTTGTTATTCTATACCAATAAAAAAGCGCTGTACTTTTTGAATTCAACTATTTTTCCAACTTCATTTACTAAATCGTTCATTTATTTATTACAAGACTTAATTAAAATTACACTTTACACATGTTAATAATGTCTGAATGCATGAATGCATGTTTGCTACTTATTTATAATGCATGTCATTATATATAAGTAGCATTTTAGTATTCACACACAAGCATAGAGCATGTTATCAATGAAATATAATTCCGTAAAAGAATTATATTTTATTAAAATTGTTAAAATATAATCTTTTATAATGAGGTGCATTATAAATAAGTAGGTAACGTGCATTTTAATATTCACACACAAACTTAGAGCATGTTCTCAATGAAATAAGATTCCGTATGAGAATTATATTTTATTAAAATATGTTATGTAAATTATAGAAACAATTTTACCGTAAGGCAACCCCACTGTCTTCATAACAAACATCTCTTTGTCCTTGGCACAACAGACTGTCCCTTGTGCAGAGTCTGTTCCAGCGCAGAGGACTCAGTCACCCACGTAGTCCTGGTATGCGTGGCTGTGGCTTCCCAACGAATAGAAATCCTCGGAACAGTGAGGTTGTGAAGCGTGCGAAGTACCCAGGAAACTTCTGAGCTTCTGGAAGTAGGCTGGCTTTACTAGCCACGAGTTAACGAACAATGAAATAAATGGGCGTCCCAGTGCGGAAACTGAGTCCATACTTCACACATCCCTAAGGCAATGTTGACCAGTCAAAACAAACCAGCTGACCTTAAGGGTGGATATCGACATGCTGTATATGTACTTAGCACTCCGCAACACTTCGATATCGCCATTCCGGAAGTATTGTTTCTAGTCGCAAATTGTGGTCATCTACAGACGTACCAAATCGACATTTTAAATACGTTTAAACTTAGAAAAACACTTTTTAAAGGATTTGAAGTTATGTTTTATTATAAATTTACAATTATTTTACATAATTTTAAATTTAACCGACCTTTCGCGTGCTTTACAGCGTGCGTGGTCACGGTGACTGAAGACAAAAGGTGTTGAATGTCTACTAATGTAACGTGTTGAATGTCTACTAATGTAACTATTGTTTAAGTAAACATACTACAATTAAATCAATTAGATATATAAGTAAAATCTATAACAAAAAACAATAACTAACCTTGAAATATAATAACTAAAGGGTCTTTCATTAAGGGCTTCCTATCTTCAAATTTAAATAAAACAAAATTTGTGTTAGATATCATCAACAATTTTTATTGGTTTGAAAGGCCTATCGATGCCATTATGTGTGGAATATAACATCGTTCAAATGTCCGCCCCGGCTTCTCTGGGTGGCGCGCATCCGAAATGTCCAATTTTCCATGACGCTGGTGCATAAATCAGGCTGAATTTGACCGATGGCATGGGTTATGTTGGCTTTGAGGGCCGCTGTGGTTTGTGGCTTAATTTTGTACGGGTGCAGGCCCAAGTCACGACTCAAAATTCGCCAAGTTGTGGTCTGTGAAACGCCGAGTTCTTGTGAGCGACGCGAAATCGACTGCCTCGGATTCTCCTGCATGCTCTCACGGACAGCGGCGATGTTTTCGGTAGATCTTGCGTTTCGTCGACGTACGGGTGTTGGTTGATCGTTTACTGAACCAGTGGACTCAAATTTATCCACCACACTGCGAATAGTCCTCTCGGTAGGACGATTATGGCGCCCGTAAAATGGGCGAAGCGCGGAACGTTGCCCGAATAGAACACCCATTTTGATAAAACAATTTTATCATTTGCACGTGTTGTTGAACGCTATATCCATCCATGGTGATTTGGCAAAACAGACTGAATAAATGACAGCCAATTTGACAGATGTAGCTTCAAGAAGATGGCCGTTATCAACTGTAAAAGTTCGGAAGTCCCTATTGAAAGACCCTTTAAAATATAATGTTATAAGGAATCCCTTTAGGCAAGGTTTTGAAGATACTGGCAGAGTTGCCCTTTGATTAGCAAGACTAAATCTTTGTACGAGGTATATATTGAATTGGAATATTAATGAATTTACGTATATTTTCGATAAATGTATGTCTAAAGGTGCTGTTAGAGTTTTTTTTTCAGAAGAACCCTGAATTATTAATTAACGTGCATAGTACAGTGAACCATATAAAGGGCCTTTTACAAACTATAATTAGCTTTGTTTCAATATTACACATTAATTAAAGTATATCTATGTGAAGGGGAATATAGCAGCAGCGAGTCTAAAGGTTATTATTAGGGAAACGAACATTCGTTTAATTAATAGAATGTATACTAGTATTTTAATTCATAATTACTCGAACGCTGAAAACATAGCACGGAAACCAGTATGTGACCTTATCACATACCGTGTTTGAGCTGTCAAGTGTGTCAACAATAAATAGATGAAACGGTTTGACAGGATTTAATAGTAGGTTTAAGTTTAGAACTGGAGCAGTGTTGGCCTAGTGGCTTCAGCGTGCGACTCACAGGGCGAGATCTATAGAGCGCACTTAGACTTTGCTCAGACTTAACTTTCGAGTTAACTCACAGTCGGTATTTATAGAGCAAACTGCGAATCTCTCTGAGTGCTAGTTTAGCTTAATCTCAAGTCCACGAGATCGACGACTTACCAAAAACTTTGACTATAAGCCTACCAAAAATAATGGCCTAAAATTTACTTTTCCATTATATCTTTTACTTGACTTTTTTTTTTTGGTTGTTAATTACCGGTGATGCCATCTTATACTGGAGTTCCATAGACTTTGGGAAAAATAGGAATTGAATTCAAAGAAATGATAAATGATCTTGATAAATATCTATGAAATACATGAAATGAAATAATTACACATTATTATGGTATTTATTATTTATATAATTATTCAAACCCCATTTTTGAGAGATCTTAAAAATAACTGGTGTGATATCGTATCTGTCACCTGGCAGCACTGGCATATTATGTTGACATTGACAAGCAACAACAAAATTCAAAATATAACCAAACCAATAAATAAAATATGTGTACCGTTTAAGACGTTTAAATATTTGTTATTGTTATACTTTTTTAAAGGATAATAAAGAATGTATTCCATGAAATGAAACATCAATTTGTAGTTTTCTGTCTTAGCTTGTGCTTAGCTTAATCTCACTGTTAAAATATCTATAAATACTAAATCATAGTTTATACTTAGTGTACACTAAACAAAGGTTTTCGTAAGTAAAGTTTGAGCTTAGTCTAAGTGCGTTCTATCGATCTTGCCCTCATAGCTGAGGTCGTAGGTTCAATCCCCGGCTGTGCACCAATGGACTTTCTTTCTATGTGCGCATTTAACATTTGGTCGAGCGGTGATGGAAAACATCGTGAGGAAACCGACATGTCTTACCCAATGTCGACCCAAAAAGTCGTCGGCGTGTGTCAGGCACTGGAGGCTGATCACCTACTTGCCTATTAGATTTAAAAAATGCTCATGAAACGGATTCAGAAATCTGAGGCCAAGACGTAAAAGAGGCTCCACTGATTTATATATATTTTTTTTAAGTTTAGAATACAATGCTAAAATACCGGTCCAATTGTCAAATTTGACACTTATCGTTAACTATGAATATCTTCTGTAAATATTAGACTTTGACACGTTTTCGACATACTAAAGTCATTCTTAGCGGAAAGAAATCAGAGCCAAAATTAAGCGCGACAGAACACCCGTATGTGGAAATCTAATATGATTTTTCTTACGCTAAAGTCACTTGAACGACCGAGACAATAAGTTACGCTTTTCGTTTTGTATAGAAGGACTGATAAAAATATTATTTATAACTAGTTTATTCAATAATTGAGCCCTAGTGGCATCAGTTTGTGACTCTTATTGGAGTTTACTCCTTAAGAAACGATTTGAGTTATAAGGCCCGGTACGGAAATTTTATGAGGAGTAAAATCAAGTGTAACACGAAAAGTTGAGGCGTTATGTAGAAAGAGACAAACATATAGAGTTTACTCCTTAAGAAACGATTTGAGTTATAAGGCCCGGTACGGAAATTTTATGAGGAGTAAAATCAAGTGTAACACGAAAAGTTGAGGCGTTATGTAGAAAGAGACAAACATATAGAGTTTACTCCTTAAGAAACGATTTGAGTTATAAGGCCCGGTACGGAAATTTTATGAGGAGTAAAATCATGTGTAACACGAAAAGTTGAGGCGTTATGTAGAAAGAGACAAATGCATTGAACGTGTAAAATAATGAGATGGAATACATTATACAGACTTTTCTATTTTGAATTCACGTTTTGACAACCACGTTACAACATTGTCAGTGTTGACAGGTGTAAAAAATAAAAGTAGATTGTCTAGCGTGCCATAGAGTTTTGTCAATAGGGTCAGTGAAATTAAAACTAAAAAGATTGTTCATTCTTATTCTTCTCTTACTATAAAGGTTACTTTGGTCACAGAAATAAAATCATATTTGGGCATAGATGATGTAGGTACGTTTTATTACTACTACAAACATTTATATTATAAAAAAACATATATTCTTACCACCTTTAGTATGAAAATATGGTCGACAGCCACAGAACATCATCGCCATCTTTGTTTATTATTTTTAATTAATTGATTAAATATATTTTATATTTATATAATATTTTATAATACTTATATTAAATTATTACGACCCATTTCTATTTTTTTCTATTCGATATATATCATAATTATCGTTCGTAAGGAGTAAACTCCAATCGTGCGTCGTAGCTGACACACACACTTTTTATTTTTTTCTGAGGTCTGAGGTTCAAACCTCTGCTGTGCACCAATGTACTTACAGCCAAAAGGAAACATCGTGTAGAAACCGGCATGACTTAGACCCATAAAACGTGTGATGTGTCTATTAGAATAAACAAATGATCACGAAACATGCAGAAGAGAACACACAGAATAACACAACAGATACAGAAGAGGGTTTTTTTGGATACACGATAATAAGTAAGGCTAAGTTAATTCTCTAAAAAACAAGTACAGCTTAAGCTATAATAATTTAAATTAAGTAAATATTCAATAACGCTTTTAGTTTTGTGTTGAAGCTCGGATAATGAATTAAAAAGGCTGTGAGATCTTGTTCAGATAAAAAAATTAAGCTCTAAGCGAAGATGAACAAAGGACAGCCGCAAAGCTGACAAAAGATCAAACAAGTTTTAAAATCGATCGTTGAGAAGGCTTAGCATTAAGGCGACGATTATCTGAACTAGTCCGAGACTTGCCGCAAAAGGTTTCACTAAATGGTGTAAAAAAATCAATAGATCATAACGGGAGGTAATAGCGGGAAGCCTGGATTGCCCTAACATGAGTCACTGCAATGGACTGCATGTGCCCTTTTTAGTTATAATATCTTAATATATATAAATTGCGTGCCACGTTGTTTGTCCGCTATGGACTCCTAAACTACCGAACCGATATTAATCAAATTTGCAGACCGTGTGCAGTTTGATCTAACTTAAAAGATAGGATAGCTAACATCTCAATTTATACTCGCAATATTATGTTATTGCAAATATTTGTTTATTATTTGATACAATTCTAACAGATGGCGCTGTGTTAAAAGTACCAACGTTTTACATAAGCTATCTACCTTTCACATAAGTTCTCCTACCGTTTCCCTTGAATAGTTTACTACTATGTAATATAACAAAAACCTTAGCCACAGCAACGCTTGGCCGGTCTGCTAGTATATATATAAGTCTTGTTATTAAGTGGAAATTATAAAAAATGGTGTTGGATCTTTGAGTTTTTTTAATGTTAACGACTTTGCTAGTAGTATATTCTTAACGATTAACTATTGGTAATAGCTAAGGTACTCACTGCCATATAAATTAATTATCGTCATAATAACCAACAAATCTGTCTAATTTAGGTCTTAGCCTTAAACAAGGACTGATTCCTTTTATCACACTTAAGGCATGTATAGTCACTTAACTTTGAGTGCTTATAGACTTCGTAAACTGATGTAGATCGATCTTTGATGTTCTTTTGATGGTATATTCTTTATTAAGACTAGACTAGACTGAATATTTTATAACATACTAGCTGACCCGGAAAACGTTGTTTTGCCATGTATATTTCTTCTACGACTTTATTTTTAATTCAATAAAATTAAAATTAGGGGTATGTGTATTTTTGTATGCTTAGTCATAAAAAAATAAAAATGGTATCCAAAAAATTAAAAATATTTTTTTGGGGTGTACACCCTTATAACTTAGGGGTTTAAAATATAGATAGTTTAATAAAACACTATTTTGACCGGATTGAAGTTTTGTATTATTATAAATTTACAACTATTTAACATAATTTTAAATTTATCCGACGTTTCGCGTGCAACACAACAACAAAAGATGTTGAATGTCAAAAAGTATCACAGCTGCAGAGAAAGTTGCATTATCTGTATTTATTTCCCCGGAGTTGGTATCGACTAAAAGATGGAGGGTTTTGGCAAAAATGGCTATAAAGTGTTTTATTAAATGAATAAAAGTTATGTTAATCAAAGACAATACTATATAGATAGTTGCCAAATCACAGACTTACTGAATATGTATAAAAAAATTCATAAGAATCGGTTGGGCAGTTAAGAGGAGTGTGGGAACGAACATTGTGACACAAGAATTTTATATATAGGGATCTATTACAAAAATATAAAAACTTAACTGCGTTATGTACCAATAAATTATATTTAGCGAAGCGTTTTTATTTTGATTACTAAATAAATAATTCATGACAAAATATTTTAATAGACGCCCAATTGCAACCAAATTTCAAACTACAATTTTTAATATTTTAAGTTGATTCTTTGGGCGAGCAGAAATATTTTGTTGTCACTTACGAAATCAAGCTTTAATACAACTAATAGAAGGCTTCACTTAATACAGCCTGTTCCGCAAACACAATTTTGCAGATTAATTGATTATTTCAGGAAAATTTATTTATATTGATTTATTTATTTTACTTAATAATATAATAAAATTATAATATATTACATTAGAAAACCGCTGTGGTTTTTATAAATGTAACCATAACAGTCTTGCTAAGGAACGCGACAAAGGCATATAAAATCAGTTTTCCAACTTTTTGTGTTGGATAACGTTAAGCTATTTCTCGTCTTCAAATACTGGAACCACTACCATGAAGGCAAACATCGAGAGAACCCGGCATGAGCCCTACAATCTGATCATTTACGTTACTTAATAGTAAGTAGTTCTCTCACTCTACGCAGAGACATTGCGTCTCTATGCTTATTCTACAAAGTGTACTGCAGAGTGTTCTAAAGAGATATTTAGTCTAAGCACTCCTCCCTCGTTCACATCACCTGGCTGGAAGTCTTCCACGGTCCGCTTCCTAGTGAAGACTTCCAGCAAACTATTTTCTTTTACGAACTAGCGAAGTGTGGAATCGACTCACGGTGGGGGTCTCTCCTAGGAGATACGACTTCCAACTGTTTAAAATAAGAGCAAACTCCTCCCTCAAAGGCTGTCAACGCACCTACTAAAATGGGTGTCCATGAGCTGCGATGACTGCCCTTTTTGGGCATCCCGTAGGCTCGTTTGCCCCTATGCTGTAAAAATGTAATTAAAAGGGCTATTTTAAGCTATCTTATAACTGTCAATATATAAACACGAAAAAAAGATATCAAACACACCACCTTACGCTGTGTTAGAGATGCTTCTGAGACCTAATAAGTAGTTACACACTTTATTCATTCACTCACTTACTCATTCACTAACATACACCCACTCACTCACTCATGCACTCAAGCGTGTTGATAAAATAAATTATTTTTAAATATATTTTAAGGAATTTATGGTTAAGTTTGTTATGGTAGGTGGGAACCCTGACTCAGATATTTTTTTATTTAAAAGGGTTCCCAAATCTTGCACATTGTAATGCATAATATGTACTTATAATGAATAAACACATTTTTATTTTATTTAATTATTTATTTAAATGAATCAGGATAAATCTAAAACAACCTTTTAAGCAATGAAGCCTCAAATAACTTTGACCGCGAAACAAATTGTTTTCACTGCGACAAAAGCAAAGTTGGGCAAAGTGATATTAACCCTTTCATTCTCACTTCGGTATGGGTAAGTTTGACCTTTTGTGTGGTAAAATCGGTAATTTAACCCTAAACTATTGATCAAAATACCTGTTCGACAGTTGTTATGATAGAGGTTTATTTCCCAATAGAAAAGTTAGGTACAGGTGTTTTTTGGTACATTTTGTTAACATTGTAGGGTTTTATGTAGGTATACCATGCACTTTGTATAGCGATACCGGCGCTACCAGCCTTGCGATTCTGTAACTCACTTTTCGAACTCACACAGCGGTTTTCGCAGCGGAGATAAGGAGGAAGCTTGTAGTTTATTGTTTATCAGATTGCCCAATCGTAAAATGACTGCTTTACGACTGATTTGAGCGTGACCACCACTGCGAAAACCGCTGTGTGAGTTACAGAATCGCAAGGCTGGTAGCGCCGGTCGTTCGTCCTGCGCGCAATCAAATATTAATAATAATAATCAGTGGCGCTACAACCTTTTTAGGTCTGGGTCTCAGATTTTATATTTTATTATTTTTGGGTGAAACTATAATTATGCATGAATAAGTCAATCAAATATTACTGATAATATTATTTACAGCATTTTATCGCAATACAGCGAGGAAATGCTGCCAGCGTTAAAGGTACAACCACACAAGAACCAAACTGTTTAAATTTGTTTTAATTTTCTTGTTAATAATTTTAATTATTACTTTATAGTTTAAGAAAATTGTAGATACAAATTAAACGTATGTAGCATGATTAAATCATAATATATATATAATATCTTAATAACAATGTACAATTCAATAAATAAGCTTCTCATGATGTTTAATTTCGTTCACTCTTTAACTAAGTGGCTGCTCACGCGCACATCCTAAATTAATGACCCCGACGTGATTGTAAGGGTCTATGTATAATACACAACCTATACGTGTTCCGGTCCGGTGGTGGAGAGGCTGGCTAGGCTGTCACTCAGGTCTCCTGTTACAGAGACCAGTCTCTCACATACACTTCCAAATGTTATCATCTTAGTTTAATCATAATAACCTTGTATGTATATGTGAGAGAAGAAATAAAGATTATTATTATTATTATTATTATTATTATTATTATTATTATTATTATTATTATTATTATTATTATTATTATTATTATTATTATTATTATTATTATTATTATTATTATTATTATTATTATTATTATTATTATTATTATTATTATTATTATTATTATTATTATTATTATTATTATTATTAGTTGATTACAAGTTTTTAACTAACAACGCCTTTTACAACCTCCTGCCAGCGGTCGTCCGCTGACACTTCACTACCTACTGTATAGTGCCCGCAGTCCGATTTCTAAAAAATATCTTACCCCATATATAAATAATGTTAGTACAAGAATTTTTAATAGGAAAATTTCATATTTTGTCAATGTCTTGTTTTCTTGACATGCAACTGCGTTAAATCTATCTATGGTTACTTATCGACTCGAATACATTGGCCACACGGTTCGATTATTTATTATTATTTTTGGGTGAAACTATAAATACGGCATGAATAAGTCAATAAATTGCCTTCAATAATTTCCCAGTAAAGCCTATTGTTAAAGTTGGCTGATATATCGCCGACCTTTATCACGATATATCTAATCTATAGTCTGTGTTTAACGCCCACAGTGTATAAACTTAAGGTATTTGAAAATTATCGACTAAAGGCGCTCATTTCTTTGATTGTTAACCTATATTCTTAAAAATACCTCAAGTTGTTGTCCTTAGCATTAGAAATTTTTAGGTAACTGGTTCGTCATCATTTGCTTTTTCGAATAAAGTAGATGATTAGCCCTCTGTGACCGACTTTTTTGGCATACGGCAAGCTTTCCTCGCGATGCTCTGCACCGTACGAGCAAGTGTTAAATGCGCACTTACACTTAGCTAGACTCGTTCATTCTACTTTATTCATTGGCAATAAATGTAAATTTAAAGACATTCTTTTTGACGTACATAGGATAATGAACGAATGAAGTCGCATATATCCTTGAAGTGTTCCTTCGTTGAACGAGTAATTACTACGGAACATGAAAATAACGGTAGGTACACAAAAGCTTAGCGTATTTGTTAGTTGAATTTTTAAGATAATTCACTAGAATTACAGTACATCTACAATCTGAGACTACCATTACTGCGATGACGTCATAGCTTAAAACGCGCTAACAAAGTCATTCCGACACCTAAGTATATATACATCTTCTGGACCTTAGCTACTGGAGCCTTCGGGCCAGTCAGCGGTTAGTCTGGACGAGAATCCTTCCTTGAGGCCGGAGGTAGAGCAGCATCCATCATTCTTCCACATGATTGCTATTATCATATTTCAATGCAAATTAACATTAATATTCATAAACACTAACGTCAAGAAAAAACTATACTTTTTGCTCTCACGTAACAAACGACGGTTGTGTACTTGAATTATTGATGTTTATAGTAAATTCAAATCAATTTAAGTATATAAAAAATTGACAAGAGAACTTCTGATCTAACTCTAACTATAGGGTTTGATTTCATTACATTTATAAATCGACAATATTAACCTTCGCTAAACCAATCCATACAATTTGAAGGCCAAAGACGGAAAATAAATTCACTTTATTTTGTTACATCCAATGGCTGAAACGTTTGTATATTTAGACTTTCACAAATATTCAGAAGTTTTAGAAAATATGAGCATCTTAAGGTAAAAAAAATTTGGCAATATCTGTATCTTCGTTAATTTTTCTTAAGCTTCTATGTCTGACATACGCAATTAATTTTTGGCTCTAAGGCTTTCCGGGTTTTTCACGACATTTTCCTTCATACAAGCGAGTATTCAGAGGCACAGGTTCAAAACATTTTTTACATTGAACAACAGGCAAAATTAACGTTGTTCTTCCGGGAATTGACCAACTGGACCCATAAGATGATAAGCATTGGTGAAATTAGCAATACTTTGTAAACTACACATAATTGACTAAATAGATAACTCTGGGAATGAAAATTAAACTACTAAGCTACTCTAAATAATCACGATCAACATCAAAGGGGATTTTGTCGGTTTTATTACTCTAAAAAGATGTATTATATAAGATTTTATAAATATAATTATAAACTCTATTGAAAAACAACGGACACCAGTTAACGTTCTAAGGACAATTTCAGTTAACAAAATGTGGGTTTTACATTTGTAATTTTATTGCATACACAAAAGAAAAACAGCTTGTTGTCTTAATTTTCGTCCATTGCATATTGTTTATATGGGTTTAAAAATTCTTTAAAAAATAAATTTATAAAATGCCAGAAATATCACGCATATTAAACGATTATAAGTAAACAGACTGCTCGTTTTTTGATAAAGACTTTATTATATATTCTGCAATAAATCAATTACATAAACAAATCATTTGATTCACGCAATTTCAAAAGGTATTTCAAACGGTAAAAAAATTTGTGTCTGAGTAGGAACTGACGAACATTTAGAGCAATTACTCTACTTACGGTGATCTAAATTCCCTACACAAACGAATCAACAATTAAACAAATGAGCCGTTACATTATCGAAACTGGAAAACCAATTCTCTCAAGAAATGGCTACCAAGTGGACTCAAGTTCAACCCTTGCCCGAAGTGAGTGCCAAAAAAATTCCATAACCGTACTCTATAAAGTTTATAATCCGGATCGGAGCGGCCGCGGTATGTAACCCTCCTTTTTATGATACTTGAAGATCGCATAAAATGCTATTTTATGGCAACACTACTTCGTTACTGTCGGGTGACCATTTATTTATTAACACTTCGCTGCAGTAAGACACAAATTCAGTACATTTTTTTCCTACAATAAAGTTCACAAAAGAGAGTGCGACTTTACATGAATTACAATCTAGCCTATACAATAATTATGGCTAGTAAGTGATATTATGTTGACTTAATTTTCTAAAATACTGAATACCAGTTCATTACCAGTCTTAGTATTCTATAATGTTTTGACACTATATCAGTGTCCGTACTTTAAAATAATTAAATAAAATGGATTTGGAAACTGGCGGCTTTATAGCTTTCAAGCGATATCTTCCATACAACCACTGTGGGAAAAAAAAATAGACTGAGAGGTGACCATAAAGTGCAAAACTTATTAAGACATAAAGTTACTTAGATAAAACTAATGGAACAAAGCAAATCAATGAAAACATATGTAAACAGTGAAAGGAACGGTTATAAAAAAGTGTTAAGTTAATATAAACAGTGATTTTCCTTTCCGATTTTCCTTTTGAGCTTGTATTTTCCATGTTTCTCGAAAACCTCTATTTCAAAGCAAATATTTTTTCTTAAAATCGAATCATAGGCGAAAACCTTTTTTACATACTAGCTATGTTGTGATAGCATATTATTTTATGGTTTTTTATTATGTTACTTCTAGCGGTTCGCTTTATCACTGTGTTAAGGACTAATTTTGAAGTAGCAATCAGCAGCAGATTATTTTTTTTATAAATTTTACCACCAAAAAGAGGAACGACAACTATATGAAAAGGATCAAGAAGAGAGTGCCCTAAAAAATAGAAGTGGTGTATAGAATAAAAAGAAGCGTGAACAGGAAGCGAATGGAGAAAACCATGGATATTTGGAAAAGCTGGAGGAGGCCTTTACCCGATATAAGGATAACAAGAAAAATAAATGGGCTTAATTTTTAACACCGAAATTCAGGTTGCCCTAGTTAACAATTCAAAAGTACTGAATAGTAATTCCAGCCGTTGCACTCCTTCATTTAATGCTCCGTGTCTTTGATGTTTCGTAAACATTTTAGCTTAACTTATATAATTAAAAACCATACTCACCCTACACAAGCCGCGGTTAAATTTCACGTTGTACGTAAAATTTCATAGACATGTCGAGATAAGAAAGTACGGAATATTCTTAGGATTACGTTTTCATTTCTATTGTGCGTCGTGGCATACACTAGCACCCGGATTACAATGCCTTCAAAGTTTATTTGTTATAGCAAAAACCTACAAAAGTCTGGGACTCAAATTTCTGTACTTGTTTCATGATAATTTGTAAATCTATGAATCTTTTGTGTCTAAGGGTGCGTACAGACTATGTAACATGTTATATAACTTGTGTTTTATAACACGTCCACATTATGTAACCTTGTTATTCAACATTATAACATAAAACAATACTGTACACATAAGAATAACAATGCAATATAACAATGTTATATAACCATTTTAAATAACAAAACAAAAACAAAAAAACGTAGATGCTGGGTTCGTCCTAGCATACATATCAATAACATGTTATTATAACATGTTTTATAACATTCGGTGTCCACATTATCTGAAACATGTTGTATAGCAATGTTGTATAACATGTTATGTTATATAGTCTGTACGCACCTGGCAAGCCGGATTCCTCACGATTCCTCACGTTTAATATAACGTTAAATGCGCACATAGAAATAAAGTCCATTGGTACCTTGGATCGATAGCTGAAGCCGTCAGAGAAAAAAACAGTTTTTTTAGTTTTTATATAAAAAGAGGTTCAATTAACAAACATCATTACTTATATCAATTAAATTAACCACATAAATTGCTTAATGTAACAAAAACCCCGGAAGCTACACCTCTGAAATACACGAGAATTAAGATGTAGATCAGACATATCCCAAGGGTTATTCCCTTTACCGACAAGCTAATGGGCTTAATAACCATAATACCTCTAAAATAGGTCCTCTCAACTTGTTATGTGCGCCTGGTACCTCGCGCACTTTAACTATTAATTTTCTACACAATTATCACGGAAATAGCAGTTAAGATAGTTAGTTGTAGCTACGTTAAAACTAACTACCCTCAACTGATGTCGAGCGTTACAACTCCGGCTGGGAATTTCTGGATTTTTCTTTCCGTACGGTGAGGCAGTGGCAGTTTTACAAATTTGGTCGTGAAGTTTTTGCCGCCCTTGCCCTCTACAATTGTCTTCTCCAAGATTATTTTTAAAATACAACAATTTCGTTGAATTTGCACGTAAAATAAAGTTATTGGGTTTTTTAAGTGTACACTAACCATCCAGTTCGCAGCCTCCTCTAAAATATGGAAGTTTGCTACACAAGTGAGAGGGGAATGTCATCGGCAAATTTTGTTGCAGACTTCTATCTGTAATATATTGGAAAACCGTCATACAGAAATCTTATTGATTCTAGAAGGTGGCAAAAAAAATTCCCAAATATGCCGCCCTAGGCTCCAGCCCTCTCAGCCAGCTAGTGAGGGTATACATTGTGAGGATACCGGCATGTCATAGATCGCTAGACAAGACGTGTCAAAGACTCAGAGCACGTTGCCGATAAAGAAAAATGTCATTATCAAACCTGTAGCGACACCTGCATTCTACAGCTACAATCAATGCGATAACATCCATAAAACGCGCATACAAAATTCAAATCGACTGGCAAGGACAGAAGGCCAGAGGAAGAGCAGCAGAAGGAAGGTTTCTTCCTCCATAAACCACAATCATTACATTCAGAACTTGAGAAAACTAAACATTAAGTAGATGTTAAATAAATAGTGTCATCAAGACAAATTGTTATGAAGTGACTTAGTAATTCCATGCAACTCTAACTTCACAAAGAAATTAGTAGTGAGGTGAACCGTGGAACTTTTAATTTATTCAGTAAGTAATTTGAATATCAAACTAGAGGTGAACGAGCTTAGGCGCTCTACATACGACGTTTTCAATATTTATAAGCTTCATAATATAGAAATAAGTAACATTAAATATTCAAACTTGCAAACTAATGCTTATAATATTACGTTATTTTCACAGATTATATTTAATGACCGTATTCAGATATATGTCGTAAGTCACAATCTAGTATTTAGCACTGTTGACAGTGACAGTTGACAAACTACCGTAGGTGATTCATAGAGAAGAAATTGTTTGACAGGTTTTTAGACAGTCACCTAAAGATTATTTAATTTGATTCTACTTAATTAGTTAAATAATACTGTAAGTACGTTGATAGTTCAGTAAACCTGACAAAACATTATAATCATTTATATTGACAACAACCGGGCAGTTTTAGAAATCCAAATGACATACATATATGAAATTTTTTATCTAATTTTCCACAACACAATGTGACATAAGAAATTTTAACTCTTTAAGGCTTCAAAATGTGAGAAGAAAAATAAAATCAAAGATTCAGATTATCTCCTTTATCTAGGTAAGAATAGAAAAAAATACATATGATCAACCTGGTCTTGTATTAGGTTTAACAACGACTCCAGATTGGCTACATCGAACGTTTAGTATGAGGTCCTCATCATATAGAAACGGGAGAAACATCTCTTTTTCAATACTCTTTTCTTATAGTATTTTTGAGGCAAGTGGTTGTGAATATTTCCTACTAATATACTGTGTATAATACTCAAATTTAAGGCCGATATTTTTCCATCACCAAGAATTAACTACGCAAATTCTTTGAGGAATTTTGAAAATTTTCTATTCCAATACAGTTTCATAGTATGAAGAAAACGACCAATTAAAACCCATTCTGGTATAATAAACCTTAAATTAAAATTTTAAAACAGTTGTATATCTATAACCAACAATTTAAAATAGATTACGTTGTAATGTCACTCATGTGAGATATTTAATAGTTACTTATTTTTATTATTTATATACTTTAAGGTTTTAAGCTTATTCTTTTATTTTTACGGCTTAAACATTTTATATTTAAATACCTTAAGCGTCTAATTGAGGGTAAACTGAAATTTCATTGCATTACTTTCCTCTAAATTATATATAGTTCATTAATTTACGCATTTACTCGATTTTGCGTTTGTAACGAACCAACAAAAGAAAAATCAAATATGAGAGATCAAAACAGTGCCTATTGGGGAATTTTCCTAAAAACCTCATACTGTTTTTGTGTTTATATCTATGGGTCAGAGGGCATCTAGCGTAGATAAACAAACCTTGGCGATTATGTGTGTGACGGTCAGTTTATTGCTAGTTCTCATTCTCGCCCTTGATGTGAGAACTGGCAGTAAATGTAAATTTAGAATCATTTATTGTTTTTACTGACGTTTATAATTGTACATTAAGTTACCTATATGAAGGAATTATACCTAAAATAATCTATGTATATTGGTATGTTTATCAAACAAATAAAGGAAGTCTAAATTGGTCCAGTTTGCATCAAATGTTTCCGTTGAAAAACACATTAATCTTCTACGATCACTGCGATTTACGCCGATAACTGCCAATGAATATGCGCAGTATTTTAGTCATTCAAATAGCGTTTTTACATATGTAGTAGCTTTGTTGACACATTTGGATAATAACGCAAAGGTCGACTCTATCAAATACTTTACGGGTTACGTTGACACCTCTCGGGGGCAAACGGGTGTGTTGCCGACCTGTCTGGGAATGGTACGCTCTTTTCGTGAAGGCCCATTATTCGTATTGGTTGATTCGATTGATTCTTTAAGGATTTATATATTTTTGTATTTTTTTTTTATTTATTCTGAAGATTAACAGCACAATACAGAAATAGATGTATATATATATTTTTAATTACACATCTTCAAATAGTTTTTATTCATCATGGTTGACATAATTTTGTGTCAAAGCTTTCCTTGCTATATAAAGCATTCAAGTTGCAGTTCCTTTCAATTTCCATGTAAACCAAAAATTTGCATTCAAAGTAGCGGAGAGTTTCTAGCCAGTTCTTCTCGCTCGATTTATACCCGTGATATGAGAACTGGTGGTATACGGAAATTTAGATCTTCCTTTTTAATGTTGACGTTCAGTGATGATTAAATAAATTTGGATTTGATTACTTTATTGCGCGAAACGTCGCATGTTAGAAATTTAGAGGATTCCCGTTCATATCCGTTTAAGTTTTATTCAGATGTTTACAGAAACTTATGACCAATACGTTAATTAGTCAATAGGAAATAAATATTACTACTAATATTTATTTCCTCAGTTAATAACGTGCGCGCGCTTTAGAGCGCTTTTCTAACATTTTAATCGGAAGTAAATTTAATCTGTAATGGTGTTAAATAATTATACCCAAATAAGCACAGATTCAATTCAGTTTAATTAAATGTTTAAGGTCGGTAGTCACAGAAGGGTGATCACCTATTTAAAATTACTACGAAAACGGAACGGTTCAACCTACAATATGGGGCTACAATCACTACGATATCGTCATATCCTAATTTTTCTTAAGTTTTCCTTTTAGCGAGAATATACAATCATCGAAATCAGCAACTGGGTTTTCAGCTGGTCGAAGATCCCTTTAGGTTGTAGGAACAGCGCACCTTCCTCTTCTCTTCTTCCTTCCACAACCCTGTTAAAATGCTTGTACAAATGCTAAGTATTTCGAAACGTATAACGGAACGTTTGCACCAGCATGAAATAGACCTTAAACGTAATTACATTCGGCGTGTCACGAAAACTCAAATAAAATGCTGCCGACGTGCCATTTCGTGAATTTATTAGCGTTCATTTAATCTAAAATTGCTTCTTTGCGAAAAGCTTACATTCTTTACTTTACATTCTTAGAAAATTTCAGTTTTATCGAGATAGTTCTAATCTTTTTTGTTTTTTTTTAAATGGAATCTCGCTTAAGCGAGCTCAGCTTAGGCTGTTTTGGCGAGCTTAGCTTTTCCCGGGACTGGCGCAAAGATGTCTCCCGAAAACCCGGAACTCAGCTTGGGCTGTCGCAGGGTGGCCGCCAGAAGGTCAGGACGGAGGCACGATGAGCGGACTACGAACTAAAGGCGGTTTTTTACTCTATATGATCCACATATCATAGAATATTATCAATGAAATGTGTTTTGTGGTAGTCGAATATGCAAAGTATGTCAAAGTAAAAACGTTTCTTACGAACGCTGCCTTAACGATAAGCGATATATGATTGAATTCTAGAGAAAACTTATAGAGCTTGGTAGTACTTACATAAATTTCAGCGAAAGTAAATGTATAACTTTTATCTAATATATAAAATTCTCGTGTCACAATGTTCGTTCCCATACTCCTCCGAGACGGCTCGACCGATTCTTATGATTTTTTTTATAATCGGTAATTAAATTAATTATTATTAATCAATTTTTAATTATTATTAATATTAGTATGTAGATTAAGAATATTGTAGATACTATATATTTGTGTGTTGGAAATAAATATTAAATAAAAGATATAAAACACAATATGTACGAAATCGTAATTTTAGTTAAATTAACAATATTTTTTACATAAATCCCCTTACAGAATAATTGATGAATACATAACATTTATTTCATATTTAATACTGGTTAAATAAATAATTCACTTTTAAATATATATCACATATTCAGTTTGCCCCGTAACCCATATAGATGTTCTTTGACCGACTTCGGCAAACAAATATTTGCAGTGAGACATCGCGGCGTCTTCCTTGTGCTAAATCAATGAAAGAGATGAAACATCGCTTACTAGGCTGAATCATATGAATTAATGGAGTGATTATGGGGGAAAGGAAATAATAAAGCTTTGTTTGACTTGTTTGTTCCAAAATATCGAATTTATTTTCTTTTAATTGTAATGAAAGTTTTGTGTTCGGTATAGACTGTCTTATTCTTGAGAATTAATAATTATATTTCAGTTCAGTGTTTGGAAATATAGTTTGCATTTTGATTATTCTTTTGTTCGATGTATCACCTGCTGTGCTTGACGCATGATGTTGGTTAAATTTTGCTTCATCGTAGGGGCAAATATTAATTATTGTAATATTTGCCCTATTGTATACAAAAATATTATTGTAATTCGGACGTACAAGTATTGAGAGTTGCTCGCCCATCACTGCTCACTTTTACATCAAAAGAAAATAAATAAATCAGTGGCGCTACAACAGCGCAAAATGCGCACATAGAAAGAAAGTCCATTGGTGCACAGCTGGGGATCGAACCTACTACTTCAGAGATGAGAGTCGCACGCTGAAGCCACTAGGCCAACACTGCTCTATTTATCTAATTTAATGGCATAACCACCAAAAAAGCATGGTGGTCCCCATGACTGGTGATCTCCTAATATTTCCCTTGAATAGTTTACTACTATGTATTGTAACAAAAACCGTAGCCACAGCAACGCTTGGCCGAGTCTACTAGTCAATAAATATATTTTAGTTAAGAATGAAGAGCGAATGATAACGATTAGCTAAACTTCCATTTGTAAATTCTACAATTTCAGTTTTGGTTGTAACCTCATTAGTTTTTCTCACATATATAAATTTAAAGATAATCCCGTTCCCAGGAATGTTAACATGTCAACGTCACTTATATTACTTAGCAGCTGCCCACGCAACCTTCGTTACGCCTCAATATATAGTCCGGGAGGTAGCGTTGCGTTTTAGGCAGTGATTTTACGCCGACTATTTTCCTTCTTTCACTATTTATCTCGAAATACTTATAACCGAACCAAGCGTCAGCTGGCGCACCTGCGGTGGGTTTGGAATTGGGAGGTTGCGAAAGAAGTAAAAAAATAAAAATTAAGTAATAGTACGCTGCCTGAAACTTTTTCCGTAAATAGTTGATGTCATACTGAGCAAAAAAAAATCGTCAGCTGCATCGTGAAGGGGGGATTATGCGTCAGCTGCTCGCATGAACTTGTAATAAAATCACGTGAAATAAAGTCATTGTACGCCGGATGAAATTGGACTACGTGATCGTTTAAATAATTCAAAGTACGAAAATAACAATCAGCTGCGTGTATAGCGGTGGAAAGACCGTCAGCTGACGCAGTAAAGGTAAAGGTTATTCTAGAAATGCACAGAATCTTTCTCGATATATTTTTGTCTCGTTTTATTCGTAACAAAATGCACGCTATACAAAATCGAAATATAGAAATAAAAAGATCGCAAAAGTTATTCGTTGTCGATGGTATCGCTATCATCATCGTTGTCTGACGAATCATCGGCCGAACTGTCCTGCAGGACATCGTCTTGATCGAGTTCTTGACCTCGATTCTCTTCACCGTCATCTGTAAATAACCATGTAAATTATCAAAATTAGGCTACTAGAAAGCTCAAAGAAAGTGTCACCGACAAAAATTCCATACCGCCAATATTTTCGCTGCTATCCGTTATACTGGTGACTGATAGGGGTACTTGATCTCCTTCGAACCATTTGAAAACATATTTGTCGTCGTTTTCTTCCCATCCCCAGTCCGTGGGAGATAATTGAGATGGCTCTTGAAGGTGAGCATGGCTCCAAAGGTGCGCTATGTATGACGTGCGCAGTAAATGCTGGCGTAGCTCGGATTTACATGGTGGGAAGATCGCCCCGTCGATATGGCTTTTCCACTTGAGCACGTCGTTTTTCTCATTGATTTGATAATTTTTCGCGAAGGTAGCAACGCGTGTAGCGTTGACATCGTTTATCGATTTAAACCCGTACAAGCGACAAACAAATTCTTCAATCGTTATGAAGACCTCGTCTAATTCACGACTCGGAATATTTGCGATATCCCCCAACGCTTGCATATACGCCTGTGATATTCGCAACAATTGTAAAGGCTTTTTTTTCCTTTCCTGTAAAATGCGGAATTAAAATCACAGCCTGTGAGGGCATGAAAACCTGGCAACGCAGAGCACAAATCGGTTCCCAATTTTTCATATAACTTCGTGATATTAACGAATCTTTGGGAATTTCCGGAACCAATGTGCATAGTTATTTTCATCGTTGGCAATCGCATTCATATTGCCGAGCATTATCACGAAAATATCCGTGTCTGAGCATCTTATCGTAACGTGAGCATCGAAATCTAACGCACAAACGTGAAATACAATTTTCGTATCAGCTTCTTCGTGAGCCGGACAAGATAAATTGTGATCGAGGGTTCGTAGAACTTCATTATTCTGTACTTCATATTTATAACAAAACTCGTAGTTGATATAAATCGTCTTATTGCCTATGTAGCTCGCCATATAATTATTTCCCCAGTGGTCACAAAGAAATTCCACTAGGGCTGCTTTGAAATACATATTTTTCAATTCTGTTTGAAAGCGAACAGCCTGACAGCAATGCTCCAAAATTTTAAATCTTGACTGGGTCAGCTGACGGTCTTTCCACCGCTACATAAACAGCTGATTGTTGTTTTCGTACTCTATATTTTTTGTAGAATCACGGAGTTAAATTTCATTCGGCGTATTATAACTTTATTTTACGTTTTTTTTCACAAGTGCATGCGGGCAGCTGACGCATAATCCCCCCTCCACGATGCAGCTGATGATTTTTTTTTGCTCAGTATGTCATCAACTATTCATGGAACAAGTTTCAGCCAGCGTACTATTACTTTATTTTTTTATTTTTTTACCTCTTTCGCAGCCTCCTACACCCGCACCCACCGCTACTTGAGCAGCTGACGGTCGGTTCACTTATTAGTCATATAAGATCAACTATCGATGTTAATATCAGCCGGCTTACTATGACTTTCTCCTTTGCAACGCTACCTCCCGGACTAATATTTCTTTACTTAGCAACCTTTTTAGTAGCTACATACCAACATATGGAACATTTTGCTATGCTACCTAAATAATAACTTCGAATCTTTCTTTCCATTAAAATCTCTAACTTCAAGGAATAAAAAAACATTCTGGAATATCAGCCGTCTTCGAGATTTGCGCTTAGTAACATAGTTTGCGATTCATTTGTCATTTAGTTTTAAGGAATTCAATATCTCAAGTGCCAGTTTTTGTTAGTTCAGCGTCGCAACCCCACTACCCCAAATTTTTTGTTTGTCATGAGCTCTAGCAATGAACTATTAAAGACAATTGAACACCGAACTTAACTTCAAATTAAATTTAGGTAATAACATACCTCAATAGGCATAAAAAGTAAATTAGTCTAATAAACCGTTTTCACTGGTCTCTTTCTATAAAATTATGATGACAAGACAATTACTTTTTGTGATCACAAACAAGTTATTTTAATCCCTCCCTTTTTAACCTGTTTAATTTTAAGTGGTTCCAGGGTTATCCTAGAAGAAAGGTCAACCAGCATAACAAGATTATTATGTTTAGCAATTAGTTCCTGGGCTCGTCTTAAACTTAGATAATTAAACTCTGTACCAACTCGGTCCCACACGACAGACATGAATATCTTATCTTCAGCTTAACAGGCTGTATTTACGATAACTACGATAAGGTAAGTTATACAATTTAAATGGCTTGGAGCTATCGCAAAAAAATATGTATAGAGGCTTTTATCAAACAAGAGATACTTTGTACGCGTTTTTTTATGACCTGCCTTGCGATTCTGTAACTCACTTTTCGAACTCTCACAGCGGTTTTCGCAAACAATAAACTACAAGCTCCCTCCTTATCAGAATGCCAAATCGTAAAATGACTGCTTTACGACTGATTTGAGCGCGACCGCCGTTGTGAAAACCGCTGTGTGAGTTCGAAAAATGAGTTACAGAATCGCAAGGCTGATGTTAAATGAGATGCGGCCTATCGGAGGGCAGGTGATGCCTATAACACAATTTAAATGGCTTGGAACTATCGCAAAAAATATATAGACGGAGCCTTATATCAAAAAAGAGATACTTTGTACGCGTTTTTATACAGAACTGGATAGACGTTCGACCACCAGGTGGTCCTGATGTTAAGTAAAATGCGGCTTATCGGAGAGCAGGTGAAGCCTTTTTAGCCGAAGGTATAAAGGAAAGACTCTGGCTTGAATTGTGATATAAATTAGGGTTGATCAGAAATTATTTAGCCTTAAAAGTTACTCAAACGGTCGCAATAGACTACCTTATTCCATTTTAGTAATTACGTGGTAGCTCTCTATGTTGTAGGTGATACACTTCTTTTTCATCGGCTGTTCAATCTCTAAGTGTACCAATTTGAACCGTCTGATACCAATTTGAAAGCCTATTTTACTTTAGTTATTTCGACATCATTAGCGCTAATGTCGCTTTAAATTCACGTGGAATCTGAATTAAGATCGCTATCAAAATTAGTTTTGATGATAAGTATACCTGACAATGTGTGTGGATGATGGTGCATGTATTGTTCTTAGCACCTGGAACGAATCACAACATTAAATCTTAATAATAATGGAGTGTTTCAAAAATGAATGTCAAGCCGAAATCGGTTGATTTAAATTATTGCGGAACACAGCAAATTAATTTTATGCATCCAGTAATATTTTATGTACCTACTACGACTACAAACAATTTTTATCATTTTTCACTTTTACATTACCGTGATGAAACCCTTCGTAAACGACAGACAAAAATTCATACTGAACAAATAAACTAGCAATAGATATGTATATAGTTAAAACTATTATTACATCCAACTATCTGACCGTGTTGAAAAACGTACTACGAGTATGCAATATTGACAGAAGCAATATTCCATAATGACAAAAACAGTTTTTTTTATAAATTTTCTAGCTCTTCAGCGGTAGAACAGGGGTTCATGCGTCCAAAAGAAGGGATGCTGACGCATCCCTGACAGCATTGTACCCGACCTCTCCCAGCTTTATAAAATGTGGCAGGATGCAGAAGAATGCGCTGTTACCGTGTTCTGCCTCGGGCGATTGCTGGTGGCGCCGTGGGGTTTTATTGAGTATGCACAGCAGCAAGTGCCACAGAATCCTTCACCACGAGGCAACCGTGCTACGGGAGGGTATGCCTAACGCATTTCCCCGCGAAAAAAGAAAGAAAGTCATTCAAAGACGCCTTACATATTCGTAAACTTAGTTGAACCTCAAATAACTCTCAAGGCTTTTTTATTTTAATATGTTAGTATCTCTTGAATTTATTACATTATAACACATTTCATAAACAAATAATTTAGCTAAATTTAAAAAAGTGTTCGAAGGTAACAAAAAGCACAGTAACATAAGCTATTTCATCAAAACGTCTTACTCATGAAAGCTCAAGGAATTCGACCAATGTCATTAAGCCCCCTCTCTAATGAGGCACGTATACACTAGATAGGGCACGGCTGCCTACATGAGAAAATGACAGGGAAATGCCCTAAGGAATAGCGGGAAAAACATGCTTTGCACGCTTTGTGATCTAAAGTTGTACACGAGAAAACGAGACTAGTAGAAACTATATTTCTCGAAAACAATCTGTTAATCAGATGCGCAATTGTTACTGTATTGTATAGGTTGTGTGGTAGTGTGGAATTTTCTATTGACGATTCGAATTGAGAATATATTGAAGTCTTGGTATATATAATAGGAAGGTTTTTAATGCGAGTTTTAACGCTAACGAGTAAATAATCAAAGTACAGTGTCTATAAGATTGTAGACAATTCTGCCTGATCTTATACTTATATTATTATTTTACTTAATACGCTTAAGTTCAGTCTAAATTTGTAAATGTAAATAACATTACAAACAAAATCTATCTAACGCCATATTTTGGTAATTACAGAAATGTACGTTTCTAAAAGTTATAAATGAATACTACAACAGTATAACACTTTGCGTTATATTAAAAAATAATTAAATCAGTGGCGCGTCTTTAGGTCTTGGTATCAGATTTCTAAATCTGTTTCATGATCATTTTTAAATCTAATAGGCAAGTAGGTGATCAGCCTCCAGTGCCTGATACAGGCCGTCGACTTTTTGGGTCTAAGACATATCGGTTTCCTCACGATGTTTTCCTTCACCGTTCGAGCAAAAGTTAAATGCGCACATAGACAGAAAGTCCATTGGTGCACAACCGGGGATCGAATCTACGACCTCAAGTATGAGAGTCGCACGCAGAAGAAGCCACTAGGCCAACACGTACGTTACGAGTATATTACACTCTGATAAACCACAAAAAGTCCAATGCCTTAAAGTAATTTAAAGAAGGCTTAAAATGGTTTAAAGATTGTGTTTAGCATACATTCACTAAAACTAATGTAAGTGCTGAGTATTTAATTATTTTAAATTAAAAAATTATTAACTAAAAACACGGATAGCAACTTTTTCGTCAGGCTGTCCGTTGACATAGGCTTTCCATCTTGTTCACAACTAAATTAGAAATTTGTTAATTGGCTCTACCGGGTTTTAAGGACACGCGCGAACAGTGAATCCTATTGCACTGTGCAATTTTTATTACAATTATACTGTCATATTGTACATATCTGTGTGTTAGAAATAAATAGTAATTATAATAAATTATAAAAATAATTATAAAAAATAAATAATCTATATTAAAAAAATTGGTAAAACAGCTCATTATTTGCGAGCTCATATACAAATAATGTTATTTACTTGTATGAGTAGTTGTTGCCTTCTAATCCAGACAAATATATATTTAATTAAAAACCTCAACAGACCCTATATTATATGCGCTGCAGTATGGTGCGGGTGGCAGTTGCTTAATTTTTCTTTCAATTTCATTTTATTTGTAGACTAGAACATTCTGGCTGGGTTTAATTTAAGTTACTACAGCCGTGCGATTCTGTTAAACCGTGAGCTTATCTCGCACTAACAACGCTCCCTTCGTCACTCACGTAATTTTTTGAATCTCATGGTATTCTGTTAAGCAATTTCACATTACGTCTTGACAAGCGGAGGGAGCTTGTAGTTTAATGTTAATCAGAATGCCAAATCGTATAGTACGGGAGGTAGCAACGTTTGAAAAGAAAGAATTTTAGGTCAGCTGATTTTGTGATATGTCTTCCTTCTTGCACTTTCGGTTAGAGTCTGGGCAATCTGGCTGGCGGTAGCGGTTGCGTTCATTAGTGCGCATCCTATCTGTCCGGTAATAATCCTGGATTTTAAAAGCATTTTAAGAAGCGTAATTTTTAATTTTTCGTTTTTAAATAAGTCTACCTGACATACTTTTTTTATTGCCAGACATTTTTCACATTGCTAACTATGTGCCAGACGCGATTTTAAGTTTTTTTTTATAAAAATTTCAAAGTATTTTAGAATGTCTGTAATTTTAATATTATGTTCTTTAAATATAAGAAAAACTAAAAATGAATTTGCCAGACATTAATTCGGTTGTTAAGTCTTGAATTAAAATGAAAAAGTATTGCAGTATGATGAAGCGTTGCATTTTAAGAAGCGCAATTTTTAATTTTTCCTTTTAAATAAGTCTACCTGACATACTTTTTTATTGCCAGACATTTTTCACATTGCTAACTATGTGCCAGACGCGATTTTAAGTTTTTTTTTATAAAAATTTCAAAGTATTTTAGAATGTCTGTAATTTTAATATTATGTTCTTTAAATATAAGAAAAACTAAAAATGAATTTGCCAGACATTAATTCGGTTGTTAAGTCTTGAATTAAAATGAAAAAGTATTGCAGTATGATGAAGCGTTGCATTTTAAGAAGCGCAATTTTTAATTTTTCCTTTTTAAATAAGTCTACCTGACATACTTTTTTTATTGCCAGACATTTTTCACATTGCTAACTATGTGCCAGACGCGATTTTAAGTTTTTTTTTTATAAAAATTTCAAAGTATTTTAGAATGTCTGTAATTTTAATATTATGTGCTTTAAATATAAGAAAAACTAAAAATGAATTTGCCAGACATTAATTCGGTTGTTAAGTCTTGAATTAAAATGAAAAAGTATTGCATTATGATGAAGCGTTGCATTTTAAGAAGCGCAATTTTTAATTTTTCCTTTTAAATAAGTCTACCTGACATACTTTTTTTATTGCCAGACATTTTTCACATTGCTAACTACCTATGTGCCAGACGCGATTTTAAGTTTTTTTTTATAAAAATTTCAAAGTATTTTAGAATGTCGGTAATTTTAATATTATGTTATTTAAATATAAGAAAAACTGAAAATGAATTTGCCAGACATTAATTCGATTGTTAAGTCTTGAATTAAAATGAAAAAGTATTGCAGTATGATGAAGCGTTGCATTTTAAGAAGCGCAATTTTTAATTTTTCCTTTTTAAATAAGTCTACCTGACATACTTTTTTTATTGCCAGACATTTTTCACATTGCTAACTATGTGCCAGACGCGATTTTAAGTTTTTTTTTTATAAAAATTTCAAAGTATTTTAGAATGTCTGTAATTTTAATATTATGTTCTTTAAATATAAGAAAAACTAAAAATGAATTTGCCAGACATTAATTCGGTTGTTAAGTCTTGAATTAAAATGAAAAAGTATTGCAGTATGATGAAGCGTTGCATTTTAAGAAGCGCAATTTTTAATTTTTCCTTTTAAATAAGTCTACCTGACATACTTTTTTTATTGCCAGACATTTTTCACATTGCTAACTATGTGCCAGACGCGATTTTAAGTTTTTTTTTTATAAAAATTTCAAAGTATTTTAGAATGTCTGTAATTTTAATATTATGTGCTTTAAATATAAGAAAAACTAAAAATGAATTTGCCAGACATTAATTCGGTTGTTAAGTCTTGAATTAAAATGAAAAAGTATTGCATTATGATGAAGCGTTGCATTTTAAGAAGCGCAATTTTTAATTTTTCCTTTTTAAATAAGTCTACCTGACATACTTTTTTTATTGCCAGACATTTTTCACATTGCTAACTACCTATGTGCCAGACGCGATTTTAAGTTTTTTTTTTATAAAAATTTCAAAGTATTTTAGAATGTCTGTAATTTTAATATTATGTGCTTTAAATATAAGAAAAACTAAAAATGAATTTGCCAGACATTAATTCGGTTGTTAAGTCTTGAATTAAAATGAAAAAGTATTGCAGTATGATGAAGCGTTGCATTTTAAGAAGCGCAATTTTTAATTTTTCCTTTTTAAATAAGTCTACCTGACATACTTTTTTTATTGCCAGACATTTTTCTAATTGCTAACTACCTGTGCCAGCCGCGATTTTAAGTTTTTTTTTTTAAAAATTTCAAAGTATTTTAGAATGTCTATAATTTTAATATTATGTTCTTTAAATATAAGAAAAACTAAAAATGAATTTGCCAGACATTAATTCGGTTGTTAAGTCTTGAATTAAAATGAAAAAGTATTGCAGTATGATGAAGCGTTGCATTTTAAGAAGCGTAATTTTTAATTTTCCTTTTTAAATAAGTCTACCTGACATACTTTTTTTATTGCCAGACATTTTTCACATTGCTAACTATGTGCCAGACGCGATTTTAAGTTTTTTTTTTATAAAAATTCCAAAGTATTTTAGAATGTCTGTAATTTTAATATTATGTTCTTCAAATATAAGAAAAACTAAAAATGAATTTGCCAGACATTAATTCGGTTGTTAAGTCTTGAATTAAAATGAAAAAGTATTGCAGTATGATGAAGCGTTGCATTTTAAGAAGCGCAATTTTAATTTTTCCTTTTTAAATAAGTCTACCTGACATACTTTTTTTATTGCCAGACATTTTTCACATTGCTAACTATGTGCCAGACGCGATTTTAAGTTTTTTTTTTATAAAATTTCAAAGTATTTTAGAATGTCTGTAATTTTAATATTATGTGCTTTAAATATAAGAAAAACTAAAAATGAATTTGCCAGACATTAATTCGGTTGTTAAGTCTTGAATTAAAATGAAAAAGTATTGCAGTATGATGAAGCGTTGCATTTTAAGAAGCGCAATTTTTAATTTTCCTTTTTAAATAAGTCTACCTGACATACTTTTTTATTGCCAGACATTTTTCACATTGCTAACTATGTGCCAGACGCGATTTTAAGTTTTTTTTATAAAAATTTCAAAGTATTTTAGAATGTCTGTAATTTTAATATTATGTTATTTAAATATAAGAAAATCTAAAAATGAATTTGCCAGACATTAATTCGATTGTATAGCCTTGAATTAAAATGAATACTGCAATACTTTTTCATTTTAATTCAAGACTTAACAACCGAATTAATGTCTGGCAAATTCATTTTTAGTTTTTCTTATATTTAAAGCACATAATATTAAAATTACAGACATTCTAAAATACTTTGAAATTTAAAAAAAAAAAAACTTAAAATCGCGTCTGGCACATAGTTAGCAATGTGAAAAA
Source organism: Pieris macdunnoughi (assembly GCA_905332375.1). Taxonomy (NCBI): domain Eukaryota; kingdom Metazoa; phylum Arthropoda; class Insecta; order Lepidoptera; family Pieridae; genus Pieris; species Pieris macdunnoughi. Next base: position 185,337 of record CAJOBZ010000067.1, on the reverse strand, counting down.
TGTCTGGCAATAAAAAAAGTATGTCAGGTAGACTTATTTAAAAAGGGAAAATTAAAACGTGCGCTTCTTAAAATGCAACGCTTCATCATACTGCAATACTTTTTCATTTTAATTCAAGACTTAACAACCGAATTAATGTCTGGCAAATTCATTTTTAGTTTTTCTTATATTTAAATAACATAATATTAAAATTACAGACATTCTAAAATACTTTGAAAATTTATAAAAAAAAAACTTAAAATCGCGTCTGGCACATAGTTAACAATGTGAAAAATGTCTGGCAATAAAAAAAGTATGTCAGGTAGACTTATTTAAAAAGGAAAAATTAAAAATTGCGCTTCTTAAAATGCAACGCTTCATCATACTGCAATACTTTTTCATTTTAATTCAAGACTTAACAACCGAATTAATGTCTGGCAAATTCATTTTTAGTTTTTCTTATATTTAAAGAACATAATATTAAAATTACAGACATTCTAAAATACTTTGAAATTTTTATAAAAAAAAAACTTAAAATCGCGTCTGGCACATAGTTAGCAATGTGAAAAATGTCTGGCAATAAAAAAAGTATGTCAGGTAGACTTATTTAAAAAGGAAAAATTAAAATTTTGCGCTTCTTAAAATGCAACGCTTCATCATACTGCAATACTTTTTCATTTTAATTCAAGACTTAACAACCGAATTAATGTCTGGCAAATTCATTTTTAGTTTTTCTTATATTTAAAGAACATAATATTAAAATTATAGACATTCTAAAATACTTTGTAATTAAAAAAAAAAAAAACTTAAAATCGCGGCTGGCACATAGGTAGTTAGCAATTAGAAAAATGTCTGGCAATAAAAAAAGTATGTCAGGTAGACTTATTTAAAAAGGAAAAATTAAAAATTGCGCTTCTTAAAATGCAACGCTTCATCATACTGCAATACTTTTTCATTTTAATTCAAGACTTAACAACCGAATTAATGTCTGGCAAATTCATTTTTAGTTTTTCTTATATTTAAAGAACATAATATTAAAATTACAGACATTCTAAAATACTTTGAAATTTTTAAAAAAAAAAAACTTAAAATCGCGTCTGGCACATAGTTAGCAATGTGAAAAATGTCTGGCAATAAAAAAAGTATGTCAGGTAGACTTATTTAAAAAGGAAAAATTAAAAATTACGCTTCTTAAAATGCTTTTAAAATCCAGGATATTACCTGGACAGATAGGATGCGCACTAAAGAACGCAACCGCTACCGCCAGCCAGATTGCCAAGACTCTAACCGAAAGTGCAAGAAGGAAGACATATCACAAAATCAGCTGACCTAAAATTCTTTCTCGAAAACGTTGCTACCTCCCGTACTAGTAAAATGACTGCTTCACGACTGATTTGAGCGCGACCGCCGCTGCGAAAACCGCTGTGAGAGTTCGAAAAGTGAGTTACAGAATCGCAAGGTAGTTATTAATGATTTAATATATGTACCATGCTACAGCGCACATAGTATAAACATTCAAAGGCAAAGTGTGTCCAATACCTCACTGCCAGTCTCACCATGAACCATAAAATACGTCGTAAATCTAACATAACCAATAATCCACGTATAAAATATTCCGTGTCACGTATTTACGTCGAATAATCATAACAATAAAATGTTTCCTTTTAGTAAAATACAGACGTCATCATATAAAAGCATTAGTGAAAATCCCGGGTCCTTATTGTCAGACTTCGAAAACCATCCGTCATTTCGGGATCTTGGGAAATGAATACGTTTTTCACTTTCGGACGGTAATCTTCATTCAAAAATCTTTTTGTATACAAACGTAAGTATTTGCATTAATATAAGCTGTGGCTAAGTAGGTCGCACTCTTGTTGATTGATTTTTGAGGTTTTAGAAATCCAATTTACTCGCATATAAACGTGAATTTATTCATTAGAGACCTAATATATAGTTAAGTTACAATCCAAAGATAATATAGTATAATATATAATATAGTATATGTCCATATTTAGACATACAATATCAATAGTATTGTAGGGGTATATGTATACCACACATTTTGTATATCTATTTTTGTGATTCCGGGAATGTGATCATTTTGTTCGTTAACGGTTTCTAGTGTTCTCGCTAAATTAATTTCATAAAATACGCATAAATTGAGCTATTATTTAGAAAAATCATAGTTTATTACATTACAGAACATTTTTTTCTTGTTATCCTAATATCCTAGCTTCCTTCCGTACCGTTGTTCGGAACCCCTTCACGGCTAAAGGCTTCCAGCTATTTCCAAATACCTCTGTCCATTGCTGTCTTTCTTTATTCGCTTTCTGCCAACGCTTCTATTTCTTATATCTACCTTTTATTGGGCCCTCTTCTCCTTATTCCTCGAGGTATTTTCCATATACTTGTCTTTAAAGTCCATAATAATGCGACTAATAATTCACTGTAATTTCACAAGCATTAATTTAGACTGTATATTCGAGGGCACTAATTCCCATACAAAAGTCAAAAGTATTACTTATGTACATCAAACATAATCTAATAGTTTATAGAGACACAAAACTGAGTCACTAATGTCAAGCGATATACAATGGTTTTTTAAAAACAATTTTTAAGTTATTATGGTAGCTTTTTGATTGGAATGAAAATTGATTCCGCATAATCATTCAAGTTATTAAACCTTAATGTAACTCCGATGTCCCGAAAACTCCCTCTCATTAACCTAATTTCTTCTCTTCGCAGATGTCCGTGCGTCTAATTACCAATTTGGGATAATTGTTATAAAATATTCACAAAGTGGACTATTTTTTCCAATTTTTAAATTGTGTTTGGCCTCGCTGGCTAAAACAAAGGTAGGCTTTATGGTTGTCCAAAGCATACAAATTTAATTTAATATAATTCGAATTATGAAAGCGAAAGCCATTCTACGTACTACGTAATACGTAACATGGGAATTGTCATCAAAACGTTTCATTATTGTTTTAGAAATAGCAGCATTTCTATTGTTAATGACGGCGTATGGGGTATTGAACTTTGGCGCTTTTCATTTGTTTTATGACAGTTTTTAATATGATTTCTTATGTTCTATGCGTTAAAAACAGTGTTGGTCTAGTGGCTATTTGATAAAGTACTTTCTCTCTATTTGAAGAATTAACACGCATTAGTGAAGGAAAACATCGTGAGGCAACCAGCATGCCTTAGGTCTTAGACCCGAAAAGTCGACGGCGCGGCGTGTGTCAGGCACAAGTCAGATGACCTACTTGCCTATTACAAAAATAATAATTACGAAACAGACAGTACTAAAAAAACAACAACAGTAATAAACAATAAAATATTGTCAAGTTAAATCCCACAAATAATATATAGTACAAGTTTTGGAACTTATACTAAAAGTAAATTAATTTAAACCAACATTTGAATTAGCTAAATTTAAAAAAACGCATGAACGTTTAGTATGATTTTACTCCGAATTTGGGTTATCGTCTGTTTCTTAAGCCCAGTTTTTCGTAACAGTGGAGTAAAACTGTTATTTAGATTTTAGATCAAAATTCAGTATTCCCCGTAAAGTGATCAATCACGCTTAATTAGTTTTCAATATTATTTCTGGGAATCGTTTATCTTTTAGACATTTGTGGGTTTTTAAGAAAATGTTATCCAGTATAAATTCTGATAATTTAAACAATTATTATACAAATATATTTTCTAAGAAAATAGCTGGGTTAACACATATTGAAATTATTTTTAATTATAAAACCCATTAATATCATAGATGATCTTTAAACACACATAGGTGTAATGGACTTCATGTGCCCTTTTTAGATTTATGATTAATACTTTAAAGCTAACATACCAATAAAATATTGAGGACAATATCTTAACTAACAGAAGAATAACTTACGTAGTACTTTTGGTTGTATTTAAGCAAATAAACAAATTATTTTTATTATTTAAAGAAGTTTTTTAAATTTTAGCGACTCAATTCTGAGGGTATATAATTATGAGGGTAGGGTTGAGCCTATGTTCCAATGGTGCGCAATTAAATGTTCGTATAGTAAAGGAAACCATCTTTTGGGAACCAGAAAGTCAAAAATGTACATAAGAATATGTCCACGATATCTTCTTCTAATAGTGCTCGAAGTGCACGATGATCGCCAACCTTGCGAAGGTTGGCGATCATCGTGGCTAGTGTATTCTTGGATGCCGCGCTTCTAACCAATGACTTGTCACTTTGACCAAACCATAGTCTAAGGTTTTTTAACCGAGACGTGAGTCTCCGGCCAGGTTTTCTTCTACCTGTCACTGTGCCTTGTACGATTTGTATGATTAATATGTCCACCATATGCCCCACTTAAAAAAAATACTGTTGCAAAAATCTAAAATATTTCAATACTCCAATATTTATACGAATTTAATTGTTAACACAGTTTTAATCTTAGCTTAACAGTGATTAAGATCTTAACTCGTCCAGCTTAACTACTTAGTAAACTTACAGTACGCTTATTCAATAGTTTAATTTTTAATCACTTTCGAAACTTAGGTCCAAGCGTAAAATTTGAGAATATTGTTAAAATCTGAAAATCTAAATATTTAAATATCTAAGATAAAATCCTATTTAAGAATTTCATACATATACAACGACAGCTGCCCACTGAAGTATTTCCGAACCAATTCGACTTAGGGTCCTTCAAGAAAAGAGCTTACCGATTCTTAAAAAGCCGGCAACGCACTCGCGAGCCCTCTGGCATTGAGAGTGTCCATATCACTTACCATCAGGTGAGCCTCCTGCCCGTTTGCCCCATTTTCTAAAAAAAAATATACAGACCTAGTTTCATGGCGGCATGTCTGACCATAAACAATAGCGAACATAGAATGATAATTAATATAAAAATAGTTTTTGTGTTCAATTTCCGATTCATTCATTCAAAACGTTTATTTCATATTTGTTTCTTCTCCATAAAGTTTATCTTAAATTTCAAGATATCTACTTACTTTTTAACGGACTTCAAAAAGCCCGAAGCCCTTTACATCCATCCGTGTCCCGTGTCAGTGGACCGAGATGGATGATCAATGATATGGATTTAGAAGGAATTGGTCGGTCTTACAAAATTACCCTAATAGCATCTTTATACCTGAATTACTTATTGATACTTTTACATTTAATTCTCTTAGACAAAAAAGACGTGCATTTTAGAGTCGGTTAGTTTTTAAAAGGAATTTATTTTTGTATTTCTATTTTAAACCAGTGGTTTGGCTATTATTTCGCAGTCGTATTCTTCATTGCGGAAAGTCGAGTCACTAAAATATTCCTACTACTTTGCTAGTTAAGTACAACAGCCTTTACTGGATGCTAGGAAAAAACTCAAGACTTTCTCTAGATAACAAACTTCTTATATATAAAGTCATCCTAAAGCCCATTTGGACATATGGCCTCTAACTGTGGGGCAGCGCAAGTGATACCAACATAAATATACTCCAGCGACAACAGAACAAGATCCTAAGAGCGGTTGCAAAACTACCATGGTACATAACCAACACCAATCACCATTAGACGGTATGTGAGTCGACTAAAACGTCACCATATTCTAGCTCTAAGAAGACCGGCAGTAGCTCTAGACAGAAGATGAGTAGATGCTTGATGAAGTCACTCCAGATGACAGCACCACAGAACAAATTCACTCATAGCCCTAGCTGATTGCAAATACCCGCAGAAAAAAAAAAAGTTTTGCTAGTGATTACTCTCCACTTTCCTTTTTCCGCAGCTGCTATGGGGAAACACGTGAGAATCGTTCTCACACCAGTCGGTTGGGGATTTGCCCCGCAGCCTTTCCTGTCTTCCACCTTGCCGATGACAACCAGCTTGTCCAGGTCAATCTGGTTCGCGACGGGCGATATGACCATGCGATATGAGTTTTTTTCTGTAGCATATTGTTGAAAGTCTCGAACGAACTCTGAACGTTTTTGCTATAAGATAAAATAAATTAAATTTTAAGCAATAAATATTCAATGACCTAATGAATAAATAACTCTAATGATTAGGGCTTAAGAAATAATCATGTAAATCATTTTACGTGACAAAACTATTATTTATCTTATCCAGAAGGGAGCTTAGAATTAATAGCCACCTATATTCGAGTCACGAGTTGACCGCTCCAATTATTATACCCAATATCGAATTTAATAAAAATATTCAGGTGAAATATTATGTATGTTATTGGGACGGTAATTCTATTAAAACGTGGACGGACTTTTAGGAAATAGGTGTACATTTGCCGCCTTATAAAAAGATATTCAATTTCACCGTTTTAACAAAAGTATTTATTTATTTACACTCCCTTTACAAAAACATATATATATATATATATATATATATAAAGCAGGTTACATAAGTTATTAGGCAACGGGCGTCCTTATCGCTAACACGCGATTTCTTCCAGGCAACCCTAATATGGAACAATAAAAAAAGAAACACCTACAAAATAACATATAATACTACCTATAGCTAAAATAAAGTAAAATCTATACAAAAGACAAACAAATAAACAAAAATGTAAAAGCTAATCCAAGGGTTAATCACACAATAAAGTACAATTAAAATTGCAATTCGAGGCACAATGTGTTAGATGCTCCAGAAATTGTTTCTCGTAGCTATCCATTTTTTAACCCAACTTCTAATCATTTTTTTCGTTTCCGTTTACTTAATTCTTTTCTTAAAAGATCAGATATAATTAAAACACCCTCACGCACTGCACTCATGGTAGCAACTGGCACAAAACCTCGAAATACGATTATTGCTTTTGAAATTCTGTTTACACGGACACAATAAATTTTCCACTGCGAGGCAATTATCGCCAAAATGGAAAAGCGAGAGGTGTGAATGTTTAGACGAAGAAACTTCTTTATATTCTTTCGATAATCGTACCTTCGATACAAGAAACTCTCTCCATCTAAATGGGCCTTTAGGCATGGCGGAAATATGAACGCACGCGTCGCTAGTACATATGGTGTTATACGACATGAACAGGACAACCTATATAGTAAGCATCAGTACGAGGGCTAAATGAATCGCATCTTTCGAGTTAGGATATTTTTTTATGTGTGTTATATAATAGGTGAAGATTGTAGAAGATTGTATGGGCCCACACATGAGTGTTGCTGGTGAAACGTAAAGCCGAGTTGGACCCATTTTTGGTTAGTTGTTATGAATGTTGAAATTAAGGTTAAATAATCGTCATTTTACGTAATTAAAGAAACAGGAGGTACATGCCAGAAAGTGGTACAATTGAGATAGGAATGTCGGGTTTTGGAGGAGGCCTTTGCCAAAAAAGGGCACACAGATGCCTAAAAAAGAATGAGATATGAGAGAAATATAAATGTTTTCTAAATTATTATTAATCGTTAATTTAAAATGATTTACCAACGAACATGAAAGCTTACATCTAGGAACACAAAAATAGCAACAACAACTGATTCTACACTTTTTTACAGACAAACACAGCATGATTTATACTTAATAACTATTGCTAACTAACAGACTTCTTACACACTATAAATATGTCATCTAAAAACATGATAATTAAATCATATTATTCCAAAATTATGGAAAAGATAGTGCTGGGAAACTGTAATTAAGAGATTGTCAATTTTAGGGGGTAAAATTATTAGCTAACTTACACATCCTAGGTATAGCAGCGTTAAAGCCTAGGAAGGTCTTCTGTGGAGGTAATGGCAATAGTTAAATAAGATAACGAGGAAAAAATCGAGGAATCCTTAAGTTTCTTTCTTAAAGCAAAGCAAAGTAACAAACGAAGGTCAATAACGAATCCGCCCTATGGTACATGCTACAATACTGAAATATTTTTTATGTATCCGACGTCAAAGTGACGCCAATACTATACAGATAAAGAAAATAATATTCTTTGAAGGACTTTATCGTCGGATAAAATTGATTTCGTTCGCTTATCTCGATGAAAGTTGTAAAATGGGAGTGCTTTAGTCTTTCAATGTAGAATTACTATTTTCAAATGAAATCACTTTTATGATTTATCTTGAAATATCACTTTATAAGTTAATTGTTATAAAAAGTACTAGACTCTAGGGTATTTTTTACATTATTAATTTCCACACTGCACTTTACACTATTTTACACTACCACCCTCCTCCTCCCATCCATCCCTTCCCTAAGATTATCATTCTGGTGCGTACAAATGTCTCAACTATGTAAAACTGTATCCTTAGTTTAGTAATTAGTCTTAGCTTTCTGTTTTCCTTTATAATATAGTATTTTGGTTTCAATTATTGTTAAGTTACAATTTCATTAAACCATTGGAAGAGTGGTAACCCTGATGTACGGGTCTCCTTAGACGTTCAGAGGCCCAATATCTGCTAAAAATGCTGCTTGTTATTGAATATTAATTTTTTTTTTTCATTTTTTACAATATTTTCTATGATTATAACTAATCAGTTTGCCTCTCGATAAATACCTCTTCATATAGTCTAGTCGACAAGTTCAAAATGGTACAAAATAGAGATACTGCTCTTAAAATTCTGTGCGATAGCTCATTAGATCCGGAATGACGTCTAGAAAAATGTGCCAAAATCGTGTATTAGCACGTAAAAAATTGCAAAAGTTATAAACAATTAAAGATGAAAAAAAAATGGCATTTCGTTTTTTGCCAATATTTAATAAACTATTAATATTTAAGAAATTTCAAAAAAAGATTCTGAAAGAAGAGGAAATTTCCAATAAAAAACTCCAAACTTTTGGAACTCTATCTCCATTATTTATAATTTTAATTTAACGCTGAAAATAGGTCTGCGCGTGACATTTTTAGGATGTGCGGGTGGCGTCAAAAGCGAGTACGGCACATTAATTAATTTATTTAAGGTATTGAATATTTTTTTTTAAATTTAAAAAAAATATGGTGTGTTCTGAACACTATAATTAATTTATTCCCGTTGGAAATTTTACTTAAAGATAATTTTTCAACAAGTTAAACAATTGTTAACTAACGAAATTTTCTCGAATTACCGTCTTAATTCTAAGTGAAAAAAAATGTTTAAATAATGGTCTTAAAAAATTTTCGCTTCGTAGAGCCTTTCTTACATACATACTTAACAAGATCTGAAATTTGAAAGATTTGAATTTTTTTAAATATTAATAGTTTATTAAATATTGGCAAAAAACGAAATGCCTTTTTTTTTCATCTTTAACGCCTTTAGTACACCTACGCAATCGCATGCGGCAGCGAAACGACGAAAAAACTGTAAGTTGTATGGCAACGTTTCGCATGTGTTTTGTCTCGCTCTATTATATAGCTAGATGAAATAGTTGCGTCCTTGTCGGTATTGTTTCGCAAGTAACTGCGAAATGGCTGTTACACAGACGCAGCCGTTTCGCTAGCGGAGTTTCGCATCGCAATGCGTCACCACGCGTTCTGTCAGTGAGGACAGAATTGCGCACAATGGAAGCCGAAAATATTGAATTATTATTAAATTTGATTCGAAATTATCCCGAATTATATTTAGTTGGGCATGTTAATTACACAAAAATGCATACAAAAAAGAGGTGGCATGGAGGAAAATTCAAGAAAAGACGGGGATAGATGGTAAGAAATAAAGCTACAATGACATTTCCTTGCGAAAAAACTGCAGTGTACTAACGTTCCGCAGATATTTCGCTACCGCAATTATTTCGCAAAGACTCGCAGCCGCATACGAACGCGTAGGTGTAGTAAAGGCGTAATTGTTTAAAACTTTTGCAATTTTTTTATGTGCGTGTCACGCTTTTGGCACATTTTTCTAGACGTCATTCCGGATCTAATGAGCTATCGCACATAATTTTAAGAGCAGTATCTCTATTTTGTACCATTTTCAACTTGTCGACTAGACTGATAAGCGACATTATCTGTCCTAACGCTATGTACTATTCTATTCTCATGCTACGCTTCTTCTGTCATCCTCCTAACGCAACTATATGAGAGCTGTGATGGTTTAGTGTCTTCTACGTGCGACACTCATACTCAAGGTTGTAGTTTCGTTCCCCGGCTGTGCGCAAATTGACTTTCTATCTATGCGCATCTTTCATTCGCTAGGAAAAGGAAAACATAGTAAGTAAAGCGGCATATTTCAAACCCAAATCGACATGTGTCAGAAAGATCTTCTGATCTTTTGTATAGTTTGTTTGTCAGACTTCTCTATGAAATAAGAAAGATCAAACGGATAAAATCTGAGGCAAAGTCAATAGGATTATTTTATTAATATTATTATCGCAATTATTTATTGATTGAAAGTTTAAAAACTATTATTTTTTGTCCTATGGTCCTTGTTACTTCGCAACAACATCCTCTATTGTATATTTTATTGCTTGTTTATGTTTTTATCTCGTTTCTTTTGTTTTATAATTTTTTGTTTATAATGTTTTATTTTTTTTGTAATTGTTGCACATTATTGGATATTCTTGTACCCATTCAATCTGTACTTAAATAAAAACTGTCTCAAGTTAAGTTTGAATAACTGAAACCCTTTGTTTGAAGCTAGGTATCGACTGACTTTAATCGTTTCAAACATAAATAATTAGGGGTAGTGGGATTGCGACGCTGGACTAACAAAAAACTGTAGTGAATGAGTTCTTAAAACTAAGTGACAAACCTTTAAATAATGATGATGTCGACCTAATGTTAGGTAACATAACTCGTTTCGTGCACTTTAAAACTTGTGTAATTAGTAGGTACAAAATAACAAGTGTACCATAGTTAGGCTATATTAATCAAAGATTTATTTGAATACAAATTTATGAAAACAGAAGTTCCGGTTAATACTTTGGAAATTCTGTGCCCACGTTCCCTTCGGGGAAAACAATTTTGTGAGTTCATTTATTTTGTATTAAACTTTGCATCTCACACCACGTAATATGCTAAGGCTTTTCATCGTCCCGTTCTGATAAGTACTTTCACTCAATTCTTCGAAATGATATATGTCAGACTATTTGTATTCGTTTTTTAGTTCACTATACTGTAGTCTAAAGATATGATTTGTTACAGCCGCCCATGGACAATGGAGCCTAAGTCGAATTGGTTCGGAAATACTTCAGTGGGCAGCTGGTTCTACATAGTGGCGGCAAAAATAGCTTTAAATAATCCTTAACGACGGACATCGAGGTGATACAGGTGGAATTACGTATTCTGTCTCAACGTCCGATGATGAAACTCGGCTTGTATTGATTGATCTATAATTGGGCCTTGCCACAGATATTTTCAGCTTTTTCTCTTTCATAAATTGTCCCGTAGCTGAGACGTAGAACATTACGATTTAGCCTCTAACACTAAAATACAGATACCGGCAAACTTCTTGTGCATTAAACAAGGGAGTGCGGGGAAAGTTTCCGCATGGTATGGGACGCGCGGGACACAACGTCAACTGATTTACCAATCATGCGATCGACACTTCACTCTCCAGCCGCCGCGCACCACCGCCCGCCGACACCCCTCCCAGTGAAACCTAAAAATCGCTTCTGCGCAGGCAAGGACATTTGTTCAACATGTTTGGCGGTATCTGTATTCAACATAAAGATCCAATAACACTACTTACAGTCTATTAGAAGGAAGACAATCCTTGTGTTCTTTTTTTCAATTATAACTATTTGGCACTTAACACTCAAATTTTTTCTGCATCTGTTCTTTAAATAATTTCTCTTCGTAGCCTTATAAAAATAAAAAATAAATAAATCAGTGGCGCTAACCTCTTTAGGTCTTAGCCTCAGATTTCTGAATCTGTTTCATGATCATTTTTAAATCTAATAGGCAAGCAGGTGATCAGCCTCCAGTGCCTGACACACGCCGTTGACTTTTTGGGTCTAAGACATGTCGGTATCCTCACGATGTTTTCCTTCAAATTTTAAATGCAAATTTAAGAAAGTCCATTGGCGCACAGCCGCGAATCTAACCTACGACCTCAGGTATGAGAGTCGCACGCTGAAGCCACTAGGCCAACACTGAGTAGCCTTATAAACTCGTAAACCAAAATAAATAATCCTAAGACATATGCTCAAAAATAACAAACACTAAAGCTTAAGAGCCTAGGCCCTAGTCCCATTGAAATTCTTTTTTGAATAGATGGCATTGCTACTTACAAAGAGTACTTTGTAGCCACACACGAGTTATACAAAGAAATACATCTGGAATAACAAACTATATGCTGTTTCACGAAATATTTTAGCATTTTTATACATATTATATTACTAGAGAGTTAAATTACATATATTTTAAGTTTATAATTAGAAGCGCAAACCAAATGTTAACTATCATCTTACCATCTCATGTATCCAATAAATTGTAAAACGTCAGTTTTGGTAGTAATAAATGAGCCTTTTAGTATTTTATAAATTGTAATATAATATAAATTTTTGTTGTTTTAAACGATTAAACACAGTTGACACTTAGCTTCAAACAAAGAGTTTCATTTATTTGAACATCCTTCCAAAAACCGCCACCGAACTAAACTCGAGGTATAAAAATATCTTTATACATTTTTTTGACGTCAAGATATTTTTATTTACTTGACATTGATTACGATTATATACTCGTAGAACGCTAGCTGCCCCCGCGAACTTCGTTTCTCCTTAATATGATATTACTTAGCCTACCTTTTTAGTACATACCAACATGGAACATTTTGCTATGCTACCCCAGAGACTGTTCGGTTTTCCGGAATGAAAACTTTTTAGGTTGTTCTGTGATTTTTTCTCTATATAAACTTCACAGTTCATGTCATAAGTTTTCAAATAACAAATAAAAAATAAGGGTTAGTCCTAGAGGAGTGAAAATTGAGGGCTGTGTGTATTTTTGTATGCTGTATCATAAAAAAAACCAAAAAAATTGTCTAAAAAATAAAAATAAAAGCTTAGGAGTGGACCATCCTTTTCACTTAGGGTTTGAAAGATAGATAGTAGCCGATTCTCAGACTTACTGAATATGCATAAAAATTTCATAAGAATCGGTCGGGCCGTTTCGGAGGAGTATGGGAACGAACATTGTGACACGAGAATTTTATATATTAGATATCAAAATAACAATTTGTAGTAACACAAAGATCGTAGAATCAAGGGATCCATACTAAGTCTATGTAAACGTTTTCAATTTACTTTTTCTAGACTAACTTAAATAAACTTGTTCCGAATAAAGGAATAAGTTTTTATTTATTTAGCTGGAAGGTTTGTGAATCGTTTGTTTCATGGTTTATTTGTTTTGAAGTTGTGGAATGTTACGACAAACAGCTTTGCGAGATTTTTGGTCACGAAACTGTATAAATTAAAAGAAACATACATTGCGCTGACTTTGATAAAGTAGCTTCAAAGTTCTATCTAATATATAAAATTCTCGTGTCGCGGTGTTTGTAGTTAAACTCCTCCGAAACGGCTTGACCGATTCTCATGAGATTTTGTGTGCATATTGGGTATGTCTGAGAATCCGACAACATCTATTATTCATCCCCCTAAATGTTAAGAGTAGTCCACCCCTAAATTATTTTTTTAATTTTTAGATAAATTTTTATTTTATGATACAGCATTAAAAAATACATACAACCCCTAATTTTCACCCCTCTACGATCAACCCCTATTTTTTATTACAAATGATATACATGGCAAAACGACGTTTGCCAGGTCAGCTAGTATCTCTATAAAGTTCGTCAAAATTTGATCTTAAAAAAAGTAGGAAATCATAATAGGTAACGCGGTATCATATTATATGCGTAATTATTAAGCTTGCTTGCTAATTGTATTTATTACTGTATATTATTTATAAACAAAAATTACGTTACTTATATATCAGTTTAATATTTTTAAATTAAATTAAAACCTCTTCCTTATTATATTAGCTGTATACCTCGTTACAACTGAAACACTGCTCTCACTTAATTAATTATAATCTCTAAAACATTCAAAGAAAATTTATAACAATTGTAAAAATAATGTTCCCAATTCATCTTTAGTGCTAGTTACTTTTTACAAAGTACCGTGCTAGTACGAACAGATTGTATCAAATATTTATACTACACGATTATGGCCACAGACTATAAAAATATCAACTGTATAAGAATGAACAAGATACAATTAGATACAGTCGTGTACGTGAAATGATATATTTATTTATTTAATAAACACACAAGTACCTTTTATATAGTGTTTAATGATGTTTAAATAATGTCAAATATCAATCTTATATCAATTGTCCGATGTCTAGGTACAAAGCATATCATTTTTCGTATGTTTGAAATGACACTGTCAATTGTCAATTTTACACACGACACCAAGCGGATATGCTTCATCCCGCCAAAAATGCTTTCATAAATGCTAATAGTGGTTATTTATTTGGTGAGCTAGCTTTTATCTAAAACGTTATAATTATGATACGAATATAACGTTGAAAACATAAGAAAGTAAATTATATTTTCGACCACGATTTTTTAAAAATCGATGTTGAATAAAAAGCCCTCCTTGTGGTTTTATTAAATGGTTTTATTTAGCTCACCCCGTTTGTTTTATTCTTTCTTGGGTCAAATTTAGTAATTCAAATTTCACCCTCTTCCTGTCAACCGATTAATCTGAAATTTTGTATACACTTTGGATTTTGGTGACAATACAATAAACTAAATAAATAAATAAATAAATATTATATAATATATAACATTATATTAAAAACTGTATCTATTTTATTAATTAAATATATATTATATTTGTATTATAGAATTGATTTATTTATATAAACTAACGGGCAAGGAACCTTGCAATAATGAAGCACTAAATGAATTAAACAGAATGCGAAATAAAAACTAAAAACTAGAAAATAAAAATAGGTAAAAAAACTTTTTAAGTTAAACGGTTTTATGTTAAACATACATTGCAATGTTTAAGATAAATGTACTAAAAACAAAAAAATAATAAAATAGATACAGTCGTGGGAATTATAAACATATGCATAGACTAGACTAAAATAAAACCGTGGGGCATGTCAATTGTCTGTTGAAACGATTCCTCGCCTGCCAGCAGTGTGAATGTCCAACGATAAACTAGTTGAAACATCTCTTTTATTTACATGGAGTGTATAACTATTGGAATTTCCATGAGCAAGAAAATAGTAAGTAATTTCCTGACCGTCTGCGGGCCAACTGCCTATTTTAACGACGAATTAAACGATTCTTCTATCGCACATTAAGTCGATAATTTGTAGACAATTGACGTGCCCCACGGTTTTATTTTAGTCTAGTCTATTTATATGTTTATAATTCCCACGACTGTATCTATTTTATTATTTTTTGTTTTTAGTACATTTATCTTAAACATTGCAATGTATGTTTAACATAAAACCGTTTAACTTAAAAAGTTTTTTTACCTATTTTTATATTTAATGTGTTTTAAACCTACCACAGAAAGTGTTGTCTATGAGAATGACCGATGCGTCACACTTGGCGATCACTTAAATATATCGTATCGTTATCGTATAGTGTGAGTAAACCTCCTTTGACAGATTAAACCCTAAGGCGGGTCTTGGAAACATAGCTCCCTCTGGTGGCGGGATTTAAAATTGCTGCAACCGAACGCAGCCGGCTTGCGAGTGTTCACATTTATAGAAGTGGAATTCAGCTGTCTTAATCTTTGTCATTTTAAAAAAAGATTTTTTTCTTTCGAATGAAATGGAGATTACCTCTTAAGATCAAGATTTTTTTTTTGGTTTGTTTAGTGTTCTATCTTGTCTGTGCTTTGAGTTTCTTGTTGAAATGATATTTTCAAAACTAGTTGAGCTATTGGGATTGTATGAAAGCTGTAAACAGATTTAAATGTTGTTAAATTATAATCTATGGTACACCGATATATTACGGACGCTTTTGAATTATTTTATAATAATCATGATATTGTAACATCTATTTTTAGATATTTAATTAAACGTAAGATAGTAGGCAAAGTGAAATGTTTCTTTTTTTTCAATTCCTTAATGTCGTAGCACAAAAATATTTGCAAGTAAATTACTAATCCAATGAGCATGCAGTCTACCTACTGTTAGTCTACCTATATACCTCTAATAATAGACTCCTACAATCGCTAGAAGAAAGGAATAGTTTTAATTCTAATAATGTGCCGGTATTACAGACATTTACATTACACATCTACCCAATACATGTTAGCCGAAAAGACAGAAAATTTTAAATTAATATTTATTGTATTTACACTTTTCTTAACCTACATAGTAATAATATGAATTAAAAATTAATAAGTAAATTACGCTGGCAGCATTCCTGTAATGCGATACTTATTCTTACTTACTTATACGTCAGTACGAGGTTTTTAATATGATGAATATATAATAACAATAATTAAATTACATTATGAACTTAAAAGCATTCCCTGTTTAGTGTGAAAACATCATTTCCGGTACGTAATTCAAACGAAACAGTTTAAATGGCTGCTAAAAAATCGGTTAGTTTAACTCAAGAACTAATTTAATTTCAGCTTTAGTGAAAAATTTATTCGTAATTACGTGAAAGTTTGCCAACTGTCCCAGAGATTTAATATAAAAATATTTCTTGACCTTTTTGTTGTTTTATTCTATTTTCTTCTGCATTCGAAGTGTTTATGAAGCTTAATTAAATGTCCCTATCTTGTTTAACGATTTTGTACTGTTAACATATAACATATAAGTTATTGATAGAGATATATTCAAAAGTCCTGAGCTAAGTTTGACTCTCGTCAAAAATATGTTTGATTTTGACATTCGCGCTCAGTTTTATGGGTAAGTTTAAATTGTTCGTTCCCGCGTGTATTTTTAATGGTGCAAAAAATATGACGTAATGGATGTGGAAGTATTGTCCGGTTTTGTGTCTCATCCTTTACGAAATCGGAAGTAAATATGGAACTGCTTTTTGAGTCAATTAAGCCTAAAAAAACCAGATTATGTAACAGCCTGGCCACGGGACATTCGCTGACGCGAATATTCGCGCGGTGCGAACCGCGATGCATCTAGCGACTGAAATAAACTCATAGCAATGTACTAATCAAGCCACGCGCAACGGCGACCAGCGATGCGACCGGCGAAATGTACCGAGCGAATCGCGCGGGCGACTGACGTCGCGACGGGCGAGCGAAACAAATGCATGAATCAGTACGGTGCAAGCCACGGAGTCGAGCGGCAGTCGCGGCGAATAGAGAAGGGAATAAATAAGTTTAGTCGTGGTCGCGGCGAAAAATGAATACAGAGTTTTTTGTTACTGAAATACTGGCTAGACCAGCTATTTGGAAGTCTGGCCATCCACAACATTAATTTAATATACCTTAATCTCAAAAACAATTTTTCAGCGGCACTTAAAATTCTATTTGCATTAACTTTTTTCTCCAATTCTGGTTGAATATTCATAAGAATATAATTGAAGGTTTCAATACTCATTCTGGTATACTCAAAAAAATAATTCTGGATATATTCTGAATTTCTCATACTTCTTGTGGAATTCTCCACAATTTCTCCAAATATTAGGTCTTGCACCAAAAGCTATTACTTTCCAAGCAATATCGAGATGATTTCGATAAAGACATTTCGCTGTCGAACTTCCTTTCGCGACCAGTAGGTCGCGGCGGCAAACGTGACTGGTCCGTGGCCTGCAAACGGCCCCGCGCGAATGGTCGCCTCGCCTCCCGCATCGCCGTTCGCACCGCCGATCCCCGTGGCCAGGCCGTTAGGTGGAACGCAATTTTCATGATTCTTTTTTATAAGTAACGGAACCCACAAATTCCCAAAGTTCGTGGCAAGGGACTTAAAGAAATTGTCTCCGTTTAACCACATTGATGTGGCTAGGGTTTTGAAGGATCTGTTAATTAAAGCCTTTTTTTTAAAGAATCTGAGTAATTTAAGTACTTTATTAGTGCTTTTAAGTATTGGGTCGACGGAGATATTGTGACCAATTTGTGTTCCACCGTAACATAAATTTCTGTATTTTTTAAATATCTAAATAATTACTCAGAGCAAACGATAATCGATTCGCGTCTAGTCTTTCGTTTCATTACGTTTCTTTGTTATGATTTTTGGATGAATTTTGGAATTGGGTATTCCACGAAGTTGGTAAAAATTTTAATGACACATCTGCTATACCTCATCACGAATACTTCTCATGAGTTAACGGTATTTCGCGAATTCCCTCCGTATATCTGTCAAGGAGATCGCTCGCAAATATACTGTGTAAACTACAGAACATTTAAAGTAGGATAGAATAATTAGTTTGGATTACGAACAAGTGTGTAAATTCGAATGTGTCTTTGTATAAATAATTTAATAATGTCAATGTTTCGTCCTTAATTTTTTTGATGTTTTTGTAATGTCTTTAAAAAAAAAGAGAAGATGCCCATGCCCTCCAGAAACCTGGGAAGATCGAATAAAAGGGATAGCAGGGAAGGATTCTAAAATGGTGGCGAGAAAATATCTTTATATGTTCTGTGTTTTAAATATAATATTTTCTCTCTAAACATATACAGCCAGTACATATATGTATTATCTTTAATAATTAAATTACTTTTTAATGTAAATCTCTGAATACCTAGTGGTGAAACGTTTCATTTATACAGCGTTACTGGTAAGACGTATTCCCGTTAGGAGGTGATAGGGGAGACTATTTGCGATAATTTAAACCCCCATATGAGAAAGTGAACCATTTTTGATTTATGCTTTGAGCTTTTTTCAAAATAAGTCTACAAGGAATACGTGGAATTACCAATACCCCTGTATAATGAATTTGATGCCGCAGAAACAATAATTGTATCTCGCTGAATTATCTAATAAAGGCATACTTAATCTATATATATATATAAAATTCTCGTGTCACAATGTTCGTTCCCATACTCCTCCGAAACGGCTCAACCGATTCTTATGAATTTTTGTATGCATATTCAGTAAGGCGGCTACTATCTATATTTCAAACCCCTAATTGATAAGGGGTGTGCACCCCAAAAAATGTCTTTTGTTTTTATTTTTTTATTAACCCCTAATTTTCACCCCCTCTACGATTAACCCCTATTTTTTTATTAATGTAGATACATAGTTATTTTTATGGAACTAAAACAATGTTTCTTAGACACATACATGGCAAAACAACGTTTGTCGGGTCAGCTAGTAAAGATATAAAGAAAAGTATGACGGGAAAGTTAGCAGGGGAATCTCGTCAATTATCATCTATAAGCAGAAATTATTAATTCTGAGTTCAAATAATATTCAAATCTGTAATTAATAATTCGGTAATCGACTAACCAAACATATAACGCTATTTAATATTACAGCTATATATATATAATATTTATTTATATAATTTTTCAAATGTAAACTGAACTTTATTGACTATAATGACTGCTTGATTATTTAATTGTAATTAATTATTTACATGCAATCAAAAACTATTTTTATTAATGCTAAAGAAGTATAACTTCTTACGCGCGTACATAAGTACACGCACCCTTTTTTTATAAATTAACATGTCCGGCTGTGTACACCGCTTGCGAATAAATAATGCGTAGTCATTTGGTTAACGCGAACAATTCTAACATTGATAAAGTTCCAGTTTGTGTTTGTTACGAAATTCTATTGTTATTACACCATTGCGGAGAGTGTTTCAATGACTTTAGGGTAGGGGATGAAGACTGAGCTTATTTATTTATTTATCAGTAAATAAATGAATAAATAAGCTCAGTAAATAATATAAAAATTAATTGATTGGTGCTACAGCCCTTTTTAGATCTGGACCTCTGATTTCTGTATCTGTTTTATAATCATTTGTCAATCTAATAGCCAAGAAGGTGATCAGCCTCCCATAACACACGCCGTCGACTTTTTGGGTCTAAGGCAAGCCGGTATCCTGAGTCCTGACGATATTTTCCTTCACCATTGTTAAATGCATTAATATAAAGAATGTACATTGGTGCACAGCCGGGGAACGAACCGATAACCTCAGGGATGAGAATCGCATGCTGAAGCCACTAGGCCTGCTCGTGTTTCCATTTGGCGGAAAATAATACTATTGAAGCCTGAGGCCTGCCTTGCGATTCTGATAAACAATAAACTACAAGCTCCCACCTTATCAGAATGCCAAATCATAAAATGGCTGCTTCACGACTGATTTGAGAGCGACCGCCGATGCGAAAACCGCTGTGTGAGCTCGAAAAGTGAGTTACAGAATCGCAAGGCAGGCCTCAGGCGGCGTCATGACCTCCATAATATCCCCTCGATCTTTCCATTAACACAATACAATAAAATAGAAAAAATAACGAACTACAGCTTTAGAAAACAACGGATAACAAAAATGATTCTAGGTAAACTCTTGTCCATTAAATAAGCTTTAAAAATTGTTACCTAAGACTTAATAAACAAACAGCTCGATAAATTTCAATTGATTTTTAAGACGTTATAAAAATCGAGTCCAAAGAGAATACAAAATTGAGTCCATTCGAACAATCGACGCTGCGGCTTGCAGGATACCGCTCCATACGTACTTTTCCACTGAAGAACGCTTTTAATGCACGGTGATAAAGGTTATATTTCCCTGCTTAAATTTCTAAAACGCTAAGGCAGTGCATTGCTAGAACTCAAATGGACTGTCGTTATTTTCAGTATACCCATTTTCAAGCGAGGGGTCATGTTGAGTTGTTATATTTTCTTCTTTATGTAGTTTACAATAAACGCTGTTTTAAAGTTAAAGGTTTAAAGACTTTATTTCTCAAAAAGACAAAAAATGTCACTTACATGAGAATAATACTCTAGATTAACATCACATTGTAGTCGTTCTTAAAATAATCACAATAAAATATAGCCGTACATGCAATAAACTTAAAAATAAAAGTAACCAAAGAAATATGAATTAAAAGTAATTATAAGAAATGAATTTAAAAGTAATTTTGTTTAACATATTCACTTAGCTTCGATTTGAATGAATTGATAGAAGTAATATTTTTTATATCTGTGGGTAGTTTATTATACAGCTGTGCGCCTTCGTAGGTAAACATTTTTTTGCCGTAGTTCGTACGTACTTTAGGTAATGCAAGATAACTCGTTCGACGCATACTTCTATGAGTCACACGTGGCTGTTTAGAGAAAGCTAGACTAGTGTGGAGAGAACTTGTTATAATTTTTTTGACAAGAATACATATATTATAAATATAAAGTTGATTTAAATTAATTAAGTTTGTGTCTCGATATATATTTATGGTAGGTGCAAGATAATTATACTGGAACAGTATTTTTATAATTTTATTTTGTAATACATACTTGAATATTTAATAATTTAGTTTTGGCGGCGCTGCCCCATACTTCAATTAAATAAAGTAGATGTGGCTTGACCAACGAGTTGTAGATGGTGTAACGTACTTGACGTGGGATACACCGAGCAATGTGTCGAAATGATCCCATAAATGAACAGAGCTTAGATCTGATGTGCTCAATTTGTGTATTCCACGTCAAACCGCCTATCTATAAATATTTAATGCTTTGGCGAAGTTGCACTCACTCAAACTCAAAATAACATTATTCATATAGGTCAACAAGTACACTTATAAACGTCAGAAAATAACTTAAATTAATTCTATATTTACATTTACTACCAGTTCGCAAGTCAAGGGCGTAGAGAGAGAGAGTTTTTAATCGCCAAGTATTGTCATACAAATTGTTTGAACTGGAGCAAATCAATCCCAAGGATTAGGATAATTTAAGTATTCCACAAATGTATTGATTAATTTACGTTTAACGAGGGCTTTGAATTTATTTAGTGATAATTCTCTAATTTCGCTTGTGAGTTTGTTGTAAAAACGAATACAATTTCCATAAAAAGAGTTGTTTATCTTCTGGAGCCTGGTTGGTACACTCAAATTAGTTATGTTTCGAGTATTATACTGGCGAAAGTCACCATTTGTTTTAAAATCGTTTATATTTTTTTGTACATACAACAAGGCTAATATATTGACCAGATAGTGTCATTTAAATGGTCAGCTCTAGTCGTGCGTTTGAATCCCACCTGTACACCAAAATACTTTTCTTTCTATGTATTTAATACGATAGCGTCGACGAACGAAGAGTTTCCGTTAAGTGCCAGTCAGTGGTTTGACTAGTTGAGGATCCTACTTTTAGGTCGAAGGAAGAACACATCATTCAGCTCCAACTCGCTTGTTCGGTGAAGAAAAACATCGTAGGAAATCAGCATGTCTGACAACAAAATTTTACAACGGTACGGTAATTTTTCTGTTTGGCTCAAAAGTCTGATCACCTGATTAGGGTCTCAAAAAGTGATCAAGAAATAGGTACATGAATTTGAGTGAAGAACAAGGGATGTAACGCAATTGGCTTTTATACTGGTTTCTTAATTGAATAGTATATTTTCTTACATTTCCTACATTCTGTAATTCTGTTACTAAGTCGAACCTTACTTTATTCATTAAAAAAATACCCATGTTAGCACACAGAGCAAGCGCCAACTAACGGCCCAAACTGTTTACCGGTCTTGTGACGGTATACGGGTGTCGGTTTTTTGTGACGGTGTGCGCGCGCATCGTAAAAAATTACTCTCATAATTTTTCCCTAACGCGTCAAAAGTAGTATAACTTCAAACACAAATCAACCACAACCTTTTTAGGTCTGGGCGTCAGATTTATGTATCTGTTTCATGATAATTTATCAATTCAAAAGGCAAGTAGGTGATCTGACTACTAACACACGCCGTCTATTTTTGGGTCCCAGACAAGCCGGTTTTCTCACGATGTTTTCCTTCACCGTTCGAGCGAATGATAAATGTGCACGTGTGGGATCGAACTTACGACCTCAGGGATAAGAGTCGCACGCTGCACTAGGCCAACACTGCTCGTGTTACCATCACCTAAGTGATATTCAGAAAAGAGACAGCGCTATATGTGACTTCCGTAGGTATGTGAAAAACGTTTTAAATCTTGCAGAACCTAATTAGGCTTCCATGTATAATTATATTCTATATAAACCCAATTCTAACGAAGTTCTTTAGTAACACGTTAATAATTAGTACATAAAAGGAAAAAGAGGAACAACAACTTAGAAGGTAGACCAAATTAACCAAGTAGCAGTTCCACGGAATTTGGAGGAGGCCTTTGCCAAAAAACGGCAAACGGGCACCTAAAAGAAGATTGAAAAAGAAATGTGTTTAAATGTAAAAGTATTTGATTTTTTAAATAATAATATGTGCCTAAGTCAAAAGTTAATACTAGCCTACTAACTACGACTAACCTTGAATGATAAAAAAATATTTTTTCCAAGGAAATTACTAAATAAAGAATTCTAAGAAATATTTGTTATGATTATAGAATTATCTGATAAAATGTAATCACTAGGTCCAGGATATAATCGCATACTGATAAGTTTTTGTTAACCTATTACATAAAATATTGCGATGTCTGGATGAAAACATAAAAAAATATCATTAATAAACGCAAATAAATCATTTGCTCATCATAATGGTTTGTTAGCCGCCGTGTTTGTAGAATTTGTCACGCTCTATTTAAGATTTATATTAAGGTGATAATGTAATAAGTAACTTTAATAATGTAATTAATTAATTAATTAAGCCTCATTTATTCCTTGAAAAATTTACAAAAAGTTACAAAATATACACACACACACAAAACACATACATAAATATATACAATATATATTACATACATGTATATATGCATGCATACATATACCTATAGACCTCTATTGAGTATAGGCCTCCTCCAATTGACTCCATCTCTCTATGTTTTGAGCATTTATCTCCCAATCCTCTCCACCAACTTTCTTAAGCTCGTCTTCCCACCGTGCGAGAGGGCGACCACGCTTTCTTTTTCCTGGTAGCCCATTTCCACTTTTTTGTAAGTTTTTTGCAATAGGATAGTGCATCAATAATTTATAATTAATAATGTAATTAATAATTATAAATTATATAAGAGAAATTTGCACGCCATTGTGTGTGGCAGAATTTGCGAAGTAAATCAGATTGTACAATCATATTATTTTACCTACACCATAATCTTGCAAATAAAGAATTTTTATAACTATTTCTGCATATATATTATAAATAATTGTCGGGTAAGATATAGGTCTGTGCGGGATACACGGTTATTTAGGCTGATATGTTTTTCCGTCACAAACAAAATTAGACATAGAAACGGTTTTTGAAGTGAAACTTCTTTAGCGCATGAGGGTAAAATTTTTACGGATGAAACGTCACGTAGATGTGCAGAGTTTTTGTCGAAGAAAAAGGCGAGAGCGATTGAGACCGATTGAGAGATAGTGAGAAGGGTGAATTACCTTTTAGAAATTCTATTTTTAAAATTAAAATCTCGTACAGAGAATTTATGAAATATTTGTATTTAATATTTTATGCAAAATAATTTATTGAAACCTCAAATGATGAATTTAAATTTAAATTCCACGTGTTTTATTATCAAAGAAATAAATTTGTAAAATTAAATTTTAATGTCAATGAAATTCATTAAATTCTTCCTTTTTCCCTACCTCTAATACGGGTTGCAGACCAAGAGCTAAGCTAAGTTAGTTTAGCTTAGCTGGCATAGCTGACGCAGTTTTCCATACTTGAGTGCAGACCGCAAACTATGCGAACTAAGCTATGGGAGCTAACTAAAATATGCGAAGCTAAGTTAGTTGTGTATGCCGATGCGCAGCTACACGAGCTAAGCTAAGCCACTCCCGCTACCCCGCACATACTTCGCCAGTGCTGACTCAACACTGACTGAGCTTTGGCTTAGCTGTTGGTGTGCACGCTATTTATTTCTAGCTTAGCTTAGCCTAGCATGCTTGGCATAGCTTAGTTTAGCCTTGGCATAGCTTAGTTTTCGGTCTGCAACCGGCTTAAGTCTCGGAAAGCTAAGGTTTTAGATTTGTATAAATATGAACAAGACTAAAAATTTGCGAGTTGAAGAATCCTTTTATTTTTTGTTATATTTAAATAATAATAAATCTTTGATTATTTTATAGAGACCTTTTAATACTTGTCAACGGTATTGTCCATCAAAAATCCTTGAAGTAAAATGTACATTTAATTCTTCATTACGTCCATTAGAGCCGTGAAAAGTTCGCAACTCTAATACTAACCACCCGTGGGCACACTCTACCTAGTTGGAAACTGTTGATGAACTGTTTGAACAAAATGGTTTTTATTAAAAGTTTGTAATAAATCATTTACTGCACAAACATTTTTTTTTAATTGGTAATGTTTCTTTGAGACATGAGATTGAGTATTTATTCGAAAAATGAGTGTAAATTACGTTTCAAAGGGCTTTAAAATGTTTTTTTTTTCTTTTTTAAGATAAATCGACATGTAATTACTACCAATACTAGATTTTTTATATTATTTGAGTATAATACCAAGTACATATTGTTTTGAACACATTTTCATCCAGTTAAATGTGAACTAATTACTTTACGTGTGTATTTGTTATAAGCGCCATCTAGTAGTTGAATAAAAAAACACGTCACAAACACAGTGTAACGCAGTTTTTATTTGTCACCTAGATGTCGCTACTTATGTCGTTAGTTCTGTAACTGTGACTCAAATACAAACTAATTATTATTTCTTATCCATTATTTTATATAGCTAAATTTTTTCCTACCTATAAAGTGCGGATGCAATGTATTATACGAAATAAATACGTATAAGATTAAAAGATTATAAACCACTCAATTATATAAAATATAATCAGACGTTAATTTATAATTATATTGATACTTCTTCCGAATTTTTATCTGGCGATAGCGTTACAAAATCCGACACGATAGTCGTTAATTGATTTCAAAATGGAACTTAATTTCATGTGATATATTAGAATTACCTTACACGAAAGAACGAGAATTGTTTTTACGAGTACTTCATTACGAAACCCGATGCTAGAAAAAAATTAGAAATTGCCAATTCAATAAACAATTGATATAATTTATAAATTGTGTCCTTGATTTGTATTATATTATATAAAATTTGGTATATTGATAAGCAGAAATTCTCCCGCAGTGTATTTTGACAATAAACAATTGATATAATTAATAAATTGTGTCCTTGATTTGTATTATATTATATAAAATTTCGTATATTGATAAGCAGTAATTCTCCCGCAGTGTATTTTGACAATTTAGCAATTTTTAAAAAGAATATACAGCTTAGATTTTTTAAATGGTATAACATCGCAGCAACCTACAGTAGGTACCGTCGATCGTAACCCCTTCACGGGTAAAGGCCTCCTCCAGCTTTTTCCAACTGACTCTGTCTATGGCCCTCTTTCTCCATTCGCTTCCTGCTACCGCTTCTATTTCTTCGATCCACCATTTTTTGGTTTCTCTTTAAAGTCCTTTTATCTTACTATATGCCACCCATTGCCACTTTAAGCATCTATCACTTACTTTTCGTCTTATTTTTTCGCTTTTTATTCTTCTTTCCATTGCATTCTGGCATGCTTTTTAGTTATTATTTTTGTGTTGTATGTCCACGTTTGGCAGCCGGATGTGAGAGTAGGTAAGATGCAAGTGTCCAAGACAATTTTCTATAAGTCAGTAACTGTCAGCTATTTAAAAAAAGGAGAGGATTAAAGGAATTCGAGTGTGTATGTAATGTATGATTGGTATATAGAATATCAGGCTTATATACCATAATTAGTTACCGACTGAAAAAAGATAATTACTAATATCTTGTAAATTTAATTGATAATATATATTGATCAAGGAAAAGGTAGATACGTTGGACACAGATAAGGCTCAATAAATATGAAAATCCACGATTAATCAAAAGTTTTATACAAAATGAGGTTGTTGGTGATATTTGCGTGCGTGATCGCAGCTCTTGCGCAAGAGTTACCTTTGGCGGAAGAGTGTGACGCCGAGAAATGTAAGCTACCAGACTGTAGGTGCTCTGGCACCGATATTCCTGGAGGTTTCGAGCCACATAGGATCCCTCAGGTACAATTATCATGATCTTTTACCTTACGACGCATTTCTTTAATTGATTATTATAAAAAGAAGGGTTTAGAAAGCTCTTTGGGGTTAGTATACTTGACTGTAGATCATCAGGTCTAAGAGTAGCACATAAAGAGGCCTGCGCCGAACACTGTCAGGCCTTCATCCCATCCCGAGTGTTAAAGAACAGTGAGTGCATTTGTGTGCACACAAACTAAATCTGCAAAAGAATCTTCTTCGTAAATGACCTTATGGATACAACTGAGGCCGTGTTGAATCAAATCAAAATCATTAATTATTCATTTAGGTGACACAATGAACGTCAAAAAGAAATACATATTAAGTGCTTCTAATTTTACATTTACTGCCAGTTCTCAAATCAAGGGCGTAGAACGGAAGAGAAGAACTGGCAATAAACTCCACACCGCTCTTTTTTTATCGCCAAGATTTTTGTTTTACACAATGTACTTTGTTAATTCCAGTTCGTACTGCTCACATTCGACGATGCAGTGACCGTTGGTAATATAGATACTTACCGTTCGCTTCTTGTGGGACGTACAAACTTTAACAAGTGCCAGATTGGTGCCACTTTCTTCGTTAGCCACGAGTATACTGACTACCGTTTATTAAATGAGCTGTACTCAAATGGATTTGAAATTGCAATGCACTCGATATCTCATCACAGTCAGGATTACTTCAGAAATGCTGATAAAGAACTTCTCAGAAAAGAATTTGCAGACCAGAAGACTATTATTACTAACTTCGGTGCTATTCCCGCAGCTTCAGTACAAGGTATTGTTAACATAAACATTCATTATTTTACTATTATCTGTAGACATTTCTTTACCTACATCGTAAAGCTATTATAATAGTTTATCATTAAGTTTATTTACTTGACACCACGGAGCTAGTGAGAAGATTGAAAAGGACAAAACGATTAGCATTATACTATGTGCGCTGATTCAATTTGATTTCAAGAATGAAACGAAAAATTAAGCAACTGTCACCCACACCATGCTACGGCGCACATACTATAGTGAATTAGTGTTAGCGTACGTTAAGGCCGATTTACATTATCTTAGTGTTTAGGAGAGTGCTTTAGTATTACTTGAAAGGCAAGTTCTTTAGTGCTTTAGTGCGTTGCGAGTGAACGTTTACATTTCTTCCAGTAGAGTATCATTACAGCGCCACAATGAAATCGCAACGACGTCGGCAAATACGCTCTATTCTACGCAAAAAACTAACTGTAGTTATGGAACAAATAGAAGACGAGATTTTATTCGAAATAAACTAAATATAAATAATAAACAAAATAGCTTCTTTTAAGGCAGTGTATGCCGAATGCCTAGCCGGTTTGTTTTTGTATAAATTGTTTTTAACGTTCCACAAACATTCGTGAACAACATATTCAGACACAAATTTGATAGTTGTATCTTCCGACCATTTAGCCATCTTTAAAAATCAAAAAACACGCACTCGTTTCACGGCACTTATGCACTCTCCTAAAGATTTGACTAAATTACGTGTTTACACACAACGAGGGAAGATCTCGGAGGGTGCGCGGGCGCGAGAGGGGTATCACTTGAAACAAAAATAAAAAGCGATTCTATTTTGATTCAACTTGAAAGTCAAGTAGAACCGTACATGTTCCAACTAAAGTACTATCCTAAAGCACTCTCCTAAACACTAAGATAATGTAAATCGGCCTTTAGTCTTAAGTGATAAACAGCGGTAAGTAAAAAATAGAACACAAGAACAGAGTGTCTTCTCCCTAATAGTGACTGTAAGTAGTGTTATTGGACACTTTATGTTAATTTTCTTAATAGCAAATTAGGTTAGACATTACTTATTAGTTAGCTCCATGATGTCTCAGTGAAGACACATGTTTAAAATAAAGTTTGTATACCAGATACATGGTCGATTAACGTCTTATAGACATTTCGAGAAAGTAGAAGAAGGTCGTAGGTTCGAACTCCGGCTGTGCACCAAGGCCTCTTTTAATCAGGAAACAGTAACAGAAATCTGAAACAAGACCGAACTTGCCATGGCTCGATCGTAAAATTGTTTACTTTATGAATTGTCAGCATTTATGTAAAGGTGGGAACTGACCAAAGTTACGAGGTGTAATGTAGCATTCGCATCGAGCGTGTTACGCATCGAGCATGTTACGCTGTGTTTTAAAATCGGCGTAACATGCTCGTCAAAACTCTGTGCTCCACTTTCGCCGCCAGTGTTCACGAGATGGCCGACAGCGAGGACGCGTTGGTATCTTTGATTCTACTTAATTATTGTTTCATCCAAATTAAGAAGAAGAAAAAACGTTACTGGGTATCAAACTTATTTAAAAACGGAGGCGTGTGTGGGGTGGTTTGTCATTGACAGCAATTTTAAAAAACCAAATGATTACTGGACAGTATTAAAACTTTGTACGCATGTCTCCGATCGATTTTGAACCACTCGTGAATTTAATTGGACCAAAAGTACTTAAAAAAAGACACAATTTATAGAAAATCATAATCATGATCACTCGCGACGTGCGACGCGTACTGACTGAGCCGCGTATCAGTCAAAGGATTCGCCGAAAAACCGACAGCCGGGTGGAGCTCTCTAAGCGAGCAACGAGCGGCTCGTTGCTCGCTGGTTTCCCCGTAACACGACGTACTGACTGCACGAATGCTCGCTGTTTAACGTGTTACATTACACCTCGTAACGTTGGTCAGTTCCCACCTTAAGCTATACGCATGTCATTGTTACCCCGTATTAGTTAAGAAATATTATTAAGGTGTAAAATAAGCAAAAATTACAGTAACATGCACCAAACTCATATCTATTAACGAAATGGCGAAAAAAAAGATAATTTCTTAAAACGTAGATGGTTGAATTCAGTTGTGAGTCATTCACATTTAATTTTAATTGCAGGTATTCGCATGCCATTTTTACAAATGGCGGGCAATGCATCCTTTGAAGTTATGAAAGAGGCCGGTCTTAGATACGACATTTCCATGCCTACCACCCAGTTTGACTACCCTGGTATGTGGCCGTACACGTTAGACTATGCCTCGACCCAGGATTGCATCAGCGGTCCGTGCCCAACTGCCTCCTTCCCTGGACTCTGGGCAATTCCTATGGTAGCATGGACAGATCTAGACCAATTCAAATGTGCGATGGTTGACGCCTGTTTCTCTGCGTAAGTATTATTCTTATGCACCAAGTGATTTCAGTCGTACATTTAGATATGATAAATCAAATGAAATCAACATTTTTAAAATCATATTGGTTATATGTAACATTACATTTACATTAACAAATCAAGGATGAGCGAGACGAAATGGCAAGAAACCCTCTGCCACTCTTTTTTATCGCCAATTGAAACAGAATGTCATAATAATAAAGTAATTAAAAAGAACAAAAGTTGAAAAATCTACTGTCCAGTAGACTGTGATACTAGACTCTCATTCAGATGCGGTCATGTTGGAACTACCAAACATTAGTAGAGAACTGAGTAATTAGTACGTGATTATGGAGTTCAACTTAGACACTCTTTTAATATTATAGCACGGGGCAAACGGGCAGGACGCTCGTCTGATGTTACGACCGCCGCCCATGGACACACACTGCCCGAAGGCTCACAAGTGCATTGACGGCCTTTTAGGAATTGATACGCTTTTATCTTAATTTCTCCTCCGCACACTCTCCATGGTAAATGCGGTAGAAGATGCTCAGATCACTGCAAAGAAAGCTAAACCTAAAACAGCTGTTACCAAAAAAAGGTTACCACAATAACTTGAACTCGCAGTTTTTCTTACAATTTCTTAGAATTATGCTTAAAATGTGTACCAAATAATTCAATATTTCAGACCAGCAGACGATGATACCGAAGGTTGGTTTCGCTTCATCGTACAGAACTTCGAAAGACATTACCTTGGAAATCGCGCCCCATTCGGCTTCTACATCCACGAGGGCCCAGTGAGGACCAGGCCTGGTCTCCGTGCGGCATTAGTTAGATTCCTGGACATGCTTAGCACAATAAACGATGTCGCATTGGTAAGGAAATTGAAACTACCGGTAGAGTTACACTTTGGAGTCTTTTTTATAGATCAGGGAGCAAACGGGCAGGAGGCTCACTTGATCTTAAGTAATACAGCCGGCCATAGACGCCTAAACTCTCAGAGGGCTCGCAAGAGCGTTGACAGCCTTTTAAGAATCGGTACGCTCTTTTCTTGAAGCACCTTAAGTCAAATTGGTTCGTAAATTAAATAGTCTCTAATATTTGTCTATCAATCATCAATGATCAATGGATTTATCTCTATATGTGGACCGGTTAAGGAAAACTCCTGGAGGAAACTGACATGTCATAGATCCAGAATGGCGTATGTCAGCCACAGGCTGACCACCAATTTCACTGAGAACACTGTCAACGAAAAAGACGCAAATATGTTACTGCCATATAGTATAAGTAAATTTTCTTTCAGGTAACAGCATCCGAGCTCCTTGACTGGGTGCAGAACCCTGTATCACTAGCGGATTACCTTCAGAAACCCTGCAGAGAGGTGACACTTGGACGAAGATGCAGATCTGTTACCTGCGTTGGTCTTACATCTAACCATACAACGGTAAGTCCATTTAGTCGTCTCTTACTGTCAGTTGTGGAGGTTTACTAAAGTTAAAACCAGTGGCGTAACAATAGGGTGGCAGGGGTGGCAAAATACCACGGGCCCCCGACCCAAGAGGGCCCCTGTCCAAGAGATATTATGTTCTATGGATGAATGTGAAGTCTCCAATACATATTAGGCTAGTGTGGGGACTACACACCATTCCCTCTCGCCTAAGAGAAGAGGCCATATACAACGTGTACGCTGAAAATCTCGAAATGTATTATAATTAAACTGAGTACAACGTGACGATTTTGACTTATAGGGCCACTTTTACATAGGTGTAAAAAAGTGTTTTTATAATGTAGGTATACTGATCAAATTCAATCGTTTTTATACAGAATTAACTTCAAATCAAAATCAAGTCAGACGGGAATATCAACTAACAAAAGCTCCTTTGTAAAGTGAGATGGAAGGGCAACAGCCTGGCCTTCATCAGCATTGCCTTATCTTATTATACATATATATAAATTACGCGTCACGTTGTTTGTCCGCTATGGACTTCTAAATTACTTAACCGATTTCAATCAAATTTGAATATGATATTGATAGGATAGCTTACATATACATATACGTACGTATGTCACTTAACTCCTCTTAAACGGCTGGACCGATTTGACGGTTTTTTTTTGTATGCATTTGGGTGGAGCCCTGGATGGTTTTGATTCACAAATCAGCCCGGCAGATGGCGCTGCAGTCGTTACTTTCATACTTTGTTTAATATCCTAATCGCTTGAAATATCATTCAGGAGAACGCCTGCGGGGTCCGCTAGAACCTAATAAATTAAAACTAAGAAATAATCACTGTTAGCACCCGTCAACGTTTTACTTACTTCCAGGGCAAATATACCCCGTGTTCCGTAACTGGTACGATTAAATTGATTCAAAGATCTTGTTAATGTGAATTAAAGTTGTTGTCGAACCATTATTCTCTACTATTACTACCGTCAAGAATGTCTGGAGTCACGTAACATGGGCCCGTCTATTTTATATTCTGCTCTGTATAAACGCTCAGAGGGGAAAGAATGTATAACAATATTCTCCGTTCGACTGTATACAGCATCTCTAGTCCAACACAGCGTCGTCGCGTTGGCATAATACGTCAAATATGACGTAATAATGTCCGTTACACCAATCAATTAAACGCAACGTTCTGGAGTCTTTTCTTTACCGTCTCACCCTCCATATTCTATTCTGCTTTTTCCAGGAACTCCTCAACATGAACAACTGTCTACGCTGCCCGCGTGTCTACCCTTGGCTTGGTAATCCACTCGGTGAATAAATATGTATGAAATTATAATATAATACATATCTTAATTATTTTTATTTGTTTTATTCATCTATTCTACGTATTTTCATTTTAATTCAGATCTACACTAACAATCGTTTCGTATTGTTTGATTAGGTTAGGTTAGTATATTTATATTTTATTTATATCTGTTTCACGTGCGTGAAAGTGGTTAGGGGTTATTATTCTAAAACTTTAAAATTCAAAAATTAGGACTAAATCGTTACCAGAATTTATGCCGCGGTGGCGTTAATACGTAAGTACCGTCTTATCAAATACATTATTTCGTGATAAGACTTTGTAATTTTTACTTGAAGATTATAAAAATATCACTGTTATATAATCTATTACAGGAAACTAGAAAAAATAAAATAAAATAAACATATCCCGTACTTTATAACATCCTATAGCAATCAATAATGATTCCGATATATGGTTTCGTGTCACGTGATCACAAGTTCCCGACATCAGCGGTATAGGCATAGAAATAGAAAAGTCGAAAGTTCGGAGAGCTATCGCTATTGGAAGATAGGTATACTATGATATGCGATATACAGTGTACGGCACATAACAAGTAATTTATATCTGTCGTCCACCGTTTAAAAAATATACATTAAAGTAAATCCTTTACCCAGTTTGCGAAACAAATCCCATTTAAATAGAGCCAATATTCTATTGAAGTTCATCGAACCAACCTTTTGATATTTTGATGTCAGAATTATTATTGTAAAAGTTCTTATTAGGTTATCAAGTTTTAATTAAATAATTTAAACAAAAAAATATAAAATCAATGAATTTCCCCTTAAACATGTTATATTGTGTAAGCAAATACGTTGGCGAGTGTTATTAAATATTCAAAACTCATAAGTAGGTTTTAATAATTTCCTAATAAAAAGACGAGCGGTTTTCCTACCACGCAAAATCTGACCAAATAACATGCCGAGACTAAGAAAATGTAATGTTTTCTCAATAATTTGTAATTCAATAATTACTTGAAAAAATAACATTATCAGACAATATTTTAATTACTGACTGTATGTATAATCTTATCTATGCCACCGGAAATACCTGAAATAGTAATTGAAAAACAATATATCTTGGTTATTGAATAATGTCTCATAGTAACGAAATCTATGTCATAGTTTCGATATATAATATATTGTACCTTAAATGTTGATGGAATTTTTTTGTGTGAATGTTTAGTTAGTTGCATTGCGTATCATGTTGTTCTAAGTTAAGACATAATCCTTAAGTATAAAAACCTTGGCTAATAAATATAAATAAAGAAATTATACGTTCGAATTTAGCTCTTATGTTACGTTAGAAAACTTTAAAAAACCTAAATTAAAAAATATATTTTGAGGCCAGGCTTCTTTAACAAATTTTAAAAATGAACGAATAAATAAAACGAATTAACTCTAAGATTTAGGGTAGTATATT
The DNA here is from genome assembly GCA_905332375.1 of Pieris macdunnoughi. Taxonomy (NCBI): domain Eukaryota; kingdom Metazoa; phylum Arthropoda; class Insecta; order Lepidoptera; family Pieridae; genus Pieris; species Pieris macdunnoughi. Next base: position 150,997 of record CAJOBZ010000067.1, on the reverse strand, counting down.
TTGCTGTAGGTACCAGCATTACCAGGCAGAAACAGCACCGCGCTGTACCCAAAAAATAGCTACTGCAATAAAACTATTTAATCAGCATTCCAGAGGTTACAAGACACTACCGAATAATGTTTTTAAGAGGAAGTGATTAGATTACTAGTTTGATATGGCTGATTGCGCAAGTATTTTTTAATACCACTATCCATCATAATACCACTTTGAAGGAAAATAAAGAATAGATTTATTTATCTATGGTGGCCAAGAAAACAAAGTTATTGTCTAAGGATAAGGTGCAAATGCATTTTTGGCGATGACCTTGATTATACCTAAATATCAGAAAATGTCTATGGTTCAATAATAGCTTAAGGTACGCTTACACGGGCAACTAAAATTGCTCAATTCCAGTCAATACTCGTCAACTATGACGTCACGACTACATCAAGCAATTTACGGCAACGGCAACAAGCATCAATACTGCGCAATACAATATTGAGCGATATGGCGCAACTTCATCAACTAGGCAATACTGTCCTACACGAGCAATTCAGTATTCGCTCGCTATGGACGACATCGTTCTTGCTGCGGCGGCTTGTAGTGCTTTTTTTATTATTAATCAAAAACAAAAAAGAAAGAAAAGGAATAGGCGTATCTGGGTGCGATCGTTTTTGGCAAAGAGGACAAAATTTTCATTATGTAAAGAATTAGATGATATATTATTCAAAAACTTTACTAGAATGTCACGAACAGACTTTGAATTACTTTTGAATAAAGTTAGCCCATTAATTAAGAAACAGACGTCCAACATGAGAGAACCAATTTCTGCATCAACAAAACTTGCTTTAACCCTTAGATTTCTGGCAACTGGAGATTCATACAAAAGTTTAATGTATCTGTTTAGAATTTCTGATGGTTGTATTGCACTATTTGTACCTACTGTATGCAGAGCTATTGCAGAAGTTCTTCGAGAATATATAAATAAGTTATTTTAATTTAAAAGTCAGGATATTTAATTTATAAATAATTTAATAATTTAATTTTTCACACAACGGTGTTCCTTTTTTTTTACCGTATAATAATAAAAGTTAAGTTAAGTTGTAATTTATAAATAATTAAATAATATATTTTATTAATATCTAGTCTTTTAGTCCTCTAGACTTTTAGTATTTTAGTCCTCTAGTCTTTTAGTCCTCTAGTCTTTTAGTCCTCTAGTCTTTTAGTCCTCTAGTCTTTTAGTACTCTAGTCTTTTAGTCCTCCAGCCTTTTAGTACTCTAGTCTTTTAGTACTCTATTCTTGTAGTCCTCTAGTATATTGTACTAAAGTCTTTTAGTACTCTAGTCTTTTAGTACTCTAGTCTTTTAGTCCTCTAGTCTTTTAGTACTGTAGTCTTTTAGTCCTCTAGTCTTTTAGTACTGTAGTCTTTTAGTCCTCTAGTCTTTTAGTCCTCTAGTATTTTAGTACTCTAGTCTTTTAGTCCTCCAGCCTTTTAGTCCTCTAGTCTTTTAGCCCTCTAGACTTTTAGTATTTTTTGTTTTTATTTTTAATTTATTTATAACACAACAAACAGAGGCTGACTACGCGCTGGACTCTTGCCGCGCGCTATCCTACTTCCACCCGACCTCTCGCTCTCCCCGCAAGCAAGACGGCAAGCCGCAAAACAAACAAGTGCGAATGAGATATATACAAAAGTTGCTAGGAATTTCCAAGTCCATTGGATATTCGTCAATTCGTATCTGCGACATTGAGCGATATGAAATATCTGGAGCAATTAGAAGCAATATCGCCGAAATAATTTATTGAAATTGCTCCATTAATTGCTCCAGATCGGTCCATTCGTGTTGCCGAGCAATTATTGCCCTCGTGTAAGCGCACCTTAAGTATACTAATTGAAACATTTAAAAATGTTATTTTTAATTCTAGCTATCTCACTGCGAGTCTCTTGATGCATATCGTATCGCCCCCTGTCGCCGTAGATTATTTAGAATATTCCCGGTAATATTAAAGTATATATATCAAGGCAACGTCAACAAATATTTTTTACAAACAAAGCATTAAGCCGTTAGTGTTATTAATTAACTATGGTCGTATGAGACTGAGAGTAGTAAAACAAATGTTTGGTTTAAATGTTATTCTGCTTGCTTTGAAGTTTATTTGACAAAATAATGAATACTGCCCTGCGATTCTGTAACTCTTTTTTTTTCAATTTTACGATTTGGCATTCTGAAAAGGGGGAGCTTGTAGTTTATTGTTTATCAGAATGCCAAATCATAAAATGACTGCTTCACGACAGATTTGAGAGCGACCGCCGATGCGAAAACCGCTGTGTGAGTTCGAAAAGTGAGTCACAGAATCGCAGGGCTGCTATCTTTTTTTTCTTCTTTTTTTTTAATATTATGGCAATAGTTTTAACTTTATGCTCTGCTATTTTTATTATGAAGTAACAAAAAATTAAATAAGCGCCATCTCTAGGAAGTATAAGAAACTAGTGTAATATTAATTGTTGATGTTGTAGAGATAGTGCGTTATCTGTTATCAGTATACAGAACTCGAAACTCGAAAGTAAAAAAAACTTTTGAAGTGAAAAACTAACCTAAATTTTTTGCATTCTTAATATATATTATGTAACAATATTTGTTTAAGTTAAAATGTCAATTTTCAAATAAGCGCCATCTCACAAAATTACGCGAATCAAAACAGTCAGTTTTACTCAATTTCTATAATATTCAAATCAAAGTTATCCTATCATTTATTTGGGTTCGTATGCCGCTAAAATTGTATCTTTAAACAAAATTTTGAAAAAAAATTGAAAACATAACCATAACCAATACAAATCATATTGTATGGGGAGCGGTACGTATATATGATTTACATATACCTGTACTAAGGTAGGTCTTATAAAATGAAACATCGGATTAAAGCATGTGCTACACGGTATGAAACGGCGGTTTGAAACGAAATAAAAGCGAGTTGCGCTTTTCGGCTACACGGTTGAAAACCAACAGTGTCCAAAATAACGTTGCGCTGATAAGACGTCTCCGTAGGGATGTGACATTCTGCATAAAAAAATCGATTTTTTATTAATCGATTATTTTTTTAGCATGAAAAATCGATTAATAAATAATCGATTTCTTCAGTAGCACATTGCAGTATTTTTGTTGTATTTTTAATTGTATGTAGTCTTGTGCTGCTGAATAAATTTATTTTACTTTTAAGTTATAGTTTTATCATCCTTTCGATGTTTTACAAAAAAACAATACATCTTCAAAGAATCGGATTCAATGTATCGCATTGTAAACATCGTTGTATATCGAATATCCCTAATAGTTCAAGGTCCGGGTTATAAAATACCAGACATAATGTCGGTAGGTGGCAGATAAAAAATCGACTATGATTGATTTTCAATTATAAAAATAATCGATTATTTTAAATATAAAAATCGCGTAAAAAAAATAGATAGACGAAAAATATGGCACAGAGCGCCCCACGCTTGTTCACAATAATACCAGTATTTTTTGTTCATTACCATTTTCAGCCTAAATTAGGAATTATTTTTCACTTTTTAGTTTGATGTGCTTTAAAAGCGTGTTTTATTGTTTTTTTAAACTATATTTATTTTCCACTTTTTAGTCCTAGCAGCAATCGTATTGCTTTGTGGACTTAAAAAAATATTTCATTGTTTTTTCGAGATAAACCTATGAAATTATTATATTGTCGCTGATTCTTTATAAGTGTACAAAGTTTGAATTAAATCTGTCCGTTTAAAGTGGGTCAAAATCGAGTCCGAAAGAGTAGGTTACATACATACATACATACATACATACAGGTGAAGCTAATATAAAGCGTGTAAAAAATATTGAAATATCTAGAAAGAAGGTACAGTATTTTGTGTGGAAGTAAGATAATAAAAAAACATTAGGGTTGAAATACATTTATTTTACATTGAGTAACTAAGAATTTCATGCTTAATGAACCTATAATCTAGGACAGTAATAAATAATTTCAATTCCTTATTAACGGTAGCATACTTATAAAAAATATTTTACAGTTCCTTTTGTAAAATCCAGCGAAATTGTGAGTGAAACTATTACAAAGGATGAAAAATAACTTCATTGTATTTTTTTGTCAAAGTGAGTTTTAACCATAATTAATTCATAAAATTTTACAGAAAATTATAAAGTTTAAATTTATTTTATTGATTTATGCAGTTTTTTTAATTCCAGAACTTTTACAACATGAACAAAATCTTGAACTATTTTGTTTGCAATCAAATTTAGAAAAATATAGTTACCACTGGAATTGTAATACAAAAATGTATTTTACTCTATGTAATTAATAACTGTCTGACTGAAGGATAAAAACAAAAGAGTGAGTTGCAATAAGACAGATTCATTTTCTGGGAATAGAGAGAGTTTAGGCGCTTGTAAACTCCACATCTCTTCTTCAATAATTATATCAAAAGGGAAGTTACAAATCCTAAAGTATATGGTATTTACAAATACGAAAAACTACTCAATAGTCGGAACTATTACGATCTAATAATAATTAATAGTATTTTTAGTAATTTACAAGTTGATTATAATTTTATATCTAGTTGAAAATTAATGAAATTAATATGAGGTAGAACGTAAAATAACTTAAGTACATATTGCAAATATTTACATTATTACATATTAAATTAATTGAATTTTTCACAATTGATCCGCTGTCAAAAATCCCATGTTTCCAGTTGGTATGTGTTGTAAATCTAACATAATTTAGTTTAAGATAACAAATCTACTAACTTTTACATAAAAAGATGTTAAGTAGAAAATATAATATTCTATTGATACACCTTTACAATAGTACAAGACCTAATATGGTTATTTTAATGCAAAATACACTCCGTGAATACCCGAAGGAAGAAAATCTAAAATTAAATTTTAAACCTGAAACTAACTTAACAACAATATTTATAAACATACTTAATATTAAATAAGCACGAAATATTGATACTTAGATTCCTTTATATTATAGCAATAATTTAAAAATCAATAACACTTTAAATTATTAACAAAGATCTATTTACATTTTGTACAAAGTAAAATAAGTTAATACTGTAAATTATATTAAAGCTTAAGAGACGTAACACTAAATAATATCAAATTAATCAGTCGATTCTACGCGTATCTAGTAAACAAATAGTTATTTTTTTTTATAGAACAGGCAGGGGCAGGAGGCTATTCTGATGTTAAGTGATACCGCCCCGCCGCCCATGAACACTGTGCGAGATATTTTTTTTACTTAAACATGTGCTACTTTTCGAATAGATGTTGTAGTTAACTTGATTTCAATAACCACAGTTACCGTTAATAATACTTTTGTTTTGAAAATAAAGTTGATCGTATAGGAATTTTTTATAATTTAATAACTGCAATCAAAGTAATAAATAATAATTATTATATGTATGAAAAAAGTTTGGGAATTATATAAAAACACCACGGAACAAATGATAAAATTTTGGTATACACGTATATAGACGACGTGAAAGAAAACCGAAATTTCTAAGTCACCGAAAATGAAAATATGTGCCACTGATTTTGAATTTAAAAAGAAAGATAAGATCTTTTTAAATTTTTGACTTATTTTTTTAAAGTGATACTCCATGGGCTCTCAGAGAGCTCGCGATTGCGTTGCCGGCATTTTACGAATCGGTACGCTCCACCATTGTATTACCAGACATGAACGGTCTTAGGACACCCATTACTACTTTCGTGGAAAATTAAACAAAATCCTAAAGCTACACTATTGGAGCATATATATCATCAATCAGTTCCTTAAGAAGCCTAATTACAAACGTGGTGGTCTCTCTTCGACCGGCAAATCTCGCAGTGCACTCTGCAGCACCAAACAAACCGGCATCTGCACTTTTCCTCGTGATCCCTGACACGTGTCTGATATCCTCGACCGCAGCAGAGGAGCCGACAGCCGTCAAGTCCGGCTGAAGTCCTGTTGCAGGTCCGGCCACGGGTGCCAAGAATGCCGAGTCTGAAAATTAATTTATGGAATGATTTATTGCTTGCAAGGTTCTGAAGTATATAGAAAATGCAATGTAGTTACTAAGTTTCAGTAGTGTAGGCATTTGTGTTCACTATACACCAAGTACAATGAATATAAATAGTCAAGAAATGGATTCCTTTGTTTTAAAAAAAAACGTTACATACAAATAAATACAATACATTGAAAGAAAAAACATTATTAAACATAATAAAAAAGGATGTTTAGGTATAAAGAAAGTGCACCAGCACTTTTAAAAAAATCAGTGGCGCTACAACCTCTTTAGGTCTGGGCCTCAGATTTCTGAATCTGTTTCATGATGATTTTTCAATGTAGGTAGGTGATCACGGTATCAGATCAGGTAGGTCGGCTTTGTGGGTCTAAAACATGTCGGTTTCCTCACGAAGTTTTCTTTCACCGTCCAAGCGAATGTTAAAGCCGGGGATCGAACCTGCGACCTCAGGGATGAGAGTCGCACGCTGAAGCCGCTTGGCCAGCACTGCTCATTAAAATCACTTAAACGTGTTTTATTTTTATGAAATAAAATAAAGCTATACAGGCTTTTACTTACTCATCATTCGGTTCACAGTAGTCCGGCGAGTCTTCTAAATACACAAGATCAGTTTTATTTGGTTTCTTCATGTCTGCGTGGAGCGGTCTTAGTTTCCTTATGTTTTTTCCCTTTTTTCTCTCCACTATCTGAAATATCACAACACAAATTATAATAAAGACTTTGTAACTTAAAATTTTACATTTACGTATAATTATAAGTATATCAGTTTTATATTTAGTACTAGAAAATTATTACTATAATGTAGAAACTATACATACTGATTTTGTTTTAATTTGGACTTCAAAATTAGGACAAACACAAAAAAAAACATATAATCACATAGGTAACATAATGTACACTTATGAATTGTCAGTAAAGAAATTCATATTAATGCTTCTAATTTTACATTTACTGCCAGTTCTCAAATGAAGGGCGTAGAACGGGAGAGAAGAACTCGCAATAAACTCTCCGCCACTCTTTTTAATCGCCATTTTTTTGTTTGACAAAATGTTTGTAAGGAGCTGCAACCATTACACCATGTCCCATGTGACATTTTAAGTAATTAATAATAATAACATAAATTAAAAACAAAGACTTGTCCTCTATCAGCAGGAGGCATGGTGAAATAGGAGCACGCACTTACATTCTCGTGGGATCAACACGCAAACACATAGTCGATAAAAATAACAAAAATAGAAACTATAGAAATAATTAAACTATTCGAATAAAGAATTGAACTATCGATACTGTGTTCTTATTCTAGTCTAAGCCGAGTCCAGAACGATGAAACACGTCAAAACTTTGTGCATTGTCATTTTGTTAGCGACATAACTTATTCATTGGAGAGTTTCTACCAATGTTTGTTCGACGATGTGGGATGTGAAAACATCTTCGATTAATCGAGATACACTTTTCGGGAATTCCTTTATTTAACAATTATGGTTAACGAATATTTATTTCTTTTCCTACTTTAAAAAAAATATTCAAAGAAACAAATGAATTTCAAACAAAAGCACACTAATCTTTCATTTATTTACTCATATCACGCCACACCTCTTAAAGGCACAAACTGTTTTGACATAATATGTAATAGAGAGGCAGGCTATCAAATAGTGCGGTCCCCCAGTAGCCATATTCTTGCCGTTATTGTTACGAATTTTTGGCAATGCAATACTTGCTTGCGTCGCGTCGTGACCAGACTATGGATAGAGTATGGATATGGTTGTGTAGTATGTATTAAATTCCACCCATATCACCTCGACGTGCGTAGTTCCACAACTGAGCGTTTCCTAAGGCAGATTTAGCCGCGCGCCACCACTGTGGAACCAGCTGCCCACTGAAGTATTTCTGAACGCAACGCATTTGCGAGCCCTCTAGTAATTTGTCTATGGGTGGTATCACTTAACATCAGATGAGCCACCTGCCCGTTTGCGTTTTTTGAAGTTATACTTCTTTAGGCGCGTTATGAAAAATTGATGAGAGTGAAATTTTACGGTGCGCGCGCAACGTGACACAAAATTAACAGAATGAAGTTGAACGGAAGATGCTAACATTCAAATAATAATAGAATTTATGTTACACTTAATGTAAGAGAATATTAATAAATATTGATTTATTTAATTTTTCAAATTTAAACTTTATTGACTGTAATGACTCCTTGTCCAGTCTTTGATTATTTAATTGTAATTAATTATTTGCATGCAATCAAAAACTATTTTTAATAATGCCAAAGAAGTATAACTTCTTACGCGCGTACATAAGTACACGCACCCTTTTTTTATGTAACGACATATTATAATAATACAAATTAATATTACCTTAACATGCGATGCGCCTTCGTACCGCGTGGAGAGAGCGTCCCCCACCAACCTCAACTGGGGCAGTCTTCGCCAACAAACGCGCACAGAGCACGACCCAGACATCCCATGGCATTTACACACACGTTGCATACGACCACGGACCGCCTGAAACACAGATTATTTAGAATTATGTTTAAATAACTTGTACTTTTAGTATGGTCCTAAAAAATCTTATTTTTACTACGATAAACGTCGTTATTATTCTCCGTTACGGCTTCTTTGAAATATTAAAATTTCGTTTAAATAGTTTGACAGTCCAACTTCTTCTAATAGCGATATTATCTCCTTTTGAAGGTTGGCGATCATCATGGTTAATTGGATGCCGCACTTCTGAACAATGATTTGGTGCTTTGACCAAACCATTATCTAAGACTCATCAACAAGACGTGCGTCTGCGTCAGGTCTCCTTCTACTTCCACTTTGCCTGTGATTAGTTGAAGGAGCTCGTGTTTTTTGGTGTTACCTTCATAACCATCATAAGCACTTCTTTGTTCTTCTGCAGTCTGTCTAGTACGGTTGCATTTCTTATGCGGTCTGTCCAAGATATTTGAAGCATACGTCGACAAACCTAGATTGCGAATGCATCGAGTATTTTGGACAGAGTCTCTGTCAGCGTCCAAGATTCTACGCCGTAGAGAAGATGTAACATCGCGCTCTAAGTTATAGATTTAGGCACTTGTCATAAAGTCCTTTTTTAGTTTCGAAAAGGCGTTTCACGCTTGTTCCATTCTACAACGGATTTCGATGCCATGGTCATCTTTTCTATCAATCAATGTAGATATCGTATTTTCGAGACACGTTCCAAGAAAAGCTCCGGTGTTCGGCTTATTGTCATGTCTTTTCACTTCTTCACATTGATGCTAATACCAAATTCAGAACTCACGGCGGCTACTGAATTGAGTGTCTGTAGACCATCGAGGCTCTGTGCGATTAAGATCGTGTCATCAGCGTATCTTAAGTTTTTCAGCAGTTTGCCATTAACTGCTATGACATGTGGACAAATATCTAGGGCTTCTAAAAATATTGCGCAATATACCTACACCAATTGTTATTTTATCGAACAAAACGCTCTCACCTACGGCCGGAATAAACCAACACACACATGACACACTAGTTATTTATTTACTTAAAGGAATTCTAATAGGATAAGTGGTGATTAAGCTATAATTCACTTACCCGCCGTCCAGCCTCGTTGTTGTGTAAATTCATCAATCCTTCATCGGTTTCCTTATTTTCCTTCGCGTCAATGAAATCTCGACTAAAAATCTCTCCGTATCTGATATCCTAAAATATAAAATATTTTTATTTACCCTTCGTTACCTTAAACATACATAAAAAAACAGCTTAGATATGTTATTAGGGCGGCGTTTATCGTAGCAGCGATTTCATCCAGGCGAACGAAAAATAAAAAACTACTACAAGATTAATCAATAAATAAAACATAGCTATAGGTAACACTAGAATTATACTAACCAATACTAAATTAACTAATAATAATAGGATTAATATTAATAGTTGAAGGAAATTAGAACATTAATTAATATAAATCGTGGAAAATTAAATTACGCAACGGGATATCTTATAAATTGTAACAGCTTGTGCAACCAACCACTTCGTAAAAATAATATTAAAAACATAATGGTTGGACTTACGAAAAATAGATGGCACTGTTTTAAAATTGTTCCCTAGATATACGGAACGACCCGTTAACCTAAAGTCGACTCGACACATTAAATATAATAATATTGGAATTATTCAGTACCTCAGAACAGCCACCCCACTGCCAATGTCTCGGAGTCCGTTTCCTCACCCTGGAATCACAGGAGCATTCATTCAGCTCACCGCGGCTACAGGCTCTAGCAACAGCATGGGCAAGGGCAGCTGATGATAAGGAATGGACAAATGCTGCTTCACGAGACTCTGAAATAATAAAAAACGTATTTTCAGCCATTTTCTGTGACTTTAAAATCTTCATTCGAATTCAGTGGAAGTGAAAATATGGTGGGTATAGAAATTTAAAACTATGCAAATGTTTTTTGAAGTTATACTTCTTTAGGCGCGTTATGAAAAATTGATGAGAGTGAAATTTTACGATGCGCGCGCACCGTGACACAAAATTAACAGAATGAAGTTAGTTCTAGGTGGCATGAAAATCGATAATAACTATGTTCAAGTTATATATTCTAGTATTTTTATATTAAGAACACGTGTTTCGTAACAGTAGAATTAAACAGTGTGAATAAATAAATATTATTTTGGTATTTTTATTAAATCAATTTCATATACGACGGTGATAGTATTTACTAATAATAATTTTATTGATTAATTTTAATATTTATCGTTAATCACTACTGCATTTTAGTTATTTTTTTCCATACGCCAAAGAAGTATAACTTCTAACGTGTTACTAGTACACACACTCTTTTCTATTGACATGTCTGCTTTTAAATTATTATAACACCAAAACGGCTAGAAGGTAATACTTTAGCTGCAAGACAGTCCAGTTATATTTTTACAAGTTTATAATCGATAAACACAAGCCCATGTATTATCTAGTATATTTTGAACAGTTCACTGACCGACAGCCACATTAGATGACCCCTGCATCATCGCATTTTGTTTGACACATCATCAATCGATAACCCAATGAAGGGTCAAGACGTTCTGGCTTTACTGAGTAAACCCATCAGTACACATGTATTAGACAAGTAAAAATAAACAAAACAAATGATTCCATGAATGTCTTGAAGTGTGGGCTTTAAACTAGAAAACGGAGTCATGAAGTTATTTTTGGTTTGAAGTCTGTAGAGTATTTATAAGACGAAGAACATTATATTCGATGAATTTACTCTGAACTGTGTAGGAACATTTGAAGCTCATTTATTGGTCTGACATTGCTAAATATAGGAGCTAGAATACTGAAGCTATCGATCAAATCGTAATGAAAATGTTTTACAGCTGCGAGGGAAAAGAAATCTAAACGATTTCATAGGATTACAGCTGAAAAATTCCATATAGATGGCGCTACAACCTGTTAGGTATGACCTATGACCTCAGATTTATGTATCTGTTCCGTGATAATTTCTAATAGGCAAGTATGTAATCATCCTTCTGTGCCTGGCACACACCGTCGACATATTTTTATTTACATTTAGTGTTAAAAGCGCACTTAGACAGAAAGTCCATTGGTACAGCAGGGGATGGAACCTGCGACCCCAGGGGTAAGAGTCGCAAGTTTAAACCACTAGACCAACATTCCGAAAAACAATGTCTAATAGTTATGTAAATATTTTAATAAATTCGTGTTTAAATTGTAATTATATTCTTTCTAATTTTGGTAAAATATAATTACCTCCATGGAGAGGTCCGTTACTAGAGGTAATTCGATTTTAATCCATTCCATCTCTCGGTTTTCAAAAACACAGAAGACAAACTGAAGAATTGAAAATTTGCAATACAACTTTGCCGAACGACATGTACTCGCTGGAACTTAAGACAATAACTATTTATGTTTGTTACAAAGTTTAATTTCTCCAAATATCTTAAGACATTCGGACACCTGTTAACAATAATTGACATCACAAAGGATGCGAGTTCAAAGGCGCACGCGGCTTTGATCCTTCACTGTTTATGTATGGTACTGTGAAATTGTCTAATTTTGTACGCATCGTATTAAAAAAAGGTTGGAGCTTAGCGAGGAACATAATGGTTGTTGAAATGATTTTATGTTATCAAAGATGGCGTTAGCTTTTTTATGGGACAGAAGTGAACGGGCTGGTCATCTAGAGTTAGGTGCGAACCGCCTCCCATTTCTTGCAACATCAGGACCCCATTGTGTCCCCTTAAGTAGTAACGGTTCTGACAGACCTGGGATGCTGGCTGGTTTCATAAAGTTTAAAACATTCTAGCAACAAACGGGCAGAGAATGATTTTTCCTTAACTTTAAGCTCGTTTGAAAAAAACCCTTCTGCGATTCCTAACTCAAATATAATATTAAGAAATAAGGGAGTTATTACAATATACATCAAAATTGGGTTGTCGTTAAATGTCGTCACTAGACATGTTAGTAAACGTAATTATTGAGTCTATTGAAACAGTTTTGGTTTTACAGAGTAACAGGCCTTAGCTGAAACGCATTTCTCACGATATTCTACGAAAATCTTTCTATAAAAATGTGTTACAACACAACGCATACATTGAAAGAGCCTGCGTCGGTACTCCGTAATTCTAATAGCCATCCCGATGTATGCAACTTTGATATAGTTATTTCAATCTCCGTGCTGATGTTTGAGAGCGCACGGTACAAAATTCAACATTTCAGTCGGGATTGCACTACTGGGAGTTAGTATATAATTACTAATAAAAGTATTAAACCATCACTTACTAAATTTAAGTACCCCTCCAAAAATGTCAGTAGAGTTCTGAACGGTACTGCAATTCCACCTGCTGTGCCTGAACTGATGTTGGCATTCTTCGACTGTTTGCGTTGCACCTGTTTGAAGCACCTGAAATCCATTACAGTAAGATTAGATAGATAAGAAAGCGTTTTAAGTCAAAAATGTCTCTTTAAATTATACAATTATAAACAAAACATTAAAACAATAGACTTTTGAAAAAATATAGCTTTGCCAGTACTTAGCTTACAAATATATTAACATCCAGCAATATTAAATTAATCTCGTTATTTTAATTACATTCTCGTTATATAATTGTTCTATTGAAGTTATAATTCTTTTGGCGCGTTAGGAAAAAATGATGACAGTAAATTTTTACGATGCGCGCGCACACCGTCACAAAAAACAGACACCCTGAAGTTAGCTATTATAGTTTTTTTTTTATACAACTATCGATGCTGTATTTGTACGATATTTAGACAATGTTTCTACAAGAATATTTGTATCATACTTTAGCTATCATAAGCCTCTTGTAACTCACATGTCTACTGAACTCCAACCAATGGACGTAAATTAAATAGTAAATATCAATATAAGTTGCATGCTAAAATAAAAAATGTCCATTTCTTTAATTATGTAGAAATATAGTATTGTCTTTGATTAACATAACTTTTATTCATTTAAACGAAACGTCGGATAAATTTAAAATTATGTTAAATAGTTGTAAATTTATAATAATACATAACTTTAATCCGGTCAAAATAGTGTTTTATTATATGTAGAAATAGTTTTTCGTGATATTTAAATAAACGTTATTTAACTATATAATGCGTTATAATAAAACTTTCAATGTATTAAATACCTTTTTTCTATTGTTAGTGTCGTTTTCTCTACAAACGTAGAATAACATTTTTATCTTGTTACGCCAAAGAAGTATAACTTCTAACGCGTGTACATAAGTACACACACGTTTTTTTGTATGTATGTAATTTAGTTAATTAACAATATAGAATAAGTTGTTTCTTAGTTATTAGTAGAATGGACCCCAACCGGGACCAATATAAGCATATTCTAAGTACTTCAATTCATTACTAAACGCATACAAAATTATGCGGGTTGAGACATCAAAGGAAACGAACGGATGTGTGCATAAACTCAGTACGAACCATTGCACATTAACATAAGTCATAACCATAATAAGAATGTAAATAAAAAAGTATATTCCGAACATTTATTTAGCGTACAAGTGAAATGAAATTGGTTTAACATATGTATTAGTCTTTAATTTTATTGGTTTTAATTATTTACGTTTTTTATTTTAACGTAAAATAATACTAATTATGTAACGTACTTATTAATATAAGAGCGTTTGTTGCTTGTCTATTGCGATAAGATTTGTGAATATTATTGACGTAATGACAAAAACAAATTCTAGCCCATAATCAACATCAAAATGTATGAAAAATGTAATAGATTTATGGATCTACAATTTATATTTATATAGGTAATAACAAAAAACGATAACTAACCTTAACCTTATTAATTAATTAATTAAATAATTAATTAACTAACCTTAACCTTATTAATTAATTAATTAACCCTTAATTATTTGCATTAGTTAAGTTAGGTGGAGGTTGTTGGAGGGATGTTCAAATCTATGCCAAATCAAACTCTTTGTTTAAAGCTGTGGGTCAACTGGCTTTAATCGTTTACATGAGCTTATAACTAACATAAAATAAGGGGTATTCGCGACGCTGGATTAACAAAAACAAATGGCTTATTTAAAGGTTCTTAAATCTAAGTGACACTTATGCTACCTATAAAGAATACAAGTATAGTCGACCTATTAGACATTATCGGAAACGAGGATGTTATATTACAATTTATGAGTGTGGGAAAAACTAAAGGGCTCATTTTGGCTTCAAGCGTCCAATGATTTATTTATTAACTAAAATATATATTATACGGTTTTTTTATTTCTTTTTAATTTTTTTTATTGAATCTCTTGCAGTGACCGTTATATTTACTAACTAGCTGCATTATTTATAAATAAAGGAAGCGTTAAATAATGTGAGAGCTTTTTAGCTTTAGCTAATGAAAACTTTATTTTGTAACTATAAAACCCTAACTTTTTAGATTCCCACTACACCGTCACTGCTATACGATTGTGAAATTATCTGCTTGGGCAGACCTTACATTTAAGAAACAATAAACAGTGTATCATTAAACCTTTAATATATTTTATTTTTAAAGTAGTTTCGGTTTCGTATTTTTAATGTTTATATTATTTACGTTTCGTTGTCTGAAGGAAACTGCTTTTAGGAGTAAGACCGCTCATTAACATGCTTTGTTTTGTGCTGTTTTGTTTTGTCCTGTTTTGTGTTGTGATATAAATAAAGTGTTATTATTATTACCCTAACAGTCTTTATTTCCAAAACTTACTTATGAACATTAAAGTTTCATTTATATGGAAATAACTTTTAAAAGTAGGTAAAATACAATGTCAGGTTTTGGTTTGTTAGACAGATTCCTCCTCCATCCGGTTCCACTAACAGCCACTAACAGCCAATTCGAATTTCAAGAAGGAACACACATATAACAAATTATCAGCGATTTAGAATTGTCTGATAGTAATAGCAAAAAGTATTCGGAGAGCCTATTTAGAATTGCGTTTGGAAAGCGAATTAAAACTATATACTATTAATACGAATGTCCATATATGCCTTTATAGCGTGGGGGAGTATTTAGACCCTAAGTTTGATAACAATTCTAAATAACTCAACTTATTATTATAACATTATGTTAATGTCCTTATTATATGACATTATTAATATAACATTTGCATGCCTACTTTTTTATGGCTGATTCTGCGGATTTTTTTAATTATAATTAGTTGAGAGATTTCTATCACTTGATATAGCCATTGTTTTATTGTATGGTAACATTTAAATTAACAATTAAAGTACAGTGGCTGGTTACCGACAGAATTATCGTTTGAATCTACAATACGTTAAGGTTGCCACAAATAAAAACTCAACTTAAAATGTCTATATTAATAAGATCTGTGTTGCCAGGTATTATTATTGTAGGTATATAAATAGAAATCATTATTTTTATTTAGTTATTCGTAATTATGTCTGTTCTAGCTTCATTAGTAATATTTTTTTTTAATGAGCTCGCTCAACTTATGTTAAGTGATACCGCCGCCCATGGACACTTACACTGTAATTACCTAACTTAGTTATTTTATTTATCTACTTTTACAACTAATTGAAATTTATATCATAACTAGCTGATCCGGCAAACTTTGTTTTGCGGTGAATATTATTTCTAGGAAACATTTTTTTAATTCAATAAAAATAACTACATATCTACAATAATAAAAAATAGGGGTTGATCGTAGAGGGGTGAAAATAAGGGGTTGTGTGTATTTTTGTATGCTGTATTATAAAAAAATAAGAACAAAAAATCGTCTAAAATATTTTTTTGGGATGGACACCCCTTATCATTTAGGGGTTTGAAAAATAGATGTAGTCCGATTCTCAGACTTACTGAATATGCATACAAAATTTCATAAGAATTGGTCGAGCCGTTTCGGAGGAGTATGGGAACGAACATTGTGACACGAGAATTTTATATATAGAAATAACATTGGCAGTCTTTTCTCTAATAAACGACAACCAATTAATTTTGAAATACATATAAAGAAACATATATGGGAGATTGACATTATTAAGCTTTGATACAATAAAAAAATGCTAAATATATATATAATGGTATCGATCGCTTATACGAGTACTGGGGATAAACAAGGCGCAACTGCGTTTCTCTGTGAATACAAAAGATTTATTTACTAAAGAAATATCTATTAATTTACATTTAATGAAAAATATATATTTACAAATTATTCACTCACCTGTGAATACAAAAGAAACAACATTTAAAGCCTCTATTTTAGGTTTTATAAAATAAAATAATGTAATGAAAAAAATTAAAACATCTTACATCTATTATGTCAAGTGACAAATTAAACATCGTCGATCAGACGGCAAAGAAGAAAAATAAAATATAAAAGAGTTTGTATAGGAAAATATTAAATATTATGTTTTCCTTACATATATATTTTTTTAATACTACTTATATTGTGTAGCAACCCTATTGAAGAGCATTAATGAGAAATCGAACCTAAATGGTTGCTCAATTCAAGTATTTTCTATCCAATTTGCAATTCCCAAGCGTTGGAGTAAAACCAGACATTTAACGAGATTATCAAACTTAATGGCTAATTAATGAGCCGTTAATTGAAACTTTATATTTAACCGACTACATAAAGACGTTATTTTTAAATTCCATAATTACCCGTTTAGATTTTCATTGAAATGTTTGGAGGAATAACTTTTTTTTAATGTAACAGGAGGCTCACATTGCATGAAGGCTCGCAAGTGCGTTGTCGGCCTTTTACGTACTTTCGATTTAGGGTTTGGGGATAACAGAGAAATCTAGAAATTTATTTTTTACAATTTAGTGTAGTCGACCTAATCCCGGCTTTAGACCATAGTATATTGTTGGTATACATATTTTTAATTATTTTTTATCTATTCTGCTTTATACTGACAATAAATTGTATTTATGATCCATTGTTGTTGTGTATTATTTTATCTCTCTTTTGTGTGTAAGTAGTCTTTTGTTTTTCGCCTGCTGTTGTACTTTTTTTACAATTATAATATACCATTCATTAATAAGTAAATTTGGTAATGTTCTTTATGAGAAATAAATATCTGAAACCGTTATTTAACTTAAATTAGGACCTTTTAACCCTCATGACGTTCGAATCCCGGCGGTATTATTCTGTAAGCGCAATTAAATCTTGCAAGTTTATTAAAGGACAACACGACATGTTCTAACCAAAATAGAATAAAGGCACAATTTTTTTTTTTAATAATAATAAATTATTTTTAACAATTATAAATTAAAATAAATTATTTTCTCAATATTCATTGAATACGCAATGTACGTTGTTACGCCACTGGATAAGGATTATTTAAGTTGTTTTTTTTGCTATAAGTACTCTTTTTCATTAATATTCTGCTACTATGACTTTGGGGCCTGGTTCTATATTTATTTCCCTTATTCAGCCTCAAATGTATGTTTTTTTTCTGATAAATATTGGTTTCCTTATCAAACACATGTGCAAGAATACTAGATTAAACACAATCAATTTTATAATTTCATCTACATAGTAGTTCTTGGAGTAGATATATCAGGAATATTCATTAACCGTATAAGGTAATTTATGAATTATTTAATGGAATTTTACAGGATATTACAAATTTATGTTAAGAAATAAAAAAATAATCGTGTCACAATGTTCGTTCCCATACTCCTCCGAAACGGCTCAACCGATTCTTATGAAATTTTTCTGAGTCTGAGAATCGGCTACTAACTATATTTCAAACCTCTAAGTGATAAGAGGTGTCCACCCCAAACAATGTTTTTTATTTATTAGATTTTTTGTTTTTATTTTTTTATGACATATTACAGCATACATAAATACATATAACCCTTAATTTTCACCCCTCTACGATCAACACCTATTTTCTTATAATTGTAAATAGTTATTTTTGTTGAACTAAAACAATAGTTCCTAGAAATAATATACATGGCAAAACAACGTTTGCCGGGTCAGCTAAAAAGGTTTATTGAAAACGGTGTGTATTAATTATGTACACGGGTCGTTAATCGTTATCAGCAACAATTAAGTATAATTAGATACGAAACTAACCTAATTCTCACTAAATATAAATGACCATACCTGCACCATTTTATCAGACAGCATACAAAGCTGCCTTTGCCGGTCCACCAAGTACTCCAGACTATGGCAGTTCTCTTTATGTAGAGTTGGAAATGCCTCCACTGATGTATTACTGGCTGGTGAGAGAACTGGTGCTGCCAGATTCCTGAAAAAAAATTTTTGAATGCGAATAACATAAACAGCCTATGGATATTTCGTAGATATCTTTGATTAATGATAATTATTGGTCTTAATTAGGGATTCATCACATACCGATCCCGATACCGATATATCGGCGATACTTTGGGTTTGCATATATATCGGCATCGGCGATATTTTAATTGCCGATACAACGATACTTTTCGCGCTTTAAAGATTGCAACCGAGGCACGGACTATCTATGCCCAGGGAATCCCCAGGTTTTATTCAGCTTGTAGTCTCTCTTACCCGCTTTATCCCCGCGTATTCCATTTCGCTAGACATTCTAGTAGGCCATTAACTGCTATCGCGCGTAGTATTTTTTCGATACCAAATTTAATAAAATTCAGAATAATCAATATTAATTTTAATTATTAACAAGTATTTATTTTAATTTAATTCATAATATTAATAACTAAACCTTTAATGTTATTCAAAGTCTGTAACTGTTTATAGTTAATAGCGTTGGTATCGGTATCGACGATATTTCAATAATACTATCGGCATCGGTATCGTATCGGCAAAAAGTTATGAAAAGCTGAAATTATATGAACGTAAAAAAAGGATAACATAAGAAAGAGCCATTCCAATTCACAGAAATCAGACAATAAGCTATGGGTAACAAATTTAAAAGACATAATTTATTTCGTGAAAGATCCATATTTATAGTGCCATCTTTATAAGGCATCAAAATAATCCTTACTTATTTCAATGCACAATCCAGCCGTTTGGAGTTATTAACAAAACCCGTTCAAAAGACAAGTAATATAATTACAAGTTTCCTATAAGACGGTTTGTAAGTATTCATACTTACAGTATGGTATGTGATTCAGTACTCTATTGTGGCTGGACTAACTGACGATACGTTTTATCTTACAACGCCTAGAGGCTTATGGAAACATACAGCTTGATAATAGTTCCAAACCTGCTACGATGTAATAGGTTATATAAAAAATTAATAACCAAAATACAGTACAACTATTTATATTTAATGTTGACTTCCAAATTATTACATTATATTGCGTATTAAAAGCTTGTATAGACAATCCTCATTACCAATTGTATGCTGAGGTACTCGACCCCAAGCCCATTGAAAAACCAGATTCAACGCAAACACAAATGTAAACCAATAAATTAAAAGCAAATTAACAAATATTTGAAGTGTAACTTGCATTAGCAAAATCACAGGATGCCAAGTCGCATGAGCGAACGCCAACATTAAAGCCCGGCGCGCAAACATCCAAGATCGCTAGAACAAACATAGCTAATTTGCTTGTTTTACATTTCCTAGCTCAAGAACCGACAACGACTTCCGAACAATAAATAACAATGTTAAACATCGCCCTGACAATTGAAGGGAGCTTAGCGCAAGAGCCCTCGTAAACAATGCATGTAACTTAGGTAATTAGTCTAGAGACGTCCGTTCTTCAGGCGTTCTAACACTCGAATGAACTTATGAAGCCACTCGAAGAAACAAAACTCGCTATTACCTACCCTCAGCTTTTGTTCTTTGGCATTCTCTATACAAACCGGCCAATGAGAACGGGCGCGGCACACTACGTTGATTGGCCGACGACCTCCCTTGAGTGCAAGTTGAAATAAAAAGTGCTCGGGTAAATGAGAAGTGGCGTCCCTTTTCCTCTTGTTTACCGCGTATATCCTCGTCCCGGTCGGGTTTTCGTTTTAATTGCAAACATGAGAGGATGTACTACAGGGTAGCGAGACCTTGAGTGGCACACGTGTACTAGGGATTGAAGAGTATTAAATGGGGGGAAGCATTCCTTGTGTTATGTCATCCATGATGTCATGGGACTAGCGCTCCGCCGGGCTATATAGGTCAATTAAAAGTTTACAATATTGTACATGTCTCTTGTGAAAAATTACTTTTTCCAGCGAAGTGGCTTGTGAGGGCTTCTGAGAAGCTAATCTAGGCGCACTCGGAGTATAAAAATATTTTTTTAACAATGTCGCAGTGCACTTTAGACGGCTCGAGGATTTCGCGTTGTATTTTGTGTATGATTTTTTACAAAATTGAAGCTCTTGTGCGTGATGTTCTACTTTCGTAATATAAGTTAAGTGAACTAGAAGCTAAGGTATGTGGTAAGAAAGGTTCTTCATTTCTAGCGTTGCTTGTTAGAAAAATTTACATAAATTTTTAATACTTTAGAAAATCAGTCATATTTTTCTAAAGGCATTTAAAGCAGGAATTGTTGAAAATGCAAACACTAACGAGCTTTACTTATAGTTCTGAGTCCCGCGAAGCCTTCGTTAGACTTGGCAAGGATTAATTTGTTGCATGTTTTGTAGCTATCAGATTATATACAATTTATAATAATTTTATATGTAGTTATCAATCTTCTTGCATCATCTGTAGCATTTAAAAAAACAGTGGCTACAAACTCTTCAGGTCTAGGCCTCAGATTTCTGAATCTCTTCATGATCATTTTTCAATCGAATAGGCAAGTAGGTGATCACTCTGAGCTTAACACACGCCGTCGACTTTTTGGGTCTAAGACATGTCGGTTTCCTCACGATGTTTTCCTTCACCGTTCGAGCGAATGTTAAATACGCACAAAGAAAGAAAGTCCATTGGTGCACAGCCGGGGATCGAACCTACGACCTCAGGGATGAGAGTCGCACGCTGAAGCCACTAGGCAAACAATAATGAAGCAATAATATTATTAAATTATAACAATTTAAAATTAAAACAGAAACTTTAACACCACTTTCGATGTTTGGTAAAATAAATTGTATTATATATAATAAAAGGTTTAAGAATCCGATAGTAAAACATTCATATTTACTGATGACACTTATCCCGTTATGTAATATAATAAGCAAGATCTTGCTGAACAAGAATGGTGTAGCCATAAGTCAAATCTTGTAAAGGTGTCTACATGCTGGTGCCATTTACGAGATTTATTTGTAGCTTTTTGGCTGGAAAATTCACTTCAAATATATAATTATAAGCACCAATTAAATAATAAACAAATTACGAATTTTCGAATAAGGATTTAACATGGCAACTTTGAATCGAAGTTCCGACCAGTTCGGGAAATTTAAATTACGATAATTTAAAACAAATTTAAATCAATAATCGAATAGGTTAATCGATTAAATAAATCATGTTTTAATCTATAAGAACATAATTTAAGTAAAAAGGTAAAATAAAATCTTACATCCAGAAACAAATAAAAATTAAACCTTATTATTTTAGAAACTATCTTTTCTATTCATGCTTTGTAATAACAAAATACTTACAAACTAAAAATATCCGATTATAACTAATTTGCCGAGTGAGCTAAACATAAATGATAATGCTTATTGCAACATTTTGAAGGTAGCTGTGAAAACGTAAGAGGTTATACTATAATTTATAGGGGAGAATTTGTTTTCTATCATTTGTTCATCATTGAACGCCAGGAATTTTAAATCGCTATAACTAGACTTCTGACCGAGGCTGCGTTGGTGTGATGGAGTTATCAAGGACCTTGAAACAATAGGGGTTCGAAGTTGAACACAAGAAGCACTAAACAGTTTGCGATGGCAAAATATACTTGTGGAGGCCCCACAAGGGGCTATATTTTACTTTATTTATTTTCCTAATAAAATCATAAGCTAAATTATATCACTCAAAATCTAACAATGTTATCACAACTTATACTTACGATTTTCAAGTCAGCAAAGGCTTTATTATAAAATTTCATAAAAACTCATTTCATTTACTTCAGCTGTTACATGAAAAGGTGTTTCAAAAACACACTTTGTCCTCAAGCAAACTGATAGTT
This sequence comes from Pieris macdunnoughi, assembly GCA_905332375.1. NCBI lineage: Eukaryota > Metazoa > Arthropoda > Insecta > Lepidoptera > Pieridae > Pieris > Pieris macdunnoughi. Next base: position 128,395 of record CAJOBZ010000067.1, on the reverse strand, counting down.
TAGAAACAGGTACACTAATATCAATTTTAACCTAGTAAGCTAGCAAGCCTTTTAAAAAGTAAAAAAACATACCTTATTGTAATGGGCTATTTGACAAGATTTTAAAGACCATTTCAGATTGTTTATTAGTGAAAGAACCAACACAAATTCTTATTATTGGAATAAAATATTTAATTCTGTTTCTTATTGACTTTAAAAAATTAAAGATCCCGCCAAAACGCTCTTGGCAAGATGGCGTCGCACCAATCCCTATGATGTACCATGGCAGTAGACACGTAAACAAACGTCAAGTCTTCCGTGTTAATTGTCATTCTTAAATTACACAGAACCACATATATATTTTGAATTAAAAACAGTCTCCGACCAAATTAAACTCTATTACAGTATTACAGTACAGGCGAAGACATTTTTCACTGGCATAATACGTATTTTTTATAGCGTCATGATCGATTGTAATAATCTGTCACGTGACCGACATATAAAATCAATATTTATAACTATCGATTTTTTTATAAATTTATGATAATTACAACTTATTATTATGTTTTATACAAATAACTCTCAATAACACTAATTTTCATCGTGTCAAATAAATAATTGTCAATATTACCGGATTTTAAGTAAGAATAATGTAAACGCACCTTATTATTGACATAGATGTGTGAAATGTCAGCTTTGACGGGCTCCAAGTGTGTTTTATGAGAGGAAATTGATTTTAAACACGGCTCGACTACAAATGTACAACAACTAACTCGGTATATATCTCGGTGAAATCTATTGACTATCAAAGAAATAAAAGTTCTCTAATAATTTTACAATACATACTATATATATATATAGTAATCCCTTACAACAGTCATGGTAATAGAACAACCAAAAATACTATAAGCTAATGAGAAAAAATAAGTTATACTTAATTTGTAGTAAGAACTAATTTTTCAAAAAATATCAATTAATTTTTATATAAAGAGAGTTTTGCCTCGAAAAGCATACGCGGAGGCTCATCTGATGTTGAGATACCGCCGCCCATGAACAGTCACATTGCCAGAATGCAAATGCGTTGCTGGTCTTTATTTTCTATTTACTTCAATGGATAGCTGGTTCCTCAAATTGCGGAGCGCGTTAAAACTACCTTAAAAATCCCTGTTGTGGACAATGGACGTCAATTTAAATATAACTAAGTTCACGTTTGCTTATTTCGTCACCATAAGTTCATTCTTTAATAATTAAACCAGCTTATTTTAAGTATTGATACTTTCAAATTAATTCCTATTATACCTTCACGTAATTTCTCCTTCATTATTCTATTACCAAAGTTTGTTTAACAATTTGTGTTCACACTATTAGCATGCCACCGTTTATAGCTCACTTCACATGGGCCTGTGAAAATTTATTTCATAAAAATATAGACGTTATAACAATGGAATAGAGCTTAATATTCACCAAATTAAAATTGAGTTATGATAAGATAGGTGTTATAAAAAGTGACCTAAAATCAAAGCGAACAGTTATATAAACTTGTTTACTTTTGAAAGTTTTTTTATATAGAAAAATTTGTATTGAGCGTACTATAGACTAGCTAATCAAATAGCACAGAGTAGCGTAAGATCTTTTAAAGTCGAGTCTTGACTGCTGTTCTGGGGTTTCAAACAAAATTATGAAGAAATATTAATTAGGTTGCTTTCAGCGAATCGATAAAGTATTTGTATAGTCTGTGAAGTGAACCGTCGTGGGATTTAAGATCGCTGCAGAACTTAATAACGTTTTTTGTTATGTTGACAGCATAGTCAACGTCATGAAAGTCAGACATAGATATAACATTTATTACTAACAAAAACTTACACACATAAGCTCACATAAATAATAATCAAAGAAAAATATAAAATAAATAATGATGAGAGATATCAAAAAAAAATTCTTTTTTTCCATTCGGTTCGTTTCTTGTGTGTAATGCGTGTGTGCCGTGGCCGTAATTGGCCCAGGCTCAGCAATTTGCTGAGGAGCAGAATGTTCCACAGTGCAGTTGGACATACCTTTTTATACTTAATATTTTGAAATTTTAATACATCATTTGTGTATATAAATTACGAATTAAATTAGTTCATAACTGTCACGCCGGTTCACTCTAGTAAACAACACAGTAAACAAAAGCGAATTTGTCAAAAATAAAAATATTCTAAAGTATAATCGACTTATATGGTCGTAATACCAAAAGGCCATGCCATGGATGATCTAGATCCTCGAACAATCAAAGAACTCTGCTAAGCTTTTTACTAAAGAAAATTATAACCTTCATTATTTTTCTTTCTTCGGTTCACGGAAACCGCAATTTCACGTTGAATGCACAAGTAACATTTTGTATCAAAATGCCTTCCTTACTTAATTCTTGGAATTCCTCTACAAAGGTAACTCGAATGCGAATCGAATTAATTTTGTATATCGAATCTTTGTGATTGAAATATGTCTTTTAAAAAAAATACAATTGCATGAAATTAGGGTCTTCTGTTAAGATTTTCTTAGTCCAAATCTGATAATAGCCATTAAAAACTTAACTAACACAAGACACGATAATTTATTATCTTCACACTGTCTTTGATTTTAAAAGTTTCACAGCACCCTTTCATAGGGAACAAAAGCTTTTATACAGAACTGGACAGAAGTTTGACCGAAATATGTTAAGTGACCGTTCACTAACCAGATGGAACGATAGAGTGAAAGACTCATCGTTCTCAAAACTGTACACTGTCATAAAAGAGGCGCTGAACGCCTGCCGATTAAAGAGAGAGAGATGTTAAGTGAGATGCGGCCTATCGGATAGCGCGTCTGTCCAGGAGATGCCTAGCCACTTGAATGCACATATGGAATAAACCATAATATATTTCAACTAATGAGTTACAGATCAGTTAAAACAGAATTCGTATAATAAAAATGAATTCACTGATCAAAACTTTGTCCATCGAAAGATTTACGTTCGAGTTAGAGTCGAGAGCCAATGGTAGGCAGGTGTTATTAGTGTGACTAAATATTCAATAGAAGTAGACTTCAATGGAGGAAGACAGGGTCTTTATGATGTCTCGACGCGTGAAATCGCCTTACCTGTTATTTTGGAATATAATAAGGAAACTTGGGGTTGTAGCTTATGTAGTTTTTATTATTAAAAACGGCCTTTTACAAATGCGTTTTTTTATTTAATTTTAAGGCAAATAGTACAAAAACGTGTTTTGAATTATTTGTAGCTTTAAGACAAAAGTATAAATGTATTATATAGTAATAGTCTAAATTTAGTCGCAGCTATAAAATTCATCTATTAACTCATTATTCAAAAATTACACGAAATCTAGTTTTTAATCCGCCCAAAAAATTTATTTAATTCTTAACAATTATTCGTATTTTTAACTTTTAATTTTATTTTATTTACTTCACACCACATTATACAAAACTTCATTACTTACACTGCTAACTTTTATTAATATTATCATGTTATATTATTATTATTATAATTATTATTTTCTACTAAGTATAAATACATTCTTTGTTTTTTTGCAAACTAGCTTATGTGGTCTCTGGCAGAATGACCAGGCGCTGTGGAACATTTTGCTCCTGAGCATAATGCTGAGCCAGGGCCTCATTACACACTTGAAACAAACCGAATGTGAAAAGGACTTTTTTTTTATATGTCTCATAATTTCTCTTTATTTAATTTTTTCTCTTTGATTATTGTTATTTTGTGTGTTTATGGGTGTGTGTTTTTGTTTGTAATAAATGATATGTCTATGTCTATTACAACAGTATAATTTAGACCAATATTTCCCTGCCTTCTTTGTCCCATGCCCCACCTTATAGACCACAAGCCCATGAACAAAAAATACCTGTGAAATGACCCAACGTGAATTACGCTTAGAAGGCTGTTACTATATCTGAAAATAGCTTTGAGCACTATGCCGTCATTTCTGAGCGGTACATGTGAATGGACGTGTGAATGGACGTCCATTCACATGAGGAGTGAATGGACTTTCTCAGGTACAATTGGGGAATTTCAACTAACTATTAATGTACGGCTTTGTTATAAGTGTATAGATGATTAAAAATAAATGTCGAAAAACCTAGTGCCGTACTAAAGTGATGGTGCCGGAAGTCGGTGCAAATTTTTAATTCGACGACAGTTGCAGAAGCAATATAGGTCATTTATTACTGTACGGCATTTGTGTGATTCCTTTTGGACACATATACAGATACTTTACCCGTAAACGCCGTACATATTTCCAGCGGAGCGGTCGAAAGCCAAGGGTCGCAACATATGTCTGATTAGCATATAGGTGATGATGATATAGAACAACATAAAATTAAATGATCTTGAGAGTACTTCACAAATAGGTAACATTTTCCAGCATGCCGTACATTTTTTGTTTAACACATAGGTGTATGAAGTAAATTACTTTCCTCAGAAAAGAGTCATTTTCCGGTGACTTTTATCTGTACGGCAATAACACAGGGTTTTAATACTTTAGACAATCTTTAATAAAAGATAAATGCCGTACACTTTCAATAGTCCGCTACCACCGCCTACCAATACAGGGCGTCCCAAAGTTATGGGAAATGAAGGGAAAGTACCTTAAATATCGTAGATAGGGTATTTTACTAAAAGAAGACTTTATGTTATTTTTAAAAGTTAGTAATTCTGCATCCAAAGATTTTTAAAAAAATTACTTGCCTCGTCTGGAAATCGAACCGACTTAAATGTAAAAAAAAACACCCCTACTTTTATGATGCCAATCGAAAGAATGACCGAAAACTAATAACTCTTCTTAAGTAACATAGTATTTTAAAAGAAAGGAACAGCGTGAATATGTCTTTTTAATCTTCATGTCCCATAACTTTGGGACGCCCTGTATTATATTTTTATTTTTGTTCAAAATATTTTTCCTTTACCTCTCTCTGCTGGTACGATAAGGCTGTAAATATACTTTACATATGGTAGTATACTCAGATACGTACAGTTATTAATGACCTTAAGGGACACCTCAAACGTCGTCAAAGTTTTTATCAGCTGTAAAGAATAATCTGGAGTAAAATGTACGGCATCTGGTTTTTTTTGTTTATTTATATTTACATATAAAATAACAATAATCTTTGAAAATATTACTCCCCATATTACTCTAGGAGCATTTGAAAAGTCATCTAAATTTCGGAAATTTCATATATTTTTTATCATAATATTTTTATTTGTTACCATTTATAATGAACGGCTATAAGGTACAACGGTAATATTTAGTAACATTATGTAAAAAAACAAGTTGCCGTACATTATTCTCTGATCTTACTGCAGTAAGAACTTGGTAAATCCTGAAATTTCGATAAATATTATTAATATTTACACAAATATTAACTATAAGTTTTGGACGGCATAATTATAAAACATTATTGTCCGTGTTAAATAATATTTTGAACATGTTGCCGTACATTTTACAATGACCTTAGGGTATATGGGTGTAGGGGTAGGGTTCCGACCCTTGGCTTTCGACCGCTCCGCTGGAAATATGTACGGCGTTTACGGGTAAAGTATCTGTATATGTGTCCAAAAGGAATCACACAAATGTCGTACAGTAATAAATGACCTATATTGCTTCTGCAACTGTCGTCGAATTACAAATTTGCACCGACTTCCGGCACCATCACTTTAATACGGCACTAGGTTTTTCGACATTTATTTTTAATCATCTATACACTTATAACAAAGCCGTACATTAATAATTAGTCGAAATTCCCCAATTGTACCTGAGAAAGTCCATTCACTCACGTACTCACATGTACCGCTGAGAAATGACGGCATAGTGCTCAGAGCTATTTTCAGATATAGTAACAGCCTTCTAAGCGTAATTCACGTTGGGTCATTTCACAGGTATTTTTTGTTCATGGGCTTGTGGTCTATTAGCCCTTCTAAAATACTTATGCCCAATATTCAACATACATAATTTTTATATAAATAATTGAATTGATCATTTAACAACTTAAATGATAAGTTTTAGGAAAAAATTAAGAAATTGTTAATGAAACAAACAGTAAGTATAAAAACAAATAATGAAAAAGTAAAGTTCAAATTCACCCCCCTTAACAACAGAATTGCCCCCCTGTTGGGCGCCAAACAAATATTTCCATAAATATCATATTATTTCTATATTAAAATACATATACAACATACAAACAGTAAGAAAGGTTCTGTTGCACATAGTATTGTCTTTGATTAACATAACTTTTATTCATTTAATAAAACACTATTTTGACCGGATTGAAGTTATGTATTATTATAAATTTACAACTATTTTACATAATTTTAAATTTATCCGACGTTTCGCGTGCTTTACAGCGTGCGTGGTCACGGAGTCACCGTGTTAAATAGTTGTAAATTTATAATAATACATAACTTCAATCCGGTCAAAATAGTGTTTTATTAAAAGAAAGGTTCTATTATTTATTCACTAAACTTTTTTTATATGTAGTTTCTTAATTCTTATTTGTTTATATAGCAGGAGGCAAACGGGCAGGAGGCTCATCTGATGTTAAGTGATGCCGCCCATGTGCGTTGCTCGCATTTGAAGAATTTGACGCTAATTCGAATTGGTTCGGAAATAAAATGTTATATCTCTATCTCTCTCTCTATCCTCTTAGCAAACGTAAATATTTTTTAATACTAGCACTAATATTTACTAAAACTGAAACATAAACAAAATAAATTAATCATTTCATATTACGCTTTATCTTTTTGTAAATAAGGGTTAAAATGCATCAACTGCATAAGTTGGCAAGTGGCAACTTTCGTCACCGGATGTTGTCAACAATCTTCCTGTTTTGATAAAGACTTTTTAGGCTAATTAGCTTTGCACAACACAGTTTTATTTATTTATTAAAGTTCAGCACACATATAATGCTATATCTGCAGTATATGTTACCAGTTATCTATTCTAAAATAGATGACAATTATGGTAAACATAATTGCAACAAAAAACTTCCAATTTTATATTTTACTAATCATTTTTGTTTACTGAGCGGATTAGGTATCAGATAGGGACTTAACAATGCTTTATTTAAAATTGATAAGCCCGCTACTGAATATATCAAGCTCTGGATAAGTAGTATAAACTTAGATCTAAGTAATCTTGCCGTACTTAAAGTCGTTCATTTATATTAAATATACTATTTTTTTTATAGAACAGGGGACACACGGGCAGGAGGCTCACCTGATGTTAAGTGATACCGCCCATGGACACTCTCAATGCCAGAGGGCTCGCCGGCCTCAAGAAAACAGTGTATCAATTCTTAAAATGCCCGTAATGCACACGAGCTCTCTGGCAATTTGAGTGTCTATGGACACTTCATAGGCATAATGAATTTTTTAACTTTTTCAGTTATATAATCTAATTAATCTAATAACAAATCCAGTGGCGCTACAGAATTTTAGGTTTGGCCTCAGACTTCTGTATGTTTTTCGTAATTATTTGTTTTTTTCTAATTGGCAAGTATGTTCAGCCTTCTGTGACATACGCCCTTGACTTTTTGAGTATGCCGGATTCCCACGATGTTTTCCTTCACCGTTAAAGCGAGTTTCAAATGCACACATATACAGAAAATCCACTGCTGTGCAAGCTGGGGCTCAACCCTACAAAATCAGTGAAGAGTCGCACGCTGAAGCCACTAGGCCAACACTATTTAACAATAAATTTATTAGCTGCACCGTTCTATATCTATTCTACTATTGCATACAGTTCAATCAGCAATTATGAGTACGATACTGTTTAGAGTCGAGAAAAAGTAGTACTTATACAACATACGTAGTAATTAAATGTATATAATTTTAGTGAATAAATAGCAAATAAGAATGGTATTATTACGTCTAACTGCCACGCCTCTTTTCGAGTCTATATATTCACTCGGCCAAGCGTTGTTGTGGCTAAGGTTTTTGTTATATTACATAGTAGTAAAGTATTCAAGGGAAACGGTAGAAGAACACCAGTCATGGTACCACCATGCTTTTTTGGTGGTTATGCCATTAAATTGTAGCTTATGTGAAACGTTGGTACTTTCAACACCATCACCATCTGTAAGAATTGTGACTGTCAAATAATAAATAAATAATTTGCAATAAATAATATTGCGGGTATAAATTAAGTAAGCTTTCCTATCTTTTAAGTTAGATCAAACTGCACACGGTGTGCAAATTTGATTGAAATCGGTTAAGTAGTTTAGGAGTCCATAGCGGACAAACAACGTGACGCGTAATTTATACATGTTAAGATGGTTGAACTTTGTAGCTATGAATGAGGCATTTCTCTGTTTCAACTTTAAAAACATCAAGCCTACCGGAAATGATAAAAAACATTGTATGAAAAGTCAAATTCAACGAAGTCGCCGGTAAAAGCTAGTGTATTCGATAATCAGACATCTTTATGTGAAATTTTATGTCTAATGCTCATAAAGCCGCTTCAGCGTCTATAAAAGCTGCTATCGTGGTTATAAACTTTGTAATAAATACTTTATTGATGAATTTTGAGCGCTAATAAAAGTCCTCTTATTATCTTGTAGGAAGTTGCTTTAAAGAGATCTAATAAAAATCCCTTTTATTAATAAATAGTATAAATATTTTAATAAGATTTAACAACTGATTTACAACGCTTCTTTTTCCTTTGAGAGACCACAGCTGCTGTATAGCATTCGGATAGTCGAAACGCGCAAAGGGAGCGGCCACAGATAAGCAAAACAGTACCGTGGACTACAGAATGGCGCGCCTCCTAGCAGAAAAATATGTCATAGATATTACAAACTTTGTGGAGTTTTTAATATAGATGTTATAATTATGATTGCAATAAATTCTGTGTAAAGTTTATAGCATTCGGATAGTCAAAACGTTCAAAAGGGACGGCCACAGATAAGCAAAACATTACCATAGACTACAAAATTGCCCCCCTCCTAATAGAAAAATATGTCATAGATATTACAAACTAAATTTTGAAAGCTGCTGTTAAAATGGCATTTACGATTGTTTTGAACTTCCTTATTCAAATATTAATTTTTTATTCTAATTTAATTTTGAATCTATTTTCATTTTAGAATCAAGCAAACATTCCTTACATCTTGTTAAATAATTGTGTAATGGTCTACAGTATGCTAGTATATTAATACTTAGATAATTTATTTATTCCACAAGTTCTATTCATCATATTTTATAAACAAAAGGAATTTCGCAAACTTAGTTTATTGTCTTTGGTTTCACAAATCACGAGCGGATTGACCTTTTTAAGTACAACGTCAAATATGGAAAGGTTATTTGAAAATAACAGTTTAGTTAAATTATTTACTTTGATAATTTATATATATTTTTACCAAAGTTAACGGTAGTCTACGGTTTGATACCCGACAAATAATTATTAGTCTGTATTTTTGTCCTAGCCCCATAGTACGGGTTATACAGATGGATTCCTTACGATATTTTTTCACGGAATGATCAATTTATTGCGAATATCTGTTAGTGTAAAGCCAGAAATTGAACACACGACCTTCAAGTCAACGGTGGCTTTTACGAAAGTTATAATTCAAAAAAGATAATTAATTTGATAGGAAAATCTTTTATTGCAAGGCGTTATTCATATTAGCGTTAATTAAAATGGCGTCATTCACCGAAATTGCTACACGACTAAATCAAACTGATTTATTGGTATGGCAATTCCAACCTATCATTTCGGCCAATATCTTATATTAATGTTTATGAGGGTAGAAAATTACTAGTTTCAGTTTCGTAATTTATATCTATTAAATGATAAGTATTTAGCAATTGTTTCTTTTTTTACTGTATCTATGTACTTATTTATCTATAGTATAATCTAATTAAGCTACTAAAAAAACCAGTGGCGCTAGGTTTTAGATCCGAGCCACAGATTTCTGTATCTGTTTCGTAATCATTTGTTTTTCTAATGAGCAAGTACGTTCAGCCTTCTATAACTGACATACGCCGTCGACTTTTTGGTTATATCGGAAACACACGATGTTTTACGTCACCGTACGTTTGTTTGATGCACATACACAGCTGGGGCTCGACCCTACCACATCAGGTATAACAACTGAAGCCACTAGGCCAACAGTGATCTTATTATTAAGCTAATAAATAATTGTAAAATAAAATAATATTTTCTTTAAGATCCGTTTAATATTTTCTACTGGCTTTGCACGTTAACCCGACCCGTAAACCTTGACAACATTATACCTATACCAATCACTCAATATTCATTCACAGACACGCGGCGGAGTACTTTGTTTTATTCATTGTAATTCTATAAAAACTTTCTTAATACCTTGGTAGACATTTTTTTATGAAACGTGGCGAGTGTGCATCTTTATACAGTGATGGAGACTTACCACGAAAATTGCGACCACATTCCGAATTACCGTAACCATATTCTAAGTTCTCAGCTCAGAGCTTTTGTATAGAATAAACCCGTCATAAAGAATATTTGAAATTTTACAAAGACTTTGGATATTGTCTTACGTCAAATTCATGTTAGGGAGTAGGCGTACTGCAAGTCGCAATATCCATGGCCTTGCTGACCAGAAGGAAGTTCCTTTAATGCTCTAAAGTATTGTTTCCGAAGTGAAGCTGATTCCAATATTGAAATAAACTTACACCTTAGTACATACTCGCTGGAACGGTGAAAGAAAATCGTCATGATGTCTTAGCCCCAATTGTCAGCGTGTGTCAGGCACAGAAGGGTGATCAACTACTTGCCTATTATAAAAACAAATGACTACGATACGGATACAGAAATCTGAGGCCTAGACCTAAAAGGTTGTAGCGCCACTCGTTTTGTTTATACCTTAGTAAATAACATCTTTTTTTTATAGTACAGGGGGCTGACCTGATGTTAAGTGATACCGCCCATGATCACTCTCAATACCAGAGGGCTCGCGAGCGCGTTGCCTTAAATTCAATTGGAGCAAATGCAGTGCTGGCCCAAGCCCCATTGGGCACAAAGAATTCTTCGTCGTAAAATATATGGTTTATAAAAAGTGCATTTTCTAATATTCCCGACAAACTCGTATTTGAACGTTATGAAAGACTTTTTGTCTCGCTGTCAAAATTTGATGAATCGTTTAAGGATCCGATTTCAATATTTGACGTCCATTCATTGTGATTGTATTTCTGATTAAATAGTTCTAGCAATGCATCTTCATGAAATCAACGTTAAAACTGTGCAATAGTCTATTTGTATAGTATGAAAATAAAGTGTTACTGAGAGTAATCTGTATACAACTTATAAATAATCATATAATAATCAGTGGCGCTACAACCTTTTTAGGTCTGGGCCTCAGATTTTTGTATCTGTTTCATGGTCATTTGTTAATCTAATAGGCACCTGTGCCTGACACACGCGGTCGACTTTTTGGGTCTAAGGGAAGCCGGTTTCCTCATGATGTTGTCCTTCACCGTTTGAGCGAATGTTAAATGCGCACATAAAATGTAAGTCCATTGGTGCACAGCCGGGGATCGAACCCACGACCTCAGGGATGAGAGTCGCACGCTGAAGCCACTAGGCCAACACTGCTCTAAACAAATAATCATATATTTATCCAAAAATTCCATAGTTAAAATTTTGGATAATACGTCAATCACGTGACATAAAACTGTCACAGATTGGTCAAATCGATGATGACGCAGCTTTTTTATCTTATATCTTGTAGTTTAATGATGGTATAGTCACAAAAGAATAATCTAAAACGATGTTTTTAAAAATAGCCCATTTGCTTGTTTTATTAATAATATGTAAGGTTGTATAAGAATAGATAAAATAATGAATACATCATTAAGAGGAATAACTTAGGTAGCAGATGTCACTATAGCGGAGCACACGGCATGAAGAACAGAAAAATAGAGCAAGAAAGTGTTAAACTGGTGCTCAATAATAAACGCAAAGAAGAAGACAATTTAGAAGTATAGACCAAGGAAACAGCAGGTGGTACATGGCGGAGAGTGGCACAGTACAGACAGGAATGGCGGGATTCGGAGGAGGCATTGGCTAAAAGAAGGGCACAAAAGAGTACCGAGAGTTTTTTACGCCGGCTTTTTCTCTCGGCCTACACCCTCTGTCTTCTTTGCCGATGAGTAGGGATTCCTACAAATTCAAATTTAATGACGTGGAATAAGTGATACATGTATGTTATGTTCCATAATAAACATGTTTTATTTTTTATTTTATTTTACAAATACATCTAGTAAGAAGTAGATGATAGAATTATAAATTTAAAGTATCTGAAATAAAAGGATATCATTATTATTATTATAAAATATACATTATAAACTCGAACAATAACGCCTTTAGTACACCTACGAGTTCGTATGCGGCTGCGAGTCTTTGCGAAATAATTGCGGTAGCGAAATATCTGCGGAACGTTAGTACACTGCAGTTTTTTCGCAAGGAAATGTCATTGTAGCTTTATTTCTTACCATCTATCCCCGTCTTTTCTTGAATTTTCCTCCATGCAACCTCTTTTTTGTATGCATTTTTGTAATTAAAATGCCCAACTAAATATAATTCGGGATAATTTCGAATCAAATTTAATAATAATTCAATATTTTCGGCTTCCATTGTGCGAAATTCTGTCCTCACAGAACGCGTGGTGACGCATTGCGATGCGAAACTCCGCTAGCGAAACGGCTGCGTCTGTGTAACAGCCATTTCGCAGTTACTTGCGAAACAATACCGACAAGGACGCAACTATTTCATCTAGCTATATAATAGAGCGAGACAAAACACATGCGAAACGTTGCCATACAACTTACAGTTTTTTCGTCGTTTCGCTGCCGCATGCGATTGCGTAGGTGTACTAAAGGCGTAAACATTACACCGCATAAACAATTAAACTGTAAAAATAGACATTTTCTCAAAGCGACTTGACACACCATTGAATTATGACAAAAGGATGTATAAACCAAATTAAATAAATAAGGAACAAAGTTTCAAGCAGTCGGTAATAAGTGTTAAAAAATGATACTTCATAAAATTTATATTGAAACTCAACAACACTGGTTCAAGATCCTTTATTAATCTTTTCTGTGGTTCCTCATACAATTTCCGGTTAAAACCGCATTCTTAACACGGCGGTTTCACGTAATTATATCTAGTTGGGACAATACCCCTGTTGGAGTAATATATAACGTCAGCTAACAAAAAAAGCTGATATTACTTTGATAATTTCAAAAAAGGAAAATTAACATTTCTGTGCTGGTATAGTATAACAATAAGCAAGTAAACCATTAACTGGGATTAACAAACCTGGAGTATTTTAATTAGAAAGAGAATAATGCTCTTGGCTTGGAGTCTTGGCAGCTCAGCTCAGGCAGTCTTACTCTGCCTCATGTGTAAAGAGTTTTCTAAGTGCGGTGAGAGAAAACATCCTGCGGAAATGTTTTAGCCCAACAGGCGAGGTCTTGCGCAGATGGTTGATCAATTACTAACCCTAAAATCACCTATGATGGTATGCAAAATCGTGTCACCTCGATGTCCCATTAGGGAAATGAAGGAGATAAAGAGGAGCTAGTCAGGTTGTAGGTTCTACAGTAGAAAGATAGATTTTGAGCTTCCCCATTTGCAAATTCGGGTATCATTATCCGGCTCGAAGGATCAATATTTAAGGTTCCTGGGTCTTGGGGATGCTTTAAGTAATAGAAGATATTGTCTCATGATTGAATGATATTAATGCTAAATAATAAGCTTATAATGCTGATGCCGGCGTCGGGCTATACTCGAGATTTGGGTAATCGCCACGCTTATAAAACTAAGAAAGCCTGTGTGAGCAAAATGTACAGCCTACAGCCGTCTCACACGTTTACTTAATATTTTAGAAATAAAAGGTAAAATATTTTTTGAATTTTGAGTTTATTAGTTTCACCTTTCCAAGTTATTACTACATAAACGTTCAGTATTCTGAGAATAAAACAGTTCACATATCACACGGGTTATATAATCTCGTAAATGTTATTGCCTTATTAGCTTTCCTACAATGTAGATAACATCCTGTAGATTGTTATCTCGGTAATCAGACCTATTAAAACATAACATGTAGTCATAATTACGGGAATATTCTTTTATTTTTAAATGCTAAATGATTTATATTCATTTTGACGTAAAAACACTGATCAAAATTTTAGTTTTTTTTTAAGTTATACTTCTTTAGGCGCGTTACGAAAAATTGATGAGAGTGAAATTTTACGATGCGCGCGCTTCGTGACACAAAATTAACAGAATGAAGTTGCCCACGGAAGATGCTACGGCATTGGACATAATTTAAAAACAACATTCGAATAATATGTTACACTTAATAAAAGAGAATAATAATAAATATTTATTTATTTAATTTTTCAAATGTAAACTGAACTTTATTGACTATAATGACTGCTTTTCCAGTCTTGGATTATTTAATTGTAATGAATTATTTGCATGCAACCAAAAACTATTTTTAATAATGCCAAAGAAGTATAACTTCTTACGCGCGTACATAAGTACACGCAACCTTTTTTTAATGAAAATATGCCTTTTTGAAGTCAAATCATATAATATTAATACAAAATGTCGTTAAATTTTAATAGGAAATTCATTTGATTGTAGTTAAGGGGCCATAATAGGAATCTTAAGTGGATCTCATAAAAAACTCAATACACACTTAACCTATTCACTGAATAGACGGAATTTAATTAGTTTGACAAGTATTCCAATTTCAAATAATTAAAACGCTTATGAGAGGGGCCATCTTTTATTTTCGTGTTTAGAAACTATCAAATATTTCTTTCAATAAATGTAACATGTAAAAATTATATAACTTTAAATTACTTAAGAAAATAATTAAAAACCATTTTTTATACTTTTTCACATTGTATGGAGCAGTCTATACAATGGTCCACATTGTACAGGAATAAATTACAAATATTTCTTTATACTTCGATCACTCCAGTGAGCTTCTGTCCTGCCCTTCAGGCGATTGAACTCCCCGTGACGGCCCAAGCCGAGATCCGACTCTCGCACGAGACGCCCTCGCGCTAGTCACGGGAAAAACCTGAGCTGTCAAGCTCCTTCAGCCTACAGTGAGAATTCATTTCAAAAAAATAAGAAATTACTGTCTATTGGCTAAGCTATGTTTAATAGGCAAGCGATCAGCTGTGCCTGACAACATCGTGTAGAACATAGAAAAAAGTCCATTGGTGCACAGCCGGGGAACGAATCTACGACCTCAGGGATGAGAGTCTCTCGCTAAAGCCACTAGGCCAACAATGCTCTACCGCAATCTTTTAATAATACAGTAAAACATGTTTACGAATAAAAAATTACACTTTCAAAACCTTCACTGAACCGTAATTAAATAAAAAGTAATAATCTGTTTATAATTACAAGTTGTTAACGTAATAAATGACGATATATTAACAACCTCGGTGATTTATCCCATTTTCCTTTCAATGGCAAAAAACAGCTTACAACCTGCACTATGTTTCGCGTCTTGGTAATCTGAGACATGGTAAACGATTTCAGGGTCTGATGTATGATAATTATTACAAAAATAGTTTTCTAAGTTATTCCTTCCAAATGTTGTTGTCTATTAAACCAATAAAACTACATCTTATTCTATGTATCTTCACGAGTTAAGGAAGATGCTTCATGTTCTTGTAGCAGCTGAATAGACGGAATTACATGTTCTGACTGACTGTCCAATGTATGGCTACGACATGTAGAACACTGACAAATTATGGGAATGAACGTAGCAGAGACGAACTAAAAAGAAAAAATGTTGAACAAAACTTAAGAAATATTTTTCTAAAATTTGCTGTAAATATTATACAAAAGTGGTGAAAGGAAAGAAAGTTTGGTCCCTTTGGCAGTGTACCTTTAACGCAGCCAGCACTGCTCGCTGTATTGCGGTACTTATTCGTTGAGCGACAAAAAAGATTTTAATTTTAAAATAAAAAATGCCTCCCACATGGTTATAATTATTGTGATACCTTTGCGTTTGACACTTAAGAGCAGGTTCCAGTTTAAACTCTTTACTTAACGAAAAAAGTTTAAAGTATTTTTAATTTTATTCTTATGAAAACAGTTATTATTAATAAACATTTATTCTTTCATTTTAAGGCTAAGCGCATACACACGTTTTCCGTATTCGATTTCCTAATTCGTTTTCCGTATTCGGACATCCGAATGCATGGAATCAGTAGAAAATGTATTAACTGACGCACACGTTTGCTTTTTTTCCGAACGGAATAAGTTTAAATTCCGTGCATTCGGATGTCCGAATACGGAAAACGAATTAGGAAATCGAATACGGAAAACGTGTGTATGCGCTTAGCCTAAAGCACTGTATAAAGATCCTATATAAAGTAACTTACTCTACGCGGCTGTTTGAATACGATTTTTATAGTCAGTCTTTTGAGTTTATTAATTTATAATATTATTAACATTACATAGTATAAAACAAAGTCTGAATCTTTCAGACAACGCTTTCCTGTTGATACCAAATATACGACTTTATATAATAAAATGTTTAATACATAACAAATATACAATAAACAATATAAATCACACCCTATAGTAATCTACCATACCCGCATCTTGCTTTAATCTTAATAAAAGCTGTAATCGTATACTCCGAGATAATTATGGATAGTGCACCTACACGACACTCACGATCGTAAAACACGGTATCAAGAGGGAAGGCTCCAATTTATTTTTTTTACCCCACGGTGCAGGGCTGTGCAGTAAACTTAAAATCGTAAAGTTACGGTGTCTGGCCCATGGCGATAACCATTGAAATTGCGATCGAGAATTGAGTGAGATTGGAAATAGTCGAAAATATTCGAACAAATTTGTTAGAATATTAACTAGTTGTTTATGAAAGAAATTAAGACAATATTACTTGTGCAACATAGACAAAAAATATATATTGGTAATAACGTAACTTTTATTTCACTTAAAAGTACAGATAAATACAGGTAACATAAAGTGTTAGGGATTGAACCGGCGTATTTTCAACACAAGCAATATTTTCCAGGCAACCCTAGTACGGAAAAAGAAAAGAAAAAATCTAAATAGTCCACATCAGTGTTTGGTTCTTGATTAATGCATCGTTGCCACACTCAGTAGATCCAGCAGACCTAGACGCGGCAGCAATAAGCAAAGTTCAAGTTTTTTCTGAAGTTATAATTCTTGAGGCGCGTTATGAAAAATTGATGAGAGTGAAGATGCTACGGCATTGGACATAATTTAAAAACAACATTCGAATAATAATAGAATTTATGTTACACTTAATGTAAGAGAGTAATAATAAATATTTATTTATTTAATTTTTAAATGTAAACTGAACTTTATTGACTATAATGACACCTTTTCCAGTCTTTGATTATTTAATTGTAATTAATTATTTGCATGCAGTCAAAAATTATTTCTAATAATGCCAAAGTAGTATAACTTCTTACGCGCGTACATAAGTACACGCACCCTTTTTTTATATACAAACAGGGCGAAGGCTTACCTGGTGTTAAATGACACCGCCGCACATGGACACACGGCGTAATGTGTAAATTACCTACACGCATAAACTAAAAATACTTATGGTTTCGAAACCACCAGAGAAATGTAAGAAAACTTTGAAAGTCTGTATTTTGCGTTTCCTCGTATAAGTTTGTTACCTTCAATTACGTTTAAGTTGTTAGTTTGGTTTGCAATCAAGTGGTAAAACAGCCCCGGATTTAGGGGGACAAATAGAGCTAGAACCCCCACAATAGAGACTTTAATAATAAAAGCATCTACAGTTGGTTTCACATTAAATTATTTCAAAGACTTTAAAAAAAATTTAAAGTCTTTGAAAAAGAAAATTTGTTTGGGTTGGTTAAAAACTATTTATGCCTTAAAACTGTATATATTTTAACTATCGACAAAACAGAACAATTATTAAACAAATAGTAAGGGCGTTCTAACAGTAATTTCCAGGATAATAAAGGTTCATTTTTCACTAGTACAAATTGGACACGGTGTGTTTTTTGCTGCGTTTCTATGAGGGTTCAAATTATACCTATATATAATATAAATTAACTTTGGAACTAAAATTACACACAGGAAATACATCGTAAAGCATCACACGACTAGTAAGGTTTAGAGGTAATATATGTCGAATAACCCATGCCTTGGGATTGACTCCTGGCATGGCATTTGGGCATCTAAGAGGCTGAAAACTTGCTCACTTTTTTTTATGGCTCTGGCGGTTTGTGCATTAGCCAGCGTCAAGTATAAGATTTTTATAATTCGTGCTTTTTGCCTTAGAAATTCGACCATGTCCTCCATGTACGGTTTCGGCACTCGCCCGGTACCGCACAACCCTCCCAAAGGCCGAGAACAAATTTTAAATTAAATTAAAACTTGCCCTCGAACCGGGAATCGAACCCGGTACCCCTCACCTACTTGCTCACTTGTAGTTTATTGAAGTTCCTAAACGATTATATTCTACGACGTTTTGACAAAAAATTTAAAAAAAGGTAACATTGCTCCAGGCAAAACAAAGATATATACAGGGTGTAACGTAATTAATGGCGAATATGCAGGTATAAAACATTGCGGCGATTCAGAAAAATACATTTTATGTTAGTAAACTCTCTTGGTTGAGATACTATTATGTGGTGTAAGTCGAAAATAATATTAACAATAACGCGTAATTCAATCCCCGCCCCGCATCGTAACGTTTTACAAAAGGACCCCCCTCAAAACGCGTTACGTAATACTTAAACGCTCCCTTTGCAAGACTCCAACTGAAGGCATTTTTTCAATCTGCTTTTTGAGTATCCACGAAGTTTGCATTCTTTAATAATTTCTGTCGCTTTAAACATAATGACTTTAATAATCCTGCAATAGCTTCTTAAATCTTAATATATATAAATTACGCGTCACGTTGTTTGCCCGCTAGGGACACCTAAACTACTTAACCGATTTCAATCAAAGTTTCACACCGTGTGCAGTTTCATCTAACTTAAAAGATAGGATTACATAGCTTACATATATATATATAATTCTACTGCATGTGTGTATGTCACTGAACTACTTCTTAAACAGCTGGACCGATTTGCAGCCCGGCAGATGGCGCTGCAGTCGGTACTTTCATACTTTGCTTTATATCCTAATCGCTTGAAATATCATGCAGGCCAACGTCTGTTGGATCCGCTATTACAATATGTAATCGGACTACAGTAGTACTAGACGTACAGAAAAAAGATTCGTATATTTGCAATGATTTAACTTATAAACTACTTGACCGACCCTATAAATCCTTTCACTAAAAGAAACCTACATTATCCCTGAGTAAATGGCTATATTTATTACCGAAATATATAAAAAATAATCTCCAATCGTGCGCAAGTCGTTAATATTATCATTTTTGAGAAAATAGGTTTCAGAGGTCAGCCGTTTCATTTCCGTTATTTGCATCAACATAGGTGAAAGGAGTTATTTTCTCACAGACCTCGTGATTAATATACACATACATAATCCTAGACATACACCGTGGTTATGTATTAATTTTGCTTTTAACTTAATTTGTATTGCGAATGTAAGTTTCTAGACATTATATTTTGTAATATCCGAAGACATTTTATTATAAAGCCAACAAAAAGCATAGAATACTTTTAGCTTTAAGTTTTGATTTTTCCTTTTTGTAATTGTATTTTATTTATTTATTTGCTTAGCGGTATTCCTACAGCTACTTACGAGTACTATACAATATTCAAAAAATTACACTATATACAAGCCAAAAACGGAATACACATTTAAACACACACAAATCACAGTTACACCTATACAAATACAAAAAATACAAAAAAAATATATAAAGAATATATGTATTTATAATAAATTCTAAATTCTAAGATTCATAGTTCATTATAACATATTTAATATAAAGGAGGAATAACAAAGCCATTCTATCTAATAAAGGTTATTAGAGTTTTTATATAATTTTTTAAGCATTTTTTAGATACATTAAATATATCTATTTGCTGGTAATTTCTGTTATAATCTGAAGGTATACGATACATGATATAATTTTTTATTCTTGAAATTTTATTTTTGCCATGCACATTTTACTCTTAGTACAGTCCCGGACCAACATACCGGTTACATTGACCAAAATCAAAGGTCCCGGCTGAATTCTGTGTACTTAATAACAAAGTCACCGGCTGTTACAACTTCCGGTTTTTACGACCAAAATATATGAGTAGTCCCTTCGATGTCGTTATTACAGATTTTGACTGTATTTATATTCTTTCTTACTAGGTTTGCCTGGAAGAGATAGCTTATTAGCGATCTCTATGGACCTACATTAGATATCGAATAATTTATGTTGCCTGTTTTTAACTGTACTTTTAATGTAACGAAGTTTTAAAGACAATATATATACATATATGTATAATGTATATATATATGCGTAGCAGGCATGAAGCAGCAACATAATATATTCTGTCTATAAACGAAGAATTTAGAATGAAACATCCAGCTTGATTTAGAAATAAAATAGTTCGTATCGAACTATATTCACAATACATACACTATTCTTACTGTACCAAGTCAATATGATGTCGAAAAAAAAATTAAATACAATAAAATATATAGTATTAAATACATAAGATACACAATATCGCTACTGTGAACTTACTGTACAATATCAAATTGTCAATAGTGTCGCAGATATAAATATAAAATCTAACTCCAGCTATAAAGAATGGCGATAAAAAAGAGTGACGAAGAGTTTACTGCCAGATCTTCTCGTTCGTTCAACACCCTTGATGTCAGTAAATGTAAATTTAGAAGCATTAATTTTACTGACGTTCATAAATGTGATCTTTTATCCTCAGTATTCGAACCCGGTCGAACAGTCTTGCCAATATTGCTATCTTACGCAACATTCCCAATGGCGTATCATAAAATACAAAACCAATCTTATACAGTCATTTGGAGATGGTGATTCATTCCCCAAGAAACCCATAAAACAACCCCAAAGCATGCGGCCATCAATGCTTTATTATAGGGGTCGAATTTTATTTGTGATGTGACCAAATCAATACTTATTATAAAGATTACTTACAAAGATCCTTGTTCACGAACGATTCGGAGGCCGTGCATTTTTTTATATATAACTGACATAAACATACTCCAGCGACAACAGAACAACATCTAAGAGCAATTGCAAAAGTACCATGGTACGTAACCAACAACGAAGTTCACTAACATCTTAAAATGAGAACTATCAAAAAGGAAATCCGGAGACTGGCAGCTAAATACAAAGAGCAGTTAAGCTGTCGCCCGAACGAACTTGCTCGCCAACTCACCATTAAACAGTGTGAGTCGACTGAAACGTCACCATATTTTAGAGCTAGAAGACCGGCAGTAGCTCTAGACAGAAGATGAGTAGATGCTTCCAATGGGAAGTCACTCTACATGACAGCATCAGAGAACAAATTCGCTCATAGCCTTAAGGCTGATTGCAAATACCCGCAGAGGAAAAAAATAATATAACAGCAAACAGGCTGGAGGCTCACCTGATGTTAATACCTCCTCGCAAGTGCGTTGTCGGCGATTTCAGAATTAGTACGCTTTTTTTGAAGTCTAAGAATTGGTTCGGAAATACTTCAGAGGGTAGCTGGTTCTGCCTTAAAAAACGCTGAGTTGTGGAACGACGGACGGTGGAATTTCGTATTCTACCTCCACGTCCGATGATGAAACTCAGCTGCAGGTATTTTACTTTTGGAAGGGGCAACTAGAGGCATTTTTTTAATATTTCTAATTTGTAATTTTGACTTTCAAAAGTGCCAAATTGAAATAAATGATTTGACTTTGACTTTATCTAACCGCCGCTTGAATGAACCTATGTTATACTCTTTATGAAAGATTTAAGGGACAAGGTTGGATCCATTCCTTTGCTATTTACCCAAGATTTTTTCGTTGGATTGTCTATAAACGTCCCTTAAGTGTAAAGGACACATAACACGTTTAAAGAATACCAAGATTGAAGGGGACAAGGTTGGATCCATTCCTTTGCTATTTTCCCAAGAAAGGTTTTTTTTCTTTGGATGTCTATAAACGTCCCTAAAGCTGTGTAAAGGACACATAACATGTTTAAAGAATACTAAGATTGAAGGGAACAAGGTTGGATCGATTCCTTTGCTATTTTCCCAAGAAAGATATTTTCGTTGGATGTCTATAAACGTCACTAAAGCTGTGTAAAGGACACATAACACGTTTAAAGAATACCAAGATTGAAGGGAACAAGGTTGGATCCATTCCTTTGCTATTTTCCCAAGAAAGATTTTTTCGTTGGATGTCTATAAACGTCACTAAAGCTGTGTAAAGGACACATAACACGTTTAAAGAATACCAAGATTGAAGGGAACAAGGTTGGATCGATTCCTTTGCTATTTTCCCAAGAAAGATTTTTTCGTTGGATATCTATAAACGTCACTAAAGCTGTGTAAAGGACACATAACACGTTTAAAGAATACCAAGATTGAAGG
Organism: Pieris macdunnoughi; assembly: GCA_905332375.1. Lineage (NCBI taxonomy): Eukaryota > Metazoa > Arthropoda > Insecta > Lepidoptera > Pieridae > Pieris > Pieris macdunnoughi. Next base: position 105,819 of record CAJOBZ010000067.1, on the reverse strand, counting down.
GAACAAGGTTGGATCCATTCCTTTGCTATTTTCCCAGGAAAGATTTTTTCGTTGGATGTCTTTAAACGTCACTAAAGCTGTGTAACAGAACACATGAAAGAATACCAGGAGCAGGGGATGCAACAATTATGATCGCGTCACATAGGTCTGGTTGATGAGAGTTATTAAGGGTTGAAACACCACTAATTGTGAAAGTTGAAGTTAAATAACATATATTTGGCTTAATATTGCAATACCATAACCGCTCACTATTATTTTATAACATCAACTTTTGATTAAGCGTTTAAAAATAATAAGCACTATGTACAGTTAGCAGATTCATTGTAAACTTTTTACAAGAAATATCAAACATAATGTTGCCACTGTGAGTTTGCTTCGTAAATTACACACTAAATAACTTTGTTTATGTACGTACGTTAGTTTTGAAAGATTTTTACGGGCTATTACAATGACTCTCATCCCTTAGGTGGTAGATTCTTTTCCCGGCTGTTCACCAACGGACTTGCGCATTTAACATTCGCTCGAACGGTGAAGGAAAACATCGTGAGGAAACCGGCTTGCCAATTACCTATTAGATTGACAAATGATCATGAAACAGATACAGAAATCTGAGGCCTAGACCTGAAAAGGTTGAAAATCAATAGATTTTTTATTATTAACTTACCCTATACTAAGCATTCTTAATATTTGTGATTAAGACAAGGTATACAATTATATAGGGTAGAGCGGGGCTAGTTGAGCATAGGGGCAAGTTGGGCAATCGAAATATCTCGGAAACTATTCACCTTACGCGGGAGTATCAAATAGCGAAAAGAAGGAGTCGTAGGAGGGGTAATCATCGCACGATAGCTAGTGGCAGCTCGACGAGTGAGTGAAGTGTTACGGCGTTTTGTTTATTTTGTGACCAAAAAGTAATAACATTGTTTATAATATCAAGTTTTCGTCTCTCTTTGTCAAATGTTCTCTGTTGTCAATCAGGACAGTGTTAATCTTCCAGATGATTATTGTATTTTTGATTTGTAAATAGGTTTTGGGTCTAATTCTAGGCATTTTTTTACAATCCCACTTTTCTTTTAAAATTCCGGGTTGGGGTAGGTAAGTTGAGCAATAGCTCAACTAACTCCACGACTTAAACAACTTATGAGTGATGAATCTTTTATTTTTTGTTTGGATGCGGACTTACAAGAGGTACACTTAAATAATGATGCAAAGGCTGTTCACGATGAGGGAAAAAGTGTGAATACCGCCGCTAAAGAATTTGGTATTGGTTGACTTTTAAATAAATTAAATGAAGGTGATTATTCATTTATGGGCTATACAACACCGAGGGAAGTATATCCTCCCTCATAGGAGGACTCTTTGAAAAAATACTTGCTACAAATGGCATTTTTCTCCAAAAGACGCCCGTCACCTTGCCTAAGAGTGTGCTGCTAAATTTGGCATTGAAATTCCACCTAGCTGAATTGCAAATAAGATGGCCGGAAAAGAATGGTTGATGATGTTTTTAAAACAAAAAAATCGTAGCTATCCATACAGAAACCAGAACCCACCAGCCTTTGTAATCTTTTTTAGAAATTATCGGAAGTAATGGATAGATATGGATGCTCATGTTTTGTTGATTCTAGTTTCGGGTAATTATACAAAGAAAATTTCTTTAAGTTTTGTTGTTCTGTCAATAAAAGACTATAAATAAAAAGCTGACTGTCTAACACATATTTTACTTCATCTCAAGTTAACATAGAACTCATGGTTTGGCCTAGACATTCTTAGTGCTCAACTTGCCCCTTACCCTTGCTCAACTTACCCCACCTATGGGGTACATTGAGCATACTTGACTTTCTGCATTTAAACATCTGTAGCTATTATATTGGACTTGTTACAAAAAAATACTATGGACACTTTTGTTAAGGGATAAATTACTAATCCATCAGGACACATAACAACTCATTGAGACTTATCATTAAGGAGCTATATCCAAGCAAGTAAAAATTGCTCAACTAGCCCCGCCCTACCCTAATATGATGATATCTAAACTATTAAATAATATTTAGAAAATACAAAATACCATCCGTCGTTCCACAACTGAGCGTTTCTTAAGGCAGTTTTGCCGCACCACCACTATGTGGAACCAGCTGCCCACTGAAGTATTTCCGAAACAAGGGTCCTTCAAGAAAATAGCGTACCAATTCCTAAAAGGCCGGCAACGCACTCGCGAGCCCATTGAGAGTATCCACTTAACATCTGGTGAACCTCTTGCCCGTTTTCTCCCTATTCTACAAAAAAGGAAAAGAATGGACATACTTGAGTGCGTCCATTAATACTTGTCAAAATAAATTATATATAACATCAAGTGAATTAAATTTGCTATTACTAGAGTTACTACTAAAACGCTGGCATCCTTTTTCATCACAAATTAAAGACACTTTGATAAGAGAGAGGAATAATTTTCACTTCTTTTGAAACTCGTAAGCCGTTGAATTTGCTGATCGTAATATATTAAAAGCAATTACATATAATCAAACACAAATTATCGTTTAATGAGCAACTGGAGTGCTCAATAATGATGTAAAACAACAAAGTATGAAAAAAGTAAATCGATCTCGAATTATTATTTAACCGACTAGTACGGAAGGTTTTTATATTAAATAATATTATTAATAAAGAACACCACATTAATAATAACACACAATTAATAAGAACACCACATAATACACTTTCTACAATAAAAGTTACAATATTGTTAAATACATTACAATAAAAAAAATCACTTCCAAAAGAGAAGAAAAAAAGAACTACAAATTTTAGTTTTTATTTAGTAATTTAAACGATCATTCACCTGGTTGGTACCCGATAGACGCTAAACAATATTTTTTTTAAATTGTCTTGAGTGTCTTTATAAAAAGTGTCAATTAAATGTGTATTACTCGCTAAAACATATACAAATATATAATTTGTCTATAAATAAAATGTATTTAAAAAACTTTGGTAAGGAAGTATAAACATTATGAAAATATTTAATATTCTCGAGGGCATTTAAGCATTGGACCGTAGAGAATCATGAAGACAGTGCTTTTAGTATAATCCGAATAAATGTCTTGTTTCAATCAAATTTCAAAGGCTTATATAAATAAAGACTATGTGAATTTTCAATTTAAGAGCTTGCGGATAAAATATACATAAGATATAGGTTTTTGTTATATATTTCTTTATGTTTTTAAAAATCATTTTCCCTTTTACTAGTAATATTTGTATCTAAAACTGTTATATTTTATATATTTTTTATACAAATTAACAATTGTGTTAACTGACACTTGACAGACAGAACTAACCAACCGACGCGATGGTCAGGCCCTTGAAGAATAGGGTTTCGTAAAACGTCGGCAACGCAACGTTCACCGCGATATCAGTAAGCTTTTCTGTTTTCTGTGCCATTTTATATAAATTCATAGTATCCTCTTAGTAGAAAACTCGTGATTTAAAAGCATATTTAAAACGCTTATAAAAACCTACAATTTATAACTATTTAAAAATAATTCGTTCCGCCTAATAAATTCCATATTGACGCATCGATCAATATTTTATCACAAAATGAGTTCACGAAACCGGCTTCCAATCCAATTAGAGGATTTTAAATGTTGTTTGAGATTGTATATTTCTATGTTTCTTCATTAATTTATCGATAAATTTAGAGATTTTTTGAACTGCAATCATGTTACGACCCATCGCCATAGATTTTTGTATTTCCTAATCATTTTTCTTTAGCTAGGTAATCTATTCATTGCCATTTGTTAAGTGTATATGAATAAAAGATATTGCATTTGATCAGCCTTCAGTGTGTCCTACACACTTTTGGGTCTAAGGCATGCTGGTTTCGATATTTTCCAACACAAAAAGAATCCAAATACATAGTGGTGAACGCACGGCCCCTTTTGTTGAGAGTTTCACCCTGAAGCCGCAATAAACGAATCTTAATAAAAAGATATTAATCTTACTTTGATTGAAGTTATTTAATTCCTTAATTAAAGTTTAAGATATATATTCCAAGCTTTATGTCAATAATAAAAGTATATTTGATTTGAAAGACCATAGAACTCAATAACTCATCACTATGCCATTTTAAATATGTTGGGATAAATTTCGGTTTTCGTCCCCAAATTTCACCTTGATGCTTAGGAACAGTCCAAGTTTCAAAATCGGTTCAATAGTTTTTATATCTAGGGGTGATATGAATAATATTGGTAAAAATAAAAAATATGACCTTGGTAAGATTATCTGTGGTACTCATGTATGTTTTAATGGTGCCAGTGTTAAAAAGTCTTCAGCACATCTTGTCAATGTAGCATATTGTTACCCTTCAACGAATGTACGACCTTTTGAGATGATTGTGTAAACCTAATTTTGAGATATTCTATAGAGGGTCAAAAGTCAAAACTATTTACCATTCGAATACAAACATTAACATTTAGGACACGTGTTCGTATCATAAACACTGTGTTTGACCTTTGCGATGTTTTGAACTGACATTAAACCGGTATCGAACTGAGACCCTTGTAGGAAATGTTCTGTTTGAGATTTATTATTGATTCATAGTTGAACTACGAGGAACATTCAGTTTCAAAATTGTATTGATTTTATAAATTGGTTTATCTAATCTATATAAAATTCTCGTGTCACAATGTTCGTTCCTATACTCCTCCGAAACGGCTCAACCGATTCTTATGAAATTTTTATGCATATTCAGTAAGTCTGAGAATCAGCTACTATTTATCTTTCAAACCCCTAAGTGATAAGGGGTGTCCACCCCAAAACATTTATTTTTATTTTTAGACTTTTTTGTTTTTATTTTTTTATGATATAGCATACAAAAATACATACAACCCCTAATTTCCACCCCTTTACAATCAACCCCTATTTTTTTTATAGTAGATAGTTATTTTTATAGAACTAAAAAAAGGTTTCCTATAAATAATATATACGTAGGTACATGGCAAAACATGGGGTATATTATATGGTAGGTTATATAAAGGCTTACCTACTGAATCCCGTATGGCAATACGTTTATAACATTTTTTGTTTAGAACTGGGGACGAAAGGGCCAGAAGGCTCTAGTGATGTTCAGTGATACCGCCCATGGACAGTTTCAAAAAGAGGGCTCGCAGGTGCCGGCTTTTTAATGACGTAAGTCTGACCTATATAATCTCATTATAACATAATCACAATTGAGTTACGATAAGTAAATTTAAGTGATTTTAAAGTTTTTGGTTGCTAAAGATGGTTTTCTACTGGTTCTGGTTACTTAAAGAGGTTTACAATAGGGTGTGTAAATTTTTAAATATACGCAGGGCCGCGTTGTCGAGGTGTTAAATGATTCGGATTTGCAACGACTTGGTTCCATAGAGTTTTCCATAGATTGTAGAATTTCTTACTTACTTATAAGCAAAAGAATGAATTGTGTTAAAAAATATCTTAGAAGTTACGCGCAGTAACTGATTTAATATACTTACATTACTTTAAACTCAGAAGTGATACTAAGCAAAGTAACTTTTAATAAGGCACACAAATCTATGTTAACAGTTTTTACTAATCTATAATAATAGTGGTTTAAAGATCGCCGAATAGATTCCCATAGTCGGTCCCTTTTGTGAAAACGCCGACATACCTGCCTCAAAGATGGAATTCCTAGGACTGCTTCAGATGAACTTTTAATGTAATGAAAGATACGATTTAACATTGTATTATTGCGTTATAATATTCAATAATTACCTGGACAATTTAATTTTTTTATATTGTATACAATAAAAAAAATAAAAAAGTTATTTTGACACTAATTTAAGAATACGTGTTAGTCTAAACTATGGTTATATTACATTTATGAAGAAAGAATAACATAAATAATTTAAATTTTATTATATTTAAGAAATAATATCCAAACATAAATCTTCGGACCGCATTCTAAAAGCTAAAATCACAAACGCACCAGGTAACAAAAAAGGTGTAAATGGAAGCACACCACTTAGCACTTATCACAATAAAATTTTATTATACACGTTTTTTACTTACTGGTTTGTATGAAGATTTCAAAGAAAAATTCACCAATGATTTGTTAATTTAATTAACAAGAATTTATATATTTACTACAAAATTTCTTTGTATATTAATCGCATGGAAACTTTGTGCTATAAATTTTAACTGTGAAGATTGGTGCAATTATTATGTTTTTTTTGTATGAAAACCCTAAATATCGCCGACGCGTATTTGGAAATACAGAGTACGACCATTGTTCGTTCGTTCATTCGTCTATTTTGAATTGTTATTCATGAAACTTCAGATTTTAGTTTGGTCATTGTATAATTTATTACTTGTAACTATATTTTTGTTAATTTAGTTACGCACTTTACCCAAAGTATTTTCTTTTCTTACTAGGGTCGGTGGAAGAGATCTTTAATAATTATGTTACTTGTTTTTATCTGTATTGTAACGAATTTTTAATAAATTAATTCTGTTAATACTGCAATTTCATTACCTTTACGAAACTATAGAAAGGCTTTTGCTAAGGAATTCTGATATCTTCGAGGATTATTTATTTTGTATTAAAATTTTGTTGAGTTCCAATTGAGGACTTTGATTAAGTCCGAGGCAGTTTAGAGAAAAACTACCTCCAATTCTACCTACTGTTAATGTGTTATCCAAGGGAACTAGAATATTATAAACATAATATTAATAAGTGAAGAGAAAGTAATAAGCACTTGTTCAGAGGGCTTTGCCCCCTTAATAGGGAAAGGGAGGTCGGAGGACGATGATGGCAATGCACAATTTCAGGGGCCAACTCCGATTGGAGCAAGATGTAAGATAGAGCGGTTATTGGCGTATTTATATTATAAATATTATCTATCCTGTCGCTATCATAGCTTATATATTATAACTTCTATGTGTACATAAAACAAGCGTGTCTTTTTTCACACACACAGACAGTTTTTAAAAATGTCATAATTATTACCAAAAAGGTTAAAGGTTGGTGGTTTCCGCACTTACACTCTCACTAGGTCCGTAGTCCTGGAGAACTAAGCCAGCCTAGCTTCTTCCAGAAGCACAGAAGTCTCCTGGGCACTTCGCAGGCTTCAATTATTAGCAATTGAAGACATGTGAAAATTGTGTATAGCCTTTGAAGTTTGGAAATGAAGATCCGTATATAGAGACTACGAACGCTACGCTATTTTATAAACTTAATATAACCGTAATTTTTTGCCCGTAATTATGAGTGAGTAAGTTTATACTTTTTAGTAAGAAAAGTAATTGCTAAACCAATTTTCAGTAATAATTGGCAAAATTGCGGGATGGCGCAACATGTTGCTTACGGAACATTCGAGAACGGGGCTCCACTCAGTTGAACAATTATTAAGATTGGCAATGAAGAAGCAGAGATTCCGGAGATCGTCTGTAGACCTTCAGTAGTTGAAGAGGCACCGCACCGAGAGAAGTAAATTCTGGACTTGTTGGACTAAATGTAGTACATACTATAATTACTGTACCTGTACTTAATTCATACATGTGTAATAAAACCTACAGTGCTTAAGATTTCGCGATAAAGCTATCAAATTGCAGATCATTGGAAAAATCCATTATCAATTGTATATAATATGAATAAACGCTGTCACTATATTTTTCAAAACCCTTCAGCTCTAACCTTGCACCATACTTACATATGCATGGTCACGACCCGGCCGCTACCTCTTACAATGTGTTTAAAGCGGCCCTAAAGAAACTATGTTCATTACACCTCCAAACCGGGAAAATCATTTTAATAATGAAAATGTTTAGAACGAAAATATTTGTATATCTTTAAAATTAATTATTTGAATTCTTTCTTAGTGTCTTAGCGGATTTACAGAAATGGAATAAATTTAAAAACGGTTACTTAGATAGTTTTAATAAACACGACCTTCTAAGAAGATCTCCTCCGCATTCTTCCACTTCTCTCATCTCCGCTTTACCAATCTTTGTTTATTTTTTATCTTCCCAGGTTTGTGGGGAGAGTCTTTTTACTTCTAACCAATGGGACTTTTTTGGACCGGGCCTACCTCATTATAATAAGTTTCTTTATTTATATTTTATTCGTGCCTAATAAATAAGTACTTATTCAATATTTTATATCACCTTCCAAATTGCGCCATCGTTATTGTGTACCATACCCGTAATTTCGACGGCGAAACGATAACTGAAGAATAATTAATACCCAGTGAAGGCAATTATCTAAATGTTATCACTTAAAACAGTTCATATAATAAATGAGTAGCTTTTGTCAGCTTTGTGGATGCATTTTATGTCCAACGAATCAATTCATTGAATAATAGACCTTAATAACAATGTATAAAGTTTAAATTCACAAATATTAGTAGAACGTTTGTCCACATCAAACAATTCGACGCGTTGTTTGTTGAAGGTACAACAACCAGAATAACATGAGCCCTTGTTTCTTAATAGATATTCCTAGAACTGGTTCTCCTTATCTATTATCGTAGCGTAAATAGGGTTGTTAGAGGTAAATAAATCAAAAGTGAGGCTTTTAGTTTAAAAAGTCTGCTAATGGATACATTTTGATTAGCTTAATATTTTTTATTAAAAAAAATGTTATCCCTGAAAATTAAATAATGATGACCAAGAAATCAAAGAAGACAAAGAAATCAGCATATGACAAAATGTTGCTGCCTTGTTAAACACCGTATAGCACCGTATTTGTTGCGAAAGTTGCACAGACTATAACGTTTTATCAAAGTAAAAATGCATGGTAACATATCATCATATTATACAGCTAAATAGAGTTAAAGGAATCAGACTACAAGCATTCCTGAAAAGGCATGAATAAAATCCCGTCTAATACAAACCCAATAAAAGGTAAATTAGCAAAAACAGCCCAGTAAATCTCACGCATTCCTGGCTTCAGTCAAAACAGTCGTAACTTAACGTCATGTCAATTGCAACTAAATGCGACATAACCACCGCTTGAATGAAATTCTTGCTTCGCGGAGACACGCCAGTTGTTAATAACATCTGTGGTCGAAACAGAACAACACAGAAACAGATACAACAGATATTGTTTTTCATAAATTTATTTGAAGCTATACTTGTTTTGGCGCGTTAGGGAAAAATGATAGAGAGTAAATTTTTACGATGCGGGCGCACACCGTCACAAAAAACCGACATCCTGAAGTTAGCTTTAGTTAAAATTTTATTTTTTTGTGATATTTAAATAAACTTTATTTAACTAGATAATGCGTTTTAATAAAACTTTCAATATATAAAATAACTAGTTTTTTTAAACATAGATATATTTTTTAAGATGTTCAATTGTTTTCAATCAAATAGATTAAGTAAACTGAAAACTTACTAATAAATAAATGAACAGTCACCGTGACCACGCACGCTGTAAAGCACGCGAAACGTCGGATAAATTTAAAATTATGTTAAATAGTTGTAAATTTATAACAATACATAACTTCAATCCGGTCAAAATAGTGTTTTATTAAATGAATAAAAGTTATGTTAATCAAAGACAATAATAAATAAATGAAGGTTCAAAACTTGTTTATGATATTAAAAACAGTTGCAACCAACTCACTTCTTTTTTACTTTTCCTAATTACACCTTTGAGATGTGGTGTTGGAGGCGAATGCTAAGAATACAGTGGACCGCAAATCTGACTGACTGTTGGGTCCTGATACAACTCCGCATACGGACTCGCCTGTCTCCCGTATGCTGACAGCGAATTACATCATATTTCGGCCATACAATGCGCAGAGGCGATGAGAACTTAGAGAAACTGGTCGTGGTTGGTAACACAGAAGGCAAAAGATCACGTGGACGTTCACCAACCAGATGGACCGATCAAAGACTCATCAAATAATACACTGTTATAAGAGAGGCTCTGGACAGAAACCGGTGGAAATGGATTGTCTGCTCCAGAAGTTTCCTTGCTGACCACGACACTAAGGCATGAGCTACCGACTAAATAGAGAAAGTTAAATTAGATATTGTCTATACTTTTTGCTTTAGTAGTAGTAAAAGTAGACAAATAAGTTTAATTTTACGATTTTTGTGTTTGGTTTATCCTTTACTAAAAATAGTTGTAGAATTTAAATATAAGTACAGTTTCTTATTCAAATGAAATGTAAATCTAAAACGTATCTGACGCGAGCTAACTGGCCGGTAATTTAGTAGCAAATAAAATTTAGATTAATCCGCGCGTATGTCAACGTCAAAACTTAACAGCTACAGACTATATTACAACAAATTCACTTTGCGCTTTAGGCGATGTTTACATTTAATTTCGTTTTTTGATTTGTTTTGAGAGGTGAGACTGAAATTAATGCTTATTTATTAACATTTATATTTCCGTTCTAATGAGGGTTTATTGACTCAAATTATATTATTATTAGCTAAAGCTTGTGTTAATAGTTTTTGCAGAAGATTCTCCCTGTATCATAATAAACATTTGTTTTTAAAGTGTTTAATAGTCACATTGCGTCTCTTTTCAATCATTTTATAAGAAATGTGTATTCTGTATCCACTATCTCAAAACCACTCTTATTTTAGCGGTTACTTGTTAAACAACGGAGTAGATTAAAACCATAAATTTAATTAATCATAGACTTAATTCGCTATAAAAATCACTTAAACGATTATAAATGCCGCTTTCTCCTAGAACTAATATTTCACTTAATTTCAGTAAATATTGTAAGTGTAGACCAGTCTTACGCTGTGTACATTAGGGAGTGAGCGATAATTCAAGTCACCGCGCGACCTCTCTTCCTCGTAAATCAAGCTCTGAGCTGCGCACGCGCAGGAAACGTGTGTACAGAGCTTTACGTTCACGATTTATTTCTTTATTCGATGCTTTTCATTTTAGAGTTCGTGAAATCAAATATCAATTTTGAGATAGGAAAACTTAAAGGCTGGCCTGCGTTTTCGCCTGTTTTATTAAAAAATCAGCCATCATTTTCGTGGTCGTACAATTTATTTTTTCATCATGTATGAATTAAATATTGGTTTGTTTAAAGGCCAAATCAATAAATTCCCCGGTTACAACTTAGTTATGATATCTCTTATTTAATAATCAGCAAAATAAAATATACTCATTAGTACCTACTCAGTCTTCATATTGTGATTATAATTAAGTGTTAATAGTGTAATGGAAGAACTGGTATGGAACACGCTATTACAAATATAAAAATAATAAACGGCTCAAATATAAGTATTTCCTTCAACTTTGATATTGCTCCCTTTGAAGTAGAGACTCTTGGGACGTGGCGTTCAAGTTCACATGTGCTAATTAAATATTTAAGTTGGCGCGTGGTAGTACCGGTACCAGAGCTGGTGCTTTCCTCGCTCAACGAACTAATATCGCAATACAGCGAGGAAATGCTGCCAGCGTTACACTGCCCCACAGGGACCAAACTTTTTAAATTTGCTTTTATTTTCTATTTATTAATTTTTACTTATTATTATTATTACATGTTTTTGGATTAAATACAAATAATATTAATGTATTTTATTCGCTTTACTAAAGATTTACACGTACACCCTTCAGCGACTGTCTGCAACAAATACTATATAAAATAAGTATTTCTAAAAGTGCATCGTAGAATTTAGTATCCATAGTCAACAAACGTGAATGGTTGGAACAATGAGCACGGCAGCGCATTTTATTTCTATGAAATGCGAAATGCTTACTTCAATGTGCAAGAATGCAAACGTGTTAAACTATTTCTGCAAAATATTTTTATTAATAAGTTTTTGTGTGGAAAATATAGAAACATGCTATAGGCGATTTATTTCCAACAAAGTATTACAATATACAGTATTTACAATATTCTTAACCTTATGTAGGTAAAAATAATACTTAATTAAAAATGAATAAATAGAAAATTAAAACAAATTTTAAAAGTTTGGTCCCTATGACATTGTACCTTTAACGCTGGCAGCATTTCCTCGCTGTATTGCGATACATATTCGTTGAGCGAGGAAAGCACCAGCTCTGGGGTCTTTCGTACTATATACCAGGCAAATCAGGAAACATTTTAACAACACGATTTTCTCTGATAATAATTTTACTTGATTCTAAAAAATCGTAAACGCCAACTATATCACAAATTTTTGTTTAAAATTCTTACATAATAGATAGTGTAGGCTAATTACAGATTCTGTATTAAAATGGTCAAAATTAACTTATTACCGGTGCTAAAGAAATTAAACATAGACTGTATGACTAAGACAGGACCCGCCCTTAACATAGTTTCTTTAATCGAAATGCGATATACCTAGACTATAAATAGTGTACTTAGTTTAATGAGTAATGTATAGAAATAATGGGTTGATAAAAGCAGGATGATAAAGCACTCAAATCGCTGACTTTTGATTTTATCACCATTAATTTTAACTTAGACATTTATTAAGCTATTATCTGTGTACCAATTTGTAAGCTCATAGTAATTACAAACACCTATTAAGATCGAAAGATAATACATTTTCAATCAAGTACGTCCATCATGAAGCCAATATTAAAATGATTAAACGCTTCGAAGCCACGCCCCTTGTGAGAGAGATAGAAGATTTCCCATAATAAGTTCCCGTACATAGACTAATACAAAGGATGTGACGTCATTGGTGATTTGACATTTCCAAGGTTGCAGTGACGTTTAATGTCAAATTTACCAGCAAATATCGATCGACGTTCTTTTGTTTATTTGCAGCAAAATAAAAAAACAGTAAAAGTAAAACTTCCTTCTTCGATTTATTATAAAATTAGTGAAAAAGAAAATAATGACGCAATAGACGGTGGCACCCGATGATGTGTAAAAAAAATAATTACAATTATCTTCATCGGTGCTGTAGTTATTAGACTGATTTATAAATAATTAACGACCTACCAAGGAATAACGTACTTCGAGCCGATTTTACCCGTGACCCGTAAACAACAAATTATACATATTATATACCTACCTTAGGAATCACTCAATCTATTGGTGAAACCGCATAAAATGGTCTACACGAATTTTTAGCTTTTCGCCAACAGATGAGTGTGATGATTTTCTTTATAATATAACCAAAGGTTCGATAAGTACAATGTAAAAGCTCGAATTACATACATTTATGATTCTGTATTGTGCCGAAAGGCTGTTCAGTTAACCCAGGCTCGTAGTAGCGCAGCACACGCTCTTGATGAGGACACGGATTAAGGGAAACTGTTACCGTGCCTCCCGTCCAGAGCGAGCAAATGGGGCTATTAGGTTTTAGTGGATAGGGGTCCATTGCACCTCACGAACCTACTCCCACACTCGCGCATCACTTTAACAAGCGCGGAGGTCTACAAATGGATTTCCCAACAATAAAAAGTAAAAAAAAGGCTTAAACACACACATATATATCCAAACGCATTGTAATATTAACTTGTACAGTAAAAGAAAGTTCTTTTTGTAACCGCATTAAACAAATACTTGCAAATATCGCTTAACAACTTAAATCAATTATGACCCGAGTTAATTCAGGTTTAAGTGAACTAAAATTGAAGCTTTTATTAAGATTATCAGTTAAACTCAGCCGGTATTCGCGGAGTAAAGTTCCCTCGAGCTTTTGTTATTTTGAACATGGCGTTAATTAATGTTTATAAAAAGGCACAACTTCGTGTAAAGTTGAAATTGAAAAAGCTCTTATAACGACGGAGCTTTAGTTAATATTAATACTAGTTAGTGTATGACTATTTTGGTGTCCAAATTTTTCGAAGCTTTTTTTATATCCCTATCAAATATTATATAATACGAAATTAACTTCACTAACACTATGATACATATTTTATTTTGTACACAAAATCGTACTTTATTAAAATGAAGACAAAAATAAACGGGAACTTTTAAATTTAAATTTCTAATGGCTGTGATTTACTTCAATTTTCAAAAATTTATAAAATTAGATCAAAATTGTTATACTTAGAAGTATACTTTTATTTCATCTTTTGAAATGAAAATGTTGCGTACATAAGAGGCGATATCAAAAACTTAGTTTGCCTTAATAAGGTTTGAGCTTAATTAATTTATGCATATGTAATAATTTTAAAAATATTTTAAAAATATAAAGTAATTTTAAACATTAAAAATTTATAAAAAGTTTGGTCCCTGTGACAGTGCCTTTAACGCTGGCAGCATTTCCTCGACAATTTAATTTATGTTAATATACCTTTACGATGTAGTATAAGGTATCAAAAGTGGATACCAGTAAAACAATTGAATTGTGTCAATAATTTGTAAGGTTATTTATATATTACGGGTATATAGCGGGTCGAGAGGAAGGCTGTTTTGTTTCGAGGAGAACGAAGCGGAGACAAAAGCTAATAACTATCAACTACTATGCTATCCAATAGTCCGCAATAATCTCCGGTGGGATTGCCAAACGTCTGTCTAGTTATATATAAAAAGTTCTACTTAATAACTAAAGGGATATGAAACTATGCTCGCCTCCCAATTGCAAGAGAATTTACACACTATTGTAGCAAGTTGCAAGTAAAACACCATTTTTATTAGCCACTCTAAACGTAAGGGAATATTTCTGTCAAATATTTTACACTGAATTACTTGGTTCATTCTTCTGTTCATTTGTTTTCAGTTTAATGCTGCATTTTGATATTTAAGCTTTCATTCGAGCTCAATGGAACCTAAGCTATTTTGTATCTGAAGGTTTTTGTCCATGTCATAATTTTTTATTAGGTCTGTCCCCGCGAACTACGTTTCGCCGTAATGTGATTTTTTTACGTAGCCTACCTTTTTTAGTAGCAACATAACATGAGAACTATGCTACGTGAGTGAGACTGATCACTTTTCCGGTATACCAACCTAAGTACTAAATAAAACACAAATTTTCTCTCCATAAAAACCTTCTAGTTCAAGAAATAAATTTAAAAAACACGAATAGGTCCAGCCGCCTTCGAATTTTGCGCTTAGCGATATATTTTGCGATTAATTTTTATTTATAAAGATTATTTATACTATATGGCTGCATTGTCCGCCTTTAATGGAGAAATACGCCCCTTTTAAACTAAAAAACCTATCTCCCTTCCTGGGATTACTCGATTTGGTCCAACGGTCTTCGTATTTCGCGCTTAACAACAGTTGCGATTTATTTTTATGTTATTATTACAATATTATGTGTGTCGTTTTGTATAATTGATATCATAGATACATAAGAGAGATCATTACATTATCACGTTTTAGGCTTCTAGTGACATGACAAGTGCCTAACTTCCACAACCTCACTCCGACGCCAAATTGAAATGAAACATTCTGTGTTAATATAAAAAACATTAAATACCACGTAACATTCGATAAGTAGTTTCAGTAACTCCGTACAGACATACAAAAATTTGTTACTCGCCCACAATATTTTTATGTATACACCTGGTAATTAGCAAGGTAGATTTCCAAAGATCAATTTCATAAGTCAAACAGTTTTACGTTGCAGCCGTAGGAATGCATATAATTAAATTCTTAATTAACATAGCATGCATACTAATACTCAATATTATTATAATTTATGAATGGGAATTTGTTATTTTTAGTTTAGTATTTACAGTATAATTTTCGCTTACCCTGGTGGTCCTAATGACGAACATTGCTCGTTGTAGTATGAAACTCGTTTGTAAAAAATTGGGAGTATATAAAATAAACCAGTGACAGCTAACTAAACTCTTTTGCAAAAAAACAGGCATCTAAGGAAAAATTATGTTCTAAGGCCTTGCATAAGTGAGGTTTGGCTGCCAATATCAGGAGTTACCAGCCTGGAGCCCTAACTTACTCCGTGACCACCGAGTTGTCTGAAACTATGTTTCATCGACTCTGGAAGACTTGAATATAGTCTTTATTGCCGGCCACTTCTTAATGTTCGGCCGTAAATATCGGTTTTAAAAAAAATCCAGAATTCACTTCACGCGTATTAATTTACACGATTATAAGTAGATAGTGTAGATAGTGCAGTGCACGGAATTTTTTTTCACAGTATATTTTGATGTGTTCAGATTAATAGATTTAGAAAAATTACGACTTTATATCCATTAATATTATTTAACTAGGCAACTGTCCGAGTCAACGCTGTACATTTCACTCACTCAGGCTGTTTTAGTATTAGACGCAGGCATCTCTCGTCGATAGATTAGATAGAGAGACGCAGGCACTTTCTTCAGCATTATAAGCATTTTATTCAGCATATACTTCAGTGGTAAAAACATCCTCAGTTATTTAAAGCATCCCATTCACCCAGGAACCGTACAGTATCTATATTACACATAACGTTTATCTCAAAACTACTTGCGATTTAGATGAACCTTAGACTGTTACCTGAGTTAACTCATGTAAAATATATGGATCATGGTGATGTTGATTCGACTCGACTTCCGAGTATTGTAAGAATAGAAATACGTATTGATCTATATTGGCAAAAGCCTAATTAGATCGTCGTAATATCCAACAATATCCCATAATCAAACTTATAACCTCTTTTTGAGTCGGTTTAAAAAAAACTGTTGTTTGAAAGGGTATCGTCCTTCCACGTACCATCAGTATAAAGAAATTATTAGGCGATTAGCTGATTAGCGAATCAGCTTCGTAATTTTAACGTACATTTGGTCTCCGAAGCACAACCTGCAATATTGTACTAGTCTTTATTACACACAATAAGATTTGTAAAGAAATATACAATGTTAAACGATGTCATACCAGAGATATTATAAGCTAATTAAAAATGCTTGCTTTATTTACTCATACCGCAGTCAAGCAAATGACATTAAGACCTCAGTATTAACGTTTTTATCCCGATGTTAATAAAAACAGATCTTTATCGACAACTTGAAATACGGCTTATTTGGTACCGCCCTCTTGATTGATAATTTATCGAGTTATGCAATCAATGATTGCGAAATGGAAAGCCAAAGATTCACCATGGTGTTATCATATATAGCATCCTTATGGTATTTGTTCAGATAAGTCAAGAGATTTAAGTATTTTTATTATAAAGTGTAAGGTTTTAAATAGACATAATATTATATTATTTATCTATTTATCTAAATATATATAAAAATGAATTGCTGTTCGTTAGTCTCGCTAAAACTCGAGAACGGCTGGACCTGATTTGGTCTAATTATGATCTTAAAATATTTGTGGAATATCAGGGAAGGTTTAAACGATGGGAAACGTAAATAATAATTAAAGAAAAATACTAAAAACGACAATTGAATTTCCCAATACAAACTGTTCTTAGATGGGAAATTGGACGTCTTTTTAGAAATAAAAAATTGTCACTTGGTTGTCATTTACATATTTGTAGATTCTTTCAAAAATATGTGTTTTTTAGTATTAATATGTAGTCTCCTGTATGAGGGCCGACCTCTTTGGTCTGTTTTTAAAGTTTTGACACAAATATATGTTGGTGAAACAAAGTTCACGGGGTCATATAAAAAAACCAGTGCCTTGCGAATTGCGTATCTGTAAATTATTCATCCAAGAATCAGATGAAAAAGCTTTAATGCTGAAAGCTAGGCAACAACTTAATCACATTAATAACATTATGAATTACGAATACCAATTGAAATAATTGGAACAAGATATTTCTTTAAAAAAGTTAAACACACTCCATAGAATATACCTTATTATATATTATAGGCAACATATTATTGGATGGTTATCGAATAATTATTGCAATTAATAACGTTCTTAATAAATCTGTAAAAACATTAAATCTTCTCGAAAGGGTTAAATAAATTATACAAGATAATATCTCTTTATTAAATCCATTGGTAGCTGAATTAAATTATCCAAAACTTTATCGCAACCTTCATAAAATATGTTTCTTATTACAAGAATAATACAATAATGTTATAACATTAAAATCAGTTTTGATTCACTTTTTTTATAATTGAGACCGCTTTAGACCAGAGAATGATTTAGGTTCTGACAGCGTGCAAATAAATTTGTCCAATAATTGACAGGAAATATCACTAACAAAGTACCGATAACAATTACGAAATACGAAAACTCGATGTAAAAGCCACAGTCACTATAGTATATTGGTATTAAGGCGACGAAATCACGTGACTCATACGTTGTAAATAAAAGTTATCACCAAAAAATACAACTGTTGACAAGCTCTGTGATCGCTTGAAATTAATGGCGGTCGTTCATTATTTGGCTACCAAAGTCAGAGGTGGTCCACCCTAAAAAAAGTATCCTTTTAAATATTTTACCGTGTGAAATATGTCTGTAATTAAATTTGGAATGCCCTAACATGGGATACATTATCTCGTAATGGGAATTTTGAGTCAAATGCATTATTAGCGATTAACATTCCTTCACACTTTAGTGATACAATTTTAGAATTATTTAACCATTTTAATTGGACAAACGTATATATGTAAAGCTTTTTTATGAATATTTTGAAAATAAATAGAGCGATAGGAGTATAGGTTGCGAGAGAGGAATTCACTTCGGCCCTTCGCTTGCAACTGTATAAAGCGCAAATTCGGAGTGCACATGGAGTACTGTTCTCACCGTATTCAACGGAGAGCGGTCCGAACCAGCGACTTTCCGAGCGGGTTGATCCCTTGGCTTTGCGTAGAGAGATGGATCTCTCTGCATCTTTTACCGTATTTACCATGGATAGTGTTCAGAGGAGTTGTTCGGGTTAATAACTCCGATTTTCAACATCAAGGCAGAATATGAAACCCATATCACCTCGACGACCGTCTTTCCACAAGTTTTTAAGGCATCATTATATTACAAAAGAAATCAACAGAATTAGATGCTCATAAGCCTCCACATAGAGTGACTGTGAGATGATGCTGCATGATGATGATTTTTATATATAATATGTTTTTACGTAAAAATAATGTCATTATTTTTTTTCATAAAGGATTATTAAGATTTATATGTAAATTTTTTCCAGACAACAAACAAATATATTGAATTAACTTTTCTTGGTAATGCAGTCTTTCCATACATTTCCGAGAATGCCGTGGGAATGAGAAACAAACCAGAATTGTATCGAGTCAGTTGATTTAACAATGTAAACCGAAAGCATTATTTAATTACCCTTGAAAGATATTTCATAAACTTATTATATATAAAATTTTCGTAACCTACATAATAATTACAAATTAATCAATAGAAAATAAATTAAAAAGTTTGATCCCTGTGGTAGTGTACCATGGCAGCATTTCCTCGCTGTACTGTGATACTAATCCGTTGAGCGAGGAAAGCATCGGCTCTGGGTTCACCGTTACTATCTATCTACTAGGCGCCAACTTAATCAGTAATTAGCGCCTGTGCATTTGGACCCCACTTATTTTTAGACTAAAAATATTGACAATTTCATTAAAATTCCAAAAAAATATTCAAAGTCACTGATGTTAAATGTTTAAGTTTGTACAAAATTAAAAACATCAAAATGGCGCCAAAATCTACTACAGCACGCATGAAGCGGGCGCTGCCACAGATAAGTTAGAATTGGAATATGCTATAGATAATTATGCATTTTATTAAAAAAAGGTACACGATGCCATGTGTATAATTTGAAAAATCTCTAATGTTCCTTTTTTAAATTCTGTATTGCGTTCATAAAATTTATATTTGAAGTTTCATTTGGCATTCTACTACTTCTAATATTCGGATACATTAACAGAATATTACACGAATGGTTTAAAATTTAAATATGTATAACATGTTATGACTAAAAAAATTATGTTTACAACTTGATTAATACTGACATACTTATATAGAAAAATATTATGAAATTATAGTCAAGTAAAATTTTATGTAGGTATATATGTTTAAAATATTTTTATTTTCAATAATTAAAGAAATCTCAACGAAATTTTTCAAAGTTTATTTATCTGCCTAATTTCTCATGCAGAGCTGATAGTGGCCATCTATTTCTACATATTCTATACACATTGGGTAAATAGTTCGCCCTGTCTCGTTCCTATCTAATACAGTACATTCAATATTAGTGTATTATGCATTCATTGCAGTCACCCCACAATAACGTATGCAAAACAGCCCGGGGATATACGGCCAATAAATAAACACGCCGAAAGGGGTGAAATTAAATATTCATATTTATAGTGATGTTATCGTGTTATCGAGAATGATTGATACAATTGGGAAAAAGGTTGGCGGTGTCATTATGCGAATAAAAGGCCCTTGAGCGCATGGGCCATAATCGGGTTGAAGGAAGTTTACCTCAGCCGGAGACCAGTATGTGACAGCTGTAGCCTGTATGGTACAGCTGGATCGACAGAGTGAAGGTGGAACTGCCGCAACTGAATGCCAGCAATTGGTGGGAGCCAGCGGAGTGAGTGTTGTAATTATGTGAAGTTGTTATTAGATTTTTACTTCTATAAGTATATGCACGAGCCACTAGTTGGAAACACTAGTTTTAGCGGTAAGACTGACCTTTCTTCAATCTTCTTTATTTTCCTTGTTGTTGTGATGTAATATAGTATAAATAAAATAGTATAAAATAAATCTAAATAGAGACTTGATTTTATTCATCTGGTTAAAATTGTCATCTTCCAAATACGATAAATATCTGAATAATCTTTATTGTTTTGTTTACAACAATTATCGATATAACAATACAACACTATACAATTCTAATATCGTAATAGGCAGGGTAAAGACCGAAGCAACTTGTACAACATCACCAAATTAGCCAAACGATGTGCACTAGCCCTTGAGCCATTATAGGGTTGCCACTAGCATTATATCGGACTATCACAAATAATACTTTAAAATATTCTTGACCATGCTTTAAGAAATGTGTAACTTCGGGACAGTTTTTATAGAACAGGGGGCGAACGGGCAGGAGGCTCACCAGATGGAAAGTGATACCGCCCATGAATACACTCAATGCCAGAGGGCTCGCGAGTGCGGCTTATTAGGAATTGGTACCCTTTTTTCTTGTCCCTAAGTCGTATTGCTTTCATAATGTTTAAATCAAAATAACTACTTAGTGAAATTGTGATAACGCGTTTAACGTTGTGATGGAACGGAGCCTGTAATATCCAATAGCGATTCCGCAATAACGATTTGTTCCGCGCGATTCCAAGGCGATATCAGCGCTACGGATATTGAGAGAACTACATCGATCTTGCATACAAAAACGCCGCAAGTGCTGTCACTATTGGAAGTACTTAGTGTATAATATAGTATAGTGATAGCAATTTAAAAAATTACTCTGATTTATTATATACAGACAATTCATTATCAACAATGCAATTTATAAAGACAACAGACATGGGTCAACACAGAATTTGACTTTAAAGCATAAAATTTCGATATTTTAGCTTGTAATTAGACGAAATATGTATGATAATGACATGAAAAGTTGTAATTAGCTAGGTCTGATTGATTTTTGAAATGTGTGGTTTCAATTACTATAAGTATCAGAAAAGCAAACAACTTTATACAAAAAAATTACTTTAGAAAGTTTTTTTTTTGTTGAGTCGTGTTATCTAAATACTGGTTAATATGTTCACTAATACAACGTAGTTTCAAATTATTTAATAATAAATATTAAATAATTTGAAACTATGTTTATTATTAAAATTAATAATCTGTAACATTTGTCTTTAGAATTGCATTGTTCTGTGGAGACAGCCCTATAGATTGATGTATATGCAAATGTGTTGTATGCGACGCCTTATAAATGATTTTATCCGGCATGCTTGTGTGAAATATTACTTTGTAAAATTGAATCGGACACAATCTGGAAAAGGATGTTTAGAACACATGTGCTATTTAAATCCCCAATCTAATATCAGTTTTATAGGGTCTAGTACAGTCACGAGAGAAACCATTTGTGTTAATATTATATTATAATAAATATTTTACTATTGAAGTTTCAATTAAGAATATATCTTAGTATCCTTCAATAAAAGAGTCTACCAATTCCTAAAAGGCCGGCAATGCACTCGCGAGCCCTCTGACATTGACAGTGTCCATGGGCGATATCACTTTACCACAGGTGAATCTCCTGTCCGTTTGCCCGCTGTTCTATTAAAAAAGCCACTGGTGCTACAACCTTTGAGATCTAGATCTCAGATTTCTGTATGTTTCGTGATCATTTGATTTTTCTAACAGGCAAGTAGGTGATCAACCTTCTGTGCCTGATACATGCCGTCAACTGTTTGGGTCTAAGGCATTCTTCAAGATGCTTTCCTTCAGCATACGAGCGAGTGTTAAAAGCGCCCATAGAAGTCCCATGGTGCCAGGCGTGGATTGAACCTACGACCTCAGTTGTGAGTCGCACACTGATGCCATTAGGCCAACACTGCACTTGATTATATAGTCATAAAAATATTTCTTGGGTAGTTATTTTAGGATTTTTTAAAATCTATATTTATTAAATAATTACAGAAACACACATAAAATTGCTAGTTAATCCGTTACTTAACGTAATAAATAAATATTAATAAAATAATAACTTTTCCATTCGACAGTACTAATATTAGTCAAGTAACATGAATGTAGCTCATTGTAATGACACATGACACTGTTTTTTTACATTGGCACTGATTGTTCACACGTGTTTAATGTCAAAATTTTAAAACAACAAATTCGTTTTAGGGTTTTTGTTTTGAATTATTATGATACATTAAGTTAATTGGGCGCTATGTCTAGAGCGTTTAGAATAACTTACTTTACGCCAAAACGTGTATAAATAACTTCAAAAATATTCACAAAGATTGGATATTTATTAAATAAGTCGCAACGTTTATAAATAATTTAAAATATTATACTTTTTAAAAAGTATAATACATTACAAAGAAAGATACATATATATTTATAAAATTATACTATATAAAAGGATTTGTGCTGTAATCTGTAGTTACTGTAGTTCCCGTCGGAAAACCTATTTTTAAATAAATAAATAAGTATACAATAGTAGTACAAATTTCATAGATAAGAATTCAGTGACACAAAGGGTTTTTTTTTAATTCAGTTATAAGAAGATAGCAGGCATTATTATTGGAACAAAAATAGTATCGAGTTGGTTACTACGATTACTATTTTTAACATGAACTACACATTGTAACTATATGATATTAATTCCAGGTTTAACTGTAATTAACAAGGTTTCATTTGGATATTTTTCCAGCTAACTAATTTATATTAAATAGCGCGTATATTACAAATTCTAAGCTAGTATTTCTCTGGAATCCTAGAATTAACACTGTTAAGCGTATTATAGGATTTAAATAAACTCGTGTCTCGTTAATAAGGACATCGACAAACCGGTTGACACGTTTACTGAGGCCATAGACTATAGGCTAGACAAATAAAATTCTATTGTCTGTGAGTGTGTAACGGGTGAGTACTCGTAGAATTAAATAAAAATGTCTCGATATCTAATCTGTATGAAATTAACAAAGAGAAATTAACAAAAAAAAATGGTTTCGTCGTGATTTTTTTATTAAATAGAAATTGTATTAATTTAATTATATACACAATAACGGTATGTTCAATGTAATAAAATGCTTTATCTCCAATTTATATTAAATAAATATAAACCACAAATTTAATAGTTCATACATAATTAACTATTGAAAAAGCCCAACTTATTAAAAAAATAAAAATTAGGCAAATCCGAACATTCTTATTTTTTTTTAATGCCAAAAAGGTAGTCAAAATGGCTTCCACGAAAAGTGAGGCATCCCGACATTTTTTCCCAAAACAATCTGTTAAGTTCAAGTGCCATTAAATTGATCTGTCATTTGTCAATTGTCGGTGCTTCTCATCCCAGCTGTGTTAACATGTTCATTCAGTCGTCATGCCGTAATCATAACATTTATTGCTAAAATGATTACACAATTATTGCAACAGCATTCAATGGACAATCACATACCTGTCGCAGTTATAATAAATTAAATAAACCTTTGCTATGTTATAATGACTAGTAGGCGTTTGATATAAACGTTTTCTAGTGGGAATGATATAATTCATCGTTTTGAAGTTTTAAGTAACTGTCAGTTTAATTTTTAATAACGATTAAAAAGAAAGTCTAGATACAATGTTTTTTAATTAGATTCACAATGGTGATTGTAATTTAATTCATACATTTAAATTAAATATTGCTCTTATATCACGGAAATATCTTTGACAAAGTAAGGAATAGTGGGCTGATCAATGTAAAAAATTACAATGTAAAATTGGAAGTGCATTATTTATTTTTTTGTAACATTTATGTTTACCGTAATTGTCATGTATTTAGCATAAATATCTTGTAAATATGATATCTAATACAGTAGATAAATCATTATATATTATGTGGTGAACTTTAATAAATAAATAAACGATAACGTGAAACAACTCATGCTAGACACTTGCTAATTATCGACGCATCTTCGCAAATGAAAAAAAGTATAACTAATGACGTTCCTGCATTGACTCAAAGGGTTATTTAAATAGAACTACAATAGGGGCAGTTACTGACTATTTATTAGTTAGTTATAATTAACCCCTATTTTAAGACTTACTGTTACCGTGTAAACTGGTTAGCAAAATTACTTTTTAACCGTCATAAAAAACCCTTACATAACGATTATCATAATTTAGCACTTACAATTTCGTTATACAGCTTTATGTACGCACTAAAGATTACAACGCAAATATTAAACATTTTATCGTAAAATCGTTTAAATGCGCCGCATAATTTATCCTTTTTGTTTATGTTAAGTAAGCAGCTTTTTTGCTTTCTTTTTCTTATGCAGCAATTAAGTTTTTATTTTGTAGTGTTTAATTTGAAACGTTCCTTGCTCCATTTATTAAATCGGCCAAGTGCAAGAGTATTCTTGTTGCGTAAATCGGAACGCTAATACAACCATGGTTAAATAGAAAAAATAATTTCTGTCACAACCCCTAAATGTGAAGAAACAATTATTTACTTATACATAACTGTTAATTTGTCTTAATAGTGTGTGACCCAATCAGATCAATATTCATATTTTTTGCATTTTTTTTGGCTTCCTTAATGTCTTATTCGAATAAAAACCCGTCGCAAATTTCTTAATTTAAAGATACGACACCGATAAAAGATACAAATGTTTGACTGAAATTATTCTTATAACCTAAATTTAACACTTTAAAATAAGATAATAATTTAGCACAGTTAAACAGCAACATCAAAGAATTTGCCCGGTTTTAGCTTACTTTCATTGATACATTATATATAGGTACTTAAAATAAATCTCGTAGTTATTTTAAATATAATATAATTTGGTAGGGACAAAGATTACTAATTATATGAATTCACAATTTTTACGAAATAGGTTTTACGCACTAAATATTGATTTTATTGTAATGTTTACTTAAGTTTTGAGTTTAGCGTTTTTAGCATGTAAATGATGTTATCCCAATATGTAGAGTAATTTAAATTTGTGGGAATTTGTTAAAACTGGCCATGAAGTTGACGTCTAGAGTTTACTTGATACTGTAACGTCTCTAACGTTATCGAAACGAAAGCGAAACCTGATCGCTTACCCGCACTATCTCAAATGATTTCGTTCAAAAGATTACTTCGCTTTAAATACAGTAATCTGTGACCAAAGGAATGTTGGCATGACATTAAACGATTTGAAATAAGAACGAGAGAATTTTCGTTCATAAAAATAATGGGTCTCACTTCAATATTATTAGAGCTAATTTATGTACAAAAACGCGTATTTAGCGGGAACGGTCACATTTGTCAACTGAGCTTTGATGTAGAATGTAACCATTTCCGCACACTAAAATTATTTATACTCGCCTCCGTGGAGTTCAGGGCTTGCAAGCATTTGGTTTTTAATAATTTCAATATGATAATATTAATCATAGTCCAAGACTTCAATGAGTTGTCATTGGGTGCTTGCAAAGAAGTAAATATTCTTCAAAA
The DNA here is from genome assembly GCA_905332375.1 of Pieris macdunnoughi. NCBI lineage: Eukaryota > Metazoa > Arthropoda > Insecta > Lepidoptera > Pieridae > Pieris > Pieris macdunnoughi. The sequence goes on along the minus strand of CAJOBZ010000067.1, from coordinate 79,857 downwards.
TAAGGAAACTAAAGTTAAAATATATGAGTCTTTCCTCCAACTTCGATTTTGTTCCATTTGGAGTGCTAAGGGACACTGCCACGAGGACCAAACTTTTTAAATTAAAATTAGATAATTATAATTATGAAATAAAGCAATCGTATTTTCTAGTTGAGCTTGCAATTTTGATTGGCACTATCAATTCTGCTTTTAATAATCTACAGTATAAAATAGGCTCTTATAAATTTAAAATATAGAGTATTATTGTAATTGTCCAGCTAAATTTTATCATTATATATAAATTGTAAGGGTTGAGCCTCAGATTTCTGTATCTGTTTCATGATGTCAATCTAATAGGCAAGTAGGTGATAGTCTCCTGTGCCTGCCATATTTATAGCTAGGTATAAAAAATGTATTAACACAACCACAATGGATGAACCAAATTGGATAATTGTTTGTGTTCTTTCTTATCAAGACAAGGTTTGTTTAACAGAAAATTTAAAAAAAACTGTTTAAATAATCAAACTCTCATTATGGGACTTTAAACTTCTGTTGTAATTTAAATTATCACGATAATTAATATGAAATTTGCATGCCTATTTTTACGTCTGATTGTGTTTTTTAATAATTAATCAATCTGAATGTACCACTTTCTTTGAAAAATCAACTATTTATATATTTATGTCTGAACAAGGAATTACATTAACAAAATCTTGGGTTCATTTCGCGACATACTTGTGAAGCCCACATATTAAACTAGTATTAACAAACGGGATCTGTTAAAGGTTGTCGATCGCTGAAAAGAGTACCGTACAAAATAACTTTCGCCGCCTTTTGTTAGACTATTTGTAAACAGAGAACTTACGGTTTTAAATCTTAAATTATTTAATAGTGCAATAAAAATATTACAATCTTTTGAGGATTGTTGGCCACTAGGCTTCAGCATTCAACATTCGATCGAAAGGTGAAGAAAAACATAGTGAGGAAACCGGCTTAATGCACCCAAAAAAGTCGACGGCGCGTGTCGCACATGAGGCTGATCACCTACTTGCCTATTATATTAACAAATGATCATGAAACAGATACAGAAATCTGAGAACCAGACTTAAAAAGGTTTTTAAATTCTAATAATTAACATTGTCGGAAGTTTAGTTTTTAACAAATAACCTCAAAATTTGATGTCAATACATATTTGGTTTAGAAACGTCATTTATCTTTTGTTTAATTTTAAAAAATAGAAGTTGTTCAGCCCCAAAACTTTCTTGAATCAAAGTTCAATAAGTCTCTAAGTTATAATAATAAAAAAAATAAAAAAAATATTAGTCGAGAAAAAATTATCCAACTCATCAACAACTATTGTTAAATTAAAAACAATTGAGGTATAAAGCCTCTATACCATTTATTAAAACCCTTATTAACTCCGACCACAAACTAAAGAGTTCAGTTGAGCAAGCCTCGTAAATCGTGTTTTGTTTTTAAAAACATCTGTCAAACATTGTTGCTAAATGTAAACACGAAAATTATTTATGTTTCAACTATTTTTAATCGCAAAGTAACGGCTAAAAATAATTCGTAATGGATAAGTGAAGTATTTCTTTGACACATTGCAAAAATAAAATTATTATTAATAATAAGTAACGCGCGGCCTTACTGTATGGCTTTGGAGATATCTTTTCCATGCTTTTTAGGAAAAAAATCGAGGACTAGTAGTGCAATACATAACATAATAATATACCTACTACTTTATAATAAAGAAAAGAACAAAAGAAACATAGACAACGAATAGGACACATGAGTCACGATAATTGGTAAATTTTGTTATAGACCACAAGCCCATGAACAAAAAATACCTGTGAAATGACCCAACGTGAATTAGAAGAGAAGGCTGTTACTGTATCTAAAAAAAACTCTGAGCACTATGCCGTCATTTCTGAGCGGTACATGTGAGTACGTGAGTGGATGGAATTTCTTAGGTACCAATGAGGAATTTCGACTAATTATTAATGTACGGCTTTGTTATAAGTGTATAGATGATTAAAAATAAATGTCGAAAAACCTAGTGCCGAACTAAAGTGATTCTACCGGAAGTCGGTGCAAATTTTTAATTCGACGATAGTTGCAGAAGCAATATAGGTCATTTACGGCATTGGTGTAATTCCTTTTGGACACATATATCTTTACCGGTAAACGCCGTACTTATTTCCAGCGGAGCGGTCGAAAGCCAAGGGTATCTCTGATTAGCATATAGGTGATGATGATATAGAACAACATAAAATTAAATGATCTTGAGAGTACTTCACAAATAGGTAACATTTTCCAGTATGCCGTACATTTTTTGTGGAACGCATAGGTGTATGGGGTAAATTACTTCCCTCCGAAAAGAGTCATTTTCCGGTGACTTTTATCTGTACGGCAATAACACAGGTTATTAATACTTTAGACAATCTTCATCTTCATCCCTTTGGAGTAGAGAGTCTTGGGCCGTGGGGTTCAAGTGCAAAGACGCTTATTAAAGATTTAAGTTGGCGCCTAGTACATAGAACAGGTGACCCCAGAGCTGGTACTTTCCTGGCTCAACGAATAAGTATCGCAATACAGCGAGGAAATGCTGCCAGCGTTAAAGGTACACTGCCATAGGGTTTATAACTGTTTAAATTTCTTTTGATTTTCTTTTTAATAATTTGTATTATTACTTTGTAGGTTAAGAAAATTGTAATTACTGTATACTTGATTGTAAATATAAAATATGTTTAATATAATAAAGTCAATAAGATAGATCATTTAATAGATATCGCCACAATAATAATCCATTAGAAACTGTGTTCGCTTGGCTTAGTGCGACAGTGTACCAGGATCATGAATCGATGCTGAGCTGAAGTAAACAGTTACCAACAATAATAATCTTATCATAGTGCCATCTCCTTGCGAAGGTTGGCGATCATCATGGCTAGTTTAGTTTTGGATAACGCGCTACTTAGCTATGACTTGGTGCTTTGACCCAACCATTGTCTAAGATTCTTCAACGAAGATTGCGTTTGCGGCGGTCTCTCCTTCTACCTGCCACTCTGCCTTGTATTAGTTGAAGGAGCTCGTATTTTTTGGTGTTACGTAAAACGTTTCCGATAATAATAATGTTTTATTAATTAAAATTTATTAAAAATTTCTTTTATTAATTTGTTATTTTTTTAACATTGGACCCTCTCTCCTTCTCTCTCCACGTTTCTTTGTCCAGAACCAGCGATTCCAGCTTCGTTTAAGAAAGTAATGATTGTTTAATTAAAATTGGATTCGTATTATTTTATATGCGATGTAAATAAACTACTATAATGTCAAATTAAAAAAATCTATCATCTCATACTTACAAATAACTCTTAATTGTATATTACAGTTATTAACACAAACTAGTGTTTAAATGTATTCCGTTAGACTCCAGATTAACTTGAGGTTACTAGACCAAAACCTTGCATTGGCATTTGCGACCTTGTGATTTGTGGAATCAGCTCTCAGTGTAGAACTTCCCGAGGAGATACGACCTCTATTTAAAAAAGGACACCTCCCTTAAAGGCCCGCAACGCACCGACTAACATAGGCTTCTTTATGGCTGTAAGCTCGCTTGCGTCATTTTATAAAACGGTAAAAAGTTATTAACATATTGTCCGACAAATTTGAGCTTAGTACACTGAAACCTATGTTTGATGGCATTTCTTTTTGCGGCCTAATTATTTGTTGAATCAGCTCTCAGTGATGGACTTCCCAAATAGATACGACCTCTAAGTATTAAAAAAAAGCCCATTCCTCTCTCAAAGGCCCGCAACGCACCCATATGCCTGTATTAGGGGGTGTGTTGCACAAGTAATTAAAACTGTACCCTATTTTATTAAAGAGTTTAATTTACTTATTTTTAACCGAGTTATAGTGTTTTTTATAGGCAAGTTCTATTATATTATTATAGGCAAGTTCTAGGATATTATTTTGCTAGGAATCAAACACTTACGGCTTATGAACTCATGGAAAGAAACAACTGAGCCCTGGTGTTCTCTATATTTGTCTGTATTATGGTTTAGTCAAACCTACTAGACTCTTTTTAACAAAAGATTCCTTTCGCCAATAATGAACTGTTACGTCAAACTAAAAATTGATTTACAATTTACTAAAATGTGAACTATACAGTTATTATTCATTAAATTGTTGATAGTTGCTACATGATATCTTACAACAAAAACATTTTCATTTTCATATGAATAGTAATACACACATATACACAGGCAAAGTTAACTAAATAATGCTATTATTAATAATAATAAAATTATAGATTGGTCCTAATATAAAAAATATGTATGTACGAATGTATGTTATCTAAATCGACTGATTAATTGTTGAATAGGTCGCAAAATACTTGCTTATATACGCGAAAATGCTGAATCTCGTATACGCTGAAATTTCCTCCTTTAAGTAGAGACATCCTTTAAGTAGTTTTTTTTTTAATTTTCTTATAAAAACTCGGAGAATTCTTAACCACATCGGGTTTTATGGATTTTTAAAAAACACTCACTGCATGAACAAATTGATTTCCGTGTTCCTATTACCCAAAGAGAGATTCCTTATCATAAGATTTGAACCTTATAATTAAAACTCAATTAATTCCATAAAAGGTTTTTAATTAGGTGAAGCAAATCTGCAATTATTTTTTCACCGATCTATAGACAAATTACATACATAACAGTATTTCGCTTTTTTAGTTTATACTTTATATTAAAAGTCGGTTAGATTTTAAATCCACCTTTAGAGTCGGTTAGACTTTTACAAAATGTCGTATTTTGTCTACTCCCGTAATCACAAGATAATAAAAACTTAATTTCACAAACTAATTCTACGATAATTATTATTAGGTACATATGATAAAACAACTTATATAAAATTTAATCTTCATTTAAAATTTAATCAAATAAATACTTTAAGTATTATTTAATAATAATCTATGTATTGTTAACATAATAATTAAACTAATGCTTAATTTTAAATAAAATAAAATCGCTTTTCCCTTTTTTTGAATGATTTATTTATTTAAAGATCAATAAGATCCCATTATAACAAAATGTACAAGATGTTTAACTTGTATAGCGTTAAAGCGTTAAACGGCCACTTTTTAACTTGAAAGCTGAAATTAAAATCGTTTGAGCTTACGCATCTTAATGCCAATTGGATAGACAAAAATTCTATATAATTAAAAAAAAACAGATTATCATAACTTTGATTCATATATCGTTTATTACCAAAGTAACGTAGGAAAACCACAAAAGTGATGGGCTTACGATATAGTTAAGGTTTCTGGGGAGAAATAGATGGAGGAAGCTAAGAACAGATCAGATCAGAAAGTTCAGGAGGCCTTACCAAATAGGGTTCCAACTGCAGAACACAAAAAACAGAAATAATAATTAACGTAGATTAAGAGTATAATAACAAAACTAACACCAATTCGATTTGTATTTTTTTAACAGTATGGAATTAAAGGCTTTATTATTACTATTACCAAGAATGTGGAACTTATAGTTGAAAAGCATTACCAATGAATTTAAACACTTTTAAACGAATAACATGTTTCTAATAACACAGTGCTGTTTTTTACTGGATTATAATATATAAAAACTGCATAAGGAGGCCAAAAACTCATAGGTTGTTAGTATAATATGTAAGATGGTTTTGGTTTAAAAAATTTGTGGTAGCAGAAGTGGTACCCATACAACCAATGCAATAAGTATTTTAATGAAATCAAAGTCATTTTCAAGGAATTCTGGTACCAAGATTCTCGAGAGCTAAATCTTCGATGGCGAACGCGCGAGCGCCGGCTTATACAGTAATTTAAACCTATATTGTAATATAGATAAAAAAATAAAAAATATAAATCTTATCTGTAATTACTTACCACCAGTTGGCCGTCACCGCCTGCACTAATAAAATTGAAGTGCATAATATTTTCCAAAACAACATCATTGTGCTTTGTTGATAGAGCCAAAAGAAAATTCCTTAACACTTTTCGAAAGTTCACGACACTATGCCACCGCAAAACTCCAAAAAACAAAAACTTTCATTACATCCCAAAAAATAACAAATCACTGCCCAAACACAAACCAATAGTATAAAACAATTTTCAAAAACACAAAAATAAACTAAAAACTTTTAAAACAAACTTTGTGAAAGTTCCCGGCCGGTGAGAAACTCGGTCTACGAAAAAAACAAAACCGCAAAATCGAATAGCGGATTTTTAAAAAAAGAATCAAATTTTTTATGAAATTCGAAAGACTTGGTAGTCGATCTAGTTGACGACGCGCTCGCAACCCGCGCGCTTGGAAATACAAAACCAGACTGGCTTGCTTTTAAGTCGTTTGTAAGTATTCCATAGGATTCGCTGTAAGGGGAAGGGTCGCTCTGGAGGGCGTGTAAATGCAATACGCTGCACGAGTTCATCCTTAAAAGCCCTCACCACTATACTGGCAACACAAAAGAAATTTGCAAACAAAAAACAAAGCATTCGATTTTCAAATCTAAACGCGCCATCGAAAAAGCTGCCCAGCGTCTACAGATAATAAATTGCGGGCTTATGTCACTATGCGATGCGAAAATACTGTCACTTATTTGCAAATTCCATCTAAAGACGATTAAATGCGTTCATAAACCTTCAGTTAGTAGGAATTTATTGCGGAAATCAGTAAAATATCTCGGCGAATGGCTAAGCGTCCGCATATATTATAATTAAAATCGAATACAACATGAACGAGTATTATGGATAAGATAATTCGAGTTTTGCATTGAACTGTTAAGTGGATGTTGACATGCTTCTAGGTATTTTGCATTTTATCGAAGACTCTATGTTCGCAGCGACATTAAAGTAATGAAACCTTTTAAGTATGATCGACAGAAAATTCTAGAGTGATAAGTTTGAAAGGTAGACAGCGCACAAAGGTTTTAATTGTACAAGTAGTTCTATAGGTTATGGTTGGAGACGAAGTGCTTTCATAAGCAAAAAGGAAACTGCTTTATAAGTATAGTCATACATTTTCAAGTAAACGATGAAAAATTTGTACAAAACTTGATGAATTTAAACAAAAGTAAAGAAACATAATATCTAAATTTATTTTAATGGTGAAATTAAAATAATAATAATATATTTAAAATGATAAACAGTCCTACGGCTTACATTTGGGGTTATATGAGCACCCTCGGGCTTAGAAATCTCATAAGCTGATGTCTTTTATAATAGTCCATTCGCGATACACACAACAGTATATTATTGTCATGAATTTTTGATATTTCACCGATTTGAGATTACACCACCGCGGACTACATAGGGCTGTATCAATGTAGTGTAAACAGTGGTGCACTAGACATTATGAGAGGCCCTTTTTATGGACCTGTGTCCCCACGTAAGCCTTTTAGGGAGTCGGGCAACCTGGGAAATTCTAACCGAGACAATAATTTGTTATCAGAAGAATCGTGAATACAGGTACAACACCTGTGTCCAAACGCCTTTTGAATTTGAAACATTACATCAACATTTAAATTAGGTGTGAATTTAATGCATAATAAATTGTTCTGTACATTTGTCACTGTACCTGAGGTTGTAGGTCCGAAGCCCGGCTGTGCACCAATGGACTTGCGGGTTATTATTAACACTCGAACGATAAAGAAATATAATGAACCAATGTCACGCCTTTGACCCAACAAAATCGACGGTGCACGGTGGTCGATTACCCACTGGCCTATTAGAAATAAATGGTCACAATTCTGAGGCTTAGACCTAAAAGGTTGCAGTGTGGTTTTTTCGTCCAAATAGTAAGGTAGTAAGTTTATTTTATATACATTTGTCATTGTGTAAGTTATACAGAGTTTAAATTTGCAGTAAATAACAAACACTTGCAAAATTAAATCATACCTTTTCAACATACTATTCACCTATAATTATAAAAGCACCGCTACATTTCACAAATTTCATCAATTCAATACTAATATAATTAGCTATGCGAAAATGGCTCTTAGTTTGTATGGGGATTGGGTCATTATTGCAAATTGCATACGGGGTGAGGGTAAAAAATAGACAATGGGGCTTACCTGCTCGCCGTGTTTACGATGGGCTGTAAAACTGTAATTGAACGAGATCAAACGTGGCCGACGGTACAAAGCAGATTGTACACTTGCAATGGATTATTCATACGATACATTCTGCCAGTATTGCATCTTAATATTTACTTATGTATATAGAGGTCAAAACCGTTTACGACGACATCGTTTAGAACAACATACCGGTTATATTGAGCAAAATCAAAGTATGTATGGCGGGTAAAAGTTTTTTTTTTTTTTTTTTTGGCCTAGTGGCCTCAGCGTGCGACTCTTATCCCTGATATCGTACTAGCGATCTCCAGCGGTGCACCAATGAACTTCTGTCTATGTGCGCATATAACATTCGAACGGTGAAGGAAAACATCGTGAGGAAACCGACTTGCCTTAGACCCATAAAGTCGAAGGCGTGTGTCAGCCACAGGAGGCTGATCCTACTCGCCTATTAGATTGACCAATAAATCGGATACAGAAATCTAAGGCCCAGACCTAAAAAGCTTGAAGCGCTACTGGGTTTTTTTATATACTTGGTATAACGTCGGAACTTGGTAAGAATTGAATTTTTTGATGACAGGTGGGTCAAACTTATCCCTACTTGAAAAAAAAACACGTGGCATTTTAATTTACAACTCGTCATTTGAGATTTCAATAAATTATTTTGCATAAAATATAAAATACACTAATATTTCATAAATTCTCTTTACGAAATTTTAATTTTAATAATAGAATTTCTATAAGGTAATTCACCGTTCTCGCTTTCTCTCAATAGCTCTCTCCTTTTTCTTCGACAAAAACGCTGCACATCTTCGTGACGTTCCGTAAAAATTTTCCCTCATGCGCCTAAAGAAGTTTTACTTCAAAAGGTTACTTAAAACCTGAGAAGATGGAATAAAAAGGATAGCGGGGAAGGATTGGAGGATGGTTGAGGATGAGAGACAAGTGGAAGAATTTGGAGGAGGTCTTCTCTCCAACAGAGGTAGAGCACTAATGAAAAACAATGACATGGACTTAATGTAATTTTTTTTAGTAATAGAGGCAAACGGGCAGGAGGCTCACCTGATGAAATGAAATGAAATGAAATAGTTTATTCTTGCAAGTAGGACTATATAAATAACTTTTACAATGTCTTCCTAAACTAGATGAAGTCGACATTTCCTAACTGACTGCCCTGAGAAGAAATGTCGAAACAAACTCGGGGGTCTTAGTCCAGATAATACAATAATAAATTAATAAATTGGTGTAAACAAATGCAGAGTATTTACTGGACTGGTCTTTGGAAGAAAGAACCAGATCGATCTGAGCAAGCCAGCATACGGCAAGCATGCCCCGAATAGCTCATGCAGCTCAACCATTTTTGAGGGAGCTGCACAACCCGGTACACAACAATACCGCCAGTGGCACCATAAAAATATGTGGGGCAACAACTCACTGATGTTAAGTGATACCGCCGCCCATGGACACTCAGAGTGCCAGAAGCCTTTCAAGTGCGTTGCCGGCCTTTTGAGAGTTGCTACGCTCTTTTCTTGAAGGACCCTAAGTCGAATTGGTTCGGAAATACTTCAGTGGGCAGCTGGTTCTACATAGTGGTGGTGCGCGGCAAAACAGCCTTAAGAAACACTCAGTTGTTATTTAATGTATTATTCGAATAAAGGCAATTCTTTTATTATGATATCACCAGTGTGCAAGGCGGCTTAACTGTTCGGTACCTTATGCATTTTTGCGTGTCAAAAATGTACAATGAGCAATTTTGTGTTTTATCTCAACACAATTAGGATTATTTTGATTTGTAAATAAATAAACAAATCGTTTTTATTTAAACTGACGCATCTGTTGCTTGTAATGTTGCAATCTGTATCTTATTAGGGGTTGTGATGTTCATTATAGAGAATTCGTTATTAATATTTGTATAAAATATTTATATTGTCTAGTAAAACTAGCTAAAATTCAAATGCGTCATCACAATTTATTTACTTATTATTAAAGTTTGTATAGCATTATAAATATATTATAATATTTTATATTAGTGTTGAAAAATAACAGAAACCTAACCACTAAAAAAATCGCGTAATTTTTGAAAAAATATAAAAATACAATATCATAGAACCCACTGAAGTATTTCTCAATCACTTCGATTTAGAATAAATTTAGTATAAATTCTTAAAAAGCTGGCAACGCACTTGCAAGCCTTGACAGTGTGGATGTCCATCACTTAACATCAGATGAGCTTTCTGTCCGTTTGCTTTTTTTTTGCAGGGACTAAAGTCTAAACTTTAAAAAAAAACTATTTAACGTTTTTTTAATTATTATAATTATTACCCTACATAAGGTTAAGAATATTAGAAATGCATGTATATTTTCGTGTTGGATAAATGATAATATTCTCTTTTTAAACATAGTTCATGTGGAGAAATATAATTAATCTAATACCAAATATTCTAGTGAGCGTATCGCCACAGTGTAATCATGATTTTGTTTTTGGTTAATAAAATGGGAAATGATAATTTATGGTTTTGTAATGGCACTTTATTGACATCGAGGCAATATCGAAAAATATTGTTCTTATTTATTAAGCCCGTTTATATTATTTATTATCTTATTGTCCTGACTATTCATTATTGATACAACTTGCTTCGACTTGCCGATTTTCGTTATGGAATACCTACATCTTAGGCCTAAGAAATAAAGTTCCTTTTATTTAATTTCTTCTTCAGATTAGTGCTATCAATACGGCGTAAAAACTATTGGCTATTTTTTTAATAGAACAGGAGGCAAACTGGCAGGAGGCTCACCTGATGGTAATTGATATCGCGCATGGACACTCTCACAATGCCAGAGGGCTCGCGCGTTCGTTGCCGGCCTTATTGGTACGCTCTTTTCTTGAGGACCCTAAATCGAATTGGTTCGGAAATACTTCAGTGGGCAGCTGGTTCCACATAGTGGTGGTGCGCGGCAAAACATGCCTTAAAAACGCTTAGTTGTGGAACGACGGATATCGGAGTGATACGGGTGGTATTTCGTGTTCTGCCTCGTCGTCCGATGTTGAAACTCAGCTGCAGGTATTAATCCGAACTCCTCTGAACACTCTCCATGGTAAATGCGGTAGAAGATGGATACCAAGGGATCAAGCCGCTCGGAGAGGGAGAGAGGTCTGTCTTTGTCAGGCTGGAGCCTGTGTAAACCTGGCCAATCTTTATAACAACAAAAACAAATTCGTAAATGGGATGCATTCGCTCACTTATATTTAAAAGATTTGCTGTATATTAAAAACATGTGTGTATACTTATGTAAACGCGTTAGAACTTATACTTCTTTGGCAAAACAAGATAAAAATCTTTTTAAATTTTTTATCTTTCGCCTTATTCTACGTTTGTAGAAAAAACGACACTAACAATAGAAAAAATGCATTTAATAAATTGAAAGTTTTATCATAAAGTATTATCTAGATTTTGTTAATTACTGCTATAAAAATATTACAATTGTTCCAAGTGCCTCGTACCAGCACGAATTATCTGCGGGTTTCGGGTTTTAGCTAACTACAATACAATTTATTAAGATGTTCACATTTTCCACCTAAGAAAAGAAAAATTTTAGGAAGTGGGAGGACTTGGACTTGTTTAGAAAATAAATCAGTGGCGCTACACTTTAGGTCTAGGCCTCAGAATCTGTTTCATGATCATGTTTCAATCTAATAAGCAAGGTGATCAGCCTCCAGAGCCTGACACACGCCGTTTTTGGGTCTAAGACATGTACGAAACGAAAAACATAAGTCAATTAATTTAAAAATTAAACGTTAAACAAACTACAACTCATGATTTAAAGAAAAAAATAAATTGTGCGTGTACTAGGTGTACACACGTAAGAAGTGAAACTTCTTTATGATCTTATTTTTCCAAAATGATCTACTATATGCAACTTTACAGAAATTCGTTAAATTAGATAAAGTTTAACAAAAGGCTTTTATTATCATAGACATGAATACAAATATTTCATTTTACCTTATTACTACGAAGATTATTATAGAATTTCATTAATTGTTATAGAATTATTACTATCATTGAAAAACGTGACGATTTGCTACAAAATTTCGCCCATACGTCGATAAAGAAGTTTCATTCCAACGCCAATAAAGAAGTTTGACTTCAAAAAGCAACATGGCGCGTAACCGAAAAATGTGACGCGTAACGAAAAAATGTTACACAAAATTTTTTTCCAACCTCGATAAAGAAGTTTCACTTCAAAAAGAAATTGATACTACTCCTAAATAAGGTCGTAGGTTCGATTCCCATAGTAACATTAAAGTACACAGTAATTTAATGTTATTATTTTTATTTTGTTTCAAAACAAACCGTTTTGTTTGCTTGTATGCCAATTATATTAACAGAATATGAATTAAAATAATTATGACAAAAACTAACATGATTATATTATTTTGAAATGGCTGCCCTCTAAAGTTTACCATTTGTCAGATCCGCCACTATTCTACGACTATGACGAAATGTTAATTTTAAAGCTCCGAGACGAAAATTGTCACTATTGAATTTTGGAAAATTTTAAATGTCGCGTCTTATTCTGATTACATTAAGTTTCTATATTATGCTTTTCATTTAAGATTACAATCGATCCAAATAAATTTAAAATACTAAACTTACCTGAATTAATTGCACTTATAAAATTTAAAGTGCCGAATAAAGTCTATAAGTTATTAATGCTATTTACATTACAATTTTAATCTAATATCGAATTAATTAAAATACTAATTTTGATAGTGCAAATGTCATCACTAAAATACGAGCAAGCCTCGGTAAATTACTAGTTTTATTGCTTATCGTATGGATTTCGAATTACGCTGTCTGCACAGTAGATAAAGGTCACTGACATTCTATTTCAAATTACGAATATTAATTAATTCCGTTGAGGGTAAACAAGACAATAAAGATCGCGTATGAATAAAATAAAAATATAATATTGGAATGGTAGCTGAGCTGAATATGCCTTATTATTCCTTTAATAAGAGAACATGTTTACTTCGACTATAGATGTATGTCGTTATAGAGAGGACATCATTTAATGTTTGCTTATTTTACCGTAAAATTTGTGTCTGGGTTGACAAAGGAGAAAAATAAAACAAAGTAAATAAAACTTTGATTTTATTCCCTTTGGAGTAGAGACTCTTGGGCCGTGGAGGTCAAGTCCACAGGAACTGATTAAAGATTTAAGTTGTCGCCTGATAGATAGTGGTGCGTGGAACTGGTGTCACCCGAGCTGGTGCTTTCCTCGCTCAAAGAAATATCGTAATGGTGTTAGCATTAAAGGTACACTGTCACAGGGACCAAACTTTTTTTTTTTAATTTTCTATTTATCCATTTTTAATTACCTATTAATAATATGTAGGTTAAGAGTATTGTAAATACTGTATATATTTGTGTGTTGGAAATATAAAGATACAATAATAGATGTAAAACAATATGTTGTATAATGTTGGATTTTAATTGTCTACAAAATCTAGTCCAATACGCGTTGCGTTGACATATGACATGAAATCGCAATCGAACGCAACGCTTCGTCTTTCTTTTGACATTGTCACAACCTTGGTTATCTTTTAAGGCCAAACAATCAATAATGCGATTTAATTCTTATTTTAAAAATAAATTTATAGTTAAATCAAAAGCGTACGTTGTCAATTGTCAATATGTCAGTCCTTAACATTGATAATATCAATATAAAGCGTTTCTATGAGGTTGCTAGCTCTATGAAACAAAGTATTAAGGCATTTATAGATTGTTCTTGTTTCTATCGATTCTTTTATGTTACTGTTTGGATGCCGTTTTGTCTGGTCCAATATGGAAGGTAATTGGTTAGAACTATTCAGTATCAACGATTGTCATTTATTTAGGAGACTATGTAGACAAAAAATGTCAGTTGTATATGTAGATATTTAATGTTCTTATAAAAGCATGGCGCATGTCACTCTCTCACGCATAATTAATTTAAGACATTATGTTCGATACTTTCATGGAGATAGGTCAAAAAACATTACTAACCCTGAGGTCCTGCATTCAAATTTTGACTGTGTAACAATGAATTGTTATTTATTTATTTATACTAAGTTGCTACTAAGCGTGCGTCCGGGCAACCGTGTAATACAGGAAACCCGTAATAACAACGAATTGGGGAGTGCAAGAGTTCCAAACTTAACGTGCGAACTTATAATATGTACAATGAAAATTTTTATTAATTATGATAACAAATTCAAAGACAACTGTTTTTTTTTTGTTTGCTCTGTGCACGACGGTGAAGTAAAAAACATTAAGGAAATCTAGTCCCAAAAATCGACCACAACATAAAAAAGGAATGCCTATGCAAAATCGGTCTGCCTTATGCCTGAATTTAATTGTTACTATACTTAATATAGATATTATCTAATTCAATCAATCTTACAGGAACTGTAAGTTGTCAAATGTAGCAGCAAATCCGAATTATACTTTAAACCAAAGAATAATTTATTAATGTATAGCCTTATATCAGAAATACAAAATATATACAATAACTATTGTTTTTCTTAATCTACGATAACTGATTCTGTGTGCCTACGGGCAAAGGCCTCCCTATTGCCCTCCATTTTTCCTTATTGCATACCATCTCGTCCAGGTCTTAGTATTTCCAGCCATTTCCATGATTTCATCGGCCCACCTTTTAAACCTCTGTTTCTTTTATGGCCTCTTGGTTGCCATAGTGTTACAATTTTGCTCCATTTATCTGCTCCTCTTATGGTTAGAATAATAAATAATAATACATAAATAATAATACTATATAATTTAAATGAAATAATTTTTATTTATATATATTAAATTATTGCTCATAAATGTATTTAAATATAAAGATCTTAGTATTATTCTTCAGAGTTCAAATCGCCCTCCTGCCAGGAATGAGTGAAAAATCGTACAACGAGGACGGTATATTCTGTAATCTTTGGTCTTACGTATTATACTTCTCTACCTACTAAGAAAATTCCACAAATTCGAGGGACAAAAATATATAACAAAATGCTAACAAGACTAGATAATGACTAAAGGTAAACCACAGAGTATACACGTCATTACATACGCGCAAAAAATTTCAAAAGTCAATTTTATTATAGTCGTAAATTGACTAGCAGCTGATATACACAGATTAATAAGCATTAAAACGTAACATTTGACTAGACAAGTTTACACTGAGTTTTATAAAGATGTATGGTTCTGGTTTTTAACGCTGAGTGACTTGAAAACACCGCGATGATTGAAAGCTTGATACAAACCAGTATTTTGATAAATAAATAGATGTTAGAGGTGGGAATTTGTTATCGATATTATTATTTTTTTGTTAAAAGCGAAGGTAATCCTCCAAATTTAAATTCATTAAACGATCTCTACTTTTACCCAGCTATTTTGAAAAAAAGCGTAAATCTTTAGTATTAAATATAAATGTAATAACTTCGTTCAAACTTAGTAAGCTTAAGTTGAGTGTTAAGTGTTATTTAAATATAGTTTATAAAATTATATTGTCCTAATTTAATTAAGATATTTAAATATGTATACGTCCTTATCCTTATATGGCAAACTTAAATATATTCCTCTTATAAAAACTTTAAAACGACTATACCCATACGCCCATATTTACGAGCCCTTTAAAACTAAAATTCGGTACCAAATTGCGCAATAATCCGTGGTGATATTTTAAATGTCGAATTTATTTGACAAGCTTACAACTTCAATTAAGTACTAACTTTTACTTAAAGCTGCCTGACGATAAGAAACCCATATTATCGATATCGACAATCGTAAATATCGATAAGTACTTGTAGAAATCAGTTCAATGTAAACGGTACACGTTTACCTAAAGTCTGAACCGATGCTTTTTTAACACGTGAACGCAACCCGCGCCAAGCGATCAATTTAAAAAATATAAAAGTCGACTTATGGCGCTTTTATGTCCTCCCGCGCTCTTTTGGACATTTATAGCTACTTAGTTCGATATTTAAAAAGATCTGTGCTATTTTGACGTTGAAAGATTTATACAGACATAACAAGATTTTTTTAGGTTTAATATAAACAATGAGTTGTGTACGAATATATTGAATTAAGTTTATACTTTCATAGACAACTGTCCAAAGTTCTTTAATTAAAAACTGTCCCTTAAATTCAAAGTATATATTTAATGTACATAATAATATTAATTAATAAATTGTAAATAATTAAGGGTTAATTATTAAGGGTTAATTAATACATTTAAAAATGACATTTTGTTGTTTACATTTCCACATCTAAATTCTTAATTAGAACATCTTATATTCTTATTGTGTATTTTTTTTTATAGAAAGGCAAACGGACAGGAGGCTCATCTGGTGTTAAGTGATACCGCCGCCCATGGACACTCTCAGTGTCAGAGGGCTCGCGAGTGCGTTGCCCGCCTTTTAAGAATTGGTACGCTCTTTGTATGTGTACGACAAATATTCTCCCTATTATCTATGTATGATAACTTAGACAATATCATACTAAACATTTGATACGTAGGTATCTCAGATTATATCATAGAGAATCACCGGTTCAACTCTGCAATATTCATGAAAACATTTTCAAACAATAACCATAAGACGCCATATTGGTTTATATGACGTTGCAGACGCCATTTTGCATCGTGTTTAACCGTTCTCAATGGCGTAGAACAAAGAACCGTTTCAAATTCATACAATAGATGTAATGGAGAGCATGCACAAAGCTAATTTGATGGTTAATATGAGACGAAATTATGGCATCGGGGCAAACTGTCAGTAGTACATAATTATTTGTTAATAAATAACAATTTCTTAGTTATTTAAAGTAGGTACATAGATACTACATAATAAATTAACGATGCACAATAATTGTTATATGTTCGATTGTTTGTTGATATATTATTAGAAAATAAATTATAATGTGAAAACGTCGTTTCTTTAGAGATATATTTATTTATTTCGCTCATAATTGAAATTTTTACCAAGTGCTGATATTTTATACTTTTAGATTTTTTCTGGGTCGCAATTATTAATGCAAGAGACCTTTATAGTTGTGTTGCATTTCTTGTGGTGCATCTATATTCACTGATAAATAAATAAACGACATTTTTACAAGTAGTTCCTGCAGTACCAACTTGGGGCTTTTCCCCCCAAATTTAGGGGCAGTCAAGATGTCCTGGAGGGGTTTTAGGAGGTACATTTATTTAGGGGTATTTTTAGAGGGTGCTTTATACAAGATGTTTATAATTTTTTTTTTTCAAAAAACTTACGATTTTATACAAATTATACGCATTTTAAACTACTTAAATGTATGTGATAAGTCCTAGGGGAACATTCTGTAAGAGTTGGCATCACAGAATTCCTGCCTTCTGTCAGCAGTCTGAGGTATTATTTACGCTTTGACAAAGTGCCAAGATAATATAGATGTGTAAATTGTTGCATTTTACATCATAATATAAAATATCTGTTTCTATGAGATACTCAACTAGTTTTCACATTCATACAAACCTTATTGACAATTATATTATTTGCAAACGAATCAAAAGTTTATTGACTATAAGACTGATCGGTTGCACGCTAATAAGAAGTCAATATTAGCTTGGGCGGTCGGTTTTGTTCAGTTTCTATGGAAATGGAACATTTAATATTAAAAATCGTTTTAGAACTGAATCTAGCAGATAATGCACAAATAAGGAGTGCCAAGCGTAAGATGAAGAACGAGGAACTCAAGAACAAGAGGTAAATTAGAGAATTATTTTATTCAATTCTGACGTTCTCTTGTTTACAAAGATTCAATCGAATTAAAATCCTTTGATATATATGTTTAATATATTAAAAATAATTGGAAGATAAATTTACTACCCCAACTCCCTGTTGAAGGGCTCAGAACGGACAAGAACTGGCACGAAACTTTGTCACTCTTTTTAATAAAGTTTTCCAGTTTACAAGGAAACTAATACAAGAATCATTATTATTATTAAAATATTAACATTGTGATTGTCACGGCTATGTTTTATTGAAGGAAGAATTTAAGGTTATTTAAATATTCCAATTAAAGAGAAAAGTGTGCCATATACAACATAATATTATATACGTTTCACAAATAAATTTTATTTCCAAGTATTAATGTTTTGTCTTAAAAAAAACCAAGACCTATTACGAGATGAAGTGCTACCACATTATTATTTTATTAATGCTAAATAAAGTAGGTTATGTTACGAGGAAAAAATAGAGCTGTTTCCACACAAGTTTGCCCGGGGCCCGCTGATAACAGCAGTGTACACTGGGCCAATTAGGCGCCGCCCGCGGCTTGCCAGCGACAACGGTTCCCCGGTAATTGTATCCCGGATAGTTCGCCTTTACCTAACAGCGTAGTAGGGAAATTTCTGGTTTACTTAGTATGTTGTGATATCATAATAGGTATTTTTACAAAAATATATTTTATTGAAATGAGGGCAAACTGCCAGGAGGTATTCTTTTTTTTTATGTAACAGGAGGCAAACAAGCAAGAAG
This sequence comes from Pieris macdunnoughi, assembly GCA_905332375.1. Classification (NCBI taxonomy): domain Eukaryota; kingdom Metazoa; phylum Arthropoda; class Insecta; order Lepidoptera; family Pieridae; genus Pieris; species Pieris macdunnoughi. Next base: position 61,220 of record CAJOBZ010000067.1, on the reverse strand, counting down.
CTCAACTTATGTTAAGTAATACCGACAATGGACAATCACATTGCCAGAAGCCTCGCCAGTGCGTTACCGGTTATAAGAATTGGTACGCTTTTTTCTTGATGGAGCCGTATTTGTTCGAAAATGCTATAAAAATTTATGATTACAATTTTTTATAAATAGTAGAGCCATCTAATAATTAAACAAATTCTAGAGGAAGTAAGAGCGAGATACAGTAACGAGTAAGACAAGGCGAACTGTGACTCCCATATGCGAAAATCCCATACATTTTTGACTAAAGAGCGTCAGACTTCTGAATCTTACTCTAAGAGCATTACGGAAGCAGCACTGTTTGGAAGGCAACCCGTGGCAGCGCTAGAGTCGTGACATATCTTTAATGACTCACCTTTGTCAAAAAAGCATTGTATTTGCGGGTTAGAGACCACCAACTGGAAGTCAAAGCTTAAAATAAGTCAGAAAGTCTAAATAGTGGCAATAGACTGGTGCGGCATGATAAAATTAGTTTACTATTACTGTAAACCATACCCTTGCATACTTGCATAACCACAGAGTAACAGCCCTTTCACCCGTCAATTTCTGGGAACCACAAAAGCGCTGATCCGATCCCGAGCCGACAAACGGCCGAGTGTACAAATATTGTTATAGCGATAAGGCAACGGGTTAAAGTATGTCAAATAATGCATCGACGTGCAGTGTTTGTCTGTATCGTTAGACCATGCGCACACGACGAGAGAATCAAATCTCTGCACACGACTAATTTGGGTGTTAATAAAATATTTTACGAGATTATTACTAAGTTCCGTACCCAAATTTATGAAGACACTATCCACCATAATTCGGGTATAATAAATTAACAAGGCGATGATCAGAATATGAGTTGGTTACATTTCACCCAATGCAAATTTTATTTATTCGCAAATACGCAAATGTTACGCGTTACATAAACAAGGGCGAAAGCGATTTATAATATCGCTTCAAACCTTTTTATGTGTGCATTCCAGGAAATAATGTACACTGGATATGTAGCACTATAAATTTTTGTGAAACAAAATAAAGAATTTTTGAAATTGAATTGAATTGAATCATACAGCTAACATAAATTATATAAAACATTAAAAAAAAGTATCCTAAACACAGTGGCGTCAGGGGTGTCAGGGGTGTCAAAATACCACGGGCCCCCGATCCAAGAAGGCCCCTGCCCAAGAGATATTATGTTCTATGGATGAATGTGAAGTCTCCAATACGCATTGGTCTAGCGTGGGGACTACAGACCATTTCCTCTCGCCTAAGAGAGGATTCCTATGGCCATTAGTGGGACATATACAACGTGTAATTGAGTACGCTGAAAATCTCGAGGTTTATGAAAATTAAACTGAGTAGCAGTGGCGGATTTACCAGCAGGCTGAGTAGGCTGGAGCCTAGGGCGGCAAATTTTAAGGGGCGGCAAATTTAGTTCATAATTTTTTTATTTCCGTTTACAAATTTAAAAAAAAAAAATATTATACACACACATAATACGAATTTCGAAAATTGGAGAGAAATTAAAATATTTAACAAAAATCGAAATATTCTCATATACAGTGCTAATTAATAAATATTTCAACATCTCTGCATGAACAATTCCTAAACGCTTTACTAATTAAACATTAATGATTATGAACTTTTAGAATATCGCGATTCGATATTATAATCGAAATTTAGTAATTTTTAAATATATTCTTCACTGATAACTGCTATAATTTTTTCTCCGTGTACCTAATAATTATGAGATCTGCTTACCCAATTCAATCGATATAATATCGATGGTCTAATAAAAATACTGACTAAAATTGACTAATTTTTATTAAATAAAAAACTAGTTCAATATCTTATAGAGATCATATTAATATAATAACTGATAGTTGAACGACTGTGACTTGACAATAAAAAAATTCCTCCACAAAATATGAAGTGAGACAATTTGCTCATTAGAAAATTGATACATTTTATCAGTTAATTATTTTATTTGCAATAAGAAAAAGTTTGGAAAATCCAAATGAGCAGGCCTTAAGCGCTCATGTCGTACACGAATTATTTAAATTAAATGTTTACATCAGTAGATTTGATAACTTTTTCGCAAAGCCAACTTTTTCAGAAAATGCCAATCGGAATGAATTAATTATAATAAGATAAAACAATACTCAGCTGCAATTTTTTATTCAACGGCTTCTCTCAAGTTAAACAAGTATATTAAAAAAAAAAAAAAGGGTGCGTGTACTTATGTACGCGCGTAAGAAGTTATACTTCTTTGGCATTATTAGAAATAGATTTTGATTGCATGCAAATAATTAATTACAATTAAATAATCAAAGACTGGAAAAGGAGTCATTATAGTCAATAAAGTTCAGTTTACATTTGAAAAATTTAATAAATAAATATTTATAATTATTCTCTTACAAAATAAAAAATTTTTATAATTCATATTATAAAATTTTTAACACATTTATATTAATATAATTATATAAATGTGTTAATAATATAATTTGTAGCACATGCTACAGACCTGGATAGCAACTTTCTTTTATTCTATTTAGAGATAGAGATAATTTAAATATAATACCGGTGTCTTCCTTGTAGGTTTCTTTTGAGTTGTTTGGGGATTCTTGTTGATCAGTTCGACATGATTTTCTTTAACCTTTCTTTAATCCTACAAAATAATGAAATTGTTAAGTTATGTTGTCACTGTTGTGCACACCTTTGTTTGGCTTTTTTAGTATTCAAGTTATGTCAAAACTGATTTATTACCTTGTCATTGTTGGCTTTATTTGCTTTTGGGATAGCAATTGTTTCCAAAATGATTTTATTTGTAATATCCTGAAATATATAAATAACATCTATTAATTTAAGTGTCATGGTGAGTGGTTCGCACTCAGGTATTAAGGTGTATTATACCCACTGTCCATTATAAGTGGGAATGGGCTCACTTCTGGCTGGACAGAGTTTCGGTACTACAAGAGCAACATGGATGTTTTGAGGTATTACAATATCTCTAACTACCCTGTAGGGGAATAAAGTATGTGCCTATGCTTGAGAGGTTGAGCCTTGAACATCACCATCATATTTATAATTAACATTCCTACCTCGACACCATCACAATCAAATTCATTGAAATCTACTTCAAACCGTTGCGGTATCATCTCTGCCATATCCATTGTGTCTGGAGAAGGTGATGGTGGCTTTGTTCCACCTCTTGTTTTTGATGTTACACAGCGATAAGATGACAACTCTTTTTTTTATTCAATTTAGTGCACTTCCACTGAAATTGTTTTTTGTCTCTTGTCCTTATATTTGCTAGATTAAATCTGAAAAATTACATGTTTTGATTAAATAATGTAATCATTTTTTTGAGATGCAGGTACTTATTAAAATGTTTACTTCTCTGTAATATCGCTCCAAGCCTTCATTTTCTCCTTATTAGTATTCGTGCTTAAATCTTTGTTCTCAATTATTGATATATAGGGTCGTAGAATATTTCTAAAAAGTTGCTGTAACAAACGCAATAAACAAAAGTTAATTAAGTTCATGTTTCAGTTTTAATCAACAATAATACTCGATAATACATACGGATAGTTAACCTCAATTGTATTGAAGCACTCAGGAAGGTTGGCACAGTTTTTTCACAAATACTTTATCATATTAATTAGTATTGATTTAGATATTCAATTTCTGATTTTAATTCAGACGCACATATAAAATTCGCACTTGTATAATGAAAATAACTATAGTCGTATTTTTAATTAGACGAAGCCAACTGACAGTAGCTAATGTCACTTTGTAAAATAATGTTGCCATATTTAAAGTAATAGTGATGCGTTCAGTTCTTGTTCAATCAGATGAATGAACAATGAGTGTGAATAGTCAATCATTTCAAACAATAAAAGAATATTATTTCTATTTCAAAATTGTATAAAAGTGCTCTGATATAAGTTAGGTACTAGTACTATGTAACTACAATCAGTTTTTTGACGTCTTATTACAAAGCGCGGCGCGGCGACTAGTGCCATCACCGATCATTAATTCAGGGGTTTTTACTTTGTCACAACACTATTTTTATTTCATTAAAAACTGACAACACCGTAAACGTCAGTTGATATCGTCTAATTAAAAATTCGACTATAGGTACTTTTAAACTATATTTAATCATAAAATTCAAACTCCTATATTTGTTTAAAAGGTAAATGTCATTGTCAGATGTCAATTGTCATGGATATTCAAAATTCTTGTTAAGCTGCTAAGCTAAGAAATAGAATATGCGTGAAGTTAGCTTATATTCTATTTCTTTTGTAGATTGCGCACGCTATAATCACACTCCGAATTTTGTGTCATAGGTGCGCGCGCATCGTAAAATTTCACTCTCATCAAATTTTCATAACGCGCCTAAAGAAGTATAACTTCAAAAATTGAAGTGAAAAAATTATTTTTTCGAAAGTTATCGTGTTTACTGTGAACACGATCATCCAAAATCCATACGATATGGCACTAAAATTACTTCCTTTTAAATAAAAAAAAATTGAAGTGAAAAATTATTTTTTTCGAAAGTTATCGTGTTTACTGTGAACACGATCATCCAAAATCCATACGATATGGCACTAAAATTACTTCCTTTTAAATAAAAAATAATTAATCATAACCGAAAAAATAATTTTTATAAGCTCAGCGATCATTTTTCTTTCCGATAAGTTGCTTTTTAAATAATATTCATGTACATCATATTTGTTATATACGGTTTAATGTGAGAAAACATCGGATTTAGATTTTTAGGCAAGAGTAGAGCATACCTACTACGCGCTTCGCACTTAAGGCATGCAATTGCGTAGTCGTATTTGTATTGTACGGCCAGAACAAACGACATGACGATTCGGTAAGAGTGTCTGGCTGAATGGATAGCACAAGTGCAGCGCGATAGGGTTACTACGTGAGCCGAAGCGGGCTCCTGATGTATAAAAAAGTTGGAATTTTATTGATAGAAAATTGATATGATTGTGGACTAAGATATCAAACTTTAGAGGCGGCAAAAATTGAATAGCCTACGGGCGGCAAATCTATAAATCCGCCACTGCTGAGTAGGGACGATTTTTACTGATTGGGCACCATCAAAAGAATTGCCATGAAAGAAGATTTGCCACGTGCCCCAGGTGGTATAGTTACGCCACTGACCAAACATATATCCAAAGATAGATTTCATATTATAAACAAGAAGGTGTATATATTTACGAAAGGAAAATATTAATAAAAATTATCAAATACGCAATACCTAAATCGGCTGTGCGATGTGATGGTTTGAAAGTGAGGGTGATTTAGCACTATGGATATTCTTACTCCTCCTCTCTTTAAGCATATTGCGTGATAGCTTAAAAAAGTCAAGGCTTTAATAGTGGTCGTTATATGTTATAATACGTTATTTTCCAATGTTTGATGCTATGTTACATGTATTAGGGACGAATAATTGTTATTTGTACAAATAAAATAACGAAAAAACGACGGTTGTCTTTTGTACGTACAATTCGTTTACACCTTTAATTTATTTATTTTCTTTTATTGTTTTATTATGCCTTTGTGTCTTATAAGACCATTTGTAATGATTGAAAATGATTTATGGCGAGTAAATTACGTAACAATGGCAATTCTGGTGTTGTTATTTTATTTGACACGGTTAATGCGCATAATTTAACGGGAATGCGAGTTTCTATAAATTAATTATTGTTACAGTAGCTTTTGAATATTTGAATCCTTATTGGGGAGACACACTTATGTATCTGTTCATACATTACACGTAACGTGCGTTAATCACTAGGTACGCCACGGTGGCTTTTATGTAGGGAAGATTTACACTTGGAAACTTAAAAATGTTTTTATATTTCAACAAATTTGTCAAGGTCAATAAACTCCAATATTGGCATTCATGTATCTCGGTACTGCGTAGGAAAAACTGTTTACATACGAACCAGCTTACAATTATTATCTTTTGTGTATAGAATGTACGGGGTTCCGAGAAAGCAGGATATGCCTTTCCTTTTATTTACTTAAGAGTATGAACTTATTGTTCATTCCTTAGCTAAAAATCTTGTATACAGTTATGTTATTTAGATGATTATCTGCTCTCGTCTAATTAGAAGTGCCGTCTCACGGATTCTTGCAATGATGATAATAAAAATTCGCGCCTGTCGCAAGATATGTGCTGTAATTCTAAATTTGACAGATAAAAACTTTAATTTATATTATTCCCCCTTTCCATTGAATTATGGTTATTGGTTTTGAACGATATATTTTTGCATTTTCACCCTATTTAGCCTCCAAAGCTTTATACTCAGCTTGTGTCCCTGACAGCCTTGGGAGTTTTTGAAAGCGCTATTTGCCTGTATCAATTGATTGAGACCATCACCAGCACCATTCCCAATAATGATTAAACCCAAACTAATGTAAAATTCATCAGTCAATAAAATGTATCTTCATGTAATGTGATAAAACTACAACTAAACTCAAAATTATATCTGATATAGTTCAATTCAAATCAATTTAGATGGTTTTGAAGTCACCTTTTTGATTAAAATTGACTCATCTTCTACATTGCATAAGCTTTCGCACTGACAGTAATCACCGCTAGGACCACTACCTTTACTTTCTTAATTTTCGTACACTGCCAATAAAGGCGCAAATGACGTGTACAATACAAATAAAATACAAAAATTAAAACTACCAGCTTATCTTCTGCGTTTTAACTAGTAAATTTAAATTAAATTTTCACCACCGTGAAAAATACGTCTACCATGAACGAAGTTTCCCGCGCTTTTTTTCTTTTCTATATTTTGAATGTGACAATGTCCAATAATACTTATTATTTGATATTATCACTTACTTTACTTGACAATGGGCGTGTTTGGCCGAAGTAAGTACTTACTAAATTTAGTAAGTCACTTACTATGCTTACAAAATTTTCGGCCGGGACACAAAATAAGTGCTAACGCAGTAAGTATGGCTTAATATACGACGCCATTTTGCTTATTGTTGATGTAAACAAAACGGACAATAAAATATCCAATAAAATATTTCTCATAAAATTATCCATTTGAAATTATTCACAGGTATTAAATTATATTCCTAAATTTAGTACTGTCAATTATATTCAGTCTATGAGGTTATGTACGGGATATGACATAAACCGGTGTTTTGTGTTATGTTAATAAGCCAGTAAGTCTGTCCTGGCCGAAAAGCGCTACAGTCAGCTTGTAAGACTTTAATTTTTTTATGCTTACTGGCTTACTAAGTTTAGTAAGTACTTACTTCGGCCAAACACGCCCATTGACTTACTTTAATTTATAAAGTCAAGCATAATACCAGCAGTTATCAGCTACAGTATGGCACACGGAATCAGAAATGTCGAATTATAAATTCTCGTTTATATCCGTTAGTTTTATAAAAACTTGTACTTGTATAAGCCAAAGTCGGTTAATTGTTTAATTTTTTGAAACCGGGGCAAAATAAACTTGGTGACTTAAGACTTTAGGAACAACAAAAAGTATACAATATAAATTAAACAATGAGTCACTCAACATTTATTAAACAAACATCACAGTTCACAGAAAGCTTTGTAGATGCTTTGAAGTACTAAACAAGAAAAATTTAATTATAATAATCATGCTATTAAAGAAATTTAATTTTTAATCTGCTATTTAGGCATGTACATAATACATTGCGTACCCTCACAACAGAAAAAAATTCATTCAAATAAATTTTGATAATTGGTTATTAATTAACGACAGTAAAACTATTGTGTTTAGTAAATTTTGTATACAAAGTTTAGAGGAGACGGTTTAATGAAACATGGTCTTGCTGTTAATTTACAAGGTATAACAGAAACAATTTATAATTAGATTCATGCGTAGAGTCTTGAACAATATTTAGTTGGGCGGTGGTAGCCGTCAACTTGTGTGGTACAACCCCGCTAGTGCATCTTGAAGAGCTCGTAAGCAGGGCAGTGTTGATTTATAGCCACCGGCTTTCTCTGTTTCATTCTCTGCTCTGTAATCAAAATAATCACAACTAGTTTCAGCCAGTTAGAACATTTATTAGATAAGAACTAACTAAATGGTAATAGTGACAAGATAGATTTTGCTATTGGAAAGAAAAGGTAACATTTACACTCTGCGATAATCTATGGTCTGTCTAAAAATAACCAAAGAACCTTCTGGTGCACTAAATTAGAGTATATTGGTTAGTGGTAACTACAAAAAATTCAAACAAACATATTTTTTTAAATATTAGTTCACTAATATATATTGTATAAATATTGCAGCCATCCGTTAAAATATCTTGGACATAATTAATAATTATGAATTTTTAAAGAAAGAAGCTTGGCTAGGATAAATATATATTTTAATATTGATGAATGAAAGATATTTCTTAACTCAACTCATTGCACTTACATTTACTAAATGACTTTACCCCTATACAGCTATTTTAATCCCCTATATTATAATCTCTCAAGACACAATCAGCTATTTTCTTATGCCAATTTTAACATATTGACGATCTAGATTCTAGATGTTTTTATAATCCATAGAGATTTCCTTCATAAACACTTAATCAAACTAAATGCATTCTTTAAACCATAATAAATTTGGCTAAATGCAATGCATTATTCCTATTATTTATTATTTTTATTTGGTGTGAAAATGATTATTATTTAATTTACCTGACATGTTGCAAATACCCATTACTAATAATTTCCTGAATCGATGGTGTGGCTGGTCCACATCTGTCTGGTATTGCCAATGGTTCATATTTGTACAGTGGACCTTCTTCTATTATAGGCAATGGTTGTTGACCAGACCCTCTTGTGAATTTTACTCCGCTAGAGAAATGTGTAACCTGTAAATATGTATTAATTGCAACATTAATTGGTGTTAAGGCTGAGAATATGTTATGTATATGTTTATATATACACATATATTGTACAGAAATATGTAAGTTCTTTGGTCCTGGTGCAAAGATTGTTTGTTATTATATACACAAAAAGTTGGAAACCCTTGTTAGATTGTGATGGGTCAACACAAGATAGAAAGTAGGCATTGTATGATTTTCTGGCAAATATATATATAATAATAATAATATGTATATATAATATAATATTTGCCAATAAAATATACATACAATACAAGATAACAGTGTAATTTCAGTTCAATTGCCTAATAAATAATTTCACGTAGGAATCCTTTCTTTCTAAAAATGTATTGCTTTTATTTTTTAAGGAAAGGACACCAACTAGCCTATTAAATACATCAACAACACATCAGATGCAAAATGTTTGCAATGGAAATTTATGAAACGTGCTACTTGAACTCTGCTTAACAAAATATGATGCCATAACAAATTCTTAAGTAACCACTGTTATGTCGAATTACCATGATTCAATGATGATGCTGACTGCTACAGTGGGTAAATAATCAACACATAGTTATGTAAGAAACTTCTATCTTGGACGATCCAAGTTATGACTAATACTATTTTACTATACCATTTTCGCATTCAAAACTCACTTTAGGCACTGGAACAGGTACAATTTCTTCTTGTTTATTTGCTAAACTTTGTGAGAACGTGTTTAATATATCCTTAGCATCCCCGTCAGCAAACATTAATTCATCAATTAATGCTTCTTTTTCTCTTATTTTCTGTTTTTTAGCTTCTTGATCTATTCTTAATACTTCTGTTCTCCTTAAATCTTCCATTTGTTTCTCTATTTCTAATATTTCTTCTAATTCTAATTCTTCCCTACCTAAAATTTTATAGTTTTATTAATATAACTTTTTCCAAACACCAACATGTTAAATACATACTAAAACATTGATACATAAACATTAATATTTTACCAATGTACTATGATAGTACATTGTTAAAATGTACTTTGTGGTGCACCGCTAGGGTCTAAGGGTGGAACTCAAAGTTGAGACTTAGAGTAGTACTATACAGTGGCGCTTTACAAATTTTCAAGGTATAGGCTGTGAAATTTTGCCGCCCTTTCCTATACAATTATCATCTCCAGGATTATTTTTACAACAGTACCTAGTAGTAGTAATATTTCGTTGAAATTGCACATAAAATGTTATTGGGGTTGATTTCTGATTATACACAAACAATCCAGTTCGCAGCCTCCAACCAGTAGTAGGACTGACATGTATGGGTTGATAGAGAGTAGAGGGAAATAAGTTTTATGCAATTTCGCTCTTTTCACTCACTCATAGTGTGAGCTGAGGGTGCAGAGGTCGCTGTTTACTCTAGAATATGGAAGTTAGCAACCGAATGTACTGTGAGAGGGGAAAATCATCAGCAAAATGTGTTGCAGACTTCTGTAAAACATCAGAAAACCGTCATGCAGAAATCTTTTAGATTTCTATGAGGTAGCGAAAAAAATTCATTTCCCAAATTTGCCGCCCCAAAAATCTGCCGCCCTAGGCTCCAGCCTTCTCAGCCTGCTGGTAAATCCACCACTGGTACTATATATGTTAAGACATATGGGAGTCACACACACAGTTTAACGCTAACCCTTGACTCTAAATTTTGCTCTTTAGGCCTCAAATTAAATAAATAAATATTCTTACCAATTTTTGCTTTATTTTTCATAATTAACTCTTTGTTATCTTTTTTATACTGGTCTATTTTTTTATTGGTGTTAATTATATCAATATTATTCACTAAGTTGAAAATTATTGATTCTATATCCTCTAAATAATCATTATATTCTCTTATGGTTGCAAAGTCTTCTTCTTTCTTATTAAAATCTTTTAAAATGCGCTTCCTTATATCAATCTCTTTTTCTACCATTGAATCTTCAAATAACTGTACACGAAAATTACTTCGACGAAGAGGCACATTACAATCAGGGCAAGAGCCAGATCCTGTAACATGTAAGAGTCACTTTAAAATGTATCTGGAATAAATAATTTTAAGTTTTGTGCTTAGTTGAATTTGTTTTTTTTTATAACCAATTATTTAAAAAAAGAACTCAATTTTTTTATTATAAATAATTAAATTCATCAAAACTAAATAAAGACTAGAATATACCTGAAATAACTTACCCTTAAGGAACAATAATTCAACACAACTTTCACACAAAGCATGTCCACAAACGTTGACCATTAATTTCAATGAAGGATTTCTGTATTTTGTTGTTTTACAGCGAGGGCATGCTTGGTCATCCATTTTGCAGTTTATATTATAAACTTTTGAATCTTTAAGATTTGATTGTAACCCAATATCAATTACTGAAATCAGTAAAATATAAAAAGGTATCAAAAAGCGCCGACTTAATTTAATTATGTTTTATCTCTCAGACAGTCATGTAAAGAGTTCAATATTTTTGTTAAAATTTACATTTTATGTATTAAATATCATCAATAAAAACATGAGCAGTATTTATTTTGTAATTTGTGCCGAGTGCCGACTGCTGACCTGACACTTGACAGCTGAAGTTTTTTTTTTTTGAGTTTATGGCCTGGTATCTGACAGCTGAAGTGTTGACCTTAAACACAGATAACTGTTAATGTTTTCAATTTGCATAGCGTAGACGATATCAACTGGTAATCTTTAAAAAATTACATTATTTTGTCGGTAAACTTGTAAGTGGACAGTGTTCATTAGGGGCCAGACATCATTAGTATTATTAACTTTATTTTGAGTATGTTTAGATGATTACTATGTTTTCGGAATTTACACGCATGTATCTTGTCACATCGTTTATACCGTGCACGGTACATAAATCGTAAAACTTTATGTGCAAGTATAGGTCTACCAGAATCTGATGGCAATTTTTTTTTTTTAAATTAGCGATTTTCATATGGCAATAAAAGAAAAATTTCATCTGTCAACTGAAATTTCGAGGAATTGTTTTTGGTTTGGCTTCAAATTTCCTTTAAAAAGTGATGAAAATGTCGAAGAAACCTCTTCGATCGCAAGCAAGACATATTGTTTTCAATGTTTATCAAAGAATACTTGATCAACAAGATGCAGAACATACACAATCATCGATATTGAGCCATGTGCAAGCGTTGACTGGTTAGTAGGAATGACACGTCTTGATACTTTGGTTTATGGGATTCTTCGTGTGTATTATATTATGTACTTATACTAAATTTTGGTTTATTTCAGGGGTTTCTTATACCACAAATAAACTTGGATAGTTTTGATTTAGAATTGATCAGAAACAAGATAAATGAGTTTTACATTGTTTCTTTCTCTCAAATAGGGATCGATGAATAGCGAAAATCTTGTGAACATGTAATAAAAATTTAAAATAAGTTCATAGAACAAGATCGGTTAATTGAGATGCAGGAGGAAAGGTTTATTATAAATACTGCGTTGAAGACTTTTTTATGGATGTGCAGTATTTGGAACCATTTTAAAGTTCTTAATTAATTAATAAACTCATGAACAGAGTAATTGGAGTTTTCATCTAAATTTCAAACCCCACATTCGCCACATTTTCAAAAATTATCATTGGATAAATTTTTATATATTTTGCATATATCACACACAGAATCAGCCGCTATAAGGAAAAAAAAAGTATCAAAACGTTTTACTCCAATTTCCCCAGTATTGCTAGCGTCAATTTCTTTTTTCCCTTTTTGCCATCAGATCCTGGTAGACCTATAGAATCGTTCTTTTAAAGCCCACACCGGGCCATCCGATTTACAAAAAGTTCCCCGAAACTCGAAAGGAATTGAAATATTTTACATCATTTAAAAATGTGGATAAAGGATTGGGTGGGTAATTTAAAAAAAACTAATATGGATAAAAATAAAAGAAAATGTAAGGATATTGTAGGCTAATAGTAGGCATATATGAAAATTTACATACAAATAGTAGTGCAAAAGAAATGCATTTTCTCCATTAGTCCAATTATAAAAAACTAATGTTGAATTCACATTATCGTTATCTTAAATTTACGGACTATTAAAGTAATATAAAATCAAAGACTAATAGTTATTAAAATGTTAAGTATAGCAACAGCAAGCAACAAATTTATAGTTCCAAGTGGTACTTTGATAGATCACTCAAAACAATATAACTACATATTACAGAGTTGAGGCGTTCTAACAAAATAAGGGATTCGTATGCGATGTTTTCGACATTCGGATCGTATAGGCTACATTTATATTTCCAAAGTGTCAAATGTGAGTGTAGAGTATGATAGCTGACAGATAGGTTGTCAATTAAATCAGCTGAAAACATAATAAATTCGAAAGGGCCTATAAATAAACCTATTCTAAAACAAATGTTTACGTTAAAAAATAAATAATATCGGAATTTAAACATTTTGTTAATAATATATAACTAAACAATGAATGCAGTGGTCAGACAAATGGTTACGCAGCAGACGTATAGGTTATGTTATAGAACTTCATACAAATATTTACAAGCTCCCGTAGCCTCAAGATGTTATGTTATTAATCGAAATTATTGTGATAACAAATTAGAAACAAGAAGACTTCCTCAATTGATGGAATTTCCGCCTGTAGTATGGCCATCATTTATAAATTTCATCAAAAACTGGATGTTTTCAACATTTATTATCCGACCTTATTTCGAGCCAGAATTTAGTCTCCAAGAGTTTATAGAAGCTTCTAAACATGCTGTTCAGGTAGGTTTCATGAATGGATTATTAAATAGTACATTTTCGCTTCCAAATTCATATTTTATACCAGGCCTACTTTTACAGGTAGTGTCAGAAGGCCTGCAGAACAGTGATTTTAATAATTTAGATGGTTTGGTAGAAAAGGATGCAATATCCACACTTAAAACAGCCGTGTCACAGTTGTCTATTTCACAGAGGCAATTATTAAGGATAGATAAAGATGATATTTTCTATGCATTTCCATATCAGGTAAGGAGCTTTCTTTTAGTAGAATTATGTTTTACTGAATATGATAACATATTGTAGATATTGAAGCTACCATAAATTATGCAATTTTCACAAAATCTTCAGTTGTTCACCTGCTAAGATAGCCTACAAACAAGTTACAGAAATATACCACCATAATATGGTAATATTTATAAGTTGTATTAATGTAATGTAGTGTGTGTATAAAAATGTAAAAATAACTAAAGAACCCATTAAGATTTTAATGACTTGGTTCCAGGTAGGTGTTATGTTTGATGATGCTGACAAGAGATGGGTGGAGATTACAATGTGCTATCATGTTCTAAGAGGCCTGAAAAGCATGAAAGACAGTGGAGATTTACCTCCTATTACATTAGGGTAATTATTACATTTTTTTTTAATTTATGCAGTGAGTCACTAATATTAACTTAACCTAAATGCATAGTCAATAGTCAGAATAATATCAACTGGCCTATAAAATCTTTTAACATAATATTTGTGTGTGATAATAATATTATGTAATGTGGGACGCATTGAAGATAACATGGAGTTTGTGGGTAGACCATGTTTAAACTCTTATTGGTTTTACCTACATAAATACTGTTGCAGAAATTTCTAAACTAAGAATACTCCGTGGCTAAGATTTTTACAATAACTGGAATAAGTTGAATATAATTTTTTTGATACAGGGGCCAACCAGAATTTGAAGACAAAATATTTATTCTTAACTACAGATTCATTAGAGAGTTCACAAAAGGTGTAGAAGACAGTTGGTGGATTAATATTGTTAATCATTTCCAACCACAAAATCTAAGGAGAAACTAATTTCTTCCTTAAATAATGTAAGCGAAATTTCAAACTAAATAATTTTACATTGTGCTTTGTTATATAGCATCACAATATTTTTTTTCAAGAAAGGCAAGTGCACTTTGGAAGTAGCACTTCTCAAGTTTATTCTTCTTGGGTTCTTATTCAAGATATAATTAAATTTTGTTGGTTTATTTCACTTTGATTACTAATAATACTTTTAATGTATAGAATAGCCCCAATTTTTTGCCATGTTCTCATGTCATAATTATGTGATTTGACACAGTTGACAATAAGGTATATTCATGACATAAATACATTTTAAAATTTTGAACTAAATGCTAATATGTATTAAATATATCTTTCTTATCCTTATATAATCACTACAACAAACAAAACTACAAAAACGAAATATTATTCAGTTACAAAAATAACTATTTTCTTACTCAACAATTTAGTAAGTGTTAATAAAAACAAAATATTTTTAGTTAAAACAGACTGTTAATAGTTAGGATGAAGTGTATATATAAAAAATAAAACAAGTTTGTTTGTACTACTGTTTTTTATTTAATAACTATTTAGGAATATTAAAATATACCATTGTCTGATAAAGGACAAGTAACAGACTGATAAAGTAGAATTATAAAAGTGCATAATTAATTAAATAAAAAAATATCTATATATTTATTAACAATAATATTTAATAAGCTAATTAATAAACTAAGCTTTGCTTAGTAAAATTATAGATGAATAGGCACATATTATATATATTATTATTTATATACAGGGTGTCCCAAAAGTCGACGTCAAGTCGAAATTTTCTCATAGGTAATGCCAAACCAGTTATCAGAAAAAAAAAAATTAAGTCATGTATTTTTGAAGTTATGTAAATTTTCCTTTTATTCCAGAAAATGTACATCATGTGACAGTTTTTTCATTCCTGTTGTTACAAATATTTACTTTTTGCCAATTTATTTTCTCCTACGTCATTCCGAATAGTGCTTTATGTAACCTATCATCCTAAACCCTGTGCCGATTACTCCAACTTGTAGGAAAATGTCATTTTATACCGTACCAAGTTTTCAAAATTAATTTATTACCATGGCTACGTACACTACACAGGAATATGCTAACATGCACCTCATTTATTTAGTGCGTGTGTCAATAGCAATAAGTAGCGTCACTATCTGTCTCGCTCACACTTTACGCCATCTTATTTAAACCACGCTGTGGTTATTAGGAACGCTTTGGGTACACTAGAATCGTTTTTTGTAATTCCAGAGAAATTTTTAAAAAACAGACTTTGTTTAACAAAATTTTTTTTTATGGCCGATCTAAGAAATAATGAAGTAAGTATTATACCACGTTAGAATCCTTATTAAATGCGCGAACTTTTAAAGCTGCTTGCCAAACTGGAGTAGTTCATTTTTTTTTCAGGACGATCAGTTGAACTAGTGCGAAAAATTAATTTTGAAAACTTGGTACGGTATAAAATGACATTTTCCTACAAGTTGGAGTGATCGGCACAGGGTTTAGGATCATAGGTTACATAAAGCACTATTTGGGATGACGTAAGAGAAAAAAAATTGGCAAAAAGTAAATATTTGTAACAACAGGAATGAAAAAACTGTCACATGGTGTACATTTTCTGGAATAAAAGGACAATTTCCATAACTTCAAAAATACATGACTTAATTTTTTTTTAATTTTTCTGATAACTGGTGTGGCATTACCTATGAGAAAATTTCGACTTGACGTCGACTTTTGGGACACCCTGTATATATATATTACATACATTATTAACTAGTCTAAAAAATATCACATTGATCATTAAATTCTTCACATGCTTTTCTAAGCCTGTCCAATAATTCAGCATTCGATTCTGAAAGTTTAATATTTTATGAAAGCAATTTATTTTTACTATTAGCAAAGTTTACGTATAGTAACTACGTATACGTATAGTAAGTTTACGTATATATATATAATAAATAGAAGAAAAAATCTAGATTTCTTTGTCATATTCTGTCAAGTCTTTCTTAATTTATAACTTTCATATCAGTTTTTCATTACTTGAAAAATATAATATGTTACCTTTGACTGGGTCATAAAGAGATCTCTTTGAAACTCCACATTGAACTTTGATTGGCCTTTGTTTTTTTGTACAACTTTCTACATCTGAAAGGAATAATTATAATATTAATTTATTTGTTTAGATTTACAACTGTTAAACTACTAATAATATATATATATATATATATACATATTATAAAGGTCTAATTGCCCAAATCTTTTTTTAAAATAAGTAGGGAGAGGAGAAATACATGAGCGCTATTCTAAATATTATGATTTTCAATTACTTAGCACAAAACAATCACCAACCTGCATGAACATTATCTAGTAATGTACAGACATCAACATAATCAGTCAATCTTGAACACAAAGAATTAACATATTGACTGGCTGCAGGCACAATTTTATCTGTATCTCCTGTTTTTAGTTCATAAGTTACATCATTATCAATTGTTGTTGAGCATTCTATTTGCAATACTTCGTATGCAGCTTTTGATGATTGAGTTGAATAGCTAACTAATAAATTGCTATGTATTGCATACTCTTCTATACAACATAATGAACTAAATATATTTGGATTTGTTTCTCTGAAAAAATAGATAATTAAGTTGATTGAGTAGACATATGTCCAGACATATCATGGAAAAAATATCATAAACATAAATTCACAACAATCAAATTTTTTCTGTGAATACCATTTTCTTGTGTCCAAATCATATTTGTTACTTTTTAATACTTCTCTTTAATCTTAATTTTAAATAATGATTCCTGCTAGCTTAAAGAAAATCTTGTCTTAATGATATACATGTGATTAATATGGTTTTTAATTAATAAGCATTACCTATCCAAACACATTCGGCACATATCCATAATTAAGATGCATAGTTCTGGTTTACATTTATACACTTCTCGTAACAACCAGTTTTCAGTAACACAATGACTTAAGGATATGTTGTCTGTTGGACAATCAATGCCTAGTAAGCATTTTGTATTGCACAACTCACAACCATGGCCTGCGTAAAAGATGAAACCTGAAAGGTATTGGAATAGACACTACATATTAATTATTTCATTAAACCATTAATTCATTTTACACTGTATAAAGGTAAATTATATAAACATTCACAAGGCAAATTATTGTTATACAGAAAAAATGTTATAGTTATCTCTTTTAAATATCCTTATCTGTAGGAAATACTATTTGTACTTACAGTATGAATCTTCTGGAATTAAATCAATAACTTTTGTGATATTACTTTTTAGTGTGCTACTAGTAGAATTCCTTATAATTACTGTGATAAATCCCAAATTTCTCAGATTTGAAGCCAATGATTCACAATCTATTGATGGAGTTGCCAATTTTGATAAATGTTCATATTTATCGTTGGCTATTAATATTGCAACTTTTGATTGTGGTTTATAGTATGTTGTAATAGTTTTTGTGTTTTGAGCTGTTATAAGAAGTTCTTTGTATTCTTGCACTGAATAGCCTTTACGGTCTAAATACTTTAACAGCAGTTCACCAGCAATTTTTGTTCCATCAAATGTTATTCTAAAAAAACGTTTGATGTTAGAATTTCGTTAAATGACTGGTTATCAATACTGAATAATAACAAGATTTCATAACTCTGTATGATTTGTACATTTATGTAACTTCATAGACATATATTATTATATACCCCAATAATAAGTTCCAGGATAAGAAAGGTAAAGTAAAAATGACAAAATATTTATGAGAACTCCGCACACGAATAATGAATTATATAAAAAGATATTATTATTTATCCAAACATACTTTAAATCCGCTAGTCTTGCAATAACCTCGCATTGATATGTGCTAAGATTTCTTATAGACTTGTAATCTTGGTAAGAAAGAGTTTGCAATAAAGACATTGTGATACTTTCTCACACATACTATGTTTTAATTTGCTAAAATCTAATTTTTTTTGTTGTACAAAACTATCCTAAACAAAACCCTAACACGAAATCAAAACAAACATGACAATTGTCATTAGGGTATTATTGTTTTGAAGACCAGGGGGCCTTAGTCAAGATGCCTTAACAGTAGTGTATGTAGAAAGTCGAAAACTTAATTTGTATGGAAATGACAGTTCGTGTCGAAAAGTTTTCATACAAATTTAGTTTTTGACGTTCTACATACACTACTGTTAAGGCATCTTGACTAAGGCCCCTGGCTGATGGACTAAAGTCCTTTGCCTTTCCCATTAGGGATAAATTTATATCATTAATTAGTTTTAATAACATAAATTATTGGACTCGAAAGCAATCTCTTATTAGTATTGATTACTCATTTAACAAATCTATACAGTTCTTTTTATATGAATGGAGACGATATAGAAATATATGCTGCTTTGTCAGGATATCTAGGTCGATAACTTCATGACATTCTATTTACCCTCCAGATTCAGATCTCTGATAAAATTAAACATTTAGTCGATATGTTTAAATTCTAGCTTAGCTTTAATGCTGCTTGGTTACTATGCAGTATTTGAATGCAATCGTTTTATAATCAGTAGTAGTTTATTATCAGGTTGCTAAACAAGGATTTTAAATGTCACTTCCTTTGCTATTCAGAATTCAGCCTCCCCTGTTAAAGATGTAAAGAGCAATAATTTCAAATAAGATTTTAGTATGGAAGATAACTGTCGTTTCCACGATACTTAAAAAAATCTTTTGTAAAAAAAATAAGATATGCGTTTTAGCCTCTCAGCAATAAAAAAGTTTTTGGCTAATTTAATTTCTTATTATTTATTGTGAATATCCATACTGAGAAATTTTATATTATTAGGAAACACAAAAGATTAGAACGTGTAGGTACATTAGACTTTTAAAATCTACCGAGGTTAGGTTAGTAACAAGTCCGTTCACACGAGGTCTCGAAATAAAAGTGAGTCAACGCCGGTGTTGCCATGCTTTATATAGGTTTCTGCTACAAGATGGCGTTAGTCCGCTAACACGGCCTCTCCTGACACCCTGACGTCCTCGTCAGGATTTGATGTCCCGTCTATACTGTCATCTATGTGGGTAGAATAGAACGTTAGAAAATTACAGTTCTGGGAAGGTATTCCGTCGTCTTTTTGGTCAGCAGCTGAACATATTTACATGGTTTCATACAAACAATCAAAGTAATGAAAGATAGAAAGGAACTTTAAAGTATCAGACTCCAAGGAATGAGTGAAAGATTATTTATAACCCTTACAAGATTTGAAACAAACTATCACTTTCATGTGTAAAGGACTTGTGTAAACAATTACAAGTTAAGTGTCACCATAAGGTATAAAGGTGTACTTATTTCTCAAGAAGATCGTGAGTTTGGGGCTGGTTACCCTGTCCATTGATCTTTTTACCATTCATAAAGGAAGATCGTGAGTTTGGGGCTGGTTACCCTGTCCATTGATCTTTTTACCATTCATACAGGAAGATCATGAGTTTGGGGCTAGTTACCCTGTCCATTGATCTTTTTACCATTAATACAGGAAGATCATGAGTTTGGGACTGGTTACCCTGTCCATTGATCTTGTTACCATTTATACAGGAAGGTCGTGAGTTTGGGGCTGGTTACCCTGTCCATTGATCTTTTTACAATTTATACAGGAAGATCGAAAGTTTGGGACTGGTTACCCTGTCCATTGATCTTTTTACAATTTATACAGGAAGATCGTGAGTTTGGGACTGGTTACCCTGTCCATTGATCTTTTTACCATTTATACAGGAAGATCGTGAGTTTGGGGCTGGTTACCCTGTCCATTGATCTTTCAAAAAGCAAATATTACAGAATTAGATAGCTTCAGACTTAACACAAATAAAGATAAAACTCAGTATATTTGCAATACACCGTCGTATCGACAGTGGCTCCTAGTGCTCTCATAAGCGACAATTTTTTAAAACAGAGACTCATACATTTTGCATGTTCTCTAAGTGGTCTAAACACATTAGCACCAGAAAAACTTAAAACAGAGACCCATACACTTGTATGTTCTCAAAGTGGTCTAAACACATTAGCACCACAAAAATTTAAAAGAGAAACCCGTAACTTTGCATGTTCTTGATAACAAAGACCAGATCATCCTTCTGGAATTTACAAGTGGGGGTCTACGACCCACATTAACGACAGTGTCCTGATTGATTTGACTGTTCTTCAACCGTTCGGCCGTCCTCTGTCAAAGCATCTCTCGTCTACCTTGCCGACTAGACGATCCCGAATTTAATGCGACACTGTTGCACTCTCATGACAAACACAAACAACACTTTAACACAAAGAGCACTTTTAAAATGTTAATCACTCGTGACTTCGTACATTACGGACACAAAGAGAAGGAAAATTTAAACCAAAGATTTAAATTTTCCTTCTCTTTGAAGAAGATTACTCAAAACAAAACAAAAGAGAAGTGAGCGAAAAGTTCAAATCCCAATACTGATATTAGGAAACACAAAAGATACGTGTAGGTACTTTAGACTTTTAAAATCTACCGAGGTTAGGTTAATAACAAGTCCGTTCGCACGAGGTCTCGAAATAAAAGTGAGTCAACGCCGGTGTTGCCATGCTTTATATAGGTTTCTGCTACAAGATGGCGTTAGTCCGCTAACAATATAATAATACCTAAACAGAAAATATTATTTCGATGTCTGTACATTGCATTCCTGCATGCTTGTCGAAATCAAAAGATTGGTACATATTTGAAAAATGACTAAGTGTTTTTCTTCATATATTTCCAATATCGGCTCATGAGCTTTTCTTTTACAAGATTTTCATGAGTATTAATTTCAAAAAACATTATGTCAGTATATCTCTGCTTCGTTGTATTCGGTTTATAGAAAAGAGGTATTTTCACACATATACCTGCACAGTAATAAATAATACTATAATATCTAGAAAAAAAACTTAGGACTTCAGTATTCGATCTTCTGAAATACTTTATAACATCGTCCAATTAATAAAATGGTTAGACATGTGCACCGAATGGCGAACGATAGAAGCAAAGGTTCTTACTAATCTCTCAACCTGGTGGCAAGAGAAAACCCGATAGACGGAGGCTGCGTTGGAGTTGTCGAGGACCTCGAAACTATAAACGAGATATACTTGAGAAGGGCCATAAGGCTATACAGCTATTGATGATGATGATGACCTATATCACTATTATTAAAACGCCTTGATTAGAAAATAATTTATTGATTAAAATGGACAAAAGTATTCCGTCTAGATAAATAAATTCTCATTCAAATCTTTTTTCAAAATTATTCAAAACAAATTTGTTGTAATAAAAGCTTTGAATTTCGAAAAGATTTATTTCTTTCACCTGCTTTGTGAAATCTAAACAAAGTTTCTTAAACTCTGCCCGTTCATCATCAAATGTAGTGGATATATTCAAAGGCATTACAGATAGTGCTAAGAGCGTGTTATCAGTTCCTCATGCAGAGTAACTCTTTACAAACAAAAGCCAATAATAAATGTCCATTGATCGATAGCAAAGAAGACATTTTCAGTAATGTTTGCGTAATAACAGTTACTATGCTGTTGTAAAAAATAGTAAAACAATTGTTATTGTTTTTCAGATCATTCATAAAGAGAACTAACTCCATCGTTACATAATTGGATGCACGATTAATGTCCGGGTCTTCATTTTCCAGAGTTATCACTTTTTTACTAATAATCAAAATCCTTAGATCCATAATAGTCATATAAATTTCTCTTTCAAGAGTGAGATCAAGAACACAACTCAAAATTGTTTCGAATATCTGTATATTGTACTTACTAAATTTGTAGGCACTAAGCTCAGACCTTTCTTTTACTTTGTCTATGATAATAAATGAGTTTTTATTAACAACATAAGGATTATTAGAAACTAAACTCCACTGTTTATACGATTCTCGTAAAATAATTTCTAGCAATTGATGTGATTTTGAACTGTCATCAAGTGTTTTACTGGCAACAATGTATGTTGCAGCTACATTCCAAAGACAGTCGTTACACGAACTTTCGAGATCTGTATAAGTTTTTTCGATTCCCTTTTCTATTAGCATTATATTTATGTGGTCTTCAATTTCTTTTAAAACAAACTCCCGATTCATGCAATCCATGTGTTTTTCAATGTCATTTAATAGTTTATTTTTGATCGTCATATTTTTTGTTTTGTTTGGTAATTGTTTAACTGATATCCATGCGGATTCTAAATAATCACCTTTGAACCTTTTAGGCATTTCATATGACACTAAGAGGTCGAAAACTTCTTGTTGATCTTCGTCATAAAGAGTTAAATTCAACTCTCGTATTACATCGTATAGTTCATTTTGTGTCTCTTCATTAGATTTAATAATTTTATCGAAAAGAGATTTGTAAATGATCATACGTAGAGATACATTCTTCGTGTTTTTCCAAACGTTAAGAAGAAGATTCTTTAGGTTTTCCGCACTAAAAGCTGTAAATGCTAAGCGGATACCATGTTTCTGCACGGATAATGGAGCATCTAAAATGCTCTCGATGAATTCGTGACATAGTGGCATTGTTAGATTAGCCAAATACCTGTTAAACATTGGTAAACAAAAATGTACATAATCTCCCTTGATATAAGGAAGAATAGTCGATACGGGAACGGGCAATCTTGCATAGCAAGCGTAACGACATATTGCTTCTTGAATAGCTAAAAGTTTTTTATCAATCGTGCTGTGATCAATCTTAGATTCTTTTGGAACATTTTCCAATAATAGTTTGAGCATGTTTTCTTCGTTTCCAATGCTAAATATGGCATATACTGAGTTTTGTATAAGTTTACGATCGTCAAAATCGTTGCGTTCTACCTGTTGCATGTTAGCTAGCCAACTTTCGAAAAATTCTAGAAATAGATTGCCCAGATCTTTGGAATAATAAATCTTTATCTTCTTTAGGAACTTCGTTATACTATAATTCCATTCCTGTTCAATACAAGATTTTATTTCAGGTCGCAATTCAACAATTGTTTTTATTTCTTCATCTTTTTTCAACAATCGCAACAGACAATCGTCTGTTAATGTCTCTAAACGATACTCTGGAGACTCTGGATCTTTTTCAGATTTCTTTTGATTGTCTTCATATTTTTTATCTTTCAAAAAATCGTCGTACCGAAAATGACAGTATGTAGAATTCATAAAACAAAGAACTTCTTTTGGCAGATTTTCTTTTGTTATTTTGAAACATTGAAGAAGATTTTTCAAGTAGAGCGCATATTTATTTCTGCTTCTCACTGTTTCATCATGATCCCATTTAATAGAATATTTGAATTTTTTATAGTAATAACCATAAAAATAATCATAGACAGATTTCTGTTCGTCGGGATTTAGATCGTTTAATTTACGTTTTAAACAGTTCATATCCATACTTTTATCAATATAGTCCATTAAAGTGGAATCCATTTCTATACCACGAATTATATTATGTATTGCAAAATAGAATTTGTATGAATTACAGAACTTACAGCCTGGGGTAGCTGTTTCAATACTACATAGTATTTTATTGAATACATTCCAAGTAGGTTCATCGCATTGAAATATAAAACTTGTTTTTATTATTATACCCTCCAAAAAGTCTCTTTTGTAATTAACATTTTCATTATTATGTCTCTTATAATAATAGTTTATTAAAGTCTCTAAATCTTCTTTGGTCCTTATTGAATCTATTAAAACCATAATCATTTTACTCCTCATGCCAGGATCGGGTGTAATAAGAATATATTTCTTAATGTTTGGGAAAGCTCGAGTAAAGTTCACAAATTTATACCAAATATAATCATTATTTGTTCCCAATATCTCTTTGGCTTCTTCTATATGCTTCAGGGCCCACTGCTCCTTTTCTTCTTGTGTTAGAAAATCGTAGTATTTGTGATAGTAAAATTTATAATTCATTTCGAATGGTACATCACCATATGTCTTATGAAATATTGTCTTCAGGAATTTGTATGTCTCATCAGAAGGAATAAGATTAAAAAGATCTTTATTATGTGCGTAGAAATTGTATTCCCAAAACCTTGTTAAAGTTGGCAAGAGGGCAGGGATATATGTTTTTACGTCTTCGGCTGTAGAGTAACGAAGTAATATATTTCTTTTAACTTTATTCACGTACATTAAGGGTAATCTTAGCACGCGATCCTTATGTTTTGTCATTATATATTTCGAGAGTCGGCATCCTATCCAGACAGATGCATGTTCTGGCATAACATATTTTTCTAATAAATCTAGATATTTATTCTCGTCCACGTGGTACAGATAAGCAAGCTTATCTATAAAATCTTCTTTCTGGAAAATGTAATGTTCAGTAGTAAGATATCCTTCAGCGAGAGCAAAAGAATTTCCAATGAACAACGGTGGATACCCGTGTTTGCTTAAGTAGGAGCAATCTTCTTTGATTAAGTTAAGTTTAAAGGCTTCCGATGTAAATAAGAAGAATTTCAACGCTAACGATTTCATCTTCATGTTTTTGCAATAATTTGAGAATGCTTCATTTCTAGATTCTTTCCTCAGGTGATACGCAAGTTTGTTCAGCAATTTAGTTTTCATTTTAATAGACATCAAGGGAAAGACTTCATTGTGAAGATAGTCTGGATTCATAAAGTGGGAATATTCGTCATTAAATATCCAATCACAATTAAGAGCTCGCGAAATCAATAAACTATCGCCGCATTTTAGAATTTCTATAATATACTCAATATTTCTATATTCTGATGCAACGTCAATTTTAAAAAGCTTGTCCACGTCGGACTTCTCTTCCGTTGACTTAATATCATCGAAACATATTTTTTTCTTCACAGTCTCAGCCACTTTGAAGTTGAGCTCCCGTTGCCGCTGCCCCAAAGAAGACGCAGTTAATTCAATCATTTTTTTACCTGAAAATAATTTTTAATAATTAATATTCGTTAGACAATCGCGATCGTGAATATTTTTTATAATTTTTTGTTACAGTAAGTTCTTATTAAGTAGTTTCGTACAAATATTCGAATATAATATATTAAAAATTATAAACTTTCTTATGTTAATAACTAAGTTTTTAAAATACATGTTCAAGTGTTCAGAGTTAGTAGTAATAGATAAAATATTCAAAAGTTATCCCATTTGATAAATTAGTTAGGAATAAGAAATTAAGTTCATGTTTCATTATATCCTTAAAATATATGATGATAGATTTAATTTACTTTTCTTTAATTTAATTTACACACGTGACTTTACACTTAGATGTCCTACCTGGCGGACACAGACGGCTGTTCACCTACTTGCTTATTTTAATCACACAATTTAACATAGGTATATACTATATATGTTAAACTTCATATAGAAAATGAAACTATGTACCTACTTGAACAAGGATTTAAGTTTGCTTTCATTTCAAAATGACATGGAAATTAATAAAAAATACTAATTTCTAATTGATAATTGTCGTAAACAATACATTTTAATAAATTACAACAGACAAGAAGATATAAAAAATTAAGTTTTTATAGTTTGTATATTACGCGTTTGATAAAATAAAGAAAAAGCAATTCTAATTTGAGACTAACATTAAATAATTTTTACATACCAACTAGGGATGCAAATACCTATTTCTAGTCAAAATCCGTTCTTCCAATATAAAGGCACGCCGATTCATTTATAAAATCGTAACTTTGGCTTGCAAATTCGCATCCAGGCATGAACGATGATATCATCGTTATCGGGAGGAGGAAAAAATATAAATAAGGTATAGGGTAATATAGATACCTATAAGATTTGTATTACGCAATATTTCATATTATTTCACTTTGGGTTTTCAACTTTAATTTTTTTATTGGTTTAATTAAATATATAACTAATAATGTAAATAAAATTTAGCATTATATGCATGTTTATGTAAGTTTCATTAATAGGTACAGCAAAAAACACATTTTCAATGGAATTATATTATTAAAAAATAGTTTTTTAATTAACATAGGGCTTAACTTTGATATTGAAAAATATAAAAAAAAAAATATTTACACCTAAGGTTTAAAAATCTTTGTGATTTCTTCAACCCAAAATGTTTGTACTTAATATAATATTTAAAATAAAACTTATTAACCTTACTTCCTCTTAAGATTTTCACAAGACTTCTGAGATAAATTTGAAGTTTTAACTTTTATTGCACTACTGCACAAGACAAGTGCTCTACAACAATCTACATTCTACAGTAACTGTACAGTAATAAAAAATTACAGTAATAAACTACACTTGCATCTAATATAAGGCATAGAGCTTTCCAGTTTCCACATCCTACACATTCCTTACTCAGAGCAAAATTAATAAGATTTAATTTCTTTGAGGTAATCGGTAATTTATACTATCATTGTAGTGGTTTTAGTTTACGTTTACTAAACAAGATAATATTATGATTTAAGAAAATTTCTTTTACAACAATATTAAAACTACTCGAAATGTAGACAAGCGCATATTGATTATAGGATGGTTGATTTAAAATAATTTTGGTACAGTCTAGAATCTAGACTGTCTATAGTACCCTAATTATAATGTACTCTATGGTCGAAACATAATGTATTATGTGTTCTTTGGTTTTAAGATTGGAAGTTGGAAAGGATCTAGAACACAGTTCTCATGATTTAGTAATACTACGAATTCTATTACGGCGCCTGTACATGCTCAAGACAGAGAGCCAATGTGTTTATAGTAGTCTTGTATCAACAATTTAGAATTTATGTGATTTGTGTTTATATTCAGAGTTTAGACTTAGCGCTAATTCTCGAATCTAAATCTAGGAATAGGATATGGTCCTCGCTATTACGAGTCTAACTTCTCACATCAGGTTATTTCGAGCATTATTCATATTTGTTAGTAATAGATTATTATATAAAAAATTGGCGATGAACTTCAATATCGTCGGATATATTTTAATGAAATTGATATTAAACTTGTTCTACACTGGCAATTTCTTATCTGTACGATATTAACCATTAATCTATAGCACAACAATTGAAATATCAAATAGAGACCGATTCTTGGCGGGAACTCCAAATGTGGCGGTCGATTTAATTATCTTTACTGTTTTTCGTTAAAATATCTTGTGTAAATATTACCAAAACTTATTCAGTCAGTGTAAATAATTGTACATTTTATTAATTATTAAAATGAATGAACCGGAGGATCCAGGTGGAACCCCGAAACGATCCAAAATTGTTCGTAAAAGAGGTGCGAAGGAATGTGGACCTGAAGTAGGCGGTGGTGAGGATGACTTTATTCCGTTTTTTAAGCCAGGTTATCTGAGACTTTATCCTGAACATTGTACAAATACGGACTTCAAAGTTTTTGTTGAAAGCCAGGACCAACAAGTTAAACTTGGAAATAAAAGCCCAGTTTACTTAAATCATATTTTTACTTCGGAGGTGAAAGGTGTGGTAGCTCTACATAGAGTCAATGCCAATAAAATTGCGGTTGTTTTTAAACAATACAACACTGCAAATAATTTCATTACTAATACCGAATTTTTAACAAAACACAACTTGAAGGCACATATTCCTGCAGCGCAGATAGAAAAAACTGGAATCATCCGATATGTGCCTACCAACATTTCAAACAAGGAATTATATACCAAACTGTCTTCGATATATGAAATTATTTCAGTGAGAAGGTTCATGAAAAAAAGTCGGTCAAAGTACTGTAGGTCTTGAGACTGTCAGTATAACTTTTTTGTCAAATGTTCTACCTGACAACATACAATATGACCTATTTTCATTCAGGGTATTTGAATATGTCCCGCCGTTGCAGCAATGCTTCCGGTGCTTCAAGTTCAACCACCCTGCAAAAATTTGTAACAGTAAACAACGTTGTTCAATATGTGCTGGTGAACATAATTACAGAGATTGTGACAAAAAGAGATATTGTGTTGTGTAAATTGCAATGGCCCTCACCTGGCCATTTCCAAAACTTGCCCGATAAAAGTTAAAAAAATTCTTGAAAAAAAGGGTAACATTACTTATGCCTCTGTGGCCAATACAATTAAAACATCTGATTTTCCGTCTTTACCTGCACAGTCGAGCAGCTTTGTTAAGACCCAACCAATAAGCCAAAATGTAAATAAATTAAATAAACATGTAAATAATGTAAATAAAACTGTGCCTGAACCCAATTTGAACCAAACTCAGCTTAAGGCTCAAATTGCAAACAATAAGAATATTCTGATGGCAATGGTCCAAACTTTAGTTGAATTAGGTAATAAAACAGATAATGAACCTGTGACTACACTGTTCATTAAAGACTTACTTTTAAAAAATCTGTCACAATAATGGATAGTACAGTACAGAACATACAGCAATTATGTATAGCTCAGTACAATATTCAAAGTATACATAGGAAAAAACCCTTATTGTCTAAATTTTTAGCTGAACAAAATGTTGATATCTGTCTACTCAATGAAACTTGGCTGAAAGATACTCAGCAATTTAAAATTTCGGGATATAATTTCCACTATCATAATGCCCAAAACGAGCACGGTGGAGTAGCAATTTTGATCAAACCGTATTTTAAATACAATATTATTCAAACCAGATTTTACCAAGACATCCAGACTGTGGCATTATCGTTATATGTAAGAGGTAACAACTTAACGATTTTATGTGTATACTGCCCTCCCTCGAATAGTAACTTCAGAATAAGTAAACTGCGTGATATAATTAGAGATTTGCCTAAGCCAATATATGTAGCTGGAGATTTCAACGCTCATCATGTGGCATTTGGGTGTATGACCACGAAAAGTCGGGGTCATCAGTTATACGATTTAATTGATGAATTTGATCTATGTGTCCTTAATAATGGTAACTTCACTACTATTAATTATCCTAACCGAAATCCATCGGCTATTGATGTCAGCTTTTGTAGTGCTCCAATCACTCCACTATGCGAATGGTGGGTGCATGATGATTGTATGGGGAGCTATCATTTTCCTACACTTACTCGTGTTTTATTGTCCGTTGATAGATACCAAATTAATCCTCCCATTGAAAAATTCTTATACAACAAGACAGACTGGACGAAATACAATGAGCTATCTATATCTGCTTTTTCAAATTTTGAAGTTAATAATGAGAATCCATTACAGTCATATGACGAATTTATCGAAAGGCTTGTTACACTTAAGAGGGATACTGTGCCAAAGTTTGTCAAATCAAATAACTATCGTTGCAAACCTCCAGCACCTTGGTGGAATGACACTTGTGAACAGAGTGTTATTAAAACTTATAAAGCTTTAAAACTGTACAGAAGGGATCCAACCATTGATAATTACATTAATTACAAAAGACTTGATGCTGTTAAGAAAAAGACTATTTCAGAACATAAACGCAATGGTTGGGCTAACATCTGTAATACTTTTAGCAGAACTACACCTGTTAGTATTATTTGGAAATACATCAAGTTATTTAAACGAATAAAATGTAATAATAGAACATATAAAGACGAATTTGTTGTCCCTCTCTTAGAAAAATTATCTCAAAATGAATGTAGGGTTATTGATAATCTAGAAAGTTATTTTCAAATTAATAATAGCATTCAGAAGTCCAGTTTCCTCATAGAACCCTTTACTTGGAGTGAGTTTTGTACGAGTTTACAATCCAGACGAAACACAACCCCTGGTTTAGATGATTGTCCATACATTTTGATCAAAAACCTAAATCAGTCTGTTCAAAAGAAACTATTAGCTAATCTTAATGCTCTTTGGCACTTAAAAAAAATTCCTGAATCTTGGAAAACACAGTGTGTAATCCCTATACTTAAGCTTGACAAGCCACCTGAAGATCCTAACTCATATCGTCCCATATCATTGTCATCTTGTGTTGGAAAGCTGAATGAAAACATGATAAAGATGCGTCTTGAGTGTTACGTAGAGGCGAACAACATCATTCCACATGTTCAATATGGCTTCCGGAGAGGGCGAAGTTGTGCTGACAGCTTCATCTCTCTCTTGTCAGATCTGAAATATGCCAATAATAATAATAAGTCCAGTGTTTGTGTTTTTCTGGATGTTCAAGGTGCGTTTGATAATGTAGACCCTGGCATATTGGTTCAAGTTCTTTCTGACACTGGTATACCAGGTATACTTTGCCATTGGTTATTTAATTTTTTAACAGATAGAACTTTGTATATAAGGCATAATAATATTCTCCATGGTCCCAGAAGGGTCTCCAAGGGTACAATGCAGGGGGCTACATTATCTCCATTGTTGTATAATGTATATACTAGTCAAATTCTTAATTTTGTAAATATAGAAGGTGTACATATTTTACAATTTGCGGATGATCTTGTAATATATTGTACAGACCATAATGTAGATAGAGCTGTTAATAGTATAAATAAGGCTTTAGATCAATTGTACATATATTATAATGACAGGCTGGCTCTACAGATTAACCCCAACAAAAGCAAGGCCATGATTTTTAGTAAAGATTTTCCCTCTAATGGCATACTCTACAATAATCATTCAATATCAGTTGTACCTAACCATAAATTCCTGGGAGTTGTCATTGATAACAAACTTTGTTTTGATTTACATATTAATCACATTATAACTAACTCTCTTAAGGGCTTAAATATAATAAGATGTTTAGCTGGTGTGACTTGGGGTGCAGATCCCAAAGTTTTAAGTATGTTATATAGATCTATAGTCAGAAGCCACTTCGACTACAGTTGTTTAGCCTATTCAAATAGTAGATGTGTAAAAAAACTAGACATAATTCAAAACAAAGCCCTACGAATTATTTCTGGGGCTATGTGTTCAACTCCCATACGAGCTATGGAAGTTGAAACCAAAATAATGCCACTGTGTATTAGAAGACTTCTGCTAATAGAGAGATATTTACTAAAGCTGTTATCTGGTAATGATAATGTTCTCAAAAAAATAGTGCATTTTCCTATACAATGTTCGGCCCAGCAGACATTGAGAGGTGAGCTTTTACGAGGTTATTTCCCAGTTCTGCCTCTCATTGTAATGCAAATGAATGAAGATTTTAAAAATGTAATTAAACAATCAAAGTGGACATGCTACTCATACCCATATTCCTGCATTATATTTGAGACCACTATTGTTACTAAAAAAATTTTTAATAATTGTGAATTATTAAGTTTTCTTTCTGACAATAACTACTATACTTTGTATACAGATGGTAGCAAAAGTGAGCTCTTTGTGCGCAGTGCTGTTTATGATCCCCAATCCAAGTTTGGTCAAAGTTTTCTTCTGGACCCTAAATGCAGTATTTTCACTGCAGAGGTATATGCGGCCCTCGAGGCCTTGAAAATAATCGCACATATAAATAGTTTTAATAATTTTTTAATTTTAACAGACAGTTTAAGTATGGTCCAAAGTTTAACCAATCTCAGATTTGACTATAAAAAAAACTATATTTTGTATGATATTAAAAAATTGTTATTTAGTTATGCACAAAAGGGTATACAGGTCTCTTTCATGTGGATTCCATCACATAGGGGCATAACAGGAAATGAGATAGTAGATAAAATTGCACGTGATGGAATCAACATGTTGGATGTTAGCTCTATAGTAAAAGTACCTTTGACCGACTGTTATCAATCTATTGACAACCAGGTCAATAGTTTATGGGGGGTCGAATTTTGGAAACAAGACCAAGAACAAAAGGGTAAATGGTATGGAAATGTTCAAGCAAACCTACCTGTAACACCATGGTATAACAAACTGAAAATGGCCAGTCGGGACTTTATTACGACTATAAATAGACTGCGTTTTGGACACTCCACCGTCCCGGCCCATTTGGCTCGGTTGGGCATAGTGGAGAGCAGCTACTGCACCTTCTGCAATAATTCTGTTGGTGATATCGAACATTTCATATTTACATGTAAGTGCTTTTCATTTGACAGATTGATTCTTGTTAGTGAAATTAGTGACACAGTGCAAAATCAAGTGACAGTGCAAGATCCCTCCCGCCGCCTGAGTGATATGTTAAAAAATAGATCCTATTACGTGCCTCTATATAAATTCATCAAAAATACAGTGGGGAAATTATAATAAACCGAATAAAAATACTCAAGACTTGGCCTAAAGGTCTAGATACCAGGCCATAAACTCCAAAAAAAAAAAAAAAAAAATATCAAATAGAGAAAATGGCGGTTGTTGAATTTCCGTAATCAAAAGTAATTGTTTCTTCTGAATTGTTTAGTAGGTATAGCAAGTAACAAACATTACCAGAAAAGTACTTTTAAATGAAAGAGTTGATAGATAGCTTGACATATTACCAATGAGTTTTTAAGTCAATAATAGTGCATTTAATCCCAGCGAAACCGTGAGCATCAGACAGTCAGACACATTGTAAACAGATTTTGGGTTATTTAGTGTGATTTATTATAAAAGTTCTTTTCCAACATGATTCGCTATGGTATTACGAGTTATATATTATTATAATATACAGGATACAAGCATTTGCTCGTAGATTACGAGCATTAATGAGAAATGTTTTGATTACAAGTAATATAGATATAAAATGGGTGAAAAGGAGGGATTTAATACCCTAGACTTTGAAAAGAAGTTGGCTCAGTTGAAGGATACACAGGAAGCTATTCAGGGACTTTCATCTTGGTGTTTAAAACAACGGGCGCATCATAAGAAAATTGTATCAAGTTGGTTAAATGTGCTGAAGCGTGTGAAGGTGGAGCAGAGATTAGTACTATTTTATTTAGCTAACGACGTTATTCAATATAGTAAAAGAAAGAATTATGAATTTGTTGAAAGTTGGGGCCTTAATTTGCAAAAAGCTACACCACTTGTCAGGTTGGTACTATGTTTACTTAATTTAAAGTGGACTATATAAAATGCTTTATAATCTAATGATTATATTTGTCAGTTGTATCAACAAAACAAAACAATATGGAAGACACTTATTTTATGAATGTTTGTTACTGTGCACATTTCACTGTTTTCTACTTTACAATAATTGCTTATTTACTTCTAGACCCCATTCAGTTATAAAATCTCCCAGTTATAATGTGGCTTTTATGAAATCTGAAAACATAACTGGAATGTGTAAAGCAATATTATTAATTTAATTAATTTGGTTTATTATATCTATTTTAAAATTCATGCTTAATTATTTATAACCTATACAGGTTTTAAGCCAACCTTACATTATTATATATTTATCATAAAAGGTATTATTTTCTGTAGGGTGAAGAAGTCTTTTTTACTGACTTCCTATTACTATCCACTTATTACCCGATGGTAAATAACAAAATGTAATATTGTATTTTGATTTAAATTAAATTAAGCATGATAATATGCTTTTAAATAAGTAGGACTATTATTTTAGTTAATTAAAATTCGATAAAAAGTGAATGATGGAATGTTATTAACAATTATATTTTTTATTTTTTGCATTAGGAGAAGCAGGAATAAACAAAGCTAATTTTTTAATTTCAGAGATGAAAAAGTTCGTCCAAAAATCCTGCGCATTTTCAAAATATGGGAGCAAAGATCAGTATATGATGATGAGTTTCTCTCAGACCTCACTGGATTGCTAGTCGCTGGTGCAGTTAAAAAGACCGATGATGATTTCGATTTTCAGGTAAAACAACAATTCATATGCAATTCTAATCTCATGTAAAACTTTTGATAATCTTAGAATCATTTAACAGTTGTAATAATGTCTAATGACGTATTGTTTTAATATGTTTCACATAAAAAGGAAAACATAATTTGGTCATATTGTAGCTTATATTTGCAACATCTGATAATCTGAAGTTTTTAAAAACCCTGAAAGTGTTTTGTGAACAAAGATCTATTGGGGTACATAGTTAAAATATCCACAACCTGATTCTATAAACATTTCTGTTTTTCCACTAAAATAGAAACAAAAATGGGAAAAATGACCTCTTAATGAATGTGTTTTTATTTAACTGTGAAATAATAAAAACATAGTAATCAGACATGTTGACATATTGATACAACTGATTTCAGCCACAACAATTAGTCAACAAAATAAAACAATGTTCGGTCCTTGAAGCAGACACAGATTTGAGACTGAAACATATACATGAGAGTACTTTGGATTTCTCAGATACAGATGCACTTTGTGAAAGCCTTAAAGGTATGGCTAAAATTTGTAATCACTAATATAAAATCAACCTCTAACTTGGTAAATGTTAATTGATTCATGATTGAATAATGGCTATATGTTTGAATTCTGGTGAATATATTATCCAACTACAGTCTGTTCCGTACAATAAAACAGATATTTCTGGAGGCAAAGTTTATTTTATTACAATGAAACATTTACGGAAAGAGGCCAAGAGCAAGGGTTTTGCAATGGCACTTTTTAATTAATATAATATTTTATTCTTACAGAGAGATGTTTAAAAGATGACGTAGAAAAGGAACTAAATGAGGGCATCGGTTGCATAGAGAGGTATACGCAAGCATTACAAAGGGAGATAGTCGCTAGAGAGGCCTTATTAGCATTACTCACGTCTGCAAATCAATATTATTCTACGCAAAGAGGCGAAGTCAAAGTTGTTGCTTATGTAAGTAGAAAACTATGTGACTATTATTACTATTTATATAAAAAAATAGCACACAAGAACACTGCCCTTAATAGAGATAGTAAAAGTAGTATATGTAATTGGAGAAATTCTTATGCTAAATATGCTCAGTAGTATATGAGGATAGTCTAACCATAAGATTTAGGCCCTTTATAAAAAAAAGTGTGCGTGTACTTATGTACACGTGTAAGAAGTTATACTTCTTTGGCATAATTAAAAATAGTTTTTGATTGCATGCAAATAATTAATTACAATTAAATAATCAAAGACTGGAAAAGGAGTCATAATAGTCAATGAAGTTCAGTTTACATTTGAAAAATTAAATAAATAAATATTTATTATTATTCTCTTACATGAAGTGTAACATACATTCTATTATTATTCAAATGTTGTTTTTAAATTATGTCCAATGCCGTAGCATCGTCCGTGGGCAACTGCATTCTGTTAATTTTAAAGTTAATTTTGTGTCACGGTGCGCGCGCATCGTAAAATTTCACTCACATCAATTTTTCATAACGCGCCTAAAGAAGTATAACTTCAAAAAGTTTATAAATCTTGAAATTAGTTGATGCATGCTGTGATATAAATTCTCTTACAAATAGTTTTTGAACATGGTTTTTCTTTGGGAACAACCAAAGCTACACTTCAGATGTATAAAAAGGTATTTCAATACATTTTCTCAGAATAAAAGTGTAAAGGTAATTCACAGTTTGTGTTAAAGAAATTAAGAACACCAATCTATAGTTGTTTTTGGAACTTAATGAAATAGTATCTAACTATATGAAACACTGAAAACTGAAATTATTGTATTGACATATACAAATACTTGAGGAGATTATCGTTAACAGCTACTATTTATTTATTCATTCACACATTACACATCACTATTAGAGATAATATATAAAAAGAAAAACAATAAAAGTAAAGATTTTTTTTTAATCGCATCGTGCAATCAGTCTTCTGACTATGAGCAGATGAGTTGTAGGATGGTTTGCGGGTGGAGATATTCCTCATTAGGAATATCTACCATAATAATATTAGCTCAGTCAATGCTGCTGAGCTCCAAGGTTCTTCGTCTTTTGAGTCGGTTTATATACTCCGGTAGGGTGAGTTGAACAGCTAGGTGGTTAGGATGATATTCCAGCCTAGTCTTGTACTTCTGAGCGTATACTTTTATTTCCTCCTTGACTGTAGGTATGCCTAGGTGTTCATGTACTTCAGCGTTTCTTATGAACCAAGGCGAGTTGCTTATTTGTTTAAGGATGTAGTTTTGTGTTCTTTGAATTTTAGTTTTGTTAGAGTCACATGTAGCTCCCCACAATTGTATCCCGTAGGTCCACACGGGTTTTATAACAGAATTGTAGATAAGGAGTTTGTTGTCGATGGACAATTTCGAGTTTCTACCCAGTAACCAGTACAGCCTCTTATATTTAATGTTGATCTCACGCCGTTTTGTTTCGATGTGTTTTTGCCATGTCAATCTACGGTCCAAGTGCAGTCCAAGATATTTAACTGTGTCACTCTGAGGCAGTTCCTTTCCTCCTAGGCTTACAGGGGGGCATGTCTTTCTTCGCAGTGTGAATGTCACCTGTACTGATTTGCTAGTGTTCACCCTAATTCTCCACCTATCGAACCAGTTGCTTATTTCATCTAGGCTTCGCTGCAGCTTTAACGTGGCTTCTTCGGGTTGTTTACTTGAAGCTAGGATTGCCGTATCGTCTGCATAGGTTGCAATGTTGACTTCAGAGGTACGCGGTAGATCTGAGGTATATATGGTGTACAGCACTGGGCCAAGTACAGAGCCTTGAGGTACCCCTGCAAGTATATCATGAAAACCTGATGTACAATCCATCTCTTTCACTTGGAATATTCTATCGGTGATATAAGACTCTAGGATTCCATAGAAAGTATGAGGCAGAAGTGACTTGATCTTGCATAAGAGCCCCTTGTGCCATACGCGATCGAATGCTTGTTGAACGTCCAGAAAAGCTGAGGAGCAGTACTCTTTTAGCTCAAGGCTATTGCTTATGAATTTACACACCCTGTGAGTTTGTTCGATAGTGCCGTGTTGTGCTCTAAACCCGAATTGGTGATCTGGAATTATAGAATTTTCATGAATAGCTTGCGAGAGCCGTCGTAGTAGTACCTTCTCCAGTACTTTAGAGACGATCGGGAGAAGACTTATAGGTCGGTAAGATGAGACGTCATGTGGCGATTTCCCGGGCTTATGGAAAATAATCACCTGAGAGACCTTCCATAGCGCTGGGAAGTATCCAACACTTATAATCCGGTTGAATAGGGTCGTCAAGTAAGTTATAGCCTTACGAGGTAATTCGGAGAGAACCTTTTTGTCAATGAGGTCAAAACCTGGTGCCTTCCTATTCTCCATTTGTTGTATGGTTCTTTGTACCTCCCTTGGTGTTACTATCTTCAAGGGCAAATGCAATTGGAAATCCTGCTGGAGAATGTCATCTATTTCTGCCTCATCCGACCCAGGAGTGGCTTCATTTGGAACAAATACTTTAGCCAGATGGTCAGCAAAGGCATTTGCTTTTTCTAGTTTAGATCTAGCCCACTTGTTTCTATCTAGTCTTATAGGTGGTTTAGGGTTTGTGGGTAGATTCAGATTTTTGCATGCCTTCCAGAGAGAGTAGTCGGTGTCTGTTGTAGCTGTTAACGACATCAGGTTTTCCTCAATAGTAGCATCTAGATTTTCTTTTATAGCCTGTTTAAGGTGTTTAGCGTAGATGTTTACTGCTGTTTTATCATCGGGATGACGACTATTGTGCCACACTCTACGTAATCTTCTCTTCTCCAGGATCATGTCATGAATTTCGTGGGGTACAGAAAGCTGTCTGGTCCTTTTCTGAGCCATTCCCTCAGAACTCCTCCAGCATGAGTCCTGCACCACTCTCGTAAATGCCAAGACTGCACTATCTATTTCCTCCTTACTCTTTAGTGAAATCCGTAATTGTAGGGCGTCCTCTACGAGGTCACGAAACATTTGCCAATTTATTCTCCTGTTATACAGTTTTGGTTTCCGTTGGCACTCCAGAATATTGGTACTAATAGTTAAGATCACCGGGATGTGAGCTGAAGAACCATCGAGAAAGCCATCAATGTGATAAAACAGTCGTGAGAGACCCTTCATTAAAAAGAAGTCCAGGACATCAGGCAATCTTCCAGGGTCGCTTGGCCAGTGAGTTGGCTCGGGGGTGGAGATTGTTGTTAAGTGGTTTTTATCAACGCATTTTTTAAGTTCTCTACCACGCGTGGTAATCAATCTCGACCCCCAGTGCAGATGCTTTGAATTCCAATCTCCACCTGCTATGAAGCGTGGACCCAGACTGTTAATATATGTGGTGAAGTGTTCCTCAGTTATAACGTGCTTTGGAGGACAATAAACCGAGGAGATACAGAAATTCCCATTTTCATCCTGGATATTTATTGAGGTGGCTTGAATGGATTCCGATCGAAATTGTGGAAGTTCATAGTGTTCAATGGAGGATCTAAATAGCTGTGCCTCCATGTGCAGTGCCATCGGGATGATTTGTTGTGTACACATTGTAGTTTTGTACATGTATTTGGCTGTTGGATGTAAGGTGCGCCTCAGAAATAAGCAAGGCATCCAGATTATGCATTTTTAGCAGGATTTCAGCTTCATTTTTCTTAGGCGATAGACCATCTATGTTCCATGTAGCAATTTTGAGTTTATTCATTTTTATGGTAATTTGTTAACTAGTGTAGTCAAGAGCCCCAGAATGGTGCTCATTTGTTGTAGGATTGCATCAATTTTTTGTGATTGTTTTATAAATATTTCCTCAATTCTATTATTCAGTGATTGTTGACTGGCTTCTGGCACAGATTGTTGGACTTGGACTAAATTATTACTTTTAGCCACTTCATTATATCTCTTAGGCGTATTTATTGTGGGTGGGTTCGGGGGTTGGTTTGTAGGTTGGGGGTTTGGGCTTATACCACTATTGGGAGAGCTTGACGTAGGAGCTTTTCTTGCGCTTAGAGACGAGCGCTGTGTTTTTCTGGCTAGACTTTCTTTATATACCTCGCAACCTTTATAATTCGCAGGGTGAGGGCCGAGACATAGGGCACATTTTGCTGGGGTACTGCGGTCCACTTTAGGACAATCTTTGGTTAAGTGTGATTCTGCGCATTTGAGGCATCGACCTGGTCTCATGCAGTAGTTTTTGGTGTGCCCATACTGCTGGCATCTTTGACACTGTACTATAGTGGTCCTCTTTTTTGGGTCTTCTATAGTAACAATTTGGTGGAAAATATGTCTGATTTCCTTGGCTGCTTTATTATGCTGACTAGGTTGCAGGTTTACAAAGAAAGTTGAGGTAGGTTTTTTATCAGGCCCAAATCTGGCATTGATAATCTCTCCAACTACTATGTTTCCCGTTTTCTCAAATTCAGCTAAAAGTAAAGATAAGAAGAAAATGTTATTAAGGAAGAGTAGAATGAAAACTAAAATATACTAATACATGAAATTATAAACACAGCAATTAATCTAATATATAAAATTCTCGTGTCACAATGTTCGTTGGGAGGGGTATGGCCCTCCGAAACGGCTCGACCGATTCTTATGAAATTTTTTATGCATATGCAGTAAGTCTGAGAATCGGCTACTATCTATCTTTCAAAACCCTAAATCTTAAGGGTGGTCCCACCCTAAATTTTTATTTTTTATGATACAGCAAACTAAAATACATAGAACCCTTAATTTTCACCCCTCTACGATCAACCTTTATTTTTTATTTGTTAATTAGAAACTTATAACTTGAACTCTGTTATTTATATAGAGAAAAATCACAGAAAAACCTAAAAAGTTTTCATTTCGGAAAACCGATCAGTCTCTGGGGTAGCATAGCAAAATAATCCATGTTGGTATGTACTAAAAAGATAGGCTAAGTAAAATGACATTAAGGAGAAACGAAGTTCGCGGGGGTAGCTAGTAATACTCTAAAGTCTAAACAATAAATGTGACCATTGGAGTTGTTCACCAAAATTCGACTAGTGAATGAGCTCATATATTATATTTGTCAGTGTATTTTATATTATATATTATTTATATTATATTATATAGTGTTCTAAATTATAGAATATATTTATAGAAATATATAGAAATATTATTTCCCTTATTCATAAAAGAAATATATTACTATTTAGATTTAAGTACTCATCCGCCTCTTAATAAACACATTTTATAAAAGGTGAAAGAGTCCAATTAGTCTTTAATCCTTATGGATATGGGTTAATTTTACAAAATTTGTAAATATCCATATAAATCTGAATGAATGTATAGTTCAATTAAAAATGTAGAATAAATAAATATTTCAGGCATACAAAAGCTTTGGATCACGAGTTCGTGTGTTAAAAAGAAAGTTGGACGATTTGACTCCTACCCTGCCTTCTTCAGTTCCATCTCCACCCCTCAGGGATGAGGATGTTCCTTCTCCAGGCCCCGATGAAGACCTGCCTCTACCTAACACGGGAGATAATGATGGTAAGATGGCATTAAATTTTATATGT
The DNA here is from genome assembly GCA_905332375.1 of Pieris macdunnoughi. Taxonomy (NCBI): domain Eukaryota; kingdom Metazoa; phylum Arthropoda; class Insecta; order Lepidoptera; family Pieridae; genus Pieris; species Pieris macdunnoughi. The sequence continues at coordinate 20,323 of CAJOBZ010000067.1, read as the reverse complement.
TCCGGGTCTCACATGCTTAATAACTAATACTTAATTATTTCTATCTTTTGTATTACTACAGCTCTTAATACAAAGAAAAATATTTGAGATAAGAAAGGTGTCACTTAAACTTTATTTCTTTGAATGAATTTAAATGGTTTTAAATTGTATTGCAATTCTTGTTAAATTATTTGTATGTGCATTATTGTAACAATTAATAAACATTAGCAAGACACCTTTAAATTTTTGTTATTTCAGTCACTAGTTCTAAATGATTTATTAAAAAGTTCCTTAATTTTTTTACTTAATTTATGATTATTATTATTAAATCTATATTAATTAATCCATACAATAATTGTTAAGTTTAATTTTTTAAGGCCCTTTCGGGTAAAAGCCAAAAATTTTCCATTTCCCTTTTTCTTGAGCAACATTCATCCGGTTTTTCTCTACTAGTCTCTTCTATTATGTCATCTGTTGTCATCTTTTCTGTATTCATCCTATGTATCTCTTGAAGCCTTGAGTGAGTAGAGTGTACATCTGTAAGTTTTGTTTTGTTAGAATAGCAACATATTTTATTTTGTTTATTCTTACTAACTAAGATGCTTCTTTCCATTGCATGCTGGCAAGATAGAATTTTTCTTGTTATTTTTCTTGGTAAAAACCCACGTTTGACTTGCGTATGTCAAACAAGGTAGAATATTTGAATCCATATCCAGAGTAGTTTCCTTCTTCTGTGTTTCTTCTTCTTCTTCTGTCTACTTTGTTTTCATCGCTGTTCTTATCGAAGAATTGTTTTCCTAAATATACATAAAGTCTTGCTAATGAAAGAAGATAATTGGATTATTTGAAAACTTTCTGATGGCAACACAGAATGTCATTGAATTTCTTAGGTTAGTAAGATTTATTGTATTGATACTTCATGCAATTACAAATTTTTATTTCTATTATATATTTTTTCCGAATAGTTAACAGGTATAATAGCCTAAACATTTAGAAAGTTTTATAATCAATGTGAGAGACAGTGATGACAGCAATGACTCTGATGAATCTATGCATATTGTTTTTTTTTAATTCTGATTTTGATTATTCCGAATAAAGTTGTGTTTTATAATAAACTAGTGGAGCCCACAGACGTTGTCCTGCATGATATTTAAAGCGATTAGGATATTAAGCAAAGTATGAAAGTACCGACTGCAGTGCCATCTGCCGGGCTGATTTGTGAATCTAAACCATTCCCAGATCCCCTTGAACACACACAAAAAATTTCATCAAAATCGGTCCAGTCGTTTGAGAGAAGTTCAGTCACATACACACGCACACAAGAAATATATATATTAAGATATAGTTTTAGTTTTCCATGCAATGCTAGTCATTTTAAGTATCAATAGTAAAATACTAAATACGTTATCAATGTAAAAATAATAAAATAAAATCAAGTAAAAAGTAAGTTTAATCCACAAAATATATCAAACTTTTAGGAATACCATACTAATTTTTTTTTTAATTTTCCGCGCTTTTTCGTTATCTTCTTTCATTAGCCAGACTAGTTATTGGCATATTCTATAGGTTTATTGTCTACTCTATTTATTATTATTCATATGTTAAATCGATACTTTTAGGGGCTAGCTAAATGTATGCCTACATAGTAATAGGATATTTTTTTAATTAAAATGGAATATAAATATAATTCCAGTGGCTTACAACATAGACCAGACATTCAATTCGACCATGTCAGCCGATGGCTCTCTTTACAACTTGGGACTTTCATCATTTCTCACTTCGGATAATCCTCTCTCAATGTTTGGGGATGAGATTGATCTCACTAATGGTAAATATAATAATACAATATTTGATAAATTTGTATATATTGAAGGTATATGCAGTCTGAATGGTGTATATACTTAATTATGTTATTAGTAGCCTAACTTTATGAGATTAATCAAGAAAAAACTATCAAAATTCATCAAAATTAGTTCATTCATCAACAATCGCATTTTAATATTTTTCCAGCCAATAAAATAGAAGTAATAAATACAAGGCCAAGTGATAAACAAGATTTCAGTATAAATGACTTCTTGAAAACCCTCACTCCAGCTGAAAATTCCGCATCGCCAAATGATTCAGGTAAAAAGCTACATTTATATATATATTTTGCCATGTATATTATTTCTAGGAACCATTTTAGTTCATGTATCTACATATAATAAAAATAGGGGTTGATCGTACAGGGATGAAAATTAGGGGTTGTATGCTGTATCATAAAAATAAAAACGAAAAAAATTTTCTAAAAAATAAATTTTTGGGGTGGACACCCCTTATCATTTAGGGGTTTGAAAGATAGATAGTAGCCGATTCTCAGACTTACTAATGCAAAAAATTTCATAAGAATCGGTCAAGCCGTTTCGGAGCAGTATGGGAACGAACATTGTGACACGAGAATTTTATATATTATATAATCTAATTTCTAAAACTGGTATTTCAAGTAGCTTCATACCTCTCTCATACCTGAAGTCGTAGGTTCGATTCCTAGCTGTGCACCAATATATTGAAAAATCGTACGGTGAAGGGAAACATCGTGAGGAAACTGGCACAGGAGGCTATTCACATACTTGCCTATTAAAACACAAATGATAACGAATTAGATAAATCTGAGGCCCAGATCTAAAATGTTGTAGCGCCTCTGGTTTTTATTACTTGCCGGATGGGTTGCCGGACGATCGCTAGGCTATCGAATTCAACTGCAATATTGCACAGCCAGTTCTATTGTTGTTTCAGTCACTCTCTTTGTTATGGCACAGTGTATCCTTTTCTACGCGACATGAAGTTTGCTATGAGTGAAGTGTGCCTGTTGCTATATTCTGTGTTTTGCGATCAGCTGTATTTGACGTTAGATTACTACGTAAAAATGACTGCTTTTGACATTCTAGTTCTTGAATAATTTATTATCAAGACTTATTTCTAGACTCAAATTGTCTACAGTTTCACGCCTATTTAAGTAAGGTCAAATTCACAATCTCTTCTTTTTCTGTTTCTTTTTAAAACAATATAAGCTGCTGCGACAAGTGTGATTTCGTCAGCCATTATTGCCGGTTTGTGTAGCCCGTTTAGGAGTCTGCATCATGGGCCATACTATTGCAGACATATTGCAACACATTGCCCAGCCATAGATTGTTCGGCCATCAGCTGCATTAAAATATTTTTCTAATGGCTGGACAATTAGTTGCCAACAGTGCAGCCATCAATTGCAGCAAAACATGGCCCGTTTAGAAGCGCCATTACAATAATAATTTATTTATTGCAAGAATATGGTACAAAAATATTAAGGTGGTACAATCGCAAGTTCGCATATTCTGCCACAAAAAATAGCGCGCAAATTTGTCTTAAGGAATTTCACATTATTAAATTATTAAATAAAATTGTATGTGATGTGCAAATATATATTCCAGTGTCCAAAAGCCAAGAGTCGTTGCCCGGTTTGGACCTTCTGACACCGGATAGCACCGGAATACCGCCTCCGCCCACTTCCTTCTACAGCGCTATGGACCCAATCACCATATCCGGTTCGTTTAGTATTCATTCCATTCCTTTTGTAAAACGTTACGATTCGACTTTCCAGTACTTTACAGCACAATGATAACTTTTAGCTATAAAGAGTCACTGGGTGGTTACGAAACGCGCCGTAACGTTTTTCTGTGCCCAATAGTAAAACTTTACGGCGCGTTACACGGGGGGTCAAATAATCTCCAAAAATTGCGTGAAGTAATACTTAAACGCTCACTAAATCTTAATTGTTTTTAGAATATTCTTTATAGCATTTAAAGTTTTAATTGTATATTATTATGAAAATTCAATTTGTTTTTCAGAGGACGCGGAACACCAATATCTCCCCGAGGCAATAGTGAGTAGACAGTGGACTAATGCATGGGCTGCGCCTGCGCCGATTACGGTTCGTTTTTGGGTTTTTTTTTCAATACACAAAAAAAAAAATTATATTTTATGAGAATTAGAAAAAGATTGAGACACATTTCGTTTGAATTGAATTTTTTAACATATATGACAAATAAGTAACTGTAATTTAAATGACCAAAAAAGCGTATTTTCAATATTAAAACCGACACTTTCATCTTTCATTATTTATGGATACGATTTTTGCACAATTTTCGCAATTTATCACTTTTCCTAATCCACTACAATTCTTATCAACAGACACAATCCTGTTGTCAAATATATCAAACATAGAAAAAAAATTTGACAGCTCACGAAACACAAACTCTACACAAATATCAAATATGATAGCAAATTTTTGACGAAAAACGACCATGACCTTCATAATCATTCTCTATCTGCCCTCGGTTTGGTTATTATTATTTTTTATTTAGTTTTATACGCACATTATAATTAAAATCTTTCGCAATTTGTAGAAATAAGATATTTTTAATAGACAATGAATAAATGGCGCGTTTTTTAGATTTAGCATGTAACCGTTTGTACGATCGATACAATAATGTCAGCGAACGCATACAGATTAAAAACTATACGAACAATGCTATTTTACGATATCGAAGGGACTACTCATCGTCGTAAAAACCGATAGTCGTAACAGTCGATAACGTTGTTATTAAGAACCTAATACAATAGAATTCAGCCGGGACCTTTGATTTTGGTCAATATAACCGGTATGTTGTTCTAAACGATGTCGTCATAAACGGTTTTGACTGTAGTTCCAAATACGCCCACGGAGCGCTGCTCCAGTTTTTGTTGCAAATTTATTTATTTTACGAATTTTTAGTGCTAAGTGCGAGACGATATTTCTGTTTCTCAAACAAAAACGCCAATTCGTTTTATATTGTGTTAGACTTTAGCAATAAATTGCCGCCAGTTGCCTTTCCTTTACATGTAATAATGTTAAATTTTTATATTATAAAGCAACAAAGTGTGAATAAAATAAAAATAAATATATAGTATTTTTAATATTACGAGAACTATTATAATATATAACTGTGGAATAATTGATGTATGAATATTCCAGCCTCGTGTGCCAGTGACGAATGAACGGGCCGTGTTCGAGGAGCCTCCCGCGTCTCCGCCCCCTTCGTTAGCGCCCCCTTTGCCCGTGCCTACGATTGTGGAAACACACCCAAAAGTAAGTGAATATAACACGCATATTTCTAATATGTTTCAACTATTAAACACCTGGTAATTATCTTTTTAATTTTAAACTCACCTTGAGCTTCATTTTTGTTTAAGACAGTGTTTATGCTTGTTGCAATTATAACCTTAATACTTATTTTATACTTTTTCCCGAATTGTTACTTCTCTCCCAATTTATACTTCCTGCACACTTTATACTTGCTTACTTAATACTTGCTGTACATTTTATATTTCTATGTAGTGTCTCTTAACTCTTTTATCAAATTACCCTTATTATTATATCCACGTATATTGGCACATTATACAGGTCTATATATTCTAAAGTACTAGTATAGTTAAATTTTCAATAAATCTTTGAAAATATCTATCTATCCATCATATAGATAGAATATGACCCGTCTACATAGGGAGCGTTCAAGTATTACGTAACAAATTTTAGGGGCGGCATTTTGTAGGCGTTTTTACTATTGGGTACAGAAAAACGTTACGGCGTGTTACGTGGGGGGTTAATAATCTCCAAAAATTGCGTGACGTAATACTTGAACTGTCAATAATATTAAATAAAAATTTGAAATCGATTTCAGGAAAGTTCAACGCGTGACGTGGATCACAGAGGCATACTACCGCCGCCCCCGCCGCCGCCATCCTTGCCTATGCTTGGGAGTGAGTATTTAAATAACTCAAGCTAAACTAAACAAAAGATTAATGTAAATATAACTAAGAAAAGATTAATGTAAATATAACTTAGAAAAGATTAATGTAAATATAACTTAGAAAAGATTAATGTAAATATAACTTAGAAAAGATTAATGTAAATATAACTTAGAAAAGATTAATGTAAATATAACTTAGAATATATTAATGTAAATATGACTTAGAAAAGATTAATGTAAATATAACTTAGAAAAGATTAATGTAAATATAACTTAGAAAAGATTAATGTAAATATAACTTAGAAAATATTAATGTAAATATGACTTAGAAAAGATTAATGTAAATATAACTTAGTAAAGATTAATGTATAGCAAACGGTTTTCTGGTAATGTGCATAAAAATTACGTTAAATCTATAATAATGTATAGTTAAAATTTGACCTTTGTGTGCTGTAAATAAATAAAACTGAACGGATCTGTAATTAACATTACTATATAAAACCCGTGTATTAAAGTACCTTAGGCACAGGGTTCAATTCCCAGAAAATTGTTCTGTAGGCATGGAATGGTGATTTCAGATTTGAAAATTCAAACACAAATATTTAATGATGAGTTTTTCAACAGGTATAGAAGACGTGGACCACAGATTGTTGCCGAGTTTACCTTTGCCTCCGATCACTCCACCCGCAATAAGGCATCCCCTACCACAAGGTATCTGTAAAAAAATAAAAAAAATAAAAGTACGAAATAGGACTATTTTCTTATGTAACGCGAGGCAAACGGGCAGGATGCGTTGCCGGCATTTAAAATAAATAATAAATAGAGTAAACTATAATTTCCTGCGTATGGTAAGTCTCAATACAGAAAGGCCAAGCTAGGAGAACAGTATTTATAAAAGGGTCACAACCTACAATTGAATTTTTAATACAGTAATCCCGCGTTTTCCGTCCCTCATATAACGCGGAGATTTCTGAAGTTATATTTCTGTGTGAAATTTGTATTGATTTGTCAAGTCCATATTTTACGTTTCTATCCTATATGTTCCTAATATTTTTATTGTTCGAAAAAATGGTTTTACGAGAATACTCCTACAACGCGATTTACTATAACGCGATCCGGGTCTTCCGCGTTATAGGGGATTACTGTATTACGATATTAATTATTAAATTACGAAAAATAATCTAATAAAGAACTTTTGACATTAGGTCCTGATGTATGTAATTAAATTTCAGATGTGGACCACAGAAATTTAATATCTCTGACGCATCAACCGCCCAGACCACATAATGCGGTAACCGATCAGGTATGTTTTGTTATTTACTTATAAAACGCGTTTAGTTTTTGTCGTAACAATGTCTAATAAATCGATAGTCGGCTGGACGCACGAAAAATACGACTCAGTGTCACATTACGCTTATTGTCCCGTTACGTTCATTGTCCCGTTCCGCACATTGTACGCTTGCGCATCTATCTCTCTTTCACTCGAAGACTTAGGTATGCAATAATTTTATCAATGTTTTGTTATGACGTTGTTACGTTAACCTATCATTTGTAAACCGACTTTACAGACATCCAGGTTTTTTTACACTTCGTTGCTCGTAAGACAATAATTTGTAAATGTAATAAAATTAAAATAATTAAATAAAAAGGAGGGCAACTGGCGGCCTTATCGCTTTCATGCGATCTCTTCCAGGCAACCTTCGTTTATTTCAAATCTACAATTTTGTTATTTCCTATAACTTGTTATAGTAACTTCGTTCAGTGCCATCTGAACCCCTGTTCCTTTTAATTAATCCAAATTATATTTAATCCAAAAAAACTAAGAAAAAGGTTAAAATAGGCACAATTACAAACAATTATGATGATCACATACTATTATTATCTTGTTATAAACAATTTTTTGAGGTCGTAGGTTCGATCCCCAGCTGTGCACCAATAGACTTTCTTTCTAAGTGCGCATTTAACATTCGCTCAAACGGTGAAGGAAAACTTCGTGAGAAAACCGGCATGTCTTAGACCCAAAAAGTCGACGACGTGTGTCAGGCACTGGAGGCTGATCACCTACTTGCCTATTAGATTTAAAAATGATCATGAAACAGATTCAGAAATTTGAGGCCAAGACCTAAAAAGAATGTAGCGCCACTGATTTATTTTCATTTATAAACTTTTTTTAGAGTTAATAAAATGTAAATTGCAGGATTACCGGGTTCCAGCGATGGTTCCCCCTCCGGACATCGTCGAAAGTGTTGATATGGACCTCTCCGAAGATGAAGAGCAACGTGAGTTTATATTATTTGTGGCATTTCTGGAAATGCTTTTCAAAATAATTATATTTAAAATAAGGATACATATATAGTATACATAATATAATAAGTAGAAACCCTTATTACAAAAATTTTAACAGTTTTCCAATCTTATTTTTACTAGTTTTCGTTTTTTTTATTTTTTTTAAATTCTATGTTGATTTGATATTTATTGATTTAAGCTCGGATATGACGAAAGAATTGTTGAAAAGAATTAAAAAAAATATATTTAATTATAAAATCACCCTATCTAAAGAAGATTGTATCCAACAATTAATATTCCTTAAAACTAAAAAGAAAGGCAAAATATATAATATAATCAGTTATCCAAGATATATAATATCGCACTGTAGTAATATATAAAGATGTATATTATGTCAGAGGAAAGACAGTCAGTTATTTAGAGATAATATGTGTAGTATGGATCGTTATAATTCACAAAAATACGAGGTTAGCCTCGTTATCGCTAATTTGTAATTGTTTAAACTAATGTATTATATTAACTTACGTTTTCAGAAGGCGGATATCAGAATCAAAACCAAATCGAGCACAGAAGAAATAGCTTCAACAACAACAAAGTTCTCGTCGGCGGTGACGAGAAACGCGCAGACAAACACACGAACCATCAAAACAGCCATTCCGCGCCCATCTTACCTCCCCTCTCCAACCCCTTCGAAAACATGCCCTCAAATATCAAATTCACAATTCCCCCAGAATTCCCTGATCCAAACATGCAAAAATTCCAGAATTACCCGGACAAAGGAAATCCGTTCGAATTCGATAATCCAAAATTCCAACCCAAAAATTTCCCCGATTCCCCACTTCCCAATATGCAAAACTCCCCGAATTTCGAGAGACCCCAACCGCCCTACGAAGCCAATTTCGCGGAAGACGAAGTCGAGATCTACGAAGATCACGATCAGGATTTCGGTAAAAGTGATTGGAACCGGCAAAGGTACCCCCGAAACTGGGCCCCGCGGACTAACTTTAGGCCGCCGGGGCAATTCGGGCCCCAGTTTTGGCCCCGAAACGGACCCAGACCCAACGGGCCCAGATGGATGGGACCCAGACGTTTTTGGTGATGTGTAAATAGTTTGTGTATCACGGTGTTTTAATAAAGCTAATTAATAGACTACAGATTTATTTTACGATGTTCCCATTTTAAAATATTATTTAAAATAATCTGTGTCAAATTGTCAATCATGATATAGTGCAGTAGTCTGTGAGCATTCGTTATATGTCGTTACACATTGTATTCATTATATATCTATAATATAAAATAAAAAAAATATTCAAAATATACAATTATGTTCGTTATTTTTTTATGTATTTTACAATTTATTAGCCTGGATTGGTGTTTATGCCTAATATTTTATTCTTAAGGGCTGTTCAAGTATTACGTAAGCACTATAGGGGCGAGGGGGGTCTTTATTTTCTTATTTGGTAATTACCTCAACAGTAATTATTTATTTTTTTATTACCCACACATTGTCTATGTTTGAAAACCAAATACATTTTCGAGAATTCCTACAAAAAATGAATATGTTTATGTACTATTATTTTTGAGAGCTTTGCTTACTTTTGCTGACAAGAGGGGGGGATAAATTGCAGTAAATATGCTTACGTAATGCTTGAACGGCCTCTTATCAAAATAGTCGAATTCCAGATTCGTTTCAATTAAAATTAAAACATTTGGTTGTCATTTTCAATCAATGTTTAAATTCAATCCCTTTTATCTCCATAGACAATGTTTCATCATATATCTTGATGATTGTCAAAATACGGCAATCCATTTCACTGATGGCTTTTGGCAGATATCGGTACTTGCCTCTGAAATTAGCTATTTCTCTCAAATACAAAATAAAATATATAATTTATTATGTTTAAATTAGTTATATTTTTATTAAACTAGTAAGTAAACACTCAATGAATATAATGTCTTTATTTATATAGCAAAATACCGCGATACACATACTAATATTAACACTAGCTTGTTTCATATTATACAGTAGCAAAAATAAATGTTTGTCTCAAGAATGTACAAATTTTTAGCCCCTGTATTTTTAAGATATTCCGTCCATTTTGAAATTTTAATTAGAATATAATACGGCTTTCAAAAGAATATTTAAGGAAATAAAAACTGATTCTATAATTTCCACTTGAAGTAGAGTATTAGGGGTAATTGTCTGAACATTAATTGAAATAGCCTGCTTTAGTCCCATAATACGATAATTACTGTGTGCTGGAATGAGACAGCGATAACTGCCGGTTTCAAAAACGCATTGGATTTTGACATGCGGGAAAGATAGTTCACGTTAACTAATAGAAACTTTACGTAGACATAAAAAACTTTACGAAAATATAGATACAATTAACGAATGCAAATCAAAAGTTGTATGTGCGATATAGTTCCAAAGTTCACGGAGCGTTGCTGAAATTTTCATATAAAAACTTATAAATAAAAATATTTTTTTTTTAATATTCGTGATTTATTCTGTCACTGAAGATTCAGTCATAAGATATATAATACACCCTATATCTCGTTTCTGAATATCACCATCAGAAGTGCCTTAAATATGTCAAATCCAATACGTTTCTGACACTGGTTACACTTACGGCGAGGGAATATTAAAAAAAATACAGTACGCATTTTCCCCTAAGGTTTCATTCCGAGCCAGTCGTACCAAAAACATAAAACTATTATGTTCTTTCGTCTCTTTCTGCCAAATTGTGTTTACCCTGTGATAGTAAGAGACAGTTAAAGTTAAAACGCTATAGGGTTTGATTGACTGATGTTCGTACATGGCGTTGGGTTGGGATTTAAAAGTTACTTAAACGTTTATTTAAAAGTTACTTAAACGTTTATTATTGTTTTAAATAAAGTACTGATATTTTGAAATTCGGCCGAACTTTATAAAAAGCACGAGATCATTTGAGCTTGTAGTACATCGTACATAATAGGCCTCGGGTAGAAAATAAATATTTTTACTAAATTATTCGAAAAGATATTTCGACGAAATCAACAATTGTTGTTACATTTTTGTAGTATTATAACAATTGAAGTATATACTAGGGAATGTAATCCCGAGTCGAGATCCCGCGCGATTAAAAATATCAATCCAACGGGATCCCGAGATTTTCGGGATCTCGTCTAGTTTAAAAACAAATTCCCAAATTTTTAATTACTGACTAAATTTTTAATACACGTGTAAAAGGACTTTTAGACGCTCGGAGAGTTTCTTCTAAAAAAATAAAAAAAAAAAAAGTCTCTTTGAGGTCATGTATTAGTTTGTGTAGCATTAGCACTTATATTAAAATCCTTTTCAATCATAGAAAGTGCCACTGCAAGTGATACAATCTTGTGATTTAATTTCTTTTCTTATGAGATATTTGCTTGGCAATTGGAAAGTCTCGTTGCCTTTCCATTTTATTCATCGAAAAACCAACTTTTCTGAGAATGGAGTTTTAAGGACTTCTAGCTTTCGAATCAGTATCTTGACGGCACTCCATTGTCGCCCAATCTCGTCAATCTCGGATGGGATCTCGTCATATTATGCGGATATTGAGGATTTGGTCAAGGATTTGATCGGGATTGCATTCTCTAGTATATACAGAGTTCTAACGTTTGTCACTTAATGAAATACATTTAATTATATTATATATTTGATTGGTTATATCACTGGCTAATTTATTTACCTAGTCTACTAATAAGACACTTCAAAATCTCATTGAAGGTCTATACTATATCGGTACTTCTTCGTATTAAGTATGAAGGTGATAGAGGTATTTCTAATTATCAAAAATGCAACATGAATAATTTTCCTAAAAAAGTATCAATTTAAATCTTAGTTTTCCTGCTGATTTATAAAAGGGATTAATTATTAAAATAATTGTTATTGGTTCGATATTATTTTGAAATTATTTTCATTAAACAGCCTTGAAAACAAAAAAAACGTATGAAATTTGACTTGATTTGATTTAAAAAACATAGCTCTAACAATGCATAACAACTAAGAACTTATTTCAAAGAAACTAAAAAAAAATGTTTTAAAGGAAGCGGACGGAAATTCGTAGTCAAACTAAACATCTTTAAAGCTTCCATAAAACGAATTAATAATGTAAATAAAACAGAAAATAGAAATTAAAAATAAAATTTAGAACCAGTAACAGTTTAGTAGCAATAACAAGTAACAATTAATAATAAGCAAAAATAAAAATAAAATATTTAGCGTAATTAAAGTTCAATGGACTGCTCAAAGGGATCACCTATTACGTACATAAAAAGCGTATTTTTTCTCAGTTATGACTTTTTACCGAAGTAGTCATTTTTTTTGTGGCGCATTTTTTTTATTTTGGCCGGATATATGTTGTTTTATTATTGATAAATAACCACTGTTTAATGGCTTTTATAAATCATAGGAAACAATGATATTTTTTGACTTAATTTGAAAAAATCTTCTATTATAATTATAATTCTTCTATTATAATTCATTTGCATAATTCATATTGGGGTAAACATTATCACAAATTCTCACCCCTATCACCACCTTACGGGATTACGTCGAATTACCAGTAACCCTGTATAAGTTGTAATAAAAATATATAATAATTATGAAGTAATGTAGTATAATCCTTTAATATTCTAAAAAGGCAGCTTCCATAATGAAAGTTATCAAAAAGCAAATTTCAGCGAGTAGGTACAATTTATTAAATACAATTATATTGTATACAGATTAGATTAATATCGAAACAAATTTTTTAAATAATATATTAAAAACTGACTAATTATAATTTAAACAAAAATACTAAAAATATCCAATGGGTGACATAATTGTTTTAATCAAATGTCTCAGCAAATGTAATTATTAAAAAATAATCATGACGTCACAATTAAGTTTAATTGGTTGTCAAAGAAAGACTGAATAACTCGAAACGTCGAGTTATGTAAATAATGTAGATTATCTCGTTTATACTCGTTAAATAATTTAATGTGTATTGCACAATAAAGTATTAAACCAAAGACAATTAGTAAATTATAGAATGCAAAAAGAAAAAAAGCAATATTTATTTGAGTTGGTTGTGAAAGTGACAATAGACTTTACGAACCATGCGATGAATTAATCGTCAAATTAAATATAGTATATCTTTCGAAAATGCGCTTTCTAAAACATTTTCTTAGATCATTATATATTGTCATAGATTAGTCAATACTATATTTAAGCCAGGGGTTTGTATGTTTTTTGTACATTTATATAGCCACTTTGTTGCTATACTTCGTTCAATCGTGTTTTTATGCCATGTGGTGGGAAAATAAGGTTGCAAAAGCGCCGCATGGGCAATATATACGTAAAGAACGTGATTTAAAAATCATTCTTATCAGATTTGTCTTTATGTGTAAAATGGTGGCATGGAGTCAAAGAGGCTAGACTGATTCTAGTACAAGATTGTTCTTCCAAAATTATTTATGTATTGCATGAAATAATTGTTATTTAAGTACTGCTCACTATCAAACATGCATTTAATTTGTTTTTATTATGTATAAATTATAGCCTCAATTAGTGGAGGAATTTGACATTTAAACAAAACTGTCTGACTTATTTATAATAAAAATAACTTTTCCCTAAATGTTAAATGAATGTGATGTGATCAAACTTTAAATTTTCATGCTTCAGGATTTCAAGTGTGGAACCACTTTGGTGTGTTTTTGTGAAATTTAAAATGTACAAAAACTTTGGGCAATTTAATTGGAATCTAATTGATTAAATGTTATTAAATTCCTAATAAATTATTCACACATACTCTGATAGAGTTATAGTACTTATAGTCATTGTAAAATATATAGGAATGTCATGAAAAGTCAAACTAAATGTTGTTGTTTATTGAAACTTTTTGTAATAATTAACATTCAGATTTTTTAAGTTAAAGTTTTCTTTTAAAATTAACTCTTTTAAACCTAAGGAAATTTACGTCCTAAAGTCGATTTCAGTTAAATAAATTTAATTTAATTCAATTGTCTGAATACTTATAATCGTGTAAATATAATACGCGTGAAGTGTTATCAAGGTTACGTTTGTAACTTTATTTAATTAAAAAAAGGAGAAAGTATTGTCTTTATTGCCGATCACTTCTTTCAACATCGGTTTTAAATAATTTATCAAAAATTAATAAAACAAATTACCAGAATTTACTTCACGCGTAATAATTTACGCGATCATAAGTATACAGAGCACGTCAGACAATTAAATTTGATTTAAATAACTGAAATCTACCTTAGAACGTAAATTTCCTTAGGTGGCCGCTTGTTTGCAAAAAATTTATATCATAAATCGTAACATTTCATTTATAATATGTATTTATTTTACTAAAACCTCATCCCAATCTGTTGTTTAGAAAATCTACATGACAACTTCAGTAAAGCGTTTATTACAATGTTAGTTTGGTCGCAGTATTTTTATAATGCTCCATAGTTTCTTAAACAGTGCCCTCTATCTGTAAGATCTGTAAATAGTATGTGTATAATGTAAATAGTGTAAATATTTGTTTTTAATAATATGACCAGCAATAATTGAATTGGTAAGAGTGTAAATAAATTTAAATTTTGTGAAAGTGTGTTTTATTTATACTAGTAAACACTGCCGAAACACACCTGTGAAACAGTCTAGTGCCGTTTTACTCCGATAAATCGAGTGATAAATCCATCCAGCAGTTTCCTTAGTTATAATATCGACGAATTCGTAACATTTTGCATGGAGTTGAAAGGGATGTTTTTCCAAAAATAACAAAATAAAAAAGTGAACTAGTTTCATGAACAACAAACAATTTTTTTAGAGAAAAGTATAGCGTAAATGTTAACCAAGATGATAATAAATTTAAAGATATCTACGAAAAAACAAAACTGTTCTGGAATTTGTTAATGGAAATATGCCGATTTTTTGGTAAACAAACACCGACCACACCACATCATAGACAACGCTAATCTACATATAAACTACCCAAAAAACGCACATTCTCCAACATATTATTATATTTTAATCTAATATAAAATATAATTAATAAAACATTAATTATAATTTATCCAATAATAAAACAGCGCAAACATAAGATCGTATACACAGACTGTATTTTCCCATAAATACAAATACGGTACGTCTTTTCTTAAAGTATCCCGACTGATTTAGTCCTGCGTCTAGTTTATAAACACTAATATACACGACTTCTTGTCTTACCGCTCTATGCGCTACCATGTAGAAGTCACGTTATCGTCCCCTCGACCCATCATGGCCGGAGTCCCTTAAGGCTCGGTCCTCTCGCCCCTTCTTTTCACGCTGTTTACCGGCGACATCCCTAGGGCTCCCAATGTAGAGCCCTCTATGCCGATGACGCCGCTCTCTATACCACCCACAAAGACATAGGTGTCATCGGGGACAGGCTCCAGACCGTTACTACGTCGTTCGGCGAATGGTTTCGGAAATGGGGCTTCCAAATAAATCCCGAGAAAAGCGTCGCAGTTCTCTTTGCCACGCGCAACTCCGGTGCGCACGCTCATTCTCGGGATAAATTCCGCCTCAAAAAAGAGGTAACCCTATACGGGCAAGCCATCCCTTGGCAAAAGTCCGCCAAATAACTAGGCGTCACGCTCGATAGCGGCATGTCTTTCCGTAAGCATATAGCCGCCATTCGCAAGAAGGCCTCTTTTGTCCTCTCTCGCCTCCATTTCCTCCTAAATAAAAGGAGTCACATCTTCCTTAGACACAAGGTGACATTGTACAAGGCCTGCATCCGACCGTGCCTGACATACGCTAGCGTAGTCTTTGCGCATTGTGCCCCCTCCTATAGCCTCCTATAGCCTCCTATAGCCTCCTATAGCTACAGGTGCATCAGACGCGATTCACGAGAATCGCGACTGGTGCGCCCTTCTATGTGAGAAACGTCGATCTCCACCACTACCATAGCCCAATGGATGAAGTTGGCGTCCACACGCCACTTCGACAAGGCTAAACACCATCCCAACCCGTCGCGTTGGTGCGTAAAATCATCAACTTTTATCCCTTCCCGACAAGAAAGGCTCGTAAGAGGCCCCGATAGATACTAACGGATCCGGATGATCAAATTACTGTAGCTAACAATAAATTAAAACTTGTGCGTGTACTAGGTGTGTAAGAAGTGAAACTTCTTTATGATCTTATTTTTCGAAAAATGATCTACTATATGCAACTTTACAGAAATTCGTTAAATTAGATAAAGTTTAACAAAAGGCAAGGCTTTTATTATCATAGACATGAATACAAATATTTCATTTTACCTTATTACTACGAAGATTATTATAGAATTTAATTAATTGTAATATAATTATTACTATCATTGAAAAACGTGACGATTTGCTACAAAATTTCTCCCATACGTCGATAAAGAAGTTTGACTTCAAAAAGCAACATGGCGCGTAACCGAAAAATGTGACGCGTAACGAAAAAATGTTACACTAAATTTTTTTCCAACCTCGATAAAGAAGTTTCACTTCAAAAACAATAATAATAATCAAAATCAGATAACAGTAAAAAACCGCCTTCAGCGGGGAAGGCGAGGACATTTACTTCGTACTTCTCTCACTCCAGTGAGCTTCCGTCCTGCCCTTTAGGCAAAACCGCCCATTCAGCCCGAGCTACGCTCGCCAAAACAGCCCGAGCTGAGCAGTAAAGGCCCTTAAGGCCAATAGCGAGATTCCTTTCAAAATATGAAATACTAATAATTATTTAATCAGTGAGAAATTATGTATTTCGTAAATGTTTTTCATTTCATGTAATACTAACATCAAATCATAAACAAGAACTCAAAAAAATCTTATACATACTTGCAATTTATGTGTGTCTCGGAACTCATATTGTACTGACCTCACCAAGGAAACAAGTAGTATGACTCTTATGACTCTATACGCATAATTTTCTACATATAAATATCTTACACTCGGCTACACTTACCAGCGTCTGATATAGTTAGTTTTCAAATTGGTATTTTGTCATTCAAAATTTTGCCATAGCATGGTTTCTTTTTTTATGTTTTCTTAACACAAACTCGTGATAGGATAGTAACTTTACTTTCTACTTGAGCAGCGCTTCGTAAATACGAAAATAAATTCTAATAGCAAATAGTTCTTGTAATATAACTATTAGTGTGGTCGTACTAGACAAAATAATCGCAGTTTGTTACTAGGGGGTAAGGGATTATTAAATAAAACACAGGAATTACGATTACATTGTTTATTTTACAATGCATAATAAAGAACAGACAATTATAATTAGAAAAGTTGTATACGCTATAAAATTGTGAGGACAAAGACTAGGTAAAGGGTGGTATAAGTTGAATTCATTTGTACTAATTTGTTTTATTTTTGCCCTAAATTTGCAATATTAAGCGCCATTCTTATTGTTAGCGATACGGAATAGATAAATAGAGACGGAAGGGCACCGACTGCAGCGAGTATGAAGCGCGTATGATTAAACATGACAAATATTTTGTTTAAGCGTAAAATGCAATGCCATCTCCTAGTAAATAATTGTACCAAAAGCCCTATCCACTTTATTTATCTTTTCTGTGGATAGATGGCGCTAATTCAAATGTGTGGAAATTTTTCATTAAAAATATAGATGGCGCTACAAGGCAATAATTTTAGCTATTTGGGGATTTATTATAACAAAACATTATATCTATCTTACTATATAGGTAGCAAGTCCTACTTTGGTCATTTCAGTGAATATTTGTGTTATATGAAGCACTAAATAGCAAAAGTACAATAACAATCGAGAAATTAAATATATTTTTGCATCTGTTTCACTCGTTTTCTAAGTCAATGATACAATATTGGACCTAAACAACGGAAATTATATAAATACAATAATGAGGCCTAATTGGTGGTAATTGGTACCAACAAACCATTTTGACATAAATTGGTTTCTTCATAGTTAAATGCATACATTAAACAAATATCATATGCACGTTTATGATTCGTCCATAATGTGTTTTCGCAACTATATCCCCCAATGGGGCATGAGGACACATATTTCTTATCTGTCATTCTGACACGTCAATTTTGTAAAATTAAAAACCACTGCTAAAATATCAATTATGACATATGTCATAACAAAATATGTTAAATAGGAATAAATTAAGGATTGTCAGATTGCGTCATGCAAGATTAAATTTATGCGAAATTTCTTGGAGATAATTTTACTGGTAACACTAAAAGGAAGCCATATTTTAATGGCCATAGACAAATTGCTAATAACACATTTTCCTAACTCAGTCCATAAGGTAAAAGGGACCCAAAACATAAAAATATCATTTCCACAGATTGGGTATATAAAAATAATGAAATCGTTCATAACCATACAAACACATATCACGATTACATACACTTTGCTTGTGAAAAAATATTTTTTTTTTAAATAAGTAGTAGCTGCCATATATTTAAAACAGTTTACATTACAAAGCTTTTCAAGAATACACACAAGCCGTGAACCTTATAAATTAAATTACATAAATTTTAATGAGGCAATGAACCTATAGGTATTACATCCCATCTAGACCACCAGGAAGGCTGAAAATTTAGTAATAATTACACATAACTTTTATTAGTTCTTTTACTGCATAAAATAGTTTATAAGTAATAATATAATTAAATTAAAAGCAGCTTAAAATAATTTAAATAAATTATAATACCATAAATTTGTATTATATATAAAAGTTAAAGTATATAATATGGTAAGCCAATTTAGCAAGCTCCGATAATGATGATGTTTGATTTGTGATTTTTTTTGAATATCATGAAAATGTGTTTATAAAGTATACTTTAAAGCAAAAAGCTTTGAAACACAAATCTTGTCAAAAGTTGCTTATTCAGTCGGCGCAATTGAACCTGTCACGTAGTCGTCAATTATAAATAGATTAAAAAATGACAAGCTAAAGCACCCCCGTGAGTGCGTAGGCGCAGTGCGTCCCAAAATATATTTTCACAAGCAAAAGCGCCGCGCGAAGCAGTGAGCCGGTTTGAACCGGTTATGCGCGGCGAATTCCAGTTAAAACCGGTTTTTACCAGAGTCCTGAGGATCTCCCGCCGGGCGGGTTTCGCACGCGGACAGATGTCTTTGTATTGAGACCTTCCATTTCCTCTGAAAATTTAAAATGTGTAAATTTTTGCATTTAATATATTTAACAATCAGCCCCAATTGCCCCAACCTTTTAACTAAATTTAGATTTCGCGTACCCTCTAGATTCCTTGGCATCCCACCATCTCATTTGTCCCTTTCAGAAGAACGTGTTTTGGCCAAAACTCACCAATATCCAAATTGAGCATATTGAAATCGATTTTCCTTTAGTTTCTATAATTGTTTTATCTCTTCGTGTGTATGTTGTTAAGTGCTTGTAACATTAAAATTGTATTTTATTTTTCTTGTGCCAATGTATCAATGTGTCGTTGGCAAGCTTTTATAATAAGTAAAGTGTGTTTCATAGATTATGTTCGAGTGGAGTGCATCGTTTTAAAAAAAGACACTCATTTGTGTGTTATATGTGTTGAGTAGTGCTGGCCTAGACTTCTAGACTAGGCTATTGTGAAGAAAATAACCATAGACCAAAAAATTGTTGTGTCAGGCACAGAAGGCTGATCAACTTGTCTATTAGAAATTACAAATCTGAGGTCCAGACATTATTTTGTGGCTAAGAACATTTGCTACTAACGGCTGATAGAGAAGGTGGAGTTCTGCAGGTTCCTCTGCGTCGGCTCCCGCATCTTGCGGCCCGTGGGAGTGCTGCAGCCCGATGACGTCACCGACATACCCTCCAGCTGCTTCTGGGCCACGCTCAGCTCTGCTAATTATATTTATAACTATAGTACTCGTAAGTATGAATGCGCTTGTAAAGCTACGGTTTTCCTAGAAACGCGGTGCCGTTATCTAACGGCCGTAATGTAACGTTAGGTGATGTCACCCATACGTTGTCTATAAATAACATAGGTTTTCTAGAGAACGTTGAGTGTCACCGTAACGTCAAATAGCGGTGCTGTCATTTGCATGACGGCCGTCATAGCGGTGATAAACAGTACTTCAACATTTTTCGCGTGTAGCGGTGCGCATATTTAATTAATACAATGACTTGGATGAGCGAAAATGATGAACAATTAATTTTGTTAAAAATCATGAAGCTTTGTACAATATCAAATCCAAAGAGTACAGACAAGCTCAGAAA